>CM053141.1:53358332-55858332 GCA_028571685.1 Heterohyrax brucei | reverse complement strand
TCTCTGTTAATTTGATATGTGGTCACTCCTGTGATAGTATCTGCTGTGAGTAGTCAATCAATTGCAAGGGATTTTCCTTGGGCATGTGGTTTGTATCTAAATTGGACAAAGATTCTGGCTTTTGCCTGCTCTGGATACTACAGCTGGCTCCTACTCATCTTACTCCCATTCTTGGGATCTGAGCTAGCAGTTTACTTTCAGTCTTGACGGCTGTTCTTGGGATTTGTTGATCGTCACAGCCCTGCTCTCTGACCTACCAATCTTGGGTTCACCAACCCTGTGGGTACACGAATTAGAAGCCTCATTCCTGACTCATGGAGTTAGAATGTTACAGCCTCTACACATATGAGCCATGTTATTGATATTAATCTCTCTGTAGGTATTTATGTGGCTTACTAGTTTTGCTTCTCAGAGATCCCAGCCTTAGACATTACCTATACTGTCTTCCAGTATTTGAAGAGGGGCCTGGGTATCAGGGAGAACCTGTTGGGGCTTCTCTAGAAGTGGGTGGATAAATACATTCACTCATTCAACCAACAGTTACTGAGCACTTCATAGGCCAGGCACAGTACTGGGGTCTTCTCTTTGTGACAAATAATTGTCTTATTTAATCCTTCCAATAATTTAATCCACTGTGGTATTTCTGTTAGAGCAGCCCTAGCTGACTAAAACAGTGCTCTTAATGGGACTAACGTAAGTTATGGCCCTAAAATCCATAAGATCATCTCTCATTTCTCACCGCCCCCCATCCTTCTGCCTATGCAACAGAAGGGAATAGAAACCCCATATAGAGGTAACAGCCTTAGAAAACTGGGACTCCCTCCTAAAGGAAGGGATATGTCCATTTGCTATTTCTGCTTTAGAGGAGATTCAAGCAACCTGCCCCAGAAGAGACAGGAAATACAGGCACATCTATTAGATCATTGGAGTGTCTTTGTAGGAAACCTCAGCTTCATATTTGGGAGAATGACCCAGAGAAAACTGAGACCTTCGACCTACTTCCTGGAAACTCTGGTGGTGTAGTGAGTAAATGCTACGGCTTCTAACCAGAGCTTGCCAGTTTGAATCCACGAGGCACTCCTTGGAAACCCTATATGGCAGTTCTACTCGGTACTCTAGAGTCACTATGAGTTGGAATCGACTCAGTGGCAGTGGGACCTACTTCCTTGACAGGCACTGAGGGTCCGGGGTCAGGGTTGGTGTTTGTGTTCCTAAAAAGTAACATAAGGTTCTTGGGCACTTTCAAAGGGGTAGCCTGGTAAGTAAGAGAAGATACAGGGCTGTGTGAAGTCTATTGTTCACACGTAAATAATCTTTGTCAAACAAAAGAACATGGCATTTTGTAAGGATTTGACCACTTAGCTTCCAATCTATCTGAACACATTTTCTCTCTGTAAATGGATGCAAACTTATAAACGTAGTTCTTTTGATGCTCTTCAATGAAGTAAATGATATGAAACAGTATTTATATGTATGTATATGCAACTGTTTTAAATTATACACACACACATACTCATACTCACACTTTCTTATCCAGAGCAGAGGTCCAGAAATATTTTGCCTCCTTTTAAGACAGTTATATAAATACATGCTGGTGGGATTTTTTTCCTAGGCTAAGTGCCTTGAAGTATGTTAATTGTCTATTTGCAACTTCCTTTCTCCTGGAAAATGTTGACTTCTGGGCTACTTGGCCTATTTATGTTCACCTGAAATTTTGTGTTTGCAGTAGCTTTTACTATATTTTGGCTTCATTGCCTGGCCAGTGACAGGAAATGCTGCTTGTCATGGATTGAATTTTGTCCCCCCCAAAATAGGTGTAGCCACGTGGCTGGACCATGATTCCCAGTATCTTGTGACTGGCCTCCATTCTGTGGTTTTCCTATGCTGTATGTTAAAGGTTTAGGGTGGGGCTGTAAATCCCTTCATAGGATCATCTCCCTGCTCCACTGTAAAGGGAGTTTCCCTGGAGTATGGCTTGCCCCACCCTTAATCCTTTCATCCTACGAGAGATAAAAGGACAGAGAAGCAGGCTGAGAATTGAGAACCTCATACCATCAAGAAAGCAGCACCGGGAAAAGGGCGAGTCCTTCAGACCTGAGGTTCCTGTGCCAAGATGTTCCCTGAACAAAGACTGATGCAATACCAGATTTTCCTGCAAAGCTGACAAGGTGAAAGTCTTCCCCTGGAGCAGGCACTCTGAATACGGACTTGTGGCCTATAGGACTGTGTAAGAATAAACCTTCCTTTGTTAAAGCCATCCACTCTGTGGTACTTCTGTTAGAGCAGCCCTAGCTGACTAAAACAGTGCTGTTAATGGGACTAATGTAAGTTATGGCCCTAAAATCCATAAGATCATCTCTCACTTCCCCCCCACCCCCCATTCTTCTGCCTATACAACAGAAGGGAATAGAAACCCCATATAGAGCCTTAGAAAACCGGGAATTCCTCCTAAAGGAAGCAGTCACTGCAGCAAATGAACTCTTTGGCCCATTTTATTCCACTTCCCCATAGGATTCTCTGCCACTTAACCAATGGGTTGGGGACTGGAAATACAGTTCTTAAATAATTTCTATGTTTTATTAATAATGAGTGTAACTTTTATATTCTTCACAATTTTGCTTCTTTGAAATGTAATATCCTAGTCAGTTTTGAAAGTGAACCTGGTGAGCTGATTTCTTAGGGCTTCAAAAGCAGTACACATTCAAATATGTTATAAATTCCCTTTACATTACAAATAAAAACAGCATCATTAATTGTGTATGAAATCCTCATGTGATTTTTTTTAAGGTACCTTCAAATGTTGGAATAACCTTAGATTAACCAAATGTTGCAAAGATAGTACAGCGAGTTTCTGTATGCTCTTCATCTGCTTTTTTCTTTCCCCCAGGGTACAATGGTACAATGTCAAAACTAAAAACTTACTACAGACTTTATTCATGTTTCACAAGTTTTTCCACTAATATCCTTTTTAAATTTTAGGATCCAGTGAGGATATCACATTGCATTTAGTTCATATGATTTTTCAAACTTACTATAACTGCCTGTCACTGCCTTCATTTCTGATAGTGTTCACTGTCAGTATACTGCTACAGCTGCTTTTGATTGATCTTTAGCAAAATCTTGCTTGCATGGATATTAATAATGTTGTCTGATAATCTCTACATTCACTTTGGTCACTTATCCTGGGAACAAGCATAAATATGGATCTCTTCCAGTCGATTGGCCAGTTAGCTGTCTTCTAAATTTCTTAGTATAGATTCATCTGTTAAGTGAAATCTTTCAGTTGATATTCCATCAATTCCTAGCACCTTGTTTTTCACCAATGCTTTCAATGCAGGTTAGACTTCTTCCTTCAGTACCATTGCTTCCTGATTATGTGTACCTCTTAAAATGTCTAAATGTCAATCAATTCTTTTCTGTGTAATGGTTTTGTGTATTATTTCCATAGTCTTTCAATCTTCCTATGTCATTTAATATTTTCTCCATAGAATGCTTCAATATTTCAACTCAAACTTGAATTTTTTTCTTAAGTACTTTCAGCTAGAGAAATGCTGAATGTGTTCTTTGCTTTTAGTTTCCTATCTTTAGTCTTTGCATGTCTCACCATAATACTTCACTTTGTTGTCTCGAACCGCCCTTTGAAATTTTCTACTTAGCTCTTTTACTTCATCATTTTGGCCTTTTCTTTAGCTATATGACTTTCAAGAGCAAATTTCAGAGTATCTTCTGACAATTTGGTCTTTTCTTTATTTACAGCCTTTTTAATGACCTCTTGCTTTCTTCAGGTATGATGCCTTGATATCATTCCATAACTTATCTGGTCTTTCTTTGGACATTACTGCTCAACACATCAAGTCTCTTCTTCAGATGGTCTCTAAATCCAGGTGGGATATACTCAAGGTTGTACTTTGGCTCTCGTGGACTTGTTCCAATTTTTTTCAGTTTCAGCTTCAATTTGTATATGAGTAATACATGGTATGATTCACAATCGGCCTCTGACCTTGTTCTGATTGATGATATTGTGCTTTTCCATCATCTCTAGTCACAGGTACAGTCAATCTGATTCCTGTGTGGCCAGTCTGACAAGGTCCACGTGTATAACTGCTGTTTATGTCAGTGAAAAAAAGTATTAGCAATGAAAGAAAATATATACATACATACATATATATATATATATATACACAAACACACACACACACACACCCCTACATGTTTGTATGTCACTCTTTGGTATTTGATACTTACTTTGTTGCGTGGTTTGTAATCAATTCTTATAAATGTTCCCTGTACCACGGGGTTTTATATTTAACCCTTAGAATCTGATTCTGTATATCCTTTCTCTCTATATATACCTATAAGATTAAACTCCAATTAAGAAGTTTAATCTTAGAGTATACAGAATAAAATATATGTGTGTATGTGCATAGAGAGAGAGAGTTTTATTAGTTTCTTAAAAAAATGCTAAAGTTTCCACCATAGTTGCAGATTTGTTAACTGTATCTTAAATTCTACTTATTTTGCTTTGTACAGTTTGAGGCTGTATTTGAGGATGTGGCATACTGGTTTAATTGCTGGTAAATTGTTCCTTCTAAATTACACAGTGTTTCTCTTCATGATGTAATGGTTAAGAAGATGAACACTTCAGCCAGATTATCTGAGTTCAGATCTTAACTTTACTACTAAGTAGCTTTCTGAACTTTGGTTTCCTCATAACAGAAATTGAAATAATATACTGATCTTACGTAGATTCTGTAGAACAATGTATGACATTAACTATTAACTAGCTATTACCAATATTAACAAGAATTTTGCCTTGAAGTATATTCTATTTGGTATTAATACTGTCACCTAAGCTTCCTTCTTAAAATCCGTGTTTGGTTCATACATCTTTTTTCCATTCCTTTAGTTTCAATCTGTTGGCTATCACTATGTTTTGGATGTGGCTCTTGGATATAGAATTACATATGAATTTTATTTATTTGATCCAATGTGATCCTTTCTGCATTTAGGATGGCAAATTTATTCTGCATACAAGGTTCAACAATTAAGCTCGTGAACTTAATTGTTCTAAGTGCTACATATCTCATTGCTGAACATCATTGTGGTCACCTTCAAAGTACTCCCCTTGGGAAGCTATGCACTGATGCTAGCATCTAGTCTTCTTTCAAAGCAATTTTGGAATTCTTTCTGGAATGGGCGTTGTGTACGGGAGCATGGTGGCAAGTTTGCAAACTTAATTCTATAGTTGTCTGTGACGGAATTTTTAGCCAGTAAACAAATACCTATGTTGGAACACCCACCTTACTCATTGATCTGCCCCCCCCCCGACTTTTTTATTTACCTGAAGATAAAGGAAATATTGAAAGGAAAACATTTTGATGACATTCGGGACATCAAAGATTATACAAGGACAGCTCTGATGATCTTTCCAGAAAAAAGAGTTCCAAAATTTCTTTGAAGGGTGGACTAGGCACTGGCATCGGTGCATAACTTCCCACAGGGAATACTTCCAAGATGACCATAGTGATATTCAGCAATGAGGTATGTAGCACTTCTTCCAGGATGAGTTTGTGAGCTTAACTGGCAGTCCTCATACATATTGGAATCACCCACATGTCAGTTTGCTGTACTGTAGGGGCTTGCATGTTGCTATGATGCTGAAAGCTATTCCACTGATATTCAGATACCAGCAGCATCACCCAGGATGTACATGTTTCAACTGTACTTACAGATGAAGACAAATGATGTACAAGGACCAACCAGTCTACTTGTGACAAGCATTAGTCAGTGAACACCTTCCGAATAGCAGTAGAACACTGTCAGCTATAGTGTTTGAACATGAACCCCTGAGGTGGGAAGGCACTCAGAGATGACTGGAGAAGAGCTGCCTCTTCAGGGGAGAGTTGGCCTTAATGACATAGTTACAGGGAAGCTTTTGGGACCATCATTTGCTGATGTGGCATAACTCAAAATGAGAAGAAACAGCTACAAACATCCACTGATAATCAGAATATGGAGGGTACAAAGTATAAATCTAAGAAAACTGGAGACTGGGAAAAATGAAATGGAACACATAAAAATCAACACAGGCATTAGTGAGCTGAAATGGACTGGTATTGGCCATTTTGAGTCAGATAGTCATATGGTCTACTATGTCAGGAATGAAAACTTGAGGATGAATGGTGTTGCACCGTCAGAAAAAATGTTTCAAGATCTGTTCTGAAGTGCAATGATGTCAGTGATAGGATAATATCCATACACCTACAGGAAGGCCAATTAATATGACTGTTATTGAAATTTACACAACAACCAGTTAAGGCCAAAGATGAAGAAACTGAAGATTTTTACCAACTTCTATAGTCTGAAATTGACTGAAAATACATTCAGGATACATTGATAACTACTGATGATTGGAATGCAAAAGTTTCAAACAAAGAAGAAAGATTAGTAGTTGGAAAATACAGCCTTAGTGACAGAAGTGATGATGGAAATTGACAGTTTTTCAAGACCAATGACTTCTTCATTGCAAATACCTTTTTTCCATGAACACAGATGGTGACTATACACAGGTACCTCACCAGATGGAACACACAGGAATCAAATTGACTACATCTGTGGAAACAAACAATGGAAAAGTTCAGTATCATCAGTCAGAATAAGACTAGGTGCTGACTGCAGTACAGAGCATGAATTGCTCATATACAAGTTCAAATTGAAACTGAAGAAAATTAGAACAAGGCCATGGGAACCAAAGTATGACCTTGAGTACATCCCAACTGATGTTAGAGACCTTGTCAAGAACAGAGTTGATGTGTTGAACACTAATGACCAAAGACCAGACAAGTTGTGGAATGACATCAAAGATGTTATCTATGAAGAAAGGATGAGGTCATTAAGAAGACAGGAAAGAAAGACAACACCGAATTGGATGTCAGATGAGACCTACAACTTGCTCTTAAAAGTCCAGTAGCTAAAGCAAAAAGAAAAATGATGACGTGAAAGAACTGAACAATAAAATTCAAATGACAGCCCAGGAAGAAAAAAATAAATTATTACAATGACAAGTGCAAAGAGCTAGAGAAATGAAACCAAAAGGGAAGAACATACTCTGCATTTCTCAACCTGAAAGAACTGAAGAAAAAAATCAAGTCTCAAGTTGCAATAGTGAAGAATTGTACAGGGAAAATATTAAACCACCCAGGACACATCAAAAGAAGATAGGAGGAACACACAGAGTCATTACACCAAAAAGACTAGATTGACGTTCACCCATTTCAACAGGCAGCACATGATCAGGAACTGATGATACTGAAGGAAGAAGTCCAAGCAGCTCTGAGGGCACTGCCCAAAATCAAGGCTCTAGGAACCAATGGAATATCAAATGTGATGTTTCAACAAATGGATACAGCACTGGAAGTGTTCACTCATCTTGCCAAGAAATACAGAAGACAGCTACCTGACCAACTGACTGGGAGAGATCTGTATTTATATCTATTTCCAACTGATTGCAAAAATTATCAAACAATATGGTTAATATCACAAGCAAGCAAAATTTTGCTAAAGATCATTGAAAAGTGACTGCAATAGTATACTTACAGGGAACCAAGCTGGATTCAGAAAAAGATATGGAACCAGGGATATCATTGCTGATGTCAGACGGATCTTGGCTGACAGCAGAGCATACCAGAAAAATATTTACCTATGCATTATTATGGGAGGACATTTGACTGTATGGATCATAACAAATTATGGATAACATTGCAGAGAAGGAGAATTCCAGAACACCTGACTGTGCTACTGAGCAATCTGTACATGGATAAAGAGGCAGTCATACAAATGGAACAAAGGGACACTGCATGGTTTAAAGTTAGGAAAGGTGTGGATCAGAGCTGCATTCTTTCACCATACGTCTTTAGTCTGTATGCTGAGCAAACAATCCAAGAAGCTGGACTATGTAAAGAATACTGGGGCATCAGGAGTGGGGGAAGATTCATGAACACCTTGCATTATGCAGACGGACACAATCTTGCTTGCTGAAAGTGAAGAGGATTTGAAACTTCTACTGATGAAGATCAAAGCCCAGGGATGAAGAGCCTCTACTTAGAATCTGGAAAGTGTGGCCATTATCTCTGTATGGATCAAGAGGCAGTTGTGGGAACAGAACAAGGGATTCTGCAGGGTTTAAAGTCAGGAAAGCTATGCATCAGAGTTATATCCTTTTACCGTATCTTTTTAATCTGTACACTGAACTAATAATCTGAGAAGCTGGACTATATGAAGAAGAATGAAGCATCAGGATTGGCAGAAGACTTACTAACAACCTGTGTTATGCAGATGACACAACTCTGCTTACTGGAAGTGAAGAGAATTTGAAACACTAATGAAGATCAGTGACTACAGCCTTCAATATGGATTGTGCCTCAACATTAAGAAAACAAAAGTCGTCACAACTGGACCAGTAAGCAATATCATAATAAAAGGAGAAAAGATCGTGGTTATCAAGGATTTCATTTTACTTGGTTACACAACCAATGGCTATGGATGCAGCAGTCAAGAATTTAAGAGACACACTGCATTGGGCAAATCTGTGAAAGATCTCTTTAAAGTGTTGAAAAGTAAAGACGTCACCTTGAAGACTAAGGTGTGCCTGACCCAAGCCATGGTGTTTTCAGTGGAATCATATGCATGCAAAAGCTGAACAATAGATAAGAAAGACATAAGAGCAGATGGCTTTGAACTGTGGTGTTGGAAAAGAATATTGAATGTACCATAGACTGCCCAAAAACCAAACAGATCAGTCCCAGAAAAAGTACAGCCAGAGTGTTCCTGGAAGCAAGCATGGTGAGACTGTGTGTTACCTCCTTCGGACATGTTGTCAGGAAGGATCAATCCCTGGAGAAGGACATCGTGCTTGATAAAGTAGAGGATCTGAGTAAAAGAGGTAGACCGTCAATAACACAGACTGACGTGGTGGCGGCAACAATGGGTTTAAGCCTAAAAACGATCGTGGGCAGGGCACAGGACCAGGCAGTATTTTGTTCTATGGTGCATAGGGTCACTGTTAGTCACAATGGACTTGATGGCACCTAATAATAATAGTAACAATTATTGAAATTATTGATGTAGTTTGTAAAAAGGAGAATCAAGATTAATGGCCCAAGGCTGATTCTTATGGGATGGAGGTCAAAATATGCCTCCTTTCTCTACCATGTTTACCAACTCTGACACCAACCATCCCTCATACAGCACTCTGTACTTCTCTGCTGGGTTTGATAATTCATTGCAATGGCATTACAGAACTCACAGACCATACTTATGATTATGAGGTTCACTGGGGAAGTAACAGATTATAATTCAGGTTCGGGAACACTCAAGAGCACAGTTCTTCCATCAGGACTATGTCTTCCCAGACATGTTCACAAACAAATCTTTGCCCTATCCCTACACCTCTGACCAAAGACACTTGGCTTTTTCTCTCCATGGCCTGGGAAGCCTACCATGCCATCTCCTGCTGCAGGGTCTCTGCTGCTTGGTCTCCTCTTCCTTGGTGGTAGTGAGAGTCTTTTTTCTGCTCTGGAATTGGTTCTCTTTTAAGGCAAAACTGATCAATCTCAATGGTAGGCCAGAATCACCCTACCACACAGTTACTTGGTTTGGAATTACAAGACCATGGCTAGAGAGTCCACACATAAAAGTAAATAATCTCACTGCATAGCTGAATTTACTTCTTTTTTACTTTATTTTGTGTTTTTTTCTATATATAAACTATCTTCTAATTTGTTTATCTGTGGTATGGAAGATGAAAGTAGAACAAACCCAAAGGAATGAACACCCTTTTGCAAGTATTTGTTTCCAACATAGGGAATCCCTGTGTGGTCCCAACAATTAATATATTCAGCTGCTAATGGAAAGATTGGAGGTTTAAGTCACCCCAGAAGGACCTTAGAAGAAAGACCTGGTGATCCACTTCTGAAAAATCAGCCACTGAAAACCCCAGGGAGCACGGTTCAGCTCTGACACACAGGCGCTGCCATGAAACAGAATCAACTTGATGGGAACTGGTATTTCCAGTAAGTGCTCAGGCACAATAGAAAAGATGCTCAGAAAATCTTGGTAAACAATAGATTTATAGGAAAAATAATTTGTGATATTTTATATATTACTAATATGCCACATGTCAATTAGATGCTATCCTCTGTTTTTAATAAATTTCGGCCATTCACATGGAAGTTGTTGAGAAAAGAAATGAAGCATGTATAGCTTCCCATTTTGTAAGATCCAGTCTTAAATCCTCAGTACGCAGACAATAGAAAAAAGAAAATTCCCTGTGTCATTCTGTAGCCATGAGAACATGTAGCAAATTAAATGCTGCTAAAATATTACTATGACACTGAGAGAATAAACATTATTTATTGTTTTCAACACTATGAGTATTGTCCTCTACTACTAAGTACCTTTTTCTTTTATTTTCCCTGGATAATAGACATAATTCTTCTTTTCTTTAGCCTATTTCTAGAATATTATAATTAAAACTGAAATTTGGATTTATAAGAGCATAGAAAAATTAGCCATTTAGACTGAACTCCATGGAAATTGTAAAACCCAAATACTCTGTGGTTATTGCAGCTCCTTTCCTTTTTATTGCAAAGTATTTGATTGGTTAATGTATAATATATCTAAATTCAACCAAGTAAGCATTGAAAATAAACCATTAATCAGCTTGAAGTATACATATTGTGAGCAAATTTACCATGTCACATAAATAGTATCAACAGTGTATCAACAAATAATATCAATAATATCAGCAAAGCTCGTTATGTGCAAAATCATCTAAATTGTTCTATGACATGGAAAGCTTGCACACGGAACAAGCATTTGACATTTAGATATTAGAATGAAAAGCACTTTGCAGGGAAAATATTAAGTGACCCAGGAAGCATCAGACAAAGATGGAAGAACTTTCTAGTCATAATACCAAAAAGAATTGGTCAGTGTTCAACTATTTCAAGAGGCAGCATATGATCAGTAGCTGATGGTACTGAAAGAAGAAACTGAAGCTTCACTGAAGGCACTGGAGAAAGACTCAGCTCTAGGAATTGGTGGAATATCAGTTGACAGGTTTCAGCAAATGTATGCAGTGCTGGAAGTGTTTACTCATCTATGCCAAGAAATTGGGAAGACAGTTACCTGGCCAACCAACTGGAAGAGATCTGCACTTATGCCTGTTCCCGAGAAAGGTGATCCAACCAAACATGGAAATTAACAAACAGTACCATTAAAATTACATGCAAGTAAAACTTTGTTGAAGATCATTCAAAAGTGACCGCAGCAGTATACTGACACAGGAGACTGCCAGAAATCCAAACCAGATTGAGAAGAGGACATGGAACCAGGGATATCATTGCTGATGTCAGATGGATCTTGGCTGAAAGCAGAGAATACCAAAAAGATGTTTACCTGTGTTTTGCAGTTTATGCAAAGGTATTTGATTGTATGGATCATAACAAGTTACAGATACAATTGTAAAGAAGGGGAATTCTTGTGGTCGTGAGGAATCTGTACATGGATCCAGAGGCAGTCATGCAAACAGAACAAGGGGACACTGAATGCTTTAAATCAGGAAAGATGTGTGTCGGGGCTATATCCTTTTACCATACCTCTTCAATATGTATGCCAACTTTGTAGTTAGCTAGTGCTGCTTTAACAGAGATCCTACCAGTGGATGGCTTTAACAAAGGGAAGTTTATTCTTACACAGCCCGATAGGCTACAAGTCCAAATTCAGGACGTCTGCTCCAGGGTAGGGCTTTTCCCCTTGTCAGCTCTGGAGGAAAGTCTTTGTGTTGCATCAGTCTTTGTTCAGGGAGCAAGTGGTAGAGGAACCTCAAGGGCTAAAGGACGTACTCTACTCCTGATGCTGCATTCTTGATGATGTGAGGTTTCCAAATCTCTCAGCCAGATTTTTCCCTTTTTAGCTCAAGAGACTGCCTCAAGGCAGAAAACAACTTAAACATTGCATCATGCTCTACCAACACAACTGCTGTCCATCTACCCTTATTAACATCGTAGAGGTACATCACACAATATCAGGAATCACAGCACAGCCAAATTTTTACAGATTTTTTAGGGAACACTTTCAATCCATGCCAATGAGCAAATAATCTGAGAAGCTGGTTGGAGGAAGACTTATTAACGACCTGCATTATGCAGATGACACAACCTTGCTTGCTGAAAATGAAGAGAATTTGAAACATGGCCTTCAGTATGGATTGCACTTCAACATCAAGAAAACAAAAATCCTCACAAGGGAGCCAGTAAGCAATATCATGAAAAGTGGAGATAAGATTGAGGTTGTTGAGGATTTCATATTACTTGGTTCCACAATCAACAACCGTGGAAACAGTAGACAAGAAATCAAAAGATGCATTGCATTTGGGAAAATCTGCTGCAAAGAACCTCTTTGAAGTGTCTCAAAGGTGTCATTTCAAAGGCTAAGGCATGCCTGACCCAAGCCATGGTATTTTCAATTTCATCATATGCATATGAAAGATGGACAATAAATAAGGATGGCACAAGACGTCTTTGAACTGTGATGTTGGATAAGAATATTGAATATATATCATGGACTGCCTAAAGAACAAACAGATCTGTCCTAGATGAGGTACAAACAGTGCTTCTTGGAAACAAGGATGGTGAGACTGCATCTTACATACTGGACGAGGACATCACGCTTGATAAGTAAAGGGTCAGTGAAAAGGAGGAAGACTCTCAATCAGATGGATCGACACAGTGGCTACAACAATGAGCTTGAGCATAAAAATGATTGTAGGAAGGGTGCAGTTCTGTTGTACACGGGTTCACTATGAGTCAGAACCAACCGAACGGCACCCAGAAACAACAATGACAACATTGTTGAATAAGTCATTATTCATAAGGTCTGATAAAAAAAAAAGTTGAATAAGTCATATCATAAGATCTGATTTAAAAAAAAAAAGTAGGTTTTGCCTTTTTTCCTTATGTACTGCTCTGCACCACTGAAGACAGCTACCTGTAGTACACATATTTTAAATACTATTTGAATAAGAACCTGACTCCCAACTTCTGCTTGGTCCAGGACTAACAAATTTATGTATGGGTATTTGTATTCCCCTCTAAATTCAGAGGCATTTAGATTCTGTAAATTCAACTTACAACTAAGGAACATTCTCATCATAGATCGACACTGTGTTTTCTTCAGACTGGGGAGTTGTGTTCCCACAGTGAGTAAAATTTGTTCTTCATAAGATACAGTCAAGAAAATAAAAACTCTGATTTCTTATCATATTGCTTCCAGTGAAGATGCTCTTACCAGTGGGAATGTCATGTTTTCTTGAAGGAGAAAATATGTTTTCTTTTCTGAAGATAGCATCTTAATCAGAAGTTGTCTTAAGTGTGAGCAAGCTTTTTGGCATCTTCTCTGTGTGACTGGTGTTTTGATGGAGGAAACTGTGCAGACCTTTGAGCCATCTTAAACACTCCCCTACTGCTTCTTACTCGCATGCTTGACCTGTCTAATGGCTCTTTGGTTTTCTCCTTGGATAGCTGGTTCTCAGCAGTTCTGTTGTATTTCTCTTCATTGATTGTGGAATACCTACCAGGTGCTCCTTGGCTAAGAATTTACAAAAGAGACCAAATGATAAAATCTTTGACATCAAGAGCTAATATCTTAGGTTTAATAACCTCCAAGACCTGAGCCATGTGGAAAAGAAGATGACATTTCTGTCCTTCTAGTATTTATCCTTTCCAGGGTACTGACTAGTCCATTGTCATGGAATTCTCTGCATGGATCTATCTCTTTCCCTTCTAATTAAGGTGCAATATAAGAGCCCACTGAGATTTGACAGTACAGCCAAATCTAGCTCACCAAATCTAGCTTGAAGTTGACTATCTTTTGATCTGCCACAGGTCTCTTATGTGGCTTTGTGGCAAACTGTGTATTGGGAGAGACTCTGAAAATAATTCTTCCATAAGCATAGAAGACTAGTCCTGTACACTAAGTAGAAAATAGATTTTCCATGATTATTTGTAAGTAATGAGGCAGATATGTGGTATGAGTTGAATAATGATAAATGTATCTGTCTAAACAAATACTCTCCACTTGCCCCAATGCTTGAAATCCTATGCTGAGTTATTAGCTTATGACACACAGACTAGGTGACCAAAAGCAAGAAAGCCTGGAGTATTTCTGACAGTTAGAACTGTTCAGAAAGTGGCTGAGCAGATGGGATTTTTGTGTGGGAGGTAATGATGGAGTTAGTCTGGAGGGAAAAAGGTAAGTACTAAAGAGTAAGGGAAAGTTTATCAACGAGAAGAAGAAAAGAAGGCAACAGGGCTAGGTTCAAATCATTCAGAGGCTTAAGCACTAGAAAGAAGTGAAAACAAAAACTGTAAAATACAAAACATGTATAGTGAAATTGAAATAGCTGGGTTTTTTTGTTTGTTTGTTTTTTGGGGGTGTGTGTGAGAGTGTGTGTGTGTGTGTAATCTTCATGGCAAAATACTGGATAAATTTATCACAAAATGCTGGATAAATTCATTGTTATTGTTGGGTGCTGTTGAGTTGATTTTGACTCCCGGTGATCCCATGTGACAAAGTAGAACCACCCTATAAGGTTTCCAGGCTGTGATTTTTATGGAAGCAGATTGGTACGTCTTTCTCATGAGGAGTGACGGATAGGTTGGAACGGCCAACATTTGGTTAGTAGCTGAGCCCTTTGGTCACCAGGTCTCCTTATGAATTCTATTAGAGATGAACTTTCCTCATTTTCACTGACCCCGCCCCCCCCCCCCCCCCCCGTGATACGCTAACCCAGGACTAGATCTGCCAACTTGACATTTATGGAAGGATGTATGTTTGCTGATATACAGGGGCCACAGATAGGGCTGCTCAGGCTGCACATTGCACACTTCCACATGGAGGGGCATTCACAGAGAGATTATGATGTGAACGGCTACTCCAGGAGCCATGCAGCTGGGAGGCCCTGGTATACAACTGCTGATTAAGAACACCCATACTAAAGAAAGTGTGGTTAGGCACTGGGATACCTGGCAAAATGCAGATTTTGACAGAATTCAACTGGGTCAGGGCATGGCAGACCGGAATTTCTATTTCAAATAAGCATTGCAGTTAATTCCCAGCACTCTGGAGTTTGAAAAGTGCTGGCAACACATGTTAATGGTATTAAGGAAACTACCTATTTCCCCTCTGCCCCTCAGCAAAGCTCCAAATCAGAGCAGCCTGAGTGTCTGATTCTGGCCAAGCCCATCAGTGTCTGGTCCCCCACTGCAGCAATGGGAAATTCTGGCCTAACCAAGAAAGCATAGGTGCCATGACAAAGTGATGTCTCGGGGGCTCTGCAGCACAGGGATTCAAGATCTGGGCCTAAATTCCAGTTTTGCCGGTAAAAAGCTGTGTTACTGTAAATTTGCAAAATTTCTTTAGACATGTTTTCTTGTCTGTTCAATTAGAATGTGAGTCAGTGTACATTTTCCAGACCTTAAGCTAAGCCACATCTTTTTAAAAGTTATTGTTAGTTGTCATCAAGTCCATTTTACCTCAAAGCAGCCCCATGTTTGCAAAGTAGAGCTGCTCCATGGGGTTTTCAGGCCATGATGTTTCAGAAGCTAATTGCTAGGCCTGTACTCTGAGGCACCTCTGGGTGGGTTCAAATAGGCAACCCTCCAGCTAACAGTCAAGTGCAGTTAACTATGTGTGCCACCAGGGAACCATTTTTAAGTCATGAAGATGAAAAAAATACATTCTATATGTCCACAACTCAGAATCTCTTAAGACCAAATATGCTTTGAATTCAGAATTTGTTGTGTGGTTTTCTTAAAAATGCAATATAATGGAGATGTTGTTTATGTTGTTATTAGGTACCACTGAGTCAGTTCTGAATCACAGGAACCCTGGATACAACAGAACATACACTGCCTAGTATGGTGCCATCCTCGCAATTGTTGTTTAACCCCACTGTTAAAGTCGCTGTGTCAACCTATGTTGCTGAAGATTTTCCTCTTTTTTCTCTTGGCTTACTTTATCAAGTGTCATGTCCTTCTCCAGGGACTGGTACGTCCAGATAGCATGTCCAAAGTTTGTGAGACCAAATCTTGCCATCTTTGCTTCCTATGGAACATTTTGGCTGTACTTCTTCCAAAACAGATTTGTTTGTTCTTCTGGAAGTCAATGGTATCTCAACTGTCTTTCATCAACACCATGAGTCAAAGGTATCAGTTCTTCTTCAGTCTTCCTTATTCATTATCCAGCTTTCACATGCATATGAAGCAATTGAAGGTACCATGCTCTGAGTCAGCTTATTCCTCCAAAATGACATCTTTCCTTTTAAACACTTTAAAGAGGTCTTTTGCAGTAGATACGTCCAGTGAAATCTGTCATTTCATTTCTTGACTGCTGCTTCCATGGGCATTGATTATGTATCTAATTAAAATGAAATCCTTGATAACTTCAGTATTTTCTCCAAACAGTATACATGGCTTCACAATATTACTCTCTCTGCTTTTATGGTTGCTTGACAATTTTCACAACAAAAATAAAAGTAGATCTCCACCTGAAAGTCTATATCCTTTTCTAAGACATGCTTTCATTCCTTTACACAACTTACAGTCAGGATGTGCTTCCGCAGTTAATCTAAATGGCATGTTCGTTCTCTTTTAATCCACTTCCCACATGAGTGTAAAAAAAAATGGCATTACAGCTTTTGTGTCAAGTGGTCTTTGGACCCTTGGGTTTCCCTGAAACGTTTTAGGAGGTACAGAGTCACTGTGAGTCAGAATTTATTCTACAGCAACGGCGTTTATTTTGGGGGGAGGTCAAAACTCTTTTCATAGTAATAACAATAATAAAATATTACTTGTCTTTTTCACTGTGTCAACCTTAATGTTGAAGTTGTGAAAACATTGGTGGGAAACTGCTGCTTGATAAGCTATTCATATAGGTTTTCCAATAAGCAAGGCATATTCAAGCGTTATTGTTACAATCAGCATTATTTTAAATAAGAAAGAACACTTTTTGTATTGTTTGTAAAAAAAAAAAATTTAAGTGGAAGGAGAAACTGATGAACCAAGGCAGTGGTACTAGAATATAGTGTTAGTTATTACAGTCTTCGTTTGCAGGGGAAAAAATATTTTACTCAAAGATGTCTTGATAAAGCACTAAAAATTAACTTCATTTAAATATCTGTCCTTGAGTATGTCTTTTAAATATTCTGTGATAAAGTGGCAAGCATGTGTGTCACATACTGAAGTAAAATAATTGTTTTAAGGAAAGACACTTGTGCAGATGTTTGAGTTCTTTGCTGAACTACTTGCTTTTCTTCTGCAAACACTTTTACTTGAAAGAATAACTGACAAACTATGGTTATTTAGACTTGGCAGTCATTTTCTTAAAAATGAATATAGTGAGATTAACACTTCATGGAAACGACCGATAATATTTCAGTCAATGATAATCTTTAGCTTCCCACTGAAAATTAGTATTTTGGAAAACTTGTTTAGAAAACTAACTTCACAGTTTCCCAATATGTAGATTGTCATGAGGAAGTTGCTTCTGATATTAATAATGTGATTTTTGGATACTGTATAACTTAGTGTCTCAAAATTTGGAAACTTGGTCTAATTCAGCAAACCAATGTTTTATAAATGACTAATGCATAATGATACAAAATCATGCATGAATAAAAGGTTTATTTCTAAGTGCATGATTGATCAATGGATTTTAATGGAACAGTAAGAAATGTTCACTAATAGGTTTTCTAAGTCCACATTGCAACTAACCTTTAAGGAAATGCCAGGTGACATTTACTATTGATATGTATTTATGAGTTCCTGTTCTTCCCCTGAAGGTTTCTACTTGTAGGAGTGGTGGTAGTGCAGCGGTTAAGCACTCAGTTGCTAACCGAAAGATTACCCACTTGAACCCACCAGTTGTTCCATGGGAGAAAGATGTGACAACCTGTTTTAGGAATGATTACAGCATAGGAAAGTCTAGGGAGCAGTTGTACTCTATCCTAAAGTGTCACTATGAATTGGAATCAACCCAATTGCAACAAGTTTGATTTAGTTTTTTGGTTTATACGTCATTAATGTATTTGATAATGTATTAGACTTGTCCAGTGTGGGAAGTAGGCTCTTATGTTTTTAAGACTTCCCTTATCTTTTTATTTTAGAGTGCCGTCTTACTTTCAGGTAAAGGAAGGTATTTTAGACTCCTTTTGTACTTACCCAGCCCCAGCCCTGAAATCAGTGATTTTCTAACAAGCCCTGGTTTACTATAGACCAAAATCTCAATGCTTAGTGTGCTCTTTGAGCCTAGAATAGCTTTGTCTTTGATTCTTGTATCTTCAGTAGACAAAACTATGAAATTTCTGCTTTGTAAATGTACAAATAGAAGCATATATATGTAGATGTACATATGCACAAATACATGTAGACAAACATATGTGTACATATACATATTTAGAGA
The DNA here is from genome assembly GCA_028571685.1 of Heterohyrax brucei. NCBI lineage: Eukaryota > Metazoa > Chordata > Mammalia > Hyracoidea > Procaviidae > Heterohyrax > Heterohyrax brucei. The sequence goes on along the minus strand of CM053141.1, from coordinate 55,839,813 downwards.
ACTATGAGTTTATACATTAAAAGACTGAGGGTGCATCCAAAGATGATGGAAGGAATACATGGAGCCATTGTACTGGAAAGAACTGGTCAATATTCAGCTATATGAAGAGGTAGCACATGATCAGGAATCTTTGGTACTGAAGGAAAAAGTCAAACCTGCACTGAAGGTACTAGCAAAAAACAAGGCTCCACGAATTGATGAAATACCAATTGAGATATTTCAACAAACAAATGCAGCACGGGAAGTGCTCACTCATCTATGCCAAGAAATTTGGAGGACAGCTACCTGGCCAACTGACCGGAAAAGATCCATATTTATGTCCATTCCAAAGAAAGGTAATCTGACCAAATGTGAAAATTACCAAAAAATATTGTTAATATCACATGAAAGTACATTTCTGCTCTGGATCATTCAAAAGTGACTGCAACAGTATGTTGACAAGAAACTGCCAGAAATTCAAGCTGGATTCAGAAGAGGATGTGGAACCAAGGACATCTTGGCTGAAAGTAGAGAATACCAGAAAGATGTTTACCTGTGTTTCATTGACTATGCAAAGATATTCAACTGTGTAGATCTTAACAAATTATGGATAACACTGAGGAGAAAGGGAATTTCAGAATTCTTAATTGTGCTCTTAAGGAATTTGTATGCAGATCAAGAGGCAGTTGTGTGAACAGAACAAGGGGACACTACGTAGTTTAAAACCAGGAAAGGTATATGTCAGGGTTATATGCTTTCATCACACCTTTTCAATCAGTATGCCAAACAAATAACCCGAGATGCTGGATTATACAAAGAAGAACAGACATTAGGATTGGAGGGTGACTCACTAAGAACCTGCGTTATGCAGACGACACCACCTTGCTTGCTGGAAGTGAAGAAGATTTGAAAATTTGACCTTTCATAAAGCAACAACAAAAAAAAAAAAAACTGCTGGAAATAAATGTCAGAATCTTTTTCAGAACTCTGGAAATTAGCCAAAAGTTAATGAATTTGGCTGATACCTGAAAGGTTTGAGGATTGAATCTACCTAGAGGTACCTCAGAAGAAAGCCCTGGCAATTTACTTCTGAAAAGTCAGCATTGACAACTTGACAGAACACATGGTATTACTATGAGTCTGAACTGACTGAATGGCAAGTAGTTTTTGGCAACCCGCAAAGTGTTTTTCAAGAAAACCAGTTGAATCTGAGTGTACTTTATGGCATTTTAACTTGTTCTAGTTACATCCCCTACTCTCCAGTTCAGCTTATACCTTGAAAACTAACAGTTCACATTCATGCTCAGCCCTGAAGCCACCAGAAGAAGCAGAGTGGTATTAACCAAAGTTACTTTGAAAATGAGTGGTGTTCCAGTAAAGAGACATTGAGTGACATCTTGGATCAAAAGACATGACCCATCCATAAGTTATCTACAAGAAACTCACTTGAGACCTAACGATAGGAACAAACTGAAAATTAAAGGATGGAAGAATATATATCAAGCTAACAGTGAACAAAGAAGAGCAGGGGTGGCAACTCTAATCGCAGACAAAATCAATTTAATGTCAAATCCACCATCATGGACAAAGATGGACACTATTTATTGCTGAAAGGTTCAGTACACAAGCAAGACTTAACTATATTAAATATTTATGCACCTAATATCAGAGCACCTAAATATGTCAAAGAAACACTGACTACACTCAAAAGAGAGTTAGATGACTCCGCAATAATAGTGGGAGATTTCAACACTCCACTCTCAATACTGGACAGATCATCTAGAAAAAGGGTCAGTAAAGATACACAAGACCTCATTGCCACAATTACCCAACCAAGCCTCACTGATATATACATAACTTTCCACCCATAAGCAGACAACTACACCTTCTTCTCCAGTGCACATGGAACATTCTCCAGAATAAACCACTTATGCAGAAAAGGCATTTGATAAAGTCCAACACCCATTCATGCTAAAAACTCTTAGCAAAATGGGCATAGATGGCAAATTCCTCAACACAATAAGGGCCACTTGTACAAAGCCAAATGCCCACATCATCCTGAATGGAGAGAGACTGAAAGACTTTCCCTTGAGAACAGGAACTAGACAAGGATGCCCACTCTCACCTCTCCTATTCAACATTGTACTAGAAGTTCTAGCCAGAGCAAATAGACAAGACCAAGAAATAAAGGTCATTTGCATTGGCAAAGAGGAAGTTAAAATCTCCCTGTTTGCAGATAAAATGATTGTATATGCAGAGAATCCCAAGGAAACTATAAGTAAACTACTCAGACGGATAGAAGAGTTCAGCAAAGTCTCAGGATACAAGATAAACATAAGCAAATCAGTAGGATTCCTTTATACCAACAATGAGACTGTTAAGGAAGAAATTATCAAATCAATACCATTTACAATAGCCCCTAAGAAGATAAAGTACCTAGGAATTAATCTAACCAGAGAAATAACAGACCTTTACAAAGAGAACTACAAGCCCTTACTACAGGAAACCAAGAGAGACTTAGGTAAATGGAAATATCTACCCTGCTCATGGATAGTAAGAATTAACATTGTGAAAATGTCTATTTTACCCAAAGCAATCTACTTATATAATGCAATCCCAATACAAGTTCCAGCGTTGTTTTTTAATGAGATGGAGAAACAAATCACCAATGTTGTTTGGAAAGGGAAGAAGCCCTGGATAAATAAGGTCCTACTAAAAAAGAAAAACTCACTGGGAGGCCTCTCATTACCCGACCTTAGAACATACTACACTGTCACAGTGGTCAAAACAGCCTGGTACTGGTACAAAAAGAGACACATCGATCAATGGAACAGAATTGAGACCCCAGAGATGACACCATCTGCCTATGAACAGTTGATATTCGACAAAGGCCCGAAGACATTAAACTGGGGTAAAAACAGTCTCTTCAACAAATGGTGCTGGCAAAATTGGATATCCATCTGCAAGAAACTGAAACAAGATCCATATCTTACACCTTATACAAAAACCAACTCCAACTGGATAAAAGACCTAAATATCAAACCTAAAAAGATAAAAACTCATCCAAGAAAAGGTAGGAGCAACAATGGAAGTTTTAATACACAACATGGACAGACTCCAAAATCTGTCAAACAAACCAGAATCAACAGAAGAGAAAATAGATAAATGGAAACTATTAGAATCAAACACTTTTGCTCATCTAAAGACTTTATTAATAGAACTAAAAGAACACCCATAGAATGGTAAAAAATATTTGGCAACTCCATGTCAGACTGATGCCTGATCTCCATAATCTATAAGATACTACAAAATATCAATAAGAAGATAAATCATCCAATTAAGCGATGGGCAAAGGAGATGGACAGACATTTCACTAAAGAGGAGATCCAGGCAGCCAAAAAACACATTCAGTCATGTTCACGGTCTTTAGTTATTAAAGAAATTCAAATCAAGATGACAATGAGATACCATCTCACCCCAACAAGATTGGCCATGATCCAAAAAACACAAAACCACAAATGCTGGAGAGGCTGTGGAGAAAGTGGAACCCTCCTACACTGTTGGTGGGGTTGCAGAATGGTCCAGCCTCTTTGGAAAGCAGTCTGGCGCTTCCTTAAAAAAATGGATATTGATATACCATTTGAGCCAGTAATTCCACTACTTGGAATATATCCTACAGAATCAAGGCCTTTCACACCAATGGACACATGCACAAGAATGTTTATCGCAGCACAGTCCACGATAGCAAAAAGATGGAATCAACCCAGATGCCCAACAACAGAAGAATGGATAGGTAAACTATGGTACATATACTCAATGGAGCACTATGCAATAATAAAGAATAACGATGACTTCAGGAAACGTCTCATGACCTGGTTTCAACTGGAAGACATTACGTTGAGTGAAAGTAGTTAGCGACAAAAGGACAAATATTGTATGAGACTTCTATGATAAGACCTCAAAAACAGACTTGTGTATAGAAGAAAAGACTCTTTGACAGCTGCCAGGGAGGGGAGGGAGGGAGGGTGAGGGGGGGGAGGGCTTAGATTAGATAGTTGCTAGAAATCTGGTTGAGAAAAGTTGGTGATAGCACACATTAGAAACAAGAACAACATTAAGTGGACTTCAGCATAACTTGAGTACTCCTTCCATCTCAACTCAATATTGCAAGGATAGAGTAACTGGGGCAGGGGGCACGGGGCCATGCTCTTAGGTAAAATAGAGGCCAATTGGCACAACTAGCATTTTGCTAAGAGAGCTCTCTGCACCCCACATTGGTGAGTGGCGTCTGGGGTCTTAAAAGCTGCCAAGCTGCCATCTGAGGGCACAGCAAATGGTCCCAACTCAGCCAGAATGGATGCTCACCGAGGACCAAAATGACATGGGGTAAAGACAACCCAGACGAGAAAGAGACCCACCCGAGTGGGTGCCTACATCGACTTGGGACCAGAAGAACTGGATGGTGCCCAGCCACCACCAGTGATAGCCGCAATGGAGCTCACTAAGTTGAGTCTCACTGGCAACACAAGAACAAAAAGGGGTACATCCTGAGATCTCCACTAAAAGACCTCAATTGACGGTCCAAGTGTTTCGGGCTTCCCCTGGGAGCATGGCCCCCCCCGGCCCTCATGCTGCCCTTGCTCATAAATCATAACGAAGATCCACTCTTTAGACACGAATAGATTGCACTTGGCAATGCAGAGTGACTGTATATTGTATGCACTTTATGGTTCTATACATCTATAGGATATCAGCCTGCTGACCTCTGGTTGGAGGAAGGAGAGTGGTTGGAGAGGAGGGGAAAGGGGACTGTTGGGAGGATGAGACATGTATGGAGCAGAGAGGAATAATGTGCTGTCACCAGACAGGGAGAGCAGTGGAAGCTGCATATAGGTGGGCATGTAAATTTATATAGGAATGTACATTTTCACTCAGTCATATCAAATAAAAAAAAAGAAAATGCGTGGTGTTCATGAGAATAAAAGAATAAACTGTACATCATCACTGTCGTTTAGATGAAAGCTGTTTTCCACTGTAGTATGGATTAACAATTCTGACTCTCTATACATGTGCACTGAAATTGAAGAATTAAGTAAATAAATAGCTGATGATAGAAGTCAAATTTCTGACTGTTGGAATGGGGTTTATATATAAAAAAGATGAGGCTAGAATAATCCATATTGTTATGGATTAACGTTGGAGATCTCAGTATAAATTCATATTCAGTTTAATAGAAATAGAAACAGTTATACTGAGAAATATGTATAGACATGTGTACATACATGGGTAAGTATACATGTTTCTTTGTTTTGTCAGGTGAGTCTGAAAACAATGACCCCAAATAGTAACAAAAATAACTAGTGTCCATCTTAACATCACTCTCCAAAGAAAGAAACAAGGGTTCTTTTAAGAAATGGCTTATTCTAGGAACACGGCAGGAGATACACAGGATGAGTCTGGAATATCTTGTAGTGCTGGAAATTAAAATGCTTGAAAAATAATAATAAATAAGCCCACAACATTGGAGGCATGTCAAAGTGGCTCAGGAGCCAACTGGAAGAGCTCCTTGTGGCCAAAGCTGAAAAAGTTGAGCAACAAATAAAATAGTGTTGGATTATAATACAAATGGTAAAATAAATGCTCATGATTCCATACTGGTATAAGTGAATGATTGAGTAAATAAGTGAGGAGAAGACACAGATCTGTAGAGAAGAATTCCAACTAATTTATGTAGATACTTTGCTTTCAAGGATGTGGAGCATAACTCTCTGCTCCTTAGGTGTGGGCTGATCACAGTGACTCTCTTCCAAAGAGTACAGTATAGCAGTGAGGATAACAGCAACTTTGCAGTTGAGAAGGCTGGCAAACACTGTTTCTGCCAGGTTATCAAGTTCAGTATCAACAAGATTTAAGTCATGTTGATTGTATGTACCACTGACATCATGTATGTACCATTGACACAGGAAAATGGCACTTTATGTTTGAAGTCTTCCTTCTAAAAACATATAACCTTTAGTCTAGTCATGAGGAAGAGGGGTAAAACAAAAACAGATAAATCCCCATGAGGACCATTCCACAAAACGCTTGACCAGTACTCCTAAAAACTGCCAAGGTTATAAAAAGTTAGGGAAACATGAGAAACTGTTAAAGCCAAGAAGAACCTAAGGAAGCATGCTGACTAGGTGTAACGCGGTATCCTGGATGAGATCCTAGAACAGAAAAAAAGACATCAGGAAGCTAAAGATATATGAATCAAGTATACTTGACGGTACTTGGCTGGTTTGGCATAGGCTTTAGTTAATAATACTGTATCAATATTGATTCATTCATTATAACAAATGTATGTATGATGTTAAGGGCAGCCAGGTGGAGGACATATGGGAACTCTCTACACTACTGGTAATTTTTTTGTAAACATGAAACTGTTATAAAAATAAAGTTTTTTATAAAAATTAATGAAAAATCAACAAAAGAATGCAGTAAATTATAGGACATAAAACTAATAGTAATCAGTAACACTTACATATATGAGCAATAACCAGTTAAGAGGTATAGTGAATGAGATAACCCCATTATAATAGCCAACCAACCAAAAAAACCAACTGCCACTGAGTTGGGTCCTGACTCATGGTGACCTTAGAGGTCAGAGTAGAACTGCTCCGCGGAGTTTCCAAGGGGTGCCTGGTGGATTTGAACTGCACTGCAACAGAGATAAAATAATTAAGGATAAACTGAATATGAAAAGCTCAAAATGTCTATGAAGAAAAGTATGAAACATGCCCAAAAAACACAAAAATTGACTTGAACGAAAAGAAGATATTCTTTGCTCTTGTATAAGTTAGCTCAACATTGTGAAGATATAAATTTTCTCTAAGTTAATTTATGAATTTAATGCAATCCCAGGAAAATTTTCAATAGGATCTTTTATGGATGTAGATAATCTGGTCCTAAAGCCTATATGGAAAAATACATAAGAACAGTTAGGAAGACACTTAAAGGGGGAAAAATTTATGAGGGGGAGTGACGCTACCCCTACAGATATTGAAATATACTACAAAGATCCACAATTAAAACAATCTAGGGGGTGGAGTCAAGATGGCAGACTAAACACACATCTCTCTAAATTATTCTGGAAACCAAGACCTGAAATGATAATTAAAAAGAGCCTTCTGGACACCTAGTGAACCCTGGGATGCAACACAGGGCTGTTAATTTGGACTTCATACCACTGAACACAAAACCTCCTCTCTTTCACTGACCCCACTCTTGGCGAGCAGAGGCTTGCACAGACCAAAGGTAACTCACCATTTTGATTTTTTTTTCCTCTGTCTTGGCCAGCAGGCAGAGCTGGCACTTGACTAGCTGCTGGTCTTGGACGCACTGCTGGTGGGACCAGTGAGCATAATTGCCAAGTTTTGGGAGCCTGGCTTTGGAATCTATGCATTGTGACTCCTCTGGTTTATCTTTCTGCCTCTGCCATGTGTTAGCTGTATAGATGTGCTTGTGCGGGACACCATCTTGATCCACTGGAAAACGGAGAAGCCCACGCAGAGGCCTCAGGCCGGACTTCGTTCCTAGGCTGGGAGGTGGCACTGGCCGGCTTGAGAGTGCTTTTCCAGCAAGGAAGTGGTGTTTTGCACAGTGTCATCTAGGGCCGGGGCCCAGCACTGAAGGCTGTGGACTCTGGGCATTTTGGCACTCTTGGCCTCTCTTTCTCCCAGGATCCTGGTCCCAGCCAGCTGGCAAGCTTGTGTGGGACGCCATCTTGTTTCGCTGGGAGGTGGAGTCATCAATACAGAAGCCTCAGCTGGACCTACTTCCTGGGCTGGGAGGCAGTGCCTACCCAGAAGAGACCACTTTTCCACAGAAAAGCAGAATTCTATACAGTATCACCTACAGCTGGGGCCTGACAGCAGAGGCCAGCAGGCCAGTAGCCTTTCTTTATTTTGAGCTAGTTTATAACACCTGGGGTTCAATATAGAGGTGCTTACTTTGCCAGCTGGGAAGAGGGACATATACACCTGAAAACCTGACTTCAGAAGGTGTCAAATACTTTTTACTTCTCATTTAAAGATGGCCTAGAGAAACAACTAGTCCATCTTCACAGCACCTCTCTCAGCCTCTATTGGCCCACATGAAGCCCCAAAAGCAACAAACTTTGGAGAAGACAGTAACCTGGAAATCACCCATGGCATCAGAAGGCCCCCAAAAGACACCACATCAGAACTTGCCAGATGAACAAGCATTTCTGAAATTATCAGAAGTTGAATATAAAAGGATTATATATAGAGCCCTCCTATACCTTACACAAAATGCAGCAGAGCAAAACGAAAAATTAAGCAAGCTGTTCGATCTGATGGAACATCAGTACTTGGAAATCCAACACATCAAGAACAAAATCAAAGACATAGAGACTTCAATTCAAAGCCAAGAAAACATAATGAAATAAATGGAAAAGAGAATTTCTGATTTGGAAGACAGAGTTACTGACTCCAGCATCTATGAGGAGAAATCAGAAAAAAGTAATAAGAAAAGTGAAAAAGCATTAAGAAGCATGTGGGACTCTATTAAGAAGAACAATCTATGATTAATTGGAGTTCCTGAATAGGACGAGACACCTGAGAACACAGAGACTATTGTTGCTGAGCTACTGACAGAAAACTTCCCAGAAATTATGAAAGAAGAGAATATAGATGTCCAACATACTTATCGAACACCACTCAATATAGACCTCAATAGAAGACTCCAAGACATATTATAATCAAGCTCAACAAAATGAAACATAAGCAGAAACTCTTAAAGGCAGCAAGACTCAAAGCAAAGCTAACATTCAGAGGGAAATCCTGTAGGCTTTCGTTGGCTTTCTCAGCAGAAATAATGCTGGCATGGAGACAGTGGCATGATGAAATTAGAACAATCTGGTAGTGGTGCATGGATAGACAGGTTAATGGAATAAAATAGAAAATCCATAAATACACTAAATTACAAACATAAATTTAATAGCTGATAAGACACATATCACTTGGGGCAAAGATGGTCTTTTCAATGGTGTTAGGAAAACCTGAAAAGACAAAATTTGATATACTCATTACATCATACACAAGAATAAACTTCTGATGGATCACAGATTTAAATAGATTTAGAATAGGAAGAAAAGGAAGAGAGAAAGAAAAAAACAGAATAAAAAAGTAAAATTCCTAAGTACTAGGGAAAAAAATGAGTGAATTTCTCTGTAGCCTCAAGAACTAAAGGTTTTTTTAAATTAGGACTCAAAATTGAGATGCAGTAAAAGAAGATGATTGATAAATTTGACTAAACAAAACATAAATTTGGGAGATGACAAAAAAGAGACATAAAAATAGCTGTTGTACATCTGTCAAGATATAATTTCAGTCACAATTAAAGAAAATGGCAAATGAAACTACCCTGAGATACCATTTTTCACCCATCTGGTTATTAAAAAATGAAAAAACTTGACAATATACTTTATTGGAGAGGCTGTGGAAAACCCATAAGTTTACTGTGTTCATAGTGGGAATTCTAAACGGTACAACCTCTGTGGAAGAAAGATAGCAATGTATTCAAATCTGCAATAATCACACTTCTAGGAATTTACCTTAAAGATACTCTCCAACAGCATGAAAATATGTATCCCCAAGATTATTAATTGCAGCATTAGTAAAATATTGGCAACCACCTCAATATCTAAGAATAAGAAATTCATTGAATATGAATCATCCACACAGTTGGTATCTTTCAGCTATTAAAGAAAATTGTAATAACTAATATGTGGAGTCTATTAAGTGGGGTAAAGAAAATGTAAAAGAGCACACATAGTATGTTATCTTTTGTGTAATAAAGAAAAGAAACCAGAAAGCAAATTCTTTATTTATAAGTGGTGAGGATGAACCAAGCAGAAGGACTGTGAGAGTGGGTGGTCCTTCTCTGAGCACATCTTTTTGTATTATTTTGAGTTTTGGAAGCATGCATGTTAAAGAGTTTAAGTCAAAGGGGAATCAACATGGCTCTGTAGACAGAAGCACCGTGCTAACCTCTGCAGCAAAGACTCCAAAGCTATGTAAAAGAGATACAGATGTCAATCCTGGAAGCCAAGCATCAAATGAAGGAATAAGGAACTTGGTCTAGGACTGAATGAATAAGACAAATAAGAAACTGACCAAGGACAGACAATGAGGAGAGCTACAGAGAAGAGAGCCTCTACCAGCTAACGTGGGGCGGGTTTACCATCTTGGAGTATAGCCACCAATGAATGCAGACAAGGACTACAGGAAAGCAACTTCATGGAGATCCCAACAGGAGACAAAGCACCCAGTAACAAGGAATACATTCCTTACCACTCCACACCCTTCTTTCTTCTATAAAGCTTCTGCCATTTTCCAATGGGCTATGTTCACTAGGCCAAAGAGAGACCACCTCACTGTCACCTGGCTCCACTCTCCCACCTCCACCAGCCAGTCCCTTCTTTGTTACTTTATGTTTTTTTCAGTGTGTTTTAAGTGAAAATTTATAATTCAAGTCAGTTTGGCATACAAAAACTTAACATACACATTGTTATATGACCCTACCACTTTCATTACAGTACACTTCATCTCTCCATTTTGTATTTCCTGAGTCCATCCAATCAGCTCCTGTCCCCGTCTGCCTTCTTGTCTCACCTCTGGACAACAGCTGCCGAGTTAGTCTCCTGAGTCTATTTAAGCCAAGAAGGCCACTCTTTACACATTATTTTATGTCTTATAGCCCAATCCAATCATTATCTGAAGAGTTGTCAGAGCTATTTTGTTTGTCTTAGTTCAGATTTTTGTTTGTTTGGTTTTGTTATTGTTGTTGTAGCTTTTATTTTACTTCTTCTTCTCTCTCTTCCTTCCTTCTCTTTCTCCTGTCTAGCTATCTCCATGTGTTATCCCCTCCCCTTCTTGACGAGCTGTGCCATATCACTCAGCTAGAGATCCACAAGTGCATGACTGCTCCTGTTGACAGGTTCCCTCAGTGCCTGCCATTTTTTAAATTATTTTTTCTCTCACCTTCTCTTGTTTTTCTTTTTCTTGCTTACCTAACACTGTGTGATTTTTCTTTACCTTTACCTTCTCCTTTTTTCTTCTACCTCCCACCTAGGTATTCTGCTGTCTCTGCCTCTTCCTCACAGGCTGTGCCATACCGCCTGGTGAGAGGTACATCATCCCAATTATATCTCAATCCTCAACAGATAGATTCCTCAGAACTATGATTATTTATCCTTAGTTGGCTTTGTTGGATGGTTGGTTTATTCTTTCTTTCCCTTATTTCCTTTCCTTTCTCCCACTCACCTAGCCCTAAGAACTACCTATGACCCTTCTTACAGGCCAAGCTGTACTGGTCAGCTAGAGAGCCTTCAGAACATGGCCTCAATAGGTGTGCTTCATCCATACCTACCGAATTCTACTGTGCCTAAATATTATGTTTTTTGTTATTTTTCCTTCATTTCTGTATTTTTTTTGCTTTTGTTTTACTGTCTTTTGTCTTTCACCAGCTGAGCTCCATACATCACATCCTCTCCCTTCCATCCTGCCCATCAGCACCACACACACACACATATATATATATAAAACAAAACAAATCAACAGTCAATAAAAAAGAAAATAATTCTTGAATGTCCTGGACTAGCAGACAGTATCTAAACATATTTTAGAAAACAGTACAGTATGGCTCCTGATAGCAACTAACTGAAACATTGGATGACCTTCTGGTAGAAGAAAAGGCACTACCTGACAGGATATTCAAAACCCTTATATTCAAGGTTCTCCAAAAATAAGGAAAAATGAAAAATGTGTGCAAAATTAGGGAACATACAGACAAAGCAGTAGAAGAATTCATGAAAATAATACAGGAACAAAATGTCAAAATAAGTAAACAACTAGAAATTGTACAAAAACAGCAATTAGAAATCCAAAAGATGAACAACAAGAACTCAGAAATGGACAGTGCTTTAGGAACAAATCTGAAACAATGGAAGATAGGATCAGTGAGATGGAAGACAAATCTTTGGGTAGTACTTTGAGGAAAAACCACAGAAAAGAATAAGGAAAAATGGAGAAACCCCTAGAATGATGTGGGATGCAATCAAAATCAGAGTTCCAGAACAAGGAGGGGAAATAGAAAACACACAGAGGATCACCTAAAAATTACTGACCGAAAACTTCCTTAATATGAAGAAAGACAAGAAAGTCACTAAACCCCATGCAGGTTAGATCCCAAAAGAAAATCTCCAAGATATAATCATACTCACTAAAACTAGACCAGTTGAGAAAAACAAAAAGTTATATATAAACTGGAAACAATGAAACTAAGCTTTAATTATTCAGAAGAAACCATACAGGCAAGAAGACAACAAAATGATATATATAAAACCTTGAAAGAAAACTGCCAACCAAGAATAACATATCTCACAAAACTGTAGCTCAAATATGATCAGAAATTAGGACATTTACAGATAAACAGACATTAAGGGAATATATAAAAACCAAACTAAATATAAAAGAATTATTAAAGGATATCATTGAGTTTCATCAGACAACAACCTAAATCTAGGATTGAAGACAGGGTCAGACAGATACCAACTTAGTTAATGAACTCTCAAGGATAAAACAAAACTAAAAGCTTTACAACAGGGAGCCAGAGAGGTCAATCTGTAAATGACAACAATCTCAGAACAATAAAAGAAGGAAGCAATAAACAGTGTAGGTATAGAACATTCAAATGGAGACAAAACGATGGCCATTTCAAGCGATAAAAGACCAGTTTAAACTTAGGAACATAAGGGTAACCAGAAAGAAAATTACAAAGCTACCCTTCAAATAAAGAAGGAAAAAAACAAAGTATCAATAACCAAAGAAAATCTATAGAAATGAAAAAAAAATCCACAAACAACCATAATTCAGCACAGAAGAGTAAGAGGAACAAAGAATAAGTTGGTACTACAAAAAGAACACTACAGAATGACAGCAATAAACTCACGCCTATCAATATTCACTCTAAATGTAAACAGTTTAAACGCATCTGTAGAGAATGACAGAACGGATTAAAAAAACAACGCAGAAACCATCAATATACTGTCTACAAGAGACACACTTTCGGCACAGAAACTTAAATTTACTAAAAATGAAAGGATGTAGAGAATACACCAAGCAAACAGCAACCAAAAAACAGTAGCAGTGGCAATACTAATCTCAGATAAAATAGATGCTAAAATAAAATCTACCATAAAAGATAAGGAAGGACACTCTATACTGGTCAAAGGGACAATTCACCATGAAGACATAAATATAAAAAATATATATGCACCCAGTGACAGAGTTCCAAAACACAAAAAGAGCAGACATCAACACACCAGTTTTGGAAAAAGACAGAACATCTAGAATGAAACTTAAAGATATAGGAGATCTACAACCTTCAATCAACTCACTTGATCATAACAGTAGAACACTCCACCACCAGCAACAGTAAAGTACATATTATTTTCCAATGCATATGAAACACTCTTTGGAATAGACTACATGTTAGGACATAAAACAACCCTTAACAAAATCCAATACACTGAGATAATACAAGACATCTTCTCTGATCCAAGTGCCATAAAAGTAAAAATTAGTAACATGAAGAGAAAAAAGAAAAAAAAATCAAATATATGGAAGCAGAATAACACTTTGCCTAAAAACCACCAGGTAATAGAAAAAAATCAAAGATGGAATTTAAAATATTGCTAGAATCAGGGACACAGAGTGATGCAGATGGTCTGTACACTTTGTGGTTTAGTATACATATAAGGCTGTCCTACTGGTTTCTCTTTAGAGGGTAGAGGAGAGGGTGAAGAGAATGAGACAAGTGTTGGTTGAGTGGATACTGGAAGTAAAGAGCAGAAGAGTGTGCTGTCACAGGATTAGGAGAGCAAATAGAGTTGCAGAGAGGTGGGTGCTCGGGGTTTTACATGGCAAATTGACTTGGATTGTAAACTTTCACTTAATCGCAATACAAAAAATTATTAAAAAATAAAAAGAATAAGTTTTTCCTGAGTGTAAGATTTCAAACAATAAAAAGAATTATATTTATAAATTGTAAAACAAACTGTGCTAGAATCAAATGAGAGTGAAAACATACCACACCAAAATCTTTTGGACACAGAAAAGGCAGTGCTCAGAGGTTGATTTGTAACAGTAGATGCAAGCATCAGAAAAGAAAAAAAGGGACAAAATCAAACAATAGCTATATGAATACAACAGCTAACAGCCTGCAGAATAAAGAAAATAACAGAGCTGAGCAGAAATAAATGAAACAGAGAATAGGAAAACAGTAGCATCAGCACAACCAAAAGCTGGTTCTTTGAAAGAATCAGCAAAACACACAAACCTCTGAAAACAATGACAAAAGAAACACAGGAGATTCACACACACAACACAAATGGGAAATGGATGGGGAGCATGACAGCAAATGCAGCGAAGCTAAAAGGGTCATAACAGAGTACTGTGGAAAACTATACTCCAATAAATTTGCAAATCAGGAGGAAATGGACAAACCTCTACAAATATGCTACCTACCTAAACTAACAACACTGAGGTGGAAAATCTAAACAGATCTACAACAAGAGAAGAAATTACAGAGGTAATTAAAAAAAAAAAATCCCAACAACAACAACAAAAATCTCTGGCCCAGATAGATTCACTGGAGAATTCTATCAAACATTCAGAGGCAAGCTTACACCAGTACTACTTGCACTATTTTCAGAACACTATAAAGGAAGGGACATTTCTGAATTTGTTCTGTGAAGCCAGAAACAAGGCAAAAACACTTCAAAAAAAAAAAAAAAGAAGAGAAAATTATGGACCAATCTGTAGATGCAAAACTTCTTGATAAAATTTTAGCCAATAGAATTCAGCAATTTATATATATACATAAATATACACCACAACCAAGTGGGAGTCATACCAGGTATGCAAGGGTAATTCCGTATCAGAAAATCAATGTAATTCACCACAAAATTAAAAGAATCACATGATCATCTTAATCAATGTGGAAAAGGCATTTGACTCATCCAACACTCATTTCTGATAAAAACTTACTAAAGAAGGTATAGAAGGAAAGTTCCTCAACATAATAAAGAGTATCTACACAAAACCACAACCAATATCATTCTTAACTGAGAAAGGCTGAAAACATTCCCCCTGATAACAGAAACAATACAAGGATGCACTTTTTTTACCACTGTTATTTAACATTGTGTTCGAGGTCCTAGCTGAAGCAATAAAGCAAGAAAAAGAAAGGCATCCAAAATGGTAACGAAGGAGTTAAACTATTCCTAATTGCCGATAATATGATAGTGCATGGAAAACCCAAAGGACTCCACAAGAGAACAACTGGAACTAACAGAAAGGTTGAACACATTAGCAGTATACAAGGTAAACATAAAATATTCATTGACTTTTTATACACCAATAAAAAGAACACTGAAAAGAAAATCAGGAGAGTAATACCATCTATAATAAACCCAGCAAACTATAAAACACTACTGCAAGAAATAAAAAAAAGACGTACATAAACAGAAGAACATACAATGCTCATGGATAGGTAGGCTCAGCATTATGAAAATATCAGTTCTACCCTAATCTACAAATGCAACACAACCTCAGTCCAGATGCCAACAACATTCTTTAATAAAATGGAAAAACTGATCATTAACTTTATATTGAAAAGAAAGAAGCCCTGGACAAGTGAAACACTACTTAAGAAGCATAAAGTAGGAAGACTAGCACTACCTAACCTCAGAACCTACTATACAGTTATGGCAGTCAGAACAACCTTATACTAGCACAATGACAGACACATTAAACAATCGAACAGAACTAAAAACTCAGATGTAAATCCATCCACCTATCATTACCTGATCTTTTCACAAAGTCCCAAAGTTCATTAAAAAGGGAAAAGACAGTCTTTTAAACAAATAGTGCTGGCAAAACTGAACGTCCACCTGTTACAAACAAACAAGCAAGCAAAAAATGAAACCGGGCTCATACCCAACACCATGCACAAAAATTAATTAAAAATCCATCAAAGACCTAAATATAATGCAAAAAGCTGTGAAAATCATAGAAGAAAAAATGGAATCAATGCTAGAGGTCTTAGTACACAGCGTAAAGAGAATACAAATAATATCGTTGATACCACATGCAAGTAAAATTTTGCTCAAGATCCTTCAAAAGCAACTACAGCAGCATATTGACACAGAACTGCCAGAAATTCAAGCTGGATTCAGAAGAGGACATGGAACCAAGGATATCATTGCTGATGTCAGATGGATCTTGGCTCAAAGTAAACAGTCCCAGAAAGATGTTTACTTGTGTTTCATTGGCTATGCAAAAACACTGGACTGTGGATGGTACTAAATTATGGCTAACGTTGTGGAGAATGGGACTTGCAGAATACCTAATTGTGCTCTTAAGGAATCTGCAAATGGATTGAGAGGCAGCCATGTGAACAGAACAAGGGGACAATACATGGTTTAAAGTCAGGAAAGGTGTCTGTCAGGGTTATATCCTTTCACCATATCTTTTTAATTTGTATACTGAGCAAATAAAATGGATTATACAAAGAAGAACAAGGCATCAGGATTGGAGAAAGACTCATTAACAACCTGCATTACACAAACGACACCATCTTACTTGTTGGAAATGAAGAAGATTTGAGACACTTACTGATGAAGATCAAAGATCACAGCCTTCACTATGGATCGTACCTCAACATCAGGAAAACAAAAATCCTCACAACTGGTCCAGTAAGCAACATTGTCATAAATGGAGAAAGGATTGAGATTGTCAAGGATTTCATTTTACTTGGGCCCACAATGAACACCCATGGAAGCAGCAGTGAAGAAATCAAAAGACACATCGCACTGGGAAAAGTCTGCTGCAAAGGACCTCTTTCAAGTATTTGAAAGTAAAGATGTCACCTCTTGAAGACTAAGATGTGCCTGACCAGAGCCATGGTATTTTCAGTCACATCATATGCATGTGGAAGCTGAACAATGAACAAAGAAGACAGAAGAAGAATTGATGCTTTTGAACTGTTGTGTTGGAGAAGAATGTCGAATGTACCATGGACTGCCAAAAGAACAAACGGATCTGTTTTGGAAGAAGTGCAATCAGAGCGCTCCTTGGAAACAAAGATGGTAAGACTGCATCTTACATACTTCAGACATGTTGTCAGGAAAGATCAGTCCCTGGAGAAGAAAATCATGCTTGGTAGAGTGTAGGGTCAGTGAAAAAAAGGAAGACCCTCGATGAGACAGATTGACACAGTGGCTGCAACAATGGGTTTAAGCATAAAAACAACTGTGAATATGGCACAAGACCAGGCAATGTTTTGTTCTGTTCTTCATAGGGTTGCTACAAGTCAGAACCAACTTGACGGCACCTTCCAACATATATATGTGTATACGTGTATATGTATACATATGTGTATGTGTGTATATCTATATATGTATATATATACACACACACATATATCCATCACTGGTTTTGCTTCTCTAGAGAACCCAGGCACAGAGTCTGATGGCTGAATTATACGGTAGGATTGTATTTAGCTTTGTAAAAAACTCCATAGCTATTTTCCAAAATGGTTGTACTATTCTGCATTCCCACCAGCAATGAAGGAGCATTCTTGTTGCTTTTTTCTTTACCAGAAAATGGAATTATCAAGTTTTGATGTTGTTTGTTTGTTAGATTTTAGCCCTTGTAAAAGGCCTGTAGAAATCCCAGAATCGACTCTATGAAACAGGTTTTTAAACAGGTAATATGCTTGTAGTTGTATTTATTTCCTAGGGTTGTCATAACAAATTACCACTGACTGCGAACTTATAATGATAGAAATTTATTTGCTCACAGTTTGGAAGGCCAGAGTCTGGAACTGAGGTGTCAGTATGGAACGGTTCCTTCAGGAGGCTCTAAGGGAAAAAGTGCTTCACGTCTCTCTGTTAACTTTTGGTGCTTGTCTACAACCCTTGGCTTATAGCAACATAGCTTCAATCTCTACTTCTATTGTAACATGACTTTCTTCTCTGTGTCTCTGTGTGTCCTCTCATCTTTTTATAAGGACATCAGTGATTGGATTTAGGACTCACCATAAACCAGTAAGACCTCAACTTTTCTAACTACATCTGCAAAGACTATTTCCAAATAATGTCACATTCTGAGGTTATGGGTGGACCGGAATACTGGGGAGGCAGTATTTGACTGACTGTGGAAGTAATACGTTCTAATTTGTAATCCCTCAGGGATCAGCATCTTTTTCATGTGCTTTTTTGCTATCTGCATATATTCTTTTGTCTATGTAAAATTTTGTTCTTTTTAATTGAAATTCAAGTTTGTTGTATATTTCAGATACAAGTCCTTTATCAGATTTCTCCCTAATCTGTACTTTTTTATTCTCCTGAGTCTTTCATAAGCAGAAATTTTAATTTTAATGAAGTCTATCTTCTCAGTTTTTTTCCGTGAACTGTGCTTTAGATGCTATAACTAAAACTCAATTCCATACTAAGGTCACCTTAGATTATCTCCAAAGCTTCTGTAGTTTTATAGTTTTCTGTTGTACAGTTGGGTCTATAAACCATTTGCTGTTAAATTTTGTGAAAGATCCCTTTAAAAAAAAAACAACACTCATTTATTCTAGAACTGTTCATGAAAAGCCTACCCTTTCCCCCTTGAATTATCTTAGCTCATTTGTCAAAGATCACCTGACTATACTTGTGTGCTGTGATGATTAAGACTATGTGTCAACTTATCTGGACCAATGTTTTGGCAGCTATATACTGTGACAGGGTAGGGCCTGTGATGGCTCATGACCCACCCTCAGTCTTCATTTCCCTAACTCTGCCACCTAGTCACATAGCCAGCAGCTTCTACTCACTTCTCTTTTAGCATCTGGTTCCTGGGAGTTGAACTAGCAGCTGTTGGATTCATTGACCCTTACAGACATTGAACAAGAGTCCTGTTTCTTGACCTGCCAGTCCTAGGTTTTCCAGCCCCTGTACCTCCAAGAGCCAGCAGAAACCTCACAGTCTCACCTGCCATCTTGGGATCTGCCAACCTACACAACCTGTGATCTGGAACTCTAATCTCTGAGCAGCAGACCTTGAGTTCATTAGCTTCTGTGGCCCCATGAGGCTTGTTCTTCAACCCAGGACTTGGGATATCGCAGCTTCTACACTTCTGTGAGTTGTTTCCTTCATATAAATCTTCCCCTGTACGTATCATACATGTTACTGATTTTGCTTCCCTAAAAGATCCAGCCTAATGCATGTGGGTATATTTATAGGTGCTCTATTGTGCTACATTATCAGTGTGTCTACATTTTGGTAAATATTATGCTGACTAGATTACTGTGGTATTACAGTAAGTCTTGAAACTGTGTAGTATGACTCTTCTAAATTTGTTGTTCTTCAAAACTGTGTTGGGCAATCTAGGTCTTTTGCCTTTCCAGTTAAACATTAAAATCTGTCTGTTGATATCTACAAAGTAGCTTTCAGGGATTGAGATTATGATGAGTCTATAGAAAATGCTCAGCCAGTAAGTAACATTATGATAAATAGCAAAAATATTGAGGTTTCAAGGATTTCATTTCACTTGGATAGAGAATTAATGCTGATGGAGGCACCAGTTTAGAAATAAAATTACATATTACATTGGGCAAATGTGCTGCAAAAGATCTCTTTAAAGCATTAAAAAGCAAAAATGTCATTCTGAAAACTAAGGTGCACCTGATCCAAGTCATAGTATTTTCAATTGCCTCATATGCAAGCAGAAGCTGGAAAATGAGTAAGGAAGTCCAAGCAAGAATTGATGCCTCTCAGTTATGGTCTTGGCAAAGAATGGGCACAAGCATAGTAACAATTGTGAGGATGGTGCAGGACCTACAAGTGTTTTGTTGTATATAGCATTGCTATGAGTTGGAACCAAAACCAACTAGGTGGCACCTAAAGTGACCACAGATCAAACAGAGAAGAAGTGACAACACTGAGTCTTCCAATCCATGAACATGGAATACCTCTCCATTTATTTAGAGATTTTTGGATTTCTTTCATCAGTTTTGTAGTTATCTACATACAGATTGTTGTACATATTTTGTTAGATTTGCATAGATCCTTTTATATAGTGTTAGATTTATACCTAAGTATTTCATTTTTGTGTGTGTGCAATTGCAAATAGTATATATACATATATTTTTAATTTCAAATTCCAGCTGTTCATTGCTGATGTGTAAGAAAGCAACTACCCTTTGTATATTAACCTTGTATCCTGGGAATGTGCTACACTTGCATATTAGTTCAGAGGGTTTTTTGTTCAGGATTTTTTATATGGAAAATCACATCATTTGCAAAGACAATTTACTTCTTCATTCCCAATCTGTACACTTGTACTTTTGTTTTAGTGCAACAGCTAGTGTCTTCATTATGCTGTTAAATACTGGATGCCACTTGTAATGCAGGGGAAAGAATCCACTCTCTCACCATGAAGTATGATGTTATGCACAGAGTATTTTTGGAGATGCTTTTTATCAAGATAAAGAAATTCTCCCTCTCCCTAGTTTGCTGATATATATATTTTATATTGTATACAAATTGTGAATGGGTGCCAAAATTTTTCAAATGCTTTCTGTATCAAATGATACGATCTTTTCATTTTTCTTCTTTAGCCCACTACTATGGTGGATTATAATGGTTGATTTTAAAATATTACACCAGCTTTGCACAAACAAAGTTTTGGGTATGGTGTGTGATTCTTTTTTACATTGTTGGATTGTTTCTCTATATTTTTTTGAGAATTTTTGTACCTATGTTCATGGGAGATAACTGGTTTTGGTTTCTAGTAATTATTCACTTTTGGTATTGGAATAGTGCTTGTTTCATAAAATGAATTAAAGAATAGTCTCTCTACTCCAATTTTCTGGAAGATATTGTGTAAAATTATCATATTTTACCTCATGTGTTTGATGGATTTCATCAGCAAAACCACCTGAACTTCGAGATTTCATTTTTGGAGAGTTATCAATCATGATAATAGGTCCCTGGGCAACACAAGCAGCATGCCTTTAGCAACTAACTGAAAGGTAGGTGGTTCATCTACTCAGCAGCAACATAGAAGAAAGTTCTGGCAATCTTCCATAAGATTACACTCACTGATAACCTTGTGAAGTCTAGTTCTACTCTGAAACACATGGGGTCATTACAAGTCAACAGGTTTGGATTGTTTCTGGTTGTTTTTTTGTTTTTTTTTTTAATTGAGGGAGATGAGTATAATGATACACAGCTATTCTGGCAATCTATTTCTCTTGGTGTGGGTTTTGGTAGTTTACAAATATCAAGAAAATGGTTCGTTCTATCTAAATTGTCAGATGTGGGGGCAGAGGTTTGTTCCTTTATTATCCTGTTATTTTCTCTTTATGGATGAACAATATTCCATTGTATGACTACATCACACTTTGTTTATTCATCTGTTGATGGACATGGGTTGTTTGCACTTTTTTGCTTTTGTGAATGTTGCTGCAATGAACACTGGCTGCACCATTTTAGATT
This sequence comes from Heterohyrax brucei, assembly GCA_028571685.1. Taxonomy (NCBI): domain Eukaryota; kingdom Metazoa; phylum Chordata; class Mammalia; order Hyracoidea; family Procaviidae; genus Heterohyrax; species Heterohyrax brucei. The sequence goes on along the minus strand of CM053141.1, from coordinate 55,818,218 downwards.
TCTGAAACCAGTGCATGAAGGTTCCAATTTCTCCACATTTCTGCCACCAATCATTAAAAAAAAGAATGCTTTCGAGTCAATCCCAACTCATAGAAACCCTACAGGGCAGAGCAGAACTGCTCCATAGAGTTTCCAAGGAACGCTTGGTGGATTGAAACCACCAACTTTTGGTTAGCAGACATGGCACTTAACCACTATACCACGAGGGTTTCCTCCAGCAATCATTAGCTACCACTTGTATTTGTCAGGTAGGGCTGCTCTAACAGAAATACCACAGAGTGGATAGCTTTAACAAAGGAAGGTTTAATCTTACACAGTCCAGTAGGCTACAAGTCCAAATTCAGGATGTCAGCTCCATGGGAAGGCTTTCCTTTGTCAGCTCCAGATGAAAGTCCAATATTTCCTCAGTCTTTGTCCAGGGAATGTCTTGATGCAGGGACCTCAGGTCTGAAGGATGTGTTCTTCTCTCGGTGCTGCTTTGTTGATGGTGTGAGGTTCCCAACTCTGTGCTTGCTTTCCTTTCTTGTTATCTCTTGCAGGGTGAAAGGATCAAGGGTGGGGCAAGACATACTTCAGGGAAACTCCTTATACAGTGGAGCAGAGAGGTGAGCCTCTATAGATATTTACAGTCTCACCCTAATCCTGTCACATACACCATAGGAAAATCACAAAATGGAGGACAATCACAGAATACAGTGAATTATGGCCCAGCCACACTGCTACACACATTCTTGGGGGGACACAATTCAATTCATGACATAATTTTTCTGACAATAGCCATCTTACTGGGTGTGAAGTGATCTCTCACTGTGGTTTTGATTTGTATTCCCCTACTGACTAATGAGAAGCCCTCATGGTGCAATGTTTCAGCATCTGATTGCTGAACAAAAGGTCAGCAGTGTCAATCTATCTCCTGTTCCTGGGAAATTCTCTGGGGCAGTTCTACTCTATTATACAGGGTTGCTGAGTCAAAACAGACTTAATGGCAGTGGTTTTTGTTATTGTTGTTGTTTTTTAAAGGACTAATGATGTTCAGCATCATTTTATCTTTTATTGGCCATCTATCTTCTTTGCAGAAATGTTAGTTCAAATTATTTGGCTATCTTTACAAAAATGTTACTTGAAGTCCTTTAGCCATTTTTAATTGGGTTATCTTTTTGTTGTCGACTTGTAGGAATTCTTTATATTTTGGGTATTAAACTCTTACCAGATACATGGTTCAAAAACGTTTTCTCCATAAGCTGTCTCTTCACGTTGTTGTTAAAATATTCTGCTGCATGTAAAATTTTAATTTTGATGTAGTCCAAGTTATGTTTATTTTGTTGTTCATGCTTTTAGTGCTATATTTATCTATTGTCAAAAACAAGATCTTCAGGTTGTAGCCCTACGTTTTCTTCTGAAAGTTTTAGGTTTTAGTTCTTCCATCACTTACCTATTATAATTTTCATGCAGTGTGAAGGACAGGTCCAATTTCTTTGCATGTGGAGATCCAATTATTCCAGGACCATTTATTAAAGAGATTATTCTTACTTATCTCACTTTTAATTTACAGTGGGTTTCTTGAAGGAAAATACAGTTGGGCCTTTTTATTATTATTATTATCCATGCTGATGGTCTCTGTCTTTTAACTGGAATATTTACACCATTCACATTTAAATTGATTACTGATACAGTTCAGTTAGTATCTATGTTTAGATATTAACAATGATTGTATCTGTTTCCCATTATTGTATTTGTTCTCTTCCCCTAACCCCTATTACTGCATTTTCTGATTTTAACTGAGCATTTCCATAATTGAATTTTATCTTTTACTTTAGCATATTTACTACACTTCTTTTAACTAATTTTTTTCTAGCTCTTGCCCTAGTTTACAATAAACATTTTTAAAAATAATATTTTATTGAGTTTTTGGTAAAAGTCTACACAGCGATTTGGGTTCCCATTTGACAATTTCCACATAAATTGTTTCATGACATTACATTTACCACTGTCTGCCAACATTTTTTAAATAGTTAATGCATGTACAGTAGTATTGACATTGATTACATTCTTCAAGTTGTACAATTCTCACCCTTGTTTTCTGAGTTGTTCCTCCTTCATTAACATAAACTCACTGTTCCATATGGTTATTATCTAATCTTTCCATTTGCTACTGTCAATTTCATTCCATATACAAAGTTCTTAGAAGAGCATAATGTTTGTTTTGGCTTGAATTGTGTGTCCCCCAAATTATCTGTGAACTTGGCTAGGTTCCTAGTATTGTTATTGTCTTCCATTTGGTCATCTGATATGATTTTTCTACACATTATGAACCCTGTCTCTATGTTGTTAATGAGATGGGATTAGTGGGAGTTATGTTAATAAGGCAGGACTCAATCTAGAAGATTAGCTTGAGTTTTAAGACAACCTCTTTTGCGATATGAAAGAGAGAAGTAAGCAGAGAGACACGGAGACTCGATAGCATGGAGCAAATAGAGCCAAGAACTTACGTCCTTTGGACCCAGGGTTCTTGCACCAAGAAGCCTTAGAGGAGGGGAAGACTGATGGCAAGGACCTTCTCCAGAACCAACAAGGACAGAAATATTCTTGTGGGGGTTGATGCCCTGAATTTAGACTTCAAGCCTGTGGAGGAATAAGTTTCTCCTTGTTTAAGCCATCCACTCATGGTATTTCTATTATAGTAGCACTAGGTAACTAAGACAACACTCAAGACAGACTGTTCTTCCTAGTTAATCTGAACTGGTATTTGGTTTATATAAAGACTTCAGGTATTTTTTGGCTGGCATATTATCTCAAGACAACAGTTTCAGGAGTTCATCCACCCTCCATGGCTCCAGAGGTCTGGAGTCTGTGAGAATATGAAATTGTATTCTGCAGTTTACCACTTATCACCAGGATTATTCTATGGAATCTTTGATCCAAATTTCCAGTAGTGATAGCTGGTTGGCACCATCCAGTCATGATCTTGTGGCTGAGGAGGCAATTTTTCATGGAAGAAATCAGATACACATTAGATATACTTTTATAATACAGATTTTCAATTAATCTAAGTCATGCTTCAACTAAACTATACCATCTAACTTATAGCAGAGATATCCTGAAATAGAGTGTTTGCAATTCTTTCTTCTGCCCCTTATAGGTGTTTGCTTTTCATTTCACCTGTCCATATGTCATAATTACTAATACAGTGTTCCCACTATCAATGCATGCTTTCTAACAAGTTATCAACTGAGTTTCTCATCTGTATCATTTTCCTTTTCCCTGAACAACTCTTTTAACAAGTTTGCTGGTGATAAATTCCTCAGTTTTCGTTTGTATAAGAAAGTTTTACTTCTACATAATTTCTTAATTATAATTTCACTGGATGCAGAAATCTAAGTTGGTGGGCATTATCACTTCAAATATTTCTTCTGTTCTTCTGACACTCTAATTATAGAGGAACAAATGTAAAATCCACAGTTGGATATACTTCTGATAGCCTTTGTTATGCAGAACTCTCCAGGTATAACTTACAATGTTTACTATCCCCTCTTCCTGCAGAAATAGGAAGCAATCTTTCCTAGCTCTTCGTTGTGAGAGCCTTGTGGAGTTCCTGGAGGTTAACTAAAAAATATAGGGCTCCCCTAAGATTACGACTGTCAGAAGACTCTCACTCTCAAGCTGGTACAAACGTAGTCTCCACAAATTCATCAAAGTTGTCATGACTTTATAGCTCCAGTGGCTGTGCAGATCTCAGCTATACCTCTCTGAATTTACCTGTCTCTTTAGATTTACAAATGACATTTTGGCCTGTGATTTCAGTTCCCTGATGTGTTCAAGACAAATCACCGATTTGGAGATTGGACAGTTTCTTGTACAGACAGCAGTCATTATTTTCAAGCTCTTTATATTTTGGAGTTGAAACTGGAATTTCTTCATTACTTTTTAAAAGCATAAAAATCAAAGAAATCAAACTCACTGATGTTGAGTGGAGGTCAACTTATAGTGACCCTATAGGAGAGCATAAAACTGCCCGATAGAGTTTCCAAGGAGTGTGTGGCAAATTTGAATTGCCAACCTTTTGGTTAGCAGCTGTAGTACTTAACCACAGAGTTGCCTTTTAAAAGTGTAAAGACATTCTAAAACAAAAAATTAACTTGCTTTTTCAAAACTTTTAAACTTTTATATGTGTGATATTCCTTTTAGTATTGACCTATTGCTGTCTTCTTTTCTGGAAATGCATCAGTCACCTGATAAACCTTGTGAGAAATGTAACCCAAAGCAAAATGTAATATTGCTGTGATCCTTAATAAGTTTAATGCAAGCAATTTCTCCATTTACTCCGAACTACCTTTTAACACGTAGTGGCACTTCATTATGCATTCCTCAGAGTCCTTGCATGATGTGAGGCATCCACTTCACATTCTTCTTGTGCTCCTATATAACCCTTCATATTCTCCCATTTCTAGCAATTCTGTTCTTCTTGTATAAAGCTCAATCACTCCTTGTCTTGGATTTTGGATACTTGATTATTTCCCAGATCCACTGTACTGTGTGCCCTCAGGTGAGTTGCCAACTGTAAGCAAGACTTAAGCATGCACTACTTGTGGTACATGTTATTTTAGACTTATTTACCTGGAAGTCTCTAAGAATCACTTGACAGCTTCACATTTTCAAAATGTTACCATCCAATTTCAGGACTGCAACTGGCATCCAAAACAACTTGCTTTTTGTATCTACAGAATTTATTTGAAATAGTCTTACCACATTTTACCTTGAATTGGCTCAGTTTTTAAAGATCAATTACTATCATAATCACATGAAAACAATGTACTCAGTAAGGTACACTTGAGTCAGTAAGGTACACAGAGTCAGAGACTCAAATGCATCTATTCATTAAATCTATTATCGTTAAGAAAACCAAACATAATGTTCATTCTGAATAGATTAATTTTAAATTGATTTGCGACCATACTTGATTTAAAAATACATATATAATTTTACCCATCATACGTGCTTTATCATTTCAAGATTTTTTTTCTGTCTGCCTGTTTATTATTATTATTATGGTTGAATGAAAATATACATTCCCATATAAATTTGTATGCCCACCTATATGTAGCTCCCACTGCTCTCCCTGCCTGGTGACAGCACACTCTTCCTCTCCACTCCATACATGTCTTATCCTCCAAACAATCTCCTATCCTCTCCTCTCCATCCACTCCCCGACCTCCAGGAAGAGGTCAGCAGGATGACATCCTATAGATGCATAGTACCATAAAGTACACACATGATATGGTCAATCTGTGTCACCAAGTCCAATCCATTCCTGTCCAAAGAGTTGATCTCCATGATTTATGGACAAGGGTAACATCAGGGCCAGGGGCTATGCTCCCAGGGGAACTCTGAGGCCCCTGGACCATCAATTCTGGTCTTTTAGTGGAAATCTCAGGGTACACCCTTTTTTATTCTTGTTTTGCCAGTGAGACTCAACTTTGTGAGCTCCATCATGGTTATGCATCTTCTATGCATGAGTCTGTTTTTAAATTCTTACCATAGGGGGTCTTATACAATATTTGTCCTTTTGATGCTGACTACTTTCACTCAGCATAATGTCCTCCAATTGAAATCAGGTTATGTTTCCTAAAATCACCATTATTCTTTATCATTGCACAGTGTTCCATTGAGTATATATAACATAGTTTACCTATCCATACCTCTGCTGTTGAGCATCTGGGTCAATTCCATCTTTTTGTTATTGTGGACTGTGCTGCAATAAACATTTGTGTGCATGTATCAGTTGGTGCGAATGGCCTTGATTATGCAAGATATATTCTGAGCAGTGGAATTACTGAGTCAAATGGTTTATCTATATCCAGCTTTTTAAGGAAGCGCTAGATTGCTTTCTAAAGAGGCTGGACCATTTTGCAATCCCACCAACAGTGTAGGAGAATTCCAATTTCTCCACAGCCTCTCTAACATGTTGTTTTCCATTTTTCGGATCAGGGCCAATCTTGCTGGGATGAGACCGTATCTCATTGCAGTTTGGATTTGAATTGCTGTAATAGCTAATGATCATGAGCATGTCTGCATGTGTTTTCTGGCTGCCTGTGTCTCCTCTTTAGAGAAGTGTCTGTCCATCTTCTTTGCCCATCGCTTAACTGGATGATTTATCTTTTTCTTACGGTTATTTTGTAGTACCTTACAGATTATGGAGATCAGGCATCAGTCTAATATATAGCTGTCAAGTATTTTTTCCCATTCTGTAGGTGGCCTTTTAATTCTATTAATAAAGTCTCTGGATGAGCAAAAGCATTCAATTGTTAGTAGTTCCCACTTACCTATTTTCTCTTCTGTTGTTTGTGGTTTGTTTGACAGATTTTGAAGTCTGTCTACGTTGTGTGTATTAAAACTTCCATTGTTGTTCCCACTTTTTCTTGGATGAGCTTTACTGTTTTAGATTTGACAGTGAGGTCTTTTATCCAGTTTGAGTTGTTTTTTGTATAAGGTGTAAGATATGGGTCTTGTTTCAATTTATTGCAGATGGATATCCAATTTTGCCAGCACCATTTGTTGAAGAGATTATTTTTAACCCAGTTTAATGTCTTAGGGCCTTTGTTGAATATCAACTGTTCATAGGACAATTGTGTCATCTCTGGGGTCTCAATTCCATTCCATTTGATCTATCTGTCTCTTTTTGTACCAGTACCAGACTGTTTTGACTACTGTGGCAGTGTAATAGGTACTAAAGTCTGGTAGTGAGATGCCTCCCAATGTGTTCTTCTTCTTCAGTAGTTCTGTGCTTATCTGAGGCTTCTTCCCTTTCCAAACAAAGTTGGTGATTTGTTTGTCCATCTCATTAAAAAATGTCACTGGAATTTGTACTGGGATTGCATTGTATATGTAGATCGCTTTGGGTAAAATAGACCTTTTCACAATCTTAAGTCTTCCTATCCATGAGAAGGGTAGGTTTCTCCATTTATGGAAGTCTCTCTTAGTTTCTTGTAGTAAGGATTTGTAGTTCTCTTTGTAAAGGTCTGTTATTTCTCTGGTTAGATTTATTCCTAGGTACTTCATCTTATTAGGGGCTATAGCAAATGGTATTGATTTGATGATTTCTTCATTAGTAATCTCATTGGTATAAAGGAATCCTACTGATTTACTTCTAGTTATCTTGTATCCTGACACTTTGCTGAACTCTTCTATCAGTTTGAGTAGTTTACTTATGGATTCTTTAGGATTCTCTGCATATACAAACATATCATTTGCAAATAGGGAGATTTTTACTTCTTCTTTGCTGATGTAGATGCCCTTTATTTCTTGGTCTTGTCTAATTGCTCTGGCTAGAACTTCTAGCACAATGTTGAATAGCAGAGGTGAGAGTGGGTATCCTTGTCTAGTTCTCATTCTCAAGGGAAATTGTTTCAGTCTGTCTCCATTCACGATGCTGTAGACAGTTGGCTTTGTATAAATGGCTCTTATTGCCTTGAGGAATTTGCTGTCTATGCCTATGTTGCTGAGAGCTTTTAGCATGAATCGGTGTTAGAATTTATTAAATGCCTTTTCTGCATCAGTAGACAAAATCAGGTGATTTTTGTCTTTTGTGTTATTTATGTGGTTGATCACATTGTTTTTCTGATGTTGAACTAGCCTTGCATACTTGGTATGAATCCAACTTGGTCATGACAGATCATTTTTTTGACATATTTTTGTGTCCTATTGGCAAGAATTTTGTTGAAGATTTGTGCATCTTGATTCATGAGTGATATTGGTCTGTAGTTCTCCTTTTTGGTTGGGTCTTCCCCTAGCTTTGGTACCAGGGTTATGCTGGCTTTACAGAATGAATTTGGGAGTATTACATTCCTTTCTATATCGTGAAATAGCCTCCGTAGTACTGGAGATAACTCTTCTCTAAAAGCTTGGTAGAATTCTGTAGTGAAGCCATCTGAGCCAGAGCTTTTTTTCAATGGTGGTTTTTTGACGACTTTTTCAATCTCTTCCTTTCTGATGGGTTTATTAAGTTCTTCTGCTTCACTTTGTGATAACTTTGGTAGATGATATGAATCAAGGAATTTATCCATTTCCTCTAGGTTTTCATATTAGAGTACAGTTTTTCATAATATTCTGTTATGATTTTTGATTTCTGTTGGATCTATTGTGACCAGTCCCCTCTCATTTCTTATTTGTGTTGTTTCCTTTCCTGTTGTTTTTGTTGTTTGTTTGTTTTTTTTTAGTAAATTTAGCCAATGGTTTGTCAATTTTGTTCATCTTTAAAAAAAACAGCTTTTGGTCTTTTTAATTTTTTCAACTGTTCTTCTGTTCTCTGATTTGTTTAGTTCTGCTCTAATCTTTATGATCTGGTTTCTTCTGGTTTCTGAGGGGTTCCACTGTTGTTCTCTCTCTACTTATTCAAGCTGTAGGGTTAGTTCTTTGATTTGTTTTCTTTCTTCCTTCCAGACGTGTGCATTTATGGAGATAAACTGACCTCTGAGCACTGCTTTGGCTGTATCCCATAGGTTTTGGTAGGAAGTGTTTTCCTTCTCATTGGAATCCATAAACTTTTTTATTTCATCCTTTATTTCTTCTATAACCCATGGCTTTTGAGCAAGATGTTGTTCAGTTTCCGTGAGTTCCAATTTCTATCTATGTTGTTTTTTCTGTTATTGATTTCAAGTTTTACGGCTTTGTGATCTGAGAAGATGATTTGCATTAATTCAATGGTTTGGATTTTGTTGAGAACTGCTTTATGTTCTAACACATGGTTTATTCTGGAGAATGTTCCACGTGCCCTGGAGAAGAAGGTGTAGTTGTCTGCTGATGGACAGAAAGTTCTGTATATGTCAATAAGATCTAGTTGGCTAATTGTGGCAATAAGTTCTTCTGTGTCTTTACTGAGCTTTTTTCTAGATCATCTGTCCAATATTGAGAGTGGAGTGCTGAAGTCTCCCACTATTATTTTGGAGTGACCTGTCTCATTTTTTATTGTAGTAAGTTTTTCCTCTATGTATTTAGGTGCTCTAATATTAGGTGCATAAATATTTAATATTGTTAAGTCCTGCTTGTGTAGTGAACCTTTCAGCCATAGTGTCCATCCTTGTCCACGATGGTGGATTTTACATTAAAATCAACTTTATCTGAGATTAGAAATGCCATACTTGCTCTTCTTTGTGTATTGTTAGCTTGATAGATATTCTTTCATCTTTTAGTTTTCAGTTTTTTCATATCTTTAAGTCTAAGGTGAGTTTCTTGTAGGCAACACATGGGTGGGTGGCATCTTTTGATCCAAGATGTCACTCAATGTGTCTTTACTGGAGTGTTCAGTCCATTCATATTCAATGCAATTATTGATTGGTGTTTAGTGCTGTCATTGTGATGTTTATTTTTATGTTGATGTTTTCTCTGTTGTTCTTATTAATCCGTTCTGGGACATTCTTCTTTGTGAGTTGACTTTTCACTTTTTTCAGGGTTGGTTTTTTGGTTGTTGAGACTCCTGTAGTACGTTTCTTGATTTGATATGTTGCATCTTTATTGTGCTTTATGGCTGCCCCTATGATCCCCTTTAATAAACTATGTATAAACCTAATTTTAATTACTACCAGTCTTATTAACCTCCTCTCCATCTGGAAGGACTCTAATGACTGTAGTGTATCTCTCTTTTCAAATTATGACATCATAGTTTTCATGATATGATCACTGGATCATTTCTTTCACTATTAGAGGTTTGATTGAGTCTGGAGCCTTCCCTAACTGAGTAGGTTTCTGGGTGATGTGTCCTGAATTTCCTTCTAAAATATAAAGTTAGTGGTTTTGTTCTCATAAACTAAGAGCTTCTTTCAGTATCTCTTATAGCTTTGGCTTGGTTTTCACAAAGTCTGAGTTTCTATTTATCTGCAAATGTCTTAATTTCATTATCATATCTGAAAGATAGTTTTGCAGGATATATAATTCTTGGTTGGAAGTTCCTCTCCTTCAAGGCTTTGAATGTGTCATGTACCTGTGTCCATGCCAGCATTGTTTTTGCTGAGAAATCTGATGAAAGCCTACAGGGTTTCCCTCTGAATGTTAGCCTTGCTTTTAGGCTTGTTGCCTTTCAGAGTTTCTGCTTATGTTTCATTTGGTTAAAATTCATTATATCTTGGAGTCTTTCTTTTGAAATCTATACTAAGTGGCGTTTTATATGCATCTTGCATATCTATATTCTCTTCTTTCATAATTTCTGGAATGTTTTCTGTCAGCAGCTCAGCTGCAACACTCTCTGTGTTCTCAGGTGTCTCACCCTGTTCAGCAACTCCAATTAACTGTAGACCGTTCCTCTTAATAGAGTCTCACATGTTTCTTAATTTTTCTTTTTTCTGATTTCTCCTCACAGATGTTGGAGTCAGTAGTTCTGTCTTCCAAATCAGAAGGTCTGTTTCCCATTTGTTCCATTCTGTTTTCTTGGCTTTGAACTGAATTTACTATCTCTTTGATTTTGTTATTGATCTGCTGGATTTCAGACTACTAGTGTCCCATTAGATCAAACAGCTTGCTTAATTTTTCGTTTTGCTCTGCTGCATTTTGTATAAGGTCTAGGAAGGCTCTGTATATAGTCTGTTTGTATTCACCTCCCAATAGTTTCAGAAAGGTTTCTTCATCTGGGAAGTTCTTTGGTTGTTTCTTTTGTGGGCCTTCTGAAGCCATCGGTGGTTTCTTGGTTATGCTTTTCTCCATAGTTTATTGCTTTTTGGGCATTATGTGAGTCAACAGAGGCTGGGACAGATGCTGTGAGGATCGACTGCAGTTGTTTCTCTAAGCCATCTTAAAACGTACGGTAAGAGGTACCTGACAACTTCTAAAGTCAGTCAGGCTTTCAGGTGTAGAGGTCCCTCTTCCCAGCTGGCAAAGTAAGCACCTCTATATCCAACCCTAGATGTTATAAACTAGTTCAAAATACAGAAATGCTACTGCCCTGCTGGCCTCTGCTGTCAAGCCCCAGCCATAGGTGACACTGTGTAGAATAGTGTTTTATTGCTGGAAAAGCATTCTCCTCTGGGCAGGCACTGCCCTCCAGCTTAGGAATTAGGTACTGCTGAGGCCTCTGTATGACTTGTAGATCCACCTTCTAGTGGTACAAGACAGTGTCCCGCACAAACCACCTGCTTGCCCCGGCACAGGCCAGTCAATGGTGGAGCAGAAAGAGAGGCCAAGGGCACTGAGATCAACAGAGTCCAAAGCCAGACTGTCAAAATATGGTAATCTCACCCACTGATCCCACCAGCAGTGTGTCCGAGACCAGCCACCAGTGAAGTTGCAGCTCTGTCTGCTGGCTAAGACAGAGAAAAAAAGCTAAAATGGTGAGTTACCCTCAGTCTGTGAAGGCCAGCACTCACCAAGCGCGGGGGTCAGTGAAAGAGAGGAAGATTTCTGCTCACTGGTATGAAGTCCAAATTAACAGCCCTATGTCATGTCCTAGGGCTCACTAGGCACCCAGAAGGCTCTGTTTAATTATCATTTCAGGTCTTGGTTTCCAGAGGGATTTAGCGAGATGTGTGTTTAGTCTGCCACCTTGACTCTGCCTCCTCACTTCAAGATTTATAAAGTTTCCATACTCAAATTTCAAACATACTGTCAGGAAAAAAAATACATGGTTGCTATGAGTGAGAACTGACTTGATGGCATGCAACAATATAGTTATGTGTTGACACCAAAAGACATCAGCAGATACTACAATGTAACCTATTTTCTCTGAATTTCCATTTTATAGGTAATTTTGATCTAGACACTATTAACAGAAATATACATCATGAGCGGTGCCAACATGGTGCCCTAGACAGATGTTTTATGCCACCCATTTGCAGCAAAGATCTGAAAAGCTAATTAAAACTGTATCAGTCCTGGAACCCCAAGCATCAAATGAGGGATTAAATAAATAGATCAAACATCAAACGGAAGAAGAAACTAAAAGAAAACAGAACAAAGAGAGGGGCAGAGTAGAGGCTCCCCGACAGCTAATACATGTAGCCATCCTGGAACACAGCTGTCAATGATTCCAGACAGTGACAATGGGGACGCAACTTCATGAAGCTCTCAATAGGAGACAGAATACATGGTAACCAGAAAAATATGTTTCTCACCCCTTGTATTTTCCCATACACCACCTTCAACCCTCCCAATGGACTACACTGAGCCACCTTTGCTAGATAGCTACTGGTCCACTGCCAACTTGGTCCGTGCTGCCCTCATGTAGTCGTTCCTAACTTTTCCTTTTTCCCCTACTTCTTTTGCTTTCTTCCTTCCATCTAGCCCACACCTCACCTCTACCCACTCCCACCAGGCTATGTCATGCCACATTGGCTAGACAAGGCTGGAGACACTGGTCTACCAGTATTCTAGATCCATCCTACCCCCTGCCTGCTACCATATCAAAGTTTATTTTCTCTATTTCTTTTCCTTTTCTTCCCATTCCTCCTTCATACCTAGCACCATACTCTATCCTGCCAAACTACACCAAACTGCCTTGGCTGGAAAGACATCAGCCTGCCGCAAGCCTAAGTCTGCCCTGGCCCCACCAGCTGGCTTCTGCCAGACAATATTTTAACTTTTGCTTTTTCTCCCTCCTACCTAGCCTATACTTCACCTCTACCCCTTTCTGCAAGGCCATGTCACACTGCAATGGTTAGAGAGGCAAGGACCTGCCACCAAACTGGGTCTACCCCATCCCCACCTGCCTGTTCTGGCGGCACCATATTTATTTACCTTTCTTCCTTTTCTTTCTCCTTCTGACCTAGCCATATACCCCACCTCCATACCTTCCCACTGAGCTACACTGGGACATTCCGGCTACAGAAACAGCACCCCACTGCCAGTGCATATTTTCCCACCCTCATCCACCACCTTCTGTTTTATTTTGTTTTTTAATCTTTTTGTTGTTGTTCCTTTTCACCTTTGCTTTCTCCCTCCACCTAGCCCTGAACCCAACCTGTACCCATTCTTACCAGGCCATGGAGCACCATCTAGGTTAAGGTGGCAACGGCCTACTACCACTTAAGAGTCTCTGTTGCCTCCTACCGTGCCATTTTTGTCTTCATTCTCCTTCCACTTTTCCTTTCTTTCTCCCACCTAGCCCTAAAAGCCACTTCTCCTTCCCCCCAAGCCGTGCTGCACCAGCAAGTGTAGAAAGCTATCAGCCCATTGCTAATCTAGGTTCCATCCACTCCTACCAGCCCCCAACCTACCAGCTCCTACAACAGGATTAGTTTATTATTTTTTTCTATCCCCTCCATCTAACCTCATAAACCATACTCCTTCTCATTCCTGCCGGGCCTCATCATACCACCACGGCCAGAGAGCCACTGGCCCATATGCCACCTTACCTCCTTTCCACTCCCTCCAAGTCCGTTCTGGTCCTACCCACTGGGTACTCCCATTTATCTATTTTATTTTCTTTCTTCCTCTAAACACGACTTACACTCCATCCCCCTTCCTGCTGGTCCTAGCTGTGCAGACACAACTAGTGTCCCTAGCTCAGGCCCACTGCCACACCAGGCTAGTACTGCTCTTCTTTCCCACAACCTGACCAGCTACTAAATAGATGAATGTGAGTCCATACCACTTCCTGTCTAAACCTCAGGCCTGACAAGGAGTATGAACACTCCCCTACTGCTGGACCAATATCAGGAAGCTGACAGGGCCTGCTTAGGTCACCCTCAGACCTTGCCTAAACACTGTATACCAAAGCGGGCTACCTTGCCTGCTGCTGCACACCAACCTGGACAAGGTGGTGAGAGTAGTCATGTCCACAAATGAACAAGCAGAAAACACGCTTGACCTCCACCCTGACATCAAAACAAAACAAAAAGGCAATATGAAACAATCAATGAGGAAAATAATACCATGTTGTCTCAGAGACAGCAGGCAACATGAAAAAATGTTAAAAAAGCAGGACAAGACAGCTCCACCAAGTGAACAAAATGAAGAATCAGATGACCTTTTGGCAGAAGAAAAGGCACTAGAATTACCTGATACAGAATTCAAAAGATTAGTATTTAGAGCTCTTCAATAGATGGATTCTGGTTTAAAGCAGAGAGTATCAGACAGATGTTTACCTGTGTTTTCCTCACTATGCAAAGGCATTGAATGTCTGGACCATAACAAATTAGGGATAACAGTGGGAAGAACATGAATTCCAGAATATTTAACGGTGCTCATGAGAAACATGTACACAGATAAACAGCCAGCTATTCAAACTGAAAAAGGGAAAACCACGTGGTCTGGAGTACATCGGGGTTGTATTCTTTCATCATATCTATTCAATCAGCAAAACGATCCAAGAAGCTGGACCCTGAGAAAATGGGTTATCAGGATTGGTTGAAGACTCACTAACAACTTGTGTTATGCAGGTAACACAACCTTGGTTGCTGAAAGTGAAGACCTGAATTACTTAATAATGAATATCAAAGACCACAGCCATCAATGTGGATTACACCTTGACATAAGGAAAATAAAAATCCTCACAACTGGACCAATAAGCAACATCATCATAAATGGAAAAATGACTGAAGTTATCAAATATTTCATTTTACAGGAACCACAATCAACACCTGTGTAAAGAGCAGTCAAGAAATAAAAAGACCCATTGCACTGAACGATTCTGCTAAATAAAACCTCCTTAAAGTCTTAAAAAGCAAGATGTCACCTTGAAGACTAAGGTGAACCTGACCCAAGCCATAGCATTTTCACTTGCCTCATATGTATGAGAGAACTGGACAATGAATAAGAAAGACAGAAGAATGAATGCCTTTGAATTGAGGAACTGGTGAAAAATACTGAATATACCTATCTTGGAACAGGTACAACCAGAATGCTCCTTATTAACAAGGATGGCGAGATTACATCTCACATGTTTTGGACATGTGATCAGGAGGCATTAGTCACTGGAGAAGGACATTATGCTTGGTACAGTGGTACATCAACAAGATGAACTGACATAACGTCTACAACAATGGGCTCAAGCATAACAACAATTGTGAGGACTGAGCAATGTTTTATTCCATTGTACACTGGGTAGCTATGAGTTGGAACCAACTTGTCAGCACCTAACAACAACAGCAATTGATTAGGAAATGAATCAGGAAAATAAACACAAAAAAGGAGAAAAAAGACAAAACAAACAAACAAAAAAAAAACACAGCCAAAATCAAGGAAAACACAAAGTAACAGGAGAATTCAGAAAAATAACTCAAGAATAAAGCATAAGAATAAAGAAATAAAAGTCATACAAAAACAGTATGTAGAAACCCAAATCAGAAACAAAATTTCAGAAGTGGACAGCTCAAGAGATGATTTTAGAAGCAAACTTGAAACAACGGAAGACAGAGTCAGAGAAACTGAGCACAGATCCATGGACACCACTTTGAGAAAAAATGAGAAAACATCAAGAAATCCTAAGAATTAGGTACAACACAATCAAAAGCAACACTTTGTGCATGATCAGAATTCCCAAACACGTGGAGGAAATGGAAAACACAGAAAAGACTGTTGATTTGCTGACAGAAAACTTTCCAAATATCATCAAGGATGAAAAGCTGACCATCCAAAAAGATCAATATCTTCAGGTGTATATAAGATACACCTGAAAAGACACAGAATCCTGAGAGTGACTTGAGAAACACAAAAAGTCACTTACAAGGGGGAAATAACAAGACTAAGCTCTGTTAC
Organism: Heterohyrax brucei; assembly: GCA_028571685.1. Classification (NCBI taxonomy): domain Eukaryota; kingdom Metazoa; phylum Chordata; class Mammalia; order Hyracoidea; family Procaviidae; genus Heterohyrax; species Heterohyrax brucei. Next base: position 55,802,543 of record CM053141.1, on the reverse strand, counting down.
TTGGCAGAAACCATGCATACAGAAAGGTAATGGGATGACAAATACACAACTGTGACAGAAAAGTAACTGTCCACCAAGAATAATACATCCTACCATCAAAAATACACTGGTAAAGTTAGGACATTCCTAGATAAACAAAAATTAAGGGAATATGTAAAAACCAAACCAAACTTACAAGAACTATTAAAAGGAGTCTTTCAACCAGACAACAAATAAAGTCTAGGTCACAAGACTACATTAATCTGATACCAACACAGAACTCTCAGTAAAACAAAGTTATTGAGACTTAAAACAGGGAACAGGAATCACAATCTATAAATGATGACAACATCAAAATTATAAAAGGCGGAATAGACAGTATTGGTATAGAACTTTCAAACAGAAAAGAAGTCACAGTGACATCAAATAATAAAACACTGGTTCAAACATAGGAAGCTAAAGGTAAATTTCAAGGTAACCACAATGATAGTTAACAAACCTACTCATCAGAATAAAAAGGAACAACTTCAAATTTCTGTAAATCTATAACAACAGAAGAAAGAAAATCCATAAACAAAAGGAACTCAGCATAGGACAATAAGAACAAACAAAACATCAGCACCACACAAAAAAGTGGAACAATATGGTAGCAATAAACTTATACCTATTGATAATACCTATTTACACTGAATGTGAATGGCTTAAATGCACCTGTAAAGAGACAGAGTGACAGAATGGATAAAAAGGTATAGCCCATCATCATGCTGTCTACAGGAGTCCCACCTTAGAAATAAACACATAAAATGCTAAAAATCAAAGGTTGGAAAAAAATCTGTCAGGTGAACAATAACCAAAAGACAATAAAGGTGGCAATGTTAATCTCAGACAAAATAGACTTTAAGACAAAATCTATCATAAAATACAAAGAGAGGTTTTATATAAGGATAAAAGGGATAATCCACCAAGAAAACAAAATCTTAATAAATATCTATTCATTGTCTGGACTGAACTGTGTCCCCCCACCCCCAAGTATGTATAGAAATTTGGCTGGGTTGTGATTACCAGTATTGTATGATTGCCCTCCAGTGTGATTTTCCTATGCTGTATGTTAAGGAGGACTAGGGTGGGACTGTAAATCCCTTTCTAAGGTCACCTCCCAACTCCACTGTAAAGGGAGTTTCCCCAGAGCGTGGTTTCCACCACTTTTTATCTTTTTATCCTACAAGGGATAAAAGAAGGCAGAAACAGGCAGAGAATTGGGAACCTCACACCATCAAGAAACCAGTAATGATACATCTATAGTGTATCATCTTGCTGACCTCTGGCTGGAGGAAGGGGAGTGGACCGAGAGGAGGGGAAAGGAGACTGTTGGGAGGATGAGACATGTGTGGAGCAGAGAGGAACAGTGTGCAGTCACCGGACAGGAAGAGCAGTGGAAGCTGCATATAGGGGGGCATGTAAATTTACATGTGAATGTACATTTTCACTCAGCTATGTTAAATAAAAATAAAAAAAAAAAAAAAAAAAGAAACCAGTAATGGGAGTACAGCACGTCTTTCAGAATTGAGGTTCCTGTGTCAAGATGCTCCCTGACCAAAGACTGATGCAACACAATGACTTTCCTCCAGAGCTGACAGGGGGAAAACCTTACCCTGGAGAGGACACCCTGAATTTGGACTTTACACTTACTGAACAATGTAAGAATATTTTGTTAAAGTCATCCCCTCTTGGTATTTCTGCCACAGAAGCACTAGATGACTAAAACACTCACCCAGTGACAGAGCTCCAAAATACAGAACACAAATTTTAAAAGCAATGAAAAGAGAAACAAATAGTTGTACAGTAATATTAGGAGACTTCAACATCCATTCTCAATCAAGGACAGACCATCTAGAGAGAAAATCAACAAATATACAAAGATCTAAAGGCCAAAATCAACCAATTTGACCTCACAGACATATATACAGTACACCTCATCCAAGAGCAGCAAAGCATACATTCTTTTCCAACGCTTCCTGAAACATTCTCCAGAGACCACATTTTAGGCCACAGAGCAACTTTCAATAAAATCCAAAATACTGACATGAACCAAAGCATTTTCTCTGAACACAAAGACCTAAGAGAAGAAATTAATCACAAGAAGACCAAGGGGGTGGTGGGGGAATCAAACACATGGAAACTGAATAACGTCTTGCTTAGAAAAAGCTGGGTAACAGAAGAAATCTAAGACACAGTTTTTAAAAAAATGTATAAAATTAAACGAGAATGAAAACGCATCATAAGAAAACCTTTCAGACATAGTAAAGGCAGTGCTCGCAGGTCAATCTATAGCAACAAACACTACACATCAAAAAAGAACAGGTCAAAATCAAAATGTTAGCCCTACAACTCAAGCAGATAGAAACAGAACAGCAAAAGCCCATGGTCACCAGAAGAAGGAAAATAGTATAGATTAGAGCAGAAAAAAATGAGAGAAAACAGAAAACTTGTAGAAGAAATCACCAAGACTAAAAGTTTGGTCCATGAACAGATCAATAAAATCAATCTTTGATACTTACGAGGGGCAACAGAGGGAAGATCACTGACTACAACACAGGACAAAAGTGTTAACTTTGGTGAATGAAAAGATAACTTATAATATAGGGGAAGTAAACACAACTTGATTAAAACAAAGTCATTGAAGCTTCTTAGACACATCTGAACACCTTGAGGGATTAATTTACTGAGTTTAAGGGCCAGGGACCATGGTTTCCATGGGATATACAGGTCAACTGGCCTAACAAAGTTCATACAGAAAATATTATACATCCTACTTTGGGGAGTGGCCTCTAGCGTCTTGAAAGCTTGTGAGTGGTCATCTAAGATACATTTATTGGTTCCAGAACATTCAGAATAAAGGAGAATGAAGAAAACAACAGATGAAGAAAATATTAGTCCAAAGGACTAATGGGCCACATGAACTTCAGCCTTCACCATCTTTCAGCTGAAGATTGTTGTTGTCAGGTGCCATCAAGTCAGTTCCAGCTCATAGCAATATTACGTACAACAGATCGAAATACTGCCTGGCCCTGCACCACATCCACTATCATTGCTATGCTTGAGCCCACTGTTGCTGCCACTGTAACAATTAGTCTCTCTGAGGGTCTTGTGTTTTCATTGACATTCTACTTTACCAAGCAAGATGTCCTTCTCTAGGGATTGAACCCTCCTAACATGTCCAAACTACGTAAGCTCCGCTTGATCCTGTAAGCTCATTATGATGTCTTTTTTTGTTTGTTTTGTTTTTTTGGTATTAGTTACCTTTGAAGGTCTTACATTCACATAAATGTCGGTAACTATGACACTACCAGTAACTATGACACTACCGGAAACCCTGGTGGCGTAGTGGTTAAGTGCTATGGCAGCTCATAAAAAAGTCAGCAATTCAAATCCACCAGAAGCTATCAATCAACTGCAATTGATAACTGAAGATGATTCTGGAATATTTTTCACGCATTCATTTTCCCACATTTTGGAATTAACATTCAAGTCAGACTATACCAAAAAACCAAACCTAACCCATTGCTGTTAATTTTGACTCACAGCAACCCTGTAGGACAGCATAGAACTGTCCCATAGAGTTCCCAAGGAGTATCTAGCAGATTCAAAGTGCCAACATTTTGGTTAACAGCTAACACACTCAGCTACTGCACCACTAGCATTTCCAGTAAAACTCTACTAGTTTGAATAATGGCCCCCAAAGACATCTAGATGCTAATTTGTGGAGTCTGTGGATTTTTACCTTATTAAGGCACAAGAGACTTTGCAGCTGTGATTAGGTTAAAGCTTTTGAGATGAGCAGCTTATCCTGGATCATCTGTGTGCAACCTAAATGTCACAAGTGTCCTTATAAAAGACAGGCAGAGGGAAATCTGACCTGAGGAGAACCTAAGGGAATACTGAAGCATGATACTACTTACTGGCTTTGAAGACAGAAGAAGGGGTCACAAGACAAGGAATGCAAGGATGCTGCTCCAGAAGCTGGAAAAGAGCTTCTAGAGGGAGGGTGGACCTGCAGACATTCTGATTTTAGCCCAGTGAAACTGATTCTGGATCTATGACCTCCAAGAGAACAGGTGTTTGTTGTTTTAAGCCACCAAGTTTGTAGCAATTTGTTAGAGCAGTTATTGGAAACTAATATAAACAAGCCTTGTGAGGCACTGGTATTCAGTGGTAGAATCTCCACCTTTCATGACGGAGATCCAAGTTTGATTTCCAGCCAAAGTATAAACACCCATCAGTGGTGATTTATATATTGCTACAATGCTGAACAGATTTCAGCAGAAATTCCAGACTAACACTGATAGAAAGAAAAGTCTGGATATCTACTTCTGAAAATCAGCTAATGAAAACGCTATGGACCACAATGATCTGATCCACAGGCAATCATGGGGACAGAGCAGGACCCAGGTAGCATTTGGTTCCATTTTACATTGAGCCACCACAAACTGGAGGTCAACCCAGTGGCTGCTTACAAGGCTTATAATTATTATTTATGAAACTGTATTTAATTTTACTCAACTTCTATTTCTGACATTCTAGTAACCTTGACTCTACGCATCTAATGACTCCTAAAGAGGTGTGCAGCCTTTCAACTTACACAACTCTTCATTTTTAAAATATTCTATTCCTGGATGACTACCATTTCTTCATTTACCAGAAATATTTTCCCCAAGTGACTGTATGTCCTTGATTGCTCCTATCTCTTCCTCATCAGGTTGAGGAAGTTGCTCTATTCACTGCCACTGTTTTAATTATTACCTTATAGTCAATAATCCTGGCTGGTCTTCTAAGCTCTAGACACAGATTTCAAAGTCCACTGTACATCTTCAGCTGCATAGCTCATTGGCATTTGGCATTCTATTTTGACTAGAAATGAATTCATCTTCCCATGAATAAATTTCTAAACAAAAACCCAAATCAACCAGAAAAATGAATACTTTATCAACTATGTTAAGAATTTTGTTTTGATTTACACAATAACGGAAAACTAGATTTTTTTTTTTCTTTGCAGATGCCAGTTTGGAGAAATATTTCTTCCAATATTTCTTCACTTTGCCTTGTTCCATATGGACCATCCTAGTCATGCTGCAAATGACTGCAAGAATGGAAAATCCACCTTCAAACCATTCTGTAAGTGAATTTTAACAATATAATCTTCTCAAGTATAAAAAACTTTGTATACATGCAGTTAGTTTTTCTATGTATCAGTTTTTCTATGTATCCATTACGAGCCAGACTTAAGGCTCATAAAACATTTATGGTATAAAGTGCTTCTTTGACATCACACTGAAATTGTTTTTAAATCAATTTTATAGAAGTATAATTTATACTCTATTATATATATACTAAATTGGACTCATTTTTATAAGTGTATAGCTGCCATGAAGTGCTTTCTAATCTATGGTAAAAAATTAAATGGTACTGAAGAGTACTAGTACATATAGTATGCTGTGTAAGAAAGAAGAGAAAAATAAGAACATATGGATGTATTTGATTCTTTTTTTACAAAAAGAAACACAGTAAAGATAAGTCAAAAGGTAATAAAACAGGCTAAACCACAGAGAATCAGAGTGGGATTCCTTGGAGTATAACTTGTTAAAAAAGTTTTGGCTTTCAAAACAAGTTAAAAGTTTACGTATTAAAAAAGCAAAACAAAAAAAATCTGGAAATGAATACAAACAAATGAACCTAACTGTATAGAAAACTGATAACATAAAGAATTCAACCAGTTTGAAGGAGTTCCCACTGCCCACATCAGGGACATTAAAAATAACAACAGTAATACATATTGAATTAAAAAAAAGTCAACAGTAATTTTAAAAATAAAAGTTGAGGCCAACTAATAAATGTAGGAAAAATGATAGAACCAAAAAACCTCATTTTGCAATCTCCAGTACAATACCTAATTGAGGCACGGATAACCAAAGCATGCTAAAATGATCTGATGGAATTTGTTGGGAAACAGGGTTCCTGCAATCTGAAAACATCAAGCTCACAGGCTACATACTAACTAAAAGAGATACAAATGGAGAAATCTGGCATGTAACACCTTAACCAAGTGATTAAACTTACTGTCACCGAAAAAACAGACAAGTGACTCTAGGTGCCTCTCCAGAAGTGACAGAGGCAGACATAATACTGTGTATATAATATTCCTGCCAAAAATGTAAACTCGTATTTCATTACGAGGAAAAAAAACAGTGAAATTCCAACTGTGCAACAGTCTACAAAACAAGAAGCCTAGATTCTTCAAAAAAAAAAAAATATATATATATATTATGAAAAAGCTGAATTTTCAAGATTAAAGGTGACATAATTTAATTTCTGATTATTGATTGGATCCTGCATTTGAAAAAAAATCGGTAAAAAGAACAGAACTGGGACAAAATGGGAAAAACTGACTATGGGTTATATATTGTTTATCAATGTTTGTTTTTTAATTGTGATAATATTTTGCTTTCACAGAATAATATCCTTTTTCTTGCATCTAGATGAAGTGTTATGATGTCTACACCCTACTTTTAAATGAGAATTGAGGGACAGGAAATAAATGCAACAAAGGGTTAATCAATTTAAGTGAAAGGAATATGTGTTTGTCAATCTTTCTGTAAGTATATTTTTCTCATAGTAAAAAAGTTGGGGAAAATTCCAGTGAAAATAAAAAAATCAAATGTAGAGTGACTCCTATACAAGGATAAAATTTATTGTAACACATTATTACTGTGTACTATTGTTGGCAGTTTTTGTTCAGTCATCATCATGACAAAATCAGCAATGTGTGTGTGCTTCCTAGGATAATGAAATCTCCTGACTTGTTCTTGCCTTGGCAACAGGAAACAATGAAGCTTCTTACTAGTTTTCAGTCATCAAAAATTCCAGTGGTTTCCTCAGCCAACAATGACTGGGGTCTGCAAAACAGGTGCAATCATTTAAATATTTATGGGTGATCAATTTAAGTCACAATTCAGAATATAATACTTTTTTAAATTTTGTGATTTAATCATCACTGTTTGAGATTTTTCTTCCAAACAAAACAAAACTCAGATGTCTACTGTAATAATTATAATTTAGATTATTTTTTAAATTACTTAAGGTGAAACACAAGACTGTTTCCAGGGGAAAATAAAAAGGTCTTAAAAAAAAAATTTTTTTTTAAAGCATTTAAAATTAACTCTTGAGTACTCACTGTGATATTTAGATTAAGTGTAAACAACATCAACTGGAGCAGCTATTAAGTAGACTCTCAGTAAACAAACTCTAATCATTTTAAGGACATATACTAACTGAAAATCAGAAGACAGCTGTTTGGTTTCTATTCATAGTCAATCTAAACTATCAAACGCAACCAATATTTCAGCTTTCCTGTGAGTGAACCTATATGGAAGACACTCAGAAAGAAATGGTAATTCTTAACATTTCTAGTCATTTACAGCTTGGCTGAAAACATATTTATGAGAACGTAAGTGTAAAAAACTTAAAATATCTAAATGATGGAGAAGGTTAAACTGGCTAGCCATTAAGTAACATTTATGGAAAAACATAAGAGGAAAATAAGGTATTATTAAGTGAAAAGAGTATTTTATGTTAACGCAATTTTACTATTATTATTATGATTAACTGAAAGTGTACAATCCAAATCAACTCAGCATGCCCACCTATCTCAGGTCCATCTGCTCTCCTCACCCTGTGACAGCACATTCCTCCTTTTCATTGTATACTTCTAGTATCCTCTTAATGAGCACCTGTCCCCTCCTCTCCATGCTCTTCTCTCCCATCTAGAAAGAAACCAGTAGGACAGCCTCCTATAAATGTATAAAGCCATAAAGTGCACACACCATATGCTCACACTGTGTCCCTGAGTCCAGTCCATTGTTGTCTGAAGAGCTGACTTCAGTACTGGTTTCAGTTCAGGACCAGCAGCAAGTCTAGGGGCCATGTTCCCAGGGGATTCTTCAGGCTGTTGGACCATCAATTCTAGTGTTTTAGAAGAGTTCTTGAACTGCACACCTCTTTTCCTAGTGCTGCTTCACGGAGTCTGCATTGTGCTCTCCATCACTGCTGCCTTTGGTGGTGGCTAGGCACCATCTGGTTCTTCTGGTCTTTTGTGAATGCAGTCTCCCTTTCATATGGGTCATTCTGGACCTCCTTAGTTCATTTTTCCTTGTGTCTTTGGGGTTCCTGGTTGTCACTTATTGCAGATGGGTTGAGTCATGGATTGAATTGTGTCCCCCCCAAAATATGTGCAACCATGTGGCTGGGTTATGTATTGTTTATCAATGTTTGTTTTTTAATTGTGATAATATTTTGCTTATACAGAATATATAAAATATATAGCCCGAATATTCTGTGATTGTCCTCCATTTTGTGATTTTCCTATGCTATATGTTAAAGGATTAGGGTAGGACTGTAAATCCCTTCATAGAATTACCTCTCTGCTCCACTGTAAAGGGAGTTTCCCTGGAGTATGGCTTGCCCCACCCTTAATCCTTTTGTCCTACAAGAGATAAAAGGAAGAAGCAAGCAGAGAACTGGGAACCTCACACCATCAAGAAAGCACCACCAGGAGAAGAGCACATCCTTCAGACCCGAGGTTCCTGCAGAAGATGCTCCCTGGACAAAGACTGAAGCAATACTGGGCTTTCTTCCAGAGCCGACAAGGGGGAAAGCCTTCACCTGGAGCAGACATCTTTAACATGGACTTGTATCCTATTAGACCATGTAAGAATAAGTTATCCTTTGTTAAAGCCATCCATTTTGTGGTATTTCTGTTAGAGCAGTACTAGCTGACTAAAACAGGTTGGGACCATCTGGTGTAGCTTAGATGGCAGCTTGCTAGCTTTTAAGACCCCAGACACCATTCACCAATGTTGGTTACAGACTGTCACATCATCCTTCCTACCTATTGGTCAGGACAAGAGCACCTGACCCCTGCACCACTGTGGGTCCTATTTTAGGACTTAGAAAATTAATATTAGAGAGTTCCTTAGCATGACATAAATTCTATAAAAATTCAAGTCTTCTAGACTATTCTCTTATTTTTGGGGGGTGTTATTATTATGTGCCCTTGAGTGGGTTATGATTCATACTAAAATAAAAAAAGGTATGAAACACTGCTCAGTCTGCAATATCCTCACAATCCTTATTACATTTCAGCTTGTTGTTGGAGCCACTGTGTCAAATCCATCTTGTCAAGGGACTGATTTCTACTGATAACATATCCAAAGTACACGAGTCAGCGTCTCAACATTGTTACTTCCACGGTGCATTCCAGCTGTACTGAAGACAGATTTGTTCTTCTTCTGATAAACCATAGTATAGCCAGTATTCTGCATGAACACCATAATTCAAAGCTGCCAGTACTTCCCCGGCCTTTCTTATCCACTATCCAGATTTCACATGCATATAATGAATATGAAAAATATTGTAACTTGATGGCACAGTAGTTAAGAGACTGACTGCTAACCAAAAGAATGGCAGTTCAAATTCCCAAGCCAATCCTTGGAAATGCTATGGAACAGTTCTATTCTCTCCTTAAGGCTGTTACTAATTGGAATCACCTTGATGGCAACTGATTTATATTTTGAGTCAAGAGTACCACAGTCCTCAAAGTGACATCTTTGCTTTTTAACACTTTAAGGAGGTCTTTTGCAGCAGATCTGCCCATTTCAGTATGTCATCTGATTTCCTGACGTGCTTCCATGGGCAATGATTTTGGACCCAGGTCAAATGAAACCGACAGCTTCAAAATATTCTTTATTTATCATGATGTTGCTTACTGGTCCAGTTATGAGGACTTCTGCTTCCTGTAATCCACACTGAAGGCTGTCTTTGATCTTCATCAGTAAGTGCTTCAAGTCCTCTCACTTCCAGAAAGTAAGGTTCTGTCATCTGCAGGTTTTCCATGAGTCTACTACCAATCCTGATGTCCCATTCTTTTTCATTTAATACAGCTTCTTAGATTATTTTGCTCAGTATACAGAATGAACTATGATGGTGAAAGGATAAAACACTGACACATACCTTTCCTGATTTTTAAACCATGCAGTACCCCTTTGTTCTGTTTGAAGGACTATCTCTTGGTCTACTACAGGTTCCACATGACCGCAATTAAGTGTTCTGGAATTCCCATTCTTTGCAATGTTATCCATAATTTCTTCTGATTCACACAGTTGAATGCCTCCTGCATAGCCAGTACAACACAGGTAAACACATCTTTCTGGTGTTGACTTTCATCTAAGCCATCTGACCATCAGCAATGATACACGTGATTGCGTACCCTTTTCTGAATCCAGCTTTAATTTCTGGCAATCCCCTGTCAAAGGTACTGCTGCAACCCTTTCTGAATCATCGTCAGCATTATTTTACTTGCAAGAGGTAATTAATAATATTATTTGATAGTTTCAATATTTTGTTGAATCACCTTTCTTTGGAATGAACATGAATATGGCACTCTTCCAGTGGCTTGGCCAGGTTCCTGGCTTCCAAATTTCTTGTCATACACGAGTGAGCACTTTCAGTGTTGTATCTGTTTGCTGAATCATTTCAACTGGCATTCCTTTAATTCCTGGAGCACTGCTATTCACCAGTGGTTTCAATGTAGCATGGACTTCTTTCGTCAATACCACTGGCTCTCTATCATATGCTACTTTTTGAAATGGCTGAATGCTGACCAATTCTTTTTGGTATAGTGACTCTGTGTATTCTTTTTATCTTCTTTGGATACTTTCTGTATCGTTCAAATTTTGGTCCACAGAACCCTTTAGTAAAGCAAGCAATTTTTTTTTTTCCTCAGTTCTTTCCAGTTTGAGACATACTAAACAAGTTCTTTCCCTTTTGGTTTTATACATGTTATTTTAATACTTTGCCTTCTTGAGCTGCCCTTTGAAATCTTCTGTTCAGTTCTTTTACTTCAGCATTTCTTTCATTATCTTTACCTAGTCTATGTTCAGGAGCAAGATTCAGAGGAGCTAATACTGAGTATTTGTTTATGGTGATAGAAAACATGGCAATGATGCTGGTAATGGCTGCATGACTGACTGACGTAACTGGTTTCAATTAATTGCCTGAATGAAAAATGTTGAATTGGTGATTACTGTACCAATATTTTTATAACTATTAAAATAAAAGGTAAGCTAAAGGCTAAAATGTCTTTTTCTTCTTCCCAAACAACGGTAACCAGTGAAATCACTGTTAATAGCTTCACATGTGCTTTACCTAGCATTTTTTAGGTGCATAAATCCAAGCCTCTGCCGTATCCCTAGCCCCTACATACTATGTATTATTCTTGTTTCTTTCCAACTTGAGAATGTATCTTGCATATCATCAAAAATCAACATGTACACATAATTCAAGTTTTTGAAAAATAGTTCTATAATACTTCATTTAACAATTTCTTTTAGTAGACATTTAGATTGTTTCAACTTATTAGCCAATAAATACAATTCTGTAGTGCTTGTATACTAATATATACACACAGGCTTTTTGCCTAAAAGAGGAATTTTTAGATATAAATGATATACAGCTAACATTTTGAAAAATATTGCTTACATGCTCTTCAAAACAAGACTGTACAAATTTATACTCTGATGTATTTTCTTTGGTTTCAAGTTGGCTTAGGTTACTAGCATTTTCGTGAAATGCAAACATGAGAAATACATATTTATGATTTTTGGAAACATCACAAAATGTATTAGCAATCCCTAAAAATCATCTGCCAATGACTAACTCTATTTCTTTATAACTAAAGTAATTAACAGTACAGACTACAAGTTCAAGTTCTAACTTTGGCACTGAGGAGAGCTTGTGTGATCTTGAGCAGATTATTTAATCTCTCTACCCTTGATTTATTTGCAAAACAGAGAAAATAACAGGCCTATCTAATAGGGTTATTATGAGGATTAGTATGTATTTACTGAAGAACTAGCAAAAGTATGAGCTCAATAATTCACATGCCATGACCTGTTGATTAACAAACAAAAGTATGTATCTTCTTCTATTTACAAGAAACAACAATAACACCAAAAATCCCCAATAATGAGCTGATTTCCATTTTCTGAGTCTTTCAGTTTCATAATATAAAATAGTCACCCGAACCCCTCACTATCAGTAAGTGCTGATTTGTGGGTAGAAATCTGTATGGAACACTGTTCATTATCGTAGACTCATAGGGACATTATAATACAACAGAACTGCCCTGCAGGGTATCTAGCGAGTGGCTGGTAGATCCCCACTGCCAACCTTCTAGCATCCATAGTTGTTAACCACTGCATCACCAAGGCTTCTAATTAAAGAACTTTGAAAACGAGATTCAGATTTAGGTTAAGCAGAATTTTAATGGTATCATGCACTTCTCTACTTACAATTAAACAAAAATAATTTCTAAGACAGCACTTTCATAATGATGGCTGGCAGTTTACAAATACTATTTCAAGCATTCCTTTTAATAGATAATACGTACCAAAATTTCCTAGAGGTATGATTACCTCAAGTCTCCACTACATATAGGAAATTTGTACCATGTTCAATTTGAGACATCAAAAAAACATTTTAAATAGACATCACAAAATGTGTTTGCAGTTTAAAGGTCAAATTTATTAGGAGATTAAGAGATGTATTATACATGGACTATAAATACTGCACAGCTGACTTTATTCACAGTCAAGTACAAGATATAGTTTGTGCCAATCTATTTTGTGGATACCCTTGTTCTTTTGTTCCAAGAAAAGTTTGCACCATAAGACTTGGACTTGGGTTTCGGAACTTTCCTATCTTCAACATCATAGCTCCATCCTGGAAAAGAAAACACAGCAACAGAATTAAAGAAGATACCTGAAGATGACAGCAAGCAGAGGTTAGCCTCTATAAATTCAGCCTTCATTTGTCATCAGGAATAAATGCCCACACATGGGAAATATAAATACTTAGTGATCCTCTGTGACAGGGTCTCAAACACTGTCTGAAGGTGATTTTACTACATCTTGAATTAAAGGTGTAACCTATGATTTGATTTCTCCATGCTCAATTACCGGAGGCTTTGTAAGGTATAAAATTTCCACTCCGCTATGTGATTCAACACGAGATTTCTTTTAGAAACTTTAGTGATGAACAATAAACAATGTGACCTCTGTTACTGTTCTTCTAAAAGTAGGTGTCTTCACAACACTTTGGAGTTCATCTAAAGTGATACAGAAATACATACACACACATTATATACATAAAATCACAGAGTTGGAACGGACTACATGAGATTATCTGGTTTAGCCTCCTCCTAGTCCTTGACAAACTACTGATCAAAACTTGTTCAACACTGTCTTGAGAGGTACAGTCATGAAAATCAACAAGGAAGTATTTGATAGGAATGCAAATTCTTGGGCCTCATCAAAGGCCTACAGGATCACAATTCTGGGTGGGCCAGGGGAACATGCATTTTTAACTGTCCTCCTCAGGATATATTTATGCATACAATTTTGAAAAACACTAAACCACACTCACAAAACCCAATGGCATCGAGATGATTCCAGCTCATAGTGAACCTAATGGACAGAACATAACTGCTCCACAGAGTTTCCAAGGAGCACCTGGCAGATTTGAACAGCCAATCTTTTGGTTAGCAAACATAGCACTTAATCATTACACCACCAGGGCTTCCTGAGAACCACTAGCCAGCCACAAGGCTTATGTCTATGAAGCCCCTAGGCTAAAATTCAAGTTTGCACCAAAAGCAAAACCTACTGGTAACTCAAATTATGGAAGTATACTACAATTACTGCTTCCATCAGTGTCTGAAAAAGGAAGATGATGCCAGATTAGCAACATTTAACTGAATACTCCAAACTAATTTTCCCTAAGTAAATTACATATCCATTGTTAAAACTCTATTGACCTTTGCAGTGCAATTAACCGAGTGTGGCCTTTAGAGCCCTGGTCTTGTGACTGTCACCCTTGTGACTGGGTGGGGCTGTGCACATGAGATAATTGTGGTCCACCTAGGGGACTCATCAGTTTTGTTTAAAAGAAAGCCAATTCAAGAGCACAAAGGAGAGCCTACTGCCACCAAAGGAGACCCATAACAGAAACTTGCAGCAGAGACTCACAGGGGATAGTGCAGTGGGCTTCCTGGCCCACGGAGCAAGAAAGCACAATACCTTTGGGCAGAGACTGAGGTCCAGCAACAAATCTATGCCTGACCCCCAAATCTGAGATTTGTCTGCCTCTACAACCACTTTGTTTATGTGGTTTGTATTTGTGAATTCTATGAGGTGTTGCAGTAAATCATGGAATCCAAAAACAGACGGGAAAGTAAAGTACTGAGGCAAGACCTAGAAGCTGATGTTCAAAATGACAGAGTGGCACCAGAACCAAAACAGCAATGCACTGCTGTTGAGTCAATTTCAACTCATAGTGACCCTATAGGACCGAGGAAAGCTGCCTCACAGAGCTTCCATGGAATGCCTGGCAGATCTGTACTGCCAACTCTCTGGTTAGCAGCCACAGTACTTAACTACTTACACCACCAGGGTTTCTGGAGTGACACAGCAGCTTGGAAAAGTTAGACATTTGTCACATCTCTAACCTCTGCCTCACTATAATCAGCTTTGAGGTGATCCTTATAAATTACTTGACCTTCTAAGAAAGCCCATTTGCAGCTATAAGGAAATAAGAAAATATGAAAGCAAGTAAGTGTTTTTAAAACATAAATGAAAAATCAGAATTCAGGAGAGAAAAGACTGATTTAATTCATCTGGTCAACCCATTCTTACTTTTGAAGAACAGAGAAAAATGTTAAGCACTTTCTTATTTAAAAAAAAAAAAAATCTACGAAGCTTATGTTAATTTAATAGAACTTAAACTTGTAAGCATATAAAGACAGGTACAATAACAGTATCTATTTCATAAAGTCATGCAGATTAAATAAATTAGTGTAAAGTACTGGACAGCCCCTGACAATCTTTTAATGACTTCTATGAGAAAAGTATTTTTATAAAACCTTTACATGAATATTATTCCCTTTGTACAGCTGAGAGAAGTGAGGTGTGGGAAGGTTATTAGCACAAGGTCACTCAGCTAGGAAGGGGAGAATCAGAATTTAAATACATGATTCTCGAGCTTGTGCCTTTAACTACTATCTATAGTACTTATAGGTGGTATGCTTACTTTTATAGTCAGCATGCAGTAAATATTCAGCTATTATTCTCTCCTGAATTTGATTTAAAATTCCTAGCAATATATTTTCTATATAAAGTGAAGCATACTTGTAAATCAAATTTCATCACATTGAAGTCCATTCATTTTGAACTTTAATTTTTGATACTCTAGATATAGTTAATGATTGTGAAGATGTTGTAGAATGGGGCAATGTTTCATTCTGATATACTTAAGTATCTGGGAGCCATCTCAATGGAACCAGCAATAACAACTTGACCTAGTTATTAATTATAGAAGTGAGTTTGAGTAAGCAAATTAAGAAGGTCAACATGACTGAGCATAACTTAATCTGAACTTTATAAATTCCTCAAACACTTCCTACATTAATCAGCAAATGTTGCTGAGATTTACAAAATATACTCAAATCAGTGAAGCCGGCCTAACAATAACAACAATATTTACTGAATTTTTCTATTTATTTAATAAATATTGTTGATTGCTTACACTGCGATAGGCAGTTTGGGGCACTGAAGTTAAAGCAGTGAATATGACAAACAAAAGATTTCTGTACTACTTGATGTTAGGAGGGAGAGAAAAATTAACAAGTGCATAATATATTAGGTTTGAAATTAGCAACAAATAAGTTTTAAAAATAATGTATGTGATTCACTACTAAGGAGAAAATGTTTTAGACAGGGCAAATTGGGGAGCACTCCCTGATAACATCTGAGTAAATATCTGAGTGAGGTCACAGTAAATGAGATCAGAGTAAGTTATCTGAGAAAAGAACTTCTAGTTAGAGAGAACGGCAAGTGCAGGAGACAATATCTGGCATTTCTAAGCTCTGTGCTAAGTACTTTAAATGTATGCTCTAGAGTTTATCACTTCTTGCCTTTATGAAGCAGGCACGATATTTATCCTGATTTTATGTTTACTTATGCGGAAGAACACAGTATACACAAGATAAACAAGCAGCTCAAAGTTACACAGATACTAAAGGGCAAAACAAGGACTTCTGACCCAACTAACGTTAAATCTATGCACTTCATAAACAAAAAGGCATTTCTTCTAAAATATTGTATAATTCCAATTTTTATCTATTTTATCTATTTCTTTTCAATCTGTGTGAAGTTGTGACTTTTTTCTTTTTAAAACGTTGAAAAGACTGTTTTCTAAGAATCTCCAGAAAATAAACATTGGATTCCCCATACGTTCCCCACCAGCTGTGAAAGAAGGAAATGGTTTCTAGTGTACGATCTTTGACTATCTGGTTATAATGATCACTGGCAAGTTACACAAGGCCTCTAGGAGCACTGGTAACTGCAGGATGACAGAGCCCATGTTCCCTCCAGTCCAATAAAGGCACATGAGACGACCTGAAGAAGGGAAAAATCACCTACAAATATTTAGGAACATGTACCATACATGAAAGTGTCCTGGGTGATACAAGTGGCTTCTGACTGGCTGCCAACTTAAAGGCTGACGGTGTGAACCCATCCAGCAGTGCTACGGAAGAAAGGCCTGATGATCTGCATCTGTGAAGTTCACAGCCAAGAAAACCCTAAAGAGCAACTCTGCTCTGCAACAAATAGGGTCACTATGAATTGGGGTCAACTTGACTGCAACAAGTTTTTTTTTTTTTTTTTTTTTTTTTTAAAACTATACACAAACAAGTCCCTGACAATGATTCTCTCAGTTATTATGTCTTTCAATCACCAGGGAGAAAAGGAATTTTTTTTTAACTGCTCAGAACTCAGACATAGTTCTATTATCTGCTCTAGCTCTGTAGCCTCAAAATGCTGTCAGGGTCACTGCAGTGTGAGCAGACTGGGGGTTTTGTACACATAAAAGAACAACTGGTTTAGGTTTTCTCCTAGTAACTAAGGAGTGAGCTGGCTCTTGGGAATTGTGAGTCAGATTATAGTTGCTGTTGATGGTGATAACAACAATAAACAGAAGTGTCATTATAGGGATTGGAATGCGGATGGGCAAAACACCCTATGAAAAAAATAAACAAAAATACTCATCGTAGAAACTTAGGGAACTGTAACAATAATGCTGCTCTATCACAACCACTACCCAGGATTTTTAGGGTATACAGGCAAAGTTTCTTTCCCTCACGTTTTTCTGAAAGAAAACAACCTTGTTCCCAAAGTTTTGCAAGCAACTATGCTTCTCTGATTAACTAAAAAGTAAAGAAAGGTCTAAGAAAGGGTGACAACAGTTCATGACAGAAACTTAACCCAAAGTCAGAGTCTACAGAGTTTCTGCCCATCACTCAGGAACTTTCCTACTGTGTAGAGGTGACGTTATAATGGAAAGTTGCTCCTTTTTACAATATTATTAAGAATCTGGCCACATTTCCAAGTACCCCTCCAAAGTGCCTACCCTAAAGTGGACAAATTTACTGGTGCCATTAGACTTCATACTTTGATCTTTTTCAAGTTAACTTTTTAGATTGGTAGAGCAGTATAATCGCTAAAAACATAAAATATCTGTAGGAATAACAATACTTGAAAGAGTGTAAAACATCTGTCTTTTATAATGAGGTAAGTTACATTTGAAATCTGTTCCTAAAAAGAAAAAACGCAATATAACTTACAAAAAACAGAAAGAAAATTAAGAATGGAATCTTACTTGTTAAATGTTTTAATTGCCATAGAAGGTCTTCTTCAACCCTAAAAATAAGTTTGCTTTTAAAGAAATATATTCATCTTTCTGAGTGAGATTAAGGAAATGAAAATGCCTGCATTCTTTCTCTCTGAAAAATACTTCTATAAAAATCAAGGTGTAGTCTACACTGACAATGGTCCCATATGTTGTCCCGTTAGGACACTGAAAACCAGCCCTTACTCTTCCCAGCTGTGCTGCAGAAGAAGATCAAAGCAACTGTGTCCAAGACAGCTGCCCTAGGGATGGGGTAAAGCTCCCAGGGCTGCCGTCACTTCCCACTGAGGAGAGCAGCCATATGGCATGGATTAGCCACAAATCCAACAACCAGCACCTAAATGATGAGAAGCTGGCTGCCTTTGGTGTTTCACACACTGGAATGCTTTCACAAAAAATATTTTGAACTTTAAGCCTCAGTATCAGAGAAGTACCTCTGGCAAATGCTATAGTAAACTTAAAATGTGATCTGTAATATCCTATGCCCAATTTCTTTTTCAGAAGCATGCCAGTTTATTTTGCAAATCCCAGACTGTGGCTGGGATATTCTATTTCCAATGATCTGAATGTCTGATGTAATCTTTTCAAATGCCACTGAAGTTAAAAAAAACAATCCTGTGAACAAAACCAAACCACAACAATTAACTTATGAATTCCATGTATGAGACAGAAAATTCCATTCATTTTTATATACAGTCCAAGTTATTTGCTGTTAATTAATGCAAAAATATAAATATTCATCAGTTCATTATTACTGATGAAATGTTTTCCTGTAGTAACCTTGATTTAAGTCATGTGAAAGGTCTTCTTCTCTAACAACCTAACCTTAAACCTTGTCATTCGTTCAGGAGTGAACAGCTTAATGATTTTTCCTACTCTCAGTTGGGCACAAAACAAGAACCACCACATAATTTGGCATGAATTAACATAAATGACAGCCATTCCTAACCAAGGCATGGGATCAATATAGCAGAGTCTCTGGGAGGCCAATGCCAGGTACATAGTTACTTGGACAGATTCAAGATTCTACACCAGACTGTGTATCCATACTGTGCTTGGTTGAGAGCAAGACCTTCCCAAAGACTTGTACTAATTATTTTTGAACTGGAAGGAAAAATAGCTTTTCATAAATTTAAAAGTTCCTTTATGTTGAAATTCCCCAAGTACCTAAGGGGGTCAAGGAAGGCTGGAGGAAGGAAGCTCAGAATAATTTAAAATTCTCTCAGATCCTTTATTAAAAAAAATGACTATACAGAAATAACAGTGTTTTTGATATACTGGTAGCCATGGATTGAATTGTGTCCCCTCAAAAATGTGTGTAGCCATTTGGCTAGGCCATCATTCCCAATGTTTTGCAATTTTCCTATGCTATAAATCCTACTCTCTGGCTGTGGCTAATAGGATGATTATGTTAAGAGAGGATTAGAATGGGACTGCAACACCCTTGCTAAGAGTGTGGCTAGCACCACTTTTTATCCTTTCATCCTACGGGAGATAAAAAAAGAATGAAGCAGAGAATTGGGAACCTCTTAGCACTGAGAAAGCAGCACTGGGAGAAGAGTATGTCCTTCAGACCTGAGGTTCCTGCACCAAGATGCACCATGACCAAAGACTGATACAGTGCAAGGAGTTTACTTCACAGTGGACATCATGAATTTGGACTTTTAGC
This sequence comes from Heterohyrax brucei, assembly GCA_028571685.1. Classification (NCBI taxonomy): domain Eukaryota; kingdom Metazoa; phylum Chordata; class Mammalia; order Hyracoidea; family Procaviidae; genus Heterohyrax; species Heterohyrax brucei. The sequence continues at coordinate 55,783,042 of CM053141.1, read as the reverse complement.
ATACTGTACTGTGACAAACAAAATTTTTCTTTTTAAAGCTGTCCACTCATCGTATATCTGCTGGAGTAGTACTAGATGACTAAGACACTGGTAAAACAATTTTTTGCACCAAAATAATATAAATTTATTTAAACAAGCAAAAAAGGTGAAAACATGAGGCACATGACATACATATTAGATTAGTGACACCCTACAGCTGCCCTACCTCTCAAAAATTTAAAAAAACAAATGTTTTGCCTTTCAAATAATATAGTTGCTATGTAGTATTATCACAAGTATTACAGTAACTGAAACAACACTATTCAGAATTTGCTACAAAACAAACCAAGAGGTTTTGTGTTCCAAAAGTATATTTGAATGTCAGTTATTAGAAATTTAGAACATTTCTCTAGAAACTATGTAAGACGGTTGGTGTCCAAAAATCACACATATTTTGATGTAGTTGGTCTAGGGTGTGGTCTATGTACAGAAATTTTCAGAATCTTATTTAACCCATAACATACTAGCAAATTCATTTATGAACCATGTGCAACACTGTTGCTATGAAAAAATTAATTCAGAGTTGCAAAAGGAGATACAAGGAATACATCTCTCAAGTCTTAGCAATCAAGTGTAACAAATCACTGGCCACAAGACAGCTAACACCAGGGACTAGAGGTGGAAGGAAAGGTCTATCAGAGCTGTGTGTTAATGGAACACTATGCACTGTCTAAAGCACTCACCATCAGATTATTAAGTCTAACCCCTCCATTGTCTCCGAGCCATTTTACAACTCTTTTAAGGTGTAACTGACTTGCACAAAACAAACAAAAGCCTGCTTTATCTGTATTTGCAATTCATCTCAACATTCTTTCACTCCACATAAAAGCGAGCTGCTTTGACTTTTCCTTTGTACTGGTGGTAACATCTGATTGCTTCATATCATATAAATACAATAACACATGCTCACTATCTTACTTTTGGTTGGGGGGATCCTTTATTAACCTCTTTGGGCATCCCATGGAGAAACCCAACAGATTCACGAAATGCAGCCAGGCAAACTTCTTCACCACAAAGCTGGTGAACCTCATGTGTTAGTGTGGCAAATCTCTTTCTGACTCCCAGAGTCAGGATTCAAAGTGGCAAGTGAACTACGGGGTTTTTCTAATTTGGATTTTGGTCTCTAGTAATAAGGTGAATTGGTGTTATGGTCTGACCATTTGATGATTCCTGTAAAAATGGATTAATGGTTTATAGAGATCTAGTCTTCTTCATTAAAAAAAAAGATTTTATCATGCTTTAAATGACAGTTTACATTCCAAGTCAATTTGCCATATAAAAATCCCACAGCCATACTGCTATGCAACTATCTACACCCTGTGACAGCACACTCCTACTTTCCATCCAGTGCTTCCCAGGACAATTGAACCAATTCCTGACCCTTTCAACCTTCTCATCTCCTCCTGGGGCAACAGCTACTCAGCCTCAGGTAAATGTTTAAGCCAAGAAGTGCCCTCTTTGCCAGCATCAATCTGCATCTTATAGCCCAGTCCAACCTTTGTCTGAAGAGTTAACTTCCATACTAGTTTAAGCTCTGGGCTAGGAGTCTGGGTGCCACATCATGTCCTTAGTGGACCCTCTGGTCTGGTAGACTATTAAGTCTGGTCTTTATCTTAACAGAGTTCTAGTTATGAACACCCAATTTTCTACTGCTGCTTCAGGGACTTTACCTTTTGTTCCCTATCAGGGCAGTCACTGGTGGCGGGCTGGTACCATCTATTTCTTTTGGACCTATGCTGATGTAGTCTCCGGAACATGGGGCATGTTTTGTTCCTGGGCTTATATTTTCTTCATATCTTCAATGGCCTTAGTTTTTCTCTGCTCCTGATGGGCTGGGATCAATTCATGCCACCTAGATGGCTATGTGCTAGCTTTTAAGACCACAGACGCCACTCACCAAAGTGGTATGCAGAATATGTTCTTAAAAAAAAAAACAAAAAAACTTACTTATGCCAATTAGCCTAGATGTCCCCTGAAACCATAGTCCTCAAACTCTTGTCTCTGCTACTATGTGCTTGAAAGTGTTGGGTTGTATTTGGGAAACTTTTCAGCTTTTAGTATACTCCAACCACGCTAACCTCCCTCTACTGTGTGCTGTCACTCTTGTCACCTGGCCCAACTCCTATCTACTATCTAAGCATGAATATCCCTCTACGTCCCTCCCCACTACCCTCGTAAACACTGAAGATTTTTTCTGCTTAAATCTTTTAAGTCCTTATAATAGTGCTCTCATACAATATTTGTCCTCTTGCAACAGACTTTCAGCGTGTCTTCTATATGACTCCATGTTATGTTTTTCTTCATCACTGCACATTCTGTGAATATACCATAGTTTATCCACTCATCTATTGATGGGCACCTAGATTGATTCCATCTTTTTGTAATTTTGGAAAGTGCTGCAATAAACATCGGTATCCATGTATCTGTTCATATGACAGCCCTTATTTCTCTAGAATATACGAGGTCTGGACATTAAGTCCAGAAAGTAATTGTTCTAAGTGCTACATACCTCACTGATGAAGATCACTACAGTCACCTTTGAAGCACTCCCCTTGGGAAGCCATGTACCAACGCTAGAGCCCAGCTCACCCTTCAAAGCAGTTTCTTTCTGGAATGGCCACTGTGCATGGTGACACAGTGGCAAGTTTGCAAACTTAACTGCACAGCTGCCTGTGGGAGAGTTTTTGCCAGTAAACAAATAACTGTATTGAAACACCCTACTTACTCACCTGATTTGGCTCCCAATGACTTTTTTCTTTACCTAAAGATACAGGAAACATTGAAAGGCAGGCATTTTTGATGACACTCAGGACATCAAGGGTAATATGACAACCGCTCTGACGGTCATTCCAGATAAAGAGTTCTAAAATCACTTTGAAGGGTGGACTAGGTACTGGCATTGGTGCAAGCTTCCCAACGGGAGTGCTTAGAAGGTGACCATGGTGATATTCAGCAACGAGGTGTGTAGCACTTTTTCTACAATGAGTTCATGAACTTAACTGTCAGACCGCATGTATGAAAAAGCAGGCTTGCTGGATTATACGGTATTTCCAGTTTTATAAGCAATCACTAAACAGATTTCCAAAGTGGCTGCACCATTTTACATTCCCACCAGCAGTGACAGAAGGGTTTCAGTCTCTCTCCAACCTCTCTAACATTCATTATTTTGTAGTTTTTGAATAATGCTAGCTTTGCTGGGATGAGACAATAAGTACTTCATTATAGTTTTGATTTGGATATCTCTACAGGCTAATGATCATGAGTATTTCCTCATGTATCTGTTCTTTGGTGAAGTGTTAGATGTGTTCTTTGGTGAAGTATTTATTCATATAGATTGCCCACTGTTCAACGAGGTTATCTGTCTTTTTCTTGTTGAGGTATTACAGTACCTTGCAGATTACGGAAATTAGACCTTGATCAGATTCGTGGCAGCCAAAAATCCATTCCCAGTCTCTAAGTAATCTTTTTACTCTTTTGGCGAAGTCTTTGGATGAGCATAAGTGTTTGACTTTTAGGAATTCCGAATTATCTGTTTTATCTTCTGGTGTCTATGTACTGCCAACAGTACTTTGTACTCTATACAATGTATTATGGCTTGCAGCATTGACCTTATTTTTAATTCCATGATCTTTACTGTTTCAGATTTGATATTTAGGTCTTTGATCCATTTTGAGTCACTTTTTGTGCATGGTGTGAGCCATGGGTCCTCTTTCATTTTTTTGCAGATGGATATACAATTATGCCAACATCACTTGTTAAAGAGTTTGTCTTTTCTCCCAATTTATGGACTTTGAACCTTCGTCAAATATCAGCTGCTCGAAGGCAGATAATGTTATACATGGATTCTTAGTTCTGTCCCATTCATCTATAGATTTATTTTTATACCAGAATCTGACTACTGTGGCAGTATTATAGTTTAAAAAGTCAGGTAGTGTAAGGCCTCACACTTTGTTTTTCTTCTTCAGTAATGCTTTATTTATTCGGGGCTTCCTCGCTTTCCATATAAAGTTGGTTGGTGATCAGTTTCTCCATTTCATTAAAAAATGCCACTGGAATTTGTACTGGGATAGCATTGTAGCTATAGATCACCCTGGGTAGGTTAGATATTTTGGTAATGTTCAGTCTTCCTACCCAGGAGCAAGACAGGTTTCTCCACTTACGTAAGTGTCTTCTGGTTTCTTCCAATAGTCTTGTAATTTTCTTTGTAGATGTCTTTTACATCTCTGGTTAAATTTACTCCTAGGTATTTCATCTTCCTTAATTTCCTCTATGACAGTCTCTTTGTTGTTGTAAATGAATCAACTGATTTACAGATATTTCTTTCACATACTAATACTCTGCTGAACTAACTAGTCTATTAGTCAGGTAGTGAGAGGCCTCCCAGTGTGTTCTTCCGTAGTGCTTTACTTATCCAGGGTTTCTTCCCTCTTCAAACAAAGCTGGTGATTTGTCCCTCCATCGCATTAAAAAATGTCACTGGAATTTGTATTGGGATTGCATTATATAGGCAAATTGCTTATATAAGCAAATTGCTTAACATTTTCACAATGTTATCAGCAGGGTAGGTTTCTTCATTTATGGAAGTCCCTCTTCATTTCTTATAGTAAGGTCTTTAGTTTTCTTTGTCTGTTATTTCCCTGATTAGGTTTATTCCTAGGTATTTTATCTTTTGGGGGGCTATACTAAATGGTATAGATACGGTGATTTCTTTCTTAATAATCTCACTGTTGGTATAAAGGAATCCTACTGATTTACTTATGGTTATCTTGTATCCTGACACTTTGCTGAACTCTTCTATCAGTCTGAGTAGTTTACTTATGGATTCTTTAGGATTCTCTGAGTATACAATCATATCATCTGCAAATAAGGAGATTTTTACTTCCTCTTTGCCGATGCAGATGCACTTTATATCTTGATTTTGTCTAACTGCTCTGGCTAGAATTTCTAGTACAACGTTGAACAGGAGAGGTGAGAATGAGTATCCTTGTCTAGTTCCCTCAAGGGGGAATTGTTCTAGTCTCTCTCCATTCAGGACGATGTTGGCTTTGTATAAATGGCCCTTAATGCTTTGAGGAATTGGCCATCTATTCCTATTCTGCTGAGAGTGTAACATGAATGGGTGTTGGACTTTGTCAAATGCCTTTTCTGCATCAATAGATAAAATCAGGTGATTCTTTTGTGTTATTTATGTGGTTGATCACATTAATTGTTTTTCTGATGTTGAATGAGCCTTGCATCCCTGGTAGGAATCCAACTTGGTCGTGATGAATTACGTTTCTGATATGTTGCTGTATTCTATTGGCAAGAATTTTGTTGAAGATTTTTGCATCTAGATTCATGAGTGATATTGGTCTCTAGTTCTCCTTTTTGGTTGGGTCTTTCCCTGGCTTTGGTACCAGGGTTAGGCTGGCTTCAGAGAATAAATTGCGGAGTATTTCATCTCTTTGTATGCTGTGAAACAGTCTCCATAGTATTGAAGATAACTCTTTGCTAAAAGCTGGGTAGAATTCTGCATTGAAGCCATCTGGGCTAGGTCTTTTTTTTGTTGGTAGTTTTCTGACGACTTTTTCAATCACTTCCTTTCTGATGGGTTTATTAAGTTGTTCTGCTTCACCTTGTAAAAACTTTGGTAGCTGATATGAATCAAGGAATCTGTCCATTTCCTCTAGGTTTTCAAATTTGTTAAGAGTACAGTCTTTCATAGTATTCCGTTATATTTTGGATTTCTGTTGGATCTGTATGACTCCCCTCTCATTTCTTATTTGGGTTATTTGTTTCCTTCCCTATTTTTCTTTAGTAAGTTTAGCCAATGGTTTGTCAATTTTGTTCATCTTTTCAAAAATACCAGCTTTTGGTCTTTTCAATTTTTTTAATTGTTCTACTATTCTCTAATTCATTTAGTTCTGCTCTATTCTTTTTCCTTCAGGTGCCTGAGGAGTTCCTCTGTTGTTCTCTCTCTACTTGTTCTAGCTGTAGGGTTAGTTCTTTGTTTTGGTTTCTTCCTTCCTTCCAGATGTGTGCATTTATGGAGATAAACTGACTTCTGAGCACTGTTTTGGCTGTACCCCATAGGTTCTGGCAGGAAGTGTCTTCAGTCTCATTGGAATGATAAATTTCTTTATTTCATCCTTGATTCCTTCTATAACCCATGGCTTTTTGACCAAGATATTATTCAGTTTCCATGAGTTCCACTTTCTATGTTTTTTCTGCTATTGATTTAGACTTTAATGGCTTTGTGGTCTGAGAAGATGCTTTGCAATAATTCAATGGTACGCATTTTGTTGAGATTTGCTTTATGTCGTAACACATGGTCTATTCTGGAAAATGTTCCATGTGCACTAGAGAAGAAGGTGTAGTTATCTGCTGATGGAAAGTTCTGTACATATCAATGAGGTCTAGTTAGTTAATTGTGGCAATTAGGTCTTCCGTGTCCTTACTGAGCTTTTTTCTAGATGATCTGTCCAGTCTGCCACTATTATTGTGGAGTGATCTAACGTGTTCTTGAGTGTAGTCAGTGTTTCTTTGATGTATTTACATGCTCTAGTATTGGGTGCATAAATATTTAATATTGTTAAGCCCTGCTTGTGCATCGAACCTTTCAGCAATAGTGTCCATACTTGTCCACAATGGTAGATGTTACATTAAAATCTACTTTATCTGAGATTAGTATTGCCACACCTGCTCTTTTTTGTGTACTGTTAGCTTGATATATATTCTTCCTTCAATTTTCAGTTTGTTAATATCTTTAAGTCTAAGGTGAGTTTCTTGTAAGCAACTTATGGACGAGTCGTGTCTTTTGATCCAAGATGTCTCTCGTCTCTTTACTCGAGTGTTCAGTCCATTCATACGCAATATAATTATTGGCAGGTATGTGTCTAGTGTTGTCATTGTGATATGTTTATTTTTATGTTGATGTTTTCTCTGTTGTTCTTATTATTCTGTTTTGGAACATTCTTCTTTATGAGTTGATTTTTCACCTCTTTCAGTGTTGGTTTTGTGGTTGTTGAGACTCCTGTATTACATTTCTTGATTTGACATGTTGCATCTTTATTGTGCTTTGTGGCTGCCCCTGTGTTTCCTCTTAACAGTTTATGTTTAAACCCAATTTTAACTACTACAAGTCTTAATAACTTCCTTTCCATCTGGAAGGACTATAACGACTGTAGTACATCCCTCTTTTTAATATTATGACATCACAGTTTTCATGATACAATCACTGGATCATTTCTTTTAATATTACAGCTTTGACTGAGTTTGGAGCCTTCTCTAACTGAGTAGGTTTCTGGATGATGTGTCCTGTATTTCCTCTTAAAATATAAAATTAATAGTTTTGTTCTTCTAAGTGAAAAGCTTCTTGCAGTATTTCTTGTAGCTTTGGTTTGGTTTTTACAAAGTCTCTGAGTTTGTCTTTATCTGTGAATTCTTGATTTCATTTTCATATTTGAAAGACAGTTTTGCAAGATACATAATTATTGGTTGGAAGTTCTCCTTTTAGGCTTTGAATGTGTCATCCCATTTTCTCTGTGCTGCATCATTGCTGCTAAGAAATCAGAGGAAAGCCTACAGGGTTTCCCTCTGTTTGTAAGCTTAGCTTTGAGTCTTGATACCTTTAAGGGTTTCTGCTTGATTATAATATGTCTTGGAGTCTTTCCTTCGGGATCTATGTTGAGTAGTGTTTGATATGCATCTTGGATATCTATATTCTCTTCCTTCATAATTGCTGGGAAGTCTTTTGTCAGCAGGTCAGCCACAATACTATTTGTGTTCTCAGGTGTCCCCACGCTGTCCAGGAACTCCAATTGATCACAGATTGCTCCTGTTGATAGAATCTCACATGCTTCTTAATGCTTCTGCATTTTTCTCATTTCTTTTCTCTGATTTCTCCTCCTAGATGCTGGAGTCAGTTAGCTCTGTCTTCCAAGTCAGAAAGTCTATTTTCCTTTTGTTCCATTCTGTTTTCTAGGCATTGAACTGAATTTTCTATCTCTGATTTTGTTATTGATCTGTTGGATTTTGGAGTACCAGTGTTCCATCAGATCGAACAGCTTGCTTAATTTTTCATTTTGCTATGCTGCATTTTGTATAAGGTCTAGAAGGGCTCTACATATAATCCTTTTGTACTCACCCTCTGATAAGTCTGAGAAAGGCTTCTTCATCTGAGAAGTTCTTTGGTTGTTTCTTTGGTGGGCCTTTTGAAGCCATAGGTGAATTCTTACTAATGTTCTGGTGCAAAATTTGCTGCTTTGGGGGCATCTGGAAGTTGTCACTTTAATGGGATCTAAAGCTCAGTCTGAAAAGGAAGTTGATCAACAGACACATCTATGTAGTCCAGTGATTTGGCTCAGTGGAATCTCTGGGGTAGCAGGACCCACCTCCTGATTGGCAAAGACACAGCCGCACTTAGAGAGTCACTGGGGAGAGGTCAGCTGACCCTACAATGTGAGACAGTAGAGGCTGTATGAGATGCCATCTCGATGCACCGCAGTTATTTCTCTATAGAAAGGTAAACAGTATCTGACAACTTCCAAAATTAGTCAGGCTTTCAGGCGTGCAAGCTCCTTTTCCCAGCTGGCAAAGTATGCACCTCTACATAAAAGACTGCTTTACTGCCAGAAAAGCACTGTCCAGGCAGGTACTGCCTCCCAGCCTGGGAATTAGGTCCAGCTGAGGCCTGTGTATAGGACACTCCACCTCCCAATGAATCAAGATGGAGTCCAGCACAAGCTCTCCTGCCCACCTCGGAAAAGGCTACTTAATGGTGGAGATTTGGAGATTCCTAAAGAGAGAGGTCAGAGGTGCCAAGCTGTACAGATTCCAAGGCCAGGCTCTCAAAATGTGGCAACCCTGCTCACCGCTCTCATCACTGTGCATATGAGCCTTGCTGCCAGTCAAACTTCAGCCCCTCCTGCTGGCTAAGACAGAGAAAAAAAAAGTTAAGATGGCAATTTACCTTCAGTCCACGATATCCGGGACTCAACAAGGGTGGGGATCGGTGAGAGAAGAAGTTTCCTGCTCAGTGGTGTGTAGACCAAACAGACAGCCCTATGCTGTGTCCTAGGGCTCATTAGGTGTACAGAAGGCTCCATTTAATTATCAGTTCAGGCCTTGGTTTCCAGAGGGATTTAGGGAGGCATGTGTTGAGTCTGCCATCTTGATTCCACCCCTACTGCTATAAGTCTTTTAATTTTAAATGGGTCTGTTATAACATGGCTCATCTCGTTTCTTATTGGAGTTATTTGCTTCTTCTCTTGTTTTTCTTTTGTCAGTTTGGCAAAGTTTACCAATTTTACCTACCTTTTCAAAAAAACCAGCTTTTGGTATTGTTAACTCTTTCAATCTTTTTTTCTATTCTCTATTTCATGTACTTCTCTAATTTTTATTGTCTGCTTTCTTCTGGTCCCTGAGGGATTTGTTCTTTTGCTACTCTCTTTCCACTTGTTTGAGTTGTAGAGTTAATTCCTTGATTTGGGTTCTTTCTTCTTTTTGGATGTATGCATTTATTGAGATAAACTGACCTCCAGGCACTGTTTTTGCTGTGTGTCTCATACACTCTGGTACTATGTGCTTTTATTTTCATTTGATTTTATGAATTTCTTTATTCCATCCTTGATTTCTTCTGTAACCTAGTCATTTTTGAGCAAGGCATTGTTCACTTTTGATTTTTATTCCATCTTTTTGCTGTTACTGATTTTTACTTTCATGGCTTTATAGTCTGAAAAGATGCTTTGTAATGTTTCAATACTTTGAATATTGCTAAGCATTGCTTTGTGGCTTAATACATGGTCAATTCGGGGAATGTTCTATGTGCACTGGAAAACAAAGTAACTTGACTACTGTGTTCTGTATATGTCTATGAAGTCAAGCTGGTTGATTGTACCATTTAGACCTTCCATGTCTTTACTGAACTCTTTTCTAGATGCTCTGCCCTTCACTGACAGTGGTGTGTTGAAGTCTCCTACTATTATTGTGAAGCTTTCTATTTCTGTTTTCAATGGAATCAATGTTTATGTATCTTGGACCCCTATTGTTGGGTCTAATTTCTTATTTTGAGCTTAAATCAATTAAGAATTTGCACTTATACAGATCAGATCTTTGGCATAACCCCAAACCCACTACTATCACATTGATTTTGACTCATAGGAGCTCTATGAGACCAAGCAGAACTGCCTAAAAGGGTTTTTAAGACTGTAAATCTTTATGTGAGGAGATCGCTACATCTTTCTCCCAAAGAGTAGCTGGTGGGTTCAAACTGCAGACCTTTCTGTTGGCAGCCAAGCACTTAACCACTGTGCAACCAGGGCTGGTTGACCTTTGGTACTGGCAAGTTTTGTAATTCTGTATTTCCCATTGACCTGTGTCTGTCATTTGAGAGCTACAGCTATAAGTACTGTCTGTGTATGTATGTCTTGCCTATGTGCCTGCAATTCAAAAAGGCCTTTACTTGTCACTTTGTGTGTTTTCTACCTCTGGATAGTATCAACATATCAGATGATAACGTCTCCCTGAGAAGTTCTGCTCTTACGGACTTACAGAAAAATAAATGCTTATATAAATCAAATATTCCTGAAATTTCCAGAAAACAAAAATAATGAACTTTAATACTTTGTGTTCTAGCTTTAAAATGTCTTCTTATAAAAACTAACTCAAATTTTTTAAGAATTTAACTTCTTATATTCTTAAGAACTCTTACAAATGCAGACAAGTGAATGCTTAGCAACCAAATTTAATGATTATAGTTTAATAAAAACAGCTAAAGTGTTCTCTGATTAGGAGAGTTAGATAAAACAAAAGCATAGATTTTTATTCTACCTAAATATGTCTTCCTAAATTTATAGAAGTTTAGTGATCCAGTAAGCTACCACTATTTCTACTTCATGTTTATGGTCATGAAAGATGTAAATCTGCATTTGTTAAATATTAATAAAATTTCCACACTACTGAATTCAGGTACAAATTTAAAAGGTTTATAAAATTCCATCTTGGTCATAGTATGGTCAGGTTAAAATGCTTAATCAAATTAGTTCATCTATAATATACCACCTTGACAATTTCTATACTAAAACTTTAGACTTACAATAACGAATGTATGTTCTCTAATAAATATAACCTGTTTTCATTTCCAAGTAACAGAATGCTGAAACTGATTACTAAGGATAATTTTAAGTTTACACATGTCTGCATCTTCTTTAATATGCTACAGACTGTGTCACAGAGAAGCTGAATTATAAGGAATGCGCACAGCCACAGAAAAAGTCATGTTATATGACATCTGACAATTAAGTTTGCAAAGTCATCCTAGAAAAAGTGCCCCATACCTCACTGCTGAATATCACTATGATTACCTTCGAAGTACTCCCCTTGGGCAGCTGTGCAATAACATCAACACCTAGTCCACCTTCAAAGCAATTTGGGAACTCTTTATCTAAAATGCCCATCAGAGCTGTTATCACACAAGGCCTGACAACTAAGTTTGCAAACTCCTCTTAGAAAAAGTGATTTGAAAGTTGGACTAGGCACTGGGATCAGTACATAGCTTCCCAAGGTGACTGTTTCAAAGGTGACCACAGTGATATTCAGCAATGATACAGAGCACTTTTTCTAAGATGAGGTTACGAACGTTAATTGTCAGACCTTGTACAACGACAGCTCTGAAGGCCATCCAGAAAAAGAGTTCCAAAATTGCTTTGAAGGGTACACTAGGCCCTTGCATTAGTGCTTCACAAGGGGAGTACTTTGAAGGCGACCATACTGATATTCAACAATGAAGTCACTTTTTCTACTATGCGATGGCAAACTTAATTGTCCAACCTCATATGTACTTATACATGATGTTACTCTGCAAAAATGCTGGTGTTTTTTTTAAATAATCCATCCAAAGCTATCTTGTTTAAAAGATACCATATATGTGGATGAAACTTTATTAGGAGTTATAATGGTAAAGAGTAATAGAATTGTATACAATGTAATGAGACATATTTTGCTTAATAAGGGAAAAATAATTATATCCTCTAGTAAAATGACTGGATGTTCCAGAATGAGAAAGAGAATGGTGAAGAAGAAAATCTGAACAAGTACAGCAAGCTATAAAAGGTATGAAGACAGAAAACTGTATTTGCCTTAGACTTGGAAACAATAAGCCTGAGAAATTACGACATGTGCTAAAAGTCTTTATTATTTATTGTCTTTACCTAAACTATAAACGTTTGTTCTTTTTCTGTGTAACCTGCTTAGATGGCAAAGGCTCTGTGTCTTCCTAGGATAATCTTACATGCTTTATGATGACTCTACTCCTTGATGGCTAGGTATGAGCTAAGGTTCTTTATACTTACATTACCGTCTATGGTTACTTTTATAATTTTTAATTGTCATCTGAAATGGGAAGCAAAATATTGTTTCTCGGTCAACCAGTGATTTGATTCCTAACTTAAAGTGTTCAAATCACCTGATAACTTCTGATTTTTACCTTCCCCAAATCAAATCCTAAACATAGAAGAAAACTTTCAGGATACCTTTGAACCTTATACTATTTTTAAAATTCCCCAAAGGGTCCCTGAAAAAATAATGAAAATATATTTCTTTTACCTTTGTAAAAAGGGAAGTTCCAGAAACAGCAAAGTTAATTTGATAATAAAAATTTCTGCCAACTTCTGCAGTCTCAAATTAATCAAATATGTAATCATGATACATTACTAATCACTAGTGACTGGAATGCTCACGTTGGAAACAAAGAAGAGCTGGTAGCTGGAATATATTGCCTTGGTGATACAAACAACTCTGGTGATCACATAACAGAATTCTGCCAGACCAGTGACTTCACTGCAAAAACCTTTTTCAACAACATAAGCCACAATTATGCACACGGACCTCCCAAAATGGAATACAAAGGAATCAAACTGATTACATTTGTGGAAAGAGATGATCGAGAAGTTTAGTACCATCAGTCAGAAGGAGGTTGGGGCTAACGGCAGAAGAGAACACCAACTGCAAGTTTAAGTTGAAGCTTTAGAAAATCAGAACAAATCAACAAGAGTCAAAATATGACCATGAGTATATCCCACCCGAATTTAAAGACCATCTCAAAAGAGACCAGATACGAGGCAGGGAACACTAATGACTGAAGATCAGATGAACTGTGGAATGACAAAGACATCATACACAGATAAGTCACCGTCATAGACTGAATCACGTACCCCCAAAATGTATATAGCAATTTGGCTGGACAATGATTCCCATTATCGTGCAGTTGTCTTCCATTTTGTGATTTTCCTACGTTGTAAATCCTAATCTCTGTCTGTGATTAATAAGGTAAGACAGGATTATGTTAAAGAGTATTATGATGAGACTATAACACCCTTACTAAGGTCACCTCCCTGATCTAGTGTGAAAGGACTTTCCCTGGGATGTGGCTTGTTCCACCTTTTATCCTACAAGAGACAAAGGGAAAGCAAACAGAGAGCTGGGGACCAGCCAGCAAAACAAAAGAAACAGAGAGCAGTACTTTGGTACTGTGGTCCCAGGGTTCCTGCACTCATTCCAAAATAAGGGATCCAACCGAACGTGGATTATTGAACAATATAATAATTAACATGCAAGGAGAAAATCTTCAAAAGGGGCTCTGCAATATATTGAAAGGGAACTGCCAGAAACCCAAGCCAGATTTAGAAGAGGATGTGGAACTCGGGATACTACTGCAGATGTCAGATGGATCCTGGCTGAAAGCAGACACTACCAGTAAGAGGTCTACCTGTACATAGGCATTTGTGTGAATCATAAGAAACTACGGATAATTGTGAATAATGGGAATTCCAGAGTTCTGAATCACCCTTTTGAGGAATTTATACACAGGCCGAGACAGGTGTGTGAACACAAGGAGCTGCTACGCAAAAACCACACCTACAGCTCAGTTCTGACTCACACTGACCCTACACGACAGAGCAGAACTACCCCCAGAGTTTCCAAGGAGTGTCTGGTAGGTACAAACTACTGACTTTTTGGGCAGCAGCTGTAACAGTTAACCACTATGCCGCCAGTTTAAACTGATGTGTGTCATGGTTGTATCCTTTCACCACACTTATTCAACTTGTTGCTGAGCAAACAGTATGAGTAGCTGGGATACATGAAAAAGAATACAGAACGGGGATTGGAGGAAGACTCATAAACAACATATAGATGATACAACCTTGTTTGCTGAAAGTGCAGAGGACTTGAAGCACTTTATGATGAAGATTAAAGACTAGAGCCTTCAATATATATTGCACTCTCAAAAGAAAAATCCTCAGAACTGGATAAATAAGCAACATCATGATAAACAGAAAAAAGACTGATGTTATCATGGACTTCATTTTATTTGGATCCATAATCAATACCCATAGAAACACCAGTCAAGAAACTGTTACCAAAAGCCTAAGCCGAGTTCGTGTACCCTACTGCAAACAGCCCTTCTTAGAGACAAAGGTGAAACGGGAAGGAAGATGTTTTATTATGTACTGCCACATAAAGAGACACAGGAGATAAGAGTTCTCCAAAGTCTGTCTCTCCAAAATGTGGACTAGCTGGAGGTCTTAGAGAAAAATGGCATGAGGTTTTAAGAGTGCTAGGAATTTATACAATGTTACTTCTTCTTTAGGTGGTCACAGCAGTTACGCCCCTGAAGTGTTAATTTCTTAATTGGTGTTTTGGACTCTGACATGGTCTGGCCATCGTATAAGTTCCTGGTCACATGACAAATCCTTTGTTTCTCTTTTGTAATTTTTAGATTATTATCACTTGTTTTTCCACAGACCTAAAAAGAGCATAGGTTAGTTTTTAACTTGAGAGAAACTATGGGAAACAATGGACTGATGTTTGTGAAAATATGCTTAGGGACAGAAATAAGAAACAAAACAGCGCAAGCTATGCTCAAGATGCAGAATATATCTTACTCTATTTCAAAATTAGATGACATATAGTACTGGGTTGCAAAAGACCTCTTTAAGGTGTTTTATAAAAAGCAAAGATGTAATTTTGAGGATTGTCTTAGTCATCTGGTACTTCTCTAACAGAAATACCACCATACAGGGATGGCTTTAGCAAAGAAAAAATTTACTTTTACACAGTCCAGTAAGCTGGAAGTCCAAATCCAGGGTGTCGACTCCAGAGGAAAGCATTCTTTCCTATTGGCTCTGGAAGAAGATTTTTGTGTTGCATCAGCCTTTCTTTGTGGTCTGAGAGCATCTTGGCAAAAGAATCTCAGATCTGAAGGGCACAATCTTGCTTTCTTGGTGGTATAATGTCCCCAACTCTCTGTTTGCTTCCCTTTTACTTCTTGTAGGATAAAAGGTGGTGCAAGACACACTCCAGGTAAACTCTCTTTACATTGGAACAGGAAGGTGACCTTAGAATAGGTGTTTCAGCCTTAATCTTCTCTAACATAAACCAATCTATTAACTACAGGCAGAGACTAGGACTGCAGCATAGGAAAATCACAAAACTGAGGACAATCACAAAATACTGGGAATCATAGCCAAGCCAAATTGTTACACACATTTTTGGGGGGATACAATTCAATCCATAACATGGACTAAGATGCCCCTGACCCAAGTCATAGTATTTTCAACTGCTGCATATTCATGGGACAACAGGCAGTGAGTAAGGAAGACCAAGGAAAAACTGATGTCTTTGAATTATGGTGCTGGTGGAGAACAGTGAATATGTACCGTGGACTGCCAGAAGAACAAACAAATCTGCCTGGGAAGAAGTACAGCCAAAATGCTTAGAAGCAAGGATCTTTGTCTCACATACTCTGGACATATTACCAGGAGGGACCAAATCCTAGAGGAGGGCATCGTGCTTGGTAAAGTAAGGTCACCAAAAAAGAGAAAGACCCTGAAGGAGACGGACTGGACACAATGGCTACAACAATGTGCTCAAGATAACAATTGTGTGGACAGCACAGGACCAAGTAGTGTTTTGTTGTTTTACACTAGGTCACTGTGAGTCACAACTGATTTGATGGCACTTGAGAACATTAGTTGATGTTACTACAACTACCCCCATTCCTCACTCATAGACATAGTTAGGGCTTCCAAACAAGGTTATTATGTGGAAATTACTGCTACGCAAAAATAAAGGATGACCACACACTTAATGGTAAAACAGGACTATATCATCACAGAGGAAACCCTGGTGGTGTAGTGGCTAAGTGCTGTGTCTGATAACCCAAAGTTGAGGAGTCTGAATCTGCCAGCCACTGCCTGGAAACTCTATGGAGCAGCTGCTCTACTCTGTGCTACAGGGTCGCTATGAGTCAGAATCTACTCAATGGCAGTGGTTTTTTTTAATCACAGAAATGCCAAATTATATGATTACAAACTTCCATTAGCACATCATAATTGCCAAACCACTGAGAATCACGGCCCATCCAGGTTGACACATAACCTTAACCACAGCCATCATCAGTCTCACCTTGTACCTTAACATTCATTACTGCCTGACATAGGATGTTATGCACAAACTAGTCTGGTAGATATTTTTACTATTGTTCCAAATGCAAAAGGTGAGATAACATGATAGTTGCTAAGTGGTGAACAGGTATACAGACGAGCTGCATGAGCAACATTCTCAAATTAGAAGACAAGGTTACCCTTTCTGAGATTCAGTGTATATAAATAAAATAGAACTGATCTAAACGTCTCAGAAACTGTATGCTGTATGGGAAGTGCCTGAAGCGTACAGTGTGGCTCTAACAAAAAGTCTGGCAGTTGAAATCCACCAGCCTTTCCTTGGAAACTGAATGGGGCAATTCGACTCTGTCTGATAGGGATCTATGAGTCTAAACCAACTCTACAGCACTCGGTTTGGATTTCTTGTTGTTGCTATTGTTACGTAAGTTACTAGAGATCTACCATTGCTTTCACTGCCCATGGTATGTTCTGCTAATCAGACCCAGTGTTGTGCTGTCTGGTACGAGACAACATTGCAGGTTATTAGTCATTAATTTCACTTATTTTTTTAAACATTAACTGGGCATATCTTTAGTCCTTTAGTTTGAATCTAGCATCTTCTACACCACTAGATATTAACTGGAAATCACGTCACTTACATGTGGCGTTTTGGATATTTAGGACCTACCCCCCTCCCCCAGCTTACGAAATCTCTTAATACTGTTGACATATTTGGGGTATATTCTTACTGTATGTTTGCTTATTATATGGAGGACTATGGAGGACTATGTCATAGGAAAAGGGACTACCCTGCCCAAATTAATGGATACTCTAAATGAAATCTGGTAGCAAGTTTGTGGTTTCACTTATGAGCCTTAAGAGGTTTTTAAAACTCCAATCAGACATCCCTGATGAAAACTTTCACCAAAACAAACTGCAAATTAACAGTCTTGCTACACCCAAGTAGCTAATCAGACCAAAAAACAGCACAATCTTATTCTGTAATCATGAATAATCCTTTTTTTTAAAGTTTCGTTTAGTACTTAACCAAAAGGTTAGTATACAAAAAAATTTTTTCAATGGAAAATTAATGCATCATATGGGTTATAAGATTCTAGCCCTCTTAGTCTTTAGGTTACTTTGCAACTCAGTAACTCATAAATAAGGCTTTCAAGACCCAATTATTTTCTGGTTTGCACTTTTTTTCATAGCATGTTTTTAGTAGTTTTTAGCATACTGAGTCATTGAGTATATTTAAAATTTTGATAAGTAATACTGACATAAGAAATATTAATATGAAAACATAGTGAATACATGGTTTGTAGGAAACCATCTAGTCTACTGGTCTTGAGTAAACAAACACACAAAAAACTAATCCTGTTGCCATCCAGTCAACCTGGACTCAAAGTGACCTTGCATAACAGAGCGGAACTGCACCATATGGTTTTCAAAGAGCAGCTGGTGGATCTGAACTGCTGACGTTTTAGTTAGCAGCTGATCGCTTAATCACTCTGCCACTGGTCTTGCGAAGTATGCTTTATTGTGAAGCACTTTCTGTTTGGGTACAAGGATCATCTCTGCTTTTGCCTAAAACCCTAACTATTCTGCTTAAAGGAACATTTTAGCCCATCACCATTACATGAGTTCCCACTAGAAGTAAATACTTTCAGTGGAAAAAGTACATTTCAAAGAACTCCAGAGGCATAAAAATAGGTGGGATACTGTATGTGCCATAACAAAGGATTAAATGCTGTTATTGTTGTAAGATGCCATCGAGTCACTTCTGAAAACAGCTTGATGTACAAAAGAAAGAAACATTCTCCAGTCCTGCACCAAATGGCTAGCAGTTCATACCCACCAGCTAGCTGCTCGTCAGAAACCTTATGTGGAAGTTCTCTTCTGTCTTACAGTCACTGTGAGTTACAACCAACTTGGCAGCAGTGGGTTTTGCCCAGTGTACTGTGTCATTTGATTTCCTGACTGCTGCTTCCATTGGTATTAATTGTGGATCCAAGTAAAACAAAAACCTTGAAAATTTCAATCTTTTCTACGTTAACAATGTTGCTTATTGGTTCAGATGTGAAGATTTTTGTTTTCTGTTGAGGTGTGATCCATACTGAATGCTGTGGTCTTTGATCATCAGTAAGTGCTTCAAGTTTTCTTTGCTTTCAACAAACAAGGTTGTTATCACCTGCTTACGGCCATTCAATTCATTTATTGCTTAGCATACTGATCTTCAGGTATTTTGTGAATGAGACTTTAGAAAATCTAGATGCTTATCATAAAGAGATACTGTTACCAAACTGCAGGTTGCAGTCCATTTTTGCCATTTACTGCTTATTCTGAGCTGACTTTTGAAAGTCAAGTGGCTACTATATCTTAGGAAACCACCTAGCTTCCTCTTCTTCTCACAACTTGTTCCCAGGAAGTGGAACAGACACACTAAATAAGTGATCACATCTTGAGCATAACCTGCACCATATTGTTTCTTAATTCTCTCTCCAAGGAGGAGTCCAATGTCTCCTTCCATTTCTCTCCAGGCTGAGTATTAATCTATGGTATCTTTCAAAACAACCCACTGCCACTGAGTCAATTCTGACTCATAGCAACCCTACAGGACAGAGCAGAACTGCTCCATAGTTTCCAAGGAGTGCCTGGCAGATGTGAACTGCCAACCTTTTGGTTAGCAGACATAGGACTTAAAACACTATGCCACCACAGTTTCTTTAGGACTGTGGAAAAGTGAGGGATAGTAATCTAAAAATCATAAAAGATAAACAAAATAATCTATCCTGTGACCCAAAATATCAATTAGAGTAGCAACACATATGGGAGGAGACCAATTTGACCACCCAAAGAAGAATCAACTTTCTATCAATTCTCAGGACTCACAAAACCTAATTCCCTTTTTCGAAAAAGCCTCCAGATAGTCTCCCATTTGGGGAGGCAGATTTTGGAAGAATGGTCCCTTCTGGTTCCTTACCTACATGCAGTATGCAATCAATGTCTTGCTTCTCATATCATCCTTGTTTG
The DNA here is from genome assembly GCA_028571685.1 of Heterohyrax brucei. Taxonomy (NCBI): domain Eukaryota; kingdom Metazoa; phylum Chordata; class Mammalia; order Hyracoidea; family Procaviidae; genus Heterohyrax; species Heterohyrax brucei. Next base: position 55,763,549 of record CM053141.1, on the reverse strand, counting down.
AAAACCAGCTCTGCTTATGTTTGTGGTAACAGAAGGATATTCACTCAGGCTGTCCTCTAAAATACCCATTGATTAGCTTCCTGAATGACTCAAACTTTATAATTAACAAAACAAAGTTTAAGGGAGCTTACAACTCTTCTGACACTCCTTAAATTCGTAAATATGAAAAATTTCCTTCACCACAGTAGTGGGTCAGGAAGTGCTGCTGGCCCAAAAGAGATCTCTTTGTTTCTTCAGTAAACTCTTTGCTTTAATTTTAACAGAAGCTCTAGTTTGCTCTTTGACACATTTCATTTTTCACAATTTCCAGTTTTCCTTAATTCACACTTTATACATTTCACATTCAAATTATTAATGGATATTTGCATCTATTTCTTCTTCTTTTTTTTTTTTTTTTTTTTGAGTTGCACCACATGAGCAAATAAAGGTCCCAAAAGCTTGGTTCCATTCACATCATTACAGTCAACTTTACTTTAAGGCATATTTTGAGTACCTTCCAATCTAAGAAACTCATCATCCATAGCTACATCAGATAATATTCCACTGTTATTCATATGGTTTAGAGTGGCAAATTTTTTCAGAAGTAGGCCTGCAGGTTCTTTCTTGTCAGCTAGTCTTTGTCTGGAAGCTCCTCTGAAACCCGTCCACTTGGATGACGAAGTTGGACTTTGAAATACTCATGGTGTATCTTCTAGCATCACAGCAACATGCAAGTCACCACAGTGTGACAAACTGACTGGGCACGACTGACAGAGACATAAATTCTGTCCTGTGTCCTACTGGAAGTGATTCTACTCCTCCTCCATACCAAAAACAAATAATGGTCTTGTCTTCATGTACCAATTATCTCAACACTTCTTGTAAATCTGTGTATTTTAAATCTTCCTTGGTGAATGGTTTGGCCTCTAGGGTCGCCAAGAGTCGGATCTGACACGACGGCACTTGGCTGGCTGGTGAATGGTTACAACATCTTTCTGCTTCCCTGACACATTGTCTTTACCATATTTAAGGATATGACTCTCAAAAGAAACTGTAAGTTAAGGAAGTCCAGACCTTGCTAACAATATTTACTTCTGTGATAATGTTTTTGTATCTTAATAGCTTGTCACTTTCCTTGCCTCAGTGCTGAACTTCACTGTTTCTTTCTCGGCTTTTACCTTCTATTCAGAAGTGGGTTTTCCTCCCTAAAAGACCCACGAAGAACAGCAGGCAACTGCTGTCCTCTGCCCTCTTCCTGAAAGAAATTATCCTTTAGTTTGAGAATTTCAAAGAGTTTTTACAGCTAACAAGTTTCTAATCAGATCAAACGTTGGGGAGGAGAAGCCACTTCCGGGTTTTCATTAACATGTTAATAGCAGTTGATCCTCCTTTGGTATCATTCAAATTTTCTGCAGCTATTTTACCACCTCTCCAACATTAACTTTCCTCCTCCCTGCCCTTCTACCTTATTATACAAAGAAGGCCCAACAAAATAACAAAAGTGAGAAAGGTAGCTCTCTGAACTACACAAAGAACTGAAACGAAGTTAACACACATTTCAGAGGGAACTTTAAGGTATTTTTTTTCCTTTTTACAAAAAAAGGTTATCTTTGAAGAACTCCAGAAAAACAGGAGATATTTAGCAAAATGCCATGGGTTAACGACAAAAGGGGAATTTACATTTCTTTTACTATCTGTGTGAATATATCAGGGGTAGGCAAAGGCAGGAGTTGGGGAAGTGGAATCAAGGAAACCACTGCAGACATTCAGTCTTTCCTACTTTCCAGTTTTACACAGCTAGTATACCACAGGAACTGAGATATAGAAAAGACAAACCTAACAAAAAAAGACAGAAGCAGAGAAGCGGTTGCATAAATCTTCTATAGCAGGAAGAGGAAGACTTATTGATAGTGTTAGTGAAGATGACATTCTTACATAAAATGATGGATCTGCATAGCAGTATCTTCTTTGGTTAAGAAATCAAAAGCAGATAGAAGATTTTACAATATAATATAGGTCTCTTAACTATTTTATTCCTTATCATATTACATGCCAGAAACCCTGGTGGCATAGTGGTTAAGTGCCATGGCTGCTAACCAAAAGGGTGGCACTTCGAATCCCTCAGGTGCTCCTTGGAAACCCTATGGGGCAGTTCTACTCTGTCCTATATGGCGGCTATGAGTCAGCATTGACTTGATGGCAGTGGGTTTGGTTTTTTGGTTTAATATGGTCACTAAGAGTTGCAATCAACTTGATGGCAATGGGTTTGGTTTGGTATTTTGTTTATGAATCACGACAGGTAAAAGGATCTAAACAATAGAACTATATTTCTTACAAAACACAAAATTTGAAATTTTCAAATGTAGGCAAGTTTCCTATTTCTGATATTTACTTCTGACTAGGGTCGCCATGAGTCGGATCTGACTCGATGGCACTTGGCTGGCATACAAGGTCTGACAATTCAATTCATGAACTCATCCTAGAAAAAGTGCTATATATCTCAGTGCTGATGAACTATAGTCACCTTCCATGTACTCCCCTTGGGAAGCTACGCACTGACACCAGCGCTTAGTTCACCCTTCAAAGCAGTTTTGGAATTCTTTTTCTGAAACAGTCATTAGAGCTGTCACGGTATTACCCCTGATGTCCCAAATGTCATCAAAATGTCTTCCTTTCAATATTTCCTTTATTTTCAGGTAACGACAAAAGTCTCTGGGGGCCAGAACAGGTGAATAGCGAGGGTGTTCCAATAGTTACTAGTTTACTGGCTAAACACTCCCTCATGACACTGCCGCATGGACTGGTGCATTCTCCTGATAAAAGAGCCATAAGTTGTTGGCGACAAGTTGGGGTTATTTTCGTCCAACTTTTTCACACAGCCTTTTCAGCACTTCCAAATAGTAAACTTGGTTAACCTTTGTGCAACTGGTAAAAAATTCATAATGAACAATCCCTCTAATATCCAAACACATTAGCAACGTTGCTGTAACTCTTGGACTGATGAAACTTTTCTGGTTGTGAAGAATTGGCTGACTTTCACTGTGCACCTTGACACTTTGTTTCAGGGTTGTATTGGTACACCACATGTCATCACCAGTGGTAACATGGCCAAACAAGAGGCAAAACATTGTCTTGCTTCTCCAAAAGGTCTTGGCAAATTTTGACTCTCCTTTGCTTTTGTTCATTGGTGAGCTCCTTTGGGACCATTTGTGCACACACCTTTCTCATACGAGGAGATCCTGGTGGTGTGTTTAATTGATACAGCCGCTAACCAGAAGGCGGAAGTTCAAATCAGCCCGGTGCTCCTTGAAAACTCTGTGGAGCAGTTCTACTCTCTCCCATAGGGTTGCTATGAGTCTGAATCAACTTGATGGCAGTGGTGTTTTTTTTGGGTTCTCATGCCAAGATTTTCACTTAAGATTTTCCCGTTTGTCTATCGATGGATACCTGGTTTGCTATACTTCTCATAGTCAGCTGACAATCTTGGCACACAATGCAATAAACTTTTGCCATGTTTTCATCAGTTCTGCTTGTTCCTGGCTGCCCTGACCTTCTTCATCAGTGACACCATCTCTCGCCTCAGCAAAAAGTTTATTCCATTTGTGTACTACAGGTTTCTTCATTGCATTATCCCCATAAGCTTGGACTAAGATGTCCCTCAATTCACTTCCACTCTTGCCAAGTTTAACAAGAAATTTAATGTTTGTTTGCTGCTCTAATTCAAGAGCCAACATTCTTGTGACAGCATACCAAAAAACCTAACAATAATGAACACCAGTCAGAAAGACACTGCCATGCATCAACACAAACACAGCTGCGAGACACTGATACACCAAAGTTATGAAATCTTACTGAGCTGTCTGTACAGTAAGTGTACAGTGGTAAGTTCACGAACTTAATTGTCAGACATCATATATTAATGAAGTATTTATGATATCTACATAATGTGTATCCCGTATATACTCAACTACTCTAGATCCATGTTATCTAATAAAACATAACATAAACCACATGTTACTGACAGGTTCTACCATCCACATTACAAAAAGTAAATGAGTGAACTTATCTAGCCCAACAGATCCAAAATATTATTATTCCGACATGCAATCAACATACAATTTTACTTTCTTTCCAAAACAAGTCTTTGCACTCCAGTGTGTATTTACCACTTGTATCATGTTTCAATTCAAATTGCACACATATCAAGTATTAAACAGCCATAGATGATTTGAAAAAAAAAAACAAAAACAACCCACTACCACTGAATCAATTCTGGATGACAGTAACCCTAAGAGGATACAACAAAACTGTCCCAAGGAGTTTCCAAGGATATGACATTGGTTAAAAACCCCACGACATATCAACACTCTCCATTCTTCACTTCAGGTATTCCCTATTACCAGCTTTCCTGTCTCCTCCTGTCTTCTAGTCCTTGCTCCCATGCCTCTTTAGACTTATTTTGTTTTACGGGCCTGTCTAACCTTTGACTGAAGGGTAAAATTCAGGAGTGACTTTATTTCTGAGCTAAAAGTGTGTCTAGGGTTTTTCCAGTTTGTCAGGCCAGTAAGACAACTTCAGTATTTTCTGTTTATCATCTGTTACTTATTTGTCTAACTGACTTGTTTTCCCTTTATGCTGAGATGTAAACCATACAGAAGGCTTTAGTCTTTGATCTTCATCAGTTAAGTACTTTCAAGTCCTTTCTTTCAGCAAAAAAGGTTGTGCCATCTATATACTGCAGACTATACATGAATCTTACTCCAATCTTGATGCTGAGTATTTTTTCACATACTCCAGCTTCTCAGACTATCTGCTCAGCATTCAGACTGGATAAGGTTGGCTGAAGGACACAGCTCTGACAAAACACCTTTCCTGATTTTGAGCCCCACCTGTCTATTTGTTCTGCTCAAAAGGACTGCTTCTTGGTCTACAAACAGGTTCTACATGAAAACAATGAAATATCCCAGAATTCTCCTTCTTTGCAATGTTACCAACAATTACTTATGATCCACAAAGTCAAATGTCTTCGCACAGTCAATAAAATGAAGGTAAAAATATTTCTGGAGAAATTAACAACTTTTTTTTTAAGGATCAGCACAAAGCTGGTTCCTATGAGGCAAAAGTTACAGATATCGAAAGTATTCAACTTTTCCAACTTACTAGACCACTCTACCATCTCTAACATCAACTATTCCCTCTCCTTCAATACTCTCTGCCCCCATCTTTGGGTTCCTTAACTCACTGCCAACAGCTCACAGACCTCACAAACCCTATACAGGGACTGGCTCACACAGGTATGAAGGCTGGCAAGTCCCAAATTCATAGGTAGGCTTCTCCTAGGCCCTTGGGCTGTGCCCAAGGAATCAGGTTCACTCTATATGACAGGAAGCTAACTGTGCCACCTCCTGTGGGTCTCTTTAAGTTGTTGCTGTTGGTACACTCTGCTTTTCCCTGAAGCTCAAGAGGCTCACTTAAGCTCAGACAGATGGTCAAACTGACCAACTCCCTTGGTATACCACACAGTCCAGGCAATTACCTGGGTGGGAACTATAAGGCCATGGCTATAAGAGCCACGCAAAATGTAGCCCATTTCACCACACAGATATTTTCTGCTTTCAGACAAGGTGAATCTGACATTAGCAAAGATATCCTTTATTGCATATCCTCTTTCGAATCCAGCTTGAATTTCTGGTAGTTCCCTGTCAGTGTACCAGTACAACTGATTTTGAAACACCTTCAGCAAAATTTTATAATGAGTGATATTAATGGTATTGCTGAATAACTTTCACATTCTATTGGATCGCCTTTTTTTGCAATGGGAAAAAACAACAGATCTCTTGCAGTTAGTTGGCTGGTATCTTTTTCACGCTTCTTGGCATAAACAAGTGAGTGTTTCCAAAATTGCATCTCTTTTGAAATATCTTAATTGATAATCCATCAAGTCCTAAAGCACTGTTCTTGATCAATACCTTCAGTGCAGCTTGGACTACTTCCTTTACTACTACTGGTTCTTCATAATTATGCTACCTCCTGGAATGGCTGAATGTAGACCAATTCTTTTCAGTACACCAACTCTATGTATTCCTTCTTCTTTTGTTGTTTCCTGGGTTGTTTAATAATTTTTCCATATAGTCCTTCAGAACAGAAACTGAAGAATTGAACTTTTTTCTTTAGTTCTATCAGCCTGAGAAATGCCAAACGTGCTCTTTCCTTTTTGTCTTCTAATTCCAGGTCTTTCCACATTTGATTATAATACTTTGTTTTGTATTCCTGAGCTGTCTTTTGAAATCTTCAGCTTAGCCCTTCCACTGCATCATTTCTTCTGTTCATGTTAGCCACTCATTCAAGAGCAAGTTTCAGTCTCTTTTGACATCCAGTATCATCTTTTCTTTGTAACGATCTTTAGCTTTTTTCATGTATGATATCTGAGATGTCACTCCACCCCATCTGAAGATCACCTTATGTGTTCTTCAGATACTACTGCTCAATGTGTCAAATCTATTCTTGAGATGATCTCTCAATTCAGGTGTGACAGATATACTCAAGATTGTACTTTGGCTCTCATGGGTTTATTCTAATTTTCTTTACTGTTAATTTGAACTAGCATATAAGCAATCATAGGTCTGTCCATAGCTGGCACCTAGCATTCTGACTGATAATACTAAGCTTCTTCATCATGTCTTTACATAAACAGATTTGATTCTTATGTACTCCATCTGGTGAGGTCCGCATGTACAGTTGCCCTTCATGTTGCTGAAAAAAGTTATCTGACACATTTTGTCAATGTGTCATTCTGTGCTGGCTTGATGCTGGAAGATATGCCATAAGCATTTCAAATACCAGTAGGCTTACCCATGCTGGATAGGATTCAGTGGCACTTCTGGGTTAACATAAGCAAACCAAACTATACCCACCGCTGTCGAGTTGAATAGGAAAAAGGACCTGGTGATCTACTTTTCCAAAATAAGTAACTAAAGAACAAAAGCTTATGAGTAAGAGAGGAACACTGTCTGATATAGTGGTGGAAGACGAGCTCCTCAAGTTGGAGAAAACTCAAAATATTGTGGGAGAAGAACTGACTCCTGAGAGCAGAGTTGACCTTAAAGATGTGGATGCTTAAAGTCTGGGGGACTTTCATTTGCTCATGTCACACTGCTCAAAGTGAGAAGAAACAGCTGCAAACATCCATCAATAATCAGAACATAGGATGTACAAAGTATAAATCTAGGAAAATCTGAAATCATCAAAAATGAAACAGAATGCAGAAAGATTGGTATCCTAGGCATTAGTGAGTTGAAATGGACTGTTATTGGCCAATTTCAAGCAAACAACCATGTGGTCTACAGGGCTGAACTGTTGAAATCACATGGATCATAGCTGAAATAAAAAAATCTCATAAAGATGTTTACCTATGTTTTACTGACTATGCAAAGGCATTTGACTTTGTAGATCATAACAAATTACGGATAAGACTGCAGAGAATGGGAATTCCAGAACACTTAATGAGAAAATTAGATTTAGACTAAGAGGCAGTGGTTCAAATAAAGCAAAGGGATACTGCATGGTTTAAAGACAAGAAAGGTGTGCATCAGAGTTGCATCCCTTCACCATACCTGTTTAATCTGTATGTTATGCAAATAATGAGAAGTTGGACTACATGAAGAACAATACATCAGGAATGAATTGTGTCTCCTAAAAAATGTGTGTAGCAATGTAGCCAGGCCATGATTCCTGGTATTGTGATGTTCCTGTAGGTTGAAAATCCTGCCTCTAAGATGTTAATCAGGGAGGATGGGGGGCAACTGTGTTGGTGTGGCAAGACTTAATGTGTAAGATTTAGATTGTGTCTTGAGTTAGTCTCTTGGGACATAAAGGTAAAAGAAGCAAGCAGAAAACTTGAGACCTCATACCACCAAGAAAACAGTACCAGAAGCAGAGTGCATCCTTTGGACGTGGGGTTCCTGCACCTCAGAAGTTCCCAGTACAGGGGAAGACTGACAACAATGACCTTCCTCCAGAGCCAACAGAGAAAGTCTTCTCCTGTAGCTGATACTGTGAAATGGATTGTTAGCTTACTTTACTGTGAGGACATAGATTTGTCTTTGTTAAAGCCATCCACTCATGGTATTTCTGTTATAGCAGCACTAGATGACAAAGTCAGTATGTCTGACCCAAGCTACAGTGTACCATTACCTCAAATGCATGTGAAAACCAAATAGCGAATAAAATCTAAAACCAAACCCACTGATGTCTAGCCAATTCCAACTCATAGTGACCCTATAGGACAGAGGAGAATTGCCCCCTAGCATTCCCAAGAAGCATCTGGTGGATTTGAACTACCACTCCTGGTTAGCAACTGTAGCACTTAACCACTACACCACCAGGGTTTCCAAGGAAGACTGAAGAATCAATGGCTTTGAATTATAGTGTTGGTGAAGAATGATTATGCCATGGACTACCAGAGAATTAACAAATATGTTTCAGAACAAGTGCATCTAGAATGCTCCTTAGAAGCCTGGATGGTGAGAATTCACGTTATGTACTTTCAACATGATATTAGAAGGGACCATTCCCTGGAGAATGACATCGTGCTTGGTAAAGTAGCACATCAGTGAAAAAGAGGACAATCCTCAGAGATACAGACTGACACAGTGGCTGACACAATGGGTTCGAGCATACGAATGACTATCAGGATAGTGCAGGAACAGGCAACGTTTTGTTTTGTTGCACACAGGGTTGTCATGAGTTGGAAGTAACTCAGCTGCACCTGATAACAACATTACTAAATGTTAAATAAATGAGCCAGATCACAAGCACTATAGTAAATTCAAAGGCAGAATGAACCAAAAACACACAAACCCAGTGGCCTTGAGTCGATTCCAACTCATAGCAACCTCACAGGACTGAGGGGAACTGCCCCATAATATTTGCAAAGAGTGCCCAGTGGATTTGACATGCTGACTTTGTGGTTAGCAGCTATGTAGCACTGAACCACTACACCACTGGGGTTTCCAAAGGTCGAATAATTGATACATTTTAAAAAGTTACTAATTCCACCAGATTTTGAGTGTCCATTAAATGCCAGGCTTTCTGCAAGAGGCTGAGGACAAAACAGTGACTGAATCAGACACAGTTCCTGTTGCCTTGTAGTTCAGAATTCCTGATTCACAGTTAGCTTATTTTTTTGGAAGTCAATATCCACTGAGCTTTTTCAAGTTATACTTTCTAATAGCACCTCCCCGCAATTCCTTGTTTTTTCTTTCTAATGATTTTGATAATGTTCCTCAATTTTCTTCCCTGGGGAGGTAGAAGTCAGATTGGAAAGGCACCTGATTTCCAAAGCAGCAGTGGCTGGTTCACACCTGCAATTCACATGGCAACTGCAGTCGTGAAGTCTTTGTGACTACTTACAGAGACACTAACTGGGGACTTAACAGTTTAATTAGATTTCCTGTTATTAAATTCATTATTACAGACCTCAAAAAAATAATTTTCAAGGTGTCAGACTTGAAATATGGTAAACTGTAAAGATGGAAAACAATAGGGCTGTTTTTGATAAGTGATACCACAGTTTAATTAAACAGAGCAATGTTAATTTTTAATCAAAATAACATTTTAAAGACCATGATCACATTCAGAACAATTATGAAAATTAAGAAAAGTGAGACTTGCCAAGAAAGTTTCAATAAGGAATTACAAAGTTTCAATGAGGAATTACACTTAAGAACCCCTGCCTCCCACTTGTTTGGTCTACATCTAACAAAACAACAGTGTATACTTAAATACTATTACAAACTTGCTCACTATGCACTTTTATTAAGTAATTTAGTTCTCACAATTCCCACTGTCCATAAGGAAACCAAAGCACAAAGCCATACAAAGAGTAAGTAACCCAGCACAAATTCACACAAGGCACTATTTATATATATGAAAACTCGGGATGATTTAGGTAATAATAATAGCTTTTATACCGCTTTCACATTTACATGTCAAATGTAGGAGACCAATATAATCTTCTATATTTATATATTGCTTTATAGTAACAATCCACATGAGACATTATCCCAACAGAATAAATAACTAAGACTAGAAATACAGAATGTATTGCTCTTCATTTAAATGTGGTGCATTTATATCCAAGGACAGAAACAGCAAGAATACCAGGCTGAAGAAGGTAAGGTAAGGTAAGGGTCAGCATCTACTAAATAAATATCAGATATCGAACATAATAGACTACTTAGACCCCTGAACTAGGTATGCTCCTTTTATGAGGTTAAGTACCCTTATTTTCGCAATAAAGAAACAAAATCCATATGAAATTCACCCAAAATCACATAGCTTGAAAGTGGTATAAAAGGATTAGAATCCAGATTGCTCTAATTTCAAAGCTTCCTTCCACTACACTGCATCACATGGTTTAACAGTGTTATGAACGGGAAATACAACAGAAAATGAGAAGAAAAAAAGGGCACTTTTGAGTCTTTGCTGGTAGCAAGCTCGACATAGGCCAGTATGTCCAGGCAGCTTACCCCAGGTGTCTGCATACTCTTAGGCTGCATCATACAGTGGAGATTTTGCTTGAAGCTAGGTTCACCATACTTGGATAATGAGCAAATGGAGACATGTGGGGTAAAAGGAAATCTATGGAAAGCATGAGATTTTGGCTTATAGTAGGAACTTCCACATAAACAGAGGAGTGTAAACTGTAATAGGAGGCCCCATCAGATGTTTAGCTGCCTTTAGACAGCCAAATGCTAACAGCTCTGCAGGGGACTGACAAGCAGGGAGAAGCATGAGTCTTCTCATTCTCTGACTACACTTCAGACAGTTGGGTTTCACACGTTCTAGTATACTGGAGTTCCATTTCAGAGTATTTGTTTTTGCGGGAGGACTGGGTTATAATGCTGTAAAAAGTCTAAAGACCATTGGTTAGACACATTAAAAAAGTTATTTCAATTCAAATTCTATATTCCCAAATGGTTTTAAGGTTAAGAATATAAAACAGTACCTTGATTTAATTTGTCAAAACAAAAGAATCAAACATACCATTTTTTTCTGCGAAGGCAACTGCATCTTCTTTAGTACTGAAGGTTAGAACCATGTTAGACAAAGGATCAGCCCTGCAAGAAACAACTTTTTCAGGATTTAACATTAAACTTTGATTAAACAAAAATTCAGTATTTGCAATAAAATGTGTACAAAATAAACATTTATAAGTACACTGTGGATGGGGTATCTTATTTCTAATAATCTCTTAAAAACTGTTAATAGTTTGAATATCTTTTTCCATGTTAAACTTGGGGTATTTCCTAAAATGTATTGCCAAATAAAATATATAATTGCAAACAAATTCAGCAATTTGTAGTTAACTTTAACAAAACATTTTTATTCAACTCTAAAAAAAAATATTAGAGTTGACTAAGACATCCTAGGGAGACTCTAGAGCTGACCTTATAAATTTGGTATGAAAAAGGGTAGTGACGAGTGCAATTGCCAGTACTACTACCATCACCCAATCTAGAGATGGAAACGACATCCACTCTTATTAATGAACCCTCCAACATTAATAACTGTATTCTTTTAAGCATCACCACCAGTTCACCAGTTACCACTTAACGCATACAACCACTTAAAAAAATAAAGCTCTCCTGTCCCCTCCACCCCACCCTCTCCACCTCCCTTTAGTAAGAGGCCAGCAGGATGACATTCTGTAGATGCTTGGAGCCATAAAGTGTACACACAATATGGTCACTCTGTGTCCCTGAGTCCAATCCATTCCTATCAGATAAGCTGACCTCACTAATGATCTATGAACAGGGGCAACATCTGGTCTAGAGGCCATGCTCCCAGGGGAACTTCCAGGCCTTCGGACAATCAATTGCAGTTTTTTAATGGAGTTCTTAGGGTGGACTCCTTTTATTCTCGTGTTGCCACTGGGACTCCACATTGTGAGCCCTTTCATGGCTGTCAATGGTGGTGGCTGGGCACCATCTGGTTCTTCTGGTCACATGTTGATATAGTGGTAATATTTACAAGTACACCACAGACTCTTTACAAAATACCATGTAATTTTAGAAATGTTACTGTCATTAGTGTGTTTATAGAAACATAGATCATTGTGTGTTACAAATGTTTGTTGTGAATCTCACAGAAGTAAATTTACATCATTTAGGAAACGTAGATGTGAAACAGCTTAAGTGCTCATCAACAGATGAATGGATAAAAATATTACAGCACATACACATAACGGAATACACACAACTATAAAGAATACTGATAAATATATGAAATATCTCATAACATGGATGAATCTGGAGGGTATTATGCCCAGTGAAGTTGTCAATTACAGAAGTCTATTACTGTATGAGACTACTATTATAAAAACTCACAAAAAGAATTACACACAGAAAGAAACAATCCTTCATGGTTATGAGGTAGGGAAGGAGTGGGGAGAAAAAAATACTAACTAGATGTCTTAGTCATCTAGTGCTGCTTACAACAGAAATACCACAAGTGGATGGCTTTAAAAAGAAAAAATTTATTTGTCCAAGTCCAGTAAGCCAAAAGTCCAAATTGAGGGTGTCAGCTCCAGGAGGAGGCTTTCTCTGCTGGTCCTGAAAGAAGGTCCTTGTCTTCAATCTTGCTCTGGACTAGAAGGTTTTGAGGTGCAGGAAGCCCCGTCCTTTCCAAATGACCTGCTCAGCTCCCAACATTGCTTTATTTCTTGGTGGCTCTATGAGGTCTCTAAATCTCTCTGCTAGCTTATTTCTTTTTTATCTCATGAGGTCGCCTTAAGTCATAATGCAGTCTTATACACTGAGTCTTGCCCCACTGATACAACGGTCACCTATCCACCCTCCTTAACATAACAGAGGCATGATTTACAACATGGAGGAACATCACACAATACCAGGAATTATGGACTATCCATATTTCTTTTATTTTTATTTTTATTTAACATAACTGAGTGAAAATGTAAATTCACATGTAAATTTACATGCCCCCCTATATGCAGCTTCCACTGCTCTCCCTGTCCGGTGACTGCACACTATTCCTCTCTGCTCCATACATGTCTCATCCTCCCAACAGTCTCCTTTCCCCTCCTCTCCGTCCACTCCCCTTCCTCCAGCCAGAGGTCAGCAAGATGATATCCTATAGATGTATAGAAGTGCTTCCAACATATGGTTACTCTGCATTGCCAAGTCCATTCCATTCCTGTCCAAAGAGTGGACCTTTGTTATAATTTACGGGAACGGGCAGCATCAGGGCCGGGGGCCATGCTCTCAGAGGAACCCCCAAACCGCTGGACCATCAACTGAGGTCTTTTAGTGGAGATCTCATGATGCACCTCTTTTTATTCTTGTGTTGCCAGTGAGGCTCCTCTCTGTGAGCTCCATCATGGCTATCACTGGTGGTGGCCGGGCACCATCCGGTTCTTCCGGTCCCAGGTTAATATAGGCACCCACTCTTGTGGGTCTCTCTGTCTTCTCGGTTGTCTTTACCGCATGCCATTTTGGCCCTCGGTGAGCATCCGTTCCTGCTGAGTTCAGACCATTTGCTGTGTCCTCGGATGGCAGCTTGGCAGCTTTTAAGACTCCAGACGCCACTCACCAATGTGGGGTGCAGAGAGCTCTCTTAGCAAAATGCTAGTTGTGCCAATTGGCCTGGAATTCGCCTAAGAGCATGGTCCCCCGCTCCCCGCCCCAGCTACTCTATCCTTGCAGTATTGAGTTAAGATGGAAGGAGTACTCAAGTTATGCTGAAGTCCACTTAATGTTGTTCTTGTTCCTAATGTGTGCTGTCACCGCTTTCTCCCAACTAGATTTCTAGTAACTACCTAAACTAAACCCTCCCCCCCTCCCTCCCTCCTTCCCCTCCCTTGCAGCTGTCAAAGAGTCTTTTCTTCTATATACAAGTCTGTTTTTGAGATCTTATCGTAGAGGTCTCATACAGTATTCGTCCTTTTGTCGCTGACTACTCTCACTCAACATAATGTCTTCCAGTTGAAACCAGGTTAGGAGATGTTTCCTGGAATCATCATTATTCTTTATCATTGCGTAGTGCTCCATTGAGTGTATGTACCACAGTTTACCTATCCATTCTTCTGTTGTTGGGCATCTGGGTTGATATCCATATTTCTATACACATTTTTGGAGGAACACAATTCAATCTATGGAATTCCACCCTTTGTCCTCCCAAAAGTCACGTCCTTGTAATAATGCAAAATACATTCATCCCATCGTAGCAAAAGTCTTAAGTCTAAGTCCAAAATCCAGAAAGTCTTATTCAGCTGTGAAATACAGAACACAAGTTATGTTTCCAAAATACAAGGGCAGAACAGGCAGGCACAGTTTAGACATTTCCATTGCAAATGTGACAAAGAAAACAGGCAACAATCAAGTTGGCAGAACATACTACATCACCTTTGAAAATAATCTTCCATTTTCTGAGACATTCTATATCATGGCCTTACCCTCCAGACTCTAGGTACTGGCCATACTTTCCGGATTCTGTAAGCCGACCCCCAGGCCCTGTGCTACGACTGCACTTTCTAGGCCCACTGGGGAGTAAATCTGCAACCCTCAGCTTTGGGCATCATTTTCCTAGTCCATCTGAATGGTAACTTCACGCTTAGAAACACCAATGGCCATGGTTCCACCCTTAGAAACCCGTGAAGTCTTCGCCACACCTCTTGAGACTGAGACAGCTCCATTTCTCATGCTCTTTGTCTCTTCAGCTCCTGCTTCCTGTGGCCTCATGGCCTAGACACTTCACATCCTCATCTGTCCTGCTAAAGCAGGTGTTCCAAAGCTCTGCATTTCCACAAACTTAAATGCACAGATGCATGCCATTCCACCAAGAAACCTGCACCCAGGTACTCAACTCTCTTAGCCTATGGGTTGGCTCCAGCACTGTCTCACACTGGTCTGGTTTTACTGTTACCTGTCCACTGCTGCTGCTGCCACTGGTCCTCTGCTGCTTATTTCTCATCAGCTGTGCCTTCTTCAATATTAACAGCTCTCCTCAGTTCCTTCTGAGTCTTCTATCCACAGTTTCAAAATCACTTCTACATTTTAGCTAACTGTTACAGCAGCACCCCACTCTCTTGGTACTGAATTCTGTCTCAGTCAGCTAGTGCTACTTTAACAGAAATACCAAATGATGGCTTTAAAAAGAGAAATTCTATTTGTCACAATGTAGCAAGTTAAAAGTCCAAATTCCAGGCGTCAGCTCCAGGGGAAGGCTTCTGCTGCTGGCTCTGGAAGAGGGCCCTTGTCATCAGTCTTCCCCTGGATTAGAAGCTACTGAGGTGCTGTGAACCTGGTCCTTTCCAAAGGATGCACTCAGCTCCCAGCACTGCTTTTTTCTTGATGGTATGAGGTTCCCCAAATCTCTCTGCTAGCTTCTTTCCTTTATATCTCAAGAGACTGCCTTATGGCACAGAACAATCTCACACACTGGGCCCTGTGCCATAAACCCAACTGCTGCCCATCTTCCCTCATTAACATCACAGAGGCAGGATTTACAATATGGAGGAACTTTACACAATACTGGTAATCATGACCTAGCCAAATTTATACCCATGTTTTTTGGGAAACACAATTCAATCCATGATACTAGATAGGTGTTAAGTGTGATGAAGGGTAAGACAGTTCACAATACTTGGAGAAGTTAGCATAACTTGATGAAGGCAAAGCTACAGAAGCTTCAAAGACACATCCATTCTCCCTGCACATCCCAGTCACTGGCCTGAGAGCTGGAGACGGTGGTGTCAGGGAACTTGTAGCTCCACTGGTATAACACACTTTATAAAGCAAATGTTCTATATCCTGCTTTGCTGAGTAGCATCTGGGGTCTTAAAAGCTTCTGAGTGGCCATTTAAGTCATGTCTAATGGCCCTACCCCATTTGAAGCTAAGGAGAATGAATTAAACCAAAGACACAACGGAAAGATCAGTCCAAAGGACTGAAGGACCACAACTACCACAACTTCTACCACAGTGAGTCCAGCACAACCAGATGGTACCACGCAACCACCACCAACAGCTCTGGCAGAGACTGCAATATAAGGCCCCAGACAAAGTGGGAGAAAAATGTAGAACAAAACTGTAATTCACAAAACAGATGAGATTTACTGGTCTGACACACATTGGAGAAAACCCAAGGTATGGCCCCAGATACTCTTTTAACTCAGTACTGAAATCACTCCTGAAGTTCATCCTTCAGCAAAAGACTAGACAGGCCTACAAAACATTTTCAGCAGTATGAGAGACTAAATGGGTGTACCAGTCCAAAAGCGAAGACATGAAGGCAAGAAGACACAGGAAAGGTGAACCAACAGAAATCGGGAGAGTGTTGACACATCGCAGGGTTGGTAGCCAGTGTCACAAAACAGAAAGACTATTAATTGTTTAATTAGAAACACCTGGCTTTGTAAACATCTCCTAAAGCATAATTTAAAAAAAATGTAGAAGTGAAAAAATTTAGAAAAGAGGGTTTTAAGAAGGTAAGTGGATAGTGCAAAGCTAAGAAATTCGCACATAAGAGAATGCATAGGATGTAGCTGGTGTTCTCACTAACGTGACAAACCACAAATTGCTGCTGCTGAAGTTCTGATAATGTATTATAGGTAATATTCTCGGATTCCTGTGAGATTCCTATTAGTATATGTACTCTTACCATAAACACTGTTATGCAAAAGAAATTCACATGGCATAACAAATGGCAAATTTATATTGGCTTCTCCTTTTCAAATTACATATGATTTCTCACTTGATATTTAAATAAGCTATTTATTATGAGAACCAAAGATAAAAACACACTCCTTGCTGTCAAGTCAATTTGAACTCAAAGCACTTCTACAGGACACAGCACAACTGCCTCATGGGTTTCCAAGACTGTAAGCTTTACATAAGCACACTTTCAAGCAGCTGGCAGGTTGAAGCACTGACTTTTTGGTTATAGCCAAGTGCTTAACCAACATGCAACCAGGGCTTCTTATACTGAAAACAGAAGTGTCAAAATATACACAATTTAGTAATTTAATGATTACTGACTGACACATTAACTGAGAGTAAGAAAAAATACAGACAAAAATGCAGAAAAAACTGAGAAACCGGAAGTCCAGGTTTCTATGAAACAAATATGGTGTTTATAATTATCCTGATTTTATTTAAGAAGAAAAAGTATACACATTAAATAATAATAACTTGCATCAACAAGCCATCATTCTTCTAACCACTCAGTATTACCTTTCTCATTTCTCCTTTATTCCCTATATTTCAAGGTTGTTTTCTTCCTAGGTATGTTGCTACCACCAACTTATACCCTTTTTAACTTTTCCATGAACTATTACAATACCTTCATTAACTAATTTGTTCTTCTACCGTCTGTTTTTGACTCAATCTACCCTTCACTATGCTGCCAGATTACTCTTCTGAAGTTCAACTACCAAACTCACTGCCCAGTTCAAAATTTTAAATACTTTTTACTGTGCACCAAATAAACTTCAACCTCCTACCCTGGCATTTAAACACTCTTACAAAATGAAGAGAACCTAATGTCTAGACTTACGTTAATTACTACCCTTAGAAGCAACCAACTAGTCAAATCAGACTGCTCACTTGCCTATAAATGCAGCCTGTACTCTCCCATCAGCTTAATTTGTTCCTTCTATTCAGAGTGCTTTTTCTACTATCTCCGCATATGGAAGACCATCCAGCCAACCCTGATGGTTCACTTTGAATACTAAACAACCTAAGTATTTAATATCAGATTTATATGTCTACACATAAAAACTATAAACTCTGGACAAAACAGATGGGTGTGGGGTCAGGGGCCTCCAAATGTATGAAGGGACAAGGTTACAACCAAAATTAGGTAAAAAAACCCCTGGAGGGCATTCAAGTTTTGAAAGAAGGAAACCATACTGATTTGGATTCAAGTTTATATAATTTCCCCCCAAAGATACTGTCTAGCCTAGATAAACAAGAACAGTATGAACTCAGACAGAAAGCCACAGCCTCAATAACATGAGGAGTACGATATGGAGTTTAGGATTGCTACAGCAACTGGAGTACCCTCAAAAGGAGGAATCCACAGAATGGAGAGTTCTTGAGAGGATAATACCAGCTATAGCTAGGATGGCTGACAGAGCTGAGCAGACTTCAGCAGCTGTCTGAGGCAAGGGAGACTGGGGCCTACAAACTTTTACCTCTATTGGTAAAGAACAAGGTGTTTACTCGGTCCTTTTAACTACAAAGTTAAAACTAGCAAACTTGGTAGTTAGAAGGACATGGTAAACAACTTACGTTTTCCAATGAAACCTCAGAAAGTTCACGTCATAAGAGTAAGCACTATGTTCCAGGACTAAGATCAATGGCAAAACTGAAACAGAACCACTCTAATGAAGCATAAAAATCAATCCATTACAAGCTTAGGTGATTTAACTGACTCCTATGACACATACATCTACAAGCACAAAAAAAGTCTGGAAAAATACACACCAAACTGTTACCAGGACTTACTTCCATGGAAAGAGGATATGTGAGCAAGATGGCAAGGAGAGGAGGGAAAAAAGAATGATCGGAAACTTTCATGGTTTAAACTATGTATGTCTTCATTGCTTAAACCTATAAAGAGAATACATGCATTTACTGCACAATAAATAGAATAGAATCTATTTAAATAGATAGAATTTAACAGATAGAATCTTTATTTTAAAAGATAGGATCTTTATTTAAGATAGAATCTTTAATAGATAGAATCTTTATTTAAAAAATTTAACCCATTAAAGCAAACAAGGTATTTTGTCAATAAATAGAATAGAATCTTTATTTAAAAAAAAGTTAACCCATTAAAGCCAGCCAAGTGCCGTTGAGTCAGATCCAACTCATGGTGACCCACACATTAAAGCAGATAAAGTAGTTTTGCAACATGGTGAAAACGTGTAAGGGAGAAAGAAGGTACCAGGTAATACATCTATTTGGTAGTACCTGCTACTTACAAGCAAAAGGACTATCTACAAGTCTAAGTGTGATATTCACACTGATGATTTATTAAAGCCAGGGGATAGTTGGGTAATGAGAGAATTAGCAACATCTAAATGAGTGTACACCTCTACTTAAATTAGATGACCTTCTAGGTCCATGATGGCATAAAATAAATCCTTGTTTCCAGAAGCTGAATGACAGATGCATAATTCTATAATAAAAAATTATTTAAAAAATCAATGTACAGGTTGTATTTATAAACAATGATTAAACTAACACAGAAACTACTAAGTCCAATGAGTTTCAATGGCCAGTGTTAAATAAAATTGAATGAAAGAATAATACATCAAATTTAGGTTTTATCAAAATTAGAGTCAGGTTTACAGAAATAAATGAAAAGGAGAAATGATCAATCCAAGAACAAAAGGCTATCATGAAATACATGAAATTCATAACCAGCAGTAATCTTAGGCAACTAGCTATGTTATTAAACATGGATGAGCCATCTCTTAGCCCACCATCAAAATGGATTGTGGAGGTTTAAACAGTAAAAATTTAAGGTCAAAAACAAGGAAAAGATATTTTTTATGTTTATACAAAGACAAACTTTTTACCTGGGTTCTAATATGTAAAGATACAGGTAATTAAAGCAGTCTTAAAAAAGCTCCAACTTGGATGAGAAGAAATACAGAAATACATTATTTTAAAACATGAAATTAAAATCTATACAACAAATATTTAAAAACTTATTCATATAGTCATTTCAGTGGGCTTCTTACAATTGAAGCACATTCATCTTACCATCTTACTACAGCTGAACAAAAGTGGCCTTCTGAAGTAACCACAGAAAAGGTCAGCAGTTCAAATCCACCAGGTACTCCTTGGAAACTCTCTGGGGCGGTTCTACCCTGTCCTGTAGGGTTGCTTTAAGTCACAACTGACTCAAAAGCAGCAGGTTTGGTTTGGTTATAGATACATAGCAATGACATTTATTCAGTAAATTTTTAAAAACATAAACCATGCTGTGAACCTCACTTTCACAATGTGAATGCTTTTTCCTTTCCCCTAAAAAATATGAAAAAACATTTAAGACTGCAGGCTTCGGTCAGAAAATTACCACAGTAACTTTGTAAAATCTATGTTTTATGTTAGCACTTCTTTTAACATATCTCTTATGTTAGCACTGCATCTGCTGCTCAAAAAAACATCTTAAGTGTACTTTTCTGTGTATTCTTAGCAAGTTTGTGAAAAAACTTCTAAACGTATACAAGGATTATTTTTGTAGATGTTATATTTATCATGTTTCTTATGCTACAGACTTCTCTCTATAATACCCCTGTGTCAGCAGGGTTAAGTGTCTGTTAAATCCTACAAGCCAATCCATCTATAGGGTAGATTCTAACGCCAGAGGTAACTGTACACCTAATAGGGGAAAAAAAAAAGGTAACACAGTTTAAGTCCCAGATCCCCTGCATTTGGAAACTCTATGGCTTTGGGAACACATATGTTTTTAAACACACAACACACTGCTGTTTAATTGTGACTCTAAAATAGAGTTTCCGAGGCTGTAAATTCCTACAGAAACAGACTGCCACAGCTTTTTGCTTTGGAGCTACTGGGGGCTTCAAACTGCCAACCTTTTGGTTAGTAGTCACTTTTTTTTTTTTTTCAATTTTAGTATGTCTCAAAATCATTCACAAATAGTAAAAATCAGATATTAAAATAATAACTCTCCCTTTTTCCCAAAGTAGTTCTTCCCATTCAAACAGAAATTATAAGTTTATATAGACACATACAGGCAGGTGTTAAATATTTCTTTCCCAAACTTTACCTGTTAATATTAGACATATAATCATAAATTTACGTACAAGCCAACTAACAGGCCAAATAATGGTTAAGTCATTAATTGCTCTGGGCTATAGGTTTAATTAATTAAATGGTGAGTTTTACGATGAGCAAAAGGGAACATTAGCTCAAAATTGAACAATTTTATAAAATGTTTTAAAATATTTCACAGAAAAACTGAGAATTCAAAATACCCAAGCAATCATTAATACTGTTTACTGTTTTTGTCTCATTAGAATTCTAAATGGGAGAGAAAAAGATAACCCTCATTCCAGTGTCAGCAAATACAGTCTCTGTTTAATAGAAAAAAAGATCAAATAAACATTTATAAACATAATTTTTTCTTATTAATAGATGTCTCTTAACATTAGCACAAAGAGAAGTAATAAATTGTTCTTTTAGTACTCAAGGTCTAAAACAACACCTCAGAAAAACTGCATGTAGACTATCAGTTCAAAACTATTTTACTTGGGAAAAATGTATTTTGAGAACTTTGCCTCCCAAACATGTAATATACATCTAATTTTAATCAACACATCATAAAAAACAGCTTTTCCATATTCAAGCTGAATAACAAGTTATAGCTTTGCCCTTAAAAGCAGCAGGGTGTTAAGTAATCACTAACTACTTCAATATTAAACTGTGTGATTTTTAGACTAAACCAATACTATAACAATGATGGTATGAACCTGTGTGTAAGCCACAATAAACAACAGTAAAGTGCCACTAATTTATTTAAATAACCCAGTCAAGCTTATTCTTAACATAAAATATTTTACCAATAAATAAAGTAACAGAAATACCTAAACAAAGATTTATGACTGAATGTTACTGGAAATGCATTATAACATGAGTTTGAAGTATAAATGAATATATTAAAAACCTCATGTGTCTCAAAAGAAAAATAATTATAACATTTCAATCACAGGACAAAGTTTTTTTTTAATTTTTTTTAGTATCTTCAAGTATGATTTACAAAAACACACTACATAGAAAACAAAATACAAAATCTACAGAATGCCAAAGTATCTAAAATACAGTGGCTAAATATCCAGCCAAGTGCCATTGAATTTGATTAATAAAGTATAGCCAAGCCAAGCCAAGTGCCGTCGAGTCGGATCCGAGTATAAGTGTGTTTAAACTGCAATATACCTGGTGTTTTTAACAAAAATTCTTCCAGGTAGAGTGTTAAACACCATACTTTTCTAAAATGAGATAGACGATTTAAACTGCTAACAACCATCAGCTGGAGACTACACACATAACAGCTTTCTTGGAGTATCGATAAGAACAGCAATTTTCTAGCTTCTGGCTAATGTTTCCTCTAGTTAGAACTTCTTTATTGAACATGAGGAAGTCCCACTACTTAACATTTGGGCCTTATATTATCATGAAGATTTATGTCACTGACTGCATCAGTGCCACAATAATTTATGGTCATTTCCAATATACTGTAAAAAAAACAATTAATTAATCACAAGATCCTAGGAATCTACAAGTTTCTTACAAATTAGCTGATTTCTAAACTCACCTAGTTCCCCTCTCCCACTCTACAAACAAAACAAAACTTTACAAAGAAGCTTAAATTTCAATTTAAGAATAAGTAAAGGTGTTTCCAAATTACTAACGTCATTCAAACAGGTCCATCTTAGACTAGTACACAGAGTACTAACAGTGCTCACAGAAATAGCTATTTTGATCCAAAAAAAAATCCAAACCAAAAAAAGACATAGACATTGAGTCAATTCTCCTCTACAGCAACTATAAAGGATGGTGTTTCCAAGGCTGTAATGTTTACGGAAGCAGACTGACACAGCTTTCTCCCATTGAATAGCTGGTGGGTTTGAACCAGGATAGAAGCTGAGTGTTTAATCACCATGTCATCAGAACTCTTTATGCAATAAAGAATGCTCAGAAAAACACTGGTTCTTAGTTTACTGTGCCAGCCAGGCTGATATTTATAAAAATAAAT
This sequence comes from Heterohyrax brucei, assembly GCA_028571685.1. Taxonomy (NCBI): domain Eukaryota; kingdom Metazoa; phylum Chordata; class Mammalia; order Hyracoidea; family Procaviidae; genus Heterohyrax; species Heterohyrax brucei. The sequence goes on along the minus strand of CM053141.1, from coordinate 55,740,762 downwards.
ATATATATATGAATATACACAAATAAAGAGAGAGAAAAATGCCCTGGCCGGTAAAGAGAGACAGTATCCTCAGATGGTATTAATGGTTAATGTTCTCCATTGCTAACCAAACACCTGGAGTCTTAAGCTCACCCAGACCTATCTCTGAAAAAACACCTGGTGATCTATTTCTGAAAAATCATCCACTGAAAACTATGGCACGCATTTCTCTGAAACACATGCTATTGACTCAAATGGCAAATGTGTTTTGTTTCAATGTCTCTGACCACAGATAAACAAAAACGAAACTGTCTCCCAAAAAGGTACTGTAAAAGCATATAACACATAAAAGAATCTGAAAACCAATATATTTAAAAGAAAAATCTCTTCAGAAAAAGGGACCTGAAAAGAACATTAAAGTTAAACTGAAGTACTCACGTTGATGCCCAACCCATCAAAGGATTTTCCCATCGCTCCCTGGTATCAAACTCCATTTTCCATTTCTTTGTGTTGTTTACTCCAGACTGCATGTTATTGCGAGCAGGAACAAATATCCTAACCTTTCTAGTTTTGATATGCTCTTCTGGAACTCCAGTTAAAGTAGTGATATCCTGCAAAAAAATAAGCAAACACGTTTCAAACAACCTATATACTGACTAATATACTGCTGTTACTCTATATACTCATGGAAATCTATTTAGATTTGCTTATTACAGCCAGTCATTCCCAAAGAATATCACTTTGAAAACAGCTGGGCATTCCAGATGTTCTCAGCCACTTCTTTAAATGTATCTCTCTCGCTATCTTACAATTTTCACCAAATTATTTGCTTTTTGATAAACGGAAATAGTATACTACGGTGAGAGTAGCAGGGAACAAACAAAAAGTGTATACTAAAAAAGAAAGAAAGAAGAAGGTTCCTTTCGTTTAAGAAAACCTCTGTAATTTCTGATGATTACGCTGAGTCAACACTGACTTGATGGCAAAGGAGTTGGTTTGGTTTGGGTTTACACCGACAGAAAAAAAAGACTGCTGTAGAGTTGAGTCTCATTTGCAGTGACCATACGGACAGAGCAGAACTTCTTCACAGGGTTTCTAAGAAACAGCTGGTAGATTCAAACTGCCAATATTTTGGTTTAGCAGCTCAGCTCTCAAACACTATACCACCAGGGCCCCTACGCTGATAGAAGAAACTGTGTGATCCGTCAAGTTCTTATTTCGTTAGCAGGTGTAACTTGTAAGCACAAAAAGAATGTAAGGGTACTGTAAATAAGCTATTAAGTAAACCTTTTGTTTTTTTTTAAATTGTGATTGACTGGAAGTTTACAACACAATTCAAATTTACATGCTTGCCTATCTGCAGCGCCCTCTGCTCCTCCTTTCCATTCCATATATGTCATATCCTTTTAACAATCTCCTGTCCCATTCTCTCCATCCTCTCTACTTCCCTCTAGTAAGAGGCCAGTAGGATGACATCCTATAGATGCACAGAACCATAAAGTGCACACATGATATGGTCACTCTGTGTCCCCGAGTCCAGTCCATTCTTACAAGTAAATTTCAATTACAAAAAAAGAGACCTATAAGCAGTTTCTGTGTCAAACTACTTACAAAATATCGTCCTCAGAAACCAAAACCAAACTCTGCCGCAGAGTCAATTTTGACTCAAGCAACTGCATACACAGAACTGAACTGCCTCATAGAGTTCCCAAGGAGCACCTGGTGAACGTAAACTGCCAACCTTTTGGTTAGCAGCCATAGCACTTAACCACTACACCACAGGGTTTCCATTCTCCGCAAAGACAGGCCTGAAACTTTTGGTAAATAATCAAAAACTTTAATTGGTATTCTGGTTTATCTCCGTTTGTTGAAATCTATTGAAGACAGAATGACTATCAAATATGAGCTCCAACAATTAAGTATGTGAACTTAATTGTTCTAAGTGCTACACACATTACTAAATATCACTACAGTCACCTGCAAAGTACGCCTCTTGGGAAGCTATACACTGACTCCAGCGCCTAGTATACTCTTCAAAGCAACTTTGGAACTCTTTCTGGAATGGCCATGGTACACGGTGGCAAGTTCACAAACTTAACTGTATAGTTGTCTGTGAGACAGTTTTTAGCCAGTAAACGAATAACTGTATTGGAACACCCTTTCTATTTACCTAGTCTGGGCCCCAATGACTTGTCATTACGCGAAGTTATGGAAATATTGAAAGGAAGACATTTTGATGACATTCAGGACATCAAGAGTAATACAATGACAGCTCTGATGGCCATTCCAGAAAAAGAGTTCCAAATTGCTCTGAAGGGTGGACTAGGTGCTGGTGTCACTGCACAGCCTCCCAAGGAGAGCACTTTGCAGATGACCATAGCGATATTCAGCAACGAGGTATGTAACACTTTCTCTACGATGAGTCTGAGAACTTAACTGTCAGATCTCATATACACTGCAAAGATAATCTAAAACAGTCACAAACTTTTTGCAGAAATGTGAGCTGAAAGAAATTGTAACATTCTTGACTTATTCTATACTCTTATCCAGTAACAAATACTCAACTGGTGAAACAATGGAATTTTCATGTCCCAGACGTGATATATTTACTGCTCAATAATAGTAGCTTTGGGTAGTGTAAACAGCTAACACACTTGGTAGCTGGCTAAAATGTTGGAGGTTCTAGTCCAGCCACAGGAGCTACAGAAGAAAGATCTGGTGACCTACTTTTGAAAATACAAACCAGTCATTGAGAACTTCATGGAACACAGTTCTACTCTGATAAACATGGAGACACCATGAATTGTAATAAACTAGATGGCACCATCTTTGTTTGTTTGTTAATCCAGAAATAAATTTTCAACTACCAAATGCACACCTTTTTTATATCCCAAGATATATTACATTTATCAATTAGAGTAGCAATTAAGACATAAAATAATGAATTCAGAGTCTGAATTTAAGTCTTTAATGATGGAAAAATACTTTATTCTATCAGAGTAAAATCAGTATGATCAGTCATATAGTTCTTCCACCACTCTTCTGTCAGTTTGTTGTACTGTGGTGGCTAATGTGTTGCTGTCAGGCTGGAAGCTATGTCAGCAATATTTCAAATCCTAACAGGGTTACCCATGGCAGACAGGTTTCAGCTGAACCTCCAGACTAAGACAGACTAGGAAAAAGAAACAGGTGGTCCTGTCAGGAAAAAAATTACTCAGAGAAAGCCTTACAAATAGCAGCAGAATACTATCTGATATAATGAAAGATGATGAGCCCTTTAGGTTGGCAGGCACTCAATAAACAACCAGGGAAGAGTTAGCCCCTCAAAAGTAGAGTCCATCTAATAATGTGGATGCAGTCAAGCTTTTAAGACATTCATCTGTTGATATGGCAAAACTCAGAGTCAAAAGCAAGAGCTGCAAACATCTATTCACAACTGGAATGTAAAATACACAAGAAATGAATCTGGGAAAATTGAAAATTGTCAAAAATGAATGTCAACCACTAATAAAAAGTAACTCAAAATGGATCTAACACTTAAATATAGTATAAAATGATAAAGTTCATAGAAGGAACAATAAGGAAAATATTAGAAGCCAGAATACATGGTAGAAACAGAATACAAAAGATTACTAACAATATACAAATACCAGCAGAGAAACTAGATTGACTGAGAGCTCCAAAAAAATCAAACACTTATGCTCATCCAAAGACTTCACCAAAAGAGTAAAAAGACATCCAACAGATTTCAGGAAAAAATTTTGGCTATGACAAATTCTATCAGCATCTGATCTCTCAGATCTACAAGATACTGGAAAACCTCAACAATAAAAAGACAAACACCCAATTTAAAACTGGACAAAGGATGTGAACAGGTACTGCACCAAAGACATCCATGTTGCTAACAGATACATGAGGAAACGCTCACAGTCACTAACCATTAGAGCAATGCAAATCAAAACTACAATGAGATACCATCTCACCCCAACAAGGCTAGCATTAATCCAAAAAACACAAAATAATAATTGTTGGAAAGGCTGTAGAGACACTGGAGCTCTTCTAAATTCCTGGTGGAAATGTAAAATGGTACAACCACTTTGGAAATAATTTAGGGCTTACTTTTTAAAAAAGCTAGACACAAAAGTATCATACTGTACAGCAACCCCACACCTAAGAATATATCCTAAAGAAACAAGAGCCCTCACACAAGACACATGCACACCCACATTCATTACAGCAATGCTCACAATAGCCAGAAGGCAGAAACAACCTAGCTGCCTATCGACAGATGAACAAAGGTATATTCATAAAATGGAATGCTATGCAATGAAGAATGATGACTCCATAAAACATCATGCAAGAAGGTGGAAATCATTATGCTGTGTGCAACCAGTCAATCTGTCAAAGGACAAATATTATACGACTACTATTATAGGAACTCAAGGAAAGGTTTAAACACAGAAAAAAAACCACATTCCTTCAGTTATAAGAGTGGGGAGGGAGGGAGAAGAGCATTTGCTAACTAGACAGCTAAAAATTACTTCAGGTAAAGGGAAGGACAACACACAATACAGGGAGGGTGAGCACAAATGGAGATTAAATCAAAAAGTTTCCTGAGTAGAATCAGACACTTGGAGGAACAGAGTAGCAGGGGTGGATGTCTGGGGACCATAATTACAGAAGACATCTACCCCAACTGCGTAAGAAAATTTATTAAGAAGATGTCCTCTTGCCCACTGTGGTGAGTGGCATCTGGGGTCTTAAAGCAACCAAGTATTTATCTAAGGTGCATCGACTAGACTCAACCTACCTGGAACAAAGGAGACTGTAGAACACAAAAGACATAAAGAAAACACGAGCCCAAGAGACAAAAAGGGCCACATAAACCAGAGACTCTATCAGTCTGAAACCACAAGAACTGGATGGTGCCCTGCTACCACCAATGATCACCCTGACAAGCAACACAAAAAGAGAGTACCTGATGGAGTGGGAGAAAAGTCAGGTACAGAACTCAAATTCATGTGAAAAGGCCAGAATTAATAGTCGGATTGAGACTGGAGGGACCTTGGATGATACAGACACAGGACTCTTAGCCATGAAACTAAAACCAATCCCAAAGCCAACTTTTTAGACAAAGATTAGAATGGACTGTAAGACACAAAACGACACTGCTAAAGAGTGTGCTTCTGGTTGAAAGTAGATACATGAGACTAAATGAGCAGATCCTTTCCAGAGACAAGAGGAGGGTAGGCAGGAACAGGGGCTGATTGAATTGACATGGGACATACAGAGTGAAAGAACTGTGCTGTGACATTCCAGGCAGGCAGAGCAACTAGCGTCATGTAACAATGGGTGTATACTTCTCTGTATGAGAAAATGACTTGGATTATAAACTTTCACTTAAAACACAATAAAAATAAATTAGCATCAATATCCAAAGTATTAGTGAACTGAAATCAATTGGTATTAGTCATTCTGAATGACTAATTCATTAGACAATCTCGTGTTCTACTGTGTCAGGAATGATACACTGAAGAGGAACGGCATTCCATTCATTCTCAAAAAGAACACTTCAAAATCTATCTTGAAATACCACACTGTCCTTGATAGGATCCTCATGCCTTCAAAGAATACCAGTTAATATGACTATTATTCAAATTTACACACCAACCACTAAGGCCAAGCATTAAGAAATCAAAAATTTTCACCAACTTCTACAATCTGATCAAACATTCAATCAAGACGCATTGATAAATACCAGTGACTGGAATATAAAAGTTCTGAAGGACCAGTGGTTAGAAAATATGACGTTGGTGATAGAAACAACTTCAGAGACAGCAACAAAGAATTTTGCAGGAAAAAGCAACTTCTTCACTGTAAACACCTTTTATTAACAACATAAATAGCAAACACCTATGTATACCTTGCCAGATGGAATACACAAGAATCAAACCAAATACATCTGTGGAAAGACATGATAGAGAAATTCAGTACCGGCAGTCAGAACAAGGCCAGGGGTTGATTGCAAGAGACCATCAACTGCTCAGATAGTTAAGTTCAAGTTGAAACTAAAGAAAATTAGAGTAAGCCAATGGGTACAAACATATAACCTCTAGTATACCAGAATTCAGAAATCATTTCAAAAATAAATTTTACACTGAACACTACTGACCAAAGATCAAACAAGTTGTGGAATGACATAAAAGACATCACACATGAAGAAAGCAAGAGGTCATTAAAAAGGTGGGAAACAAAAGACCATAATGGATGTCAGACAAGACTGAAACTTTTTGTTAAACACAGCATAGCTGAAGTGAATAGAAAAAAGGAAGGCGTACAAGAGCTAAACAGGTGAAGTCTGATATCAGTTTGAGAACACAAAGTAAAGTATTAGAGTGAAAGGTGTGAAGGTCTAGAGTTAGAAAACCACAATGGAAGCACACAGCATTTCCCAAACTGAAAGAACTAAAGAAAAACATTCAAGCCTCAAGCTGCAGAAAGCATCAAAAGAAGATGGAAGGGGAATACACAGAGTCACTGTACCAAAAAGAAAGAGTTGATGTTCAACTACCTCAGAAGGTGGCATATGATCAAGAGCTGAGGGTACTGAAGAAGTCTAAGTTGCACTGAATGCACTGGTGAAAAGTAGCATCCCAAGAACTCACTGAATACAAAGTGTGATGCTTCAAGAAATTGACGCAGCACTGGAGGTCTTCTTGTCTATTAAGAAATTTGAAAGACAGTTATCTGGAAGAGATCTATATTTGTGTTCATTCCAAAGAAAGCCGATCCAACAAAACGCAGAAATTACTGAACACAATTTAGTATCACACATCAATAAAACTATGCTGATGATCATTCAAAAGTTGCTGCAGTAGTACTTTGACAGAAACTGCCAAAAATTCAAGCTGGATTCAGACTAGTATGTGGAACCAGGGAAAACACTGCTGATGTCCAACAGCTCTGCAATGAAAGCAGAGAAGTCCAGAAAGATGTTTACCTGTGCTTCATTAACTATACAAAGGCACTTGACTGTGTGGATCATACCAAATCATAGATAACACTGCAAAGAATGGGAGTTTTAGAATAATTGTGGTCATGAGGAAGTATACATAGATTAGCAGTTTGAGCAGAACAACTGTGACTTAAAGTGCAGATCAGTGCTGAATCTTTTCAACATACTCATTCAATCTGTATGCTGAGCAACTAATTCAAAAAACTGAACTATATAAAGAAGAATGAGGCAACTGGATTGGAGGAAGACTCGTTCAACAACCTGCAATACACAGATGACACAGCTCAAAGTGGAGGTAGCCCCCATTTTCAAAGAGGGGATTGAAGCAAGCAGTCAGGACTTATTCTTGACATGTTTTTCTTAGAATTCCTGCTTTCTTCAGAGAGCAATAGTGTGCTGTCACCGGACAGGGAGAGCAGTGGAAGCTGCATATAGGTGGGCATGTAAATTTATACATGAATGTACATTTTCACTCAGTCATGTTAAATAAAAAAATAAAAAATAATAATAAAAAAAAGAATTCCTGCCTTCTTAACATTACCCGGCTCATTTACAGGAGCCACTGATAAAAAAAACCTTTATAGCCTTTGCAGCTTCTTCTTAAGAACATCAAGTAAGTGGAGACACTAGTCCAACAATCCCCACACAGGTGACAACTGAGAGCCTACTAGACCTCGGGTGCTGATGCATATTTCACCTAGCATGCACCTGGATGGATCCCCCCAAGTTGCCCAACTGTGTCTCCCTTACCCCTGCCCCTGCACATATATGTAGCTTCTCCATTTAAAAACCCTGACCTTGCCTGACAACTGCAGACAAGTTTCGAGGACCAGGATGTCTCCTGTCCCCTGTGTTGCTGGCACACAGAAGTAAAAACCTTTGATGACTTAGCAGGGAATGGTTTTCTGGCAATAGTATGAACCCGGAGTACTGTCTAGTAACACAACTTTGCTTGCTGAAAGTGAAGAAGACTTGAAACATTCAACTGATAAATATCAAAGACCACAGCTTTCAACACGGATTATCCATCAACATAAAGAAAACAAAAATCCTTACAACTGTACCAATAAGCAACATTATGATAAATGGAGTAAAGAATGAAACTATCAAGATTTCCTTTGACCCAGGTCCACAACGAACGCCCATGGAAGCAGCAGTCCGAAAATCAAAGGATGCATTATTCTTTGGGGTAAATCTGCCACAAAAGATCTCTCTGAACTGTCAAAAGAGGAAGATACGACTCTGTGGACTAAGGTGCCCCTGACCTCACACCATGGTGTTTTCAATTGCCTCATATGCATATGAAAGCTAGGCAACGAATAAGACCAAAAAACAAATCAAGGCCTCTGTATTATAGTGCTGACAAAGAACACTGAATATATCAAAGGTTGTCACAAGAAGGAATAAATCTGTCTTTGAAGAAGTAGACCCACAATGTTTCTTAGAAGCAAGGATGGTGAGACTTTGTCTCATATACTCTGGACGTGTTATCAGGACAAAGACATCATGTTTGGAAAAGCAGAGGATCAGTCAAAAAGAGGAAAACTTTCAACAAAATGGACCGACACAGAAGTTGCAACACTGGGCTTACGTATAGCAATGATTATGAGGATGATACAGACTGGCAATGTTTTGTTCCATTTTATATAGGGTCACTATGATTCAGCAACAACTGGACAGCACCTAACAACACCACACTGTGATGCACAGATGCCAGAGTAGTGGTTTAAAAGCCAACAGTTTTTCAAAAATGTGAAAGCTGGTATTTCTTGGTATCACCTATCTATAAAATTTAAAAAGAGAAAGATTTTAGCATGTAAAATCTCTTTAAAATCAGTGGCTATAGAATATTTCTCAGCTCTTTATAGTCTGAACTCATTAACTACCAATGGTTGCCACCTATTTTAGAATTATGGCAACTATCTATTGAGATATCTTCCCCCAACTGAAAGCTGGCATGAGAACAAATAGTTCCTAAGATAGTATGTTTGTGACTTTTAAAGCCAAGTTGTCCTGACATAGAATCTCAGTTTCTGCCAGCAGTAGACATGTAAGGTAGTGCAGCTCTCTTGAGCTGCTGCCAAAGATACAGAATAAGAAGGCTTGGCATCTCTCACATACTTGACACCTAAAGGGCACAGAAGCTCTAAAATTCCTAGTCCCTGTAGACACCCTCTTAGTCTAGACAAACTGATTTCTCACACTTTTAAAATGCATTACAACACTCTATTGTTATCATTTCATCCACACAGCTTCAGCCAGTGACAGAAGAACCTGTCCTTTAAGCCACATTTCAATAGGCTAAAGCTCCCGCTCCAAGATTACAGTCCATATAATACTTGAAAAGAACTATGAAGCACTGAGTTGAACTCTGTACTGGTGTCTTCAATGCTTTGCTTTCCCTTGTAAGTTCTCACTGAGCTACCTGTCAACAAACATAGCAAAATTCAAACATTTGCAAGGTATTTTAAACTATACTGAATCCTCCATTGGTACACTTCTATTTCTCTACTGCAAGACACAACACCTGTAATATTAAAAGAAGACTGAATGTTTCGAAGGTTTCAATATTGCTTTTATAGATTTCTTATTTCAGTAGTGGAGTACTGTTAAATGATTTATAAATAATTAATAAATTTTCTATCACAACAAAAAAGTAAAATCACATAAGGTACGAGAAGCCTTCAAGTTGGCACCCAAAGAACCTCACTATTAACATTTCACCTAAGACTCCATAGTTAATAGTCATCTGTAAATTCTAATAAAGTCACCCTATAGCCAGTATATACAGACGTACTGTTTACAGGTTCAAGTTCAGAAACACAATCTTACATACAATGTGGTATTTTACGATACGGTAACTGAAAAAGAAGTCTATCATAATTCAGATTAAAGGGCCTCCAAATCAATATTTGCTATCGATGAGCTGTGTATGGTATTTCCAACGTTCCCTTTTGCAACACCTTTTCTTAATTTTTAATTTGGAAAAGCTAACAAAGAGCCACTTCAAAATTCTAATAGAAATTTAAGAAATTATAAGAATTTACATGCCAATATATGCAATCTTTTATATTTTTTCAAATACTGTTTTCTATTATGAAATACTAGTTTTCCATATAAAAACTGTATGACTCGATTATCAACTGTCCCTATTTATCTTGTGTGAATTCAAATTTTTCTTTTTTTTTAAACAAAGGAAGCAGGGAAAAAGCAATGGGAAGTTGGTGTCAAAATGTAGAAAAACCTCCCAGCAAGCTTCTTGCAACCACCCAGGATTTAGAGTCTTGCTGGCTGCTCTCTTTTCAATACCAGAATTTCACACATTTCAATGACTATTATGACTTCAAAGAATCAAATTTTCATCATTGTCCGTCATCTGCCGGTTGATTTGTATAAAGGAGTTCTTCTGCATACACTCCAAACAAAAGCCTCCTTACTTTTGTGGCTATATATCAAGTTTAAAAGTTTTGTTTGTGACAGTTGTGTCTTTGGTAAATTAGGGTAACACTGAAGGAGTGCAGCTGCTCTGCAGGAACCTCCTTTTTGGCACCATTTCACTTAAATAAAAACTGAATAATTAGCTCCTGCCTTTATTAAACCACAAAAATGCCACTGGCCTTAGTAATTACTTCCGGTTGCCCCACCCACTTAACCTTAACAGTTTACACTTGCATAAAGAGAAATAAATGAAAGAAAGGTTTTTGCCACTTTGGATGAATTTTTCATAATCTCTCACTGGACCCAAAAAAGCCACAATTTCAACCAGGCTTCTTAGTTATCAGCTCCTTAAACTGGTATTATGGATTAATGCTGAAAAAGAGCACTTATTGGAACATGAGCTACGTACAAATATGCCTCTAGAGGCTTACTCTATTTCAAGTTATTAGTTACCAATTATATGAGTATATCCAAACATATTTTAGAGCTCACTGATCTAAAAAACATGATGACTGCATTTATATTCCACTTCAAACATGAAAGATGTTAAAAGAAAAAACTATCAGTATCTGTGATAAAGACTTACTTTCAAGTATGCTACAGATACATAAAATGAGAAACTTATTAAATGAGCTCATATACTTTTTAGGACACTTTACAAAACAAATTGTACAGTTTAAAAACGATAGATTTCTCGTGACAGCCTAACCACCATCTATTTATTTTCCACAAAATAATTTTGAGCACTTGCAAACAGTTTGTGGCCAAATGAGACATAATCAAAACTACTTTAAAATGAATCAGGTATACCAGTGTTTGTTTTTTGTTAATATAACAAACCGATGTGAAAGTCTAACTAGGTAGTGAAACAAAGTGTTAGAATGTCACATGTATTAAGGCTAATGCAGAACACTCCAAGTAAAGCTAAGTTAGAACTAAAAGCTAAGCTTTAAAGTGAATGTTAATGATAAGACAGACACAGACTACACAAATAAGGGTGCAATCAAAGAAGAATAAAAATTAAGTATTGGAGTCCTATTTTCCAACACCAAACCATTTTTATTACTCCTAAATCCTACTGAGTAGAATACGACAGAATGGCTAAAAACAAAGGAATAAATCAAAACTCATTTAGAATTTCAATTCTCAACTTGAAGCAAATTACTAGACTTCTATAATAATATATGTAAAGTACTAACCTTGGGTAACTAAATATATGTTTATTATTTACTGAACTTGTTTTTCTGTACTTACCATTTATTAAACATGAAACACAAGGTATAATACAGATATGAACTCTGTTCTCGTGAAAATACTTTTTTTTTTTAAAAGAAGAGACAGTGAGCAAGAGAAGTTGGTGTTAAGATGCAGAAAAAAGCTCCCATCTTTTTTGAGACATATGAGTTACGAATTAAGATATTTACACACAAAAGTTTTGGAATTAGAATAAATAAAACACTTCACACCTATAAGTGAGAAAAACCTAGCCTACCTATATATGTCAAAAACACTCACTACAATATATGTTGAGTAAATTTGTTTCATTAAATATGCAAATATATACTAAAAAGCAAATTATATTCATGGAAGTGAAGGAATAAGGTATAATTTACCTTTGGGTAAGTGCCTGATTTCAATCAGAAGATCCTATTTATGCCAAGTGAAGGATTCTACTGCACAAGTATGCTAGGGGTTGCAGGTGATACAGAGATAAGATATTATTCTCATATTTGAAAAGGGGGATGTTGGGGACAGATGGGAAAATAATCATAATATAAAATACACAATACTGTTTAAGAGCATTTTGGTTCACATAAATTTAGGGGAACTCAAGCTCCAGGATGTGCTACCTATGCAACTAAAGGTGCTTTAACTCTGTAAGCCAGTCTCCACCTTTTCAAAAGATGTACAACAAAACCTACCTCCTAAGACTGTTTAAATGGATCAAATCAGTACATAGTGAATGCTACTTGTTCCTAACAGGTGTTACATGTTACAGGCATCAAATACAAGAGAGGTTTTGAGGCAGGAAAGGTATCAGAAATTAAGTGACCAAGGAGAAAGGCAAATAATTCTTTTAGGATCGTTATGCCATTGACTCAGTAGCACCCAACGATTTTAAAAAGACACTATTAAAACACTGCAACATTAAAGGGAAATTTTAGAAACATCTATGTGCGTAAGACCCCAACAAATGCTTTCTTTTATGTAATACCTAAGAATACATATTTATTTTATATAGTTGGAATAACAATAAAAAAGTTATGTTGCACTGTTTTTCAAGTAATATCACTTTGCTAACTCTTTTCATTTAGTTATCTAGTCTTCATATTTCTCAGTTTAATGGACCATTAACAATTTATTAAGTTGGTAAATTATTAAGCCAAACCCTGTTACTGAAAAATCAGATTGTCTTATTCTTGAATTATAGATTGTTGTTTCTATTATAAATTGGCGACTAGTTGATATTGACTCATAGCAACCCTATGGAGAACAGAATTGAAAAGAATTGAACATCATAATTACAGGGAGATTCATTAATAACTTGTATTACGCAGATCACACAACCCTGCTTATCTAAAGAGAAGAGGACTTGAAACATTTACTGATGAAGATTAAAGACTATAGTATTCGCTATGGATTACACTTCAACATAAAGAAAACAAAAATTCTCACAACTGGACCAGTAAGTAAAATTACGGTAAATGGAAAAAAGAACACAATTGTCACATATTTCATTCTACTTGGATCCACAGTCAACACTCCTGGAAGCAGCAGTCAAGAAATCAAATGGCACACTGCACTGGGGAAATCTGCTGCAAAAAACCTCTTTGAAAGGCTAAAAAGCAAAGATGTTCCTTTGAGAACTAAGGTGCCCAGACCCAAGGTGTAGTCATTTTAATTGCCTTACATGCATACAAAAGCTATACAATGAACAAACAAATCTGTCTTGACAGAAACACTGCCAGATTGCTTCCTAAAAGCAAGGATCTCAAGAATACGTCTCATATACTTTGGACATGTTATCAGGAGGGGTCAGACTCTAAAGAAAGACATCACAACGGGAAACACAGAGGGTCAGCAAAAAAGAGAAAGACCCTCAATAAGATGGACAGAAGAACTGGCTGCAACAATAGGCTCAAGTTAACAATTATTAGGATGGTGTTTTAGTCAGCTAGTGCTGCTGTAACAGAAATACCACAAAGTGGATGGCTTTAACAAAGGAAGGTTTATTCTTACACAGTCAGTTGGGCTACAAGTCTAAATTTAGGGTGTCTGCTCCAGGCGAAGGCTTTCCCCCTTATTGGCTCTGGAAGAAAGTCTGGTATGGCATCAGTCTTTGTCCAGGAAGCATCCTGGTGCAGGAACCTCAGGTCTGAAGGACAAGCTTTTCTCCCGGTTCTGCTTTCTTGATGGTATGAGGTTCCCAGTTCTCTGCTTGTTTCCCTTTCCTTTCATCCCTTGCAGAATGAAAGGATTAAGGTGGTGCAAGCCACACTCCTGGGAAACTCCCTTTACCGTGGAGCAGGGAGGTGATCCTATGAAGGGATTTATAGTCCCACCCTAATCCCTTAACATACAGTACAGCAAGAGCACAAAATGGAGGATAATCATAGAATACAGGGAATCATGGCCCAGCCACATGGTTACACATATTTTGGGGGGACACATTCAGCCCATGACACATGGCAAAGGACCATGTAGTGTTTTGCTCTATTGTACACCAAGTTCCTATGAGTCACACTGACTCAATGGTACCCAACAACATAGCTACATAACTTAGCTATATATGCCAAGCCAAGCACCGTAGCTATATTACCTCTTCACAATTTTATACGCATATGTACAGATTACCGCAATAAAAATCTAAGGTTAACTATTAAGAGGCAGATTAGCTAAACAGAAGATTACAGGAACTCTATCATCTCTGATACACTATTGCTACCAATCTGAATCTAAGTTCATCCACTTGTCACTGTACCCCCAAAATCCAGAGACAGCGTGGGGTTCAAGGAATAATTTATTTTCAAATCTGCAGCAGTCTGGGCAACAATGGCCAATTATACTGTCCCGTTTGGGTTAAAATTTCAGGGTTTCTTATAGCCAGAATTCAAAAGGGAGGGGGTTTGTCATAGAACAATAGTCAGGAGTCACAAGATTTCCTCACATTTAACAAGTAATGTGGGTTACGAAGAAGAAATGCAGATTTACTCATCTGGCCACCAAGGCAGAGAACAGAATGCAGCTAACAACCTAAGTGACCCTGGAAGAGGAAATGCAGACCTCTTAATCTGGCTTTTACATTTACCATCACTGTCAAACTGTTTTCCAATTGGTGGTAAAATTTTATACTGTGAAAAATACATATGTGTGTGTGTATGTGTGTGTGTGTGTGTGTGTTGACTTCTCTTTATCTGTCAGAGCACAGAGAAACAGATATTTCTTAACTGGCTTAAATCTTTTAGTTGTTTTCTTTCACATAAAACTATGAAGGAGATGAATTTAATTTTTAATACATAAAAACATATTAAAAAAATTAACAGAAATTCCTCAAAATTTACCCAAACAATACAATGTTATAAGAGTTCCTATCAGCACAGTGAGCCGACCTTGCTTGCTGAAGTGAAGAGAACTCAAAGCACTTACTGATGAAGATCAAAGATATCAAAACACCAAGAAAATAAAAATTCTCACACTGGACCACTAAGCAAAATCATGATAAAAAAAGAACACACTAAGGTTACCAAGTTTCCTTTTACATGTACTCACAAATAACACCCAAGGAAGAGCAGTCAAGAAGTCAAAAGATCCATTGTTCCGGATGTGCTGCAGAGGACCTCTTTAAAGTGTTGAAAAGCAAAGACAAAACTTAGAAGACTGAGGTGCACCTTATCCTAGCCAAGGTATTTTCAGTCACCTCATATGCATGCAAAAGCTATACAATGAATAAGGAAGAATGAAAAATTGACCGATGTGAATTGCGGTGCTGGTGAAGAATACTGAACATATACCAGGGACTGCCAAAAGAACAAACAACCCTCTCTTGGAAGAAGTATAATCAGAATGCTCCTTAGAAGCAAGGATGGCACGACTAGGTCTCACGTATTTTGGATATGTTATCAGAAGGGATCAGTCACTGGAAATGGACACCAGTGTAGTACCAGGCAGTACTTCGTACTGTTGTATGGGTCACCAAAAAAGAGGAAGACCGTCAAGGAAATGGAATGACACAGTATCTACAACAATAGGCTCAAGCATATCAACAATTTCAAGGATACAGTAGGACCAGGCAGTACTTCATACTGTTGTATGTATGGTCACTACAAGTTGGAGCCGACTCAGAGGTACCTAATAACAAGCACAGCATCAGAAGAAACATGCATGAAAGCAAAGCTTCATCTGAGTATCAATAGCTCAAAATGTAACTCTAGAATATAACACAGATGTGTAACCTGTGAGAAATGGCAAGAATTTTCAAAATTTTATAGTATATAATCATATTTTGTAGTTCATACTTTAAAATATCCTAGAGCTGTAACGTCGATTCTGACTGACAGGGACCCTAGAGGTCAGGGTAGAACTGCCCCACAAAGTCCCCAAGGAGCACCTGGCAGATTTGAACTGCTGACATTTTGGTTAGCAGACATAGCACTTAACCCACTGTGCCACCAGTGTCCTAACCTAAAATATGACATAAAAATCAAGTCTACTCAGGAGCTATTCTATGATGAATTGCTACAACATTTTTAAAAAATGTTATAGTAATACATCCTTTTTTTTTTTTAAAGCAAGGCAACCTACAGGCAGACTTCCTTCGTTTTAACAAGAAGCATTCAAAACAGTCCTTGCTTTTACTAATTTTGAAACAGCTAAAAGTGAAGTCATGTCTAACAAATAAAAGGTCAATACTGCCTCAAATAAATCAGTGTTTTTAACTGACATTTTAAAAAGTTATCAGACTGATGAAATTTTTAGAACTTACAAAAAATACAAAATATTAATACTCATCAAATTTTAAATAGCTAAATACTGTTTCTCTCATTGCTTTTCAACCCAAGGCTTCAAAACTTTCTGGATTTTTAAATCAATAAGGTCCAACAATTAAGTCTACCAACTTAATTATTCTAAGTGCTATATACTTCACTGTTGAGTATCACTATGGTCACCTTTGAAGTACTCCCCTTGGGAAGCTACGCCAGTGCCCAATCCACCCTTCAAAGCAATTGTGGAACTCTTTCTGGAATGGCCATTGCACACAGGGGCATGGGGGAAAGTTCACAAACTTAATTGTATAGCTGTCTGTGAGGGAGTTTTTAGCCAGTAAACAAATTACTGTATTGGAACACCCTCCCTACTCACCTGATCTGGCCCTCAAGTGACTTCTGTTTTTACCAGAAGATAAAGGACATACTGAAAGGGAGACATTTTGATGACATTCAGGACATCAGGGTGAAACGACGACAGCTCTAATGGCCATTCTAGAAACAAGAGTTCCAAAACTGCTCTGAAGGGTGGACTAGGGACTGGCATCAGTGCATAGCTCCGCAGGTGGAGTATTTTGAAAGTGAACATAGTGATATTCAGCAATGAGGTACATAGCACTTTTTCTAGGATGAGTCTGGAGACTTAATTCACAGTCCTTGTATTACCTCTTCACAGTATTAAAAAAACAACAATGTCTCTTTGAAGACTAATGTGCACCTGATCCAAGCCATGGTGTTTACAACTGTCTCATAAGCTTGCAGAAGCTGGGAAATGAATAAAGGCAAAAAAAAATTAAGGGCTTTAAATTATGGTGTTGACAAAGAATACTGAATATACCATGTGCTTCCAACAGAAAGAAACCAATCTGTCTTAGAAGAAGTGCATCTAGAATGCTTCTTAGGAGCAAGGATGATGAGACTCCACCTTATGTACTCCGGGTATGTTACAAGGAGGGATCGATCCCTAGAGAAGGACACCATGCTTGGTAAAGTAGAAGATCATCAACAAGAAAGAACACCTTCAATGAGGTGGACTAAATATACTGGCTCCGAAAAGGGGCTCATATATAGCAACATGTGAAGACGGTGCAGGACTGGGAAGCACTTCATCCTGTCATCACAGGGTCATTATGATTTGGAACCGATTCAGGGGCACCTAACAATAAGAATAGCTTGTATCAGGATACCTACTAGCTTTCTTGGCGCCCTGACAGCAAAGTGGTTAAGAACTCAGGCTGTAAACCAAAATGTCAGCAATTCAAATCCATTAGCCACTCCTTAGAAACCTATGGGGCAGTTCTAGTCTGTCCTATGGGTCACTAGGAGTTGGAATCAACTTGATGACACACAACAACTAGCTTTCTCAGATGCCAAAATAAAATGGGAAAAGAAAAAGATTTGGCCACATGTTAACTGGAAGTTACATGGCATAGTACAGTAAAAACAGATCCAATTTGTTAATGTTTAATAGTACTCCTAGTAATAAATTAAAGGGCCTGATATACATATAGCATACACTGAAAATTATGAGGAAAAAACCATGGCAGCAGTAAATTAAATAAAAAAAAAATTGTTGAATAAACTTCAGGACAAAGGAACAGAAGATAAATTAACTTCCAAAAATCAAGCGATGTTTCAAACATTAAACAAAATTAATTAATTCTGGAGAGAAAGCTGGAAATTAGAAAACAACTTCATGGATCAAAACTGAACCTTACTGGTTTAATAAAGCAATACCCACGAGGTAACGGCATAAGAATCTAACTAGACTGGAAGCAGACATGTAAAAATTTAAGAAAGTCATCTGCTAATTTAATACAGCAGTAAAAAAGTTGAACAATGCAACAGATGTCTTCTGATGATATGGTATCTTTTAACTGAAAATATTAGTAAAAAATTAAACATACACACACATTAAACGTTGCACTGTACCTCAAAAGTATACGCGAACATTTTTAAAAGTAATCTTCTGGTATAGAGCCAACGCCTTTTCTTTTGAGTAAAGAGGTTCAGTGATTAGAATTCCAGGTGTTATTTCTCCCATAAACTACCATGAAAATACATCATCCAAATGTACAGTTTTGGTCTCTTTAATGTAAAAGAACACAGAGATATTTATAACACAAAATTTGTTTAGAATTGTATAACTCTCTTTTACATCACATTCTTTCACAACTGTCTCATATCTAATTTGAAAGCAATTGTCATTAATTCACCTTTATCTTTTCACAGCATTCCACATGTCACAGAAATCTTTTCTTTTTGTCCTCATATACTGACAATTATGACATTAAATCATGGAGTACAACGCTACATATAACTGGCAGAGAAGTATGGAAACAAGCACAGCTGGTGTTTGATAAGCCTGTGATGGAACTACTCCAGCTGAAGTCCTGCAGTATTACTGCAACAAACTTAAATTAACTCAGCAAGGGTAAGCTGTGTATTGAGCTTGTTAGTACGTTTTTCAAAGGGAACTGAGAGCATTAGTAACTAAAAACTGTAAAAAAACTGGATAAAAAAGTGTAAAGTTCACTAACCAATTCATTATTGTAAAATAATTGTCACAATGAAGTACATGGGCTTCCATAATGCCATCCAACAAAGAACCAACAGGCTCCTGCCATGTACAACTCTAAATCAAGAAAAATTATTGGAATTACTTTGAAATACTGGACAATTAGCAACATGCAGCATAGTATTATGATCCCTGAAAGAAGGAAAATTCATGATGGAGTCCTACAATTAACAACTGGAGATTGTCTGCACTCAGCTAATAACCTAAAGGTTGGTGGTTTGAATTCACACAGCAATGCCAGAAAACACAGCCCCAGTGATCACTTTCCATGAAGATTACACCCAAGGAAACTCTGTGGAAGAGTTCTACTCTGTAACACACGGGGATGCCATGATTTGAAATCTTTCAATCTTTTTGTTAACAGCCCAACTCCCAACCACTATGCCAACAGGGCTCCACAATAAGCATACATTATTACTTGTATCAGTAAAAATATTTAAAATACTATGTTGGGTTTAAAGATCAAACAAAATGTATAATAATATGAGCAAGGCCTTCAGAAACTTTTGAAGCAAGATAGCTTAAAACTTCCATGGTGAAAAACAGATTGCAGGAGGGGTAGAGCCAAGCTGGCAACTAGTCAGATGTACTAACCCATTGCACTCCAACAAAGACACATAAAAACAACAAACAAACAATAAAAGATACAGACATCCATTATGGAACCCTGAACCTTAAAAGAACGGATAAAGTATTAGACTGGAAGTTAGCTGATAAGAAGAAATTGATAGAAAACATGGCAAGGACACAGATATGGAGTGGAAGCTCCCAGCCAAACAGCATGACTCAGCACAGCCATCCTGGGATAAAATCAACAACTGTACATGCAGAAAGGCACCTCCATGACATTCCCAGTAGGAGACAGAGTCATAACACGGAGACACCCAGGTGTAAGTGGCACCACGTTTACTTGCTGCAATTCAAGTAGCCCAGGCTCTCTCCCCTGGTAACCATAGGAACAAGCACCTATAGCACTCACCCATATGGTGAAAAGTGGCTATAACAACCCCATTTCAGAAATCCCATCTGGGACCACAACAGCAACCTACCCTAGTGCTCTTCTCCAGCTAGCCCCCTCTATCCCTACCTTCACACCCTCCTCCTACCACTCTCCTCCACCTGCCAGCTGTGCTCCCAGGAGAATCCAGTCAGGAACCCAAGTAATTTCCCACCAGTTCTGGAACCTCTCCCTGACCATCTCCACCCTGAAGGGACCAGGCTTGGATCCCAGAACCCTTCTCACTGACTCCGAACTTCTCCTACCACTTACTGCAGCAGCCAGGGGAACTGGCCCAAACTCAGGCACCCCATTGCCATGTACTACAGGCCCGAGGAGACCCAGAAAGGCCACAGGCCTTCCCCTGGTGACTCTATACTCTTCCTACCATCCACTACTGCCCCCGAGGAGCTCCGGCCTGGATACCACGAACTTGCCCACTGGTTCTGGATGTCTCCTGCTGCCTGCCACAGCCATAAGGGGACCCAGACCAGATCCCAGG
The DNA here is from genome assembly GCA_028571685.1 of Heterohyrax brucei. NCBI lineage: Eukaryota > Metazoa > Chordata > Mammalia > Hyracoidea > Procaviidae > Heterohyrax > Heterohyrax brucei. The sequence goes on along the minus strand of CM053141.1, from coordinate 55,720,269 downwards.
CCCCTCATGACCAGCTCTAAATACTTTCTGCTTCTGGCCACAGCAGCAAAGGGAACTAACCAAAAACCAAGGACCCTCCCTACCGGTTTAGAACACTGCCCCACCAAGTACTACAGCCCTTCTCTACCCACATCTAGGCTCACAGTGCAGATAACACAATCCATCTCTGCCCCATCCCCCAATGTTGGACATGACCTGCTGCACCACCGGTGAAGGACCTACTCCGCTGCCCCGTAGCTGAATGACCAGCAATGTCCACTTGAAAAGGTGGTAAGAACTACTGTGCACACAGACAAGCAACAAAGCATGCCTAGTCCACATGCCCAGACATAATCAAACCAAATAAAAAAAGATGGGCGAAACATACTACAATCAATAAACAGAGAAAATAATACCTGAATGTCTCAAAGACGGCAGATACTAAAACATATTAAAACACAGGACAAGACAGCTTCAGTCAGTAATCAGAATAAAGCACTACATAACCTTCTGGTAAAAGAAAAGGCACTGCAACTACCTGATAAGGATTTCAAAACTCTAATGTTCAGGGTTCTCCAAAAGATTCGGAAAGAGGTGAAGGACAAAGTAGATAAAAGCATGGAAAACAAACAAAATCAACAAAAACAAAGCCAAAATGAAAGAATACACAGATAAAGCAATAGGAGAATTCATGAAAGCAATACAAGATGAAATGTCAAAATAAATGAAAACTACAAATCACATAAAGATACCAATTGGAAATCTGAAAGATAAACAACAAAATTTCAGAAACAGACAAGGCAACAGAAGCTTTTTAGGAGCGAATTTCGTAACAGAAAGAAGAACCAGCAAAAGTGAAGTAAAATCTATGAATGTAACTTCAAGGACAAAATCCAGAAAAAGAATGAGGAAAACCAAAGAACTTTGAGAGTCACAATCAAAAGCAAAATTTGCATGTGACCAGAGTTCCAAAATAAAGGGAGAAGATAGAAACTGTAAGGATGATCACTGACAATTCAGTAACAAAAAACTTCCCTAATATCATTACAGATGAAAAGCTGAACACCCACGAAGCTCAACAAACCCAATATAAAATAGGTCCCAAAAGAAAGTTATCAAGACATGTCATAATCAGATTTCCCAAAACCAAAGACAAAGAAATGAATCCTGAGAGCAAGTCAGGGGGAAAAAAAAATGATGAACAAAGGGTGAACTATGAGACTACATGCTGCTTATTCCACAGAAAACATGCAGGCAAGATGGCCTTGGGTTGATATAGAACACACTGGAAGAAAAAAATGTCACCCAAGAATAGCACAACCTGTGAAACTCTCAAATATGACGCTGAAACTAGGATACCTTCAGATAAAAAGAAATTTGTAAAAATCAAACTTACAAGAATTATGAAAGGCAATCATTTAGTAAGAGAACCAACAACATCAGAGAACAACCTGAATCTACAACACAGCTCAGTTATCAGCAAAATACCAACCTAGGTAATGAACTCTAAAAGAACAAAACAGAAACTAAAAAATTCAAAACCAGGGACCTAGAAATAAGTGTGTAAATGGCAACTGTTTCAGAACAATAAAAGGGAGAACATGCAATTAGGTATAAAATTTGAAAATGGTAAGGAAGATAAGGTAAGTAACATTAAGTTCAAAAAGACCAGTTCAAGCATAGGAAGTTAAGGGTAAATATCAAAGTAACCACACGGTTACTTCAAAAATAAAGAAGAAAACTATCTATCTATAGACAGAAAAGAGGACTAGAAATGCCACAAAAAAAGAACTTTTCACAAGAGAGTAAGAGGAACAAGGAAAATGTCAGCCCTACAAATGACAGTAATAAACTTACACTTATCAGTAATAACACTGAATGTAAATGGCTTCAATGCATCTGTAAGAAAGAGACTGGCAAAGTGGATTAAGAAAAACACAAGAGCTATCAACATGCAGTTGTTTTGGTCATACCACAAGTGGATGGCTTCAACAAACAAAGTTTATTGTCTCATAGTCCAGAAGGCTAAAAGTCCAAATTTAGGGTGCTGGCTTCCAGGAGAGGACTTCTTCTCTGTGTTGGCTCTGGAGAAAGGTCCTTGTTTTCAGTCTGCCTTTTGCCTGAAAACACATCCACACAGGAACCTTGAATCCAAGGGACACACTTGACTCCCAACAGTGTTTTCTTGGTGGTATGAGGTTCCTATGTCTCTCTCCTTGCTTCTCTCTTTTATGTCTCAAAAGAGACTGGTTTAAGACACTATTTTGTAGATTTCATCAATGTAACTGTCTAGTACAAAGTACAGACTGACTTGAAGAGACTGCTGGTGAAATTATGGAATTCAAGCACAATTTTGGTGAGGACTTAGAAGCAACAGAAGAGAGCCATTACCCTGAACATGGCAAAGATCACAAGCAGCAGCAGCAAAGTGAGAGCAGCAGAGCAAGGAGACTAGCACGACATGGCAATGGAGCCAACCCACAGGGCAGGAAGATCAGAGCAGAACTACCTTATAAGGTTTCCAAGAACAGCTGTGACTCAAACTACAGACCTTTAGGATAGCAGCTGAGCTCTTAACCACTGCATCACCAGGGTACCACACTAAAAACACTCATCATTGTTGAGTAAATTCTGACTCATAGGGATCCTGCAGGACAGAGTAGAATGGCCACATGTGGTTTCCAAGGAGTTCCTGTAGGATTTGAACCACTGATTTTGTTAGCAGCCTAGCTGTTAAAACACTATGCTATCAGAGTTTTCAAGGTTCCACGGTTCCCAGGGTTCCAAACTAGGGGCCCTGATATATATATCCTAAAATATAGGATAAAGACCATAATTAACATCATAAAAACACCAGAAGATATACAAATGGGGTCCTCAAAAAACGAAACACTTACTATACTCACCAAAAAAGGAAAAAGAGAATCACAGATTGAGAAAAAAATGTTTAGCTACGACATATCTGACAAAGGTCTAATCTCTAAAATCTGTAAGAAAATCAAACACCTCTAAAATAAAAAGAAAAAAATACTATTTAAAAATGAGGAAATGATATAAACAAGCCCTTTATCAAAGAAAACGTTCAGATGGCTAACAGACACATGAACGAGTTCTCACAATCACTAACCATTAAAATCAATGGTAATACAACAACAGCTCTGATGGTCAGTCTAGAAAGAGAGTTTCAAAACTGCTTTGAAGGTTAGACCAGGCACCGGTGTTGGTGCATTGGTTCCAAAAGGGAATACTTCAAAGGTGACCACAGTGATACTCAGCAATGAGATATGCAGCACTTTATCTAGGTGAGTTCACGAATTTAACTGGCAGTTCTTGTATGCATACCCATGTTTGTGGCAGCATCATTTACAGCAGTTAAAGATGGAAACAACCTAAGCAATCATCAACATATGGCAGGATAAATAAACTACAGTACATACACAATGGAATACTATGCAATGATAGAAGAAGACAGATAATGTGAAACATCTCACAACGTGGATGAGTATACGCGGCAATATGCTAAGTGAAATATGTCAGTTGCAGAAATGACAAATACGAGGAGGGCCAAGATGGCATGCTAGACACACGTCTCCTCAATTCCCTCGGAAAACTAAGGCCTAGAATGATAACTGAATGGAGCAGTGGACATCAAGGAAGCCCTAGGACCTGGCATGGTGTTGTCAGATTTGACCAGGCATCAGTCACAGACTAAACTACCCTCTCAAAGATGAGTCAGTGGCCAGTCACTGACCCCCTCTCCTGCTGACTCACCATACTGGAGGGCTTCAGGTAATGAATACTTTGTTATACAGGAAGTGGGGACTGAGCATGAGCAGAAAGATATACCAAAATGTGATGCTTAAGTAAACAGTGTATAGCGCAGCAGAGAGACAGTCCATGGGACAGTCATACTGAGAGTCTGGATGCTGACTGAGGGCTCCACTGCCCCAGCACCCTCTCTATTCTTAACTGTGCCACAGACTGCTGTTTCACAGCAGCAAGGGCAGCTTGGCCAGGACATCATTTGGGTCGGCTAGGAGACGGAGTCATCCAGCCAGGGGATTTAGCTGTGGCTGATTTTCAAGTGGAGCAGCGGCCCATCTGGCTAGTGCTTCTCTGGCAGAAAAGCAGAGTTTGAGACAATTTGTGTATAGATTCATAGGTAGGGGCTGGCAGAAGATGGCTGGAAGGCTCTAATCTCTCCTAACACTTTAGACCAGTCATGGCATCTGGGGACGGCCTATGAAGTACTCTGGTTGTTGGCTGGAAGGTGAGGCCTGCCACACCTGCAGGCCTGACTGTTCTGGACAGCAGTTGGACAGCTCCCTGCTTAGAAGTAAAGTATCTTTTTAAGTAAGACCACCTAGAGAACTGACGGCTGAGAGACCCAGCAACATCTCCTCAACCCTCAACTGATCCACATCATAGGCTTGGCTGATGGCCCCCCAGTGACTCTGCAAGTGAGGCAGCATCTCTGCCAGTCAGGAAGCAGAGTCTGCCACTTCCACAGAAGTCCATCCACCTGGGGACAGTCACTACAGTACAGAGAGACAGCTGGTGACCAACTCCCCTCTTACAACTATGCCTCAGCTCCTGTTAAGGTAACACCAGAGAAATCACACAGCTTCTAGATGGCACACAGACAACAGACTGTAGGTAACTATTTAAAGAAGCAGTCCACCATGCCTCCAGAAAACTCCCAAAATAAAGAATCAAATAAACCTCCCAGATAAAGCCTTTCTGAAACTACTGGACGTCAATTACAAAAGAATTATATAGACAGCCCTCCTAGAGATTAAATAAAATGCAGGAGAACAAAATGGAAAGTTAATTAAGCTATTTGAACTAATGGACCATCAATGATCTGAAACACTGCAAATCAGTAACAAAATTACAGAATCAGACATTCAATCCAAAGCCTGAAGAGCAGAATTCAGAGATGGAAGTCAGACTTAGTGACCCTGAGGATAGAGCAACTAACACCAGCATTTATGTGGATAAATCAGAGAAAATGAATAGGAAAAATGATGTAGCATTAAGAAACATGTGGGACTATGTTAAGAGGAACAGTCTAAGAATAAATGGAGTTCCTGAACAAGGATGGATACATGAAAGCACAAAGAGCACTGCTGTAGAGTTGCTGACACAAAACTTCCCTGAGATTATGAATGAAGATAACATAGATATTCAAGATGTGTATCTAATGCCACAGAATTAGAACCCAAAAGAAAGACACCAACACATATGTTTTAGTCAGCTAGGCTGCTCTAACAGAAATACCACAGAGTGGATGGCTTTAACAAAGAAAGATTTATTCTTACACAGTTCGGTAGGTTGGAAGTCCATATTGAGGGTGTCTGCTCCAGGGAAAGACTTTTCCCTTGTCGGCTCTGGAGAAAAGTCCGGTATTGCATCAGTCTTTGTCCAGGGAGCGTCCTAACGCAAGAACCTCTGGTCTGAACGACGCGCTCTGCTCCCGGTGCTGCTTGCTTGATGGTAGCGAGGTTCCCAAATTGTCCTTTGTTTCTTTTTCCTTTTATTCCTTGCAAGCTAAAAGCATTAAGGGTGGGGCAAGCCATACTCCAGGGAAACTCCCCCCACAGCAGGAATTCACAGCCCTACCCTAATCCTTTAACATACAGGTTAGCAAAACCACACAATGGAGGACAGTCCCAAGATACTGGGAACCATATCCCAGCCACATGGCTGCACACATTTTTGGGGGGATACAATTCCAACCATGACAACATATTATAACAAAGCTTAATAAAATGAAACATAAACAAATCTTCTTAAGGCTGTGGAGCTCAAAGTAAAGCTACCATTCAGAAGGAAACCCTGTAGGCTATCATCTGACTTCTCCACAAAAATGACGCTGGTAAGAAAGCAGTGAGATGACACATTCAAAACCCAAAAGGAAAAAACTGCCAACCAAGACTGATAAATCCTGCAAAACTGTCTCTCAAATACGATGGTAAAATTAAGACACTGACAGATAAGCAGAAGCTTAGAGACTTTGTAAAAACCAAACCTAAACTACGAGATACTAAAAGAAGCACTTTGCTTAGACAAAAACATTATGTGTATAGTTAAGAAGGCAATATAGGACACAACATCTAGAATCCTACTGACTTATGGAGGTCAATAAGCTCAATCAAAACTACATTAATAAAAGAAGGGAACCAGTGATCACAACATGAAAACTATGACATTGCCACACTAAGAAACAGGGGTACGTTACCATAGGTGAGGATGAAGAGGAAATTAAAGAGATACACAGAAGTTAAAGTTTGGTTTAAACTTAGAACAGTAAGGGGGATCTTAGGAATAGCTACAAAGCAAAATAACAATGTGACATATCAAAACAAGAAGCATAATACAGGAGTCTCAACAAAACCAACAATGAAAAAGATGATAAGTCAACCCATAAACAATGACCCAGAACAGAACTTTAAGAAAAACACAGAAAATGTCAACACAAAAATAAATTAATCAAATGACAGCACTAAACACAAACCTATCAATAATTACACTGAACATAAACAGCCTGAATGCTCCAATACAGGGACAACGAGTGACATTAGGGATCAAAACACACGACTTGTCTATCTACTGCTTACAAGAAACACACGTAAGGCTCAAAGATATGAACAAACTGAAAATCACAGGATGGAGATATATATACCAAGTCAATAACATACAAAGAAGAGCAGGAGTGGCAATACTAATCTCAAACAAAATAGACTTTCATTTAAGACCCACCATCATGGACAAGGGTGATCACTATTGCTGAAAGGTTCAATATATAAGCAGAACATTACAATATTAAATATTTATGCACCCAGTACCACAGCATCTAAATACAGTGAATGAACACTGACAACACTGAAAAATGAGATAGACCACTCCACAGTAACAGCTGGAGACATCAACACTCCACTTTCAGTAATGGACAGATCATCCACAAAAGAGCTCAGTAAAGATACAAAAGATCTTACTGCATCAATTAACCAACCAGACCTTATCAACATATATATGACTTTTTACCCATCAACAGATAAGTACACCTTCCTCTCCAATGCACATGGAACATGTTCCTGAATAGATCACGTGTTAACACACAAAGCAAGGCTCAACAAATCAAACCACTGAATTATTGCAAAGCATCTTCACAAAAGTTGAAATCAACAGCAGAAAAATCACAGGTGGAAATTCGAACTCATTTGAAACTGAACAGCACCTTGCTCAAATATCCATGACTCATACAAGAAATCAAGGATGAAATAAAGGAATTTATGGAATCAAATGAGAAAGAAAACACATCTTACCAGAACCTATGGGATACAGTAAAAGTGGTGCTCAGTCAATTTATCTCTGTAAATACACACATCATGAAGGAAGAAAAGGCCAAAACTAAAGAACTAACTCTACAGCCTGAACAAGTAAAAAGACAGCAACAGAGAAACCCCTCAGTCCCCAGAAGAAAACAGATACTAAAGATCAGAGGACAACTAAATGAATTACAGAATAGAAAAACAATGCAAAAATTATCAAAATCAAAAGCTAGTTTTCTGAAAAGATCAATAAAATTGATAAACCACTAGCTAAACTTACTAAAGAAAAAACAGGAGCAGAAACAAATAACCCAGATAGGAAATGAGATGGGACATGTCACAACAGTTCCAACTGAAATAAAAAGTATCACAACAGAATACTATGAAAGACTGTACTGTATCAGACTTGAAAACCTAGAGAAAATGGACAAATTTCTAGATTCATATCACCTACCAAAATTATCATAAGGAGAAGTAGAACAACTTGATACATCCATCACAAAGGAAAACACTGAAAAAGTTATCAAAAAACTACCAACCAAAACACGGCCTGGCCCATATGGCTTCCCTGGCGAATACTATCAAATTTTTAGAGAAGAGTTAACTCCAATACTATTAAGGTTATTTCATATCCCAGAATGGGATGGAATACTCCCAAGTTCATTCTATGAAGCCAGCATAACCCTCATACCAAAGCCAGGGAAACAGCCCCCCAAAAAAGAAAATTACAGATCAGTATCACTCATGAACCTAGATGCAAAAATCTTCAACAAAATCCTTGCCAATGGAAGTCAACAGCATATCAAAAAAATAATTCACCATGACGAAGTCGGATTTATACTAAGGATGCAAGGCTGTTTCAACATCAGAAAAACAATTAACGTGAGCAAAAGGGGTAAGAATCACCTGATTTTGTCAACTGATGCATAAAAGGCATCTGACAAAGTCCAACATCCTTTCATGTTAAAAGCTCTCAGCAAAATAGGAATACAGGGGAAATTCCTCAACACAAAAAGGGGCATCTATGCAAAGCCAACCACCTACATCATCTCAAATAGAGAGAGACTCAAAGAATTTCCCCTGAGAACAAGAACTAGACAAGGATGCCCACTTTCAGCACTTCTATTCAACATTGTACCAGAGGTTGTAGCCAGAGCAATTGGACAAGAAATCAATGGCATCCATATTGGCAAAGAAGAAGTAGAAACCTCCCTATTCACAGACAATATGATTGTATACACAGAAAACCCTAAAGAACCCACAAGTAAACTACTAGAACTAATAGGGGAGTTCAGCAAAGTACTGGGATGTAAGATAAACATAAGTAAGTAAGTAGTATTCCTTTATGTCAACAAAGAGATCATCAAAGAAGAAATAACCATATCATTTACTAAGGCCCCAAGAAGATAGAATACTCAGGGATAAATCTAACTAGAGAAATAAGAGACCTATACAGAGAAAATCACAAGATCTTACTGCAAGAAACAAAAAGAGACTGACATAAATAGAGAAACTGACACTGCTGACGGATAGGAAGTCTCAACATTGTGAAAATGGCTGTTTTATCCACAGGAATCTATACATCCAATGCAATCCCAATACAAATCCCAGTAATATTTTTTAATGAGATGGAGAAACTAATCACCAACTTTGTTTGGAAAGGGAAGAAACTCCAGATAAGCAGACCACTACTGAAGAACAGGAACACAGTGGGAGGCCTCACATTACCCAACATTAGAACCTATTACCCTGCCACAGCAGTGAAGACAGACTGGTACTGGTACTGGTACAGAGACATACAGACCAATGGAAGAGAGGTGAGACCCCAGAAATGCCACCATCCTCTTATGAACAGTTGATATTCGACAGACGACCTAAGATTGTAAACTGGTGTAAAAACAGTCCCTTTAAGAAATGGTGCTGGCAAAACTGGATATTCATTTACAAAACCTGAAACAAGACCCATATCTCACACCTTATACAAAAACTAACTCAAAAGAGATCAAAGACCTAAATATCAAAATGAAAACAATAAATATCATGCAAGAAAAAGTGAGGTCAACGATGGAAGTTCTAATATACAGTTTAGGCAGACTTCAAAATCTCACAAAGGACGATTAATAGGAAACAAAACATAAATAGGAACTACTAAGAATCAAACACTTTTGCTCATCCAATTCTTTATCAAGAGTCAAAAGACCACCTACAGAATGGGAAAAATACTTGGCAACTACATGTCAGACTGACATCTGATCTCCATAATCTACAAGGTACTGAAAAATATCAACAAGAAAAAGGTATATAACCAAATTAAGCAATGGGCAAAGGAGATAGGTAGACACTTGACTAGAGAGGACATCCAGGCAGCCAAAAGACACATGAGGAAATGCTCACAATCTTTAGCTATCAGAAAAATCCAAATCAAAACTACCATGAGATACCATCTCACCCCAACAAGGTTGGCAATAATCCAAAAAACACAAAACAACAAACACTCAAGAGTTTGTGGAAAGATCGGAACTCTCCTACACTGCTGGCAGAAATGCAAATTGGTACAACCTCTGTGGAAAGCAATCTGGTGCTTCCTTAAAAAGCTGAAAATAGATATATCATTTGATCCTGTAATCCCACTGCTCAGAATTTATCCTACAGAAACAAAGGCTGTCACATGAACAGAGACATGTACATGAATGTCTACTGCAGCACAGTCCACAACAGCAAAAAGATGGAATCAACCTAGACGCCCATCAACAGATGAACAGATAAACAAAGTACGGTACATATATTCAAAGGAATACTACCCAAATGACAAAGGAACAATGATCATTTTAGGAAACATCTCGTAACCTGGTTTCAACTGAAGACATTATGCTCAGTGAAATCAGTCACAGGCAAAAGGCCAAATATCGTGTAAGACCCCTGCTACATGGACATAAAAACAGACTTATGCACAGAAAACAAGACTCTCTGACAGCTACAAGAGTAAGGAGGGAGAGAGAGGGTTCGTCATAGATTAGATAGCTGATAGAAATTTGGTTACATGAAAGCAGTGACAGCACACAGTAGAAAGCAGTTTATGGACTTCACCATAAACAAAATTCTTCTAAAGGAAACAGAGTAGCAGGGATAGGGGCTGGGGACCATGCTCTTGGGGGACATGCAGGTCAACTGGCAAATTAGTCTATTGCTAAGAGAGTTTTCTACACACCATGTTAGTGAGTGGTATCTGGGGTCTTAAAAGCTAGTGAGCAACCATCTAAGGCACACCAAATGATTCCAACTCAGTCAGAAGAGATGATTACCGAGAACATCAGAAACACGAAAAAAAAAAGGGCCCAGGAGACAGAACTGTATCAAAATGTGACCAGAAGAACCAAATGGTGCCTGGCCACAACCAAAGACAGCTGTAATGGGGCACACAAAGTTGAGTCTCTGTGGCAACATGAGAAAAAAAGGGGTGCAGCTCAAGAACTCTACTAAAAGACCACACAACTGATGGTCTGACAGTGCAACAAATCCCCTGGGAGCATGGCCACCAGACACACTCGTACCTCTGTCTAGAAAACACTACTGAGGTCAACTCTTCAGACAAAAATGGACTAGACTTGGTGACAGAATGTAACCATATGGTGTACTTTATACTTCTATGCATTTCTACTGGGCTCTTTTAGATGGCAGAGAAGAGAGTGGAGAGGAGGGGGCAGGAGCTTGTTAAGAGGATACAAGTATAAAATGAAAAGGAAGAGTATGTTGTCATGTGGCAAGGAGAGCAGAAGAGTGGTAGACATGCAGACATGCAAAATTGATTCAGATTGTATACTTTCACTTAATCACAATAATAATAATAAAAGACAAATGGTGCATGAGATCACTATTATAGAAACACACAAAAACATTTGTATACAGAAAAAAAACAAGGGAAAAGAGGAGAAAAACACTAACTAGATATGTGTTAACTTGGGTGAATGATAAGGCAGTATACAATACTAAGAAAGTCAGTACAAGTTGACTAGAAGCTTCACAAATACATCCAAACTCCCTGAGAGACCAACCTACTGGGTAAGTGCTGGGGGCCACGGTCTTGGGGGATATCTAGTTCAACTGGCATAACACAGTTTATTAAAAGAAATGCTCTACATACACCTGTGGTAAGTAGCATGTAGGTTCTAAAAGCCTGCAACAGGCCATCTAAGATACATCTACTGGTCCAATCCCAACTAAAGCAAAGGAGAATGAAGAAAACCAAAAGCAGAAGAGAAAGATTACACCAAAGGCTTAATGGACCACAACTATCTTTATCTCCAACAAACTGAGGCCAGAACAAGTAGATGGTATCTGGTTACCACCACCAAGTGCTCTGGCAGGAGTTACAGTAAAAGGTCCTAGACAAAGCAGGAGAAAAATACTGAACAAATTTCAAATTCACACAGACAAAAGAGAAAGACCCAGTCTGGCCATCTGAGAGACTGGAGAAACTGAGAGTATAGTCCCCAGATGTCCTTTTTAACTTGGTACTGAAGTCACTCCCGAGGGTCATCCTTCTGTCAAAGATGACAAAGGGCCAACAATAACATACATGAGGAAGAGGCTTCACAGTCTAATCACATATATGGGACTAATGGGCGCATCAGCCTAAAAGCAAAGACAAGAAAGCGGCAAGTGACAAGAAAACCTAATGAACGGAAACAGAAAACCCAAGCATTGCGTTCTCCTACTGTTCAATGTCGGTACTCGCAATCTTCAGAACAACAGTAAAAAGGTGTTCTTTTCATTCTATAAAACGAAAATGCTCACAGAAGCTAAGTAACTTTGAACTTCAAAGTCATAAAAGAGAGGAGATTAAAGCTATGTCTGCAAGTAATTCCATGGCCTTTCTTCTATCCCATTTATATGTATTAAATTGTGTCTACCTAGAATATGAGGTCTGACAATTAAGTTTGCGAACTTGCCACTGTGTGCTTACATTAGCAGCACTGTACAAAACAACTTGGTGAAGTTTCATAACCTTGGTACATCAGTGTCTCACAGCTGTGTTCTTGTCAACATATGGTGGTGTCTTGCTGAGTGGCATTCATTACGGTTGTTGCATATTTTTGTACGCCATTGTAAGAAGGTTGGAATTCAAATTAGAGCAATGAACAAACGTGAAATTTCTTGTAAAACTTGGCAAGAGTAGAAGTGAAATGAGAGACATTTTAGTCCAAGCTTATGAGGATAATGCCATGAAGAAAACGACAATGTACAAATGGACTAAACTAAACATTTTTCTGAGAGAGAAAGGGAGAGAGATAAAGGGAGGTCAGGGTAGCCAATAATGAGAACTGACAAAAATACTGCAAAAATTCACTGAATTATGTGTCAAAATTGTCAGCTGACTGTGGGAAGCATAGTAGACCAAGTAAACATCGACAGAGAGACAGTCAGGAAAATCTGAACTGAAAATTTTGGCGCAAGAAAGGAGCATGCAAAAGCGGTCCTAAAGGAGCTCACTGATGAACAAAAGTAAAGGAGAGTCAAAGTTTGCCAAGACCTCCTGAAGGGACAAGATGGTGCTTTGGGCTATGTTATCACTGGTAGTGAAAGACAGGTGTACCCATACGACCCTACAGCAAAGAGGTCAAAGGGCACAATGGAAATCAGCCAATTCTCCACAACTAAAAAAGTCCTGTCAGTCCAAATCAAGAGTTAAAACAATGTTACTACTTTTTTGGATATGAGAGGGATTGTTCCTTATGAATTTGTACCAACCAGACAAATGGTTAACCAAGTTTATTACATGGAAGTCATGAAAAGACTATATGAAAAAGTGAGACGAAGACAATCTAAACTTTTCAACAACAACTCATGCCTCCTGCAGCACAACAACATACCAGTTCAAGCTACAGTGTCTGTGAGGGAGTTTTTAGCCAGTAAACAAATAACTATATTGGAATACCCTCCCTACTCACCTGATCTGGACCCCAATGACTTTATTCTTTATCTAAAGATAAAGGAAATACTGAAAGTAAGATATTTTGATAATAATGAGGACATCAAGGGCAGTATGATGACAGCTCTGATGGCCATTCCAGAAAAAGAGTTCCAAAATTGCTTTCAAGGATGGACCCAGTTACTGGCATCAGTGCATAGCTTCTCAGGGGAGTACTTCAAAGGTGACCACAGTGATATTTGGAATGAGGTATGTAGCACTTTGTCTAAGATGACTTCACGAACTTAACTGTCAGACCTCTTATGTTTGAATCCTAACGCCTAGATGTAATTCCATTTGGGAATCAAGTTTTCTTTTTACCTGTTCTTTCTTACCTATCAGTGTAGCATATATCTTGCTGTATGCCACTGAGTCAATTTCGACTCATAGTGATCCTACAGGACAGAGTAGAACTGCTCAACAGGGTTTCCTAGGAGTGGTGGTGAATTTAAACCCCAAATCCCATCATTTAGTTTATATTCCAAATCTACTCATTTCTAGGTTATACAAAGAGTAGGTCAAAGGCAAAAGAGAGCACAAAATGGAACAGATAGAAACCATGTGCCTGAAGATCACCAAAGAAAGTCAAGAAGCTGGGGCTACAGAAGCTGAAAGACACAAGGATTTTCCTCCATAGCCAACAGACACAGAGCCTTCCCCTAGGGTAGGTACCCTAAATTTGTACTTCTAGCTTCCTACACTGTGAGAAAACAAATTTGTTTTTATTACAATCCACTTCTAGTATCTGTTACACCAGTACTAAAAAACTAAGACACCCATGTTTCTCACTAGTGTGAAAATTTCAAATAATAATGTACAAATCACGCAACTTCTTCTTCCAGTTAGTAAATGTCTTGAAAAGTTCTATGTGTTCCCCAAAGGGTAAATAAGACATTGACCAACAAAAGTGCTCACAGCACAGGACCATCTCTGTCTCTCTCTCTAGGTGTGACAAACCACTCCTGACTTGAAGGAACAAAACAAGAAGGAAGAGGTAAAGAAAGAATGAAAGGATGGTGCTCAGTTACCACCACTAACTGCTCTGGCAGGGATCACAATAGAAGGTCCCAGACAGAGCAGGAAACAAACACACAACAAACTTCAAAGTCTGGAAACAAACAAAGAAGAGCAGGCTTGCTGGTCTGGCAGAGACTGGAGAAATCCTGAGAGCGTGGCCCTCTCTTTTAACTCAGTACTAAAGCCACTCATGAAGTTCACCCTTCAGCCAAAATTAGATAGGGTGCAGTGGTTACGAGACTGTATGTTAACGAAAAGGTCAGTACTTGGAATCCACCAGCCACTCCTTAGAAGTGCTATGGGAAAGTTCTACTCTGTCCTATAGGGTCACTATGAGTCAGAATCAACTTGACAGCAACAGGGACACGCTTCATAGTTCAATCACATATACAAATTTAATGGGTACACCAGCCCGAAAGCAAAGACAAGAAGGCAGCAGGGGCCATGAATACTGGATGAATGGGAACAGGAAATCAAGACTGGAAAAGGACAGAGTGGTGACACATCGCAGAGTGGGTAACCAATGTCACAAAACAATTAGTGTATTAACTGTTTGATTAGAAACTAATCTGCTGTGTAAATTTTCACCTAAGATCACAATTAAGAAAATTAGATAGACAAATAGATAAATGAAAGTGACAAACAGAAACAAGTGTAGAAGAAAAGACAGAAAGACAGGAAGAACAAGGGGATCAGCAAAGACAGGAGAGTGGAAAAAATAATGATAATAACCAATAAATTTCACAGATACAGAGAGCCAAAATCAGACAGACACAGAGGGAGGGGAAACAAAAATAAACCAGCCTCAGAAATAAGGAAGCACTGGGGAGGAGACAGGAACATAGAACAGCAGAAAGGGATGGGGCAGAGTCGAGATGGCCAACTAAACACACATCTCCCCAAATCCCTCTGGAAACCAAGACCTGAACTGATAATGAAACAGAGCCTTCTGGACACCCAGAGAGCCCTAGGACGTGGCATAGGGCTGTTAATTTGGACTTCATACCACTGAATGCAAAACCTCCTCTCTTTCACTGACCCCACACTTGGCGCGTGTGGGCTTGTACAGACCAAAAGTAACTCACCATTTCAATTTTTTTTTTCTCTGTATTGGCCAGCGTGCAGAGCTGGGACTTGACTAGCCGCTGATCTCAGACACACTGCTGGTAGGATTGGCGAGCACAACTGCCATGTTCTGAGAACCTGGCTTTGGACTCTGTGGATCTCAGCTCCTTTGGCCTATCTTTCTACCTCCACCACGTGGTAGCCGTACGGATGTGGCGGCGACCTTGTGCAGGACGCCATCGTGATCCATTGGGAGATGGAGACACCCAGGCAGAGGCCCCAGCTGGACTTGGTTCCTGGGCTGGGAAGCAGCGCCTGCCGGGTGGAGAGTGCTTTTCCCACACAGAGGCGGTGTTTTATACTGTGTTGCCTGAGGCTGGGGCCCAGCAATGGAGGCTGTGGACTCTGAACATCTCGGCACTTTTGGCCTCTCTTTCTGCCAGTAGCCTGATCCCAGCCAGGTAGCGAGCTTGTGCGGGACGCCACCTTGTTCCACTTCTAACCCTCAGCTACTCTTTATTCTATCACCTTGTTTTGCTTTCTTCGTAACATTCATTAATCAATACAAGTATCTTAATGTTTATAAATAAATTGGTGTCTACTTACACAGGTGAATATAAATTCTAATGGCAAGAATACTGTACCTTGTTCAAAGACTTATCTCCAGGGCCTAGAATATGGTATACATTATATGCTCCAAAAATTCAGTGAATGGATAAATGAAAAATGACAATAATACTTATAATACAAATAAGACACAAATAAAATGTTCCCTAAGGGATCTTCACAAACAACTAAACTGTCATAGTTGAAAACTGCTAGCCCTAAAACCAAAACCTGTTGCCAGTGAGTTGATTCTAACTCACAGTGACCCTACCGGACAGAACAGAACTTCTCCATAGTTCCCAAGGAATGCCCAGTGAATTGGAACTGGCAACTCTTTGGTTAACAGTTGTAACATTTTACCACTGAGCCCTAGAAGGGTTTTAATCTATAAATTCTATAGGCACAGGCTACACCAGCCATATTTGAATGTTTACTATATTAAAATCCTAACTCAACTGTGAATCTCGTTTTAATTTTTCAAATGTCAAATCTCAAATTATTTCATTAGGTTTAAAAAGATTTTTAACTGATGGGTTTTTAGCTATAACAACATATGCTAAGTAGTCATTGTAACAGGTGCAAATTGGTATACTAATCGCATCCTCAGGTTTTCAAATTAAATCAGCATTCACAGCCCAACATTTCGGTATGTCACTTGTCCTATACGTGGATTAAAGGAAGGCAAGATCAGTTTTGAGGCTCATTTTACTGGAAGATTTAAAATAAAAAACCCTCATTAACTAAAATGCAGTACATATGAAGCTGAGGAAAATATTAAACAGGAAACAGGAAATGGACACAAAAGCCTATTCACACATTTCTGGAGAAGTCTGCCTTAATAAAGAGGCATAATTTTGTGCGGCCATAGTGTACTGCGAACAATAAGGCTTCCGTATCATTACCCTATTTCTTAAACTAGTGTCCTACAAAACATGAAATGGTATGTACAAACCTACAAGCAGTATTTTGAAGAACAGACTTAAAGGAGAGAATAGGTCATATAAGGTTAGAAGACCTCAGCAGAGAAACAAAATCAAAGTTCCCTAATCTCAAATTCTGAGATCCGCATTGTACTTTCATTTGTTCTAATTCTATTCCATCAGAAATATACAAAATAAGTGGAAAGATTAACTGCCCCAGGAGATGCTAGCCCTGCTTCTTTACCTCTTCTCACCCCATCCTGAAAACTTACTGTAAGAGGACAGACATGAGGCTCTACCAAGTTTAAGGTATGTATTTGGATACACTACTAAGTTTTGAAATTTTCCGACAAGCTAGCCAATTAAAAACAGCTGTAACTCTAAAAACAAAACAATCTTTTCTACCACCTAAGAGACCAAAACAACTTTCAAATACAAAATGAAGCATTTACGTATCTACATACTCTAACATAATCTTTGAAGATTAGTTAATATGAGCAATTTCTAAGGAGATATGATAAAATGTCGATTTTCTGTATTTTGAATTCATTAAAGAATAAGACTGATACTGTGTTTTTCACATGAGTGGTATAATCTCTAAAATATATTAATATAAAATTTAAATAAAAAGATTATCAATTCTGCTTTATTGGAAACCAGAGCTCCTACATAATAATATGCACGTATTTAAAATTCTTGAAAGCAAATGTCAAGTACTCTACACAATTTCTATACACAGCAGGTAGTAAAGCAAGAAAAGAAGTGACACAGCTCCTCTTCTTAAAAGAGATCTACAATGGGCAACTGTTAGACAGCACTCACATACTACAGGTCTATGCATGAAAGATGTTGTGGCTATTAACAATTTAAACCTTTACTGTATTTTGCTAATTGGTACATAGAACTTTAAAACTTTTGAGAGATAAAACATTCCACTCAATTCAATTCTTCATCATTGTTCATGTATTCCAACTAGGAACAAAGAGGAAAATAAATCTGCCTTTATTGCTGAAGAATCACAGATAATAGCGATGGCTGAATAATGCAGAGGAAAGATCTTTTGGTCCTTTAACAAGTTTAACATACAGAATGCGTTCTCTATTTGTGTTAATAGTTCCTGTTTGCATGTAAAAACTATTATTTTTAAAATTGCCTTTCTTCGTACTTAATAAGCACAAGTTTTATATAGCCTGACAACAGGTAAAAATATTACTTTTGATTGTTACTGACATGTAATAAGTATTAACTAACTTTCCAAAAAGTGCAGAAAAAGTAACATTTACCCCTATGTTTACCAAGTCTTATCACTGTCCATTAGTGTTTGATATGTTCAGTCATTCCCTCCGCTGTCTCTCTCTGACACGTTGCTCACATGTATGCACACATGCACACACACAGATAGTGCTAAAAACCCAGCCAGTTACACAATAACGATTTCACTGTGAAATTTACTCCTTCAAAATCATTATATTTCTTCTTAGAATTTTAAGCAATAATTGCCATGACAGGTCTATTCACCAATTTTTTCCAATAGTTTTTGAGTAGTTTAAAAAATCGACACATGGAAATACATTTTTTAAAATGTAGTTTTTAAAACAAAACTCATGTTAGGAATTAACATTTCTATTTAGTCAGTGCTTTTTCTCTTTTTACTTCAATAGTCTCATTGAACACAAATAAGCATCTGAAAGTAAAAAACCTGAAGAAATGTTTTTCCATATTTAGTAAATCTTAAAGGAAAAAAAACCTCATAAGCTAAACTGCTGCCATGGTAGGTTCTCAAAGACTGCTATTCTTTGATGTAAAATGAAATACTACTTAGTGAATAAAACATAAGGAAAAAAAACCCTCCTGTCTACCCTTCAAAGAGACATATCCTTTGACCCACTGCTCCAGACTAAAGCCTTGAAATTTTTGCACAAGAATGCTGCGTGAGGGAAGCCCAGACAAAACAGACACTTGAGATGCTAGAAGCCTGTACAGCTCCAATCGCAGACACTATTCCTACCAATAATCTAGCAGAGATAGTGCTGCCATACTCCAAAAGAAAGTAATCTCACCAAAAGAAAACTGACCCCTTGGGAGGAGGAAAAAAAGCAAAACAGTCAAAGTAAATGTTAAGCCTTTACTTTAGGTTTATCTTTATGTGCAAGGCACCTTTAATAATCAATTTTTAATTCAAGTTTACAGACTTATAAAAAGCATTCATCCATAAACATTTAGTATGTTAGGAGGTAAAAATAACATAAAACAAATACATGTGCAGCAAGTATTTATTTATAAATGCTGCAAAAATTATTCAATTTTACAAATTTCTTAGAACAAGCTCAAACAATGCTAAAACTGTAAAAACTACCAGGAGAGGCAACAAAATTTCAATTAAACAACTTGTTGCTGCCTGCAGACGTTTTAAAATAGCAACTTTATCACCTACCCTGCCTAGCATGCTACCAACACCATCTGCTTGATCAAAGAAGAATTACTTCTTACAAGTATCAGCAAGTACCAAAGCTTTAACTATGTTACTGTTACTTGGAAAAAAAACTATCTTTCAAGTAGTTAGATACAACAAATTGGCAATATTCAGAACACTGGCTCTGTTTTACATGCACATCTAATTTTTAAAAAGATTAACAGAAGCTACTAAAAATGTCTAAAATATTAGGATTGTACATGAATAGCAGGAAATGCTAGTGGTGTAGTAGTTAAGGGCTACAGCTGCTAACCAAAAGGTAGGCAGTTCAAATCTATCAAGACCTCCTTGGAAACTCTATGGGGCAGTTCTATTTTGCCCTGTAAGGGCACTGTGAGTCGGAACCGACTCAACAGCAATGGATTGTATCAACAGCAATGTACTACTGTTTTTCAAAAAGGCAACAATGTACTATTGTTTTTCAAAAAAGCTTGGAAATGGTAGCTGTCCTTCTTTCATCCTACCTCCCAAAACACAGCTGAGGTTTACAGGCTGCTAGGGAAAAGTTCTCCATTTATATTGATGACGCGTGTACAACTAACCATAATACCCTTGTTTATGTACTTTTAGGAGTCCTGGTGGTACAGGGGTTAACAGCTCAATAGGAGTTCGAATCTGCCAGCTGCTCCTCTGATGCTCTATGGGGCAGCTCTACTCTGCCCAATGCAGCTGCTAGGACTCAGAACTGCTTGACAGCAACAGGTTTTTGGTATGCACTGTAAGAATTAAAACAGGTAGCGTGTAATAGTTTAAAAATAATAAAAATAAGCACCTAAATAAAAACAAACAATTGAAAGTGGAATAGAAACATAATGCCAAGCATATAAGTACTCAGTAAACAGACTCAGTAAACAGACTGAATGAAAGATGGTGGCCAAACATCATTTTTTATAAATTTTTGTAAAACTATTTATTTTTTATAACTTTTTGTAAAGCTACATATTCATTATAATTTTGTAAAGCTAGTATACTAATACTCAAGCTATTAAGGCTAATTTTACTTTTATTAATCAACTGAGACAATCTGTATATTTTATGAAGGCATTTTACTGTTTCTTATACTTAAATTTTAACTACAGTAGTAAAGAGTTAATATAAGGCAATGGCAACAAACATGGATTTAGTATTTTAAAAAGAGGTCATAAAAATTATTGAAAAGCAAATCAAAATAACACCTACATAAATCTAATTCACGCTTTCTTATTTGGGGTGCAATCTACTCAAAATCTTTAAACTGTATTGCAAATTTAACCTCCCTCTTGTATAGTACAAATGAATATAAAAAGACAACATGCTCATTGGGCTTGGGTATTCATCGATTGTACTCACAGGAGATTAAGGTGGGGCGTGGGCTGCATAAAGGGAAAAAAGTTACCCTCTTAATAAAACACAAAGGCAAAGACATTATTCACCCAGTCTCCATGGAACAGCTCCTCCAACAACAAAAACCAGGGCCAAGCACCCATCTGTAAGCTTTCTTCATTATCTGTAGTATCACGTATTTGGAAACAATCACAGTACAACTCACAAAAAGGCTGGGTGGGTTTTTTTTTTTTCTTTCAAGGATTGTGCTTCTAAATAAACTTATAAGATGATTTTCAGACGTTGTCATCTAGTCTTTTCAATTATGTAAAATCTTTTAGTCGCAAGGGTAAATACAAAAAAAAAGCAGTATATACACAACAAACATTGGACTAAGAATGCAGTTTTAAGAATGAATGACCAGAGATTTACTCTGCACATTAATATGAAATTCTTTCAATTTATGAATTATTTTAATTTTATCCTCCAATAATTTGTTTTTTAGCACTATCAGCATAGTACATAGTTCTACAATGATAGAACAGATTCTTTACACTTGAAAATACTGGCTCACAAAGGTACTGTTTCAACACAGTTTAGCTTAACTATTAAAAATACCTACCTAGAGTTTATGCTCTATTAAGAACCACATTTACAGGATCAAACTGACAACAGCACCTCAAAAAATTAGAGAACTTTAGGGAGTGGTGAGTTTATATTAACGGGGGAAGAACAATTCAGAAAGGGAGAGTGAAAATGGTTGTACACTTGAAGAATATAATCAATGATTCTAAATTGCACATGTAGAAACTGCTGAATGGTGTATGTTTTGTTACTTATGTTCACAACAATGAAATAAAATTAGAAAAAACAGCAGGAAACAAAAATCGAGTTCCAAAAAAAATGTTTTTAAGTGTTTTATAACAAAAGTGGCTAGTTGAACTTTCAACAACAACTCAACCATACAAGTGTGTTTCACCTCATGGAATATAATATACATATGTAACACAAAAAAATGTGATTCCTAAACACTAGTACTTTTTTACTGCTTTATTACGGACATTAAGTGAAACTGCCTTGAAAAATAAAGCTTTGAATGTGAAGAAGGAAAGAATTTAATTACTAGTAACAGAGTTTAGGGTAACTGCCTTGAGTTTTCCACGAAGGGGCCAACAATTTTACCGCCATTTTTTTTTCTTCTTTCACTGTGATGTCAACACAGTGAAAAAAGCAAATGAACCCTAAATATTACTATAAAAACAATTTGGACTCTGTGCACTTCCTAAAGTGGTCTTGGACATCCTACAGCGTTTGCAGACCACCATTTGAAAACCACTGATTCAGGACCAAACGGTGATTTGCAAATATGCAAGACTTTCATATAGAAAGTACCATGCCCTATATATTACTAGAGCAGACCTGTACAAATGAATAAGCCTAAACCAAAAACGTGATGGAAGCCACTGCTGTTGAAGCAATTCTGATTCACAGTGACCACACAGTGACAGAAGTTATATAAAAAAAAAAGAAGATTCAGTCAAGAAACAATCTTTTTGCTCATTTTTAAAAATTAAGGTATAATTTACAAACAGTAAAGCTCATCCTTTTTAATGTACAGTTACATGACATTCTTAAAACGAGAAAAAAACAAATAGGCATTCTGGCCATAAAGAGAAAAAAAAATGTCACCACAATCAAGATTTAGAACAGTTATATCTCCACCAAAATTCCTTCCATCTCTTTTATGGTAAACCTCTCTCCACATACAAAGCCCTTGACAACCACTGATCATTTCTGAGCCTAGAGCTCTGCCTATTCTAGAATGTCTTATACATGAAATCATACTTACATGGAGCCTATTGAGTACAACTTCTTTTATGAAGCATAATGCACTTCAAATTCATCTATGTTTGTTCCTTTCTACTGTTGAGTACAGACCCATTGCATACATGTAATAAAGCACATTTAAGCGTTTCTGGTTTTTAAAATTATGAGAAAAACTTATCAGAGACATACATATGCAAGATTTTACGTGAACATAAGACTTCATTTCATTGGACAAATGCTTAGGAATGGGACTGCTGGTCATATGGTAAACATATGTTTAACTTTATTAGAAACTTCCTGTTTTCCAAAATTGGTCGTACTATTTTGCATTCCTGCCAGCAGTGTATGAGTGTTCCAGTAGGTCTGCATCCTTGTGACCACTTAGTATTGTTAGGGTTTTTTCCACAACCATTTCCATAATGTGTAGTGGCATCTCACTGTAGTTCTAATATGCATTTTCTAAGGTGGTGCTATGGGTTTAAGCACTTGTCTTCTAACCAAAAGATCAGCAGTTTAAACCCACACAGTGTCTATGTGGAAGAAAAGACCTGATGCTCTGTGCCATCAAGATTACCACCTACGAAACCAGGGGCAGCGTAAGTCGGCACTGACTTGGCAACACACAACAACAGGCTTCATAGCACCTTGTTCAGGATCAGTGAATTACTGGCTGACTTATACTTCAAACTAAAAGGAAGAAAGCTTTAAAGGGTCATTAATAAACTCTATGAAGTTACAGAATATTACAAAGTATAAGTCATAATATTGGAACAAGGAAGCAACCTCTAGGTGTTCAAAAGAGCCAGAAAATGCTAAAATAATAGTACTATCATTAAGTCATAAACACATGGAATGTGTCAATCAAACTTCCTCTCATACACGTATTTAAAAAGAAATGAGACAAGTAGATCAGAGTGGATTAGATAAAATCATGAATCAATAATGAATTATTTTTATTCACAGACGGTAGTGACCATAACACCTTTAGTGCCACTTGTCATGATTTACCAGGACTGAATGAAACCCTCTATTACGACTTTACTTTTGAGTACTTTTAAAGTACAATTAATGGATGCTTTTTCCTCAGAATAGCTTTATGACACTGTATTAAGATAGTAAAAAAGTTCTGGGGAACTGCACTATTTGGACATATAATCTAGACTCCTAAAATGTACTTGAAGTGCCAGGGAAAGTTGAGAACTTAAAATATGAAGAGTTTTATATTTAGAATGGAAAAGTACTAATGAATTACCTGTCATTTATTGTAAACACAACAATATTTCACTACAAAATGTTAAAGGTCCCTATGAAACCTTTCTAATATTTCATTTCTAATGTTATTAATATAGCTTTTAATGTCACCATGGAGGCAAAGGTGTAGCTGATATAAAAATAATCATGGAAGCAGTGTAATCACTGCTACAAAATTTAATTCTCTTTACACAAATCTTCATTTTATCATTTTAAATAACTGACTTCACTATAAAGAACTTTCTATACTACCAGCAGTAGTCCTCATTTCTCATGCCAAAAAAACTTTTAAGCTGATAATAAGCAAATTTTTTTACATAATTTAATGAAGCTCTTACAGTAGAAAATGTGTCAAATTTACCACCTGCTGAAATATGACAGAATCATTCAACATATGCATTTAAATTTGAATAAAATTCATGCTTGCATAGAGATTAGAATAAATACATAAACATAAACACTTTAAAGAATACTCAAAAAAGAGAAAGAAGCTATATGCTACAATCAATACCACCACCACCCCTACTTCCCCCTCCCAAAACAAACTGCTATTGAGTCAGTTCCAACTCATAGCAACCTTACAGGACAGTGTAGAACTGCCACATAATTTCCAAGGAGTGTGTGGTGGATTCAAACTGTGCAACTTTTTGGTTAGGGGCTACAGCTCTTTACCAGTAGCTTACCAGGGTTTCCATATACACTTAGGGGTTATAGAAAACCTATTATTACTATTGTAACTAATATATACTGAATGTCTACTTTCTTGAGAATACTATGCTGGATAATTTTTATGTTACTGTCTCACTTATTTCACAAGAAGATGCTATTTGTCCTCCTTATACAGACTAAGAGACTAAGGCAAAGAAAAGTTAAATAACTTGTTTACGCCACACTGCAAGAAAGTGGTAAACTGAGAATCTGAATCCAAGAAGTCTGCTTCAAGTCTGTACTTTGAATCCCTATTTTGAGTAATGTATTAATTTACTCCTTTATGTTAGTGAATTAATGGCAATGGGGTAGTTTCAAAGAGCAAAAGGGAGATGGCAGTAGGAAGAGCAGTTACAATCTATTACAGTAGTCCAGTACAATCTCATTAATAAGCATTTTTTATGTAAATATTTACTGTGTTCATCATTAGATGCTGAGTCCATTTAACCCCGTTACAGTAAAACCCTAGGAGAACTGTTTAGGCCAGAAGAACAACTAATAAAGAGTGTCAGCACCTGTGAGGAACATGCTCCTCAGAACAATCAACTGTAAAAGACCATCTGACTAAGTACAAAAGTTCAGAAGGAATGAAGAAGCAGAAAAGATGGGCCAACAGTAACAGAAAATCCAGGAAGGAAGTAGGCAGAGTGCTGTCATAGTGAGGAAACCGCAACTAACGCCACAAAACAAAAAGGGTGCAAATTGTTGAATGGGAAATTAATTTACTGTGTATAACTTTTCACCCAAATCACAACAAATATTCAAAATTAAAAAAAAGTATCAAAGCATGAACAATGCCAGAAAACTATCTGATGGTCACGTGGACTTGGCCTAGAGCAAACAGTATGTTCTCATGAACATTTTAAAGGTCTTAAGCATAGGAACACCCTGGTGGCTATGTCTGCTAATCAAAAAGCCAACAGTTCGAATCTACCAGGTACTCTCTGGAAACTCTAAGGGGTAGTTCTAGTCTGTCCTTTGTATCACTGCAAGTCGGAACTGACTCAAAAGCAATGGTTAAGTAGGGTGGGGTGAGCTAACATTTTCCCTTAGTGTAACTCACTTAATACTTAGGCTTAAAACTAGAATTAAAAAGCAGTAGTTCTTTAAGGATACAATAATCTCTCAGAGATTATTATGAAGAAAACAGTAATATCCCTTTTTACAGATAAAACATAACTGATACTTCTTTAACTTTGAACTAGTTATATGTGAAAAGACAACTCAAAAGCTAGGTTTAAATGCATTTTTCAACACTACCAGTACTGTTATGTATACAAATGTACAGGCACAGTATATCACATACCAAAATGCAAACATTTATGGCTTTAGGTTCTTAAATTATACTGGGCGTGTTTATATGCTACAAAAATTCACTGCCATCAGTTAATTCCAACTCATAATGAGTGATCCTACAGGACAGAGTAGAGCTATCTCATAGGGTTTCCAAGGAGTGGCTAGTGGATTCCAACTCTGAACTTTTGGTTATACACTAATGCAAGTTAAGTACACTGAAAGATTCTAAGGTCTTTAAATTAATCCACTGAAATATAATTAGGTCTTAAAGCAAGGGAAGAAAATTAGTGGTAAAAGAAAAAAAAAGGGGGAGGAGGAAAGAAAGAAACTATGTAGTTCACTTACCTATCCATGTACCCAATACCCAGTATTTCTTGAATGCCTATTTTTTGTCAGTAGTGTGTTAGGGGAAAGATTGTGACCAAAACTACAAAATCCATGCCACAGATATAAATATGACACTACAAACATTACTGAATATTATAAAAGAGCAAGCACCTTTAGTCCAGGCTTAGCGTGCTATAGTACAGAGCATGAAAGAAAGTGGTGCAATGTGTACCTAGAGCTGGTGCAAGAGCTAAGTCATGTAGGCCTCCAGAGGACATGCTAGGATTTTAATTTTATCCTAAGACTATAGGAAGGTACCAAAAGAGTTTATTACAACACTGTAACAAAAACTAGTATTTTTAAAAGACTATTTTGGCTGTCCTATAGGAAATGAATTAGAGGAAGCTTAAGTATCTATGGAAATCTACCAAAAGGCTACTCAGTCAGTTGGCAAAATATGACAGTGGTCAGATAGATTATGATAATGACAATGTCTACAAGGCAGACCTAACATAATTTAAAGAGAAAAAACAACCAGTGTTACACATAGGATTTAAGTGTTCCAAACTGTCTTTTCTTCTATTTTTGTAAAAAAATCTGTCTATAGTACTAATGGTACAAACAGAAACTATGATCTATTATTTAATTATAATTACAGGCTCAAAGTTGAGTGACAAAAGGCCGCACAACAAATAGGAGTAATATATTCATATATTTACTAACGGTAAACCAGATATAAAAAAACACTTATACTACTACATATTTCCACCAGAGATCTTGGAAACAGTACAAAATATATGCTACTATACAATATAAGCATAAATATCAAAAGTAACAGACCACACATTTAAAAATTTTATAAGGAATGACGGCCAAAAATCTAATCTGCTGCTGATCAACAGAAGAATGGTATTCATTTCTTCCTTGTTATAATCTAATCTTCATGCACATGTAGAAATGGGAAGTGTGTGTTTGTGTGTGTGTGTATGTGTGTGTATACACACTGTATGTGTGTATATGTATACACACACATACATACAGTAACAAAAATATTGCATGATTTCAGGGAAGTCCAACTTACTATCTGTAAATATCTTACAGTATAATTAAAATGAAGTGTACCTAGGAAAATTTAAAAATATATATGCATTTTTACAAAATAAAAGTATTTCAACTGCCACTTGTAAATACCACCAAAATGGAAGCTTTTGGTACTTTTAACTTCTTAATATTTGTATATGATTTAATAATTCTATATAATGCATGATACACATTATCTTTTTGTGACTAGAACTTTTTCTCAAAATTTACAAGCAATCTAGAAATCCAAATTCAAATTACTTTCCCAGAAGAACTCAGAATACCAGGATGAAGTGCAATTGCACAAAAATAACTCTGAAGGCAGAACCACAGCAATATTCAGGAGAAAATCCTTACCAATTTTTCATCAACTGTGATGAGCTGCATGTCCTGAGTTTGGAACTGTGCCAATCTCCAAGTGGAAGTGCTCCACAACCTGCAGTGCAAGGCATTAAGTCAAAAAATAATCCATGCATTGAGAAAAGAAAAGCAGACAAATCATATTTAAAAAAGAGAAAAATGAGGGCACAAAAATCTTTTCTCCCCAGTTAATTCTGAGTTTTTGAAAAACTCTCATTTGACATTCACAACAGGCTGTACTTTATGTGAGTTTGTATAATCTTTGTCACAGAAATGCCACCAGTGACAAGGACTGTACTGCTCTCCATGGGTGTACAGTGGCTGACTTGTTGAGATTAGACAGAAAAATGCAAAGCTATATCAACTGCTCTGGAACTCTGATTTTTAAATGATGTTATCAGAAAGAAAACAAAATCTCAGGCATATTCTTAATGGCCTAAAATTAGCCTTATATAAGGTTAACGGACAAAAAGTTCCTTTGCCCTAAATAAGAATGATGTATATGATCATCACTAAAGGAGGACATCATTTTCGGTGAACCAGAGGGCCAGCAAGGGCAAGGGAGACCCTCAATGAGACAGACTGGAGCAACAGTCAGAGTGGCAGACTCACACATGCTGGCAATTACAAGGATAACAACACAGGATCTGGCAATGCTTTGTTCTGTTGTACGTAAGGTCACCTTGAGTCAGAGTCAACATATGGCTACTGACAACAACTTAAAGTATGCTTTGCAAGATACAGATACAAAATTCACTCTCAGGGGCTCAGAGTGGGTATTTGGGGATATCTCACAGAGGCTAGCAGGTAGTGTCCACAAAGGATTTGAAATTGAGGAACAATAAAAATGTGGGACTACTGAACAGGAGATACTTGTAATACCTGATAAGATACCTAGTAAACTAAATAAATAACTAGCGACCAACAATGAAAGCTACAGATGCAGGTAGTGATTTACTACCCATTAATTCTCGCATGGAAACCCTGGTGGTGTAGTAGGTTAAGTGCTACTTCTGCCAACAGGAAAGGCCAGCAGTTCCAATCCACAGGTGCTCCTTGGAAACTCTGTGGACTGTTCTACTCTGACCTACAGGGTCGCTATGAGGTGGACCAACTCAATGACAGTGGTGGGAACTCTCACACAATTTTACAGATGATCCTCTAGTGAAGAACAAAAGAAATTATTTGTTGAATGATAGTTATAATTGCCCTGCATCGAGCTGAAGAAGTCAAGCAGTGTAAGATATGTGCAATATAACACCCCCAAAAATTTAGAAACGGTGAGAGTAGGAGAGTGGACTTTAAACCATATCATCACACCAATATTCCATCACTAGGAAACCCTGGTGGCATAGTGTTAAGTGCTATGTGACTGCTAATCAGAACTTCGGTAGTTCAAATCCACCAGCTGCTGGAAACCCTACTGCGCAGTTCCACTCAGTACTAGAGAGCTGCAGTGAGTTGGAATCGACTCCACAGCACTGGGTTTGGTTTGGTTCGGTTATCACATCAGTATCACATTTTGCCCTATTTGTTTCAAGCTACTTTTCATGTCTTGTATCTGTACGTTTTTGAAAGTTCTAACAGCAGATAATAAAACTAGATCAGTTGTGAGTTGAATGATTATTATACTGTATTTCCATGGGGGCTTTCTAAAACAAACTAGAACTTCATTCATTTCCATTTCTTATAATCACAAATACTATATACTCATTTTCATTTGTTAGTATCATATAAACTACCATCACTGAAAGAAACTTTAGAGCAACAAGTTCCTCATTTCAGAGATGTCCAAAGACTGAAACAGAGGTTCAGAGAGGGTAAGTCATTTGCCCACAGATAAAACTAATAAGTGGTATAACCACGGTTAGAAATTAAGAGACGGAAGTCTATTCCCTCTCTCCTTGAGTCTGAGCTCTGGGACTACCTGATCAACAGAATACACTAGAAGTGACTTTATGCCCGTTCTAGGCTATGGCCTTAACAAATTAGCTATTTCCACTTCCAGTCTCTTAGAACATTCTCGGTAGATATGTTCACTCTTGGAACACAGGTACCATGTTGTAAGGAAGTCAAAGCTGTCTCTATAGCAAGGCCTATCTGAAGAACTGGTAGCTCCTCACATAACAGCCATAAGAGTGAGCCATACTGGAAATGGATCCTCCAGCCCCAGTTGAGCCATCCCAGCTAACACTTTGTGGAGCAAAGATAAGGTGTCCCTGCCAAACTGCAGACCTGTGAGCGCAACAGATGAAACTGTTATTATTTTAAGCCACTGAGTTTTAGAGTGGCTTGTTTCCAGCAGTAGGTAACAAAAATCACCCCACCAGAAATGATGTTGGACTTTTGCACAAAGTAAAAGTTTAATCCTACAAAAATTGTTGTCAGGAAATTCTCAGCCTTTTCATTAAAACCAACTTATTAATGCGTTGTCAATTTACTACAAATTGAGTGAACCCAAAGTCACTTTAAATCTGGAAGTATTTTATTGCATGATGAACCATAAGGAAACATTACTTAGAGTTCTGAAATGATAACACAGTAATATAAACACAGTTGTTGTTACTTGGGTGAGTCACCTTTAAATGCATAATCTTGAAGGCTTCCAAAATCCTGAATCAATGAGGAAAATTTAAGTTGGTATCAGCATACTGTACACACTACACAGAAGCAAGAAAATCAACTGTTCATGGGAAAACTAGAGATGAGGGTCAAGAGACTATTTTAATATGTGGGGAAAACACTGAGAGTAAAGGAAAAGGTTATGATTCTGCAAATACTTTGGTTCAGTTCACTGGAAATGATAGTGAAAATTATTAGTTTATAACTGACCCACAAAACCATAGATTCTTTGTAATTTAGATTTATCACAATTTTTAATCTTTATCTATAGTGCTTAATATGTCTTAAAATATTCAGTTCATGTCAAGTCAGCTCCTAGCTGTCCTATCTCCCGTTAGCCTCAGTCAGGTGGAATTTGTCGCAAGAAATATTAGCAGTTGTGCCTCTGGACTCAACTCTAGCCAAAAAAATCAACTAATCCTTTGAGAGTCATCCAACAAACTAAGGAAAGATTTGTGCAAGAGGGATAAGCGTAATTATGCTCACATACCAGAATCTGAAATGGAACCAAGAAATAAGGACAAAAATGTGGGTAAGGCATTGGAGGGCATAATGGAAAATGTACAGGACAAAGAAATCCAACCCCGTTTACAGCAACAGGCTATCAGACATGAATAAGATGCAGATTAGAAGAGCAAGAAATGCAGCAGCCACAGTGGGAACAGGAGGTATATGGCAAAACATAAAGAATAGATGAAAGGCTCACATTAAGGAAGGTCAACTCATTCAAAATAGCAACATTATGGATTTGGAATGTCCCAAATGAAAGGGTTTCCTGTATTTTAGCTTGTAAAAAAGCTGGACACTAACACACAATAAAGATGCCAATTATTAGTCTATAAATATAATAGTGATAAAAAAAAAACCCTAATGGAATTTTTCATGAGAATTAGATGATTCTCATCAGGAAGAAAAATATAAAAATTAGCACAGAAACTTAGACATACAATGACAAGGTGAGATCTGTTTTACCAGGTAATGTGCTACAGTCACTAAAATATTAAGTATTAAATGTAGGCACAGACCAACACACCACACTGGAGTCTAAAAACAGACTATGTATATCTGTAAATTTATCATATGCTTAAGGTACAATACCCACTGCCACTGAGGTGATTCCAACTAGACCAGCAAGCAACATCATGATAAATGGAAAAAAGATTGAGATTGTAAAGGATTTCATTTTACTTGGTTCCACAATCAATGTCCATTGAAACAACAGGCAAGAAACAAAAAGATGCATTGCACTGAGAAAATCTGAGGCAAAAGACCTCTTGTTGAAAAGGAAAGATGCTATCTTGAACAACTAAGGTGCCCCTGACCCATGGTATTTTCAACTGCATCATATGAAGGTCTGAAAATTAAGTATGTGAACTTGCCATCTGCCACTTAAGTTAGCAGGTTAGCAGCACTGTACAAACAACTCAGTAAGGTTTCATAACCTTGGTATATAAGTGTCTCACAGCAGTGTTCATCAACATGTGGTGGTACCTTGCTGAGTGGCCTTCATTATTGTGGCATGTTTTTCTGTGTCATTGCGACAATGTCAGAACTTTAATTAGGGTAACAAACAAGCAATAAACTCCTTGTTAAACTTGGGCAAGAACGTAATGGAAGTGAAATCAGGGACATGTCAGTCCACGTTTACAAGGATAATGCCATGAAGAAAATGGCAGTGTACAAATAGATTAAAAGTTTTTCTGAGGGGAGAGAATGCAGCACTGATGAAGACAGGTCAGGGCAGCCAATAACAAGCACAACTGACAAAAATATTGCAAAAATTCATCTAATGGTGCATCAAAATCATGGGCTGACTGTCAGAAACAAAGCAGACTCAGTAAACATCGACACAGAAACAGGTAGGAAAATCTTAACTGAAAATCTTGCATGAGAAAGATGTGTACAAGAATGGTTCTGAAGGAGCTCACCAATGAACAAAAGCAAAGGAGAGTCAAAGTTTGCCAAGACCTTTTGGAGAGGCAAAATGATTGTTTGGGTCATGTAATCACTGGTGATGAAACGTAGGTGTACCAATATGACCCTGAAACAAAGCATCGAAGTGCACACGGGAAGTCAGCCAACTCTCCATGACAAAAAAAGTTCTACCAGTCCAAATCTCCGACTCGACAGCACTTGGCTTGGCTAGTCCAAATCAAGAGTCAAAACGATGCTGTTAAACTTTTTGAATATCAGAGGGACTGTTTATTACGAATTTGTACCAGCTGGACAAACAGTTAGCCAAGTTTACTATCTAGAAGTGCTGAAATGGCTGCATGAAAAAGTTACATGAAAACAATCTGAACGTTTCACCAACTCACGGCTCCTGCATTACGACAATGCACTGGCTCACACAGCACTGACAGTGAAGGAGTTTTTAGCCAGTAAACAAGTAACCCTCCCTACTCACCTGATCTGGCCCCCAATGACTTTTTTCTTTACCCAGAGATAAAGGAAATATTGAAAGGAAGACATCTGGATGACATTCAGGACATCAAGGGTAATACGACAACACCTCCGACAACCATTCCAGAAAAAAGAGTTCTAAAATTGCTTTCAAGGGTGGACTAGGTGCTGGCATCGGTGCACACTGGGAGTACTTCAAAGGTGACCATGGTGATATTCAGCGATGAGATATGTGGCCTTTTTTCCAGGGTGAGTTCACAGACTTGTCAGACCTCATTATGTACACAGAAGCTGGACAACAATAAGGAAAACAGAAGAAGAACTGAAGCCTTTGAACTGTGGTGGCTGGAGAAGAATACTGACTGTGGCAACGGACTGCTAAAAGAACAAACAGATCTGCTCTGGAAAAAGTACAACCAGAGTGCTCCTTGGAAGCAAAGATCGCAAGACTGCATCTTACATCCTTTGGACATGTTGCCAGGAGGGATCGATCCCTGGAGAAGGGCATCATGCTTGGTAAAGCAGAGCCTCAGTGAAAAGGAGAAAGACCCTATGTAAGGTGGACTGACACAGTGGCTGCAACTGTGGACATACATGTAAAAACAAATGTAAGCACGGGGCAGGACCTGGCCGGGTTTCGTTCTGTTGCGCAGAGGGTCCTTGTAAGTCAGAACCAATTTGAAGGTACCTAACAGTAACTTAAAAAAAGTAACTTTTCAAATCAGTGGTGAAAGACAGGGCTATTTATTAACTGATAAGTTGGGGCATTTAGCCAACCTTTCACAGAAAAACATTCGCATTCCCTTCCCACTTGATTAATCTTATCAAAAAAAAGTAAAAGATACAACATTTTTCAGAACCGAGTTGAGATCACACAGAAACCCTGATGCAAAGCAGGACAAAACAGCAAAAGCAGGACAAACCCAGAGCAAAGCAGGACAAAACAGCACCCACTGAAGGCAGACTGACAACAGATAGAGAACTTGACATTAAATAATTAATGAGAAAACTCTAATTATTAACCTGTCAGATTCCTTTATTTTTATCAGAAAAAGCATTTCAACTTGACATTAATGAATATTCTTCAAAACACAAAAACGTATGTGGTTCATTATCATTTTCTACAGTATAAACCAGTGGTTTATTATTAAATTTAATTAGTAAAAATATAAAGTCACATATTTTTCTCTAACAACAAAGAGACTTTAGAGATCACAAATAGTTAACCAGTAACATTAACAAAGCAATGACTTAATATGGTTGTTTAAACTAAAATAACTGACTGCTACATTCTAGATGCTTTTATCTATAAATGTTAACAAAACAAACACAAAATTAACTTTACACTATTTTAAGTATAATTGTGAAACAGAAGCAGTTTATTTTCTCTTTCAATGGACATTTTAGAAACAAGATTAACAGTTGTTTTACTAGGTGAATAACATTAAAACATCAAACAAAAAAAGTCTCAGCCACTAAGTTTTAAAATGATCTAACTAATGGCTAATTTAGGAAAACTGATTAGAATTAGTGAAGGGTAAATGTCCTCTTGATGCCATAGCCAAAATAACAGAAATTCAGATAGTAGAAGGCAAGAAGGCTTCTTCAAAGTGTTGGTAAAGAAAAAGATTTATTCATTCATCTACCCACCTACCCATCCATGCATCCAACTTTAGAAAGAAGGTTCTTAGAGGATGAAGGAAGAGACAATATTATGTAAATATTATGCAAATTTAGCAAGAGTATAACTGACATTCTAAGCAGGTCAGAGAATAACATTATATTGGAATTATCAATATGATTATTCAAAAATAGTTGTGATGAATTAAACTGCAAAGTTTGTAAGTTTAAATGTTTACAGAAGATTGCAGGTAATGAGAGTACTGGGAATGGAAGCAGGGATAATGGGTATTATGGTAAAGCCTCTGAGGAACGACATAGCCAGACTTCAGGTAAAGTGACTATTCAGCTCTAGCTAACTGTTGCCCTGTAGCTATTTAGTGATGCTATGGTATGATTTCTTTAAAGAAAACGGACAAATACTGATTTTATATTTTAAATCTCCAGACCCTTTAACTATCATTCAAAAAGTTTTCAATATTTAAAGTACAAAAACAACACCTACTTCAAGTTAAGGTATCAAAATAAAGGAGCAAGGCCAAGACAGAGGAGTACTTACATGCTTCCTGTAATCCCTCTAACAACAAAGGCTCAAAAGAAAAAAATGAGTCAATGATATGTGCCATTCTGCCAGCCCTGAACATCAAAGAGAAAGAAGAGAAATTGGACTAAGTGGTGGTGTTTTAGTCACCTGGCACTGCTCTAACAGAAAATACCATGACAGGTAGTATTTATCAAGAAAAATTTTACTGTCACCATCCGGTAAGCCACAAATCCATTTCTGAGTTATAAATCCATTCAACAGAGTCTGGTAGGCTGAGTGCAAACTCAATGACAGCATCTCAGCACAGGAACTTCAGGTCCAAAGGATGTGCTCTGCTCTTGGTGCTGCCTTTTTGGTGATGTGAGGGTGACAACTTCCTCTGCTCACTTCTCTCCCTTACCTCCCACAAGCTGGTAGCTTGAATCCTGCCTCATCAACACAACTGCTGCCCACTCTCCCTCCTCACAGAGGCAGGATTCATAATACATGGGAAGAATTGCACCATAGTGGGACTCATAGCCAAGTCAAATCAATACATACATGTTTGAGCATGACACAGTCCAATCCAAGACACAGGAGGAAGGGAATGTAGGTCCAGAATTATCTAGGATTGGCTAGACTTGATCTGCCAGCAACCAGCTGCAGACAGCATGGTGAACAGAGCAGTGATGTTCAGAGAGTATCTTCCTCAGTGGGAGAGACTAAGTAGAGCAGAGTCCACTCACACCTCCAGAACCAGTGAAAAATGGCACTGGATTGCCATAACATAATGACTTGCATCTAACATACTGTGTCTGGCTATAAAGCTTTTACATCAGGATAAACCTCTCTCCTTTTTCCCAGCACTTCTTGCTCCCTTCCCTGTACTGCATCTGGCTCTGGAGTCTGATACCACAACCTGAGCCAGAAGTAGGACTTACTCTGCACTCCTTATGTGCCATTCTCCTACATTTGGAGGGGAAAAATGTAACATGGGCAGGGGTAGAAAAAGTAATAATAATTTGAAAACTTCTCTAAGTCAGAAATTCAAGGCACAAACAGTTCCTTACCTCAAATCAGGCATAAGGGGGGCATGCCTTCCTCACAGACACTCAGAGAAAGCTATTAGCCCTCTGCCTTTCTCAGTGTCTGCAGCCAGTCACCTCTGCCTTCATAAATCACCCCTGCCCACTTAGCACAACAGGGAAGAGCCTATATCATGAACTTGGCAACTGATGACTTGGACATCTGAGCTGAGCCCACATAAAAAAGTAAACAGAATCTTGGGCTCACAGGCCTATAAACAGCTCTCATCACCCAGTGAAAGAATATTAGAGCTTCAAATGTGCCAAAAACTCAACTAGCACCCAGGACTAGCCTACCTGG
The DNA here is from genome assembly GCA_028571685.1 of Heterohyrax brucei. NCBI lineage: Eukaryota > Metazoa > Chordata > Mammalia > Hyracoidea > Procaviidae > Heterohyrax > Heterohyrax brucei. The sequence continues at coordinate 55,684,202 of CM053141.1, read as the reverse complement.
ACATTTAAAAACAAGAAGCTAGAACACAGCAAGCAAACAAAATAAACACAACTTACTGACTGGCTCAGAGAAAACAGTCAATATCAAAACACAAAGAGGTAGAACAAGATGGCTTCAGAAAGCTCCCAAAATGAAGAATCAAGAAATTTTCCAGATGAAGAAAACTTACTGGAATTATGAGAGGTAGAATATAAAAGGTAAATACTTAGAACTCATCAAGAGATCAGCAACGAGATGAGGCAAAATGTAGCAGAGCATAATGACAAACTGAAAAGATTGCAAGAAAGCAAAGAGACAGAAAAAAAAATTTTAAAGGTTAATAATAAAATTACAGAATTAGACAACTTCACAGAAAGTCAAAAGAGGAGAATAGAGGCAATGGAAGACCAAATTAGTGAGACTGAAGATAATTTTTCTTAACATATGTTAAGAAAAATCAGATCATAGAGTTAAAAAAAAATTAACACTAAAAATTATGAGGGACTATATCAAGAGAAATGATCTATGAGTGATTAAGAGAATGTGAATAGGGGAAGGAGGACAGAACATACAGAAAGAATTACTAAATACTTGTTGACAGAAAATCATCCTGATATCATGAAAGATGAGACATGCTCAGGTAACTCTATATGAGGTAGATCCAAAAGAAAGACTTGAAAGTATATTATAATAAAACTTGCTGAAATTAAAGGAGACAACTTTAAAAGTGGCTAGGGATGCATGAAAAAGAATCTACTAAGAACAGTCAGTAAGACTAAACTCAGACTACCAAACAGAAACCATACAGGCAAGAAGGCAAAAGAACTGACACATACAAAGGCCTAAATCATGAAAATAATGGTGAGCCTAAGAATTATAAATCACATCACTGCTGTTGTCAGATGGATCTTGGCTGAAAGAAAATACAAAAAAAATGTTTACTTGTGTTTCATTGACTATACAAAGGCATTTGACTGAGGGGATCATAATAAATTACGGCTAACATTGTGGAAAATGGGAATTCCAGAACACCTAACTGTGCTCTTAAGAAATCTGTATGTGGATCAAGAGGCAGTTGTACAAACAGAATAAGGGGATACTGCATGGTTTAGTCAGGAAAGTTGTGCGTTAGGGTTGTATCCCTTCATCATATCGTTCTAATATATGCATAGCAAATAATCTGAGAAACTGGATTCTACAAAGAATGAGCCGTCAAGATTAGAGGAAGACTCATTAACAACCTGCATCACGCAGACACTACCACCTTACTACCACACTTACTGATGAAGATCAAGGATCACAGCCTTCACTATGGATTGCACCTCAACAACGTGAAAACAAAAATCCTCACAACTCGACCATTAAGAAACATTATATAAATGGAGAAAGGATTGAGGCTGTCAAGGATTTCATGAAAGCAGCAGTCAAGAAATCAAAAGATGCACTGCACTGGCAAAATCTGCTGCCGCAGACCTCTTTCAAGTATTCAACAAATAAAGATATCACCATGAAGACTAAAGTGTGCCTGACCCAAGCCATGGCATTTTCAAGCACATGATATGCATGCAAAAGCTGGACAATGAACAAAGACAGAAGAATTGATCCCTCTGAACTGTGGTGCTGGAGAAGAATGCTGAATGTACAATGGATCGCCAAAAGAACAAACAGATCTGTTCTGGCAGAAGTACAACCAGAGTACTCTTCGGAAGCAAAGATGGCAAGACTGCATCTTACATACTTTGGACATGTTGTCAGGAAGGAACAGTCGCTGGAGAAGAACATCATGCTTGGTAGAGTGCAGGGTCAGCGAAAAAGAGGAAAACCCTGGATGAAATGGACTGACATGACGTCCACAACAGGCTTAAGCATAAAAGCAACTGTGGACATGGCACAAGACTGGGCAGTGTTTCCCTCTGTTGTTCACAGTGTTGCTATGAGCTGGAACTAACTCGACAGCACCTAATAACAACAACCCAATGAAATGAAAAAATCAGAACAACAGGAAACCCCAGAAAACATAAAAACAGTAACAGAAAAAATGACAAGAAAACACAAAGAAAAATAACTCAAAACAGAAAATAAGTGGAACAAGGGAATTGTCTACATGCAAAATTATAGAACTAAACTCATATTTGTCAGTAATCATGGTGAATGTAAATGGATTAAATACACCAAAAAAAAGACAGTAGCAGACAAGATGAGAAAACACAATCCATCTACATGCTGCATAAAGCAGACACACCTTAAAGACACAAACTAAAACCCAAAGGATACACAATAATACATTACACAAACAACATCTGAAAAGTTCAGGAGTGGCAATATTCATTTCTGATAACACAGACTTCACAGTGAAATCAACCACACCGGATATGGAAAGATACCACATAATGATTAAAGGATCAATACTTCAGGAGGATGTAAGCATATTAAATATTTATGCATCCAATGATAAAAATCCTGTTGCCATCAATTCTGACTCACACCGACCCTAAAGGACAGAGTAGAACTGCCTCATCAGGTTTCCAAGGATCACCTGATCAGATACAAACTGCTGATCTTTTTGTCAGCAGCCACAGCACTTAATCACTATGCAACCAAGGTTTCCACACAATGATAGGGTACCAAAACACATGAAACAAACTCTAACTGCACTGAAAAGAGAAAGAGATAGCTCTGCAGTAATCAAAGACTTCAGTGCACCACTTCCGGTGAAGGACAGAACATCCAGAAACAAGCTCAAAGAAAGACATGGAAGATCTAAAAGGAAGAAAAAAAACAGAGACAACACTAAGGAAGCCTAAATCATGGCATAAACAGAATAAAAAAACACTACTAACAATGCACAAACACCAGAAGAGAAAATAGACAACTGATAATCCCTAAAAACCAAATACATATATTCACCCAAAGGCTTCACCAAAGGAGTAAAAAGACAACCTACAGACTGGGAAAAAATAGGGGGCTATGACAAATCCAATCAGCACCTAATCTCTAAATTTAAGAGATACTGCAAAACTTCAACAGCAAAAAGACAAATAACCCAATTAAAAAATACACAAAGAAAACTAACAGGCACTTCATCTAAGAAGACATTCAGGCAAGCTAATACACATGAGGAAATGCTCAGGAGCATTAGCCATTGGAGCAGTGCAAGTTAAAACTACAATGAGATAGACACCGTCTGACACCAAAGAGGCTGGCATTAATCCAAGAAGAAAAAACAGTAAATGTCAGACAAGACAGTGAAGAGATGGGAACACTTACACACTGCATGTTGTTGTTGTTAGGTGTGAGCAAGTAGGTTCAACCTCAGAGACAACAGCCTGAAAACACTGCCCAGTCCTGTGCCATGCTTACAACTGTTTTTGTGCTTACGCACACTGTTGCAGCCACTGTGCCAATCCATCTTGTAGAGTGTCTTTCTCTTTTTCACTGACCCTTTATTTACCAAGCAGGACACCCTTCTCCAGGGACTGATCCCTCCTCACAACAAGTCCAAAATGTGTAAGATGCAGTTTCGCCATCTTTGCTTCCAAGGAGCACTCGCTCTGGTTGCACTTCTTCCAGACAGATGTTTGTTCTTCTGGCTCTGCAGCACATTCAATAGTCTTCTGCAAGACCACAATTCAAAGAAATCAATTCTCCTGTATTCCTTATTGATTGGCCAGCATCTGCATGCATATGACGAGACTGAAAATACCATGGCTTGGGTCAGGAGCACTTAAGTCTTCAACGTGACATCTTTACTTTTCAATACTTGAAAGAGGTCCGATGCAGCAGATTTTCCCAATGCAATCTTTTTTTTGATTTCTTGACTACTGCTTCCATTAGCATTGATTGTAGAACCAAGTAAAAGGAAATCCTTGGCAACCTCAACCTTTCTCCAATTATCATGATGTTGCTTACTGGTCCAGTTATGAGGCTTTCTGTTTTCTTGATGTGGAAGTACAATTCATACTCAAGTCTGTGGACTTTGATCTTCATCAGTAAATATGCCAAATCCTCTTTACTTTCAGCAAACAAGGTTGTGTCATCGACATGACACAGGTTGTAAGTCTTTCTCCAATCTTGACACCTTGTTCTTTTTCATACAGTCCAGCTTTTCAGATGATGAGCTTGCTCAGCACACAGACTGAGAAGGACTGATGAAAGGACATAAACCAGACGCACACCCTTCCTGACTTTAAACCATGTAGTGTCCCCTTCTTCTGTTCACATGACTGTCTCTTCATCTATGTACAGATTCCTCATGAACACAATTAAGTGTTCTGGAATTCCCATTCTGTGCAATGTTATCCATAATTTGTTATGATCCACACAACTGAATGCCTTTGCACAGTCAATGAAACACAGGTAAACATCGTTCTAGTATTCCCTGCTTTCAGCCAAGATCATCCGACATCAACAATGATATACCTGGTTCCATGTCCTCTTCTGAATCCAGCTTAAATTTCTGGCAGTTTCCTGTCAACACACTGCTATAATTACTTTTGACTGACCTTTAACAAAATTTTACTTGTACATGATATCAATGATACTGTTTGATAATTTCCCCCATTCAGCTGGATCACTTTTCTTAAGACTAGGCATAAACATGGATCTCTTCCAGTCAGTTGGCCAGAGAGCTGTTCTCCAAATTTCTTGGCACAGACAAGTAAGTACTTCCAGAGCTGCACCCACCTGTTGAAGCATCTCAATTGATATTCCATCAATTCCTGAAGCCATGTTTTTCACCAATGCCTTCAATGCAGCTTTGACTTCTTCCTTCCATACCATGAGTTCCTGAACATATGCTACCTCCTGAAATGGTTAAATGTCCAGTTATTTCTGTTATAATGACTCTGGGCATTACTTCCATCTTCTTTTGATGCTTCCTGAGTCATTTAATGTTTTCCCTGTAGAATCCTTCACTAATGCAACTTGAGGTTTGAATTCTTTCAGTTCTTTCAGCTTGAGAAATGCAGGGTCTTCTTCCTTTTTCGTTTTCTGTTTCCAGCTCTTTACAACTTCATCTTCTCAAGCCACTCTTTGAAATCTGTTCAGTTCCTTTATTTTGCCATTCCTTTCTTTTGCTGTAGTTACACAAATCAAGAGCAAATAACAAGGTCTCTTCTGATATCCAATTTGGGCTTTTCTTTCTTTCCTGTCTTTTTAATGACCTTTTGCTTTCTTCATGGATGATGTCCTTGTTATTCCACAACTCATCTGGTCTTCAGTCAACTGTGTTCAACACATCAGATCTGCTTTTGAGATGGTGTCTGAACGGGGGTGAGATACATTCAAGGATGTACTTTGGCACTTGTGGACTTATTCTAACTTTTTTCAGCTTCAACTCTCTCCAATTCTCTTCAGTATGACAAAATGGCAGACAAGTGGGGGACACTGCTGGTAGAAATGTAAAATGATAACCACTTTGGAAATAGATATGATACTTCCTTAAAAAGCCAGAAATAGAAATACCATACAATCCAGCAATCCCACTCCTTGAAATATATCCTAGAAAAATATTAGCTTTCACACAGATAGATACATGAGCACTAGTGTTCCCTGAAGCAATGTTCACAATAAAAAAAGATGTAAATCAACCTTAGTGCCCATCACAGATGAATGAACAAATTATAGTACCTTCATACAATGGAACACTATGTTTCAATAAAGAACAATGATGAATTTGTGAAATATCTCATAACATGGAGGAATCTGGAAGGCATTATGCTGAATGAAATCAGTCAGTCACAAAAGGGCAAATTTGTATGAGACCATTATTATGAGGCCTTGTGAAAAGGTTTAAACAGAGAGAAAAACATTCTTTTATGGTTACGAGGGTAGGGAGGGAAGGAGAGGGGAATTCACTAATTAGAGAGCAGATTAAGAATCATCTTAGGTGAAAAGAAGAGCAAAAAATAATACAAGGAAAATATGCACAACTGGACTAAATCAAAAGCTAAGAAGTTTCCTGAGTACAACCTAATGCTTCAAAAGACAGAGCAGCAAGTGTTGGAGGTATAACTACCATGTTTTCAAGAGACATTTACATTAACTTGCATATCAATCTTTAATAAGAAAATGTTCTGCAGCCAACATTAGTGAGAGGTGTTCATGGTCTTAAAAGCTACTCAATGGTCATCTAAGAAATATCAGTTGGTTCCAAGTCACCTGGTGCAAAGGAGAATGGAAAACATCAGACATATGGAAAATATGAGCCCAAGAGACAGAAAGAGCCTCATAAACCAAAGATTACATCAGTATCAGACTAGAAGAACTAAGTGGTATCTGGCTACCACCAATGACTCGCCTTGCAGGGAACTCAACGGAGTGTCTCCGATAAAGCGACATAAAAGTAAGGTGCAGAATCCAACTCCAGTTCAAAAAAAAAGAAACTACACGTGATGGTTTGACAGACTGGAAGGACCCTGGAAGATAAGGCACCTGGACTCTCTGTTAGCCCAGAACTGAAACCATTCCCAAAGTCAACTCCTCAAAGACTGAACTGATTTATAAGACATAAAATGAAACTGGTTAAGTGTGCGCTGCTCATCTTAAGTAGATACAGGAGACTAGCGAGGCTACTCCTATCCAAAGGTCAGGTGACAAGAAGGGAACATGAGCTAGCTGAATGGATATGGGAAATTCAGAGTAGAGGAAAGAAGTATCATGTCACAGTATCAGGAGAGTAGCTAGGCTCACACAATAAAATTTAAGTTCTAAACATTCACTTAAAACACAATTTTAAAAAAATGTAAAAAGTCATTATAAGGACCAACTTCAAAGAAACTAAAAAAAAAAAAAAAAAAAGATACTATTGAAGAGTAGACTTCTTGGCTTAAGCAGATACCGGAGATTGATGGGGCAGCTCCTGTCCAGCATCAAGATGTGAAAACAGAGAGGGGGAAAGAGCTGGCTGACGGAATATGAGAAATAGAGGATGGAGAGGAGAATGCTGTCACAGTGTGAGAAGAGCAGCCCGGGTGACATAACAAAGTGCATGTTTTTGTACAAGAAACTGACTGAAATTGTAAACCTTCCCTTAAAACATCGTAATAATAAAAGAGCAGATGAAAAAAACAAACAGTAAAAAATACTACAACAATATATTTACGAACAACCACTTAACAGTCAATTTGTCATGTGCAGTGACACTGTAAACTATGCCACTGGTATTTCAAACATCACCAGTGTCATCTATGATGGAAAAGTTTCAGTGGTGCTTTCAAAACAAGAAAGACCAGGAAAAAGGACTGACAATCAATGTCTAGAAAAATTAGTGAAAACTTTATAAAGAGCAGCTGAACATATCTGATACAGGGCTGGAAAAGGAGACTCACTGGTTGGAAGGCACTGAAAATAAGACTTGGAAAGATCTGCCTCTTCAAAAGAGCTGACCTTAATAACAGATGGAATAAAGCATTCATAACCTTCATTTTCTGATATGGCATAACTCCAAATAAGAAGAAACAGCTGAAAACATCCATTAGTAACTGGAACACAGAATGTAGGAAGTATGCATCTAGGAAAACTGCAAGTTGTCAAATATGATATGAAATATCTGAAGATCAATCTTGTAGGCCTTAGTGAGGTGAAAATGCACTGCTGTTGTTAGGTGCACTTTAGTCAGTTTCGACTCACAGAAACTCAGTGCACAGCAGAACAGAACACAGCACAATCCTGCATCATCTTCCTATCTGTTGCTATACTTGAGTGCATAATGGTAGCCACTGTGTCACTCTACCTCACTGAGGGTCTTCTTCTCTTTCATTGCTTCTCTCTCTAGTTTACCAAGCACGGATGTTCTTTTCCAGGGACTGATCCTCCCTAATAATATGTCCAAAGTATGTGAGACATAGTCTCAGCATCCTTGCTTGTGTTAGCTTTATTCATTCTTTTGGTAGTATATGGTATATTCCATATTCTAAAACAACACCACAATTCAAAAGTATACATTCTTCAGTTTTCCTTATTCATCAACCAGCATTTGCATGAATACGAGGCAAATGAAAACAACACGGCTTGGGTCAGGTGTCCTCTACCCTACAAGGTGACATCTTTGCTTTCGTCACTTTAAAAAGTTTTTTTTCAGCAGACATCCACTATGCAACATGTCTTTTAATTTGTTGACTGCTATTTCCATGGATGTTGACCGTGGATACAAGTAAACTGAAATACTTGACAAAATCAGTCTTTTCTCCATTTATCATGATTTTGCTTATTGATCCACCTGTGAGGATTTTTATGCTGAAGTGCAAACCATACAGAAGGCTGTAGTCTTTGATCTTCTTTAGAAAGTACTTCAAGTCCTGTTCGCTTTCAGCAAGCATGGTTGTGCCATCTGTGTAACACAGACTGTTAGTGAATCTACCTCCAATACTAATGCCTGTTCTTCTTTATACAGTACAGCATCTATGGATGATTTGCTTAGCATATAGACTGAATCGGCATGGTGAAAGGATACAACCCAGACCCACACCTTTCCTAACTTTAAACCACACACTATCCCCTCGTTCTGTTCCACAGACTGCCTCTTATTCCATGTACAGATTATTCATGAACACAATTCAATGTTCGGGAATTGCCATTCTCTGCAACGTTATGCATAATTTCTTATGATCCACACTATGCCTTTTCATAGTCATTAAAAGTCAGGCACACATCTTTCTGGTGTTCTCTGCTTTCAGCCAGGATCAACAGGACATCAATAATGACATCTTTGGTTCCATGTTCTCTTATAAATCCCACATTAAATCTAGGGCAATTCCTTATCAATGTACTGCTGCACTCACTTTTGAATGACCTTCACCAAAATTTTGCTTGCATATATTAATGAAATTGTTTGGTAATTTCCTCATACAGTTGGATCATCTTTCTTGGGAATATCAACAAATATGGATCTTTCCAGTCAGCTGGCCAGGTAGCTGTCTTCCAAATATCTTGTTATAGACAAGTGAGAACTTCCAGTACTGCATCCATTTGTTGAAACTTCTCTATTGGTATTCTGCTAATTCCTGGAGTCTTGTTTTTCACCAATACCCTCAGTGCAGGTCAGACTTCTTCCTGCAGTACCACTGGTTCCTGATCATATGTGACCTCCTGAAATGGTTAAGCATCAACCATTTCTTTTTGATATAGTGACTCTGTATTATTTTCATGTTCTTTTAACGCTTCCTGAGTCACTTAATATTTTCCCCACAGAATTCTTCAGTATTGCAACTCAAGGCTTGAATTTTTTCTTCAATTCTTCCAGTTTGAGAGATGCTGAGCATGTTCTTCCCTTTTTGTTTCTGTGCACATGTCATCATAATACTGTCTTCTCAAGCTGCCCTTTGAAATGTTGTTTTGCTCTTTTTATCATTTTTTCCTTTAGTTAATCAACATACAAAAGCAGGTGCAGAGTCAAGATGGCAGACTAAACGCACGTTTCCCTAAATCCCTCTGGAAACCAAGACCTGAAATGATAATTAAATGGAGCCTTCTGGACACCTAGTAAGCCCTGGGATGCAGGACAGGGCTGTTAATTTGGACTTTATACTACTAAATGCAAAACCTCCTCTCATCTACTGACCCCTCTTGGCAAGCAGAGGCTTGCACAGATCCAAGGTAACTCACATATTGATTTTTTTTTCCTCTGTCTTGACTGACGGGCACAGCTAGGAATTGACTGGCTTCTGGTCTCGGACACACTGCTGGTGGGACCAGCAAGCGTAATTACCAGGTTCCAAGGGCCTGGCTTTGGATTGTATACATCTCAGCTTCCCTGGCCTATCTTTCTGCTTCTGTCATGTGGTAGACGTACAGATGCACCTGTGCGGGATGCCATCTTGATCCACTGGGAAACAGAGAAGCCCAGGCAGAGGCCCCAGCCAAACTTGGTTCCTAGGCTGGAAGGTGGTGCCTGCTGGGGGAGAGTGCTTTTCCTGCAGGGAGGCGGTGTTTTGCACAGTGTCACCTGGGGTTGGGGCTCAGTTGTGGAGGCTGTGGGCTCTGGGCATTTCAGCACTCTTGGCCTCTCTTTTTGTCAGGAGACTGGGCCTGGCCCATCTTGTTTTGCTAGGAGGCGGATTCATCCATATGGAAGCCTCAGCTGGACCTAATTCCTGGGATGGGAGGCAGTGACTACCCAGAAGAGACTACTTTTCCAGCAGAAAAGCAGAATTCTATACAGTATCGCCTACAGCTGGGGCCCGACACCAGAGGCCAGCAGGCCAGTAGCCTTTCTGTATTTTGAGCTGGTTTATAACATCTGGGGTTCAATATAGAGGTGCTTACTCTGCCAGCTGGGAAGGGGGATGTGTACACCTGAAAACCTGACTGACTTTGGAAGTTGTCAAATACTTTTTACTTCTCATTTTAAGACAACCCAAAGAAACAACTGTGGTCCGTTTTCACAGCATCTCTCCCAGCCTCTACTGACCCACATGAAGCCCCAAAGGCAACAAAGACTGGAGAAGACAGTAACTCAGAAATCACCCATGGCTTCCAGAAGGCCCCCAAAAGAAACGACCTCAGAACTTCCCAGATAAAGAAGCTTTTCTGAAGCTATCAGAAGGTGAATACAAAAGGATTATATATAGAGCCCTCCTAGACATTACACAAAATGCAGCAGAGCAAAACGAAAAATTAAGCAAGCTGTTTGATCTGATGCAACATCAGTACTCAGAAAGCCAACAGATCAAGAATAAAATCAAAGACACAGAAACTTCAATTCAAAGCCAAGAAAGCAGAATGGAACAAATGGAAAAGAGAATTTCCAATTTGGAAGACAGAGCTACTGACTCCAGTATCTATGAGGAGAAATCGGAGAAAAGAAACAAGAAAAATGACGAAGCATGTGGAACTCTATTAAGATAACAATCTATGATTAATTGGAGTTCCTGAACCGGGCAAGACACCTGAGAACACAGAGACTATTGTGGCTGAGCTGCTGACAGAAAACTTCCCAGAAATCATGAAAGAATATAGATATCCAAGATACATACTGAACACCACTCAATATAGATCTCAAAAGAAAGACTCCAAAACATATTATAATCAAGCTTAACAAAATGAAACATAAGCAGAAACTCTTAAAGGCAGGAAGACTCAAAGCTAAGCTGACATTCAGAGGGAAACTCTGCAGGCTTTTGTTGGATTTCTTGGCAGAAATGATGCTGGCACGGAGACAGTGACATGACATATTCAAAGCCTTGAAGGAGAAGAACTTCCAATCAAGAATTATATATTCTGCAAAACTATCTTTCAAAAAAGTAAGACATTCACAGATAAAAAGAACTCAGAGACTTTGTAAAAACCAAACCAAAGCTCCAAGAAATACTGAAAGAATTTCTTGGCTTGGAACAAAACATTCAAAAGCAAGTTTCAGACTTTCTTCTGACATCCATTTAGATTGTTTCTTTTTCATGACCTCTTGCTTTCTATATGTATGAGGACTGGATGTCATTCCACAACTCTTCTGGTTCTTGGTCACTGGTGTTCAACATGTCACATCTATTCTTGAAATCGTTTCTAAATTCAGGTGGGATACACACATGGTCCTACTCTGGCTTTCATGGACTTGTTATAAATGTCTTCAATTTCAACGTGAATTTTGATAGGAGTAATTAATGGTCTGATCAGCACTCAGCCTCCTGGCCTTGTTCTGACTGACAATATTGAGCTTTTCCATCATTTTCTCCCACAAATGTAGTCAACTGGATTCCTGTATATTCCACTGGTGAGATCCGTAAGTATAGTCACCATTTATGTTAGTAAAAAAGAAAGGTATGTGCAATGAAGAAGTCTTTGATCTTGCAAAATTCTATCATGTGATCTCTGGCATTCTTTCTATCACCAAGGCCGTATTTTCAAACTACTAATCCTTCTTCGTATTTTCCAGCTTTTGCATTCCATTTACCAGCAATTATCAATGCATCCTGACTGCATGTTTCATTAATTTCAGAAGTTGGTAAAATCTTCGATTTCTTCATCTTTGGCCTTAGTAGCTTAGTGGTACATATATTTCAATATTATTCATATTAACTGGTCCTTGGTAGATATATGGATATCTGCCTATCACTGACAGCACTATATTTCAGGATAGATACTGAAATGTTCTTTCTGATGATGACTGCAACACCATTATTCCAAAATACTAAACCACAGGGCTGTCTCATTCAACATGGCCAATACTAGTCTATTTCAGTTCACTAATGCCTTGGACATTGATGTTTATGCATTCCATCTCATTGCTGACAATTTCCAATTTTCCTAGATTAATACTTCATACATTCCATGTTTTGATTATTAACCAATGTTAGCAGCTGTTTCTTTTTATTTTCAGCTGAGCCACATCAGCCAATGAAGGTTCTGAAATCTTGACTCCATCCACATCATTAAGGTCAACTCTACTTTGGGGAGGCAACTCTTCCCCAGCCATCTTTTGAGTGCCTTCCAACCTGGGGGGCTCATTTTTCAGCACTACATCAGACAATGTTCTGGTGCAACTCACAAGGTTTTCACTAATTCTTTTCCAAAGTGGACTACCAAGTCCTTCTTCCTAGTCTGTCAGGAAGCTCAGCTGAAACCGCAGTCATGAGTGACCCTGCTGCTATCTGAATCTTGGTGGTATAGCTACTAGCATCATAGCCACACACAAACCCCCATAATACTACAAACTGACAGACACAAAGGGGAAATATACTAGTACTAGCTATTTTGAATTGAACATTCATATGGTCTACTGTGCCACGAATGACAACTTGAAGAAGAATGGCATCATATTCATCATCAAAAAGAACATTTCAAGATCTATATCAAAGTACATTATCAGTGATAGGATAACATGCACATGTCTACAAGAAAGACCAGTTAATACAGCTATAACTTAAGTTTACACACTATTCACTAAGGCCACAGATGAAGAAATTTAAGATCTTCACCAACTTCTGTAGTTTGAGATTGATCAAACATGGACTCAGTATGCACTAATAATTACTGATGATGGGAATGAAAGCTGCAAAGTAAAAAGACTCAGTAGTCACAAAATATGGCCTTGTTGGTGACAGAAATGACAGCAGATATCTCAAGACAGAATTTTGCAAAATCTATAACTTATGCATTGGAAATACCTTTTACTACCAACATAAACACTGACAATATATGTGGATCTGGCCAGATGGAATACACAGGAATCAAATCAAATACATCTATGGAAAGATGGAGAAGCTCAGTATCATTAGTCAGAACACAGCCAAGGGCCAACTGTGAAACAGATCATCAATTGTTCACATGCAAATTCAAGGTGAAGCTGAAGGAAATTAAAACAGTTCCATGAAAGCCAAAGTACAACTTTTGAGTTCATCGACTTGAATTTAGAGACCATCTCAAGAACAGATATGATGTACTGAACACTAGTGATCAAAGATGAGACATGTTACAGGATGACATCAAGGCCATCACTCCTGAAGACAGCAAAAAGTCATTAAAAAGAAAAAAAAGAACAAATGCATGTCAGAAGAGACCCTGACAGTTGTTCTTAAGAGTACGTAAACAGCAAAAATGAAGAAGTGCTGAAGAGAAAATTCAAAGGGCAGATCAACTTCATGGTAAATAGCAATATATTTTTAAATAACTCATGTCTATAAACTTTTCAACTTGAGAAAATTCAAATAGAATTTTAAACAATAAAAAAATACTTTTATGCATATGCATAAAACCACCAAAGTCCATCTAAAAATAAATTAACACAAAAAGCTTCATGGTAGTTAGCTTAATGAAGAAAAACAGCCTATTTTTTATTAGTCAATTAAATAGTTTTACAGAGCTTTATACCATTCAAGAAAAATGTAACATTTACTGTAGTATTAATCAAATCCAGACAATAAAATTGCAGACTACTGGATCTAAACTGAGTAATTACCACCAATGTCCCTCAGTACATAATTAAATGCTTAAGACTATGACTCTAATAAATGTTATCAGAATTATACATGCAATTCATTTTTACAAAAAAAAATCTAAGTAATAAGAAGCCAAGATACACAACTAATGCTTTTCCCATTAACTGCTCATAATGTTTCATCTTTTAAAATTAATCACCAAAAGAAGACGTTGTCATCTTTAAATATGTTTCATTATGTTGGTGTCTTGATCATCTTATCCTGATATAACAGAAATACCACAAGCGGATGGGTGTAACAAAGTGAAATTTACTTTCTCAGTTTAATAGGTTACAAGTCCTAATTCAGGGCATCAGCTCCAAGAGAAGACTTTTTCTCTGTCAGCTCAGAAGGAAGGTCTGGGTCATTAATCCTGCTGTGGTCTGGGAACATCTCAGCGGAGGATTCCCAAGTCTAACACACATGCTCTGCTCCCTGCCCTGCATTCCTGGTGGTAAGGGTTCCCTGTTTCCTGGGCTCCCTTTTCCTCCTGTCTTTAATGTTCTCAGTTGCCATCAGTTCCACGTGGATTGGGACCAGCTGACGTTCCTCAGATGGCAGCTTGTTGGCTTTTAAGATCCCAGATGCCTGGAGTGGCACTGTTAGTTTCTGACAAAATAGACTTTAAAGTAAATAAGGAAGGACACCAATGCTGAAAGGGTCATTGGCCAGGAAGACACAACCATATTCAGTACTTACACACCCAATAACAGGGCTCCAAAATACATAAAACAAACTCTAACAGCATTGAAAAGAGACATTCAGCTTCACAATAATAGTTGGCGACTTCAACATACCCGTTTCAGTAAAGGACAAAATACTCCAAAAGACACTCAATAAAAACACATAGCATCTAAATGCCACAATCAACCAACTTGACCTCACAGACATATACAAAACATTCCATCGAACAGCAGCCAAGTATACTTTCTTTTCCAATGCACATAGAACATTCTTCAGAATAGACCACATATTAGAACATACAACAGTAAGCTTTAATAGAATTATATAGCCTTTAAACATATCTCTCATGAAAAAAGGGGAAATCAAGACATTCTCAAATGAAGGAAAAAAAACAGATGAATTTGACCTATCCCAAAGACAAGCTAAAGGCAAGTTCTTTAAACAGAAAGGGAATAATTAAGAAAAAATTGTGAAATATTATGAAAGAAGAAGAAAAAGCTAAATAAAAAAAGAACAAGTAAATACACATATAAATACAAGACTGTCTTTTTGTCTCTTGAGATGTCTAAGTTTTGACTGATGTTTGAAGCAAAAATTATAACATTGGCAGATATGGTCCAAATTTATGTATACAGCAAATATGTAAAATAATTATTTTATAAATGGGGGAGAACACAGTTTCCAGCATCACTACACTTTATTTCAGCTGGTCAAATGTCAACCAATACACTGTGATAAGTTCTATACAAACAATGTAATACATGTAATACCATTTTAAAAGCTATACAAAGAGATGCACACAAAAACACTGTAGATAATTCAAAACAAAACTGTTGGAAGAGAAATCAGAAATAAAAATCAGAAGAGCATAAAAAATACAATTACAGAAAAAGGACTGGGCAGCATTTTGTTCTCCTGTACACAGGGTCGCTGTGAGTCAGAATCCACTTGACAGCACCTTACAACAACACATAATCAAAGGAGCCCACAGCTGTTTATTAAGTACCTATTACGTGTTGGGAAACCCTAGACTTGTAGTGGGTTAAGTGCTCTACATGCAGCACGTCAGCAGTTCAAATCCACCAGGCACTCTTTTGAAACTCCATGGCGCATTCTACTCTGACCTCTTGGGTCGCTATGCATCGGACCCAACTCGACGGCAGTGGGTTTATCTATTACGTGTTAAGTAGTATGATATGACTGTGAAAATACAAAGCTGAAGAAGAAACACCTCCTACTCTCAAAGAACTTAAAATGTATAGGAAACACAGACAAATAAATAAAAAACTCACTGTCTTCAAGTTGATTTGAACTCATAGCAACACTACAGGACAGAGCAGAACTGCCTCATAGAGTTTCGAAGAAGTAGCTGGTAGATTTCAACTTGTGACCTTTTGGTTAGCAGCTCTTAACCACTATGCCACCAGAACTCTAATAGGCAGTTACAATTAAGCATAATGAGTATTCAAAAAGGTTAAGAACAGGAAGCTCTAAAACTACAGAGAATTAATGCCTAACCTAGGGATAGATAAGGCTATCCAGTCAAGTGACATGTAACCTGCCTCCTGAAGGATGAACACGATTTAAGTATGCAAATGATGTTGGGGATAGGACCAAGGAAAAGTAGAAGAAATCGTCCACCTAGGCAGATGAAACTTTAATTATAAATAGGAGAGTAAACATTTGGGAACTGCAGGTAGTCCAGAAACACTTAAGAGATTGTATATGGCTGGCTATGAGGCTACGAAGAGGACTAATGAGAATGAGTGACAAGCAATGAACAGATGAAATTAGCAGGGGATGTGAAAGAATCTGGAATTCCTGGGTAGCACAAACAGTTAAGTGCTTGGCTGTTACCCAAAAGATTGGTAGTTCAAACCCAACCAGCTCTCAGGAGACAGGCCAGGGAATCCACTTCTAACAAGTCACAGCCTTGAAATATGGAGACCTTCTCCTCTACACACGCAGGTCACCGCAAGTCAGAACTGACTCCACGTCAACAACAACATGAAGGACTCCAGCACGCTGAGAAATTTAGACTTTCTTCTATACGCAACATAAATAGTATACTGAGATTAATGATGAGGAGAATAGTTAGGATGCAAAATGATGGTAGCTACAGTTGTGGTAAGGATAGAAACTAATTTGAGAGTTAGGAAAATGAATACTAGGATTTAATGACTAACTGATCTGGAAACCCTGGTGGCACAGTGGTTAAGTGCTATATCTGCTAACCAAAAGGCTGCCAGTTCAGATCTTCCAGGCACTCCTTGGAAACTCTATGGAGCAGTTCTACTCTGACCCACTGGGTCAATGAGTCAGAATTCATTCAATGGTAGTAGGTTTGGTTGGTTTTGATGTGAGCTCTAAGAGCGAGAGGGAAGAGACACAAATGATACATGGGTATCTTGCTTTGATAACTAGCTGGGTACTGGTAATACTAACTGAGGACTCTAGTAGCGGAGAAGATGATAATCATCAAATTGTTCTGTATATGCTGAATTTGAGATGTCCATAAAAAATGCAAGTGAAGATAGTTTGGTTCATCTATCCACTACTTTTGAGCCAATTCCAACTCACAGTTACCCTAAAGGACAGAATAGAACCGTCCAACCGTTTCCAAGGAAGCAGCCAGTGGATTCAAACTGCTGATATTTTGATTAGCAGCCCAGCTCCTAACCACTGTGCTATCAAAGCTTCCCAGGTTAACCTTAACCACCTAGGAATCAGGAAAAATCAGGAAAAAGATGCAAAGTAGCATCTTACGTAAACGATCAGGTCCTAAAGCCAGGTGTTAGACGAAAATTACAAACAGTAAAAATTATCCTTGGAAATCCTTTAGGAAAGGCACCATGAATGGAGACAGACAGCTGGGAAGATAGTTTCTTTGGTTGAGCACTACACGACTGCATAGTAGAGCAATAACACAAGTCACTTTCAGGTTTAAATGTCTTAAAAGGTGGTGCAGTGGTTAAGCACTTGGCTGCTGACCAAAAAGGCTGGCAGTTTTGAACCCACCAGCCACTCAACAGGAGAAAGATGTGGGCAGTCTATTTCCATAAAGACCACAAAAACCCTTTGGAACAGTTCTACTCGGTCCTATAGGGTTGCTATGAGTTGGAATTTACAGCAACAGCTATGGCTACCCTTTTTAGTTTCCATGCAAGTGTGTTGAATTTATGTGATTGAAAAGAATGTATGATGAAAATGCACTATATGCAAATTTGAGCTTTAGTGTAAATAGCTGGTAACTGAATGATACAATGCAGGCAAGTGTTAGTTTCATATTGCTGCTTCAACCAATTATCATAAACTTAGTGACTTAAGACAACACAAACTTATTCCAAACAACTCCAAAATGAGTCTTCTGGGGCTAGTAAGTTACTGGCAGAACTGCTTCATTCTGTGAGCTCTAGAAAAGAATCTGTTCCCTTTCTCTTCCCTCTTCTAGAACTTCTAGCACTCCTTTGCTTGTTGTGGTCACACCACTCTACTCTCTGCTTATATCACCACATTGCCTTTTCCTCAGAGTCCTCCTATTTATAAGAACCACTGTGATCACCTCAGAATTACCAGGCTAATCTAGGATACTTTCATCTTAAAATCTAATTTCCGAATTAGACAACTCAAGTGAAAGTCATAAGAGCAGAAATGGAAGTCAGAATTAGTGAGACTACAACTATATATCAGACTGACATCTGATCTCCATAATCTATAAGGTACTACAAAATATCAATAAGAAAAAGATAAATCATCCAATTAAGCGATGGGCTCAACGGCATGTGGCTTTTGGCTTGGCATCCAATTAAGCGATGGGCAAAGGAGATGGACAGACACTTCTCTAAAGAGGAGATCCGGGTAGCCAAAAAACATACGCAGACATGCTCACGATCACTAGCTATTAAAGAAATTCAAACCAAAACTACGATGCGATACGGTGTCACTCCAACAAGGTTGACCATGATCCAGAACATGCAAAGCAACAAATGCTAGAGAGGCTGTGAAGAAATCAGAACTCACCTACACTGTCAGTAGAATTGCAAAACTGTGCAACCTCTTTGGAAAGCAATCTGGTGCTTCCTTAAAAAGCTAGAAATAGATACACCATTTGACCCAGTAATTCCACTGTGTGGAATATATCCTACAGAATCAAGGACATTCAAACCAACTGATACATGCACATGAATATTTATTACAGCACAGTCCACAACAGCAAAAAGATGGAATCAATCCAGATGCCCAACAACAGAGGAATAGATAGGTAAATACTATGCAATGATAAAGAACAATGATGATTTTAGGAAGTATATCATAAACTGGTTTCAACTGGAGGACATTACATTGAGTGAAAGTAGTCAGAGGCAAAACGACAAATATTGTATGAGACCCCTACAACAAGAACTTAAAAACAGCTCACGCATAGAAGAAGACTCTTTAACGGCTGCAAGGGTAGAAAGGCGGGGAGAAGGGGTATAGATTAGATAGTTGATAGAAATTTGGTTGTGTGAAGTCAGTGACAGCACACATTGGAAAGAAGATCAATTTTAATTGGACTTCAACATAACATGATTACTCCTCCTATCATAACCCAATATTCCAAGGACAGAGTAGCTGGGGTGGGGGCTGGAGACCATGCTCTCATGGGAAATCGAGGCCAACTGACACAACTAGCATTTTGCTATGAGAGTCTTCCGCACTCCACATTGGTGAGCAGCATCTGGGGTCTTAAAAGCTGCCAAGCTGCCATATGAGGTACACCAAATAGTCCCAACTCAGCAGGAATAGATGAACACCAAGGACCAAAATGACATGGGGGAAAGAGAACCCAGAACACAGAGAGACCCATGTGAGTGGGTGACTACATCGACATGTGACCAGAAGAACCGGATGGTAAGTGGCCACCACAAGTGACAGCTGTGACGGGGCTGACAAAGTTCAGTCCCACTGGCAACACAAGAATAAAAAGAGGTGCACCCTGAGATCTCCACTAAAACACTGCAATTGATAGTCCAGGGGCCTCGGGGTTCCCCTGAGAGCATGGCCCCTGGCCCTGATGCTGCCCCTGCCAATAAATCATAATGCAGGTCAACTCTTCAGACAGGAATGGATTGGACTAAGCGACCCAGAGAGACCATATAACACGTGCACTTTACGGTTTAATGCATCTATAAGGATGTCATCCTGCTGACTTCTCACTGGAGGCAGGGGAGAGGGTGGTGAGGAGGGGATAGAAGATTGTTAAGAGGGTATGACTTGTATAGAATGGAGAGGAGGAGTGTGCTGTCACCAGGCAGGGAGAGCACAGGGAGCTGCACATAGGCGGGCATGCAAATTTATATGGGATTGTACATTTTCACTCAATCATATTAAAAAAAAATTTCAAAAAAAAAAAAATTAGTGCAGCTAAAGGTAAAGCACATATGGAAAGAAACCCCCCCAACTCCACTGCTGTTGAGTTGATTCCAACTCATACCTTTTAGGGCAGAGTAGTACCACCCCATAGTGTTTCTGAGGAGGGCCTGGTGGAGTCAAACTGCCGAACTTTTCATTAGTAGATATACCACTTAACCACTACACCACCAGAGTTTCCTTAAGGAAAGAAGAGAGCCCAAATATGCAAACCCATATTGAGAAACAACAAAGTACACTAGATGGTTTCACATTTCTTGATACCAAAACACTACACAGCCATCATAATCAAAACAGCTTGGTGTTCGTTCACCAACAGACACACAGACTAAAGGAAAGAATTTAGAACCCAGAAATAAATCTATTCATTTATGAAAAATGGATTTTCAACAAAGAGTCAAAATCTATTCAGTGGAAGAAGACACAGTTTCTTTAATAACAGGATATGGCAAAACTGAACTGACTTACAGAGAAACGAACAGGTTCCATACACCACCTGAGACACTAAAACTAACTCAAAATGGATCAAAGATTTAAATGCTAAACCTAAAATTATGAAGTTCCTGTAAGAAAACTATATGGCACAATCATTTATAAAAACAGAATCACAAACATAAATTACAAACAGATAACTGAGACCTCATAAAAATTAAGTTAAGCTAATCAAAGGAGTAAAAACACACTGTATAGACTGGGAAAAAACTTTCAGAAACTACATATCTGATAAAGGCCAATCTCTACAACTTTTAGAAAATTTCAGCAACTCAATCACAAAAAGCAAACAATCAATTATAAAATTATAAAAAGGACATCAACAGATGCTTTGTCAAAGAAGACATTCAAGTGGCCAAGAAGGGTATTAAAAGATGCTCATCATTATTAGCCACTAGAGAGAAGCAAATCAAAACTACTTTGACAGATCATCTCCTCCAGGCTAAAGTGGCACTGCAACAATGTGCTCAAACACAGCAGCTACAGCAGCAGGCTCAGACACAGCAATGACTGTAAGTATGGCACAGGATCGGGCAGTGTTTCCTTCTGTTGTACACACAGTCACTATGAGACAGAACCAATCTTGACAGCAACTAGCAACAACAAAATGGCACTGATTTAAAAAAAAATTAAAAAAAACAGCTGACAGTGGAACCCTTAAGCATTGCTAGTAGGACTATAAAATGATAAAACGGTACCTCTATGGAAAACTGTACAGAGCTTTCTCGAAAACCTAGAAACAGAAATACCTCATGATTCACCAACCCTACTCCTAGGTATACACCCTACAGATCTAATAAAAAGGACATGGGCAGATATTTGCATACCCATGTTCACTTCAGCATGATTTACAATAGTTAAAAAATGGAAACCACCTATATATCCATCAACAGATGAATAGGTAAGCAAAATGTCGTACATACAATGGAATATTTTATAACCATAAAGAATAATGAGCCCACAAAACACGTAAAATGGATGAATGTGGAGAAATAATGCTAAGTGAAATACATTGATCACATAAAGACAAATATTCTATGATCTCACTTTCGTATGACAAAAACAGATATATATACATATACAGAGACCAATGCACACTGTAGGTTACAACAGTTGTATCTTAGATGGCTCGTGGAAGGCTTTAAAGACTCCAGATGCTACTAGGATGCAGAACATGGGAACAGTGGGTGCCCTAAATCACAGATACTTGTCATTTTAGGAGATGGAAAAAATAATACCAAATGTCAGGATAGTGAGCACAGCTTGACCAAAGTAAACAATGTCACTAGTAAGCACTCACAACAAAAGGATGCCTAAGAGTACAACATATATAATTTGGCAATAATATCAACCATAATCCAAAAAATGAGTATATGGTCACATGTGTATAATTACACAGAAGTACCAGTAGGTTCAGTTGTATATATACATGTTCACAGGTAAAAGTAACTACATAAGTATGTGTGTAAATAAAGATACATGTATGCAATGTGACCATATGTACATATACTCTATGGTTCTGTGTATTTATAGGATGCTGTCCTAATGGTCTCTTTTCAGATGGGAGAGAAGAGGGTAGAGAGGAGGGGAAAGGAGCTTGTTACAAGGATATGCCTAGCATAGAATGAAAAGGGGAAGTGTGCTGTCACCGGACATGGACAGCAGGAGGAGCTGCATATAGGTGGGCATGCAAAATTAATTTTGATTGTATACTTCCACTTAATCACCATAATTAAAAAAAATGTGTACGCAGGTACACGTGTAGCCCCCAATCTACAACAGGGTTCCATTCTAAGGACTATACTATAAATTAATTCTAAATATCTTTTTCTTAAGTCTTCCTTATTACTGCCTTTTCTCAACAGTATCTTTATAAATGTGATCTTCGAACATGGATGTGTGAACATCTGAGAATGATAACATCAGCAAATTATAAGTCTCAGAATTGTATGTAGTATATATTACTAACCAAAATCTACTGCCATCAAGTAGATTCTGACTCACAGTGACCCTATAGATCAGAATCGAACTGCCAGGAGTGCCTGGCAGATCTGAACTGCTAACCTTTTGGTTAGCCGACTAGCACCTAACCACTATGCCATCAAGGTTTCCCATATTCCTAAAGACATACCAAAAAAAATTCTGGTCTTAAGCACATTTTGTGGTAATTCAAATACATATTATGTTAGGGACTATCTGTATATTCACAAAGTACACAGATCTCTTAAGACATAACCAAACATCTGAAGAGACTCGTTTTCTGGGTGTGAGGCTTAGGACTTTAGTCTCAGAACCACTCAATCTGCATCAGACAGTTCATAAAGTCCATGTTTTGTACCCCAGTAGCATCTGGAGTCTTCAAAGCCTATAAGGAGCCACCTAAGATATCACTCTTGGTCTCTCCTGGTCAGGACCAAAAGAAAAGAAGGAAACCAAAGTCTGTGAAAAGAAACTAGTCTTCAGGGCTAGTAGTTTACACAAGCCACAGCCTCAGCTACCCTGAGACCAGAAGAATTAGATAGAAGGTGCCTGGCTACCACGACTCATCACAATAGATGGAAACTGGCTCAATAGGAGAAAGATGCAGACCTCAAATTCTCACAGTGTCCAGACTAGCTGGATCAGTTGAGACCAGAAGATTCCCTGAGACTATTACCATGAGACATTCTTTAAACCTTGAACCAAAACTTCCCATGAGGTCACCTTTTAGGAAATAATGCAGTGCCACACATAATAAATGATATTGCCCTTGAGTATGATGTGCTATTAAAACAATCTATGAGACCAAAAGATCAAAAATTACTACAATACAAAGATAAGAAGAGGTCAGGGAAATAATAGTAATGTAAAGAAAACAAACAGAATGCCACGAAAGAGAACAGTGACTCACTGTGAAAAATGTAACTACTGTCCCTGAACAAACTGTAAAGAAAATGTCACGTGAGAACCTAATCTACTGTACAAACTCTCCCCAAAAGCACAGTATTTACTTATTTTTTAATAAAAGAGAAAATAACTGTAAATCAAACTCTGAGAAACACTGACAGTTCAAGCAATGGGCAAAAGACAGTGAGTTTTTTAAGGGAGCTAAGAAGGAAGAAAGCCAAAATAGAAGTCAAAGAAAGAATATTTTAAAAATGAGGAAGTCATCTTTTTAGATTACAAAGGTCATGTAAGGTAAGGACTGAGAAGAGTACCATCAATGTAGCAACAGGGTCATTGTCAACTTCGAAGAGAGTGACTTTATTATAATAGTTGGTGCCAAACACATTGCACTGGGTTGAAGAGTTCATGGGCAGTCACAATCTGGAAAAAGCCAGATACAGAAAATTCTTTTATATACTCACCAATACAGCAAATGTATAAAACAAAACTCACAACACTCTGATAATCCAGGAAAGGAAACTAAATTGGCAAGATTTCCAAAGCAGGAGGAAAACATGTAGAGAAGGGAAAAGGGCAACAAAAAGGAAAAAAACACAAAAGAAAATAACAATATTAATGATGCTGATGATGACAATGACAATGTCACTACAATTTATTGAGTACTTAGCATGTGCCAGGTAATAAACTAAGCCAGCCAAGCCAAGCCAAGTGCCGTCGAGTCGGATCCAACTCATGGCGACCCTAGGGGCCAGGGTAGAACTGACCTCCAGAGTATTCAAGGATCGCCTGGTGGATTTGAACTGCCGCACTTTATATACTTAGTGGAACATGGATTATAATGTTCATGTCAGAAAACAGAAGACAAGCACAAAGAAGGGAAACAGCCAGAAGTGTCACGCGTGGGAAACAAATTTAGCTAGGTCTGATGACTCCCAAATTTGTGAGACTGATTTGATGGATCCAATAAAGTAGTTCCATTTTGAGAAGGCTAAGAATATAGCTGGGAAGGTGATACCCACCCAGTGCCATCACAGCAATCTGCAGGACAGAGCAGAACTGCCCCATAGTTTCCCAGAAGCGCCTGGTGGATCTGAACTGCCAACCTTTAGGTTAGCGGCTGTAGCATTTAACCACTAAGCCACCAGGGTTTCCAAGCATGGCATGCAAGAGGTTAATAAAAAAAATTCTGAAAAGCACCTTTTCCCAAAGTTATTGTCAAGGACCCTAGAAAGAAGTTACTAAAGAAGTTGGCTACATCAACATTTTGAACTCAAAACCAAGAGATAAAACTTAGGATACAATAATAAAAACCTAAGCCTTAAACAGTGGACATGGCACAAGACAAGGCAGTGTTTCGTTCTGCTGTTCATAGGGTCACTGCGAGTCAGAACCAACTTGATGGCATCTAACAACAACAACAGGGCGGGTGCCAAAGAACGGTAATTAAGAGACGCTTAAACCATGGACTTCATCAGCAACAGAGTAACATTTTAAGTTTCAACTAAGGGAACAAGAAATCAAAATTTGTTTAATAAACCTGAGTCAAGCAGGGATCCGAAGGCTAACTATGCAGTAAGGTGGTATGGTAAGTCACATCACACATCAGTGGCAGACAAGGCTAGCACCACAGTTTCTGTCTAGAGAGGGAGAGGAGAAGAGTGTGGGAATGGAACAAGAGGGTAAAAGTCACTGTGGTACTGAAGATCCATCCAACAGGCTAATTTTTGATAGAGGAACAAGTGGGTGATATATATTTGTGGAGATGCAGCAAATCAGTAAATACATAAAACACAACAGCTAGTTACAAAATACACAAAAGGCAGCAGTATTCATACTTCACCAGTCAGCATCTCAGAAGTCAAAGATCAACCTGTAGAGTTTTCTCTGAATTTTTGCTAAAAGACAATAGCTTCAACAAGCAACACCATGGTAAGCAGAGAAAAAACTGAAGTTGTCAAAGATTTCATTTTAGTTGGATCCATAACCAACGTCCATGGAAACAGCAGACAACAAATCAAACAATCCATTGCACTGGGCAATGTGCTGCAAAAGATATTTTTAAATGTGAAGACAACAATTCTCTTAATTACTCTAGAATCTTTTAAGTAGTATCAGTAAAGAAGAAATACATGCTATTCCAGAGGAGATGGCCATGTAGGTTACCAGCCACCAGTCTCACCTGTTACAATCTCAACTTTAAAGAAAACTCCACAGGTAGATCCTTGTCTGCTGACATGCTGACTGGTGGACTACTCTGAATACTGCTGCCTTTTGTGTATTTTCTAACTAGCTGTTGTGTTCCATGTATTTACTGATTTGTTGCATCTCAATAAACAGAAATCAACCTGTTGTTCCTCTATCAAAAATTAGCCTGTTCAACCTTCAGTACCACAGTGACTTTTACAAATTTCTGTTTTTATCTCATTACCACCCATGGCCCAGAGAAACTCTTGCTCCCTGACAGTCTCTAGAGCTTCAAGTTGGTATCACACATTGCTTTTCTTCTTACAGTATTATTACCACTCATGATGATGAAAGCTGTAGTTATTAGTTATTAAGCTCTTACAATATACTCTAGGTGACTAATGGCCATCATCTCATTTAACCCTTACAACAGTCCTAGGTAGTGCTAATGTTTCCTAGGTATTAATATTTCCGTAATAAAGGGTCTTCCAATAAGGCTGTCCTGTCTTTGAACTTGAATAAAATAATTTGTGTAAATGACACAATTTTAGTTGTTTTCTTATTCTGAAGTATATTTGGCAGCATGATGTGTGTAACAGAACTTCGAGTAAATGGCTGCCGTAGCACTTTCCAAACAGGGTCAAAAACAATCAGTTATCAGAGCCAGATATCTTTCACATTGACAGTCACAGCCTTTTCTTGTTCATCTTGAAAAAACTAAGGGCCTGTGACTCCACTGGACCAAAATACACACCAAACAGTAACTTTTTTGGACGTTCTTAATCTCCGCTGGATTCTCGTTGCTCCAAATGCAACAACAGTTTTGTTTGTTAACCAAACCATTCATCCAAAACGGGCCTCACTGCTGAAGATGATTTTTTGGCCAAAAGCAGGGTCAATGTCTAACTTCCAGTCAGTCAGCAAGTGTATGGTACAGTCTAGGGTCACCAGACTTCAGTTCTTGAGTTAAAATAATTTTAAAGGATCAAGTTTTAAGTCCAGATGCAAAATCCACCAAACAGTGGTCAACAAAAGGCCCAGTTCTTGTGCTTGACAAGACAATGATTGGGATAGATTCTTGCATACACTCTGTTGAACAGTGGTGATGTTTTCACTGGAATGTGCAGTTCGCTGATGCACAGGCATTGTCTGATTGGCACCAGGCCTGGCTGTCTTCAATTTTTTGACTGAATGATGAACTGTTCTCTCGATGGAACAATTATGCACAATGTAAATTTCACATAACACACGGAATGTTTGGCAAACGGAACACCCATCTGATAATAAACTTTACTAATTTCCACATGTTGTGGAATTGTGTAGTTTTTCATATTTGTCAAGACTACTCAGAAAACAAGACAAATATGGTCACTGTAGCTTCAGAAACATGACTACTATGAGTTGCCAAAAAAGGACATCCTTATTAGAAGATCCTTTACTGTAATGGACAGGAAAACTATGGCAGAGTGACCTGACCAAAATCAGTTAAGTGGCGGGACAAGGTTTTGAATCCACAGTCTCTGACAGCACACAACCAAAACAGCCGGATTCCAGAGCTCGTCTACAGAAGTTACTACGTTAACATTTTTAAAATACAGAAGGTTATGTATCAAGAAGTGACATAACGATAAACAGAGAAAACACTGTAGCTGTCCAAGACATCATTTTACTTGGATCCACAATCAACGTCCATGAAAGTAGCAGTTAAGAAACAAAAGGACATACTGCATTAGGAAAATCTGCTGCAAAAGACCTTTATTTAAAGTGCTGAAAAGCAAAGATGTCTCTTTGAAGACTACAGTGCACCAAATCGAGCCATGGAATTTTTAATCATCTCATATGTGTGCAAAAGCTGGACAATGAATAAAGAAGACAGAAAAAGAACTGATGCTTTTGAAATGCGGTGTTGGGGAAGAATATTCATTTCACTGTGGACCTCCAAAATAACAAACAGATCTGTTCTGGAAGAAATACCACCTGAGTGCTCCTTGGAAGCATGCCTGTATCTTACATGCTTTGGACATGCTGTCAGGAGGGACCAATCCCCTGGAGGACATCATGCTTGGTAAAGAAGAGGATCAGTGAAAAACAGGAAGACCTTCAAGGAGACGGACTGACACAGTGGCTGCAACAATGGGCTTAACCATAAAAACAATTGTGGGCATGGCACACGAACCAGCAGTGTTTCATTCTGTTGTTCACATGGTCACTATGAGTCAGAACCAACTTAATGGCATCTAACAACATACCAGAAATCAGCACTTGGAAAAAAGAATCTCCAAATACTTGGAAATTACACAAACCATTTCTAAATAATTCATGGATCAAAAGAAAAGAATCATGTGAAATAATAACTTAAAATAAGTGAAAATAAAAAGTATCAAAACGTGAAATGTGTGGGATCAAACTGCAATTTAAAAGAGAACAAAAGCGAAGGAAAACATTTTCCAAATTATCTTGTAAGTCCAGCATTATCCTCATATCAAATATCAAAAAGAAACACTACAGTTTAATTTCTATAATGCACAAGGTACTGTAAAATATCAATAAGAAAAAGACAAATAACCCAATTAAACAATGGGCAAAGACATGGACAAGGTACTTCACCAAAGATGACATCCAGATAGCCAAAAGGCACATAAAGAAACGTTCGTGATCAGTAGCTATTAGAGAAATTCAAATCAAAACTACAGTGAAATATCATCTCACCCCAACAAGGTTGGTAATAATCCCAAAAGCACAAAACAACAAATTTTGGAAAGGCTGTGGAGTGACTGGAACTCTCCTATACTACTGGTAGGAACACAAAATGGTACAACCTCTTTGAAAGCAATCTCGCACTTTCTTAAAAAGCTAGAAGCAGAAATATATGATCCAGCAATCCTACTGTTTAGAATATATTCTACAGAAATAAGGGGTGTCACACGAACAGATACATGCACATGAATGTTTACTGCAGCACAGTCCACAAGAGCAAAAGGATCGAATCAAACCAGATGCCCAACAACAGATGAATGGATAAGCAAACTATGGTACTTATCCTCAATGAAGCACTACACAATGATAAAGAACAATGACGATTTTAGGAAGCATCTCATAACCTGGCTTCAGGTGGAAGGCATTATGCAGAGTGAAATCAGTCAGCTGCAAAAGGACAAGTATTGGGTAAGACCAGTGTTATAAGGACTTACGCATAGAAGGCTCTTTGATGGCTACAAGGGTAGGGAAGGAGGGTGCTGTTCATACACTAGACAGTTGATGGGAATTTGGTTAGGTGAAGGGTATGACAGCCCCCAGTAGAAGGCAGGTCAGCAAAACTGGACTATAATATAAACTAAACGGTTTTCTAAATTCAACCCAACATTTCAAAGGATATAGTAGCAGCAACAGGGATCTGGGGACCATGTTTTGAGGAGATATCAGAGTCAGCTGACGTAACTAGCCTTTTGCTCAAAGAGTCTTCTGCACGCTATATGGGTGAGTGGCATCTGGGGTCTTAAAAGCCAGTAAGCGACCATATGAGGAACATCAAGTGGTCCCAATCCACCTGGAACAGATGATGGCAGATGAGAACATAAAAGACAAAAGGAAAAGTGAGCCCAGGAAACAGAAAGACCCATTTGATTGGAAGACCACATCAGCATGAAACCAGAAGAAAGAGATGGGGCTCAGCCACCACCAAAGACAGCCTTGATAGAAGACACAATGTAGAGTCCCTGACGTAGCACCAGAAAATAAGGTGTGCAGATCAAGAACTCTACCATAAAGACCAGAACTGATGCTCCAGAGACTTGGAGGTCCCCCTGGGAACACGGCCCCTAGACTTGCTGCTGCCCCAGACTTGAAATCAGTACTTCAGACAAATAATGGACTGGACTTGGGGACACACAGTGAGAATATGGTGTGTGTACTCCGTGGTTTTATACATTTATAGAAGGCTGTCCTACAAGTTTCTTTCTAGAGGGGAAAGGAGAGGGTGGAGAGAAGGGGACAGTGGCCATTGGGAGGATACTAGCAGAGTGAAAAGGAGGAGTGCACTATCACAGGAGGGAGACAGCAGATAGAGTTGTAGAGACTAGGTGTGCAAAACTGACTTGGATTGCATACTTTCACTTAATTATAATAAAAAAAATTTTAAGGTGTGAAACTACAGACCAAATGCCTCATAGAAAACACAGACATAAATACGGTGTTATTGTTACTATGTGCCATCAAGTCAGTTATGACTCATAGTGACCCTATGAACAACAGAATGAAACACAGCCTGGTCTTGCACTATGTCCACAATCGGTTTTATGCTTAAACCCATTGTTGCAGCCACTGGGTCAGTCCGTCTCATTGAAGGTCTTCCTCCTCTTCACGGACCCTCTTCTCTACCAAGCACGGTACCCTTCTCAAGGGACTGCTCCTTCCTGACAACATCTTTGCTTCCAAGGAGCACTCAGTTGTACTTCTAGCAGGAAAGATCTGTTTGTTCTTTTGGTGGTCCATGGTATATTCAACACTCTTCCCCAACATCACAGTTCAAAGGCATTGATTCCTCTTCTGGCTTCTTTGTTCACTGTCTGGCTTTCAAATGGTGTGACTGAAAATACCATGGCTTGGGTCATGCGCACTTAAGACTTCAAGGTGACATCTTTACTTCTGAATACTTGAAAGCGACCCTTTGCAGCAGATTTCCCCAATGCAATATGTCTTTTGATTTCTTGAACTGCTGCTTCCATGGGTGTTGATTGTGGACTCAAGTAAAATGAAATCGTGAACCACTTCAACCCTTTCTCCACTTATGATGATGCTGCTTACTGGTCCACTTGTGAGGACTTTTGTTTTCTTGATGTTGAGGTGCAACCATACCAAAGGCTGTGGTCCTTGATCTTCCTCTGTAAGTGTTTCAAATCTTCTTTACTTCTAGGAAGTAAGGTGTTGTCATCTGCATAACGCAGGTTGTTTAACAAGTTGTCCTCCACTCCTGACACTTTGTTGTTCTTTGTATAATCCAGCTTCTCAGATTATCTGCTCAGCATACAAACTGAAAAGGTCTGGTGAAAGTATACAACCCTGACGTACACCTTTCCTGACTTTAAACCATGCAGTGTCCCCTTGTTCCATTGGCATGAAGGCCTCTTGATCCACATACAGATTCCTTACAGCACAATTAAGTGTTCTGGAATTCCCATTCTCCACAATGTTAGCCATAATTTGCTATGACCCACACAGTCAAATGCCTTTGCATGGTCAATGAGAAACAGGTAAACACCTTTGTGGTACTCTCTGCTTTCAGCCAGCATCCATCTGACATTAGCAGTGGTATCCCTGGTTCCACATCCTCTTCTGAATCCAGCTTGAGTTTCTGGCAGTTACTTGTCAATATTCTGCTGCAGTCACTTTTGAATGATCTTGAGCAAAATTTTACTTGCCTGTGATATTAACTATACTGTTCAGCAGTTTCCACATTTGGTTTGATCATCTTTCTTTAGAATGGGCATAAATATGGATCTCTTCCAGTCAGTTGCTCAGATAGCTGTCTTCCAAATTTCTTGGCAAAGACAAGACATAAACATAGACCAAAAAAAAACCTTAACAAAGTACTAAGAAACCAAATCTGGCAATATACAAAAGGAACTAAACAATACAACCAAGGGAGGTTTACCCTGAGAATGCAAGGATAGTTCAGTATCTGAAAATCAATTAATGCTATTCACCCTAGTGATCAGTTTAATCAAAAAATACATGATTTTATCAAATGCTGTAGAAAGGCATCAAATACAACATCCATTCACGATAAATTCTTAACAAACTAGGAACACACGGGAATTTCCTCAAACCAATAAAAAACACAGCATAAGAACTTACAGCTAACATCATACTTAAAAGCAAAAGAAGAACATTTTCCCACTAAGACTGGTAAACAGAAATAATGTCTACTCTCACCACTCTTCTTTAACATTCTTCTGGAAGTCAAAAGCAAAAGGTATAGATTGCAAAAAAAGATATAAACTGTTCCTGTTGGCATACTGCATGACTGTCTATTTATAAAATCCCAAAGAACTAACAAATGAATTTAGCAAAGTTCCGACAAAATGTCAACATATTAAAAACCTACCATATTTCTATATAAAGCAATGTAAACTAGAAAATAAAATGTAACAATAATGCTATTTATCATAGTTCACCAAAATTGAGATACTTGGATGTTAACCTTACAAAACTTAGTTCAAAGCTATGGAATAATGAATCAGTAAGTAAACAAGAGACATCCTATATTTACCAACATCATAAAAACAGCAATTCTCCCCAAATTAATCTACAGATTTGAAACACTGCCAATCAAAATCTCAAGATTTTTTGTAGATACAGAAAGAAGCGGATTCTAAAACTAACATAGAACATTAAAAGAACTAGAATAGCTAAAATAATTTTGAAAAAAGAAGAATGAAGTTTGAGGACTCACAACTACACAATCACAATATACATTTACTCTAAAGCTATAAGAAACCTGATGGTGCAGTGGTCAAGAGCTACAGCTGCCAACCAAAAGTTCAAATTCACAAGTCATTCCCTGGAAACCTTGTGGGGCAACTCTTCTCTGTCCTATAGGGACACCATGATTCTTAACTAACTTGAGGGCACGTAACAATATAAAGCTACAGTAACTGGCACTGGCAACGAGGCAGACACTTATATTAATGGAAGAGAACAGAGTGTACACAGAAATAGACCTAAAAAATATGTCAACTGGTTGCCACCAAAGATAAAAGAAACTCAATGAGAAAAGAAGTCTTTAAAATAGCGTTGAAACAATTGGACGCCCACATATATCAAAGTCAAAAATTTAACTTTGACTTAAACCTCACTCTTTATACATTCACTGAAAATGGATTATAGATCTGAATGCAAAACGCAAAATTTCAAGACGACAACACAGGAAAAAGTCTTCAAAGCCTGAGGTCAGACAAAGAGTTCTTAGACATTACACCAAAAGCATGACCTATAAGCAAAAAAAAAAAAACCTGATACTTTTACTTTGTGAAAAACCGAAAAGCCAAACCCAGTGCCATCAAGTCGATTTCAACTCATAGCAACTCTAGATGACAGAGCAAAACTGCCCCTTAGAGTTTCCAAGGAGTGCCTGGTGGATTCAAACTGCCGATCTTTGGTTAGCAGACATAGTACTTAACCACTATACCACCAGGCTTTCCTTACTTTGTCAAAGAGAATGAAAAACAAGCTACAGAAAAGGAGAATGTATCTGCAAACAATCTATCTGATAGAAGACTTGCAGCCATGATATTTTAAGAACTCTCAAAGCTCAACAATAAGAAAACAAGGAACCTAATTTAAAAACATACAGAAGACATGAAGAGAAACTTCACCAAAGGTCAGTATCATTAGTCATTTGGAAAATGCTTATTTTAAAAAAAAAAAAAAGACACCAAGAAAATTCTAAACTAAAACTACAATGAGATACTACTTCACACCCACTAGGGGAGCTAATATAACAAAGATACTAACAAGAGCTGACAAGTGGCTGGCAAGGATGTAGAGATACTGGAACCCTCACATTCAATGGGAGCTGAAACACAGAACGGTGAACCCACTTTGGAGAACAGTCTGGTATATCCTCAAAAGGTTAAACAGTTTCCACAAACCAGCAATTCCACTCTGTATATACCCAAGAGAAATGATAACATATGTCAACACAAAACCTGTACACAGATGTTTATAGTAGCATTATTCACAGTAGCCAAACAAGTGGAAAGCAACCTAATGTCCATCAACTAATGAATAAATGTCACATATCCATACAATGGAATACTCTTCGGTAATAAAATGAAATCAAGTACTGACACATGCTACATACAACATGGATGAACTATTAAAACATTATGTGTAGCAAAAAGTTACAAAAGACCACTGTTACATGGTATCATTTGTATGACATATCCAGTATAGGCAAATTCATAAGAGACAGGAAGTAGATTAGTGGTTGCCTAGGGTAGGGGGGAAATGAGGAGTGACTGCTAACCAGTACAAGATTTCTTTCTGACATAATGAAAACGTTCAAAAATTGTGGTGGTGCTTGTACAACTCTGTGAATATACTAAGTCATTTAGTTGAACACTTGAGTGAATTTTACAGCATGTAAATTATATTTCAAAAAGGTTGTTAAAAAAAAAATGACATACCACTACATATTTATTCTTACCCAAGCCCACTGCCACTGAGTAGATTCCAACTCAGTGACCCTAAAGACAGAGTAGAACTGCCCCACAGTTTCAAGAGTGCCTGGAGGATCTGAACTACTAACGTTTTGGTTAGCAGCTGTAGCACTTAACCACGACACCACCAAGGTTTCCACATACTTATTAGAGCAGTTAAAAGAAAAACTACTAACAACATTAATGTTAATGAAGATGCAGAGCAATTCAAACTTCCACACACTGCTAGTGGGAAGGCAAAATGGAACAACCACTATAGAAAAATGGTTTGGCAGTTTTGCATGAAATTAAACACACACTTAAGGTATGGCCCAGAAATTCCCATGCCAGCTATGTACCCCTGAGAAATGTTTACAGTAGGTCTATTTATAATTGCCAAAAACTGGAAACAGCCAGCTATCCTTCAGCAAGTGAAGAGATAAACTGCAGTATACTCATACAACGGACTACTACTCAGCAATGGTTATCAACAGATACCACAATTCACAAAGGTTTTACAGTGAATGAGAAGTTAATCTGAAAAGGTTATCTGCTACCCATGTATACTACAGTCTCGAAATGATAAAATTATAGTAATGAAGAATAGATAATGGCTGTCAGGGAATAAAGGAACAGGAGAGGGGCACAGGAGGGAGTTTTGTGGGGTGATGGAACTATTATATATCTATTTTATGGTGACAGTTAACAGTTAAAATCTATTCATGTGTTACCATTCTAACAACTATACACTAACAATTCTAACAACTGAAGTGAATTTTTCTGTATGATCATTTAAAAACAATTTTGTTAAATCCAAACTAGAGTCTACTGTTTTTTCTTCAGTTCAATCTAAGCTTACCAAGTCAATACCACTAGTAACTTCATTTTGGTAAATGTACAACACACAGGTCAAAGGAAGACAATGACAAAATGTCTATTTTTAATAACATGCTAAAAAATGATCTAAAAATGAAATACAGTAATTTGTTGTAATATGTTTTCAGATCATTAAATTTTCTTTTGTGGAAAAAAAAAAGTAACACAGCCTAGAGAGTACTATCAGGTACTACAGCATCACAAAATCTGGCCACTACTAAAAAAAAGTAAACATATTGGAGGTACTACACCTGTAGTACACACTTAGAAGGAAAATGAGGGATGACAAATGTCTGTAATTATTTGAAGGTCTGACATGTACATCAGGGGACAGACTTGTTCTATAGAGCACTAAAGGGAAGCATCATTTAACAATGAGTCTAAAAATGAAGTGTTTTCCATAGTACCAGAAATTCATGGTATCTCCCTCAACAGGTGGATAACCAAAAGGCATTAAGTTCTAGAGAATTTTGCATTAAATAAAGGATTGGACCACATGATAGTAGAGTTTTTTCCAGCACAAACATTATATGAATCTATGAACTATAACATTTAAATTTAATGTACCTAGATAAAAAAAAAAGGCACCAAACAGCTAAAAAGGTACCCGTATCCCTTCTTGCCAAAACATCACCTTCCGTTACATCAAGTAAATATTATAAAGTACATTGTGCTCCAAAATTTTTAGGAAGGCTAAAAAATTTCAAAATCTTAACAGGAGCCACATTATAAGACCTATTTTATTTCTCAAAATTTTGCTTGTAGAGATGTTACAATTAATTTCTTAAATTCATATTACAAATGTCTAATTAAGTCTAATTTCATTATACTTTAAAGACTAAAGTTATAAAATACAAATTTCATGCAAATTTCTGTAAGTATATTGAAGAAATCTCTTGAAAAAGAAATGCTCTTTTCACACAAAGAATGGTAGTCCTCAAAGGAGCCAAAACATCTGTATTCACTTTAAAGCTCATCAAGACAGACTGACATTTTTAGGAGAAGCATATGGTTTGCTGAACAGTCATCTAGAACACGATCTTTTGTCCAGTAAGCCCTACTGAAGGACCATTTACTCATGTATGGAGAGGATACATAAAGGAAAGAACATATTTCTGAGTCTTAGAAAACATAAAGAAATACACTCTTCATCTAGCTTTGTTAAGGATATTGCAAAACATTACAAAAGCAGCCAGATCTTTACTCTGAGACAGTGCTCTGAATATCTGAAACAATTCTAAAGAGAACACTGAAACAAAAGAACTCTAGAGAAGCACAAAACTTTCTTACAGAACTACATCCAGCCAAAGACCATCTCCCTAAAAGAGGCATTTCCATTTTAAAGGATAAAATACTTTCTTAAAACTTTGAAGGCCAGCGTTCAACAGCTGTGAAATATTAAACCTAACACTTTCCAAAATGAAGAACAAGAGTCTCTAGAGACAAAGTAGCATGGCCTGCTTTCTCCAAAATTATCAAAATACCTGCTTTGCCTGCAAGCAGTTTCTCCAAGAAACAGCTCCTATATAATGCATTCACTCATGCATAAAACTTAATTTAGATTAGGAAAAAACACAAAAAGGGAAGCATTTTCTTTGTTTCTGGAAACTGCTCCCTACTCCAAGGAAAAATGTTATTTCTTTCAAGATACAATATGGAAACTATTAAGAAAAAAAAACTCTGTAGTTTTCAGACCTTGTTTCCCATCAGAATCACCATGGAGCTTAGCATCACCCTAAACTTACTGAACCAATATAGGCCAGAGCCCACAGAACTGAATTTTTTCTTTTTTTACTATAGGATACAACAGGTGATTTTGATGCACAGAAAGCATATAAGAATGACGGAACTACAGAATGATCCCAGAAAGGAAAAATTAAATCTAGTGGATCCAGGCAAGAAGAAAGGGTTATATCGGAGCAAACAACTAGTTCTAAAGAACATAAAGTTGTGTTTACCCAGTGAAACATTCTATAGCAAACAACAGAAAAGATTTTGGAACAGAATGCTGAATTGCTCTCACATCTTTACTTAAAGGACAAAAGACTTAAAACAGTTTGCTAAGATGACCAAATACTTAGATGAAAGCCATTAAGAAGGATGCAGCTACTGAATTATTCAGGTACAATAAGGTTTCATCAGAGTATTCGGGACTCTACACACTGAAAAAGAAGTTACAATCAGAGCTCATATATTAAACATTATCATCAGTCAACCCTAAAAGAGTTCAACACTTTCATCAAAACAAAGTAAGCTATGGTCATCATCAGAGAATCGTTAAGCCTACTTAATTTTATACAAAATTCTATCAGGTTTGGTTGCTTGCATTCAAGCCCATGATAAACGAATGCATTAGTGAAACTGCTAAAGTGAAACAGGTCAGTAAAGAAAGAACACAAAAACACTAAAAGCAGGCCAAAGAAGTCAGAAGGCACAGCAGATACCCTAACAGTTTTTTATAGGCAGGAGAGTACAACATCCTAATTTTCACAGGAGTCAAAAGTAAAAACCCCAAAATGTTCAGTATGCCTTAATACATAACCAAAAAAAAAAAAAAAAACTGCTGTTTCTGACTCATCCCAAAGGTACCTGATAGATTTGAACTGCTCACCATTTTTTTGGCAGCCACAGTTCTTAACCACTACACCACCAGGGTATCCTATTAAACACACACATTATACATCCTTTGTTTAAGGGAGGAAGAAAAACCCAATAAAAAGCCTCTCACAAAAAATAATTCACAAAATTTAGGGAAAAAGACCTTAGCTACCAAAAACCTAATTTCTGATTTGGCAATTATCATTAGATAAAAGGAACAGGTGCAAGTAAACACAGACGCATGAGACAGTTTAAAATAAAGAACAGACCCTGCAAAAAGGAAGAAAAGAGAAGATACTGACGTTTTAGCATACTACCTCACAACAGAAGGAAACACTCCTTTAGGCTGCTACATCAGACTACCACTCAGCAATGTAAACTTATTTAATTTTTGTACCTCAGCTTCCTCTTCTGAACAATGAGAATCAGAACATCAGAGACTGCAGGAACACACGTGGCTGACACACTTCACGCTTGAAACAAATGTAAGTGTTATTACTAATCTGCACGCAGAATAGCCATAACAGCAGTTCTCAACTTTTAACCACAGAACGTATCCTGTTTTAGAAGCTTTTCCATTTGATGTCTTCCTCTACACTCATCCCACTTCCAAATCCAGATGTTTTAAACATTACTACATGGGAAGCAAGCTACTTCAACTCCTCCACTATGCCAAGCTATTTCTAACTTTTACAAAACTCCAGGTAAAGTGTCTTGCTGAGAGCACATCTAATAATCATAGTTTGCCCTTATTTGAAAAAAGCTCTCACATTCCATGGCTACCTTCTCCCTGGTTCTTTTAATTTGAAAACAAAAGGGAAATCAGACCACTTGTCAAAGAGAAACAGGGGTACAAAAATATTTTTAAGACAACTTCAATCCAGAAGTGTTCCAGTTGAATATCCTGAACTCAGACCACCGCAAATAGTTACAAAACAGTGTTTATCACGGATATTTTATACCAGCCTTCATGGAGGTTAGCGCCTTCTAGGCTTTCACGGATAAGACTATTAACAGAAATACTGCCAATGACTTTCTGCTTTCCTTTATGTAGATTCCAACTCAGAGTGAACCTACAGGACCGAGAAATGGCTCACAGGACTCATAAAGAGCAGCTCATAAACTCAACCTGCTGATCACTGGGTAACAGCCACCACACTTAACCACTGTGCCACCGATACTTCCGGGGGGAAGGGGTCAGGTGTATGTGTGTCTCTGTGTGTCTAGCTGGCTGTATGTGTCTGTGTCCTCATCCACAGGTGTGCTAACCAACAAACATCCTGTAGTTTACAACAAAAGTTTCCCACTCACTTTTTATAACCAACAAGGGTCAGCTCCTGCTCTCATCTCTGTTATTTTCATCCCAGAATCTAGACTGAAAGAGTTGCCCTAACCAGGGATATGGTTATCTCACAGCATGGCAAATCAAAGGCAGTGAAAGTCACCTCTGTTGGCCAGGAATTTATTTTCCAGCTTATGTGACATAAGAACCAACTCACTGGTCTTAAATGTCCTAAAAGCTTCTTAAATTTGGGTTGAGCCATTTTCCTACCAAGGTGACATAAACAGATGATCCCTGTCAACCCTAACACTTCTGACCTCTCCTTCATTGCAGGTCCCCACAGACTCATAATTTCATACTAGCTTATTTGATGCTGAAAAAGAAAATGGAAGCAGAAATTGGACCACAGGACATGCCTCACAGAGGTCCTCTGACACTTGGGGACCATAGTTGCTAACACCCTCTGAGGATTTGCCACCTTCCACACTATCCGAATTATGTGTTTCTCTCTTTTATATGTGTGTATCTGGGCACTTTTGTTTGGTCTTTTACTGGTACAGTGTAGTTGATATATATAGTGTAGCTGGAGTTAATGGAGCAACTAAAAACCTCCTTTCTTCTACTGATAATTCCTTTTCTTCCACATTTGTTCCCCACTCCTCACCTTACTATATGCCTTACTGATTGCACTCTCCCTCATCTTAAGTGATGTGAAATGTGACATCATTTGCAAAAGTTTTTCTAAGCATTACAGTAAGATGGATTTTGGAGGGAGATTTCCCCCATGGTTGATTCTTTTCCACTCAACATTTTCAGATCCTCATTATCCTTAAATTACAATAGAAAGAGTGCTGAATGATAAAAAGGAAACATTACTAAAGGGAGAAAAAACTGAAACTAAACCCACTGCCTTCAAGTTGAGTCTGACTCATAGCAGTCTTCCAGGAAAGAGTAAAACTGCCCCATAGAGTTTCGTGTCTTATACATCTGAACTGCTAACTCTTGGTTAGAAGCCATAGTACTTAACCACTATGACATCAGGGTTTGGAGAACAGGGATCACAAATTTCCCCCAAGGTGAGATGTACATCACAAGCTCTGTGAGGAAAAAAGGTGATATAGAGAGCAAATAAATGTTACGCTTCATTTATCCATAAAATTCATTTTCCTTGGCTTTTAAACTTTTCTAAGTATGAAACAAAAATCACCTGATATGATTTAAAATTTTATTTTAAAACTTCTTATACCACATTTGCAAGCAGAAACTCTTAAGTTTGTGTAAGTAGTAGTAATTATCTGTAGTTTTCAAAATCAAATCTTGTCTTGTCTTCCGACTATTAAAACTGCTAACAAAATCACTGTGACTTAAGCTAAAAAATACAGCCGTGGTTTCATTAACCATGCATCAGTAGGCCCTCCGAATTTGTTTTCAGTTCTAGGGTTATTATGGGTAAATTTTTATCTGGGAATGCAAACTAATCTCCACATTGTCTAAGGAAAAAAAAAGAGGAGTCACCTCTATTCTAACCCTAAGTCAGAGAGATGTTTTACCTTAGAGAAATACTTCCCTTCCCCTAAGTTTCTCATATGTAGAACAGTTAACTGCACACTTATTATTTGCCTTTCGCCAATCTTTGCCCCTTTATTTCTCAATGATTCTCTATTACACAGCTCTCTATGCATCATCTCCACCTCTTTTCAAGTCACTGACCCTACCCTCTGCCTTCCCCATCCAAGATTCACTATTTCAAACCTTAATAAAACTCACCTCCAAAAATTCTTTCTAATTAAATGTTTCTCTCTGCATTGTCTTTACATTTAATTAATATAACACTAAATTAATTAGCACTTGATTACAATCACTTTTCAATTTTTAACCACTCATTCCTCCCACCTCCTTCCCATGTCTCCATCCAGTCTTTTTCCATGTGACTCTAAGCACTTAATGCGGCATGCAATGGACAGTCAACATAAAACATTTATACCAACAGGCTATGAAACTAATGATAAAACATGAAAAACTTGCTAGGTAAAAACGCTAGCTTCTGTATGTGTGTGTTTGCACGCTGTCAGAACTATCATAAAGTCAACAAAATTAAAGAAGATACACCAATGGAGGACAAAAAAAATCACCCATCCCAAAAAATGCTTCAGGAAAAACAACAAAAATCCTGAATTACTGCAAGCTTTTAATAACCGAGTGGATAGGAAATCTCCTGAAATTACTCCTAGTCTTTTAAAAACTATCTTCCAATATTATTCAGTGTTTGTAAAACACTGAATTCCAAATAAGCTTTCCTCCCATTAGGCAACGACTGATGAATAAAACAGTCTTTCTGTTCTGAATCTCAGTAACACGAAAAGCTGTGGAAGGGAGAGAGGGCTTCAGCGCCAGGCAAACAGGTGAAAAATGGAGCGAGGTGAGAAAAGTAGGAAGAAAAATCTGTACGACTCCTCCCCCTTTCAGGGACCTAGCACTCGGCTCGCAGTTCCAGCCAAAGCTCTTCTTGCGGACCCTCTCCGTACGCTACAGGCCAAAGGTTTCCAAGAAACCAAAGGTCTTCCTCCCACTCTTCACATTCACTCCCCGACTCGCCTGGCCAGCGCCCCAAAATCGCAGCTAGTCTCAAGTCTGCCCGCACTCTCCGGAGGAAAGGGTCAGCAGAGGACGTTTCCCCGAGGCCTCCGAGAAACTGCGAGCAGAGACTTCCGCAAAGTGGAGGAACCCGGAAAGCTTCTGAAGAAGGCTGACAATCCTGTTACCTGCTCGGAACCCTGGAAACGGAAACGGCAGCTACTGTAGCTGCCCTTCTCCCCAACAACACTTGTTTCAGCGCCCCTGACATTGAGACTGCCGCCATCTTGCTGCAGGCAAACGCCAGGATGAGCGTACGGATCACCGCTAGGGACTAACTTTCTTCTTTCTCAAACCAGCGCGATTGCAACGTAATGGAGTGGATTTTTTTTCTTTTTTTTTTCTTTTTCTTCCTAAATACTGAGTTTTAGAAAAGAGTTAAAGTTTTGATTGAAAAAGATAAAAAAGAAAATGGATGGAATAGAAACGAAAAAGTGCCTTAAATATAAAAATACCATAAATTGTAATCTTTGTTAGTTGTTAAGACTGGTTATTTATTTACAATGATAATGAAAAGACCAAAAGAAGGTGCTTGAAAATTAAAACACCTGCAAGTTATAATTTTTTCAAAGGACTTAGAATACAGCTTTCCTAAAGTGTTGCCAGATTGAGTCTGCAAGCCCTCAGAATAGGACTGTATCCAGTTTGATGTTTTGTGGTTGTTAATGATCATATTTTCCAAATGAAAGATCTGGACACATGGCCTGGCAAAGGAATGTATTTCTGACACATGGATTTATACGAAAAAAGAACAGAACAGAATATTTGATATCACTGTTTCCCCAGTAAATTTTTGAATGTTTAATTAAAATCCAAGGATGTTATTGATGCTCAGTGTATATAAGACAACATTATCTTCTGGGACAAGTGTAAAAAACATGTTTGTATTAGGGGCTACTGACCTTAAGAACAACCGTTAACCAACTGTAGGTCGTATAAAACAGAATCAGGTTAGTTTGTAGATTTGGCTGTTTCGAGATTTTTTTTTAAGAGTGTTCCTGCTTTTAAATTTAATCACGTGCTTTTATTTAAAATGTAACTTTTATTTTTAAAATAGAATTAATAAGGAGACAAGGAATGACTTGATTCCCATTACGGCCAATTATGGGAAAACAGAATACGTACGGGGAAAAAAAAAAAAAAAAAATCCAGAGCCATCGAGTCGATTCCAACTCCTGGTGACCCTATAGGACAGACTAGAGCTGTTCCATAAGAGTTTCCAAGGAGTGCCTGGTGGATTTGAGCTTCCGACCTTTTGGTTAGTAGCCGTACCACTTAACTACTACGCCAGGATTTCCACATAAGGGAAAGGGGCAGGAAAGAAAAAAAAAAAGGAGTTTCAGGAGAATGCTATGCCTACCACAAGAAGAAATGCACAGAAGGAAGACATATCTCCAAAGAAACTTAAAAAAAAAAAATTATTTTGAAATAATTATAGATTCACAAGATATTGCAAACATAGGACAGAGAGGTCTTATGTATCCTTCATCGGTTTCCACCCCCCGCCCACGTGGCTACATTCCTAACTCTAATGCAGTATCAGATGCAGGAAAGTGACACTTGTATAATACACTTGTGTTGTTCTATGTTACTTATTACATGTATCGGCTTGTATACCCGCCACTGCAAATCACATGCAGAACTATCCCATCATCACTGAAGTCTCCTTTCTGTCTCTGTAGAGTCACAACCGTCCTTTTAAACTCTGGTAACCAAAACTGTTTCTATTTCTGGTAATTTTGACATTAAAAGATGGTAACATAAACAGTATTGTACACTAACTTTTTGAGATTGGCTTCTCTCAAATAGTAACCTTGAGATCCGTTCAAGTTGTTGGATCTCTCAGTAGTTCATTCTTTTTTATTGCTGGCCACTATTCCACTGTAGGGCTGTTTAACCGCTCACTTATTACAAGACATTTTGGCTGTGTCCAAATTTTGAACATTAAAAATAAAGCTGCTATTAACAATTGTGTATGGGTTTTTATATGGGCATAAATTTTAGCCTCTATGGGATAAATGCCCGAGAGTACAATTGCTGGGTCACATAGCATGTATTTAGCGTTTTAATAAATTACTAAACTATTTTCTAGCATAGCTATACAATTTTACCTCCCAAACAGCAGTGTATAAGAGATTCAGTTTCTCCACATGCTCACTACTGTTTCCTATGATCACTATTTTTTTTCTAGCTATGCCAAAATGAAGTCTGTAGTGACAGCCCATCAAGGTCTTAATTTGCATTTTCCTATGACTAACGGCATGGAATATATTTGCATGTGCTTCTTTGCTATCTATGTATCCTCATACATGTCTCATGTCTTTAGCCATTTTCTAATTTACATTATTTTTTTTTTACTGTTTAGTTTTGAGAACTCTACATATTCTTGATACATGTCTTTTATTAGATATATAGTTTGCAAGTACTTCCTCTCCTCTGTAACTTCTCTTTCCATCCTCTTATCGGATTGTCAGAATGTTTCTCAGGCCAGAAGTCTGAGAAATGAAATCCAGTTTATTCATTTTTTAATTTATGGATTGTTTTTGGTGTCATGTCTAAGAACTGTTCACTAAGTCCCAGGACCCCAAAATTTTCTCTTCTCCTTACTTCTATGGCTTTTATTGTTTCATGTTTTACATTTAGAACAACAATCCATTCTGAGTTAATTTTTATGAGCTAAATTTTGAGCTAATAAAGTTTGAGGTTTAGATTGAGCTTTTTTAGTTTGTTTTGTTTTGCTTCTGAATATTTAATTGTGTTAGTACTATTTGTTGGAAACCATCCTTCTTCCATTGATTTGCTTTTGCACCTTTGTCCAAAAACCAGTTCACGGTTTTCATGTATGGCCATTTCTAGGTTCTCTATCTCTGAGGAAATTTTAAGCCCAGAGGTTGTTTTAATATCTGGATTAAACTTTAAAAACTTTGTGTTTTAAGGAATGACTTATGATCTGTCCCAGCGTTCATAGGGCAACTTACTGTAGCTCTGTCCCTACTCTTTCCAAAACCCAACATCCCCACCTCACACCTATTCTGGTCTCTCTCTCCTATGGATTTGGAATTTCTGGTGAAACCTCTCTTCTCTGGTCTTTTTGTCTTCCTAAAACCGAAACCAAACCCATTGCCACCAAGTCAATTCTGACTCATAGCAACCCTACAGAACAGAATAGAACTGCTCCATAG
The DNA here is from genome assembly GCA_028571685.1 of Heterohyrax brucei. Lineage (NCBI taxonomy): Eukaryota > Metazoa > Chordata > Mammalia > Hyracoidea > Procaviidae > Heterohyrax > Heterohyrax brucei. The sequence goes on along the minus strand of CM053141.1, from coordinate 55,639,888 downwards.
AGTTTGTAAGATTTTAATCTTTAAGGAAGTAGACTGCCACCTCTTTCTTCTATGCAATGACTGAAGGGTTCAAACCATTAACCTTTCAGTTAGCAGTGGGGTGCTTGACTAATTTATCACCGGGGCTCCTTTTTGCCTTTCTGCTCAGCCCATAGTGCACAATCAACTTTGCCAGCAGTATAGTCTTACAGAAGCACTGGTTCTCTTGAACTTCTACAGAATTCCTTTAGCCACCTACAACTGAGGTTGAGCCTGAAATCATCTCCTACCACTATCTATTTGCTGCCCTCTAGACCCTTTGTCTTTCTCCATAGTCCTGTAACACACCAGACACACTCACATCTCAAGCCCTTGTACTTATCATTTCCTGTGCCTACCATGCTATTCCCTGTGTTTGGAATACTCTCCCCCATGTGTCACGTGTTTCTCTCTCTCATCTCCTGCAGGTCTCTTCTCACCTATCACTGTCTCTAGGGAAGTTTTCTCCAACCACCAAGTCTCAGATTTTAATCCTGCCTCAATAATTTCTATATACCCTCCCTAATTTATTAATTTTTTAGCATGTTTATAAATTTGGGAACTTTCCATAATAAATATGAATTATCAAATCAGGAGAAAAAAATTGGGTCAGTAAAATAAGGTCAGTCTCCTCCCAGCCATGGAATTAAACTTTTCCTAACTTTTAGAGTACTGTTTCTGGAAATAATTGTTCTAATTCTTCAATCACTATTGATAAAATGAGGATTTTTCTTACTCAAAATCACTAGTAAACTCTTCAGTTGTACTTTTTACCTGGATATCAACAATGAAATTACCAATTCATTCTGGCCTCCAGCTTATATTCTACTCCAGAAATGAACTTGATCACATCACCTCTATAAATCCCTCCAATGGCTTACCATTTCCCTCAGGATGACAGCAAAACATGTTAACTCTGATCCACCTGTCAGGTTCCAGACGAGCTGTGCCCGTCTTCATCTCCAGACCTCACCTTGCTTTATACTGCACTGTCTGTGTCTGCATCTTCCCTGCTCCCAAGCCTTTAACAGGCTGTTTCCTGTACTAGGTGACCTTCGTTGCCTCTTTAGTCATCTTCATGCCCTTCTTGTGTCAATAGTCAAGAGTCAGGTGTAAAGCTCAAGAAACCACGGGTATCTTATGAACATTTCCAGCCCCCTTCCTAGCTGACAGAGCCTGATTCCAACTATAGAGATCAAAAGCTGCTGCGTGTATACTCCCTTTCCCATCATCTCTTGCAGCTAAATCTCAGATATGTCCACGGCCAACGAGACTTGAAAGTCCTCCCAGAAAAAAAGGCTTCTGAAAACAACAGATGCACAGTGAGGAATACTTCTTGACCTGCCTTTGGATGCAGTTGTACGAGGACATAATGCCAAGAGCTGTGGCATTTCTAAGCACAAGGGGGACAAGCATAAGAACCTAGCCAAAAACGAAGGGGTGGAAGAACAGAGAGAGGGAAAGAGCCTAGGGCTTTCATTACATTGTTGAGCTTATGAACTAAGGCTGGTTTCCAGACTTCTTGTTAAGTGAGATAATAATTAACCTATTTACTTAAGCCTCCAGCTGTTAGGTATTCTGCACTCAAGCATCTTGACTGAAGTTCTTATACCAGGAATACTTCTCCAACTTCCCTGACCCTTCTAGCACCACATCTTTCTTGTCATAGTATCTCCCCTAATCAACTGTCACACAATGTTCCAGAGTTCCTTGTGGCATAGCAGTTAAGTGCTACATATGTTAGACAAAAAGTTGGTGGTTTGAATCCGTCAGATGATCCTTGGAAACTGTGGAGCAATTCTACTCTGTCCTACAGGGTCTCTGTAAGTAGGAATCAACTGGATGGCAGTGGGGTTTTTTGTTTGTTGGTGATCCTCTCTTTCTCCTGAATGTAAATTCAGTTCTCTGAGGACTGGAATCATCAGTTTTTGCTCCTCATTTTCCTAGGGCCTATCCTAGTCCAGGCCACATAATGTTTTTGTTAGCAGGTGTCTACCAAAAACCCATCACCACTGAGTTGACTGTGACTTATAGTGACACTGTAAGAGAGTAGAACTGCCCCCATGGTGTTTCCAGAGAGCAGCTGGTGGATTCTGTCCTGCTGAACTTTTCTTAGCAGTCAAGCTCTTAACTACTGCATCGCTAGGGATCCCTGTCTAGTCAGTCCCACAGCTGTCTAGTCAGTCCCAATTCATGGCAACCCCAAGCAGAATAGAATAAAAGCCAGACTGATTGTAAATTGGACTGTGTGATCCATAGGATTTTCACTAGTTGATTTTTGAAGTCAATTGCCAGACCTTTCTGCCTACCTCATCACAGTCTGGCAGCATTGTTGAAACTTGTTCAGCATCATAGCAAACATAGGCTCCTATTAACACATGAGTGGTGGCTGCGCAAGAGGAATATTGACTGTGAATCAAACCGGAATCTCCCACTGAGGGGTGAAAATTCTGTCACTGAACCACTAATGCCATACTGCCACATAAACCGCAAAGTAAATGTAGAATAAATGAATGAATGAAACTGAAGCTCTTTAAAACACCAAAAGTAAAATAGCAAAAGTGCCTTCTCATTTTGTTGTTTTTGCTTAGAGAAAGGTTCTACAAATTATTTTTAGTATGATTGTTTCCTCAGTTTTACAGATTTCATTGGTTTCTAAAAGTTCATCTTTGATCCAGTGCCATCTCTTGGAGACCTCAGTCGGGTGTTAGAATTAGGGGTACAATGTTGTTGGCAGGGGACCTGAAATCATAAATCTACTTTTTACCAGGTTTACATTAATAAATACATATGACATATACTTATAACTACTTTCACTTACTTATTTCTGACATTTTGAATACAGGATATGTGCCTCAGAATGGAACAGAAAAAACTTGCTTTGTGTGATTATATTTTTAAAGTTTCACCTAAACTATGGATTCTCCACCTAAGCTCAATAGAATGTCTAGTCTCAAGTACCATTATATTATTTCAAGTAACAGTAGTATTAAAATGTGAATTGATTTTTATTTTTTGGTGCATTTCACGTATAATGGCCAAAAGAAACATTTAGCTTAGCCTTTCGATGGCATGTGAAATTTACAGTGGATCTGAAACTGTCGGGTTTTAATTTTTTCCCTTTACACATGGGTCTTCAATAAAGCATCCAGAAGAAAATAAATTAAAACCAGACACTTCTATCAGAATGTTCACATGCTCTCACCATTGATATGAAAAAAATTCCACCATCACTTATTGGCTACAAACTAATTTTTTAAATCACATCTTATTTTTCACTGTTAATTTAACTGAAAACCATGAATTTATATCTTATCATCTTTTAATACTATCCTGAAACTTGGCAGGGCTACTGAGGTTTTGGCAACAAGTGAAGTAATTTCTGTCTATAGTAAAAAAAACAACCAGTTTAAATTATTGTTGGAAAACAGAGGATACAAACAATCAAAATTCCTAAGAACTTAAGGAATTTTCCACATAAATTTTATCACCTGCCCCATCACGCTCTGGAGTTCCAGTCCTAAATTTTCTACTGCTTTCAGAACATTTGCAAAGTCGACATGTAGAAAACTGTCATGGATTGAATTGTGTCCCCTCAAAAACATGTGCAGCTATTTGATTGGGCTGCGATTCCCTGTATTCTATGATTGTCCTCCATTTTGCAATTTTGCTGTATGTTAAAGGATTAGCGCAGAACTGTAAATCCCTTTTTAAAATAACCTCCACGCTCCACTGTAAAGGGGGTTTCCCCGGAGTATGGCTTTCCCCACCCTTAATCCTTTCGTCCTAGAAGAGAGAAAAGGAAAGGGAAGAAAGCAGAGAATAAGGTAAGAAAGCAGCACCAGGAAAAGAGCCCATCCTTTAGACCTGAGGTTCCTGCACCAAGATGCTCCCTGGACAAAGACTGATACAATACTGGACCTTCCTCCAGAGCCCACAAGGGGGAAAGCCTTCCCCTGGAGCAGGCATCCTGAATTTGGACTTGTAGCCTAGTGGACTGCGTAAGAATAAACCTTCCTTTGTTAAAGACATCCACGCTGAGGTATTTCTGTTAGAGCAGCCCTGGCTGACTAAAACAAAAACTAAGCTAATGATATAGTCCTGCCCTCTTCCTTACCCAAGCAGATTTGTCCCTCCCCTCTAGTATTCTCTGTCTTGGCAAATACTACCTCCTTTCCTCCAATATAAAATATCTCAAATTAAATGCATCCATTGTTTTCTGTACTATTAGGAAGGAAAAAAAAAATGCAGCAATTAAGCAATGGCATACTACCGTTATATATGCTGATTTCAGAGGTAAAACGTGGGAAATGTACATGTTAGAAGTGTCACGGATTGACGGTGTTCTCCCAAGGATGTGTGCAGCAATTTGGTGAGGCCACAGTTCTTGGCATTGAGTGATGTTCCCATATGTTGTAAATTCTGTCTCTGTAACATTAATGAGGGAGGAGGCACAGCAGTTGTCTTGGTGGTGCAGGACTCAAAGCCGAATATTGTCCTGTGTCTTGAGGCAGTCGCCTGCAGCTATGAAAGAAGGAAGCAAGCACAGAGCAGGGGACCTCATATCATCAAGAAAGCAGTATCTGGAGCAGAGTAAGTCCTTTGAACTGGGGTCCCTGAACCCCAGGAGCTTCCAGTCCAGGGGGAGATTGATTCTTCCAGAGCATGGAGAGAAAGCCTTCATCTGGAGCTGATGCCCTGAATTTGGACTTGTAGCCTACTGGACTATGGCAGAATAAATTTCTCTTTATTAAAGCCATTTATATGTGCTGTTTCTGTTATAGCAGCACTACACGACTAGGGCAGAATTTTGTACTGAGAGAGTAGAGTGCTGCTCTAACAGATACCTAAAATGTGTGGAAGCATTTTTGATAGTGTGAATGGATGAAAGAAAGACTCAGAAGGAACTGAGGAGTCTTTCTTCTACACTTCTACACTACTACACTTCTACACTGAGGTGTAGGTGGTGAAAAACTGAAGCCGTGAACCAGCAACACAAAACCAGAACCCCATGAGACAGAGCTAGAGCTGATCCAGGTAGGAAGAGAACAGAGTGCCTGTGAGCAGGATGCTTCCTGACTGAGTGGGGTTCCTCCAGGCAATTATTGCTGGAGCTACTGAGCTTTGGAACAGTTATCCCAGCCAGGCTGATGCAGCCATGAGGCTTGGCCCAAGAGACCACAGAGAGCAGAAACTGAAGCGAAAAGGAATATAAAGAGTTGACCTGCCTCGGTCTCAAAAGGTGTGGCCATGACCCTAGGGTTTTAAAGGATGGAGCCATGACCTCTGGTTTCTGTAAGAATGGAGTTGCCACACAGATAGACTAGGAAAATGGTGTGCCTAAAGCTGAGGGGACAGTTTCTGTCCCAGTCAGTGGGCCTGGAAGGCAGAGCTATAGATTAGAGCCAAGAGGCCTCCGCTCAGAATATGGAGACTGTGGCCAATACCTAGAGTCTAGAGTGCAGGGCCATTGTATAAAATGTCTCAGAGAATGAGCTATTATTTTCAATCCTTGAGGGCTAATATAAGGTGTCCTGCTGTGTTGCTCAGTACCTATTAATCTTCCTTCTCTGCAAATGTCTAGCTTGTGCCTGCCTGTTCTGCCATTGTATTTTGGGAGCAGATAAGTTGTGTTCTAGATTCACAGCCGAAGAGTAATTTCTGGATTTTGGACTGGAAAGTAAGACTTTTGCTATGACAGGATGACTGTGTTTCACATGCTCCAAGGATGTGATTTCATGGGGGCCAAAGAGTGGAAAGTAATGGATTGAGCTGTGTCCCCCAAAAAGTGTGCACAGCAATTTGGCCAGGCCCTGAATCCCTGTATTGTGTAATATTCCTATATCCTGCAAATCCTGCCTCTGTGATGTTAATGAGGGAGGATGGGCAGCAGTTGTGTTGGTGGGGCAGGATTCCATGTTTAAGATGATAACATACCTTGAGACAATCTATTGAAATATAAAAGAAAGAAGAAAGCAGAGAGTTGGGGGCCTCATACTACCAAAGAAGCAGTGCCGGGAGCAGAGCACTTCCTTTGGACCTGGGGTCCCTGCACTCAGAAGCTCTCAGTCTGGGGGGAAAATTGATCTCTTAATATAAAAAGTCAAAACCAAAGAAGTCAGTTTAAAAAAACTTTAGAAAAAAATATTTCTAAAGGTAATGATTAACTTTGTTTTCAAAGAGCTGCAGATATATAATACATTACACAAAATTTGGGGGATGTATTACCAACATGGACAAGATATACAAAGACTATCTAGTCTTCAAATACCTGAATAGTAGTAATTAAAAAAAAAATGATTTCATAGGTTAAGAATGTGAATCTTCTAGTGCAATCATTGGCTTTGATGGTAGATTGAAAAAAATAAACTTGAAACCAAGTTAATGATTAAAAAATAATAAAATTATGACATAATATGAGAACTGACCATTAAGTTCACACTCATCCTAGAAAAAGTGCTACATACCTCGTTGCTGAAAATCACTACCAAACCCAAAAACCCACCGCTGTCGAGTCAATTCCGACTCATAGTGATCCTATCAGATAGAGTAGAACTGCCCCAGAGAGTTTCCAAGGAATGCGTGGCAGATTTGAACTGCTGATCTTTTAACTAGCAGACAGAGCATTTAACTACAAAACCATCAGCATTTCCAAATATCACTATAGTCACCTCCAAAGTCCTCCCCTTGGGAAGCTATGCATGACACCAGCACCTAGTCCACTCTTCAAAGCAGTTTGGGGACTCTTTTTCTGGAATGGCCATCAGACCTATTGTCATACTGTCCTTGACATCCTGAATACCATCAAAATGCCTTTCTTTCAATATTTCCTTTATCTTTGGTTAAAGAAAAAAGTCATTGGGGGCCAGATCAGGTGAGTTGGGAACATGTTCCAATACTATTATTTACTGGGTAAAAACTCCCTCACAGATAAGTGTCCTGTGACTTGGTACATCACTGTGGTGCAAGAGCCGTGACTTGTTGGCAGGCAGTTCAGGTTGTTTTCCTCTAACTTTTTCACACAGCCTTTTCAGCACTCTCAAATAATAAATTTGGTTAACTGTTTGTCCAGTAGGTACAAATTCATTGTTCAATAATGAACAATCCCTCTGATACCAAAAAGGTGAGCAGCATCGTTGTAATTCTTGATTTGGACTGACAGAACTTTTTTGGTTGTGGTGCACTGGAAGATTTCCACTGTATATTTGGATGCTTTGTTTCAGGGTCATATTGGTCCACCCATGTTCCATCACCAGTGACAACATGGCCCAAAACATTGTCTTGTCAGCTCTCCTTTGCTTTTGTTCATCAGTGAGCTCCTTTAGTATCACTTTTGTACACATCTTTCTCATGCCAAGATTTTCATTTAAGGTTTTCCTGTCTCTCTCCAGATGTTTACTTGATCTGCTATGTGTCTCACAGTCAGCTGATGATTTTGACACACAATTTGATGTATTTTTGCAATGTTTTTGTCAGTTTGGCTAGTTACTGGCTACCCTGACCTCGCTTCATCATTGATGCTTTCTCTCTGCTCAGAAAAACATTTAATCCATTTGTATACTACTGTTTTTCTGGTGGCCTTATCTCCCTAAACTTGGGCTAACATGTTCCTGATTTCATTTACATTCCTGAACACATTTAACAAAAAATTTAGTGTTTGTTCATTGCTTTAATTCAAGCTCTGACATCCTTGTGATGGCACACAAAAACACTCAACAATAATAATGAACACCACTCAACAAGACACTACCACATGTTGACACAAACAAAGCTGTGAGACACTGATATACCAAGGTAATGAAACTTTACTGAGTTGTTTGTACAGTGCTGTCAATGTAAGCACATGGTAGCAAGTTCATGCACTTAACTGTCACACCTCATATTAATATTATCTGTTACCTAATATTGTGCAAAAACAAAAGAAGAAATACCATAGTATAAATATTATCCCAAAGAGAATCAGGTATTTCTCTTGATTTTGACAGCACATTCCATGTAATTTATAAAATATTAAAGTATTGCTCCCTTTTTCATTGTAGTTGTTTATCACTTTTCTGTTATCATTTTTGCTCTCTATGAAGTTTGAAGGTGGTCATGGGTCTGTCAATGGTCATTAAGAAACAATATTTCAGCTATTTTACCAAAGACCATAAAGATAAGATTTCTGTTGTTTTTGTTTTTTTCCTTAAGCCAGGCAGCTTGTTTTTTGACTGAGAAATCATATTCTAGTGAAATATCAAACCTCTGCTTTCAAGGCACATTACACGCAGAATAAATTAAGTCTTCAACTGATAAATCAAAGTAAATTTTGTTGTTTTTAAAAGGAGCCTAAATCTTTGTTCCATATGCTATTTAATGTTAAACCCAACCAAACACACTGCCGTCGAGTCGGGTAAAATCTCATAAACTATACCATTTGTTTTAGTCAGCTAGTGCTGCTCTAACAGAAATATTAGAGTGGATGACTTTAACAAAGGAAGGTTTATTCTCACACAGTCTGGTAGGTTGCAAGTCCATATTCACGGTGTCGGCTCCAGAGAAAGGCTTTCCCCTTGTCGACTCAGGAGGGAAGTCCGGTATTGCATCAGTCTTCATCCACGGAGCATCTTGGCACAGGAACCTCACATTTGAAGGATGTGCTCTTCTCCCAGTGCTGCTTTCTTGATGGTATGAGGTTCCCAATTCTCTGCCTGGTTCTCTTTCTTTTTATCTCTTTCAGGATGAAGGATTAAGGGTGGGGCAAGCCATACTCCAGGGAAACTCCCTTTACAGTGGAGCAGGGAGGTGATCTTATAAAGGGGTTTACAGTCCCACCCTAATCTTTTAACACACAGCATAGGCATAGGAAAACCGCAAAATGGAGGACAGTCACAAGACACTGGGAATCATGATCCAGCCACGTGGCTACACCTTTTGGCGGGGGGGACAGAATTCAGCCCATGACACCATTAAACTTCAGCCAGATAGGTAAAACTTTTGACTATATCAAGCAAATTTCTTTTTAATAAATCTCTTAAATGTTATGTTGCATACTTCTTATAGCACATCTTTTTAACAACAAAAACGAACACACTCATTAGCAGACCCATATATAGGTATGGAGATGTATGTATGTATATATATATATATATATGTATATATATATATCCATTTTCTTGTGGCATAAAAGCTAATGTATATAAATGACAACTATCTATCTACTCAATTTTAGTATCAATAAGTTACATAAAAGTGTTGTAAATTATTTTAAACCTGTATACTATAAAATATAACTGCAGTTGAAATAAAGTTTGTGTAAATATTCTAAGTTTTCATTCAACTGTTACTTTTTCCACATTTTTCCCAATCTAATTTTAGCCCTTAAAGCATTAATTTGCTTTGGAATTCACAAAGTCTTGGCTCAGCTGACTGATTCTTTGAGATGGTTATAACCTGAAGTCTCTGGCTAGCTGTGGAAAAATTTTCCCAGGCCATTTTAGGTGCGACTCCTTGTGATTTTTATTTTTTACCTTCTTAGAGTTCCTCTGCAACAGATATAACTTGTTTAGAGTTATTTTATGATTGAGATCTATGTAATTTTTGGTAATTGTAGCAAAGCAGCAATTTTTTTTCTTATTTTATTTTGTCTTAAAATGTTGCTAAAAAAATTCAATTTAGTTGAAGGAAGGGGGTCTTTCAAGAGCTTCCCTGGAGCTATAAGACTTCAGAGCCCAGAGTTGGGGAGGCCTCATCCTGCCCTGCCTTTACTCTTTTGACTCTTGAAAGTAAAATTGGCTAATCCCAATTCATTTACATATGTTTAAATTGACCTAGGTATTTTTAAGGGCTATCTATCTAGTGCATACCAAAGCTCTTGAGTAATTTTATAAATGAACCTTATCAGTTTTTGGCTAGCTCCCTTATTGTTAACCCCTAGGCTTCTCCTATGCCCCTCTTTCACGGTTCTGCTACTGCTCGTTTTACTTCTAAATTATCCTTTTTCCTTAAATAAAACCTGTTTCATAATGTCTGGCTTTAGTTACTTAGAAAGGTTTTGCTTTTAAGATTGACATACAGAACATAAAGTTTTCCAAAGTAGCTATTAAATGTCTAAATCCTAAAACAGACACCAAATGTAGTTAGTTTTTCTAAGATGAAGAAAAAAAGAAGTTCTAAGGCAGACTTACAAAAAGTAAAAGTAACTGTCAGCCATAGCCTCCAATCTGATACAAGACAGAAACTAACACATAATGATCTACACCAGAAGCAAGCTCTCAGGACAAAAATCAATCTCAGCTCCTCTGGAGACACAACCATGAGGGACGTGAGATGTTTGGGGAATGCACCGTAAGAAAAGAATATGAAAATGCAGAAGAAACTCTTATTACCTGAGTTCAGGATTTTGCCATTGCTAATTTAGATGATATCACCTCTTGCCATCAAATTAACTCATACTCATATTGACCCCATGGCACAGGGCAGAACTGTCACACAGAGTTTCCAAGGCTGCAATCTTTGCAGGAGTTTTAGTAGCTGGGACTTGACCAAGGTCATCTAGACTGCTAAACTAAATTCCATTCCCTGTCCCAATGAGATCAACAGACTTACATTCCTTTACCCATCTCTGGGGTAGTAAATCAACCTTCACGGAGGTAAAGAAGTTACATTGTTTTATAAGATGTAAAGGAATCTTGTGACTTCCTGTTCTATCCTGTGACAGGGTTTAACATTTTCCAGATGCAGTTCCCTTTGTAATCTTGCTATAAAAGCAGCTGCAATTGTAACCCAAGTGGGACAGCTTTTGGAGACTTTATTCTCACTGTCTCCCAGGCTTGCGTGCTTGTCTGCTAGTAAAGCATTCCTTGAACCCTTTGCCATCTCTGAATTTTGGATGTCAGTAACAGGCAGAACTCACTTGCTTTGGTTTGGTAACAAAGTAGACTACCACATCTTCTCACAGGGTAGCTGGTGGTTAGCAGCCAAGTGCTTTAATCAAGGTACGGCCAGGGCTCTTTCTGGATAATGAAACAATCTCCTAATTGACCTTTGTGTTTCCTCTCCAGTCCATCTTCAGTACTGTCATTGGTGTGACCATCTGTGTGTTTGATAATCTTTTTCATGTTAGAATTGTCCCATGATTTCCCATTTCCTACAGCAGTGGTCTTCAAACTTTTTAGCTCCTGTACTATATAACAATTTGCAAAACCATGTCCCCTTTCAAACATTGTTAAATTTTCTGTTTTTAATTATTGCTTCAGAAAGCTATAAAAGGTAAAATTTTCTGGCATATCTGTTACTAGGGGTCACTGAAGACCCTGAAGGGTCCTTGTCATACTCATGAGAAAGACTTACTTGGGGAGACTTGGCTGGCCTGTGAGAGAAATTTTTATTGGAGAATAATAACACTTTGAAGTGGGGTAGCAGTAGAGCATACAGCACTCCAGCAGGCTGTGCCACTGAGTAAGTTCAAGGCTGACTACGGAAAGCCCATCTCTGCCCAGAGTACAGCTGGGATCAAGAAATCAGTGATAAGGATCTGAAGTATCTCGTTTTTTGGCAGGTGGCTGCTTGTTCCTTGACTGTGTGCATATGCAGATTTCGAGATGGTTTCTTCCACAGGGGCTCCTGGGACTTCTTTTGAGGTGTTCCACATGCTTACTTTCTTGCTCTCTTTGTTGGATCCCCAGTCCTGACTGTGGTTCTCTGGTACTCCCCTGTGGGAAAGAAACCTAGCAGTCAAAGTGAGACTTTCTACACATGTCCCAGGAGTTTGTTCCACATGATTCCTTCTGAAAAACAACTTTGAGGAACTTGATACAACTGTTTGGGAACTTATCTCAGTGTCTCAAGATGTAGATAATCCTTGGATCTTTTTATCCCTTACTGAGTGTTGATAGTTTTCATCACACTATTTATGGAGGCCCTCAGGTTCCCTGTCTTATTCCCAACTGCTGGCTCAAAAGAGGTATTGCATTTTCAATATGGTTTCCTGTTCTAAATTTCTGCACAGACTATTCTGCCTACTTCATAGTGTCAAAGTGGAAGCTTAAAAGTAAATTAGTCACATCCATCTTTTAAATGTATCCAATGGAATTTAAAAAATAATAATTTCATACTCACCATCATTGAATTAAAATGCTTAATTAAGCTCTTTTCCAACATTCTGTAATTTTACATTTTTCCTTTCCATATTAAGTTTATGTTTGCATTCCACAGATTTTTATCCTAATATAATATGTATTTACGAGCCCTAACAATTAAGTTTGCAAACTTGTTGCCATGTGCTTATGTTGGCAGCAGTGTACAAACAACTGAGTAAGGTTTCATAACCTTGATGTATCAGTGTCTCACAGCTTTGTTCACGTCAATGTGAGGCAGTATGCTGCTGAGGGGCTGTTTTAGTCAGCCAGGGCTGCTCTAATAGAAATACCACAGCGTGGATGGCTTTAACAAAGAAACGTTTATTCTTACACAGTCTGGTAGGCTACAAGTCCATGTTCAGGTGTCCGCTCCAGGGGAAGGCTTTCCTCTTGTAGGCTCTGCAGGAAAGTCCGGTATTGCATCAGTCTTTGTCCAGGGAGCATCTTGGCACAGGAACCTCACATCTGAAGGATGTGCTCTTCTCCCAGTGCTGCTTTCTTAATGGTGTGAGGTTCCCAATTCTCTGCCTGCTTCTCTTTCCTTTTATCTTTTGTAGGACAAAAGGATTAAGGGTGGGGCAAGCCATACTCCAGGGAGACTCCCTTTACAGTGGAGCAGGGAGGTAATCCTATGAAAGAATTTACAGCTGCACCCTAATCCTTTAACATACAGCAGAGGAAATCCACAAAATGGAGGACAGTCACAAGATACTGGGGATCATGGCCCAGCCACATGGCTACACATATTTTGGGGGGGACACAATTCAATCCATGACAGTGGCATTCATTATTGTTGTTGCATAGTTTTTTGTGTTATCTTGAGATTGCTGGAGCTTGCATTAGAACAATGAATAAACATTAAATTTGCTGCATATAGATGGGTTATTTATTTATTTATTTATTTTGTCCACTCTGCTACTATCCTTCTCTTTACTGGTGTACTTAGTCCATTTACATTCAGCGTTATTAGTGATAGATGTGATGTTAGTGCTGTCATTTTTGATGCTGTTTTTTGCGTGTTGTGGACTATTCCTCTGTTGCATTCAGCCTTCTGTGTTGAGTCTTTTTTCTTTATGTGTCTTCATGTCTTTCAAGTGTTTGTTTTTCTGAAATTGCTGAGATTTTATATTTTGTTGGTTTTTCAGCTTGTCTGTCTTTTTGACATGTACAATTACAGGTTTCTTCTGCAGTTACTCCCTTAGTCCCCTTTATTAATCTAAAAGTAATCCAAACTTCATTATCTTTGTGTCTCCTTGACTTAGTCCCATCTGAAAGATCTGTGAGTCCATTTTTTTCTGATGCTCTTTCTCATATAATGTTATTGTCAGTTAAATCTGAGATCTCTGAATTTCTATATTTTATAATCTGTCTTTGGCTATTGGCTGGCTGGCTTGGCTATCATTTCTGGATTTCCTATCCCAGTGTCATCTAGGTGCTCTGTCGCATGTTGGATGTTTGACTGACTATCTGATGTTACTGATTTTCTAATCAAAGAACTTCCTTTAATGCTGCTTGTAAAAGTGGTTTGGTTTTTTCAAATTCTCTAAACCTCTGTTTATCTATGGAACTCTTGATTTCACCTTCATATTTGAGAGACAATTTTGTGGGATATGTAATTTTCAGTTGGCAGTTTTTTTGCTTCATGGCTTTGTGAATATCATCCCGTTGTCTTCTTGCCAGCATAGTTTTTGCTGAGTGGTCTGAGCTTAATCTTAATAATTTTTCTTTGTTATTTTTTGTTTAAACCTAGCTGCCCTTAGAAGCCTGTCCTTTTCTCTAGTTTTATTGAGTTTGATTATAATATGCCTTTGTGTACTTCTTTTGGGATCTATCTTGAGTGGGGTTCAAAGAGCAACCTGGATGGGTATCTTCTTGTCTTTCATGATAACAGGGAAGTTTTCTGTCAGCTGGTTTTCAACTATTTTACCTGTATTTTCAGCTCTCCCACCTTGTTCTGGTACTCCAATCATTGACACATTATTCCTCTTGATAGAATCTCATATAACTTAGTGATTCTTCATTCTTACGAATCTCTTATCTGATTTTTCCTCATGTGTACTAGTGTCACTTACTTTGTCTTCACTCTTGCTAATTCTGCATTCCATTTCCTTGATCCTGTTCCTTTGACTTTCTATTGAGTTACCAAGCTTGATGATTTTGTTGTTAATCTGTCGAATTTTGGATCATTGCTGCTCAAGCATTTCTTTTAGCTTGTTTAATTTTTCAGTGTGCTCTGCTGCATTTTGCATAAGCTCTTTCCTGAGATCTTGCACTGCTCTGTACACTAATCTTTTGCTTTCTGTCTCTGATAATTGTAGGAAGTCTTTTTCATCTGGGAAATCCACTGAATACTTTATTTTTGGTAGTCTGCTTCTTTAGATGTTTAGAAATTGATTGTTGTCTTTGAGCCATCAGAAAGTTGGTACAGTTTTTTTTTGTTGTTTGGTTATTGTGATTTAAGTTGTGTCTATAGATATTCAGTACTTAAGAGCTGGCTTGAGTTTTGGAGACTTAAAATTCAGTTGACCTGTCCAGCATCTCTCTTCTGGGATTGGATCAGTGTTTTTCCATGTAGTCAGATGGTTTTCTGCTCCTTGGTCTTACTGTCCCATGCCGTGCTAGACAGGCCAGCACAGCTCTCCTTCTTCTGAGCTGCCTCTTGATCTCCCACCTGGTCCTATACTACTTGGGCCCATTATTCTCCACACCACTGCCCCTAGGCTCAGATTATCACCCATGATGTTGTCACTGCTGTTACCCCAGAGCTGGAGATGTCACCTGTACCCCCACACCCAGGCCAGGTGCATCAGTCACACCACCGCCACTGCTGCCTCAGGGCTGAGCACATCACCCACACTATCACCGATCCCAGGCTGGGCTAGTCATCCGTGCTGCTGCCTCTGCAGACCTTCAGGCTGAGTGTGTCACCTGCACCTTCACCACTACCACCTGTGAGTCAGGTGCATCACTTGTACTGCCTCTGTTGCCACCCCAGGGTCACACATGACACACAAGCTGCCAGTGCCCCCAGGTCACATGTGCACCCATGCTGCTATCACAGGTTACTGCAGCCCTGCTCTAGGTACTGCTCGACTCAAGCTTCTTCACCCTGTACTGCTCTAAGGCGTGTAAGACTGCTAGGTCCTAATCCCCTCTGATTGCCTGCTGGCCTGATCTCAAGCCCATCTGACCCATGTGAAAGCCTTCATCCCTGAGCTGCTTTGATCACCTTTGCCAGGCCCAACATTGTTCCAGCCCTCGTGGTGTTTCTCAGTCCTGTGGTGTGGCTTTGCTTTGGTTGGGGAGATCTGCTCTGCACACCCTACTTTTAGTGCATGGTGTTTCTCTGTCCAGTATCACATTGTTTCCTCCATGGTGGTCCAGCATTGCTATGATCTTCTTGTCACCCAGTCCATTCTTATATTTTTCTACTGAGTGTTCAGGCCTCCTGGCATGCTTGATTTGGTTGGTTTAATTCACTCTGTAGTTCTTTGCTTTTAGAAGGTCAGCGAGGTCATGGGGTATACCACCATCTTGGCTCCTCCTCCAACTCCTCACTTCTCAGATGGTGAAGCCCTGGGCTGAGAAGTATCTTGCTTTCCGGGGATAATTTGTTCTGGGGTGAAATGAAGGACCTGAGCTCCTCAATTTGCATATTCTTCCAGGTCTTGGTTGGGCTGAGTTAGTGGACAGAGCCACTACAGGTTGTGATTTCCTGAAAAAGATTATTGAAAACAAGCTTTAAGGTAACAAGACAAAATGAGGACAGCAAGCCATGTTAATCGGGGGTTTCATGGTGAGACTCACATGTATAGTCACCTCTTGTGTGCTTAAAAGGTATTTGCAATGAATAAGACGTTGGTCTTGTAAAATTTTATAATGCAATTTCCAGCATCTTTTCTATCACTGAAGCCATATTTTCCAACCATTCATCCTTCTTCTTTGTTTCAAACTTTCACATTCCAATCACCAGTAATTATCAATGCACGTTGATTACATGTTCAGATTTCAGACTGCAGAAGTTAGTAAAAATTTCCAGTTTTTTCATCTTTGGCATTAGTGCTTTGTACATAAATCTGACTAAGAGTCCGGTTAACTGGTTTTCTTTGAAAATGTGTGAATATTATCCTATCACTGATAGCATTGTACTTTAAGATACAGCTTGAAGTATTCTTTTTGGTGACAAATACAATGCCATTCTTCTTCAGTTTGTCATTCCTGGCACAGTAGACCACGTGATTGCTTGATTCAAAACGTCCAGTACCAGTCCCTTGCAGCTCACTAAAGATTTGAGACATTGACCTTTATATATTCTGTTTCATTTTTAATGACTTAATGACTTCCAATTTTCCTAGATTCGTGATTCATGTATTTCCATGTTCCTATTATTAATGAATATTTACGGACATTTTTGCTCATTTTGAGTCCTGCTACATCAGCATATGAAGTTTCTGAAAGCTTTGCTCTATCCAAATCATTAAGGTTAACTTAAGTTTGAGAGGCAGCTCTACCTCAGTGGTAGTTTGAGTGCCTTTCAACCTTAGGGGCTCATCTTCTGTCACTGTACCAGAGAATGTTCTGCTGCTGTTCACAAGGATTTCACTGAATAATTCTTTTCATAAGTAGGTTTCCAGGTCCTTCTTCCTAGTCCATCTTAGTCCAGAAGCTCCAATAAAACCATCCACCATGGGGTATTTGAAATACCAGTGGCATAGCTTCTTCTAGCATCACAGCAAAATGCAAGCCATCACAGTACAACAAACTGGCAGAGGCAAAGAATAGGTATATCAAAACACTTGGCAGTAATTTGAGAAGAGCAGGGGGATACTGCATGGTTTAAAATCAAGAACGTATGCATTAGGGTTGCACACTGAGGGAACTCCAACCCTGAAATTCAGGGAAGTCATTGAGGAAACTCTGTTCTTGAGATTCAGGGAGATCCCCGAGGGAACTCAGTCCCTGAGATTCATGGAGTTCATCTTATCCAATGATCAGATCTTGCCATTAGCTGAAAGAAGCCTGGTATGCGTGCCCCACAGGGATGACCAAAAACAGCATGGTATGCCCCATCTGGTATAATCATAAAATCATAAATAACTCTCTGCCTGTCTTGCCCACCCTCCTAGTTGAAAGCTCTCTGCTTATCAAAATCTTGACCATAAACAAACCTTAGCCCATCCCTTTCTAATCAACACTTCTTCTTTATTCGGACCATAAATCCTCTAATCAGAATTTCTTGCTATCCCTCTTCTCTTTCTTTCCTTACCAAACAGTAAAGCCCCTCACCCCACACTACCTCACTGAAACTTTAAAACTATAAAAAAAAACCTGTCCTACTAGGGGGAGGCGGACTGAGCCACTCTTGGCTCATATCCCACTCTCCTTGAATAAACTTCATTGGGCCCTTGAACTGATGGGTGTCTTGGCTTGGCTGGCTCCCCAACATATACTTTTGTCTTACAATGGTCTTGTATAACATTGATTCTTCATGACAAAAGACTTCCCTGTTTTTGTGGCAACCTCCTGTCAAATAACAGATAAGATGTAAGCCTTTCTTTCACAGAATGAGAGGGGACTAATACGTACTCATACAAATCTTAAGAAAAAATGCACTAAGAAATTCAGGATCTGATGGTTGATTTCCTTAGAACTACCCATGTTTTATTCCACCGTGAGAAGTGTTTCTGTAGAGTTACACCTAATTTAGTATGAACATGATTTGATTACAGGATATAATCTTCTTAACAAGACATACAGAGTTCTCCACAATGTTGCTCAAGCCAGTCTCTCTCTACTCAGATCCCTCTGCTCTGTCCTGTTTCTCAGAGAGGACAATGAAAATACTTCCAGACATTGCAAAGTATCCCCTAGGTGACAAAATCACCTCCTGAGAACCACTGTGTTATACTGAACTATGGAAAGCTCCACAAACATAATGTATTCCTTGGGATTTTATGAGATAAAAAATAGAATGTCCCACTGTTTGGTCTCTAGTTTATTAGAATTCCTAAGTCAATCAACAGAAACCTACTATGGCTACAGAAAAGGAGCTCGTTGAAAATATATTGAGTAGGAAATAGAATCTCAAGAATGCTAAAGAACTGAGCTAAGAATAAATAAATAAATAAAAAGCAGTAGCAAGGGAAGCTAGGCAGCAATCAAGTCAAAGTCAAATTATGCCACAGAACTTCCCCAGTGTGTACTGTGGTGCTTAACATACAACACACAACTACCTTGTGTGTTACTGGACAAAAAACACCCCTGCTGGAATCATGCTATTGCTGCCCCTAGGAAATGAGTACTATTGCCACTACTACTGTCACTTGTGTCCATAATGAATTTTTGACCACCCTCTGTCTTGGTATCAGTGGTTCCCTATTTAAAGTCCAGGACAAATGTGTTCGATGTCTGAGCCTTCATCACAAGCCTGCAACCTAGCTTCATAAGAGGCTAGCAAGATACATGTGTCATTTTCAGATTTGGTGATGAGACACAATCTCACTTCTTATCCATATCCACAATATGAAAATGAGAATAGGGATACACATGCTGAGAAGCCAAAAAAATTGTACATGTTCTTGCTATCTGTGTATTTAACCAAAATGTCATCATCTTTTCCTCTTTGATGTCCTCTACAGTGTGTTATCCTTTCAGAAAATTCCAACATTCAAGACCCAGCTTGAGTGTTTCTTATTTAATGATGCACAATATTTCTGGAACCCAGGTTCCTTCTATCTTGTGACTCTGCCTTCTTTGTCATAGGGCTTCAAATTCATGGTGCTCTGACTCAGGCTTATAGATGGAGAAAGGCTTGCAGAGAAAAAAATGCAGATACATAAAAGATCATGTCTGGGAGGCTTCTATGGTCCAGGCCTGGCAGTGAAGTACTTTAATTCATATTCGATTATTAAACTCAGGTATATTATTAGATAAACTCAGTCACAAGTGAGGAAGTCATATGCAGTTTAGTATTATGTATCTGTATTGGGGTGGGGGAAAATTTTCTGAAAGCTGTTTAAACCCCACTGCCGCGGAGTTTATTTCTTGCTACCCCTCTTCCCTTCCTTATCAAACAATAAACCCCCTCACCCCACAGTACCTCATTGAAACTTTAAAACCATAAAAAGCTTACCCTGTTAGGGAGAGGTGGACTGAGCCACTCTCAGGTCACACTCTACCCTTTTTCTTGTAAAACTTGTAAAAACCTGGTAAAACAGAATAGAACTGCCCCATAGGTTTTCAAAGGCCAGCAATCTTTGCAGAAGCCAACTGTCACATCCTTCTCCCAGAGAACAGCTGGTGAGTTTGAACCACTGGCCTTTCAGTTAGCAGCCAAGTAGAGTGCATAACCTGTGCGTCACCGGGGCCTGTTGAAAAGGCAGCCAATCTCTGCTGTACTAGTTCACAGAAGTTACAAGATTATACTCAGTTCTCAGTTTTTAATCCATTCAAAATAAAAGTGTGTAATGACTTGGCAATGTTAATGTCATTTATCTAAAAAAAATAATACATTGAATTTCAGTAGGTATTTTCACTCTGTACTTTAATATGTATATAACTATTCTAGGAATACCCCTATAACCAAATAGCACATAGTATGTAGATCTCACGTCTGCAAGGGTGAGAATCTCATCGTTTTGTCCCACTTCTCGCTTACTTAGTTACTCCTTTGGAACCATTTTAGACTAATCTAAAGCGTTTTCTTTCAAATCTCCCTTGGTGCTAAATGTGCTATTTTAATATACTTCCGTATCAGTTTGCAAGTGGAATGTAGAGTAAGAATAAGGTACAAATTAAGTAAATAAATAGTCACTATAGAATAAGAAGTCATCTGACCATTTCCTTTAACTCACAGATGATAGTTCTGTGCTTATTCCTGTATACTGTAGACGCTGGCAATTAATAAACATTAAAACAGTGTTTTCAAGAAATACAAAAGAAATACCCATGCTAGATCATAAAGGTCTGACCATGCCAAATACAGGGTACTATGCAATTTTTACAGTTCATTCAACTTTGAAAATTGTTTTCAAAGTCTAATTGTCTCCATTCCTTGAAGATTTTTAAAAAATGAAAAATATAATGAACTACGTCAGTTCAGTAGGTTCTCCAAACAGATTCTACTTTTTTTTTTAAATTAATTATGAGAAAAAGCAGCAATTTCATTTTTTGAGTCTTGTCTTTTCACATTCCTCAGGAACTCCACAAAGACTGTATATCATCTTAGGCATTAAAGAATGGAGTAAAAGGAGTCATTAGGTTATATTACCAGAAGAATATTAATTTCTAGAGGACATCAAGATTCCAAAGCTTGACTTGAAATCATCAGTTCATCACGTGGCCCAATTGCAACAACTGAGGAAGGCAGGATGGAGCTATCCTATGCCACTAAAAGGCTTAGCATAGTAATAGCCCTTTGACATTACCAGCCATTCAGAAATCAGACTTTGTCATGCTGAAGAATAGACTACTCACCCCCAACAGGAAGCACTGAGGAGGCAAACGTGAGAGTAATTCCCCGTCAGATAAAACTGAGGTATTGTTTTTGGATTCCAACATATATGAAAAGAATTACCCAGTCATAAATTTCAAGTATCCTTTCTTTACCTGTTGGTCACTCTGTGTTGGCCAATATTTATTTGGCAAATATTTATTACAGACTACCGTTAACAATTTTTAGAATCTGGGTGTTTTCTCTCAGATTGTAGAAATCCGAATGCAGTTACCTGCTATATTTTGATAATCTATGTACTGCTTGATATTACAAATACAGTTATGGGAGGGAAAATTAATCAGAATTTTAGTATTGTCTATCTTTCATTAGCTACTACAAGACAGAGGATAGTATAAGGAAATAAAGTATACTAGGTAATAATTGTTTTAGAGTTATTTTTCTCTTTATTTATGAATCTCTAAATGACCTTATGTTAACAAGCAACAAAACACTAGAAATGATTCAGTGAAAGCCAGCATAAAAATCCAGTAATAGCCCAAGGAGATATGGGGGAAGGGAGAGGTGGGCTCAGTATTAACACATCAAAACCAATTTTCAAGAGGATTTAATTGATCCTTGCATTGTCAAAGGAAGACATCAATTTGCAAATTACAAGTAGTCCTCTAACTCTTTACCCTTTCTACTTTTGAAAAATACAGTGCAGAGATTATTTTAGTGCTTTTTCTGTTTTTATTGACTTATCATTTCCCATCTTAATTACACATTCAGTACTTCATTTTGACCAACAATCTTTTGTTTGAATCATTTTTCAAAGAAGAAATTTATTTCAGGAAGATTATCTCTTGTTCCATGAAAGAAGGAAAAACAGGTTCAAATCAGGGAGACTTCATCAAAGCTACTTGTAATCCCTATTTTGTCTGTGAATTCTTCCTATCAGTTTAGAGAATGTGGTAAATATCTCTTTACATCAGGCCTTGGCACTTGCTTTTTCACGCACCAACAATTTAAATGTAATATGAAAAGTAAAATGTTCAGATACTATACTGAGTGGCTTTTTAACGCAGAAAACTAGCTGTGGTTCTTTTAAAACCACCCGTTTGCTGCAAACGGAGTAGTGTTTTCAGTAATCTTTATCTTTTAACATTATGTTTCTTTGGGAAAAGAGAAATGAGGTCTTTTTTTTTTTTGACCGAATGTGTTCTACTGAACAGAAAAAATGAAAAATTGCAAAAGAAAAAAAGGCCTTTTAAGGTTTCATTCAATACTGTGAACATTACCTAGACCGTCAGCTCCAAGGATCCTTTCCTGTAAAAAGAAGTATTATTCTAGAGATTTTTGAACAGCAACAAGTTTATAACAACGTGGAATTATGTTTCGTGATCGCTCAGTTTCTCAACATTCAAATAAGATTAATTTTCTAAATTGTAAGTTTATTGTCCGGATGCTTTCGCCAAGTTTCTACACGGTTTTAATAAATGTTCATCAACTGGTTTCTTTATTACTCCATGTCTTCCTCTTGCGATACACTGGGTACTGTTTTTTTTTCCTTTGTGAAGAAAAAATGTGATAAAATACATGGACACATTTTTAATTATCTAAATAGTTTATTAAACTAAAAAAATTCAATAGTGTGAGAAAAATGTTTCTTGGAAGAGAAAAACTAGATACTGTAAAGGATAACAGTCTTATTTGCAGAATTAATACGTAATACAAATTTTGTTCTGTTGTCCTGAAAGAGGAGGAAAAAACAACTTACTTTAAATTAAATTGAATATTATGAACGATTTATGAATACTTAGGACTTCTTTATTTTCAAATAAATGTCTGCAAGCATTTTAATTTTTATAAAAACTTGAGATCAAGACATAATATCAGTAGGGCCTGTGTATACAAAAAGTCTTTGGAAATAAAAAAATAATATCAGCTTTACCCCTGATCTTTTTGATGTGATGACATGGATACCTAATGACCATGTTTTACTTGCTCTACTAGCATGTATTTTATTTTTCTAAAATACTATTTTAATTTTAATAAAAGAGTAGGGTAAAATCAATAACATTTTTTTTTTGAATTATGATTGAGTGAAAAATGTCCATTCCCACATAAATTTGCATGCCCACCTATACGCAGTTTCCACTGCTCTCCCTGCCTGGTGACAGCACACTCTTCTTCTCTGCTCCACATGTCTTATCCTCCCAACAATCTCCTATCCTCTCCTCTCCACCCACTCCCCCACCTCAAGGAAGAGGTCAGCAGGACGACATCCTATGGACTCATAGAACCATAAAGTGCACACATGATATGGCCACTCTGTGTCACCCAGTCCAATTCATTCCTGTCTGAAGAGTTGACCTCCATTATGACTTATGGACAGGGGCAGCATCAGGGACAGGGGCCTGCTCCTAGAGGAACTCCAAGGCCCCTGGACCATCAGTTGTGGTCTTTTAGGTGAGGTCTCAGGGTGCACCCTTTTTTGTTCTTGTGTTGCCACTGAGACTCAACTTTGTGAGCTCCATCACGGCTATCACTGGTGGTGGCTGGGCACCATCCAGTTCTTCCAGTCACAAGTCGATGTAGTCACCCACTCATGTGGGTCTGTCTGTCTTCTGGGTTCTTTTTCCCCTATGTCTTTTTGGTCCTTGGTAATCATCCATTCCTGCTGTGTTGGGACCATTTGCTGTACCCTCAGATGGCAGCTCGGCAGCTTGGCAGCTTTTAAGACCCCAGATGCCACTCACCAATGGGGGATGCAGAAGGTTCTCTTAGCAAGATGCTAATTGTGCTAATTTGGCCTCAATTTCCCCTGAGAGCTTAGTCCCTGGCTCCCCACCCCAGCTCCTCCATCCTTGCAGTGTTGGGTTAAGATGGGAGGAATAACCATGTTATGATTAGATTCAGTTATGTTGAAGTCCAGTTAATATTGATCTTTCTGATGTGTCTGTCACAGATTTCATCCAAACCAGTTTCTATCAACTATCTAATCCAAACTCTTCCCCACTCACCCTCTCTCCCTTCTCATCCTTGCAGCCCTCAAAGAGTCTTTTCTTCTATGCATAAGTCTGTTTTTAAGTTCTTATCGTAAGGGTCTCATACAGTATTTGTCCTTTGGTCACTGACTCACTCAGCATAATGCCCTCCGCTTGAGACCAGGTTATAAGACGTTTCCTGAAATCATCACTATTCTTTGTCATTGCATAGTGCTCCATTGAGTATATATACCATAGTTTACCTCTCCATTTCTCTGTTGTTGGGCATCTGGGTTGATTCCATCTTTTTGCTATTGTGGACTGTGCTGTGATAAACATTCGCGTGCATGTATCAGTTGGTGTGAATGGCCTTGAATCTGTAGAATATATTCCAAGCAATGAAATTACTAGATCAAATGGTACATCTATATCCAGCTTTTTAAGGAAGTGCCAGATTGCTTTCCAAACAGGATGCACCATTTTGCAAACCCACCAACAGTGTAGGAGAGTTACAGTCTCTATACAGCCTCTTCAGCATTAGTTGATTTGCATTTTTTGCATCATGGGCAACTTTGTAGGGGTGAGATGTGTGGCGAGCCGGCCCCACACCCCCCGAGCGGCCGCACCCAAAGATGGCGCCTTGGCTTGTAGCCACACCCAGACCCAGAGACCTTAGAGCAGTAAACATCTTGCCTGCGCATGCCTGGGACACGCCCTAGCCCGTACGTGGGCCAGTAGTGATTGGCTGATTCATTCCGTATATAAGTGGAACTACTGGAAATAAACGCTCTCTCTGCTTGAAGACCAGAGGACGTGGTGTCGGTCTGTTGCTGTCACTCCGCCGCGGGTCGGTATCGGGGGGATAGCGACAGAGATGGTATCTCATTGTAGTCTTGATTTGAACTTCTTTAATAGCTAATGATCGTGAGCATGTCTGCACGTGTTTTTTGGCTGCCTGGATCTTCCTTTTAGAGAAGTATCTGTCCATCTCCTTTGCCCATCGCTTCATTGGATGGTTTATCTTTTTCTTGGCTTATTGATATTTTATAGTACCTTATAGATTATGGCGATCAGGCATCAGTCTGACATGTAGTTGCCAAATACTTTTTCCCATTCTGTAGGTGGCCTTTTAATTCTATTAATAAAGTTTTTGGATGAGCAAAAGAGTTTGATTCGTAGTAGTTCCCGTTTATCTACTTTCTCTTCTGTTGTTTGTGGTTTGTTTGACAGATTTTGACATCTGTCTACGTTGTATATTAAAGCTTCCATTGCTGCAATAACATTTTTTGAAGTAACAGTAAGTATAACCAAATACTTTCTATCACATTCTCTTCATTCATTTTCTTCCTTATTCTGTTATTTCCATCAGATGCCAAATTGTCTTGATGCAAACTTTGAACTTATTTCACAAGAGCAACGTTTCTGAGGTAAATGTTGCTGAATTTTACACACTGTGTATGTAAGACTGACATTTTCACCAACTGGGATGAAAACCATAGCCCCTTCACCAGGCACTCAAAACCACACAGATGCACACACTCAGAAAGAGAGAGACAGAGACAGAGACAGAGACAGAGAGAGAGAGACATACACACTGCCATCTTTCTTAAAGTACCCATATTATTTCAGGGTAAGTAATTTTAAACCTTATTGTGTATTAACAAAAAGTATGTTACTGAATATAACATAAAACTCTCGTAACTTTAAATAAAACATAATACACAATAAATTTTGAGATTGTAGAAACTTCCTAGACAGCTTCTCAAGTTTACTCTCTTCTACAGTCAGGATGCCTAGGCAGAAAGTGTAAGAAGTTCTGAATTAAATACAGAAATTACCAACTCTATCTATCCATCCAGTTATCCATCTGTCTATCACCATCTATTGCTTCTTATCTTCAAGACAGTTCATATATGCACCTTTTTCTTGAATGGGTTTTCATCATTCAAATTCTCCTCTCTTTGAAAACCACATATTGGAAGCCTGGCTTTTAAGTGTGATATCGAACAAGAAGATGAATTCAGTTGAAATCCAAGCTGTGTCATGAACAGTATTTCAAGGATTTGCATTACCGAGTCACATGTAGGCAAGCAATGATGTTATTATTTCTTTGTATTTTTTTTCCTTTTTTGAAAAAATGAAAATTTTCCTCTTTCTTGTTTACAAAAATATTTCTGCATTAAAAGGTGTAAAACGGTATAGAAAACAAAGGAACTAAAACTTGTGTCAAGTGTCATCATTCTGAGATTAACCCTATTTGTTTACTAAAATACCTAATTGAATATTTGCAGTTTAATGGAGACATTTTTCACATACACACACAAATTCTCACATAAATAGGAATACTCTATACATGTTGTTGTTATTTGCTTTTGTAAAATAAAAGATACGTCACAGATAATATAAGTCCATATCATCACTTTAAACATTTATTGAGTATTTTTTTGGTACTCCTAGTTTATCTGTATAAGTGTAGTAATGAACACTTTTCTTAATTTCTTATCCCCCCACCATTCTCCTGAGACTGAATCCTTCAAGAATTTACTCTAAGAATGAGAATTTCTGTCATTTTATAATTTTACAACCGAAGAATGTAAAAGACAGTTCTCGTACATATTGATGAGTTCACCTGTCTGTTGGCCTATTTATCTATTGATCGATGTTGGAAACATGTATGTATTTAGTTTTGCCATATTTCTTTTCAAGTCTCACTCTCCATTTAAAACAGATCCCTCCATAGGTTATGATCAGAAAAACTAAAGTTTTTTCACCAGCTCAATTAAATAATAAGTTATTTGCAAATCAAACCTATATAAGTTCCCTGATTTTATCATAGCTACTTCCTTAGAAAGATGTTTTTCAGAATTGTAACCACTGCTTTGAGAAGGAATACACCTTACTGGGTGTAGTCTCAGTATACAGCACAGTATACTCAGTTCTCAGTATAATTGCACAAATTCAGTGTGTCTTCCACAGTTGTTCAGATTCCTTTCTTTGTGTTTCACCTTCCGATGGAGTTAGTCACCTCAACTGAATTTCCTCTGCACAAACTCTGTGCACATTTTCTGCATAATCTCTTGAAGTTAGAAGCTTTGATGATCTTTTTACGTAATGGAAGAGTCCTGTGACTGCAATTCTTTTAATTCTTGAGATGTTTTAGAGGTCATAAATGAGAGTGCCATCATTTTCCTATAGCCTTCCTGAGACAGAATCTGTAATGAATTTACTCCTTAGTGCTTTTAGTAAATACTGCATTAAATGAATGAAATTAATAATTATTAAATAAGCACATGTGAAATAAATACTCTAACTAAATTTTAAAGTTAATTGGTGTCATCAGGTTGTATTTAACCACATGTATTGATGTTTCATAATGAGAAATCTGCATCTTGAACTAAGTGATTTCTTAAATTGATGATGAAAGTTGAACACATCACTCACAACTGGATTGCAGGGAGAATTTTAATTTCTTCATAACATTTTCAGATATCATACAGGAGTGTGTTATAAATAGAAACCCAAGATAATTTTATACTATGTGTAGCTAGATTTAATATAGAATCAAAGAAACACTCTTTCCTTTGTTTCTTAAATTTTTCCCCAAAGAAAATTCATGCAGACTTACATCTCTTCTCCAGTTACTTAACCTGAACAACATTGTCAAATATAACTGATATATTTAAGAACATGAAAGCCCAATGGAGATATTGGATTTCTCTTTTCAGAGTATCTTTCCTTGGCTTTCTTAAAAGAGACCTTTAAATTTCTCTAGAGTGCAACTTGCCTCTAGGTAGTAAAGTAAACAATGTGACTTCTTAAATTCCCCTTTAACCTCCTAAAAGGGTGATTCTACCAGCTTCAGTTATCTCTCTTTTGTGTTTAATCTTCTCTAGAGATACATGAATCCTGGCATATTTGGGGTTAAATAACAATTTCTAGAAGCTCAATTTCTAGAGTCTATTTTATTTTCCGTCTTGCTTCAGCTGTAGAGTAATGGTCAAATAGGATTTTAAATATCTTGGAAAATAATCTGCACATCTTCTGTGACTAGCCATTTATATTTTCCTTGTGAATTAAATGCCATCCCACATTTCATATGAACAAACATGAAAATAAACTTTATATAATCACTAAAGTAATGCAAGATTACCACAAAATACAGGGAAAAAAGAAAACTCAAACCAAACCCATTGCTGTTGAGTTGATTCCTACTTACAGTGACACTATAGAGTAGAACTGCCCCATAGTGTTTCCAAGGTTGTAAATCTTCAGTAAAGCAGATTGGACATCTTTTGTGAAATAAGGCTGGTAACCTTGAACTGTTAGTCTTTTGGGTACAGCCAAGCATGTTAACTACCATATCACCAGAGTTCCTTTCGGAAACCACAGACAAGTATAAATAAGAATTTTCCCTAATGCTACTATCCGGAGCTGGAACTGACTCAACAGCACTTAACAGTAACACCACCACCCAGAGGTAAACTGTATATGATTATTAACCACTGTGGGCATTTTAATGCATTTTTTCCCCCAGCATCTTATCCATAGATTAGTAGATGTTTATGTTCTTGTGTTGTTGTTAGGTGCCATAGAGTTAATTGTGACTCATAATGACACCGTGTACAACAGAAGGAAACACTGCTCTCGTCCTGTGCCATGCCCACAATCGTTGCACTTGAGCCCATTGTCACAGCCACTGTGTCAGTCCGTCTTGTCAAGGGTCTTCCTTTTTCATTTACCCTCCACTTTACCAGGCATGATGTCTATCTCCAGTGACTGATCCCTCCTGATAATTATTGGTCCTGATAATCCCTCCTGTCATGGATTGAATGGTGTCTCCCCAAAAATGTGTGTAAAAATTTGTCTAGGCTGTGATTCCTGGTTTTGTGTGATGTTCCCATATGGTGTAAACCCTGCCTCTATGATATTTATAAGACAGAATGGAGGTGCTTAGGGGGGTTGGGCAGTGGAGTGGGGGCTGAGGGTTGTAGGGGTAGGAAATAGCGGGGGAAGAGATGGAGTGGCAGTTGTACTGGTGGTACAGGACTCTAAGATTGCATCACACCTTGAGGCAGTCTCTTGGGATATAAAGGAAAAGGAAGCAAACAGTGTTGGGGACCTCATACCAACAAGAAAGCAGGGCCAGAGCACAGCTTGTCCTTTGGACCCTGAGTCCTTGTGCCTGAGATGCTCAAGTCCAGGTGACGACTGACAACAAGGACCTTCCTCCAGAGCCAACAGAGAAAGCCTTTCACTGGAGCTGACAGCCTGAATTTGGAATTGTAGCCTTCTTGACTCTGAAAGAATAAGTTTCTCTTTGTTAAAGCTAACCACTTTTGGTATTCTATTATAGCAGCACTAGATAACTAAGACAATGTCCAATATGTAAGTGTGGTCCTGTTGTCCTTTCTTCTAAGGAGCAATCTGGGTATACTTCTTCCAACACATATCTATTTGTTCTTTGGGCAGCCCATGGTATACGGGACTGCCAACTAAGTTCACAAACTCAACCCAGAAAAAGCACCACATACCTCATTGCTGACTATCAACAGAGTCACCTTTGAAGTACTTCCTTTGGAAAGCTACGTGCAAATGCCAGTGCCTAGTTCACCCTTCGAAGCAATTTTGGAACTCTTTTTCTGGAATGGCCATCAGAGCTGTTATCATACTACACTTGATGCCCTGAATGTCATCAAAATGTTTTCCTTTCAGTATTTCCTTTATCTTCAGGTAAAGAAAAAAGTCATTGGGGGTCAGATTAGGTGAGTAGGGAGGATATTTCAATGCAGTTATTTGTTTACTGGCTGAAAACTCTCTCACAGTTAAGTTTGTGAACTTGCCACCATATGCAATGGCTATTCCAGAAAGAATTCCAAAATTGCTTTGAAGGGTGGACTAGGTGCTTGCATTCCAGGGAGAAGTGCATGGCTTCTCAGGGGGAGTACTTCAAAGGTGACCATAGTGATAATCAGCAATGAGGTATGTAGCACTTAGCACAATTTAGTTAGCGGACATTGTCAGAACACAAATTCAATATTCTTCTCCAACACTGCAGTTCAAAGGGGTCAATTTTTCTTTGGTCTTCTTTATTTGTTGTCTAGCTGTCACATGCATATGAGGTGATTACAAATACTATGGCTTGGGTCAGCTTCATTTTAATTTTCAAGGTAATGTCTTTGCTTTTCAACACTTTACAGTAAGGTCTCCTGCATCAGATTTTATGAATGTTATGCATCTTTTGATTTCTTGACTGCTGCTTCCACAGGTGTTGATTGTGGAACCAAGTAAAACAAAGTTCTTAACAACCTCAACTTTTCTGCACTTATCATGGTGTTGCTTATTGGTCTAGTGAGGAGTTTTGCTTTCTTGGTGTTGAGTTTTAATCCATACTGAAGGCTGTGGTCTTTTATCTTCACCAGCAAGTGTTTGCAATCCTATTCACTTTCAGAAAATAAGGTTGTGTCATCTGCATATGCAGGTTGTTAATGAGACTTCCTCCAATACTGATACCCCATTTTCCTTCATGCAGTCTACCTTCTTGGATTATTTGCTTGGCATACAGACTGAATAGCTAATGGTGAGAGGATGCAACCCTGACACACACCTTTACATGCACTGTCCTTTAGTTCTGTTCAAATGACTGCCTCTTAATCCATATACAGATTCCTCATGAGCACAATTAAGTGTTCTGAAATTCCCATGCTCCATAATATTATCTATTATTTGTTATGATCCAGACATTTGAATGCCTTTGCATAGTTGATAAAATACAGGTACATATCTTTCAGGCATTTTTTTCCTTTTGTCTAAGATCCATCTGACTTGAGCAATGGTATCCCTGGTTCAATGTCCTCTCCTAAATCCATCCTGAACTTCTGCTTGTTCCCTGTCAATACGCTGCTGCAGCCACTTTTAAATGCTCTTTAGCCAAGTATTACCTGCATGTGACATTAATGATATTGTTTATTCAGCTGGATCATTGTTCTCAGGGCTGGGTGTAACTCTTCTAGAGGGTAGTCAGATAGCTGCCCTCAAATTTCTTGGCATAGATGAGTGAGAACTTCCAGTGGCACATCAATTTGTTAAAACATAGCAGTTGATATTCCATCAATTCCTGGAGTCTTGTTTTTCATCAATATTTTCAGTGCAGCTTGGATTCCTTTCTTCAGCACAATTGATTCATGATCATATGCTACCTGTTGAAATGATTGAACCTCAACCAATTCTTTTTGGTATAATGGCTCTTTGTATTCCTTCTGTAGGCTTTTGATGCTTCCTGCAAGGTTTAATATTTTCACTGTACCATCCTTCACTACTGCAAGTTGAGACTTGGATTTTTTCTTCAGTTCTTTCAACTTGAGTAACGCAGAGTGTGTTCTTCCCTTTTGGTTTTCTATCTCCAGCTCTTTGCACGTGTCCTTATAATACTTTGCCTTGTCTTCTTGAGTTGTCCTTTGAAATCTTCTGTTCAGTTGTTTTACTTCATCATTTCCTCCTTTTGCTTTACTACTCAAAGTTCAACAGCAAGCTTCAGAATCTCATCTGAAATCCAATTTGGGCTTTTCTTTCCTGTCTTTAACAGCCCTAATTTCTTCATTTATGATGTCTTCAGTCATTAGTGTTCAACATGTGAAATCTGTTTTTGAGATGGTTTCTAAACTAAAGTGGGTAGTATCTTGGCTCACGTAGGCTTTTCTAATTTCCTTCAGTTTTGAATTGAACTTGCAAATGAACAGTTGATGCTCTGTGCTACATTCAGCACCTGGCCTTGTTCTGACTGATGATAGTGAACTTTTCCACAGATATAGTTGATTTGATTCCTGTGTATTCCTTCTGGTGAGGTCCATGTGTATACCCACTGATAACTAGTCAATTTGAACTCATAGCAACCTTATAGGTCAGATTAGAAATGCCCCATAGAGTTTCCAAAGAGTGCCTGGCAAATCTGAACTGCCGGCCTTTTGGTTAGCAGACATAGCACTTAACTGCTATGCTACAAGGATTTCCATGTGTATAGTTGCTGTTTATGTTGGTAAAGAAGGTATATTTGCAATGAAGAAGTTGCTGTTCTTGCAAAATTCAATCATGCATTTTCTGGATTCTCTGCTTCAAAATGACTGCTCACTAACGCCTAGGATATTGCTGTTTATGTATTACATTTCATTTTAGATAATTTCCAATTTTCTTATATTCATACTTCATACATTCCACATTCTGATTATTAATTTGTGGCTAACCAAAAGGATACCCTATGGGGCAGTTCAACTCTGTTGTATAGGGGATCTATGAGTTGGAATTGACTCAAGGGCAAAAGGTTTGGTTTTCTTTCATTACATACACCTACTGCTCATTTAACTGACTATCTCATTATCCAAAATTTGGCATTGACAACAGTAGCAAGACATCTACTCTTCAACTATGTTGCGCGTTATTGGTGCATGCCTGACAGTAACAAATGCTGAGGTGTAAGATAGAATAATTCTGGCTGTGATGGTTCAGGTTATATGTCAACTTGGGTAGGCCATGATCCTTGAATGGTTTGGCAATTATGTAATGATGTGATTTACAGTTATAGAATAATGAAATTTGGTTGTTACGTAATGATGTGGTCATCCTCATTTTGTGATTTGACATAATCATCATCCATTTTTGCATGATGCCAATTCTCACATAATGACCTTCTCTTTGGAATCTAACCATGTCGATAAATGAGGACTTGGTGTATATATATTGTTCTATATCATAATACAAGGTCCTGGTGGTGCAGTGGTTAGAAGCTTGGCTGCTGTCCTACTTATCTAGTGCTCCTGTAACACATACCACAAATGGATGCCTTCAACAAACAGAAATTTATTCTCTCACAGTCTAGGAGGCCTGATGTCTGGATCCAGGATATTACCTCCAGGAAGACTTTCTCCCTCTGTCAGTTCTGAAGGAAGGTCCTTGTCCTCAATCTTCTCTGGTTGAGTAGCTCCTTAGGTGCAGGGGCCCTGAATCCAAAGGACTTACTCTGTTCCAGGGGATTCTTTCCTAGTGGTATAAGGTCCCCAGCTCTCTGCTTGCTTCCCTTTCCTTTTATCTCCCAAGAGATTGCCTCAAGACACCATACAATCTTGTAGATTGATTTCTGCCTCATCAACACCACTGCAGCACATCCTCCCTCAGTAACATCATAAAAGCAGGATTTAAAACATATAGGAAACGCACACAATACTGGGCTATACCAACTGGTATACACATTTGGGGGGATATATAATTTAATGGTCAGTAGTCTTATTCTATCAGCTGCTCCTTGGACCTATGGGGCATTTCCACCCCTATAAATTCACTATGAGTCAAAATCGATGGCAATAGGTTTTTTGTTAAAATATATCATAAGCATTCTACAAGTCATCAAATTGTTGTAAACATTTTTAGTAGATCTCCTCTAACTTACTTAATCATCGTTGTATTATTTAATAACTAGACTACTTGCAGTCTTTTATTTTACTATATAATAAAAAATCATTTTGTGCAAATGTTTGTGTATATTTCAACATAATTTGTCTAAGACATAATCCTACATATGAGATTATTAGACAAGGGTATGAATGTTTTTAATAGTTCTAATTCATACAACACATTATTTTGAAAAGATTTCACCAGTTTATAGCCTCCAGCGTGTGTGTTTGCGTGTGTGTGTGTGTGTGTGCATGGCTGACAGCATGCCTTTTTCTGTCTCGTTAATTTGACAGGCAAAAATTCTATTTCATTTAATTTGAATTTCCCTCACTAAAGGCATACTTATTTCAATTTCCCTTTGCTTAATAATGAGGTTAGCTGTGGAAGGCGCTCAAAGCAGAAAGGAGGTAAACCACTTAGAGGCTGTTGCAATATTTTAGAAGAGAAAAACACTGTAGCTTGAGATAAGATAGTAGCAGTGATAAGGGGACACAGGGGGAGATATTTAAGGGACTTAGTGACTAATAGCATAACTCAGCAGGAAAGGGACAAAGGGAAGAGACAAATGAGTGAATGATAAACCAATTTACTATGATAGGACATACAGAAGGGAAGAGGTAGATTTGAGGGAAGGATAAAGAATTTAGCTAGGACAGCCACGTTAGTGAAAATGTCTAGTTGGCTCTTAGTATTCTGGGTCTAGAGCTTATGACAGAGGTCTTGGCTAGAACCACACATTGTAAGTCATTGGTATATTCATAACATGGATGTGACTTTTCCAGATAGAATATGCATGCAGTGTTTGAAAATAATAAGGGCTTGGCAGAACTCTGAGGAATACCATGTCTGGGGTGGACAGACAGAGGATCCTTCAAAGGTGACTGGAAAGACTTTATCAGAGTGATGGAAGAGAACCAGAGAAGAATGGGCTTTTAAGAAGGATGCAGTGGTCAACAGCATGAAAGCTTTTTAGACTTCTTACACTGCTGAGATTCCCTTCAAGATAAAAAATTATTACTACTAGGAGCGCTGTGAGCTGACAGTTTTCAGCTGTTGGCATCTTCGTGATCTGCCTCAACTGTGATACTAAGGCCAATTTCTTCTGAGGCAGCCCCCAGCCAATGACCACATGGCAAGGGATTGAGCAAAGATATTTTTGTCCAAAGATTTTGATGTGCAGTCTTTGTCCCAGATCCCTCCATTGGATTTGCTGAGAACTTTTTAGATCTGCATTATCATCTGTAGGTTTTCCTCATCCAAATTCTGCTTTTTCTCCCTTTTACTAAGTTTAACAGGTGTTATTCTCAAATGGAAACCCCAGTGGCATAGTGATTAAGTGCTACATCTGCTAACCCAGAGGTCAGCAGTTCAAATATACCAGGTGCTCCTTGGAAACTCTATGGGAGTTCTAGTCTGATCTACAGGGTCAGGGAGTCAGAATCAACTCCATGGCTGTACGTTTGTTTTTTGCTTATTTGTTTGTTTGTTTTAGTCCCAAACAGGAAAGCCTAGTGGCGTAGCTGGTTAAGTGCTATATCCGCTAACCAAAATGTAGGCAGTTCATTTCCACCAGGTGCTCCTTGGAAACTCTGTGGAGCCATTATTCTCTGTCCTATACGGTCTCTATGAGTCCAATTTGACTCTACAACAGTGGATTATTATTATTATTATTATTTTGGATACCTAAAGAAGAGGAACACAATGGTGGAACAGTTAAGCATTAAGCTGATAATCAAAAATTCAACAGTTCAGATCCACACAGTGGCTTCACAGGAGAAAGACTTGGTAGCCTGTTTCTTTGAGGATTACAGCCAGGAAAACCCTATGGGGCGGTTCTCTTCTGTCACCTTAGGTTGCTTTGAGTCGGAATCCCTTTGACAGCAGCTTACAACAGCATTTCCAGAGAAAGTTCTCAACCCTCCCAGCTCTCCCTAGCTGTGTCTGATGCAGCGGTCTTGCAAAGGAGTTTCCACTGACTTACAGGAATTGGAGGAAGTTAAAGAGTAGTTATATTGTAAAGTTAAAAAACATTTATCAGTGAAGAGGAAGAGAAAGTTCTGAATGGATGAGGAGCCTTAAGTCAATAAAGATTTCTCCCTTAATTTGGGTCAGGTACAAAATATTTTAATCTGGTGATTTGGAGTCAGTAGAAAAGGAAAGATAATAGCCCCAAATCTCTGAGCAAGTGAACTGGATAGAATCCGTAGTACAGCTGGTGGGTTAGGCTAGGAATGAAGGAGGGATATCTTTTCTATCAAGAGGTGAGAAAAAGAGCAAAGGATATGTAGATAACGTGCAGAGAGAGTAGCAGGAAGTTTAGAATGTTCCTGTTGGATGGTTCTGATTTTCTCTACAAAGTAGCAGGGTAGACCCATCTGTTGAGAGGGAGGAAGTAATGGGGTATGTGTTTAAGATTAGTATAGGTGGTGTCATGGATTCAACCATGGCCCCCCAAAAATGTGTGTAGCCATTTGGCTGCACCATCATTCCCACATTTTACGATTGTCCTCCATGTTGTGATTTTCCTATGCTATAAATCCTAATCTCTGCCTGTGGGTAATAGGATTTATGTTAAGGACGATTAGGGTGGAACTGTAAAACCCTTTCTAAGATTGCCTCCCTGCTCCAGAGATAAAAGGAAATAGAGGCAAGCAGAGAGCTGTGAACCTTCTACTATCAAGAAAGCAGCAGCAATACAGTGTGTACCTCAGACCTCAGGTTCCTGTGCCAAGATGCTCCCTGACCAAAGACTGATACAACACAAGGACTTTCCTCCAGAGCCTGCAAAGTGGGAAAGTTTTCCCCTGGAGCAGATGTTCTGAGTTTAGACTTGTAGCTTACTAAACTGTGTAAGAAAAACACTTTTCTTTGTTGAAGCCATCTACTGTTAGAGCAGCACTAGCTGACTAAAACAGATGGTTTGATGTAATTGCTGTAAAGGGTGTTTAATTGTGAAACACCAGAAGTGTTCCAGTTTCAGCTAGAATTAGACACAGCTCTTCACTGTGGCTGATTGTATCTGTTAGAGCCCCAGCAAGAGAGAGATAACACATTTAAATAGGAATATTTAGGAGAGAATTTAATGAAGGGATTATTTATGAAAGTCTGGGCGGTATGTAAGAGAAATTGAAAGTTTTAGTGCAGACTCCTAGGGCTGGTAATAGGATACTGTTATTTATAGCTCCTCAACCTAAAGGTGAAAGCCACCAGAAGTCAGAGATTTATAAAGCTGATGATAATGCTGGCTCTTGGGAGCAGGGACTCTTTTTTTACACCTTATAGTTTATTTTATTTTTGTTTCTGTTATTGAGAATATACACAGTAGAGCATCCATCAATTCAACAATTTCAGCATGTACAATTCAGTGACAATGATCACATTTCTAAATCTGTGCACCCACTTTCACTCTCCTTTTCTGAGTTGTTCCTCCTCTATTCACCCAAACTCACTGTGCCTAAATTTCCTATCTGTTTTTTTGAGTTACTGTTATCAATTTGGAAACCTTGGTGGCATGGTGGTTAAGCACTACAGCTGCTAAACAAAAGGTTGGCAGTTTGAATCCACCAGGTGCACCTTGGAAATGCTATAGGGCAGTTCTACTCTGTCCTATAGGGTCACCGTGAGTTGGGATAGACACGACAGCAATAGATTTGGTTTTGATTTTTAATTTGATTGCACATAGATAGTTCATAAAAGAACACAATGATCAAGGCAGATAGGCAGACTATTGTTTGGTTTTAAGAAGAGTTCAGAAAGTATTTCTGGTTTAAGGTTTAAAGATTACCTCAGGACAATAGCTTCATCCAGGCTCCACGGCTCGAGAAAGACTGAATTCCATGAGAATTTGGAATTCTTTTTGGAACAGAGAGTTTTCATGAGGCAAGAAACACAGCCATCTGTAGTGACTCGCTAAGGGGGAGCTGGGAGACCTCACTGTCTGTCTTCCCTTTGATGTCTTTGTTGGCCAAACCCATCTAGAAATCAAAGGGCAAAGAGCCTGCGCTGTGCAGTTCCTAACAGATCAGCCTCTTGGGCCACACATTAGGGTGAAGAAAGTTGATCCCAGAAGTAGTTACATGTTCTGTTGTGTTGTGGTTAGGAGTGAATTCTGACTCACAGCAACGCCATGTGATAGAGTAGAATTGCCCCATAGGGTTTCCTAGGCTATAATCTTTATGGAAGCGGTTTGCTAGGTCTTTTTGCTGTGGAGCTGCTCGATGGGTTTGAACTGCTAATCTTTTAGTTAGCAGCTGAGTGCTTAACCATTGTGCCATCACAGATCCTTTAGTATGTTCTACCATATGCTAAAATGCACTGTAAGACTATAATGATAAAAATAAATAAAACTAGTGTGATACTTGCTAAGAGACAGAGAGGTTTATGGGAAAAGCTAGAGTCTAGAAATAGGACCAAGAATATGTAAGACATTCATTGAATGTTAAAGAAGGTACAGGTTTCTTATTTAAAGCAGTAAAATAAAAGATGAATTATTTACTAAATGATATTTTGACAGCTAGTGATTTGTAAAAGGTAAGTTAAATCTCTAGGTTTTTTGATTCTTATAAACTTATAGAGAAATCAGTTATTTAAATGTAAAAGAGTTTGAAAAAATATGTAGTGTTTATTTTCATATTTAATTGTTTAAATCTATTTAAAAATAGCAATCCGACAGAAAAAAATTAGTAAATGTTTAACAGGTAAGTGATGTGGAGAAGAACTACAATTGCTAAATAAGCATAAAAATATTTGCAACTTTTAAATAGAGTTAAATTTTAAACCATCTTGCAAGGCAAATTGTACCATAAACAAACTAGAAGACAAATAAATAAACTTGGAAAAATTCACAAAATACATGTCAAAACAGTTGAAAACTACTATATAGAAACTAATCTAGATGTTAAAACAATTTTTATTATACTTTAGATGGAGGTTTACAGAGCAACTAGTTTCTCATTAAATGATTAATACAAGTATTGTTTCATGACGTTTATTGCTAACCCCATGACAAGTCAACATTCTGTCCTTCTTGACCTAAATTTCCCTATTACCAGTTTCCCTGTCCCCTCCTGCCTTTTTGTCCTTGCCCCTGGGCTGGTGTGACCATTTAGTCTCATTTTATTTTATAGATCTATCTAATCTTTGGCTGAAGGGAATGAGTTTTTCACTGAACTAAAAGGGTGTCCCGGAGCCATAATCTTGGGTTTCTCCAGTCTCTGTTAGACTGTAAACCTGATCTTTTTTCTTTCTTTTTTTTTTTTTGTGAGTTAGAATTCTGTTCTACAATTTTCTGAATAGAACTCTCTGCTGTGATCTGTGTCAGAGCAGTTGGTAGTAGCTAGACTCTGACAGAGGCTGTAGTACCCAAGGTCCATTAATCCTTCGGGCTAATCCTTCTCTTGTATCATTGGTTTGCTTCACACTCCCTTGCTCTAGACAGGGTGAGATCAGTGCAGTACCTTAGATGGCCACTTACAAGCTTTTAAGACTCCAGACACTACTGTCAAAAGTAGAATGTAGAACATTTTCTTTGTAAATGAGACAATGGCTAGCACAATCCTCAGCCCAGTTACTTGATCCCTCAGGGAGTCTGGATGTGTTTATGGAGCTTCCCATGACCTTGCCTTGGGTGGGTAGAGTTGGCTTCCCCCAAATTATGTACTGTTTTACCCTTCAGCAAAGATAACCACTCAGCCAGTGTCTATTTAGTGTTTTCCTTTTCCCACCTCTCCCCTCCTTTGTAATCACTGAGGACTGTTTCTTTTTGTTTATAAAAGTTTTCATGGGTTTTTATAGTAAAAGTCTCATATAATATTTGTCCTTTGTGATTGACTTATTTCATTCAGCATAATGCTCTCCAGATTTAATGAATCTATTTGAAAATAGAAGTCCAACAGAAAAAAATCAGTGTTTAACAGGTGATACATGGAGAGATACAATTGCTAAACATAAAAATACGTTCAACTTCTAAAGAAAGTTCTAAGAAATGTAAATAAAAATCATTATAAAATACAATTTATGATACATTTTACAAAATTTTAGAAGATTGAAATAATTCACTGTTGTGGGAGGTGAGGGACAACAGACGCTTCCCTATACAGACTGTTATGAGCAACTGAATGAATACGCTCTCCCTAGAAGGCAGTTAGAACATAACAAAACACAAAATGTGCATAGAGTTGACCCACCAATCCTACTTCTACAAATTTACTCAGGGGATAACTGCACAAATAGAAAACGCTACATGTATTAAGACACGCAGCAGTTAAGAGCTTGGCTGCTATTGTCCTATAGAGTCACTGTGAGTTGATGGCCACAGGTTTAGATTTTTTAAGAATTTTTTTGAGTTAGAGTCTTATGCATTAATATGTGGACTGGACAATAAAATCAGTGTACGCTTATACAGTGGAATATTACATGGCCATTAAAATTAATATTTTTATATTAATTCATATGGCAATATAGTCACAAAATTCTGTTAGAATATATAATGATTCTATATATTTAAATTGATTATTAACACTGATATATGGAAAAATGTTCACAAAAATATTAGGAGCAGTCTTTGCTAGGTATTGGTATTTTAGGCACTTTATATTTGCCTTTTCTGTGTTGTTTAAAATTTAAGACAGAATATGTTTACCTAAACAACATAGCTCTAGTTACTTTTAACATTAAAAAGGGAGAAATTAAGTTGTTTTCTTGAAGACTAAAAGCAATTGCTATCTTAAGAAGACCAATAGGAAATACTGACAGTGAAATGGGAAATCATGAATTTATTATATCATCAATCATGTCATAATTATATGTTTGTTTTCCAGTAGGACTCAGATACAGGCATAGAAAAGGGATGTTTTAACTACTCAAAATGGGGTTTTATATGGAACCTAACAAAATATCAAAGATGTGGAGTAATAGACTATGGAGTCTGACCTGAAAAGAGAAGAATATGAAGAAAACTGAAGACTAATAGCACAATAGTTGAGAGATTGACAGAGATTGACAGCTTTTGTATTGTTTAGGAAATACTTTTCATGAGAATAATATATTCTGAAATACATGAATATATTTTTCTTATGTTGTCCTTTGCATGTAATCTTTTCTCAGTCAGAGACATCCAGTGCTTTAGAGAGAATTGAGATTGTTCTAAAAGAACACAACCTAATTTCTAACCTGCTGTTAACAGCCCTAAAAGCCAGAATTAGCAAGAGACAAGAGAGCTTTCTAAATTCTAAAAGTCTTCCTTTGACTATCAAGAGCCAGAGCTTATAGATTTCAGTTTATAGAGTTTTTATCATAACCCATAGTATACGGAGCATGAAGGACTTCATGGATGGGAATTACTGATAAGACGCAAACAGAAAGTCCAAAATTTTATATGGTGGGATTAAAAGGAGCTAGATTACGAAGGGATGCCACTACAGAGAAGGTGAACATTAATTGGGTCCCCTGAGTAGGGATGTAGTGAGCCACAGTTAAGGGCCTTGGACAAGGAAGGACATGGAAAGATGATAGCCAATTGACTTAGAATTGATTCTGACTCAGGTAATCACATGTGTTTTAGGGTAAAAGTGCACTCCATTGGGTTTTCAATGGCTGTGATCCTTTACAAGCAGATTGCCAGGCCTTTCTCCTACAGTACCTCTGGGTGGATTCACATTACTACCCTTCTACTTAGTTGCCTAGCACTTAACTGTTTGGACCTCCAAGGCATTCTACAAGATGATAGTAGCCCCACATATTTTGAGGGAGTCTGAAAACATCTAGGCTGGCAGTCAGTCCCCTGCTGGCTCTGTCATGACTCTGGAGTGGTAGATCAACAAAGACAGAGGGAGAATCCTAGAGTGATAGACCCGCATGCCCATAGGGTTGTACTTCATGCACAACTTATTGGTAGAAAGATAGGTACTGCAAGGACTGACAAATAAAAAGTGGTCTGGGTTCAGAAGAGAACTTGCTGTGGACGTTCATCTGGAGCCCTTGACATCCCTTTGGTGATTAGCAGTGGTTATCCCACAGGATCAGTAATCCTCCTGCAGATGCCAGCGCCTGCTGCTGATGAAACAGCTGGGCTACATGCACTGTGCTGAAGGCTAGAGGAAACCCACAGCAGCTATTTAATAGAAACATAATTCAGGCCACATACGTAATTCTCATTTTTCTAGTGACCACATAAAAAAAGATAAAACAAATTTTAAAAAAGACTAACTTAACTTTAATAATTAACATATTTTATTTAATAGTATATATCCGAAGTATTTTCAGTTTTTCCTATGTTGTGGTTGCTATTAGGTGGTATTAAGTTGGTTCTGACTTGTAATAACCTGATGTACAACAGACTGAAACTCTGTCGAGTCCTGTGCCATCCTTACTGTGCCATCCTTACATTGCTGTACTTGAGCCTGTTGCTGCAGCCACTGTGTCCACCTATCTCAGGGAGGGTCTTTCTCTTTTTCACTGACTCGCTGCCAAAAATGGTGACCTTCTGCAGGGACTGTCCTCCTGAAAAAATGTCCAAAGTGCATAAGAAGTAGTCTTGCCATCCTCACTTCAAAAGAGAATTCTGGTTGTACTACTTCTAAGACAGATTTGCTCATTCTTTTGACAATCCATAGTATCTTCAGCATTTTGCACTCGGACCGCAATTCAGATGTGTCAGTTCTTCTTTGTCTTTAAATTCATTGTCTAACTTTCACACGTGTATGAAAACACTGTGGCTTGTGTCAGCCACACTTTACCCCTCAAAGTGATGGTTTTGCTTTTCAAGGCTTTAAAGAAGTCTTTTGCAACAGACTTACCGAGTGCAATGTACTTTTTGGTTTCGCGGGTGTTGATTCTGGTTCTAAGTAAAATGAATCCTTGATAACGTCAATCTTTTTTTGATTATCATGATGTTTCTTATCTGTTCAG
Source organism: Heterohyrax brucei (assembly GCA_028571685.1). Taxonomy (NCBI): domain Eukaryota; kingdom Metazoa; phylum Chordata; class Mammalia; order Hyracoidea; family Procaviidae; genus Heterohyrax; species Heterohyrax brucei. The sequence goes on along the minus strand of CM053141.1, from coordinate 55,597,982 downwards.
TTGTGTAGATTTTTGTTTTCTTGATGTCAAGGTGTAATTCTGGTCTTCATAGTAAGTGCTTCAGTCTACTTCACTTTCAGCAAGCAAGGTTATGTGTTCTGTATAACACAGGTTTTTAGTAAGGCTTCCTCCAATCCTGATGTCTCCTTTTTCTTTATACAGTCCAGCTTCTCAAATTATTCGTTTCGTATACAGATTGAACAGGTATACTGAAAGGATATAACCCTGAAGTACACCTTTCCTGACTTTAAACCGTGTAGTATCCCCTTGTTCTCTTCAAACGACTACTTCTTGATCCATGAAATTGTTCCTCATGAACACAACTAAGTGTTCTGGATTTCCCGTCCAAATCAAAACTGCAATGAGATGCCATCTCACTCCAACAAGGTTGGCCATGATCCAAAAGACACAAAACAACAAATGCGGGAGAGGCTGTGGAGAGATCAGAACTCTCCTACACTGCCAGTGGGGTTGCAAAATGGTACAACCTCTTTGGAAAGCAATATGGCACTTCCTTAAAAAGCTGGAAATAGGTATACCACTTGATCCTGTAATCCCACTGCTCAGAATATGTCTTACAGAAACAAAGGCTGTCACATGAAACAGATACATGCATGTGAATATTTATTGCAGCACAGTCCACAATAGCGAAAAGATGGAATCAACCTAGATACCCATCAACAGACGAATGGATCAACAAAGTATGGTATGGAACGCTACGCAATGATAAATAACAATAATGATTTTAGGAAGCATCTCATAACCTGGTTTTAACTGGAAGACATTATGCTGACTGAAATCAGTTAGTGGCAAAAGGACAAATACTGTATGAGACCCCTGCTATAGGGACTTAAAAATAGACTTATGTACAGAAGAAAAGACTCTTTGACAGTTACAAGGGTGGGAAGGGAAGGAGAAGGTTGGTCATAGGTTAGATAGTTGATAGACATTTGGTTGGGTGAAGGAGTGACAGCACACAGCAGAAAGTAGATCAACTTAACTGGACTTCACCATAAACTGAAAGCTCTTCTAATCTCAAAGCAATACTGCAAGGACAGAGTAGCAGGAGTGGGATTTGGGACCATGCTCTTGGGGGACATTGAGGCCAACTGGCATAACTAGCTTATTGCTAAGAGGATCTTCTGTACCCCATATTGGTGAGTAGCATCTGGGGTCTTAAAAGCTAGCAAGCTACCATCTGAGATACACCACATGGTCCCAACCCATCTGGAACAAAGGATCACCAAGAACAACAAAGACATGAGGAAAGCAGAGCTCAAGAGACAGAGGACTCATGTGAATGGGAGACTGTATCAACAAGTGATCAGAAGAACCAGATGATGTCTGGCCATCACAAAGCCAGCTGTGATGGGGCACACAATGTTGAGTCCCTGTAGCTACAAGGAAAAAAGAGAGGTGCAGCTCAAGAACTCTGCTGAAAGGCAACTGTTGATGGTGCAATTGCCTGGGGATTCCGCTGCCTGGGAGCATGGCCCCTAGACCTGCTGCTTCCCCTGACCAGAAAACACTACTGAGGTCAACTTGTCAGACAAGTGTGGACTGAACTCAGGGGCACAATGTAACCATATGGTGTGTGCAGTTCTTATGCTTCTGTGCATTTAAGGGATGCTGTCCTACTGGTCTCTTTCTAGATGGGCGAGAATAGGGTGGCGAAGAGGAGACAGGAGTATGTTAAGAGGATACTACAAGTATACAATGAAAAGGAGGAATGTTCTGTCACAGGGCAAGGAGAGCAGAAGGAGCTGCAGATAGGCAGGCATGTAAAATTAATAACTTGTATACTTTAACTTAATCACAATAAAGTAAAAGTATACTGGATTTCTTATTTAGTGTTTTTCATAATTTGTTATGATCCACATGGTTGAATGACTTGGCATAATCGACAGAACACAGATAAACATCTTTCTGGTGTTCTTCGCTTTCAGCTAAGACCCATCCGACACCAGAAATGATATCCCTGATTCCACATCCTCTTCTGAAGCTGGCTTGAATTTCTGGCTGTTCCTTGCAGACATACTGCTGCAGCCGTTTTTGAATGATTTTCAGCAAAATTTTACTTGCATGTGCTATTAATGATGTTGTTTGATATTTTCTTGGTAATGGGCATAAATATAGATGTCTTCCAGTCAGTTGGCAAGGCAGCTGTCTTCCAAGTTTCTTGGCAAAGACCAGTGAGCACTTCCAGTACTGCATGTGTTTGTTGAAACATGTCAATTGGTATTCCGTCAATTCCTGAAACCTTGTTTCTCGCCAATGCCTTCAGTGTCTCTTGGACTTCTTCCTCCGTACTGTTGGTTCCTGCTCATAAGGTACCTTCAGAATGTTGTCCAATTCTTTTCGGTAGAGTGACTTTGAGTATTCTTTCCCTCTTCTTTTGATGCTTCTGAGTCATTTATTATTTTCCCCATAAAATATTCCAATACTGCAACTCAAGGTATGAGTTTTTCTTCAGTTCTTTCACCTTAAAAATTGCAGAGTGTGTTCTTCCCTTTTGGTTTTGTTACTCTCAGTCTTTGTACATATCATTGTAATACTTTACTTTGTCTTACTGAGCTGCACTTTGAAATCTTCTGTACAATTCTTTCACTTCATCTTTTCCTCCTTTGGTTTTAGCTACTCAAAGTTCAAGAGCAAGTTTCAGAATCTCTCCTGATACCTGTTTTGTTCTTTCCTTTGTTTATTGTCTTTTAAATGACTGCTTGCTTTCTTCACGTGTGATGCCCCTGATGTCTTTCCAAACTCATCTGATCTTTAGTCTTTCAGTGCCTCAAATCTATTCTTGATATAGTCTCTAAATTCAGGTGTGATATACACAAGGTTGTACTTTCACTCTCATGGACTTGTAATTTTCTTCAGTTCCAAATTGCACTTGCATATGAGAAACTGATGATGAGTTCCACAGTTGACCCTTGGCCTTGTTCTGACTGATGATATTGAACTTTTCTATCATCTCTTTCCATAGATGTAGTCAGTTTGATTCCTGAGTATTCTATCTGGTGAAAACCACATGTATAGCTGCCATTTATGTTGTTGAAAACAGGTATTTGCAATGAAGAAGCTGTTTGTCTTGCAAAATTCAATTATGTGATTTCTAGCATAGTTCCTCTGACCAAGGTCATGTTTTCTTTTCTTTTTTCTTTTTTTTTATTAAATAAAAAATGAAAGTGTACATACTCTGTGCTTACAATACTGGGTTAAGAGAGGAGGAGTACACAAGTTGTGTTGAAGTCCCATTAATATTGATCTTTTTACTAACATGTATTGTCACCAATTTCACCCAACCAAATTTTTCACAACTATCTAGTCTAAACCCTCACCCCTTGACTTCCTGCCCTCCCACCCTCCCCACCCTTGTAGCCGTCAAAGAGTCTTTTCTATTATGCATGAGTATGCTTTTAAGTTTTTATCGTAGGGGCCTCATATAATAATTGTCCTTCCTTCGCTGACTAGTTTCACTCAACATAATGACCTCCAGTTGAGACCAAACTGAGAGATGTTTCCTGCTATCATCGTTGTTCCTTATCAATGGATAGTACTCCATTGAGTATATATACCAAAGCTCACCCATCCATTCTTCTGCTGTTGGGCATCTGGGTTGATTCCAACTTTTTGCTGTCATGGAATGTGCTGCAAAGAACATTTGTGTGCATGTATCAGTTGGTGTGAATGGCCTTGATTTTGTAGGATATATTCTGAGCAGAGGAATTACTGGGTCAAATGGTATATCTATATCCATTATTTTAAGGTAATGCCAAATTGCTTTCCAAAGAGGTTGAGCCATTCTGCAATCCCACCAACAGTGAAGGAGAGTTCCAGTCTCTTCACAGCCTCTCCAACATTTGTTGTTTTGTGTTTTTTGTTTTCAAGCTACCTATCTCCCTTCTTTGTCTCCAAATTTCACATTCCAATCTCTAGTAAATATCAATGCATCCTGACTGTATGCTAGATCAGTTTCAGACTACAGGAGTTGTTAAAAATCTTCAGTTTCTTTGTCTTTGGGGTTAATGGTTGGTGTATAAATTTGAATAATAGTTGCATTAACTGGTCATCCTTGTAGGTATATGCATATTAGCCTATCACTAACAACATTTTGCTTAAGGATAGATCTTGAAATGCCCTTTTGATAATGAATTCAGTGCCACTCATCTTCAAGTTATTCCTGCTATTGGCCAGTAGTAGATGATATCGTAGTAGACCATATGGCTGTTTGATGCAAAAAGGCCAACACGAATCTCTCAGTTCACTAATGCCTAAGTTATTCATGTTTATGTATTCCGTTTCACTTTTGATGACTTGTAATTTTCCTAGATTTGTACTTCTGCATTCTATGTTCTGATTATTAATGGATGTCTGCAGCTATTTCTTCTCATTTTGCATGGTGTCATGTTGGCAAATGATGGTCCCAAAAGCTTGATTCCATCCATGTCATTATGGTCAACTCTATTTTGAGGAAGTAGCTCTTCTGCTGTCACCTTTTGAGTGCATTCCAACCTGAGGGGCTCATCTTCTGGGACTACGTCAAACAGCATTCTATTACTGTTCATAAGATTTTTACTGTCTCAGTATTTTCAGAAGTAGACTGCTGGGTCCCTCTCCCTAGTATCTCTTATTCTAGAAGTGTGACTGAAATCTGTCTACCATGGGTGACCCTCCTGGTATTTGAATACCAGTGGTAAAGCTTCCAGCATCACGGCAACAGGCAAGCACCCACAGTGTGACAAACTGACATGTAGGGAAATATGTCTGATGGACGCTTTAAAATTTTGATTTGCTGATGCTTGTAACCAAAAGGGCAGTTATTTGGTGTGTGCGTGTGTGTGCGTGTGTGTGTGCGTGTGTGTGTGTGTGTGTGTGTGTGTGTGTGTAGTATTGTTGAAAATATACAGCAAAACATGCTCTTATTCAGTGGTTTCACATACAAGGTTCAGTGGCATTGGTTAAATTCTTCGGTATTCTCAATGTTTTCATTCTAGTTCTCTCATTCTTGTTAACTAGTCTAATCTAGTGAGGCTAATCTCACTGTTCCCCATGATTCTGATTTATGCTTTAGGGTAACTGTTATCTGTTTGGCGTCACAGGCATTTTGCTGTTGTTCGAGAACACAGTAGGACAACATTCTTTACTTTTTGAGCTAATCTGATATTTATTTGAAAGGTAATTTTGTGGGGGGCTCACGTAATGGTTTAAGGAGCATCTCAGGTCAACAGTCTCAGGGATTCTTCCATTCTCAATGTGTCCGATAACCCTGGACTCATCGAGACTTTGAAGTTTTGGTCCATATTTTTCTCAGTTCCAGTCAATGTCCATCTATTGTGACTGTTGCCAGAGGGTCTGCACTGGTAGCCAGGCACTAGCTAGTTCTTCTCTCTCAAAGTAGAGCAGGCTATGGTTCTTGGAGACAGTCTTGCATTCTGTTTCCTTTTCCGGTTCTTAAATTTTCTTCATTCTCATTTGCTCCAGACACATAAGGATGAACACCTGTATTTTAGATGCCTGCCTGTAAGGAAACCCAAACCAAACCCATTGCCATTGAGTCGATTCCAACTAATAGTGATCCTGTAGGACAGAGGAGAACTGCCTATTTGGATTTCAAGGCTTATAAGTCTTTTGGAAGCAGACTGCCACATGCTTCTCCTATGGAGCAGCTGGTGGGTTGAAACAGCCAACCTTTCTGTCATCAGCCAAGTGCTTAATGACTTCACCACCAGACCTCTTTGCTTGTGTGAAATGGCCAGTTAATTTTAACTGTAATGTTTTTCATACCATTCGCTATGGGAACTCAAAGGCAAGATATCATTTAGAATAAAGAATTGCATAGTTCTTTGCACATCTGAGTGATAGGGGATATATTTCAACTCACAGTACAAGTTTGGAAAATCGTTTTTATTGTGAGAGAAACTGTGAAGACCAATTAAATAATTTCATTTCTGTTCCTGTTACACTTCTATTCTGCACTTGGATTTAGGAAATAATATTAGTTTCATTATTCCTTGTCCTTAAGCATAGGGAATACAACTCAGCTGGATCTGCGCTCACAAGTACACACACATACACATCACCTGGGCCGTGAGGTATAAAGACAATACCTAAAATAATCTTGGAGAATATCTTTTAGGAAAGAAAATCTTTTTTGTTTTTATTGTGATTAAGTTAAAGCATACAATCCAAATCACTTTTGTATGCCTGCCTATCTGCAGCTCCATCTGTTCTCCTCACCTGCTGACAGCATAATCCACATTTTCACTCTGTATTTCTAGTATCCTCTCAACAAGCAAATGTACCCTCCTTTCTACCCTCTTCTCTCCCATCTAGAAAGAAACCAGTAGGATGTCTCCTATAAATGTATAGAACCACAAAGTACACACATCGTATGGCCACATTGCATTCCTGAGTCCAGCCCATTCTTGTCTGAAGAGTTGATCTCAGTACTGGTTTCTGGTCAGGGCCAGAAGCGGGTCTAGGGGCTATGTTCCCAGGGGACCCTCCAGGCTGTCGGACCATCATTTGCGGTTTTTAGAGAATTCTTGAGCTGCACTCCTCTTTTTCTAGTGTTGGCTGAGGGACTCTACATTGCATCCACCATTGTGGCCATCTTTAGTGGCAGCTGGGCACCATTTGTCTCTTCTACTCTCATGTTGATACAGCCTCCCAATTATATGGGTCCTTCTGTCTCTTGGGCTCTCTTTTCCTCATGTCTTTGTTGTTCTTGGTCATCATCTTTTCCCGATAATTTGGGACCATTTGATGTACCTCAGATAGCAGTTTGCTGGCTTTTAAGACCCCAGATGCCACTCATGAATATGGGGTACAGAAGACTCTTAGCAAAAGACTAGTTGTACCAATTGTCCTTGATGTTCCCCTGTAAACATGTCCCCAGACCCCTGTCCCTGCTACTCTATTCTTTGAAATACAAGGTTGAGTTTAGAAAACCCTTCAGTTTATGGTGTAGTCCAGTTATGTTGATCTGCTCTCTATTGCATGCTGTGTCACTGCTTTCACCTAACCAAACTCCTGTCTACTATCTAATGTATGACCAACTGCCTGCCTCCCTCCTTACCCTTGTAGCTGCCAAAGACTCTTTTCTTCTGTATATAAGTCTATTTTTAAGTCCTGATAGCAGGGGTCTCATATAACACTTGCCCAGAAAGAAAATACCTTTTAAGGAAATTTTCACATAAGCCCCAAACCCTGGTGGCATAGTGGTTAAATGCTATGGCTGCTAACCAAAAAGTTGGCAGTTCAAATCAACAAGGTGCTCCTTGGAAGTCCTGTGAAGCAGTTCTACTCTGTATTACAGTGTTTCTGTGAGTCAGAATTGACTTAGAGCAATGGGTTGCTTTCTTTTTTAATGAGTTTCATATAAGCCAATCTATTCTTATCTTTCACTATGAACGTTTAGAGAATAGAAAATTTGTTGAACCAGTGAAGATTCTCCTGACTAGCGTTATTGAAACTTGTACTATTATTAAGAAAGATAATTCAAAATGTAGGATTACAGTTTCTCGCCAATCCACGGAAAAGTGAAAATTTCAATGGTTTGGCACATTTTTGATGTTAGTACACACTAATGACTCTGGAAATTTCCTTGGACTTATCAGACATGCCTCTGTCATCATCATGCTTATGGGCTTCCCACTTTTGCTTTACTTTTTTAAAATGTATGCTGAATGAAATTTTCTTTTTGCTTTATTAAACTTTGTGATTTTTTTTTTCTTACAACAACTTCCTTCTCTGACCCAAACCAAGCAGAGCTAGGTCAGATCTCACCAGGTAAAAGACACAGTCCTCCAGACTCCCCAAATTAGCCCAAGACCTCAGACTCCAGCTGTAAGCTTAGGGGTCTCCAACTTCCATCAGTTCTGATCAGTTGTCTCTCACTACTCTACTGGATTTGAAAACTTGATAGAATGACCAATGGAACTCACCTAAAACAGCTTGAGAGGACTGCCAGCTAAGTTTGCAAAATCATCATAGAAAAAGTGACTATATACCTCATTCCTGAATACCACTACAGTCACCTTCCAAGTATGCCTCTTGGGAAGCTCTTCAGCAATGCCAATGCCTAGTCCACCCTTTGAAAGAGTTTTGGAACTCTTTCTGGAATGTCCATCAGAGCTGTCATGGCTTCACCTTTGATGTTCCAAGTATAATCAAAATGTCTTCCATTCAATATTTGCTTTATCTTCAGATAAAGAAAAAAGTCAGGGATCAACAATGAAAGTTCTGATATACAGCTTGGACAAACTTCAAAAACCGACAAACAAAGCACGATCAACAGAAGAGAAAATAGACAAACAGGAACTACTAAGAATGAAATACTTTTGCTCATCCAAAGACTTTATCAAAAGAGTTAAAAGACAACCTGCAGAGTGAGAAAAAATATTTGGCAGCTATCTGCAGGACTGATGTCTGATCTCCATAGTCTACAAGGTACTGCAAAAGCTCAATAAGGTAAATAAGCTGTTTAAGTGATGGCAAGGAGATGGCCAGACACTTCACCCAAGAGGATATCTAGACAGCCAAAAGACACGTGAGGAAATGCTCATCATCATTAGCTATCAGAGAAATCCAAATCCAAGCTATGTTAAAATACCATCACACCCCAACAAGATTGGCCATGATCCAAAAAACACAAAACAACAGACGCTGGAAAAGCTAGTGAGAGATGGGAAATGTCCTACACTGCTGGTGGGATTTCGAAATGGTACAGTCTCTTTGGAAAGCAATTTGGTGCTTCCTTGAAAACTTGGAAACAGGTATACCATTTGATCCAGTAATCTCGCTGCTCAGAATATGTCTCACAGAAACAAAGGCCATCACATGAGCAGATACATGCACATGAATGTTTGTTGCATCACATATCACAGTAGCAAAAAGGTAGGATCAACCTAGATGCCCATCGACAGAAGAATGGATCAACAAACTATGGTACATATAACCAGTGGAACTATGCAATGATAAAGAACAATGATGATTTTAGGAAATATCTCATAACCTGGTTTCAACTGGAAGATATTATGCTGAGTGAAATCAGTCAGCAGTAGAAGGACAAATATTGTACCACACACTTGCTATGAAGACTTAAAAACAGACTAATATATAGAAGAAAAAACTTTTTGATGGCTACAAGGACAGGGAGGGAGGGATAGGTTTGGTCACAGATTAGATAGTTGATAGAAATTTGGTTAGGTGAAAGCAGTGACAGTACACAGCAGAAAGTAGATCAATTTAAGTGGACTTCACCATAAACTGGAAGCTCTTATAATCTCAACCCAATATTGCAAGGATAGATTAGTAGGGGCAGGGGCTGGGAACCATCCTCTTGGGGGACATAGAGGGCAATTGGCATAACTAGCCTATTGCTAAGAGAGTATCCCACATGCCATATTGGGGTCTTAAAAGCTAGCCAGCTGCCATTTGAGATGCACCGTATGGTCTCAACGCATCTGGAACAGAGGATCACTCAGAACACCAAAGACTCAAGGAAAAAAGAGCTCAGGAGACAGAAGGGCCCATGAGAATGGAAGACTGTATAAAAGTGAAACCAAAAAAAACAGATGGTGCCTGGCTTCTATCAACGACAGCCACAATGGGGTACACAATGTTGAGTTCCCAGGGTAACATGAGAAACAGGGGGGTGCAGCTCAAGAACTCTGCTGAAAGATCATAGTTGATGGTTGGGTAGACTAGGTGATGTCCTGGGAGCATGACTCCTAGACCTGCTGCCATCCCTGACCAGAAAACACTACTGAGGTCAACTCTTCTGACAAAAATGGACTGGACTTGGGGGCACAATGTGACCATGTGATGCATATACTTTATGCTTCTATGCATTTATAGGATGCTGTCTTACTGGTCTCTTCCTAAATGGGAGAGAGAGAGTAGAGAGGCAGGGACGGGAACTTGTTAAGAGGATTCTAGAAGTACAGAATGAAAAGCAGTAGTGTGCTGTCGCTGGACAAGGAGAACAGAAAGAACTGCAAATAGGTGGGCATGCAAAATTAATTTGGATTGTATACTTTCACTTAATCACAATAAAACAAAGGGGAAAAAAGTCATTGGAGGACAAATCAGGTGAGTAGGGATGGGTATTACAATACAGTTATTTGTTTACTGGCTAAAAACTTCCTCACAGACAACTATACAATTAAGTTTGCAAACTTGCCGAAATGCCACTGTACACAATGGCCATTCCAGAAAGAGTTCCAAAATTGTTTTGAAAGGTGGTAGACTATGTGCTGGTGTCAGTGCATAACTTCCCAGCGGGTATACTTTGAAGGTGATCAACTGTAGTGATATTTAGCAGTGAAGTATGTAGCACTTAGAACAATCAGGTTCACAAACTTGTCAGCCTTGTATTTACGAAGGAAAATTTGGTGGCGTACAGCTTAGATGCCACATTTCCTAACCAAAAGGTCAGCAGTTTGAATCCATCAGGCACTCCTTGGAAACTCTATGGAGCAGTTCTGCTCTGTCCTATAGGGTTGCTATAAGTCAGAATCAACTTGATGGCACTGGGTTTCTTTTAGTTTTTGTATTTATGATTACTGTTATATTTTAGAAAAGAAGATGCAAACAAACACGTGTGTAGCGTGAAGTCTGGGAGGAGTCCCAAGGTGAACCTTCCTTATCCCCAAAAGTGCAATGTTAACCTCTCACGAGAATGAATGTGTTAACGTCTTTTAGTCCCCGAGGAAGCTCATGGAGCCTCTCATGTAGTTCTCTTTTTGGAGCCTCATTACATAGTGTGCTTGACTGAATTATGTGCCCCATTTGCTCACCCCTCAAGTTAGATGATACTAGGAGATTGTCTTTCTGGTCAGGCCAGCCCCCACCATTAGCATAAGCCCTCAAGAATGGACTGGAGGCCTCTTAGACAACAAAGAGTTTTCAATCACTGAGTAAATTCCAAGGTTTCAAAGGTTATCTCTCAGGAATCAAGGACAAAGACCAAATCCTCTGGGTAAAGTTAATGTAAACGCTACAGAACCTAAGCAATTATTAAACAGAGTTATTAAGTAAGTTACTGTGCTTCCCACTGTATTTAGGTCTAAATTCAATGAAGTTAACAGAATATTGCGTAGCCTCTCCAGATACTTGTAACTTAAGCCAAGACTACATAACTGTAGTTGTTACAAATGACTTATAATAATTAGGAAAAGAATTTCTTGGGTGGGAGGCAGGGAAGGCTCAGTGTGTCGGCAGTAACGCAATTCTTAGAAAAAGCTTTTCTCAAGTTATTTTCATTTTTATTTGGCATCTACCATGTTCATCCCTTCTCTGCTTTCTTTTTTTTTGTATTCCCTTATCTAAAATATCTTTCTTCTTTTTATATCTGATTCTATCTATATTTTAAAAACCACTTTTAGTTCTATCCTGGCCAGGAATGGTGCCTGGACTTGTTCAGTATAACATGCTCTACGTTATATGCCCTTTTCATATTATTTTCCATTTATTTTCCTTGTATGTTACTTATGTGACCAGCATTAAAAAAAATAATGAAAACATAAAGAAACTGAAACTAGGATTTATTTGACTACTTATTCTGTTTGCATATAGGGAGACAATTCTGGAAAGCAAACAAACAAACATAAAACACAAATGGTTCAATGTAGGTTGGTTACAATGAAATTTATGAAGAGAAAAGAGAATAGAAAATCAACCATTTGCTTATCTCAGTGTGATCGACTGAACCCTAGTCCCCCACCTCTACTGATGTCCACTGACATCCAGTTACTAGGTGGTCTCTGATTTGGGGCAGGAGTGAGGTATTCACTTGCACAAATCTTTAGATGTTATCCATATGTTTTAAAATAATGAAAGGGACCTCATCTTTCAGAAATCAGGAGAAATACCTAAAGTTACACTCTTTACATTAGATAAACATTGAACTACAGTCAACAATGTTTTTGTCGCAAAGGGGTTTGTAAAAGTTTAATAGATGTTACACTTGTCCTCGGTTTCCTAATTATTGATGCTTCTTAAACAAAAAGTCAAGTTAATAATGCTGCAAACTGCTGTTGTAGTTTCTGCTGGGAAAACAAAGTAATAGTTTTATAGATTTTGGGGTTAGGATTTTACTGTTAATATTGGGCTCCTTGGTAAGGAAACACTGGTGGTGTAATGGTTAAGTACTACATCTGCTAACCAAAAGTTCAGCAGTTTGAACCCACCAGGCACTCCTTGGAAATGCTGAGAAGCAGTTCTAGTCTGTCCTGTAAGGTTGCTGTAAGTCAATATAGACTTGACAGCAGTGGGTTTTTTTTTTTTTTGGTTTGTGTAAGAGAAACCCCTTGAAATCAGTTTGTTGTTGTTGTTAGGTGCCACTGAGTCAGTTACGACTCAAAGCAACCCTCTGTACAACAGAAAGAAATATTGCCTGGTCCTGTGTCATGCCCGCAATCATTGTTACGTGTAAGTTCATTGTTGCTTCCACTGTGTCAATCCATTTTGCTGAGGGTCTTCCCCTCTTTCTCTGATCCTCTACCTTACCAAGCAGGATGTCATTCTCCAGGGATTGATCCCTCCTGACAACATGTCCAGAGTGTGTAAGACATAGTCTTGCCATCCTTGCTTCTAAGGAACCCTCTGGGTATACTTCTTCTAAGACAAATCTGTTTGTTCTTTTGGTGGGCTAAGATATATTCAACATTTTTCCCCAAGATCGCAATTCAAAGGTGCCAGTTCTTTTTCTGTCTTCCTTATTCATTGTCCAGCTGTTGCTTTATCATAATGTTTCTTACTGGTCCAGTTATGAGGATTTTTCATTTCTTGGTGTTGATGCGCAATCCATGCTGAAGGCTGTGGTCTTTGATCTTCATCAGTAGGTATTTCAAGTCTTCTTCACTTTCAACAAGCAGGGTTGTATCATCTGTATAATGCAGTTTGTTAATGAGTCTGACCTGAATCATAATGCCCCATTCTTCTTCATACAGTTTAGCTCCTTAGACTATCTGCTCAGCGTGCAGATTGAATAGGTATGGTAAAAGGATATAACCCTGATCCATACCTCTCCTGCCTTTAAACCATTCAATATCACCTTGCTCTGTTTACATGACTGCCTCTTGATCTGTGCATAGATTTGTCAAGAGCATAATTAACTGTTCTGGAATTTCCACTTATTGCAAGGTTACCCATAATTTGCCACAGTCAAATGGCAGAGCATATTCAATAAAACACAAGTAAACATTTGTCAGAAATTGTCTGCACTCAGCTAAGATCCATCAGACATCAACAATGATATCCCTGGTTCCAAGTCCTCTTCTGAATTTGACCTGAGCTTCTGCCTGTTTCATGTTAACATACTGCCACAGCCACTCGTGAGTGATCTTTAGCAAAATTTTGCTCGTGTGTGATATTAGTGATATTGTTTGATAATTTCCACATTTGATTGGATTACCTTTCTTGGGAACAGGCATAAATACAGATCTCTTCTAGGCAGTTGACCAGGTAACTGTCCTGTAAATTTCTTGACATATATGAGGGAACAGTTCTAGTGCTGCATGCATTTGTTGAAATCAAAAGTAAAATGTCTGTTTTAGATTTTATTTTACACCAGTGATCTGGTGTGCTACTCATGGGAATAAACACATTTTATTTCTTTTATATTTGCAATATGTTCAGCAAAATGCTGGTTGTGTGATCAATCCTCAAAACATATTTGTTGCATAGCTTCTGGGATCTTAAAAGCTTGTAGTGATCATCTAAGATATTCCACTAGTCCCACCCTGTTTTAGTCAGCTAGTGCTGCTCTAACAGAAATACTACAGAGTGGATGGCTTTAACAAAGGAAAGTTTATTCTTACGTAGTCCGGTAGGCTACAAGTCCATATTCAGGATGTCCACTCCATGGGAAGACTTTCCCCCTTGTCGGCTCTGGAGGAAAGTCCAACATTGCATCAGTCTTTGTTCAGGGAGCATCTTGGTGAAAGAACCTTAGGTCTGAAGGACATGCTCTTCTCCTGGTGCTGCTTTCTTGGTGGTGTGAGGTTCCCAATTCCGTGCTTGCTTCCCTTTCCTTTTATCTCTTGTAGGATGAAAGGATTAAGGGTGGGACAAGCCATACTCCAGGGAAACTCCCTTTATAGTGGAGCAAGGAGATGATTTTATAAAGGGATTAACAGTCCCATCCTAATCCTTTAATATACAGCATAGGAAAATCACAAAGTGGAGGACAATCATAGAATACAGGGAATCATGGCCCAGCTACACAGCTACACACATTTTTTGGGGACACAATTCAATCCATGACACACCCCATCTGAAGCAAGGGAGAATGAAGAAACCCAAAGACAGTAGGGAAAGATAGTCCAAAGGACAAAGGGACCACAGCTGTCACAGACTCTACCAGACCGAATCCAACACAACTAGATGGTACCTGGCTACCACCCCAGACTGCTCCTATAGGGATCAAAATAGACGGTCCCAGACAGAGGTGGAGAAAAATATAGAGCAACATTCTAATGCACAAGAAAAAAAAACAGACTTACTGATCTGACAGCCCGGAGAAACCTCAAGAGTATGGTACCCTTGAACATGCATTTACCTTAGTACTGAAGTCACTCCTGAGTTTTACAATTCAGCCAAAGATGAGACAGGTTCATAGAACAAAATGGTAACAAAAAAGTATGCGAGCCCAGGGGCAAGGGCATGAGAATGCAGGAAAGGATGAAAAGCTAATAATGGGGCACCCAAGGTCAAGAAGAGGAGAGTCTTGACATGTTATGTGGTTGGCAACTGACATCACAAAACAATACATGTACTAATTGTTTCATGAGAAACTAATTTGTTTTGTAAACTTTCACCTAAAGTACAATAAAAAAGTATTTTTTTTCATACTATAGATAAAGGTTTACAGAGTAAACTGTCTCCCTATTGAACAATTAATACACATATTATTTTGTGATGTTGATTTCCAACACCATGACACGTCAACATTATTCCCTTCTTGACCTTGGGTTCCTCACAGTCAACTTTCCTGTCCCCTCCTGCCTTCTCATCCTTGTCACTGGGTAGGTATGACCATTTAGTCTCATTTTGTTTTATGGGCCTGTCTAATCTTTGGCTGAAGGGTAATCTCAGCAATGACTTCATTTCCAACTAAGAGGGTGTCTGGGGACCATAGTCTCAAGGTTTCTCCAGTTTGTCAAACCAATAAGTATAGTCAAGAAAAAGAAATCAAGTAAGCAATCTGTAATGATTCAATTTAAAAATTAAATTGGCCAAATTAGCTATTTCAATATATATATATAATATAGTCACACTCTGTTAGCACAAGCCTGTATTTGTAGAAAGCAAAGACTAACAGATGTTACTGGGTGGAAACCCCAGGTATTACTTGTGTTGGCCAATAAGTGAGACACCAAGGTGAGAGAACAAAAAAGGTACCTTTATTTCACTGTATAAGGAAACTCACTTGGTACATGCTTATTGCTACTACCAGTAGGCAGGTTACTTTTAAAGGGTTTTGCAAGTCGAAGGTTCATAGAACTTATGTCAGCAACACTCTAGAAGTTCATACAAGTTATGTCAACAACATTCTATGTGCGCACAATGAACTTTACATATAACCTCCAAGGGAAAACAGGATTCAAATGCAAAATTGGGGCATGGGGGTAGAATCCAGCAAAGGAAATGATTTTGCAGTACCACACTGTGAGGAAGGAAGCTGGATAAAGAATACAGCACTGGGGGGTTCTGCTTTATTCTTCCAATTTTTTTTATTTTGGACTTTGGTCATTTGAGGCCAATGACCATTCTGAACCACAGCATGGCTTGGCATTGTTTGGCATATTTTGGGGGAGGGGCAAATACTGGACCCTAGGCCTTTCATTGTGCCTCCTGTTTACTAAATGTTAAAAGAAAACAAGTGGTTTTTATGCCCTGTTTATGTGAATGTTCTCCTAAAAGATTCTGTTTCTTTTTTTTTTTTTTTCCAGATTTTCTTAGCCATTGTCACTATACTTCAGGGCCCAGATGATATGTCTTTATGAGTCTGTGAGTCCAGCTCTAGCTTGGTCATGTTGCTCAAGGACAGGGAGTAATGATTCCAATATTGTTTTTTAAATCATTCCATCTTGTTGACTGAGACTGGAGACTATGCATCAGTGATCAGTACTTTGATTTAGTCCAGTTCTTAAATGGCAGCCACTGCAGGCTGTTTAAAATCGTGATGCTAGTTTTCTAAGCAATGTCATTTAGTTCTTTACCGGCATATTAAGAGTGGTATTCTCGAATCACATTGTCAGAAATGGAAGACTCAGTGTACACCAACACTTCAGCCCAAGGCCTTCTGTTGGACTTCTAGGCGTGTAAACAATAGAAGGTAAATTTCGTCATGTCTAATACTATCAGGATGCACACTAAGAATATAACTATCCCTTCCAGTAGTGAAGAAGCCCTGGTGGTGTAGTGTTTGAGAGCTACAGCTGCTACAAAAGGTCGGCAGTTTGCATCCACCGGTGCACCTTGGAAACTCTATGGGGGCAGTTCTACTCTGACTTGCACTATGAGTTGGAACTGACTTGCTGGTAATTTTTTTTTTCTTTTTTTGCAGTCGTGATATAGCCCATGTGCTTAATCTTGTTGGTAACCAACCAAATAAACTTGATCCTTGTAAAGGTATTATAGTGTGTAACCATTAAATCTATGTGTATCCTGTTGTACTTCTCTTGTGGTGATTAGCCAAATACAACAAAGATGTATTTGCTACAGCACAGACTACACATTCTTAGGCTAATAAGAATCTTAAGGCTATTTTGTTATCTCATGTAACCTTGGCTAATGAGATCTGATACTACCATTGTGTCTGTCTCATCAGCAACTTTGTTATTTGTCTCATAACGATTGATACATTTATTAAAGATTTTTCAATTCAACAATACAATAACTAGCAATTAAAGTTACCAGTCATACCCTGAGTGTTGCACCAATGAATTTCTTTGGACTCATTTTATAGTGCATAAGAATTTACCATCACCTTTTTAAATATTTACTGTTATCATTACTGGAAATCTTAGTGGCATAGTGGCTAAGTGCTATGGCTGCTAACCAAAAGGTTAGCAGTTCAATTCCACCAAGCAGTCCTCAGAAACTCTATCGAGCAGTTCTACTCTGTCCTATATGGTCACTATAAGTTGAGATTGACTCAACAGCAATGGGTCAATGAGTTTAATATCACTACTGTGAATATCTAAAGTTAATCTTAAAATTCTCAAAGGGCATTGCTAATGTACTCACTAGGAATCTAAAACAAAGATTGCCCATGTAAACTCAGGGTCATTTGGGAAGGGATCATTTAAAACAAGTATAGTTGGATTCACCACATATAAAGTTCATCTAGAAACAGAAGGCATAGAAAAATTCACATATGGCAACTAGGTTTTCATTAGAGAATACATTTTAACAAGATGATAGACAACGGACCTCTCCAGTTTGAGGTCTTCAGTTAATCACTTCAAAATATACTAAGTGATCTTCTTGAGGGCAAGCTGTCCATCCTTGCAACAGTCATGAGTGAGTTTCTCAGAAGCCGTAATATCACAGACTGTTTTCATGACATAAGAACTCTCATTCAAGAGCTATAATATCTTCACCCATGAATTAAATAATTTCAGAGAAAAGAAAATGGTTTCTTATATCTTGAAAGCATGACTCTAAAAAATCAGCAATATTCCACATAAAACCCATAGTTTTGTTTCCTTTACTTATATAATAAATTTCTGTTCCACGTGATTCTGAGTCAGCCACAGTAAGCTTCTGTATACGAATTCCAGAAATGTTATTCCATCTAGTCACAGACCTTTTTGCACACCACTATGTTATTGTTAGGTGCTGCCACGTCAGTTCTGACGCATAGAGACCCTAGGTATGACATAATGGAACTGCCAGGTCTGGCACGGTGGCCTCAATTACTGTTATGCTTGAGCCTATTGCAGCAGCCACTGGTTCAGTCCATCTTGTTGAGGGTCTTTCTGTTTTTCACTGACTCTCTTCTTTACCAAGCACGATGTTCTTCTCCAGGGATTGATCGCTCTTGACAACATGTCCAAAGTATATAAAGCATAGTCTTACCACCTTCGCTTCCAAGGAACACTCTGGGTTTACCTCTTTCAAGACAGATCTGCTTATTCCTTTGGCAGTCCATGGTATATTCAATATTCTCCTCCAACACCACAACTGAAGGGTGAAATCTGATATAGTCCACTTTTTTGTTGATACATTTTGGTAAAATATTCTCAGCAAATCAACAAAGTATAAACTTCTGTATAGATGATAAAACTAATATGATTATGATTAACTTATGAAAATAATACTTTTACAGTGAAGGACCAGATGGAAACTAATTACAAGCACAACACAAAGGCTAAATAAAATCAGTTAAAAAATTATATGACTATCATTAACTGTAGTTTTTAAGAGCTTTAGATAAAATACATAATAACATTGAGAAATAATATCAGGATATACTAAGTCAGGATATACCAAGAGTCTCAAATCTTTAAATACCTGAATAAAACTTCATGTAGGTAAATGATTGAATTCTTAATCAAACCATCAGATTTGACCAAGTTACAAATTACAGGATGTTGTGGGGGAAAATGTTACAATGTTTAGCAAAGCAAAAAGCAAGCTTTATTCAACATATATTCAAAAGACCAAAAGTGGAAAGCAGACAAACATGCTGCTACATCTGTTGTCTGTCCAAATCCCAGTATGGTTACAGAATCATTAGTATATATTATCAGTGAGTGAGTAGAGCTTTAAAAGCTTCACCTTTTCACAGATTGGTTAGAAATTGTGTTCATTTTGAATTATCTTTCTTAACAATCACTGGTACAAGTTTCAGTCAGGAGTGTCCTCATTGGCCCCAAAACTGCCATTCACTCAACGCTAATAGAAAAAGATAAGACAGGAAAGTCTTTTGTGTTCTGTTTGATAAGCTTTATGTGAAAATTTCCACAGAAGATGATTTCCAAAATTTTTACCTCTGCTCTCTTTGTCTCAGGGTCCAGTTACTGTGTCCTCATGAGTTTTTGTGGGCTCAGCTGAAGCTGGGTCATATTCTCTGCTCAAGGACAGGGAGCAATGACTCCAATATTATTTTATAAATCAGGATTGATAATAAAATTAGATATAACATTATGTATTTTCTATCTAATATTAAGCAAAAACACAAGAGGAAACAGTAATATAAATCTCAGAGGGGATCACACAAATTTTTCTTAATTTTAACAACACCTTCCATGTAATTGATTAAATGAAACTTCTTAGTACTTTTCCTTTATAATTTTCTTCGTGAATGTGGCTTTCCATGAAGTTTTAGGGTTCTCAGGAGTTTACTATAGATCACTGTGAAACAATACTTATCTAACCAAAGATTTTAAAGTAATTCTTTGTTTTATATACTATTTAAAATTAAAGCGCCTAAAAATATCATAAATTAAACTATTAAACTTCAGTCACACAGATAAAACTTCTGACCATATCAAATAAATTTTTTTCTCAATAAATCTCTAAAAACTTGTCTTCATGAGCCCTGGATAAGTAAAGCACTACTGAAGAAGAAGAACACACTGGGAGGCCTCTGACTACCCAACTTTAGAACCTATTACACTGCCACAGTTGTCAAAACAGCTTGGTACTGGTACAAAAAGAGATAGATAGATCAATGGAACAGAGTTGAGACCCCAGAGAGGACACCACCTTCCTGTGAACAGCAAACGTTTGACAAAGGCTGTAAGACATTAAACCAGGGTAAAAGCAACCTCTTCAGCAAGTGGATATGGCAAAATTGGACATCCATCGATAATAAACTGAAACAAGACTCGTATCTCACACCTTATACAAAAATCAACTCAAACTGGATAAAAGACCTAAATATCAAATCTAAAATGGTAAAGCTCATCCAAGAAAAATAGGATCAACAATGGAAGTTTTAAAACACAACATATACAGACTTCAAAATCTGACAAAGCATGGTCAACAGAAAAGAGATAAATGGGAACTACTAAGAATCAAACACTTTTGCTCATCCAAAGACTATCAAAAGAATTAAAAGGCCACCTACAGAATGGGAAAAAATATTTGGCGACTATATGTCAGACTGATGTCTGATCTCCATAAGCTACAAGGTACTATAAAATATCAATAAGAAAACGATAAATAATCCAGTTAAGCAATGGGCAAAGGAGACGGAAAGACACTTCTCTAAAGAGGAGACTCAGGCAGTCAAAAAACACATGCAGGCATGCTCATGATCATCAGTTATTAAAGAGATTCAAATAAAAACTAAGACAATATACCATCTCATCCCAACCAGGTTGGCCATGATTGAAGAAATGCAAAACAGCAAACATTGGAGAGGCTGTGGAGAAACTGGAACTCCCCTACACTGTTGGTGGGATTGCAAAATGGTGGAGCCTCTTTGGAAAGCAATCTGGCACTTCCTTAAGAAGCTGGATCTAGATATACTATTTGACTCAGTAATTCCACTGCTCGGAATATATCCTACAGAATCAAGGGCATTCACACCAACTGATAGATGTACACAAATGTTTACTGCAGCACAGCCCACAAAAGCAAAAAAGATGGAATCTTTTAACCTGGTTTCAATTGGAGGACATTATCTTGAGTGAAAGCAGCACAAATATTATATGAGACTCCTACAATAAAAACTTAAAAACAGACTCATGCATAGAAGAAAAGACTCTTTGTTGGCCTCCAGGGTGAGGAGGGAGGGAGGAAGAGAGCGAGGTGGTGGAGTAGAGATTACACAGTCAATAGAAATTCAGTTGAGTGAAATCAGTGACAGCACACATTGGAAAGAAGATCAATTTTAACTGGACTTCAACATAACATGATTCCTCCTTCCATTGTAACCAAATATTGCAAGGACAGAGTAGTTGGGCTGGGGGACTGGGGACCATGTTCTCAGGAAATCGAGGCTAATTGGCACAACTAGTGTTTTCCTAAGAGAGTCTTCTGCACTGCATGTTGGTAAGTGGTGTCTGGGGTCTTAAAAGCTGCCAAGCTGTCATCTGAGGTACACCAAATGGTTCCAACTTAACAGGAACAGATGATCACTAAGGACCAAAAAGACACAGAGGGAAGAAAATCCAGAGAACAGACAGATCCACGTGAGTGGGTGACTACTTTGACATGTGACCAGAAGAACTGGATGGTGCTCAGCTACCACCACCGATAGCCACGATGGGGCTGACAAAGTTGAGTTTCACTGGCAACACAAGAATAAAAAGGGGTGCACCCTGAAATCTCTGCTAAAAGACTGCAATTGATTGTTCGGAGGCCTTGGAGTCCCCCTGGGAGCATGGCCCCTGACTCTGATGTCCCTGTTCATGAATCATAATGGAGGTCAACTCTTCAGACAGGAATCAATTGGACTTGGCAGTACAGAGTGATAATATCATGTGTACACTTTATGGTTCTACGCATCTATAAGATGTCATCCTGCTGACCTCTTACTGGAGGCACAAGAGATGGAGAAGAGGAGGGAACAGGAGATTGTTAGGAGGACATGATATGTGTAGAACAGAGAGGAAGAGTGTGCTGTCACAGAGCAGGGAGAGCAGTGGGAGCTGCACATAGGTTTTGTGTTGGAATGTACACTTTCACTCCATCATAATAAAAAACATTGTCTTCGTGGCATACTTCTTACAGTACATGCCTTTAAAGTGGCAAAAATTAGCACACTTCATTAGCAGAATTAAAGATATATATTTTACTCATATGATATAAAAAAATTAAAGTACATAAACTTGAATTATGGCAATTGCCTATTAATTTAATATCAATAAGTTACCTAAAATATCTTGGAAGTTATTTTAAGCCTGTATATGATAAAGCATAATTGTTATCAAATTAAAGTGTATTTAAACATTCCAAGTTTTCATTTAACTTTTCCTGTTTCCCACGTTTTCCTAATCTAATTTTAGATCTTAATAATTTTATCAGCTGGCTTTGGAATTCACAACGTCTCTGTTCAACTGACTAATTCATTGATAGAGATATGACCTTAAGTCTCTAGCTACTGCAGGAAACATTTTTCCAGGTTGTATCAAGTATGTCTCTGTTATTTCTGTTTTTTGGCTTCTTAAAATTCCCATACAATAGAGAAAACTTATTTACAGTTCGTGCAATTTCTGATAACAGTGGTGAAGCAGCAATTTTTTTTATCTTCTTTTTGTCTTAAAAGGATCTCTAGAAGCAGGCCCAAGATGTCGGAGTAGATAGACATTTTCTATGACCTCTCTAATTACACAGACCCCAAAGAATAAGTTACTCTAATACATACGACATCCTAGAAGCCCTAAAAATAAAAGGGAAAGCTGAGAAATTGGACTGAACAATAGAGAAGGGAGATTAGCACCAAAAGTACACAGGATTCCACAGACCTGACCCGCCAGGAGACAGCCACAACCACCATGTGGTAGGCTGCATGTAGAGGTTTGCTGGTGTTCTCCTCAGCAGGAGTAATTGTCTGGAGTATCTACTTGCACCTCCAGAATCACTGAGAGACAATACCAGATTGTTAACAGCTAAGTCTTTGTATATAACCTGCCACACACTGATCTGAATCTTTTCTACAAGATGGGCCTCTCTCCCTTTTCTTGATGCTCTCCCCCCTTTCTGTACACTGTACATGACACTAGAGTGTGACACTGTTAATCAAGGCAGAAGTAAGACTCTTCAAGCCCACTCTGAGTTATTTTCCCTATTCCTTCTCTACATTGCACCTGGCTCTGGAGTCTGATATCATTAACTGAATCAGAAGTAAGACTTCTTTAGCAACCCCTGAAGCATTCTCTGAGACTCAGAGAGGGAAAAATTTAACAAATTTAAGGAAGAGAAGAAAAGAAAATTCTCCTGATGCTCCCAAGAGGGAAAATAATGGCAGGCAATTTCCTTCACCTAGATTCAGACATAAGGGTATACACCATATCTTCCACACTAGAGGACAGCTATTATACCCCTGCCTTTCTCAACAGCTGCAGCCAGACACTGTGCTTATACCAATCACCTTTGCCTATCTAGGACAGTAGGCAACAGCCTGCACTACTCACTTGGTGACTGACTACCTGGACACCTTTGCTGAATCCATATAAGAAAAGCAAACTGTAAATTTCAAAACAAGAAGCTAGAACATGTAGGCAAACATAAACTAAAAAACACAATTTACTGATGGCTCAGAAACAGCAGTCCATATCAAAGTATTTAAAAGGGCAGACTGTGACTGCTTGAGAAAGCTCCCAAAACAAAGCATTTAATTTTCCAGAAGAAAAGAACTTGTGGGAGTTATCAGAGAAAGACAGCAAAAGATTAATATTTAGAACTCTTCAAGCGATGAGGAAGCAGATGATGTGAAACACAGCAAAACATGATGACAAACTGAACAAATTGTAAAGAAGACACAGTGAGCAAGAACTGCAAATTCAGAAAATTGATGGTAAAATTAAAGAATTAGACAACACAGCAGAAAGTAAAAGGAACAGATCTGAGCCAATAGAAGGCTAAATTAGTGAGACTGAAGATAAAGCACATGATATCTACATATTTGAGGAGAAATCAGATAAAAGTATTTAAAAAATCAAGTAACACTAAGAACTATGTGGGACTCTATGAAGCAGAAGAATAATGATTGGAGTAGCATAACACAGAAGGATAACAAAAAATATACAAAGAATTGTCAAAGATTTGCCAACAGAAAACTTCGCTGATATCATGACAGATGAGAAGATACCTATCCCAGCCACTTATAGAACTCTATGCCACATAGATACTAAAAGAAAGACACCAAGGCATATTATAATCAAACTCGTCAAAACTAAAGGTAAGGAAACACTTTTAAAAGTGGCTGGGGATAAATGAAAATTAATCTACAAAGGAGAATCAATAAGAATAAGCTTGAGCTACTTGGCAGAGGCCATGCTGGCAAGAAGGCAATAGGATAACATATAAAAAACTGTGAAAGAAAACAATTGCCAGCCAGGAATTACATATCCAACAAAATTGTCTCTCAAATATGATGGCAAAATAAGGACTTTTCCAGATAAACATAAATGTAGGAAATTTGCAAAACCAAATCAAAATACTAAAGGGACTCCTATGGCTAGAAAATCAATAACAGCAGGTAACAACCCAAGATCAGAACACAGACCAGAACAACTGGATATCAAACCAAATAGAGGAATTACAAAAATAAATCAAAAGTAAAACACATAAGTAGGGAAGCACCAAGCCAAGCCAAGTGCCATCAAGTTGGATCCAACTCATGGTGACCCTAGCACAGTTGTCATTATGTACAATGCATAACAAAAAAGAGGAACTTAGAAGAAAATATCATCATAGATGATTCATATTGGTAGACAGTCAACCCAATATAAAAAAATTAAACATTGGTTTCAATTTAGAAAAATAAGGATAAATACTAAGGTAACCATCAAAATATGATTCCTGTGCATCAAAATAAAAAACAAAAAACCATGCCAACACTGAAAAAGATAATAAGAGAAAACATAGAGGGAAAAACGTCTTAACACAGAAATTAAGGGGAACAAAAGAACTGTCTACCAGGCACAAAAAAGACATGAAAATGACATCGCTAAGCTAGTACCTATCAATAATCACACTGAATGTAAATGGACTAAATGCACCAATAAATAGACACAGCATAACAGACTGGGTAAAAAACATGACTCACGTAGTTTGCCTACAGGAGGCAAACCTTAAACTCAAAGACACGAACAAACAACAACTCAAAGAATAGAAAAACATATGAAGCTACCAACACTCAAAGAAGAATAAGAGTAGCAGTATTAATCTCTGATTAATTAATTCCAAATCAAAATTATAATGAGGTACCATCTCACCCCAACAATGCTAGCATCAATCCAGAAAAAAAAAACAAAAAACAAAAAACCTGTAAATGTTGGAGAGGTTGCAGAGCAACTGGAACTCTTCTCTGCACTCCTGGTAGGACTGTAAAATGGTGCAACCTCTTTGGAAATCAATTTGACTCTTTCTTGCAAAGCTATAAATAGAAATACTGTATGATCCAGCAATCCTACTTCTTGGAATATATCTTTAGAGAAATAAGCACTGTCAGAGGAACAGATACATGCACACCAATGTTGATTGCAGCACTGTCCACAATAGCAAAAAGATGGAATCAATCTAGGTGCCCATCAGTAGATGGATAGATAAACAAACTATGATATATTCATACAATGGAATAACATGAAATGATAATGAACAACCATGGTCTTAGGAAACATCTCATAACATGGAGTCATCTGCAAGACGTTACGCAGAGTTAGTCATTTGCAAAAGGAAAATATTGTATGAGACCACTGTTATAAGGACTTAAGTAGGTTTAAGAACAGAAGAAAATAATCTTTGATGGTTACAAGGACAGGGAGGTAGGGAGAAGACTATTCACAGATTAGATAGTAAATAGGAATTGGGTTAGGTGAAGGAAGGGACAACACACAGTAGAAAGAAGATTAACACAACTGGACTACACTAAAAACTAAAAGGTTTTCTAAATACCATCCGATATTTTGAAGGACAGAGTAGCAGGAACAGGGCCTGAGAACTGTGGTTTCAGGGGACATCTAAGCTAATTGATACAACTAACACTTTTTTAGGAAAATGTTTCCCGTATCATTTTGGTGAGTGGTGTTTGGGATCTTAAAAGCTAGCAAGTGGCCATCTAAGAAACACCGATAGGTCGCTATCTACCTGGAGCAGAGGAAATGAAGGACATCAAAGACATGAGGAGAATATGAGCCCAGCAGGCAGAAGGTGCCATATGATCCACAGACTACCTCAGCATGAGGCCAGAACCAGCTGGTGTTCAGCCATCACCAACGGCTGTCCTTACAGGGAATGCAATGTAAAGTCCCTAATGTAGCAGGAGAAAAAAGAGTGTGCAGTACTAGCACTCTATTAAAAAAGACCACACTTCGACTTTTAGGCTGGAGGGTCTCCTGTGGTCACGGCTCCTGGAATCTCTGTTATTCCAGAGCTGAAAGCAGTACCAAAACCAACCTTTCAGAGGAAAATTGGACTGGAATACAAGACATAGAGTGATGGTGGTAAAGAATTTGTTTTGTGGCTTAAAAATATATCAGGCTGTCTAAGCAGCTATTGTCCAGAGGGGAGATGGGAGGGTGGGAGGGGACAGGAGCTGACTGAACAGATGTAGAAAGTACTGGGTGAAAAGGAGAAATGTGATGTCATGGGGATGAGGTAGGGTGGGGGGGGGTGGGGGAGGCACCTAAATTTGCATAGTGGTGTGTATGCATGGGGTTTTATAAGGCAAATTGATTTGGGCTGTAAACTTCACTTAAAGCACAATAAAATATCAAAAAAAAAAAAAAAAAGAAAGAAAAGAAAAGAAAAGATCTCTAGCTAGTTGGAAAAGGTCTTCTGAAAGCTTTCCTAAAGCTATATGAGCTTGGAGACTGAGGTAACCTGATCTGGCCTCACAGTCCTTAGTTTTGACTTTTGGCAGAACGTAAGATTAGCTCATTCCAATTCATTTACATATGTTTAGTTTGACCTAAGCATTTTGAAAGACAAAATATACCTAATTTCTTTCCCTCCTATTATTCTGGGACAATACTTTAAGACAAAGTATCCTTTTTCCTTAAATAAAACATCTTTCATGCAATATCTAGCTTTAGTTACTTAGAATGTTTTCACTTCTAAGATTGACGTGGAGAACATAAAGATCTTGGTATACTTCTCAAATTAACCAAAATTAAATCAAAGCTCATCCACGTAGCTACACATTCTAAATCATAAGACAGACACAAGACACAGTTTTTCATGGGTGAGGAAAGAACTGAAGTTCTAAGACCCCCTTACAAAACCAACCTAACTAACTACTACAAATAGTAATTCTAAGTTGTAGCCTTCAACCTAATGTAAGATACAAACTCAGACAATGTTCTGGACTAGAAGCAAATTCTTAGAACCAAAGCAGACAGAAAGATATCACAAAGTTACCGAGCAACATCACAGGATACGTACATAGCAATTTTCAGTGAGATTGACTCAATTCAGATAGGTAGTGGTGGTGGGGCGGGGGGCCAGATTCCAGATAAAACTTATTATCTTTCCAAAGCTTCAGATGGAAGAATATTACACCATCTGACAAAACCTGACCATCAACCAAAGTTCCTCAAAAAAAGAAGAGGCAGTACAAATAAAAGCTCATTTTCCCAAAATACTAACTGAAATTCCAAATTACTTTTACTATACTTAGTTTATAGTGTTTTGAAGTATGAACCCCAAACAAGGGTCTCAGTGGTAGGGGGAACATCAAGCTCATTTATCAATCATGTTAAGCTCTAAGTTTCAAGTCTTTGGTTTTCTTCTTTTTGAACTTAATTTATTCCAATGGCTAGAGATGTAGTCTCCTATTTTAGACTTCAAATATATTAGTTCTTCAAATTGGAAAATAAAGTATCAACTATTTAATTTTAACATTGTGTTTTTTTTTAATTGTGATTAAGTGAAAGTACATAATCCAAGTTAAGTTCGTATGCTCGCCTATGTGCAGCTCCTTACGCTCTCCTTGCCTGGTGATGGGACACTCCTCTCTTTCATTATATATATGTTGTATCCTCATAACAATTTCCTGTTCCCTCCTCTCCACTTCTCCTCTCCCCTCCAGTAAGAGGCTGGTAGGACAGCATCTTATAAGTGCATAGAACCATAAAGTATACACACCATATGGTCACCTTGTGTCCCCGTATCCAGTCAATTCCTGTCCAAAGGGTTGACTTTGGCAATGTTTTCTGGTCCAGAATAGCAGCAGGTCTAGGGGCCATGCTCCCAGGGGAACTACCAGGCCACCAGACCATCAGTTGCTGTCTTTTAGTGGAGTTCTCTAGGCGCACCCTCTTTTTCTCGTGTTGCCACCGGAACTCAACATGGTGTGCCCCATCACAGCTGTCTGGTGGTAGCCAGACTCCATCTAGTTCTTCTGGTCATGTGTTTGATACAGTCAAGCATTCACATGAGTGTTTCTGTCTCCCAGGCCCTTTTTCCTCATTTCTTTGTTCTTGGCGATCATCTGTTCTGGATGATTTGGACCATTTGGTGTACCTCTGATGTCAGCTTGCCAAATTTTAAGACCCCAGACACCACTCACCAATACAAGGTGCAGAAGGCTCTCTTAGCAATAGGCTAATTATGCCAATTGGCCTCATTGTCTGCTGAGATCATGGTTCCTACATCCCCACCTCTGCTACTCTGTCCTTGTAATATTGGGTTAAGATTAGAAGACTAGAAGAGTTTTCAGTTTATACTGAAGTCCAGTTAAGCCGATCTACTTTCTACTGTGTGCTGTCACTGCTTTCACCCAACCAAATTTCTATCAACTATCTAATCTATGCTGAACCCTCTCCCTCCCTCTCTCCCTTCTTTCCTCCCTCCCCTCCCTTGCAGCTGTCGAAGAATCTTTTCTTCCCTTTGTAAGTCCTTTTTTAAAGTCCTTAGGCAATACTTGTCCTTTTGCAGCTGTCTGATTTCACTCAGCACGTCTCTAGTTGATGTAAGGTTATGAGATGCTTCCTAAAATCATCACTATTCTTCATCATTGCATAGTGTTCCACTGAGTATATATACCATAGTTTGTTGATCCATTCATCTGTTGATGGGCATCTGGGTTGATTCCATCTTGCTATTGTGGACTGTGCTGCAATAAATGTTCGTGTGCATGTATCTGCTCATGTGACAGCCTTTGTTTCTGTAGGATATATTCTGAGCAGTGGGATTATTGGATCACATGGTATATCTATTTCCGGCTTTTTAAGGAAGTGACAGATTGCTTTCCAAAGAGGTTGTACCATTTTGCAATCCTACTAGCAGTGTAGGAGAGTTCTGATCTCTCCACAGCCTCTCGAGCATTTGTTGTTTTGTGTTTTTTGGGTCATGGGCAACCTCGTTGGGATGAGATGGTATCTCGCCATAGTTTGGATTTGAATTTCTCTAATAGCTGGTGCTTGTGAACATTTCCTCGTGTGTCTTTTGGCTGCCTGGATGTCCTCTTTGGTGAAGCATCTGTCCATCTCCTTTGCCCATTACACAATTGGCTATTTACCTTTTTGTTGTTGATATTTTGCAGTACCTTGCGGATTATGGCGATCAGATGTTGGTCCAACATGTAGCTGCCAAGTATTTTTTCCCATTCTGTAGGTGGTCTTTTAATTCTTTTGCTAGTCTTCGGATGAGCAAAAGTGTTTGATTCTTAATAGTTCCTATTCATCTGTTTTCTCGTCTGTTGATCACACCTTGTTTGTCGGTTTTTGAAATCTGTCTAAGCTGTGTATTGAAACTTCCATTGTTGAGCCTATTTTTTCTTGCATGATCTTTATTGTTTTAAATTTGACATTTAGTTCTTTGATCCACTTTGAGTTAGGTTTTGTGTAAGATGTGAGATATGGGTCTTGTTTCAATGTTCTGCAGATGGATATCCAATTCTGTCAGCACCATTTGTTAAAAAGATTGTTTTTACCCCAGTTTACAACCATAGGGCCTTTGTTGAGTATCAGCTGTTACTAAGAGGATGGTGGCATCTCTGGGGTCTCATCTTGTTCCATTGGTCTATATGTCCCTTTTTGTATCAACGCTAGGCTATTTTGACTACTGTGGCAATGTAGTATGTTCGAAGGTCAAGTAGTATGAGGCCTCCCATTGTGTTTCTTTTCTTCAGTAGTGCTTTACTTATTCGAGGTTTCTTCCCTTTCCAAATGAAGTTGGTGATTTTTTTCTCCATCTCATTAAAAACTGACATTGGAATTTGTATTGGGACTGCATTGTATATGTAGATTGCTTTGGATAAAATAGACAGTTTCACAATGTTAAGTCTTCCTATCCATGAGCAGGGTAGGTTTCTCCATTTATGTTAAGTCTCTTTTAGTTTCTTGTTATAAGATCTTGTAGCTCTCTCTGTGTAGGTCGCTTAATTTCTCTAGCTAGATTTATCTCTAGGTATTTTATCTTCTTGGGGGCTATAGTAAATGGTATTGATTTGATGATTTCTTCTTTGATGATCTCTTTGTTGGTATAAAGGAATTCTACTGATATACTTATGTTTATTCTTATATCCTGATACTTTGCTGAACTCTTCTATTAGTTCCAGTAGTTTTCTTATGGATTCTTTGGGGTTCTCTGTGTATACAATCGTATCATCTACAAATAGGGAGATTTTTACTTCTTCTTTGTCAATGCGGATGCCCTTTTCTTTGTCTTGTCTAATTGCTCTGGTTAGAACTTCTAGTACAACGTTGAATAGAAGTGGTGAGACTGGGCATCCTTGTCTAGTTCCTGTTCTCAAAGGGAATTCTTTCAGTCTCTCTCCATTCAGGATTATGTAGGTGGTTGGCTTTGTGTAGATGGCCCTTACTGTGTTGAGGAATTTGCCTTCTATTCCTATTTTGTTGAGAGTTTTTAGCATGAATTTGTGTTGAACTTTGTCAAATTCCTTTTCTGCATCAATTCACAACATCAGGTGATTCTTATCCTTTGTGCTATTTATGTGGGTGATCACATTAATTGCTTTTCTGGTATTGAACCAGACTTGCATCCCTGGTGTGAATCTAACTTGGTCATGATGAATTAATTTTTTTGTGTGTGTTTTGAATTCTATTTGCAAGGATTTTGTCAAAGATTTTTGTATCTAGGTTCATGAGAGATACTGGTCTGTATTTTATTTTATTTTATTTTTTTTCATGGAATTGTTTCCTGGCTTTGGTATGAGGCTTATGCTGGTTTCATAGAATGAATTTGGGAGTATTCCATCCCTTTCTATGCTGTGAAATAGTCTTAGTAGTACTGGAGTTAACTCTTCTTTAAAAGTTTGGTAGAATTCTCCAGTGAAGCCATCTGGGCCAGGAATTTTTTGCTTGGCAGTTTTTTTCTCATGCCTTTTTCAATCTCTTCCTTTGTGATAGGTTTATTGAATTGTTCTACTTCTCCTTGTGATAATTTTAGTAGGTGGTATGAATCAAGGGATTTGTCCATCTCCTCTAGGTTTTCAGATCTGTAAGAGTACAGTTTTTGTAGTATACTGTTATGATACTTTTGATTTCAATTGTTCTGTTGTGACATCTCTCATCTCATTTCTTATTTGGGTTATTTGTGTCCTCTCCTGTTTTGTCTTTGAAAGATTAGCCAGTGGTGTCATGGATTTAATTGCATCCCCCCAAAAATAGGTGTACCAATATCACCATGATTCCCTGTATTCTATGAATGTCCTCCATTTTGTGATTTTGCTATGCTGTATGTTAAAGGATTAGGGTGGGACTGTAAATCCCTTTATAAGATCATCCCCCTGCTCCACTGCAAAGGAAGTTTCCCTGGAGTATGGCTTGCCACATCCTTAGTCCTTTCATGCTGCAAGAGATAAAAGGAAAGAGAAGCAGGCAGAAAACTGCAAAACTCACACCATAAAGAAAGCAGCACCGGGAAAAGACTTCAGACCTCAAGTTCATGTGTCAAGATGCTCCCTGGACAAAGACTGATGCTATACCAGACTTTCCTCCAGAGATGACAAGGAGAAAGCCTTCTCCTGGAGTAGATACCTTGAATTTGGACTTGTAACCTACTGGACTGTGTAAGAGTAAACTTTCCTTTGTTAAAGTCAACCACTCTGTGTGTGGTATTTCTGTTAGAGCAGCACTAGCTGATTAAAACAAATGGTTTATCCATTTTGTTGATCTTTTCACAGAACTTTTTTCTTTTTTTAATTTTTCAATTTTTCTTCTCTAATTCATTTAGTTCTGCTGTCATCTTTATGATCTGTCTTCTTCTGGTGCCTGAGGGATTCCTCTGTTGCTCTGTTTCTACTTGTTCAAGCTATAGGGTTAATTCCTTGGTTTGGGTCTTTTCTTCCTTCTGAATGTGTGCATTTATAGAGATAAACTGACCTCTGAACACTGCTTTTACTGTATCCCATAGGTTTTGATGGGATGTGTTTTCATTCTCATTGATTCCATAAATTTCTTTACTTCATCCTTGATTTCTTCCATAACCCATGGCTTTTTGAGCAAGGTGTTGTTCAGTTTTTGTGATTTCCAATTTCTGTCTGTGCTTTTTCTGCTATTGATTTTGACTTTTATGGCTTTATGATCTGAGAAGATGCTCTGTAATAATTCAATTGTTTGGATTGTGCTGAGACTTGCTTTACATCCTAATGCATGGTCTGCTCTGGAAAATGTTCCATGTGCGCTGGAGAAGAAAGTGTGCTTGTATGTTGATGGATAAAAAGTTCTATATATGTTGATGAGGTGTGGTTGGTTAATTGTTGCAACAAGATTTTTTGTTTCTTTATTGAGCTTTGTTCTGGAGGATCTCTCCATTACTGAAAGTGGAGTGTTGAAGTCTTCGTCTATTTTTGTGAAGTGATCTGTCTCATTTTTCAATGTGGTCAGTGTTTGATGTATTTAGATGATCTGGTATTGGGTGCATAAATATTTAATACTGTTAAGACCTGCTTATGTATTGAAACTTTCAGCAGTATATAGTGATCGTCCTTGTCCATGATGGTGGATTTTACATTAAAATCTATTTTATCTGAGTTTAGTGTTGCCACTCCTGCTCTTCTTTGTATATTGTTAGCTTTGCATATATTTTTTCATCCTTTAATTTTCAGTTTGTTCTTGTCTTTGAGTCTGAGGTGTGTTTCTTGTAAGCAACATATTGATGATTTGTGTCTTTTGATCCAAGATGTTACTCACTGTCTCTTAATTGACATGTTCACTCTGTTTACATTCTGTGTAACTATTGATATGTATGTGTTTAGTGCTGGCATTTTGATGTCTTTTTTGTGTGTGTTGATATCTTCTATGTTGCTCTTAATATCCTGTTCCAGGTCATTCTTCCTTATGGATTTACTTTTCATGTTTTTCAGTGTTGGTTTTGTTGAGACTCTTGCATTATGTTTCTTGTTTTAATATGCTGCATTGTTATTATGCTTTGTGACTACTCTTATGACCCCCCTAATACTCTATGCCTAAACCCAATTTTAACTTCTGCATATCTTTTTAATTTCCTCTCCATCTGAACTCGGATTCGACTCGGCGGCACTTGGCTTTGGCGGCTCCATCTGAAAGGGTTATAACTACTGCAATATATCCATCTTTTCAGTGTGATGGTGTCATAGTTTATGTGATAGGATCACTGGTTCCCTTCTTTTAATATTGTAGCTTTGACTGAGCTTTGTGACTTCCCTAACTGAGTAGAAGTCTAGATGTCGCGTCCTGCATTGCCTCCTTTAATATAGACTTAATGGTTTTGATTTTCTAAGTAAAGAGTATCTTTCAGTATTTCTTGTAGTTTTGGTTTTGTTTTTACAAAATCTTTTAGCTTCTGTTTATACGTGAACGTCTTAATTTCATCTTCATATTTGAGAGACAGTTTTGCAGGATATACAATTCTTGCTTCGAAGTTTTTCTTCTTCAAGGCTTTGCATGTGTCACCCCACTGCCTCCTTGCCAACATCATTTCTGCCAGGAAGTCACATGAAAACCTACAGGGCTTCTCTCTGTATATTAGCTTTGCTTTGAGCCTCCCTGCCTTTAAGAGCTCCAACTTATATTTCCTTTTATTAAGCTTGCTTATAATGTGTCTTGGTGTCTTTCTTTTGGGGTCTAATTTTTGTGGTGTTCAATAGGTATCTTGGAACTCTGTTCTCTTCTCTCATAATTTCAGGGAAGTTTTCTGTCAGCAAATCAGCAACAATACTCTGTGCTTTCAGCTATCCCTCCCTGTTTAGGAACTTCAATTGTTAACTATTTCTCTTAATAGAGCCCCACATGTTTCTTAATGCTCCTTCATTTTTTTTATTTCTTTTCTCTGATTTCTCCTCATGAATGCTCGTGTCAGTTGCTCTGTCCTCAAGGTCACTAAATCTGACTTCAATCTCCTCAATTTTGCTCTTTTGGCTTTAGACTGAATTATCTAACTGTAATTTTGTTGATTTTCCATCAGTTCAAATAGCTTACTTAATTTTTCATTTTGCTCTGCTGTATTTTGTTTAATCTGTAGGAGGGCTCACTATATTGTTCCTTTGTACGCAGCCTCTGATAGCTTCAGAAAGGCTTCTTCATCTGGGAAGTTTTTGATTCTTTATTTCGGGAGTTTTCCAGAGCTGTGGTGGACTGTTTCTTTAAATGGTTAGGAATGGTCTGTTGCCTTTGGACCATGTAGAGGCTGTTCAGTTTTTCTGGTGTTACCTCAACAGAAGGTGAGGCATAGTTCTAAAAGGGGAGTTGGTCACCAGTCACCTCTCTGTACTCCAGTGACTGGCCCCAGTGGACACTCTGGGGTGGCAGACTCTACCTCCTGGTGAGCAAGGATGGCATTGTACTTATGGAGAAACTGGGGGGCCATGAGGTGACTCTATGATGTGGGTCATTGAGGGGTAGAGGAGATACTGCCTGGCCACTCCATGATTATTTGTTCAGGCTGTCTTCTTTGGAAGGGTACTTTGCTGTTAAGCTGGGAGATATCCAACAGCTGCTGAAATCAGTCAGGCCAACAGGTGCAGCAGGCCCCGCTTTCTGGCTGACAATGGAAGCACTTCTTCAGCTGTTCCAAATGCTATGATGTGGTTCAAAGTAGGGCTGGCTTACGGCCTTATTACCATTCTAAGCTGGGCCCCACCTGTAAATTAACACTGTGCTAAACACAGCCTTTCTGCTGGAAAAATGCTTTCTGAGTTAGCACTGCTTCTCAGCTTGGGATTAGCCCCTGCTGAGACCTTCAGTTTGGTAACTCCTCCTCCCAGCTGACCAAGATGGCATCTTCCCTGAGCTGCCCTCCCCATCACAAAACAGCAGAATCTATGGTACAGCTCACAAAAGAGAAGGGTAGTGGAGGGGCAGGTGAGGGCAGTAGTGCCCTCAGTCAGCAGCTGCACTCTTAAAATGTGGCTGTCCCAAGTGTGACATCTCTGCTGTGCCATATACTGTTTAAATTAGCATTGCGGTTTAGCATATTTGCTGGCTCATGCCCATTCCCGACCTCCCAGATAACAAAGAAGGCATCAGTACCTGAAGTCTGCCTGAGCAGTGAGTCAGCAGGAATGGGGTGCAGTGTGTGCTGCCTCATGTTAGGGAGAGGTAGTTTCGCATTTAGTGGCGCATAGTCCAATCTGACAACCCTATGTCATGTCCCAGGGCTTCCTGGATATGCACAGTGCTCCATTCAGTTATCATTTCAGCCCTTAGTTCTCAGAGGGAACTGAGGAGACATGTGTCTAGCTCACCATCTTGGTTCTGCTCCCACATTGTGATTTTTTTTAGATTGAGAAATGATATCATAAAACAAATATGAAACTACAACTTCTCCCTGAGAATTTGTAAAACACAGCACTATGTTTCAAGTTTTCTCTGAGCCACAAAAAGAAACAAAATGAAGAACACCAGAGGCTTTGGGCAGTGTTTTGCTTAGACCAACCTGTACCTTTGTTGTGCAAACACTGTCTTGAGGGTGGCAGGTAGCCTAGTCCTCTAGCTGGTCTGGAAACCACCTTGTGCTGTCATGGGCATCTTTAACAGTTGTGATGAGCACCGATGACCACCTTAATTAATGACTTTTACTAGCTGTCTGTGCCTGAATTTTTGCATTTCACAGTGGCTCAGAGGTCTTTGAAAATAGAATCACTTCTTTAATGTTTCAAATGCCCAATTCTGGACTTAGACTGTGGCTTACCAAGGGTTACATGGTATCAGTCTTAAAACAAATGATTAAGCAAAATCTAACAAAGAGTCTCCTTAATTAAACAACTGGTCTTTCAAATAAATATGCCAAACAACACTTAACATGAGAAAAATGACAAAATAACAAGGGAAGACTCATTTTCTAAGAGAACTCACCCTGTTGATGTCCACAGAATGTGAATGCTTGGGTCTAGGAGATAGGATTGTTCTTTTTTTCTGGCTTCTGCTCTGAAGTCTGGGTCTCCTTGAGATGGACTGGATTTATGGTTTTAGAATCCTGGCAGTAACTAACCATTGTGGGGTAAAAACACCACGAAGTTTAGTAAAGCAAAAAGATAGGTTTTATTTGGTACATATTTAAAAAGACAAAAGTGGAAAGGTAACAAGCTTGCCACTAGAGACATATCTTTCTGAGTCTGTTCCTGGTTTTTAAGGGTGCATTTTAGCAGCTCCATTTCAGGATGCACTTGGCCTGGCTTGGCTTGAGCATTTTCTATTCTCTAGATACAAATGCTCCCACAATCACACAACCTAACCCACTGCCTCAATTTAACAGGTACTTAAGCCTTTTACGCCCTCAACAGTCTATTCCTCCAGTTTCTTGGGACTCTTCTAAGGTCTTAACTGGGAATTGCTCTGTCCTTTACCAAATAACTTCAGGTTTCTGATACCCTCAACAGCCAACTTCCCTCTCTTGTTGAGACTGTTTTAAGACCCTACCCAGGCACTTAACAAACAACCCAGGTGTTAGGTCTCTCACAGAGCGTCGTTTGGATCCCACATGTAGGGAGGATCAGCTTTCAGAGCTGACACAAGTTCTCTAGGAGAAATCTATTAGTGCCAGACATCAGAGCTGTTCCGTTTCCTGATCTCCCTCAAGAATTGAGCAGATTGCTCCTAACTGGCTCACTAGAAATGTTACCAGGTGGCAACTTCAGCTTTTACTTGGTGTGACTCCCATTGGCTGACAAACGAGAGACTGAGTTGAGAAAACCAAAAGACAGCTTTATTATATTGTTCAAGGAAATGGAGCTGGTCGGTGCCTATTGCTGCTAAGATTACTCTCCAAGGGTGGGCAGGCAGACTACTTTGAAAGGAGTTTACAAGTAGAGAGTTTCATATAATTTACATTAGTCTTCAACATTCTTCATCATACTATGCAGGTGCAGTGGGGTTTACATATAACCTCTAAGCAAAAGCAGAATTCAAATGCAAATCTGATGGTGTGGGAAGCCCAGCAAAGGAAATGAATCTGCAGTACAATACTGTAGGGGAGATGTCCAGAATACAGAACTGTGGGGATTTTGTCTCACTGCTGTCAAAAACCTAAATGCTCAGAGGAACACTAAACTTAGTGTAACAGAATATGTTGATTTTGAGCAGACATGATTCAAATTGGGCAGGCAGCATTAACTTGAACCTGTAACATACAGGAGGATAGTGAGAATGCATTACGTAGGTCATAGCAACCCTAGAAGGCAGAGTAGAACTGCCCCACAGGGTTTAGATTTAAACTGCCAACATTTGGTTTGCAGCCTGAGCTCTTAATCACTTCACCACCGAAACTCCTATAAGATTAGACAGTCCTGTAAAACAAAATGAGACTAAATGGGCCCACCAGCCCAGGGACAAGGATGAGAATGTAGGAAGGGACCAGAAAACTTGTACGAGGAAGTCAAGGATCAGAAAGGAAGAGTGTTATGTGTATTGGAGGTGGCAACCAATGTCGCAAAACAATATGTGTAAAAAATATAAAACAAAACAGCCAATGCTAAGGAAAAACAATGCTTGCTAAACTGCTTTCCAGACTGTTGTTTAACTTCGAGGTGAATTTGAGGCACCAGTTTCTTAAAGGCTCAACATTCAAAACATACCTAAGAGCAAATGTCCTGGGTGGGTCACCAAAATTCTATGGATCCAGAAATCTAGATTCCAAGATAATTGAAATGGCTTTGTCACCGAGAATAAATAATTACATGGAATTACATCCTGAACATGCTATTGAAAATTTTGATTTCATTCTTTTCAAATATCCTAAGATCAAGAAATGCTCCTGGTCTTACATTCTTCCAGCCACTGTTGATAAAACCATTGGTCATTTCTCCTAGGCTGCAGTGAAATCAAGGAATGGTCATTGTCCAAATGGCTGTGACAGTTGCCACTCATTTCTTCCACTAGTTCCTAGCTGGTGTTCATCCTTTGCAAGAATTTTAATACCTGAAATCATTCTCTTGCTCAGTGCTTTAGAATGCCTCTACTTCCACAACTTGTATATCTTTTGTCACTCACCATGATCTGAAACTATTTCCCGAAGCATGAAATAAAGGTGCATTCCCATCTTTGGAATTCACTTTCACCATGCTCAAGGAGAAAACAAAAATGCAAATTGATAACACTCTTTCATTCTGAAAAAAAGCCAGTTTGGTGTTTGGTAATGTATTAGTTGACTCTCGTCAGGTGAAAAGTTCCTACCAAAGCAGTAGCTCATGCGATTTCTCTCTCTCTCTCTCTGTCACACACACACACACTGAATTTTAATATGAAACACTTCAGAAACAAGCAGTACTATAATACATCTGTGCTATTCAAAGAGGTGCTCAAGGAAATATGCTTCTAGTACTCTAGAGAGTCATTTTAGTCCTTCTGGCACATTGTAAGATAATAAAGATATCGAAATAAGGTTATAGCCTCAATTCTGATTTTTGGATGACTTTCCAGAACCTCAAGCTTATCATTTGTTTTTAATCACAGCCCTTTAACATTTGTCAGACACATGGTCTTTTCCCTTGTTCTATTATCTTGAGAATTTTGGTATTTGATGGTCTAAATCATTTTTATGCTCTTCATTTTTAAGCTGTCAAAATTAGGATTTTGTGGGCTGAATAAATAGTTCTTAGACCAGGTAGACTTCTATATGTTTGTCAATGAATTTATGTCCAAGGGCATTTTACTAGTTCAAAGAAATAGACTTCTTTGGTTTCTCTAATTTTCATAGTACTCTCTGCTATAAAATAAGGATTTAAAATTGGATTTCTCAGAGGTTTCACAAAGTGATGTACATTTATTAATTTCTTTACATAGGGCCAGAGATGGGGAAATGGTGTGGATCAGTGGATTAGTTAGGTGTATGATAATTCTTTGAAATGAAGAAATATATTTAAAAGTCCATGGAATAATGAGCTGTGGTAAAACTACTTCAGCTATTCACTCCATACACATACACTGAGGACTTACTATGTGCCAGGCACTGTCTTAGGTGGTGAGTAAACTGTAATGAAGAAGACAGACATTTTTCCTGAACTTGGGAGTTTAGAATTTAACAGATACTAATATATAGGTTCACTATGAGCAAGAATCAACTTGATGGCACACAACAGCAACAATTTATTGATAGGAACCCTGGAGGCTCAGTGGTTAAGACATAGCTGTTAACCAAAAAAGGTTGGTAGTTTGAATCTTCTAGCCACTCTTTGGAAACCCCATGGGGCAGTTGTACTCTGTCTTATAATGTCACAATGAGTCAGAATTGACTGGATGGCAGCAACAGGTGTGGTAAAGTATTGAAAATAGAATGGATGAGATGAGCTTCTTATTCCTACCTCAGATAGCTGATGCATACAATATCCCTTCTTCTTGTTGTTGGGGGAACTGGGTGGAATCCAATTCACAGTGACTGCACATTGACTTACAGAGTAGAACTGCTCCACTGGGTTTTCTTAGTTGTAATCTTTAGAGAAGGAAAACTGTTGATCAAACACTTGACTCCTAACCGAAAGGCCGTTAGTTCACACCCACTATTTGTTACTCGGGAGAGAGATGTGGCAATCTGTTTCTATAAAAGATCCTACTCTGTCCTGTAGGGTCTCTGTCTCAGGCTGGGTTTTCTAGGGAGCAAAACCAGTGACACAGGTATGTACAAGGAAAGATTTATATATATAAAGTACAAAGAAAGATACATATGTGTGTGTGTGTGTGTGTGTGTGTGTGTACACACACACATACAGGAAAGAGCTCATGCAATTGCAGAAGCTGAATGTCCCAAGTCCTGGCACAAGCCTCACGTGGCCACGGGAGCTGGTGAACTCAAGGTCAGCAGGTCAGAGGCCAGAGTTCTAGATCACTGGTTGTGTAGGTCAGAGGATCCCAAACTGGCAGCAAGACGGAGCTGCAGAGGCTGGCGAACCCAGAATTGGTAGGTCAGGAAACAGGACTCTCAAGTGTTGTCTGTAAGGACTGATGAATCCAACAGCTGCTAGTTCAAGTCCAGGAACCAGATGCCAGAAGAGAGCAGGAGCTACTGGTTACGTGAGCAGACTAGCAGCAGGTGGTGGAAGGTGGAGAGAAGAGAGCTGAGGGGCGGGAAGCCACTACAGGCCCTGCCCTGCCACTTAATACAGCAACCAAACATGGAGTAGCCAAGTTGACATAATCCTGACCACCACAGTCCACCCCTTGTCAACTTGGCATGTGCATACATCTCACTTTACTGTCCACAGTGTCTGAAGGAATACAATTACAAAGTCATACTTATATCTAACATGATATAACTAACACATGTACAACTGAAAATGCATTAGCCCATTGACACCTTATGTTTCATACAAGCCAAGTGCCGTCATAAGGAAACAAAAATATCTAATACATACATACAAAGCAGGAATACTCATAACAGTTACAGTCCTCATTTCTGCAACTAGTCTCGTGGCTGTAACTGATATTTAGAACTACCTTCTTCTACAACCCATTCTGTATTCCCTTTGCCCTCAGCAAGCACCTCAGTTGGTTGTGGTTCCTTGCCTGGTGAGGTGACCCAAACTTTCATTCCTGATGGGTCTGGGCTATTAGCAGTCATTTTGAAATTGGGTTACCATAATTTTCCATTGACCTTAATAACAGGACATGGTAGTACTAGAAGGTGTCCTAAGGGATCTCCTGCATTCCAAAGTTACTGTTCTTTACGTCTGTTATGTAATGTCAATCCAATTTCATCATCATAGTTGGGATCAATCACACTAGCCAGTATTATAACTCCCTTCTTTGTCTGTTGATCCAGAGGCACAAGAAGCCCCAAATGGGCTGGTGACAATTTTAGCGTCCAGTTCAGTGGAATAGTTGATGTGTTTCCAGGTGGCAGCATTCTTCCCTTTGGAACTAAGACATTTAATCCTGCAGAGCATAAGGTCATGGGGACAGGAAGCAAAAACCTTGCAAGTGGGTCACTAGGGGTAACTGTGAGTCGTGCCACTCCCATTTCCACCCTTTGATTCCTGGACCTGTGAATCCTGGCTATAGGAGAAACAGCACCATATATTGGACGCTAGTTTAGAACATACACAGCCTCCTGGAGAACATTTTCTCAACCCTGCAAGGTATTGCCACCTACCTAGTAGTGTAATTGTGTCTTCAGGAGGCCATTCCATCGTTCTATCAAGCCAGCTGCTTGAGGATAATAGGGAACATGGTAAGGTCAGTGAATTCCACGAGCATGGGCCCACTGCCGCACTTCATTTGCTGTGAAGTGAGTCCCTTGATCAGCGGCAATGCTGTTGGGGATACCATGACGGTGGATAGCGCGTTCTGTAAGTACGCAGATGGTAGTTTTGGCAGAAGCATGTTGTGCTGGGAAGGCAAATCCATATCCAGAGTAAGTATCTATTCCAGTAAAGACAAAATGCTTTCCTTTCCTTGATGGAAGCAGTCCAATGTGATCAACTTGCCACCAGTCCTCTGTTGTTTCTCACCATCTGCACCTTCTTCATTCCTTCTGAATCTTCTATCCATTCACAGTTTCAAAAATGGCTCCACATTTTAGGTATTTGCTAGAGCAGCACCTCACTCTCGTGGTACCAAATTGTCTTAGGTTGGATTTTCTAGAGAAGCAAAACCAGTAACATGTGTATGTATGAGGAAAGTTTTATATATATAAAGTACAAGGAAAGATATATATATATACATATGTATAGGAAACAGCTCACACAATTGCAGAAGCTAAACATCCCAAGTCTTGACACAAGCCTCACATGGCCATGGGAGCTGGTGAACCCAAGGTCAGCAGATCAGAGACCAGAGTTCTAGATCACTGATTATGCAGATCAGTGGATCCCAAGCTGGTGGCAAGATGGAGCTGCAGAGGCTGGAGAACCTAGAATCACCAGGTCAGGGAACAGGACTCTCAAGTGTTGTCTGTAAGGGTTGATGAATCCAACAGCTGCTAGTTCAAGTCCAGGAACCAGATGCCAGAAGAGAGCAGGAGCTGCTGGCTACATGAGCAGACCGGCAGTAGGTGGTGGAAGGTGGAGAGAAGAGAGCTGAGGGGTAGGAAGCCACTACAGGCCCTGCCCTGCCGCTTAATACAGCAACTAGACATGAAGTAGCCAAGTTGACATAATCTTGATCACCACAGTGTCTGTGAGTCAGAATTGGCAATGGGTTAATTTTAGCAGAAGTATATCACCAGATCTTCCCCCTCTGAGTAAACAAGATGAGTTCAAACATCCCACCTTTGCTTTAGCAGTTGAGCACCTAACCATTGTACCACTGGGCTCAGGAAATAAGACTCTGATTTGATTTTCTGTTTCCTGTTCCATATGAAGTGGTATAGTGGTTAAGTGCTATATTTGCTAATGAGGACGTTGGCAGTTCCAACTTGTCAGGTGCTCCTCAGAAACTTTATGGAGCAGTTCTACTCTATCCTATAGGGTTGCTACAAGTTGGAATCAGCTCTGGTTTTTTTTTTTTGTTTATTCCATATAAAGAATAGTCAAACTTTAGGTCAGGTTTTATATCCCATGATATTTAACTCCACAACAAGGAAGCACGAAGTCTCAAGATCTTTATCGGTTTAGGTGTTTTTATTAAAGACCAACGGTTAGAAGGATGTTTAGATTTCATTTAAGCCCAAATAACATTTTAAAAAAACAATAGCTGTGTCTTTTATTTTATTTCTGTATCCCATCAAAATCAGATTTTTGGAAATTACATAAACATTCTTAAATCTCACCTTTATACATTTCTTTGACACACTGAAGAGAAATTAAGTATTAAGACTACAGTCAAGTATGATGTTGAGGGAGCATGTTACATTGCTACAGAGAATAGGTAAAAATGTCATAAACCTCTTGCTAGTTTTATAAACATTTTAATAGCCCAAATAAGACTCTATGGATATGACCTTTGTTTGAATCTGAAGTATGTTGCAAATCGACACAGAGAAAGGAATCTTGAGCAAATGTAAACATTTAAAATTTGAAAAACTAAAAATTCCTCTTTGCAAGAAAAGAAAAACAAATTTTAACTTTCTTTGCGGTTTTAAAATTAATGTTGTATGTGCAATAAAAGCTAGAAAAAGCAAAATGAACATCATTAAGAACATGTTACTACTGTTGATAGCTGCTCTTGAGTCTGTTTGACTTGTGGCAACCTCACATGTGCCGAGTACAATTGTACTCTGCAGGGCTTTTAAGGTTGTGACCTCTTGGGAGCAGGTTGACAAGACTGCCTTCCAAACTAAGAGCATAATAAAACATAAATGAACATCAACTGCTACGGTACAGTGAATTACTAAATATGTGCCTTCTAGTCACATCCTGGTAACTTC
Source organism: Heterohyrax brucei (assembly GCA_028571685.1). NCBI lineage: Eukaryota > Metazoa > Chordata > Mammalia > Hyracoidea > Procaviidae > Heterohyrax > Heterohyrax brucei. The sequence goes on along the minus strand of CM053141.1, from coordinate 55,554,611 downwards.
TAACAAATGATTAGATGGGACTGCGCAAAGGGAGGTACTTGTGGCCCCCCAAGGGAATTGGGTAGCCTGCTAACAATGTGATTACAGTGCTTGACACTCTTGTGTGGGTGGGACTATGCAAATAAGATGTATATACCATTAGGAGGTAATTGGCCATTTTTGTCAGCCCCCTAGGCTTGCAGACCTGGAGAGGAGTGGGGAGCAGTCACACAAAACACGGAAGCAGAAGAGCCAGGACACAGAGGGAGAGCTGTAACACTGGAGACAGTGAAAGGCAGGTGCACAGAAACAGTGGCAGTAGAAGCAGCAGAACCAGGAGACTGTCAGGACACTGCTTGGAGGGCTTTCTTGTCCAAAGGGTGAGATAGCCAAATGCTTTCAGACACAAGGCTTACTGGAAGAGTAGGGTGACTCTGGCACTTCTCGGCAGAGCTAAAAGAATTTCATAATACTTGTTTGAATGTGACGGAGGTCCAGCTCTGGGACTCAGAGGGCAGGGAGGCCAAAGATAGGTGTGCCTGCAGGCATGGCTGGTAACAGGCTGATGGAGTAACTGTATCATGAGCATTTCTGAATCTGAATGACAGCCTGTTACTTCCCTAATAAAACTTGTATTCATGAGTATTATTTGTGAGTTCTGTATGGCTACTGCAATGAATTCCTGAACTTAGCAGAGAAGTAGAGAATGCTGTGGGAAGGTGGTTGGTGTCAGAACTAGTAAAAAAGTTGGATGTTGGAGGTATGTCTGGCTTCCTAGGAATCAGCCTTGGGCTGTTGATTTCGATTCTCCTTCCTGTTTGTGAAGTTAGGAGATGTGAGATGTCTTCATGATGGTGTTTTTACACCTGTTTGTTTTGATTTGGCAATGGATGAGCTCCGAATGTGATGCGCTCCAATCAATGGAAATGAAATATGGAAGGTCACCATTGGGTGTTTATGGCTGACCCTAGGGGACAAGGAACCATAAATTAAAATGAAGAAAATTTAGGAGAAAGATCTCAATCTCTAATCTATTTATCTTGTTCTTACTTCCTCCAAAGAGAACCACACAGAAGTTTCTGGAGTATCCCACAGCATAACTGACATGTGGAGCAGCACTCCCCAGTATGGTTTTCTCAAAGAACCCAAAATGCAACCAACCAAAAAACCAAACCCACTTTTGCAGTCAGTTCCAACTCATAGCAACTCTATAGGTCGGAGCAGAACTGCCCCGTAGAGTCTCCAAGGAGTGACTGGCAGATTTGAGCTGCTGCCCTTTTGACTAGCAGATGTAGCACTTCACCACTACACCAGCAGAGTTTCCAAAATGCAGCCATTGTTGGTTAAAAGTATAGTTGAGGAATACCCAGAGTTTACCTTCTTTGACTAAAACACTTTTTTGTTTAACTGGGACCACAATAATGGTGCTGTGAATGGTCTCCTATATATGTCAGTCCACTTCCCTCCTCCCCAGTAGATTAACCACACAGCAGACAGAAGAATTTCATTAAAATTTTTAAAAAGTTTATACTTTTTAAATTTTGTAATGGCTTCTACTTGCCACTTGGGATAAACTTAAAGTCCTGTTATTTTTCTGCATGATCTAGCCTTTATCCATCTTTCCACGTCTATCTTCCACCTTTCTCTGCCTTGCTCTTTGAGTTGCAAACTCAGTGGCCCACCTGCTGCTTCTCAAACTAGCCAAACTCCTTGGTCCCACTGGATTTTAGCACAGGCTGTTTCCTCTGGCTGAGAAAGCCTGCATCACCACTTTTGCCCCAAGGCAGGCCACTATTGCCTGGCTAGGTTTTCTTCCTTCTCTTAGTCTCTGTTTCATTGTCTTCTCAGTCTAGGTTCAGTTTTGGTATTACAGTATCTAGTACTTTGTCTTGGGAACCCTGGTGGTGTAGTGGTGAAGTGCTGTAGCTGCTAACCCAGAGGTCAGCAGTTCAAGTCCACCAGAGGATCCTTGGAAACTCTATGGGGAAATTCTACTCTGACCTACAGGGTTCTTATGAGCCAGCACCAACTGGACAGCACCTAACAACATGCTTTATTTTTACATATGCTATTTTAATAAATAAAATAGTTGTTGTTGTTGTTAGGTGCTGTCAATTTTCAACTCATAGGGCCTCACGTGACAGAGTAAAATTGTCCTAGTTGTAATTTTTAGAAGAACAGACTGCCAAGTCTTTCTCTGGCACGGCCCCTGGGTAAGTTCAACCAACCAACTGTTTGGTAATTTTAACAGAAATGTGTGATTAATTATTGGCTAGCTTTCTCTAGAACACTTAATTGTGCTCACGAAGAATTGGTACATAGATTGGAAAGGGTGAAGTCCTTCAAACAGAACAAGGGGATATCAAGTGGTTTAAAGTCAGGAAATTTATGCCTCAGGGTTTTAGCCTTTCACCATACTTACTGAGTTCTATACTGAAAAAATGATGGGAGAAACTGGGCTGTCTGAAGAAGAAAGAAAAACCAAGATTAGAAGAAGATTCATCAACAATCTCACTTGCTGAAAGTGAAGAGTACTTGAAGCATTTACTGACGAAGAACAAAGAACATAGTCTTCAGTGTGGATTATACCTCAGCATAATCAGAAGAAAAAAACTCACAACTAGAGAGCAATAAGCAACATCATGATAAACAGAGAAAAAAATAGAAGTTGACAAGTTGACAAGGATTTCATTATACTTGGATTCACAATCAATGTCCACGGAAACAACAGTCAAGAATCAAATGACACATCATACTGGACAAATCTATTGCAAAAGACTCTAACATGTTGAACAGCCAATGTCACTTTAACACATACTTTTGGGGGACACAACTGAATCCATGACAGGGAGTAGGGGTGCAAGTAGAATAATCACTTCATTCAGTGTTTTGCACATTCTCTTTCTGAAATAGGTCGTTAAAATCCTCTGGGAAAATTCCAAGTAGGAGGAGTGCGAATGTTTTTCTGACAGATAACCTTTGTCTGGCTAAGCTCTGACTGGCTGCAGGGAATTATGGGAACTATGTGTGAGTTCCATGGAATTCTGGATGGTACAAATGATGAAAATATCCTTGCTCCTAAACAAAAGGTTGGAGTTTCGCATCACCCAGAGGTGCCTCAGAGGAAAGTTCTAGTGTTATACTTCCAGAAAAATCAGCCATTGAAAACCCTAAGGAGCACAGTTCTACTCTGACACACAAGTGATCGCTAAACCAGAGCCGACTTGATGACAGTGGTAGATGAATTGAGGCAGGGTTTAAGGAAAGATTCTCTGTAGCTATCTGTTCCTTATATACACATGTGCATTATTGGCATAGGACTTTGCATAGCTCAAGGTATATAATTAATATTCTAGATAAACAGCTAAGTGCTTGCATAAATTCTCAGGATTTTTCCCTCAGAGGAATTAAAAGATCAAATTAAAATATGAAATAAATGTGCATATTGCAACTTCAACTAAAGAATAAGAATCTGCATAAGACTGGTGGATACTGAAAGACTGTGACAAAGAGAAAAGACATAATTAACTCCTTCTTCCTTCTACATTCTGAAATGAAAAGCTGAAATTTTTAAGCTGTAATCGTGCAAATAATTCAAATTAGTTAAAGAAAATTAGCATTCAGATGGTAGGGTTTCATTTTCTACCTAGCAGTTTCCTAAGTGTAAAATAAAACATTTATTTTAGGCATGGAAATTTTTGCTTAAAAAGGAATAATTTGGCCTTACTGGAAAGAATAAGTGCATATAAATATATATGCCAAAAAAAAATCAACTTCAGAAAACAAACTTGTCATCTTTTAATGTCTAAGATAAAGTTTAACAAACGGTACTAAAGATATCTGCTACACATTAAATCTCTTTTATTCTAATAACTTTTTTAATCATCATCTTTTGCACAAAAGGGAAATAACTTCTGTGCTGATATAAATTAGAAGAACACCAGTTAAAAATATGTGATAACATAATTAATTACTTCAGACTGTATTAATAACTAGGTGGGACCAAAGTTATTCTTTCTTCTCGGGTAAAATTCTCCTATCAGTTTTCTTGTTGTTGTAATTTTGTTAAATGCTTTTAGTACAAAAGCAGTATATTATAAAACTGGGAAAACTATCTTTTTTTCCAGTTTGAGATTTTTCTTAACGATGCTGAAAGAAACTCACATCGATAAAGTACTTTACACTTTTTTTCTCTTCAAACTGTCTCTCCATTTGCCCCCATCTATGTGATAATACTCCAGTTACTACACTAATAAAACTAGTATAGATGACAATTCAAATTTGTGTGGCAACCTCTAATGGCATGGCGTATTTTGAATTCATGAAAAAATCCAAGTTTCTCTTTTTCTACCTGAAGGTGAAAGAACTAAATTCTCTGCAGCTGTAATTGCAATATTTACTTTAAATTTACTGCCATAATACTGATATTCAAGAATGTACAAATCTAAAGTAAATATGGATTCACAACCTGAATTGTTAAAATGTAAATAAGGTGTGCCTCTATAAGTCAGTACTTGTAAACCTAAAACAAAACTTTAAAATTAAGTGACAGTATGAAATTCTCCCACTTAAACTACCTGGGTAATTAAAAAAAAAAAAGAAAAGTTTTATTGAGATATTCACAAACCATACAAGTCATCTACTTAAAATACACGGTTCAGTGGCACCTCATACAGCAACCAACTTGTGCTATCATCACCACTCTCAATTTTACACCATACGCATCACCCTAACAAAAATCTATTACACATTAACAATTGTTACCCATTTTCCTGCAAGACCTTTAGCCCCCAGCAGTTGCTAAGCCAGTATCCTCTCTATTGTTCTTGTCAGGTGCTGCTGAGTTGTCTCTGACTCATGAGGACCTCATTTCTGTGTAACAGAAGATAGTGCCTAGTCCTTCACCATCTGCGTAAGAGTAGATGTGTTTGAGCCTGTTGTTCTAGTCGCTGTGTCAACACATCTTGTTGAGGGACTTTTTCACTGGTCCTCTGGTTTACTAACCATGGCATCCTTCTTCAGGGCCTGGTCCTTCCTAACAACATGTCCAAAGTAAGAAAGGCAAAGTCCTGCCATCCGTGCTGCTGAGGAGCACTCTGGTTGTATTTCTTCCAAAACAGATTTGTTTGTTTGACTGGCAGTTTGTAGAACACACTCAATATTCTTTGCCAGCATCGTAATTTAAAGGCAATTCTTCGTTAGTTATCCTTATTTATTGTACAGCTTTAGCATGCCTATGAAGTAACTGAAAAGACCACGGCTTGGATCAGGCTGACCTTAATCATGCAAGTGACAACTTTGCTTTTTAAGACTTTTAAAAAAAATTTTTTTATTTAATATAACTGAGTGAAAATGTACATTCCCGTGAAAATGTACATTCCCGTGAAAATGTACATTCCCGTGTAAATTTACATACCCATCTATATGCAGCTTCCACTGTGCTCCCTGCCCGGTGACAGCACACTATTCCTCTCTGCTCCATACATGTCTTGTTCTCCCAACAGTCTCTTTTTTCCCTCCTATCCACCCACTCTCCTTCCTCCAGCCAGAGGTCAGCAGGATGACATCCTATAGATATATAGAACCATAAAGTGCATCCAATATATGGTCACTGCATCGCCAAGTCCAATCAATTCCTGTCCAAAGCGTAGACTTTCGTTATGATTTATGGTCAAGGGTGGCATCAGCGTGAGGGGCCATGCTCCCAGGGGAACCCCGAAACCACTGGACCATCAACTGAGGTCTTTTAGTGGGGATCTCAGGGTGCACCCCTTTTTATTTTTGTGTTGCCAGTGAGACCCAACTTAGTGAGCTCCATCGCGGCTATCACTGGTGGTGGCCAGGCACCATTCCCTTCTTCCGGTCCCAAGTCGATGTAGGCACCCTCTGATGTGGGTCTCTTTGTCTTCTGGGTTGACTTCCCTCCATGTCATTTTTGTCTTTGGTGAGCATCCGTTCCTGCTGAGTTGGGACCGTTTGCTGTGTCCTCGGATGGCAGCTTGGCACCTTTGAAGACCCCAGATGCCACTCACCAACATGGGGTGCAGAGAGCTCTCTTAGCAAAATGCTAGTTGTGCCAGTTGGCCTCGATTTCACCTAAGAGCATGGTCTTGCTTTTGATTAAGAGCATGGTCCCCGCCTCCTGCCCCAGCTACTCTATCCTTGCAATATTGGATTAAGATGGAAGGAGTACTCATGTTATGTTTAAGTCCACTTAATATTGTTCTTGTTTCTAATGTGTGCTATCACTGATTTCACCCAACCAGATACCTAGCAACTATCTAATCTAAACTCTCCCTCCCTCCCGCCCCTCCCTTGCAACTGTCAAAGAGTCTTTTCTTCTATACACAACTCTGTTTTTGAGATCTTATCGTAGAGGTCTCATACAATATTTGTCCTTTTGTTGCTGACTACTTTCACTCAACATAATGTCTTCCAGTTGAAACCAGGTCATGAGATGTTTACTGAAGTCATCGTTGTTCTTTATCATTGCGTAGTGCTCCGTTGAGTATATATACCATAATTTACCTATCCATTCTTCTGTTGTTGGGCATCTGGGTTGATTCCATCTTTTTGCTGTCGTGGACTGTGCTGCAATAAACATTCTGGTGCATGTGTCCATTGGTGTGAAAGGCCTTGATTCTGTAGGATATAGTCCAAGTAGTGGAATTACTGGGTCAAATGATATATCAATATCCATTTTTTTAAGGAAGCGCCAGACTGCTTTTCAAAGAGGCTGGACCATTTTGCAATCCCACCAACAGTGTAGGGGGTTCTACTTTCTCCACAGCCTCTCCAGCATTTGTGGTTTTGTGTTTTTTGGATCATGGCCAACCTTGTTGGGGTGAGATGGTATCTCATTGTCGTCTTGATTTGAATTTCTTTAATAACTAAAGATCGTGAACATGTCCGCATGTGTTTTTTGGCTGCCTGGATCTCTTCTTTAGTGAAATGTCTGTCCATCTCCTTTGCCCATCGCTTAATTGGATGGTTTATCTTCTTCTTGTTGATATTTTGTAGTATCTTATAGATTATGGAAATCAGCCGTCGGTCTGACATAGAGTTTCCAAATATCTTTTCCCATTCTGTAGGTGTTCTTTTAATTCTATTAATAAAGTCTTCAGATGAGCAAAAGTGTTTAATTCTTAATAGATTTCATTTATCTATTTTCTGATGATTGTGGTTTGTTTGACAGATTTTGGAGTCTGTACATATTGTGTATTAAAACTTCATTGTTGTTCCTACCTTTTCTTGGATGAGCTTTATCGTTTTAGGTTTGATATTTAAGTCTTTTATCCAGTTGGAGTTGGTTTTTGTATAAGGTGCAAGATATGGATCTTGTTTCAGTTTCTTGCAGATGGATATCCAATTTTACCAGCACCATTTGTTGAAGATACTGTTTTTTACCCCAGTTTAATGTCTTCGGGCCTTTGTCGATTATCAATTGTTCATAGGCAGATGGTGTCATCTCTGTGGTCTCAGTTCTGTTCCACTGATCAATCTGTCTGTTCTTACACCAGTACCAGGCTGTTTTGACCACTGTGGCAGTGTAATATGTTCTAAAGTCAGGTAATGAGAGGCCTCCCAGTGTGTTCTTCTTCTTCAGTAGTACCTTGCTTAACCGGGGCTTCTTCCCTTTCCAAACAAAACTGGTGATTTGTTTCTCCATATCATTAAAAAATGATGCTGGAACTTGTATTGGGATTGCATTATATAAATAGATTGCTTTGGGTAAAATAGACATTTTCACAATGTTAAGTCTTCCTATCCGTGAGCAGGGTAGGTTTTTCCATTTATCTAAGTCTCTCTTAGTTTTTTGTAGTAAGGGCTTGTAATTCTCTTTGTAAAGGTCTGTTATATCTCTGGTTAGATTAATTCTTAGGTACTTTATCTTCTTAGGGGCTATTGTAAAAGGTATTGATTTGATAATTTCTTCCTTAACAGTCTCGTTGTTGGTATAAAGGAATCCTACTGATTTACCTATGTTTATCTTGTATCCTGAGACTTTGCTGAACTTTTTTATTAGTTTGAGTAGCTTACTTACAGATTCCTTGGGATTCTCTGCATATACAATCATATCATCTGCAAACAGGGAGATTTTAACTTCCTCTTTGCCAGTGCACATGCCCTTTATTTCTTGGTCTTGTCTAATTGCTCCGGCTAAAACTTCTAGTACAATGTTGAATAGAAGAGGTGACAGTGGGCATCCTTGTCTAGTTCCTGACCTCAAGGGAAAGTCTTTCAGTCTCTCTCCATTCAGGATGATGTGGGCAATTGGCTTTGTATAAATGGCCCTTATTGTGTTGAGGAATTTGCCGTCTATGCCCATTTTGCTAAAAGTTTTTAGCATGAATGGGTGTTGGACTTTATCAAATATCTTTTCTGCATCAATGGACAAAATCAGGTGATCCTTGTCTTTTGTGTTATTTATGTGGTTAACCACATTAATTGTTTTTCTGATGTTGAACCAGCCTTGCATCCCTGGTATGAATCCCACTTGGTCATGATGGTTTATTTTCTTGATATGTTGTTGTATTCTATTGGCAAGAATTTTTTGTTGAAGATTTTGTTGAAGATTTTTGCATCTAGATTCATGAGTGACATCAGTCTGTAGTTCTCTTTCTTTGTTGGGTCTTTCCCTGGCTTGGGTATCAGTGTTATGCTGGCTTCATAGAATGAGTTTGGGAGTACTCCATCCCTTTCTATACTGTGAAATAATTTCAGTAGTATTGGACATAACTTTTCTCTAAATGCTTGATAGAATTCTGCCGTGAAGCCATCTGGACCTGGACTTTTTTTGGTTGGCAGTGTTTTGATGACCTTTTCAATCTCTTCCTTTGTAATGGATTTATTAAGTTGATCTGCTTCACGTTGTGATAATTTAGGTAGGTGGTATGAGTCAAGGAATTGGTCCGTTTCCCCTAGGTTTTTAAATTTGTTAGAGTATAGTCTTTCATAGTATTCTGTTATGATATTTTTGATTTCTGTTGCATCTGTGGTGACAACCCCCCTCTCATTTCTAATTTGGGTTATTTGTTTCTTTCCTGCTTTTCTTTAGTAAGTTTAGCCAGTGGTTTGTCAATTTTGCTGATCTTCTCAAAAAACCAGCTTTTGGTCTTTTCCATTTTTTCAATTGTTTTTCTATTCTCTAATTCATTTAGCTCTGCTCTAATCTTTATGATCTTGTTTCTTCTGGTGCCTGAGGGGTTCCTCTGTTGTTCTCTTTCTACTTGTTCAAGCTGTAGGGTTAGTTCCTTTCTTCCAGATGTGTGCACTATTTTGGCTGTATCCCATAGGTTCTGGTAGGAAGTGTTTTTGTTCTCATTGGAATCCATGAATTTCTTTAATTCATCCTTGATTTCCTCTATAATCCATGTTTTTTTGAGCAAGATGTTGTTCAGTTTCCAAGAGTTCCACTTTCTATCTATGTTTTTCCTGCTATTGATTTCAACTTTTATGGCTTTATGATCTGAGAAGATACTTTGCAGTAATTCAATGGTATAGATTTTGTTGAGCATTGCATTATGGCCTATCACATGGTCAATTCTGGAGAATGTTCCATGTGCACTGGAGAAGAAGGTGTAGTTATCTGCTGATGGGTGGAAAGTTCTGTATATATCAATGAAGTTTAGTTGGTTAATTGTGTCAATGAGGTCTTCTGTATCTTTACTGAGTTTTTTTCTAGATGATCTGTCTGGTATTGAGAGTGGAGTGTTGAAGTCTCCACTATTACGGTGGAGTCATCTAACTCTCTTTTGAGTGCAGTCAGTGTTTCTTTGACGTATTTAGGTGCTCTGATATTAGGTGCATAAATATTTAATATAGTTAAGTCTTGCTTGTATACTGAACCTTTCAGCAATAAATAGTGTCCATCTTTGTCCACGATGGTGGATTTGACATTAAAATTGATTTCGTCTGAGATTATAATTGTCACCCCTTTTCTTCTTTGTTCATTGTTAGCTTGATATATATTCTTCCAACCTTTAATTTTCAGTTTGTTCCTATCTTTAGGTCTCAAGTGAGTTTCTTGTAGACAATATATGGATGGGTCATGTCTTTTGATCCAAGATATCACTCGATGTCTCTTTACTGGAGCATTCAGTCCATTCACATTCAATGTAATTATTGATAGGTATGTGTTCATTGCTGCCATTGTGATGTGTTTATTTTTATGTTGATGTTTTCTCTGTTGTTCTTATCAGTCTGTTCTGGGACGTTCTTTTTTGTGAGTTGATTCTTCACCTTTTTCAGAGCTGGTTTTGTGGTTGTTGAGACTCCTGTGTTACATTTCTTGAAATGATATGATACATCTTTGTTGTGCTTTACAGCTGCCTCTATTATCCCCCTTAATAAACTATATATAAACCCAATTTTAATTACTACCAGTCTCGTCATCTCCCTCTCCATCTGGAAGGACTATAACAAGTGTAGTACATCCCTCTTTTTAATATGATGACACCATAGTTTTCATGATGATCACTGGATTGCTTCTTTCCTTATCAAAGCTGTGATTAGCTTTGGAGCCAAACTGAGTAGAGTTTTGATTAGTAAAGTCGTTCTAAAATATAAAGTTAGTGGTTTTGTTCTTCTAAGCCAGAGCCAAGAACTTCTTTCAATATTTCTTGTAATTTTGGTTTGGTTTTTACAGTCTCTGAGTTTCTGTTTATCTGGGAATGTTTTAATTTCATTTTCGTATTTGAAAGATAGTTTTGCAGGATATATAATTCTTGGTTGGAAGTTCTTCTCCTTCAAGGCTTTGAATGTGTCATGCCACTGTCTCCGTGCCAGCATGATTTCCGCTGAGAAATCTGACGAGAGCCTACAGGGTTTCCCTCTGAATGTTAGCTTTGCTTTGAGTCTTGCTGCCTTTAAGAGTTGCTGCTTATGTTTCATTTTGTTAAGCTTGATTATAGTATGTCTTGGAGTCTTTCTTTTGAGATCTATATTGGGTGGCGTACAATATGCATCTGGGATATCTATATTCTCTCCCTTCATGATTTCTGGGAAGTTTTCTGTCAGCAGCTCAGCAACGATATTCTCTGTGTCCTCAGATGTCTCACCCTGTTCAGAGACTCCAATTAATCGAAGGTTGTTCGTCTTAATAGAGTCCCACATGCTTCTTAATGTTTCTTCAATTTTCTTGTTTCTTTTTTCTGATTTCTGCTTATAGACACTGGCCTCAGTAGCTCTGTCTTCCGAGTCAGAAATTCTTTTTTCTATTTGTTCCATTCTTTTTTCTTGGCTTTGCATGGAAGTTTCTATGTCTTTGATTTTGTTCTTGATCTGTTGGATTTCAGAGTACTGGTGTTCCATGAGATCGAACATCTTACTTAATTTTTCATTTTGTTCTCCTGCATTTTGTATAAGGTCTAGAAGGGCTCTGTATATAATCATTTTGTATTCACTTCCTGATGCTTTCATAAAAGTTTCTTCATCTGGAAAACTCCTTGGTTGCTTTGTTTGGGAGCCTTCTGAAGCCATGGCTGATTTCTTGTATGCCACAAGTGTCTGTTGCTTTTTGGGACCCATGTGAGTATGTAGAGGCTGGAATAGGTACTGTGAGGATGAACTGCAAATGTTTCTCTAGGCTGTCTTAAAATGTAAAGCAAAAGATATCTGACCACTTCACAAATCAGTTAGGTTTTTTAGGTGTAGAGGTCCCTCTTCTGAACTGGCAAAGTAAGTGCCACTATATCCACCTCCAGATGATACAAACTAGTTCAGAATACAGCAATGCTACTGCCCTGTTAGCCTCTGCTGACAGGGCCTAGCCTTAGAGGGCACTGCATAGAGTACTGCTTTTCTGATAGAAAAGCACTCTCCTGTGGGCAGGCTCTGGCTCCCAAGCTAAGAATTAGGTCCAGCTGCGGCCACCGCATCCAAGATGGCGCCCTCCACACAGGCAGCTGACAGAAGGGCTAAAGGTTCCGAGAGGTAGTGATTCCTCTGATTCTGTTGAGGGACCCACAAAGCAGGTGGCACTAGGTAAATTACTGCTTTTCTGTTGGAGAAGCACTGTCCTGTTTGTAGGCACTGGCTCCCAGGCTAAGAATGAGGTCCTGCTAGAATCTCTGTATCCAACATGGCATCCCGCACACTGACTGCGAAACTCTGTACAAATGCCGCTGAGGCAGATATAAAACGACAGGCTCAATGTGGCTAGATTAACAGAGTCCCAAGCCTAGCTCTCAAAATACGGGAATTTCGCCCACCTGTCCCCCCAGCAGCATGTCTGAGTCTAGCTGCTAGGCAAGACCCAGCTCCGCCTGCTGGCCAAGACACAGGAAAAAAAAGTCAAAATGGTGTGTTTACCTTCCGTCCGTGAGAGCCAGGGATAGCCAGGAGTGAGAGTCAGCGTAGGAGAGGAGGTTTTTCGCTCAGTAGAATGAAGTCCAAAGTAACAGCCCTGTGCCGTGTCCTGGGGCTGATTAGGTGACCAGAAGGCTCCATTTGATTATCAGTTCAGGTCTTGGTTTCCAGAGGGATATAAGGAGACGTGTGCTTAGTCCGCCATCCTGACTCCGCCTTCTGCTTTTTAAGACTTTAAAGAGATCTTTTGCAGCCCATCATTTGTCTGTCTGTCTTGTTATAATGCGGTGGCTTGTGTGCTACTACTATGATGCTAGAAACCATGTCACTGGTATTTCAAAGACTAGCATGATCACCTATGGGGGATAAGTTTTAGCAGAGATTACAGACTAAAACAGACTCTTAAGAAGAAGGTTATCAGGAAACATGAGTCCCCAGAGAAGGACATCATACTTGGTAGAGAGGAAGGTCAGCAAAAAAGCGGAAGACCCTCAATGAGATGAACTGACACATTGGCCACAGCAATGGACTTAAGCATAAAAGTGATCATGGACTTGGAGGAAGACCAGGCAGTGTTTCATTCTTTTGTGCTATAAGGTTGTATGAGTTGGTATTGACTGATGGCACCTAACAGCAACAACAAAGAGGAACAAGGACTGGCAATCTACTTCTGAAACAAACTGGCCAGAGAAAATATCATGGACAGCAGCAGAACTTTGTCTTATCTAGTGCTGGAAAATGAGCTCTTCAGGTTGGAAGGTGCTTATAATATGACTGGAAACAGCTGCCTTACAAAAATACTCCTTAAAGGGGGAGGGGGCACAATTGGCCAACAAATGTAGAAAGCACATGTTATTTGCATTAAAAAAAAATGGCATTTCCGTATAAGTTGACATGTCCACCTATATGCAGCTTCCACTGCTCTCCCTGTCTGGTGACAGCACATTGTTCCTCTATGCATAAATGAAAGGGGGTGTCTCTGTTAGTCTGGGGTATAAGAATAGGAGGTTCACTGCCCAGAATCAACGTGCTGGAAAATTTTGGAAAATTCTAGCTGTGAGAAGGAACCTGCACAGGAAACTAAAGGGAGATGCTTGGACAACCCTTTTCCTCCCAGAATGACTACCTCCCTCAAAGGTCAGAAGGCTGGAGCTGTGGCCAGCATCTCATTAACAACACCAGATGCGCTGCCTCCCCAAAGGACCTAGCTGTGGCTCGGGCCACATCCAGTGTACTCTCTGCACAGATGTAGAGTCCCTGGAGCACTGCCCACTTAAGGCCAAGTCACCAGCAAAAGCATTTGTCTAAAGGACCCACAAAAAATAAAATAAAAATTAAAAAAAAGGTATTATATAAATTTATGCACTAACCACACTCTGGTCAATATGAAGATGAAAACTTCTACCAATTTCTGCAGTTTGAAGTTTATCAAACATGCAATGAAGATACATTGATAATTACTCTTGACTGGAATTCAAAAGTTGGAAACAAAGAAGGATTGATAGTTGGAAAATACAAAGACGAAGAATTGGTAGTTGGAAAACACTGCCTTGGTGATAAAAATGAAACTGGAGATCACGTGATAGAATTTTCCAAGACCAATGACCTATTCATTTGAAGTGCCTCTTTCCAACAACATAAATGGCAACTGTACGTGTTGACCTCTCCAGATGGTATATATAGGAATCATCTCAACTACACCTATGGAAAGAGATGATGGAGAAGCTTGGTATCATTAGTCAGATAAGGCCAGGGACCAACTTTGGAAAACATCCTCAATTCCTCTTAAGTAAATCAAATTGAGATGAAGAAAATTAACCCTTTCATAGACCAAAGGACACGTACCCCTGTATTATATTTTTCTATCCCCAAAGGCTTATTGGCAGATATTTGAGCTGCTTTAGTACATTCTGGCATCATGGTGGATTCTGGGACAACTGTCTAAGAAAGAAAGAGGTCAGTTTCCACATTTAAGTGTTGAGAGCCTTCAGCTGAGGGTTTTGCTTCCCAGAGAAGTGATCATGTGAAAGTTTTATGTCTTCCGGCTTTTGTGCAGCCAGATAAAGCTTGAAAGTGTGTTTATTATTGCTTTTGTGTTACAGAGTTGCAATCAGTTGGAAATGACTCAAAGGCAATGAGTTTTGGGTTTCTTGGTTTGTGTTATTGGGAAGGTACAATTACTGGCATTCAGAAATATTCAAGCAAATATGTTATTTTTGGAATAAAAAAAGTTTGTGATGCACTTCCTGAGCCACGGGACTGATATGTCCCATGTGTTTGTTGTGCTTCATGAATGTGGTACCACTAAGGCCCACTCTAAATCAAACTGATAATAATTATGTGCAGCATGGGAAATGTTTATTTAGCATTGCAATGTGTAACTTTATGTATTTTTGGAAAGTTAACCAGGAAACATGATATGCCAAGTGACTGATTCATTCCAAATGTGTGACGTGCTTCATGGAACATGGGACTGACATATTTCACTTGCAATTGGCATCCCATTTTTTTTCAAGTAGTAAAAAAACAACCAATACAACGGCTTCAGCATCCATTCCATTAGTAAAAAAAAAAAAAAAAAAAAAGTCTTAAAAAATTTCAGAAAAAATATTGATGAAATGGTTAAAACACATCCATGAGAAGCAAAGTATGACGTTGAGTATATTTTTATAGGTTGCTTTAAAAATAGATTTAATGCACTGAGCACTAATAACTAAAGACCAGACGAGCTATGGGGTGAAATCAAGAACATCATACATGAAGAAAGGAAAAAGTCATTAAAAACAGAAGAAAGAAAGAAAGACCAAAGTGGATACCAGAAGAGACTCTGAAATTTAGTCTCGAATGTAAACTAGCTGAAATGAACAGGAGAAATGATTAGCTGAATAGAAGATTTCAAAGGATGGCTTGAGGAGACCAAGTATTATGACGAAATGTGTGAGGACCTTGAGTTAGAGAACAAAAGGGGAAAAATACTCCACATTTCTCAGGCTGAAAGAATTGTAGAAAAAAAATTGTGCTTTCAGTTGCAAAATATTAAGCAATGGAGGAAATATGCAAAGGAAGTAGAAGGAATACACAGAGTTACTGTACCAAAAAGCATTTGTTGACATTCAACCATTTTGGGAGGTAGCATACAGTCAAGAACCAATGGCACTAAAGGAAGAATTCCAAGCTGTACTGAAGACATTGGCAAAAAATAAGGCTGGGGAAATTGGTACAATACCACCTGAGATGTTTCAATAAACAGACAAAATGCTAAAACTACTACTAGCCTATGCCAAGAAATTCTGAAGATAGCTATTGGCCAATAGATGAAAGACAGCCATATTTGTGTCCATTTCAAAGAACAGTGATCCAACAGAATGCAGAAATTATCTAACAACATCGTTTTCATCACATACAGGTAAAATTTTGCGGAAGATATATCAAAAATGGTTGCAACAGTGTGTCATGGGTTGAACTGTGTCCCTCTGCCCCACAAAAATGTGTGTTGCAATTTGCCTAGGTCATGTTTCCTGATACTGTGTGATATTCCTCCATGTTGTAAGCCCTGCCTCTATGGCATTAATAAGAGTGTATAGGTGGCAGTTGTGTTGGTGGGACAGGACTTAAAGGGTAAGAATGTATTGTACCTTGAAGCAATCTTTTGGAATATAAAGAAAAAAGAAGCAAGCAGAGAGTTGGGGAGTTCATACCACCAAGAAGCTGTGACGGGAGCAGAGAACGTTCTTGAAAAGGAACTGCAGTCCCTGCCCTTCAGAAACTCCCAGTCCAGGAGAAGCCTTATGATAAAGACCTTCTTGGGAACCAACAGAGAAAGACTTTCCCAGGAGCTGATACTCTGACTTTGGACCTGTAGCCTACTAGACTGTGACAGAGTAAATTTTCTCCTTTTTAGAGCCATCCATTTGTGGTACTTTTGTTATAGCAACCCTAGACGACTAAACACTGCATTGACAGGGAATTGCCAGAAATTCAAGTCTGATTCAGAAGAAGATGTGGATTTAGGAATATTATTGTTGATGTCAGATGGATCTTGGCTGAAAGCAGAGAATCCCAGAAAGATGTTTATCTGTGTTTTACTTCCTATGCATAGGCCTATGACTAGATGGATTATAACAAATTACAGGTACTGTTGCAAAGAGTGGAAATTCCAGATGCTTAATCATATTCATGTGAAATCTGTATATAGATGAAGACAGTTGTTTGAACACAAAAAGGAAATGTTGCATGCTTCAAAATCAAGAGAGATATGCATCAGGGCTATATCATTTCACCACATCTACTCAATTGTTATGCTGAGCAAGTAGTTTGAGAAGCTGGGCTATATGAAGAAGAAGGTAGCATTAGGGTTAGAGGAAGACTCAGTAATGACCTGCAATATGCAGATGACAACCTTGCTTGCTGAAAACAAAGAGGACTTGAAGGACCTAACTCGTGAAGATTTTAAGACTTCATTGGTACGGATTACGTAAAGAAAATAAAAATTCTCACGACTAGATCAATAAGCAACATTATGATCAACAGAAAAATGATTGAAGTTGTCAAGGATTTCATTTAGATCTGTGAGAGCAGTGGTCAAGAAATGTAAAGACGTGTAGCACTGGGCAAACATTCTGCAAAAGGGTTCTTTAAAGTGTTGAAAAGCAAAGATGTCACATTGAGGATTAAAGTGTGCCTGACACAAGCCATGGTCTTTCAAGTCACCTCATATGCATAGAAAACTGGATATCTTATCAGACTCGATGGCATCTAACAATAAAATTAAAAATTAATTTACATGTTATTATGATCAAACAAAATGTGTTTGAAGTCAGATGTAATCAATAGGTTGCAAGAACTTTGATCCTTGCTGTACTACTCTAAAAGACCTATAAGAAATGGTGAGTTAGGAGTAAGTATGAATATGAAGCCAAGGGAATTTGTAACAATCAAGTTAACAGCGTACAATCGAAAGAGAGGTCCTTATGAAGACTAAAGAATGTCTTTTGTGTCTGTTGTATCGTACAACTAGAAGCCATTGTAATCTTGACTGAAGTCTCTTCAAATGAATGGTAAGAGAAAGGACCAAATTGAATTGGGCTGAAGAGTGAGAAAGAGAGAGAAGTGAGGCAGTGAAGACAGAATGGAGACAACTCTTAAGGTCATGTGCTGTTTTTCAGTGCTATCAAGTTGGTTTCAAGTCATGGTGACTCTTAGTGCAAAACAAAGGAAGCACTGCCTGATCCTGTGCCTTTCTTGCAGTCTTAGCTGTGTCTGGGCCCATTGTTGAAGCTTCTGTGTCAATCCATCTCATTGAGTGTCTTCCTCTTTTTCACTGACCCTCCACTTTCCCAAGCATGATGTCCTTCTACCGGAACTAGTCCTTCTTGATTATATGTCCAAAGTATGTGAGACTAGGTCTCATCATGCTGCTTGTAAGAAGCATTCTTGTTGTACTTCTTCCAAGACAGATCTGTTCATTCTTCCAGCAGCTTATGGTTTATTCAATATTCTTTACCAACACCAGGAAAATTATGTCTAGAGGGAAATAGCAGAAGGTTTGGGGGGGCCAATCCTTGATTACATGAATGCTTGGCAAAGTAGAATGTCAGTGAAAAAGAGGGAGACACCTAATGAGACAGATTGACACAGTGGTTGCAAACATGGGCTCAAACACTGCAACAAATGTGAGGATGGTGCAGGACTGTGCAAGGAGTATATATATATATTACTCTGAATAAATGAACTTTGTTAATCTTATTATTTCAATTTCTACAACATTATAAATATCTTTTATGAAGCATATTTCTAGGCTTACAAAAAAACCCAGTACTGTCAAGTTGATTCCATCTCATAGCAACCCTGTAGGACAGAGCAGAACTGCTCCATAGAGTTTCCAAGGAGCACCTGGCAGATTTGAACTGTTGTCCCTCAGGTTAGCAGACATAGCACTTGACCATTACACCATAGCCAAGTGGGTTTCCATTTTTGGTTGTAGGTTAATTAAACCACTATATAGGAAAGAGATGGTGACAAAGCTGCTAATAGATGAAGCAAGTTTCTGGGGATGGATGAGGAGTGGTGGCGAGCACATACATGAATGTGAGATTCTATTGGATTGGAAGGAAGGAAATCAGAAATGGTGTGGAATTGGGCAAATCTATGGGTGAGATAAAGTGCATTGACGGGGCACAGTGGAGGGAGTGTAGATATGCTGCCTGAGGAGAGTAGTGAAGGTCTGGAAATATTAGAGAAGAGAATGTACATACAGTATTTCTCAGGAATTGAAAGAACCCAGTGGAGACTAGATCTCATACTTGTGTAGTGGCATCCCTTCCTATTTTTGGAGGATTTCATTGCTGCTTGGGATCAGAGATGCATGGGTGAAAAGGGTGCCTTTCACTTAGCCACAGTTAGGGTTTTGTCAGGAGGATGTGGTGAAATGGGCATGAATTTGCTCAATTAAGGTTCTGGTGAGAGAATGGCTGAGATGCAACAGGTAGCAAAGGAGATGTGACTTTGAGTAGAATGGCAGATGATGGATAGAGATCCTCCACATTTGGTTGAGGCTGTAGACGTTGGGACCTTGTGGCTTCTGAATGCACGTCTTAGAGCGTTTCACTTACAGTTGTCTTGAGCCTGCACTTCTAGTGCCGCTCAGTTGCTTAGGCCTCCCCATTCCTAGAAGAGGTGATATGAGATGAATAGCCATTTTAACTTGCTGGCTGGTAGATGAGGTGCAGCTCTGTTCTAGGAAGACATGCAGAACTCTTGGAAGAAGTCACAGGCAAGTACCAAGAAAAGGAGGTGGACAAAATAGCAGCTTCATCCAGAATTCTAGCATTTTCTTGGCACACTTACCCATCAACACATCTGGCTGAGAGAAACAGTCAAGACAAGTGTGTGCTCTCTAGTCAGTCCAGCCTAGGTCTCCCTTAAGAAAGTAAAGAGTAAGATTACTGTCAGGAAAATAATGCTTGTGATGTGTATGGTCAAATGTCTTTGTGACCAGAAGTTTCAGTCCTGAGACGTAAGGCCAAATTATCTGTGGTGATCTTGGCCAGGTCAGGCTGGCAGGTGCAGCTGAACTTCATTCCTCTGCAAAGGACAGTGCAGGGGAATTCTGGCTGCCTGTGGCAGTTGTGGCTCATACAGGGCTAAAAGTGACTCTAGGACAGTAGTTCTTAAACTTTAGTGTACTTAAGAGTCACCTGGAAAGGAATGTGCTGTCATGGGCTGGTGGAGAGGGGAGAGCAGTTACAGTTGCTTAGGGGTGTGTCTTAGGGGCTTTATATGGCAAATTTATTTAGATTGTAAGCTTTTGCTTAAAGCAGAATTTTTTTAATATATATATATATATACATACATATATATATATAAATCACTTGGAGAGTTTGTTAAGCCATGAATTCCTGGGCCCTGATCTTAGGGAATTTGATTCAGTAGTTCTGGGGTAGTTTGAGAACTGTTTTAGTATAAAAACATCACGAGGTATAATACAATAAAAAGTAAGGTCTTACTCAGCACATACTCAGAGGTAAAAGTGAGGCAATTGAGAAGCATGCTGCTAGAGTCATGTCTGTCCTAGTCTGAGGAATATTACAGAATGATCAGCATATACTAATATTACAAATGGCAAAATCATTGAAAAAGCTTCACCTTTTCAAAGATCGGCTAGAAGCTTGTAGCCAAGACAAACCGCTGCCATCAAGTGAATTCTGATTCATGGTGACCCTATAGGTCAGAGCAGAAATGCCCTGTAGGGTTTCCAAGGAGTGCCTGGTGGATTTGAACTGCCAACCTTTTGGTTAGTAGATAAGGCACTTAACCATTACCCAATTCTGTATCTTTTGTATCATTGGTACCATTTTCAGTCAGGAGGGTCTTCCGTGGTTCAGCAAATCCGTTTACTAAATGTTAACAGAAAAAGGTAGGTTGGAAAGTCTTTTGTGCTGTTTGATGGTGTGAAAATCTCCCTACTATTTTCCAAGATTATCCTAGCTATTGTCTTTATAACTAAAGGACTTACTGTGTCGTGAGCCCAGTGCCAGCTGGGTCACATTCTATGGCAGGGAATAATGACGCCAATATTACATCCTTAATCAGAACTTAACATTTCTAACAAACTTCCAGGTAATATTGATGCTGCTGGTCCAGGCACTACACACTGAAGAATTCTGTTCTGTATTTGAAAAATTCATTCAGTACGTGCTGGTTTCACATACCCAGCAAGACTGAGCAATGTTTCCTTATGTTGTATGTGGGCTTCCTGTGTGTTGGAACTGTCTCCATGGTACCTAACAAGAACAACAAGTCCATTTGGGTAACTTTTTCTAGGATATTAATTCTACCTTAGGAACTTCAGGTATTACTGGCCTTCTGAGTAAGGCAAACACTCTGTTTGCTACCTGCTGTTGCTGAGTCATAAGGCCAACGCAATCTCAAGAAACTAGAGACTGGCTTTTACCTCTATCTCTCAGTTTTTATGATTATACCATGATTGTGAAACCATCCTGTTCATTTTCCTGGTACTAGAAAAGAAAAAGTTCTACCAAGGTCTTTTCTTGGGACTGGGTTTGATGTAGCAAACCCCTCTCCTCACCAGGATTGTAACTTTATCTCTGACTTTGGGGTAGGGCCCCACGTCCTTGAGAAAAGCTTATATTTGCTCTTCAACTAGAGACCTGAGTCCTTGGGGAAAGAATACAAGAGACTTTTGGTGGGAGTGTTTCTGGCTCCCAGCATGACCAGTTGGTTCCCTGGCCATATTCTTAAAATAGAAAAATGACAAATTACAGCTCTGCCAGGACTATATTTGATCTGATCCAGAGAATATGTTTTTAAGTGTCTGAAGGACTCAGCTGTAGGAATCTTGATGGTATCAGCCAAGGTATCTGAAGTCCAAGGATGGCAAACCTCAGGGACCATCCAATACTCCTGGTGTGGTTCCAGCTAGATAGAAGCAGGGACTGGGACATGTCTGGGCAGGTCGGCTGAATACGTAGGACAGGCATGCCCGGAGTCTATTTACATGACAATTTTTGGAGAAGGAAGGACTAAGTGTTGATCTGAATGGAAAGTGGAATGGGCAGAAGAGAAATATACCAGTCTGAGGACCTAGGCTTTGAAAACTATGTTTAATAAATGAAATTTATTAATTCAATAATGTCACAGCACTTTATATCTGATAATTGTACAATTATGTGAAGATTTTTGATATTCTGTGAATGTTTATTCTATCAATATTTTTAAGTATCTGTAGTTCTCACACAGGAAGTTGTATTAAAATTAGAGAAGGGTGATTTTATTTCACTACCAGGGATTTTGCTGGATTTGTGATTAAAATGGCAAAAATATATTCTATGGCTTTGCAAATTGTTGGTGGATAAATTTCTTTCTAAACTGATGTGAGAAATACTGTATTGTTCCTATTATCTTGAAATAGGCACTTGAGTGGTAATCTCTAGAACAACTTGAAGTTTTGTTGAGAAGTAACACAGTTAAAATACTTAAAAATTCAGTTAACTACCATTTAAAAGAAAAAAAAGAAGATTCCACTAGTGCTTCTGGTCTCAACAGGTGCCATCTTACACACATTCATTGCACTTCAAGGTAGAGTTTGATCAGTAAGTCACAGTTCCACCTTTTATTTATTTTCTTTGATTAATAACAATTATTGTAATACTGCTGTTTTGTTGTTGTGTGTTGTCAAGTATATGTCAACTTATGGTGATCTTGTAGGACAGAGTAAAACTGCCCCTATTGTTTCCTAGACTGTAATCTTTACAAGAACAGATTGCCAAGTCTTTTCTCCCCCAGAGATGCTAGTGGATTCGATCAGCTGATCTTTTCTTAGCTGCTGAGTGCTTAACCATTGCCCACCAGGGCTTTTACTGTAATCCTAGAGGACACTTACTGACTTTATTCAGGTACCCGGCACTGATTTAAGCATATTACACACATTAGCTCTTTTGATCTTCACAACACTGTTATGAAGGAAGAATCTTTAATATCCCTATTCCATAAATGAGGCAAGTGAGGTACGGCCGTGTTAAATTCCTTGTCCAAATAACAGATGTAAAGCAGTGGAAGAACTGATATAAATCAGTTCTTTGGGATAGTATATAAAGATACTAAATTGTTTGCTATAGAGTTGATTCCAACTCATAGCAACCCTATAGACGGAGTAGAAGTGCCCCATAGAATTTCCAAACTGCTGACCTTTTGGTAAGCAGCCTGAACTGCCTGTCATGTTTGAGAATTGTTTTAATTATGCCAGATACATTATTTTTGTGATACCCAAGGAGCCAATATCCCGTATACTACATAAATTTTAATTTCAGTGCACGATTAAGATGTAATCATATTAATTAACACTAGTTACTAGCAATTGCTCTTGTTAATTGCATAACATACAAAAGTGAATTAGACTGTTTTTGGTCATAGTTGAAATTCTGAAAACAGCCTAAATCCAAAACTCATTGGTGACCAATCTCTTCCAACTCACAGTGACCCTACAGGACAGACTAGAACTGCCCACAGAGCTTCCAAGGAGCACCTGGTGGTATTGTATTGCTGACTTTTAGTTAGCAGTTGTATCTCTTAACCACTATGCCACTAGCATTCCTAAAACAGTCTGGTCTAATTTGAATATAAAAAGAGACTACTTTTTGGTACTAAGTAACTCTGGTTTGTATCCACCAGGTGCTCCTTGGCAATCCTATGGGGGCAGTTCTACTCTGTCCTACAGGGTTGCTATGAGTCAGAGTCAAGTAGCAATGGGTTGGTTTTTAATTAGCGATAACGCCATATTACTTCTTAAAGTAAGAAATTCCAAAAAAGAAATGAGATATTGTCTGGCTTTTGAAAGGAGTGATTGATTAAAAATTCGGAGTGATTCAAAATGTCAATAATCTGGATGTTGTTTAAAAGGCAAATTGTTGATTTTATTGTACCTTCTCGACAAGATACACATTGGCCCCTGTTAAATTCAACATTTTTACTGTGATTGTCAATGGCAGCTTTAAAGCGTCTTTAGCATCTTACGAGAAAGGACCAAATCAATTCCAGGAAGGGCTGTGAAACACTATCTGCCCAGGTTTTTCCTTTTCTGAGCCTACATCCTCAGCGACAAGCCAGTAGCTCCTCTGGGCTGGCCAGTTAGTACCCCAGTCTTCTCGCAGTTAAGGGCAGCCTGCGTTTTCTGCACTTCCCTTTCCTCTCTGAGAACCTGAAGTGTGAGGGCAACAAAACCTTTCCAGGTGCTGATCATTCAACTCTGCCTAACAAAGAAGCTTCTTCCCTTCCACCAAATTTTTCATTTAGTGAGTTCAATTGAAAACTAAACCTTCCCTGATAAACATTTAATAATTATTCATGTCAAAGGGGGTTTTCATAAAAGGGATAAACCTTTAAAAAGAAATGGATCATTGTCTTTTAGCAGTGTTGGCTGTAATGACTGTTCTTTGCTTTTTCCTCTTACAGCCTCAATACTCACTTCTTTCATATTTTTAATAAACTTAGGCTTTGAATATACTCAGCACACAATGAACTGAAAATTTGCATTGCTGAGTTTATGTATTACGGGAACTATCAATTCATGCCTTTAATTGCAATCTGAGACTTTAATCTTGTGATATGTACACACATTAATGGCAAAATTTTTACAATTTACTTTTCCACTTTACCCGCTGCCATTGAGTTGATGCCAACTCCAAGAAACCACCCTATAGATCAAGGTAGAACTGCCCACAGAGTTTCCAAGGAGTGCCTAAAGATCTGAATTGCCAGCATTTCACTTAACAGCTGTAGCACTTAACCATTATGCCACAAGTTTCCGTTTTAAGTTACATTATTTAATCTCCATGAACCATTATTGTAGAAATCCAGCCAGCCCCACCCACACCTCACCAGTTCCCTAAAACCTATTTCTATAGCCCAATGTTCTGGTTTCTAGAATGTTCTCATATAGAATACTTTCAATTTTCACTTTTCCTTGTAATGTGCTATGTTTTTTCAAGTTCACTTTATTTAAATGAAGAAAAGAGACAGCGTGCTCCTGGCTCTGGGATAAGTTTGGTATGTTTGCAGAGTGAAATATACACCCACAGTCTGTTTCCTTCTGTGGTTAATGACAAGTATGCCACCAACCCTAAAAGGTGCTGCTGGATCTAGATCCCTTTATCTTGGAGGTGATTTGTAATTAACAGGAAATTCTACTGCCCTGGCCACTTAATTTCACTGATAACTGTTATTTCTCAGTAAGGATTTTGTTCTAAAGCCTGAACGATGTGTTTCTTTAATCATCAGGAATTCAGAACATCGGCTTTTTAAAATTTTTTTATTTTTTCACTCATCATTTATTTACAAATACACATTATAACTTTTATATACATTGCACATTTACATGGTAGAAAAGTACAAAACTATATATTTAAATGAATTTATATTTAACTTGCCATGTTTGAAAATATAAAATTACCTCAGAAAAAAGTATTATGAAAAGCAAGAAACTTGAACTGATAAAGCTTCGATATAACTTTTAGTGACACATTGAGAAAGAACTAATTTAAAAGGTACAGCAGACTGGCTTAAAGGAAACACCTAGCAAAAGGCAGAATGTGTAGCATTTCCCTTCTTCAGTCTCAAGACACTCACATCACTCAATTTCTTTGGATTTTTAACATCTTAAAAGTACATTATTAGAATTCTAACATTGCCATCATCCCTTCTCTCTCACAAATGTCTTCATCCTAACAAGAGACCTGAACTAGGAGTTTTCTCAAAGATGCATCCACTGTGCCTTGTCTGAGTCAGTTATAATGCCTTTTGGTCAGTCAAGATTCCTTGTAAACAAAACCCGAGGGATCATGTAACCATGTACGTACAGAACAGGCAGCAGAGAATCCAATAAATAAACATGACAGAAACTGACATGCAAGTTTGTTAAACTAGAAAAGTCTTAACAGTGAAATGAGGGGAGACAGATGAGTGCGTGAATAGTAAGGAATGGATTTAAATGGTTTACACGAAAAAAAAAAAGCTTTTACTTTACAAGCAAGAGACCTCACAATAAATAACTGCTCTTCCTTTCACGAATAAATTTCTTCAAAAACAAGGTGTACAGTCAACCAGACATTTTATGTATAAATTATAAAACATGACACAGTATAAATAATGTCTACAAGTCTCAACTATAGGCCTCATCCAGTAGACCTCACAATGACTGCCTCTCCGTGTCCAATGAGTTACAAGGTGGCCTGGGAGAGAGCTGTAGGACAAAGGTCCTTTATGTATAGATTTCCCCCCAAATAAATAAGCATACACTTATTTACAGTATGGACAATATATTTTTTCTTAGTTTTTTTTTTTTTCTTTCTGTTTTTGCCCAAAGGCTATATCAACACTGAACACTGGTGGAGGGTTTACCACTCTAGAATGGAAGATATAGGAAAGCTGTAGTCCTGGTCTTCATCTTCCTCCTCTTCCTCGGTATCTTCCGAAATGGCTAGATGGGGAATACAGGGGAGCTGTTGTTTAAATACGGACAACAACAGCGCAGAAGCAGCTCAGTGTATGTTTTCAAAGCCCTCTGATACAGCCATGTTACAGCGGTGCATTTTTATGTGACTTGCAGTGAGATGCTTTATTTTTTTGGCATCTGCTTTTATGTAATAAGTTTAAAAAAACTTTTTTTTTTTTTTTAAAAAAAAGACAATCTATGAAGTCAAAAACTGCAGAAAGTTCTGAAGAATCAATGGCTCAGGTTTTACGGGAAGGTTCCTGAAATCAGATAAAAAGCGCTCTTGTGTTCTAGGTATAACTGCTTGGGGTCCTTAATTCAGAGTTAGTAGAGGCAACTGCGAAAGAGCAGCAGCCCGTGTGTGGTCATAGAAAGCTGCCTTTGGAAAAGGAAAAAAAAAAAAAAACAAAGAAAACTTTTGAAGCAGTTAGTTTAGAGTCAAATGTTAATCAAGCCAACAGCAAAGCACACTACTGAAGCAAAAGAATTAAGGCAAATGACTGGAAATAGGTTTTAGTGACAATCCCATGGCCGATCACTGAACTACTCCTAAAACCCAGGAAACATTCCAGTGAGTTTTACTGTGGATCACTTGAATTGCCAGTGAAATTGAGCAGCTACCTGACTAAAACAGAACTGGGCTTACGTGGGAGGTATGCGTGCTTTTTAAGTCTCCATTCCCAGGGGCTTGCCTGGGAAAGCCTTAAATTGCAGCAAGGTTAAAAATCGCACTTACAGTTGCAAGATCCGGAGTGCTTCACTTCCAGCAGCACACCTGAGGAACAGGCAGCTTCCTTCATGGCACACTCACTGGCATAAGTGGCATTGTCACTGGCACAGACAGGCTCGTCAGACTTACTCTCAGGGCACAGCTCATCACAGAGAGAACACCGACCTCTGCCGACCTTGAAATCCCATAAGCATTTCTTTCCACCAGTGCACTGGATATCTTCACAGGACTTTGCTTCTAGGATATAATACATCTGTGATGAGTGAATGGATTTCCCCTTCTTCCCTTTTCCGCACTTCTCTAGGCCTTTCTTTATACATATAACATACACCTTATTCCTAACAAATGATAGTAAAGGAGACATTGGACAAAAGTGCTTCACAATGAAGCTGAAACACATACACATGTACTGCAAAAGCCCACAGTTTCTTACAAACTTATTAGAGCATGGAAAGAGCAATTTTTGGATCAAGATTTCACAGTATCTTTGAATTAAATACGTACTGATTATTTCTCACAAGTGGGATTTTAAAAAAGAAAGAATTCCATCAATTATTGGAATCTGATTAACAGATTCTAGGAAACATGAAGTAATTATTTCCCTTTTCTAGCAAGTCTAGCTAGCTCATAAAGAATAAAAAACAAACAAACAAACAAACCCCAAAACAGACTGGCAATACAGAGGGAATTCTAAGTTTTTTTAAGATGAAAAATGGCTTTCTGCTTCTTGTTGGCATTTGAACACATATATGTCAATGCTTCTAGAAGGCAATGATTTCCATGAAGAATGGTACGGTCAAGACAGTTTATTCCAATTGGAGAGTATTTACCCCTCTGTAAAATTATGCGTTTGGGAAGGCAAATGTGGCTTTTATTGATTGGCTGGCTTCACAGTGCTAGCACTAGAACTAGTTGTCTGGCTTCACTCTTTTCTCTTTTCCTTCCTCAATCCAGAATACCTACTGATACACTTTCCCTCATAGGCCAATCCAATGGATCTGCCCAGCAGGCAAGTAGCCTTTCTCAGATGACAGGCACTGGAGTAGGTCACTCCATCATTCCCACAGAGATACTGCTCAGAGGAGGTGGGCTCCGGGCAAATCCTATTACAGGTCACACAGTAGGCATTATTGGTCTGGTCTACCACACATGTGGAGCTGCCTGGACAGTAAACATCCCGGCAGGTCTCTGAAACAAAAGACAGAAGTACACATGAATAGGCATCTTCTGGTCCTTAGGGAAAGAGCATTTGATATTACCAGGGAATTCCCGAAGCAAACATTCAGCTGGGAAATGCTACTTAGGAAGCGCTGTGTCTCCTAAATTTACCATTCTAGATTTGTCCTTTCACAGTTCTTAACAAGTCTTCAGAAGTTGGAAAAGAGTTTATTTGGTATGACTATTGTGATGATAATAATTATAATTAGGCTCTTACTGTGGTCTACCTCACCTCCCCTAGGGACTGGGGGGGGGGGGGGACTAGTTCAGGTAGAAAGCTGAGGGAGGATGTGTTGCTCAAACAGCTGAGGACTTACTTTTACATTTGCCCTGGTACTGGACTTCCAGTTCCGGCTGCTCTTTACATCTGGCTTTGAGGAGCGCACATTCATTGCGGTAGGTTTTGCCATCCAGCCCGCAGACTGGGCCCTTCCAGGTGATGTTGGAACAATCGGGAGCACAGACGCAGCGAGGTTTGTTCTTTTTGTTCATTCGGCATTTTTTCCCAGGGCCACAGTCCACATTTTCACACGTTTCTACGAGTTGGAAAGAGGCAAGGATTAGAACTAGGGCCAGGCAGCCTGCAGGTCAGCCAGGAGAGGTTGGCCATCTTGTGCAATCTGCAGAGCACGGGGGAGCTAGGGAGGGGATTGAAGAGGTGGAAACATTAGGCTGAGTCCCCATACCCACACCTCTCAAAGAGTAGGATTGGCTGTCTTTACCACCACGCTTGGCAAAGAAATCTAGGAACCTCTTTTGACCTTATTTTGCCCATCTGCAGTGTCTAACATGCCAGATTCGACCCTAAAGTCTTAGCAGGACTGGGGGAAGGACGGCGGTACCCATAAAGAAAGCTTTCCTAATCTCAACCTTCCTTCCTTCAGGCCGTGAGGAAGGGCAACACGCCATCTACTGAAGGTCATAAGGTGAGGAGGAAGAGTTCTACCTTTACAGGGGATGCAGTTGGGGGCGCCCCCGTTGAAAATCATCCACTTGAAGAGCGTGTTGTCATTCACATCCTCCTCGGTCCACGAGGTGCTCAAGCGGCCGGTGCTGCAGCACTCCTCCTTGCTCAGTTCGGTCTTGTACAGGACTTGGCAGCGGCCGTTCTTGGCCTGACGGAGCCAGCAATTCCCAGCTGCAAGGAGACAGGGGTGGGGAGGTGGGTGAGGAGGAGACTGAGCGGGATGGGAGTAGGTGAACGTGGAGGAGGAGATGAGAGAGCCGATGGAGAAAAGCAGAAAATAAATTGGAGGGTGGCGGTGGAGAAAGAGAGAGTGAAGAACGCTCAGATGAGAGAGTTGGGAGGTGGGCGAGGGCGAGGGCGAGGGAGGGCGAGGGCGAGGGCGAGAAGCCAGAGCGCCCCAGCCATATCAATGTCAGTTACCAGTGACCCAGACACAACACGTGCAGCTTGCATTGACTTTTACTAGACTGTTTACTTTTATTCGTCCCATTTCATAACCTGCAGCAACTCGAAGAGCAGATTAAAGAACCTGACAAAAACAGGATGCGACGGATGTTTTTACATGTTGGTTTCTCGTAGGCGGTTTGGGGATTATTTGTGACAGAGGTTAGAGAACTAAGAGAATTTGAGAGCAAGGGAGGCAGAGATAGATACACGAAGAAGCAGATTAAGCAAAAGGCACTTGTGAAAAATGAAAGCAAAAAAAAAAAAAAAAAAGCAACCGGCCCGGTTGGGAGCTACCCCAGAGGCCTCCAGGCACAGCTCGCCGGACGGCCCATTTTGTAACCCGCCAGCCCCGGAGAGCGCCGACAGCCACCCCAATCTTTCGAAATCTCCTAGGGCTGCGTCCCAGGGCGCCCACATCCCCGGCACCGCGGCAGCGCCTCTGCGCAAGGCGGCCAACCAAAGCAGAGCGGTGCAGAAGGCGAGAGGCAGTGCCCCGGGGACTGGTTCACAGCACACTTCAACACAAGAGCAGGTAAAGTTACACGTTCTGTCTCCTGAGGGGTAGAGGAGACAAGAAAAGGAGGGACCCTCCACGGAATTTAAGGGCTACATATACCTAGTTCATACATACAAAGAAATCTTTGCAAGCAATTTCTCTCCCTTCTCCCGCTCCCTCCCTGGTTAATGTTGAGATTTTGTTCAGGAAAAGATCTCAGGAACCACTAACACGACTTTTCCAACAATTGCACCCTAAACTGCTATTAGGATTTCTGATATTTGAAAACAAAAATTCTGTCCCAACAAGTAATTGTTATTAAAGAATCTAACTGGAAAAGACACACTTGAGCAAACTGTTCTTAATCCATCTCGGAATTGAGAGTCAGCTGTGGGCTCCTCACTGTTCCACAGAGAAGTTAAGACAGAGTAATGAAAAAGGGGAAAAGAAAATTTGTAAATCTACTCTTAAAAACACTCTAGGTTAATAGTTTGAGGTCCCCCACCCTCCGTGATGTTTGTGGGGGAGGGGGCTGGAATAAGTGTCCATTAAACAGAAAGCTACTTTAAAAATTTCAGCACCCACATTTCCAAGTTTGGGCAAAGTTTCTGAAACCACGTCGCCCAGCTACCGAAGAAAATTTTGTATCTGCACCCCCTCCGGTCATTTTTTAAACTGTCCAAAAGATGTAGGAGGGAGAAATGTTAAGGTTGCAAAATGGGTCGACTGAAATCTCCCAGCTACTGATGCTTGTCCCCGTCTCAGAGGAAAACAGGGGAGGTAACATCTCAACTCATTATGGGAGAACTTGAAGTATCTAACCCTAACTACTGAGAGAGGCTTCAGCTCCTTTTCCTTTTAAAGGATAACCGGGCTCCAAACTCCTCTTCCAGTCCCAAAGTGTCACTGCCTTCTGTTTTCCCATTTCTCTTCATCCCAGAGTCGTTAAGTTGGTCCAACATCTTCCAGGATCAGCGATGCACACAAGAGACCCAAGTGGAGACGACAGAAAAGTCCAAACCCGTGTCCGCAGTCAAGCCTCCCCAAAGCATCCCCCTCGCTTACCCTGGGCGCTGCGGTCCTCCATAAACTGGCAGAGCAGTAGCAGCAGGAGGCAAAGCCCGCCGGGCTGGTGCCTCGGACGGACCATCGTGGGGGTAGGCGCTGGGCAAGGAGCGCAGCGGCGCGGGCAGCGGGCGCAGCGGCTGGTGGCTCTGGCAAGCGTTGCGCGTCGCAGAGGCGAGCGGCGGAGGGCGCAGCGATTCCGGCGCAGCCCCGCGCTCGCCGCCGGCCGCCCGCGCGATTCAATGGACGTCAGAAGCCGGGCGCAGCCGCGCTTTAAATCTAGACGGGGGTCTCCGCGGTTTGCGGTGGGCGGTCTCCCAGTGTGTGGGGCTGAGTGAGGGCGGCTGCGAGCGAGGGTGTGCGCGGCTCCTTGGGGGTGGGGAGCTTTTAAAAGTTCACTGTGAATCAGGTGACATTTCCCACCTTCTGGAAACCCTTCCCAATTATCTGTTGGAGGTGTCGGAAATCAAAGCGGCAGGAGGGGAATCGCCGAGTTCTTATTTGCGTAGGAGCGGGAGGGAGGGGGAAAAGCGATGCTTCAGGGGTGGGGAGTGGGGAAGAACACCCACTTCAAGTACTGCACGCCGCCGCTCGCAGGCAGCGCCGGCGCGCCCGGGGTGGCGGGTGTATGTGTGCGTGTGCGTGTGTGTGTGTGTACGCGCGCGCGCGCGCGAGTGTGTGTGCCAGTGAGGGCGCGGTGGGGGCGCTGGAGGCGGCGGCGGCGGCAGGCGGCGCGGGGGAGCCCTGGAGTTTGTCGTCGCACCGCCACTCATCTGCTCCAGACAGACTTTGCAAATGCCCCAAGAGCCCCGGGCTGCCCAAATAGCCCTCTTCGGCTTGGGGCAGACCGCTAGCCTGGTGGCTCCGCTGGGGTGCGCTGCTGTTTTCGGTTCCCGCAGCTTGGGCGCGGGACCTGGTGAGTTTTATTTTTTTTTCCTCGTCTGGGTTTGTGCGACCTTTACTTTGCTGCCGCCCCCAGCCCAGAGTTGGTGCCAGTAACCCCGGCTCCGGCACCTTTCATACTGTCTAAGCGCACCCGACACGCAGCCCTTCGTCTGGACGAGTCAGAAGCAAACAAAAATGTTTAACACCTCAGGCCCAACCTCCCCCTGTCACTGTCGCGCCCTCTCCCTTTCTTTTCTTTCCTTTCACTTGGCCACGTCTGGAGTCGGAGCCCCGAGCCCCGGAGCCGACGTAGGCGGTCTGCCCCCCACCCCCAGCTCTGAGGCTGTCCTGTATGTCTCGTGTCTCTGTCTCCTTCTCGACTCGTTCTCCCTCTTTCCGTCCCTGTTTCTCTTCCCCTCTCCCTCTCTCGGTTCATGGCATAAAAAAGATTGCAACATCGATAATGAACTTCTGTAGCCTCAGTTTATTAAGCACAGTGCCTGGCATTCTTCGCTGAAAGTTGGCGGGTCTCTCATTTATAACATTTTTGGCATTGCTGAATGAAACTGAGGAGGCGATATTTCCTTTTATATGAAAACGATTACTTCACAGAAAATGCGATACTGTTGATTCCAAAGCTGCCTTTTAAATTTCTATTCTTTTCGCTTCTGAAGCCCGAAAGGCAACAGACAGGGAAGTATGCAGACAAAATTCTTGGACATTCGCAGGTCACTGGGATTTGTTCTACGAATTTCAAATCCGCTTCTGTTCGCCCCCTTTGACTCCTCCGCCAGCCCCCCTCCCCGTCTTCCTCTCGCACTGCCGACCCCCCCCACCATCTTCCACCAACCCCCTCCTCCCATCCCCTCCACAACTGCAAATAACTCAGTGATAACAGATTTTTTTCCACCAACTGCAGGAGATAGTGCTAATCTTTTAATAAAAGATCCCATTACAATGGGATCTGTCTGGACAGACTATAATAGATCCCGAAATACAGCCGTGCTAATATTAGAAGACAGTTGTTTGGGTGCCTCTCAGACGGGCCCAAACCCCCCTTTGAAAGTGGGCATGAATCACAAAACCCCGCGGCCGCCGCACCTGCACCGCGCGCATTGAGTGCAGCAGCCTGGTAAAAACGGGTGACCTCGCCGCCGCTGCTTTTCGCTTTATAATTACCGTCGTCAGGACGGGAGGGGAGGGGCGCGGGCGGCCTGGGGGCGGCTGGCTTTTTGCTCACTTCAGACGGTCCTGGGGGCTCCACACCCTTCTTTCCAAATTCATTCCCTCTCTCTCCTCTTCTCCTGCTTTCCTCCCTTCCTCCCACCCAATCTCCTCTTCTTCTCTTTCCCTCCTTCTTCCCAGACTCTGCTCCTACTCCCTCCCCACCCCCATTCTCCCTCCCTTCTTTTTCTGTCTGCCTTTCTCTCTTCCCTCCAAAGCAGCATCAATGTAGGGTTGTTTAGTGCCCTCTAATGGCAGACGACATTAACAATTAATAGCCGACTGTCCCCTCTGCAGAAGCTGCCACGCAATGGCAAAATTCCAAGGCCCAATTCGTTTGTTCTTTATTCAGGAAGGTGGATATAGTTCTTACACATGGGCTGAGTGAAAGTTTATCTCCCCTTTCAGGCCCCTTACCCCCGCCCCCCACCGCGACCTCACCTAAGGGAAAATTGAGTTGAAAGGTGAAAGCCACAATTTTTGTTCCTTGACGTTTTCCTCTTGTAAAAATTTGTCTTTTTAATAGCAATGGGAGACACAACTCCTCTTTTAGCTAGGGTTGTCAAACTGTGCATCTAGGGTTGAAAACTAAAACATCATAAATATATAAAAGGTTTTGGAAGGTGATTGGATCTTACAGTAGTATTTTGTTACCAATGGGCATTATAAACATTGTAATACCCAGACATGCTTACCTGATTTTATATTTGCCTTTTGTTTAAATACATTTACTGGCCCCAAATCTGCCCGTAGCCTCTGAAAGCAGGTGTCTTTTTCTTAGACTTTTTGTACTAGGATTGTACAAAATGTGTCGATTTTAGTCATGCCTAGTTGTACATGAAGCCACATTCCTAGAGGGTCATATTTTAATCCTATATTTATACCACAGTAACAAAGAAAACAGTGATACAACTTGCGTGGTCTTATCAGGCTTCAATCTTGTTCATTTACATAGGCATATAGCTCCCAGAACTCTGCATAAAGAGGGGTGTGCAGGAACAGGGGAAGGGTTTATGTGGCTAAATGAAGACTACAGTAGAGACAATGTGGGAGTTAATTCGAAGTATTTATCTGGAGTTTTGATCAGTAGTATTTGGTTTATGCAGAAGTGTGTGTGTATAGAGCAACTACTGTCCTGAAAATTTTCTGAATCAATTTAATCCAAGATGTATAAAAAGGTAAAAAATGAGTTGCTACCTTTTTTTTTTTTTTTTTTTTGCCTATATAATGCCTAATACTGTGTTTGACCAGACATTTGACTAAAGTGACTGCACTGTCTAGTTGTTTTGGCATTATGTCATTGGCTTGGCAAGGCCCAAGCAGACGTAGTCCTCGTTGCAGAACCTGTCCCCACTCACAGGAGTCCTGCAGCATCAGAGGCTGACCCAACATGGGATTCTTACCCTTAGGAGGGTGGTTCTGTAGGTCAGGGTTGAGGTCACTGGCAAATACACTGTGGAAAACAGAAATGCTGTGTCGCTTTGGCCCTTGTGAATAAGCAGCCTGGTGTTTGTTTAATGATACAAGCTCATCCTGTTTTTCAGTTGCACCTTGGATAGTATTGATCTGTTTGGAAGAATGTCTGCGCCTGGTCTGCACAGATCAGTCACTAGGACTCTTCTTGTCCTGCCTTATTTTCTGGTTCCATATGGGTCTGCTGTAGGCACCAGCGAGATTTCAGTGCGATTTCATTGGTATGAAATGATATCACACCTGTTCAGTGACATCACAGAAAAACAGTTGCTGTTCCCTTTACTGTTTTATGTCTTGTAAATGTTAAATATTGGGTCTGTAGGGATCTAAAATGTCAAGGGGACATTTTAAAATAAAAATGCCTTCTTTCTCTTTCGTTGTATGCCTCTAAGTTTGACTACTTTTTACATTGTCAAAAAAGTAAATGTAAATTATGAAAAATACAATAGGACCGCTCTGTAACAATTTCTGGGCAGCAGAAAGACTGCTGTTCTCTGATTGTTTTTTTGTCAGCTTCTAACGATATCTTCCTTCTGAGGCATTTAAATGTTAAAATGTTAGACTCTCGCAAATGATTCGATGTCGTTCCCAAGTGGGCTACTTGAAATCTTGTGAACTTGCTGTTGGAGACCAGAACTGGTCTGCTTAAATCTTGTTTCCTGAAGAGAGGGGTATGGTGAGGTTATTGTGGAAAATTTGAAAACGATGCACTGAGCAGCTTTTATTTTCTGCCTGAAAATTAAATGCCTAAGTTAGGTGTTTTGCTGAAGGAATGATAAGTCTCCAAATGCTATTAACCAATCTTGGTAAAGAAACAGAATGTAAGCCTTTGAGTAATAGGCTGAAATAATTTTAAAGTCAAATTTTGTTCTTTTAGGTACAAAAACAATTGCTTAATGCGTCACCATGGTCTTTGGAATTGTGCAACTTCCTAGTGCTTCAATGAGAATCTGAGGTGGAGGGTGGAGGCAAGAGGTTTGTATTGGCTGGAATGCTACAGAACTAAAAAGTTAAGAAATGTCAGTACATAAAAGCAGTATTTATCTAAGGTATCCAACGCACCAGTTGATTAAGCTTTTCGAAATAATTATCACAATATACATCATCTATATGGTACCAAGAAAACAGTTGATAACTGAACTTTTCTCTTTTCAATATTGCTTTGAAATTATGTTGACTCAATCATGGAGCCATCTTTCTTTTTGAAACTACTTGTTTCTGCGTAAAAATCTTATGGCCTTATTATCTTCTCCAAGTTTAGAAATATCCTGAATTTTCAGAAGTCATCTATATGTGACGTACAATCCCTTAAACTAGCAATATCAGCCTATTGAAATTTATCATAAATTAAGTCATTAATAAACCTTAGTAAATTATTCAAATTATGCCTCCAGATAGGAATGTTCTGTTGGATTAATGGAAACCTTTAAGTATTTTACTGTAGTTTAGGTCAGTTTCACATATGAATGATTCATTTATTTTGAATGATTCGTTTATTTTGGTATGACCGAAAAATAACAGTATAATGGTGACCTTTAACATCTCTAATCCTGATTCCATTTACCCTTTCTAGTGCATGGAAGGAAACCCTGGTGGCTTAATGGTTAAGGGCTGTGGCTGCTAACCAAAAGGCTGGCAGTTCGAATCTACCAAGCATTCCTTGGAAACCCTGTGAGGCAATTCTTCTCTGTCCTATAGGGTCGCTATGAATTGGAATCAACTTGACAGGATGGTAGTAGGGGTTTTTGGGGGGGTTTATTGCATGGAAAATGTGAGGAAGGTAAATCAGTATTTGCTGTTCTCTTTCCCTACTTTGTGTTCAAAGCAGGGAGTCAATCAAGATCAAGGTAAGCACCACTCCTCCCTGGTTATTGTTTGGCTGGCCCTCAGTTGGTATGTTGCCATTTCTTTTGTGCATTTTTTGTGTCCACTGCCTCATTCTAGCTTCCACAGAGTGGCAGTGATTTACATATTTTATAAATAGTTCTTTTATAAAGTGTTTGCTTACCCAGTATTGTAGTCAGCTGTTGATACAATTGCTGTTTGATCATCTATCATGTGGACATCCTCATTTTTTTAATTTGATATGAATCTTGTCTCATCTCTGATGCCTGATTGCTCTGAGAGATGATGGATTACGTTTACAATAGGTCCAGAGTTCACAAGGCAGTTAGGCATGGTTTCAGACAGCAGGCTGGAGGTCCTACGTATTCCCCTTTCATCATCATTCCTCAAAAGGGAATTCATTCCAGATCCATTCTTCATTTTACTTTGGCACCTTTGTCAAAAATCAACTCATCTCAACAAGTATAGATCTATTTCCGGGCTCTGGAGTGTGCTCTACTGATCTATTTGTTGATCTTGTGCCAGTATCACTGCATCTTGATTACTTTACCTTTATAGTAAGTCATGAAGCCAGGTAGTATAATTCCTTTAACTTCGTTCTTCTTTTTCAAGACTTCTTTGGATATTCTACTTATATTTTCAAGTAACTTTTAGCATCAGCTTGTCAGTTTTTGCAGAAAAGCTTGATGGGATTATGGTTGGAAGAGATTAGGTTGGGGGAGAAATAAATAGTATTTTAATAATATTGAGTCTTCCAAACCATAAACATGGTATACCCTTCCATTTATTTGGGTTTTTAAAAATTTATCTCGGCTGTGATTTATAGAGAAACCCTGGTTTGTAGTGGTGAAATGCTATGGCTGCTAACCACAAGGTGGATTGTTCAAATCCGCCAAGTGCTCCTTGGAAACTCTATGGGGCAGTTCTACTCTGTTTATAGGGTCACTATAAGTCAGAATCAACTTGACAGTGATGGGTGGGTATGCTTTATAGATCCATTTTTGATTTTGGCTGTCATTGAAAAACATATCTCAAAGAAACTCAGTGGGTTATCATGATTTCCTGGTGGTACTTTATACTTCCTGAAGTTGATTTGCACAGCCAGTCAAAAACATTGCACTAAGCATACTCTCCAGGAGTAGTATGCTAATTCATCAAAATCTTTTACATACCTTCTTTTGGTGTTTCTTTTAGACCATAGTCACTCTCTTTACTCAATAATCTCTGTTACCATGAGATTTATACTCAGTGAGTGTTAAAAACAAAACAACAAAAAAAGATCCTCTATTGGATAGTGTTTTGTTGAATATTGTTCCATCATTTCCATGTGAACAGGTTTCTACTCAGAACAATCCATTATTGCACTTAAATTTTGAGGGGTGTAGATATTCAGTTCCCGTTATGCCAACATTTGAGAGGCTGTTACTTTCTGAGTTTATTCTTTTCTGGAGAATTTTGGCATCTTTTCAATTGTTGTAGCTCTCCCTGATCAATTTGTCCTCCTTATAGTTTCCTCCACGTTAGCATCTCATCTTCCATTCTTTAGAAAGGTAAGAATGAAGACCTAAACTTGTAGATTTGTAACACGTATTGCCTTATTTTTTTTCTTCTATGTAAAAGACACACTCAAAAGTAAACTATACTTTGTGTTGTTTATCCAACAGTACCATTAAATATTTAACAATGGGTTGAGGTCAAATTGTGATGACACAACATGTGGAAATACAGGACAGATGATGCATTAAGTGTTGAAATATATTATTTCAACACATGACGAGACTGGTTATTTTTAGGACTAGAATAGAAGTATATAAATGTAGATTATGAAAACTAGTAGATGAATGACTTATAGGCAGTCTTCATTGATATGTGCTAATCTCCTATAAATAGCCACCATTTAACAATGTAGAATTGTTAGTATATACAGGAAGCTCATTTATTTGGTTTTCCAATACGTTAGATAAATGATTCTTTTGAACTGGTTTCAGTGCAGTTTCTTTGTGAATGAGGATATGAACATAATCAACAGAAAGTATGTGTAAATAGCTCATGTGCTGGGCAGATGGAAATGTAGTGTAGAAGAACCACTTGGTTGAGATTTTTTTTGGTCCCAAGACTTTTAATCTTGGCCTTAGCAGAAAATATAGCTTTGTCCAGCCAGATGACATACACCACACAGTCAATATCATAATTTGTGCCAGTACACCAGATTTCCTAAAGGATTTTTTTCATGTTCACAGATCTAAGAAGCTATTGAAAGTTATGAGCCATCTCCCCAGAATAACGCAGAGACACAAACACACATACACACATACACAACATTCTATGTTTCTGTAAAGGAGATCACAGACACTTTTAAGTCCATGCATAAGTCTTGTAGAGTTCCATGGACTTTGTTTAGGATCCCTAATTTTGAATGAGGCAGATGCCAGATGAGCCAATTATGCTACCAGTACATCCCAGTCAGTCTATTTGCTTTACAGGATTCCTTCAGACCTCAGTCACAGTGTCCCATGGTTTTGCCACTGTCTAACATAACTCCATGTATTGAAGTATCTTACAAAATTCTGTAATGCTACCATTACAGAAATTATCTTGAGAGAATTCAAAATATATATACATACAAACCACAAATACCCAAATCCATATTTACCTATTATTTTGTTCTTTATTAATTGTTGGTGTGAACTGCTGATGGTCAGCCTGTGACTCCTGGTGACCCCAAGTACAGTGGAAATAAAAGCTGCCAGGTTCTGCGCTATCCCCATGATGGGGCGTGGTTCAGTCCTTTGTGACCTATAGTGCTATCTTTGATTTTAGAAGTAGATCACTAGGCCTTTCTTCTTAGTCTATCTGTCATGGACTGAATTGTGTCCCCTCAAAAATGTAGGTATCCACTTAGTTAGGCCATGATTGCACAGTCATCCACCACTTTGTGACTTGATGATGTTTTCCTGTGTGTTATAGACTCTGCCACTATGACTGAATAAGATGGATTAGCAGCAATATACTGATGAAGTCTACAAGACTTGATAGTGTCTTAAGTCAATCTCTTTTGTAATATAAAAGGCAGCGATGTGCAGACACGGTGACCTCACGTCACCAAGAAAGTAGAGCTGGAAGCACAGTGTATCTTTTGGACATGAGGTTCCTGTGCTGAGATGCTCCAAGACCAAGAGCAGACTGATTCATCACAATGACTTTCCTCCAGATCCGTCATAGAGGAAAAAAGCCTTCCCATGGAGCTGATACCCTTAGTTTGGATTTGTAATCTACTGGATTGTAAGACATAAATTTCTCTTTGTTGGAGATATCCACTTGGGGTATTTCTGTTACAGGACGCTAAGTGACCAAGACACTGTGTTAGTCTAGAAACTCCACTGAAACTTATTCAACATCAGAGCAACCCTCAAATCTCCAGTGGCAGATAGGTGATGGCTGAACATGAAGTGATTGGTTGGAACTTGATCTTCGGTCTCCCATGTGAAAGGTGAAAATTCTGCCATTGAATCATCAGTATCCCCACACCTTTTAATAATAACTATGCTGATAAAGTGGTTATTCCATCTCAGGCATTTAAAATATGTCAACGCTATTTCTCATGACTGCTTGCCAAATAGATAATAGTATTACTATATCTAGATTCCTTCAAAATACAGGGCAAAGCTGAGACAGGATAACTTTGTGGCTCAGTATTTAGAAATAAATTGAAATTAGGATTCCCAAGGAGTAAGAAACAAAAGCTGAGACAGGATAACTTTGTGGCTCAGTATTTAGAAAGAAATTGAAATTTAGGATTCCCAAGGAGTAAGAAACAAAAGAAATAGGTCTATAATTACTACTGTTTTCTGAACAACATGCTTTTAAAATAATGTTTTCGCCTGCTATTTGTAAAATCTGTGATTGAGACACAAAAAAATATGCAAATGAAAAGTCATACCCTTTCTGAAGTTTAGTTCTCAACACAATTTCAAGTGCTTATTAAACATCTACTATCTTCTCCAGATTCTGTGTTGTTGCTAGATAAACAAACAAGGCAAACCCAGTCACAACTTTCTTGGAGCTTTTAGAATAGCAGAGCAGGCATATAATAAACAAGTAAAGAAAAAACATTGCTGGGGAAGGTGTTTTTGATGAAGTCCCATTTAGAATGAAACCTGAAATACGAGAAGTAGTTATCTAGGAGAGGGAGGTACTTGGAAGAGTATTTGTGAAGCCTAGGAGGCAAGAGATAGGATGTCCCATTTGAAAAACCAAAATAAACAAATTAAGTGTGGTATGACCAAAGCACAGAGTTGGAGAAATGGAAAATGAGAAGATAAGAGAATTTGATGGTCCAGATTACATAAGCTCTTGTAAAACTTTAGAGTTATTAGTTTTGCAAAGGAAAGCCATGGGAATATTACATGTAGAGGATGGCATGAACTGCTTTTCACTTAGAAATGCGCTCTCTGCCAGACCTGTGAGGATACATTGGAAGGCACTAGCACTGGTGAAAGGGCCGACTTTTGGGATTCCATTCCAGTAGCGGGACTGTATCAAGGGATGGCACTTGGATTGAAAAAAAGGATACATTCAAGAGATTATTAAGATGTAGAACCCACAGGATCTGTTGATTGGTTCAATGTAGGGATGAGGGAAAAAGAGAAGACAAGGGTGAATCTTTGGTTTCTGGCATGATTAATGGGGTGGGTGGTGCTGTCATTTCCAGAGATAGTCTATGTCTTGGACTGGGCTGTCTAGACATGGAAAACCAGTAAAGTTTTATAGATTTAAAATAAATATATACACAGCCGACTTGACGGCACTTGGCTGGCATACACAGAGATGTATATCAAGGAAATAGCTCATACAGGTATAGAGACTGAACGGTCCCTAGTTCATGGGTCAGCCTGGAGGCTTCTCCTGATGCGTGTAGCCACAGGGGCTTGTGAGCCCAAGATTGGCAGGTCTTTGAGCAGGGCTGTTAGTTACAGGCTACAAAGACTGATGAACCACAGGATTGGCAGGCAAGACTGCAAGTAAGCTGCTAGCTGAAGTCTTAAGAACTCGAGGTCAGACTAACAAGAGCAAGCTGCAAGATCCAGAGTGAGCAAAAGGCTATGAGTCTAGCCAGAGTGTCTACTTATATTTGAATCAGGCCAGCCACATGCACAAGGGACCTTCTTTTAAACTGATTGGCTATTCAGCAGATTCCACCCTGGGAGTGACCACGTTTTATGAAATCTTAAAACGGAAGTGATCACAAATCATAAGACTACCAGATCACTGAGAATCACGTCCCTTCAAGTTGATGTACAATCTTAACCATCACAGGCCATAAAGGAAAAAGAACAGGTTTCTGTTTGGAACTAGAATTCAAGGAGGCTGTGGGATTCAGTAGAAACCCTGAAGGCATGGTGTTTAAGTGCTACAGCTGCTAACCAAAAGGTTGGTAGTTCACATCTGCCAGGTACTCCTTAGAAACTCTATAGCGCTGTTCTTTTCTGACTTTATAGGGTTGCCATGAGTTGGAACTGACTCAAC
Source organism: Heterohyrax brucei (assembly GCA_028571685.1). NCBI lineage: Eukaryota > Metazoa > Chordata > Mammalia > Hyracoidea > Procaviidae > Heterohyrax > Heterohyrax brucei. The sequence continues at coordinate 55,512,940 of CM053141.1, read as the reverse complement.
AGCAGTGGATTTATTTTGGTGGGGTTCAAGAAATTTTATACATGCTAAATTTCTAGGCTTACCTTTGGATAAATCTATTACCTGTAACACAAATCAGCCTTCATTTCTGACTCTGGAAACAGAAAAATCTACCTAGATATGGAGCATTATTTCTAAGAATACAGAGTGTGTAGGAATAAGCTAACTAAATGAAGGAGAATGAGTGGTTGTTTACTAAACCAGTACCAAAGAAAGTACATGCTTTCCCTTGCAGTTTGTAAGCACTAACTTTAAAGATAGCAGCAACTCAAGGTAAAGATTTACATGAGGATAGGGTCAAAAGGGTCCAAATATTTTCTCAATGTAACTAACTGTTTGGGAAACTTTGCCCTATGAAGAAAAATCTCTGAATCTCCAGAAGACATTGCCTGATGTCTGGTATGGCATTGGGGGACAATAGGAGATGAGAAACTTATCCACAGATGTCTCCAACACTTACTCATATAGAGTTGTATCTAGCTGCCATCCTTGGTTCCACTTCACAGGTACTATAGACCAAACACTGCCCTGTCCTTCACTGTCCTCATCATCATTACTATGCTCGAGCCCGTTGTTGCAGCCACTAGTGTTAATTCATTTCACTGAGAGTTTTTTCTCCTTTTCTATAACACGTCATGTTACTAAGCATGACGTCCTTCTGCAGAGACCTGTCCCTCCTAAGAACGTGTCCAAAGTAGGTGATTTAAAGTCTCACCATCTTCTCTTCCAAGAAGCACTTTGGCTATACTTTTTCCAAGATAGACTTGTTCATTTTTCTGGCAGTCCGTGGTGTATTTAATATTCTTCACCAATACCATGGGTTAAAATTGTCTTCTTTGGTTTTTCTTATTCATTGTTCAGCTTTTGCATGTATATGATGCTATTGAAAGTTCATACACTAAGTAATGTTTATTGAGTACTTTCAGTGTACACTGAGTACCGATTGCTATTAAAATTCGGTGAATGATTGATGGAGAATTGACATACAGTATGAGAGTAACCATATGAATGTTTTCTGTTTTAAGGAGAAAACCACAATTATATAATGGAGTAGTCAGGCTGTCATTACCTTAATGCAATGTTAATTTTTGTATCACTATGGTGAGGAACCCTGCTTGTGTAGTGGTTAACAGTTTGGCTGCTAACCGAAAGTTCACCAGTTCAAATCCACCAGTCACTCCTTGGAAACCCTGTGGGGCACCTACTTGATGCCACTTATGGGACAATCTTCTGTAAGTGTATCCTGATGTGACAGAAATGCAAAATAATATCATCACCTGTGATGTCTTCTGGAAACTCTGCTGGTGTAGTGATTGAGAATTGCGTCTGCTTGCCAAAAAGTCAGCAGTTCAAATCTGCCAGGTGTTCCTTGGAAACTCTATGGGACTGTTCTACTCTGTCTATAGGGTTGCTATGAGTTGAAATGGACTCAGCAGCAGTGATTTTTAGGGTGGGGCATTGGAGGCTATGTTTTCTAGCTCACAATGTGAAAACAGAAGCTAATCTAACTTCCCACTTACAGGAGATCCAGGAGGCAGAAGAATAATACCACAAGGAAGCAATCAGACAAATTCAGACAGTAGGTCATTCCACACAGCAACTGATCTAATCATTTCAATAAGGAAGGCTATGAATAACTGCTTGTTCTTTATTCCCCTCAGATGTATGGTCTTGGAAAAAATTTCAGGTTGTTCTGTAGAACTGAGCAACCAGTCACAGTAGATGTGGCCAACTCCTCGTTTTCTACCTCACCGCTGACCACTGAACCACGCTCCCCAATAAAGAGTTTGCACTTTACGTAAGCCTTCTTTTAGGCTTTACTTTCTGGAGAGGAAGTGAAGCTCTGCTCAAAGGCTTAAGGAGCTAATGAGACCACTAAATTACGTAGTATACAACGTTATACAAAGTTAAGTAGTATACAGTGCAGACTTCTAGCTCAGTTAGCATAATGCTTGTGTGTTTTAGATACTTCTTCAGATTACAGAACAGGCACAGTCAACAGGTTAAGTTTGACCTAATGAAAGCAGAGAAGGATATTGCTAGTTGATTATATCCTTATGACCTAAGGATATAATAAATTGCTAATTTTTCTTAGAATCTAACGCTGTAATAAATTAGTACTAAAATGTAAAAGTGTTCAAAGAGGAAGTGGGAAGTACTCATACACACTACTGCAACAACAAAAACACCCTTGTTTTAAGGCGATTTGGATAAAATCACTTAAAAAATAAAACTCAGGCAGTGTTTTGCCATTTTGTTGCACTGTGGTGACTTGTGTGTGGTTATGGTGCTGGAAGCTATGCCACTTGTCACGGATTGAATTGTGTTCCCCCCCAAAATGTGTGTGGCAGTTTGGCAGGGCCATGATTCCCAGTGTTGTGTGATATTCCTCACTGTTGCAAATCCTGCCTCTATGATGTTAATGAGGGTGGATAGGTGGCAGTTGTGTTGGTGGAGCAGGGCTCAATCTACTAGTTTATATTGTGCCTTGAGGCAATCTCTTGAGATATAAAAGAAAGACTGTAGCGGAGAGAGTTAGGGACTTCATACCATTAAGAAGCAGTGCTGGGAGCAGAGCACATCCTTTGGAAAGGATCAGGGTCCCTGGGCCTCAGAAACTTTCAGTCCAAGGGAAGATTGACAACAAGGACCTTCCTCCAGAGTCAGCAGAGAAAGCCTTCCCCTGGATCTGACACCCTGAATTTGGCCTTTTAACCTACTAGACTGTAACAAATTAAAACTTCCCTTTTTAAAGCCATCCACTTGTGGTATTTCTGTGAAAGCAGCACTAGATGACTGAGAGACCACTGGTATTTCAAACATCAGCAGGGTCATCTCTGGTGGGCAGGTTTCAGTGGAACTTTCTGACTAGGACAACAAGGAATAAAAACCTGGTAATCTACTTCTAAACAAAACCGGGAAGTGCAAATTTTAAAAACAGCAGCAAAACATTGTCTGATACATTGCCAGAAGGTAATCACCTCAGGTTGTTGGAAGGCACTCAAACTATGACTGATGAAGCATGCCTCCTCAAAATGAAGTCTACAGTAATAATGTGGCTGGAGTAGAGCCTTCAGGCTGAACCTTCGTATGCTGATGTGGCTTAAAACTAAATGAGAAAAAAACAGCTACAAACACCCATTAGTAATAGGGATGTGGAATGTATGAAGTATGAATATAGGAAAATTGTAAGTCATCAGAAATGAAATAGAGTGCATAAAGATCCAAACCCTAGGCATTAGTGGGCTAGAATGGACTGGAATTTACCATTTTGAATCAGATAATCATATGTCCCTACTATGGTAGAAATGACAAGTTGAAGAGGAATGGCATTGTACTTATCATTAAAAACAACATTTTTTTAAGTACAATCCCATTGTGGATAAGACGCTATCCATATACCTCCAAGTAAGAATAGTTAACATGGGTACTATTCAAATTTACTTATCATCGACTAAGGCCAAAGATGAGGCAATTGAAGATTTTAACCAACTTTTGCAGTTTGAAGTTAATCAAACATGAAATCAAGATGTACTGATAACTGCTACTGATTGGGATATGAATACTGGAAACAAAAAGAAAGATCAGTAGTTGGAAAATATGGCCTTGGTGATAGAAATGACACCAGAGATTGCATGGCAGAATTTTTGCAAAACCAGTGACTTATTCATTGCAAATATCTTTTTTTTTTCAACAGCATAAAAAGCAACTGTTACACTGGACTCCACTGGATGGGAAACACAGGAATCAAATCGACCAACTCTGTGGAAACAGATCATAGAAAAGATATTATCAGAAGGGATAAGGCCGGGGGTCGACTGCAGAACAGACCATCAATTGCTCATATGCAAGTACTAGCTGAAGCTGAAGAAAGTTAGCACAAGACTGCAAAAGTCAAAATATGACCTTGAGTACACCCCACCTGAATTTGGAGGCCATCTCAAGAATAGACTTGAATGCACTGAGCACTAATGACTGAAGACCAGATGGGTAATAGGATGACACATATCATCCATGAAGAAAGCAAAAGGTCATTACAAAGACAGGAAAGAAAGAAAAGACCAAAATGGATGTCAGAAGAGACTCTGAAAGTCACTCTTGAAAGTAGAATAGGCATAGAGAATGGAAGAGATGATAAAGTAAAAGAGCTGAAGAAAAGATTTAAAAGGGTGTGGTTCAAGAAGACAAAGTAAGTTGTTATAATGAAACGGAAAAAACTTGGAATTAGAAAACCAAAAAGGAAGAAAACACTCAACAGTTCTTCAGCAATATTGAAGGATTCTGTGGGCAAAATATTGAATGATGCAGAAAGTGTAGATGGAAGAAATATAGAGATTCACTGTCCTAGAAGGCTCTAAATATTGCTGGAATGCCAACAGAGATGTTTAACCAACAGATGCAGCACTGGAGGTGTTTATTTGTATATGCCCAAGAAAAATGGAAAATAGCCATCTGGCCAATCAACTGGAAAAAGTTTGTATTTGTGCCCATTACAAAGAAATGTGATCCAACCAGACGTTTTTGAACAATATAATTACAATTACACACAAGTACAATTTTGGTGAAGATCATTCAAAAATGTTTGCAGCAGTAAATTGACAGGAAACTGCTAGAAATTTATAGCAGATTCAGAAAACAGTGTGGACTAAGGAATGCCATTGCTGACGTCAGATGGATCTTGACTGAAAGCGGAGAACACCAGAAAGATATTTATCTGTGTTTCATTGATAGTGTGAAGGCATTCCACTGTGTGGAGCATAATGTATGTATTATGGAAAACAGTGGGAAGAATAAGAATTCCTGGACACTTAAGTGTACTCATGAGGAACCTGTACACAGACCAAGAGGCAGAACAGCAGATTGTGCATGGTTTAAAATCAGGAAAAATGTTTGTCAAGGTTATCCTTTCACCATATTTATTTGATCTGCGTGCTGAGCCAATCTGGACAGGATGGACAAGAATGTAGCATGATGATTGGAGGAAGACTCAATTAGCAATCTATGTTATACAGATGACGTAACCTTGTTTACTGAACATGAAGAGAACTTGAAGCACTTACTGCTGAAGCCTAAAGACTGCAGTCTTCAATATAGTTAATACCTCAACGTAAAACAAAAATGCTCACAACTTGACTGATAAGCAAGTTCATTATAAATGCAGAAAATACTGAAATTCTCAAGGATTTAATTTTACTTGTTGTCATGGTTGTAATTGTGTCCCCCCAAAAATGTGTGCAGCCACGTGGCTGGGATATGGTTCCCAGTATCTTGGGACTGTCCTCCATTGTGTGGTTTTGCTAACCTGTATGTTAAAGGATTAGGGTGGGGCTGTAAATTCCTGCTGTAGGGGGAGTTTCCCTGGAGTATGGCTTGCCCCACCCTTAATGCTTTTAGCGTGCAAGGAATAAAACGAAAAAGAAACAAAGGACAATTTGAGAACCTCGCTACCATCAAGCAAGCAGCACCAGGATCAGAGCGCGTCCTTCAGACCAGAGGTTCTTGCGTGAGGACACTCCCTGGACAAAGACTGATGCAATACCGGACTTTCCTCCAGAGCCGACAAGGGGAAAGCCTTCCCCAGGAGCGGACACCCTGAATATGGACTTGCAACCTACTGGACTGTGTAAGAATAAATCTTTCTTTGTTAAAGTCATCCACTCTGTGGTATTTCTGTTAGAGCAGCCCTAGCTGACTAAAACACTTGTATCCACAATCAACACCCATAGAAGCAGTAGTCGGGAAATCAAATGACATATTTTATTGGGCAAATCCACTATGAAAGATCTCTTTAAAGTTGAGAAGCAAAGATGCCACTTTGAGAACTAAAGTGTGCCTGACCCAAGGCATAGTATATTCCATCACATCATAAGAGAAAGCTGGACAATGAAAGAAAAGTCTGAAGAAAAACTGATCCCTTTGAATTATGGCGTTAGTGAAGAATATTGAATATACTGTGGTCTGCCAGAAGAATGAACAAATCTGTTTTGGAAGAAATACAGCCAGAGTGCTCTTTGGAAGAGAGGATAGTGAGTTTTCAACTTACGTATTTTTGATGTATTATCAGGATGAATAGGATGTCATACTTAATAAGGTGGAGAGTCAGTGACAAAGAGGAATACTCTGTTGACACAGGCTGCAACAATTGGCTCAGACACTGCAAGGATCGTTAGGGTGGTATAAGACTGGGCAGTGTTTCATTCTGTTGTACATATAGTCACTGAGTCAGAACCGGCTCACTGCACCTAATAATAGGCAGCACTCGTCTCTCCCGTCGTCTTTGACTTCATTTTCTAGAATTCTGTTTCTCTGAAGCATCACTGATCTCCAGACATACTTCTGTCTCAGAGCATTGCATTTGTTACTCCTCCTGTATGGAATTTCTGGATGCATTCATGATTTGCTACCTCGTTTTCTTCAGGTTCTGTTCCCTTGTCTTTTTGGTGTTGCTGTCCTGACTCATGGTAACCCCGTGTATATAGAGTAGAACTGGTCTATCGGTTTTTCAATGCTGTGACCTTTCTGAAGCCTTACTTCCAAGATGCCTCTGGGTTAGTTCAAACCACCAGCTGTTTGGTTAGTAGTTGGGCACTTAATTGGGCCACCCAGGAACTTCAAAATTCTTCTTGTTAGTAGAGAAGTTACATCTATCTATCTGTCTGTCTGCCTGCCCGCCTGCCTACCTGGTGCTTGTCATGTGCTGACTTCGACTGACTCACTTACCTACCTATTGTATCTATAGTTATCACTGGGGCTTGTTGGTGGAAATCCAATTTCTTCTAAAAAGTCAGGGTAAATTCTTGTTTTTCCCCTTTACATTTTTGTTTTTTTAAAAGTAAGATGTTTGTTGAATGGGCATTTCAGTGTTGTTGACAAATAAGGTCTATGTTTTGTGTGTGTTTTCTTTTTGAATGACTGGCTCCCAAAGAATACCATTATGAACTCATGGTTATTGATAGATTCAGTGATATTCCATCAAGTACAATCATTATTATTTATTACTTATGTTATAATTTTGGTCAATGGAAGTTCCTTCAAGGTAGCCTGTGTATCTTTTTTACACAGTTCCATTATCTTGGGAAGTTTCTTTGCATTCTGGAATAAATTGACCTAGACTCACCTTATATGTTGACTGCACCAGACATGGAATCTGCCTTTCTCTGAGGAACCCTGATTTACTTCATTGGAAAATGGCAATTAGAGGTCAAAATCTGGTGCCACCAGTCCTCATCACTATTGGACTCACACTGTTTCCAGGAGAGATTTTAATGGCTAGAGCTATAAGATATACATTAAAAAATTTACATCTGTATTTCCAATTAAAAATTAAAAAATAATAACTTTATTAAGGTATAATTTACATACCATAAAATTCAGCCTTTTAAAATGTAAAATTGATAGAATTTTGGTACATTCAAACTGACCTCGTCTGTCAGTTTGTCACACTGTAGTGGCTTGCATGTTACTATAATGCTAGAAGCTATGCCATGAGTATTTCAGATACCAGCAGGATTACTCATGGTGGACAAGTTTCAGCAGAACTTCCAGACTAAGGCAAACTAAGAAGAAGGACCTGGCAACCTACTTCTAAAAAACTGGGAAGTGAAAACTTTACGAATAGCAGCAGAACACTGTGTGATATAGCGCCAGAAGATGAGCCCTTCGGGTTAGAAGGCACTCAAACTCTGGCTGGGGACAAGCTGCCTCCTCAGGGTGAAATCAACCTTAATTACATGGCTTTGGACAGGACCTTTATTTGCTGATGTGGCATGACTCCAAATGAGAAGAAACAGCTTCACAGATCCATTAATAAAAGGAAAGTGGAATGTACAAAGTATGAATCTAGGGATTTGGAAGTTGTCTCAGAAAAAGTACATCTAGAATTTTTCCTTAGAAGAAAGGAAAGCAAGGATGGTGAGACTTTCTCATGAACTTTGGACATGTTGCCAGGAGGTACCAGTTTCTGGAGAAGGACATTATGCTTGGTAAAGTAGTGAGACACTGAAAAAGAGGAGGACCCTCAATGAGATAGACTGACACTGTGGCTGCATCAGTGGGCTGAAATGTGGCAAGCACCGTGAGGATGGAGCAGGACCTGGCAGTGTTTCATCCTGTTGTACATACAGCCACTATGAGTCGGAACAAACTTGGTGGCACCTAACAACAATAGCAACGGCAACTCTATATTTAGCTTTCTGAGGAACTACCAAACTGTTTTCTAGACAGTACATTTAAAGCTATTCACACCATTTTACATTCTCATCAGGGATATATGAAGCTTCCATTTCTCCATATCTCATCACTGTTTGTTATTAGGTGTCTTTGATTACAGCCATATTAATAGGTGTAAAATGATATCTCATTATGGTTTTGATTTACATTTTCCAAGTCAGTTTTAACATTCCATTATTTTATTCTAATTTCTTATTTTATAATTTTGAACTTAAATTTTGTTTTATGATCTCCATCATGCTGTGAAAATCTTGATTTCTTATGTTGTTGTTAGGGACCATCATGTCAGTTCTGACTCACAGCAACCCTATAAACAACAGAATGAAACACTGCCTGATCTTGCGCCACGTCCACAATCTTTTTTATGCTTAAGCCCATTGTTGTGGCCACTGTGTCAATCCATCTCGTCAAGGGGCTTCCTCTTTTTCACTGACCATCTACTCTACCAAGCATGATTTCCTTCTTCAAGGACTGTTCCTTCCTGACCACATGTCCAAAGTATGTAAGACGCAGTCTTGCCATCCTTGCTTCCAAGGAGCACTCTGGTTGTCCTTCTTCCAGAACAGATCTACTTGTCCTTTTGGTGGTCCCTGGTATATTCAGCATTCTTCTCCAGCACTGCAACTCAAAGGCATCAGTTCTTCTTCTGTCTTCTTTGTTCTTTGTCCAGTTTCTGAATACATATGATGTAATTGAAAATACCATGGTTTGGGTCAGCTGCGCCTTAGTCTTCAAGGTGACATCTTTACTTTTCAATACTTGAAAGAAGTCCTTGGCAGTAAATTTTCCCAATGCAAGTGTCTTTTGATTTCTTGACTGCTGCTTCCATGGGCATTGATTGTGGTCCCAAGTAAAATGAAATCCTCGATAACCTCAATTCTTTCTCCATTTATGCTGATGTTGCTTACTGGTCCTGTTGCAAGGATTTCTGTTTCTTGATTTTAAGGTGCAATCCACACTCAAGGCTGTGGTCCTTCATCCTCATCAGTAAGTGTTCCAAATGTTCTTCACTTCCAGCAAGTAAAATGATGTCATCTGTGTAATGCAGGTTTTTTAACGAGTCTCACTCCAATCCCGATGCCTCATTGTTCTTCATGTGGTCCAGGTAGTTGGATTATCTGCTCAACTTACAGACTGACAAGGTATGGTGAAAGGATATAACCCTGATGCACACTTTCCTGACTTTAAACCATGTAATATCACCTTGTTCTGTTTGCATGACTGACTCTTGATCCATATACAGATTCCTTAAGAGCACAATTAGGTCTTCTGAAATTTCCATTCTCTGCAATGTTAGCCATAATTTATTATGATCCACACAGTCAAGTGCTTTTGCATAGTCAATGAAACACCTATTTACCTGGATTTCTTCTAGGTTTAATAAATCACTTATTTTGTTGATGTCATAAAAGATATGGTTTCAAAATCTTGCCTTTTAAAATTACAAAGCAATTTTTAAACCTTTGAAAAAATCTTCTCTTAGAATTTCATTTTTAGATCTTGACTTCCTTTATGAGAGACAAAGTTCTTTTTCACTAGTATAGATTTGGAAAAGAGAAGAGAAAATTTGCTGAAGCAGAAACACTGGGAAAGAGAAACACTATGTTTTGGTAAATTTTTAAAACAAAACACATGTCAGTGTTTTTTCCTTAGTAGAAAAATAATATGGGTCAATGTAGAATATTTGAGCACTATGAACCCCACAAGTCAAAGTTATTGCTGTGGAGTTGGCTTGAATTCATAGCAATTACTTAGGATAGACTGGAACTGTCCTGTGGGGTTTCCAAGGAGACTGCCATATTTTTCACCTGTGAGGTCCTGGTGAGTTTGAACCATCAATCTTTTGATTAACAGTCACTACTCACCAGAGCTCCTTGGACACCACTGTTATCATGTGCTTTGCAGTAGATTCCGACTCATCATGACCCTATAGGACAGACTATAGCTGCCTTGTAGGGTTTCCGAGGATCAGGTAGTGGATTTGAACTGGAAACCTTTCGGTAAGCAGCCTGTCCTCTTAACCACTGCACCATCAGGGCTTCTTGGGCATTGTAAACCAAAAGTCAAACCTGTTGCCATCCAGCTGACTCCAACTCAAAGCACTATAAAAAACCTGTTGCTGGCAACTTGATTCTGACTCATAGAGACCCTATAGGATAGAGTAGAACTGCCTCATAGAGTTTTCAAGGATCCCTGGTAGATTCAAACTGCTGGTCTTTTGTTTAGCAGCCACAGTACTTAACCACTACACCACCAGGGTAGTAAGGGATAAAACTGAAATATATTTCCAGAGCACTTAAGGAACCTGTACATAGAACAAGAGGCAGTTTTCAGAGAAAACAAGGGATTACTGAGTTGTTTAAAGTCAGGAAAGGTGTATGTCAGGGTTGTATCCTTTTATCATACTTGTCTAATTTTTATGCTGAGCAAATAATCGGAGAAGTTGAAATATGTGAAGAAGAATGGGGCACAGGATTAGAGGCATACTCATTACCAACTTGTGTCATATACATGACACAACCTTGCTTGCTAAAAATGAAGAAGGCCTGAAGCACTAACGATGATCAAAGACCACAGCCTTCAGTATGGATTGCACTGCAACATAACCAAAAACAAAAAAATCTTCACAGCTGGACCACTGTATAGCATCGTGATAAGTCGAGAAAAGATTGAAGTTCTCAAAGATTTCATTTTACTTGGATCCACAATCAACACCAATGGAAGTAGCAGTCAAGAAATCAAAAGATGCATTGCATTGGGCAAATCTGCCGCCACAAAGGACCTCTTTAAAGTGTTGAAACACAAAGATGTCACTTTGAAGAGTAGGGTGCGCCTAACCCAAGCTATGGTATTTTCAGTTGCATCATGCGTGTGAAAACTGGACAATGAATAAGGAAAACCAAAAAAGAATTGAAGCTTTTGAACTGTGATGTTGGCGAAGAATGTTGACTCTACTATGGGCTGCCAAAAGAATGAACAAATTGGTCTTAGACAGAGCACAACCAGAATGCTCCATGGAAGCAAGGGTGGTGAGATTAGGTCTTACATACTTTGGACATGTTGTCAGGAGGAATCAGTCCCCAGAGAAGGACATAATGTTTGTTAAAGTAGAGGGTCAATGGATCAGGCAGTGTTAGGTTCTGTCGTACATAGGGTTGCTATGAGTGGGAAGTAACTCAATAGCACCTAATAAAAATGTTCTCTTACCACTCAGAGATCCACTATTATTGATGGTCTGGTATATAGTATCAAGATTTTTTTGTACGTATAAATGCATCAATCCCAATACCACTACATCACATAGACGGAATCTTACCTACAGAGGTCTAGGTATTCTGAAATACGTGGGAATGAGAACACTTTTCAGGATCCCCACCAACATGCTGGGTCTAGCTCTGAAAAGGAAGGCTGACAGCAAGCAAAGAGACTTTAGGGTCTTCAGCTTGCAGACTGTTTCCAGCAGTGTTTCACATCTGTTTGTCAATGAAGAACATATGAGAGACAGCTTGGAAACCTCCCGGGCCTGGCAAAAGTGACTTTTTCCTAAGCTCTATAAAAATGGTGGGGTTATGGCTACTGGGTGCTTTTTCCTGCTAGGCTTATCTCAGGAAAGGCAGTAGACTTGGCCCTGTATCTGTGTTGGAGGCTATAACCATGGATTCTGGGCAAGAGAATGTCGTGGAACGAAGACAAGGACTAACATAGAATAGTCTCAAAATGAGTCTTATTGACAATTATATTAAATATTTTATGAAAGAAATCTTTAAAACTATTTTATATCATGGTGACTAGTTTTGTTTTACCCCAGCCCAAGTTACTAGTGGACCTAGCTGAATGTTTAAAGAAGCATCAGAGATGTGCTCATAGAATATATTGTGTTAATGACTGTTCTTAATGGAAGAAGTAGAGAATTGCATTGTGTTACAGAAAACAGTTAGAGCTATTTCAGGATTGTGTATTCTTTTTGTCCTTACAACAGCTACATGACCTTTAGCTTTCAGCCAGAGTATTTTTCTTTTTCTTTTTATTTGCCAGAAAGTTCTAATAAAATGCAAGTTACATATTGGTAGTATCTGGTCTAGTCGTGGGTGTTTATTAGAAATGTTGAACACCAGCAACAACCATTTCCCATATTCCGTCTGCTTCAGAAAGGACTTCTTCCGTTAGAACTGTGGCTCAGGGACACCCTGAGGCTGCAAGAAAGAGAGACATAGAAACTCTACCCGCAGCTCAACCCTACACACCGATGTGTGCAAACAAAAAGATCAGGTTATGGCAGTGGCTCCTACCGTCCTCCCATCCTCCCACCACCCTCCCATCCTCCCGGCCCACTGACTACCTCTTTTTGCATAAGGAGTTAAATAAGGAGTTGAAACAGCCTGTGATAAGGCAACTGAGAAGTACAGGCACTGTGAAAGGATAACCTGTGAATATGGCCTTGGGTTTTCCTTACATATTTACATCTTCCCCGGTCTAGCTGCAACTTGAGAAGAAGTGGGAAATAAGGAGATAAGTATTCTTTTGCCTCCATGAAGGGCAGAAGTCAGTCTCTCCTCTGATCTGTAGTCTGGATCTCCTATCTGCAAACTGAATCTCTATTGCAAAAGGGACAAGTGTAGATTGTGCAACAGAGGGCTCCTGTGTGCGTCCGACAGGAGAAGTTTGTTCCAAGTGTCATAGTGTTGTTTTCATCTTGATAGACCAGCACAGTCTGGGTGAAGTGGCGGGGGAGGGTGCTTGAGGAAAGAAGTACTCAGGTAGCTGAACAATGAAACCTTACATGCTATATGTACAGGAATGGAAGGGAGCACACAGATGGCTTGGGTGAAACTGGGGGTAGCTAGAGGTACTGAGCAAGCAGAGTCAAGATTTCAGGAAGAAGATATGTGAAGGCTGAAACAATCAAGGGAATCATAAAAGAGTGCTGAAAAAGTGATGGGCAATACCAGTGTCCATTAACTGTAGCACTGTCACCATCAATCATCTTTAGTTAATGATAAGAATTCAATAAACTCAAGACAGATCTGTCTTGGTCTATGTCTATATTTCAAGTTGAAGCATTTTTTCTGTTTTTGTTTTTTCTTGTCCTTGGTATTAGGGAATGCTGTTGCTGATGGCATTACTATTCATGTGTATGTGCGGGGCTCAGAGCTGGCCTATCAATGATGCACTGTGAAATCTCATCTAATTGCACATGTAGACAAGGCTGTCTATTACTGTTGGTGGCTTTGTCTCTTCACCTCTGGAGCTGTATGGAATCTCAGTTGATTAAAAAAAAACCCTCTAGGTCTAAAATATACAGCATAAATCTCTTGACTGGTATGGTTTCCCAGGACTCAGTGCATACGCACTGCTAAGCCTTGAACTTCTACACACTCTCTTTGGTTGACCCTGCTTCTAATCAGTCTTCTTTGGCTTGTAGTAGGTGCAGCTGCTATGGTTTTGTGGATATGTCAAGAGGTAGAGATTTCATAAGGAGAGCTTAAATGCTGATGAAGGGACTATACTCTTGATCTTTGTTTTTGTAGTCCTGTATTCCCACTGACATTAACTATGGCCTGTGGGTGATGCTGTGGAGGCTTCTGGGGGTAGTGGATAGGTGTCCAAGTCGCTGCTATTCTTCCTTTGGATAGATACTTACAGTGCAGAGGTTTACTTTGATTGACTAGTACATAACTGGGTCATTTTGGGGTGATTTGCAGCAAAAGGGAGCTTTTTTTAAAGTGTCTTATTTTATCATGCTGTTTCTGCATTTCTGAAAAATAGAAGTGGAATCAGTTCTTTCACCAATGGATTTATGGGGATTTTCTCTGTGAAGTTTGCTGTACAACCTCAGAATGTGGATTACATTTTTGCATTGGGATGATTCTTTGTCACCTGGTAGAGAAACCAATGGAATATCATGTATTTTCTTGCATTTGGGATTTAGAAGTACAGTTGCTGAATATATAGAAATTCTTGAATGATTACACCAAGGCTGCCTTCTGTGTTGGTGTGTTTTTAAAGAGGATGCTGAGCATAGTCTGATTCTGGCTTTTAGAAGCATGGTTTTGTCTAGCACACTGCACAAATAGATGTGCCCAAACTCAGCTGGTGGTGGAGAGCAGATTTTATTGCTTTAGCAAAGTCTGCCATCAAATCTAATATGCTGGCTTCACCATAACTGTAGGAATTTAGGAAAATTTTGTTTTCAAGATACCTACTTGTTAAGACTCTGATATAAGAGCCTGAGTTGCATAAAGAAAGCACATTGAACCCATAGCATCAATTACGTAGGAATAAAATAGACCAGGATTAAACTGAAGTTTAAGACTTAATTTTTATGCTTAAAAATATAAAATTATTGTATTTTGAGTTTCTAAACAACAATTTCTAAACACACGTTTCAGTGACATTGGTTATTATTTCTTACACTGCATTGTAATTGTTCTGTTTTCTGTAACCTTAGTCTCCATGCTCAACTCCCCCACTTGCCATCTATGCTGTTGAGTATTTGTTCACCATTTGGTCTTATGTGGATGAACATAGAATTCAAGAGTGGCATATTGAATCTTATGATCTAACCTGCTGTTTAGCTGAAAGGTGACTTGAAAGGATACATTTGGTCTTAGTCATCTAGTGCTACTACAACAAAAATAACACAAGTGAATGGCTTTAACAAAGAGAAATTTGTTTTCTCACAGTCTGGTAGGCTAGAAGTCCCAATGTAGTGTGTTAGCTCTGGAAGAAGGTCTTTCTCAGTCTTTCCTGTGCTAGGAGTGTCCATGCAGGAATCCTGGGTACAAAGAACACATTCTGTTCCCAGGGCTGCTTTCTTAGTGGTATGAAGTTCCCATCTGTCTGCTTGCTTCCCTCTCCTTTTATCTCTGGTGAGATAAAAGGTAGTGCAGACCACATTCCAGGGAAATTCCCTTTACAGTGGATCAAGTATATGATCTTAGCAAGGGTGTTACAACCCCATCTTAATGCTCTTTAACATAATCTAATTTTGACTCATTAACCACAGGCAGAGATTAGGATTTATAATACATAGAAAATTATAATCAAAAAATGGGGGGGAACTACATAGTACTGGGATTCATGGCCCAATGAGGTTGATACGTATTTTTGAGGGACACAGTTCATAACACATTCAGCTGAAAGTTTAAAAGTGTCTTAGGGCAATAATTTTAGGGAGACTTTGGTGTTCCGTTCCATATTTTTCTCCTTTTCTATCAGGAGTCATCTACTGTGGCCCCAAACAGAGTGCTCAGCAGTGGTAAGTAGCCACTGTCTAGTCTAGCTCTTGTGGTTTCAGTGTAGAGAAGGCCATGGTTCATGTAGACAGTTATTTTGTAGGTGGATTTCGTTTTAAAATTTTCTATTTCCCTTTTTCTCTTTTGATCGAGACAAATGGAGACCAATAGGTGAACTTTTATGCTTTTTGAGGGAAGTATCTGATACCACAGAAACTGTTCATCTTGTTTCATTAAGAAGAAAGCGTGTCTGTAAGACAGATATGACATCTGGGCATTTTTTTTTTTGGTACTGTATTCCATACTCAAAGTACTGCTTCTTACCAAAATTGCTCTTTTTACAAATAAGTTTATAAGTCTTGTTCAAAATAATAAGAAATAAAGACATGAGAATATTTATATTATTTATTAAGTAAGAGTAAGGTTATAGACGAGTCATACATGAATTTACATTTTTTAAAATTAGAAAAAGCGTATGTTAAATATATATGAACTAGTGAGCGTATAAAGACATACCTTAAACACTATGCAATAAATTGATACAGTAGAAGATTAAAATTAAGAAAAATTTTGTATTTGTATTTGCATTTTTTTATATTCCTTGAATTTTTTTAATCAGAGTACTAATTTTGTAAAGAAAAAGATGTGCTTATTGGTCAACTTGGCCATTTTTGAAAAGGATTTAGATTTGAAGTTTTGTATAATGTGAAGCATAATGTTTTTATGGAGTAACAATCAGAGGATAAAAGACAAATTCACGAATGCCACTTTCGTGAATAAAGGTCAGATAAAGGAACCCTCAGTATTTGGGTTTAGGAATCATCGTAAATAAAAATCACGCAATGAGGTATTTGAATAAAAAATAAAGATACTCCTATTTATACACATGTGGCTGGAGGTGATTCAAGATAGCAATGCAGATGCCTCATAATGTTCCTCTTACAACAAAGACTTATGAAAACAAGTGAAACGGCTATAGGTGACAACTTTGAAACCCTGATCATCAAAGACAAGGCTGAAGAGTTGAGTGCCAAGTGAAAGAGGGACTGCAAGAAAACAGCAGATGTGGAGAATTACAGATTGTTGGCACCCTGCCAGCTGAACCTTCACAGTGTGTCAGTATTGAGATAAAGCTAACAGCATTCCCAGCCAAAGCCCCCATTACCTGGTACAGCTGAATGAGGGTGACTGTATCCACATCCAGAGTCAGGTAGGGCATTCCCATCTCTGCAAAAGTTAGGTACACTGACTTCACTACCACACCCTCACTGAACCCTTGGCTGAGACCCACAGATCTGCAGTGTCCCCCTCATTCTCTCCTCCCTTTCTCCCCACATGTAACTGTGGCCTAGCAGCACCCACCATCACCCTACCCCTTGAAGTGGGGTCCAGAGACTGGCAGTGCCTGCCTCTTCACTCAGCTAGCTATGGTGGGGACCTGCAGACTGGGGGTTCATGCCTCTCTGCCTGGCAACTGGTGCTGGGGACCCATGGAATGGCAGCGCTCATTTCTCTGCATGTGGGCTGTCAGAGTTTCCTCTTCTGCCCACTGAACTGTGCCAGGGGCCCACAATCTGGTGATGACTGTGTCTCTGCCTAACTGCCAAAGCCAGGAGCCCATAGACAGGCACTATCTCCTTATGTCCCACCCACCTGTACCAGGAGCCTGTGGTTTGTTGGCATCATTTCTTCTGTGCACAGAAGCCTGTGGATGGGCCTGTGGATGGGCAGCACCAACTCCTAACCCCAGCCACCTGAGCTGAGGCCCACAAACTGGTGGCATCTGCTTTTCTGCCTGACTGCTGCCACTGGGGACTCAAAGATAAGTTGCATGCCCCTCTCCTGCCTAGCCACTGGTGCCAGGAGCCTTCAAACTGAAGGCTTCCACTCTTGCACACAGTTAGCTGCATGGGGCTTGCAGTCCAGTAGTGCCACCTTCTCCATCCAGACATCAACTCTAGGAGCCTGTGGACCAGAAGCAAACCATCCCCTGGGTCGCACTGTAGCAGATGTGTGTGCCCTCCTGGGTAGGCACCTGTGAACTAGTGGAATTCTCCTTCTTTCACCCCTCACACTGACGTACCCCTATGCAATTGAGGCTTGTAACTGCTTAAACCATCCCCATGCAGCCTGCCCACCCAGAAACATTGGCGATAATCTCTGTACTACCCAACTGGTGACCAACAAACTGGGTGCTATCATCCTGACCACCCAGCAACTGGCAAGGCACTCACATCACACTCAAACTAGTGACCAGTAAGAACAATCCCTGCACGCACGCCCAAGTTGCTGGTCAAACAGATACATCACCTCACCAGCAATAACAGCTACATCTTCAGCTATCTTGCAAGACCAGCAAACAGAGACCTGCACTCATGTACCCGAATTGTGCCCTACTCACTTGGAAACAGGTGGTGAGAGCTCCCATGCAGCCAGAGTACTGACCAGAGTAGCATGCACACTCTGGCTACTTGGATATAATGAAACAAAACAAAACCCCTGAAAACCAGGATGCAGCAAACAAACATACAGTAAATAAAGCATCTTAATGTCTTGAAGACAACCAAAACAAAATAAACACATCTGTTAACAATGAGTTGATTCTGACTCATTGTGACCCTATAGGACACAGGAGAACTGCCTCATAGGGTTCCCAAGGAGTGGCTGGTATACTCAAACTGCCAACCTTTTGGTTAACAGACATGCTGTTAACCTCTGCACTACTAGGGATTCTTGAAGACAATACACAGTAAAGAAGCAAGATAACTCCAGAAAGTGACCAAAACAGAGAACCAGAAAAGTTTCCAAGAAAGAAATAGTAATGGAGCTATCTGAAAAGAAATTCAAAACACTAACATACAAGGTTCTCCAGGAGATCAAGAAAAAGATCAAGGAAAACACAGAAAAAAAGCAAGAAAACACAACACAATAAAAGAATTCAGGATAACAAAAGCACAAAAATAAAGAGACAAAATAAATAGAAACGAAATGAAAACAGCAACTAGAAATTCAAGACTAACAATAAAATTTCAAAAATAGACAACTCAATAGAAGAACATAGGCATGGAACTGAATCAATGGAAAACAGAATCAGCCAAACAGAGGATAAATTCCTTGACACCAATTTGAGGAAAAATCAGAAAAAAATGAATGAACAATAATGAAAAACGCTAAGAATCATGTGGGACACTGTCAAGAGGAAAAATTTACATATGGTTAGAATTCCA
Source organism: Heterohyrax brucei (assembly GCA_028571685.1). Taxonomy (NCBI): domain Eukaryota; kingdom Metazoa; phylum Chordata; class Mammalia; order Hyracoidea; family Procaviidae; genus Heterohyrax; species Heterohyrax brucei. Next base: position 55,494,231 of record CM053141.1, on the reverse strand, counting down.
GAAAAGAAGGTGGCAAAAAAAGAAAAAACAAAAACCTGCAGAGAGAACTGTTGAAAATTTGCTGGCTGAAAAATTCCTTAACTATGAAAGATGAAACGATATGCATCTGAGAAGCTCCATAATCCTAACACAGAACAGACTCTAAAAGAAAGTCACCAAGACATATCATAATCAAACTTGCCAAGACTAAGAATAAAGAAAGAATCTTGACAGGAGCTTGGAAAAAATGAAAATTCACCTACAAAGGGGAATCAATTAAGACTATACTCTGATTGTTCAGCAAAAACCATGCAGGCAAAAAGGCAATGGGACAAAATACATAAAGCTTTGAAAGAAAAAAAAATTATGAACCAGTAATTATATATCCAGCAAAACTGTCTCTCAGGTGTGAAGGTGAAATTAGAATATTTCGAGGTAAAAAGAAATTAAGGAAATTTAACTTAAATAGTAAAGTAACTCCTTCAGACAGAGATCCCAAACATCACACAACAAACTTTGATTAGGACACAGGATAGCATCAGCCAGAAACAAACCCAGATAAAGAATTATCAAAATTAAAGCAATGCTAAAAGACTGAAAATCTGTAAATGATGACAACGTCACAACAAAAAGAAGGAAAAGCATTGCAAAATTTCATATAGAGGGAAAGTCAGTGCAATATCAGGAAATGTGTGATTACTTTGAAGTTAGGAAGATTAAAGTAAATTTCAAATTAACGGTGAAGAAAGTTAGCAAACCTTCTTATCAAAATAAAAAAGAAGAAAAACCTAAAGATTCAGTAAACACAAAATCAGTAATAATGAAATAAATGAAAATACGTGAACTAAAAGAACTCAGCTAGAAAATTAAGCAGACAAAATTGTCAATACCACATTAAAAAAAAGAAAAACTAAACGACAGCAGCAAACTAATGTCTATTGATAATTACACTGAATGTAAGTGATTTAAATATACCAGTAAAGAAATAGAAAGTGGCAGAACGGATAGAAAAACATGACCTACCAATATGTTGTCAACAAGAGATGTACCTTAAAAACAAAGACACAAAACCCACTGCCATTGAGTCCATGCTGACTTACAGCAACCCTATAGGACAGAACAGAACTGCCCATGTAGAGTTTCCAAGGAGTGCCTGGTGGATTTGAACTGCTGATCTTCTGGTTAGCAGACATACCACTTAACCACTATGCCACCAGCGTTTCTGCAAAGACACAAGTAAACTTAGATTTAAAGGACTGAAAAAAATATATCAACCAAACAACAACCAACAAAACAAAAGAAGACAAAACAAAAAAATCAGGAGTGGCAATATCAATCTCTGATAACATAGAGTTTAAAACAAAAACCACCATAAAAGCTAAGAAAAGACATTATATAATGATTAGTCAATGCACCAAGAGAATATAGCTATAAATAAATATATATACACCTAATGATAGGATTTAGTTTGGTTTTGATAATGTCAGGTTGGAAACACTGGTGGCATAGTGGCTAAGAGCTATGACCGATAACTGAAAAATTGACAGTATAAATCCACCAAGGGCTCTTTGGAAACCATATAGAGTAGTTCTACTTTGTCCCATAGAGTTGCTATGAGTCAGAATAGAGGTCTTAGATAGGTGAAGCATTCCTGAACAAATCAGGGAGCCTCACATTACCTGATCTCAGAACCTACTATGCATCCATGGTTGTTAAAACAACCTGGTAAAGGTCCTGTGACAGACTCCTAGACCAATGGAACAGAATTGAGAACCCAAATGTAAACTCATCCAACTATGGATTGCTAATCTTAAAGAGCCTAAGTCTATTAAATGTGGAAGGGATAGTCTCTTCAACAAATGGTGCCGGCAAAATGGAATGTCTACTTGTGGAAAAACAAAATAGGACTCATACCACATGCCACATATGCAATTTAACTCAAACACCTAAATAGAAAACCTTGAACAATAAAGACCATGACAGAAAAAATAGGGACAACTCCAGGGGTCCTAAAATGTGGCATAAATGAAATACTAAACATAACTAAAAATGTACAAACATCAAGAGATGAAGTAGATAAATAAGAACTCCTAGAAATTAAAACGCTTGATGCTCACTCAAAAGACTTCCCCAAAGAAGTCAAAATAAAACTTATGGATTGGGAAAACTTTTTGGCTATGCTGTAACCAACAATGGTCTAATCTCTAAAACTGATAGAAAACTTCAATACCCCAACAACCTAAAGACAGTCCAGTTAAAACATAGGCAAAGCATGTGAACAGACACTTCACTGAAGAAGACATTCAGGTGGCTAACAAATCCATGAAGAAATATTCTGGATCATTAACCATTAGAGAAATGTAAATCCAAACTACTATGAGATATCTCACTCCAACAACAAAGGCTATAGTGAAAAAAACAAAACAACAACAAAAAAACAGAAAATAAATGTTGGCGAGGTGTGGGAATATAGGAACTCTTACATTGCTGGTGGGAAAGTAAAACCGTGTTTAATCTCTATGGAAAATGGCCTGAAGTGTCCTTAAAATTCTAGAACCAGAAATACCACTTGATGCAGCAATCTCATTGCTGGGTATACAACCTGAAGAAATGACAGCCATGACATGCATAGATGTATCTATGCACATTCACTATAGCATTATTCACAATAGCAAAGATGGAAAGAACGTAAGTGTCCATCAATGGGAGAATAGATAAACTGTGCTGCGTACACACAGTGAAATAATGCTCAATGATAAAGAATAACAACGAATCTGTGCGGTATCTCTCTGTGTGGGTGGTGTCGGAGGATGTTATGCTAATGAAATAAGTTAATCATAAAAGGACAAATATTGTATGACACCACTATTGTAAATAAACAAGAAAAGGTATGCATGCAAAGGAGGGAAAAGCTTTGATGGTTGCTACGAGTGGGAGGGAAAGTGACTAACTAGGTTGTTGTTGTTAGGTGCCGTAGAGTCAGTTCTGAGTCATAGAGACTATGTACAATGGAACAAAACACTGCATCGTCCCCTGCCATTCTCACAATCTTTGTTACTTTGAAGCCTGTTGTTGCAGCCTCTGTGTCAATCCACCTTGCTGAGGGTCTTCCTCTTTTTAGTTGACCCTTTACCATGTATAATGTCCTTCTTCAGGGGCTGATTTCTTCTGATAACATGTCCAAAGTTTGTGAGATGTAGTCTCACCATTCTTGCTCCTAAGGAGCATTCTTGTACTTCTTCCAAGACAGATTTGTTTGTTCTTTTGGCAGTCCATGGTATATTCAATATTCTTCAACTACAAGACAATTCAAAGCTGTCAGTTCTTCTTTGGTCTTTCTTACACTGTCTAGAGCTTTCCTTTGCATATGCAGCCGTTGAAAACATCATGGCTTGAGTCAGGCTAACCTTAGTCCTCACAGACACATCTTTACTTTCTAACACTGTGAAGAGGTGTTTTGCAGCAGACTTGCCCAATGCAATTCATCCTTTAATTTCTCGACTGTTGTTTCCACGGGCATTGATTGTGGATCCAAGTAAAATAAAATCCTTGAAAACTTCAATATTTTCCCCATTTATTGTGATGTTGCTTGTGGATCCAGTTGGGAGGGTTTTTATTTACTTTATGTAAAGGTATGATCCATACTGAAGGCTGTAGTCTTTGATCTTCAGCTGTAAGTACTTTGAGTCCTTTTCACTTTCAGCAAGCAAAGTTATCTCATCTGCATCTAGTAGGCTGTTAGTGAGTCTTTATTCAACCCCGAAGCCACATTCTTCTTCATATAGTCCAGCTTCTTGGATTATTTGCTCAACATACGGAATAAAATGGTGATGCACGTCCTTCCTGATTTTAAACCATGCAATATCTGCTTTTCTGCTTGAACAACTGTCTCTTTGCTTATGTACAATTAAGTATTCTGGAATTCTGATTCTTTACAATGTTGTCCATAATTTGTTATGATCTACACAATCAAATACCTTTGCATAGTCAATAAAACACAGGTAAACATCTTTGTGGTATTCTCTGCTTTAGCCAACATTTATCTGGCATTACCAGTGATATCCCTTGTTTCATGTCCTCTTCTGAATCTGGCTTGAATTTCTGACAGTTTCCTGTCAATGTATTGCTGCAATTGCTTCTGTGTAATCTTCAGCAAAATTTTACTTCTGTGTGATGGTAATGATATTGTTTGATAATTTCTGCATTGTGATGGATCACTTTTCCTTGGAATGGGCACAAATAGGCATCTCTTCCAGTGGGTGAGAGAGGTAGCTATCTTCCAATTTTTTTTTTTTTCTTCCAGTGCTGAATCTGTTTGTTGAGACATTTTAGTTGGTATTATGTCAATTCTTAGTCTGAGCGTTTTTTTTTTTTAAATGCCAATGCTTTTAGCTCAGCTTGGACTGCCTTCTTCAGCATCATAGGTTCTTTATCATAAGCTAACGCCTGAAGTGGTTGAACATCAACCCATTGTTTTTGGTGTGGTGAATCTGTACGGTCCTTTCTTCTTTTAATACTTTACCTGTAAAATTCTTCAATATTGTAACTCAAGTCTTGAATTTTCTCTTCATTTCCTTCAGCTTAAGAAATGTTGAGTGCAGTCTTCCTTCTCGGTGTCCTAATTCTACGTCTTTGTGCACTTCTTTCTTTAAAAAATTCCTTATTGTACTTCACATGAAGGTTGACAGAACGAAGTAGGTTCTCATTAAACAGAACACATATTGTTTTATAACAGTGGTTAACAACCCCACAAAATGTCAGTACTCATTTCTGAAACTTGTGTTCCCTATTACCAGCTTTCTTGTCTGTCCTGCCTCTGGTACCTGCCCAGGGACGGCGCGCCCCCTCTGTCTCATTTTGTTTTATGGGCCTGTCCAATCTTTAGCTCAAGGGTGAAACTCCCAAGTGACTTCATTATTGAGCAGAGAGGGTGTCTGTGGACCATACTCTCAGGTTTTCTCCAGAGTTTGTTAGGCCAGCCATCTGGGCTTTCTTTTTTCAGTTCGAATTTTGTTCTACATTTTTCTGCAGCTGTCTAGGACCCTCTGTTGTGATTCCTGTGAGAGCAGCCATTGGTGGTAGCTGGGCACCATTTAGTTGTACTGGATTCAGTCGGCTGGAGGCTTTTGTAGACGTGGTCCCTTAGTCTTTTGGACTAACTTTTCCCTTATGCCTTTTGCTTTATTCTTCATTGCTCCCAAAGGGGTGAGAACAGCAGATTACTTTAGACAGCTGCTCACAGGCTTTTAAGACCCCAGGTACTACTTAATGAAGTAGAATGCAGAACACTTTACTTATTAACTATGTTTTGCTAGTTGAGCTAAGTATTCCGTGAGACTGAGATCTCTACAGCTCTCAGGCCAGCAATTCATTCCATAAGGGAGTTTTCTGTTATCTGTGGAGCCTCCCTATAGCTCTTTGGACATTTCATTATAGTCTTTTACTTTGTCTCCTTGAGGTGCCCTTTGAAATCTTCCATTCAACTCTTTTATCGTTTCTTTCTTTCTCTTTAGCTACTTGATGTTCAAGAGCAACTTTCAGAGTTTCTACTGACATCCACTTCGGTTTTTCTTCCTGTTGTTTTAATGATGTTTTGCTTTCTTCACGTATGATGTCCTTAATGTCATTTCACAGCTTATCTGGTCTTCAATCACTAGTGTTTAATGTGTCAAGTCTATTCTTGATATGATCTCTAAATTAAGGTGGAATATAGGCAAGGCCATACTTTGGCTCTTGAGGAATTCAGTTTTTTTCAACCACACCTTGAACTTGCATATGAGCAACTAATGGTCTGTTCCACAGTTGACCACTCTCCTTATTCTGATTGATGGTAGTCAGTTTTTCCATCATCTCTTTCCATAGGTGCAGTCAGTTTGATTCCTGTGTATTTCATCTGGTGAGGTCTATGTGCATAGTCACCATTTATTGTGTTGCAAAAAGATATTTGCAGTGATGAAGTAATTAGCATTGTAAAATTTTAACACATGATATCTGGATTCATTTCTGTCACCAAGGCCATATTTTCCAAGTACTCTTCCTTCTCCAGAAACCCTGGTGGCATAGTGGTTAAATGCTACAGCTACTAACCAAAAGAATGACAGTTCAAATCTGTCAGTCACTCCTTGGAAACTCTATGAGCCATTTTGATTCAGTTCTATAGGGTCACTACAGTTAGAATAGACTTGACAGCAGTGGGTTTCTTACTTTCAACTTTCACATTCTAGTTGCCAGTAATTATCAATGCATCTTAGTTGCTTTTTTGATCAGTTTTGGACTGCAGAAATTGGTAAAAATCTTTAATTTCCTCATCTTTGGCATTAGTGGTTAGTGCATAATTTTGAATAATAGCCATATGTACTGATCTTTCTCATAGGCATATGGATATTATCCTATCAGCAACAACGTTATACTTCAGAATAGATCTTGAAATGTACTTTTTGGTGATAAATGTAACGTCATTTCTTTTCTATTTGGCATTCCTGGCATAGTATAACACATGATTGTCCAATTCAAAGTGGCCAGTATCAGTCCATTTCCACATGGCAAAGCCTAGGATACTGATGTATATGCATTACATTTCCTTTTTGATAAGTTCTAATTTTCTTATATTCACACTTCGTACATTCCATGTTCTAGTTACTAACAGATATTTGCAGCTGTTTCTACTCATTTTCAGTTGTGCCACACCATAAAATCAAGATTCTGAAAGCCTGACTCCATTCATGTATTAAGATTTACTCTACTTTAAGGAGGCAGCTCCTTAAAGTTGTATGTTGAGTCTTTCCAGCCTCAGGGGTTTATCTTTCATCACCATATCAGACAATTATTCACTGTTGTTTGTAAGATTACGCTGACTAAATTTTTAGGTGAAGACCTACAGATCCTTTTCTTTCTATTTTAGTTTGGAAGCTCTGCTGAAAGCTGTCCAGTATTTGTGATCCTGAAAGCATTTGAAATCCTGGTGGCATAGCTTCCAGGATTATATCCACATGCACTCTACCATGGTATGACAAATTGACAGATGAGGACACAGATAGATAGGTATGCTAAAGAAGTGTGGGAGGACACAATGGAGCACACCTACCTGCAGATACAAGTTTGATTGTGGATAGCTCTACATACATAATTGTCGGTGCTGCATGTATATTAAAAAAGGCAGTAGAGCCCACAAGGGGATGGCCAGAGAAACTTCTTATATATAACCAGACACCTAGCTGAATGAAGTTCCTAGGCTTGAGGGTGAGGAGTCATAGACTTGGGGACATCTATGTCAATTGGAATAATCCATAAAGACAATATTCTTTCTTTGGTGAGGAGCATCTGGTGAGCATTTGGTGAGTAGCATCTTCAAAGCTTCTGAGCAGCCAACTAAGATACCACTTTTGGTCTCTTCTTGTCCAGAGCAAAGGAGAGTGAAGAAATCCAAGGACTAAAGGCAATAATCAGTCCAAAAGAGTAATAGACCACATGAACCACAGCTTATTCTATGCTAAGACGGGAAGAACAGTATTGTGCCTGTTTATACTACCTGCTATTCTGACTGGAATCACAGCAGAGGGTACTGCACAGAGAGGGAGAAAAATGTAGAACAAAAAATGGAATTCACGTAAAAGACCAGACTTAACTTTTCTGACAGAGGTTGGAGGAACCCCCAAAAGTGTGGCACTGAGACACCTCTCTGACTTGGAAGTGAAGGCATTCCTGGAGACCACCTTTCAGCAAAACAATAGTCAGGCCCATAAAATAAACAAAAAACACTGAGGAGGAACATGTTCTTTAGAATCATCAATTGCATGAGATCAAAAGGCCATTTGCCAAAAAGCAAAGATGAGAAGGCAGGAAGGGGTAGAAAAGCTGATCAAAAGGAAATGGGGAACCTACGGTGGAAATGGGGAGAATGCTGACACATTTGTGAGGAACACAACCAGTATTGTGTATAAACTGTTGAATGGGAAACAAAATTTGCTCTGTAAACTTCTCACCTAAAGCTCAGTAAAACATTTTTAAAAAATCTGCATGAGTAAAAACAAAGTTTGTTATTATAAGGCCGCTATCAGTCAGAATTGACTAGACACAAGTTGGGTTCACTATATTATATGCAGCTACTGTGATGGATGCTTTTGATCCTCAAGAGAACCAAAGAGGAGATGGGTGTGACCTCTTCCCTTAACCAGCCAAAAGCTAACTAGTTGCTTTGGAGTTGATTCCCACTCATGATCACTCCACATGTGTCAGAGTAGAAACCATGCTGTATGGGATATTCAATTTTTCAGAGGTAGATTGTCAGTCCTTTCTTCCAAGGTGCTTCTGGGTGCACTTGAACTTCAACCTTTTTTGTTAGCAGCCAAGCGTGTGACCAGTTTGCACCACTCGAGGACTCCTTCTTCTGTTAAGGAGTGTTTAATTAGGTAGAGAACCAAGGCATGAAATGACAATGGGCTGGTTCCAAAGCAACCCAAAACCAAGCAAATGACAGTGAGATATGTGATATGCATGATTTCTAAGGGAATTCAAGACAGTAAAATATTGTCTGTGGATCTGTTAGCTAAACTAGTCAAGTACTTTATATTTCCAAGACAGAAATATTTTTCTCTTCTAGATTTCATGTACTTTGTTGTTGCTGAGAATATACACAACTAAACATACACCAATTTGACAGTTTTTACACATACAATTTAATGACATTGACTACATTCTTTTTGTTCAAACACTCTCACACTCTTTCTCTGAGTTGTTCCTCCCTCATTAAAGAAACACTTGCTGTCCCCTAAAGTTCCCATCTAAACTCTTGAGTTGCTGTTATCAATTTGATTCTATATAAATAGTTTTTAAAACAGCATAATACACAAGGCCAGCCCTTTTTACCTGCCAAGCTAACCTGGTGTTCAGTTTTAAGATGACTTCAGTGTATATTTTTAGTTTAAGGTTTAAAGACTATCTCAGCAGTAGTTTCGTGGGTTCATCTAACCTCCATGGTTTCAGACAGTCTAGAGTCCATGAGAAATTTAAATTGTGTTCTGCATCTCCCTTGCTTTGGTCAGGAATTTTCTATGGAATATTTTTTAAATTTCGCTTTAAGTGAAAGTTTACAATTCAAGCCAGTTTGTCATACAGAAGCTTACACACAGAGTTATGTTACCCTAGTTGTTCTCCCTACAATGTGACAGCACACACTGCGTCTCTACCCTGTACTTTGGTACCCGTTCAGCCGGCTCCTGTCCCCCTCTGACCTCTCGTCTTGCCTCTGGTCAGGAGCTGCCCATGTAGTCTCATATATTTACTTGAGACAAGAAACATTCTGTTTTCTTTTTTAAAGTACACAATTATTATTATTTATTTTTATTGTACTCTAGATGAAGGTTTACAGACAAAGTAGCTCACATTAAACAACTATTACGCATATTGTTTTATGACCTTGGCTAACAACCTAACAACAGGTCAACACACTACCTTCTAAACTCTGGGTTCCCTATTACCAGCTTTTCCCTCCTGCCTTCCAGTCCTTGCCACTAGGCTGGCCTGCCCCTTAAAGATCATTTTCTTTTATGGGCTTGTCCAATCTTTGGTTGAAGAGTGAACCTCAGGAATGACTTCATTACAGAGCTGAATGAACATCCAGGGAGCATACTCTCAGGGTTTCTCAGTCTCTGTCAGATCAGCAAGTCTGATCATCTTTTTTTTTTTTTGATCATGTATTTGTGTACTTATTTATTGTGATTGAAAGTGTATAATCCAGTTTAAATTTGCATGCCTGACTATGTGCAGCTCCTACTGCTTTCCTTGCCCAGTGACAGCACACTTCTCCTTCCTGTTCCTTACAAGTCAAATCCTCTTAACAATCCCTTGTCCCCTCTTTTCCACCCTCTCCACTCCCGTCTAATAGGAGGCCTGTAGGACTACATCCTATAGATGCATAGAGCCATTAAGTGCACACACAGTATGGTCACTGTGTTATGGTCACTGTGTTGCCGAGTCCAATCCATCCCTGTTAGAGGAGTTGACTTCAGTAACGATTTATGAACAGGGGCAGCATCAAGTTCAAAAGCCATGCTCCCCGGGGAACCCCTAGGCCTTTGTACCATCAACTGAGGTCTTTTAGTGGAGTTCTCAGGATGCACCCTTTTTTTATTCTCATATTGCCACTGGGATACTGGAGCCTGTATCAAGACTTCATTTCTCCTACTGACTGAGTAGTGTTCCATTTTATGTATGCACCACATTTTGTTCATCCATTGCTCTGTGGTTGGGCCTTTAGAGTGTTTCCATCTTCGGCTATTTAGTGCTGTAATGAACACTAGTCTACAAGTCTCTGCTTTTAAGTCTCTGGGAGTATATAATCTAGCAGTCAAATTGCTGGGTAATATGACAGCTCTAGTTTTAGTTTTTTAGGAATTGTCACACTGTTTTCCATAATGGCTATACCATTTTGCATTCCCACTAGCAATACACAAGGGTTCCAAATTCCCCACAACATTCCCTGTCAACATTTGCTGTGTTTTGTTTACCCTTTTTACTTTATCATCCTAAGCCAAAGCAAAGCCACTGCTGTCAAGTTGATTTCAACTCACAGTAATACTATAGGACAGAGTAGAAGTGCCCCAAAGAGTTTCCAAGGAGCTCCTGGTGTATTTGAACTGCTGACCTTTTGGTTAACAGATTGTGAACTTAACCACTAGACCTAGTGGGAGTGAAATGGCATCTCACTGTGATTTTTTTTTTTTTTTTTAACATTTTATTGTGTTCAGTGTAAAAGCTTAGATGGTAAATCAGGGTTCCTTTTAACAATTTTTGCACAGTTTGTTCCATGACACTGGTTACAATTTTTTTACAATGTGAGAAGAGTCTCATTATTTCCATTCTTTTGTTCCATTCCCATTATTCTAGCTTCTCTGCTCTTCCTCGGCTCCTTATCTTTGTTTTCAGGTAATTGTTGACTGTTAGGTCTCATATAGTCATAGGGAGCACAGTATTCATGAGTGATACTGTTTATTTCATATGTCAATCTATTGTATAGATGAAAGGTGACCACTGGGAGTAGATTCAATTCCAAGTTTAAAGGATTTCTTAGGGAATCAATCTCAAGTGTTCCTCTCATCTCTATTGGTCCAGGAAGTCTGATCTTTTATTTTTTTAGCAGTTTGAGGTTTGTTCTACATTTTTCTCCCTTTCTTTCTGGGACCTTTTATTTTGTCCCTGTTTAGAGTGGTCAATAGTGGTAGTCAGACACCACCTTGTCTTTCTCATTTCATGCTGTTTGAGGCTGTGGTTCACAAGGGCTATTAGTCCAGTGGACTATTTTCTTTTCTAAGTCTTTCATTTCCTTCATTATCTTTAGATCCAGATGAGTAGAGATCAATAATTCTATTTTAGACCGTTGCTCAAAAGCTTTTAAGACCCTAGATAGTACTCACCAAACTATATTATGTTATGAACAGTATGCAGTATGCACTATATGATACTAATTGATTCAGTTGTCCTGTGAGACTTGGTGCTAAGCTTTCAAATCCAGTAATCCAACTCCAAGAGGTGTTTATGTCTAGGAAGTGTCTGTGTCCCTTACATGCTTTATTATACATATAAATAATACGTGTGGCATGCATATATACATACACCTACAGATATTGCTCTACATGCACACTCATATGTACAGTCCTAGACATGTAAATGCATACATGTCTATCTATGTAACCACACAAGTACTTTTTTGATTGTTATGATTTCTGTTGCAAAATTGTATGTTATAGCATTTACCACAATTTTTTTTAAACTATTTTATTTTATTTGTTGTTGAGAATAGGTTCCTTATACCTGCATTTTTCTTGGTGTCTTCATTTACTTTGGGAAAGTTGTGTAGACTTCACCCATATATGTACTGTCTCACTCATCACCAAAAATAACAAGAGCATACTATTTAGAAAGTGATTCCTTTCTCTTCTCCCATTATGGGTACCATCAGAGAATGTTGCTTTCTGTGTGCATACCTGTCCTTGACATTTTATAAAAACAAGACTACACACTGTCCCTTTGCGATTAGCTTATTTCATTTAGCATAATGTTCTACAAATTCATTCACATTATGTTTCTTAGACTCCTTGTTATTCTTCATAGGTGCATAGAATTCCATTGTATGTGTGTACTATAATTTGCTTATCCATTCAGCTGTCAGTTTGTTTCCGTCTTTTTGCCATTGTGAATCATACTTCAATGAATATAGGTATGTATATATTTATACCGTTTCAGAAGGTAACATATGATCAGAAACCCATGTTTTGAAGGAAAAAGTATAAGCTGCACTGAAGGCACTGGCATAAAAAAAGGCTCCAGGAACTGATGGGAAAACCAACTGAGATGCTCCAACCAGTGGACGCAGTACTGGAAGTACTCACTCATCTATGTCAAGAAATTTGAAAGAGAATTTTCCCAACCAACTGGTGGAAGAGATTTGTATTTATGCCTATACCCAAGAAAGGTGATCCAATAAACATGATCCTACCAAATGTGAAAATTGTCCAGTAACATCATTAAGAACACAGGTAAGTAAAATTTTGCTGAAGATTATTCAAAAGCAACTGTAGCAGTATATATCAACAGGGAACTGCTAGAACATCAGGCCAGGTTTAGAAGACGTGGAACCAGGGATATAACTGCTGATGTCAGAAGGATCTTGGCAGACTATCAGAAAGATGTTTATCTGTGTTTTTATTGACAATGCAAAGGCATTTGACTGCGGGTGGATCATGATAGATTATAGATAACATTGCAAAGGATGAGAATTTCAGAACACTTAATTGTGCTCATGAGGAACCTGTATGTGAATCAAGAGGCACTTATTTGAACAGAACAAAGGGACACCACATGGTTTAAAGTCAGGAAAGGTGTCTGTCAGGGTGGTATTGTTTCACCATACATATTCAGCCTGTATACTGAGCAAATAATCTGAGAAGCTAGACTACATGAAGAAGAACAGAGTGAAGACTCAGTAACAATCTGTGTTATGCAGTTGATACAATCTTGCTTGTTGAAAGGGAAGAGGACTTGAAACATTTACTGGTGAAGATCAAATACTATAGCCGTCAACAGGTATTACACTTCAACATAAGCAAAACAAAAATCCTCACAACTGGACCAGTTAGCAACATCATGATAAATGAGGAAAAGATTGAAATTGTCAGGATTTCATTTTACCTAGATTCATGGTCAATGTCAATGGAAGCACAGTCGAAAAACCAACAAAATGAATCACACTGAGCAAAGTTGCTACAAAAGATCTGTTTAAAGTGTTGAAAAGCAAAGATGTCACTCTGAGGACTAAGGGTGAGCCTTACCTAAGCCACAGTGTTTTCAACAACTTCCTATGTGTGCAAAAGCTGGAAGATGAATAAAGAAGACCCCCCCCCAAAAAATTGAATTGTGGTGTTGGAGAAGAATATTGAATATACCATGGACTGTCAAAAGAATGAACATCGGTCTTGGAAGAAGTACAACCAGAAGGTTCATTGAAAGCAAGATGGGGAGACTATGTCTCACGTACTTTGGACGTGTTACCAGGAAGGGTCAATCCCTGGAAAAGGACATCGTGCTTAGTCAAGTAGAAAGTCAGTGAAAAAGAAGAGGATGCTTTGTCAGACAGTTTGACACAGCAGGTGCAACAATAGCCTCCGCATAGCAACAATCATGAGGATAGTGCGGGACCAGGCAGTGGTTTGTTTTATTGTGCATGTAGTTGCTATGAACCAGAACTGACTCGATGGCACGTAACATCAGCAACAACTCATCTTAATATATGCTCCAAAGAGTAGTGAATAGCTTTTCCCTGGAGATAAAGGTTTGACTACTGCTGATCTGCCAGTTTGTCTTACTGTATTGGCTTTTTTGTGATATTGGAAGTTATATCACCAATATTTCAAAAATGAGCAGGGTCACCCATGGTAGACAGGTTACAGGGGAACTTTCAGATGAAGACAGACTAGGAAGAATTTGGTTATCTGCTTCTAAAAAACCTGGCCAGAAAAACCTTATGAAGAGCAGCAGAACATGGTCTGATATAGCACTGGAAGATGAGCCCCTATGATTGGAAGGCACTCAATAAATGCTTGGAGAAGAGCTTCCCGCTTAAAGTAGAGTTGACCTTAATGATATGAATGGAGTCAAACTTTCAGGATCTTCATTTGCTGATGTGGTGATTCAAAATGAGAAAAAAAAAAATAGCTGCAAACATTCGTTAGCAAATGGAACATGAACTGTGTGAAGTATAAATCAGGGAAAACAGAAAAGCTGCCAAAAATGAAGTGAAACACTGGAAGATCAATTTCCTAGGCATCACTTAGGTGTAGTGGACTGGTATTGGCCATTCTGAATTGGAAAAGTGTATGGTATACTATGCTTGAAAAGGAAAGTCATCAGATCCGTTGTCAATAAGAACATTTCAAGATAGGATAACATCCATACCCCTACAAGGAAGAGTAGTTGATACTACTATCTTTCAAATTTATCGACCAACCACAAAGGCCAAAGACGAAGAATTTGAAGATTTCTATCAAGTTCTGCTGTCTCATATTGATCCAACATGCAATCTGGATACATTAATAATTACTGGTGATTGTAATGTGACAGCTGGAAACAAAGAAGAAGAATCAGTAGTTGGAAAACGTGACCTTGGCAATTTGGAAAGAGACAATGAAGAAACCGCTACTATCAGTCAGAAAAATGCCAGGGATGAGCTTTGAAGCATACCATCAATTGCTCATATGCAATTTCAAGTTGAAGATGAAGAAAACCAAAACAAGTCCATGGGAGCCAAACAAGACAACCCTGGTGGCACAATGGTTAAGAGCTATGGCTGTTAACCAAAAGGTCAGCAGTTGGAATTCGTCAGGTACTCCTTGGAAATCCTATAGGACATTTCTGCTCTATCCTGTAGGGTTGATATAAGTTGAAGTTGACTGGACAGCAACAGGTCTGGTTGTTTTGTTGACAGCTGAAGTACAAACTTGAGTATATGCCATCTGAATTCAGAGACCATCTCAAAAATATATTTGATGCACTGAACACTTATGACTAAAGATGAGGCAAATTGTGGGATGATGTCAAGGACATTGTATATGAAGAAAGCAAAAGTCACTAAAAAGGCAGAGTAGGAAAAAAGACAAAGAAAAAAAAAAACCCACAACTGATGTCAGAGAAGAATCTCAAACTTGCTCTTCGACGTAGAGTAGCTAAAGAGAGAGCAAGAAATATGAATAAAAGAACAGAGCAGATGGTTTCGAAGGGTGGCTCAGGGAGACAAAGTATTAAAGTATTATGATATGAGCAAAGACCTGGAGATAGAACACCAAAAAGAAGGAATATGCTTGGCATTTCTCAAGCTGAAAGAGTTGAAGAAATAGTTCAAGCCTCGAGTTGCAATATTGAAAGATTCTACGGTCAAAAAAGTGAAGGATCCAGGAAGCATCATTAGTACTACCTGCAAGTAAAATTTTGCTACAGATCATTCAAAAATGTTTGCAGCAGTGCCTTGACAGGAAACTGCCAGATGTTCAAGCTAGATTCAGAAGACGCAGAAAGATGGATACCATTGCTGCTGTTGGGCTGAAAGCAGACAACACCAGAAAAGTATTTACCTGTGTTTCATTGACAATGCAAAACATTTGACTGTGTGGAGCCTAACAAATTATGGCTAACTTTAAAAAGTGTGGGAATTCCTGAGCATTTAATTGTGCTCATGAAAAACACATACATAGATCATGGTATTGGCCGATACCGTATCAAGCTAGGGGGATTCTGCGTGGTTTAAAATCAGGAAAGGCATTTGTCAGGGTTTTATGCTTTCAGATCTGTATACTGAGCCAGTGATCCAAGAAGCCGGACAGTAGGAAGAATGTGACAAGAGGATTGAAGGAAGATGCATTAACATTCTGTTATGCAGGTGAACACAATCTGGCATGCTGAAAGTGAAAGGAATTTAAAGCGCTTACTGTTGAAGATCAGCAACTACAAGTCTTCAGTACAGATTACAACTGAACACAGAGAAAGCAAAAATCCTTACTACTGGACCAGTAAACAACATTATGACAAACAGAAAATATTGAAGTTGTCAAAGATTTCCATTTATTTGGATCCATGACAAATGACTGTGGAAGCAGCAGTCAAGAAGTAAAACCCTGTGTTCCATTGAGCAAATCTGCTGCAAAAGACCTCTTAAAAGATCTGAAAAGCAAAGAGGACATTTTGAGGACAAGGTGGGCCTTCACATATGCATGTGAGTCCTGGGCAGTGAACAAGGAAGACTGAAGACTTCATGCCTTTGGACTATGGTATTGGTGAAGAATGTTGAATATTCTATGGACTGCTAGAAAAACAAACAAATTTGTATTGGAAGAAGAACAACCTGAATGTTTATTAGAAGAAAGATGGCAAGATTTAGTCTCAGGTACTTTGAACATGTTATCTGGAGGGAGTAGGCCCTGGGGACTGACATCATACTTAGTGAAGTAGAACATTGGAGAAAAAACGAAGACCCTCAAAAATGTTGGCTGACACAGTGGCTGTAACAATGAGCAACGATTGTGAGGTTGGTGTAGGTTGGGGCATTATTTCATTCCGTTGTGCACAGGATTTTCATGGGTGGAACTGAATCAACAGCATCTAACAACAACGATGGCTTTAGGACAAGAAATTTGGGGTCATGGTTTGATATTTTCAGTGTCTAAGCAAAATTGTACTAGGGAACTTATTTTACTTCCATATGGACCAAGCATTTTAAAATAAAATGTTTTTAAACCCATGAACACTTGGTTTGATTGCATTTCCAAACTGTTCCACAGCAAGTTGAGGTTGCGGACGAGATCAATTGTGTTTGAGGTTTTATATACCATTCTGCCACGTGGAAAGTAATCCATATGTATTGAATGAATGAATCCTGATTCAGTTCAAGGAGATGTTAAACATTTCTTGGTAAAACTGCTGGCAGGTGGAGTCTAGACAGGATTTTCCTTCTCAACTGAAAACAGAGAATCCTTATTGTTGTAAGGTGCTGTTAAGTTGATTCCAATTCATAGGAACTCCATTTGACATAGTACAAATGCCCGATTTCCTGAGCTGTAATCTTTATAGCAGCAATTCACCAGGCCTTTTCTCCCTTGTTAACCTTGGTACCATAGTGGATAAGTGCTACGGCTGCTAACCAAAAGATTGGCAGTTGAATCTGCCAGGCACTCCTTGGAAACTCTATGACGTGGGTCTACTCTGTCCTGTAGGGTCACTATGAGTCAGAATCGACTCAGTGGCGGTGGGCTTGGTTTTGGTTTCCCCTTTGGATCCACGGAATGGATTTCTATTGCCAGCTTCCTTTAGAGAATCCTAGTTAAAGACTTTCACCTATATAGACTCTCTGGAGTCTGTAAAACAAGGCAACAGAAAAATTCAGGAATTTTTTTGCCCTTTATTCTTCCTACCAGCTCTTTCAATCAGAATGCTATCTCCTTAAATTTATGCAAAATAATTCTCAGAATGTTTTAGAAATGTGCACTATTAATGTTCATAAATTTTCTGAAAAGTAAGGGGTAGGTCTAAGACTATGAACTTATTTATTTGAAATGAATTTTCCTGGAAAGTTATTTTAAAAGGACAACCAGTATCTTTACTTTCCATTAATTACATATATCCACTTGGTACAAATAGTAAACAATTTTTATTTGTTTTATAAAGTAGTGATACATATTTCAAAGTGATTTGTGCATCAGAGGAGAATGTGGTAACATTTGTGGTATACTTAGTCTTCGGAAGTTTCTTGGAAAATAGCCAGAATTTCCAAATTGAAGGTCAGGACTTCTACCAGTGATAGATAGGACTTAAAAAATCACCCTCTGGAATTAAGACTCCCTCGTAGCCTGTCTCCATTTCCTCCAACTGTTAGAACATATTTGAAAAATGAAAATTAGCTGGTAGATTAATTCTGACCCTGTAGAACTCTGGAATACTGCCTTCTATTGGATCTTACTCAAAGTTAGATGTTGGGAATTCCAGTAGAAACTTAGGGTCAAGGGATGGGTTAAACACTGTATCATTTCTGAAATTTCTCTGAGTCAGTGATGAAAATGACAAGTTAGAATGCGAAGAGTAAGGGTCAAATGTGACTTACAGAAGATGCATTTATCATGTTATTTTTGTTTTCTTTTAATTATCAGGTCATGTTAGTAAGCAACGTATTTTCAAGGCAACTATAAACACACAAAAATTGTGTTAAAATGCAAAATAAAATTTATAAAATAAAAAAGGGTATAAACAGAATAATTAAACCTGTGAAGAACGGTGCATGTTCATTTACTATGTGGTAACCATGGTTTTTTAAAAAAATCATTTTTATTTTTACTACGATTAAGTGGAAGTATGCAATCAAATTCCGCATGCCCACCTATCTGCAGCTCCATCTGCTCTCCTCACCCAGTGACAGCACATTCTTCCTTTTCACTCTGTACTTCTAGTATCCTCTGAATGGGCACCTGTCACTTCGTCTCCACCCTCTTCTCTCCTATCTAGAAAGAAACCAGTAGGGCAGCCTCCTATAAATGTATAAACTCATAAAGTACACATACCATATGCTCACAGTGTGTCCCCAAATCCAGTCCATTCTTCTCTAAAGAGTTGACTTCAGTACTGGTTTCAGTTCAGGGCCAGCAGCAAGTCTAGTGGACATGTTCCCAGGGGACCCTCTGGGCTGTTGGACCATCAATTCTGGTCTTTTAGAAGAGTTCTTGAACTGCACATCTCTTTCTCTTGTACTGCCTCAGGGACTCTATATTGCGTCCCCATCAAAGCTGCCTTTGGTGGTGGCCCAGCACCATCTGATTCTTCTGGTCTCATACTGGTGCAGTCTCTCATTCATATGGGTCCTTCCGTCTCCTTGGCTCTTTTTTGCTCATGTCTTTGATGTTCTTAGTTGTCATCTATTGCAGATGACTTGGGACCATTTGGTGTACCTCAGATGGCAGCTTGCTAGATTTAAGACCCCAGACACAACTCACCAATGTGGGGTGGAGAAGACTCTCTTAGCTCCAGACTGGCTGTGCAAACTGACCTCAACATCCCCTGAAAGCATGGTCCCCAGGCCCCTATCCCTGCTACTGTATCCTTTGAAATACTGGGTCAAGTTTAGAAAACCTTTCAGTTTATGGTGTAGTCCAGTTATGGTGATCTACCCTCTACTGTATGCTGTCACTCCCTTCACCGAACCAAATTCCTGTTGACTGTCTGATCTATTTGAAATACTGGTAGCATAGTGGTTAAGTGCCATGGTTGCTAACCAAAAGGTTGGCAGTTCAAATCTACCAGGCACTCACTGAAGGCTCTATGGTGCAGTTCTACTCCATCCTGTGGGGTTGCTATGAGTTTGAATAGACTTGATGAGAGTGGGTTGGGTTTATTTAATCTATGAACATCCCTCTCTTTCATCTCCACTCTTATAGCCATCAAAGCCTAGCCTCTTTTCTTCTGTACTTAAATCCATTCGTAAGTCCTTAACAGCAGAGGTCTCATACAATACTTGTCCTTTTGCAGCTGAATGATTCATTCAGCATAATATCTTCTAGTTGACACCAGGTTATGAAATGCTTCCTAAAATCGTGATTGCTCTTTATCATTGCATAGTGTTCCATAGTGTATATGTACCATTGTTTGTTTACCCATTGTGACTGTAGTTTTGATGTTTGGTTTTGACTGTGATTAAGAAAAATAGCAACAGGTTTAAATGTAAACTTGCTGGAGCTTTTCTTCTGAATAACTGCATTCTTACATGAATATATTGGAAATATTCAGAAAATTCTGTCGATTTAGCCTGACACTTAGAGATCCTGTGGTGTAGTGGTTAAGTGCTATGGCTGCTAACCCAAAGGTTGGCAGTTCAAATCCAGCAGGCACTTCTTGGAAACTCCATAGGGAAGTTCTATTCTATCCTCTAAGTTTGCTATGAGTCAGAATTGACTTGATGGAAGTGTTTTTTGCTTGTCTGTTTGTTTGTTTTAACCCTGAAAATCAAGGCAGAAACAGTATCAGTGCTGTTATAGATTAAATTGTGTCCCTCAAAAGCATTTATTGTAAATCCAACTCCTGTTCCATTTGGGATTGAGTTTTCTTTGTTATGTTAGTATTACTGTAGGGCATGTCTGAATCAATTTCTTTTGAGATATAACAAGATCAGTTCAAGCACAGAGATAAAGCAGCTGAAGAGACAAGATCTTCCCCAAGAGCCAACCCAAAAACCCACTGCTGTTGAGTCAGGTCTGACTCATAGCGACCCTAGAGATCAGAGTAGAACTGCCCTATAGAGTTTCCAAAGAGTGCCTATTTGAACTGCCATCCTTTCAGTTAGCAAAGGTAGCACTTAACCCACTACATCACAGAGGATTTCCCCAAGAGCCAACAGAGAGAAAAAAAACCTTCCTCAGAAGCTGAAATCCTGAATTCGACCTTCTAGTCTCCTGAGAAAATGAATTGGTTCAAGTCACCCACTTGGGGTGTTTCAGTTATAGCAGAACCAGATAATCAGGACAAGTACCATGAGGGGCTCTGTGGTGCTGGTGCTGGTGGCAGTTTGAGAGGAGCCAATCTCCAAGAAAAGCCAGTCTTACAAGTAAGTGAGTAGCTTTGAGGTTTGTTTTGAGGACTATTTGTTTATGAGATGAATGATGTTGAATGAGAGAGCACCAGATATGATGTACCTTTCAAATATCCGTTCTGCAGCCAACATTCTGCTGTTAGAGATGCAAACTTTCAACTCAACAAACTTCCAGTCAGGAATTCTCTGTTAAAACCTAAGTTACTATCCGTAAATATTTGAATTATCCTCCGTAACGCAGGCTTTCTCCATTTGTGAGTCATCTTTGTGAGGATCGCTTGGCGGGTTTGTTACAAACATTGGCGCATAGCCCCACCCGGGCTTGTTTGTTCAAAATCTACAGATGGGGTGATGGCTGAGCCAGGATAATTCTTACTCTCAGTGAAGTTCTAGAATAACCGGAATGATAAATTGAGAGCCATCTGAGAATCAAATTCTTGAGAATATAGACTATGTATCTGGGGAAGGTGGCCAGAGAGTGCCAAAAGAGTGAGGCAGTATTGAGATGAGAGGTGGATGCCTAGGGCCAGTCCCTAGAAAAGTTCAAATTGTCTGGTCAGTGTCTCTGTGGCTACCGGCCCCCTACAGGAAAACAGAAGACAAGGAAACCCTTTGCTAGAGCGTAAGAATGCATGAAAAACCATGAATTCTCAGAAGTAATCTCCTTAATTTAACTGAGCCTTTAGCGGAAGAAGCTTTTCTTTTGTGCTGGCCCCAGTGACATGTGGTGTAGATCCAGATACGTTCTGGGTCTTGAGATCACAGTCTTTCTTTTGCAAACAGTTGCTAACAATCTGTCACTCCTTTGTATTAGAGCTGAGCCCATTTGCAAAAGTGGGGTATCAGCTGCTGTTGTTGTAGGTCCATTTCTGTTTTCCAGCAGGTGGGTGTGTCTATTTCTTTCCTTTCATCTCCATCCAGGCTTTCTTCTTTCATGCACTTTCCGGTTTGTCAAGCCAAGTATGCCTGTCGTGTTGGAACTCAGCCCTGGGACACTCACCAGCTTCTCTTTGTGTTAGTATCTCCCTTGACTAAGTTCCCACTCTTCCTTATCTTCCTAAAGCCTACAAGTCCATTCACATGGTGACCCACATGTCCTATTCGCTTTATCATGAGTGATCAAAGACTTCCAATTAACCTTGTAGCTTTACCTCTCTGTGTTTTTGCTTCATCTAGACTTGTCTAGTACTTTTCCATTATGCTACCTTTGTTGTTCCCTCTTTCCTCTTCCCATTATTTTCTTTATTATGAAGTCACACTAACATGAGCCCTGGTGGTGCAGTGGTTCAGTGCTTAGCTGCTAGCTGAAATGTTAGTGGTTTGAACCCACTAGCTACTTCTTGGAAAAAAGATGCTGCATTCTGCTTCCATAAAGATTACAGCCTTGGAAACTATGGGGGGCAGTTCTACTCTGCCTAATAGAGTCTCTGTGAGTCAGTTGACTTTGATGGTAGTGGGTAAGTGCTTCAATAGTTCCTGCAAAAAGTTCAGTGGAAAGAGATTGGGTTTCTCATTCACATAGGACAGGATTGAAATTCACTCTTGGCTACCTTTTGGTAGCTCTGAAAATAATAGTTTTGTCATGGAGTTACTGTAAAAATTTAATCAGATAATATAGAAATACAGGTAGCACAGCACTCGTAACAGCAGGTGTTCAATACATAGTACCAGAACCAGAGCCATTGCTGTCAAGATAATGCCAGCTCACAGCGGCTCTAGAGGGCAGAGTGGAACTGCCCTATTGGATTTCCGTGGCTGTTGTCTTTTCAGAAGCAGATTGCCTTGTCTTTCTCTCACAGAGCAACTGATAGATTTGAATGGCTGACTTTTCAGTTAGCAGCCAAGCCCTTAGCACTGTGCAATCAGGGCTCCTCTGAGTACATGGTAGCTATAATTATTCATATTATTTTTTCTGTAAAACCTTCCCAGATGACTGTTGCCAAAAATGCCTTTTTTCTTCCTTTATATACTTTGTATAGATTTTCTTGGGCTTGGGTTCCAAAAGAAGTGAGAGACCAGGGTGTACAGCTTTTAACTACATTATCTTGGCTGAAGAAGAGGGGACTTGTATAATGCCCCCGCATCTACTAAGAGGCGAAGAATCCTCACAGCAAGCCCTTGGTGCTCCGCACCCGAATGCTGAAGGAGCTCCCTCAATGATGACAAGCCGCCCCCGGGACGACCTGTCTGCTGGAAGGCACGTGATTCCCTCAGAACCATTTTTTTGAGTTAGAGCCTTGGAGTCCCAAGTGGACCAGTTTAGAGGGGACTATTTAAATCTTATCCAGTGGAAAAAACTTTTGCTATTCTGGTCCCATCAGAATTTATCAGCTTTCTGATGTGCTTTCCATTACTAGCCTTCTCTGCTATTTGGTATCATGCAAGAATTCTCTGGATTGCAGAACCTGCAGACAACAATGTGCTGGTTTGTTAATTTCTGGGACTCTAAGCAATGAGCTTCTGGTAGAGAGCTTATACTTCCTTTCCCCTTTTACTTTCAGATCAATCACTGACTTGTTTATTCTAGTGTTTACAACTCATCATATAATAGAGCTGTGTAGAGATGGAAAGAGTGGCCTTCCTTGGGATATAGTGAGGTCCCTGTCCCTGCGGGTGTCAAGCTTCGTGCAGCCAGCTGACCATGTGGTATGGATATTATAAAGAAATTCATGTACTGAATGGAAGGCTGGTCCAGGGGACCTCCATGCTCTGATTAGTTAATTTGATTCAGTCCTTTCTGGACTTACAGCATCTGGAGAGCTTGGTCATTAAATGAACAGTGAAGAGTCATGTTTACATCTAGTCCATTGTATTCCAGTGAACCTGCTAATGATCACATGCATACATTTGACCATGTTTGTAGAATCAGCATTCTGTGGGAGGAATGTTTAAAAATTTTGTATTGTTTTGGTGTTGACGTTTTCTTTGAAATTTAAATTTTCTTCCATGTGCTACCTATTAGGAATGCTGAGTATCTGGTTTAAAAATACCCAACCTGTGTTAGCTGGTACTTTTAAACTAATATATATATATATATATGCATACATATGTATATATATGACTATAATATCAGCACTTACTATCATGTTTGTGATGCTACTAGTACTGCTGGCAGTGATTTAAGGTATCTGGTCAAGAACTGTATCAATTTCCAATAAATCAAAAAACCAAACCCATTGCCGTCAAGTTGATTCTGACTGATAGTGACCCTATAGAACAGAGTAGAACTGCCCCCTCAGAGTTCTCAAGAAGCATCTGGTGGATTTGAGCTGCTGACCCCTTGGTTAGCAGCCATAGAACTTAACCACTGTGCCACCACTGGTTACTGTCTTCCCTAATAAGACAGTAAAATATTGCTATTGTTATCACCCTGGTACAAGTCATCATTGTGCCAGTGTAGCAATTTTTCATTTATTAATGGTTTGATATTAAAAATTTTTCCAGCCTGCCATGTATTCCTTGCTTTTCTGCAGACTTTGCATAGTATTTACATGCAAGCATAAACCTATAAAAAGGTAAAATAGAAGGTACTAGAGCCAGTGTGGTTAAGTGTAAAAACTATTTGGCTATTGAGTTGGATTTTCCTGGATTTGAAGATACTTCTTTCCCTTTTTAACTTCCAAACTGCATCATGCACATAAGCATCTTGTACCTTAGAAGTCACTGATTGGTTTCACCCTACAAGCTCTGAGCATCTCATTCATATTCTAACTGAAGTATTCTCAAAGTGGTGTCACACAGAAGAACTTTATGAGACTCGACTGTTCTGCTTTATCTACCCTCCCTCTGTGAAAGGTTGAGAACCTCTAGTAAACTGAAAAAACCAAACCTGCTGCCATCAAGTTGATTCTAACATAGTGACTCTAGAGGACAGAGTAGAACTGCCCCTCCTCATGGCTTCCAAGGAGTGCCTGGTAGATTTGAACTGCTGCCCTTTTGGTTAGCAGCCATATCACTTAATCTGTATGCCACCAGGATTTCCAGAACCTCTGGTAGCCTTTAGAAATTCTAGGAAGAAGCAAATATTGACCATAACTCTTAGATGGAATTATTATTTTTTTCTTTTTTAAATTGTGATTGAATGAAAATGTACATTCCCACATAAATTTGCATTCCCACCTATATGCAGCTCCCACTGCTCTCCCTGCCTGCGACAGTACATTCCTCTTTTCTGCTCCACACATGTCGTATCTTCCCAACAATCCTCTATCCCCTCTGCTGCACCTACTCCCCTGCCTCCAGTAAGAGGTCAGCAGGATGACATCCTGTATTTGCATAGAACCACAAAGTACACACATGATATGGTCACTCTGTGTCATTAAGTCCAATCCATTCCTGTCTGATGAGATGACCTCCATTATGATTTATGGACGGGGCAGCACCAGGGCCAGGGGCCATGCTCCCAGGGGAACCCCGAGGCCCCTAGACCATCAGTTGTGGTCTTTTAGTGGAGATCTCAGGGTGCACCGTTTTCTATTCTCATGTTGCCAGTGAGACTCAACTTTGTGAGCTCCATCATGGCTATCACTGGCGCTGGCTGGGCACCATCCCGTTCTTCCGGTCACAAGTTGATGTAGTCACCCACTCACGTGGGTCTCTCTGTCCTCTGGGGTCTCTTTTCCCCATATCATTTTGGTCCTTGGTGATCATTCCTGCTGAGCTGGGACCATTTGTTGTACCCTCAGATGGCAGCTTGGCAGCTTGGCAGCTTTTAAGACCCCAGACGCCACTCACCAATGGGGGGTGCTGAAAGCTCTCTTAGCAAAACACTAGTTTTGCCAGTTGGCCCCTGAGAGCATGGTCCCTGGCCCCCCACCCCAGCTACTCTGTCCTTGCAATACTGGGTTAAGATGAGAGGAGTAGTCATGTTATGTTGAAGTCCAGTTAACACTGATCTTCTTTCTAATGTGTGCTGTCACAGATTTCACCCAACCAAATTTCTATCAGCTATCTAATACAAACTCTCCCGCCATCGTCCTCTCTCTCTCCCTACCCTTGCAGCCATCAAAGAGCCTTTTCTTCTATGCATGAATCTGTTTTCAAGTTCTTATTGTAGGGATCTCATACAATATTTGTCCTTTTGTCACTGATTACTTTCAGTCAGCATAATGTCCTCCAATTGAAACCAGGTTATGAGATGTTTCCTAAAATCATCATTGTTCTTTATCATTGTGTAGTGTTCAATTGAGTATATATATCATAGTTTACCTCTCCATTCCTGTGTTGTTGGGCATCTGGGTTGATTCCATCTTTTTGCTATTGTGGACTGTGCTGCAATAAACATTCATGTGCATGTATCAGTTGATGTGAATGGCCTTCATTCTGTAGGATATATTCCAAGCAGTGGAATACCTGGGTCAAATGGTACATCTATTTCCATCTTCTGAAGGAAGCGCCAGATTGTTTTCCAAAGAGGTTGCACCATTTTACAATCCCACCAACAGTGTAGGAGAGTTCCACTTTCTCCACAGCCTCTCCAGCATTTGTTGATTTGCATTTTTTGGATTATGGCCAACCTTGTTGGGGCGACATGGTATTAGTTTGGATTTGAATTTCTTCAATAGCTAATGATTATGAGCATGTCTGCATGTGTTTTTTGGCTGCCTGGATCTCCTCTTTAGAGAAGTGTCTATCTCCTTTGCCTGTCACTTAGTTGGATGATTTATCTTTTTCTAATTGATATTTTGTAGTACCTTATAGATTATGGTGATCAGGTGTCCATCTGACATACAGTTGCCAAATATTTTTTGCCATTCTATAGATGTCCTTTTAATTCTATTAATAAAGTCTTTGGATGAGTAAAAGTGTTTGATTTTTAGTAGTTCCCATTCATCTATGTTCTCTTCTGTTGTGGATTTCTTTTTTAATTGTCCTTTAAGTGAATATTTATAGAGCAAATCAATTTCTCATTTAGCAGTCAATACAAAAATTATTTTGTGACATTGGTTGCTGTCCCAGTCATTCATTGCCACTATAACAGATACCACAAGTGGATGGCTTCATCAAAGGGAGGTTTACTGTCTCACAGTCCAGAAGGCTATAAGTCCAAATTAAGGGCATCACCTCCAAGGAAAGGCCTTCTTTCTCTGTTGAGTCTAGAGGAAGATTCTTGTGAGGCACCAACGTCCCCTTGATCTGGGAGGATCTCAGTGCAGGGACCTCAGGTACAAAGGACATGTTATGACCCCAGTACTGCTTTTGTGGTGGTGCGAGGTCTCTGTGTCTCTCTGCTTGGCTCTCGTTTTCACATCTCAAGAGTTTGGCTTAAGATGTTATCCAATCTTAGAGACCTTATCCACACAGCTGTTGTTACTCCGTCTTATTCAGTGCTAGTTACAGAATTTATAACACATGGGAAAAGGTCTTCAAATAACAGTATGGAGGACATTCACACAATTGTGGGAATCATAGCCTAACTAAATTGATAAACATGTGTTTTGGGGGACACAATTCAGTCCATGACAGTTGCCAAACCCTCATGTGACAGCACTCTCTCCTTTCCTACCTTGGGTTCCCTATTTTCATTTGAAATTGACTTTTTTTCTTAAACCTCTGAATTATCTACTACAGTAATAAATACAGGCCTTCCTGGTGTACTTCACATCCCTCCCCAAAACTTTTCATTCAGTTAAGCAAATAAAAAATACGTGAGCATCAAATCAAAGCAAAGTAACAACAAAAATTCTCCTAAGATTAGACAGGTCCATAAAACTAAAGGAGACCAAATGGGCACACCAGCCCAGGGCCAAGCACTAGAAGACAGGAGGGGACAGTGAAAGCTGGTAATAGAGGACTCAAGACTGAGACGAGAGTGTGTCGGTATGTTGTGGAGTTGGTAATCACTGTCACAAAACAGTATTTGTACTAATTGCTTAATGAGAAACCATTCTGTAAACCTTCATCTATATTAAAATAATAAAAACAATAAAAATAACAGGACAAAAATTTTTTTTTTCTAACACCTGACTTGCTTTCCAAGTACCCCTAAACAAACAAACAGAAACAAATTCACAGACTCAATTTCAAATCATAGCGATCCTCTAGGACAGACTAACACTGCTTGACAGGGTTTTCAGTGAGTGGCTGGTGCATCTGAGCTCCCAATCTTTTGGTTAGCAGCCTGAGCTCTCAACCATTGTGCCCCCAGGACTGCAAGTACCCGCAAAGAGCTCTCAAAACCTAAGATGGCCCTGTGTTCTTGTTTCTGCTGTTTAATCCTGTGTCAGTTTACTCTTGGACTCTCTTCCTGGAACTTCCCTGTTACATCCCTATCTTGCTCCTTGCTGGCAGCTCTGTCTCTGGGTTTCTGGCCGCTCCTCAAATTTTCTCTTTGTACTAGAACTCCAGAAGACATTTCGCTTGTACTTTATTTGATGCACATCATACACTGCCCAGAAAGTATGTCTTTTTTTTTTTTATTGGCAAGATGGTATGCCTCTTGAGGGTTTAGCATCTTCTGCTCTCTATAAAGACAGCACAATGATTTCCAAAAAGAAGTTGCTCAACGAAAATGCATTGACTAGTTATTGATTTTTGCCTTACTCATGCATCACAATTTTCCTGCTTGCCAAGTCCTGTTTCCAGCCAACATGGGATTATGTGTGGCACCTAGGGACAAAGATGGCATGGAGAACTAAAACCTGGAGATAATCCCATAAGCTCATTTAGAACAAAGCTTTAATTATTCCCCTGTCAACTGAGCCTTTCATCTGAGCTAATAAGCAACAAATTGGTGAGTTTCATTTGCTCTGCTTGTTTTGGCTACTGTGACTAGCATAAAGAACAGAAGTCAGAGTAAAGGAGAAGTAAAGATTCTGGACAGAACAGGGAGCTTTCATCTAGTCCTGTTGCCCACAGAGCAATCTGTGTATAAGTACATAATTGAAAAAGTCTTTGACCATTTCTAAATGCAGAGAAACACACATCAGACAATTTATGAACAGATTGGAGCTAGTCTGGGAACATTATTTACTTTCTAATGCCCTCATTTATAAACCAAAAAGCTAAGTGGAGCTGTCTCTGGAGATGGAGGTGGACAAGTGCCAGTAGGGGGAATAGAAATAAGGAAGGAGGTGGGGACTTCCCAGTGCAGCCTTTTCTACTGCCAAATGGATTTGTTCTTTATCTTGTTCCTGGGCCCTCACTCCACCAGGTGAGCAGTCAGAGGAAACCAGTGACCACTGGTAAAGTCTCTTGCTGAAAGGCATCACTTCTGCCTCCTAGAAATTTCTAGAATTCATCCACCTCTCTCCATTGCTGCTAGGTCCCTAGCAGGGGGTGTTACATGTAAAATATTTGATAAATGGTATGGCACGGCACTGACCTATCCGGAAGCAGCTGGCTACAAACAACAGGCATGAAAATACTCTGTCTTCTGGAATCTAAGGTCAAACTCCATTTAGCCCAGACCCTATTAGAGCCTCCTAAGTCATCTGCTGGCCCCCACTTTCGGTTGCCATAAAGTCAGTTTTAACTCATGGTGGTCCCATGTGTTGCAGAGTAGAATTGCTCCATTGGGTTTTCCAGGCTGTGACCTTTTTGGAAGAAATCAAGACACCTTTCTCTGAAGAGCCTCTAGGTGGATTTGAGTTGCCAACCTTTTGCCTAGCAGTCAAGTGCTTAACTATTTGGGCCTAAGCAAACACTTCTCTGTTGCCTCCAAGGACTTCTCAACTACTGCACAGTATCCAGTGGTTTTTCAAGAGCAAATCTTAGTTGTTTAACTCTGTCTCCCCACTTTTTAAAACCTTCTGTGTTCTTCCGTACCTCTTAAGATAAAGAGAATCTAATTAGCAGGGCCTTGACAACTGCCCATAAGTAGTCTGTGTCTTTAATATGACGGATAGCTTGTCTTCCACATGAAACTGTACACTCCGTGAGGTCAGGGGCCATATTGGCTTTCCCCCTCACAATTATGTCCTCAGTATAAGTCTAGTACAGTGCCTGACACAGAGGGAGAGCTTAAAAGATCTTCTTATCTGGTCTGGGTTTTTTATTGTATACACTCATAAATGTGTTTTTAATAAACTGTTTCATAGGATACATTTGTTCTTTTCTTACATTGGTGAACAGCAATAGCCTTCCGTCAGTTGTGGACATCAGACATCTGGGAGCAATTCTAGGCTGCTCTCTTTGTTGAACACCCCTCAGCCGCTGCTTATCTAAATAGCCCTGCGGCACTGTGAATTCTGCTTTACAATGGATTCTCCCAATGGTTTCTTTCTTTCCAACCTCCTGATGTGCCTTGGTCTAGGCCTCATCTATTCATGCTATTACCTCCAACCTGATCTTCCTGCTCTCCCTCTTGCTTCAGTTTATCTTCTACTAAACTGCTAGGAGAAATGTTCTAGAACTCAAACCCAACCATGTCATTCTCTTGCCTTAATAAAATGTGTCCCACAAAAGATAGGACCTCAGCACAACGTATAAACCTCTGCATAATTTGAGGCCTGTCTACTTTTTGAGAGTGTTGTTAATTCAATAAATATTTACTGCACATCAGTGTACCAGTGGATCCTTTGAACACACAAGAGTAAATAAAATTGTCCTTTCTTTGCTTTTAGGGAAAATACTGTCTAATGGTACATGCCTCTTTTGATTAAACATATTGCTAGGACCTGGCAGCCCTTCGTATTTCTGTGCCATGACTTAGATGCTCTTTCTGTTTCTCATCTCTATCCACATCCTATCTATGACAAATTCCTGTTTATTTTTCAAGACTAAAGAACCATTTCTTTTGTGAACCTCTTTGATCATCTCCCCTTCCCTGGGAAGATTTTCTGTTTTTCACTGTTCCCTCCTCTATCAGAGTGCTGGTCACACTGTTGGCCTTTCTGTATCTTTTTCCACACAAGCCTACAAGCCTCACATGGCATAATACTTTCTTAGTCATTATTGTCTTTCCAGAGAGTAGAAAGATATCTGGTAAGTGGTAACTAGGTATTCTGTAAACATTATTGACTGAGAAAGTGTTCTCTTAGAATGTGACACCCAAGAAGTCATGGTGCGTATAATGGACCCTTCTGTGCCAAACAAATTTTAAGGGCTTAAGTAATCATGTTATTATAATAATTTGTTGGTATATTTTAAAATTCAGGAATCCATTTTATTCACTTAAAAAACAAATAAGCAAACTCATTGCCATCAAGTTGATCTGAGTCATAGTAACCTTATAGGATGCAGTAGAACTGCCCTATACAGTTTCCAAGCAGTGCCTGGTGGATCTGAACTGCTGACCATTTGTCTAGCCACCAAAGTCTAGGCCACCAAAGTTTTCCTTGAATCTCTTGTTTAAATGCAGTCTCGCTGTAAACTGACCCTTTATTATTGATACAGGATGAGCTCAACTTGTAGAACTTGAACGGCATATACACGTATGAAAAATCCCAATAAAAATTTACTTTTGATCCTTTTGCGCTTTATGATGGACTTTGACATAGTCTGGTATAGTAAAATGTCCCTCCTGGAATTTGCCACACTTTCTTTCCATTGATGGGTATAGACATTTTAGCAATTCATTTTCAAGCTAAGTCTCTCAGACATCTCTTTTGCCTCATAATATCCATTTTTGTCTCTGTCTTTGGTTATCCTTAAGCATAAACTCACAGTTAACTATTAACTACTTTTTATGACAACAAATCCTGACTTGAACTCTTTAGGGTATAAGAATTCTGGTAGAGTATTGTCTGAGATGAGACTACTAGGGATTGGCCTTATCAGTGTATAAGTATTTGTTACACATTTGCTGTGTGTCAGATTCTGGTAGGAGGTGTCATTATTTCTGTCTTATTCATCACTGTATTTCCAATGCCTGGTAAATACTTGGCAAATATTGTTTGAATGAATAAATCCTTGGCAAATACAGATCATGTTCTGAGAGTCTAGGCCAGCAGTTGATATGTTACTTGTCTAGGGTTACCTTTACAGAAATAGCACAAGTGGATGATTTTAACAAACAGATGTGTATTTTCCCATAGTTTAGAAAGCTAGAAATCTGAATTCAGAGCACTGGCTCTGGGAGAATGCTTTTTTTCTGTGTGGACTCTGGAGGAATGTCCTTGTCTCCTCAGCTTCTGCTTCCCAGTTTCCTGGAGATCTCCACGTGTCTTGGCATCTGTCTTACCCCATCTCTTCTCTGCTGGTTTGTTTAATCTCTTTTATATCTCAAAAGAGATTGACCCAAGATATATCCTACTAATAATCTTGCCTATTTAGCATATCAAAGGCAACCCATTCCCAAATGAGATTATAACCACAGGCATAGATGTTAAGCTTTACAACACACATTTTGGAGAGACATAATTTAATCCATTTAACAGCTGGTTACAGTTTCTTCATGTTATGATGCAATTTTTCTAACCCCCTGTGAGGTAGATACTGTTATTCTATTTGTTTTTGTAGTTGCACATCCAAGGAGTAAAATCAGAATCACATAAACAGTATTATTGTGTTTCCAGCTTCCTACTCATGCTGCTCTATTATCAAAACCTCAGCTCTTCCAAAGTCCTTCTCGTTATTATGTAAAAATGCCTGAGAGTGGGGGCAGTTGTGTAAATAGCTTTTCCATTTGCCAGAGCCCCTCCATTTACCACAGGGAGTCTCCCGTTTCTTCCCTTTCCTGGTCCATTACTCTCCTGTGATGTCTCTGGGTTGGGTTGAGCCGAGCCATACTTGACTACGCTGAGGCTGCTTCTGTGCCACATCATGATCTGGTTTGTTCATAGATGCAGCAGCACCCTAGAACTGTAATAGAAACAAACTGTGATTAGATTATTTTCCTCTGGCAGATGACAATCTGTAAGGATGGGCTGATGTGGACAGGGAACTTATCTGATGGTCTCCTACTCATGATGTGGAAATCAGAGGCATGGATATTGCTGTTCTGCTGATGGTACAGGGGCAGTAGCTGTACCTTCAGGTTAGAAAGCCCACTCTCTGGCTCAGTACTCTTAATAATAATGTGTCACCTTAAGATAAATCTTTCAGTTTTATAGTCAAGCCAGCCAAGTGCCGTCGGGTCAGATCCAACTCATGGGGAAAAGGCGAAAGAAAAATCTGGGATACGATGGGAATTGCTCCTAAAGGTGTGTGTTTCTTTGCAGAGGCCCACTGCATTTTAATGTAAGGGAGAAATATGCCCGTGGCAAAAAACATTAAGTTGGAAAATATTAATAGCCTTTTCTTCTTTCTTTGGCTTAGAAGGAAAATGGGTTCTCTTTCCTTGATTATTTCCAGGGTCTGAGAATTTGTTCTGATTAATGTTTGGGGAAGACAGAAGAAGAACTGATGCCTTTGCACTGTGGTGTTGGAGAAGAGTATTGAATATATCATGGACAGCCAGAGGAACGAACAGATTTGTCTTGGATGAAGTACTGACAGAATACTCCTTAGAATCAAGGACGGTGAGAGATCAGTCCCTAGAGAAAGATATTATGCATGGTAGAGCAGAGGGTAAGTGAAAAGGGGGAAGACCCTTAACAAGGTAGATTGACGCAGTGGCTGCATCGATGGGTTACGGTGTAGCAATGGTTGTGGGCATGGTGCAGGAGTGGGCGATGTTTCGCTTTGTTGTACATAGAGTCACTGTGAGTGAAAACTGACTCAATGGCAACAGTAACAGTGTTTGGAGTACACTATTGGGAGGAGACTCCCAAAGTCTAAATTGATGTACAAGAGAGGGAGAAGAACGTAGTCCTGGAAGGTTAATAGATTCAAGGTTGAGAGGTTTGGGATCATGAGGCACACCAAAAAGCAGTATAGGCCAGAGATTTGAGGGTGGAGAATAAACGTGAGAGGAAGAGAGACCAGTAATTGTTGAGCAGCTGGTGTGAAGATTTCAGAGGCAGCAATAGACAAGTAGGATCTATAGGATACTTCCTGTGTCTATTTGAAAGATCACAATAAAATTTATTTCTAAGTGCATTTTTAGATTTCGGACTTGTGTTTCTTCTGGCTACTGCACTACTCTAAGACTGCCTCTGAGAATGGTTGAGCTTTCTTTGTGATACTGTCTTCTTGGAAAGCCAAGATGAAGCCATGAAACCAGTAGCAGGCAGAGTGATGGATTGTGAGGTTTACACAGCATGGGTTCCCAGAGACGAGACCAAGTAGGAATCAATAACGGCTGTGGTTTCAAGGAGTTCAGTGGGATGTAGCTGAGAATCAGATCTCAAAAAGTAGAGTTTAAATAGAGGGAAAGAAGAAAGGAAAAGACATTTCAACCGTCGAAAATATCCTAAGGAAAGGTATCAGGAGAGGAATGAACACTGCCTCTAAGGGGGCTCGTTGTGATTTCACCCTTAATGGAAGAGAAAGAACAGTGGTGAATAGTTACTGGAAATAAGAATGTAGCAGTGAAATGGGGTCAAGCTCTGAAGGATTGTAAAGGTCAGAGGAAGGAGCTTGTATGTAATTTAAAAAGGAGACAGGCAGGTTCTGTAGATTGCTGAAAATCAGGGTTGTAGAAAGATTTATCTTGGGGAAGTGATTGAAGTGGAGGAAGCCTGGAGATCTTTGTTTTAAATGCATGGATGAGGTGTTGCTCAGGGTTTGGTTTTGGTAGTGAGAGAGTGTTGAAAGGACAGTCGTAGAACTTTGTAACTGATTAGATGTGCAGGTCAGATATGAGTCTGGAAAATATAATTTTAATTTTTCTGGTCTAGGAGACTTTATTCACTCATTTGCCTTTTTTTTTTTGGTTTGTTTTAAACCCTATGTAAGAAATATTTTCAGAGTACCTACTATATTCTAGAAACTGTGGTGTTGTAGTTGTTAAGAGCTATGGCTGCTAACCAAAAGGTCGGCAGTTCAAATCCACCAGGTGCTCCTTGGAAACCATATGGGGCAGCTCTACTCTGTCCTATTGGGTTGTTATGCATCAGAAGTGACTTGATGGCAATGGGTTTTGTTTTTCTTTTTACTGTATTCTTGGTACTGGGATATATTGAGTAAATACTTTGAAAACTCTGATCTGATGGAATTTGCATTCAAGTGGGAGAGAAATGGAAAATAAAGACATAAAACAAGTAAAATATGCAACATGTTAGTTGGGGTAAGTTCTTTGAAGAAAAATAAAGCAGAGAAGGGAAATACTGTGGGGGGAGGTAGGTACAGGGATTACAGTGACAAAGAATTGAAGTGGGTGGGTTGGAAAAGGAGGTAGTTGTCAGAAGATGC
Organism: Heterohyrax brucei; assembly: GCA_028571685.1. NCBI lineage: Eukaryota > Metazoa > Chordata > Mammalia > Hyracoidea > Procaviidae > Heterohyrax > Heterohyrax brucei. The sequence continues at coordinate 55,459,466 of CM053141.1, read as the reverse complement.
AGTCAGTGGCATTATTTTGTAGGAAAAATAGGCCAAGGATTATTTTTATGAAAAAAAAACTTTATTTTTTAACTGTGATTGAGACTGTACGCAGCAGAACATACACTTATCAACATCTTCTACAAGTACAATTCAGTGACACTGGCCACCATCCTCCCCTCCTTCTCTGAGCTGTCCCTCCCTCTCTAAAAGAAAGTCCCCTGCTCCCTAAGGATCCTATCTAACCTTTTTAGTTGTTGTTGTCAGTTTGATCCCATAGAGACAGAACTTTAAAAAAGTGTAGTGCTCAAGGCAGATAGTCTTTACTTGTTAAGCTGAAATACTGTCTAGTTTTGACTTCAGGTGTATTTTTTATTTAAGATTTAAAGATTATCTCAGGGCAATAGTTTCAGGGGTTCACCCAGCTTCCATGGCTCTGGAAAATCTAGGCTGAGAATTCTTATGGTGTGTTAAGATACAGATCTGGGAGCTACTAGCGTTAACTGTGGCAATTTAGATCTTTATCATGAGAGAGTCTTACAGAAGCAAGAATTTATGAGGTCCTGGAGGCCACTCAATTTTAGAAGGAATTCTTGGGAGGATGAAGAAAACCCAGAGAGAAATGCAGAACAAAATTTCAAATTCTTTGAGAATCCAGAGTTTCTGGGGGCCATAGAGGCTGAACAAACTCATAAAGCTGTTGCCTTGAGATTCTCCTTAAATCTTAAACCAGAAATATCCCCTGAAATCCTCTTAAAGCCAAACAATATTTTAGGTTTAACTAGTAAAAAACATCTACCTTGAACAGCGTGCTCTTTTAAGATCTAACTGTACAGGGTGTAACTAAAAGAGCATCTTGAAAGATTAGATAGGAAATTGACTGTGCCATGAGCTATAGGGTTACTATAAGTCAGAATCAACTTGATAGCCATGGATTTTATTTGGAGGGGGCCCAGAATTTCATGTTACTGGAGGAGGAACAGTTTGGAAAAGGAGGTGAAAGTACAATTCTGCTCTGTCCATAGTGCCACTACGAGCTAGAATTGTCTTCATGGCAACTTTTTTTCCATCCCTTATTCCTGAACTCAGAAACTCTGGTGGTGTTGTGGCTAAGTGATAAGTCTGCTAACCAAAAAGTGGGTAGCCTGAATTCATGAGGCACTCCTTGGAAAGTCTATGGAGCAGTTCTACTCTGTCCTGTAGGGACACTATGAGATAGAACCAACTCGAGGGCAGTGGGTTTGGTTTTGATTTGTTCATAAACTCAAAGAGAATTAAAATCATGAATGCTGGCAGTGACTGCTACAAAGTTCTGTATAACAATGGCTGGTGCAATTGTTAGAGGCTGAAAATATGAATGAAATCAATGTCATTGAATTGTGTATGTAGAATTTTTTTTTTTCTTTGTGGTTGAGTGAAAGTGTACAATCCAGTTTAAATTCACATGCCCACCTACGTGCAGCTCCTACTGCTCTCCCTGCCTGGTGACAGCACACTCCTCCTTACTGTTCCATACAAGTTATATCTTTTTAACAATCTTCTGTCCCTTCTTTTCCACCCTCTGCACTACCCTCTAGTAAGAGGCCGGTAGGATGACGTCACATAGATGCATAGAACCACAAAGTGCACATACGACATGATCACTCTGTGTCGCTGAGTCCAATCCATTCTTGTTTGAGGAGTTGATCTCAGTAATGATTTATGAACAGGTGCAGCATCAAGTCTAGGGGCCATGCTCCGTAAATGTAGAAATTTTTGAGTTGGTGTAGGTTCTGCTGTGTATGTTATCGACAACAAAAATAAAATAAATTGTGTACATAAAAAAAGAAGACACAGAAAGGAAGGACAGCTTTCATGACATCATCAGGGCTAAAAGGGGAAGCAGAAGAAGACAGACTTGGTCCTTAAGGATGTTTTCACTGTTCTTGTGTAGGTGACAGTCTTAATCATCTTATGATAATAGCTTAAGATGATTTCTGCAAAAACTATATTCAGAAGATTGCTGATTGAAAGGAACCAAGCCACTTTTGCTGAGCAGTGGAAAACAAGACTCTACTTTCTTCTTAACACCAAGTCAAGGGTTAAAGTGATAGACCTCCAAACAATAAGTACTTTATTGCACTATGAGTACCAAAGACTTTATAGAAGCGTTTATTTTCATAACTAACTCATTTGTTTATCTCTGCAAAGCAGTTAAAGATATTTCTCTTTATGGTATAACTCCTAATCTTGAGGTTGACAATCTAGCATGAGAAATGCCTGTGCGGCTGGGCATGAAGACTCCTTGAACAAGAGACAACTAGTAAGCAAACGTAATACATGAAACAAAAAGTAAATAAATAAGTGACTAAGACTACTGTGTCTGATGGGGATGGATTGCCAATTAGGAAACGACTTCTGATCATGTTACAAGGTAATGTTACTAATCCCTTCCTATAAACTCAAGGATGCTAATGTACATGTTGTTTGTGTCCTTTGTGTTAAAATATTTTCTTTATAATTTAAAAGTTCACTAAAATAGATTAATGATGGAAAGAATGTTTAAGGGCTTAGATGGTTTGAATTATGAATCTTGGACTTGTAGACAGCATTCTACTGCTAAAACTCTTGTGTAAACATGAAGATTGGTATGACAAACAACAGCGACACAACAAAAAAAAAAAACCTATCCTGATGAGGCTGTAAATTATTCTCATCTGGATCTCATATTAGATAAAACTTATTAATGACTTATTGTAAAATCAATATGTTCTATTGTATGGGAATTTAATTAAAAAAAAACACAATATTGGTCAGAAGTCTCTAAAACAATAAGAAAAAAATTAACTTGTTGCCTCCTTTCCTTATTCAAGAATCCTGGTGGTACAGTGGCTAAAGCACTAGGTGGCTAACCAGAAGGTCAGTGGTTCCAAGCCACCAGTTGCTCCACAATAAAAAGATGGGGCAGTCTGTTTCCATAAAGGTGACAGCCTAGAAAATCCTTTAGGGACAGTTCTGCTCTGTCCATAGTGCCACTATGAGCTGGAATTGTCTTTATGGCAACTTTTTTTCCATCCCTTATTCCTGAACTCAGAAACTCTGGTGGTGGCGCGGTTAAGTGCTAAGTCTACTAACCAAAAAGTGGGTAGCCTGAATTCATGAGGCACTCCTTGGAAAGTCTATGGAGCAGTTCTACTCTGTCCTGTAGGGACACTATGAGATAGAATCAACTCGAGGGCAGTGGGTTTGGTTTTGGTTTGTTCATAAACTCAAAGAGAATTAAAATCATGAATGCTGGCAGTGACTGCAACAAAGTTCTGTATAACAACAGCTGGTGCAATTGTTAGAGGCTGAAAATATTTGTTGCTAGCTTTACATTACATAGCTATCTTTCAGTAATGGAAAGAAACAAGTGATCATCTTTACTTTGATGTCCATAAATTAGGACCCAGCTTGGGGACCCAGAATGACTGAACAATATTAATCTAGACTTGTAAACTCCAGTTTTGCTATTTGAAGCAAGTACTTCCAGGCTCACCCTTCCTTTTGTCATTTTCTCTCTGATGTTAGGATTTACCACTTTCCCAGTTACTGATAGACTGATGGTGAGCCCATAGGTGTCAGAGCAGAGCTATGCTACAAAGGGTTTTCAATGACTAATTCTTTGGAAGTGGATCCAAGCATTTTTTCTGAGGCTCCTTCGTGTGGATTCAAACCTCTGACCTTTCAGCTGGTGGATGAGCACGTTAGCGTTTTGTGCCTCCCAGAGAACACAGGTAGGACTAACCAGGAGTAAATACTTTTTACCATGGACAGTTGTTTATTTTTGCTTTTTGACATATAAACCCAAAGCCAAACTTATTGCCATTGATCGATTCCGACTCATAGTAACACTGTAGGACAGAGCAGAACTGCTCCATACAGCTTCCAACACAGGCCTGTCAGATTTAAACTGCCAACTTTTTGGTTAGCAGATGTGGCACTTAACCACTGTGCAACCAGGGTTTCCTTTTCATACACAGTAGATATGATATCAACATTGTTTAGCTGGTAATGATGGGCATTTGAGCACCATATGATGTCATCTATCTTAGTTGACTGTTTTTTGATTTCAGAGTACTGATATTCCATCAGACTGAACAACTTGCTCAGTTTTTCATTTTGCTGTGCTGCATTTTGTATAAGATCTAGTAGGGGTCTCTGTATAATCCTTTTGTATTCACCTTCTGATAGTTTCAGAAAAGCTTCTTCGTCTGGGAAGTTCTGAGGTGGTTTCTTTGGGGGGCCTTCTGATGCCATTGGTGACTTCCAGGTCACTGTCCTCTCCAACATTAGCTGCTTTTTGGGCTTCATGTGGGTCAACTGAGGCTGGGCGAGATGCTGTGAAGATGTACCACAGTTGTTTCTCTAGGCCATCTTAAGATGAGAAGTAAAAAGTATTTGGCACCTTCCAAGGTCAGTCAGGATTTCAGGTGTAAACGTCCCGCTTCCCAGCTGGCAAAGTAAGCACCTCTATATTGCACCCCAGATGTTATAAACTAGCTCAAAATACAGAAAGGCTACTGGCCTGCTGGTATCTGCTGTTGGGCCCGAGCTGCAGGTGATACTGTTTAGAATTCTGCTTTTCTATTGGAAAAGCAGTCTCTTCTGGGTAGGCACTGCCTCTCAGCCCAGGAATTAGCTCTAGCTGAGGCTTTCCTATGGGTGACTCCACCTCCCAGCAAAACAAGATGGTGTCCCGTGTAAGCTCACCAGCTGGCCAGAACCAGGCTCCTGGAAGAGAGACCATGAGTGCCGAAATGCCCAGAGTCCACAGTGTCCACCGCTGGGCCCCAGCCCCAGGCGACAGTGTGCAAAACACTGCCTCCCTGCTAGAAAAGCGCTCTTCCCCCAGCAGGCACCACCTCCCAGCCTAGGAACCAAGTCCAACCGGGGCCTCTGTCTGAGCTTCTCCTTTTCTCAACAGGCTAGAGGAGCTGAGGTGTATAGAGTCCAAAGCCAGGCTCTCAGAACCTGGCAATTACACTTGCCAGTCCCACCAGCAGTGCATCCAAGACCAGCAGCTAATCAAGTCCCAGTTCTGCCCACCAGCCAAGACAGAAGAAAAAAACATCCAAATGGTGAGATACCTTTGGTCTGTGTAAGCCTGTGCTCACGGAGAGGGAGGTCAGTGAAAAAGAGGAGGTTTTGCTTTAGTGGTATGAGTCCAAATTAACAGCCCTATGCCACATCCCAGGGCTCACTAGGTGTCCAGAAGGCTCGTTTAACTATCATTTCATATCTTGGTTTCCAGAGGGATTTACAGAGACATGCGTTTATTCCGTGATCTTGATTCTGCCCCCCCTTGACTGTTTTTTGAAATTCAACAAAATATAGATATTTCTATGTTATTAAAACAGATTCAGTTTTGCATTTCTTTACTGTGAGATAGGAATGATTGTGTTCATTAAAATAGGAAATTGACATACATCCACCCAATATCTGTCACAGAGTAATATTTAACATAGCTTAAATATTGTTTTGGTCATGAAGTTCTGTGCACCCATAATTGATAAACAGAGAAAAAGCAAAGTAAGGGAAACAGTAAACTGATTTTCATAATGCTTTTTCCATAGGATCATCTGGGTTGTATTAAATATTTCTTCCCTTTGTTGTACCATAAAACCTAAGTGGAAATAAATATTTTTAGAGAAGTTAATCACTTGTATTTAAAGTTAGTGAATTGAGGGCACACTCAGGTTTCTTGGTTGAAGCGACTCTCAAGATACTTTACTGCATGTTTTAGTCTGGGCAAATAAAAAGAGAAATTGGGGCCAAGGTTTAAGAAAAATGTGCATAGTATACAATATCTGTGATGGGATACACTTTGAAAGGCTCAGACGTATCACGTATCCTTACATATTATGACCATCTTCAAAAGGCTGGACGTAAAATAAAATGTGTAAAAGCCAATATTATGTCATGTAGAACAGAAAAGAGAAGAAGCAGACGTTATAAACTTTCTTATATGTTTTAGCAGAATTCTTCAAAAAATAAACTAGAATGTGGCTTGTAGCCATAGGTGTAAAATAGATTATAAATTAATTTGGAAGCAGGTGTTTCCACGGTTGTGGGAGGACAATGCCAACTGACTATTTCCGTAGTACTAAAGGAGCAGATGATGGCGATGCTTATGACAGTCAGGCCGGAGAAATAAGATCATAATCCTGGGACGTATTCCTCACTGTCTGAAACAAAACCTGGAGCCATAAATGCTGCAGCTGGAAGAGGTTTGTAGAAGTTTTGATCTTTGTGGGTGAATTGAGCATTAACATCTTTAACTCAGATGTATAGCTTGCAGTAAAGCCCATATCCAGAAGGTATTTTCTATTCCCAGCTGTGATTTTTTTTTAAGATGAAATAAACAAAAGACCAAAAATTACTGTGTTTGTTAAAATTCAGTTTGTCATTTCTTGGAGCAAGTAGAACTGCAAGGCAGAAATTCTCAAGCCAGCCATAGGTATAGGATTATTATTGTTTGTACTTACTGGCACAGAGTCCTGTTCCATGAATGAACTATAACATCAACACTGAAGAATAACAATGCCTGTGTTTCCACATGCATGATTTTCCTCTGATAAGCACTGTGTTTCTGTTTGATCACAGACAACACTGATGGGTTTCCCACGCCTAATCCTAGCAAGTCCCTGGGTCCTCTTTTTTCATTTTAGAACAAGTAAAAGAGGTCTGATACAGGAGGTGTGTGTCATTTTATTCCCTGTTTAGGCTGAATGACAACTGTGATCTCTTTTTCACACTACTGTCCATAGGGTTTGGACAAGTGATGGGACACATATCCGTAAATTTAAAAGAAAAAGTTTTTGTCTTTCCTAATAGCTGCTTGGAAACACTGGTGGCATAGTGATTTAGAGCTTAGCTGCCAACCAAAAGGTCAGCAGTTGAAATCCACCAGGAGCTCCTTGGACATCCTAGGTGGCAGTTTTACTCTGTCCTATAGGGTCAGTATGAGTTGGAGTCGACTAGATGGCAATGGATTCTTTTTTTTCCCCAAATAGATACTTTCTTGATAATTAATGGGATTGTCATATAGTATGCCTGAGTTCATAGTTAAATATGCACATGTTTGATATAAAGTGTGCTATATAGCAAAAAAACAAAAATAACCATTGCCATCAAGTCAGTTCCAACTCATAGTCACCTTATGTGTATATAAATGCTAAGGATGTAAAGAAAGAAATACAAACTGTTGATTTGCGTGCTTTAGTGTTAACTTTAAACTCTGCTCATATTTTCACTGGATTAGATTCAACAGGAAAAAAGTATGTAAATGAATCATATATCAAAAACTTATTTCCCACCAACCTTCTGAAATTGAGTAATCATCCACAAAACTGCCTGGTTATTTAGGTATAGTTCAGTCACATGGCATTGTTATTTCCGCAGGTAAAAAGTTGTTAAATAGCAAAGTGATATGAATCAACTGAATAGATTCAAGTCAATCACCAGTTATGCTTACTTTTACTGGTGCCCACTGAAAGTGTCTGGGCAGGTGTCTTACCCCGGTGCGCTCCTGCTGGAAGGGCTCAGCCTTCCCTCGCCAACCTACCGTGTGCCTTTGTTTGCTCTTCCACACACCTGTTCTCTCCTTGTACCCCTCCACCTGCCATTTCCTCTCCTCTATTCCCTTCCTTGATGTTCTCTCTTTCACCTTTTTGCTTTGAACTCAGGCTTCTCTGTATAACTCTCTCCCTCGTCTAAGTGTTCCTTCAGCTTACAGCTTCAGAATTCTCTATGCAAATCCTGTTCAACAAACTTCAGAACTCCAGACTTTTTGTTTGGCTGCCAGTTAATATCATTTACTGACTGAATACAGCACATTAGGGTAACAGAACTAAAACCCACTGCCACTGAGTGAATTCTCACTTATAGAATAAGATGTGGAACCTGACCTTTGTCCTAGGGTCTTTGTGCTGAGAATGTTCCAGAAGCAGAAGACAGAAGTGGAGAGCTCAAACACTGGAGAACTGTAACACTGGAGACAGTAGCAACAGGAGGCAGCAGTGGCAGGGGACTGGTGGATGGCTACAGTTGGCTGGTTGACCTTCCGAAAGAGAGATCTGAGTGCCTTTAGGTAGGAGGTTTCCTGCAAGAGTGGGGTGCCTCTGAGCACTTATCAGTGGAGGAAAAACTAAGCTGCACCACTTCCTTCAGCAAGGCAGAGGCCAGGCCCCAAACAGGTTCCCATGGCCACAGCCAGGAATAAGTTCTTCTGGTTGGAGAAATGTATCCTCAGTTGTTTCTGTTGCTTCTAAATTGATCCCTATCTCAAGCTGTAACCTGCAACTTCCCTAAAAAATTCCATAATATTGGCTTTGGCAATAGTGAATATGATCTGTGTGTTCTGTGTGGCTACTGCAACAAGTTATTGAATTCAGCAGAGAAGTAGAGATTGCTTGGAGAGAGACGGATGGTGTCAAAATTGGTAAGAAGCTTGGAGAGTGGAGATGTGTCTGACCTCTACCTCATAGGAATCAGCCATGGGCTGATGGTGATGATGGTTACTCTTCCTCCTTGTTAGTGTAGACAGGTTCTGACACCACCACTACCATTTTACAGAAGAGGAAGCTGGAGAATATTGTGTTCATCAGAACTCACTAAGATGGGCAAACAACCTGTTTTGACAAGTGCTGGAGATATAAAATGAGCTTCCGTGGACATGAATGGAATCATTTTGAGCTAGACAAACAGAAACTCTGCTAAGGTTTTGGAAGGGCAAGCAGATGGTCTTCATCCAGATAATGGACAGTCATGCACTCTGCAATATAGTCTCTTTTCATGACTGTCTTAATTTTTAATCAAGATAATAAACTCAAGAAGTGTGTAAACATGAGAGGATTTTTGGTGGAAAACAACAAGAAGGCTCTGTGGAATTATGGGAGCATATTGGTGAAGGAGTGTGGAGTCAGAGAGAAGGAAGAGACACTCTAATATATCAGTCATTGGGAGGGCTCTGTCCTCTCACTGTCCGACTGGCAGCCAAATTTAAGCAGACCTCTGAGGGATATGCATTACTTGTGTGCATGTGGACACCTACCTGAGTGAAAGAAGTAATGTCTTTTGGGGAATCTTCCTGAGAATTAGAATAACTTATTTTAATGGTTACCAAGTGAAGACTGTACATGGCAGCAATACTGTATGTTCTCATGGCAGCACTTTCCATTACTGTATTGTAGTTACAACTGTTTCAGCCACTTTTTTTTGTTTTGCTAGAAAGACATTTCTAATCCATTGATCTATCACTTTTCAAGAGGAAAGGGAAGGGGAAAAAACATTTTGAATCTTGTATGACTGTCATGCTTATTCCTGCCTTTACATTTGTGTTTATTTTGGTCTCCTACCTAGATGTCTGTCTTCCACCCAAATAGTATCCATCCTTCAAAGCCTGCCTAAAGAAGAGCTCCTTGTGAATTGTTCTCTGACCTTTCAGTTCTTTCTGATCTCCTACTGAGAATTTATTGTCTCCGAAACTTCACCAGATCCTCTTTGAGAATGAGGCAAGTTTAACACTTCTGAAAATCCCCAAATGCCTAGCATCATGGGGAGCACATAGCAAGCATTTTATTTAAACACATTTGTGGTTAGCTATGTGCAAGTGTGGCCTACTGATTAACAATGTAAGCTTCTAGAGGGCAGAGCCTAGAGTTTGAAGGTCTCCTCTACTGTCCGCTATTCCCCCTCCTCCACCAGGGCTTCACAAATTTTAGTCTCTTTGTCAGAATTGAACAGGGAGGACAACAGAACACTAGCAACCTCATTAAAAGTCTCAGTGGGATGCATCCTTACTCAGATCCTTTATGATGGATGTGAAACAGCCACGAGCTGTTTGTTCTATAGGTATACACCTAGTGGCCAGGAAAGCTAGGAGAACAATTATTATCTAGTGAGATTTGAATTGATTTTCTTTTGTGCAACTGTTTCTGTAGGGCTACTAAAAGGACCGAGCATTCTGACTTGTACTGAATAATGAATTATTATCACTAGGAAAAGCATGAAGAGCAAAGTGTAAGTATAAAATCAGCAATCACTGGTCCCTAGCACGACTGGAAAAATGGAAGTAAGCCAGAGTTTCTTTACTCACTCAGAGAGCTCATACCTTTCTTAAAGCCTTGTGTTATTAATAATAATAATAAAAAACTTTGTCAGCTACTTGGATCCAGAGAACATTCCAAGACCAATAGAAATGGTTTCAGGGAGCCAAGTCTTCAGGGTTTGCATAATTGCTAAACACTATATGTCTCAACTTTCATAAGACAAACTCATCTTCAAAATTTATTTATAAGATGAATAATTGAGCCTGAAAATTTGATTCTGACATTTCCTCTCCCTATTGTGGACCTCTGAAGAATTATCTTAGATTACGTTTTCAGTAGTATCCAAGAACGCCACACTTCTGACCCCTTTTAAGCAGAAACCACAGAAATTTTTTAGCGTAAGTGATAGCCTCAATTTGGTTACCATTTCCTTTGGGGCATGCAACTGTGCCTTTCTTTCTTGTGGAATAAATAGGTTCTGCAGAAATAAAGGAATCACATCCTTCCCCCATTTGTCCCTTGTGCCATCATCAGTGCTATGGAAGATTTAACTTCATAAAAAGCCTTCATGTATCATGGACAAAGAATATTCTTTTCAACCCTGTAAAAGTTATCTAGCCCAGGGAGACACATAGGGAAGGGTTGGGTGAGGCAAGAATAAACTGACTCATTGGTATATCTTCCATGAACTCTCTGGATTGCTTTAGAGGGATGAAGTCGAGCAGTTGAACGACTGTCTAAATTCCGAGGCAGGGAACTGGCTTAAGAACAACAAACACAATTTGGGCCTGCATAAAATAGAGGGCTTTCTAGGGGATCAGAAAAAACCTGTTTTGCACAGGTGTTACTCTAATTGTGATCCAAAGCTATGGAGAATTTCACAGTGTGCTGTGGTTCCTGCAAAGAGAGCACAGCTGTTACGATTCAAGCTCCTCCCCATCCTGTGTGGTGGTCTAGCTTTGTTACATAGGTCTATCATGGAATGCACTTAGAAAAATAAAAAAGAAATCAAGGCTCATGTCTGGTTCCAGTCAGAGATGGTAGCTTTGTGGCTGTAGTTAATTTTGGATCTCTTTGGAGAGGCAATGTACGGACTGAAAAGTTTTTCCAGTAGGTAGGTAGACAAAAGAAGAAACAAAAATGGAAAAAAACAAACTTACTACCACCGAATGGATTCTGTCTCCTAGTGACCCTACAGGACAGAGTAGAACTTCCCCATGGGGTTTCCAAGGCTGTAATAGTTGTGGAAGCAGATTGTCACATCTTTCTGCCATGGAGCAGCTGGTGGGTTCCAGCCACTCACCTTTCTGTCAGCAGCTGAAGGCTTAACCACAGCGCCGTTCCTCATGTTTTATTTTCAGTCAAAAGGCAGGCAAGATTAAAGGAAAAAAGACCTCTGGTGTTTCAGAGATTGAAGCACAATAGGCTGTAGGTTTCTGCTAAACTTTAAAAAAATTTTTTTTTATTGTGATTAAGCGAAAGTTTACAATCCAAGTCAATTTTCCATAAAAAAAAAACCCAAGTACCACATCTCTGCAACTCTATCTACTCTCCTTATCTGTGACAGCATGCTCTTCTTTTTCACCCTTTGCTTCCAATATCCACTCAATCAACACTGCCCCTCCTCTCCACCCTCTCCTTTCCCTTCTGAAAAGAAACCAGTGAGACAGTCCCATATGTATATTAAATCATAAAGTACACATACCACATCTATGTCTGTGTCTCCCAGTCCAGTCCATTCTTTGTCTGAAGTGTTGGCTTCAGTGTTGATTTCAGCTCTGGGCTAGCAGCAAGTCTAGAGGCCGTGTTCTCAGGGGACCCTCTAGGTTGTTGGACCATCAATTCTGGACTTTTAATGGAGTTCTTGATCTGCACACCACTTTTTCTCACACTACATCAGAACCTACATTGTGTCCCCTATCAGAGCTGTCCCTGGTGGTGGCCAGGCACCATCTAGTTCTTCTGGTCCCATGCTGATGCAGTCTCCCAGCCACATGGGCCCTTCTGTCTCCTGAGCTCATTTTTCCTCACGTCTTTGATGTTCTCAGTTGTCATCTGTTCCAGCTGAGTTGGGACCAACTGATATTCCTCAGATGGAAGCTTGCTGGCTTTTAAGACCGCAGACTCCACTCACCATTATGGGGTGCAGAAGATTCTCTTAAAAAGACTAGTTATGTCAGTTGACCTCAATGTCCCCGGAAAACATGGCCTCAGACCCCTGTCCCTGCTGCTCTGTCCTTTAAAATGTTGAGTTGAATTTAGAAAACCTTTTAGCTTATGATGTAGTCCAGTTATGCTGACTTGCCGTCTACCATGTGCTGTCACTCCTTTCACCTAACCAAATTCCTGTTGACTGACTAATCTATAAATAACCTTCTCCTTCCCTTCCCACCCTTGTAGCCATCAAAGAGTATTTTTTTCTGAGCATAAGTCCTTTCTTAAGCTCTTATAATAGTGGTCTCGTATAGTATCTGTCCTTCTGCAGCTTACTGACTTCACTCAGCATGTCTTCCATTTGATTCCAGGTTATAAGATGTTTCCTAAACTCATCAGTGTTCTTCATCATTGCACGATGTGTATATATTTTATATATATATTATTGTTGCACAATATATATATGTTGTTGCACATTATATACACATTATATATTGCAATGTGTATATATACACATTGCACATTGTGTGTGTATACCATAGTTTATCCATTCATCTGTTGATGTGCACCTAGGTTGATTCTATTTTTTTTGCTATGTGGATGGACAGTGCTGCAATGAACATTCATGTGGATGTACCCATTTGTGTGACAGCCTTTATTTCTGTAGGATATATTCCAAGCAGTGAGACTGCTGGATCATATGGTATTTCTATTTCTAGATTTTTAAGAAAGTGACAAATTGCTTTCTAAAAAGGTTGTACCATTTTACAGCCCTACCAGCAGTGTAGAAGAGTTCCAGTCTCTCCACAGTCTCTCCAACATTCATTGTTTAGTGTTTTTTGGATTATTGTCAACCTTGTTGGGGTGAGATGGTAGCTCATTATTAAACTTTTTTGATATTCTCTCTCTTGAAAGGTGACTTGGTTCTGAATACAAAATATTTTCTACCACATTCCATTGTGGAGGAAGAAGTGTGTTTTCTGGTTCATTAATGAACTCATTTGATTGTAGATGGATCATTCAGTGATCTGCTCCTGATCTGGTGAGTATGGGCTTCCTTGGGGATTGTAATTCTTTCCTACCTAAGCACAATGTTCTGAAACAAGGGGTTCAATATAGTTGACCAGTTTTTAAGGTTGTGTGTTTGGTTTGGTTTGCTTCACTTCCAGGGATGAGGAAACCAAGTACTTGTGCTCTTCGAAATTTACATTTTAAAAAATATCAACAAATTGCTTTCCCTTGATTAGTGAGAACTCCTTATTGAGTTGTCTAATCTCCTTATAATTTTGAAAATCTCATTACCCTATTCAAGGTAGAGTCCCTGGGTGGTGTAAACAATTATCCATTCAATGACCATCTGAAAGATTGGCAGTTCCAATCCACCCAGCCCACTTCAGAAGATCCAGCAATCTGCTTCCTTTTGGTTACAATCTTGAAAACTCTATGATGTGCTATTCTTCATGCACAGAGATTTACCATGAATTGGAATGGACTCAAAGGCAGTGAGTTTGATATTTCTGATTCTAGGTGGCAGGTCTACTATTTCAGTCTTAAACTTTCTGTCCTGAATGTTCTTATATCCCTAACTTTCTACAGAGCTTTCTTTTTTTCAGTTCTCTCTATATAAACTGCTTTGCAGTCCTTTCCCTACATTGCTATGTTTCAATGCTTTTTTCTCCTATTCCCATAGCACCTTGTATATTTTCTTGGTTAAACAACGAAAACAAAAACCCAATGCCATCTAGTTGATTTGACTCATAACAACCTTATAGGACAGTGTGGATTCCAACTGCAGACCTTTTAGTTAGCCTCTGTAGCTCTGAACCACTATACCACCAGGGTTTCATTTTATTGCTAAAGGGATTGTAAATTCCTCAAATGATGCAAAGCATTGTATAGCTATCTCTACATCTAAGTTAATCTGAATTTATTCATTAACTCAAAGATGATTCCTAATCTTTTACTTTTTCCACAAGCCTTTATTCCTTTTCTTAGTAAGTTCTCCTTTTACCACTCCACTGAGATCTATACTCTCTTAACAACTTGAATGCAGTCATCCTCAACTCCAGCTACTCACTGGTATCACCTTGGAAGCTTTGAAAAAAATACTGGGTCCCATCCCTAGAAATATATAGCCTGGGCATCAGAATATCTTAAAAGCTCCCCAGGTAATTCTAGAGTTTAGTCAAGGTTGAAAGTCACCACTCTAAGTGTCCTATAAACTCTAATCATGTATTTAATTTGTTTTTCACTGTCTGCAAATGCCTACCACTTTAATCTTTGTAATGCAGGTTACTTAAAGCGATAATAGTAATAATAATAACAACTAATATTTGTTAAAAGGAGCCATAGTGCAGGGATTAAGCATTTGGATGCTAGCTGAAAGGTCACCAGTTTGAATTTACCATCTGATACATAAGAGGAAGACATGGTAATCTGCTTCCAAGATGTTACAGCCTTTGAAACCCTATGGGACATTTCTACTGTCTCATAGGCAGGGGAAGATTAAAGAGTGAGCAAGGTACACATTGCCTTAATTGTGCTTTCTTATTAATCTGCAATACACAACTTCACATGGGCTTCACCATGTTCTTGATGTGGTTACAAAAACTGGAAGTTATACATTATGGATTAATAAGTAAGCACAAGTAAGCCTGTATACACCTTCCTTACTGGATAATCCATCCTTGTTGACAGAGTTGCTATGAGTGAGAATCGACTTGACAGTAATGGGTTTGGAATAGCTACTGAATACTTCTCAGATACCAGGCACTACTTTAAGTACTTTGGAATTTACTTTGTTTTCACAAAAATAATGAAATAAGAGCATTACTCCCATTTTATAGATGGAAGAAATCAAGGATTAGATTTCATTTTCTAAGCATCACATAGCACACATTTTCTAAGAGTTTTCTTGGTTGAGTGAGTCTCATTACTAAAGAAAAGTGGAAAATCCTTTCTAAAAGGACTTGGTTTTGAAACAGGAAAAACATCTATTAATTGGCAGAGAAACTTTGGGAATGCAATCCAGTTAGGAGAAATAATTTGTGTGAAGTTTCAGAGGTGGGAAGGAGTTAGTCATGATGAGGAAGAGTAAACAGGTGTGCCGAACTGTGTCGTAGAGTCTGCATTTAGAATTGTAGGTCTCAGTCTTGGCTGTGTATCAGTGTCCCCTGAGAAGCTAGAAATACTTCAGCTGCTTGAGTCCCACCCTTGACCTGTTACATAAGACTTTCAAGCGGGTGGTGGGACCTTAGCCTTTGTGTTTTGTTTTGAAAATCTTCACGAGACATCTTAATGCATAGGCATGTTGGAGAATCAGTTTAATAAAATATAAAAGTGGTTGAGCAAAGAGAGCCTACAAGCCTATGTTTCCATGACTCACAAAGCAATAGTGAGCCGGGCCGGCCTCTAAGCAGGGGAGTCATAACCTCACGCAGGTTTTGAGATACTGTGCTGATCACAATCAGTAAGAGAAAAGAGACTAAATAACTTGTCCAGGTTGATCCAGCCAGGAAGTACAAAGCTAGAGTATAGTTTCAAATTTTTTAATTTTAGTTCAGTGTTGGTCCCACAGGGACAGACTAGAGTAGCAATCAGAGAATTGATTTGAAGTAGAATTAGAAGAGAGGTTAGAATATATGAAAGGAGTCTCTAATAACTGAGAGACCTTGAAGAGCAGGTCATTCCCTGGGTGGTGCAAAAGGTAAGAGGCTCAGCTTCCTACCAAAAGGCTGGTGGTTCAGATCTTTCCAAGGGTGTCTCAGAAGACTGGCCTGGCTATCTACTTCTGAAAAAAGCAACCACTGAAAAACCTAAAAGCACAGTTCTGCTCTGACACACAAATAGGCTGGTCATGAGGCAGAATCTACTCCATTCTACAGGTTTGTTTTTGTTTTTGCTTTTTGGAGATTACCCACCCACTGCTGCTGAGTCAATTCCAACTCACAGCAACCCTATAGAACAGAGGAGTACCTAGTGGATTTGAAATGCCAGCCTTTTGGTTAGCAGGTGTAGCACTTAACCACTACATCATCAGAGTTTCCTTTGGAGACTGCAGGCACGGAAGAAAACTGAAAATTGAGCAGCCACCACTTGCCAGGTTCTATGTCACTCAATCCTCCTAGCCCTGGTGGCACAGTGGTTGAGTTGGGCTACCAATTAAAAGCTGGCAGTTTGAATCCACTAGCCACTCCCAGAAAACCACATGGGACAGTTCTACTCTGCCGTCCAATGACACTGTGAGTCAGACACTGTGAGCAATACATTTGTCTGTTTTTGTTTTTAATACCCCAACAGACTAGTATTGGCTACACAAGGATACAGAGGCTCAAGGAGGTCAATATCTTGTTGAAGGTCATACAGACAGAAAATGAGGTTAGGACTCAGGCCCAGAGCTGCGAACTGCAGAGCTCACAGAGCTCACAGCCACATTGCCGCACTCACTCACTTCAGTCTGTGCCCTCAGGCCAGAGGACTGGTTCTCAACCGAGGGCAGTGTTACTCCCCAGGGAACACTTGGTAATGTCTGGAAACCTTTGGGATTGGAAAGCGTGTGCCGGTAGGCATGCAGTGGGCAGAGGTGCGGGATGTCTTACAACACACAAGAGAGCCTTCCACAGCCAAGAGTTACCAAACTGTGGTGTCTGAAATTCATGTTTATTGGTTCTGTGCAAAATGAGGACTGCCTGTGTGTGTAATGTCCCACTACTCTGTTCTAAGTTGGATCCTGCTTACCTGGAATTGATTTTGTTTTCTGAGAGCAAACAAAATTTTCATCCTCAGTGTACCGACCTTTCACATCCTTACAAAACAGGATTACGTGGTGGGTAGAAATATTCAGGTTTGGGAGGGCCATCCCTAGAGCACCAGCATCCCAGGTGGCACTGGTACCGAGATCGAGAAACCCTGGCCTGGAAGGATGTTTATAGCTCAGGAAATAGGAAATGAAGGACAGGTTTACAGGCAAGACAAGGAAATGACTTCAAACATTTATGTATTAGTTAGGTATTCATTTAAATCGAGCTGTGTCTCGCCTTCTTCCGCTCGGGAGTTATTCGAGGCTGAGATGTAGCCCTCTGTGTTGTAATCTAGTAAGTGATTTAGCTGACTACTTAACAAAAGCCCTTCAAGACCCCAGACAGGTTTACTGCAAGAAGAACCTTTCTGCCAGTTTCTAGCTACGTGTTAAGGTGAGTAGGCTTTCCCCGCCTCATGCTTCTTCTTTCTTTGTTCGTTAGGTTTATTTATTTATTTTCTTTGTTATGGCCCATTGAGCTCTTGGCAGATCTGTTGGAAATTTGCTCCAAGTTTCTCTTCTGGGTCTTTTGTTTGAGGGATGTAGACTCTTGTTTACTGGGACCTGAGTAGAAATTACTAATGCCCAGGGGCCACAATAAAGCCGCCATGTTTAGGCTCTTTCCACCTGGGCTGAATAAGAGCCAGGAGATAAGAAGCAAAACATATCCCATTATCAGACCCCTAAACCATACACTCCCCTGATTTCTCCCACGGATATTCTTGTTCCCGTGCCAATAAGCCCACATATTCTGTTTGTAGTGGCTTGGGGCCAAAATCTAGGTATGATATTCCAAAATATTCTTATAGAGGAGTTTTCAGCTGGTATTTTGTTTACCTGTATTTTTGGCTGGTCTTGATTCCTTGGGAGCCAAAAATTTACAGAATTGTAGCATCTCTGTTGTTGTTAGGTGCTGTAGAGTCAGTTCTGACTCATAGCAACTTCGTGTACAACAGAACAAAACACTGCCATGTCCAGTGCTATGCTCACAATCAAACAAGGGTTAGGTTCGAGCTCATTGTTAAAGCCACAGAGGCAATCCATTTCACTGAGGTTCTTCCTCATTTCGGTGATCTACTTTACCAAGCATGATGTCCTTCTCCAGGGACTGTTCTCTCCTGATAACATGTCCAAAGTATGTGAGGCAAAGTCTCTCCATCCTTGTTCTAAGGAGAATTCTGGCTGTACTTCATCTAAGACATTTGTTTGCTCTTCTGGCAGCTAATAGTCTGTAAAATATTCTTCACCAACTACTGTCATTCAAAGGCTCTAGTTTTTCTTTGATCTATCTTCTTCATTGTATAGCTTTATGTGAATGTGAGAGGAATGAAAATACCATGGCTTGGGTCAGATGCACCTTAGTCCTCAAGGTGACATTTTTGCTTTCAACACTTTAAAGAAATCTTTTGCAGTAGATTTGTCCAATGCAATACCTCCTTTCATTTCTTCACTACTGCTTCATAAGTATTGATTGTGGGTTCAGGTAAAATGAAATCGTCCACGACTTCAATGTTCTCTGTTTGTCATGATGTGATATCACTAGGCCTCACCATAAACCCAAACCTGTTGTCACTGAGTCGATTCAACTCGCAGAGACCCTATTAGGACAGAGTAGAAATGCCCCTTAGAGTTTCCAAGGAGTGGCTGGTAGATTTGAGCTGATGACCTTTTGGTTAGCAGCTGAAAGAGTGACCACTGTGCCACCAGGACTTCTGCAGGGATACGTAACATACTTGTGTAGTGCGTATGGGGCCCTTGGTGATCTCTTCCTTGCCTTTATCTCCAGAAAATTTCAAGACACTGTGGAAGCTCCTGTCATCTAGCTACTGCTCACTGAAAATATGGTACCTTCACAAAGTGTTCTGAGATTCTGAGACCATTGGGATTACTTCCTATTTCATCTTTAAAAAGCCCCAGAGGGAAAACTATAATAAATATGGCAGCCAGGAATGAATTTTACCACCATATCCACTCAGGAAAAGATTTAAATACAATCTAGATTTGGATTTTGGCATGTTTGGATTTGGTATTATAGCCCTCCCCAGATCTTCCATCTCCTCTCTTGAAGAGAGGTCATTGTGTTGTTCCTCTCACTTTGGGGCTTGGTGTGCGTGTTTTGTCTGTTTCTGTGATTTCCTCTTTCAAGCACCTGTGCCACTGTTCTAGGTCTTATCTCTGATGTTGGCCTTGCTCTCTGGGTAACTAGGGCAGGCATGCAGTTGGCGAGCTGCAGGTTAGTAGACAGAACACTTCTGGTACAGAGCCTGTAGGCAAGTTCTGCTCCTATTACTTTTATTGCTGACATATAGAGTCTGTCAGTTTTATTTCGGTCATCTATAAAATGAGGTTAATGTTACCTGGCTTCTTTACCCCATAACTGCATTAGGAGGACTTTGCCTTGTTCTCAGTATCCAGGACAATGCGAGGCGCCTAGCAACCACACAATAAATACTTTTTGAGTGAATGAACAAGAATCTTGTGGAAGTCTCCAGTTCTAGATGAATATAACTATTGCCTTTTGGGAGAAGATACTATAATTTGTTTTTACAACCTAATAAGACAAAATAAATTTTTTAAAACACTATTGCTGCCCTGACTTGCTTCTGGCCATGGGCCATGCAACTATTAGAAGGCAAAGAGTTAGATGATTGTGAATTTTTCTGTATCATAAGTGAGAGGCCTTTAACAGCACACAGTAGTTTCCTTGGCATGATTTTAATGGCAGAAGTTTTTTACTATTATTATTTACTTCTTTTTATTGTGATAAACGATATATAACACATTTTCCAATTCAACACTTTTTATGCTTACAATTCAGGGGCACTGATTACATTAATCATTTACAGTCATTATCAGTATCTATTGCAGAAACTTATATCACATTATTTTTAAAGAAAAAATCATCTGCATAAAATCTTTGTCTAGATTTTTCTGATTCCAATTTTAAGATTTATGTGGAGAAAATAGCTAGAAATAGGATGTAGACTCTTACATTGTGCAATTTCCTGGGGACTCCGGAGGAGGCAGACTCATTGCCTTGGCTTGCAGCTCGGGGAGAGTGAAGGCATCTCCACTCCACTCCTGTCTCTTGATTCACAGGCAACACACACACACACACAGAGTCAGACAATGACAGCTCATTTAATGCTGAATCCTGTTGCTGGCAAAAAGTCTAACTTCAATATTTTTCTCATGCCTTTTGCTAAGCTTTCTTATTAAACTACTGTTGATTCTTAGATAACTTGAATCTACATATATTTTTATTTGAGTTCCTCAGTGGTAGCTTTCCTTCTTGGAATATCCCTGGATTAAAAATGGAAATGCTCTGATATCTTCTGTCATTAGTAATCATCCCAATCATTTATTTCAACATATCAGGATCTTTTGAGATTTGGGATTGAAGTTTGTTTTTTTTTATATTCAGAAATGTAAAGTATAGCTGTTATATGTTCTGTATAACCCTAGTCAGGGTCTGGGCTAGCACCCATCGTCAATCCAAGTTTTGCAATGTCATATATTATGTTCACACTAAAAGAAATAGTCTTTGGGAAATTCAGGCCATACACTGTCACCAAATGAGTTCAGATCATGTCAAGTTTTGCCATAAAATGAGTTTAGGGAAAGAAAACAAAAAACAACCCTCAAAATCCAACCTTCAGTATTCAGAGTTTTTTTGGATATTTGTATAGGGGAAAGATCGTGGACTAATATTTCAGAAACACAACTACTACTTTTATTTTGTGGATTTCATTAAAAGTGACATTTCATTTTATTCTGATCCTTGGGGAGGAGGAAGCTTGCTCTGGTGTACTGTTTTTCTCCCCAGAAAGCAAACCATGTTTCTACTCACAGTAATTTGAAAATCAGCTCCATATATTTCTGTTCAAATGGCTTGGATTCCACTAGGGGGCAGTTGGGTCTTATCTCAGTAGACTCTATTGCTACTACGTCTAGTACTGTCATGACTGGGTAATTTTTTTCATTGACGGCCACATACTTCTCTTTCTGTACAGCAACTGGCCATCCCATCTGATGCTAACCTGACATCTCTGTGTCACTGATTCCATTTCCAGTCTGAACTGCTCTTCTAAAGTTCTATCAGCTTCTCTAGTTGGCTCTCTTAAGGACTTTTCAATGTTGGTGTGTTGAAGAGTGTGCTCTAGAGCACCATTGCTTATCTTCCACCCTCAGTTCTCCTCCTTCAGTGCTTCTGGGCTCAGAAAGTCACCACTGTCCATTCACTTTTACAAGCCTTACAACCTGGTCACTCTCTTTCGCTGCACAAGTTCTCACTGAATTCTTCCTGTTTTATTTGCCAAACATCTCTGTTATTCTGTACTCCTAGCTACCATCTTCTTTGGCTACTAGCCACCTAAATGGTCTCCTCACTTTAAGAACACCTCTCCCCTTTCTTCCAAATTTCTTCCTTATCCTTCTGCTTCTCTTGCTGCCATCTCTAGACTATTCAATTTCTATCCCAAACCTGTGCGATTCTATCCACTATGTAGTACTGTTTCGTAAGCAAATGAAAGACCATTACATTGAGGATGAAAATCTTGTTTGATCCCGAGAAACAAATCAGGTAGTAGGACCTCCAGATAATAGGACCCAGCTCACCAAGAGAGTAATGAGACATCGTACACACAGGCAGTCCTTACCTTACACAGTACCAGTATGCGTGAATTTCAGTCATTGAAGTTCAGTTAAACAACACCAGCCTCCCTGATGTCCCCATCCCACCTCCACTCTCCCAACAACATGATTCAGGTCTGGATTTTGGATCTCCATTTAGTCACTTCTTAGGGGAGGTCTTCACCCAGAGAGAAGAACAATATTTGTATGCTGTCATGGGTTGACTTGTGTACTCCCAAAAATATATATAGAAATTTGGCTGGGCTATGATTACCAATGTTATGCAATTGCCACCCATTTTATCATTTTCCTATGCTGTAAATCCTAATCTCTGCCTGTGGGTAATAGATACAATTACGTTAAAAGAGGATTATGGTGGAACTGTAAACACCCTTACTAAGGGAGTTTCCCTGGAGTGTGGCTTGTGGCCAAGTGGTTAAGTGTTATAGCTGCTAACCAAAAGGTCAGCAGTTTGAATCTGCCAGGTGCTGCTTGGAAGCTCTATGGGACAGTTCTACCCTGCCCTCTAGGGTTGCTGTGAGTAAGAATTGACTTGACTGCGTGGGTTTGGCGTCTTTGGTGACTTGAATTATGTTTTACCCTTCATCTTACAAGAGATGAAAGGGAAGCAAGAAAAGAGTTGGGAACTTCATACCATCAAGAAAGCAGCATCGGGAGTAGATGGCATCCTTCAGACTTGACATTTCTGTGCCAAGATGCTCCCTGACCAAAGGCTGATGAAATACAAAGACATTCCTCCAGACCTGACAAGGACTGAAAGCCTTCCCTTGGAGCAAACATCCTGAATTTGGACTTGCAGCCTACTGGACTGTGTGAGGATAAACTTTTCTTTGTTAAAGCCATCCATTTATGGTGCTTCCATTAGAGCAGCACTAGACGACTAAGACATATGCATTCGTAGCTCCCTGTACCTTTATTTTTTATGATACTTACAGCTCATAACATTTTTTTCTCTTTTCTTTCTTAGTAAACTACCTTGCTGCATAGATTAAAGGTCAGTGAGGTCATCATATCCCCTGCCCATTATAGTGATTAACTATGGCATTGGTGAAAAATATTGAATATTCTGTGGAACAGAAGAACAAATAAGTCAGTCTCAGAAAAAAATAGATTCATATGACTCACCAGGATTATCACAAGGAGAAATAGATCAACTTAATAAGTCTATCACAAAGGAAGAGATTGAGGAAGTCATCAAAAATCTACCAACCAAAAGAAGTCTTGGCCCAGACGGCTTCACCGGAGAATTCTACCAAACTTTTAGAGAAGAATTAACTCCAATACTAATGAGGCTATTTCACAACATAGAAAGAGATGAAATACTTCCAAGTTCATCTATGAAGCCAGCATAACCTTGACACAAAAACCAGGAAAAGATCCCACAAAAAAAGAAAATTACAAAGCAATATCACTCATGAATCTAGATGCAAAAATCTTCAACAAAATTCTAGCTGGTAGAATTCAACAGCATATAAAAAAAATACTTCATCATGATCAAGTTGGTTTCATTCCAGAGATGCAAAGCTGGTTCAACATCAGAAAAACAATTAAGATAATCAACCATATTAATAACACAAAAGATAAAAATCACCTGATTTTGTCAATTGGTGTAGGAAAGGCGTTCGACAAAGTTCAACATCCATTCATGCTTAAAACTCTCAGAAAAATAGGAATAAAAGGGAAATTCCTCAATAGAATCAGTAGCATCTGTGCAAAGCCAACTGCTTTCATCATCCTGAATGGTGAAAGACTGAAAGAATTCCCTTTGAGAGTGGGAACTAGACAAGGATGCCTGCTCTCACCACTTCTATTCAACATTGTGCTAGAAGTTCTAGCCAGAGCAATTAGACAAGACAAAGAAATAAAAGGCATCCGTATTGGCAGTGAAGAAGTAAAGATTTCCCTCTTTGCAGATGATATGATTGTTTATACAGAGAATCCAAAGAAATCCATAAGTAAACTATTAGAGCTAATAGAAGAATTTGACAAAGTATTGGGATACAAGATAAACATAACTAAATCAATAGGATTCCTTTATACCAACAGTGAAATTATTAAGGAAGAAATCACCAAGTCAATTCCATTCACTATAGCCCCCAGGAAGATAAAATACCTAGGAATAAATCTAACTAGAGAAATAAGAGATCTTTACAGAGAAAACTACAAGACCTTGCTACAAGAAACTAGGAGAGACTTACATAAGTGGAGTAGTCTGCCCTGCTCATGGACAGGAAGACTCAATATTATGAAAATGTATATTTTTCCCAAAGCACTCTACGTATATAATGCAATCCCAATACAAATTCCAGTGACATTTTTTTAATGAGATGGAGAAACAAATTATCAGCTTTATTTGGAAAGGGAAGAAACTTCAGATAAGTAAAGCACTACTGAAAAAGAAGAACATACTGGGAGGCCTCTCATTACCTGACTTTAAAACCTATTACACTGCCACAGTAGTCAAAACAGCCTGGTATTGGCACAAAAGGAGACATATAGACCAATGGAACAAAGTAGAGACCCTAAAGATGCCACCATCCTCCTATGAACAGCTGATATTTGACAAAGGTCCTAAGATTTTGAACTGGGGTAAGAACAGTCTCTTTATCAAATGGTGCGGGAATAATTGGATATCCATCTGCAAAAAATTGAAACAAGACCCATATCTCACACCTTATACAAAAATCAACTCAAATTGGATAAAAGACCTAAATATAAAAGCTAAAACAATAAACCTCATCCAAGATAAAATAGGGTCAATAATGGATGTTTTAATATGCAATATAGACAGACTTCAAAATCTGACAAACAAAACACCTTCATCAGAAGAGATAATAGATAAACAGGAATTAATAAGAATCAAACACTTCTGCTCATCCAAAGACTTCATCAAAAGAATTAAAAGACCACCTACAGAATGGGAAAAAATATTTGGCAACTCTATGTCACACTGATGCCTGATCTCCATAATCTATAAGGTTCCACAAAATATCAATAAGAAAAAGATAAATCAACCAATTAAGTGATGGGCAAAGGAGATGGACAGACACTTCTCTAAACAGGAGATCCAGGCAGCCAAAAATACATGCAGACATGTTCACAATCATTAATTATTAAAGAAATTCAAATCAAAACGACAATGAGATACCATTTCACCCCAACAAGATTGGTCATGATCCAAAAAACACAAAACAATGAATGTTGGAGAGGCTGTAAAGAGATTGGAACTCTCCTTCACTGTTGGTGGGATTGCAGAATGGTGCAACCTCTTTGGAAAGCAATTTGGCGTTACCTTAAAATAGTGGATATAGATATACCATTTGACCCAGTAATTCCTCTGCTCGGAATATATCCTACAAAATCAAGGCCATTCACACCAACTGATGCATGCACATGAATGTTCATTGCAGCACAGTCCACGATAGCAAAAAGTTGGAATCAACCCAGATGCCCAACAACAGAAGAATGGATAGGTAAACTTTGGTATATATACTCAATGGAGTACTTATACATTGATAAAAAACAACGATGATAGGAAACATCTCTCAATTTGGTCTCAACTGGAGGACATTATGTTGAGTGAAACTAGTCAGCGACAGATGGACAATTATTATATGAGACCCCTATGATAAAAACTTAAAAGCATACTCATACATAATAGAAAAGACTTTTTGACTGCTACAAGGGTGGGGAGGGTGAGAAGGTAGGAGGGCGAGGGGTGAGGGTTTAGATTAGATGGTTGTTAGAAATTTGGTTGGGTGAAATTGGTGACAGTACACATTGGTAAGAAGATCAGTATTAATGGGACTTCGACACACAACTTGGGTACTCCTCCTCTCTGAACCCCAATATTGTAAGCACAGACTATGTGCACTTTCATTTTTTATTTAATAATAAATAAATAAATAAAAATACAAATGAACACTCCTGAACAGCAAAAATGGTGAGACTTCAGCTTCTTAGACACAGAATCAGAAAACACCAATCACTAGAAAAGGACAAGGTGTTTGGGAGAGGGTCAGCACAAACAAGAGAAACACTCAATGAGGTGAACTGAAGCAATAGCCAGGACAATGACTGCAAACATACCAATGATCAGGAAGATGGCACAGAAATGGGCAATGCTTGGTTCTGTTATACAGAAGGTTGTTTTGAGTTGGAGTTGTCTTGATGGCAAGAGCAGCAATAGCAGTGACTGGGAATACTGAGTTAGTAGTGGTTTAATGAATGAATGGATAAACAACAAATTAACAAAAATGGGCTTTGATTTTTCTTAGTTATTATAACCTCCTGAAGTGTTAGTTAAAATGAATTTTATCTTAGCCACAGGGAGCAGAAAAGAGGTATTTGACTTTTAGCTCTTCCAAATTACAAAAGACTAAAAGAAAGAAATGTTAGTATGGGGTTTTGCTTGAAACACATCCTAAATAAAATATTTATTGAATGAATGATACATCTCTGGCACTAGAAGTGATGTGAAAGAAATTCTAGGGAAACTAAATCTTTCCAGTGCCTTAAAAGCGACTATTTAAATTATTCAGAAAGACATATAAGAAAAAGTAAAAGACAACAACAAAAAACCTCTATCATTTTTATCCATTTTCTATTTTCTTTTATGACTCAAGTAATACATGATGTATTCACATTTCAGATTTAAATAATATGTATATTTAAATACATAAAGAACTAAGATGAAAATCTCTCCATTCCCACTGTTATGGATTGAATTGTGTTCCCTCAAATGTGTACAAACTTGGCTAAGTCACGATTCCCAGTATTGTGTGCTAGCCAACAATTTTATGATCTGATGTGATTATGCTGTATGTTGTAAATCCTAATCTCTGTGAGGCAGGATTAGATGCATTTATGTTAATGAGACAATATTCAATCTGTAAGATTAGGTTGTCTCTTGAGTCAATCTCTTTAGAGCTACAAAACAGCAAATCCAGCAGAGACGAAAGGGACTTCATTTTTAGCAAGAAAGAAGCCCCAGGAGCAGTGCATGTGTTTTGGATCTAGGGTCCCTCTGAGCAAAACTCATGGACCGAGAGAAGACAGGTGACAATGGACTTTCTCTGGCTCTGACAGAAAGAGTAGGTCATCCCCTGGAGCTGGCACCTTGGATTTGGACTTCTAGTTTCCCAAACTGTGAGAGAATACATCTCACTTTGTTAGCCATCCACTTTGTGGTGTTTCTGTTATAACAGCACTGAATAACTAAGGCACCTGCTCTCTTCCCAGAGGAGAACAACGAACTGTGCAACTAGATGTGCATTTTTCCAGTATCCTACCTATGTGCTTACCTAACTGGAGATATGTATGCTCTCATTATTTTGTAACAAAATCGGGTCATAACTTTGTTAGTGTTCTATAACTTGCTTTTTCCCCTAATGATGAGTCTCAAAGGACTTTTTATATGGGTAAGAAGTCTGCTTGTTCTGTTTGATGGTGTCATAGCACTTTATACTACACATGTCCTATAATCTATCTAACATTCCTCTATTAATGGACAGTGGGCATGTCCACTTTTCTTAATTACAAATCATACTTCATTGAAGCTTTCATTTTTATGCATGAGTTATTTTTCTCTTGTTAGAGTTCCTCAAAGGGAATTTCTTACATCAAAGAATTTGCATGTTTAAAATTTTGGTAGCCACAATCAAGTAGAGTTGTTTTATACTATATAAGCATACTTGTTTCTCCTTTTAAATATTAAAAAAAATTAAATAAAAGGTCATTTGAAAAATGAAAATGTTATTTCATTATTATTTTGGATTATATTTTTCTAATATACCCTGGCCCCTAGGGTCGCCATGAGTCAGATCCGACGCAGCGGCACTTGGCTGGCTTAATATGTGATGAGGATTAGAATCCCTTTGTGTTTACTGAACATAAGTTTTTTTTCTTGGTTAGATCTTTTCTCTATTCTACATATATGTATATATTAGTTTAGGAGATTTTTCCATAGTCATCTGTTCAATTTATTCAACATCCATTTATTAACTACTGATGTTATACTAGCATAAATGCTAAGCACTGGGATTTCAGAGCTGAACAATACAGGGTTCTTGCTCTTTTAAGGATGAAGTGTGAGGGAATACAATCTTGCAATGTCAATAAATGCAGTAAGATATTACAATTGTTCTCCTAGAGGGTTGCCATGAGTCGGATCTGATTCGACGGCACTTGGCTTGGCTTGGCTTGGCTGCTAGACAAGATGCTTACTCAAGGATATTGGAAATTGTCTATTCAGCTATCTCAGAGGGAAGACAACCTAAAATTTCATCTTTCTAGTTGTAAATCCGTAATATATTAGAAGTTGCTTATCATATTTTTAGCTTACAGTTGTGTTCTCAAATGTGACTTCTTTCAAATTTAAATCAGTAATTGCTATTTATGCCACTAGTTTGGAAATCTACCTTTTTCATCTGTATGACAAGCAATCTGAGAAGCTGGATTGTGTGAAGAAGAACGAGGCATCAGGATTGCAGGACGACTCATTAACGACCTGCGTTACACAGATGACACCACCTTACTTGCTGAAAGTGAAGACAGCTTGAAATACTGACAAAGATCAAAGACCACAGCCTTCAGTATGGATTGCACCTCAACATCAAGAAAACAAAAACCCTCACAACTGGACCAGTCAGCCACACATCATAAATGGAGAAAGGATTGAGGTTGTCAAGGGTTTCATTTTACTTGGCTCCACAATCAACACCCATGGAAGCAACAGTCAAGAAAGCAAAAGTCTCATTGCATTGGAAAAATGTGCTGCCAAGGACCTCTTTAAAGTATTGAACAATAAAGATGTCACCTTGAAGACTAAGCTACGGTATTTTCAATCAAACCATGTGCTTGTGAAGGCTGGGCAAGGAAGACAGAAGAACTGATGCCTTTGAATTGTGGTACTGAAGAAGAATATTCAATGTCCCGTGGACCACCAAAAGAACAGACAGATCTGTTCTGAAAGAAGTACAACCAGCGTGCTCCTTGGAAGCAAAGATGGCAAGACTGTGTCTTATATACTTTTGACACATTGTCAGGAAGGATCAGTCCCTGAAGAAGGACATCATGCTTAGTAGAGTGGAGGATAGCTAAAAGGAGGAAGACCCTCGACAAGATGGGTTGAAATAAGTGGGTGCAATGATGGGCTTCAGTACAAATCAATTGTGGACACGGTGCAAGACAGGGCAGTGTCTCATTCTGTTGTGCAGAGGGTTGCTGTGAGTGAGAATGGACTTGATGGCACCTAACAACAACAGCAACAGTTTTGAAGTTTGAGGAACTAAAGACAAAGACTCAGGTAATTTGGGATCTTTATTGTGTCCTTCCTTGCCATGATCCTCTCACTCAACTAAATCAGAGTGCTTTGACAGCTTCCCTGACCTTCCACTGCATCCATACAAGAACATATACTCAGATACATGCAGATAGGATCACAGGGACACAGCCAACCCAAGTGACATTATGGGAAGAGACTGGACAGAATACCAGGGACTGGGATACTACTTAGGTGAGAATGACACTTCAGCTGAGAGCCCTACATTCGTGAGATCTCCATCTGCCAGTTAGAGGAAAGCTGGTTTAATATATTAAGTAGAAGTGATAGAGTCTTGAATGAGTTAGAATGGCAGTAAACACACTCCTTATTTCTAGAAAGAGAGTTGCTATTTGGGCAACTTTATAGAAAATAAGATTCAACTTGCATAGAAGTCTAACTGATCATTGTCTTTTCAAGTAGAAAACAGAAGTGATTAAAATTTACTGAGAGAGAACTCCCTTTGAATTTAGGCTGACAGTCTGTAAACCTATTGCCATCAAGTTGGTTCCAATTTATAGTGACCTTATACAACAGAGTAGAACTCCATAGGGTTTCTAATGAGTAGCTGGCAGATTCAAATTTTGGTTAGCAGCTGTAGCTCTTAACTACTGTACCACCAGGGTTACAAACTGATAGTAACTAAAACCAAACCTAACTCACTGCTGTGGAGTTGATTCTGACTCACAGTGACTCTATAGGACAGACTAGAACTGCCCCATAGAGTTTCCAAGGAGATTGTAGTGGATTTGAACTTCCAGGCTTTTGGTTAGCAGCTATAACATTTAACCACTACACCAGTGGGGTTTTGAGGCTGACATTAGACACTCTTATTTCTGTTTCAGCACAACCCTATCTAAACAGCCTATAAGAGATGGAAACCCTGGTGAGCAGTTTCAGTGTGCCAGGTGCCCCTTGGAAACTCTGTGGAGCCATTCTACTCTGACCTGTGGGTTCACTGTGAGTTGGAGTTGACTCAATGGCAGTGGGTTTTGTTTGGTTTGTGAAAGATACACGGGATGGGCAGTAGTGTTGGTTAGGTCAGTACAGATAAATGTGTGGTGTCTCCCTTCCAAGATATATGCAGATAGGATCACAGGGACTCAGTCAATCCAAGTGACATTATAGGAAGAGACTGGACAGAATGCCAGGGACTGGGATGCTACTTAGGTGAGAATAACATTTTAGCTGGGAGCCCCACATTCAAGAGATCTCAATCTGCCAGTTAGAGGAAAGCTGGTTTAATATATTAAGTAGAAGTGATAGAGTCTTGAATGAGTTAGAATGGCAGTAAACGCACTCCTTATTTCTAGAAAGAGTTGATATTTGGGCAGCTTTATAGAAAATAAGATTCAACTTGCATAGAAGTCTAGCTGCTGATTGTCTTTTTCAAGTAGAAAACGGCTAGGTAAGACCCTCTAAGAATGGGGATGATGTTCAGAAATATGATAAACTATGATATGTTCTGTAAGAAGTACAACCAGAGTGCTTCTTGGAAGCAAAGATGGCAAGACTGTGTCTTACATACTTTGGACATGTTGTTAGGAAAGATCAGTCCCTGGAGAAGGACATCATGCTTGGAAGAGTGGAGGGTCAGTGAAAAAGATAGATTGAAGAGATGGATTGACACAACAATGGGCTTAAGCATAAAAACTGTTGTGGACATGGTACAAGACTGGACAGTGTTTTGTTCTGTTGTTCATAGGGTCACTATGAGTAGGAACCAACTCAATGGCACCTAACAATGACAACATGAAATATGATAGCATATCCCATAGCTTCTAAATTGCAAGACATAAGTCATAGTGACATCATTTCCTTAAAAATATCAATGGCACCACTGGCGTCTTAATTTTGGATATAGACTGCATTTGTGAGCAGCAGTCTGGCTGGAAGAGAATTTGTCTCGAACCTGTGTTAGTATAACCAGCAGCTTGCTTGTGCTTGGACTACATGTGGGCTGTAGGGAACGGCACCAATATAGATCACAGGGGTACAAGGATATCCCGTATTCCCCCAAAGAGACCCCTTGGCACCATCACTGAACCTCACAAGTTTTCTGTTTAGAGAGAAACTGAAAGATAAACTCTGGCCAATGTCTTGTGGGGGGACTCACCACTGCCAAGCTATACCGAGCACGTGGTAGTGGAGGGGATGAGAGGAGGAACTTCTCCTCATTTCTAATTTCCCTGCCCCAAGATCCTCTAGCTTGGGATGGTATTTTTCTCACATTCTCTGAAGTTCAAAGAGCTGACTCAGCAACACAAATCCAGTATTTACTCTTCACTTTTGCTCCATTATGCACCACACAAGAGCATATTTGTTTTCACAACATGTAGTTTGATTGCCCGGAAATGGAAAATCCGTTGGCTCTTTTATGGACTTACTGTCGATCTGAAACCCAAGAACCTTTCCAATACTTTAATACAAACCAGTCACACTGACTTAAATTAAAGGAATATGCTCAAAGGAGAAATAACACTGACAAAAGAGACTTGTGATACATTCCGGATAGTACGCAGTCTAACAGGGTGACATTTTGGTGAAAGTGAGTAAGACATGGTATCAAAGGAAGATTTTTCTTTCTTGAAATATTAAAAGCATAGTTTGTGTTTCACTTGGCACAACAACAATAACAACAACAAAAGAAACTACGTGGCCACTTTTACTTTGCAAAGCATTCTTGACAGAAGCCTGTCTGGCTGTTCTTGGAGGGCTTTGGGGCTGTTACACCACATTCATCTTCTCAAAGTTTTCCATCGGGTCTGAGCAGCTGTCGTTGAGCTCAGCGATGGATGAGGCATATCTTGCCTTCCAATAGGTTCAATATTTTATTTGGCTGTAGCGTGGCATGCTTGGAAATGTATCTGGCTGAAAACTCTGCTTTTCCCTATGCCTAGAACCTTCCACAACTACCATATTCTATGTTTCTAATCCCTTTCCAGGAAGATGATCATATTGTAAATTTGGCAGCAGGACCCAGCACCAGTGAGGCACTGTTGATTCCATGGTAGAATTCTCGCCTTCCGTGAGGGAGACCTGGGTTCAGTTCATGGCCAATGTATCTCATCCATAGTCACAATCTCTCTGTCAGGGGAGGCCTTGTGTGTTGCTGTGCTGCTGAATAGGGTTTGGCAGAAATTCCAGATTAAAATGGAATAAAGGAAAGACCTGGTGTTCTACTTCCAAAAATCAGCCAAGGAAAACCTTATGGTTCACAGTAGTTCAGTCCATACCTGATCATGGAGATGATGTAGGACAGGACAGTATCTTGTTCTGAGGTGTGAGAGACTACCGTGAGTTGGGGACTAACTCCATGACAGCTAACAAAACCACCTAGCCCAAGCCTGGTACATAATAAAGTCTCCAGAACAGAAAGGTCAAGCTGTTATTCTGAAACTTGGGAAGTGACTGACACTCTTGTAGAGTCCTACAGTGGTCAACTCTCCTAAAATGTGGCCTTATAGTAGACACGATTGCTATTTGGAGCCAGATAATTCATTGTAGGGGGCTGTCTGGTGCATTGTAGTATGTTTAGCACCATCCCTGAACTCTACCCTTTAGATGTGAGCAGCATCCCCCCAGTTGTGAAAACCAAAAATGTCATCAGACATTGCCAAGTATCTCCTGGGGGCAAAACCACTTCTGGTTGAGAACTACTACCTTAAAATGAGTGTGGCTGTATGGAACAGACGTAGCCTTAGGGATTAGTTGGGTCAACAGTAAATCACAAAATATGACAGGAGCACCCTCAAGGTGTTCTTAGCAATAATACTTCCCCTGTCAGTAGAATCCTCTGGGAAGGCTGAGCATACACAACCTTATACACATTTGCTGGAATAGCTGCACAGAGTTGAGAGCAAATGATGAACCAGGGAAGTGGTTTCTTTTTTGATTTAGAGAAAGGACAGTCACTTGGGAGTCATGCAATCACTTGTAAAAAGCAGGTGTCCAAGAGATACTGTGGTGTAATGGGAAAGAAAATTGGCCAGGAAATAGGAGACTTGCACTCTAATCCTGGCTCAGCTACTGACCAGCTGTATCCCATAAGGGTGCTGTCTTTACTTGGCTGATAACCAGGGGGCTGAACTAAGTGACCCATGAGGTTCTTCCTACTTCTCAGGTGTTAAGAAATTATAGATTTGTTTATCTTGTGAGAAGCCTGTTCTTACCTATTTTTGTAAGGAGGAAGCAGGGCTTTGATGGAACGACGTACAGGAATCAGAGAGGTGGAGATCAGCAGAATGGGGAGTTCAGTAACAGGATTGGAGGAGGGTATAGTGCCAAGATTGAAAGTTATGATAATGAATGCTGGAGTTGGGAGTTTGTGCTAATGAGGAACATGACAAAAAAAGTAATACAATTTTGCTGTTGGTATGTGTGTGTGTATGTAGGATGGTGGGAGGGGTATTAAGTGGGCTACAGATAGTGAGTAAAATAGTTAGCTTTCCTGCAGTTCTCTGAAAACTCTTATGGCCTACTGGTTAAGTGCTACAGCTGCCAAACAAAAGGTCAACAGTTCAAATCCAACAGCCATTCCTTGGAAACTCTATGGGGCAGTTTTACTCTGTCCTATATGGTTGGTATGAGTTGGAATCAACCTGACAGCATTGTTGTTGTTGTTGTTTATTTTTAAAGGTTAAATATGAAAACCACCAGTGTAGTTTACTGACAACAAATGGAAACTCCTGGAGGCATACAAAATTTCCTACCTGAACATCTAACTGATACAACTGTAATCAATCCATAAGTATCATGTCTTGTTGAAACAAATGCTTTGATTTATTGACTAAATAAATAAAACTTACCTGAAAGATTCTGATACTCAATAACACCAAAACCAGGATACAAATCTGACTGGATTTTGAGTGTTTGAAGAGCTTTTCAGCCATTTAGGGTTTGATAAAGAAGAAACTCGTTCTGTGAAGGAGTCTTCCCCTTACTTTCTAAATATCATGTGTATTTGAAAGGAAATTCAGTCCATATGTTCTCGACTAATTTTACTTAAATCATCAAAATATTATTTCTTAAGAGTTGTTTGATGTCAAAATGTATTTAAGCCTCTTGAATAATTTTTAATATATATATATTTTTCTATTTAAAACAGGAAATCACTTTTTAGAGAGTTTAAATGGATTTGGACACAGATGAGATTCAGACTTGAAATCCAGACCCTGTAAGATTAGGGAAAGTTTGAAACGTACCAGAATAGACTCTCCCATTCTCCCCTAAAACTGAGTACCCTCTGATATTATATTGTTAGCTTAAATACTTGGGCATTGTCCTAATAGAATCAAATATTTTGTTATATTTTTTCCCAAGCCAAACGGCTCGTAATTTCAGTACACATTGACTTTTCTTTCTCCCCTTTGCCTTGGTCTTTGCATCAGAAATGTCGTCACGTTCTGTCTTTTTCCATCTGTTCTTTCTTCTTGGTTGTCATCCCAACTCTTTAAGCTTTTATCACCTCAGGACTAGATCATAGACTTACTCTCTAGCTGGTACCCTCCCTCTCTCTAGTGCCTCTGTCCCACTCAAATGCGTGTATCATAGCATTTTAGTCTGAAAAAAAATCCCTCGGTCATTCCTAAAGCCCACAGACCCTTTAGTCTGAACTCAGTGGTTCTGTGCACTCGCTTGCCTCAGTCTAACTTGTCAAACCCACCAACCTTCCAAATATCCCAAACTCATTTCCTAGAATTCTGACTCACAGCAAACTTTTAGAACAAGGGAGAACTGCTCCACAGGGTTTCTAAGAAGTGGCTGAGTGGATTCAAACTACCAACCTTTTGATTAGCACCATAGCTGTTAACTACTGTACCACCAGTGCTCATCCACCATACCAGTCTCTGCTAATCAGTGGAGAATCTCGGAGTGGTTTGATTCTTCTGTGAAACACAATGTATGTGTTTAGTTTTGAGACTCCCTCTTTCCACTTATTGCAGCGTTTGCTCAGAGTCAGCCCAACTCTCCCTTCCTGTCTGATGAAACTTGCCAGTGGGATCCCTGCCTCC
This sequence comes from Heterohyrax brucei, assembly GCA_028571685.1. Taxonomy (NCBI): domain Eukaryota; kingdom Metazoa; phylum Chordata; class Mammalia; order Hyracoidea; family Procaviidae; genus Heterohyrax; species Heterohyrax brucei. Next base: position 55,424,477 of record CM053141.1, on the reverse strand, counting down.
TTGAAGTCCTTACACCATTTTATCTTACGCTGTTTGTTTTCCTCAGCTTTTTTCTAATCTTTTGCTGTTGCGTTCAATTCCTTCATTTCACATCTGTCTATGTCTTGTGTCTTCACTTGGACTAGAAACTTTTGTTCTAAAGCAGTAATTTTCAAAGCATGGTCCCTGGACCAACAGGATCAATATTATCTGAGAATTCATTAGAAATTTAAATTCTTGAGTCCCACTTCAGATCTATTAAATCAGAACTCTGGGAGTGGGGTCAACACTCGGTATTTTAACAAGTCCTCTGGGTGGTTTGGATACCAGCACAGATTCCCAAACCATTGTTGTAAAAGAAAGAGAAAAATCTTCTGTTTCTTTGTGTCCTCCACAATTCTAGCCTATGCTGTATCTAAACTTCTAGATAACTTGGAGTTTCAGACAAGTTCTGGAAGACAAGGAAGAAGAGAATGGAAAAGCTTTCAAAAGTTTGCTTTGTTATGAAATTTTAGAAGAAACAAAAGCTATTATCTCTTACTGATTGCTGTAGTGGATTAAATAATTTTCTAGTTTATTGATAGTACTTTTAAGGGAATTTGTTCATCTTTTTTCTTTCTGAAGAATTTTAGCATTGCTCAGTTGAGTTATCTGAGGCAAGAATTTAACATATTACATTTGCAACCTTCTTGAACCTCTAAATCTGTAACTTAGAGATGATTTTCTGTTTGAAGGTTGTGTGTTTGGTGGCCATATGTGAGCAAGGAGGATAATTTCCTTTTCTTCTATTTCATATTAAACTCATTCTGACTTAGATGTCTCATGCTGTAGAATTAAAAAAAAAAAGGCAACATACAGAAAATGTATCCTTTGTTTGTACCTACATATTGATAGGTAAAAATTCATTTAATTTACTGTTCGAAAGGAAAAAAAAAAGTATTGTGCTTTAGGTAACAGTTCACATTTCAAGTTAATTTCTCATACAAAAATTTATACACACATTGTTATGTGATCCCAGTTGCTCTGCCAAATAATGTGATAGTACATTCCTTTCCACACAGGATTTCCAATGTTCATTAAACCATCTCCTATTCCTTTCAGCCCTCTCATGTTGACTCCAGACAGGTGCTACCCATTTAGACTCTCATATCTACTTGAACTAAGAAGCACACTCTTTGAAAGTATCATTTTATAGCTTATAATTCAGTCTAATCTTTTAAAGAAAGTTTTAATATTTCATACCTCTTTTCTCTACCCAATTCTGATTAGATTGCATGTATCACCACAATTTCCAGGCTTCAGAGCTGAGCTGAACCTTAACCCAATCTTTTTTTTTTTTTTTTCCTTTTATGCTTCTCAAGAAATGTGTACAGCTGGGGATGGACCGCATTAAGTCCCTGGGTCTGGCCCGCCGACCTGCTAGCCAAGCTCATAGTTACACTAACCCAATTTGACAAAGCCTGTGCACATTAGCCCAGACAGAATGAGTGAGGAGCCAAGGATTTTCCTCAATTCCCACTGGTAACCATTGTCATTGCTGGCAGCTGTCCAGTTGGACTTGGACTCCTGGCAATTTCGTGAACAATAGGATGCAAAGTTGCCTGGTCCTGCACCATCCCTATGATGCATTGTGGATCTGATGGCTGTCAGCCACAGGGTTTTCACTGGCTGGTTTTGGGAGCTAATTCAGCAGGGCTTTCTTTCTTGTCTGACTTAGTCTGGAAGGGCTACTGAACCCTGTTCAGCATCATAACATAACACACAAGCTCTGCTGGACAAGATGCATTGACCATGAATGAAACTTGGGTCTCCTGCATGGAAGGAGAGCTACTTCTATACCTGAACCAACACAACCCCCTTGATAATAAATATCAAACCAAACCCTGTGCTGTTGAGTTGATTCCAACTCATAGGGACCCTATTGGGCAGAGTAGAACTGCTCCACAGGGTTCTAAGGAGCTCCTGGAGGATTCAAACTCCCAACCTTTTTGATTAACAGTTGTAGCACTAACCACTACTCCACCAGGATTTCCTGATAATAAATAATGAGCCTGTATTTCTTTGACTAACAGTAACAACAGGTTAGTTAGCATAGCATTGGAGAAAAAGTATACACTTTGAAGTCAGTCAAACCTAAATTTTTTTCCAGCTCTCTGCTTCACCTTTTGCCTTCGTTTATTAGTTTTCTGAGTCTCTGTTCCCCCACATTTATTTCTCCTTTTGGAATAAAATCAGACCTCCTAATATCTGTGTTGGAGGGTTATAGAAGGAGGTATTGTCAGTCTATGTGAAGCATGTGGCTCAGGTTAGATACTCAGTGAATGAGTTATTTTTTGTTAATTTCTCATCATTACCATCTGTAAATTTTAGTTTCACCCTCAAAGAAATAGTCCAGAAGAATTCATCCTATTTTTGGCTTTTTTAATTTCAGAGAACTCTGTTTGTAACTATTCTCCTCTAATAGTAACTATGATGTGTTGATTTAAAGTATGTTGAGCAAGTTTTCCCTTGCCTCCCTTCTGCTCTTCTTAATTGTCATTGTCCTTCTTGAGTGTAGCTAAATTTTATTCTGCAATCAAGTTTCTCTGATCCTTTTTCTTTCATTTCACTAATATTTAGCAAATGCTTCCCTCTGCCAGACTCTGAGGATGTATCAGAATGTACATTGATCAGAGTGTCTTCTGTTTAATTCTAGTCAACAGTCAGAGAGCTGAGGTAAAAATTTGTTATGCCTGGAATTACCCTATCGTTTGAATAGTTCCTAAAACTCAGACTTAGGAGTTGCTTACACGACTTAAAAACAACACATTTTTTCCATCTGTTTGTAGTATTCTTGATGTCCCCACCACTAGAGTTAGTGCTTTTAATTAAGGTTTTGGCTCTTTTATTCCCTGATGAAGGACAATGTGTGCCGGACATAATACTGCCCCTGCTCCCCTTGCAACATTCTGTGAACACATTAGCAGAAATTCACTTATCAGATCAGCAAAACTTAGTCAAGTGTAAGGAACCAAGAGAATAAACTGAGGAGTGATTTGCTTTGGTTGGGCTGCCAGGAACATGAAGGCAGGCCGCGATGGAAGACTTAGGCAGTCAGGGTCTGTGGAGGTTGTCCAAGATGGTTTCCGATGATAGTCACTTTATGATAGTGCTATCTCCTCCTGCTTTCAATAAGGGCTACCTGTTTACCTGTGGACATGATGGAGCATGACTTCCAAGGGTAGGATATGAAAGACATTGGAACTTCTGTCTTGCTCAATTTTAGATCACTCACCCTGGGCTGATGCCATGTGTGGAGACACTCAACCAACCCTAGGCAGAGGTACTTGAGAAGAGGAATTGAGGCCTCCTGCAGACAACCAGTCATCATAGCCAGGCGTGTGCGTGAGTCATGATGGAAGTGTATTATCTAGGCCTTGTCAAGCCTGCAGTGACTATAACCATGCTGACATTTTGACTCCCACCTAGTCAGAGACCCTGAGACAGAACTAGCCAGCTAAGTCACATCCAGATTCTTAGCTCATGGGAACTATGTGAGATAATAAACATTTATAGTTTTACATCACTAAATTTTGGATTAATTTGCTAAACGGCAATAGATGACCAATGCAGGGTCCAGGATGTAGGGTTTGAATCCTGGAAGAGCAAAGTTAAGGAAGGAGATAGTGAGAGAGAAGATCTAAGAGACCATAGGCAGTCAATTTTCTTAATTTTTGCCCAAGGCAAGTACTGTACAATGTGAATGGCATGAAGGGGTGGTGTAAACAATCAAGCACTAGGCTGCTAACTTCAAGGTTGGCAGTTCAAGTTCATTCAGAGGCACCTCAGAAGCAAGGCCTGGGAATCTGCTTCCAAACAGTCAAAACCAGGAAAATACTAAGGTGCAGTTCTATTCTGAAATACCTGGAGGCCCATGAGACAGAATTGACTCAATAGCACCTATTTCAGATATGGGGCCAGAATGGCGGCAGAAAAGACAAAGAAAATGAAGTCAATATCCAGTGCCAAGAGTGCCTGAAAAGGAAAAACAAAACAAAATAAAAATAAACAAATAGCCAGAAAGGATGGTTGTTAGTTTGAGAATGACTTTGAATTGGACGATCTGGAAATGTGTTTATCTTTCAACACTATACACTGTTGAGTTGATTGCAACTCGTAACGACCCTACAGGACAGAGTAGAATTGCTCCATAGGGTGTCCAAGAAGTAGCTAGTGGATTCAGACTGCCAGTCTTTTAGTTAGCAGCTGAGCACTTGACCACTGTGCCACTAGGGATTCTTCAAGATTACAAGAAGTTTGAAAATTGTTTTTCACTTGAGCAACCTTTGTATTTCATCTCACCTTGGATTTCATCTTTCATTACCATGGTAAATAGGTAAAAGTAGTCTCAGGAGATCCTATAAGCCTTCCTTTCTTTTTCTTCCCATACAGGACTCTAGTGAAAGCTGTGACTGTCTCACCTTTTAAAAGTCTACATGCTATTCAAAGTAGCAGTTTCAAGGCTTGGCAAAATGGTTCACACTCATTTAAACCTATAGAGCTTTTTCTAAAACGATTTCTAAGTGTATTAAAGTAAGCATCACATCTTTATGTCCAGAAAGATTTAAGTGACAGCTGAACTTTAGGTAAGAAGGCTGTGTATTAGAGTTTTAAATTTTTTTTAGCAATTTTTTTTTCTAGAAGTTCTGTAACTATTAATTTTTATGAGTTTTTAGTTGGGGAAGAGGATGAGCTTTTTTGGACAGGGCAAGGCAGGAAATCAGTAATGATTCATACCACTTTTTCACATGCTTCTCTGACGAGTTTTAATCACAAATCTGGGTCCACTTGTATAACAAAAACATTAAAAGAGGGTGTTTTGAACTGCGTCTTTTTATTAATCATGTATTTGGTCTTGTAAATAATACACGCAAACACATCCTTATTACGTCAGTTGGAAAAAAGTGATTAACAAGCTGTTTAACTAGGAGGCTAGAGTATCTTGCAATTTTACATGTACTCTTTAAATAGTTACGTGTTTTCTCTTGTGCTATTTAATTTGACTTAGGCACATATTTTAAATTTTAGAATTTCTTTAATAGCTTTTTAGTTTGAAAGATTCTATCTTATTTTGCATTTAATGGTGAGTTTTAGGACTCTGAAGATAGTTTTCTGTGCTACAGTAGACCTTTTAGAAAAGGCACATTTGTTATTTGTAAGTTTCTATCGTAACATTGAAGATGGTTTTCACTGTAGCTTTCCATTCACCTTAATTCCTCTTCCTCTTTGTTTCTACTAGGATGAGGAGATCTGGAGATTACACTGTCTTTTGTGATGGAAATGACTATGCCCACACAGACCTAGCATAATATTTATTAGAAAACCCTCAAACCTCAAATTGGTTGTGTTTGGTCAATTCTGACTCATAGTGACCCTGTTGGAAAGAGGAGAACTGCTTCTTAGGGTTCCCAAGGAGCAGCTGGTGGATTTGAATTGCTGACTTTTTGACAGCAGCCATGTCTCTTAACTACTGTGCCACAAGAAGTATTAATTGCACCACCCACCAAACATTTGAAAGTATTTGTATCCTTTCTTTCCAGAATGAAAACGCCACTTAGCACATTCATTATGAATTCGGCTGACTTAAATGTAGTGTGTGCATACCAATTGTGAAACGGAATTGAATGGGAGCAGAGGGACAAAATTTCCAAGTAATTTTAGACACATGGAGGAAATGCTCTGAGGCAAGGATTCCAGGCTAAGACAAATTGTACATTAATACATGAATGCATTTGTAAGTAGAGTAAGAAAACTACATAAAGCTCAACAAGTTCAACAGATGAGCAAGAGAATACAGTGCTCTACTGAGTAGTTATAGCCTAGACTCTAGAGCAGAGATCGGACACCTTTTATTGTAAAGGGTAGATACTAAATACTTTTTAAGCTTGAAGGCCACAGAGTCTGTTTCACAACTACTCAACTCTGTGCTTGTAGCCGTAGCCTGTATGTAAGCAAACGGATGTGGCTGTGTTACAATAAAGCTTTATTTACGGAAAAGGCTGTAAGCTAGATTTGGCTTTTGGGCTGTTTGCTGACTCCTGTTCTGTACCTGTTTCTGTCCAGTCCATTTAAGCTACCCCTCTTTCTCCTATGGTGTGGCTGTTGGATTCAAACTGCTGACCTTTGGGTTAGCGACCAAGTGCTTAACTGCTATACTATCAGGCCTCGTAACTCCTATTCTAAAGAACATAATTTTACTTATATGTTTATTTGTGTCTCAAAGCATTGCATGCTGAGTTTCAAGAAGGTCGTATAAATCTATGCAACACAGAGTGCTTAAAACAATATATGCCAGAGTCAAGGGCACTAGGACGTGGAGGGATTTTGTGGGTAGGAATGAAGTTTTCTGTGATTTACACTAGATAGTGTAACATACAAGGACTGCCATTTAAGTTTATGAACTCATACTAGAAGAAGTGCTACACACCTCATTGTTGAATGTCACTATGGTGGCCTTTGAAGCATTCCCCTTGGGAAACTACGCACTGACACCAGTGCCTAGTCTATCCTTTAAGGCAATTTTGGAACTCTTTTTTTGGAATGACCATCAGAGCTGTTGTCGTATTACTTTGGATGTCCTGGAAATGTTTCCTTTCAATATTTCTTTTATCTTCAGGTAAAGAAAAGAGCCACTGGGGGCCAGATCAGGTAAGTAGGAAGGGTGTTTCAATAAAGCTATTTGTTTACTAGCTTAAAACTGTCTCATAAACAACTATACAATTAAATTCATGAACTTACCACCATGCCACCATGCACAATGGCTATTCCATTGTGAGTTACAAAATTGCTTTGAAGAGTGGACTAGGCGCTGGCATTGGTGCATAGCTTCCCAAGGGGAGGACTTCAAAGCTGAATTGTAGTGATATTCAGCAGTGAAGAATGTAACACTTAGAACAAGTAAGTTTGCAGACTCAATTGGACCTCGTACATTGCTAGCACCGGGGAATCACTTGGGAGCAGAACAAATGTCTGTTAACCACTCTGTTCCTATTTTCATGCACATTGTACATAGCCCAAAGTTTCTGGGTGATGCAAATGGTTATCCTAATCTGCTGCTACTCAGTGGCTTCGAAGTTAGAGTCCACTTAGAGGTGCCTCAGAAGAAATATCTGTTCATCTACTTTTGAAAAATCAGCCATTGAAAACCCTATGGAGCATTGTTCTACTCTGACACACAAGGAGTCACCATAAGTTGGAATCAGCTCAACAACAACTGGTTTTAGGCATAGCCAGAGCCAAGGACCTTCGTATTGGCTTAGTGAAAGGTTTGCAGCTATAGTGTCCAGCCAGTGGTGGCTCAGGAGAGATTATGTTTGAGTCCCATCTGACTTATTTATTCTATGTAAATGACCTCTTTTCTGTGGTTTAGGAGGGTCTATCATGTCCTGAGCTAGGAGGTATGACCATCTAGGGGCACGATGGTGTGTGTCTTCAGTCATCTATGTTGCTATAACAGAAATATCACAAGTGGACAGCTTTAGAAAGAGAAATACATTTTCTTACAGAAAGGTAGGCTAAAAGTCTAAATTGAGGGCCATCAGCTCCAGAGGAAGTCTTTCTCTGCTGGGTCTGGAGGAAGGTTCTTGTCCTCAATTTTGTCCTGGACAGAGAGCTTCTGAGGCTCAGGATCTCCAGGTCTGAAGCATGTGCTCTGCTCCCAGCACTGCATCTTTCCTGATGGCATGAGGTCCCCAACCCTCTGCTTGCTTACCTTTCCTTTACATCCCAAGAGATTGAGTCAAGGTACAGTATAATGTTATACATTGAGTCCTGCCCCACCAACACAACTGCTGCTGATCCTCTCTCACTAACATCATAAAACCAACCAAGCCAAACCCACTGCCGTCAAGTCATGTCCGACTCATAGTGACCATATAGGGCAGAGTGGAACTGTCCCATTGAGTTTCCAAGGAATGCATGGTGGATTTGAACTGCCAATCTTTCAGTTAGCAGACATAGCACTTAATGTACTATGCCATCAGTTAACATCACAGAAGTAGGATTTACAACGTATAGGAAGATCATAGAACTGAGAATTACTGCCTAACCAAATTGTTAAACACATTTTTGGGGGAATGCAATTGGGTCCATGATGGTGGGAAAGGAAAATCCCCATCTATACCTGATTGTGACTAAAAAAAATCTGTTGCTGTTGAGTCTCTAGGGTCTGATCTCTCCTAATAACAAGTCCAAACTATATGAAATGAAATCTCACCATCTGTCTTAGGCATTTAGTGCTACTGTAATATAAATACCACAAGTGGATGTGTTAAAAAAGAGAAATTCATTTTCCAACGGTCCAGTGGGCTATAAGTCTGAATTCAGGGTACCAGCTCCAGAGGAAGGCTTCTCTGTTGGCTCTGGAAAAAGATCCTTGTCATCAGTGTTCCCCCAGATTGGGAGCTTCCAGGTGCAGAGACTCTGGGTCCTTTCCAAAAGGTGTCTTGTGCTGCCAGCACTGCTTTCTTCCCTAATTCTGTGCTTGCTTTCCTTTCCTTTATATCCCAAGAGATTGCCTCAAAGCAAAATACATTCTTACACATTGAATCCACCAAAACAACTGCATCTCATTCTCCCTCATTAACATCATAGAGGCAGCATATATAGCATATAGGAACTTCACACAATACCAGGAATCTTGGCCTAGCTGAATGGCTACACACATTTTTGGGGGACACAGTTCAACCCATGATACATGTCCTTTTTCTGAATCCAGCCTGAATTTCAGGCAGTTCCCTGTCAATATACTGCTGCAGCTGCTTCTGAATGATCTTTAGCAAAAAGTTACTTTCATGTTATATTGATGATATTGTCCTACAATTTCTGCATTCAGCTGAATCATCTTTCTTTGGATTAGGCATATATATGGATCTCTTGCAGTTGGCTGGTCAGGTGCCTTAAATTTCTTGGCAGAAGTGTAGTCCTTTCTTATATCCATTAAGAAGAATGTAGCTATGAAATCTTGAAATTTCAACATTTTCTGTTTTCAGGGATCAAATTTTGCAAACAGTTTACATCAGAGCTGAATAGCTGAAAGAGCTAAAAGACTGAAAGGTTAATATGCTCCAAGTAAAAGTGAAACTTGTTATATTATTTACATAATTCTAGGGGAGGAAATACAGAGAGATCAAACGGCATAGCTATTCAAAAAGTTTATTAGAATGAAGCATGTAAGCAGAGGCTAGACATAATAATCTGAATTTTCTATTGTCTGTAACACATACCTTCATACTATTTTAAGGTGATGTTATTATCTTCTGAAATTTCACACCATTTATGTTTTCAATACTGCGTGCATATAACAATAACCATTAAAAGATATTGTCCTAAGAAAAAATCTAAGAGAAACACTTAGAAAGATGGGTAACACATGCATAAGGGCTGAGTATGGAATTTTTGTATTTTATGAATGGCAACAATCAGTATTACTAAGATATTAATATTTCCCAAATTGTCCTAAAAATTCAACTCAGATCCAACAGGTTTTCTTTATTTATGCTTTGGTATTAACAAGCAAATTCTAAAATTTATATGGAAGTGCAGAAGATCTGAGATAGCCAAAGTAACTTTAGAAAATAACAAAATTAAAAGACTTATGCTCCCTAATTTGAAGGCTTATTATAAAGCTATAGTAAACAAGACAATGTGGTATTGTGTAAAGATTAACAAATCGATTAACAGGACAGAATAAGAACTCCAAAATAGACCAATGTATATATATTTTTCTGTAAAGTTGCCTAGGAAATCCAATGGGGGAAAATGTAATCTTTTTAACTAATGATGTTGGGACAATTGGATACCTGTACACAAAAAATGAACTTTGACCTTCACTTCAGTTCATATAAAATAACTAATTCAAAGTGGATCATAGTATTAAATGTAAGAGTTAAAACTATAAAATCACTAGAAGAAAATGTGAGAAAATCGTAGTGATCTTCTGTTTCAGAAAGGGGCTCAAAAGATTACAGAGGAAGAAATGTCTGCTCAAATAGAGTCAACATTCTTGACATAGATGGCGTCAAGCTTTCAGGATCTTCATTTGTTAATGTGGTATGACACAAAACGATAAGAAACAGCTGCAAACACCCATTAAAAATCAGAATGTGGAAGGTATAAAGTATGAATCTAGAAAAATTGGAAATCATCAAAACTGAAATTCAATGCATAAACATTGGTATCATAGGCATTAGTTAGCTAAAATGACCTGGTACTGCTCATTTTGAATTGGACAAGCATATGGTCTACTATGCTAGAAATGAAAAGTTAAAGAGGAACGGCTTTGCATTCATCTTCAAAAAAACCATTTCAAGGTCTTTTCTAAGGTACAATGCTGTCAGCGATAGGATAATATCCATACATCTACATGGAAGGCCAGTTAATAAGACTAATATTCAAATTTATACATGAACCACTAAGGCCAAAGATGAAGAAACTGGTGAGTTTTAACCACTTCTGCAGCTGGAAATTGATTAAAAATACGATCATGATGCAGTGATAATTAGCGGTAATTGGAATGCAAAAGTTGGAAACAAAGGCTTGGTAGTTGAAAAATATGGCCTTGTTGATAGAAATACTAACAGAGATCTAATGACAGAATTTTGCAAGAGCAATGATTTTCTCTCTGCAAATACCTTTTTACACCAACATGAATGGTGATTATACACATGGACTTTACCAGAAGGAATACATGGGAATCAAATTGACTACATCTGTGGCAAGAGATGATGGAAAAGCTCCATATCATCAGTCAGAACAAGGTCAGGTGATGATTGTGGCACAGACCACCGATTGCTCATCTGCAAGTTCAAACTGAAACTGAAGAAAATGAGAAAAGGTTCATAAGAGCCAGAATACAACCTCGAGTGTATCTCTTCTGAATTTAGAGACCATTTCAAGAATAGATTTGATGCACTGAACACTAAGGACCAAAGACTGAAGAAATTGTGGAATAATATCAAGGCAACATACATGAAGAAAAATAAGAAGTCATTAAAAAGACAGGAAAGAATAAAAAGGCCAAATTGGATGTCAGAAGAGACTCTGAAACTTACTCTTGAACATCAAGTAGCTAAAACAAAAGGAAGACATGATGAAGTAAAAGAATTGAACAGAAGATTTCAGAAGTGGCTCAAGAAGACAAAGTAAAGTGCTATAATGACACATGCACAGAGCCTCAGATAGAAAACCAAAAGGGAAGAACACATTCTGCATTTCTCAAGCTGAAAGAACTGAAAAAAAAAAAAAAATTCAGGACTTGAGTTGTAGTAGTGAAGGATTCTACAGGGAAAACATTAAATGATGTGGAAGCATCAAAAGAAGATGGAAGGGATATGCGGAGCAGTTACGCTGAAAAGAAGTGGTCAACACTGAACCATTTTAAGAGGTTGCATATACCTCTTAATGAAGAAATCAAAGCTGCTCTGAAGGCAGTGGCAAAAAACAAGGTTCTAGAAATTGATGGACTATCAACTGAGGTGTTTTGAGCAATGGATGTAGTGCTGGAAGTACTCACTTGTCTATGCTAGGAAATTTGGAATACAGATAACTGGCCAACTGAGTGGAAGAGATCTATATTTATGACTATTCCGAAGATAGGTGATCCAACTGAATGTGGAAATTATCGAATGGTATCATTAACAGCACAGGCAAGTAAAATTTTGCTAAAGATCATTTAAAAGCAGCTGCAGCAGCTTATTAACAGAGAAGCACTAAAGATTCAGGCTTGGTTCAGAAGAGGATATGGAACGAGGGATATCACTGCTGCTGTCAGGTGGCTCCTGGCTGAAAGCAGACAATACCAGAAAGACATTTACTTGTATTTTATGGACTATGTAAGACACTTGACTGTGAGAATCGTAACAAATTATGAATAACACTGTGGAGAATGAGAATTCCAGAACACCTAATTGTGCTTATGCGAATCTGTACATGGATGACGAGGCAGTTGTTTGAACAGAACAAGAGGACAGTGCCTGGTTTAAAGTCAGGGAAAGTGTGTGTCAGGGTTATATCCTTTCACCATACCTTTTCAATCTGTATGCTAAGCAAATGATCTGAGAAGCTGGACTGTATGAAGAAGAATGCAGCATCAGGACTGGAAGACGACTCATTAACAACCTGCATTATAGAGATGACACAGCCTTGCTTGCTGAAACTGAAGAAGTCCTGAGGCATTTACTAATTAAGACCAAAAACCACAGCCTTCAGTATGGATTACATGTCAAAATCAAGAAAACAAAAATCCTCACAGATGGACCAATAAGCAGCACCATGGGAGAGAAAGGATTAAGGTTGTCAAAGATTTTGTTTTACTTGAATCTACAATCAACACCTGTTGAAGTAGCAGTCAAGAAATCAGAAGAGAAACTGCACTAAGTCGGCAGCAAAATACGTGTTTATAATGTTGAAAAGCAAGTGGCCCTGGCAGAAACCATGATATTTTCAGTCACATCATGTGCACGTGAAAGCTGGACAATAAATAAGGAAAACAGAAGAATTGACACTTCTGAATTGTGGTTTTGGAGAAGAATATTGAATGTATCATGAACTGCCAACCTCCTCCCCACCCCCCCAAAATCCGAATAGATCTGTTTTGGAGGAAGTCCAATCAGAGTGCTCCTTGGAAACAAAGAAGGTAAGATTGTGTCTTATATACTTTGGACATGTTGTCAGGAGTGATCAGTCCCTGGAGAAAGGCATCCATGCTTGGTAAAGTAGGGTCAACGAAAAAGAGAAAGACCCTCAACAGGATGAATTGACAGTGGCTGCAACAACGGGTTCAAACAATCGACTATGAGCATTGCACACAACTGGGCAAAATTTCTTTCTGTTGTATGTAGGGTCTCTAAGAGTTAGAACCAACTTAAAGTCACCTAACAGCAACAACAGGTGAAAGAAGACCGACAAAAGCAGTACTTGCCAAATCATTCTATTTATATATTTTTCCAGAAAATGTAAGCCAATCTGTTTTGTCAAAACACAGATCACTGGAGAGTGGACTGGGAGAGATTAAAACAGGGATTACAAAGAGGTGGTTTGTTATCTTGAGTGTGGTTATGACAAAGCTTATAAAATTACATACTTTAAGTGTGTGCAGTTTATAGTATCTCAGTCATATCCCAATAGAGGCTTGGTTGTCTAAATTGTCAAGTGCTCAACAGCTAACCAAAAGGTTGATAGCATGAACCCACTCAGTGGTTCCCTGGGAGAAAGACCCAGTGACCTGCTTCCATAAAGAAAACCCTGTGGGACAATTGACAGTCTGTTACTTGAGATCACGATGAGCTGGAATCAGCTGAAGGGCAACCACCACCATGAACAACAAAACCACAAGCAACAACAGCAACAAAATGTTTCAGACTGTGAGCTTGTTGAGGCTAGAAACCCACCTCAACGTTCAGTTGTTTAGCTCTCTCTCCTTAGCACCTAGTATAATTCCTGGCTAATAGAAGGTGTCCAAGTGATGCTGAAATTTAGTGTAGCCTTTCTTTGGGCTGAGGAAATCTAGCCTCGCTCCTGTGTTTCAGTCCCTTAGTGCCTTCTCTCAGGGTTTGACATCATTCCTATCATACTGGACTGGTTGATAATGGGGAACTTCATAAGCCTCAACCCTCTTTTTCCTTGTGATCTGTCTATAGCATTTCTCAATTGAAAGAATGGGTGAGGCCCCTTATCTTGGTCCATGGTTTGGTATCTCCTGAGCTCCTAGGAGCTCCTACTCTAGGCCAAATTCAATGACGCATTGCTGCCTGGCCACCCATGCTGAAACTCAGAAAACACAGCAAGCCAGAGTGCTGAGGTTTAATGGTGAGAAGGTGGCTCAGCCCATAAGAGTTGTCCCAAAGGAATATAGCAAAGGGCACTTAAGTCACCATAAACAAGTAAAATATTTATTTTTCAAGTATGCAGAGGAAGGATGTGATACTATTTTTATAAGAAAAGCAGACTTTCTTGATTTCCTGTTCTCTGAACTGGAGATCTCCAATTTATTTTGCTCAGAACCTAAACAAGCCCTAGAAAGAAATAGTGTAACTGAGAACTTTTTATGTTTTGTTTTGTTTTTCTTCCCTTACAGTATTGCCATTGTGATACTTCTTTTCTAAGCACTAGAGCTATCTTAAAACTTTCAGGGCAACTTAAGAAGGAAATGGGGAGAGTGCTAAGAGTATTTCAAAGCACTTTATGTGCAAACTATTGAATGGGAAACTAATTGGCTCTGCAAACTCACCTGATGCACAATAAAAAATTTAAAAAAAGGAAGCAACTTTCATCAACATATTCTATGGTCAAGACAGGACTGGAACTAGACCTATATGAATTTTAGTGGGAAACTGCTGTCACTTAAGAACAAAAATCCTGCTCTCTAAAGGAAGATATCCATAGTGGTAACTTCTGTTAGAAGTGGGTGGCTCAAGATTCAGGAGGTCGTTTTAGTTAGAAACACTAGAACAACACATCTTATGTGTCCATGAACTTCGTAACCCTAAACGTCTCTCTCTTTTTTTATTTCCTTTGATTGGGACTTCATTTTCTTCCATCTTGACTTATGTACTGGTTTCTTTAATGGTGGTAAGTATTTTACCTTCAGGTATATTCCTTTTTTTTATGGAGGACCACGATACTACTTCAGGACAAATGTTGATTAAGGTCAAGATTACTCTAAAGATAGAGGACTTAGTCCAGAAAAGGACTTGTCCCAGTGTCTAGAGTTACACCACACACCAACCTTCTACCACACTTCAGCACACATCCTATCCCATCCCACAAGCTCTAGTGGTTATTGTATGTGACAATTATTTAGGCAAGAGCTATGATAGTTATGATGTTGTTATATTTGAAAAATACTTAATCACAAAGTAATCTACTCCGTTCTCTAAAATGACTACATATACCTACTTTGACATCGTATAAAATTTTCTTTTATTTTGGAGGTTAAATTAGAAATTAAAATTATCATAAAACACACTGGAGATATATACATACATATATACACATGTGCATACATATTTCTTGTTGTTGTTGCCAACTTTTTGTTGTTAGGTGTCATCAAATTCAATTCTGACTATAATGACCCTATGTACTACAGAAGGAAACACTGCCTGGTCCTTCTCCATCCTCACAACCATTGCAATGTTTGACTCCATTGATACAGCCACAGTGTCAAGTCTGTCTCCTCAGAGATCTTCCTTTTGATTCATTGACCATCTACCTTACCTAGCATAGTGTCTTTCCTTAGGAACTGATCCCTCTTGATAACATGTCCAAAGCACTTGAGATGAACTCTTGTCATTCCTGCTTTTAGTGAGCATTCTGGCTCTACTTCTTCAGATAGACTTGTTTATTGTTTTGGCAGTCCATGGTATAGGCAATATTCTTCACTGATACTTTACTCCAAAGGTATTATTTCTTCTTCTATTTTTCTCACTTGTCCAGGTTTCTCATGGAAATGATGTGACTGAAAATACCAGGACTTGTGTCAGGTGCACCTTAGTCTTCAAGGTGACATCTTTGCTCTTTAGCACTTTAAAGAGGTATCTTGCAGCAGATTTACTCAAGGCAATATGTTGTTTGATTTCTTGGCTGCTGCTTCTGTGGTCGTTGACTGTAGATTCAGGTAAAGTGAATTCCTAGACAACCTCAATCTTTTCTCTGACATAGCTTATTGGTCCAGTTGTGAGGACTTTTGTTCTCTTTATGTTGAGGTGTAATCCATATTGAAGGTCTTTATTCAAGATCACTAAGTGCTTCAAGTCCTCTTCCTTTTCAACTAGCAAGGTTGTGTCAACTGGATAATGCAGGTTGTTAATGAATCTTTCTCCAAATCTGATGCTTTATTCTTCTTCATAGATTACTTGTTCAGTATACAGATGCAGTAAGTATAGTGATAGGATTCTACCCTGATGAACACCTTTCCTGATTTTAAACCATGCAGTATCCTCTTGTTCTGTTCAAATATTGCCTCTTGCTCTATGTACAGATTCCTTAAGAGCACAACCAAGTATTCTGGAATTTCTATTCTCCTCAGTATTACTCATAATTTGTTATGATGCATGTAGTCAAATGCCTTCACATAGTCAATAAAACATAGATAAATATCTATCTGCTATTCTCTGCTTTCAGGAAATATTCATCTCACATTAGCTGTGATATCACTGGTTCTATGTGGTCTTCTGAATCTGGCTTGAATTTCTGGCAGTTCCTTGTTGATGTACTGCTGCAGCCACTTTGGAATGATTTTCAGCAAAATTTTACTTGACTGTGATATTAATGACATTGTTCAATAGTTTCCACATTCTGCTGCATCATCTTTGCTTGGAAAGGTAACAAATCTAGATCTCTTTCAGTCAGTCAGTCAGGTAGCTGTCTTCCAAATTTCTTGGCATAGACAAGCAAACATTTCTAGAGCTGCATCTGTCTGTTCAAACATCTCGGTTGGTGTTGCATAAATTCCTGGAGCCTTGTTTTCCTATAGTATAGCGTGAACTTCTTCCTTCAGGACCATAGATTCTCGGTCAATGCCACGTTCTGAAATGACTGTATGTTGACCACTTCTTTTTGATACAATGACCACGTGTTCCTTTCACCTTCTTTTGATTCTTCCTGCGTTATTTAATACATTGCTCACAGAATCCTTGAAAATTGCACCCGGAGGATTAAATTTTTTCTTTAATTCTTTCAGCATGAGAAATGCTAAGTGTGATCTTCCTTTTTGTTTTCTAACTCCAGTCTTTGCCCATGTCATTATAGAACTTTCATTTTGTCTTCTTGAACTACCGTTTGAAATTTCTGTTCAGCTCTTTTATTTCATCATGTTTTATACCGTTTTAGCTACTCTGTGTTCAAGAGCAAGTTTACGGTTTCTTCTTAACATACATTTTGGTCTTTTCTTTCTTTCCTATCTTTTAAATAATGTATTGCTTTGTTCATATATGATGTCCTTAATGCCATCCCACAAATCATCTGTTCTTCCATCATTTGTGCTCAGTGTGTCAAATCTGTTCTTGAGAGAGTATCCAAATTCAAGTGACATATACTAAATGCTGTATTTTGGCTCTTGCAGACTTGTTTTACCTCCAACTTGAATTTGCATGTGAACAGTTGATGGTCTTTTCCACAATCAGTGGCTGGCCTTATTCTAACTGGTGGTATTTGACTTCTCCATCCTCTGTTTCAACAGTTGTAGTCAATTTTACTCCTGCATTTTATATCAGTTGAGAGCCACATGTACAGCTGCTATTTAATTTATTGAACAAAAGTATTTGCAATCAGGAAGTTATTAGTCTTGCAAAATTCTACTGTGTGGTCTCTGGATTCACCAAGACCGTATTTTCCAACTGCTGATCTTCATTTCTACCTTTCATGTTCCAATCACCAGTAATTATCAAACATCTTGATTTCATATTCGATCAATTTCAGGCTGCAGAAGTTTGTAAAAGTCTTCAATTTCTTTATCTTTATGCTAGTGGTTGGTGCATGAATTTGAGTAATAGTTGTATGACCTGTTTTTTCTTGTTCTTAGGTGTCTTTGAGTTGGTACCAACTCATAGGAACTGTGTTAGGCTAGGTTTTCTAGAGAAGCAAAGCCAAGAAAGCACATAAGTTATCTGTATCTATGTGTGTCTCTGTCTCTATCTCTATTTCTATCATACCTATGTCTATCTACCTGTCTAGATTTATATCAAGGGAATAGCTCATGTAATTTTAGAGACTGGAACATTCTAAGTTTGGATCAGAATAGAGGTGTCTCATGGTTCACATAGCCACAGGGGCTGGCCAGTTCAAGGTGGGCATGTCAGAGAGTAGAGCTCCCATGCTGAGGCTGTGAAAGTTGATTTCCATTGGATATATTTCTAGTGAACATATAAAGAATTCTTAAAATCACAAAGTGTTTCTTACTTCATTCTTCCTACTCTTCACATTGCTTTTCAGGAGAAGAATGAGAATACTAGAACAGTGTATGTCACTAAAATTAGGGTTTCAAATTCAGTGGCTATTATTGAAAAATTATTGTTTAGAAAGCTGTATGTGTTGATAAACTTTAGTGGGAGTTAGCGGCATATCTACCTAAAGTTGATGATGGTTTCTTGTGCCTGACTTATCTTTAAGATTGGAATTTCACTTCTTGCCCTTAGTTGCCTGCAGGTTCATCCTGTGACTTCACCAAGCAGAAAGCACAGGAATTAGAGGAGTTCCACTGTGCTCATCACTACTGGTCCACAGAAGCAGAGGATCTTGGGAATTTAAATTCTTATGAACCTGCCCTCAGTAGAGTTATAATCTAGTTCTAGACAGGTCTACACTGGGAATTCCTCAAATTTAAAATTTCCTGGGATACCCTAAATAGCAGATTGTTGAAAGACATTATTCTTGACTGTGTCAGAATGGAAGGATTCTACAGTTTACTTCTTAGCATAAGCAGATTTTATCCAGCACTTACCAACAACTTGACCTACATTTCACATGGTATCAGAAAAAATTTCAGTGGAAAATAGAATCCAAGAGTGCCTGACTTAAAGCCAGAAGTATTTAAGAGAGGAGGTGTTTATAGGTGCTACTCTTTTGTTTACAATCTTGAAATGGATGCGCTACCAAGGAAGGTTCTAGGATTTTTATTTCAGCCCACATTTAAAATGTTCTGAATAAACGCATGTGGTGTACTTTCGTAAAATATTTACAGAGCACAGTTAAACAGCTTTCAATGTCTAGGATTAACCTCAAAATATTATGTGTTTTACTGAAGTAGAGTGTGGTCTTCTGAGCAATGTTAGAGCATTTATATCATGCTCTTTTATTCTAAGTCAGTTCCATTAACTCTAGTGCAGTTCTAAGCCATAACTCAGTGATAACCACTTGTGAATAATAGGATTTATTGTCCTTGAATTATTTGGGGTGGAGGACAGATATTGCCACACATTTGGAAAACTTTTGTGGAAAATACAAGAGAAGAAGATTTCGTTTCCTTGTAATACAGCCTTGGTAAAGGGAAAAAGCCACATTACTTAAGCCAGGTGGGTTATGTCGGTCCCTGAGTCATGGATGGTGACAACTTTGTTGGGCTTATGGTCTGTTGCTTACCTCAAGGCTCAGGGAAAAAATGTCCAGGGTTGAGGACTGGGGTATGTGGAAGGAATATTTCTCACAGTGTTTCTCCAGAATAGGAAAGAACTCTAAGGTTCCTAGTACTGGCTCTAAGGCTGGAGTAGACTCTAGTTTTTCATATAGATAAGAAACTCTGATAGCACAGTGGTTAAGAGCTATGGCTGCTAACCAAAAGGTTGGCAGTTTGAATCTACCAACCACTCCTTGGAAAACCTGTGGAATAGTTCTACTGTGTCTTATAAGGCCACTATGAGTCAGACAGGACGGCAGTATGTTTTTTGGTTTCATATATGTATGAACACTTTTTCCCTAGGATTCGGATTCTATCAGAATGTTCTTTGTCAGCAAATATCTTTCATTTGAGCACTTTTCATTTTGATTATGGAACATTTCTCATCCTCCTCTAATACTTTTAGTATTGACCTTCTTTTGAACTATATAGGAACTCTGTTTTGACTTTATGCTAAAGGTAGTTGAGGCAGAACAACATAAGAACAAATTCCTAAACAACAGAGAAGAAACTTCTTTTTATAAAGCTAGATTTAAAATACCTTCCTGAGCTTTTGGATAGGACATTTTGAGATTACCTTAATGCATTTACCTGTTCAGTTTCTGTGAACAAAGTCGCCAGCAGACATTTGTAAAAAGATCCTTTTCCACCTATTTTGCTGTAATGCCACGTAATGAGAGTTTTTCATTTAGTTGCATAAAATCAATACACAAAACCCAATTCACTTAAAATTTAATTAAATAGGAAAAAGTGATAGAACCCAAGGTTGATCAGTCATCTTTAAGATGAGTTCTTTATTTACTTTACGTTCTTTAAATGAATGCCCAAGAATTTAGATACATGCAATTGTACATGTCAATTTCTAAAAGAGTTAGTGTTTATAGAATTAATAAATATTGACTGACTCTAGGACAAAGTCGATCAGTTATATGCAAGACGAGTCTTCCTTTGAACTGTTTTCAGATGTATCTTAGTATCTTCTGCCTATAAGTTTTACCGAAATGTACAAAAGATTAATAACAAAGCCACTGAATTTGAAGCCCTTATTTTAGTGATGTTGACTATTTTAATTCTCTCATTCTTCTCCTGAAAAGCAATGTAAAGAGTAGGAAGAGTGAAGTAAGAAACACTTTGATTATGATTTTAGAAATTCTTTCTATGTTCATTGGAAATGTATCCAATGCAAACAATCTAGAAGTTCATCATTAATTCATTGGCTAAATAAATTAACATCATTCACACAATAAGAAACTGTACAATGAACAATATTAAAAACAGGGGTGCAAATGAATATTTATTTACAAAAAATTTCATCATGTATTATTAAAGTGAAACCCTGATGGCATAGTGGGTTAAGTGCTACAGCTGCTAACTGAAAAGTCAGCAGTTCAAATCTGCCAGGCTCTCCTTGGAAGCTCTATGGGCAGTTCTATTCTGACCTATAGAGTCTCTGTGAGTCAGACCCAACTTGACAGCAGAGGATATTATTGAAGTAAAAAATCAAATAAAAAGGTATATCTAACACTCTTAAACAGATAATATACGTGCATAAGAAAGTTTTAAAACAAGCCTATGATATGGTGAAATTAATTTTAACAAAGTGTATTTTATTAAAGTTAATTATATTTAAAATACTATTTCATTATCTAATTAGTAAAATTATTGAGATAGTTTACAGTTTTGTACTGTCTTCAAAATCCAGTGAATATTTTATCCTTACTGTTCTTCTTAATTCAGACTTCCTATATTTCAAGAGCTCAAATAGATTCAATATGGGTACCACACTGAATAATACAAAGCTGTAAAGAAATGTATGAAAATATTAGTAGTGGTTATCTTTAAGTGGTATAATCATGAGTTCATGCTTTTCTTACATTTTCTAGTTTTTGTTCAGCTGTAAAATGAAAATGCCAGGCCGGCCAAGTGCCGTCGAGTCGGATCCGACTCATGGCAACAGTAAGACAAAAAACTATGCTGTGATGATTAAGGTTGTACGTCAGCTTGGCTGGGCCGTGATTTGCCGTGCTTTGGCAGCTATAGAACAGTGCTGTTATCCTCTGTTTTGTTATGTAATGTAATCCCCTCCACGATGTGATCTGACATGATCAGCCAATCAGTTGTAAGCGGTGTTTCCTCAGAGGCATGGTCTGTGTCAAATGTGTATGGGGATTACGGCAAAGCTCTCTGATTTTTGCTCGCTCTAGCTCCTGCATCTAGCTTGTCGTCATCTGACTTCCAGTTCTTGGGGCTTAAGCCAATGGCCTGACATGTTGCTTGCTGATCTCAGGATTCACTGGCCTCCACAGTCTGTAAGCTTATTTTTTTGTCTGACCTGCTGATCTTGGATTTGTCAGCCCCTGCAATTATGTGAGTCAGGAGAAGCCTCTAGCCTTACACTTGATCCATGAACTTGCCAGCCTCTAAAATTGTGTAAGCTATTTCCTTCAGATAAAGCTCTCTCATAAAAATATGTTGAGGATTTCACCTCAACATAAAGAAAACAAAAATACTTGTACCTGGACCAATAAGCAACGCTACGATAAACGGAGCACACTGATGTTGTCAAGGATTTTGTTTTCCTTGGACTCACGTCAAAACCCATGGGAGCAGCAGTCAGGAAATCAAATGGCGCAAATCTGCTGCAAAAGACCTCTTTAAAGTGTTCAAAGTTGAAGATGTCACTTTGAGGACTAAGTCACACCTGACAAAACCATGATATTTCAATCTCCTCACAAGCATGTAAAAGCTGGATGATGAATAAAGAAGACTGAAGAAGAATTAATGCCTTTGGATTATGGAATAGGTGAAAAATATTGACTACCAGAAGAGCAAACAAACTGTCTTAAAAGAAGTACAGCCCAAATGCTTCCTAGAAGTGAGGATGGCAAGACTTTATCTCAAGTACTTTGGACGTGTTATCAAGAGACACCAGTCCCTAGAGAAGGACATTATATTTGATAAGGTGGAGGGTGAGTGAAAGAGAGGAAGACTGTCTACAAGATGGAATGACACAGTGGCTGCAACCAAAGTTCTCAAACAGCAATAATTGTAAGGATGCTGCAGAACTGGGCAGTGTTTTGTTCTGTTATACACAGAGTTTCTGTAAGTCAGAGCTGACTGGACAGCACTAATAACAACATACCTCATTTATTTTGCTTCTCTTAAGAACCTAGGCTAAGACATTTGCTTCTCTTAAGAACCTGAGCGTCGTTCTAAAGAAACAAAATTGTAAGGATGACTTTTCAAAGTTGGTTCTTCGGTCTGGTTAATCTTCAAGATGGTCATGGCTCTGCTTCCAGTACTAAAGAGGGCAATGCTAGTCTGCGGCCTACCCATAGCGATGTTATAGGTCAAAGTAGAGATGCTCTATCAAGTTTCCAAGGAACACCTGGCAGATTTGAACTGCTAACCTTTTGGTTAGTAGATGTAGCAGTTAACCACTATGCCACCAGGGTTTTCAGTCTATGGCATGAGGTAGTAATAGAAATATGCGAAATATCACCCTCAATACATCGAATATTGGTGAGAGGTGAGGATGTGGGTGACTGCATTAAATAAGGGAGACTGAAGAAGTGATGTGTTTGAATTATGGTGCTGGTGAAAAATATTGAATACACCGTGGCCTGCCAGAATAAGGAACAAGTCAGTCTAGAAAAAAATATAGCCAGAGTGCTCCTTGGAAGCAAAGATAAGGGGACAGCATCATTCAGTCTGGGGAATATGTACAAGAATGGCTACTTAGGGTATGGGATAATGCAATAAGGAACATAAAGTTGGATATCTCCAAGTATATTGATGTGGTCCACTAAGCACAGATTCTTCATTCACTCTTTCATCTTGAGAGGTTAGAAAAGGATCCAGTAGTTTATTTGGTTGGCTTTCTGATGCATGGATTGTGCGGTGGCCTATGTTAAATCAAGTAGAAACACAAGACCTACATTGATATACTGTTGTTGCTAGGTGTCATAAAGTCAGTTCTGGCTCACAGTCACCCTCTGTAAAATAGAAGAAAACACTGCATGGTCCCGTGCATCCTTACAGTCCCTGCTATGTTTGACCCTATTGTTACAGCCACCGTGCCAATCTTTCTTACTGAGGGCATTCCTTTTTTTGCTGACCCTGTTCTTTACCAAGCATGATGTCCTTCTCCAAGGATGGGTCCATCCTGATACCATGTCCAAAGTATGTGAAATGAAGTCCCCTTATCTTTGCTTCCAAGGATCACTCTGGCTGTATCTTTTTCGAGGCTGGCTTATTCATTCCTCCGGCAGGCCATGGTATATTCAATATTTTTCACCAACACCATAATTCAAACACATCACTTCTTCAGTCTCCCTTATTTAATGTCCAGCTTTTGCACGCATATGAGATTATTGAAAATAAAGCTTGGGTCAGGTGCACCTTAATATTCAAAACACCATGGTGGCTTGTGTGTTACTGTGATGCTGGAAGTTTTGCCAATGTATTTCGAATACCACCAGGGTCACTCTTGGTGGACAGCTTCTAGCAGGAATTCTAAAACAGACTAAGAAGAAGGATCTGACAGTCTAGTTATGAAAAAACTGGCCAGTGAAAACCTTATGAATAACAGTGGAACACAGTTGTACTGTGGAAGACAGTATTCAAAGGCTCAGGAAAATTGGCATGTTAGAGTGGATTTATCGTGTTATATTCACAGACCCACACATGGAGTGCCTGGAGGATACACCTTTACCACAATGGTTAGAATTAAATTTGTGAAGGGAGCCTTAGCACCCTGGGAGACTGCTGTGAATGCTATTCTGCATAAGTCAGATTTGACAGTGGAAACTGTCCTAACTGAATTAAAACACTTAACTATAATGGGGATGATTGGATCCCTAGATAAAAGGGGCCAAGTGGTGGGAGATAAGGTAAGCTTGGTTACTCAACTTGGTTACTGTAATGGATAGCAGTTAAAGGAGCGATGAGAATGGTCTGACTTGTGTGGACTTCAGCAGTGTCTTCTTAGGCATAGTGTTCCTACAAGTGAAACAGATAAGAAATCCGTTAAATATTTACAATGTATATTGTAAATATATACAAGTGGAAGAACCCTAGGTCAAGTGAATGGCATTCTAGCTTGAAATGCTGGGATAAAGAGAGTCAAAGCCCCTTGACAAGTTTTCAGTCTTCAGCGTGTTTATAGATCTACAACCCCTTGAATGAGGAGGAGACCAGATTCCTTTGAGGAAGTACTCCAAGACGTTGCCCCAAACTTATAATGTTAATCTTTCAGTCTTTACCAAAATAATCTACAGCCTTTTATTAGAGTAATTGTTCTTTGTAGAAAATGAAATAATCAAACTGTTTGGGTATCACTGGATACTGGCTTAGAAACCCTGTTGGTATAATGATGAAGTGCTACATCTGCTAACCAAGAGGGTCGCAGTTGAAATCTACTAGGCAGTCCTTGGAAACTCGATGGAACAGTTCTACTCTGTTCTGTAGGATCTACAGAGTTGTTAGGAGTCAGAACTGGTGGCGCTGGATTTTGAGTGGATACTGGCTCTGAGCTGATACTAATTCCTAGAGACTCAAAATGTCATTGTGGCCCACCACTTAGGGTAAGAGTGTACGAAGGTCAGGTTATTAATGGAGTATTGGCCTAGATTTATCTCACAGCGGGTCTGATGAGACCCTGAACACATCCTGCAGTTATTTCTTAGGATATATAACTGGACTAGTATACTCAGCAAGTGACAGATCTGCGCTGGGTCTCTGACAAGTGGAGTAAGGGCTGTTATGGTAGGAAAAGCCAACCAGAAGCCACTATAACTGCTTCTACCTAGGGAAATAGTAAGCCAAAAGCAATAGCACGTTACTGGAGGGATTGCAGAGATTATTGCTACTACAGAGGACTTGCAGGTTGTAGTGGTGGTGATTCCTACCACATCCCCGTTCAATTTATCTGCTTAATCTTTGCAAAAAACAGGTGGATCTTTGAGAAAGACAGTAGATTATCATAACCAGGTAGCAACTCTACTTTCAGCTGCTGTCCTAAATGTGATTGCATTCCATGAGCAAATTAATACATCTCCTGGTATTTGGTTTGTAGGTACTGATCTGGCTAATGCCTTTTCATCCATACCTGTTTCAAAGCATCATTAGAAGTAGTTTTCCTTCAGTTGGCAATGCCATCAATACACTTTTATGTTATCCTATCTCAGGGTATTTCCACTCTGCAGCCCAGTGTCATAATTTAGTCCATTGAGATGTTGACTATCTTTCTCTTCTTCAAGTTATCACACTGGCCCATTACACTGATGACATTATAATGATCAGACCTAGTATGGAAGGAGTGGGTTTATTTATTGGTAAACATTTGCATGCTGGAGAGTGAGAACTAATCTGACAAAAATTCAGGCACCTTCTACCTCAGTGTGATTTGTAGGGGTCCAGGGGTGTGGGGACTTGTTGTGATAGTCCTTATGAAATGAAGGATACATTGTTGTGTCTGGCCTACCCCACAACTAAAAAGGCAGCATAACACATGGTGGACCTCTTTGAGTTTTTGAGGCAACATATTCCTCATTTGGGTGTGCTACTCCAGTCTGTTTATCAAGTGACTTGAAAAGATGCTAGTTTTGAGTGGGGCCAGAACAAGAGATAGCTCTGTAGCAGGTTCAGGCTGCTTTGCAAGACACTCTGTCACTTGGAGCATGTGAGCTACCTGATTCCATGGTTCATGAAATGTCAGTGGCAGATAAGGATACTGTTTGAAGTGCTTGGCAGCCTTCTATTGGCAAATCACCATGCAGACACTTAGGATTTTAGAGCAAAGTCCTGCCATCCTGTGGAGATAACTACCCTTCTTTTGAGAAACAGCTTTTGACTTGATACTGGGACTTAATAGAGACTGAAGGCTTAATCATAGACCACAAAGCCACCATGTGGCCTGAGCTACCCATCATGAATTTATTGTCTGACCCACAGAGCTATGAAGTTCACCGCAGCACTCCACCATTTAATGAAAGTGGTATATACCAGATTAGGTCTGAGCAGGACCTCTGGGCACAACTAAGTTGCATGAGGTAGCTCAAATGTCTGTGGTCTCCACTCATGTCATATTACCTTCCATCTTTCAGTCTGTACCTATAGCCTCATGACATTTTTTTATGATCAGTCAATTGAGGAAGAGAAAACTTGTGCCTGGTTTACAGATGGTTTTGCACCCCATGCCAGCATCACTCAAAATGGGGTGGGGGGAAGTATCATAGCAGCTTTCTGGTATCTCTCTGGCAGATAGTGCAAAGGAGATCCTCCCAGTGGACAGAACTTAAAGCAGTCCACCGGGTTGTTCCCTGTGTTTGGAAGGAGAAATGGCCAGGTGTGTGATTATATATTCACAGACTGTGGCCAATGGCTTGGCTAGATGATCAAAGATTTGGATAGAAAATGGTTGGAAAATTGGAGACAAGGAGATACAAGGAAAAGGTGTGTGGATAGACGTCTCTGAGTGGGGCCAAGAAGTGAAGACATTTGTGACTCATGTGAATGCTTGCTGAAGTGTGACAGCAGCAGAGGTGGATTTTGCAATTAAGTGGATAGGATGACGTGTTCCATAGAAACTAGTAACCGTCTTTTTTTCCAACCACTCCTGTTATTGCAAGTTGAGCTCTTGAACAAAGTGACCACAATGGCAGGAATAGGAATTATGCATGGGCTCAGCAATATGGGCTTCTGTTCACCAAAGCTGACTTGGTTATAGCCACTGCTCAGTACTCAATCTGCCAGCTGTAGAGACCAATGCTGAGTCCCTGATATGTCACTATTCCTTAAGGTGATCAGCCAGCAACCTAGTGACAGTTTGATTATGTTGGACCACTTTCATGATGGAAAGGGTTATGTTTTATTCTTACTGAATGTCATGGGTTGAGTTGTGCCCCTACCCCCAAATGTGTGTAGCAATTTGGCTGGGCCATAGTTGTGCGATTACTCACCATTTTAAGTGATTTTATATATGTTGCAAATCCTAATCCATACGTGTGGTTAATAGGGTCAGACTTGTATGTTAGAGAAGATTTGGATGGAACTGTAATTCCCTTACTAAAGTCACATCCCTGATCCAATATAAGGGGACTTTCTCCAGGGTATGGCCTGCACCACCTTTTATCCTACAAGAGATGAAAGGAAAGGCAAGCATGCAGACAGCTGGGGACCTCGTACGAGCAAGAAAGCCGTGCCAGGAGCAGAGAACGTCCTTTGGACATGAAGTTCCTGCTCTGAGATGCTCCTAGACTGAGGAAATACTGATGATAAGAATTTTCCACCAGAGCTGACAGAGAGAGAAAGCCTTTACCTGGAGTTGATGCCCTGAATTTGGACTTATAGCTTCCTAGATTGTGAGAGAATAAACTTCTCTTTGTTAAAGTCATCCACTTGTGATATTTCTGTTATAGCAACACTAGATGACTAAGACATTGAAATAGACATTTGCTCTAGATATAGATTTCCCTTCCCTGTACACAATTCCTTTGCCAAAACTACCCTCTGTGGACTCATAGAATGCTTTATCTGCCATCATAATATCCCACACAGCACTGCTTCAGACCTAGGGTCTTCCTTTACAGAAAATGAAGTGAGTTCATGGAATTCACTGGTCTTAACACCCAATGTTTTGGGCTGAATTCCTTAGAAATGCAAAGCCAGTAAAACCTAGATATACACATAGAGAAATTTATATCAAGGAAATTGCTCATGTGATTGTAGAGGCTGGCAAGTTCCAGGTCTGTGGTTCAGGCTGGAGGCTTTTCCTGACTCACATAGCTGCAGGTACTGACAAATCCAAGATCAGCAAATCAGACAGCAATGTTCTGACTCACAGGCTGCAGAGACCCACCAATCCCCAAATCAACAAGCAACAAGACAAGGAAGCTGCTAACTCAAGTCCTAAGAGTTGAAAGTCAGAAGAATAGGAGACAGTTGCAGGATCCAGAGTAAGCAAGAGCCCATGAATCTTTTAGAAATTATACCTATATTAGATACAGGAATTTGATACAGGCATCATAACTACTAAACCAATAAGAATTGCAGCTCAGTCAAGATGACACACAGCCTTATCAGTCACAGGCCACTCTTTGTCAGCTTGGCACCTATACATATCTCCTTGAACCATACATAATCTCTGAATAAAGATAATTATAGTCACTATACTTACACCTAACATGATACAATTAAACTGTGTACAACCAAAAATGCACTAGCTGTGTTTCTATTTTAGTTTTCATAAGTGAAGAAAATAAAAATATTTGATGCACACACACAAGGAAGAAATAGTCATAAGAACTCAAATCTTTGTTCCTACAGCTGGACACACAATCATAACTTGTATTTAGAACTACCTTCTTATACCACACATTCTGTTCTCCCTTTGCCCTCAGCAAGCACCTCAGCTGGCGGTGCTGGTGATATAACAGTGCTGGAAAATATGGTGCTGGTGATATAACAATGCTGGAAAATATGGTGCTGGTGATATAACAATGCTGGAGATAGTTGAATAGAAGTTTTCAAGACCAGTGACTTCATTGCAGTTATCTTTTTTCAAACATGTAAATGATAACTATACATGGAACTAGCCAACCAGAATACACAGAAATCAAATTTACTACACACGTGGAAAAAAGACAATGAAGAAGCTCAGTGTCGTCAATCAGAACAAGGACAGGGGCTGAGTGTGGAACAGATCATCAGCTGTTCACACAAAGCTCAAGCTGAAGTTGAAGAAAACTAGAGTGAGTATACGAGAGCCAAGCTATGATTTTGGGTATGTTGTTATTGCTGTTAAGTGGCTTTGAATTGGTTCTGACTCTTAGTGACCCTATATGCAACAGAACGAAACACTATTGGGTACTATGCCATGCTCATAATTGTTGCTATGTTTGAGGCCATTGTAGCCACTGTGTTAATCCCTTTTATGGAGGGTCTTCCTCTTTTTGGCTCACCCTTTACCAAGCATGATATACTTCTCCAGGGGCTGACCACTCTTGATAACATGTCCAAAGTATGTGAGCTGAAGTCTCACCATGCTTGCTTTTTTTTTTTTGTTCTGATTGTACTTCTTCCAAGATACAATTGTTTATTCTTTTGGCAGTCCATGGTATATTCAATATTCTTTGCCAACACCTTGATTCAAATGCGTCAATTCTTGTATATTCTGCCAAAATTTAGAGGCCATCTGTCATAGACTGAATTGTGTTCCCCCACAAAATGTGTGTGGCAGTTTGACTAGACCATGATTCCTCTATTGTTTGGTGTTCTTATGTGTTATAAATCATGCCTCATTGATGTTAATAAGGGAGAATGGATTGCAGTCATGTTGGTGAGGAAGGACTCAATGTGTAAGACTGTGTTATACCTTTATACAATCTCTTGAAGTGTAAAGGAAAGGGAAGCAAGCAGAGAGATGGGAACCTTATACCCCCAAGAAGCCGTGCTGGGAGCAAATCACATCCTTTGAAAAGGACCAGGGGTACCTGCACCTTAGATGCTCCTAGTCCAGGGAAACATTAACTTAAGGCCCTCCCTCTAGAGTCAACAGACTTCTGCTGGAGCTGATTCCTTGAATTTGGACTTTTAGCCTACTTTTCTGTGAGAAAATACATTTATGTTTGTTAAAGCCATTCACCAGATGTATTTCTGTTATGGCAGTACTAGATGACTAGCTGGAAACCCTGGTTGCATAGTGGTTAACAGCTAAGGCTGCTAAAGCAAAGGTCAGCAGTATGAATCCACTAAACATTGCTTGGAAACTGTACGAGCAGTTCTACTCTGTCCTATAGGTTTGCCGTGAGTCAGAATCTGCTCAGTGGCAATGGGTTTGGTTTGGAGAGCCTGGTGGCATAATGGGTAAGTGCTAACAGAAAGTTCTACTCTGTCCGATGGATTACTTTTAGTCAGAATCAACCCAACAGCAATGGGTTTGGTTTGTTTCATTCTTTTTTGGTTTTAGATGACTAAGACATCACCTCAACAATAGATTTCATGCAGTGAACACTAATGACTGAATACCAGATGAGCTGTGGAATTACATCAAGGACTTCATACATGAAGAAAGCAAGCGGTCATTAAGAAGACAAGACAGAAAGAGAAGATCAAAACAGATGTCATAAAGAGCTCAGAATCTTGCCTTTAAACTTAGATTAGCTAAAGTGAAAGGAAGAAATGATGAAGTAAAGAAGGTATACAGAATATTTTACAGAGTGGCTTGAGAAAACAAAGTAAAGTATTATAGTGAAATGTGCTAAGGCCTGGGGTTAGAAAACCCAAAAGGGAGAACACACTATGCATTTTTCAGCTGAAAGAGCTGGAGAAATAATTCAAGCTTTGGTTGAAATGTTGACGAATACAATGGGGGAAATATTGAATGAAGTAGGAAGCATCAAAAGAAGTTAGAAGAAGTACATAGAGTCACCGCACCAAAAAGAATTGGTGGAAGTTGAACAATTTCAGGAGGTATCAAATGGTCAAGTACAGATAGTACTAAGGGAAGAAACTCAAGCTTCACAAAAATCACTGGCTAAATACAAGGCTCTAGGAATCGATGGAGTATCAACTGAGATGTTTCAACAAATTAATGCAGTGCTATGGGTTCTCACTTACCTATGTCAAGAAAATTGGAAGACTGCTACCTGGCCAAATGAGTGGAAAAGGTCCGTATTGTGCCCATCATAAAGAAAGGTGACCCAACAGAATGCGGAAATTACTGAATAGTATTATTAATACCATATGCAAATAAAATTATGCTGCTGATCATTCAAAAGTGTTTGTAGCAGTGTATAAACAAGAAATTGCCAGAAACTCAAGTCAGATTCAGTAGAGGACGTGGAATGAGGGATATTGCTTATGTCAGATGAGTCTTGGCTGACAGTAGAGAGTACTAGAAAGATGTTTACCTGTGTTTTATTTTTAACTGTCTCGTGTGCATGTGAAAGCTGACAATAAGCAAAAGAAATCAAAGGAGAATTGACTCCTTTGAATTATGATGTTGGCAAAGAATGAGTATGTCATGGGCTGTAAGAAGAATGAACAAATTTGTCTTGGAAGAAGTACCGTCAGAACACTATTTAGAAATGAGGATAGTAAGGAAGGAGTCCCTGAAAGGACATCACACTTGGTAATGTGGAAGATCAGTGAAACAGAACATCCCCAAAGAGATGGATTGACACAATGGCTGCAACAGTGGGCTGAAACATACTAATGATTGTGAGGAGGGCTCAGGATCAGGCAGTGTGTTGTTCTGTTGTACTCAACTGTGAGTTGAAACACCCCTGATAGTATCAGAAAACAGCATGAATTAGAGTTAACACAACAAAAATGGATTACCTTTTTACAAGCGTTTCATGAGAGTGTGTGTGTTTGCAGATGGTGTGTGGAGATTTTTCTGTATACCCTGGAAATCTCTACGGTCATGGAGTCATAGTGGGCCTGAGGAATTGAATACTGCTGTCTTTTAGTGACTATTGTTAGCCTAATGTGCTAGTCCTCATCCCTAGTCAGTTCCATTTCCCTTCTCCAGAGTATCCTCACATTTGTTAGCCAAGGATGACTTTTTGGACAAAATAGAAAATATGGACTAGAGAGATAGCTGTGGAGGTTAAACATGAACATTTCAGAGCAGTTAGGGTTAGATTCCCATCAAAAGTAATTCCTTGGGAATTTGGAGTACTCAACTATTAGCCAACTTAAGGTCTAGTTCAGTATTCTTAGGAAATGACACATTGGAATTATTCTGTCAGAAGGAACTATGGAATGTACCCCAACACATGACCAGAAAGCTCTCAACCACTAAGAATGAAACTGTTAGAATCCTAAGTGGAGTCACATGGAGATCAGTGACACTCTCCACGCTATCATCTTAGTGGCCTCATAGCAAACGCTACATTCATTAAAGCTTTGCATTTGGAGTATCTTGTTCTGTGTCAATGATGGTTTAAAATAATGGCCTAAATTGTTTCTAATTCTCTTAGCATTTGTTATAGCAAAATGAATCAGGACTAACTCATTTAGTATTAATGCTATTGTTGTAAGTAGTTTATCAGAATCCTACCCACTATTTATTGTTTTTCAAGAGTTTCGCAGATTCCCTGGAATGGAGTTAAGGTGACTATGAATTGGTTCCCCAAGGTTGTGATTAGAATAATTTGATCTAGTCTAACAAAGCATCATGTGCCTCTAACTAAGAAGCATCTGCCGAATCACATGTATACCAAAACCAAAAAAATAAACAAACCTGTTGTCATGGAGTTAATTCCAACAGAGGTTTGGTATTATGGTAGTGAGCTCCAGTGTCTTTTGATATATTTATTACTCATTTGGATATCCTCTTTCGCTAAGTGCTTGTTCACATTTTTTTTGCCAATTTTTCCCCCCAAATATGGTTGTTAGTCTTTATACTATTACTTTGTAGGAGTGCTTCATATATTCTGGATATGAATCCCTTGTCAGATTATCTATGTTTCAAATACCTTTTCTCATTCCACTGATTGTGTGCCTTTTCATTCCCTTAATGATATCTTTAAATGAAAGACATTACTAGTTTTATAGATCTTTTTAAGGATAATGCTTTTTATGTACTATTTAAGAATTTTTATACTATTCCAAAAGTTTAAAGGTACTGTGTGTGTTGAGTATGTGTGTGAGCTCATGTGTGTATACAGTCTACTTGGAATTCGTGTTTTAATATGAAAAGAAGATTCAAGATTAATATTTTATCAGGCAACCAGAGATCCAGCTGGCCTAGTACCGTATATTTCAAAGATCCTCCTGTTACCACACGTAGTAATACAATGCAGTCTTGCCCTGATTCCTATTTACCGAGCCAGTGCACCCATGGCTCCAAACGTTGTGTCAACTGCTAACACATTATGACCGTCCAGCTCCAGAAAATTGTCATCTTCCAATAGGAACCACCTTCTTTGGAAAGTTATATTCCCCTTGGGGTTAGTCTCAGCCAATGAATGACTAATGTAGGGTTATAAAAGACTGGCTTCCTTTTTTTAAGAAGGTTAATCCTGTCGTGTGGTTTTTATGCTTCTGAGACTCCTCCTGTGGATCAGGCAGTTGCTAGTTTTTCCTTGAGACCACAATAGATAAAATACATACTTGATACTGGAAATCAAGGTATGGAATTTGTGGTGAAGCCATTCACCATTATTTTCTTTGACCCCCTTCGGGAATTTGTGCTTCTTGTCATTATAGGTTTAGGTGCTTTCGGTCTAGAGGAACTTTTTCTCACATAGTGGGTGCTTCTATCAGGAGACACACTAAGAATTCTGTTACACATAAAGCTAAAGCTGCCATGTGGTCACTTTGAGCTGCTTGCTCTAGTAGACCAACAGCCACAGAAAGGAACTGTCACAGAGACGAAGGTGATTGACCATAGCAACCACAAAGAAGTAGGACAGCTCTTACATACTTCAGTGAAGATGGGGACATATTTGGCACTCAGGTTATCTTTTACTAGGCATGCTATCCCCATCCCTAGTAAACAATCTCCCATGATGATGACAGTATGTCACAGATACACTGGAGCAACTGACAGAGTTCTCAGTGGCCAAAATAAGAAGAGTCTGGCAACAAAATAAATGAATTATAATGCAAAGTGTGAACTAAATATCTATGGGTCTAAATAATTAAATAAATGAGAGGAAAGACAAATCTCTTGTGCACAAGAATTCTAAATAATTTATTAAGCAAGATAGAGTATAACTTCCCACTTCTTAGGTGTAGGCTGAGCCTAGTAACATCTTTTCAATGAGTACAGTAGGTTAGGAGGAAAAGGTGTATCTTTGTAGTGGAGAGTTCTGACAAATACTACTTCAGCTTGATAATCAAGCCTTATATCAATGATATGTCAAGTTTGTGGTACGGGCCTTTAATATGATGTGATGAGAATGACACTTTCTTTCTCACATTTATTTCTTGCTCCAAGACCATAACCTCCTATCTGTTGTTGTTAGGCGCAAGCGAGTCAGTTCAGACTCATAGCAACCCTATGAACGACTGAATGAAATATTTCCTGGTCTTGCACCATGTCCACAGTTGTTTTTATGCTTGAGCCTGTTATTGCATCCATCACGTCAACGCATCTCTTTATGGGTCTTACTCTTTTTCACTGATCTTCCACTCTACTAAGCATGATGTCCTTCTCCAAGGACTGATCATTCCTGAGATGCCCAAAGTATGTAAGATGCAGTCTTGTCATCTTTACTTCCAAGGAGCACTCTGGTTGTATGTCTTCCAGAACAGATCTGTTTGTTCTTTTGGTGGTCCATGATACGTTGTTCTCCAGCACCACAATTCAATGGCATTGATTCTTCTGTCTTCTTTGTTCATTGTCCAGCTTTCACGTGCATGTGATGTGACTGAAAATACCAGGGCTTGGGTCAGGCACATTTTAGTCTTCAAAGTGACATCCTTACTTTTGAAAACTTTGAAGAGATCCTTTGCAGTAAATTTTCCCAGTGAAATACATCTTTTGATTTCTTGAACTGCTGCTTCCATGGGCATTGATTGTGGACCCAAGTAAAATGAAATCCTTGACAACCTCAATCTTTTCTCTGTTTATGAGTGTTGCTCACTGGTCCATTTGTGAGGCTTTTTGTTTTCCTGATCCTGAGGTGCAATCCATAGTGAAGGCTGTGGTCCTTGATCTTCATCAGTAAGTGTCTCAGATCTCCTTCATTCCAGCATGTAAGGTGGTATTGTCTGAGTAACGCAGGTTGTTAATGAGTTGTCCTCCAATCCTGATGCCTTGTTCTTCTTTGTACAATCCAGCTTCTTGATCATTTGCTCAGCATACAGATTAAAAAGGTGTGGTGAAAGGATACAACCCTGACACATACTTTCCCAACTTTAAACCACACAGTATCCCCTTGTTCCTTGTGCATTACTGCCCCTTAATCCATATATAGATTCCTTAAGAGCACAATTAGGTGTTTTGGAATTCCCATTCTCAGCAACGTTAGCCGTAATTGAGTACAATCCACACAGTCAAATGCTTTTGCATAGTCACTGAAACACAAGTAAACATCTTTTTGGTATTCTCTGCTTTCAGCCAAGATCCATCTGACATCAGCAATGATATCCCTGGTTCCACATCCTCTTCTGAATCCAGCTTGAATTCCTGGCAGTTCCTTGTCAACATACTGTTGTAGTTGCTTTTGAATGATCTCGAGCAAATTTTTACTTGCTTGTGCTATCAATGGTATTGTTGAGTAATTTCCACGTTTGGTTGGGTCACCTTTCTCTGGAATGGGCATAAATCTGGATCTCTTTCAGTCAGTTGGCCAGGGAGCTATCCTCCAAATTTCTTGGCATAGATGAGTGAGCACTTCCAGCAATGCATCTCTTTGTTGAAATATATCAATTGATATTCCATCAATTCCTGGATCCTTGTGTTTTGCCAGTGCCTTCACTATAGCTTCAATTTCTTCCTTCAGTACCATTGGTTCCATCTAGTTATGAGAAAAACATCAAACAAACCTCACTGATGGACATTGTACAAAGAACCTTTTCAGTACTTATCAAAACTGTCAATCTAATAAAAACTATCAGGAGGAGGAGCCTAAGGAGACCTGAAAACTAAATGCAGTGTGCAATCTGGGCTGGGATTCTGGACAAAAAAGATATTAGACAAAAACTGAGAAAATCTGAACAAAGTATGGACTTTCACTGGGTTTTTTTGGGGGGAGATTATTGTTTCATTAATTATAACAACAAAAAGAAAAGCAAAATAAATCCAAAGTAAGTGGAAGAAAACAAAAAATGATGAAATCGAAATCAATGTCACCAAAAATAGAGAAAAATTAACAATGCTGAAACCAGTTCTTTGAAAAGAACCAAATGAAAGCTTTTAAAAATAATTACAAATTCCATTTGTTCATAGGAAAGCAATTTACTTTTGGATATTAACCTTGTATTCTGTGACCTTGATGTATTTGCTTATTATTAGTACCAGAATTTTTTTTTAATGTAAGATATGTAATACAGGAAACTGGGTGTAGTGGTGTATGAGAACACTCTGTACTATCTTTGCAATTCTTCCATAAATATAAACCTATTCTAAAATAAAAAAAATATTTTTAACAAATTGAGATCTCCTTGGTTAGGATTTCTTTAGTAACATTTTTAGTATTAAATAAATCAAATTCCTCATCTCCAGAAGGAAAGAATGTCAC
Organism: Heterohyrax brucei; assembly: GCA_028571685.1. Classification (NCBI taxonomy): domain Eukaryota; kingdom Metazoa; phylum Chordata; class Mammalia; order Hyracoidea; family Procaviidae; genus Heterohyrax; species Heterohyrax brucei. Next base: position 55,388,153 of record CM053141.1, on the reverse strand, counting down.
CAAATTAAATCCTCCAACTAAAAACAGAGGTTATCACAGTAAATTTTTTAAGAGCCAGACTCAATCTATCACCAAGCCAAAATGTCATCAATAAGCTTAGATAGTTAGGAAAGTAAGCGTACAGAAAAATATATACCACGTAAACTTTGGCATGGGCACCATTTTAATGTCAAATAAAATGAAATTCAAGTCAAAGAATATAACCATAAGTAAAAGGGACTTAATGTTATAAAGTCAGTTCATTTGATAGAAAAAATCACGAATGTTAAAATACCTGAAACAAAACATGACAAAATTAAATTGAGAAATAGGTGAGCTAAACAAAATAAAATGATTGAAATCACAGAGTATGTTCTGTGGGCCATCACATTAAGATACCCTTTTAACCTGAAAATAAGTCACTCCCGATGGTCATCTGACCATAATGAAATTAAATTAGAGATCAATAATAATATTAGCCAAGCCAAAGCCAGGTGCCGTCGAGTTGGATTCGACTCATGGTGCCCTAATAGTAATATTAAGATATCTTAAAAACCAAGTTTCTGGAATATACACAACACACTTTGAAAAACAATTTTTGCTCTTTCGGGCCAAAGTTTATATAACAAATTAAATTTGCATTCAGCAAATCATGTACAAATTTTTCGGTGTCATTTTTAACAATTCCTGCAATGTGTCGTTACTCTCACCATTTCTACCCTGCCTGTTTAATTTCCAGCCACTTAGCGTCCCTACCCCTCCTTACTTTCCCATCTTTGCTTTTGGTATGTGGTAAAGTTTGGTCTCATGTAGTTGCTTGTTAAAGGATCACATTCTTCATAAGCACTATCGTTCATTTTATAGGCCAATCTGTCATTTGGCTTAAAGATGACCATTGGAAGTGACTTCAGTTTCAGGTTAAAAGGGTATCTTAATTTGATGGCCTAAGGTTCCTCTAATCTGTATCAGTCCAGTAAGTCTGATTTTTTTTCCTCAATTTGAATTTTATTCTACATTTTTCTCCCACTCTAACAGGGACCTTCTGTTGTGTCCCTGATCACAAAAGTTGGCAGTAACAGCCACACATCATCTAGTTCTTCTGGTCTCAGGTTAGAAGAGGCTGTGGTTCATGTAAGTCCTTACTCCTATGGACTAAGTACTTCCTTGAGGCTTTGGTTCTCTCCTTTGCTCCAGATGGGAAGAGACTAACTAGTTGTATTTTAGATGGCCACTGGAAGATTTTAAGACCCCAGACACTACTCACCAAACAAGGATATAAAACATAATTTTTATGAACTGTGATATGCCTGTTGTTCCACCAGACTACGGTTCTGAGCCTTCAAGTCCAGTAAAACAATCCCATGAGGTATTTGGGTATATCTAGAAAGCTCTAGTGGTGTATTAGTTAAGAGCTATGGCTGTTAACCAAAAGTGTGATAGTTGGAATTCAGACGCTGCTTCTTGGAAATTGTATCCTATACAGTTGCTATGAGTCAGAATCAACTTTATGGCAAGAGATTTTTTTTTTTTTGTAGGAAGTATCTGTAACTGGAACTCTGGTGGCACAGTGATTAAGTGGTATGGTTGCTACCCAAAATGTTGGCAGTTTGAATCCACCAGGTGCTCCTTGGAAATGCCATGGGACAGTTCAACTCCACTGTATAGGGTTGCTATAAGTCAGAATCAACTTGATGGTAGGGGGTTTGGTTTTCGGTTTTGGCATCCATAACTTTGTGACCTGTATGCTTTATGGTATTTACATATATATTACTGTTGTTGTTAGATGCCATCTGGTTGATTCTGACTCATAGCTTCACTGTGTACAACAGTGTGAAACATTTCCCAGTCCTGCACCATCCTCGTGATTATTGCTTTGTATGAACACATGGTTGCAGCCATTATGTCAGTCCATCTCATTGAGGATCTTTTACCCTGATGTCCCTCTCCAGGGACTGATCCCTCCTGAGACCGTGTCCAAAGTATGTGCGACAGTCTCACAATCTTTGCTTCTAAGGAGCATCCTGGCTGTACTTCTTCCGAGACAAATTGATTCATTCTTTTGGCAGTTCATGGTGCATTTGATCCTCTTACCCAAATCACAATTCAAATACATCAGCTTTTCTGTGTTTTTTCTTATTCATTGTCCAGCTTTCATATGCATACAAGGTGATTGAAAACATCATGGCTTGGGTAAGTCTCCTGTTAGCCTTAAAGTGATGTCCTTGTTTTTTTAACACTGAAGACGTCTTCTGCAGCAGATTTACCCAATGCAATGTGTTGTTTGATCCTTGACTGCTGCTTCCATGGGCATTGATTGAGGACTCAAGTAAAATGAAATCCTTGACAACTTCAGTTTTTGCTCCAACTATCATGATGTTGTTTACTGATCCAGTTGTGAGACTTATTGTTTTCATTATGTTGAGGATTAGTTCATACTGAAGTCTGTTGTCTTTGATCTTCATCAATAAGTGCTTCAAGTCCCCTTCACTTTTGGCAAGCAAGGTTGTGTCATCTGCATAATGTGGGTGGTTAGTGAATCTTCCTCAACCCTTGACGCCTTGTTATTTTTCATATAATATAGCTTCTCTGATTATTTTCTCAGCATACAGATTGAATAAGTGGGTGAAAGGATAGAAATCTGACACACATCTTTCCTGACTTAAAAACACACAGTGTTCCCTTGTTCTGTTCTAATGACTACCTCTTGATCTATGTACAGATTCCTCATGTGCACAGTTAAGTGTTCTGGAATTCCCATTCTTCACAAAGCTATCCATCATTCGTTATGAACCACACAATCAAATGCCTTTGTGTAACCAACAAAACATAGGTAAACATCATTGTGGTATTCCTGCTTTCAGCCAGGATTCACCTGCCATCATCAATGATATCACTGATTCCACATAGTGTTCTGAACCCGGGCTGCATTTTTGGCAGTTCCATGTTGGTTTTGAATGATCTTCAGCAAAATTTTACTGGAATATGATATTAATGATACATACATAGGTAGTTAGAAGTACGAGGTCTGACAGTTAGGTCCATCCTTCAAAGCACTGGAATGGCCATTGTACATGATGGCACAGTGGTAAGTTTGCAAACTTAATTGTATAGTTGTCTATGAGGGAGTTTATAGCCAGTAACAAATAACTGTTTTAGAACACCCTCCCTGCTAACCTAATCTGGCCCCCAAAGATTTTTTCTTTACCCAGTGATAAATGAAATATTGAAAGAAAGACATTTTGATGGCATTCAGGACATCAAGGGTAATAGGATGACAGCTCTGTTAGTTATTCCAGAAAAAGAGTTCCAAAATTTCCTTAAAGGGTAGACTCAACACTGATGTCAGTGCATAGCTTCCTAAGGGAAGTACCATGAAGGTGACTGTAGTGATATTCAGCAATGAGATATGTAGCATTTTTTTCTAGGATGAGTTTGCAAAGTTAATTGGCAGTCCTGTGTAGACACACACACACACACACACACATACATTCAAAGATACCATCTCACTTGACTGCAGAGGGTAGAAGGTCCCAAGTCTGTGGATTAGGATAGAGGCTTCTTCTGAATCATGAATCTGCAGAGGCTGTTGAACTCAAGAACAGCAGTTTGTAGAGCAGTGCTCTACTCACACACTCTGAAGACTGACAGATCCCAAGATTGTCACAATAGCTGATTGCTCAAGGCCCAAGAACCAAAGGTGATATGAACAGGAGGCAGACACTTGACCTTCAGCAAGCAAAAAACCAGAATGTCTGATTATATTTGTATGCAGACCACACCTCCAGGAAAACTCACTTTCAACTGATAACTACCCACAACAGATGTCGTCATGGGAGTGATCACATAAGCACTGAGAATCATGGCCCAGTCAAGGTGACACACAATTTTAACCACTGAAAGGCATAAATATGGACTCTATCCAGTTGGTTGGCCATGTAGCTGTCTTCCAAATGTCTCAGCAGAGATGAGTGAGCGCTTCCACTGCTGCATCTGTTTGTTGAAATATCTCAGCTGGTATTCTGTCAATTTCTGGAGCCTTGTTATTTTGTCAATTACTTCAGTGCAGCTTGGATTTCTTCCTCCAGTACCATAGGTTCCTGATCACTGTCTGCTTCCTGAAATGGTTGAATGTTGACCAATTCTTTTTTGCACAATGATTGTGTATTCCCTCTATCTTTTTTTTTTTTAATAATGCTCCCTGCATCGTTTAATATTTTTCTGGTAAAATTCTTTAGTATAGAAACTTAAGGCTTGATTTTTTTTATTTCCAGCTCTTTCAGGTTGAGACATGCTGAGTGTGTTTTTCTCTTTTGGTTGTTTATATCCAGCTCTTTGCATATGTCATTATAATACTTTACTTTGTTTTCTGTGCTCTTTGAAGTCTTCTGTTCAGCTTTTTTACTTCATTTCTTTCTTTTGCTTTAGCTGCTTGATATTCAAGAGTAAGTTTCAAAGTTTCTTTTGACATCCATTTTGGTCTTTTCTTTCTTTCCTGTCTTTCTAATGACCTCTTGCTTTGTTCATCTACTATGTGTAATTCCACAATTTGTCTGGTATTTGGTCATTAGTATTCAATGTATCAAATCTATTCTTGAGATGATCTATACATTCAGTTGGGGTGTAATAATAAGTCAGAATTTTTGTGGCTCTGTGTGTAATTTCAGAAACTCTATAGATCCTCTCCCGTCTTAGGCACCTTGAGTGTTTCTGTGCCCCTTGTATTCCTTCATCTGTACTCAATTTTTCTCTAGCTTATTCACTGACTTATCAGAATTATTATTCATTTCTGTGATAACTAACCTTGTATGTCAACTTTGCTGTGTGATTCTTGGTGGTTTGGCAGTTATGTAATGATGTAATTTGGCAGTTGTGTAATGATGTAGTCATCTCCATGATGTGATTTGATGTGATCGTGTAACAAGCTGTGAGAGAAGCTTCCTCAAGGGTGTGACCTGCAGTCAATATATATGGACATTCTAGCAATGTTTACTTGCTTACTCTGGATCTTGCATCTGGTTTGTTATCATCTGGACCCTGATTCTTATAATATGAACAAGCAGCCTGTCATATTACCTGGCAGTCTTGGAATTTACCAGTCACTATAGTCTGTGGGCCAGGAGCCTGCTGCCTTCTTGCTGATCTTGGGTTGATCAGCTTCTACAGCCCATTAGCCAGTGGCCTGCCACCTGGTGATCTTGTGTTTGTCAGTCTCTATAGCTGTGAGGTCTGACAATTAGGTTTATGAACTTGTCACTGTGTGCTTATGCTGTCAGCACCGTACAAACAACTTGGTAAGGTCTCATAACTTTGGTGTAAAGTGTCTCACAGTTACATTCATGTTGACATGTGGTGGTGTCTTGCTGAATGATGTTCATTATTGTTGTTGCATGTTTTTGTATGCAGTTGGGAGAATGTTGGAGCTTGAATTAGAGCAATGAACAAATGTTAAATTTCTTGTTAAACTTGGCAACAGTGGAAGTGAAATCAGTGACATGTTAGTCTGAGTTTGTGGGGATAATGCCATGAAGAAAATGGTGGTGAACAGTTTAAACATTTTGCTGAAGGAGAAAAAGTGTCACTGATGAAGAGAGGACAGGGAGACCAGTAATGAACAGAGCTGACAAAACATTGCAAAAATTCATCAAATTGTGCATCAACTTTGTCAGCTGACATAGCAGACCAAGTAAACATCTATAGAGAAACAATTAGGGAAATCTTAACTTAAAATCTTTGCATGAGAAAGTTGTGTGCAAAAATGGTCCCAAAGGAGTTCACTGATGAATAAAAGCAAAGGAGAGTCACAGTTTTCCATGACCTTTTGGAGAGGCAAGATGATGTTTTGGGTTGTGTTATCACTGCTGTTGAAACATGGGTGTAACGATACAGCCCCGAAACAAAGTGTCAAAATGCACAATGGAAGTCAGTCAATTTTCCACATCCAAAGAAGTTTTGGCAGTCCAAATCAAGAGTCAAAAAGATAGTGCTAAACTTTTTTGACATCAGAGGGATTGTTCACTATGAATTCATGTTAACTGGACAAATGATTAACCGAGTTTACTATTGGGAAGTGCTGAAAAGGCTGTATGAAAAAGTGAGACAAAAACAACCTGAACTTTCCACCAACAACTCATGGCTCTTGCATCATGACAGTGCCCCAGCTAACATGACATTGTCTGAGAAGGCAGTCTTTAGCCAGTAAACAAATAGCTGTGTTGGAACACCCTCCCTATTCATCCGATATGGCTCTAATGACTTTTTTCTTTATCTGAAGTTAACAGAAATATTGAAAGAAAGTCATTTTGATGACATTCAGGACAGCAAGAGTAATAACACAACAGGTCTGACAGTCATTCCAGAAAAAAACAAACCAAAACCCATTGCTGTTGAGTCGGATTTTACTCATAGTGGACCTAGAGGTCAAAGTAGAACTGCCCCATAGAGTTTCCAAGGAGTGCCTGGTGGATTTGAACTGCCAACTTTTCAGCTAGCAGATGTAGAACTTAACCCACTATGCCACTGGGTTTTCCAACTAGAAAAAGAGTTCCAAAACTGCTTTGAAGCGTAGACTAGGCCCTAGCATTGCTGCATGGCTTCTCGTGGGGAGCACTTTGAAAGTGACCGTAGTGATAGGCAGCAATGAGGTGTGTAGCGCTTTTTCTAGGATGAGTTCACCAAAGTAAAATTGCCAGACCTTATATGTGGTAAAGCAGTTAAAAGCTGTAGCTACTAAACAAAAGGTTGACAGTTCAAAGTTTCTAACTGCTCCTTGGAAACCCTACAGAACAGTTCTACTCCCTACTATGGGGTTGCCATAATCAGAGTTGGCTCAATGACTGGGGTTTGTTTTATTTTTTTGCAGTGATGAACCATCAGGAGAAGCCTCCAGCCTGATGCCTGACCCACAGACACCAGACTTGCCAGCCTCTACAACCATGTGAGCCATTTTCTTGAGAGAAATCAGTCATTCTCTGTATGCATTACTGACATTGCTTTTCTAGAGATCCCAGCCTGTGATATTTTTATGAAGAGGAACTTAGCTATAGTCTTATCTCATGCCCACTCAATCCTCTGAGGATTTTTTTCTCACCAAGTGGCCCTGAAGTACTGGACTAATTGAACAGAGTTCTCCTCCAAGAAGAGGAGTACTGTGGCCAGTTCTGAGACAGTTATGTTGTTGTTGTTTTAAATTCCCACCACACTCATTTTATGAGAAAATTATGTATACAAGCTTAGAAGATCTCATCTACAATTCTGCAATACAGAAATATTTGAGAACTGAAAGTTCTTTTGAAAGATCAGTGCACATTTATTTGATTGTAAAACCTAACCACAACAAGTGTGAAGCTTTTCATAGCCTTTCCTAAGCACTGATATGTTTCACTGCAAAAATAAGAATGTTGTTTATCATGGAGTATGTCTCTGGATTGTAATGTAGGGTTGTTTTTTTTTTTTTTTAATTTAAGGCATGGGCATATATCTAAAATTTGAAAAGTTCCAGATTCTAAGGGTTTGAACTAGAGGTTGCATACCTGTGTTATATAAAATGCTCTATAAAGTTAACAATGCTTCATAAAATTTATTACACTTACTTTAATGGATTGATAAAAATTATTTAAATAGCAGAAATTTGTAGAAGAAGTCCACATCTGAGTTATTTCTGAATAAAAAGATAAGATTTGTTACACACACACACACACACTTCTATAATGAGTACAGATATATTATGTCTTACACTGTCTGAGCTCCGACAGATAAGTTCGGTCACCTTTGAAGTACTCTACTTCAGAATCTATGCACAGATGCCAGCACCTAGTCCATCCTTAGAAGTAATTCTGGAACTGTTTCTGGAATGGCCATTGTTCATGGTGGCATAGTGGCAAGTTTGCCAACTTAGTTGTATAGCTGTCTGTGTGGAGTTTTCATCCAGTAAAGAAACAACTTTATTTGCATACCCTCCCTACTCATCTGATCTGGCCCCCAGTAACTTTTTTCTTTACCCGAAGATAAAGGAAGTCTTGACTACATTTTGATGACATTGAGGACATCAAAGATAATAGGATGACAGCTCTGATGGCCATTCCAGAAAAAGAGTTCCAAAATTACTTTGAAGAGTAGATTAGGCACTGGTATAGGTACATGGATTCCCAAGGGGAGTAGTACTTAGAAGAGGACCACAGTGATATTCAGCAATGAGGTATGAAGCACTTTTTCTAGGATGAGTTCATGAACCTAATTGTCAGACCGGTATATTGGAAAATTATAGTGCATAAAAGTAACCATGTTGTTCTTCTTGCTGTTATTAAGATATGATCAGATCAGTTCAGTCTCATAGTAACCACATGTGTGACAGGATGAATTTTTGCTTGGTCCTGTGTTGTCTTCACCAAAAAAACCCACCAAACCCACTGCCGTCGAGTTGGGTCCGACTCATAGTGACCCTAGAGGTCAGGGTAGAACTGCCACATAGAGTTTCCAAGGAGTGCCTGGAGGACTTCAACTGCTGGCCTTTTGGTTAGCAGACACAGCCCTTAACCCACTATGCCACCAGGATTTCTGTGCTGTCCACACAGTACTATGTCTTTTGGGGCCTACTGTTGCCATCACTGTGTCAATCATCTCACTGAGAGACTTTCTCTTTTTAGCTGACCCTCTACTTTACCAAGCATGAGGTCCTTCTCCATGGATTTGTCCCTCCTATTAACATGTCCAGATTAAGCGAAACAAAGTCTGGATACCCTGGATTCTAAGGAGCATTCTGGCTGATTTTTTCAAGACAGTCTATGTAAGGACACGTATATTATAGAGTGAAACAACCCATAGCAAATTAGAGTTAATAGGATGAAACTAAACTAACATTACTTTGTCTCTAAAGGAGACAAGCAGCTACTGAAAGTCACATGCTGAGTGTTGTGCTGATTCCCCAAATAGCAGGAATTTCAACACTTTGCATGTCTGCATGCACAGAGCAAAGTTGTATCATTGCAGAAAATTAAATGATAGCAGACTTGATAGAAAATAAAAATTCCTCAGAAAGCTGTAAGAATGAACTAATATTATACCACGAATACTGAGTTACTTACTTTACTAATTATAAGGTAATAATGCTCCCTAGTCATAAAGTATGTAAAACTGAAAGTCAAAAGAATTTGTTGCCTGACTCTTAGTATAAAATTTGCGTTTTCTTTGTTGTTATTTCCAAACCCATTAGGACTTCCAGAGGGCCAGAAACCATGCTACAAAAGTCATTGATCCAGCTTTACAGTTTTCAGGATTGAAGGGATTATGATATTTGGTGGTAGTGTTGGGGCGGGTTGTTTAAAACAGATACGGTCAATGTAGCTTAGTCAATATAGATGCCAGAACTGGTGTGAACAATGAGATGTTCACTTTGTGGGAAGCCATGGAATGAATTTTATTCTACATAAGGAAAATACTCATCATGTTCAGAATCCATAAGTCCCTTGAAACCACCCCGTTGTTCCACTATTTTGTGAGAATTATAGACGGGCATTTCAAAATAGTACAAGAAAGTGAGTTAACCTGTAGCAACAAGAATGGGTCAACACCTTTGAGCTGCTTTGGGTAAATGGACTCATGATTAGAACTTTGAAACTTTATAAAGTAGGCTATAACATAAGCCTAATGGTATTTTTCAGATTAGTGAAGGGAGAATTTTACTTACTATTTAAACTTCTGAGACTGAAAATGTATTGATGTTGGCCCATCTTTGGTGTCCTGAGTTAAATCACCAAATCTCCATGTTAGATATATATTCTTTTTCATTTTCTTGTTTCAAAGAGCTGTGCTAAGCTTGATCTTTCATTATTTTCTTGGTTACTGTAGACTTTCTTTCCTTAGATATTTATATAGTCGGCTTCTTTTTATTCAGGACTTAGATTTAGTGTCACCATCACTTTCCTTCTCCTGGCTCTGCCCTTGTTATGTTTTCATCGCAATTCTCTACATAACATTTACAACTGTCTTAAAGTTGATTTCTAGTCTGTCTCCAGTTATGTTCCATTCAAATGTAAATTTAAGGAGGCCAACAACTTTGTATTGCTTACTAATAATTACCTACTAAATTTCTAGTTCAAGAACATTGTCTAACACAGAATGAGTGTTTCACAAACATTTGTTGCAAATATGTGAATGAACAGATCAGAATAATAGTGCAGAAAAATGCAATGGATGAAAATATAAGATTATATATTCTAGGTAATTATATCTTGGATATTTCCAATGCCAATGTAACTTTTTGTTTACATTTTAGTTCAAAGACATTGAAACAGAGACTGAATGATACAAGTACTTCTCTCTACCACTATCACAAAAATTGGTGTGACTCTTTTAAGATGTTTACCTTTGATGGACACACCTAAACAGGGCAATAAATGCCTTGTCATAGTCTGCAAGCAACATGATGCCTGAGATTCCTAAGGCTGCAAGGTCTTTATTTCTTCTCTTCTCTGTTTGTCTAATCTATCACCACATATGACTGGGGAAGGTTGAGCTGTCTTCTGTAAAATTGTGAGGAGCTGGGCTGATGTCCCATGGACTAGGACAAGGCCAAGCTGAGAGATACATGTCAAAAATAAAATAAAATCGAGGTTCAACTTGGACTTCCAAAAGTAGAAGTTCCAGTGTATTGAGTAGATGAGGTCTTCGGTGATTCAGTGGTAGAATTCTTGTCTTTTATGAAGAAGACCTGGGTTTGATTCCTGGCTGATGCACCCGAGGCACTGCCACCACCTATCTGGCACTGGAGGCTTGAGTATGTCTATGATACTGAATAAGTTTCGGCAGAGCTTTCGGACTAAGACAGACTAGGAAGAAAGGCCTGGTGATCTACTTCTGAAAATCCTATTTATTACAATGTTTTGAGCTTCCACTGATCATGGGAAAAGTGCAGAACTTGGCAGTATTTTGTTCCATGGTGAATGGAGTTGCCATAAGTTGGGAGCAGACTCAGCAGCAGCTAATAACAACCACAGCAATATTGGGAGGGCCCTGGCATAGAGTGGGAAACAAAACCAAGGCCAAGAACAAAGTAAGGTTGTCCAAGAACCTTGTTACAAAAATGTCTATAACTCATTGCTTTTGCCCACTGAATTATGATGTATGGGGAAATGGACCTGGCATGAAGGAACAAATTAGAGTAGGCATATAGATAGATAGATTGGAAAAATCATTAAAGTTGACTTTTAGCCCTTAAGACATACAATCTGAGAAAAGTATCTGACATTAAATTCCAGTTTCTATATTCATAATATGGAGATAATAATAATATACTTCACAGTTCATGTATGTTTGTGTGTGAAAACAGAGTAAAATTAAGTAACTATATTGGCTAGTCTGCAGAGGATTTATGAAAGTTTTTGAAAGTCTTTTTATGAATGCTAGATCAACATAGGAAACCCTGGCGGGATGATAGTTAAGGACTATGGCTGCTAACCAAAAGGTTGACAGTTGAAATCATAAGGCACTCCTTGGAAATCCTATGGGGAGGTCTGCTCAGTCCCATAGGGTCACTAAGAGTCAGAATCAACTTGATGGCAACATTTTTTTTTGTTTGTTTGTTTATATCAATATATGGAATCAAATTATGTGTTGAAGAGCTATAAATTTTAATATAGGCTGAGATATTGAGGTACTAATTTTCTTCAGGTTCATCTTTAAACATGTCATATGCAAAGCAACTCATGCTACTTATGCAAAGCACTGTGTTAAGTCATCATGACTCAAATATATATAAAATATAATCTAACATAGAAGCTAAGATATAAATTATAATTTCATCATTTAAAAAATGTCTTCAAGCTTTAACATCATTAATAACTATAATTTGAAGCATGAAGTGACTCATGTAAGAAAAAAGATAAAAGTACCATCAGCATTTAGATGACAGAGAGAGCATTTCCATTTAGTGAGTGGAGATACAGGGAAAGCAACATGGAATACTAAATGACAATTCTTTCACAAATCAGTGTGGCACAGTGTACACTAAACAATAGTTTTACACACATATTTTTTCTGATTCTTTAATATCTAGAAATATCCATTTGCCTAAGTTACACAGTGAATATTTGATTTTCCTTTTTTAAAAAATAACTTTTGCCATTTACACTGTCTATAATGTGCCCATTAAACCTGTGACAATTAGTAAAGAGGTCTGGCTTAGCTCAGAATAATCTTAACAATAGATGAACTTGAGAGGTACGTTGAGTCTTCTGATAAAAATTGTGGGTCTGTCACACTTGAGAACTAGTTTCTCAGCAACATAAACAGTTGGCTTTGGGAATATGTTGTTCCAATATAAATGCCGAGAGTATCTTAAGTGGATTTATTTACAAAGTGAGTAGAGTAGAATCTTAAGCAACTGCTGGATTAAGTTTGGCATTCTTGTGAGAAGGATACTTACTAAGAGGTAAGGATACAAGTAACACATACAGTCCAGGAAGGGATTTAAAAAATATAGAGCATGGAAACCATTGGAAAGTAAAAGTTAGTGAGGTCATGGAAATTGCTAACCTTTGGAAGACAATTTCCAACTCTGTTCGGGAAAAAGTCATGTATAACTCAACTACCACTCTGGGATTTGAATCTCAACTTCTATTACTCAGTTCCTTTCAGCTCCCCACAAATGTTGTTTACTATCCAAAAATCTTCTTGGACTGGAAAAAATATCAAAGTTCTAGATTGACTTCCTATAATTGCAGTGTATATCATCATTCACATGACAAAGGCATATTGAACACAAATTGAATTACCTGAGGAAAGGCAAGTCTGAATTGCAAAGATGAAATGAGAGACTTTTAAAAAACATTATTATTTTTAAAGGCACGGAATACTTTAAATTACCAGCAAACAAAGCTTTGTTAAGGCAAGAGAAGGCCGGCAGTGTTTTGGAAAATAGATAAGATAGCATTTGAAGTAACACATTAATTGTTTATATACAAATGGACGCTGTTACATAGTGCTTGAAAACAGTTTGTTCTGTTAAGTAGGCCAAACATTCCCCCCCCCCCGAAACCTTGTTTACATCTAGAGATTTAACAAACATGAGTTGCTTTCTTTACAAATACTGCAAACTGCAAAGGAAGGCCAACTAGCTATCACTTCACCTCACAAACGTCAAGTTCATGGAGTTCAAACTGATGACAATGTATTTGCCTCTTACTTACATACGGACGTTCACAAAGTTTTGTTGCTCTTAACTCATTGATAATCTTAATGTATTCAACGGTTGAAAACAATTTTATGAATATTTGGAATACTTTACTAAAAAAAACAGATAATGTAATATGGACAAGAGATTCTGGATCCCCCCCTGTCAATTTTTAGTTTGATTGTCCCGTGTTTTAAAGGGCCTGAACATTCAGCTGTGCAAGATCGAACAGGCAGAGGTGTTGGTAACATGTTCTAGTCACCACCGTATTCTCTGCCTCACCTCTGTGCCTGAACTGACACAAATGACAAAAACAAAGAAAAGAAATAAGCCAACACTGTTCCTTTCTAAATGTCTTTTTATCCTCACTTCATCTCTGCAAATGACCTTAAACATCACCCAAGGTAACACCAGCCACAATCTTTGTGTTATCTTGCCTTTAGGACACAACGCATGCTGTCTTTCTTGGATATTTTCCTTTGGGCTTTCTCCTTTCTATTCTCATCTCTGTCTGAATACTGATGGGACAAATCCTTGCTGCCAGGATTAGCAGAAACAAAAATGTACTCTCCCTTTCAGTACAATACATACAAAAACATATTCTGGCTTTGAACTAGAACTTGAATCTTTTTCACTTATTAAAAAAAAAAAAAGAAGAAGAAGAAAAAGAGAAAATTGTTGACTTAAGATGAACTAGGACTTTATTTTCAGACCAAAGAATAAAATGAAATCAATCTCCTGGTTTTATTTTAAATTTGTTTTTGGTGACTTCATTGTACAATAAAAACGCTTCATAAAGGTAACAAAACCCATATACAAATTACCAAAATAAAGGGACCAAGATTTATTCTCTTTCCTCCCTTTTTTAATCTGAGGAACTGTCTCTAAGAGATCTGAAGGCTTAAACACCATTGCCTAAAATAACTAGCCAGCAATTCTGCAAAAAGGAAACCAAAATAAATACATCTTCTTAGAAGTCAGTTACAATTTCCCTTCTGAGTTTTGTTCCTCTTTTGCTTACAAGCTTCTTAAACTCTGTCTCTCTCCATTTCCATTCTGTCTCCTTAGGGTGGGGTACAGCCAAGAATCCATGAAAAAGGAATTGTGTGGTAGGGCATCTGCTCTGGTACTTCCTTGACAGCTGATGCTGCCACTTGAAAGCTTTCTCACACAGATAACTCCGAGAGGCTAGTGCATTAATATCTTATGGTGAAACTGCGCCCCCCAACAACAACAAGGAAAAAAACGCTGCCGTCAATTTATGGTGACTCTACGGAACAGAGTAGAACTGCTCTATAGTTTCCAACGAGTGCCTGAGGATTTGAACTGCCCACTGTTTGGTTAGCAAATGTGGCACTTAACCACTATGCTACCAGAGTTTCCACTATAATGAGACATTGATCGCTAACTAGTTTCTGCTAACAGACCAAATTCTATCAAGGTGGATTAAATATATTCTTAGAATTAAACTTTACCCAAATTTGAAGTAAACCAATAAATTGTACTCAAGTTTACCCTGATTTCCTTCAGTTTGTTTTCAAAGGAATAAGTAGTTTATTTCCAAGAAGTTTCATTTTTTTCTTTTGTTATCGCTTTAGGTTGTATTTGATGTCCTCAGCCATGCGGCTGGCCCTTCGTGCATGATCTTCCAGGTCGATATGGACTAGTCAAGCCCTTACTTTGATTTAGATTTAGAGGGACTGATATCTTGATAGTGGAGCCCTAGTGGTGCAGTGGTTGTAAGAGCTAAGGCTGCTCACCAAAGGGTCAGCAGTTCCAATCCACTAGGTGCTCCTTGGAAGTGATCTTGGGCTGTTCTACTCTGTCATATAGGGTTGCTTGAGTCAAAAATGACTTGATGGCACCAAACTTGCTATCTGATATCTTGATATTAGAATGATCTTACTTCTTGATTTCAAGCCACAGTGATCTTTGCCCAAGACATGAAATCTTGGTGAGTTTTACTGTTTTGATACTGATTATGTGTCTTTTTTTTTTTTAACCCAATGATTTCTATTTGTTCATAAAACTAGGTTCTATTTCTGGTATCTGACTCCAGCTCCTGCCTTCCATTAATTTCTCTGCATGAATTGAGTATCACAGTGTGTCTTACTGAGGTAGAAAAAGTGTGAGAAGAAATTTGCTTCTGCTCATATCCACAGTTCTTCTTTTCAGAGGACCTTTACAAGTAGGTTTATTTGTGAGTTCAGATTTTAAATAGTGAGTCTCACTGACCTAAAATCTGACCAACAAGTTGAGATTTTTTTCCTGGATGAGAAAAAAACCCAGTGAAATTTCTCAAATAAATACTTCATGATTTCCCTCAATGTCTCAAGTTTTTTTCCTTTAACATTTCTAATGAGCCTGTTACCTGAAATCCTACTCACAACTGAGGAGGACTTTTTCTTTTTTTTTAAAGAAAATTTTAATTTCAGAATAGTTTTAGATTTAGAAGGGTTGTGAAAACATTGCAGAGTTCTTGGATACCTCATATCCGGTTTCTCATATTGTTGACATCATGATGGTACAGTTATCCTAGTTAATGATCTAGTATTAATGCATTATCCTTGTTACTTAAATGATACTTTATTCCAGTTTTCTCAGTTTTCCCCTCATGGTCCTTTTCTGTCCCAGGACCCCGTTGAGGATACTACATCATATTTAGTTCTCATTTCTTCTTAGACTCTTCGTGGCTGTGACAGTTTCTCAGACTTTGTTTTTGATGACCTTGACAGCTTTGAGAGATATTGATCAGACAACTTTGTTGAGGGTCCCTTCCTTTAGTATGGGTTTACTTGATGTTTGCATTGTGACTATTTTGTGCTTAAGATTTCAAAGAGGCAGATCACAGAGGTAAGGTGCTATTTTCATTCACCATATGAAGGGTACATGCAATTAACGTCACTCCACTCGTAATGTGACCCTGGATCATTTGACTGATGCAGCGTTGGTCAGATTTCTCCACCGTTAAGTTACCTTCCCCTTCACCCTCTTTTCCGTTTCATTTTAGTCCCTCAGTCAATGCAATTTTTACTTGGAAGAATTTGTGATTCCACTGTCCAATCCAATAATTTGTAATCTTTTGGCAGTAAAAAAAAACTTGGAAAAAGTAAATTAAAAAGCTTCCACGTTCAAACTGCAGCAGATAAATCCGACTCGACGGCACTTGGCATATGTCACATACTCTTTTTGGCTGTGAGTGGAAATACACACTTCCTTGACTGACAAATTCCCTTTCATCAATTAACATCTATGCTAATTGCCATAAATTATACTAATATCCCTACTAAATTGTTATCTTTTTCTGTGGTTAGGTAATAATCTGCATATTCATAAATAAGTACTTTAAAATATTTTAATAAAGCATTTTGGTCAAAAAATAAGAACAAAAAATGATGAAACAAATATCTATGTATCCCTACCCAGTGTAAGAAACAAAACTTTTGCATCCCTTCACATTGCTGATATCAGATAGATCTTGGCTGAAAGCAGGCAATACCAGATAGATGTTGTCTTAGGCTGGGTTTTCTAGGGAAGCAAAACCAGTAACACATGTAGGTACAAGGAAAGATTTATAATATAGATAGGTAGATAGATTAGATAGAGATAGAGATAGATAGATATAGATGATAGATGATAGAGATATAGATGTAGATGTAGATGTAGATGTAGATATAGATAGATGATATAGATAGATATAGATATAGATATAGATGTAGATATAGATATAGATATAGATATAGATATAGATATAGATATAGATATAGATATAGATAGATATAGATATAGGAAACAGCTCACGTAATCACAGAAGCTGAATGTCCCAAGCTCTGGCACAAGCCTCACGTGGCCACGGAAGCTGAGGAACCCAAAGTCAGCAAGTCAGAGACCAGAGTTTTAGATCACCGGTTGTGTAGGTCAGTGGATCCCAAGCTGGTGGTGAGACGAAGTGGCAGAGGCTGGTGAACCCAGGATCGGCAGGTCAGGGAGCAGGACTCTCAAGCGCGGACTGTAGGGACTGATGAGTCCAACAGCTGCTAGTTCAAGTCCCGGAACCAGACGCTGGAAAGAAGAGAGCAGGAGCTCCTGGCCACGTGAGCAACCAGCCGCTGTAGTGAAAGGTTGCGAGATGAGAGCCGAGGGGCGGGGAGCCACCACAAAACCCGCCCTGCCACTTAATACAGCAGCCAAATATGTAGTAGCCAAGTTGACATAATCCTGACCACCACAGATGTTTACTTGTGTTTAATTGACTATGCAAAGTCATTGGGACTGCCTAGATCATAACACATTATGGATAACATTGCAGAGAATGGGAATTCCAGAACATTTAATTGCATTCATGACAAATCTGTACATGGATCAAGAGGTAGCTGTGTGAACAAAACCAGGAGTTACTGCATAGTTTAAAGTCAGGAAAGTTGTTCATCAGGGTTGCATGCTTTCACCATACCTTTTGAATCTGTATACTGATCAAATAATCTGAGAAGCTGGACTATATGAAGAAGAACAAGGCACCAGGACTGGAGGAAGACTCATTAACAGCATGTATTATGCAGATGACACAACTCTCCTTGCTAGAAGTGAAGAGGATTTGAAATATTGACTGAAGAAAATCAAAGACCACAGCTTTCAGTATGCGTTGTGCTCAACATCAAGAAAACAAAAATCTTCACTACTGGACCAGTAAGCAACGTCATTTATCAGTAGAGAAAGGATTGAAGTCGTCAAGGATTTCATTTTACTTTGGTCCACAATCAACATCCATGGAAGCAACAGTCAAGAAATCAAAAGACACATTACATTGGGAAGATCTGCTGCAAAGGCCCTCTTTAAAGTATTGAGAAGCAAAGATGTTACCTTGAAGACTAGAGCACACCTGACCCTAGTCATGGTATTTTCAATCACATCATATGCATGTGAAAACTGGACAATGAATAAGAAAGATAGAAGAAGAATTTATGCCTTTGAATTGTGGTGTTAGAGAAGATTATTGAATGTACCGTGGACTGCTGAAAGAACAAACAGATTTAATCTGGAAGAAATACAACCAGAGTGCTCCTTGGAAGCAAAGCTAGTGAGACTGAGTTTCACATACTTTGAACATGTTATCAGAAGGGATCAATCCTGTAGAAGAACATCATGCTTCATAGAGTGGAGGGGCAGTGAAAAAGAGGAAGACCCTCTACAAAAGGGATTAACACAATGGGCGCAATGATGTACTTCAGCATAAAAATGATTGTGGGCGTGGTGAAGGACTGGGCAGTGTTTTGTTTTGTTGTGCATAGAGTCACTATGAGCGGAAACTGACTCAATGGCACCTAACAACAAAAACTTCCCTTGACAAAGGTAACCGTGATGTTGAATTTTTATGTAACTTTTTCATATTTTATTAGCTTTGCATGTATCTTTAAACAACATGTAGTATTGTTTCGTGTATTTTTAACTTTATATAAATGGCAAAATCTGTACATCATTTTACAGCCTTTTTGTTTCTTAGCTGTATATTTTTCGGAATTTATTTCTACATTAGTTTATTCATTTTCATTGCCATAACTCAGTTGCAGACAAGAACTATAGTATTCTTTATTGAATACTTTGTTGATTGTCTTCACACTAGTCTTAAATTTTCTTTTAATGCAAACAGTGCTGTGATGAAGACAAAGAAGTTCTTTTGACGAGTTGAAGGGTTTTGAGTTATAGACATAGTTCTGTCCTTTTCACCTGTGCTCAACCATAGGTTATGCCAAGGTTCTTATTTTAAATTAGCATACCAAAATATTTCCTTATGTTGGGATCAAAAACATACACAGTGTAGATAATGCATTCCTGGTTTCATGATGTCTGCATGGTTTTGATGAAATCAGCATCATTTAATGAGGTCCTTAGAACGGATAATTTAAAAAAAATAATTCAAATATGAAGATAAAATGGCTGTCAAGTCAAAATATCTATCAAACCAATTAGCTGGTAGAAAAAAAATCATATTAGTAGGGTATATATAAAAGCTTGGCTGCTAACCGAGAGTCTGATAGTCTGAATCAGCCACTCCTTAGAAACCCTATGAACAGTATTACTCCATCCAATAGGGTCACTCCAAACAGGAATTAACTCAACTGCCATGAATCAGAATCAACTTTATGGCCATATTTTTTTTCTTATATATAAAATATAACATAAAGTATTCTGATATATGTGTGTGTGTATACATATATATATAAATGAAATGTCAGAATGTTTGATATTGTGAGGAAAAATTCTATTTTGTGCAATTTTGTTTCAGACACATATAAACCCACCCAGTGCTGTTGAGTTGATTCCAACTCATAGCAATCCTATAAGACAGAATAAAACCATCCCAAGTGCCGGGAGCTAGCCCCGACAACTTTTCAGGGTCACACACGGAGGGAGGGAAGGCGTCGGCAGGAAAAGAATTGAGAGAGACAGGAAAGAGTTTTTTGGTTTAAAGGCAGCCCGACCAAGAGAACGGCTGTCTTACTTTATTATTATTTATAGTCGAGGTGATGTTAATTTCCACCCTGCCCCCTGACCACACAGTTATCGGCTAATTTGAAACCGAAACCTCGTGATCTTGAGGTGACGTGATTTTTACCCTGCTCCCCGACCACGCGAGCTATTAGCTAACTTCAAACTGAAACCTTGTGATCTTGTTAATTGTCAAGGCTTTCTAGATAATGGCCCGAGGCAGGTGTGTTCTGGTGATAATTGACAGTGAAAACAAAGTTATGCCTCGAGCTCAATCAGCCCTACTTATACCTCAAGGTTAAAAGGTACAGGAGGAAGAGTCTAAAGGTTATAATCTCTATTTGTTCCTACTTTGCTCTTTATTTTATCTCCTCCTGCAGGGACAGTAAACACCTACCGTCTCCCACCCTATGCCTTTCTTAAACTGTTCTAAAAAGGATAATTCTTTTCACATGGGGGGGAAGTGCAGTTGGGGGAAGTCAGCAGGGCTGGGTTGGCCCTTGCATTTCTGGGCTGGGCGTTTGTCCTTGTGCAAGGAGGTGAGGGGGTATTTTTGAGGAGAGTTAAATTATGATGAAAAATATACAGCCAGAAATATGTCAGGGGTGAGATGCGTCCGTCCGCCATCACAGAGGCTTGTAGCTTTGCTCACAGAGGTCTTTGTGAGTGATGGGCTTTGGCACCAAGAGTTTCCAAGGAGTGCCTCATAGATCTGAACTGCCAACAAACACATGTATATGTACATACACATGAGTACATGAGTCTGTGTGTTATTATTGTTAGCTGTCTTTGAGCTGACTATGACTTGTGGTGACCTTATGTACAACAGAATGAAACACTGCCTGGTCCTGTATTATCCTCACAATTGCCAGCGTATTTGAGTTTATCATGGCAGCTGTTGTGCCAATCTACCTCAAGCAGGGTCTCCCCTGCTCTGTCTCTCATTGACCTTTGATTTAATCAAACATGAAGTCTTCCTCTAGCAACTGGTCCCATCAAATGATTTATTCAAGCAAGAGAGTTGAACAGTGTTCTATTATGATTCATGAGGTTTTAACTGGCTAATTTTTAGAAGTAGGTATCCAGACCTTTATTCTAGTCTATCTTACTCTGGAAGTTTCTTTGAAACCAGACAACCATGGCTGATCTTTTTGGCGTTTTAAATACTGATGGCGTAGCTTCAAGCATCACAATATACAAGCCACCACAATTTGACAAACTGATGGATGGTGGTGAATGGGTACATTCAAATATATATGACTGTCTATCTGATTCATTACACAAAATATATTTATTACCCTGGGTTGTGGCAGAAAAATTTTTAATCATAGTTTTATAGGTCAGCTTTTAATGTAAGTTTCCCAGGAATAAAGACTGTGGGCATAAATGAAACTAACCTAGAAATTAGGTGAGCTAGACTGACCTCTGAATAATTTAGCAAAAAATAGGTTACAAAATTTCTAAATAATTTTCTAGAAATATGCAAATTTCAAGAAAGTAAAAGAAATAAAATTGTTGAATCTACCAGCTGTCCTCAATTTAGCTAAATTTTTCTAAAATCTTCAGCAACTCAGTCTAGTACATCTTAAAACTTCTAAATTTATAAGGTATCAGGGTCACCTCAGGGTTTCACTTGAACTCTATTCTATTCCAACTCAGACGGACATAGTTGTCTCAGGAGGAGGAGCTGAGAATATGTTTTACACTTGATTTCCCATGGATGATAGCAATCCTAGGGAAAACATGATCAAGGAAAAGACAATAGGAAAGCTACCAAAGCTCCCTAGAGAACAGTCTACTTGATGTTGATAACGGGAAAAACATGTGTTAGGTTGTTAGTGTTTGGAGCATGTCAGATGTTACTCAGTTACAGACTTGAAATCAATAAAGCTTCAAATATGCAAACATTCTTTGCATCTAGTCATTGAATTGCAGGTTTCTTGATTATCTCCTCTTTAATATCCAATGCTGATTTCCATTAAAAGAGGTTGTTGTAAATCACTGTACTGGAAAGCCTAATGTCTTTAGATTGCCTTAATAAAGACTGAAAAATACCCTCGAAAGCTGGCACAGTGGGTATACTGGAAACAAACATGATTTGAAATTTGTGTTTGATCAAGTGTATTCTCTTGCATCATCTAGATGTGCTGTATTAATAATGTATTTCAGCCTATCGGAAAAGCAATGCCAAAAAATTTACAATGCAAGGTTTTGAAGGCTTGTTTCGTTGTATTATGCTGTGTCATCTTTGGCTTCATTTTTAAAGTTCAGTTTTCATATTTCTTCCTAGGTAGAAAATTCTTTCCCTGAATAGATACCATTAATACAGTCATCAGAAAGTCATTGCTAAAGGATGCAATGCGAAGCCATGCAATAGACTCTGTCTAAATTACATTACTCAATTTTATTGACATTTCTGCTGGAATTTCCACACCTCTCCTGGTGCTCACTGGCCTTTTGATGACCTTTGGCTCCTGACTGGTCTTCACTAAGACGGAACAGTCCCCTTTTGCGCTACGTTTAGCATTAGACTGTTCCACACTGTCCTTGTTGTTCAGTCATAACCCACTGAGCTTTCCTCAAGATCAGTTTCCTCACTGGAAGACTCCAAGTGATTTCTACACACTTGCTCTTGAGTTATCCCAAGTTCTTTAGGGAGGTCACATTTTCTGAGTTAGTGACTCTTGTTAAAGGTTGTATATTTCAAGTTAAACCAAAGACTTGCTGCCTTTGAGTTGATTCTGACTAATAGTGACCCCATAGGACAGAATAGAACTGCCCAGGGATGTACAGCTTAGCAGAATCAGATTGCCACATCTTGTTTCCTCCGCAGGGTAGTTAGTAGGTTCTAATTGCCAATCTTTTGGTTAAGCAGCTGAGAGCTTTAACTACTTACTATGCCACCCGGGCTCCCTACAACTCAAGCACGTGTCTCTCATTCTAAAGAACTGCAGCTAGAATAAGACTGATTTTGGAACTCGCACTCTTGTCTCTTCTTGCCTGTCCACCTTGCTTACCAGCAGAGGCATAACTATGGTGGAGCAGGTAGGGTAGACACATTGAGGAGGGGTGCTAATGTATAGTTTGTTTTGGCCATTGAAGTCTCCATCACCAGCCATGAGAGGTCACTCAGCAATTTAGAACTAATTGCCATAGACGCCATAGGCCCTTGCTTACCAGTTGACTTAATGTGTTGCTGTGTCACCAATGTACATTGAATCAGCTAGACTCTGACCTTACATTTACCTCAAAGCACTCAAGCCAAAGGAAACAGTTAAGTAGGAGCTAGAGCAAACAAGCAGGCCCACATGCCTTATATGTTTATTATAATCACCTGCTCCAACGGAGGCACTGTGAAGGCAACCAGAAATTCTTTTTGCATTAATAAAAAATGATTTCTGATGATATCTAGTAGCAAAAGTAATTCTGACTAAGAACAGTGGTTGCCTCAAGGAGACAGACTAGATGGTTAGGATAAAGAGAGAAAGAGAGGTTTCCCTGGATGCCCTTTTGGACTTTGTGTCTGTTGAAAGACTAAAAATACAGAAAAAAGTAAATATAAATAAAAACAAAGAGAAAGGAATGGAAATAAAAATAATTCTCTCCACCTACTTTGATAGGCATGCTTGTTTTTAGGAAAACATCGTTTGAGTGTCGTGGTTTGCCTTCTGACGTGTTTGTAGCCTTTCAGAACTGGAGGTAAACCTTTGTGGTGGGGGGGATCCTTGGGTGAACTTTGCAGAAGATAAAATGTTTGGCAAGAATTTAAGGCTTTTGCTCACATGCAATATCAAGGCATGTCCCATTTTAGATCTCAGGCTTCATTTGAGTATTTGTCATGAAGTCAAAAAGCCAGAGGGGGCATTAAGGTCTATCTGGAATTGTTATGCGTCTCCTTTCTTTCTTATGAATGAGAAAGTTGCTGCTAAAGGGTTGCTTCAAGAAACATTCAAGATTACAAAGCCAGTAAGACCTGGGTCTGATGCCTCTTCAGAAACTCTTTCCCAAGTGGGTTCGAAGTTGGTGACTCAACTCAAATAGAGAATAGAATGGTGACTTAGTTGGTGATAATAATGAGGATAATCACTCCCAAGGAAGGAGAAAATAAATACTGCCCAACCACATTTCATTACTAGAGTGGGAGTTTTTATGGAAAAAACAGATTTTAAGCATTGATAAACACCCTAACCCACTTGGATCCAGAGTGAGAATGACTAGTGTTTCTTTCCTTGTCCATGTGGATTTGCTTCTGTGCCCTCAGGAAAATGGGAATAGAAACAGCAAGGCCTTCCCAGGAGTACAGGCTAAATGTCTTCTTCCCTTGAGATCTCCAAGGAACAGACTACTAGGGAAATTCCATATTAGAATGAGATTTTAGTTGATTAAAATCCAAACGGTCTTAACAGCATAGGCCCAAGAAGCATGTAAAAGAATGACATAGTTATATTCTGACATAGATGTCTGCTTTCAAAAAATAGGAAACCTAACAGCAAGGGGAGTGTGCTGTTCACAGGGTGTCTTGTCTTTGGAGCTATGCTAGTTAGTACCCAAGGATGTGGCTGTGGTCTGGGCCAGAAGAGACTTGATTGGTCCATTTTCACCTCTGTCTTGTAAAAGCCTTAGAAGTCATCTCCCTGAGCCTGGGTTTAAATCCGTCTGCACCTTGCCACCAGAGTTTACTTGACATAATGTACATGTGATGTGGTCAGTATTGCTTCAAGTCCTATTGTAGCTTGCATTGCCTTTGGTGTGAAGTCAAAATTCTTTAAAGAGACATGCAAAGCTCTTCGTGAACCAATATTCAAGCTTCACTGTCCTCCATCCCATCAAAGAAACTGTAAGTTCCAGCCTCTAATTGCTTGCCATTCTTTCAATGTACTGTGGCCCACCATATTTGTGAAACCTGGTTAGCTGTTATTGCAAGATACTGTCCCCCTTCTTTTTAATTTTTTCTTTTTTTCTTTTTTTACCTATTTTCCTGCTTGTATCTGATGTCCCAATTCAAGTATCATTTTGTTTATTAGTTAGTCATTGAACAGTATTGTCACTGGGGATATAATGGTCAGACCTTGGAAGAGCTTTCAGTCAATAGGTGATTGATATATAAACAGTTAAATTGTACAGGTTACAGTGGAACATACATGAGGAACAGAAAATATTCCTTGGTTCTTCCAGGCTATAAAGGCCTCCAGGCAACATCCATAACTTAACAACTCTGCCCTGTGCCCATATCATGTGTATCATGATTACTTGTTTCTTTTCTCCTCCAGTGGGACCTACTTCAATAATCTCTAAATCTCCGGGCTCTGGGGCCTTACTGACCGATGAATGTGCAGATACTCCTTGAGTAAATAAATGCAGGAGTGATTAGTCCCAGGAAGTGTCAGAACCCTGTGTCATCAAGCCAGTGGTAGCTAGCGGAACCAAAAAAGTCATGTTGAAACAGGCAGGCCCAAGTCAGGGGTGTAGCACGCCAAACCTACCCATAATCTCAAATCATGAAGGAACAGGATTCAATAGTCTTGCAGAGGAAGCTGGAGACCCTGGGTGGCACAAACAGTTAAGCAATGGACTACTAACTGTAGGGTTGGTGGTTCAAACTCACCCAGTAGTACTTTAGAAGAAATATGATCTGCTTCCAACAGTTCACCACCTTAAAAACCCTATGGGGCAATTGTATTCTGAACACATGGGGTCACCATGAGTGGCAGTCAGCAGCAACTGTGTTTTGGGCAGTAGAAGCCATTCTGCAGAGAAGAGAAGAGAACAGGCAGATGCCAGAAGGAAAGAAACAAGAGACCTGACAGCTAAAAGTAAAAGGGAGGGAGAGAGGTACTGGTTCACCCTTTGAAGTCTTTAGGGAGCCAGTCCCATCAAACCCAGCTGAACTTCATTTCTGCAGAGCTCTGTGTCCTAACAAGATGTCCTGTTCCCCTCCCTTACACTCTCCCTAGTCTTTTATTTACTTATTATTTTAGTGAGTTTAATTAGGTTTTTGTTTCATGCATTCCCAGAAACTTAACTGCAAGTTATTAATGTACCAAGACTTTTAGAACAGGACAGGGGAAAATTATCAGCACATACTTCATGAACACAAAAGGACACTTTTCCCTTCTGACTGTGTTTCTGCCGGCTGCCATGTATTTACATTTTAAAAATATTTCTGGATACATTAAAAGATCACAAAGAGTTTGTTAGTCTTCTTTTCTGAAAATGAAAATGACCTTGAACACTACAGCTAAGAAAAGGGATAGAATGAATTAATTATTTGCTGTTTGTTGATTTGTTTTGACTCATATGACCTAAAAGAATGTTCAGAAGTATCTCCATGGAACCTAAAGCCAAAGTAGCTGCCACTGAGTTGACTGTGACTTATGGTGACCCCATGCGTGTCGGAATGGTACTCTACTCCAGAGTTTTCAGTGGGATGTTATTTTAGGAAGAATGAGCTCAGATGGCACAGTGGTTAGAATGCTTGGCTGCTAACTCAAATGTTGGCAGCTGGATACCACCAGTGGCCCCACAGAAAAAAGATGTGGCAGTCTGCTCCAGTAAAGAGTTACCATCTTGCAACGCCTATAGGGCAGTTCTACTCTGTCCTAGAGGGCAACTACAGGCCATAACTGACTTGATAGCAGTGAGTTTTGTTTTGGTTAATATTAGGAAGTAGATTGCCAGGACTTTCTTCTGGGATGCCACTGGGTGATGACTAATCTCCAACCTTGTTTTCAGCCCTTAGCAACTGTTAGGGATCCTCAGCCATCCAAGTCAATTCCGACTCATAGCAACCCTTGGTGATAGAACAGAGCCACCTCATAGGGTTTTCTTGGCTGTAATCTTTATGGAGGGAGATTTCTAGGTGTTTCTTTCCCAGATCCCCTGGTTAGGTTAGAACCATCAGTCTTTCAGTTAGAAGCTGAAAGCTTAACCACTGCCCCACCAGGATTCCTTAGCCACAGGAGCAGGAATATCTAAATTTCTTTATGTAGCCATACAAGTGAATGACAGCACATCCTAAAAGCAGTTGACAAAACTTTGACTGTAGGTAAGGAATATAAAGTATTCTACTGTAAGAGTAATATCAGATGCACAAGGATATTTGTGAAATTAAGAAATTCTGGTAGTCTGGGGTCTTAAAAGCTAGCAAGCTGCCATCTGAGGTATACCAAATGGCCCCAACTCATCTTGAACAGATGATTACCAAGAACATCAAAGACAAGAGGTAAAAATAGTCCAGGAGATGGAAGGACCATATGAATAGAAGACTGTATCAACACGAGACCAGAAGAATCAGATGGTGCCTGGCTAAACAAACCAAAAACAGCAGTGACGGTGGACACAATGTTGAATCCCTGAGGCAACATGAAAAAAAGAGGGGTGCAGCCAAAGAAATCTACTAAAAGACCTGAATTGATTGGCGGCCTGCAAGGTCCCTTGGGAACATGGTCCCTAGACCTGCTGCTGTCCCTAAGGGCAAACCGGTAATGAGATTGACTCTTCAGACAAGATTGGACTGGACTTGGGGGCACAATATGACCATATGGTGAGCATACTTCATGGTTCAGTGAATTTATAGAAGGTTGTCCTACAGGTCTCTTTCTAGATGGGAGAGAAGAGGGTGGAGAGGAGGGGACAGATGCTTGTTAAGAGGATACTAGAAATACAGAATGAAAATGAGGAGTGCACTGTCACTGGGTGGGGAGAGCAGAAGGAGCTGCAGATAGGTGGGCATGCAAAACCGACTTGGATTGTATGCTGTCATTTAATCACAATAACAAAAAGAAAGAAAAGTTCTGGTATTCTTGCAGTAACAGAATACATTTTGACTGATTACTTTGGAATTCAGATTTAGAATAGAATAATAATAGTAAAACTCAAATTCATTTCTGTCAAGTCTATTCCAACTCATAGTAGATTTGGAATACACAAACACAAATTTATCATGTATGCCAAACTTTTCTAATTATTCAAAAAACATCTTTGGAGATATTCAAAAGATTTAAATTGTTATAAACATTTTTGAGAGAAAGAGATCTCTCTCCTAGTTTTAGGGAAATGTTATCCTATACACTATGCTCAATCACAGAAAATTTAATAGCTTATATTCCAGTACATGTATCTCTTCAGGTTCTTTTGTTCTTACATTAATAGCTTTCTTGAAGATGTGTCACTGATTTTAGTCTATCCCTGTACCCTTTCAAGACAAAAATTAGAGACTCGAATACTGACTAGATAGCGGCTATTTCTCTTATGTGTGAGTGCACACATGGACCTCTCCCAGTCTCCATTAATTTGGGTCAGGTACGTTCTCATATGTCAGAGTGCTAGGCTTTGTCCATGGGCAGCTTTTCTTGGCTGGACCTTCTGTATAGGATTTTGCAAACACACGCAATATGATATCCTGGGCAATAAAACTGAATGTGACCAGTTATATTAAATGTACGATAATAAGGACTGCAAACATTTACTAACAATATACATGCTCAGGATTCAGTAACTCATATCTCAATAAAAGTTTCTGTGCCTCTCCTTAGAGAGGAGACAAGCCAAAGTTCAAGGAGGATCTTAGGGCTGGGTTTTTAAATCTTGATTTTTGTATTTCACCTAGCCCACTGATCGTCTACTCAACATTTCCAAATTAACGTGCTTACTATCAGTTCAAAATTCAAGTGTTTTGTTTGAATTCACTTTGGAAACCTTGGCGTGCAATGGAAGGGATACGGAATCAGCAGGGGAAGCTGGCAGCGATGTGTGAGATCCGAGAAGAGAGTGTGTTATGAAACCAGTACTTCCCCCTCACACAGGAGGCTCCAAGACATGCTCTTTCAATGGCAGGTGTCCTCCGTGAAGCTCTATGTTTTCAAAATCCCACTGCCTTTGGGCTTGAAGATTCTGTTTCCCACAAGCCTGTTGGATTTTACTTGTCTTACTTTAGAAAGGGATGCTTACTGTTCAGTTTCTTTCCAGAAAAATCCAATAATACACATAGTTTTGTGAACCTTCACTAGGAAAGATATCACTTAAAATGTAGCATATCATCTTCTGTGATCCAAGCCATCTTTGTCCACACTGATTTCCATATGAGTACTCAAGGAAACAAAAGAAAGAAGGCTGAAGATGTTACAGTGTTGTTGAAAAATAATTCAAACACACACTGAAAAAACAAAACAAAAACCAAAAACAGGCAATTACCCATTTTGAACATGGGTGGCTATTTGATATTATGGAATCACTGTTAATTGTTTCAGTTGTTATAGTTCTATTTTAGCTATTTAAAAAATTATTACACAGAAATATATATGGAAATATTTATGGATGAAATAATATACTGTCTGAGATTTGCCTTGGAATGATAGGAGAGATGGAAATAAGTGATTAGCTATGAGTTGATAAATGGTAAAACTGGCTTCTGGGTATATGGGAGTTCATTATTCTATTGTGCCTACTTTTGTGTTTAAAATTTTTCATAATAAAAAGCTAAAAAATAAAAATCAGGGCTTAAAAATGCTCCACAGACAGTTCATGAAGTTTTTTTCCTTTTTGTCAAGCTAGGACCTCATTAGTGTGGATTGAAAAGAGATTGAATAACATAACTAGACAGGGCAGATTAACCAGTAACCAATGTATGCATGGGCTTACTTGTGTTTACTTGCATTTTAGTTTTACCATGTTTTTGATGTGGTGAAAGACAGTTGAAATTGTTCACTGCACGTTGGTAAATATGTACAAGTAAGCCCATGTGTACCTGGCTTATTGGGTAGTCTGGTCCTGCACCCAGGTGTAGAGCTGAGTATTGAAGAGTGTGATTACGTGTACGTGTGTGTGTGTGTGTGTGTGTGTGTGTGTGTGAGTATGTCTGTCTGCATGTGTCTGTGTGACTGCATGCTTAGTCATATGTGTTACATAGGTTATTGATTAAGTGAAAGATTTGAAATACTTATCAAAACTTTATAGTTTACTGTTTTCAGATTAATATATTGAATACTGTTCTCAGATTAAAACATTGAATTACTCATACTTCTTCTCTTGTTAGTTATGTGTAACTATACTGATACTAAATTCACACCTGAGACTTGGAAACATTTTCTTTTCTTATTTATTAGCTGTCCCACTGGCAAACTTGAAGATAAATATTATTACTTTTGCTTAATCACTGAAAAACTTTTCAAGAAAGATTGAATAACCTCCCTAACATCCTCTGAGTTAGTATAACAGGCAGAAAAATAAGATCCTATTAGTGATATTTTTAGCTGTCAGTTTATCAACCTTCATGTTACCCTAATGTTCCCATGAGTTTTAGTCACAATTTTTATTTTTTACTATAGTAAGATCAAATATTTTAAAACTTAGGCATCCTGGAACAAGTTCAGATAATGAAGTGCCAAGTGGATTTTGGCACTGTTCCTTGCATATTTGTCATCAAGAGTCAAAAGCAATAGAAAAGAAATTAGGCAGATAAAAGCAGTTTGGTTTCGTAGGAATGGAATTGACGTTGAACAGTCAGCACTGTGGAATTCTGGATTCTGCCACTATGACTGCCACTACCATCCTCTCTAATCAGTTTCAACAGATACGTTGGGTTGAATTAACATCCGGAAATCCTCTACTACAGTGAAACTAAATGTTTCTTCCTAGTCTGCAATGTTTAGTCATAGCTTGAGTTTACTCTTTTTACATTCTAAAACTATTATACATGACTTGTCGTTGAATTACTTTCAGTTAGCAGTCTCTGGTTGAATTTTGTCAAGAAGCCTGCCCAAACTTTTAATGGACTAACTGAGTGTTGGCAAGTATTTTGAAGACAGTGTTACACTCCTTTCGGTAACAGTTTTCAAAGTCACGATTCTAATGAATTTCTTCTTGTATGCTTCTCTCACCGCTAACTTTTAGGAAAAGGTAATTCCAGGTTGCTCTGTTGTACTACATTTTGGGTTAACCACTAAAGACACCATTTTTTTGAGATTTCAGTTGGAGTACTCTCCAGCATTGCTTCAGATCCCTAAGTGTGGTTAAGTACAGCACGTTTAATAGCGATTTGTGTGGACTTGGAGGGAGTTCACAATTTCTGCTAGGGAAGAGTTACTACTCTGCGTAGAACACATGCGACATGTGAGATGTCCATGGGCTGGAACGAGGAACCCAAACTGTAGGACAGAATCCACAGCTGTTATCTTTCTAGATACTCCTTGTTTATTTATTTTTTCCCGTTTCCGTCTAACCCTTTCAGCACCAACGTGATACAAGGTTTCATAAGGATATTCTTTTACGATATCAGTAGATAGAACTGTGGCCAGTGAAGAAACAAAATCCAAAGACATTTTTGCCTGCTGATAGCTTTTAGGCGACCTTGAAGATGTTATAATGGTTTCTATATAGTGATAACCTGTGCTGTTTCTCTGGGAATCAGTCGTTTACCGATAGCTGCATTGCCGTGGGTGAACGGCGCTTCTGTGCCTTTTCCTAAATCCTGACGGTTGGTTTCAAAGGTGGGATTTTTTTTTTAATACCATTTTTAGTAAAAGAGCTTAAGAAAAAGGAGAAGTGTCATAATAACGACACACCATAGTCCTGTCACTCCTTTCCTGTACCACTGGGGAACAACTATAAAAATGGAGGTATTAATTCTTGGTGTAACGCCGTGAAAGCAAATCCAGTGATGACTAAGGTTCCAAGTAGCAGACTTCACAAGAAATAACCCTCAGAGAAGCATTGAAAATAGAATACTACAAGGACAGAGAAAATTTTTAAACGTACCTAAGATCATGTATGTGTTTTTTCCAAAGTTTGATCTGCCTCCATAAGCCTTTTCCCAGACTGAGATCCTCACTTAGTTGTTAACTGGAGCAGCCAAAACCAACTCTTCTGCAATGTGGGCCCAGGTGACAAGTGGCTGATGACCCTTCAGTGGTGAGGTTATTATTAGATGTTGCTATTACTACAGATCCCACCACAAAAATATACTCCAGTAAGGACTATCAAATGACATTTTGCAATAGGCAAATCTTCTACAAAAGGGCTGTTTAAAGTTTTAGAAAGCAAAGATGTCACTTTGATGAATAAGGTGTGACTGACCCAAGCCATGGTCTTTTCAGTTGCCTCATATGCTTGAGAGAGCTGGACAATAAAAAAGGAAGACAGAAGAAGGATTGATGCATTTGAATTGTGATGTCGGAAAAGAATATTGAATATACTGTGGACTGCCAGAAGAATGAGCGAATCTGTCTTACAAGAAATACAACCAGAATACTCCTTAGAAGTGGCGATGAAGAGTTTGGCTCCACTATTTTGGACATGCCATAATCATTAGAAAAAATACATGGTGTTTGATAAAGTCAAAGGCCAGTGAAAATGAGGGAAACCCTCAATAAAATGGAGAGACTTCATAGTCACAGTGGACTCAACATAACAGTGATCATGAAAGTAATGTATTTTTTCTGTTATACTTAAGTTTGCCATGAGTTGAATCTGCCTTGACAGCAGCTAACAAAGAAAGTATCAGTAGGAAAATAAATTTATGAGACACATTCCTTTATTCCAGTTATTCTGAGAATTAGCTAGGTCTTTTTAAATTGAAACAATCACTGCATTTTAGAAAGTGACCAACTTCCTCTTGAATTATTCATTTGTTGAATGATAAACTTGGTTCGGAAAAATACAAGGTTACCGTTGA
Organism: Heterohyrax brucei; assembly: GCA_028571685.1. NCBI lineage: Eukaryota > Metazoa > Chordata > Mammalia > Hyracoidea > Procaviidae > Heterohyrax > Heterohyrax brucei. Next base: position 55,355,853 of record CM053141.1, on the reverse strand, counting down.
TCAAGCTTTCATCAAATTGATGAGAAATAAACTAGAATAACCTTTGCCCTAGGTACCCAAATGCATAAATTAGGTACTGGCTTTGTCATCAGCACCATAGAAAATAAAAAACAAACCCAAAGACTGCTGTCTGCGTAGTCCTTCATCAAGCATTGAAAGTACAATATGAAATGCTTATTAAAACACCTTGCAGGGATACATTCACATTCTTATTAATATTAACCTTATCTTGATTCAATAAACTTGTACCACAAAGAAATATGACATCTGTGGAACATTTAAACTCAGTAATTAGGTCGAAAAAATACTAAACATAGACCCCAGATCACTTGGAAATATTTACTTTTATTTAAAAACAGAATTCTCCAGTGCCTCTCTGCACTCTGATTTCATCCGGGACAAGAATGAAAATACAGAAATGTGGCAGGATTTCTAACGGAATGAAAGCCAAATAAACACTGAAAACACAGTCTTGAGATTTCCAGTTTAATTTCCAGGACAAAGTATATACCTGGATAAACAGTCTGTCAACCTTTGCGGGGTCACCTGGTACCCTCTTTTGCACCGAGATTTTGCATTGCTCTTCCCAGGGCTGGGCTGGACTGAATCCAGCCTCTTTTTACCACAAAGGCTCCTAGGCATATTCCCAAAAGAAGAGCTGGAAAATAGTTGAGATTTTTTTCCTACACTTTCACATTAGTTTATTCTCAGAGCACTTATCATTTGTGCCTCAAGCCACGTGTTGGGTAAAGAAATATGGAAGAGGGCTTGAACTACTTTTTCTCCCCAAAGAGCAGTCTCATATTTTTGTTAGTATAGTGTTTTGTTTTGCTGTCTCTCACACTCAGCTTCTGTAAAGATTTCAGTCTTCCTTTGGATTTAAGAGTTCGATTCTGGGGGGGGGGGGGAACCACTAAAACATGACTTTTTCATATTGTGAAATATGTGGCTTTTCATGATCAGTCTTTTTAGTATCATTCAACTCACTAGTTAAAACATACTATATGTGTCACAAAAGAATATACTCATTATGTGAATTTATTGCAAAATTCCCTAGTACTCTGAGTTGCATTTATGGTTCCTTTTCGCCAATACCATTTCCTTTCTTGTAATCTCATTCTGTTCTCATTCTTGAACAGAGGAGAAGGCTCAGAAATGTAAGCGTTTGCGAGCAGTCAGTATTCACAGATCACCACAGCATAGTCTCATGAAAGAGGAGAAAGAAGGAAGTGAAAAAGGAAAACAAAGGTTATTAAATTTGGTCGAAAGATGGTACTGTGTTCTCCACTGTCCTGATTTGACATGAGCCAGAACACACAGAACAAATACTATTCTTCTTCTTTATTTGTTTTTTGCTGGAATGTGTATTTGGTTATGTTCTGGCCTGTTACTGATTTTCATCCTTTATTTTGTCTTTCATATCCTATTTCTCTTTTGGAATCCCATAGCCACTATGCTACATCAGTGTTTAGCGGCTTGTTACTGTTGTTCATTGCAGTAGAGTTGATTCTGATTCATTGCAACTCCAGGTGTGTGGAGTAGAATTGCTCCACGGGGTTTTCAAGGTTGTGACCCTTTAAAAAGAGATAGCCAGGCCTTTCTTCTGAGGCACTTCCTATTGGTTTCAAACTGCCAACCTTTTGGCAAGTAGGTGAGCATTTAACTGTTTGTAGTCAAGCACATAGCTGTGCTGGTCAAGCACCTAGGAGCTCCTTAAAACTCAGTCTTCTGAGTGTAGAGTAAAACAATGGCAAACTCTGGTGCTAGACCACAAGATTTATATGTTAATCTGGGACCACGCTGACCTGAGAGAAAGGGGAGGGGGAGGAGGAGAGAGAGAGTGAGAGATTAGCAGTTTAAAAAAAAAAAAAAAAAAACCTTTAGTGACCATCTGACTGTCCATGGATCTTCCCTCTTGGCCCACCGCTGCCGAGTTGCTGTACACTGCCTCTTTATCACAGCTGTACCCCGGCTTCCCACCAGCTTCTCGCTGTGACTCAGCCAGTGAACTAAAATCTCCTAGGTTTACTTCGGCTTGGCATTTAGGAATTGCTATTATTCTACCCTGACCTCCTTCCCTAGTATTTGGTCTCAATTTATACTTACCAGCCTCCTTTCACTCCAAGTCCACTTCAGACATCAAGAGTCCACAGCAAGGAAGTTCAATCATCCAGGACAACTAATAGTGAAAATTATGGAAGAATATAGGTTTTCTTGAAACCTGGAAACTCAGGCAGGAGTCAATACTGCTGTCTTGAGAGACTTTTTTCTCTTCTGGGGGCCCTCAGTTTTTGCTCTTAAAGCGTTTTAGCTGATTGGATAAGGCCCACCCACAATATGCTGGGTAATCTCCTTTACTTAACATCAACCTCATCTACAAATAGCTCCCTTATTCTCTAGTTTCCATTTATGTTCAACAATTCTGGGCATCAGCAGGCTTGAGGTAATACAGGGTTGAGTGTTTACTCTCTCTGCTTCTCTTTGCTTGGTTTTGGCAATGGCCATCATTCTCTACCTATAGGCAGAGTAGACACTGTTCTTGTTAGTGGAATTTCCCTCATGACTCTGGCCCTCGCTGGGAAACACCATCATCTCTGAGAGTCTAGGGAAGATAAGGCCTTTTTACTGCAACTAATCCCTGTAGATTTTGCCAATCTTCCGTTGTAGCTTTCATTTTGACCACTTTTTTTGTGACTAGCCCTGTTGTTAAACATTCTTCAGTTGTGCCTTTGAGTGTATCATGTGTTTTTTAATACATCTGATATGTGGGTGTTGAGAAGAAGACACAAAGAATGTGTAGTTGATGATAGTAGGTTTTTTATGACTGTGACTGCCCTTTGAAGAACAATTAGGTAAAGTTCACAGTACACATCTCAGGTTTGTATGTACATAAATCTCAGGCAGGTAGAGAAAGAGGAGAAGATTGCTTAAGAATTATGGAAAATTAATGCTATCTCTCTTGGTGATAAAATATGATTGGTAAGGTTGGATATCCTTCTACTCTTTGACAAACCAAAAACACCAAACCAAACAAAGTAAAAAAACCCAACAATAACAACAATGATGAATGTTGTCATTGAGTTGATTCTGATTCACAGCAACCCCTTATGTGTCATAGTAGGACTGTGCTCCATAAGGTTTTCCATGACTGATTTTTTTTGGACATAGATTTCCAGGACTTTCTTTAGAGGTACCTCTAATCAAAACCAGAAAACCCATTGCCATCAAATCAATTCTGACTCATAGCAACCCTATAGGACAGAACAGAACTGCCCCATAGAGTTTCCAAGGAGCACCTGGTGGATTCATACTACCAGCCTTTGGGTTAGTAGCAATAGTATTTACCACTACACAACGAGGGTTTCCAAGGTGCCTCTAGGTGAGCTTAAACTTCTAACCTTCAGGTAAGAGCCAAGCACCATGCATTTGAGATGGATAGCACGTTGAGGTGTAACAGAGCCATGTGTGACGGCAGCACAGGTCAGGTGACTGAGGGGCTTCCTGTGCTGAGTGGGAAGAAGAGTGCAGGGACTCATATCTGACGAAGTGTAATACCCAAGATGCTAAAGCTTTTTGCAAGAGCTATGAGGCTATGGAAACAGCAGAAGTGAGGACCAGCAAGAGAGTGAATCATCCTGACAGGTATTAGTTCTCCAGGGGGCCTTCTTAGAGATATGGCAATGGTGCTGCAATTCCAAGTTAAATTCAATCTAAAGCTCAGTTTATCAAATTATTGCCTTCATCCACTGGCCTTCAATCCTAACGTATCTCTATATCTTTAAAGGCCGTAAGATTCAGGGACTTGGGGGCATCCAGTGGTTGTGTGTAGACTGTGGAATGCTTCTGGTCAAAAACACTGAACAACACAGCCAAAACTAAGTAGAGTTTAGCTATTTTCTGGTAAGTTATTCTGTGCCAAGGGCCAAAGGGGATCATTCTGGATCTAGGTTGATTTCTTTTTTTTTTCTTTTTAGGCCTACTCAGTCAATCAGAATTGGCTGTCTATGATAAACCAAAGTTAGCAAAAGATTATGGGCTGTTAGTCAAGCAACTATTGTTAGCAGAGTGAAATGGAGTCATAGTCAGGGAAATCATAAAATTCCTTGTGTTTCAGCTGGGGATTAAAATGAAAAAGAGAAGAAAAAAAAACTATATGTGATTTATCTTTTGCACTGAGCAGTTAAATACTGAGAGAAAATGAGACAGTGTTAAAAACATAAGTTTCGTGTTCTAAAATTGTAAGTCATAGAGAAAAATTCAGAATGACAAATATTCTTTTGGCCTAAAACACTTGAAATTGCTAATGGCACTGACCCAGCTCACCAGATTTCTAGTCGGTATTGGTTGGGTAGAGGTGATTTCGGACAAGTCTCTCTGTTCTTTCCCTGACTTCAATCAGTTCCGTCTTCCCAAAAAAGGAACCATACAACCCGCACTCACAGTGAACAAAGCTATTATTTAATGGAATCTTTCCACTGTGAAACCAAATTATTTTAATTGGCTTAAAATAATAGTAAATGCTGAAAGCCAAGTACACGACCTCTGGCCCAGCTGGTGTTTAAGATATCATACTCTTCATACTTTCTGGTGAGCGTCTCGGGCCTGGCTCTGAAGCAGGGCCAAATGTAAATAAATTCATAGCGTTTAGATCAGGATTTGCCAATGTATATTATGTCTCATATTAGCTCTTATTATATAACTTCCTTCTTTGGACTTTATAGAGTTCTGTTTGTTGACATTCAGGGTGTGTCTAGAAAGTGCATTTTTCTTTTATCCTTCTCACCTAGACAGAGTGTCCTGAACATCAGGGGATCTAATTTAAATGTGGTAGTTTATTTTTTGTGGTTGTATATTTTCTACATTTTGTTCACATGCCCTTGTACTTCTTAGGAAAAGCTTGACAGTTGAGTTTTATACATCAATAAATAAGTAAGTAATACCTCATGGATCAAAGGCCGCAGCAGCAGCACTATAGAGAGAGTTATATTGTCCTAGGCACTTATGAGCTTATAATGATGATATCCTTGGACCCAAGGCCCAACACATTTTTCATTATGACTATTAGATTCCACACAAGATCAACAATTACAAACACTCTAGTGAAGATGATTAAAATTCAACAGGCTTCAGCGTTTCATAGTCTCATGTCCTCTTCTTTGGCCTGACTTCTTTCTGTATTTTAGAATTTCCTTGTTTTACTTCCAAAAGCTACTCCAACAATACTTCTTAAACTCAGAGGCATCACTGAAGAATGAAATTTGGAATTCTCAGATCTTTAATGAGCCTCCCAAGAGCCAGGTCTAGTTTAGGAATTTCATCCAGGAGCTAATGTGCCTATTTCTCTACATTCTCCCTGTCAAACTTTAGAACTCCTAATTCAAGAGGGGACTTTGCCCCTCATAAAATCTACTAGATTTCCTTGGAGAAGAGAGAAGACAGCTTGAGGAGGCTGATTCTCAGGAGCTTTAGTCTAGAATGTACCCTTCATGTCTATAGATATTTATATGCCTTATTTAATGCTGTCTCCTAGCCCTCAACACAGTGTTCAGTACAGAGTTAGACTCATATATTTTCTGTCAAATCCATGAATGAATAAATGCAAATTTTAAAAGCAGGAAGACAAAATCAGTAATTTAGTAAGAAGTCTTAAATCTTTAATTTACACTTACATCATCTACAGTTCAAAGGAAATCACTTTACTAGGCACTTTAGGAACAAAACAAAATTAAATACAGACAGACTAGAAGGAAAAGCAGAGGTAAAACATCATTAGAGCACTTTATTCTGATAACGTGATTGAATACTTTGTAATGCACTCAACTGCTAACTGAAACGCCAGAGGTTCAAGTCCACTCAGAGGTGTCTTGGAAGAAAGGTCTTGTGATTTACTTCTGAAAAGTCAGTAATTGAAAACTGTATGGAGCCTATTTCCACTCTGATACCCATGGGGTCACCAAGACTCAGTTTCTACTTCAGGTCAATTTGTTTTGTTTTGTTCTGTAAAGTATGCTTGATAGCCTTTTGAATTGCCTTGTTTTGGCTTCTTCTTCCTCTATTGTGGTGGAAAGTGCTGGACAGGCCTAAGCAAAATAACTAGCATTGAAATTTGTTCTAGAATCATCATAACTTTCCCCTTCATCATTGTATTTCCTAATAATACAAATAGTAATATCAACAGTATTCAAAATAGTACAAGATTTGAAGCCTCATTGTTTGCAAGGCATGAACCTAAAGCTTCTATATGTATAAGCACCTGAATCTTCTTAATAGTCCAATGAAGTATGTGCTGTGATTTCTCCCATTCTACAGAAGAGGAGGCTGAGGCCTAGAGGGGACAAGTTTCTTTGTCCATGATCACTCAGGCAGGTATGAATCTGGACAGCCTTTCCCTGTACCTCTCTTCCTGGGTGCACAGTGTCCTCAAAGTATTATCCGACTGTCCACAACCCCTGTCACCATGTTCATTTCAGCTGTGAGTCCTCAGGGATCATATCTGGATAGACTTTCCTAAACTCATATCCTTTGAAATCTGTCTTGTGTTTTTCCAAGCCCCACTCTGAGAAATAAATTCCTAATGATGGGCTAAGAGCTGATAATGAGTCCATTTGTTATCATTCCAAGGAAATCCATTTATATGTTTAACAGAGGCTCCCCTAACATTCTGCTTTGCCCAAAGGAGTGACCATACTGTTGAGAAGATCAGACAGTTGGCTGACTTTCCAGGAGGGGCACTCATTTGGTCCAGGCTGACTTTTCAGTGACCTTCACATCACCCTACAAAAGCAGATGCCTTTTTGGCATATCCTGTGGGAAGATGTGATGAGGGGAAAAGTGTTGCATGTTTCTTCATTATTTATAAGTAATTCTAGTCAGACTCATTCATATGTATGTACTCATTTCCCCTTTTGGCTATGAGAGCACCTACGGAAGTTTTGGCCTGTATCCCTTGAGATTTCTTAAGACGGAGGGCAGTTTGACACTGGAAAAGAGAGTGCATTGCTCTTTTTGATTGACATTGCACTTATGCAGCAAGCCAACAAGTTTCTTTTTGGGTGGATGTGCCCTGAATCAATGTATAAGTTCTTCTTTTCGTGATATTGTTCATTGTAGTAAATCTGAATGCAAAAAGAAGGGGAAGTAAGGAAAGAGAAAGAGAGAGGAGCAAAAAGAGAGAATTAAAAAACAGGGTATTAACTTGACACTAAGTTTGCATTTGTGCCTTTCTTAGCTAATTTTAACTCCAGTTGTATAGATAGTCTAATAATCATGATGAGAAGCTCATAAAAAGCAAAAGCAAGCAGCTAAACAAAAACCCACTAATGGAAGAAAGAACAGTGTTGTTTGAGTCAGAAGGCCTGGGGCCTTGGACTCGACCTACTGTAGACCGGCTGTGAGAACTTGAGTGCCTTTGCTCGTGTCTCTGGTGCTCAATTAAGAGACCTCTGTTTGGATACTCTATACTTGTATAATTTAAGAACTTAATTGTTTGTCCCTTGTAAACCTTTACTACAAGGACCTTACCAGGTTTTTTAGGTTGTATTCCCCAGAGGCAGATCCAACACGAAGATTCCCTGGGAAGAAACATTTGGGGAACTGCCATAGAGAAAGTCAGGCACAGAATGGGAAGCAGGACAGGCAAGAGTAGGAAGCAACCTACAGACCCATCACAGGCAAAGTCCTTCAGAGGGCAGTGTCGGCCTTGTCCCTCAGGGAAGTTCTGGAGTGCTAGTGATATCTCAGAGTTACTTTTAACAAAGAAAATTGTACTGGGTTTCATACTCCATGTTGCTTAAAGGCTACTTGGTCTCTCCTACTTTCCCTCTTCCTATTTCCTTGAACTTCTGGCTCTTTCCCAGGCACGCATATAAAGGGATTCAAGGAGCTTGAGGACAGTTCTAAAAAGAACAGGTACTGGCTATTGGAAGCAAAAGTGTACCCAAGGGAGAATGGAGCACAAAGGGTCAAAAGAGATTTGAGGGGGTCTGGGCGAAGCACCATTTTGTTCCCTCCTCCTAAACACTGTGAAAAGATTCTTATGACATGGCTAAGTTACTATCACCCTTGAATATACATGAAGAGACAGATGGTTTAGAAAGCAGCCACTTGCTTTCAAAGACTTATTGATGAGCTGAATGTCATTGTCAGAGCAAACCAATTCTTGTCCTCCAGTCTGGTTGTCGCATACATTCAGGAGATACGGGAAAGGTACCAATAACACTTGTTACGGTGCAGAACTCTGATTCCATCCTAGATGTTATGGATTGAATTGTGTCCTTCAAAAAAATATGTTGTACCTGTGAATGTGACTTGCTTGGGCCCAACCGTGTCTTTCTTTGAGGGTATTGTCAGTTAAGTCATCTCCTAATTGTAATACTTTCTCTGTGGTGTCTTCTATAAGGCATGGAGACAGTCACATGTGCAGGAGGAAGTCAGACACTATGCAGTGATAAAGGTACGTGCACCTATAAGCAACAAAGAAACACCAATTAATGCTGTTAGGCAACAGAAATGAGAGAGGAACATGGAACAATCGTCCTCGAAACTCCTGGAAAGAATCAATAGAGCAGGCAACTTGAATCCAGACTTCTGGACTCCAGAACTGGGAAAAAATACATTTCTGTTCTTTAAAACCACTCGGTGGGATTTTGTTACAGAAGCTCTAGGCAACTGTCTTTGTTACCTAGCACTGCTCTAACAGGCATTCCGTAAGTCGAAGGCTGTAACAAAAAAAAGTTTATTCTCACTATTTAGAAGGCTGAAAGTGTGAATTCAGGGCCCTAGCTCCAGGGGAAAGCTTTCTCTCTGTATTGATTCTAGGGGAAGGTCCTTATTGACAATCATCCCCTCGTCAAGGAGGTTCTTTGTGCAGCAACCTTGGGTCCCAAATACGCTGCACCTGGTGCTGCTGCCTTCTCTGCTTGCTTCTTCTCTCTTTTACATTTCAAAAGAGATTGGCTTAAGACACAACCTAATCTTGTACATTGAGTCCTGTCTCATTAGCATAACTGCCTTTAGGCCTTCCTCACTAACATCACATAGGTATGTTTCACAACACACAGGAAAATCACATCATATAACAAAATGGTGCCTAATCACGGAATACTGGGAATCATGGCCTAGCTAAATGGATAGATAGCTTTGGGGGACCCAATTCAATCCATGACAACAACTCGGACAGTTAGTATAATATTTTTTTACATAACTAATAAGGTAGAGCAAACATTAGTGTAAGCACTGTCTTCTCTTTACACGTGCTGTCCAGAACCTTATAAATGAGAATATTCTAAAAAGGAATCATATGAAAGGTAAAAACCAACAAACAAAAGGTGACTGGGGAACCTGTATAGACCTAAATATTCTTCAAAGCAAAGATATTTGTGTTCAGTTTTCAGGCAGTGGTTTAAATTTCTCCTCAGGCACATTTATTTTTTTAAATGAGCTTCTTTATTTTCTTTCAAAACACCTACATACTTAAAATGTTTTCCTTATGAATCAATTTTTTATTTGACAGAAGTGAAGATACTCATACCCATAAAAAATGCCATGTGTTTTTGAAGTGTTAGAAAAAACAGCTCTTTGCACTAAACAAAGCTGAGGCAGAAACGTAGCAGAGCAGCTGTGGAATGACAGAAAAATGTAAGATAATGAGCCATGTGAGAGAATGTATAATTTAATGTGGAGCCTTGAAGCAAATGGGGGGAGGAAGGAGGCAAGTGAGAAAACAGTTAAAAATAGGGACTAAAATGACTTTAAATCCAATAAAACATAAAATGAATCAATTAGTGCTTGAACATTGGAGGAGGGTGATGCCGTCAAAGAACCTGGAAAAGGCCGACAGACTTTTAGTCTATGAATTTAAATTCGTAGGACCAACAGTTTCTTTGCCTGGAGAGATTTATATGCCTTTTTTTTTCTCTCTTCATATACTAGTTTACAAAATGACTTCCTTTCTTTTCCACTTTCTGAGATGTGAATCAATCTGTTATAAAAGCCTCAGTTTTCGGTTTTCTGAAAACATTCCTCAAGATGTGTGGTAAAATGAGTTCTGCTAAGCCAGGGTTCTCTCTGCATAGGGGTGCTAGTGGTAATTCTTAGCTGTTGACCCTGGGTCCTGGAAGGAGTTGGCTAGTACTGGGCAGGTTGATAGAATTCTGGGCAATGACGGCAAGGAGTTTCCGAGTGGTACAAACGGCTGCTTACCAAAAGGTTAGAGGTCCCACCCCACTCAGAATCACCTTGGAAGCAAAGCCTGGCAATCTACTTCTGAAAAATCAGTTATTACAAACTCTATGGAGCACAGTTTACTCTGATACATATGGGGTTGCCATGAGTCAGAGCTGACTTCATAGCAACTGGTTTAGCATATGGTGTTCCCTAGTGCCTTTTTATTCACGGTTGCTTCTTCTTCGTTTTTAATTATATTATCTATCTCCCTATGAATTAGACTCTATAACAGCAGCATCCAGAGACTTTGTGATTCATGTTTATTCCATGAGAAGTTTTGGGACAGCTTCTTCTGAAATCTTTCAAGACCAGGCTTACCATCTATCTTCCTGGAATGGTCTACCCAAAGCATGTCTTCATGGAGGGAGCTGTTGCTAGGTGCTGTAAAGTTACTTCTGACTAATAGTGACCCTCCATGCAACAGAACAAAATGCTGCACAGTCCTGCACCATCTGCACAACCATTGTTACATGTGAGCCCTTTGTTGCAGCCGCTGTGTCAGTCCCCCTCATTGAGTCTTCCTCTTTTTCTCTGACCCTCTACTTTACCAAGCATTGGTCACTCCTAAAGACCTGTCCAAGGTAAGTGAGATGATGCCTTGCCATCCTTGCCTCTAAAGAGCGTTCTGTCTGTACTCCTTCCAAGACAAATTTGTTTGTTATTCTGGCAGTCCATGGTACAATCAACATGCTTTGCCAATATCATAATTCAAATTTATCATGGAGGGAGAGGACCAGACAGCTTCTAGAAGCCCTTCCTGTTTCTAAGGCCATGTGAACGGGCAACATATCAAGTCAACCAGCAAATGAATGGAATACATAAATGGATAAAATAAAAGTAACATGAAAATGAGGTTCATGAGTTATGCCACCAAAATGATATTTTCACCTTAGCATTTAGGAAAATAGGAAATCTTTTAAGGGTAAGAACAGTATAAAACACATCATTCTCACTTAGTTTTTCAAATTTTCATAATTCTAACCATCAATTCATCTTATAATATATGTATGCTTTTAACAGGAAAATTTTCTGTTTTTCTTCAATTTTGCCATGCATTGATAGTATATGTAATGATCAGCTTAGCACTAAAGAAACATGCTGAGTAATATGTTTCTTTCTAAGAGCACTGAATTTTTTTTCTATGCTATCTCATTTATTTCAAGAATGCTTTTCATCCAGAAATTTTTATCAAAGCTTTGAGACCAGATTTGGTGTTAGACTGCTATCCTCTAATTTCAAGATATTTCTGAAATGTGGTCTCTGAAGACACTGCTTCTGAATGACCTTCAGCTTCCTGTGCCTGCAAAAAAATAGTTACTAAGAATTTCAGGGTTTGAAATTCTGCATTTTTCTAGCTCTCAAGGTAATTTTTGTGAATGTGAAAAGTTCAGAACCATTGGCCTAAAGTGTAGTGTGTATCCCAGGCAAAATCATGAAGTTGGCTTTGTCTTCCTGTCTCCTCCATGTTCCTTGCTTGCTTCCAGCTCCTCTAATTGTTATTTCAGTCCTCCCTGGAAACGTATTTCAGTGGTGGGTTTCCAATAATGCATCAACAACTTGATATTTGTATACTTCAAAAATTTATTTGTATCCTGTCCCAGGATAGCAAGGTTATCCTAAATGACAGACTCTGATAGCTGTCTTTCAGGCACTGTAACAAAGGAGTTATTTTGAGTTAGGCAAATGTACCCAGAAACCATCAAATCACTAATGAAACCTATAGCCACATTCATCTGCTCTCTTGGTCGCCCTTCTTAAGTCACTTAGTAGATGATTCCTTGGAAACAACAAGGATTTTGATGAAGGCTTTCCCCACCTTAGATGTGAGACATGGAATGTAAGACATAAAACAGCTTATATGCCAGAAAAATTAGCAAATGCATCTTGAAAGAATATAGCCAGAATAATTTCATGTACGATATAAACTTACACAGTTCCATGACTTTTTGATCTTTAAAGTAGAAAGCGCAGTCTTGATTCATTAATTTATACTGTATATAATCATACAATAATCAAAATTTGAATCTGAAACAATAGTCTATCAGTAGATGAATGAATAAGCAAAATGTGCTATATACCTGCAATGGAATATTACTCAGCTAGTGAGAGAAATGAAGTCTGAGTACACGTTACAATATGGATAAAGCTTGAAGACATTAGGCTGAGTGAAATGAGTCAATCATGAAAGGGGAAATATTGTATGACCTCACTTACATAAAAAGACAAAAACAGACAAGTATATAGAAACCAAAGTTACCAGGTATGGAAGGGAGGAGGAAATGAGGGTTATTTCAGTTTATGGTGACGGAAAATCATCATTAATTAAGGATAAGGTTGTATATCTGGTTAGTGTAAATACCAGCAATAAATCATACATCTATGAAAAGCTGAGCTGGAAAAGTTGTGTGATAGATACATTTACAGCCATAATTTTTTTTTTTAAAAAAAGGCAGCCGCTGAGGTTACTTACAAACAATCAAAGACCTTGTGAGATTTGGTTCCTTGGTTTGGAAGCATAAGGCCATAGTTTCATGGTACATTTCAGTTAACTGGCCTCATATGGTGTTCTACCTCTTAGTTCATTGAACAGTGCCTGGGGTCCTAAAAGTTTGCAAACTTGTAAGCAGCCATCCAAGGTATAATAGCTGGTCTCTGTTTATCATCTGGAGCAACAGAGGAAGAAGAATCAGGAATAAGGGGAGGAAGTGGAATGTGTGGCTCATTGCTTCCATGAATTATTGCCCCCTTAGCCATGAGACTAGAAGGACTGGATGGTGCCCAGCTACAAGTACTAAACATTATAGTCAAAGATTTTAGAAGAAGAATCTTGATCAAAAAGAAGAAAATTCAGAACAGAATTTCAAAGTCTCATAGAGTCTTCACTTTCAGGTGCTATAGAGTCTGGATGAATTCCTCCAACTGTTAACCTTAGGTAATCGTTACACTATTAATTAAATCTATCTCCTAAAGTCTTGTTAGAATCAAATAATAGTGTAGTAAAGAAGGTGTGCCTTGAGCATTGTACTCTTTTAAGATCTATCTGTACAGAGTCAACTGACAACAGCAACTTAAAAGCTTAGGGGCCAGTGAGTTTATGTTAAATGTGGGAAGAACAGCTTGGACAAAAGGATGTCTTAGTCATCTAGTGCTGTTCATAATAGAATATTACCACAAATGGATGGCTTTAACAAAGAAATTTGTTCTTTCATATTCTAGTAGGCTGCCAGTCCAAACTGAGGGGCATGAACGCTTTCCTTCTGTCAGCGCCGGAGGAAGAGCCTTGCAATATATCAGTCTTTCCTTTGTCTGGGAGCTTCTCAGCACAGGAATGTCATTTCTGAAGGATGCACTCTGCTCCTGCCACTGCTTTCTTGGTGGTGTGAGGTTCCCAGGTCTCTCTGCTCACTTATCTCTTTCACGTCTCGAAGATGTTGGCTTAAAACACTATCCAATCTTATAGACCCTACCAATGTAACTTGTGGGTAATGTGTCTTATTAAATCATAGTGATAGAATTTACAACACATAGGGAAATTCCTTCAAAAGATAAAAGGGTGGAAAATTATACAATAGTGGGAATCATGGCCCAGCCAAAGTGACATGCACATTTTTGGGGGGCATAATTCAATCCAAGACAAAGGGTGAGGATTGTTGCATGGTTCAGTGAATGCAGTAAGTTACTGAACTATATATGTTACTGAACTGGCATACATTCTACTGTGTATATTCTCAACAACAAAAATAAATTATAAAAAAGAAAAAAATTAGGCAAAAAGAGACCAAAAAGAAACAAGACAGAAACTTTAACTTCATTTAAAATTAAATTTGCTCTCTCAGTTAGGTCTTGCTTTGAGTGTCTGCTGACAATGGCCTTCTGTTTTTCCCTATCTGGTGTTTTTCTTCTTCAAAGTTGATAACTTGTCTTGCCAGGATTAAAGTAGAGGAACATGAGAAAGGTAAGAGGGAAGGAAAATGTTAATTGATTGACATGTTTTAAGATGGCTTGACACTCTGAGCTATGGAACACTTTTGTTACGTCTTCTGAGACTACCCAAAGTAGCCTTTGCATGTCTCATGTTTGGGGTGATACATTTTTCTCAAGTTTGCTATTCCTTTCTCAGCTGTCTCCTCCCTAGCTCTATCACTCTCTCCTCCTCTTTTTATTTTTACTAGTTTTCTTTGTTGAATCAGTCCATATAGATTTGCTTATCATGCAAGCATCTTCTTGATCAGCATTTTAAGTGACTTCAGATCAGTTCCCCTTCCACTGTGTCAGTGCTCTTGCTTCCTTTCCCTCAACAAACTCTCAGGTCAAAGGCAGATTCCAGTCTAGCTGCAAGGTCTCCACTGCCTTGGAGTATCTTAGCCAGCTGTTTCAGTTATCCATTGCTAGGTAGCAATCTGCTTGCACAGTGGCTTAAAATAACCATTTACTTCTCGTATATCTTTGGGTTGTCTGGGTGATTTCTCTGCTGGATTTACCTGAACTTATGCATGGGCTGCATTCAGCTGGAGCACTGATTGGGCTGGAAGATCTAAGAAGGCATCATTCTCAGCCTAACAGCTGGTACTGGCTGGTGCCTGAACTGTCTCTTTTATCCCTTCACTTTTCCATTCTCCAGCAGATGAAACGGACTGCATAGCAGACTCAGTGCAGTATTTCATGAGAATAGTAGAAGTTGCAAGGTCTCTGAAGGCCTAACGTTTTAAGTTATGTTGTTGCCTTATATTGGTCAAAGGAAATCTGAAAGCCAGCCCAGACCGAGGAGTGATGAAATAGATCCTATATCTTGAGGGAGGGAGTGGCGAACTCACAATACAAAAAAACTTGCTTACCATATGGAGGAATTTGTGGCCATGCTATGTCATTTTCCGTGTCAGGTTTATAGAGTTTTTCAGATTTGTGTTACACAAGCTTACCATATACCTATAACTGCAAAAGCATATATGGAGCTCTCTCATGAATTGAATTGTGTCCTCCCCCCCCCCAATATGTGTAGCCATGTGCCTGGGCTATGATTCCCAATATTTTGTGATTGTCCTCCATTTGTAATTTTCCTATGCTGTATGTTAGAGGATTAGGGCGTGACTGTAAATCCCTTCATAGGATCACCTCCCTGCTCCACTGTAAAGGGAATTTCCCTGGAGTATGGCTTGCATCACCCTTAAATCCTTTCATCCTACAAGAGATAAAAGGAAAGGGAAGCAAGCAGAGAACTGGGAACCTCACTCCATCAAGGAAGCAGCACTGAGAGAAGAGCACGTCCATCAGACCTGAGGTTCCTATGCAAAGATGCTCGCTAAACAAAGATTGATGCAACATAAGGACTTCCCTCCAGAGACGGCAAGGAGGAAAACCTTCCCTTGGAGTGGACATCCTGAATTTAGACTTGTAGCCTACTGGACTGTGTAAGAATAAACTTTCCTTTGGTAAAGCCATCCACTTTGTGGTATTTCTGTTAGAGCAGCACTAGTTGACTAAAACAGAGTTCCCAGAGTAGTTTTGTTGGAGAAACCCTTTCACACTAGGCCGGAGGGCAGGCAAAATGAGGGGTTGAAGGACTCACAGAATAGCTCTTTCTGAAGAAATCCTGTTTACAAATACTGTCTTAATTTTTGATACTCCCATCTTTTTATACCATCAGTGTTGGTGAGACCTAAGAGTTTAAGGTAAAGTTAATTCTTTAAGAGTCTAGTAATTAGTGAGTAGTTGACCCCCTGAAAGTTTTGCTTGCTGTCTCGTATTTATAGTATTGCAGTGTCTAACCAAAATCTTTATTTTAACTTTTTGTTATACTTACTTGAAAAAGATTTCCGAAGTAAGCTTCTCTAAACTTCTGAAAGAAGTAGACTTACGAGTGCAATTTTCGGATCATGTGTCTGAGATTTTACTCTAAGATTTTCCACTTCCTTCTTCTTCTGAGCCTTGCATTCTCAGCTCTGCAATGGTACTGCTGAGACATACCTCCTTTGAGACATAAGTCCTTTGTTGTCAATTTCATCTTTTGTGCCAGTAATTTTTCTATGGCAGCTGTGTGACCCAGTTCTGGCCAATTATATGTACGGAGAAGTCTTCTTGGGGCTTCCAAGAGCTCTAGAGAAGAAATCCCCTTTCCTTTGACCCTCTTTCTGCCTTTTCCTGCTTTAAATGCTACTGTGTGAAGATAAAATATCTAGAGCTGAAACAGTATTCTTGTAAATAAGAGGTCAGGTTGAAGGAAAAAAGCTGATTCACCAAGATTAGTGAAAACATAGGATTGAAAGAAGGTCCTGACTGAGCCCCTCAACTGACCTAAAAACATCTACCTGCAGAATTTTATTACTAATGATTGTGTATTCTATTTGCAGCCCAAACCATGCTAGTGGTGATTGTTATATGTAGGGCAGGAAGTTTATACCCAAGTTTTTTGGATGGATTTAAAACACAAAACTAAGACTAAGAAGATTAAATAAATTGGCTAAACTATATTATTAATTAGGAGTGGGTAGGAGCCTAGAAGAAATCCTGGTGACATAGTGGTTAAGAGCTATGGCTGCTAACCAAAAAGTTGGCAGTTTGAATCTACAAGGTGCTCCTTGGAAGCCATACTGGGCAGTTCTACCCTGTCCTGTATTGTCACTATGAGTTAGAATTGACTTGACAGCCTTGGGTGGTAGGATCCTGAAGACTCTCACTTCTAGGATACGTTTCCTATCAGCAGATATTCATTTGGCACTTGCTAAATGCAAGTCCTTAGAAGGTCTCCTTCTTTATGTCCTGTAGTCTCAAAGTCTTTCTACTTGTGTATATATTTTTTTCCAGCACATTGTGTATGTCAGCTTACATAGCCCCTGATCTAAGTATATGTAGTGTACAAGTATTTTCTGTCATAGTTTTTACACCAAAACTTGTGATATATACCCTGAGGGGTTGTCTGAGTAAGTTGCTTAAATTCTCTGTGTCTCAGTTTCTTCAACAATAAAATGGAGGTAATAATAACATCTACCTTATTTCTTATGAGGATTAAATGAAGTTTTGCTGTGTTGACTAGGGGATGGTTTTTTTGAAACTATTTGGAGGCTCCATCCAAGACTGAGCTATCAACCCTTGCCAAGACAGCAAATGAAAGCCCAAGGGAGTCTCAGACAGACAGCCACAGGGAGACAGAGCTCAGAAATGAACCTCAAAGACATGTCAAGTCAGGACTACTGTCAACATACCTGAAGGGACTTTTTGTGGAGGTGGCGACAGGAAGCAGGAGGTAGAGTTGAATGACGCTGCTGACAGTCCTGCAGAGCTACAATGATATGAATTTAGGGAGCAGAGGGAGGGAGAATTTCTTTTCTGGTCCAGGAGACAGAACACCAAAAGCATAGCATTTCTGGAAACTTGAAAATATTCTTATCAGAACCTAATTTTCTGTAGTGGCCCAAAGAAATAGCCTTCCACGGAAACTTTGGTGGCACAGTATTTAAGTGCTATAGCTGCTAATCAAAACGTCAGCAGTTTGAATCTGCCAGGCGCTCCTTGGAAACTCTATAGGGCAGTTCTACTCTGACTTGTTGGGTCACTATGAGTTGGAATCAACTTGATGGCAGCAGCTTTGGTGGGTTTCTTTTTTTTTTTTTTTTTTTGGTAGATTCCCACACCTTTCTCATCTCTGGCTGTGAATGTCAGGAGGCAGCAGATGTAAGGAACACAGGGTGGTTACACGAAAAGAAGACAGTTATTAGATCTACAGGCAGGTCTATTTCTGCTGATTTCTATGTGATTTTGGACACGTTTCCTTCCTTCTCTGAGCTGGGTTTCCACAGTTGTCAAGTAAGGTCGTGATGACCTTGCAAAGTTGTGATAAGGATTATATACAAAATTCAATGAGATAATGTCTGTGAATCCTGTCTCAAGATACTGTCCAGACTGTTCTCTTTAAGATATTAGCCAAGTGTTTGGGTTAGGATTGAGTCCCTAAAGGTTGGTGAACAAGGGCAGACTTTCTCTGAAAGGTATTTGAAGCCTTCAGAGCAAAAAGACGAGCCAAACCAAGACCAACTGGGAGTGCTTTTGTTTTACATACAAACTTAGAAGCCAAAGGCTGGCTCTAGTTGGTGGTAAGAGAGGTTAATGAATGTGGGCACAGAAAAGTGTGTTTGGGGAGTGGTTTGAATAATGTTTTAGGAAGATAGCTTCCAACAACCTGAGAAGCCTCCTAGCCTGCCTTTGCCTGAAAGTGGGTCCCAGAGTTGTAGATTGGTTGTATGGTGTGAGTATATTATATGGTGCAGAAAGCCAGAGCAAAGGCAGACACAGTGCTTCTCATGTGTGCACAAGGTATTTAGAAGACAGAAGCTTAGCAATCTTTCTAGCTGGAACTGATTTGAATGCTAGAAAATCCTTATTCGACCTCTTCATTATTAGGGTGAATAAAAAATTACACAGCTCGTAAGAGGAATATTTAGTAAGAAGTCAGAATATGTTCTGGACGTTGTCCAGAACTCATTGCGACCCTATGTGCAACAGAACAAAACACTGCCTCGTCCGGACCACACCCACAATCGTTGTTATGCTTAAGCCCATTGTTGCA
The DNA here is from genome assembly GCA_028571685.1 of Heterohyrax brucei. NCBI lineage: Eukaryota > Metazoa > Chordata > Mammalia > Hyracoidea > Procaviidae > Heterohyrax > Heterohyrax brucei. The sequence continues at coordinate 55,337,069 of CM053141.1, read as the reverse complement.
GCGACTATGTCAGTTCATCTTATTGCGGGTCTTCCTCTTTTTCGATGACCCTCCACTCTGCCATGCATGATATCCTTCTACAAGGATTGATCCCTCCTGACAACATGTCCAAAGTATGTGAAACGTAGTCTAGCTATCTTAGCTTCCAAGAAGCACTCTGGTTGTATTTATTTCAGAACAGATCTGTTTGTTCTTTTGACTGTCCAAGGTACATTCAATATTCTTCTCTAACACCACAATTCAAAGGCATCGATTCTTCTTCTGGACATTAAAGAGGCTGAAGTAGGCTTTATGCTCAGGTGGAGAAGAATTGGTCCCTAAGGACTTGGGTTGGAAGGTGTAGTGGAAACCTGTGTAAGATTTGAGATCCTTGGAAACAGATTTTGAAATAGATGTATGCATGTAGAAGATTTCTTGGGTGTGCTGTCAGAAATATTAGCTGTAAACAAGTGAAGGAAACAGAATTGGAAAGAGGAAAATATAAACTATGGTACAGCCGCAACAAAGGCCCTAGCCAATCGGAGGCAGAATACTAGAACATAGACCACCTTGAAGCCAAGGAAGCCTTGGACATGAACTATTTGAGGAGTGGGTATCACCTAGCAGTCGGAACTCCCTTTGGCTGAAGGCAATTCTCACAGACAGACAAAGAATTCTGAGTCCATAGCAGTCAATGCTCCCTACAGCTTAGAAGAATCAGTGAATGGGACTTGAAGGGGACATCTGAGTGGTCATAGCATCTACTAGAAAACTCAATTATTTCCCCCTATTAACCAATGTGATCCTATTCAAAGACCTCATGACTATTTGTAGCCCAGACCACACTAAACTGTGCAATTTGTTCTGCAGTTGTTGATGAATATGCTCACAATGTTTTGTGTGCAGGTTTCTTAGTACTTGACCAGTCTGTAAGTATCTAATGTCTCCTAGTGTCTCCTCCTGTTTCAGGGACAGGATGTGCCCCAACTCTCATCCATGGGCATCTTATCTTCCCCCAGGAACCCCTAGATGTGTATAAAAACAAGAACTCTACAGTATTCGTGCTATACTAAGAATGCTTTCCATAATAATAGCTCTCATTCAGGGACACACGCTCATAGATCAGAAACCCTGGTGGTGTAGAGGTTAAGTGCTACAGCAATTCAAATCGTCCAGGTGCTCCTTGAAAACTCTGTGTGGCAGTTCTACTCTTTGAATAGGGTCGCTGTGAGTTGGAATCGACTTGACAGCAACGGGTTTGGTTTTTTGGTTCATAGAGCTCAGTCAAATTTTAGGTAGATGTTCAATTTTCCCTACCTATAACTAGGAAAAATTTATCATTACTTCTTGGGGGGACCCCATTCCTTATTAAAATGAAGAATTTTGGTCCTTCATGTGATCTTGAGCCATTTTTACTTAATAGGTAGAATTCTACTGGATTATCTTAACAAAGGCATGTATTTAAAACCTCAGATCAAATTCTTTCTCTTCCAAATGTTGTAATAATAGTATGCAGTAAATGTAACACATAAATGCAGTTGATCTCCAAGGCTGCTGCTGGCTGAGCTGGGATAAATATTTCATGAGTGAAAACTGTGTGTCCTGTAATAAAAACTTCCTATATATTTTCTTTTTTAATTCGTATATGAGATCTATTAGTTAAACACAATTACACCCCCGTTTTAACCAATGGTGATATTGAGATGCACAGACTAAGTGACTTTCCCGAGCTTGTGCAGCTAGTAAGTGGCAGAGCTGCCACTGAAACCCAGAGAGTACAATGTCAAAGCCTGAAATTTTACTTTTATGCCACATTGAGGGCTCAGCCCCGACTCTATCCTCCCAGGTGTCCAACGGCTGTACATGAGTAAATATCCTGAGATCTAGAAAATGGAATATTATTAACATGTAATGAAGTGAAAAATAAGGAAATAAATAAGTTTTTTTGAGAAATGGAGGATTAGCATTTAAAGATATGTCTTTATCAGTCATTTGACATATCCAGGACAGTTTGATAACCTGGGTGACTGGTCTCCATGCAGACTCCGCTTCTTAGGCAGGGCAGACAGAGAGTCCTAACAGTAATCACCTTTAAATCAAGGACATTTACTCCAAATGTTCCCAACCTACCCCAAAGCCAGAAAAGTTCACAGCTCTCCATTCAAATGTTAGAAAAAGATCACATTGCAGCAGCTGCTTATGTGGATTACCTAGTCTAGCCATTTCACTAAGGCTTAAAAAAAACTGTCTGAGTTGTAGGAAGAAAAATAATCCAGTCTCTGAAATATCAAGTTGATGCTTGTCACTAGAGCGATACATCCCATTTGGTGCCCCACGAGACTCAGGTGTATCTGAAATTAAGTCAAGATGTTTTTTCCAGACTGGTAAGCAGTGGAGAGATTTTGTTGCTATGCTTTTTTTTCCCCCTGTGCCTTCTGCTGTTTCCAGTACCATTCCTTTTTTTTTTTTTTTTAAATTCTTGGAACATTTTATAACTCATCCAAAACATATTAGGAAATGTCAGTCACTTCTCATGATTATTTTATACAACCTCGCTAATACCTTACAGAGAAATAAGATAAAATGCACTTTGTCATCAACCTGTCTTCTGTGTAAAGATGACTGATACCATTACAGTATGTGTAGCTGTGTGTGTGCCTGTGTAGTCCTAATGAACTTTACATTGATGATGTTACTTTATCTTCAAAAAATCAAAGCATGGTAGGTACGACACAGTATGATCTCCATTTTGCAGAAGGGTAAACTAATGTGTAATCTCAGACAAGCTCTCACAATGACATAAGCAAATTATGGTTGGGGTTTTCAATAATTTTAGTGGGTATTTCTTACCAAGCTGCTTAAGTTTCCATTTTTCTCCAAAGTGCTACTTTTAATAGAATTGTGTTCTTGTCTTTGTTATTGTGATGATTGTTCGGGTGAGTATTAGTAAGAAAAATGATGAAAATAGGTCCAACAGTAAGATGTATCTTTGTACATGTAATGGGAGTCCCAGTTGCATAGGTTAGGTGCTACATCTGCTAACCAAAAGGTCAGCAGTTCAGACCCACCAGCCACTCCTTGGAAACTCTGTGGGCCGTTCTACTCTGACCTCTAGGGTTGCTATCAGTTTGGATTGACTTGATGGCAGTGGCTTTTGCATGTGTGAACTCAGAGATCTAACTTTTCATGTTGTGAGTTCAGTTCCAATACAATTCTCCAGACTCATAGGTGGAAATGATATCCTTTGATAGGATAACTTTAGGGAGTAAGTTTGTGGGCCCAGGCTATAACCTTTGTACCATAAGAAACAAAAATTGGATTGTCAGTCTAATTTGAGGATGTTTATGAGAAGTTACAAGACAACTATAAGGCACCTATGAGCCCAAAACAGAAGTAGTGTGTTTTTCAGCTTGTTGTGCTTACAATTTCAGGGTATTTAGGCTTCTGTTGGAAACCCTGGCGGCATAGTGTTTAAGTGTTATGGCTGCTAACCAAAAGATTGGCAGTTCAAATCTCCCAAGTGCTCCTTGGAAACTCTAGGGGGCAGTTCTACTCTGTCCTATAGGGTGGCTATGAGTCAGAATTGACTCGATGGCAATGGGTTGTTTGGTTTAGGCTTCTGTTTGTGATATGTTTTCTCAATTCAAAAGCACAAGATTCCTTGTGCATGAAGAGATGTGGTATAAAAATGTCTACAACTGATGCCTCTTCAGGAAAGACCAATGAAAACCATAGTGTTACTTTTGAAAAGTAAAAAGAATAAAAAGAATCAGTCTGTTGGATCTCTTGGTTTACCCTTTGCATAGGGTAGGTCCCACAGTAAGATGTATCTTTGTACATGTAGTTTGTAGATTAAGGGCTTGTTTGGCTGTATGTACCTTACGCCCTATGGACAATGAACAAAGAAGACAGAAGAAGAACTCATGCCTTTGAATTATGGTGTTGAAGAAGATTGTTGAATGTACGATGGTCTGCCAAAGGGAATAAACAGATCTGTTCTGGAAGTACAACCAAAGTGTTCCTTGGAAGCAAAGATAGCAAGACTGCATCTTACATACTTTGGACATGTTGTCAGGAAAGATCAGTTCCTGGAGAAGGACATCATGCTTGGTAGAGTGGAGGGTCAGTGAAAAAGAGGAAGACCCTTGATGAGATGGATTGACACAGTGGCCGCAACAATGGGATTAAGCATAAAAATGATTGTTGGTAGGGTCGTTATGAGTCAAAACCAATTCAATAGCACCTAACAACAACAACAGTAACCCTACACTTAAACTACAGAGGCTAACGAAACAGAGACTGAGTTTTCAAACTTGGCAGGGAGCCTAGAGACAAGCACTGCAGTGTCACTGTCTCAAGGAACAAGGATCCTTCTTTTCTCCTGTTCTGCCATTCTGAATATGTGGGTTTCATCTTTGTGGGCTTGGGGTGTGCTTCTAGATGTCATATCTCAATTTCAGACAGTGGATAAAAAGCAAAAACAAAAGGCACATGCCAGCTTACTCTGTCCTTTTAAAATAATAATCATAGTGTTAAACAAAAAGGCTTTCAGAATCCTGTTTGAATTGCTTTTGTAATTCATTAGCCAAAACTGAATTACTTGACCACACCTAGCTGCAAGGGAGTCAGAGACAGTATTTTAAAGTGGTAATATGGTCACTCTGCATTTTGAGTTTTTATTACTAACAACAAAGAGGAGATGAGCTACTGAGTGAGAAACCAAAATTGGGAACAGGATTAATACCTGGGGGAGTGGGGGGAAGGACACACCTTTTTGATTTACAGCCACTACACTTAATGTGTTACAGATGTTCAAAAGTCTCATCTTCCGTGAAATTTTTCTTCATTCTTACTGTCTCCTCTAGATTCTTATAGCATGTTGTCTTTTAAATCAAGTGTCCTTGATTCTGCTGGATTCAAGTTAGTTTTTCATATGCCTGGTTTCCTCTTGTAAACAGTGAGCTCCTTGGGACAAGACCTACTCTAACTCCCACTTGTAGATCTTGTGGTTTGCCACTGTATCCTGCCACACTAATACTAATTAAAGAGATTACTTTAATAAACGTAAAGGCTAAGTAAAAAGGTCTCCAGGTACTGCCAATGGTTTGTGCTCAACTGCTAACTAAAATGTTGGCGGTTTGAATCCACCTAGAGATCCCTTGGAAAAAAGACCTGGAGATCTGCTTCTGTAAGATTAATAGTCCATTACCATCATGTAGATTCTGACTCATAACAACCCTATAACACAGAGAAGAGCTGCTCCATAGGGTTCTTATGAACTGGAATCTACATGACAGTAAAGAATTTGAACTCTTGACTACTGTACCACCAAGACTGCTCTGTAAGATTACTGTCAAGAAAATCCTATGGGGCGTGTCCACGTACAACGTGTGAGGTCACTAGGAGCTGGAATCAACTCAGTGGCAATAGATTTGATTTTTTGTTGTTGTTGTTGCTGTTATTAAGGCATGGTAGATCATAGCCCCTAGGAATTAGGCTCTGAGATTCTGAAGTCCATGCATATATCTCTTCTCCAGATCTCCTTGAATCTGTCTTTCATTATTTTTCCTCCTCAGCCCCTGAAACTTGTCAGCTCCCTTCCCCCCCTTTCCTCTGAAAGAGTCTGCATATACACAGACCATGGACCACTTCCCCTTCTACACAAAGTGGTTGGCCAGCATTACCTGAGATTTTGCCTTGTGAAAAGATTCCCCCTCACCCTGAAGAGCCACAGCTGTGTTTGCCATTTACCACATACCAAGTTGGCTTATCTGCAAATTGGTTTTTGTTTTTGTTTTTTCTGTTCAAATGGGATCCTCATCCTGGTGTGGTCAAAGGAGTGATTTAAAGGAAAAGTATGGGTGCAGTTGTTGTGAATGACATAGGATCCTGGGAGTTTACTCACTTGTACTTTTTGGCTCTGCTTAGATCTGATTATAAATGTCCCACTTCTGTGTTATGATGACAGTCTGATGGATCTGAAAGAACATGGCCTGAAGGCCAAATAGAGCCTGCTGCCTGTTTTTATAAATAAAGCTTTATTGTAGCACAGTCACTTATATGTCATCTATGTCAGCTTTCATGTTACAAAAGCAGAGGTGAATAGTTATGAGCGCAATCCTATGACTCACAAATCCTAAAATGTTTGTTGTATGACCCTTTATAGAAACCATTAGTCAACTGGCTCAGACAACTCAAATAAATCTGGAAATTCGAGATATCTGACTGAATCATTTCAGATGTTATCTCAGTTTCAGGGTTCTATTCTTTTTCAATCATGACTTTGATCTTGATAGGTAAGACCTGTTAAGGCTCAGATTTCAGCTTTCTCTGGAACTCTGCTACAGCAATCACGCAAAATTGAGTCTGATTCTCAGCTTTTTCTGCCATGATTGCAGGAAATATGGTTAGATGCTGCCTAGCAAACCTCTAACACACAGGATCCCATGTACAAGGGGACAAAATGTTGCCCTCTCCTGCACTGTCCCCATGATCAGACCATTATGATCTGTAGAGAGATTGACTGATTTTCGAAAGTAGATTGACAGACTTTCCTGGTCTGAATGACTAAGAAAAAACATGAATAACCAAGGAATATTGTCATTATTTCTGAATAGTGTTACTTTCTTATATTAGTCTACAGCTTACTCTGAACATAATGATGCAATGAAAAGGAAAGAGAGGGAAATCCATAGTTTCTTTTCTGTTCAATCTTTCCTTAGTCTCAGAAAGCAAAGACTGAGTGTTGTATGTGCATCAGAAAATGGAATAAATCCACCAACAGATGGATAAACAAAATGTGGTATATACATATGACAGAATATTATTCAGTCATAAAGAGAAAGATCCATGTTACAACATATACACCCTGTGTACAACAGAATGAAATACTGCTCAGTTCTGTGCCATCCTGTCAATAGTTGCTATGTTTGAGCTCATTGTTGTGGTCACTGTGTCAGTCCATCTTGTTCAGAGTCTTCCTCCTTTTCACCGACTCTGTACTTTACCAAGCATGTCTTTCTTCAGGAACTGGTCCCTCCTGACAATATGTCCAAAGTATAGAGATCAAAGATGACTAGTTTTTACCAGGGCTGGAAGGAGAACACAAAGAGAGAAGTTCTGCTTGGGGGGGGGGGGCACTAAGTTTCTACTAGTGGTGAAGGAATAATTTAGAAATGTGTGGTGGTGGTGGTTGTACCACGTGATGTATGTCATCAATATTTTTACATTGCACAAGAAAGAATGTTGAACTGGCAAATATTTTGTATGTTTTTATCACAATGAATTAATTAAAGAAAGAAATTGGACATTGAAAAAAGAAATGTAATGAAAACAATTTAGTTTTGTACATTTCCACTGTTTTATAAGGGATGAAATATATGTATAAGCTACAGAATAAAAATTGTGTCATTTTGGTGATTCTGCACATGATTAAGTGATTTTTCTATTTATATTTGAAGCTGGAGTTGTACAATATAAAGTTGTACAATATAAAGCTTGGGCTGATTCAAAATTTGACTTTTTCTTTATGTCATGGATTGAATTGTGTTCCCCTCCAATCTGTGTAGCAATCTAGCTAGGCCACGATTGCTGGTACTGTGTGATGTTCCCGTGTGCTATAAATCCTGCCACTATGGTGCTAAGAAGGGTGGATGGGAAGCAGTTGTGTTGGTAGAGCAGGACTCTTTTATGCCTTGAGGCAATTTCTTGGGATATAAAAGAAAGAAGCTAGCAAAGAGATTTGGGGACCTCACACTATCAAGAAAGAAAAGAGTGCCAGGAGCTGAGTGTGTCCTTTGGAAGGGACCAGGATCCCTGGACCTCAGAACCTTCCAGTCCAGAGGAGAATTGACAAGGACCTTCCTCCAGAGCCAGCAGAGAAAGCCATCCCCTGGAGCTGACACCCTGAATGTAGACTTTTGGTCTACTGGGCTATGACAAAATAACACTTTTTCTTTTAAAGCAATCTGCTTGTGGTATTTCTGACTAAGACACTTTTCTTAGAATAACATGAAATAGCAAGTAATGTGAGAACAAGTTGAAAGAAAAAAACTATGTTTTATAACCTGGACAGCATCTCCCCCCATTCCCGATTTTTTAGTAAAAGTCCCTGCACTTTTATTCTCTATTGGGTTCTGCAAATTATGTAGCTGTCTCTATCACCAATGCGGATTTTTTTCATGGTAGTGGTGCATGGGTGCAGTTGTCTTGCATGCCAAGGATTATTCACACACCACTTATCACTAGTCCTCATTGCTGCCTAGCAGGTGAGAGATTCAACTCCATAATCTCATTTTAGAGTCTGGACTATACTTGGGAACAATCTTAGATTGGTTTCCCTAGAGATAAAACAGAACACAGGGATTTGCCCTAGTATGCCCTGGAATGTGATCTCAGGAACAATATCTGTGTGAAGAGAGGGAAGCAGAAGGGAAGAAGCAGATGTTATATTGTAATAAGGGACTGTGACAGGAGCCTTGCACGATCTTACACAGAGCTCTAGAGCTGGGACGGCCTGTCGGAGTTGTCCCCATTGAGGCAATGGTTCTTGGTCCTCCTCTCCCAGATTGATCAGTCATTGGATACAGGCTATTCCTATGGGAGACAAACTTCGGTGAGGCATTCTTTAGCTGAGAGTAATGCTTGGAGAGAGATTTACCTGTAGCCATAGGAGTCACCACTTCTGGGTGCAGGAGAAGCAATGGCTGCAGTCCTAAAGGAAATCTGGGCAACACATGATAGTCTTCACTGCACTAGGCCAAAGAAACAGGCAGAAGCAGGAAGAATCCAAAGATCCCAAAAGAAGCACAAGGCTCCCCCTCAACCATCCAATTCCTTCAAATTTAGATAATGAAGAGCAGATAAGAACAACACTATCAAAACATCATATAATGACTTTGGTACCTCAATATCATTAAAAGGGAGTCAATGACAGGATTTTTCATGGTGGGAAACTAGTATCTTTTCAAAAAACTTTTCTGCATTTTAGTTCTAGAGTGTGAGGCTCAAAGCTTATTCTATCCACAGTCTTGACTTTTGAAGAAATATGGAAGCTAGAGTATTTCTTTCTAAAAGGTGTTACAGTCCTGTTGTTCTAATGCAATAGCCAAAACAAAAACCAAATCCATTGCCCTTGAGTTTACTCCCATTCATGGTGACCACATGTGTTTCTGAGCAGAACTGCCCTCCATAGGGTTTTCAAGGCTGTGGTGTTTGGGAAGCAGATCGCTAGGGTTTTCTTGGAGGAGTCTCTGAGAGAAACTCAAACTACCAACCATTCAGTTAGCAGTTGAGTGTCTAATCATCTCCAGCACCCAAAAGCTCCATTATAATAGCAAATGATAATATCAACAGTGATAAATCAACTGTGAGGACCCACAATTCAAAAGTTGCAAAACAATCTGAAATACAGACTGTTGTTTTAAAGTTAAAAAAAGATATCCTTCTGATTGATGAGACTATGTATGGGATGTGATCAGATGGTAGGCATGTGAATGCGCTTGTGTGCATGTGTGTGGGTATGTTGACTGGGGAGCAGGTTGGGGGGCCACACCTTACATGTTTGCGCTGGGCAAGCCCAGAAGAATCATGCTTGGCCTAGGTCCCATGGTGCAAGTTTATACTGGGACATGAAAGATGATGCTTAATTTTGTGTGTGACACCTGGTGTACAGGCTGAAAGGAAGGCATGCCTTATTAGGGATTTTCCCAGATGCTTCCCCTGTCAGGACATTGTTATGGGAGTAGCCTGCTAATTGTTCTTGTTAATGGATGCAATGGGGGGTGAAAGGGGTGATCTGTGGGGAACCACCCCAGACCAGTCAAGAACTATGTATGTCCTGATATAAAGGAAAGAATCAGATTGTTGGGGACCTGGACAAAGTACCCAAGGCCATGGTGACAGCCAGGCTCGCTCTGTCTGTTGACCCAGTTGGTTCTGACTAGGTTAGAAGAGTTAGAAATGAAGCTCAAATTTTCAGGGGAGTAGAGGAAAACTGAAAGTCCTGACCTTGAAGAGGATAGACAGGCCAACCTCCTGAGGCCCCTTTTTACCTTTCTTCTCCCACTCCAGTTTTAGTAGAGGCAGGTGTTGGGGAATGATATTTAATGACTAGTTACAATATTGGTGGAAGCTCCTGGCTGATTCAAAGAATTAATGTGCTCAGCTGCTAATGGAAAGGTTGGAGGTCTGAGTCCACCTGGAGGCACCTTGAAAGAAGGCTTGGTGACCCACTTCCAAAAAATCAGCCATTGAAAACACCATGGGAACAGTTCCATGCTGACACACGTAAGGTTGCCGTGAGCCAAAGTCCATGCATCAACAATTGTTGGTTTTACAGTATTGATAAAAGAAGAGAGCATTTCAGTAAAACCTGTCAAGGCCAGATCAAGTGAAAGCCAGAAACCTGCTGGAGAATGAAAACAAATATTTTCTGTTAAAATGAGGAATAGAAAAGTAGAAAGATTGCACCCTACCCAGCGGTGGAAAACTTATTAGATCCAGAAAGCAAGGTAGTCCCATCAAGATCTGGCTCTCACAGGTTTTACTGTACTTAACTTTGGTCAGTTCCAAACCCTTGTGGTGTAGTGGTTGAGCTATGGCTGGTGATCAAAAAATCAGGAGTCCAGCTCTCCCGGGTACTGTTTGGAAACGCTGTGGAGTACTTCTCCTTCACCTCACTGCATCAGTATGAGTAGGGATCAAGTTGATGGCCACGGACTTGGCTTTTCAGTTTTACATAGTTCACATAGCAAAGGACCAATTGTAAAGAAATGAAGTGGAGGAAAAACATTTTACCAAGTAGGGAGGGATGCTGATGCCTTACTGCTACATTTTAAAAGACTCAGTTTTGAGAGATGTCATCCTCAACACAGCAGATTGTTCATCAGGTGATGCACAGGCAGACAGCACCATCGAAACTGTCTGTGGTTCTCACCTACATCTCCATTGCCACAGAAACACGATTCTGACTCAGGTGATTACAATTCTCATGTGAGTGGGAAAGAGCTCATGAACACCTAAGTATTCGGCCACTATGCTTTTGCCTGGTTGATGGCGTTCCCCTCTCACTTTTTAGCTTTTCCATCACCTAGTAAACAGAAAATTATAATGGCCTTCAAGATACTTTCTCTTCTCCTAAAGCAATAATCACTCTGTAAACCCCAAGAGCACTGCAATAGGTGTCTGTCTAGCTCTTTCTTGATGCCGCTGGTATTTGTCTAGCCTTAAAAAAGCTTTTGGCTCAGTGTCCTACTCATATTTTTGGGTTGTAGCTTGCTAGAGTTGTCAGAACAAGTAAAACATTTCCCTTTCAGCATTCATTATAAGAAAAGAAATTCTACTGTGTTTCTTAAGAGTGACTGTGACTCATCTCCATTTTGAAGGAGAGTTAGTTATGCAGCTTCATATTGCTCAGTGTTAGACCTTTGAGTTGTGAAAGGCAACACAAATATTCAGAGGCTGAGGGATTCTGACGCTGTAATGAGCTTTAGTCATTAATCCGCCACACCTACAAGATCCTGGGAGTTGCAGAGAAAGTTTTTCTTTTGAGAGAAATTGATGTTTACTTAGTCCACAATGTACAAATAAGGGTAACATTTTGATTAAAGCCCAAACCTGATGCCATTGAGTTGGTTCAGCTTGTAGTAACTTGGTAAGACAGAGTAGAACTGACTCAAGGTTGTAACTCATGGAAGCAGACTGCTGGACCTCTTGGTTAGCAGCCCGGTGCTCACTCGTCACCCTGTCAGTGCTGCTTCCAGTTTGACTAGGAAGGAAAAAATGTCCCAGAGAGAGTAAAAAATGTCCCAGATTCTTACACTCCCACCTTATTGACATTGCCGTGGAAAAGGGCCAAGGAAGAGTGTTTACATAACAATAATTTAACCTAAAACGCAGCTTCCAAGTCTATCCCTGAGTTTTCTAAAACTCACTGAATTCCTCAAAAGGACACACTGTACCAAAGCAAAATGGTGTTTACTAATTTGGAAGACTGCGTTTGACTTAAAAGTTGACTTTTGGAGACTGGTCTGCTCAAGGTTCAAGGTTCAAAAGATCTCAGGGCAATGGTCTAGATGGTCACATCAACCCCATGGACCCCAGAAATCTGGATTCCAGGAGAATTAAAACTGTTTCTCAGTTTCCCCTTTTGGTTAGGATTCTGCTACAGAATCTTGTATCAAAATGTTCTATGATGGTAGTCAGATATCATCTTACTTATTCTAGTCTTGTGGCAAAGGAGATGGTTGTAAATGTAGGCAGCCTTATTTCCTCCTTGTCTGGCTCTCCTTTTCCTGTGCAGCTCCAGACAAGTAGAGATCAATTATTGTACCGTGAATGTCCATTTGCAAGCTTTTAAAACCACAGAAACTATACAATAAACTATCAGGTAAGACAGAAACAGGAAAAATATTAGGTCAATTTACTTAAATGACCCAGGAAACCATAACCTTAGGCCTTTGAACCAAGGAAGCGAATCTTATGAGGTGTTTGGTCCTACATACAAGCAGTGTGGTTAACTGCTTTTCATGTGCCTCGGCAATAACAATATTCAGGAAAACCTCAGAATCGGTTTTTTAATATACACATGGCAGTATTTATTTACTAAGGCACAAAGTCCTCCTCGGGATACTAATAGGATGTCTAACGTTATTCTATCTTATATAGTTGTAGCTTAAATTTCAGATACTTTTCTAATGATGGTTGTATGACTGCTGTGTTAGTCAACAAAAACTTCTAGTTTGAGTGTTACGATGTCTAAACCCATTTAAACCCTGATTATTTCCTTTAATGCAAGAACCAGCTGTTTCAGCAACTTATAGCACTATGCTGACTATGAAGTGTTGACACAGGTAACCATTTTTCTCATTTCCTAATTCTTTTATTTTACTCCTTTTTAAGTTTTTATTTCTGGTCTCAACTTTTATGTTACCAAGAACAATTTCAATATGCAGGTAAAACAAACTCACTAGATAGTTTAGGAGAAAAAAGACACTGTTATCTTACGTCCAGAAATAAAACATTAAAATATCAGCAACACCCCTCCCACATAAACTCCTAATAATTGTTTAGTTTACTCTTGTGTATACCGCTGCCACTGAGCTGATTCCGACTTGTAATGAGCCTGTGGGACAGAGTAGAACTGCCTGAAGAGTTTTTGAGGAGCACCTGGTGGATTCAAACTGCTGACTTTTGGATTAGCAGCTGAAGCACACGCCTACAATGCCACCAGGGTTCCCAGCCCTTTCTAAGTTGTTTCTGCCCCGTTTGATGCTGGCTCAGTAGCAGTCAGTAAGCTCATCAGCTTCTGTACAGGAGTTCTGGAAATCTTGACTCAGGCCAGTGATATTCACATTCAAAACACCATAGTCCTTTTCATAAGATTCTTATATACTCCATTTTTGTTGAAATACTTTCTCAAACATTTGTATAAAAAGTCTTTAATGACTTTTAAGTTCTTTGTCCCTGTCATAACTCTGTAATTTAGGACTGAACTCTGATTTCTAGATAAGCTGCATGTTGAGGGAAAGGCATAAATTGTCACATTAGTGAAAAATTATTATGACTAGTATTTTATCATTTTGTTTTTTTAAAAATGAAAGTACATTTAGTGTTTCTTTATAACATCTCTCTTTAGAATGTTTACTATGGCAAAAGTGGAAACATTTTCATAGCAAATGAATTGTCCATCGTTTTATTAGCAATTTGACAGTAAAATTGGATAGGCAACAGTTAAACCAAATTCTTTGCTTTGAGCCTCTTTCTCAATTATATTAAAAGAAAATTTCTGAGAATAAAAGGTTTTGACTTCATAAAACCAAACAAAAAGTTGTTATAAGCCCGTTCTACTCAGGATATGATGGTGCTGGGTTTCCTAGGGACACCCTGGATTATCTTAGGAAATATAAAAGTGTTTTTCTCCACAAATGTCAGTCTGGCTCTTGTATCTAAAAGAAGACAGGATGGAGTATATCTGGGAGCCATTTTGGGATTACCAAGGGCCTAACTCTAATTTTATTATATTATTTACCTTAAGATTCTTTTCCTTTCATTTTCTGTTCTTGTATACAGAAAGGGAAAAGTATTAAGGCCAGGAACAAGGGTGGAGAATTTAAAAGTACGTTATGTATAAAAGTGCTTGGCTCATATAGAGAAGGTCAAAGTTCTATTTAGTCAACATGTAGTTTGTTCTTTTTGCTTGTATCATATTGCTTGTTTAAACAAAAGAAGACTACACAATGAAACCAGTAAAAACTTACCAGTTTAGAGTTTTGTAAAAATAAAAAACGCAAAACACATCACTACCATGTTAGCCAACTTGTCAAGTTCAACAGTGAGAAATATAAAGTGGTTGCAGTTTGGCTATTTGTCCTGTACCTGATTATTAAACGAGTACCTGGACTGAGTCACGATGGGAACACCGAACAGTTTTATATTTGTGCTGGATAACTGCACATGCCCACATAGCTTTCTGATTTGCTCCGAAGGAGGTGTCTGTCTGGCTTATCACACTCACCTCTCATATTTCTGAAATAAAGCTCCCAACCTAGAGAGGATAAAACTCTTGGGAAAATAGTTGATAGTCTTTGAAATTGTCAGTGGTCTTGGCTTAGGCTGTCACAAAACTCTGCGAGCCTTTTGCTGATAGAGTCATAGGGCTGGAAATAATAGGAAGATGTCGCTTAGTTCTTTTTTTTGCCCAGGGTAGAACCATAAATGTACTGTGGACTTGCTTTTCATTAAAATGGTGCTTCTTCAAATAAGAAAACTTTTTTTTGAGAGGAAGTAGTTACTAATTTGTGTTTAATATCATTTCAGTCACAGTACACTCTGTTCCACTATCTGTTGCAGGAAAAAGAGATAGTTAGGTATCTCATAAAGTTAATTTGTAATACTGATGAAATTAATCAGTCAAGATCATACCATGGGATCATAGCATGTTAATTTCACACAATAGAAACACTCACTTGTCATGTCATGAGCAATCGCGAATCATCACATACTGTTTTCAAAAACCAATTTGCCAGTAATTGAGTTAAAGGCACGGTTTGACAAAATATGTACAAGAATCTCTGGAAGCATTTTGCCACATTTAAAGCTTTTGCCCTATGATTTAACTGTGAAAAAAACAATCTTTTTCAGTTTTTCTCACAAAAACTCATAACCACTAAATTCTAGGAAAAAAAATGGAATTCATAAGATTTTGAGGCTTTCCTAAGTTGAGTTCGTACTTCTAAAAAAAAAAAAAAAACCTTTTACATTTTCCTCCTTCTATTTCTGCATCCATAATATGTTTTGAGTAAAAAGTTTTATGTGAATCAGTGCCAGATTTTCTGGTTACTTGGTAGGAACTATAGAACAAACTGAGCTCACAAGCATGTAGTTACTCCCAGAAGATTACACTGAGTTTGGGAATTAGGTCAAAGGTACATAAAGAGTTAAAATTTAACATTAAAATTTAAAATTCAAAGCAAGACTATCACAGCAAAGGATTAACTACCTTGATAAGGTCATGACCTCATGATGAGATCAAAGGTTCCAGGCTTCTTATACTAGGGAACTGAATGGTTTGCGTTTGGTTTATAATTGAATGTTGTTGTTGTTGTTAGGTGCCGACAAGTTTCTATATTACTCACAGAGACCCTACGTACAACCAAATGAAGCCCTATCTAGTCCTGCACCCTCCTCACAACCATTGTTATGCTTGAGCCCATTATTGCAACCACTATGTCAATCCATCTCATTGACAGTCTTCCTTTTTTTAAATGACCTTCTACTTTATCAAGCATAATGTCCTTATCCAGGGACTGATCCCTTTTAGTAACATATCCAAAGTATGTGAGATGTAATCTCACCATTCTTACTTCTAAGGAGTATTCCAGTTCTTCCAGGACAGATGGTATATTCAATACCCTTTGCTAACACCATAATTCAAAAGCATCAGTTCTTTGGTCTTCCCTTATTCATTGTCCAGCTTTTGCATACATATGAGGTGACTGAAAACAGTATGACTTGAGTCAGGCTTACCTTAGTCTTCAAGGTGATATCTTTGCTTTTTAACACTTCAAAGAGATCTTTTGAATTACTTTTGGTGTTACTTGCTTGTGATATTAATGAGACCAACCACAGACCCACTGCTGTTGAGTCACCTCTGAGTCAGAGCAACCCCGTAGGTCAGAGCAGAACTGCACCATAGTGTTTCCAAGGAGTGCCTGGTGGATTTGAACTGCTGACCTTTGGGTTAGCAGACAGAGCACCTAACCCACTATTCCACCAGTGTTTCTGATATTAATAACAGTGTTTGATAATTTTCACATTCTATTGGATCACCTATTTTTGGAATAGGCATAAAAAATGGATTTTTTTTTTTCTAGTAGATTGGCCAGGCAGCAGTCTTCTAATTTTCTTGGTATAGATTACTGAGCGTTTTCAACTTTTTTTGAAACATCTTAATTGGTATTCTGTCAGTTCCTGAAGGCTTGCTTTTCACCAGAGCCTGTAACGTAGTTTGAACTTTTTCCTTCAATACCATTGGCTCTAGATCATGTACCACCTCCTGAAATGCTTGAACATTGACCAATTCTTTCTGGTGCAGTGATTTTGTGTATTCCTTCCATCTTCTTTTGATGCTTCCTGTGTCATTCAGTATTTTGCCCACAGAATCCTTGAAAAGCACAATTCAAGACTTGAATTTTTTCTTCAGTTCTTTCAGTTTGAGAAATGTCCAACATGTTCTTCCCTTTTGATTTTCTTACTCCAGGTCTCTGCATATTTCAATATAATACTTTACTCTGTGTTCTACAGCTGCCCTTTGAAATTTTCTGTTCAGCTCCTTTATTTAGTCATTTCTTGAGTTTTCTTTAGCCACTCTATATTCCAGAGAAATTTTCAGAGTCTCTTCTGACACGTTGGACTTTTCTTTCTTCCTTGAGTTTTAATGATTTTTTACTTTTTTCTTGTAGGAGGTCCTTCGTGTATTCCCATAACTCTTGTGGTCTTCAGTCGTTAGTGTTGAGTGTGTCAAATCTATTCTTGAGATGATCACCGAGTTCAGATAAGACATATTCAAGACTGTATTTTGGCTCTTGTTGACTTGTTTTAATTTTTTCCAGCTTCAACTGGGACTTGCATTTGAGCACTTGATGGTCTGTTCAGCAGTTGGCCTCTGACCTTGTTCTGACAGGTGATACTGAGATTTTTCATTGTGTCCTTCCACAAATGTAGTCAGTGTGATTTCTGTGTTTTCTGTCCAGTGAGGTCCACATGTATGGTCACCATTTATGCTGTTGAAAAAAAGATATTTACAATGAATAAGTCATTGGTCTTGCAAAAATCTACCACCAAAACCAAAACCCAGAAATGTTGACAATGAGTTGTTTCCGATCCATTGTGAGCCTATAGGAAAGGATAAAACTGCCCCACAGGGTTTCTAAGGAGCACCTGGTGAGATTCAAACTGCTGACCTTTAGGTTACCAGCCATAGCTCTTAACCACTATGCCAGTATGGTTTTGTTTTATCACTAAAGCCATATTTTCCAACTACTTATCCTTCTTATTTGTTTCTAGCTTTTTTTTATTCCAGTCACCAGTAGTTATCAACACATCTTGATTGCATGTTGAATTAACTTCAGACTGCAGAAACTGATAAAAGTCTTCAGTTTTTTCATTTTGCCCTTAGTTGTTCGTGAGTAAATTTGAATAATAGCCTTGTTAGATGGTCTTTCTTGTAGGCATATGGATATTATCCTATCATCCAGTGTTGTACTTCAAGATAGATCTTGAAATGTTCTTTTTAATGATGCCATTCACCTTCAGTTTGTCATTCTTGGCGTAGTAAGCCCTATGATTGTCTGATTCAGTAAGGCTAATGTCAGTACACTTCAGCTCAATAATGCCTAGAATATCAATCTTTATGTGCTCCATTTCATTTTTGATGACTTCCAGTTTTTCTAGATTCATACTGCTTACATTCCACATTCCTGTTATTAATGGAAGTTTGCAGCTGTTTCTTCTCATTTTTAGTGATGCCGTATTAGCAGATGAAGGTACTGAAAACTTGACTTCATTTGTGTCGTTAACGTCTACTCTTTTTTGAGGAAGTAGCTCTTTCCCATTCCTGTTTTGAGTGCCTTCTTGTCAAATGGGTTCAACTTCCAGCACTGTATCAGACAATATTCTGATGCTATGGTTCTCACCAGCCAGTTTTTAAGAAGTAGACTGCCAAGACCTTCTTCCTAGACTGAGTTTGGAAACTTCATTGCAATCTGTCTAAGAGCGACCCTTCCAGTATTTGAAATATCAGTGGTAAAGCTTCCAGTATCACAGCCACATGCAAGCTACCACAGTATGACAAACCAGCAGGTGAAAACTGAATGATACTCAACTATAATCAGTGTGATTTGTCATCATTGGACGTACAGAAGTTGTGCCTTAGGAGAAAATTACAAAGAAAAGGCTCCTTCTTAAGTTGATTGTCAAATGGAGGACAAATGTGTCAAGATCTAGACACCAGTTACCATAGAGTCATCTCCATCCAATGGTGACCCTATGTGCATCAAAGAAGAACTGTACTCCACAGAGTATTCAGATGCTTGTGCTTTAGAAGCAGGTAACCAAGCCTTCTCTTTTTCCTTCGTGGCACCTATCTGTATACTTGAATCCTCAATGCTCTTGGTTAACAGCTGAGCATATTATTCATTCACACCACCCAGAAACTCCAAAGATGTAGATAACAGTGCATAATTTGCACTGATGCTCTGCCTTTATGTAGGGTCAGCCATGTACCCATGTAAATAAGTGCAAGGCATTCATATCTTTTGTGGTAGCTACCTTGGGCCCATTTGTTTGTTTTTATCTTTGCTCTACCTTCAGAGCAGTGCATTCTGAGATGGAGAAGGAGTCCACTGTCAAGAAGAAAGGATTCTCTAATCTTCTTTGAAGGAAGCAATATAAAAGTACATTGGTACATATTAGATTTATAAGCAGATTCCCAATGCTGAAAAATATGATTTAAGTCAGGAGATGAGTCTGAAGAGATTGTTAGAGACTGAATCATAAGGGGTGTCTTAATCTATTAAAGAGTATTAATCAGTGAAGGAACACAATCAGATTTTCCTCCTAGAGAAGCAGCTCTGGCAGCCATGCAGGGGCTGGGGGACAAGGGAGGTGGAGTAAGACCAAAATGGAGCTAAGGAACAGCAAAACCAAACCCACTGCTGTCAAGTTGATTCTGACTCACAGTGACCCTACAGATCAGGGTCGAATTGCTCCATAGAGTTCACAAGGAATGCCTGGTGGATTTGCACTGCTCACCTTCTGGTTAGCAGATGTAGTACTTAACCATTATGGCACCAGGGTTTCCAAGGAACAATAGGTAGAAGATTTTTGTAATTTCCTCCCCCAAAGAGGAAGATTTGGAAGAAGACCATGGCAGTAAGGACAAAGGGATAGATAAATAATGCAAGGTAAATTATTTGCAGAACAGGATTTATGGGCTTTGTGGTTGTGGGAAGTGGGCAGAGACTGGGGCTAGTAGGGTAGTTTTCATCAGGATGAAGGGGAATGACCTCATGTGTGTCAGAGTGGAACTGTGCTCCATAGAGTTTTTGATGGCTGACTTTTTGGAAGTAGGTAGCCAGGCCTTTCTTCTGATTCATTTCTGTGCAGAATTAAACTGACATCTTTCAGTTAGTGGCCATACATGTTAATCTGAACTACCCTGGGATGGCTAAGTGCCACATCTGCTAGCTGGAAGGTCGGCAGTTTGAATTTACCAGGCGCTTCTTGAAAACTCTGTGGAGCAGTTCTACTCTGTCCCATTGAGTTGCTATGAGTCAGAATCAACTCCACAGCAGTGGGTTTTGGTTTGGGGATGACTTGAGTTGGAATCAATTCAAAGGCCACTGGTTTTAAGAGAATGCTAGGTTAGTGGAAATCTGCTTATTTCTATTTTTCCAACATGTGTAAGCTTTTTTGTTCTTTATTCAAATTAGTTGCTGTTCACAGACATATCCAAGCTAGTGACTATCATAACAAGAACTCAGAATACAGGAGGTAGAGACAATTTGGGAATCTGTATCTTGTTGAAATAGAGAGATTTGAGCAGGGGGTCCTTGATTTTATGGAGTAACAGTTCGAGAGTACATATATTGTGAATCATCAACATACATGAAGGTGAAGTGAGTGTAGATGAGGTCACTAAAAGAGACTGTGCAAAGTAAAGTAAGAAAAGAAGCAAAGAAAAAGAAGCAAGGAAACTGTCTGGGAAACAGTAATATTTTGGGAGTTGATGCTTATCAACTGGGATATGAAATGAATATGAGTCTTAGTGTATAGCAGGGATATCATCAGAATTTGACAATGAAATACAAGATATGATATGCTTAGTTTTGGTTGACATTAGTTATCACAAATAGTATAATCAGTAAGACTTAAGTAGGGAGCCATCGGCTCACAATGACCCTACAAAGTAGAGATGCCCTACAAGGTTTCCAAAGACAGAGTGGTGGATTTGAACTGCTGACCTTTTGGTTAGCAGCTGAACACTTAACCACTGCACCACCAGGACTCTGTACAATTGTTATGAGTAGGAATTGACTCAACCGCAACAATTTCTGGCTGGAGGGCTATGCTAAATGAGCACATGGTAAAACTCCTAAAAGATATTTCATAGGAAATAACAGCAACATTTCTATACTTACACAATACCAATAGGCTCCAAAGAAGAAGTAAGGAGACATTTAGGGGAAAGTTTGGATACAAAGAGTATGCTAAACTGAGCTTTGCTATTGTTTTCAAATTTTCACACACTGACTTCAGTGCATATTTTGACATACAGTCTTTAATTACGTTGTCCTTTCCCCAAAGTACTGTTAACCTTTGTCGTCAAGTCGATTATGACTCACAATGACTTCATAGAACAGAATGGAACTGCCATATGCTGTTTTCAAAAAGTGGCTGATGGACCTTCTTGGTTGGCAACTGAAGCTCTTAACCACTGAGCCACCAGGACTACCAGAGTGCTATAAACCCCAAACCAAACCTGGTGCCATTGAGTTGATTCTGACTCATAGTGACCCTACAGGACAGAGTAGAACTGTCCCACAGAGGTTCCAAAGAGCACCGAATGGATTTCAACTTCTGAGCTTCCGGTTAGCAGCCATAGCACTTAACTACTACGCTACCAGGGTTTCCCCCAGAGTGCTATAGGTTCTTAAATTTTATATCCCCTTAATGGATCAGAGCTAATGACAGCCAGAAATTTCACTACTAAGGCTGATTTATTTCATCAGCTTGCACAGGCAAGAAGTAGAGCTAAATTTGGTTGTGCCACAAACATGAACATCATCTGAGAAAAAGATGCTTCACTGCCAAATTTTATGGGTCCCCCAAAGATCATTCTGGTCTGTGGGGCTTTCCTTGCATGTCTCTAATCCCTCCACGAAACAAAACAAGCAAACCAAAGAGTCCATACAAACAAATAAATAAAAGGGAAATCTGCTCCTTTCTTTTTTTCCAATATGTATAATTTTTTTGGTTCTTTGTTGGCAGCTATTTGGTCTTCTGAGACATGATTCTGGATGATATCCAGAAACAAGTTTAGTGCCTGAGGAGGAACATTGTGAAATCAGTAAGAAAGCAACCGTGCTGATCCAAATGAGCAAAATGCTTCTTTGGTGGGTGGGTGCTCTAAGCAAAATTGGTTAAAGAAACCCGAGTGTTCACCTCTCACTTGACTCAGATACAGATAAATGCCATTTCTACTGACTCCTGGATCCTGAGCACCATCATGTGCAGAAGCCACGTTGGGTGGAACTGCTGCTTTACTATGGGGCTGCTCACTCATTTCCTTTGACACATGCTCTTATTTTGCCGTGAACACTAAGTGACCCCAGACATATTTTTTTCTAAAATTGTAGTGGCAGGGGACTTGAAAAAATTGAAACTCATGAGACAACTATCTCTTCTGGCTCCTAAAAAGGCTGCTTCTTAACTGCCCCAAGACAGGCAAATGATGGTACTGATCCCATTTCTCAGGAATGATAAATGGATTGCTTCAGCAATGTGTGCAGGAACAGACAACTAGCTAAGAACACTGTCGCCACTTTATTTTTGCCTTATATGTTTATTGTGGATTCAACCAGTTAAGTGCTGGGCTAAATTAGGGTTCAAGACATCACTTATTTGTTAATATTGCAAAGATTTCAAATATAAGATCACTAAAGACCTCCTATGCCCTTTGAACATCTTTTCCTCTCCACTCGTTTCCGTGTAAATTAAGTGTTTCTTACATTGTACTGTAAATGGTGCCAGATTATCAATTTTTCTCCTGAACAAAGTTTGGATGCTTTCCTTACAATTTCCTTGTAATATAATTATGATACTGTGAAGGAAATAAGTCATAAGGACACATTAAAAAAATTATTGGCAAAGATGTCTGCTTGATTCTGGAAGGAATCAAGGCTTAGAGCTTAAGGGACGGAAAAACTACATTTCTTATTTGGTCCTCTAGACAGAGAAGGTTTACTTATTACCTGTAAAAGAGTAACACAAAATTCACCATCTCTCGAAAAAGTTTAAGTAAAACTTCTTTGGGTGGACAGGGAGACTGGAGAGAGATAATAAAAGTGCTTAGGAATTTTTGTTGTTATTTATTTATCTATTGATTTATACCGCACACTTTTTTTTTCCAAAAAGGATTTAAGAGAGCATGTCTACAGGATCCACACTTTGCTACAGAAAAGTTCAAGGTATACTACATATGATTTGTGACTCTGAACTAGAATACAAACTTTTCAGAATGAAAAAAAAAGGTTATTTGCTTTTATTTATTTATCCACTCATTTATTTATATTTATTTCTTATGTTATTTGGACAATCTTAAGTACAAGATTGAGATGGGCCTTGAGTCACTGCATGTGCAAAATGAAATGTGTTGTCATCATCACTTTGCCCAGAAATCACGTGAATTATTCTTTACAACCAAAGAAAAAATTGTCTCTGCATTCATCAGCTTAATTGTTCCACTAGATCCTCGTCTCCTGAATCTGGCCAATCATGAAGCCATCAGGGCCACCTAACAACATAAATATTTCCAGGCTGTGTCCTTAGGCTTTTAATTCAGTGGGTACAGGAGATGAAGATGGGAACATGAACTCTTCTTGGGCCCAGCCCACATCTTGTTTACTTTGGTGTCTAGTGCCTGGCGTAATGCTGGGCACACAGAAAGTGCTCAATAAGTATTGCTAAACAGAAAAGAAGGCATCTCCAACACAGCCTTTCGGGAAGGGTTCCCTTCTTGTTGCAGTCCTAGCTTCATCACTATCCATTCTCTTCAATTTCTGATGAATTTCGCTTACAGTGTAAACATTTCTGTCCGCTTACCATGTTTTAGCATTCTCCTGCCACTTGGATCAAAAATGTCAGTACCAATAGAAGACTGATTTCCCAGCAGGATATTACTCACTACATTTTGGCCTTCAGTTTGAGGATCTTTATGCAGCAAACAATGTCTACGGAGCGGAGTGCCAATCCATCTTAACATTATAGTTTGTGTTTATGTAATGTCTTTCTCTCGAGGCTGAAATCCTTCTCCAGACATTATGCGGCAAGTACAACCTATTCATCCTCTGTAGGTGTGTGTGTTGTCTTAAGGATGCCTTACACATTAATCTGCTTGATTGGACCACCAAGACTTTAGCGACAATGATTCTTCCATCTGGCTCCTGGGCCTCAGGGTGCCTGAAAAAGGTGTGTCCCAACAAGCAAAGGCATCTCTCTTCAGATAGGCAATAGTCTGGTAGTTTATAAGTAGGAGTTACCTCGGCAGGTAGACCGATAGAGCTCCAGCACAGACAACGGGCAGAGCGTCTTGGTGGCAGGCTATGGTCAGTGCTAGCAGCCTGTGGCAGACTGACCTGAATGTCAGATGGGAAGACAAAAAGAATCTAATCCAACAGGTCGGAAGCGACAGTTGATAGAAAGCACAGTTAAAATTTGGCATGCTTAAGAGGTTTCCCTGAGGTCATGGCAGAATCATGGGTAGAAATGAACTTTGACCTAAAATCCAGTCACCAGACCACATCCTGTGAAGGGAATACTCAATATCCCCAAAGGTCTAATTGGTGAACTTGGCTAGGATGTGATTTGACATGTCACTGTGTTGTCTGGGCAAAACTAATCGTCTTTTGAGAGTTTTTTTTTTTTTTTCCTCATTGAGCTTTAGAATCTAGCAGGAAAATTCCTGAGGTTATTCATCTCATTGTTTCTGGGAATACATATGTGGGAGAACACTTCTTAGTCAATGTAAATTTCCACAGACAGCTCTCAAGCAGTGCAGCTTTTCCTAGAAGTACAAGACAAGGCATGTATTTCTATACTCCTGGTTGATAATCAATACCAACTAACATCAGATAATATCACAACTAATTTCTCTTCATTTGTGGTTTAACTTTTGCATATTGTAAGAAGACAAGTATGGATCACACGTATTCAGCTCTATAACAGGTTCCCAGTATTTGCTAATCTCTCAAGTAACTTGAAAATTTCCCAACTGGCTTCTAGCCAATGGTCCCTGTAGGCAGTCTGAAGGATTTATGGAAACCCAATGTGTGTGGATTACTTCCAGAGTCTTTGAACCCCAGCAATGATAAGTATTTTACATAGTAAAGATGTCTGTGGAGATGCCACAGTAAAGATGTGTCAGTGAGGTACCTGTCCCTCTTCTCTTAACTCTTTCTTTTCCCTAGATGTAAAGCCTACTCATTATGGCGACTGAGATCGTTAACCCTCTGTTAAAGCTGTGGCTGATACAGGCAGAATTAGCTTTTTCAGAAATAGTTGATAATCCCCCCAGAAACAGAAATTTAATGATGTAATCACTAAAGAGGCCTTTTCTAGAATGGAGAAGAGAGTCTCATTTTCAGTACAAGTGGAAAGTCAACAGATGCAACAAAGAATACTCAACTAACAATGCCATTCACCACCTTGACTCTGTATATGATACTGACATTGTGCAAGCTAATAGTCTTCCCCTTGGTCTCTGGTAAGCCTAGGAAAAGCCTATGAAGTTATTGAACCTGTATTTGTTAAGTATTTACTAAGAGCAGGAGGTTTATTCCTTACCACAGATCTATGGGGTGAATATTTTACCACTATTTTACTTCCAAACCAAAGCAAAAGGGTGGGGGTGGGGTGGGGAGCTAAGCCTGAGAAATCACATGGTCACTAAGCAGTAGTACTCGTCCTTCAATCCATGTTTCTGGCCTGTTTCAAAACTCAAGTAGTGTACTATCTGATAGGAGGTTGGGGAAACAGACGGAGTCAACGGACTTTCATTTTTGGCTTGACTTCCCAGCCAAGAGTGAGGACTTAGGAAATTATTTTCTTCTTTGAAGCACCTTTCTCCACCTGCAAACTACTTGCTGTCATTTTACTCCACAGATAAATTTGTGAAGTCCTATTTATACTCTCAGTCCCTGGGTAGCACAAATGGTTTATGCCTTGACTTCTAACCTAAAAGTCAGCAGTTCAAACTCACTTAGTGGCACTGTGGAAGAAAGGCTCAGCGGTCTGATTCTTCCAGATGAAAGCCAAGAAAACTCTGTGGAGCAGCTCTACCCCTCTGTTATACACGGGGTCATCGTGAATTAGGATTCGCTTGATGGCAACAGGTTTGGGGCTTTATTTACACTTTAATACCAAAGTTTTATCTGCAAGGAGAGAACTAAGGATGACAGAGAAACTCAGAGCACTAGTATGTAGTCACAGAAACAAGGACCCAGATGTTTAACTCACAGGATACTCTCTAAAAGTGAGGTTCTAGCTAAAGATCCAACTATGCCTTGCACATTGTCTCATGAACTTCTGTGTTTAGTGGTTGGTGGTGTTCTGAGGTTCACTCAGTCTCTGTAGCCCTTAGAAAGCTTCCAGGCTGTCTCCAGGCGGTAAAACAGAGAGTTCAAGCTTTCTGTTGTTGTTGTTAGGTGTTATTGAGGGTGTTCTAACTCATAGCAACCCTCTGTACGAGAGAACAAAACATGGCACAGTCCTGTGTCATCCTCACAATTGTCGCCATGCTTGAGCCTATTGTTGCAGCCGCAGCATCAGCACAGCTCCCTGACAGTCTTCCTCTTTGTCCCTGATCGTTTGCTTTACCAAACATATGTCCTTCTCCAGGGACTGACCCCTCCTCAGAACATGTCTGGTTTAATAATTGCCAGGGGTTGCTTTGAAAGCTTTCTAAACGACAGTGTTTTGAGACCTAGTCTTAGTTTGTTTGAAAATTTAAGATGTCACCTTTGAATAAATGTATGATCTGAAAATATACTTTATAAAAAGTGAATAAGAAAAGTTACTATATAAGCCATCTTCTCTGAAAAAAAGTAAGTTTTATTTTTCATTTTATTTGGGCCATTTTCTAAGTGCATCCAAAATAAGATTTCATTTTTTTCTTCCACACAGCATTAGTAGACAATACCTGTCTTCTGTAGAATACCACAGAAGCAAGGGTCCTGTGGAGTTTGCCAGAATATTTGCATTTTTTTCCTTTGTCTTGACTTTCCATTACCTAGCCAAGCTAAACACCTGACCTTTCTGAGTTTCATTGTCATTATTTGTACATGAGAGAATTGAGCTATGCAAGATCTTACGTTCTCTGGAAGGTCTGAAATTTTATGGTTGGACGGTTTGACTTCTGGTTCCTCATTAAAAAATAATCGTTAAACTAATGGTTTCCCTAAAGAATTATAATGTATCAAATATACTATTACTGATAATAATTCCTTGTTATCTGTCTTCTAGAATGGTATGAATTCATTTGCCATTGGAAAGAGCTTAGGTACCATAACATTACATATACATTTTTATTTAAGGGTTAAACTGTGTGGTTTCAAGTGTTTTAAAAAGAATCAAGTGTTATGCATTAAGCTGTTTAACTCAGACAAAGAAATGAGGAATACAGGAGGTGCAGGAAGCTGAGAGTAGTTCTAATTTTGCTCAAGAAACAACATTTTATTTCCCAGTATAATTTTAGCACTGGAATTGTTATCATGTCTTTGTTCCCCTCCTTTTTCCCTTGCTGGCCAGATAAGCAGACATGCTGTTTTACATAGCAAGGGTGTTGACCAGGTTTGAAAAGAAAACCAATCTGATTTTTGAACAGATTGTTTTTCATGGGTCAGCACTTTTGTTACTACAACAGATCGTGACTGATTAAGACAAATGGCTGTTGGATAACTTGAAGGAAGGAGATGTTCATTCAGTGAGGACTATAGAGGGCAGTAATTCTGTGCTTTGAGAGCTGCCACAAGTCTCCAGCCACAGAACACAAACAACTCTAGGTTTAGAGAGCCAGACTTGGCAAAACCAGGTCTCGTCTGGAAAGCTTTCTCTTACACTGCAGCACATCAGATGCTTCCTTGAAAAGACAGAATCCTGGTGATACCCTGATTAGTCATGCTGAAGATACAAAAGAGACATGATAAAAGGCCACATGTGATCCTGGATTGATTTTTGGACTGGCAAAGAAATAGTATAAAGAACATCATGAGGACAATTGGTGAAATTGGATTTTGGACTGTAGATTAGATAACAAAATTATATGAACATTAAATTTCCTGATTTTAATAATTATACTGTGGTTATATAAGAGAACACCTTTGTTCTTAGGAAATACACTGGAAGTATTTAGGAGGAAAGGGTACAATGTATGCAATTTATTCCTAAAAAATTCATAAGTATACTCACAAAAGCACAGACACAGAAAGGTAGTAAATGATAGTAACTTTTCTTCCAACTGTTTGTAAGTGGGAAAATAAAAGGTTACCAGAGAGAGAGAGAGACACCCCCATCAATAAAACAAATCAGTTGCCCTGTTTGCAGAATTGGGAAGAAACATTAACCAGTAACAAGTTAATCTCATTCCATTTGGCCAGAGCAAGCAAGCTGGTGAACTTCTAAACTAGAAATTCGAGGATTTAGCTGAAAATCAAAACCCTGAGCTTATTGGTTCCGTGAAACCATAAGCCTCTCTCTCTCTCCTTACTCTACGCTGCAACCTGTTCTTTGATATCATTACCCTTTGTCCTGGATCAGTCTGGGTAAGAGCTGGAGTTAATCAGTTCCACTCCTTCAGAACTGGCCTAAGTCAGACAAAATATGTGTAAAATCTCAGCAGGAATTGGGGAAAACTTCATTCAGTCTTTTCAAGCCAGTGGGCTCTTTTTTTTGTGAGCAAAGGTCTGTGGATTAAATTTCGCTTCTCTCCCACTCTGGCCTAGTCTCGTCTCCCTTCGCTCACTGTAAATCCTAGCTTCTGTGAAGGCTTTTTTTTTTTTTGGTATGCCCAATTTCATCCATCCTAATGCAGAAACAATGTTGCACAATCAGTGCTGCACAGTTTGTTGGCCTTCTACAGGTCAAATTAGCATTGACGCATCTAAGCCTACTTTCCCTAAGACACACGCACGTTGTAGGGAGAAGTCATGGGCTGCTGTGGACAACACGTTAGAGTCTTTCACTTTAAAGGGATTGTTTTTACATATGGATTTTCATTGCTCCTGGAGTATTAACAACATAAAGCTAGAGATGCCAGTCTCGTTATTTGCAACTCCCACCCAAACAGGGTAGCTTTGATCTCATCTGGAGTTCATATTCTGGGAGTCTTGGGGAATAAAAGTCATTTCTTGCTACTTCATGGCTGTAAAAGCACATCTGATTTGGGAGCTTCATTTAAACTGCCTGTGAAGTAGTGGCCTCTTGGAAGGAATTTTCTTAGCTGTGACATTCCTGACAAAGAAAGTTCAGAGAACGCCAGCCTTGGAAACAAGACCCACATCAGAGGTGTAAGGCTGAAGGAGCTTGGAAGGGTACTTGTGCCTTCAGGGTGTCCCATCTCAGCCTCTGGGTACTCGTCTGGGCAGGTAAAGCTTTAGTTGACACCTTCAGAAGGAACAGACAGGGAGAAACTTGTAGTCATTTTTCTTGGCAGAGGCCACAATCCAGCCCAAAGTTAATTATGTCTGAGAAGAAGAATAGTGTCTGGGTACCTGCAATTTTCAATTTGGTATCTCATTTTCCAGTGCCAAGTATTCTATCAAGCCATTCACCTGTGGCTTCACAAAGTCTCTTCTGAGTTTCGCAAAAGACAAAGAGAATACTGAGTTTATAAAACTCTTTTCTTATATAATGGTCACTGCTTGCAGAGAACTTAATATGCACCAGTGCTGATGAAGTACTGTACACATCCTTTCCTTCACTCTTCCTAATGACCCTAGGAAGAAGGTATCATTACTTCTTTCCCTTAACAGTTACGAGAAGTGGGTTTCGAGAACTTCTTGTCGCACATCACAGGGCTAAATACTATTGAACTGATGCTTGAAATCAAGCCTACCAGACTGAGAGGTTCAAAACTTTGTATAAAATTCTGTCTAGGGATGTAGGTATTCTTTTAATATTTATATGAGTTAGAGAGTGGGCATTACTAGTTCTTGATTTCATAGTCAGACCTAACTGAGGGCTATTTCCCCCACACTGAAGATTCATTAGCACTAACCTCAGATACGCTGTTCTTTGTCCTACTTAAATTTTCTCCTTTTCATATTAATAAGTGACATTGACAATGTATTGTCCTTGGAAATGCTCTGACTTAAGTATTAGGAAAGGCTGATAAAAATACTGTCAAAAGTGTGTAACTTGCTGATTCCTTTCCCACAAACCAAATACATGCTCTAGTCTCTCATCTAAAACAAAACAAAAGGAAACAAGGTAAACAAACAAAAAAGAAAACAAATAAAATCATCTCTCTCAGCCTTGCCCTCTCCTCCAGATCTGCCCCATTTGTCTCTTTCCTTTAGCAATCATGCTTCTTGGAAGAAAGTATTGACAATTACAGTTCCCATTTTTCTGGCATCCAGTTCGTTCTTAAAACTACTGTAATCTGTCTCTTATATGCCTCTCCCTCTTGCTGAGTTGGATCCGACTCAACGGCACTTAGCAGCTTTACTTAGCTTCTTGCACCAAACTGCTCCAGAAAGGCCATCAATGACCACTTGGTTGTCCAATCCAGTAAACTATTTCCCCCCCCAACATTTTATTATAAATGTTTTCAATTATACATCAGGTTGAAAGCATTATACCATGAGTATTCATACATCCAACTTTGGAACTCCAGGTAATATTTTATTACATTTTCTTTACCTATCCTTCCCTCCATCCACCCAGTAATCTTTTTTTTAATTGCAATTTGAAGTTGCAAACCTAAGTATACACCACTCCTAAGCACTGTAACATGAATATTATTGACTAGAGTTCAATGCATTCTTAACAGTGTTTGTCACAACTCAGTGCTAAAGCTCCCAAATCCAGCCTTATCCTCTCCTGACTCTTGTATCCAGTCGCTTAATGAGCAGCCAGACAGCAGTCTTCTTACAGTTTTCTTTTTTTTACGTTTCTTCTTTACCTTGTGTCCATTCCCTTCCAATGTATTTTTTATCTCTTTTTCCTCCCACTCTTTAGAAGTTGATGTGTTTGATTTCTCTAGATTTCACTGTGTTCTCTTCTACCTTTTTCATTTCTCTGTATTTTAGGTTTGGTTCCCTAAGAAACAGATTATAAGATGGAGATTTGCATGTAGGAGTGCTCTTAGAAATAACACAGAGTGAAAGTAGTAGGTTGCATTTATTATAGAGATCACAGGTTGTTCTATATAGAGCCTCCCAGCTTGGACAGCTCTTCAGGATTGTTCCAAATCAAGGCTAGTCAGCTAGGCCTTCTCCTTTCACATCAACCAGGAATAAGAAGTTCACTGATCACCTAGGGGTCTTTCTGCTGAAGCTCATGTGGTGTTATGCTAAACTAAAACCCAGACTTTGAGAAATGCACTTTCTTTGAATTGTCGTGTCCTTTGGAAACCCTGGTGGCATCGTGGTTAAGTGCTATGACTGCTAACCAAAAGATAAGCAATTCAAATCAGCCAGGCACTCCTTGGAAATTCTATGGGGCAGATCTACTCTGTCACATAGGGTTGCTATGAGTCAGCCTTGACTTAACGGCAGTGGGCTTGGTTTTGGTTTGGGTGGGTTGCACTGGGTAAGGTGCTGTACTATCTCTGAGAATTATCATTCACTTAAATGTGTGCATGTGGATGCATATGAGTGCATGGGAGGGCAAAGAACTTTGTTTATTCCTTTGACTCTGGTTTCTGAAAATAATCTGAGCAATCAAGATGCCTGGCAAGCTAACTCAGGAAGTGAGAAGCCAAATACAGCCATGAATATTAATCAGCTGGGTCAGTCATAACTACACGTTAAGGCCTAAATCATGCATATTCATTAAGGTCCCAATGACTAGGGGATCCAGGACCCCTCTTTGAGCCCTTTTGGATTGGTGAGAACATCCATGCAGAAAAGAGGTGTCACAAATCCCTGGAGAAAATCGAGGCCCCATGTCAGGAACTCTCCCAAGCTTTGCCTGAGGAGTCTCTATGCTTATATCCTTTGTGGTTTAATAAATGGACAACACATCATAAGTATGAGAAACATCCTCTGTGAATTCTGTGAGCCATATTAGAGAATCAACCAACTCAAAGGGGCAATATGCCAGCAGGGGCTAACAGGTGACAGGGAAAGGCTGCACGAGCACTCAGTGGAGGAGGATAGAGCCCTTCTATCTTGTGACTTAGTGCCTGGGTATGAGAGAGAGACAGAGGGAAAGAGAGAAAGAGAAAGGCCAACTTGTATAAAGTACATGGAATTGTGCAGACTCCTGAACCTACAGCTACTCCTGATGACCTGGTTTCAGGTGGCCAGAAATATTTTGACCTGCCTCAGGATAGCCAGGCATGAGGTCTGACTTAACTCTGGGTGATTAGGATCAGACAGATGAATTACCACTGAAGAGCCTGGCTACGAGTAGAAACATGAAAATATGAAGCCTGGATCCACTTCCATCTAGGAACTGGATTAATGCTGATCCTCGCTATGTAGTTAGTGATAATGGCAGGATTTGCCTACCTTGACATTTTTATAGTGTCTCAGTGTATGTGTGTTCTATCCAGAGTTACAGTAGGAAATTAGAAGAATTCAAGAAAAATTAAGGGGAGGAGACATATCTTTATTGCTTACTAGAAGTTCTGCCGTGTGCTTGGACTGGGACACGGGTTGTCACATATACTTTACAGGATGTGTGTTGCAAAACTCAAAGAGTTGACTTTCATTTCATAATGAAACCATTACTGCTGATTCAACTATATGTTTTCTTCAAGTTTTTATTTATTTTTTTGTTATGATTGAGTGAAAATGTACATTCCCATATAAATTTGCATGCCCACCTATATGCAGCTTCTACTGCTCTCCCTGCCCAGTGACAGCACACTCTTCCTCTCTGCTCCATGCATGTCTTATCCTCCAGACAATCTCCTTTCCCCTCCTCTCCACCAACTCCCCACCTCCAGTAAGAGGTCAGCAGGACAACATCCTATGGACGCATAGAACCATAAAGTGCACACATGATATGATCACTCTGTGTCACCAAGTCTAATCCATTCCTGTCCAAAGAGTTGACCTCCATTATGGTTTATGGACAGGGGCAGCATCAGGGCCAGGGGACATGCTCCCAGGGGAACTCCAAGGCCCCTGGACTATCAATTGCGGTCTTTTAGTGGAATCTCAGGGTGTACCCCTTTTTATTCTTGTGTTGCCAGTGAGACTCAACTTTGCGAGCTCCATCATGGCTATCACTGGTGGTGGCTGGGCACCTTCTGGTCACAAGTCGATGTAGTCACCCACTCACGTGGGTCTCTCTGTCTTCTGGGTTATCTTTCTCCCATGTTTTTTTGGTCCTTGGTGATCATCCATTTCTGCTGACTTGGGACCATTTGCTGTACCCTCAGATGGCAGCTTGGCAGCTGTTAAGACCCCAGATACCACTCACCAATGTGGGGTGCAGAAGACTCTCTTAGCAAAGCACTAGTCGTACCAATTTAGCCTCAATTTCTCCTGAGACTATGGTCCCTGGCTTCCCACCCTAGCTACTCTGTCCTTGCAATACTGGGTTAAGATGGGAGGAGTAATCATGTTATGTTGAAGTCCAGTTAATATTGATCTTCTTTCTAATGTGTGCTGTAACAGATTTCACCCAACCAAATTTCTATCAACTGTCTAATCTAAAGTCTCCCCTGCCACCCTCCCTCCCTCTACACCCTTGCAGCTGTCAGAGTCTTTTCTTCTATGCATGAGTCTTTCTTCAAGTTCTTATTGTAGGGGTCTCACACAATATTTGTCCTTTTGTTGCTGACTGCTTTCACTCAGCATAATGCCTTCCAGTTGAAACCAGGTTATGAGATATTTCCTAAAATCATCGTTTTTCTTTATCAATGCATAGTGTTCCATTGATTATATATACCATAATTTACCTATCCATTCCTCTGTTGCTGGGCATCTAGGTTGATTCCATCTTTTTGCTATTGTGGACTGTACTGCAATAAACAATTGTGTGCATGTATCAGTTGGTATGAATGGCCTTGACTCTGTAGGATATATTCCAAGCAGTGGAATCACTGGCTCAAATAGTATGTCTAGATCCAGCTTTTTAAGGAAGCACCAGTTTGCTTTCCAAAGAGGTTGAACCATTTTGTGATCCCACCAACAATGTAAGAGAGTTCCAACTTCTCCACAGCCTCCCCAGAATTTGTTGTTTGAATTTTTTGGATCATGGCCAGCCTTGTTGGAGGGAGGTGATGTCTCATTGTAGTTTTGATCTGAATTTCTTTAATAGCTAACGATCATGACCATGTCTGCGTGTGTTTTTCAGCTGTCTGGATCTCTTATTTAGAGAAATGTCTGTCCATCTCCTTTGCCCATTGCTTAGTTGCATGATTTATCTTTTTCTTATTGATATTTTGTAGTACCTTATAGATTATGGAGATCAGGAGTCAGTCTGACATATAGTTGCCAAATATTTTTTCCCATTCTGTAAGTGGCTCCAAGCTTGTTTGTTTGTTTGTTTGTTTTAATGAGATAAGTCTGTATTCTTGGAATTTATCTTCTACTTCTGCTCATTTTTGTTCTCACAGTTTTTTTTTGAAAAGCTTTTTATATCTTTACTGACATCTGCTGAAAAATGCCCAAGAAAATTTGCTTCTCACAGATTTTGTTTTGTTTATTTGTTCCACTGGTTGGTGAGAGAGGAAATTTCTGACTGTACTTGTAGATTTGTCTATTTCTTCTTTTGTGTTCTATTTTTTTTTTTTTTTTTTTTTGCTTCTTGTTTTTTCAGATGCAGGTTTTAAATGTGTACACATTTAGGATCGTTATGTCTTATGAACTCTTTGATATTATAAGATGTTCATTTCTGATTCTTGTTTTGAAGTTTACTTTTCCTAATATTCATATAAACATTTCAGCTTTCTGTAGCCTAGGGTTTGTGTCATATACGTTTTCCCACTCTTTTGCTTTTAACTCAGCTTTTATATATAACACAGATTTCTTAGAAACAATATATAGTTAGGTTTTACTTTTTCATACAGTCTAAAAATCTCTAGCTTTTATACAGATTGCTTAGACCATTTACATTTATTGTAATTATTGTTAGGTTGTTATTAGGTGCCACCAAAGTGGTACAGCCTCATAGCAATCCCTGGTACAACGGAATGAAACATTGCCTGAGCCATCCTCACAATTGCTACAACAACTGTGTCAACCTGTCTAATTGAGAGTCTTCCTCTTTTTCATTGACCCTGCACTGTAGCAAGCACGATATCCTTTTCCACAGATCCATTCTGGTAACATGTCCTAAGTACATGAGGTATAGTCTTTCTATCCTAGCCGCCAAAGAACATTCTGGCGGTACCTCTTCCAAAACAGATTTGTTTGTTCTCTTGGCAGCCCATGGTATATTCAGTATTCTTCCCCAACACCATAACTCTAAGGTAGTGATTTTTCTTAGATCTTCCTTATCCATCATCCACCTTTCACATGCATATGAGGCAACTGAAAACATCATGGCTTTGATCAGGTACACGTTAGTTTTTAAGGTAACATCTTCAGTTTTTAACACTTTGAAGAAGTCTTTTATGTCAGATCTGCTCAATGCAATGTACTTGATTTCTTAACTGCTGCTTCCATGTATATTGATTGTAGATGCAAGGAAAATAAAATCCTCGTCAGCTTCAATATTGTTTTCATGTATCATCATATTGTTTATTGGTCCAGTTGTAAGGATTTTTGCTTTCTTTTTTTTAAGGTAAAGTGCATGCTGAAGGCTGCAATCTTCCATTTTCAATAGTAAGTGGTTCAAGTCCTCTTCACTTGCTGCAAGCAAGGTTGTGTTATATGAATAACTCAGGTGGTTAATGATCTTCATTTAGTCCTTTTGCCCCATTCTTCTTCATATAGCCCAGCTTCTCCAGTTGTTTGATCAGTGCAGATTAAATAGGCATGGTGAAAGAATCAAACCTTGAAGCACATTTTTTTTTTCTACTTTAAAAGATGAAGTTTTCCCTTGATCTGTTCAAAAGGCTGCCTCTTGATCTATGTGCAGATTCCTCTCAAGCAAGATTAAGTGTTCTGGAATTCTCATTCTTCACAATGTCATGCATAATTTGTTATGATCCTCACAGTCAAATGCCTTTGCATAGTCAATAAAACACAGGTAAGCATCTTTGTGATATTCTCTGCATTCAGCCAGAATTGATTTGACATCAGCAGTGATGTCACTATTCCAAGTCCTGTTCTAAATCTACTTTGCTTTTCTGACAGTTTCCAATTGATGTATTGCTACAGCTACTGTTGAAGGATTTTCAGCAAAATTTTACTTGCCTGTGAAATTAAAGATATTGTGTGATAATTTCTGCATTTAGTTGGATAATGTTTCTTTGGAATATGCATAAGTATTGATCTGTCCCAGACAGTTGACTATGTCTTCCAAATTACTTGGCATAGATAAGTAAGTATGTGAGTACTTCCAGTGCTGCATCCATTTATTGAAACATCTCAATTGGTATTCCATCAACTTGTGGAAATCTGTTCTGCACCACCGCCTGTCAAAAAAACAAAAAAACTTCAGTGTAGTTTGGGCATCTTCCCTCGATTCCATTTGTCCCAATTCATATGCTACCTCTTGATATGACTGAACATTGACAAATTCTTTTGGTATAGTGACTCTGTCTTTTCTTTCCATCTTCTTTAGATGCTTCCTGCATCATTTAACAGTTTTGCTGTATTGTCATTTGCAATACCAAGCTTGAATATTTCCTTCAGTTCTTTCTGCTTCACAAATGCTGAGCATATTCTTTCCTTTTGGTTTTCTAACTTTAGGCCTTTGCACATATCATTATAGTACTTCATTTTGTCTTTTCCAACCGCCATTTGAAATCTTCTGTTCAGTCCTTTTATTTCATTATTTTTCCTTTTGCTGTATCTACTCAACATTCAAGAGGCAAACTCTACATTGTTTTCCTACATCCTTTTTGGTCTTTTTCTTTTTTTCCTGTATTTTTAATGAACTCTTGCTTTCTTCATGTATGATGCCCTTGATATTGTTCTACAACTCGTCTGGTCTTTGGTCATTGATGTACAATGGGCTAAATTTATTCCTGAGATGGTCTCTAAATTCAGGTGGTATATACTCAAGGTCCTACTTTGCTTGTCCTGGACTTGTTCTAATTTTCTTCAGCTTCAGGCTGAGCTTGTATATGAGCAATTGATGGTCAGTTCTACAGTTGGCCCCTGGCCTTCTTTTCCCTGGTAATATTTAGGTTTCCCATAGTCTTTTTCTCCAGATACAGTTGATTTGATTCCAGTGTATTCCATGTGATGAGGTCCATGTGTATAGTTGTTGTTTATGTTGTTAAAAAAGATATTTGCAATGAAGAAGTCATTGGTCTTGCACACTTTATCATGTGATCTAATGCATTTTTTTCTGTCACCAAGGCCATGCTTTACAACTACCAATTTTTCTTCTTTGTTTCTAAGTTTTGCATTCCAGCTATTGATAATTATCATTGCATCTTGACAGCATGTTTTAACAATTTCAACGGCAGAAATTGATACAAACCTTAAATTTCTTCATCTTTGGTCTTAGTGGTTAGTGTATTAATTTGAATAACAGTTGCATTAAGTGGTCTTCCTTACAGGCATGCAGATATTATTCTGTCACTGACAGTGTTGTGCTTCAGGATAGATCTCCAGTAGACAGTGAATGCAATGTCATTCCTTTTCAAGGTGTCATTCCGGGCATAGTATATCATACAACGAAATAAATGAACAGATTCAAAATGGTGAATTCCAGATCATCTGGTTCATTGATTCCTAGGCTATCAATTTATGCATTCTACTTCATTTTTGATTATTTATAATTTTTTTATATTCATGCTTCTTACATTCCACATTCTGGTTATTAATGGATGCTTACAGTCATTTCTTCTTAATTTGAGTTGTGCCACATCAGTAAATGATTACTGTTATGTCTGGATTCAAATTTACCATCTTTTCAATATGTCTTCTATTTGTTCCACACAATGTTTGCTCCTAATTTCGTCTTTTCTTGAATTCTTTTTGATTAACTGAGTATTTTTTATGATTCCATTTCCTCTCCAGTATTGATTTATTGACAATATTTCTTTCACTTGTATTGTTGGTGGTTGCAGTAGGATTTACAGTATACATCTTTAACCTACCACAATTCACCTTCAAATAATGTCATACCACTTCAATGTTTAGTTCAAGAACATTACAACAAAATGTGCTCATTTCTATCTCTCATCTTTTGTTGTATCTTAAATACATTATCTGCCTCCAAACTCATCTCTGTTATTATTTAAGTTTTAAATTTTGATGAAACCATATGTAGTCCACTTGTGTCCACATAGCTCTTTATGTCTGTAAGATTGTTGTACTGTGGAGGCTTGTGTGTTGCTGTGACACTGGAAGCTATGCCACTAGTATTTCAAACACTAGCAAGATTACCCATGGAGGACAAGTTTCAGTAAGAACTCCAGTGTGAGATAGACCAGGAAGAAAGATTTGATGTTCTACTTATGAAAAACAAAACAAAACAAAAGACTAGTGAAAACCTTATGAACAAATATGGGACATTGCTATAGTGCCTAATGACGAGCTCCTCAGGTTGGAAGGCATCTAAACTACAACTGGGCAAGAGTTGCCTCTCAAAGCACAATAGATCTAATGACATGGATGGAGGTACCTTCATCTGTTGAGCTGGGATGATTCAAAAAGAGAAGAAACAGCTTTAGACATCCTTAAATAAATGGAATATGATATGTATAAAGCATTAATCTTGGCTACTTGGAAGTCATCAAAAATGAAAGGGATCACATAAACATCAAAATCCTAGGCATTAGTGAACTTAAATGGACTCCTATAGGCCACTTTGAATGGGACAGTCATATGATCTACTTTTCAGAGAATGGCAAACTGAAGAGGAATAGGGTTAAAATGATTGTCAAAAGGAGTGTTTCAAGATCTCTCTTGAAGTAGAATGCTGTCAGTGTTATTATAATATCCTTATGCCTTTGAGGAAGATGAGTTAATATGACTATTATTTAACTTTATCCACCAACCAGTAATGCCAAAGATGAAGAAGTTATAGATTTTACCAAGCTCATCAGTTTGAAATTGATCAGACAAGCTGTCAAGTTGCACTGATAATTACTTGTAATTGGAATTTGAAAGTTAGAAAAAAGAACAAGTATCAGTCATTAGAAAACAGGTGTTGGCAATAGAAAATATAGTAGAGATAGCATGGTATAATTGTGCAAGACCAATGACTTCTTCATGGCAAATACCTTTTTTGAACAACATAAGCAGCAGCTATACAAGTGGACTTCAATAGCTAGAAAAGACAGGAATCAAAAGGACTATGTATCTCGAAAGACAAAGTGCAAAGTCTCAATAAAACCAGACAGAGTGGGTCCAGGGCAGACAGTGGAACAGACCATCATTTTTAGCTCATACGTAAGCTGAAGTTAAAGAAAATTAGAACAAATCAATAAGAACCAGAAAAAACATTGAATAAATTCCATCTCAGGAATAAATTTGATGTATTGAAGACTAACAATGGAAGACCAGTTGAGTTGTAGGATAACATCATACATGAAGCAAGCAAAGGAAAAGATAGAAAAGAAAGAAAAGATCAAAATGAATTTCATAAAAGACTAAAACTTGAACTCAAAGTAGCTAAAGTGATGCAAGAAATGATGAAATAAATGAACTGAAGATTTCAAAAGGCAGCTCAAGAAGACAAAGTAAAGTGTTATAGTGAAATGAGCCAACACCTGGTGGTAGAAAACCAAAAGAGAACATTCTTGGTATTTCTCAAGATGAGAGACCTGAAGGAGAAATTTAAGACTCAAGCTGCAATATCGAAAGATTCTCTGGGCAAAATATTGAATGACTCTGAAAGCACCAAAAGAAGATGGGAAGAATATACGGAGTCATTGTACCAAAAAGAACAGGTCAGCACTGAACTTTCAAGGAGGTAGCATATGACCAAGAACCAATGGTACTGAAGAAAGAAGTTTAAGCTGTGCTGAAGGGAATGTTGAAAAACAAGCCTCCAGGGATTGATGGACTACCAATTGAGATGTTTCCACAAATGGGCACAAAATCTGGAGGTGCTCACTTGTCTATGTCAAGAAATTTGGACAACTGACTGGAAGAGATTTGTCTTTTTGTGCCCATTCCAAAGAAAGATGATGCAACAGAATGTAGAAATTACTGAACAGTATCGTGTCACACACAGGTAAAATTTTGCTGTAGATCATTTAAAAGCAATTGCAGCAGTGTATCAACAGGAAATGGCCAGAAGTTCAAGCTGGATTCAGAAGAAAACATGAAATGAGGGATGTCATTGCTGATGTTAGACAGATCTTGGCTTAAAGTATAGAAAAGAAGGAAAATGTTTACCTGTGTTATACTGGCTATGCAAAGATATTTGACTGTGTATATCATAATAAATTATGAATAACATCACAAGAGTAAGAATTACAAGACACTTAAAATTGTGCTCATGAAAAACCTGTCCATAGACAAAGAAGAAGTTATTTGAAAAGAACAAAGGGATACTGTGTAGTTTAATTTAAGAAAAATGTGTGTCAAGGTCATATCCTTAAGCCAATTATTCAATCTGTGTGCTGAGCAGAGAAACAGTACTATATAAAAGAAGAATGGGGCTTCAGGACTGAAGGAAGATTCATTAATGAACTGTGATATGCACACGATACAGCCTAGCTTGCTGAAAGTGAAGAAGGCTTGAAACATTGATGAAGATAAAGACCACAGCTTTTAGTACGGATTACACCTCAACATAAGGAAAACAAAAATTCTCACAACTGGACCAATGATTAACTACGTGACAAATGAAGAAAAAATTGAAGTTATCAAGGATGTCATTTTAATTGGGTCCATAATCAATATCCATGGAAGAAGCACTCTAGAAATCAAACAACTTAGTGCATTGGGCAAATCTGCTACAAAAGACCGCTTTAAAGTGTCAAAAAGCGAAGATGGTATTTAGAGGATCAAGGTGGAATTGAGCCACACGGTAGTATTTTCAGTTGCTTCATATTTATGGGGAAGCTGAATAATGAAGAATGAACAAGAACTGACACCTTTGTATTGTGGTGTTGTTGAAGAATATTGAATATACTACAGACTTCCAGAAGAAGAAAGATAGCTGCCTTGGAAGAGCTACAGCTGGAATCTCCTTAGAATCAGGGATGAGGAGACTTCACTTTACGTACTTCGGACATGTTGTCAGGAGGCACAAGTTCCTGGAGAAGGACATCACACTCGGAAAAGTCGAGGGTCAAGAAAAAAGAGAAAGATCCTCAACAAGATAGATTGACACAGTGGCTGAAACAATGGCTCAAACAGAGTAGTGATTGTGAGGATGACACAGGACAAAGTAGTGTTTCATTCTGTTGTGCACGGGGCCATTATGAGTAGGACTTGACTCCAGTGGCACCTGACAACAGTGACAGCAATCACTAAGCGTTTTTTTTGGAATTCCATTTCTTCTTCTCTATTGGTTATTAGTTATGCTGCTTTCTTTCATATGTTGGTGGTTGTAGTGGGTTATGCAGTGTACATCTTCAGCCTACCACAGTTCACTTTCAGATAACATATCTGTTAGGGTTTAGCTCAAGAACGTTATACAATTTTTCAGTTTTTAAATATAAACCCGCAAATAGTGTTATTATTTATTTATTTTTAGTGAAATAGATATAACCTATTTAAACAATTGTTTATCAGTTAAAGATATCCAAAAATATCCTTTATATTCACCTACATTTGCTATTCCCAGTGTTTTCATTCCTTTGTGCAAATCCAAATTTCCATCTGGTATCATTTACCTTCTTCTGGAAGAACTTAATATTTATTGAAGTGTTTCTCTACTGGGGATGAATTCTCTGAGCTTTTGTATGTTCCCCAAATCTTTATTTTGCTCTCATTTTTTAAATGGATGTAGAATTCTAGATTGACAGTTGTTTTCTTTCACCATTTTGAAGATGTCGTATCATAAAAAGCACTCCCGGAATTTTGTGGTACTCAGTCTGCATCATTGTTTTAGATATCTAGTACTTCTGTAACTGAAATACTAGACATGGGTGACTTTAACAAGCAGGGAATTATTTTCTCGCAGCCTACTAGGCTAGAAGTCTGAATTCAGAGTGTCAGCTCCACGAGAAGGCTTTCTCTACTGCCTCTGGAGGAAGGTCTTGTCCCTTTGAACTTCAGCCTCTGGAGAATTTTCATGTGGCTTGGCACTTCTCTTCCCCCATCTCCACTTGCTTGTTTAGTCTCCTTCGTATCTCAAAAGAGATAGACTCGAGGTAACAAACTGAAAGAAAAACTCATTGTGGTTGATTCTGACTCACAGCAACCTAATGGGACAGATTGGAACCACCCTACAGCATTTCTAAGGGGCAGTACACTAATTCTGCCTTGCTGACATAACAAAGACAACCTACTCTC
The DNA here is from genome assembly GCA_028571685.1 of Heterohyrax brucei. Taxonomy (NCBI): domain Eukaryota; kingdom Metazoa; phylum Chordata; class Mammalia; order Hyracoidea; family Procaviidae; genus Heterohyrax; species Heterohyrax brucei. The sequence goes on along the minus strand of CM053141.1, from coordinate 55,295,100 downwards.
AAATGAAATTATAACCACAAGCATAGAGGTTAGGATTTACAATACATTCTGTGGGAGGCATAATTCAATCCACAGTGATCATCATGCATGGTAGCCCCATGTCTCATTTCAGGTATACCTCAGGTCTGTCTGCTAAAGTGTGATAAAACATGTCCCCTTCTTATATTCTTCTTGAATCTTTCTAGTTTCTTGTATCCTTTGAATAGAACAAGTACACACAAGCAGATTTCCTTGAGCAAACCATAATTCTTAGAGACAGCTCATGATAATTTCCTATTAAAGGAGAGAAATATGGTACTGAAGGCACTATAGTTTGTCTGTAGTACTTTATGTAACACTCAGAACACATTCAATTACCCTTTATGATGTTCTGGATTCCATACTGTGTCTTACCTGTGCACAATAAACTGGATTCATAACCTGAGTAGATAAAAATATACCATCTTTTGACTGTCTTGCTTACAGGAAAAATCAGCAAAAAGCTTTAAAAATAACACTTTTTCATATACTGGACCACATCAAGTTCTTGTTCTTCTCCTAACCAAAGGAGATATGTCTGTTGTATTTTCTTTCAGTCACTCCTGTATAATATCTTTCTTCCTCTTTAAAACTGTTAGCAGCCATGGAGCACACATCAGATCATAGTCAGCCACTGAGTTTGCACTGGCTGATTTTGTTTCGGGCAAAGAAGATTTCCAGGCCTTGCTTCCTAATCCTTCTTAGTCTGGGAGTTTTGCTAAAATTTGTTCAGCATCATAGCAACACAAAATCCTCCATTGCCAGGTGGCTGGTGGCAATGCATGACGTGCACTGACTAGGAATTGAACCCTAGTCTCTTGCATAGAAAGAAAGAACTCTATCATTAAATCACCAATGCCTCATACCTTAAAGATGGAATTAATTATTCTTCCTTTTAGGACCCCACTGTATGCTGCAGAACAATCATAACACTTCACCGCATTTGTTTGTTTATACATCACTGTTTAACTGTATCACTATTTAGTTATTGAAAACCCTGGTGGTACAGCAGTTAAGTGTTATGGCTGCTAACCAAAAATTTAGCAGTTCAAATCCACCAGGTGCTCCTCAGAAACTCTATGGGATAGTTCTGGTCTCTTCAGTAGGGTTGCTGTGAGTCAGAATTAATGCTATGGCAGTGAGTTTGGTTTTTTACAGAACACTACTGGAAAGCACTGGTGGCATAGTGGTTAAGGGCAACAGCCACTAATCAAAGAGTTGGCCGTTCACATCCACCTGGTGCTCCTTGGAAACTCAATGAGACAGTTCTGCTCTGTCCCATAGGGTCACTGTAGGTAGGAATTGACACAATGACAAAGGGTTTTTTAAAAAAATTATATACGTTTCTAGAAGAGAAAAATGTATTATTATTTTTTATATTTTCAGAAAGTAGCACAGTCATTTCTAAGAAACATTAGTTTAACATACTTTTAAATAATTAATTACTAGGTGATTACTTGGGTGTTACCGCCTGAATTCTGACAACGAATAACATGTTGAACAAGATGGCCAATCTTGTTCAAATAGTTTTGATTTTAGCAAAATATAATTTGTATCATGTACAATTTCATAGTGCTTATAGATAATATCATGAAATCAATATGAATGTTGCTGCAAGGAGTCTGGTGAAATAAACCTGTGATCTGGGCAAATCTTTCAATGTCATTAAAACACTTGGAGAAATCATTAACTGCTTTTTGAGGATTTCTGCTATTAAAAATGTATATGAAACACTCAGGAAGAACTTGGTGGAAGATTTGAAGTATTTGGAGTAGATGAATTCTTGTGTTTGTTTGAAGTAGATGAATTCTTGTGCTTGAAGAAGATGAATTTTTTAATGGGTGATATAAAGCAGTGCCATAAAAATGTACAAATCATACTCCTCCCTTCTGTTTTATACATGTCATATCCTCTTCACAATCTCCTGTCTCCTCTTCTCCACCCTCTCCACTCCCCCCTATTAAGAGGCCAGTAGGACAACATCCTATAGATGCGTAGAACCATAAAGTATACACACGATAATGGTCACTCTGTGTCGCTTTAGAAGCTGCACACAGGTGGGCACGCACATTTACACTGGATTGTACACTTTCACTCAATCACAATAAATGCATAAATAAAAAGATTTCCAGAAAAAGAAAAAAAAGAGAATGTACAAAGCATTCATATTACAGTATTGTTGATACTTTGAGAACTCAGACCTATTCCTATAAACATGTTGGGACTGGAGCCAGCAGGGTCAAGAAATTAGGGCAGAAAAGTATATGCTCTCTCTTTTTCTTTGCCTGAAGTTCAAGTAGAATTCTTTGTTAGAGCCCTGGAGATCAATAGTTTTTCCAATCTAAATGTGTTGAAATTTATTCTTAGGAAGGAACAGTAGCCTACTGACTGTCAATGCAGTCCCCAGAACAATTTATTTGTCTTATGAGCTGTCAAAATATCCACCAGAAACTTCCCAGAGTTAACCTCATAGAGGCAACACAATAGAACCTAGGTGTGTAAACCAATTTGAAAAAGAGTAAGGAAACAGAAAGCATTGTTCTTTGCATGCTACCAGTGGACACCTGGGAAAGCATTTGTTAGAAATCAATGAGACTATTCAAAATTTTGTATGTTTTAGTTTGGAAGCCATATACACTGACAGAACCTTACCAAAAGTTATGAACTAGGATTCAGACTTTTTGTTTTTGCATAAGCAGAACCATCTTGCATGTGAAGAAGACAATCGAATGAACTCTGTTATTATTATTTGTTTTCCATCACATCTGTGCTGCAGATTTGGTTGTCAGTTGACTGGTTGCTTTTCTTAATCTTAGATCTTGGGAAACATGGTCATGGGTATTGTAATTACTAAATCTGGCCCGTGGATGTTCAAACACAAGAATAGATGGCTTCACACGCATCTTCTCATACATGGTGCACAATTCTAACCTAAATTTGACTTTTTAGGTTGTCATTTTTATGCTTGCTTTTTCCTCTACTAAGTGACTTAAATTCAGAGGTTATTTATAAACTATCTGCAGCTAAATCTACAAACTCAAAAACTTTGAAGAAAGTGATTTAATTTGGTGACTCTAAGTTTCAGTGTGTATGCTTTGGTTTGTTATATTTTACTGCGGTGTGCAAACAAATAAGATTGTATTTAGTATAGTTCTGGGACGTGTGCAGCTGGTGGGCTTATTTAGGTATTATTTATAGGGCAGTAGGGACCTTATGGAAACCTTGGTGGCCTAGTAGTTAAGTGTGATGGCTGCTAACCAAAGATCAGCAATTTAAATCTGCCAGTTGTTTCTCAAAAACTATGCAGTAGTTAATCCTACTCTGTCCTATATGGTTGCTATGAGTTGGAATGGGCTCGATGGCAGTGGATTCAGTTTGGTTTTTATTTTTAGTGGCCTCATGGGGCCCTGATGGGATAATGGTTAAACATTTTACTGTTAACCAAAAGGTCAGCAATTTGAATCTACCAACTGCTTCTTGGAATCCGTATAGGGCAGTTCTGTTCTATCCTACAAGGTTGCTTTAAGTTGAAATATAGTCAATCAGCAATGAGTTTGGTTTATTTATTTTTTAGTGGTTTTATGGAGTTCCTGGGTGGTGCAAACGGTTAACATGCTTGGCTGTTAACCAAGCAACTGGAGACTCAAGTCCACCCAGAGATGCCTCAGAAGAAAGGCCTGACAATTTATTTCCCCCCAAACCAGCCACTGAAACCTCTATGGAGCACAGTTCTACACAGGGCTGCCGTGTATTATAATTGACGCAATGACAACTGGTTTAGTGGCCTTATGGCATGATCACTGATAGTTACCTCTGAGTTCTGTCTTGGAGCCATGGAGCTCCATCCAACTGTCCTGCTACTCATGGCTCTTCAGATGGAGTACATCTTATGCTCAAATATAAATTACCCTATTTTAAAACATACAAGTCCAGAAATCCAGTTCTCCTTGTAACTGTCCCTAAGAGATCAAATACCATGTCCCTAACCTTCTTGAAAATTTTGCATGTGATTTACAGCTTGTTCACTGGAGTTAGAGAGTTTTCTTTGTGAGCTGGTACCCCTGTTTATAAACTCTTTTCTCATTTGTGAAATTCAGATATTAATATAGATATTAATCTCCTCCATAAGATTGTTTGAGGCACAAACTAGGCAATGCCTTTAAAGTGCCTCTCACAGTGCTTGGTACTTGGTAAGGACTTAATAAACAAAAGCTGTCCTTATTATGATTTAAACAATTAAGATGATACTTGTACTACTATAGCTTAGATAACTATTATCTCTTCACTCTCTAAGGAAGTGGTGAAGTCTGCTATGCACTGAGGTCTGCTAAGGTACTGGTAAATGTCCAACTCCTTGAAAAATTACTAAATGTAAACTGCAGTGCTGTAAGTAGTTTCCAGGTTATGAATAAGATCAGTTCCTGAGTCTTGAAGTCCTCAGTTTGTAGGTAAGTCAGGACATGTGTATATGGTTCTTATTTAGCCTTATTTAGTGCAAAAAAAGACTCTGAACTTTTTTAATAGCTTAAAAAATGAAGGTGCAGCACGTAAAGGTGATTTCTAATGAACTTGTTGCAAGCATGGGTTCGTTCCATTGTTTCAAAGTGAGGACAGTTTCACATAATATTAAAGAACAAGAATGACTTGTCTTAAGGTTTTTGCTGGCCAGTTTTTTCAGGTGTAAACTGTTAGGTCCTTCTTCCAAGACTGTCTTAGTCTGGAGGATTATCTGTAATTATTCACTAAGGGTGAACCTGCTGATATTTGAAATACTGATGGCAAAGCTTTCAGTATCACAGAAACACCCAAGCCATCACAGTATGACAACTGACAGGTGTGCGGTGGTAAACATCAGCTGTGCATGTGGACTGTGCTAGATGGAACACACAGGAATCAAACTGACTACATCTGTGGAGAGATACAATGGAAAAGTTTAATATAATCAGTTAAAACAAGACTAGGGGCTGGCTGTGGAAATGGCCATCAACTACTCATTTGCAAGTTCAATTTGAAGTTGAAGAAAATTAAAATAAGTACATAAGAGCCGAAGTAGGACCTTGATTATATACTACCAGAATTTAGAGACCATCTCAAGAATAGACTTGGCTCATTGAACACACTAATGAATGAAGACCAGATGAACAATGGGATGACATCAAGGACATCATACTTAAAGAACAAGAAGTCATTAAAAACATAGGAAAGAAAGAAAATATCAAAATCGATGTCAGAAGAGATGCTGAGAGTTGCTCTTTAACAGACATCAACTAAAGTAAAAGGAATAAATGGTGAAGTAAAAGAGCTGAACAGAAGATGTCAAAGGATGATTTGATTAGACAAAGCATTATAATGAAATGTGCAAAGACCTGGAGATACAAAATGAAATGTGAAGAACATGCTCAGCATTTCTGAAGCTAAGAGAACTAAAGAAAAAATTCAAACCTTGAGTTGCAATATTGAAGGAAAATATTAAATGATTCAGGAAGCATTAAAAGAAGATGGAAGGAATGCAGAGTCACTATACCAAAAAGAACTAGCTGATTTTTAATTATTTCAGGAGGTAGCATATGACCAAGAATTGATGGTACTGAAGAGATCCAAGCAACACTGGAGGCATGGGTGAAAAACAAGCCTCCAGAAATTGATGAAATGCCAGATGAGATGTTTCAAACAGATGCAGCATTGGAAGCACTTACTCATCTATGCCAAAAAATTTTGAAGACAGCTACTTGGCCAACTGACTGGAAGAGATTCATATTTGTACCCATTCCAAAAAAAGTTATCCAACAGAATGCAGAAATTATGAATAACGTCATTAATATCACATGCAAGTAAAATTTTACTGGAGATCATTCCAAATATTACTAAAGATCACTGTAGATGCAGCAGTACATTGACAAAGAACTGTCAGAAATTCAAGCCACATTCAGAAGATAATGTGGAACAAGGGATATCATTGCTAATGTCAGATTCATGGATTTTGGCTAAAATCGGAGAACACCAGAAAGATGTTTACCTGTGTTTTATAGACTACAAAAAGTCATTCAACAGTGTAGTTCATAACAAATTACAGATAACATTGCAAAGAATAGGAATTATAAAACACTTAACTGTACTCATGGAGAGCATGTAAATAGACCGAGAGGCAGTCGTATAAACAGAACAAGGGTATACTGAATGGCTTGAAGTTAAAAATGGTGTGCATCAGGGTCATATACTTTCACCACACTTATTCAATTTACATGCTGAGCAAATAATTTGAGAAGCTGGACTACATGAAGAGGAGCAGGGTGTCAGGACTGGAGAAAGATTCATTAACAGCCTGTGATAACGTAGATGTCACAACCTTTATTGCTGAAAGTGAAAAACCAAAACCAAGCCCATTGCTGTCAAGTTGATTCTCACTCACAGTGACCTTATAGAACAGAGTAGAACAGCTCCACAGGGTTTCCAGGGAGTGCCTGATGAATTTGAACTGCCGACTTTTTGGTTAGCAGCTGCAGCATTTAACCACTACACTGCCAGGGTGGAGTAGTTGAAACATAAAAAGAAAACAAAGATCCTCACAACTGAACTGATAAGCAACATCATGATCAACAGAGAAAATACTGAAGTTGTGAAGGATTTCATTTTAATTGAATCTACAGTCAACACTCATGGAGGCAGCAATCAAGAAACCAAATGATGCATTGAATTGTGCAAATCTGCTGTAAAATACCTATAGTGTTAAAAAGCAAAAATAGCACTTTGAGGACTATGATTTCCCTGGCCCAAGCTATGGTATTTTTAGTTTCTTTGTATGCATGTGAAAGCTGGATAATGAATAAGGGAGACAAAAGAAGTACTGATATCTTTGAATTGTGATTTTGCCAAAGAATATTAAATATGCCATGAACTGTGAAAAGTGCAAACAAACCTGTCTTGAAGGAAATATAACCAGGATGCTCAATGGAAGCAAAAATGGTGAGACTATGCTGTCACATACTTTGGACTTGTTATCATGGGGTGTCAATCCATGGAGAAAGACTTTATGCTTGGTAAAATAGTTAGTGCAAGACAGTGTCATGGATTGAACTCTGCCCCCCGAAAATGTGTGTAGCCATTTGGCTTGGCTGTGATTCCCAATATTTTATGATTGGCCTCTATTTTGTATTTTCCTATGCAGTATGTTACAGAGGATTAGAGTGGAACTGTAAATCCCTTCTTGAGGTCACCTTCCTGCTCCAATGTAAAGGGAGTTACCCTGGAGTGTGGCTCCTACCACTGTTTATCCTTTCATCTTACAAAAGATAAAAGGAAACAGAAGCAAGCAGAAAGTCGGGAACTTCATATCACCAACGAAGCAGCACAAGGAGAAGATCGTGTCCTTGAGACCTGAAGTTCCAGTGCCAAGATGCCCCTTGACCAAAGACTGATGCAACACAAGGACTTTCCTCCAGAGGGAAAGCCCTTCCCCTGGAGCAGACACTCTGAATTTGGTCTTGAAACCTACTGGACTGTGTGAGAATAAACTTTTCTTTCTTAAAGTCATCCACATGGGGTATCTCTGTTAGCACAGCACCAGCTGACTAAAACAAAGAGAAAGGTCCTCAAGGAGCTAGACTGACCCACTGGCTGCAACAACTGGCTCAAGCATAACAATGATCCTGTGGACAGTACAGGATCACGTGGTGTTTCAGAATCAATTGATGGCACCAAACAACAACAGCTAGAGTTGTGTGTAAGTCAGATGTTGATAACTAGAGGACTGCCTGTCTATGCATCTCAGATACAGGGAAAGAAGCCAAATATAGCCATAAAGTTCACTAGAGTATCTTTTTTTTTAAATAAAACATAATGAGATAAGAGGCAAAATAAGGAACATTATGAAATCAGCACTATTATAATGTTACATTTACAATTGCATGGGCTTATCCTAGACTGATTTCCAAATGATTTACTCTATCACCCAAACCATTGTATTTTGTACACACATACACAAGCATACACTTGCACGTGAGGATGTAACATACAGTCACTGATTTAAGAACAAAGTCTCCCTGAGGGAGTTGCAAAAACTCTGCTCTGTTCTGACATGCTGTTCTGTATTTTACATCCATTTCTGAGTCAGCAGAAGTGTATATAGAATCATATAAAGTCTGATAACTCCCCTGGTAGCCTACGAAGCCAGAACCCACATATGGAGGTGGTGTAAATTACTTATCCTATCCTAGGTCTGGAACATGTCATCACCACAAAATTCATTCCCAATTCAATCCTAAGGGCCAATGGTCATGTAAGAATGGTCAGGGTATGAAACCACAGTAAATTGTGAGGCTTGTCTGCTATGTTGTGTATCAAACACAGAGGTATTGCCTTCTGATCTCTGAGGAAGCAATATTATATGTAGGCTGGCCACCTAGCCAGTAACTTGGGGCTGAAAATTCTAATCACCCCTTTGTTACTAAACTGTGGTGTAACCTGTAGCTAATCAGTTGGTTCCTTTACATGCAGAAAAGCCTACACTCAGAGGTCTGTCTATGTATTTGCAGACAGTCTTCAGAACAAGTATCAATGTAAGCAGAGAACCCCATTCCAAAGTCCTTTGATTCTAAGGTCCAAATCAACAAACCATTCCAGTAAGGAGCAAGGGCAATCCAGTCCTACCTGTCTGACAAAGTGTTGCAGGAGTGTGGTAAACTAGTTGCTCTGCTTTTTTGGTACTGTGGAGTGGCTTCTCTGCAGTTTATCTGGGTATGAGAAATATAGGTTCCTATGAGCTCTCTCAACTGCTCTGTCTGCCCAGGGCATTGGGAAATAAGAGGGATGAGCTTAATGCAATGGAAAAGAACTTGGACTTTGCAAAAAGAAGGTCAAAGGTTTGAATCCTGACCCTGCCATGTACCAGTTGTTTGACTTCGGGCAAGTCACTTAACATTTTACAAACTGTCTACTCACTTATAAAATGGGAATTGTGATGGGACCTGTGGTGCAAAATCTTTCGCATATCGCTTGTGCCACAGTTAAAGCCAAGTGCCGTTGAACAATGTAAGGTGGGATGACTCGAGAGAAGGCCTGGAGATCTACTTCCAAAAATCAGTCAATGAAATTTCTATAGAGAGCACACTTCCAATGAAGAGTTTATCTCAGGATGGCACAGGAGCTAAGGATGAGAGGGAGCATCTGTTCCATTGTGCCGGGGGTCACCATCAATCAGGGATCAACTTGTTGACAGGTAACAGTGGCAACAAATGTAAGGTGATACTGTTATGCATTCAAAATTGATGGTAACTACCTCATGGGTATTAATCCTAAAACTATTCTATCTGCCAGGAGGATTCCAAAAACCCAAGAAAACATAATGAGACTTTGAGAATGGTGGATGATCAGCTAATGTCAGCATTATGAGATGTTGTGGTAAATCTTCAATACTTAAATGATTATTCATATTTATTTCCAAAGGTTGCTGCAAATTTTAAATCAGATAGAATACACAAAGTGCCAAACACACTGCTTGGTATGTAATAGGTACACAATTTTTTTTTCTTTTCCTTTTCCTTTCTTTTTTTTTTTTTTTACTTTTTTTTATTATGACTGAGTGAAAATGTACATTCCCATATAAATTTACATGCCCATCTATATGCAGCTTCCACTGCTCTCCAGCGGTTTCAGGGTTCCTCTTTCATTTCTTGAGCACATTTGCCTTGGACCTCTGCAACCTGGGTTTGTCTCAGGATAGACAGGACTGCTGTAGGTAATGGATCCATCTCCGCAGTTCAGAGCAGATGCCTGAGCCAGAGATGGATCCTACCTGAAGGATTTCTGGGATAGCCAATAGGTTACAAGGTCTCTTCCTTCTGGGCCTAGTCAGCTCCTTTTATTATCTCAACAGTGATTGGTTTAAGACACAGCCTACTTGTCCCCACGGGTGTGTTAATTTGTCGTAGTCTGGTACCTTATGCATTGCCGGGATGCTGGAAACTATGTCAATGGTTTTTCAAATACCAACAAGGCCACCCAAGGTAGACAGGTTTCAGTGGAGCTTCCAGATTAAGACAGATGAGGAAGGAGGCCTGGTGATCGACTTTGGAAAGATCGTCCAGTGAAAATCTTACGAGTAGTAGTAGAATATTGTCTGTCGCAGTGCCAGAAGATAAGTGTGTCAAGTAGAAAAGCTTTGACAATGCAACTGGGAAAGATCTGTCTCCTCAAAATAGTCTACCTAAATGAAGTGGGTAGAGTGAAACTTTTGAGGACTTAACTTATTGATGCGACAAAACTCAAAATGACAAGATTATGCACCAAACACTAAAGCCAAAGATGAGGAAATTGAAGATTTGTGCAACTTTCAGCAGTTTGAGATTGGTCAAGCATGCAATCAAGATGCATTGATAATTACTGGTAATTTAAATATGAAAGCTGGATACAAAGAAGGGTCTGCAGTTGGGAAATACGGCCTTGGTGACAGAAACAACCCTGGAGATCCTACGACATGATTTTGCAAGACCAATGACTTCTTCATTGCAAACACCTGTTTTAACCGAGATAGTGACTATAGCCATGGACCTTGCCAGACGGAGTACACAGGAATCAACCTGACTGCATCAGTGGAAACGGACAACATTGTTGTTGCTATTAGCTGCCGCTGACTCAGTTACAACTCACAGCAACCCTATGCACAACAGAAGGAAACACTGCCTGTCGGGGGCCATGAAAAACTTCAGGCCCCCCAAAAACAGGAAGTCCGGAAAGCCCCTAAAAACGCGCGCGCCTGAAAACTACCCGCACGTCACTGTCCAGGCATACCGCCTAACCAATCATAAAACGCCAAGTGCCTCACACCAGATATCACCCGATTCCAAATCCCTCCCCTTCCCGTTGTATATATGTATCCACTGCTGAAATAAAAAATTTTTGAGGCTTGATCAGAATCTTGTCTTGCCTCCATTTCTTCGCATCTCTTGCCCCATTTTCCTTTTCACAGGTTCCTCCCCGCCCTCAGCTGATTTGCCCCGCGGGCCGGGGCAACTGCCAAGTCTGATGCCACGCCCACCAGCGTTTTTATGCTTAAGCCCGTTGTTACTGCCACTGTGTTACTCCCTCTCATAGAGGGTCTTCCTCTTCTTCTCTGACCCTCAGCTATCAAGCATGATGTCCTTTTTCGGGGACTGATCCTTCCTGACAACATGTCCAAAGTATGTAAGCTGCATGACATATTTCTCTAGGGACTGATCTCTTCTGACATGTCCAAAGTATGTAACATGCAGTCTTGCCATCTTTGCTTCCAAGGAGCACTCTGGTTGGACTTCTTCCAGAACAGACCTGTTTGTTCCTTTGGCAGTCTGTGGTACATTCAACATTCTTTTCCAACACCACAGTTCATGGGCATCAATTCTTCTGTCGTCTTTGTTCACTGTCCAGCTTTTGTATGCATATGATGTGACTGAGAATACTGTGGCTTGAGTCAGGTGCACATTAGTGTTCAAGGTGACATCTTTACTTTTCAGTACTTTAAAGAGATCCTTTGCACCAGATTTTCCCAGTACAATGTCTCTTTTGATTTCTTGACTACTGCTTCTGTGGGCATTGACTGTGGACCCAAGTAAAATGAAATCTTTGACAACCTCAATCCTTTCTCCATTTATGTTGATGTTACTTACTGGTCCCATTGAGGGGATTTTTGTTTTCCTGATGTTGAGCTGCAATCCATACTGAAGGCTGTGGTCCTTGATCTTCATCAGTAAGTGTTTGAAATCTACTTCATTTCCAGCCAGTAAGGTGGTATTGTCTGCATTATGCAAGTTAAAGTTATTAATGAGTTGTCCTCCAATCCTGATGCCTAATTTTTCTTTGTACAATCCAGTGTCTCAGATTATTTGCTTGGCATGCAGATTAAAAAGGTATGGTGAAAGGATACAGCCCTGACACACACCTTTCCTGGTTTTAAACCATGCAGTGTTCCCTTATTCACATTGCTGTCTTGGTCCATATACAGATTCTTTGAGAGTACAATTACATATTCTGGAATTCCCATTTTACACAATGTTAGACAGAATATTTTATGATCTACACAGTCAAATGCCTTTGCATAGTCAGTGAAACACAGATAAACATCTTTCTGATATTCTCTGCTTTCAGCCAAGATCCATCTGACATCAACAATGATATCCCTGGTTCCACATCCTAGTCTGAACCCCACTTGAATTTCTCACAGTTCCCTGTCCATATGCTGTTGCCATTGCTGTTGAATGATTTTGTGCAAAATTTTACTTGCATGTGATATTAATGATATTGTTCAGTAATTTCTGCATTTGGTTGGATCTCCTTTCTTTGGAATGGGCATAAATATGGATCTCTTCCAGTCAGTTGGCCAGGTAGCTGTCCTCCAAATTTCTTGGCATAGACAAGTAAGCACTTTTAGCACTGCTTCTGTTTGTTGAAATAACTCAACCAATATTCTGTCAATTCCTGGAGCCTTGTTTTTGGCCAATGCCTTCAATGCAGCTTCAGCTTCTTCTTTCACTACCATCATCTCCTGATAATATGCTACCTCTTCAGATGGTTGAACATTGACCAACACTTTCTGAAATAATGACTCTATGTATTCCTTCCATCTTCTTTTGATGTCCCCTGAGTCATTTAATATTTTCCCTATAGTATCCTTCACTATTGCAACTCAAGGCTAGAATTTTTTTCTTCAGTTCCTTCAGTTTACGAAGTGAAGAATGTGTTCTTCCCTTCTGACTTCCATTCCAGCTCTGTAATGAAACAGACAATGGAGGTACTCTATACCATCAGTCAGAATAAGGTCAGAGGCCAACTGTGGAGCAGACTATTAATTGTTTATGTGCAAGTTCAAGTTGAAGCTGAAGAATATTAGAATAATTCAGAAGGTTCTAGACAGAGGGGGAGAAAAATGTAAGGAAAAAACTTATTGATCCTAGAGACAGCATAAACCCTGAGAGTATGACTCCCAGACATTCTTTAGCTCAGTACTGAAGTCATTCCTAAAGTTCACCCTTCACCCAAAGTTAGACAGGCCTATAACACAAAAAATAGCACACATAGTTTGACCACATATATGAGACTAAATGGGCAAACCAGCCCAAAGGAAAGATAAGAAAGTAGGAAGGGACAGGAAAACTGGATAAGTGGAAATGGAGAAACTAAGGTCAAGAAGGGAAGAACATTGACCCATCATAGGGTTGGCAACAAATGTCACAAAAAACTGTGTATTAATCGTTTAATGATGAATCAATGTGCTCTGTAAACTTTCACTTAACATACACAAACTCAAAAAAAAAAGAAACCTGAGAAAATTGGAACAAGTCCATAAGAATCAAAATACAACCTTGAGTATGTCCCGTCTGAATTTAGAGATCATCTCCTGAATGGATTTGATGCACTGAACACTAATGACTGAAGACCACTGGAGTTATGGAATGATATCAAAGAATCTTGAAAAAAGCAAAAGGTCATTACAAACACAGCAAAAAAGACAAAAACAAAAATGGACGTCAAAAGGAACTGAAATTTTCTCTTGAAAGTAGAGTAGCTAGAGCAAACAGAAAAAAATGATGAAGTAAAAAGGCTGAAGAGAAGATTTTAAAAGTTGACTCAAGAAGACCTACTCAAGTATTATAATGAGATGTGCGAAGACCTGGAGTCAGAAAAACAAAAGAAGAGAATATGATCAGTGTTTCTCAAGCTGAAATAACTGAAGAAAAATTTAAGCCTTGATAGAAAATATTGAAAGTCCTATGGCAAAAACATTGATGATGCATGTAGCACCAAGAGAAGGCGCAAGGATGACACAGAGCCACTGGACTGAAAAAATTGGTTGATGCTCAGTCATTTCAGAATGTAGCATGTGATCAAGAACTGATGGTGCTGAAGGAAAATATCCAAGCTGCACTGAATCCAAACGTGAACCCAAACCCACTGCCACTGAGGCAATTCTGACTCATAGCAACATTAGTAAAAATAAGACTCCAGGAATCAATGGAATAGCAATCGAGATCTTTCAACAAATGAATGCAAAGTTAGAGGTGCTCACTCTTCTATGTTAAGGAATTTGGAAGACAGTTTCCTTGCCAACCAAATTAAAGCAACCTACATTTTCACCCATCACCAAAAGTGGTGATCCAACAGAATGCAAAAGTTATCAAACAGTATCATTAAAATCTCACACAAGTAAAATATTGCTGAAGGTCTCTTAAAAGCAGCTGCAGTAGTACCTCAACAGAGAACTGCCAGAAATTCAAGTCAGAATCAGAAGAGGATGTGGAACCAGGAATGTCATTGCTGACGTCAGATGGCTCTTGTCTAGAAACAGAGAGTACCAGAAAAATGTTTGATTGTGTTTTATTGACTATTTAAAGATACTCAATTGTTTGGGTCATAACAAATCATGAATGACATTGCTCATTGGGAACTTGCACAGAGAGGAAGAGGCACAGCCAGTCAAGGAGAACAAAGGATTACAGTCTAGTTTGAGGTCAGGAATGGTCTACACCATGGTTGTATGTTTTCACCACACTTATTCATTCTATAGGCGGAGCAAGTAATCTATAAAGCTTGACAATATGAAAAAAAAATCAGCATCAGTTTGGAGGAGAGCTCATTAACAACCTGGAATACGCAGGCGATACAAATTTTCTTGCTGAAACTGAAGAAGACCTGACACACTTACTGAAGAAGATCAAAGACCACAACCTTTGGTATGGTGTATACTTCCACATAAAGAAAACAAAAATTCTCACACCTAGACCAATAAGTAACACGATAATAAACAGAGGAAATACTGAAGTTTTCAAGGATTTCATTTTACTTGGATCCTCAATCAACACCCATGGAAGCAGAAGTCAAGAAATCAGACCATGTGTTGTATTTTGCAAATTTACTTCAAAAAACCTCTTTAAAGCATTGAAAAACAAGGATTGCACTTTGAGGACTTTAGTCCTTCCATTAATGTACTTGATTCAAGCCAAGTCATGGTGTTTTCAGTCACCTCATATACACTGTGAAGCTGGACAACGAAGACTAAAGACGAACTGATGCCTTTGAGTTATAGTGTTAGCCAAGAATATTGAATATACCATAGACTGCCAGAAGAATGAATAAGTCTGTCTTGTAAGAGGTACAGGCAGAGTGCTCCTTGGAAGAAAGTATGAGGAGACTCTGTCTCATGTACTTCACACCTGTTACCAGGAGGTACCATATAATTATTTAGTCTTTAAGTGTTGGGCTTCCACTGTTCAGTCTCATTACTGACTGCCAGCTATGAGTCTGAGTGTTGTAAGTGGTAAAGCTCTTAACTACTAGTAGAAAGGGTGGTGGTTCTAACCAATCCCAGAGGGATCTTGAAAGAAAGTCCTAGTGCCATGCTCCCAAAAAGGCAGTCTTGGAAACCCTTTGGAACACAGATAAATAAGGCATTTTGCTAAGTGCCACAGGATGTGTTGCATAGAATAAGCACACACTTCCTGCTCTAAATGACCTTAGTTGTGGTGGTCTCCTAATTTAAGGATAAATTACATTTTTCTGTATCACCACTTTAAAAAGAGAGATACAACCCATTATAATATTCAGTAATCTAGAATTTCTACACATAAAGAGTTAAACTTGTCTCGAAATTTGCCATTCTAACTATGCCAAACAACTTTCATAAAAGAGCTATTTCTTTTCTTATCCTGTCATTTTAGAGGCAAACGAAAAGAGGAAATATTTTAAATTCACATTACCAACTTGCAATAAGTTATCCTTAAGGGATTTAAGAAGTTAATATTATTTTGAACTGCAGGGGGAAAAACTGACAGTTAGTGCTATAAATATATCAAGGCCCAATCCAGTTCAATGGCGTGGGTGGATAAATTCTCCCAGGGAGTTTCAAAATTCATGTTCTGGAGCTAACTATTAAGTCTTTGGACTTTTAGGCAGTAGAAAATGTTTACTTGTCTGACGCTTTCCCTGAATTGAGAGTTCTCTGAGGGCAAGGAGTATCTATCTGTCTGTCTATCTGTCCACCTATCTACTTTATCTATCTATCTATCTGTCTGTCTGTCTATCTATCTAATCATCTGACTAGCTGTCCATCCTTCTATTCCTTTATGTACCCAGAACAATTCCTGACACATATTGGGAGTTCAACAAATATCTGTTAAGTGAATCATCCCAAGTGGATTCCATTTGTGATTCATTCATTTCTTGACTCCTCTGAGGTTAGCAATCTGCATTTGTCAGATAAGAAGAAAATGTGGATGACCAAGGTTATGCATTCTGTTATACATTATCTTGCTGACTTGGTTCACAGATATGTGGTGCACTTTCTTTTAATAGTTTCCTTTCCTCACACCTTTTTCCCTTTCATATGACTCACATTTTTACAACCCTTTCCTATTAATCATTTCAAAACCACAATATTCTGAATCATGGATAAGTCCTAGGTTTCAGTGAAGTACATCCTTAGGAAATGAGAGTACTTCTAGGAAATGCCTTGTTCCTACATGCACCTTTTGATAAGATTCCAGGCTATGAACCTGGGTCCATCTAGAGCAAAGTACTAGAATCTGTCTACAGTATTCCTGCAGGTAACTGACAAATAGAATAGTATTTATGACTACTGGCAAAATTTCTTAAGGATATTGTGTGAACATGAAATTAGTCTTTAAAATGTGTTTTTATGATTTTCATATTCAAAGGATATAGTATATGTCTGAGAAATGAGTTTTTGCATAGCCACTCTATCCTGGACACGGAATTGTTTTCCTTTTCCTGCTCCATATTTATTTGTGTGTCTTTAGGTGCTGAACCTCTGTGGTTTGTTTCTAGATACAAATCTTGGTTTTCAAAAACTCTTAGGCTAGAAATCTTTAATGTTGTCATGTAGCCATCTCAACATGCGTTGTGTTTGTTTTTATAAATACACTAGTGATAGATTTGAAGTGATTTGGAGTCCATGAGAGCTAAATATGCTGACTGAATAACTGAATAGATTATTGCAATGTTCTGGAGTGAGTGTTTCACTGGTTGTGAAATTCAGTGCTGTATAACTTCCGTGGAAATTAGCATCATGATATGCTGACTACAGATCAGGGGATTCTACACATTTCATCAATCTAGAGTTTTGAGGCACTTTGTGTATTTAAATATATTTACTCACCATTAGTATCTCAACACTCCTATTTTTCCCAAGACAATTTGTGTTTAATGTTGATTTTTTTTAAAGTATGTAGTACATGAGCCAATTCTCTGTATGAAATACGTGAGCCAATTCTTTAGAAAAATTTCCAGTTTCTTCTGGGATTACAAAGCTCTACAGAATTTCAACTTCCTCTTGAGCCAAACTGGGAAAATGACACATGTTGCCAGAGTATTAAAAAGTGAGCTTCATAGGCTCATCGTTTTTACCCAAACTGTCATTATCATTTTGTTGCACTCCTTTTCAAATCTGTTCTGTGGTCTATTTTTCCCCTGCGCTTGTCCTCATGGTTCTCCCACTTACTTTTAGAAATTGTCTTGTTTCTTTCAGTTACAACAGTAGTCTTATTTCAGAAATTAAAAAACACCCTGTCTACCAAAAAAACCAAGCCAAACCCACTGCATCAAGTTGAGTCAGAGGAGAACTGCCCCACAGAGTTTCCAAGGAGCACCTGGCGGATTTGAACTGCTAACCTTTTGGTTAGCAGATGTAGTACTCAACCCACTACACCACCAGGGTTTCCATCCTGTCTAATCATTAAACAACAAATTAGGGGTTTTAGTTGAAGTTCAATGTTCTCTCCCTAATTTATGCCTTCTTCAGTTCAGCTTCAGGGAAAAAGGAGTGGTGGTGCCTTCTCTAGTTGGCCTACCTTGTTCCTATCTTCCCCTGTCTCCATTTCTCCAGGTTACTTTTGGCTCCTGCTTCACAAAGGAGAGGTTGGGGCAAGAGGGTCATATTTATAGGTCCCAGCAGTAATCTGACACTGGTTTGCTGTGGTTGAATCAGTTGTTAAACTCTCTGCTCTGTCAGTGTGTTGAGCTTTCCAGAACTGTGGTTATAGGATCTTCTGGTGTTCCACCCTTGAGTCAAGCACAGAATCTCTTTTAGCTGGTCAAATCAGGTATATTTCAAAGGAAGGTGTGTCTCAATTCAGTTTCTCAAATCTCTTTCCCCAGCAGGCATGCTTTTAGGTGGGACCCATTTTGAGATGACTTGATCATGACATTCTCATTACAGATTTAGCTTTGGTCTCTAGGAATGGTGCCTCTTTGACCTGACATTGGTGAGAAAGCAGTAACTTCCCAGCTGTGAACTAGAGCCTTTGTTTTCAAGGTAGCAGTCAGTGGAGGTATCCTAGACTTTGTACAGGGGAGGAATAAAGCCAAGTGCCATCGAGGTGGATCCAACTCATGGCGACCCTAGGGGAGAAATTGTGAGCCAGTAACCTCAGTTCCTTCATACCTCTCTTTGTCATTTGACTATGGACAAGAAACATTTGTTGCAGGATCTGTACAGGTCTTTTCCTGCCTTACTTTGGATATCAGGAATGTTTCTAACTGTTCTTTTAGTTTCTGTCTTTTGGAGTTCAAGCCAAAACTGAAACAGAAATGGAGTCATTTAAACTTTCTGATTTAAGCCTAAATTAGTTGCATTTTATAGTTTATTAATAGGACATGTCCTTTAGTTACCTAGTGCTGCTGTAACAAATACCACACGTGGGTAGCTTTAACAACAAAAATGTATTTTCTCATGGTTTAGGAGCCTAGAAGTCCAAATTCAGGGCTCTGGCTCTAGGCAAAGGCTTTGTTTCTCTGTTACATGTGGAGGGAGGTTCTTGTCTCTTCACTTTCTGTTCCGTGGCTCCTTGGAGGTGTCCATGTGCCTTGGAACCTGTCTTCTTCTCTTCTTCCTCCATCACAAGTTGTTCAATCTGCTCCTTCTATTTCTTGCAAAAGATGGATTTAAAACACACCCTCCACTAATCCTGACTCATTAACATAATAAAGACAACCTCTTCTCGAATGGGATTATATAACCACAGGCATAAAGGTTAGGATTTACAACAACATATTTGGGGGGATATAATTCAATCCATAACATTCTACCCTTGGGCCCTCCAAATTCATGTCCTTGTCACATGCAAAACACTTTCACTCTATCACATCATCCTAAAAGTCTTAAATCACTTCCAGGCCCAAAATTTCATCTTCTGAGTCATGTAAATCAAACATGGGTGGACCTTAGGTGCACTCCTCTTCATCTGTGAACCTGTGAAATCTAGACTACAAGTTATGAATTTCCAAAGCACACTAATGAAACAGGCAGAAGGCAGACATTTCAGTCACAAATGGGAGAAATTGGAGGAAAAGTAGGAACAGTGAGGACCAAGCAAGTCCTAAGTCCAGTAGAGCAATTTTCTTGAGCTCTCAAGGCATGAAATGAACCGTCTGTTCTTTGGATCATATAGGCAAAGTCTTCTTCACCCTGCAGACTGTAGGTATTGGTCATCATCTATGGATTCTGGGTATACGTACCTCAGCCCTGGACTTCCTCTCTGTCTTCCAAGGTGACTAGGGTATCAATTCAGCTCCTCAGCTGTGGGCAACCCTATTCCCCTAGCCCTTCTGAGTTGTAACTGCAAGCACTTGGCCCCAGCAGTTTCCATTTTTCTGTCCCTTGGGCATAGTAGCCCTGCCCCCTCAGCTAGGACATGCCCCCAGACCACTGGCACTCATGAACAGCATCCCCATACTCTAGAACTGAATTGGTGGAGATCTGTCTCTTTGAAATCTACGGAGACCATGGTCCAACCCAGAAGGGTTGAAGCCCAGAAGGCTGCGGCCCTCCCCTACCCTTTGAAACTTCTTCCTGTGCTCCTTCCAACAGTTTTGCTGATCTTCAAGATGCTCCCGGGATATTGCTTTCTTCCTTTCATTCTTTTTTTGGGAGGACAACAGATATAGATCCTCTGGTCTGTTCCCTGCCTATAGAATTCCAACAGATAAGTAGCTTTCTTTCTTTTTGTCCTGTCTCTATTCTTTTCAGTCTATTGGGTGTTCGTCTGTGGTAATTGATCAGATTCATCAATCACAGGCCTAATGTCTTTAACAAAAGATTTGTAGCTGTACCTTTGTCGAAGATTCTGCAATGAGTGTCTTCAGTTTGTACCACAAAATTTTCCAAATCTTTGTTTTGTTTTCATTTGGTATGTACATTTTTAGGTCTATTTCTTTCCTCTCATATTTACCAGAAGTGCCAAGGGAGTCAAGGAGAAACTATGCAGCTCTTTTAAGATCTTGCTTAGGATTTTCATCAGCCAAATATCCAAGTTTATCACTTAGGAGTTCCACCTTCCACCAAACATTTGAATATAATTCAAACAAGTTTTTTGCCACTGTACACAAAGTATCACCTTTCCTCCACTGTACCGTCAGGTTCATCGTTTCTTTTTAAAGCCTCACCAGAAGGATGTTTAATGTCCACATTTCTAGTAACACTATGTTACTAACACTGTATGTATTCTCTAAGGTGAAAGAGATTTTCTCTGTGGTTCTCCTTCCTTTTGAGCCCTCACCAGAATTGCCTCTACTGTCCATATCCTATCAATAGTCTCTTAAGGTAATTCAGAATTTTCTATTTGGCACTTTAAAACTCTCCTAGCCTCCACCCATTATCCAGTATCAAAACTGCTTCCCCCTTTTAGGTGTCTATCTGAGTAGCATTTCTGCTTCTTTGTACCAAGTTCTGTCTCAGTTATTGTTATAGACTGAATTATGCTCTCCCCACCCCCACCTGTGAGTCAGCTTGGCTGGGGCATGATTCGCAGTACTATGCGGCTGTTCTCCATTTCGTGATCTGAGTTAATTATCCTATGTATTTTAAATTTTAACTTCTGTGCCATTAATGAGGAAAGATAAGAGAAAGTTATGTTAATGAGGCAGGAAAGAATGTACAAATTAGGTTGTATTTTAACCATCTCTTTCAAGACATAAAAGAGAGATGTAATCTTATGCCAGCAAGAAGAGGTCTTATGCATGCCATCAAAAAACATGAGCCAGGAGAAGACTGTGTGCTTTGGACCCAGAATCACTGTGCTGAGACACTCCTAGACTCAAAGGAAGACTGATGACAAAGATCTTTCCCCATAACCAGCAGCGAGACAGAAAGCCTTCTCCTGGAGCTGATGCCCTGAATTCAACCAGGATCTTTGAGAAGGAAGATGAGAATTCTACCTTGCACCATCACTATTCTAATACTCTACCAGTAGTTTTAAAGAATCTGCTTTTGATTTTATCGATAATTCCATTTACATGTTTGTTAATATGATTCTTTTTGGTTTTGCCTGTCATCTTCTACCTTCTTACTTCTTTGGAGAATATCTTGTTGCTTAGCTTTCTTGAGTCAGAAAGTTAATTTCAGTTTTCATTAACTTTTTTCTAATAAATGTATTTTTTCTCTCAATATCAATTTGACCACATCGCTGACACTAAGAAGTCTTGTATTTGTCAGAGATCTACCCTCCTTTAGGTGATATTGTGCTTTATAAGTGTCTGACCCAATCCTCAAACTAAAGGCATATGTACCTATCATGGTAACACTTTTCCCCTACCCAGTCACGAGTTTAGGAAGAGGTTTGACTCATTTCTGATCAGCGAAATGGGAGTGGAATTTTATTGTGGGATTCCGGGAAAAGTTGTATTACTCTTTTAAAAACAGACGCAGAGAAGAGGCATACAGACACAACAATGTCCAGAAAAAGAATGTGATCCTTAGAAATGAGGCAGTCATCTTGAGTCTATGAAAGGATTTAGTCTAAAAACCTCTGTCTTGGAAGAAGTACAGCTAGAATGCTCGTTAGAAGTAAGTATGGTGAAACTTTGTCTCATTTACCTTGAACATGTTACCAGAGAGGACCGGTGCTTGAGGACATCATGACTGGTGAAGTCGGGTGTTGGTGGAAAAGAGGTAGAATCTCAGTGAGACAGTTTGAAATAGTAGCTGCAAGAATGGGCTCAAGCATACTTACTATTGTGAGGATGGCACAGGATGGCTAGTGTTTTGTTCTGCTATTCATGGGGTTGCTGTGAGTCAGAATCAATGTCACAACACCTAATAACAGTAACCTAAGTACAAAGCTAATATCCTAAGGATAACAGAAAGAAATATAACAGTAATCTCATTTTGTGATGATATTACTGAGCTTTTAAATCAAATGCTCTGTCTTAGGACTTCTATGTATGTGAAATAATAACTTTTCTTTTTTTTCTCATTGTTTAAGCTATTTCAAGTTGGGTTTTCTCTCATACTGGTAGAACCTCACACTTAGATAAAGTATGTCGTTGTGTTTCTAAATACCAGTCCCAAACCAAACTGCTTGCTGTTTAGGTGATTCTCACTCATAGTGACTCTGTAATACAGCCTAGAACTGCCCCTGTGGAGTTTCCATGGCATTAAATCTTTACAGATGCAGACTGCCCCATCTTTCTCTGGCTGAGCAGTTGATGAGTTCAAACCACCGATCTTTTGATCAGCAGCTAAGTGCTTTAACCACTGTGCCACCAGGGCTGTTTTATTTCTAAGTAGTTTTTATTAATTTCCTTTTGATTTCGTCATTGGTCTAAAAATTATTTATAAACTTTTCCCCCCTACTGATATGTTGGGGCTGCTGACTTTTTCTGACTTTCTGAATTGCTGATTTTAGGTGTTAACATCTAGTGTTACTGGAGTTAAATCAGTGACTATGGTCTATATGACTTTTGCTTTGGAAATTTGTCAGAATTTCTTTCATTTCCTAATATACAGTAATTTTTCTGTGAATGTCCAATATGTTTGAAATGAATGTATCATCTGTTGGATATGAAATTTTGTGGCATCTTATAGATCATGTCATTTAATTGTGTTTTACAAATTCTCTATAGCTTCTTCTCTGTTAATTAACTTTTAAAGGTACAGGTGATAAAATTTCTTACTATGGTTGTGAAACTGTTAAATATTTTGGTATTTTTATAAGATATTATTTCAAAGTAAGTTTTCAGGAGCATAGACATTCATGACTATGACAAAGTTTTAGCCAATTTATGTTTCATCAAAATGAAATATCCATCATTGTCTGCTTTTAGTAGTTTTTACTTGCATTTATTCTATGCCATATTCATACTGTAAGGACTCCTGATGGCATACTGGTTAATGTGTCTGGCTGTTGATCAAAAGCTCAACTGTCCAGACTTACTAGAGGGAGGGAGAAAAATATGGCAGTCTTATTTCATAAAGATTTATAGCCTTGGAAACTCTATCAGGTGGCTCTACTCTGCCCTGTAGGGTCACTATGAGTTGGAATTGACTCAATGACAATAGTATCTTTTTTTTTGGTTTGTATCTTCTATCTTTTTGTTCACATTTGCTTTCTTGCCTTCCTTTTCTGAAAAACCATTTCTGTGTTGTTTCATTTTACTTGGATCTCATAAAAAAATGAATGGCTGCAGTGTTTCTCTTGTACTAGAATCTTTGTCTTTTTACCACGTGCATTTAACCCATAAAAATTTACCTTGATTACTGATATGCATGGATATGTTCTTGCCGTCATGTTTTGTAGTTTCTCTTTGTTGTGTTTTCTTGCTGTTTATTTTTCTTATTGCCTTTTACCTTATTGAGTTTTCTTTGTTACTTTTTTCTTCCAAATGATTTAGAAATTATACTTCCTAAATCTTAGTGATTAAACTTTTTGTTTCTTTAGTAGCCTGAAACAACAGAAATTTCTTTATTTTATTATTTTTTATTGAGCTTTAGATGAAGGTTTACACAGCATATTAATTTCTCATTAAACCATTAATATACATATTGTTTTGTGACATTGGTTGTCAAACTTGTCACATGTCAACATTTACCCCTTCTTGAACTTCAGGTCCCCATTTCCATTCATCTAGATTTCCTGTCCCCTCCTGCCTTCTCATTCTTGCACCTGGACTTGTATGCCCTTTTAGTCTTGTATACATGATTGATTTGCATGTATTATTATTATTATACTTTAGAAACTATATATATTTTTATTGTGCTTTTGGTAAAAGTTTACAGCTTAAGCTGATTTCTTATAAAAATTTTTTACATGTATTGTTTTGTGACATTAGTTGCAGTCCCAACAATACGACAGCATACTCTCCTTTCCATCCTAGGTTCACTTTGTCCATTCAACCAGTTCCTGTCCCTTCCTGCCTTCTCATCCCATCTCACAACAGCAGTTACCCATTTGGTCTCTTGTATCTGAATGAACTAAGAACCACACTTCCCACACGTATTTTTTGCTATAATCGTGTCTAATCCTTGTCTGAAGAGTGGGCTTTGGGAATGGCTTCAGTTCTGGGTTAACGGAGAGTTCTGGGTCCATAGTTTCAGCGACTCTTCTGGTCTCTGCCAGATGGCTGACTAGTCTTTTTACGTAAATTTGAGTTCTGCTCCTCATTTTTTTCCCCACTCTGTCCAGGACTCTCTATTTTGTTTCCCGTCATTGTTCCAGTCATTGGTGGTAGCCAGGCACCATCTAGTTCTTCCAGTCTCACGCGGATAGAGTCTCTGGTTTATGTGATCCTTTAGTCTCTTGGGCTAATATTTTCCTTGTGCCTTTGGTTTTTCTCATTCCCTTTTATTCCAAGTGGATTGGGACCAATTGGTGCATCTTAGGTAACCTTGTATAAGCTTTTAAGATCCCAGACATCACTCACCAGAGTGGGATGCAAAACATTTTTAAAATAGACTTTGTTATGCCAGTTGAACTAGAAGACTTCCAAAACTATGGTCCCCAGGCCCCAGCCTCAGCCCCAGCTATTCAGTCACTCAAAGTATTTGGATGCGTCCAGGAAACTTCTTAGCTTTTGCTTTGGCCCTGTTGTGCTGACTTCCCTTGCAATGTATATTGTCCTGCACTTCATTGAAGTAGATCCTTTTCTATTATCTAGTTAGTGAATTCTTCTCCTCTTGTCTCCCCATCCTCATAACCATGAAAGAGTGCTTTCTTCTGTGTTTAAAACTTTTCTTAAATTCTTTTAATAGTGGTCTCATACAATATTTATCCTTTTGTGACTAAGTACACTTAGCATAATACCCTCTGGATTTATTCACGTTGTGAGATGTCTCACAGGGTCACTGTTGTTAAGTGCCACTGAGTCAGTTCTGACTCATAGTGACCCTATGAACAACAGATCGAAACACTACCCTGTCTTGCGCCATGTCCACAATTGACAATTTCTTATAACATAGTTTTGATGCGTTATTTTAACAGCGTCTTCATCTCTTTTCTCTGTCTAACCAAAGATTCAGTCCCACCAACACCAAGAGGAGGCAACATGGAGAGAAAAGAAAGGGTAGCAAAGCAATACCTTTCATGTCACAGCATAACAAAACGTACGTATGACAAAATAAACCTTAAACAAAAGTAAAAAGAAGCAGATATTTGTAGTACTGAAATCATGAGACACTGGTATCAAAGGTGCTTCTGCAACATTAGGAGAGAAAATTCACTGAAAATACAATGGCCAATATACATATGAAAGAATGATGAATATCATCAAGTAGAAACAAATTTAAGTCATAATGAGATTCCTTTTTTGCTTGTTTATCAGATTGGTAAAAAAAGAAAAAAACTTTTAAATGGCTGATCACATTGGCTATTAAGTTTACAAAAAAAAAAGGGAAAGCACCACGTGCTGATGAGGTGTTGTTGAAGCACAAACTAATTGGACTTACGGATGATAGGACTGTGGATGGGTACAAACTCAAAAAAACACTGTTTGGTTATATCTAGTCATGTAAAATATAAATAACCTACTACCTAACTCTCTGTTCCCCCCAAACCAAATGCATTGCTGTGGAGTCAATTCTGACTGACGGGGATCCTACAGACCAACTAAAACCTCCCAGTCTCCAAGGAGGACGTCTTCCGGTCAGAGCCGTAGCCCTCAACCACTGCCTCACCAGTGGTAACTGATCACCGAGGAACCCAGGGTCTCTTTGCTGTGGACTGATCCCATAGAAATAATAAACTGAACAGTTACATTCTTTTTTTTTCTTTCAGTAAGTCCTTTTGAATGCCTATGAATTGTCTGGCATATTGCATGTACTGGAGATGTATCAGTAAACAAAAGAATATCTTACTCTTAAGGGTCTTAGACCCTGATGAAGAGAAATCCAGTAAATCTAAGGAATTGTTTTTTTTTAAATAGTCTCAGTGCTCATTCCTAAGGTGTGATACTGGTCAAAATGAAAAGTACCTGTAAATAGCAAAAGCCATAGAAGTTAATAATTTTTAATCTTTTAAATGCAAATAAAATGTTTACAAGATTACCAAAAATGTTTAAAATACCTTGACTAAAACCAAGAGACACAAATCTTATGTGATATATTTCAGGCTAAATGTGTTTTAATATGGTAGTTAAAACTCTCATATCAGAGCTTATAGTTATTCCAAAGTCAATTATCTTATTTCATCTTAAGAATAACTATCACTTAATATTTCAACATTAAATGATACTCATCTATTTTGTTCAGTTTTTTAAAAATATTTTTAATCCCTTATAAGAATAAAAAACTTATGCTGTCTACTGGTCTTAATAGTTTTGACTATATGTACTTTTTTCACTTATTAACACATAGAAAAGTTTTGATCACGCTGCATAATTAAATCACTAAAATTACTTTTTATTTCTGTAGGTAATTTGAATGGTTGCTCAACCATCAAATACTGAAATTTGATATATAAACATGCATTTGTAACATCGCTCATTAATGAATAAGATGATTACAATAATTTTATTGTAAGACAATGTAATATAACATTGCATTTATCACAAATTAAGGAGAAAAAATATACTTATCTTGTTTTATGTTTTAAAATTGGATATATTTATTTTATACACACATACACCAAACCTTTAATAGATTGCTTTTAGTAATCTACCGTATAGTGTGGTCTCTGTAAATTTATTTCTCCATGGTTTTGTAATCTATAAATTCATATACCTGTTGCTGTCAAGCCAACTCTTGCAATGATCCCACGGGACAGAGTAGAACCGTCTCGTAAGGTTTCCAGAGATTGCCTGATAGATCTAAACTGTTTATTTGACTTAAAATGAAGTCAGGTCTTTTTTTTTTTTAATTAAACTTGACTTGGCTGAATGACTTGACAACCATTACTGGCTTTGCCAACTGTGTCATATGATGCAGACTTTCTCTAAGTTGGTAATGACAGCTCTGGAGTGACAAAGACATGAGGTCTATCTAAGCAAGCCAAATCCACTGCTTTCAGGTTGATTCTGACTCAGTGACCCTACAGAACAGAATGGAGCTGCTCTTTATGGTTTTCAAGGCTGTAGGTAATCTTTACAGACGCAGACTGCCACATCTTTCTCCCCTAGAGTGGCTGATGAGTTTGAATTGCCGACCTTCTTCTTAGAAGCTGAGCACTTTAACCACTGCACCACTAGGACTCCTTGAGGTCTATCCAGAGACCACATAAAATAAGTCCATTTAAAGCTTTGTCTCAGGTAAAGGTAATAAAATTAATGATAATTCCAGTTTAACGATCTTTTCTGAGCTTATCAGATTATACAAGGGGCTGTGAACTGAAAGGGTAAAAGGCATAATGTGCAATAATTTCATAAATCTTGTTTAAGATAAAGTGAAAGATTTAAACAAACAGGTAACAGATTTTACAAGTCAAGTGATTTCCAGTTCTTTGCTTTCAATAAAATTGAAGAAGGTAACAGACAGTTTATCAGCTGATAGGTCAAAATAATTCTTGGTAATGATCACTATGCAATATTTCACATTGCAAGTGATTTTTAATTTTCTTTACTGAGAATGACATTGAGTAACAAATTAACAATGACAGAGACTGAGACTTCAGAAGAAAGGACAAGTGTTGATGTTTTATTATCTCTAACAGCAGTTACCATGCTCAGCTGATAACCTGACTGTTAGAGGTTCAAATCCACCCAGAGGCACTTTGAGATCTACTTCTGAAAAATCAGCTGTTGAAACCCTGCAGAGCCCAGTTCTCCTCTGAGACATGTGAAGTTGCCGGGAGTCAGATCAGTTTACAGACAACTGGCTTTTATCCTTGAGGGTACTTTTTGACGCCTTTTGAACAAGGGGCCCAATGTTTTCATTTTGTAGTGGGCATCACAAATTATGTAATTTACCCTGCTTCTCCCTTTCAGACAAAGATGTGACATAGTGATTGATTGGGGGAAAGGCCAATCAGCAAGCATAATGTGGTCCTTTTATGAGAGTGGGGTGAGACGGTGATGGGCAGGAGCAGGCCAGGAGACGCATCAGAGTTCTGCAGCTATGCAGCTGCTTTTCCAGTGACCGGGTGGTAAACTCAGCTCAGGGAAAGGGGAGTAGACATTCGACTTTAAGCCACATTTTCCATTCCACGTGTATCAATGACAAAGTGACAATTTGATTGCCAGCTGACTGCTCTGGTGTTTTCTGAAACAGAAATAAAATTTCAGCAGAGGACTTTGCCTTCATGTTCCAGATAGACTAATCCTCAGGAAGTGTCCTTTGTAGAAAAATTATTAGGAAACAATAGAATAATAATCATCTTTTGGGAGAATTTTTATTGTTGCCATTGCTAGATTCATGGGACATATTTTAGAAGCATATAGGGACAATTTCTTGCCAAAATAATTGAGAGTCACTATAGCTGTATTGTGTAGTGGGTAGAGTTAAGTGAGCTCAATGAATCAGTCAGACCCTGCTCCATCCACCTTTCTTCTCCCTCTCGGTTATATGACTGAGTGTTATTTTCCTCATGGGTGCCTAGCTCCATAGGCACGTTGTGAGGATGAAAAGAAGCAGTGCGTGGGATGTGCTTAGCTCAGTGTACGCTACATGTCTTCTATAAGTAAATGTTAATTTATTATTATCGCTAAGGTTTGGTGGTAATTTTTACACAGGAGGGAATGATTCCAGAACTATTTCCCACCTCCTTTCCATACTTCCTAGTCATCTTGTTTCCTACGGCTGATGAACTCCACTTCCTTAAGAGTAGAGACTCACGGCTCATGATTACCGAGGGGAGAAAGTAGACTATTCAGAGCCGGGCATTTAGGCAGTGCCCTGCCTCAGGTAAAATGAGCAAAAAGAATGACTCTCAGACATCCTTACAGTTTTGCTTGGTTATAGTTTAGGCCCCTGTGTAGAATGCTGTTGTTAGCTGCCATCAGATTTACCTCTGACTCATTTTGATACTATGTACAATGGACCTGGACCATTGCGATACTTAGGGTTTTCACCAGCTAATTTTTCTAAAGGAGATTATCACTCTTTTCTTCTCAGGCTGTCTTAATCTGTAAACTCCACTGAAACTTGTTCAGCATCTCAGCGAAATGCAAGCATTTGCTGACAGATAAGCTGTGGCCGTGTGTTGGCTGGCACTTGAACCTGAGTCTTCCATATAATGGGTGACAATTTTAAAACCACCACTGCCCTATTCTATGTAGTATACAAAATGCTTATTCTTCCCTATCCGTCATGGATTGAATTGTGTCCCCCCCCCCAAAATGTCTGTATGACTTTGGCTAGACCATGATTCTCGGTATTGTGTGATGTTCCTAGGTGTTGTAAACGCTGCTTCTATGATGTTAGGGAGGGAGGATGGGTGGTGGTGTGTTGGTAAGGCAAGACTCTGTCTCTAAGATTGTATTGTGCCTAGAAGCAATCTCTTTGGGGATAATGGAAATGGAAGCAAGCAGAGACTTTGGGACTTTATATTGTCAGGAAAGAAACAACGCAGGGAGCATAGCATGTCCTTTGGACCCAGGGTCCTTGGGCCTCAGGAGCTCCCAGTCCAGGGGAGGATTGAGGACAAGGACTTCCCTCAAGAGCCAACAGAGACAGCCTTCCCCAGGAGCTGATGTGCTAAATTTGGACTTTCACTGTGAGACAATAAACTACTCTTCTTAAAGTTATCCACTTGGGTTATTTCTGTTATAGCAGCACTAGGTGACTGAGATACCACCCTTCTTCTCATCTATAAACAATCTGTTGAGTGTTTGCTTAGTTGCCATTGTTGCGCTCAAGGAGCCTGAACTCTAACGGATGAGCAAGCCTGGAATCGCAATGATTTAGAGATAGGGAGTACCAAGAGGAGAGCTCGCAGGTATCACCTAGCTGAATAAACCCTGGAAGGCTTTCTGACACTAATGAGAAGTTAGCTGAGTTTTCAGGAACGACTTCCGGGTATCCTGGTAGGTAAAACATCACTAGTAAAAAGAATCACAAATGGAAAACATGGAATTTTGAGGGAATTTTAGGGGTTTAGGGCACTAAATGATTGAACAATGATCACTGAATCATCTTTATCTTTTACTGAGCATTTTTCCCCCTCCATTGTTTCATATATTTAAATGCATACTGCATAAGAATTAGAGATTATTCTGTGATCACAAACTGATTAAAAAAGAAGCTAACAACTAAAACCAAACCAAACAAAGAAACCTCTGGCTTAAAATAATTTTGTTAGGTGTTCTATATGCTCAGAAATGATGAAAAACTACACACTGATATCATTGTTTCATATCTTTTTGTTAAGTAATTTATTCTGCATTGTTTCCATTTATCTTGAGGAAAATTTGCTTTGCTCATATACAATATGAAGCAGTGGATTTTGTCAAACACTGCTGTTACCTCACTGTGATTCAACCCCCTGGACGTCACATCATCTTGAAAGACCATTTTGATTTATATGAGGAAATTCCATTGGGGTAGAATGCAAGTTTTGTTTCACTTTCAATTCATGGCTTTGCTATTTAGTCATACTTCTTTAACAGGCATATATTGATCACTGATTATGTTCAAGTCCCTGTGCCAGGCACTGGGAATAAATCCATAAACAAGAGGATTCTGCTCTCCAGTAGCTAATGGTCTAATCTGTGTGATTGTGGTGAGTGAGGGTGGGGGTTGAGACAGGAGTAGGACAGGTGGAGAGTGAGGATGCAAAGTCCAAAAGCTATGATGGGGATGTGGGGTGGGGCTGAGACCAACGGCTGGGGAGGCAATGAATGAGTTGCTATGAGAGTACGCTCTAGCTAAGGTACTTTCCTTAAAGAAACCAGGGAAGAGGAGCAAGACGAGAAGATGCAAGAAATGTTAATGTTTATGATCTATAGGCATTCAGTAAACAGAACATCAGATTCATGAGTGAGACCGTTTTCAGATTTTCTAGTCCCCGTCAGTCCTACAGACAACTACACATGCAAGAGACTGAGATTCCCTGGATGAAACTGATGAAGGAACCCCTGAGCTGTGTTCAGCCCCAGACTACAGAATCATGAAGACAAAAAAAGTGGTTGCTTTAGATCACCACGTTTTGGGGTTGTTTGTTACACATAGTGTTTCTGCTGTTAAAGTATTGTTAAGTCAGTTTTGACTCATAGCAACCCTATGTACAACAGAAGGAAACACTGTCTGGTCCTGTGTCACCCTCAAGCTCGTTATGCTTGCGCCCACTGCAGCAGCTGTGTCAGTTCATCTCATTGAGGGTCTTCCTCCTTTTCACCGACCCTCTACTTTCTTAAGCACGATGTCCTTCAGGGACCGGTCTGTCCTGATAACATACCCAAAGTATGCGAGGTAAAGTCTTGCCATCCTTCTAAGAAACATTCTGGCTGTGCTTACTCCCAGACAGATTTGTTCATTTTTCTGACACTTCCTGGTATGTTCAATATTCTTTGCCAACACCATAATTCAAAAGCATCCATTCTTCTTCAGTCTTCTTTATTCATAGTTCAGCTTTCACAAGCATATGAGTAGTAGGTAGCTAACACGAACACCTGAGTGAGTTATCTATCCAAGCTCAACTTTCTTTACGAACCAAGTCCCTCACACCATTTAACTGAAAAATCCCTTTCTCAGGGTGGGTTATGTTGTTCCTTAGGGAGTTTGTGCCTTGTGTTCAAGATTTTGCCAATATCTAGTGTCTTTACCTGCTTCTCTACCTTTTCCAGTTTTAGCTCTCACTCACTGCTCTGTAATACTCGGGGCATGGGTAGAAGGAACACTTTAGGGGGTAAGGAGGAAGCCTATCCAAGATGCAATTTTCTTCTTGGTTTTATTTATATGTAGTTTCCTGCATTCCATCCAGAAGAGCTACAGCCAAACAAGAAGGTTCCTAAATATTAAAAGAATTGTTTTTATTACCAACAAGTAAATATACATTTTCAGGAAAATAAAAGACAAGGCATTTATTTTACTTATAGAGCAATTAATTAGACTAGACATGTGAACAAGTTTTAGAAACATTCCTAGTTCCATCTGATGTATAAGAGGTACAAGTTGCCAAAGGAGGGACCAAATTTATCTGGAAGGGAGGGAAGGGAAGCTCTTTCAATGATCAATATTCACAGTACAGAAAGAAAAACTGGGCTGGGTCCTAAAGAGAGAGTTTATTATACACAATAGTGCTTTAGGTTTCTTTGAGGAACTGAGGTGTAGGTCAGGGTGGTTGATGGGGCTATCATCTTTTCCAGGAAGATTATTTTTAAAAGTTTTCTTAATTGTGTACACCAAAATTAGGAGTTGTCCTCAACCACGTTTTGCAATAGCAAACAGCAAGTTTTGCTGAGAGAGCCAGCCTTAACTCGGACAAGGTAGTCCTCTAGAGTCTTATTACACAACAGGAGATTACGGAATCAGCATTTATTCTGGAAATTTGCAACAGTTTGTGCTGAAGTGACCCTCCCTGAGCCTTGAATATTTGGCAAAGAGACTGGGATATAAAAGGCAAAACAGAGTTCAGCTATTTATTTCTTTATTAACTGAATGTAACCTAAACAGAATCCAAATGATGACTCCATAGCAATGAACTAGTTTTGCTTAGCAAAGATCTGATGAAATACTTGATCATATGCTAGTACTCACCATTACATCATTAATGCTTGAGACAAATGTGAAAGAATGTAATCATCTTATCACTTCTAAGCCCTAGCATAGGATGACTTTCATATCAAGTTCTATTTATAAGGCTTATGAGATCATTTCTCTGGGAAAAAAGCTTTATCACATACTGGACTTCATTCAGGAAGATTTCTGACTTAGGAGTCTCTTAGCAGCATCCTCCATAACCTTGCTCCTTGTCCTTATGACACCCCTTTGCTCACCTAATACACAGACTTTTTAATCAATGTAGATATTTGCCTTTGCTTCTCCAATTTGGCTTCCAGAAGTCATACGCATGCACCAGGTGATGCTAGTGGAAATTTATGGACAGGTTTAAGCTCAGTGCAGCAAGATTTTTCCTGTCCTTCATCAGTTCTTGCACTAGCTCCTAGAATAGCTCTCTAAGACAGCTATGCCAAATTTCCAAGCATCGTCTCAATGTACAAGGCACAGTGCTATCTCCGTTTCTTTCAGCAAATAATTGCATCAGGTAGAATCTATCAAGAAAACATGAACCACAGTAGGTGTTTGGCAAAGAAAATTTAATACAGGAGATTGAGTACTTAGGAGTTAAAGAGCAAAAAGGAAACTCAGAGATGAGAAGTACAAGAAGCAACTATCATAAGACTGGGAAAACAAAGGGGGAAAACTGAGTTATTGGATATAGAAACTTCGGGGAGAGGCTCTGTGGAGCTCAGATCTCTGAGGAAGGCATGTGGGTACACCTGAAGGAATGCACTGAGTTTGAGATAAGTGTCACAAAAACTGCCACAGAAAGCTAGGATACATATCTGCAGAATCCCAACCCTAGTACCTTAGGAGAGAGTATGTTGCTGCTGTTGTTAGATGCTGTCTAGTCATTTCCAACCATAGAAACCTTATGTTTAACAGAACAAAATGTTGTCTAGTATAGAAAGTGTAGAAAGTAGCTGTCTTAGTCATCTAGTGCCGCTATAACAGAAGTACCACAAGTGGATGGCTTTAAAAAGATAGATTTTATTCTGTCATTGTCCAGTAGGCTACAAGTCCAACTTCAGGGAATCAGCTCCAGGGGAAGACTTTCTCTGTTGGCTCTGGAAAAAGGTCTTTCCCCTCAATCTTCCCCTGGACCGTGAGCTTCTGAGGTACAGGAACCCCAGATCCTTTCCAAAGAATGCACTCTTCTCCCAGCACTGCCTTCTTGGTGGTATGAGGTCCCCAGATGTCCATTTGTTTCCCTTTCCCTTATATCCCAAGAGATTGCCTCAAGACAACATGATACAATCTGACACACTGAGTCCTGCCACACTAACAAAACTGTTGCCCACCCTCCCTCATTAACATCATAGAGGCAGAGTTCACAGCATATAGAAACATCATACAGTACTCGGAATCATGGCCTAACCAAATTGCTAATGTTTTGGGGGACACACAATTCATGACAGTAGCAATTCATGAGACAGTAACCAGATAACTGATGCAGCTTAACCTTTGGCTTCACGTCTTAGCTTGGGTTCTTGAAAAAGCAGACCCTGAGAAAAAGGCTTTTTGCTGTCAGCTAATTGAGTTGGAAGAAGGCAAGGAGTTACAGTAAACAGAGCATTCTATAATGTTCCACTCAGATCTTCTCTTCAGGGTAAAAAAAATTCTACCCTGCAGCTGCTCAGCATTTCAGCTGCTGAAAATTCAAAATTGTACTGCAGGAGGAAATTGCCCTTGAATGAAGCGAACTGCCTCACCTGAGGTTGCTTTCTCTCCTGCGTGATGTCCCACAGCCAATGTCTAGGCCTACAAATGCTCAAAACTCTTATCTGAATTTGAGACTGCTTTTAAGAGTCATCTGAACACCAGATCTCCTTAGGAGATTCTCTGAGGCTTAGTAGTACTGCAAATCGACTACTTCATCTGTCTTTCTGTCACTCTTTTTTTACTTCCTTGCAGGTGTATGTCTATTTTGTCATAGGTGTATTTCAAGAGTACCCAAATAAACCTGCAAATAACTCTCCACCTCTGTTTCCAGGAAATGAATGGAAGTCAGTGAAATGTGAATGAACCTGGGAAGCAGCCTCTAAAATGGACTTTTAGGAGTGGATTACTCACAGGTTGGTTGGCACTGAGAACCCCATGGCTGGTGGTAAGTGGAATGTGGGTAATTCTTGGCAAGTGAATGTGCTTTGTAGTCCAGTTGTCAAAACTTTGCTGGGATAAACCAAGATGAGGCACAGGTAGAAGGGAATACCATGTGGTTTACCATCTCTGGTACTTGAGAGTTATGAGAGAAATAATAATAGTAATAACCATGGAACTAGTTGACTGTTGCTGAGTACCACTGAGTCTTTGAAATACAATGACACAAGATGATTACTCATTAATTCAAGGCAAAATGTAAAAGCCAGATGATCTCTTTGGCAGCAATCAAGGAAACCCTTAATCTCCTGCAGCTAGGAAACAGGCAGAATGAATTACCAATTATTAGAGAAACCACGTTTGAGAAAAACTGAATTTGTACCTACAGCAGATGTTTCACAGCATGCTCAGGGCACTAACAAGGGAGGAGTGGGATGCTGAGACTTAGGCTAGGAACATCTGGGTAGAGGATTCACTGCAGAACCTTGAGCTCCCAGAGTCCCCTGAAACATGAGGTCTTGAAGTTGTCCACTTCGTCTTATTGTAAAATAGTGTTCCCCTTTTGCTTTAAGGTCATGCAAATACCTCACATGAGCCAGGAACTTGTCTCCCTCAGGATTTATGTCAAACTCTCCTTCAGGTGACCTGAGTCAAATCCCAACATAGCCAGACTGTAGAACTGCTGGTTTGCTAAAGGACAGGACAGAAAATATGCTTAGGATATTTGGGGGTAGGCTTGGGAGAATATGATGGAGGACTTTATGTTTGGAAAAGTAGAGAAGCAGAGAACAAGATAGATTGCCATAGTGGCTACAACAATGAACCCAGACCACAATGGTTGTGAGGATGGCACAGGACTGGGCAACACCTTGTATTATACACGAGGTCACTCTGAGTCAGAGCTGAACTTGATGGCATCTAACCCCATCACTCTCACTTGGTGGAATGTAGAACTGAAAGGCAGAGAGGCCATGAAGCTGTATGTGGGATCTCTTATTAAAAATAAGAAAATTATTTTTCCACTTTTGCCTATAAAGTTATGAGTTCTCAGTAAAAGTATGAATAAAATTTTTAGAATATGATTACAACAATTTACAATTAAAGACATTGTCTAATCAGAGCACTGAGAATTGAGATCAGAATATGAAAGTTACGGTATTGGTGAAGAATATTGAATATGCCATGGACTTTCAGAAGAAGGAACAAATCTGTCTTGGACGAAGTAAAGCTAGAATGTCCTTTAGAAGTGTGGATGGCGAGACTTTGTCTCACATGCTTTGGATGTGTTAGCAGGAAGGATCGGTCCTTTGGAGAATGACATCCTGCTTGGTGAAATAGAGTGCCAGTGAAAAAGAGGAAGACCTTTGAGGAGATGGATTCACACAGTGGCTGCAACATAGTGGGCTCAAGCCCAGCAATGACTGTGGGGATGGTGCAGCAGCAGGCAGCATTTTGTTCTGCTGTACAGCATCCCTGGGAGTTAAAACTGACTCTACAGTACCTCACAACAATACACTCATAAATAACTCATTCACCTGTGCTGGTTTTTTCCCAGTTGATTAGATGAAATTTTTAAATTTCCATCTATGTTATTTCATACACTCCAGGAAAGCTTGCAAAGGGAGAACAAAGAAAACTAAAGACGCAAGAGAAAGATTAGTCCAAAGGATGAGTGGACCACAACTACCATGGCCTCCTCTGGTCTGAGGCCAGTACAGTTAGGTGATTCCTGGCCTCCACCACCGACTGCTCTAACAGAGATCATGACAGACAGAGCTGGAGAAAAGTGTGGAACAAAATTTTAACTCACAAAAAAGACCACACTTACTGACAGAGACTGGAGAAACTCTGAGAGTATGGCCCCCAGATACCCTTTTAGGTGAAGCCACTCCTGAGGTTCACTCTTCATCCAAAGATTGGACAGGCCCATAAAATAAAATGAGACTAAAAGGTCACTACAATCTAAGGTCATAGATATGAAAGATTGGGGGGGGGGCACAAGAAAGCTGTTAATAGACAACCCAAAGCTGAGAAGCGAGAATGTTGACATGTCACGAGTTTGTTAACCAATATCCTAAAACAATATGTATACTAAAAAACAAAAAAAATCTTAAAAAACCTTATAACCTTATAGACATTTAGATTTAATCACCCATTGTAATTTTTAAGAGTCTTACATTCCTATGAAAATGTTCCCAGGTACTAAGGATTAAAATAAATATTCTTAGACAGTCATCCAGCAGAAATCATTATTAACATTAGACAATCAGTGGGTGGCTTTTTATAATGCAGTATATGAGTTTAAAATGGGGAAAACAATGATATCACTCTTACCAGTGTTAGTAATCCAGCTGGATATTATGTGCTTTGGGAACTATATTTGCATTACATGTCAAATCCCATTACAAAATATGTCTTTAGAATAGAAAGGTGTATAGCAAAAAGGATGTCCACACCCATTTATTTCAAGCAACATCCAGTACAAAACAAGACATTTCCACCGTCCTTGAAATTCATTAATAGACTTTGGCTTGCATTGCCATATACCTCCTGCCAAAAGGTTCACATCTAGTGCACATTTTCCTGTGCATTGATCCTAGAACTGTATTCTTCACGATCCCCTTCCATACTCCCTTGAGTTCTGTTTCCACATTCCTATTAGACTCTTGAAATAGAGCATGGGTTTTACTTTTACTGAAGTCTTCAAAATGGTTGAAAAGTATTTAAGGCAAGCCAGGAATTCTCTAAGAGCTTTGCTGGAACCCAATTATTCCAGATGATAAAGCATTACATTTGAACACATGTCAGGACTGAGTAGCATAATCTGCTGATATCTAAGGAATGCAGCTCTGCAATCACTTTGCTCTTATAGATTTGAGAGGATTGATATAAATTGGTAACGGTTCCGAGGCTAAATCAGAATCAAATTACAATGAAAATTTCAAGATCTCTGGGGATAGGGATACAATGGAGGGATACAACGGAGCCAAGACATACTATAAATGTATGGTTGAAACAATTCTCAGCATCAGAAGTAGCATCTAAGTAACACCAACAAACTACGGCTTATTTCTGAATCTCATGTATTTACATACATGTTGCCAACTAATTTGTAAAGCTTCAAACTGGAGCATCAGGCGCTAGATCTCAGACAGAAAAGTGCCCCTTGGCATTTAGTTGGATGCAAGTTAACTAAAAGAAACAAACAAAACAAAAAAGAAATGTTATGTGATATCTGAGAGACTTGATTTGAAAGAACTGTTGAAGAAACGACATAGCTGTGGGTACAGTACAGGAGTTGTACTTGCCAACACTGACCATGGAAATCTTCCCGGAATGGACATTATTTAGAAAGTGGCAGCATCTTGGAAAGAGAAAAGGATTATGCTACATCCTAATTTAATTTAGAATTTTGACCCACTGCCATCATTCTTAGCACATTTTCAAATGTGCCTATATATGACCTCGGTGCGATCCTTTGCTGTCAAGTTGATTCAGACTCATAGTGAACTGCTCCATGGGGGTTTTAAGGCTGTAAATCTTTACAGAGGCAGACTGCCACATGTTTCTTCTGTATTGCTGCTGGTGAGCTTAAACCATTGATGTCTTGGTTAGCAGGGTATCACTTTAACTGCTCTGCCACCAGGGCTCCTCTTAGAAGTACAGAGAATTCAAAGTACTCAAGACTTGTTTAAGTGGTTCTTGTTGAGGATAAAATGGAAAATAAAACAGAAGCCTCTTTGTGATGTACTGTCTTTGTGTCTGAGTCTTCTATGATATTGATATTGTATGAATAGATTTTTCTGAGTGAGATAGTTCTGTAGATCAATTCATTAACAATGAAGTAGAAAAATGGATGAGAGACTAAGAGTGGAACATTTCAATGTATTCATTTGCCCTGTGTGACATTATTATTTGCACATTCTGTAGGCTTCCGAGGGTGTGTTGTCTGGCTGTTGATCATACCATGACATACAGATGTCCACTAAAGGCATTGCTCTAATTTTCTAGTACAACAAATAACAAAAGTTTATTGTGTATTTTAATATAACAGAGACTTAGAGAAATTGCAATCCTACTTACTAAAGCCCAGCTCAAATGCTTACCATGAACCTGAAAGTCAAGTGCACAAATCTTACACCTGAGAAACATTTTTTTTTTTTAGTTTCAGAGGCTTTCTAGACTGACTTTTGACAGCAGGAAGAATAACAGCTTCTGTTGTGTTGCCCTACACTTTGCCAATGAAGATCCTATCCTGGAGATTATTCTAAATACACAACTGTCCACATCATCCTGTTCAGTTGAAATTGGAGGTTTGTTTTTGTCAATAACAGTTAGTGTGGCCCCCTTGGACACTAGCTGTGCTTTTGTTTTTCTTATTTGTGTTTTCAGAACTTCCAAGTTAGCCATGAAACATTCCGAGCAATAGACCATTCTCTTGATCTTTGTGGAAACTACTGGTAACACAAACCTAATCGGAGTTTGTGCTGCCTGCCGCAAACAGCCAATCTTTGAGACAGGGGTGAGATGAGAAGTAAGATGTTTATTGCATACAGGTGGGCACAGAGGGGATGATTCCTTCAAGATGGGCCTCCTCAAAATGGAGACTACCTGGTGGTTTTACAAGAGAAGGGGGTAAGGATTTATCAGTCCTAGGAATCTGTCACAAGTTAATCCTCTTTAGGTGGTCACATCTCAGATGTACTGACATCTTAAATAGTGTTTTGGACCAGAGGTGGTCTGGCTACCGTGAATCTCCTGGCAGATTACTTTGTTTTTCTATTGTGGTCCTTAATCAGTCACTTATTTTTCCCCAGTCCTAAAGAGAGCATAGATTAGTCCTCAACATTGAGAGAAACAAAGGGAAGCAATGGACTTGTGCTTTGAGACAGAATCAGGAAACAAAACAGTGCAGCTCATGCTCAAGATGCAGTCAATTATTTTACTCTGTTTCCCTATGAACTGGAATTGGCTCGATGGCACTGGGTTTGGTATTTGCTGTTTTTTTACAATGTTTTCTTATTGCTTGGTTACTCATCGTTCTATAATTGTTTAGGGTTTTTTTTTTTTTTTTTGCAATCCATAAAGCCTTATTTATGTAGAGATCTTGATTTTTTTAAAACTCACTTTATGTGCATTTATATTGATCAAATAGATCTTTGTGCCATTACTGCAGATTTGAAAATATGCAAATCAGGAACCAAAAACAGAGTATTATCCTTTCAGAGCCTGTATGTTTTGCCTTCTAGAGCTGCATGTCTAATATAATGCCCACTAGCCATGTATGGCTAGTTAAATCTAAGGTCAATGAAATTAACAACTCACTTTACCAGTCACACTAAACCCCAAACCAAACCTACTACTGTCAAATTGATCCCCACTTAGAGTGATCCTGTAGACAGAGGAGAACAGCCTCACACAGTTTCCAAGGAGCATCTGGCAGATTTGAACTTCCAACCTTCTGGTTAGTGGCTGTAGCACTTAACCACTGTGCCACAACCACGATTCAAATTCTCTATAGCTCCATGTGGTTAGGCACTACCGTGCTGGTGAACACAGATACAGAACACTGCCACTGTCACAGAAAGGCCTATGAGCCAGGGCTGTTCTAGAGTTCTGCCTGAAAGATTATCATAACTTTTGCTTTTTTTTAATATAAAAAAATAAAACCCACATTTTAATGTTACATTTTTATGATCTCCAAGGGTGATATGGGTCCCACTGCAAGAATTCTAGGCAATCAATAGGAAAGCCTTATACAATCATGTGAGTTTTGCTTTGCATTATTTATCTCATTTTACACTTCAGAAAACACCAAGAGGTCATAGGACTTGTCCTATCATCATCACAAGGTTAGCGAATGGCTCAGGTAGAATTAAAACTGACAGACCAGACCATTTCATCTACAGAGAATCCAGGTGCCAGACACAACGTGAATAAGCATCACAAGTGAAGACAAATCTCAGAGGGGCCTCTGGAAAACACATCAATAAATGGTGTGACTTCTCTTTTTACAGACTGAAATGGAAGTGTGTTTATTTGGTTTTCTTTTCAAAATTGTCCTTGGAACTCAGTGTTTATTCACTTCATTACCCTCAGTGGACTTGTAGTCACTATAGAATTCATTGACAATTTATTAAATATGGAAGCATGGAAATGTAGGAGACGGTTTTACATTTTTTAAAGCTGAGTGAGAGTATTCAGACATTAGGATAAGCTAAATAGCTCAAGCCTTGGTAATGTAATTGCTAAGTCTGTTAGGAATTGAGGCAGTGAAGCGCTACAATTGTCTTGCAAATTCCAGTAATTCTGCAAGCTGGTTGTTAAACACAATCATTATTAAAAATCAAGTTATGTAAACTTACAATTGATTTTAAGTGCTCAGTCACTATCTGGAGGGTATGTTGTTTGAACCTACTCAAAAGTGTGTCAAGAGACAGGCCTGGAGGTCTTCCTCTGAAGGATCCCCAAAACCAAACCAAACCCACTGCCTTCAAGTTGATTTCAACTCATCTCAATCACATAGGTCAAAGTAGAACTGCCCCACAACGTTTCCAAGGAACACCTGGTAGATCTGAACTACCAGCCTTTTGGTTAGCAGCTGTAGCTCTTAACCACTACACCATCAGCTCTTAACCACTACACCATCCACATCACAGCCTTGAAAACCCTGAGGAGTAGTGCAACTCTGCACACATACTGGTCACCATTAATCAGAATCAACTCAGTGGTAACTAATAACAAACTTACAACTAAATTATATTAAAAACCTGTCGCCATGGAGTCAATTTCAATTCATAGCATTCCTAACCATATTAAAAGTATAGGTAAACTATACTCAAGACATCACTTTTACTATTTTACTGTTACCAGTGGTTAAGAGCTACTACGCCTGCAGACCAAAAGATTGGCAGTTTGAATCCACCAGGCACTCCTTAGAAGCCCTATGGGACCATTCTACTCTATCCTTGGAAATTCTGATAGTGTAGTGGTTAAGCGCTACATCTCCTAACCAAAAAGGTCAACAGTTCTAATCTGTCAGATGCTCCTCAGAAGCTCTATGGGGCAGTTCTACTCTGCCCTACAGGGTTGCTAGGAGTCAGAATCAACCTCAATGGCAGTGAGTTAGGTTTTTTTTGTTTCATTATATTTTACTATTTTTTATACTTTATGGTTACATTTTGTTACTATTTATGCTCTTGGAGTTATTTACAGTTACTGCCTCTGTATGGGGGAAATACTGTAGAGGTGGGCTGCTGTGCGTCTCTTCCCAGGGACATCATGTTTGCAGCTTGAAATCGGCCTAGGTGGAGTACCATGGAAATTAGTAAGAATTACAAACTAGAGTTTAGCTTGCTGTTGTTTTTTTTTTTTTTTTTTTTTTTTTTTTTGTTGTTGTTGTTGTTGTTTTTATTGTCTAGATTTAAGAAAGAGCCCTTGGGTAGTTGAAACAGTTAACATGTTTGCCTGCTAACTGTCACAAAAGTGGGAGGTTTGAGTGTACCCATAGTCAAACAGAAGAAAGACTCCAAGATCTAATTCTGAAAAATTGAAAATGCTATATATGGAGCAGAGTTCTGCTCTGACACAGGTGGGGTCACTATGAGTTGGTACTGACTCTATAGCAACTGATTTTTTACCGGTTGGAATTAAAGTGAAGAAGCAAATATCAACAGTGCAGAAGAAACCTAAAAGTATGACTTGTCTCTAGCAACTACATTGTGAGCTGTTCTAAAAATTAAGAAAATATTCTTCCAGTATTAGAAATTGTTATCTCAATAAGCAAAGAAACCACTCATGTCATTGATAAAGCACTGACATCCCAGCATACCCATACATTTTTTGTTGCCCACAGAGAGCCATTTGTTAAACATTGACCTGGATACTGCTAGACTGAGGAATATCTTGCCTGTCACAGAATCCAGAATTAACTTCTATATATTCACATACATAATGCAGCTACTTTAGCTGAACAACTGGGTATCATGAAGTCCAAGTATAGGGCCAGTGCTTACCTTGGAGAGTAACCATAATATAACAGGCTTTTGTTAAAATATGGTTATCACACCTGGGAGACTTTAACATGAACCATAATATAACTGATTATGTATAAACAGGTGTGTAGAAGGAAAAAAAAAGACTTCTAAAACCACTACTTCTGTTTATGCAAGGCAGATCTTGTTAAAGGCAAGGCTGTAAGGAGTTGAGAAACAGCATTGGCCTGTGCAAACGTGGGCCTGGCAAGAGGATGGAAAAACAAAGTTC
This sequence comes from Heterohyrax brucei, assembly GCA_028571685.1. Classification (NCBI taxonomy): domain Eukaryota; kingdom Metazoa; phylum Chordata; class Mammalia; order Hyracoidea; family Procaviidae; genus Heterohyrax; species Heterohyrax brucei. The sequence continues at coordinate 55,251,815 of CM053141.1, read as the reverse complement.
TCAGGTTAAGTTTTGTTTTAATAAAAGTTAGAAATATAAAATCACGGAATTAGGGGGCGGAGTCAAGATGGCCGACTAAGCACACATCTCCTTATATCCCTCTGGAAACCAAGACCTGAAATGACAATCAAACAGAGCCTTCTGAGCACCTAATCAGCCTCAGGACACGGCACAGAGCTGTTAATTGGGACTTCATACCACTCAGTGAAAAACCTCCTCTCTTTCGCTGACTCCCGCTCCTGGCTAGCCCCGGCTCTCACGGACGGAAGGTAAACGCACCGTTTTGACTTTTTTTTCCTCGGTCTCGGCTGCCGGGCGGAGCTGGGCCTTGCCTGGCGGCTGGACTCAGACGTGCTGCTGGGGCGATAGGCAGGCGAAATTCCCATATTCTTAGAGCCAGGCTCGGGACTCTGTTAATCTAGACACTCTGAGCCTTCCGTTTTGTAGCTGCCTCAGTGGGGTTTGCGCGGAGCTCTGCGGTCAGGGTGCGGGATGCCATGTTGGTACCGAGATTTTAGCGGGACCTCGTTCTTAGCCTGGGAGCCAGTGCCTGCAAATGGGACAGTGCTTCTCCATCAGAAAAGTAGTGATTTTGCACAGTGCTGACTACGTTGGGGGTCCTGCAACAGAAGCAGGGGAATCGCTGCCTCTGGGCACCTTTAGCCCCCCTGTCTGCTGCCTGTGTGGAGGACGCCATCTTGGGTACGGTGGCCGCAGCTGGACCTAATTCTTAGCTTGGGAGCCAGAGCCTGCCCACAAGAGAGAGCTTTTCTATCACAAAACCAGTACTCGACTCAGTGTTGGATAAGGCTAGGCCCTGTCAGCAGAGGCCAACAGGGCAGTAGCAGTGCTGTATTCTGAACTAGTTTGTTATCATCTGGGGTTGGATACAGTGGCGCTTACTTTGTCAGATGGGAAGAGGGACCTCTACACCTGAAAACCTAACTGACTTGTGAACTGGTCAGATACCTTTTGCTTTACATTTGAAGACAGCCTAGAGAAACATTTGCAATCCATCCTCACAGTACCTCTTCCAGCCTCTATATACTCACATGGGACCCAAAAAAGCAACAGACAATTGTGGCATACAAGCAATCACTCACGGCTTCAGAAGGCTCCCAAACAAAGCAACCAAGGAGTTTTCCAGATGAAGAAACTTTTATGAAAGCATCAGGAAGTGAATACAAATTGATTATGTACAGGGCCCTTCTAGACGTTATACAAAATGCAGCAGAACAAAATGAAAAATTAAGCAAGTTGTTCGATCTGATGGAACACCAGTACTCTGAAATCCAACAGATCAAGAAGAAAATCAAAGATATAGAAACTTCCATGCAGACTCAAGAAAACAGAATGGAACAAATGGAAAAAAGAATTTCTGACTTGGAAGACAGAGCTACTGATGCCAGTGTCTGTGAGCAGAAATCAGAAAAAAGAAACAAGAAAAATGAAGAAACATTAAGAAGCATGTGGGACTCTATTAAGAGGAACAACCTTCGATTAATTGGAGTCCCTGAACAGGGTGAGACATCTGAGAACACAGAGAGTATTGTTGCTGAGCTGCTGAAAGAAAACTTCCCAGAAATCATGAAGGAAGAGAATATAGACACCTCAGATGCATATCGTATGCCACCCAATATAGATCTCAAAAGAAAGACTCTAAGACATATTATAATCAAGCTTAACAAAATGAAACATAAGCAGCAACTCTTAAAGGCAGCAAGACTCAAGGCAAAGCTAACATTCAGAGGGAAACCCTGTAGGCTCTCGTCAGATTTCTCAGCAGAAACCATGCTGGCACGGAGACAGTGGCACGACACATTTAAAGTTTGAAGGAGAAGAACTTCCAACCAAGAATTATATATCCTGCAAAACTGTCTTTCAAATATGAAAACGAAATTAAGACATTCCCAGATAAACAGAAACTCAGAGACTTTGTAAAAACCAAACCCAAACTACAAGAAATACTGAAAGAAGTTCTTGGCTTTGGCTTAGAAGAACGAAACGACTAACTTCATATTTTAGAACGACACACCACTCAATACTCATTTAGGGAAGGCTCCAAAGTAAATCACAGCTTTGATTTGGAAAGAAGCAATCCAGTGATCATCATGAAAACTATGGTGTCATCATAATAAAAGAGGGATGTACTGCAGTCGTTATAGTCCTTCCAGATGGAGAGGAAGATGACCAGACTGGTAGTAATTAAAATTGGGTTTATAAATAGTTTATTAAGGGGGTTCATAGGGGCAGCTGTAAAGCACAACAAAAATGTATCATACCATTTCAAGAAATCTAACACACGAGTCTCAACAACTATAAAACCAGCTCTGAAAAAGGTGAAAAATCAACTCACAAAAAAGAGTGTCTCAGAACAGACTAATAAGAACAACAGAGAAAACATCAACATAAAAATAAACATATCACAATGGCAGCAGTGAACACATACCTGTCAATAATTACATTGAATGTGAATGGACTGAATGCTCCAGTAAAGAGACACCGAGTGTCATCTTGGATCAAAAGACACCACCCATCCATATGTTGTCTACAAGAAACTCACTTGAGACCTAAAGACAGGAACAAACTGAAAATTAAAGGATGGAAGAATATATATCAAGCTAACAATGAACAAAGAAGAGCAGGGGTGGCAATTCTAATCTCAGACAAAATCAACTTTAATGTCAAATCCACCATCGTGGACAAAGATGGACACTATTTATTGCTGAAAGGTTCAGTACACAAGCAAGACTTAACTATATTAAACATTTATGCACCTAATGTCAGAGCACCTAAATATGTCGAAGAAACACTGACTACGCTCAAAAGAGAGTTAGATGACTCCACAATAATAGTGGGAGACTTTAACACTCCACTCTCATTACTAGACAGATCATCTAGAAAAAAGCTCAGTAAAGATACAGAAGACCTCATTGACACAATTAGCCAACTAAACCTCATTGATATATACAGAACTTTCCACCCCTCAGCAGACAACTACACCTTCTTCTCCAGTGCACATGGAACATTCTCCAGAATTGACCACATGATAGGCCATAATGCAATGCTCAACAAAATCCATAACATTGAATTATTGCAAAGCATCTTCTCAGATCATAAAGCTATCAAAGTTGAAATCAATAGCAGAAAAAACAGAAATAGAAAGTGGAACTCTTGAAAACTGAACAACATCTTGCTCAAAAAAACATGGGTTATAGAGGAAATCAGGGATGAATTAAAGAAATTCATGGATTCCAATGAGAACGAAAACACTTCCTACCAGAACCTATGGGATACAGCCAAAGCAGTGCTTAGAGGTCTGTTTATCTCCATAAATGCACACATCGGGAAGGAAGAAAGAAACCAAATCAAGAAACTAACTCTATAGCTTGAACAAGGAGAAAGAGAACAACAGAGGAACCCCTCAGGCACCTGAAGAAACGAGATCATAAAGATTAGAGCAGAGCTAAATGAATTAGAGAATAGAAAAACAATTGAAAAAATTGAAAAGACCAAAAGCTGGTTTTTTGAAAAGATCAACAAAATTGATAAACCACTGGCTAAACTTACTAAAGAAAAGCAGGAAAGGAAACAAATAACCCAAATTAGAAATGAGAAGAGAGTTGTCACCACAGATGCAACAGAAATCAAAAATATCATACAGAATACTATGAAAGACTGTACTCTAACAAATTTGAAAACCTAGGGGAAATGGACAAATTCCTTGACTCATACCACCTACCCAAATTATCACAATGTGAAGCAGAACAACTTAATAAACCCATCACAAAGGAAGAGATTGAAAAGGTCATCAAAACACTGCCAACCCAAAAAAGTCCGGGCCCAGATGGCTTCACGGCAGAATTGTACCAAGCATTTAGAGAAGAGTTATCCCCAATACTATTGAAACTATTTCACAGTATAGAAGGTATGGAGTACTCCCAAACTCATTCTATGAGGCCAGCATAACCCTGATACCTAAGCCCGGGAAAGATCCAACAAAGGCAGAGAACTGCAGACCGATATCACTCATGAATTTAGATGCAAAAATCTTCAACAAAATTCTTGCCAACAGAATACAACAACATATCAAGAAAATAATCCATCATGACCAAGTGGGATTCATACCAGGGATGCAAGGCTGGTTCAACATCAGGAAAACAATTAATGTGATTAACCACATAAATAACACAAAAGACAAAGATCACCTGATTTTTGTCCATTGATGCTGAAAAGGCATTTGATAAAGTCCAACACCCATTCATGCTAAAAACTCTTAGCAAAATGGGCATAGACGGCAAATTCCTCAACACAATAAAGGCCATTTATACAAAGCCAATTTCCCACATCATCCTGAATGGAGAGAGACTGAAAGACTTTTCCCTGAGATCAGGAACTAGACAAGCATGCCCACTGTCACCTCTCCTATTCAACATTGTGCTAGAAGTTCTAGCCAGAGCAATTAGACAAGACAAAGAAATAAAGGGCATCTGCATCGGCAAAGACGAAGTTAAAATCTCCCTGTTCGCAGATGATATGATTGTATATGCAGAGAACCCCAAGGAATCTATAAGTAAGTTACTCAAACTGATAGAAGAGTTCAGCAAAGTCTCAGGATACAAGATAAACATAAGTAAATCAGTAGGATTCCTTTATACCAACAACGAGACTGTTAAGGAGGAAATTATCAAATCTATACCATTTGTGATAGCCCCTAAGAAGATAAAGTACCTAGGAATTAATCTAACCAGAGAAACAACAGACCTTTACAAAGAGAACTACAAGCCCTTACTACAAGAAACTAAGAGAGACTTAGATAAATGGAAAAACCTACGCTGCTCATGGATAAGAAGATTTAACATTGTGAAAATGTCTATTTTACCCAAAGCAATTTATTTATATAATGCAATCCCAATACAAGTTCCAGCATCATTTTTTAATGAGATGGAGAAACAAATCACCCATTTTGTTTGGAAAGGGAAGAAGCCCCGGATAAGTAAGGTACTACTAAAGAAGAAGAACACACTGGGATGCCTCTCATTACCCGACCTTAGAACATACTACACTGCCACAGTGGTCAAAACAGCCTGGTACTGGTACAAGAACAGACGGACTGATCAATGGAACAGAATTGAGACCCCAGAGATGACACCATCTGCCTATGAACAGTTGATATTTGACAAAGGCCCTAAGACATTAAACTGGGGTAAAAACAGTATCTTCAACAAATGGTGCTGGCAAAATTGGTTATCCATCTGCAATAAACTGAATCAAGATCCATATCTTACACCTTATACAAAAACCAACTCCAACTGGATAAAAGACCTAAATATCAAACCTAAAACGCTAAAGCTCATCCAAGAAAAGGTAGGAACAGCAATGGAACTTTTAATACACAATGAGGACAGACTCCAAAATCTGTCAAAGAAACCTCAATCAACAGAAGAGAAAGTAGATAAATGGGAACTATTAAGAATCAAACACTTTTGCTCATCCAAAGACTTTATTAATAGAATTAAAACAACACCCACAGAGTGGGAAAAAATATTTGGCAACACTATGTCAGATCGACACCTGATCTCCATAATCTATAAGATACTACAAAATATCAATAAGAAGAAGATAAACCATCCAATTAAGCGATGGGCAAAGGAGATCGACAGATACTTCACTAAAGAGGAGATTCAGGCAGCCAAAAAACACATGCGGACATGTTCGCGATCTTTAGTTATTAAAGAAATTCAAATCAAGACAACAATGAGATACCATCTCACCCCAACAAGATTGGCCATGATCCAGAAAACACAAAACAACAAATGCTGGAGAGGCTGTGGAGAAACTGGAACCCTCCTACACTGTTGGTGGGGTTGCAAAATGGTCCAGCCTCTTGGGAAGGCAATCTGGCGCTTCCTTAAAAAAATGGATATTGATATACCATTTGACCCAGTAATTCCACTACTTGGAATATATCCTACAGATTCAACAGATTCAAGGCCTTTCACACCAACGGACACATGCACCAGAATGTTTATCACGGCACAGTCCACAATAGCAAAAAGGTGGAATCAACCCAGATGCCCAACAATAGAAGAATGGATAGGTAAACTGTGGTACATATACTCAATGGAGCACTACGCAATGATAAAGAATAACGATGATTCCAGGAAACATCTCCTAACCTGGTTTCAACTGGAAGACATTATGTTGAGTGAGAGTAGTCAGCGACAAAAGGACAAATACTGTATGAGACCTCTACGATAAGATCTCAAAAACAGACTTGTGTATAGAAGAAAAGACTCTTTGACAGCTGCAAGGGAGGGGAGAGAGGGAGGGAGGGCGATGGGGGGAGGGTTTAGTTTAGGTAGTTACTAGAAATCTAGTTGGGAGAAAGCGGTGACAGCACACATTAGGAACAAGAACAACATTAAGTGGACTTCAGCATAACTTGAGTACTCCTTCCATCTTAACTCAATACTGCAAGGATAGAGTAGCTGGGGCGGGGGGTGGGGGGCCATGCTCTTAGGCGAATTCCAGGCCAATTGGCACAACTAGCGTTTTGCTAAGAGAGCTCTCTGCACCCCACATTGATGAGTGGCGTCTGGGGTCTTAAAAGCTGCCAAGCTGCCATCCGAGGACACAGCAAATGGTCCCAACTCAGCAGGAACGGATGCTCACCGAGGGCCAAAATGGCATGTGGTAAAGACAACCGAGAAGACAGACAGACCCACAAGAGTGGGTGCCTACATCGACTTGGGACCGGAAGAACCGGGTGGTGCCCGGCCACCACCAGTGATAGCCATGATGGAGCTCACAGAGAGGAGCCTCACTGGCAATACAAGATCATGAGATCTCCACTAGCAGATCATGAGATCTCCACTAAAAGACCTCAAATGATGGTCCAGCGGTTTGGGGGTTCCTCTGAGAGCATGGCCCCCGGCCCTGAAGCTGCCCTTTCCCATAAATTATAACAAAGGTCCACTCTTTGGACAGGAATGGATTGGACTTGGCAATGCAGAGTAACCATGTATTGGAAGCAATTTATGGTTCTATACATCTATAGCATATCATCTTGCTGACCTCTGGCTGGAGGAAGGGGAGTGGACGGAGAGGAGGGGAAAGGAGACTGTTGGGAAGATGAGACATGTATGGAGCAGAGAGGAATAGTGTGCAGTCACCGGACAGGGAGAGCAGTGTAAGCTGCATATAGGAGGGCATGTAAATTTACATGTGAGTGTACATTTTCACTCAGTTATGTTAAATAAAAATAAAAAATAAAAAAAAAAAGAAATATAAAATCACGAGTTTTCTAGGACAGTCCTAGACGGAAAATGAGTGGAGGCATGATACAATAGGGATAAAAAAGATGGATAGACAGTGTTTAGAGTAACTTTGAGGATTAGAATAACAATTAGCAAGTGGTGGTGTAGCCAAAGACCTACATAAGAAAAGGAAGTTTCAATATTTAATTTGAAACAATTCTTTTATTATTTTCTTTTCATGTGGGCCTCTGCTTGCCGCAGTGCTTCACATTTGTATGGGCTTCCTCTTACCCTCAGTGCTTCAAGTCTTACTGTGTATATTAATCTAATTCTAACCCTATAGGGAAAGCCTGGTGGCGAGGTGGTTAAGTGCTATGTCTGCTAATCAAAAAGTTGATAGTTGAGATCCGCCAGGTGCTCCTTGGAGACTTTGTCGGGCTACTCGCCCTGCAGGGTCACTGTGAGTTGTCATTGATTTGACAGTACTGTGCTTGTTTTTTGTTTTCTTCTTTTGGTTTTAAGTCTCTAGGTCTGAGATTCTGTATTTTTAGCAAACTTTCAGGCAATACCCATTCTGCTGGCCAATACAGTTTTTTTTTTTAGTTGTAATTAAGTGAAAGCAGATGATCCAAAGCAATTTTGTGTGTCTGCCTATCTGCAGCTCTTTCTGCTCTCCTTGCCTGGTGACAACACACTGCTTTTGATTCTATACTTCCAGTATCCTCCTAACAGCCCTCCTATCCCCTCCTCTCCACCTTCTTCTCTTTTCTCTCTCGTCTAGAAAGAGACTGGGAGGACAGCTTCCTGTAAGTGCACAGAACCATAAAGTACACATATCACATGGTCACATTGTGTCCCTGAGTCCAGTTCATTCTTGTCTGAAGAGTTGACCTCAGTAGTGTTTTCTTAAAAATAATGGAACACTTGACAAATTTGTGTGTCATCCTTGTGCAGGGTCCATGCTAGTCTTCTCTGTGTCATTCTAATTTTAGTATATGCACTGCCAACGCGAGTACTACACGGAGGTTTGATGTGAATGTTTGCTGCTGCTCTTGTTACTGTTATTGTTTGTAGACTTGATGGGAAGGGGTGAGGCGGCACATCTGGAGGTCATAATGCACGCTAGGACGTAATAAGCACGGGACAGTGAGAAGATTCCTAATCTGAGCTAATTTAAAAGTAACAGGAGTTCCAATTGAGGATGGTCTAACTCTTCTAGAAATTCACACATTTTGGGCTAGGCAGAGGACTATACACTATGTCAGTTGAAGGTTGGCTCCAGTTTCTCACAAGGGGTGAGAAGATCTAGATGACACTGAAGTCACAGAAGTTTTACTGGATATTATGTGTGCTCTGTGCTTTTCCTTCTCATCCATTTGGGGTTCCATCTTCTTCCTTTGTCTCTGGGAATCATCCATCTGCTAGGAGACCCAGTTCGAATGCTTACGTTACTCTCTAGGCACTTACAGACAGTAACAAAAATTTCAGGATTCCAGAAAGCATCTAAGTCTTCCTGTTTGCATGTCGATTTCAGCATGATTTTTTGACAAATGAACACCAGGTATAGCGGAAGATGAACTAGCAAGTAGATGGATCATTCCAGCAACAGGTAGTTGTATGAGTTCTGTTTAAAAAACAAACTTGCTGAGAGGGTTTAAATATATAAGCCTTGAATGTTGATAACCTTGAGCAAAGTGTGATCAGTGATTAATTGACATTCATATTTCCATTTCACTCTTAAATGAGATGGTCAGACCATTAATACAAAACACCATTATGCAGAGACAACTTCCTTTTAGTCCCTTTTTCACCAAGTTGTGTTAGTAAATTATTCATAGATACAATAAATAGCCAAGGAAAACATTTAAGTAAATGGTTTTGACCTTGTGTAAAGTCCTAAAAATGAGACTAGATCTGGTACAGAATATTTCTGTGGATAGAAGAATATACCAGGGCACATGGAAAGATAGAAGTGGCTCGAGCAAGAGGTATCTTGGCCATGCAGTCAGCAATCTCAGAATCCAGTAGGGGTTCCAACACTGAGACTTTTTGGAGACGTTCCTTCTTGCCTGTGGGTTGTATTCCTTTTCTAAATGTGTCTTGCGATAAATCATAGAACCACAGAATTTCTCAATCCACCAAGAGCCCTAAGGATTATTTACTTAGGGGCCTTGGATGGGAGCCCCAGAACTGCTGCAGCTCCACTGGACTCACAAAATCTCAAATCAAACATATTTTTGTCGCTTACCATTCTGTAGCCTTTGATTGATTACTAAAGAGTTTGTTCATCTTTCCATTTTCTTAAAGCCCTTCCCCTGGGTACCACAACACCGTACTTCTGTTCGGGCTCTGTTTTATTGGCACTGCTTTCTGAGTTGGACTTGTTGGAAAAGAGGGGATGTATCAGTTCCCTGGGTTTGAAACAAATGCTAACTAAAAATATTTCTCCTCGTCTGAGTAGTTTTTTGATTCGGAATAACTTGCTTTCTCTCCTGGTAAAAATGTTAACAGGAAAACAAAGAAGGATAATCAGAGATTAGAAATAATTCTTAGCCTCCATGGTTAGCTGAGTCCAGCCTATCAAAGCCAAGACAAAGTAGATTGTAGGCGAAAGTCAGATAGGGTATGTTTTGGGCCTTCTTCACCTTCCCTACAGGGTCACATCTAACCATGTGTTCATCTAAGATGTAGTTTCCTTATGTCCTCCTCGCTTTTCTGTGCCTTCCTTGTGGCCTGACATCTTCAAGTTATTGCCTGTATCTCAAACCTCTCTGTTCCCTTTCTGCTCTCTACTGCATACCTCTTCTGACATTAGTCCAGTTAGAAAGATCTGATAAAAGAATTCACAATAAGGTATTGATGACCTTGGACTTGGCAAGAAAGTTTGTATTTTTAGGGTTTGATTTAGCCGATACAAGCCAAATACAAGTGATCACTTATCTTAGAATCATCAGAGGATTGGTTAACATTTCTAAAATCCCAAACCAAACTTTCTCTACCTATAAGCACAGACTTTGTCCCCAGTGGCATGAAGTTCAGCCAGTGTTCAATAGGGCACAGAATCAGAAAAGAATGGAATCAGAACCCCACAGAGCATGCTCTTCTGTTTCACCAGCAGTAGACCCAGTCTCTGCCTCATCTGCATCTCCTTTACTATGTCCATGCATCTGTCCCTGAGTGGTGACACCAGTGATTCACAGTAGCCTCCTTCTCTACTGAGAATGCCCACAGCCTAACTAGGGCCACTTGACCTTGCATGTGACATCCCCAGAGATAGGAGAGGAGTTGGAGAAAGCACCCCGCAGACCACTTGCTTCAGAGTGGGAACAAAGCTGGGATACCTTCATACTCCTAAATTCCTTATCAAGCAGGCTGAAGCTGTTCTCTAGCTGAGACAGCACTTGTTTAAAGTATGGCCCGCCTTGCTTCTTGCACTACTCCTTTCCTGAGGGTAATGCCTAAATATAAATCCTTGTCTCGGATCTGTTTTGGAACGTTCGGTAGCAGGAGAGATCCTGAGAACTAGACTCTAAGGATGGGATTCTGGAGCTGGGTTTTTAACTGGCCAGGTGGCAGTGAGTGCCCTGCTCTAGGTAGGCAGAGCTCTGATAATTCCTGGCCTGCTGAAGAAGCGCAGTCACTGAGATATTCACATGTGGGAAAGTGTCGTGGGATGCAGACGGAGGGAATTGTGTTAACTGACTCAATGTTTTGGCATTTGAAAGATACAAGGAGAAGTGTAATGGGGCTCTAGTTGGTTTGCTTTTTCTTAGTGGAATTTATATATTGAAGAGAGAATATGCTAGTTCCAGACTGATTCATCAGCAATTTAAAACAAAATAAAATATGAGCCCAATAAAAGTGAAGGGGCTGAATTTGCCTGAGGGTCATGGTTTGCAACCCCAGTAGTTTGCAATTACATTAAATCGAGATGCTAAAACTGCTATGGCAGACTGTGGAGGAGGGCAGTGAAAGGTTCAGGAAGTGGGCAAGCTAGAAGGGGACTATGACAGAAGACTAGAAAACCCAACATTTGTCTGTGTTCCTTGGTTGGCCCTGTAGGACACTTTATTTACCAAAGCAGTAAGGAAAGTGTTGCCTAAGAAGCTAAGTGGGATCTGTCCTGCCTATGGGAGCCCTGGTGGTGTAGTGGCTAAGTGTTGTATCTGCTAACCGAAAGGTTGGCAGTTGAGATCCACCAGGCACTCTTTGGAAACTGTATGGGGCAGTTCTACTCTGACCTATAGGATCACTATGAGTTGGAGTGGACTCAATGGCAGTGACTTTTTATCCTGTCTACACTGGGGCACAAGAGGAAATGCTGATAGAGAACTGGAGATAATAGCAATGGGAATAACAGGATCCTGCAATAGCTAGGTGGCAGCACTTAACTGCCAGAAGCAAGATGGACATTACCCTAATAAGCAGAAGGTTGGCATGGCAGACAGGAAAGCCTGACACGAAGGAGTCTCTAATACATCATGTTCCCAGGAGACAGATGGTAAGCAGTCAACAAAACTGATTTATTTTTTCATGTATACTATATGCTACATTACAGAAGCAGAATAAATCATAAATGGGTAAGTGACAAGCTGAGGGCAATTGCTCTGACGGAAAGTCACAACTTGTCAGTTTCCATACTGAGGCAATCCTCAGACCCACAATCTATCAGCTGAAGAAGCGGCCAGATACCCATAAGAAAGGACTTAGCAACACCACGAGTGTACAGGGTTGTGATATCCTCAGCACTTCCCCAAGGGGATCTACTGCCATTTATTTGCATTACCATACATTATGGAGGCAGATATACCCTAAGAGACACTTTATTTACCAAAGCAATAAGGAATGTGTCGATGATGTGGGTTTTGGTGGGTTTACACCCTGATGCTTCAAGGACTGATGAATCCGAGTCTAAACTGATTCTGATACCCAGGGACCCAAAGCGCCTCTGTGGCTGCCTATTACAGTAAGTCAAGAAAAAAAATGTCCTGGCCTATATCTATCTTAGTGTGTCCATTGGAGTTACATTCTTAACCAGCAGTCATTTCCCCTGTTTCTGATTGTGTAATGAGTTAATCAGTTAATTAATTGCTTTACCTCTAGAGTAAGAGCTATTACAGTCTGAGAGGCCAAGTAGAATGCCCCTGAAGATGCCTCTATTCTCCTACAGAGAATAAATTAAAAACATCATCTCTGAAGTGGTTGGCAAGTCAGTGCCACTCTTATAATATTAAGGGATGTCACAGTAGTGACCTTCATCATATCCACAGTTAAATCACCATACTATCTCAGGGCAAAAGGGCAGTGGGTTAATACAAGCCTAAACAATTGCAGCTACTGTGCCTAATGTGATATCTTTACTGTAGCAGGACAGCACAGACTTTTTTATGCAGTGTGAAACTACTGAGCTGACAAATGCATTATTTTCAGGATACTTCAAAAGGTAGAATCAGGAACATTTCATCTTCACATGAGACAGACAAGAGTATACGTATATAGTCTTATTTCAGTTAACTCTCTTTGTCACAAAACAAACTGCAAACAGCTGGGTAATGTACAACATTGCGTGGGTCCACTTTATTGATAACAACATGTTGATTGAATCTGATGAGCAAGAATGGTAAATAGACGGCTTGGTAAGATGCATGTGCTCTTGAGGGAAAGAAATACATTATAGAAAGGCTTAGGGGTATGTCACATTAGTTGAAGTTTTATGGGTCCAGTGTTGAAAGACACGCTGGAACAGCCTCATTTAATATAAAGGACAAGTTATTGCATCTTACGCCTCCTTCACACTAAGGAAGAAGCACACTGTTAAATCTCTTTGGATTTTGGAGGCAGCATAGTCTGCATTTGGGAATACTGCTGTGAACCATTTATTGTGGAAGGTGAAAAGATGCCATCTTAGAGTGGAGCTAAGAACACGGAGAGACTACAATAAGTCCAGGATTGCGAAACAAGCAGCTCCTCCTTGGGCTATATGCCTTGGGAAACTCTATAGTTCTAGAGGATACCTGGAGTTTCTGGAAAGCCCCAGTAAAGTCACTGCAACACAGGGTTTTGACAATGTCATGACATCTGCAACAGAGAAGTACATACCATTTAAAACAGAATCTGGCATGTTGCTGGGCCCTGGTAGAAAGTAAGCATCTAATCGTATGCTACTAAGTGACAGTTCAGCCCACAACTCATCATGAACTGGATACTGTCAGCACAACAAATAATAAATTTGGGTGGGCTCAGTAACAATCCATTATGAAATGGAAATATAAGTGGTATATTCAGAATAAGGCTTAAGCAATTCCAAAGAACAAAAGTAACCTGTGTGATGTAAGTTCATGTGGTATATCCATGTTACACTCACTAATAGCTCTCCTTCAGCTCGAATCTGTGATCTCAGAGGAGTATCTTACAGCTGGCTGATGGAGAGGCATCATTCTGAGCTGCGTCGTCTTTAAGCCAGCTTGGTATGCGGATATAATCTGAAAATAGACTGCGGCTCTACTGTAGTATCATGCAAGGACCCGTGGTGGCAGGAAATCCTTTGACTGGGTAGATATTCAGTCAGTGATCTAGGTCAATCACTTTGTTGGATGGCAAGTGTCCTGAGATAAGCCCCTGGACTCATGAATGGATAAGCCAGCTGCTCAGGAGCTTGGAATAAGTTCAGAAGATCAGGTATAAGGGAGACTGCTGAAGAGGCGTGTGGTTATGAAATAAACAAACTAAAAAACATGAAACTGTTGCCATCAAGTTGACTTCGATTCAGAGTGATCTTACGGGTCAGAGTAGAACTGCCCTGGAGGGTTTCCAAGGAGTTCCTGGTAGATTTGAACTACTGATCATTTGGTTAGCAGCTGAGCTGTTAACTACTGAGCCACCAGGACTCCAAAGAAATGGGAAGAAATATGTAGTATGTATTATATATTAATGAAAAGTGAATTAGAATCAATCAAAGAATTAATGAAGAATCATTAAGAAATTAACAGGACAGGATAGGTATCAGTTACCCTCTGTCTTCAGATACCTCAGTACTTGTGTGCTGGACCCTTGAAGGCAGCTGTTATTGTGGAAGAATGACTATGATGCTCCTGACCCAGGCCATGTCTTTTCTGTCACCTTATATCCCCATTAAAGCTGACAATGAAAAGGAATGAGGAAGAACATATGCATTTGAATTGTGGTGTGGGTGAAAAATACTTAAAATACCATGGATTTCTAGAAGCATGAACAAATTTGTCTTAGAAGAAATGTAATTGGAATGCTCAATAAAAGTGAAGATTACAAGACTTTGTATTGCTTACTTTGGACACGAATTTCATTGGCTAACTCTTTTCAGAAGTAGGCTCCCCGGCCCTTCTTTCTGGTCCATTTTAGTCTGGATGCTCCACTGTGACCTCTCTGCTGTAGGTGACTCTGCTGGTACCAGAATACTAGTGGTGTAGCTTCCAGCATCCCACTAACACTCAAGGCCCCACAGTACTACAAACTGACAGACCGTCTACTTCTGGAAAGAATAAACTGTGAAAACGTTACGAATAGCAGCAAAATGTTGTCTGATACAGTGCCAGAAGATGAGCCCTGCAGGAAGGTGCTCCAAATACAGCTGGGGAAGAACTAGAGCCTTGAAGTGCAGTTGACCTTACTGATGTGGATGGAATGAAGCTTTTGGGAGCTTCATTTGCTGATGGGCCATGATTCAAAATGAGAAGAAACAGCTGCAAATATCCATTAATAATTGAAATGTGGAAATGTTCAAAGTAAGAATCTAGGAAAATTAGACATCATCAAAAACAAAACGGAACACACAAACAATGATATCCTGGGAATTAGGGAGCTGAAATGGAGTGGTGCTGGTTATTTTGAACTAGATAGTCACACAGTCTGCTATGCGGGGAATAACCACTTGAAGAGGAATGGTATCACATTCATCATCAAAAAGAACATTTATTGCTTTGTCCTGAATTACAGCACTATCAGTGAGAGGATGATATCCATAGACTTACAAGGAAGATCAGTCAATATGGCTGTTATTCCAATTTAATGCCAACCATTAAGATGACAAATGAAAAAACCTGAGAATTTTACTAACTCCTGCTGTCTGAAATTGACTAGCATGCAATCAAGATGTAATGATAATTACTGGTAATTGGAATTCAACATTTGGAAAGAAAAAATGGATCAGTAGTTGGACAATATGTCCTTGGTGACACAAGATAGAATTTTATAAGACCAACAATGTCTTCAATGAAAACACAGTTTTTTCACCAACAAAAATAGCAACTATACCCATGGACCTTGCCAGAGAAAACACACTGGGATCAAATCAACTACATCTGTGGAAAGAGATGAAGGAAACGCTCAGGATCATGAGTTAGAACAAGGCCGGAGGCCAACTGTGGAACAGACCATCAGTTGCTCATATGCAAGATCAAAATGAAACTAAAGAAAATTAGAATAAGTCCACAAGAGCCAAGGTATGACCTTAGGTATACCCACTGACCTTGAGTGTATCTCACTTGAATTTAGAGACCATCTCAGGGATAGACGTTATGTTGAACACTTATAACTAAAGATCAGATAAGTCGTGGAATGATGTCAGGGCATCATACATAGAGAAAGCAAGAGATCATTACTAAGACAAGAGAGAAAGAAAAGACATAAATGGATGTCAGAAGAGGTTCTGAAACTCGCTTTTGAATGTCAGGTAGCTGAAGCAAAGGGAAAAAATGATGAAATAAAAGAGTTGAACAGCATATTTCAAAGTGTGATTTGAAAAGACAAGAAGTATTACAATGATTTGTGCAAAGTCTAAGCTGCATTGAAGGCCCTGGTGAAAACCAAGGTTCCAGGGATTGATGGAACACCAATTACGATCTTTGGACAAACAGACGACAAGAAGTTTGGAAGATGACTACGTGGCCAGCCAATTGGAAAGGACCCAATTTATGTCTCTTCACAAAAAGGTGATCCAATAGAATTCGGAAATTACAGAATAATATCATGAACACCACACAGAAGCAAATCTTTGCTGAAGATCATTCAAAAGCAGCTGCAGCAGTATATCAATAGGAAACTTCCAGAAAGTCAAGCTGGTTTTAGAAGAGGACATGAAATGAGGGATATCATGGCTGATTTCAGATAGATCTTGGCTGAAAACAAAGAATATCAGAAAGTTTACACATGTTTTAGTGGTGATTACATCTGACTGTGGGTCATCACAAATTATGGATAACACTGCAAAAAAGGAGAATTCAGAACACTTAATTGTGCTCATAAAGAGTGGCAGTTATTTGAACAGATTAAGGGGATATTGCATGGTTGAAAGTAAGGAAAGGTGTAAGTCAGTGCTGTATCCTTTTATTGTGTCTATACAATCTGTATACTAAGCATATAATACAAGATGCTGGACTATATGAAGAAGAATGGGGCATTAGGACTGGATAGAGGCTCGTTAATGACCTGTGTTATGCCTATGATGCAATCTTGCCTGTTGGAAGTGAAGAGAACTTGAAGCAGCTACTGATGAAGATCAAAGGCCACAGCCTTCAGTATGGATTATAGTTTAACTAAAGAAAACAAAAATCCTTGCAAGTGAACCAATAAGGAATATTGTGATAAATGGAAAAAATACTGAAATTGTCAAGGATTTAATCTTATTTGGATCCAGCATCAACATCCATAACAGCAGCAGTCAAGAAATCAAAAGACACACTGCTTTGGGAAAATCTGCTGTTACCTTGAAGACTAAGGTATGCCTGACTCAAGCTAGCATGTTTTCATCACCTCATATCATGTGAAAACTGGACGTTGAATAACAAAGACTGGAGAAAAATTAACACCTTTCAACTGTAGTGTTGGAGAAGAATAAAGAATAGTCAAAAAAGAAAAAAAAAATTCCTTGGAATAAGTACAACCAGAAGGATCTTTAGAAAGAATGATGCAAGACTTCATCATACTTGGACATGTCCCTGGAGAAAGACATCATGCTTGGTCAAGTAGAGAAAACCCTCAAGGAGATGGATTGACACAGTTGCTACAACAGTGGCTTTAAGCCTAACAAGGCTTATGAAGACGGCCGAGACCAGGCAATGTTTCTTTCTGTTACACGTGCAGTCGTTATGATTCAGAGCAGACTTGACTTCACCTAACAACAATAATAGTGACACATGAGATATGTTGTCAGCAAAGACCAATCACTAGAAAAGGACATCGTGGTTGGTGAAGAGCCAGTGAAAACGAGGGAAAAGCTCAATGAGATGGAGTGACACAAAGTCCCCAGCAACAGACTCAGAGATACGAACAATAATGAAGATTGTGCTGGACCAGGCAATGTTTTGTTCTGATATGTACATGAGGTCTGTGTGAGTTGGAACCAACTCAAGAACATAACACAGAAGCAGAGATGGAACATTTGCTGGTGGCTAAATACATGTATTATTACTTACCAAGTCTGAGTAAATTACTATTATTATTAATAGCCAGTCTAACAGCCACCAAGATCAATGATGAGCCCCTAGTAAGTTACTGTTTGTCAAGGAGACCAAATGGCTACTTGGGGGCAAATTTTTCACTTCCGATTTATTCTGGCAGGATTGTCTCATATTTTTTGAACAAATTGATCTTTTGTGCCTCAGCCAGCATCACTATCCAAGCATTCACACAAGGTCTAACTTGGGATATCCAATAATATCTCCTTGCATAAAGAAAGACCTTATAGCAGAGGTGATAGTGATTACAAGATCATAATCTCCACTAGTTCTTTCACACTGTACCATTCAAATACTGCTAGCCTCATAGAGCAATGGAATAGACTCTTCTAGTTGTCAGCTTGGAGATGACACTCAGTAAGCAAAGTGGTGCTATACTTTGAGATGTGATTCTCACCTTAAACCAATGGCAATTCTGTGTTGCTCTGGACCCAATAGGTAGAATATGTGGGCCTGAGAAATAAGGGGTACAAGTTGAAGTAGCTGCACATCATTCCCAATGACCCACTTGGAGAATCTGTATTTGCTATTCTTTACTTTTAAGTTCTGTGTGGTCCTTTTCCTAAACAGGGTACTTTTCCTCTGAAACACACAGTAAGAATCCCAGTACATTCTTTATTCATGACTATTTGGGGGCTTTTCTTGTTGGTAGGCAGCTGTTACGTAACGGGGGAATGGAGGAACAATTTTGGCCCAGTAGCATCTTCCAAAAGTAGCCCTGTCTTAGAGAGAACAGTCACCACTGAGCTTCTTAATAATGCTGGGGTCTGCACTATATTGCTTATTGCCTTTGTAAGTAGGTGTCCTTGGGGCTCTCCCACATAACATGGTCAGCTAACAGGTCTTCTGGAATTATATAATATGGTCACTTCAAATGGCCCCCTTTCTTGAATCATTCTAGCCCTTCTTTTGGGCCACCTTTTAGTTTCCCCAAGCCCATTTTAAACTGTAAATTGGCAATTTCAGCACCCACAGTGTCATACATTGAATTGTGTCTCCCCCCGCCCTCAAATGTTTATAGCTGTTTGGTTGAGACATGATTCCAAGTATTTCATGATGGCCCTTCATTTTGTGATTTTCCTAAGGTGTAAATCCTAATTTTTGCCTGTGGTTAATAGACTGGATTATGTTAAAAAGGATTAGAGTAGGACTAAGACACCCTTCCTAAGGTCACCTTCCTGCTTCTTTGTAAACAGAATTTCCCTGGAATCTGGCTGGTACCACCTTTCATCCTAAAAAGATAAAAGGAAAGGAAGCAAGTAGAGAAATGGGGACCTCGTAACATCAAGAAAGCAGCACTGGGAGCAGAGCGTGTCCTCCAGACCTGAAGTTTCTGCACTGACATGCTCTCAGAGCAAAGAAAGACTGACGCAACACGAGCACTTCCTCCACAGCTGGCAGAGAGAGTGCATTCCCTAGTGCTGGCACCCTGAATTCAGACTTCTAGCCTACTGGACTATGTGAGAATAAACTTTTCTTGTTAAAGCTATCCACTCATGGTATTTCCTGTTAGAACAGTCCCAGATGACTAAGATGCACAATCTGATAAGGGCACGGTTCCTAGACACATAGACCCTTCAGGATAAGGACCCACCAAAAGTCTCCTAAACAACAACAACAAACCCACCACCACTGAGTCGATTCCAACTCATAGTGATCCTATAGGACAGAGTAGAACTGCTCCATAGAGTTTCCAAGGAGCACCTGGTGGATTCAAACTACTAATCTTCTGGTTAGCAGGTGTAAGTAACACTTAACTACTGTACCACTCTACTGGTTTGCTGTGATTTGGAATTGACTCAATGGCAGTGGGTAAAAAAGTCACCTAGACCAGCAAAAATTCTGCCTGAGAAGGAAGAAATCTGAAATGGGTGGTGGAGGGGGGAGATAATCAGTAAGAACTTTGGAATCAACCATAGTGCTATGGACTGTAGTGTGATCTTAATAGAGCTTAATTTAATTTTGAAGCTACCCTAGAATCTGTAGTTGATTTAAATCTTGGAGAAGCCATGCCTGGAGAAGTGAACCTGATGTGAGAAGCAGGTGTGTCTGAACGGCGTGAGGAGGAGACAGTAGTGGGAGATGTTGGCATCCTGCTCAGATGCACATTGAAGGAAAGTGTACTCCACTCCTGGCGGCTGTGAATCTTGCCTGCAAATGATTCACAACTGTCTCTTTCTCTGGAGATTTTCCCTCTGGGAGCTAATCCCCCCCTGCAGGGTGTAGGGAGGAGCCCACAGCCAGCGACAGTCTGACAGAACGCAGAAGTAGTGCCTTCCTGCTTCAGGGTGGAACTGTGGTGCAACTGAAAACTGGTTGCCTGTTGAAACGACATTTTTGATGAGCCTTTTTCCCCTGCGCTACCTGTAGTCCTCATTCCCCTTTGCCTAAGGTCATGTTCTTAGTAAGTCATTCCACAAGAATTCTCATCACATGCTTTGTTTCTAGGGAATCTAAGATGAGTTATAAAGCAAATTTCGAAAACTCTTCAGACTAAAATCAATTACAACCAAATGATTTCTCAGTAAGGGAAAAATGATTAGGGCTATCCCAAACATATGAACAAATGCACAAAGCATACTTACAAGAACATAGATAGGTACATAGATGGGGGTGGGCATGTGTATCTGTATATGTGTAAATCATAGACATTTTATGTTTCTGTGGGAGAATAAACCATCTTTTACTCCCCAAAGTGTCCCAGTCTTTGCCAAATGGGGAGTTTTTACTTTTTAACAAAGAAGAGAAGAAAGAATTCAGATCCTGAATGGTGGGCATGCCTATTTCAGTGACTTGTGGGTACATGTATCTTTTTCTTGAAAAGGAATGTAGACTACATGCCTGCATGGGAGTGCCTGAATAAGAGCATGACTCAATCACATGAGAATGAGTGGGCACAGAGCCTGCTGAGGAGAGTGCAGGTGAAGCAGCTCTGATTTACAAATGCACTTTGGGAAGGTTTTGTATCAGGCCATAAGCAAGACCTTCAAAATAGGTCTGGATCTAATTCTTTGAACTTAGATATAACTGGACTTTCTTAGTCAGAGGTATCACACACTGCTACACTGTGTTTTTAAATAGCTGAAATGAAAAAGGAAAAATAAGATGATCCTCTGCCCTGAAGACAGAGCAGCATGGATACTTCTTAAGCCAGGTGAGAGAAGATCCCTAATGACTTGCAAAAAGCCACATTTCCACAGGAATAAACAAGACAGAAGATCACAATCTGAAAATGCTCCAAGATCAAATAACTAGCTTATTGGCAAACTGGAAGCTTTACTGAAGCCACGTGTGTGGCTATTGAAATATTTGATGAACGTCACAGTGAATCTGGCCCAACATTTTAGTACATTTTAGTTTCTTTAATTATTTAATTAGGAGTTGGCTTTGTTATTCATCTCCCCTATGCCAAGAATATCAAAACGAATCTTAGACTATTGATTTTATCTAACAATAAATACAAGTTGCTAAGGCTCTTTTTTCTATGAAGGCAGGAATGCTTTAAACACCTTGGGGGGAATTTGCCCATCAAGTTACTTAGGGCTGGGAGAGCAGATTAAAAGAAGCCAAAAAAGGGGTTGATATGGAGCCTTTCCAGGGACAAAAAAAAAAAACAAGAGGGAAAGAGAGCAGTGCTCAAACATTTGCTCTAAGAAAAAAGAGAGAGAGAGAGAGAAATTGGTTGCCATCAAGTCAGCTCTAACTCACATTAATCCCTTGTATCTGAGCATAGAACTGGGTTCTACACAGGGTTTTCGGTGACTGATTTTTCATATGTGTATTGCCATATCATTCTTCTGTTTCAAGCTGAACCTTTGGTTTACCTCAAATCTACTGACTTTTAGGTTAGCAGCTGAGTGCATTAGCTGTTTGCTGCCCTGAAGAACTCCACAACTTGCTCTCCAAAAAAATCTCACTGACTTTGAGTCGATTCTGACTCATAGCGACCCTATAGGACAGAGTGGAACTGCCCCACAGAGTTTCCAGGGAGTGCCTGGCATATTTGAATTGCCAATATTTTCAGTTAGCAGATGTAACACTAAACCACTACATCACCAGGTTTTCCCAATTCGCTCCAGGGGAATGAAAATTTATAGCACATATAAAGGAATGTAGATGCCAATCTTTATTTCACCAGCTAATGCTGAAAAATCTGTTGCAGTCGAGTCAAAGCGGACTCATAGTAATTCTACAAGGCAGAGTAGAACTGCCCTGTATGGTTTCCAAGAAGTGGCCAGTGGATTCAAACTCCTCACCTTTTGGTTAGTGTGACACCAGGGCTAAGGGCCTTCTGAAATTTCTTTCAAGTCTTTGAGATTCTTACTCTAATCAATTCCCTCCAGACTTAGCTGTATGTAGTTGTCCTGTTATTCCTTCCCACTTGATGGTTTCTCATAGGCTTTACCAAGACAGTATCACTCATGAAGGTCACTGCAGCAGGCTTTTCCTTTGTATTGCAGGACAACTTAAATTAACACATATCCTCTCCTCTGAGTCATCCAGCACAGATTGGAGGGTTAGAACTTGGACAGGGTTGGTCTAGATGAGTGATGAGCGACATCAAAAGACTTGGTCTTCAGTCTGTAGAAGTACCTGAAGGTATGGACACATATCTCCAAACCAAAATCTTCTTTTAAGCTAGAACATCTTGGATATACTGGAAATTATACAAGAAGAGGATTTCCCATAAAATGTCTGATACATTATGTTTCCCATCAGGTCATAGATATCACAAGATCAGTTTTCTTGCTGTACTTTAGTTTGTCCAGTGTCAGTTTGGGTCTTGACCCAGATCCAAAAACCCAGAAGGAAGGGACCATCCAAGAAAAGGAGAATTGAACATGTTGGAAGAATCCAGAAAGACCTGCACAGATGCTAATCTAGGTAATGCTGGATGTGTGCTTACTTTTGTCAGCTGATTCTCTTACCCCTCCAGCAAAGGAAGAGATATGTGCAGATGGTGGTTCTGATGGGCATCTGGTTGAGGTCCTCTCCTAGGGTCATGCCTATTCTGACAAGTGAATGCTGGAACTCTTTGAAAAGAATCTCAGCTGTGGCATATGGAGGTTAGACCTCCAATCCCTACTCAAGTGGAAACAAGACTGTCAAAAAATACACACTCGTGCTGGAAATTTAATTAGCCTTCCAGAATGTGAGGCACTGCTGGGCTTGTAGTATGGAACCTATAGGAATTAAAAGACAAAGTCAGATGGTAAAGGTAGGAAGTCGTACTGCAAAGGGTGATAGTGACGGGTCTGGGGATGGGAAGGTTTGTGGTGATGAGGAGAGGGCTGAGTGTACAGAGAAACACATCCTGGAGTCCCCAACTTCCTAACAAAATATTCCTAACAGAATACAGATTCTTGGAGCTTGGCATCCATTGAGATCCTCCTTTATGGCTTTTAACGTGTTTGAAGGTCTCTAATACGAATAGAAAAGAGACCTGGAGGTGTGAGAGCAGTAAGTGCCCTTAACTGATGAACTTTACCCCCCAGTTCCGTCTACCAGGAACTCCAGCATAAAATAACTATGTAATGAGAGCATGTTCTTATTTTTCATTGCAAATGAATTCTGCTTTTCTCTGTGAGATACTGTAAAAGTTCTAGAGCCTAATTATTAGTTCACTATTTCAGCATTTGTTGTTGTTAACTGCTGGCAAGGTGGCCACTGACTCATGGTGATCCCACGTGCAACAGAGCTGAAGAGTGCCTAGTCCTGGCTGTCCCCTTGACCAACTGAGGATCACTATTGTGATCCATAAGATTTTAATTGGCTGATTTGGGGAAGTAGATCACCAGGCCTTTCTTACTAATTTTTTTCAGTTTGGAAGGTCTGGTGAAACCTGTTCAGCATCACAGCAATGCACATGCCTCCAATGACAGGTGGCTGGTGGCTGTGCACGAGGCACACCGGCTACGAACTCAACCTTGGCCTTCCACATGGACGGTGAGAATTCCAGCACGGGGTCACTAGACCCTGAAAAGTTCTTAGGCTGCAGATATGAGTCAGAAACAGAATGCTGCTCTCAGAGCAGGGTCTGTTTCGTTGGTATGTGACCCGTGTTGTGGCACAAGTTCCTGAGCTTCCTGGTTGGCATGTAATGGGCGCTGCTGTCTTGAATTTCTTAAAATTTTAGAACAAAGGGCCCCGGAATTTTAATTTTAGGCTGGCCTTTTTGAATAACACAGTATTGAACCACAGGCTTGCTTAAGAGAAAAGAAGTTAAATAAATAACTACAATACAATAAGATTTTGTACAATATAACAACATAAGAGATATGAAAAATGAAAGGGTATACCAAATGTTAGCTATTAATTCTAGAGGAAGGTGTATCTATATGTATCCATTGGATATCAGAAGTTTGATTCAGAATGTATAATTTTAGTGAAAATCTTCGTACAAATTAATACCTTATAACTGTATTCATTTTGTTAAGACATGACAGAGTTGTATTTTGCACTTATTAGCTTAGTCTAGCAAAGCCTATGGCATAGAGTCAGAGATTATGATTTGTTAATTAATTTTGCTCTAACTTGTCATAGACTATTCTTACTTTCCACTGCCTGTGTTCTGGGAGCTGAAGTGTATATGATGCAAACAGATGTGTGTGTGTGTGTGTAAATGTGTACAGAAGGATTTCAACTGGGAAAGACAGATAAATATTTGATAATTAATCTTTCAGTTGTCAATGACTTGAATTCATAATAAGCTAAGCCTGATTTGGTAATCTCAAGTGATTGAATTGTAGTAAGAAACTGCCAAGGGGAAGATAAAGTAGAAATTTGATACAGACATAAGTTTAAACTCTTTCTCTATGGTTAGAAATTTAGATTAGGTAAAGATAAAGAAGGAGCCCTGGTAGCACAGTGGTTATGTGCTTCGTTGCTAACCAACAGGTCGGTGGTCTGAACACACCACTTGCTCCCCAGGAGATCTACAGTCCAGTGAGGCAGTTCCATTCTGGCCTGTAGGGGGCCACTGTGAGTCAGAATTGACTCAACAGCAATGAGCTTTTGGTAAAGATAAAGACAGCAAGAAACCAAAAGTAGTGGTAGTACTATATAGTTAATAAAATAGCAATTCCATGTTTTATATACTAATCAACTTCTTTAGCAAGTTAACAACAGCCTTTTGTTTTTTCATCAAGTAGGTAGACTTCTTTATCGTTTTAGGAAGAATTTTAAATGTCAGAGTTGAACAACGGAATACCAAAAGTTTTCATTCTCTTCTAGGAAGTTTTTAGAATCTATAGACACGGAGAATGAACAAATCTGTATCAGAAGAAGTACAATCAGAATGCTCTTTAGAAGCAAGGATGGCAAGACTTTGTCTCACATACTTTGGACATGTTATTGGGGGATCACTTCCTGGAGAAAGACATCATGCTTGGTAAAGTAGAAGGTGTGCAAAAAGAGGAAGAACTTTGTGATGGTCAAGATTGTGCGTCAGCTTGGCTGGGCCATGATTCTCTGTGTTGACATGTGATCACTCCCATGATTGCATTTACTGTGAGTAGCCAATCCGTTGAAAAGGTGTTTCCTTGGGAGTGTGGCCTGCATCCCCATACAGTCAGACGTTCTGGCTTATTTACTCTCTTTGGTTCATACGGCTGCCTCCTGTTCACCTGGCCTCTGACTCTTGTGACTTGAGCTATCAGCTTATCTGAAGATCTTGGAATTTCTCCCATTTTTACAGCCTGAAAACAGAAACTCTGCTCTTGGAGCCACCTATCTTGGGTTCACTGGCCCCTGTTGCTATGTGACCTGAGAGAAGCCACTAGCCTGACTTGTGGACTTGGAACAATTCAGCCTCTGCAGTTGCATGAGCCATTTACTTGATATAAGTCTCTCTCTCTGTGTATTTCTGTGCTTTCCTGGTCTTGCTTCTTAGCGAACTCAGCCTCAGATAACCCCCAACGAGCTGGATTGACACAGTGACTACAACAGTAGGCTCAAACATAACAGCAATTGTGAGGACGCAGCAAGATCAGACAGTGTTTCGTTCTGTTGTATGTTGGGTAGCTGTGAGTTGGAAATAACTCATCAGCACCTGATGACCACAAGACATGAGAATATCTTTAAATACTATTTCAGTATATAAGAGTAATTCTTAATTTTTCTTCGTCATCTCCTTTTTAGTACTCAGTCCCCTTATTCTTCATCACCCAAAATAAAGATGTGAGGAAAAGATCCCACTCAGATAGAATTTCCTAGTCATTTAAAAGAACATAGGATTATCTTTTATCCTGTTTTATCTAGTTTAAAAGAATTGGATCTTCATTTGAACTGTAATCTACTCATAAAACACTGCATTTAGTAAAAGGAAGAAAGGTTAGATTTTAAAAGAGTAGCTATATGAGAAAGACAGGGGACTTTATAATAATTTAACATCGTAAAATAGTGGGAAGGAGGTTAAAACACAGTTGCTGAGGCAAGAGAAAAGACATACAGCCAGGTACATGGAAGTATTTGATTTTGGAAACACTCATTATGATGATATGAGAAGCACCTTCACATTGTCACAGCTAAAGCAATAAAAAATTCAAGTTAAGAATATGTTTTGCAAAGATAAAATGTTTTGAGAAATGGATATATTAAAAAAAAATTCCTAAGAATTCCACATAGTTTTCTAGCATGTTGTTAAGTACCACTAAAGTATGTCTGTGCAGACAAATTCTTGTAAAATCAAGTGGCATGAGTAATTTGAACAGTTTTACATATCAAAACAAAGATTAGTTGCAGTGTATGTTTATATGAATAGGCTGGTACTACCTGTGCCAGTTTCACTGGTAAGTGTGTACACATTTGTGGCATTAGGGCTGAGGTGTGTGGAAGGCAGAGCGCACAGACAGAAGTAATGCCTCTGTTGTCATCACTGTCCTGTCAGCATCAGGCACAGGGAAACGGTACATTTTGGGGTGGTGAGCACCATATCTGTGATCCGCATAGCAGCTGCCCAAACCTTTCCAGGAAGCTCTGATGGAGTCATGGTGAAGACCTATGCTGCTAACCAAAATGTCAGCAGTCTGACTCCACCAGGCAGTCCTTGGAAACACTACGGGGTCCTATAGGGTCTTTGTGAGTCATAATTGACTCAGTGTCAATGGAGTTGGTTTTTTTTTTTGGCTTAGATGTTTCCAGTTCTTTCAGAAGACTGAAGTTACCGTATTCAGCCTCTGTGCCAACTGGGAGACCAACGTCCTTCATGAGCTTCCATATCTCCAAGATTTCTAAGGATTCAGGGAGCTGTTGCTTCATCTTATTACTCTTAGTCCCTCCCCTGACTCTTGTTGTATGTAACTACAGCTCTCTCCCTTCTTCATATCACTTTGCTTTGTTCTGATTGCTACCTCGCTTACTTTGGTTTCCCAAACTGTCAGTAATACATGGCTTAGTGTGTAGCATACTTTTACTTTGAAGGCGTTGGGGTGATTGCACCATAGCCCCCTATGGACAAAACAATAGAACACTAGTTATCACTGCTCTGGTATTCACTAACAATTCCCTATACTTAAAGACTGTTTTATTTTTTTTTTTCTACTGTCCCCATCTTTGTATATCTGGCCATCTTTGTATATCTAAAGAATCGTGTTAGTTCTATACTAGCTGCAAGACTTCAGCTCCCAAAGTAGCATTAACTTAGGCTTCTGCCCCAACTCTAAACTAGGTGTGTGTTTGAGCATGTTCTAATATATGAAGTCTTTTCAATCACTTCTTATGTGTACAAAAGTTGGACAACAAGAAAGGAAGACCAAAGAAGAACTGACACATTTGAATTATAGTGTTGGCAAAGAATATTGAATATACTATGGAATACCAGAAGAATGAACAAACCTGTCTTGGAAGAAGTAAGGTCAGAATGTTCCTCAGAAGTAAAGGTTGTAAGACCACGTCTTGCTTGCTTTAGACATGTTATTAGGAGGTACCGATGTCTGACGAAGAACATCATGTTTGCTAAAGTGGAGGGTTAATGAAAAAGAAGACAACCTTCAATAATATGGATGGACACAGTGATTACAACAACAGTCTCAAACGTACCTACTGTTGCAAGGATCGTGCAGGACCAAGCAAACTTTCATTCTATGTGGGGTTGCTATGAGTCAGAGCCAACTCAATGACAACAACTCTGTGTGACTATTGTTTTACAAGTGCAGAAGTTTTAAGGACACTTTGATGAATTATACTACCGTAGTGTCTCTTCCAAGGAGGCCTAGTGGCACAGTGGTTAAGAACTCATCTGCTACCGTCAAGGTCAGCAGTTCACATCCACCAGTTGCTCCTTAGAAGCCCTCTGCAATTCTACTTTGCCCTATTGGGTCTCTGTGAGTTGACATGGACTTGATGGCAATAGGTTTTACTCAACATCACTTCATAGTGATTAGTCTATAATTTGGCCATTAGCGGGGACTGGCAAAGAGTCCATTCTTTAGAATTCTTGTTGTTTTGTGCTGTGGGCTCGGTGGCAAGGAAGACTTTTTTTTTTGACACAAACTAGAAAATGAGTGATTCCAGAGCAGTTTCGGTGAGGGAACATTGTACAACAGAAGGCCAGGACTCCAAGAATTGTTGCTTGGAGTTGTGGATTGGATTCTTCTTATTAATCTTTGCATAATGCAAACAAAGATATGATTCATTTTCATATTTTTGGTCACTTTACTGGACTGTGTTTCTTTGAGTGAGATGCCTTGGCAAGGCTAGGTCACATGGAACCCTGGGTTTATTTAGAATCAATGTTTGTTGACTAATTAAGACATGAGAGAAAAATTGTCCCTGAAGATTCATTCATTTGACACAGGGACCATGCCAGCTTCATGGGTCTTTGGGCCACTGGCAAAAGGCTTCAGGCTCAGAAAAGCTCTATGTTTGGTGCTTAACACTTGGCAGTTGCTATCCTGGAATTCTCAGAAATTTTTTCTTTGAATTTGTATTTTGCATGAAATAATGTCTTAGACCTGGGGCCAGATGCAGATTTGGTCACAGTCAGGTGGCGTCTGGAGCAGGGAATGTTGGTGACAGTTCCTCCTTAGCCTGCCAGCTATATGACACATTTGGCTGGTTGCTCAACAGGGGAATGCTTCCTGCTCACCCTAGTCCAGATACCGGGTATCACAGTGTACAGGTACTGTGTATCACAGTGTAGAGGTTTAAAGATCCTGCAAGCCACAGGTCCTGTGGGTTAGGTCAGTGGGCCAGTGAGAAGCTGAAGAGATAGCTGGCTCAGCTTGCCCAGGGCGATTGGTAGGATAGGAAACTTGGCAGTCAGGGTGGCTGAGGTAGTACGCACACATGCTCTACATTACAGGGAAGGATCCTTGGTGCCAGAGAGGGTCTGCAATGGCCCCCCAAGTATCTCTGTGACCTGGAGTGCTCCCCTGGCTGGTGTGCTGTCTGCACGAATGCTCTCTTCCTACTACCGAGCATTCTGAGTCTGACCTTGTCTCCTTTACCAGCTCAAGGCAGTAAGGCACCCTCCAGGGATAAGCCACTGAACAGGAACTGGGTAAACTTTATGCTTCCACATAACAGTTAAATGTTCTAATATTTGCACTAAAATTAGTGTTCCACAATATAAAGATGAATGTTACAATTCATATTAAATTAAAATTTATCTTCACTTAGAATGATATTAAAGGGCAAATTGTGGGCAGAATCATGGAAAAAAAGGAAAAGCTTTATGTTATAGCATACTAAAAAGATAGCACCCTTTTCCAAAAGGATACTGCACTTTTATTTTGCACTGCACACCAAAAATGATATAGGCAGCATTGGGAAGGGATGTTTTTAAGACATCATTGCTGGAAGGAAGGATTCTGGTCGAGACTGATTCAGGCTTACGATGGAAATAGGTCAACACGTTTTACTGCTAGAAGTGATGAGACTGCTTTAGGTGGATGTATCGGTTCACCAGGGTTCCTATAATGAAGTATCAAAAAGTTGGTGGCTTTGAACAACAGAAACTTATTGACGCATAGTTCCAGAGGCTGGAAGTCCTAATCAGTGGAACAGGTGGGCCATATCCCCTCCAAAGCTTCTAGGAAATGATCTTTTCTTATCTGTCCGAGCTTCTGCTAGTCCCAGACATTCCTTGGCTTGTAGAGGCATCTTCACATAGCTGCCCTTCCTCTCTGTCTCTGTCTGTGTGTGTCTTTTCTATTCTTTTATAAGAACACACTCAGATTGGCTTAGAACCATCCTACTTCACTGTAACTTCATGTTAACTGATAATGTCTTTAGAGACCTTATTTCCAAACAAAGTCACATTCGCAGCTGTCTCTTTGGTGGACACAGTTTAATATCCATAGTAGTAGATAAAGCATTGCAAAATATGAGATCCCTCTAACATTCCACGTTAAAGCAGGTCATGTCTTAAACCACAACTTGTATGATGTATTGTGGAACTCCATGTTTCCTGGAAAATGAACCATTCCATCAGTTGCCACAATGGTTGCTTGCTGCAGGAACGTAAGAGCCTTTGGGTGTACTGTTGCTCACTGAATTTTCTCAAGATCTGTTTCCGGTTTATTTAGCTTCTTTACATAGAGTTTTACTTATAGGCAGAAGCATTTAAGTGAGTGTTCTCTACTTGCTTTCTCTTTATTCTTTTGTGGATTTGATGCAGAGGTTGTAAGGAATGGCAGGCCCACAAGACAGAAAACACCCATCCCTCAGTCAACACCTGAGGGAAAGCTGCTTCGAACATGTCATTGAACTTGGTAGCTAATGACCGTGGATTTAGCTTCTGAATTGGAAAGTTTTGTTGTTATGCCAGCTAGTTTACCCTAGCAGCTTTTGACCACATCACTCAGATACTGATTTAAGTGTTTCAGGGAACCAGTAACATATATAATATGTACAGAAAAGGATTTATATAAAGGAAACAGCTCAAGCAATTGTAGAAGCTGAAACGTCCCAAATCATGAATCAGAAGACAAGCCTCGCACAGCCTCGGAAGCTGGGGAACCCAAGGTCAGCAGGTCAGACATGGGAGTTTCCACTCACACCAGCTGTGAGGGAGGAGGGATCCCAAAAGTGTGGTTGAGACTGTGAGGTTTCCACTGATTCACGGAGATGCAAGGGCTGGTGAACCTAAGACTGTCAGTGTAAGGGACAGTATTCTTACTCACAGGGTATAAAAGTTGATGAATCCCAAGGTCTGCTAGTTCAAGCACCAAAAAGCAGAAGTGAAAAGACAAGAGAATGGGGGATGCTGGCACGATGAGCAGACAGGCAGTAAGTAGGTGCCAGAAAGAGGAGAGCTGAGGGCCGGGGAGCAGTACGCCACCACAGGCCCCATCCCTGCCTCTTTATACAGTTGACGAAACATTGACAGTCATGGTGCAGCCAAGGAGATACACAGTTTCAACCATCAAAGAACTTTATTAAGAAATCAAATGTATACTTTTAATTGTACAGGTAAGGAAACTGAGTTAACTGTTTTTTCACATACACAGAAATAGCTTGGAACCAGAGACAGATTCCAGTGCTCTTATCTTCACGTCTAGCTCACTTTCTACTTTGTGATAAATTCTAAAGGAATAACTTCCTGAAAACATGTGCTTATGCCTCGCCTGTCAAAGGATTACTAGGTAGATTAATTCAATAGCATCCATACTTAGAAATTTTAATAGTACTATGCTAACAGAAAGTTTGGAGATTCAAGTCAATCCAGAGGCAATTTGGCAGAAATGTCTGGTGATCCAAAGAATCAGTCATTGAGAATCCTGTGCCGCACAGTGCTACCCTCCCACACGTGGGGTTGCCACGAGGCAGAGCTAACAGAAAACGGTTAGTCAATATACAATCTTTCCATGATACTGAATTGAGTGTTATTAGTGTGAATCACAAGGTTAATCTTTTACCTTTAAATCTAATTTTAAAAGTTTTATGGAGTTGTAATCTTCTTGCTATGTATGTTTAATTTCAAATGAAAATCAGGAGAGAGTTTGATTCACTCACTAGCAATTTTCTTTATAGTAAATGTTGTTAGAACATATTCATTAAAATCTCCCCAATAAAAAAAGGCAGTTATGAATGCTATTGTTTAAAACTGAATGATATTTTTTGGAGAATGACAAGAGATTTCTGTGAGCTGTATTACTCAAGACCTACTCCTTTAAACAAAGAAATATAGCAGGAAATTCAAACAAAAAACAAGATGAAGACCGGAGATGTTTTCTCTCTGTTTGAAAGATGAATACACGAAAAAAAGTGCACATAGTCTTGTACTTCTGATTTTTGGTAAAAACTAGGCCAAATATAATTTTGTAGAAAGAAAATATATGCCAATATGTGAACAGAAAAACAGTTTGAGTGGGAAATAGTGATACGAGGTAAATGTTGAGAGTGGTTCTCTTTTGGGAAGATGAATCAGGAAGTTTCATCTTCAGTGTTAAAGATTTTTGTAACCAAATTTCAATAATTACTAATTACTTCTAGAAATGAACAAAAATTAGACACAAAAACCTGAATCAGACCATGTATCCTGTCAGTTGTGTGAGGTATTGAGGGAACCATTCTGAAAATCAGATTTATCACATAGCTAAGGAAATTACCAAAGCAGGGTTGTAAGGCATTAAATTGTTCCATGTGATAGAATTAAAAGGTTGGTGACATACAGAGGCTTCTAAATACATAAATAAACACTTGTTAGAATTGCATCTGTGACCTGGGTATATCATTTCTCTTTACTCAAAACCTCTTTCACGGTTATTCAAGCTTTTTTGTAATAACTTTCAGAGTTAACAATGGTTTCAGTACATTCTTTGAATGGGGGCTGAGATGGAGGCAGGGAAGAGGAGTATTAGTGGAAGGAGAAAGCATTCCTTGAGGCAGACAATGATCTGCAGAAATATCTCAGGGGTGTCTTTCTAAGGCACTCCCGTTCTTAACTTCAATTGAAACCATGCATACGACTTTGATGTACTGGGTCTAGTAATACACACCTTCTTCCTTTCCAGACAGCCATATGAACTTATTTACATCACAAGCCTCTGCCAGAGGCCAGGAAAGAGATCTGTACAGTAATTCCAAACACAGTTAAAAAAGGAAGTAGCTCAGTGGTTTTCATAAAAGTCAACGACGTCTATCAAATGGCTTTAAAAATATTTAGGGAAGACTATTCACAATTGCTTCAAATTGACATGATGGTACCTGCCTCAGAAGAAATCACATATTACTAGATGGTCTTTTAAACATTCATCTCGAGTCATGCAGTCAGCAAGACAGTTTCAACTGCCCAGAAAAACAGATGTTAAGTCATGATTAGCTTTGAAATAAAGTCAAGGGTCTTCTATTGCTTCTGAGTAAGACAAGCTGTCTGAAATCCACTGAAATGAAAAGCACTCTTTTTATATTGTGGTTGTTTTACTTATAATTCACACTGTGCTGTTTCTGTGTGAAGTCTTACATAATGATGAGAAAATTCTAAAAGATAGTATGTAGAATTGCCAGTAAAATTAGTGCTGTAACACTGGGACAGCCACCTTGCTATATTACATTGGAAGTAAACTGCTAGTTAAAAAAAAACTTTATGTACTGGGTAGGCAAGTATGAGATTTATAAACTGATAAACTAAGCAACAATGAATGTGCCAAAATACATCATACACTGCTGGCTGTATTTCTAAAAAATATACACTATGCTTTTTATTTTTTCCTATAAAATTGCTTTGGATCTCAAAAATTACTGCTTCCTCTTGTTTCTTCACTAATGCTGATGTGCTGAATTTAGACATGCTCAATAGGAATAGGGTCAACAGAGGAGGGGAAGACCCTCAACAAGCTGGAATGTCACAGTGGCTGCAACACTGGACTCAAGTGCATCAGTGATTGTGGGCGTGCTGCTGGACCAGGCAGCATTTTGTTCTGTTGTACCTAGGATTGCTATGAGTCGGAATCCGCTCAATGGCACCTAACAACAACAATAACAGGACCAGGAAGGACTTTTCTGTCAAAGGATGTATTTTTGCTTCAACAGTTGCAATCTTTCGACACATGTTAGGGTACAAGCCTCCAGAAAGCAGCGGGTGCTAACGGTCTGTCTGCAATATTGCAGTCCAGCAACTTGGGGTGTCTGCCGTTCACTCTGTCTATAGAAACATCGTCAGGTTTTCCTAAACAGGGATGGACGGCTCACTCAGCGCTCTTTCTCCGGTTTGAGTAACCACAATCTTGCCTGACTGAGGTGTCCAATTTGTGATTAAGAGAACTACCAAGAATAGGAAGACTGACAATTAAGGTTGCAAACACATGCTAGAAAAAGCGCTACCTACCTCGCTGCTGAATATCACTATGGTCATCTTTGAAGTACTCCCCTTCGGAAGCTAGGCACCGATGCCAGTGCTAGTCCACCCTTCAAAGGAACTGTTTGTCTGGAATGGCCATCACAGCTGTCATCCTATTGTGCTTGATGTCCTGAATGTCATCAAAATGTCTTCCTTTCAATATTCCTTTTGTCTTTGGGTAAAGAAAACAGTTACTAGGGGCTAGATCAGGCGAGTAGAGCTGGTGTCCCAATACTGCTATTTGTTTACTGACTTAAAACTCCCTCACAGACAACTACACGATTAAGTTTGCATACTTGCTACCATGCCAGTTGCACAATGGCCATTCCAGAAAGAGTTCCAAAATTGCTTTGAAGCATATAATAGGTGCTGGGGTCGGTGCACAGCCTCCCAAAGGGGGTACTGTCAAGCAGACTGTAGTGATATTCAGCAATGAAGTATGTAGCACTTAGAACAATAGAGTTCGTGGACTTAATTGTCAGACCTCATGCAGGGTGCTATGGGTTGGAATTGACTTTATGGCAACAGGTTTTTTTTTTTCCTGTAAGTGTACAAACCTCTGACATGCAATTTAGTCCAATACTGTTTCAGCATACAAAGCACTTGAAAATTAAGATCATTGAAACCCCAAATTCGGTGTGCCAAGTGTTCAGCTGTTATTCACTTGTTTCAGAAATACTTACAAAAATGAATTAGGACACTTCCTTAAAAACCATATTAATAAAATGATGAAAATATGAAAACTAAGAATTTAAAACAACTTGCTGAATATTTTTAAGCACCAGATGTTTAGCGTTATACAGCTAAAATTCCTGGGTATTTTTGTAGAAAACTTATCATCCTAGTGTTTGGAGTCAGGTAGCTATCTATGATCTATGCCAAATATGGAAATAAGCACTGGGATGCAAGTGGCCATGCTTTTGCCGAGAGCTTATAGATGATCAGTGTGTTCACTAAGGAACGAGGCAATGTGCTTAATGTCTTGCCTTCGAGACAGGAAGAGTCCAGTCTCTTCATTTCCTAACCAGGGGATTTTATGCTTGGAGAAAGCACAAACTACTATTATTACCACATGGCACTGGATGGATCTCAACCACCAACCTTTAGGTTAGCAGTTGGGCACAAACTGTTTAAACCACTCAGGGACCTTTTTCTTGGAATAGGTCTATTAAATGATAAATATGTCGATTATGACTTGTCTTACTAATTTTCCGTTCCTCCCTTTCTACACTGGCTTTCCTCCGTCTATATCTCTGCTGCACCAAGTTTCCCTGGATATTTCTGCTCTGTCCAGTCTTCCAAACTTAGAGAACCAACTGTGGTCTATCTGTCTCCAAGGCTCAGTCAAGGCTGATTACTTTATCCACATTAATCAAGGCTAGTATATCATTCTATGACCTTTCCAGGTAAGCTGTTTGCAAATCAGTTTCTATGGTGACCCTCCTTACATCAGCTTTGAGAGGTAATGTGGTAAAACTAATAAAATGCATAATTTGTAGTCAAAATATTTTGGTAAAAATTCTGATTTTTCTACTTAGTATCTATTTCATCCGCAGCACTGAAACTTCCAAATTTCTGGGTTTTTTATCGCTACGGTAGGAGTGCTCACATGGCCTCAAATGTGGTGGGTGAGACGTAGGGCATCTGTTTCACTCACCGCAACCCTGTTGTTTTGAAATTGCTTATTGGTAGTGGCATAGTGATTAAGTGCTATGGTTGTTAACCAAAAGGTCAGCAGTTCAAATCCACCAGGCACTCCTTGGAAACCCTATAGGCAGTTCTACTCTGACTTATAGGGTCACTATGAGTTGGAATTGACTCAATGGCAGTGGGTTTGGTTTTTGGCTTATTGTCCACAGCTGGGTGGGTTGCAGCCAAGTTTGCAGTGGGGGGCAGGAGTTGGAAGGGGGCATCTGGATGCCCAGAGATAATTGGACCAGGGAGAGTCATCTTTTTACACTGTACTGATCAGAGTTAGTTTCTCCTGGGAATTCAAAAGTGAGGCAGAGAAATCATAACTGAGCCTTGATCAGAGAAGTAAACTGGGGAGATTTAAAGGCTCTGTTGGGCCATGCACACAGAAAAGCAGATGTACAGAAGGAGCAAGAGGTGGCAAGTGTGGCCATCAGCCTGTGGCCTTCCCGGTTCTGTGGCAGTCCTTCTTGAGGCTGGTTGCCCACTGGGTTTTATGAGATAATACCCCAGTGCCATCGAGTTGGGTCTGACTGGTGGCAGCCCTAGAGGCCAGAATAGAACTGCCCCATAGAGCTTCCACGGAGCGCCTGGTGGATGTAATAAGAAAAAGAAGAAGAAAAAGCTTTTTCTCCCCTTGAAGTTCATCATGTTATTGTGGTTAGTTGCTGATGAGGCAGTTTCTACTCAGTCCTTGAATGAACTGTCCTGGGGTACTGGAAGGGCTGTGATAGGTCAGTGGCAGAACTCTCACCTTCCATGCAGGAGACTGTAAGTTACAGCTACCATTCAGCTGTTAGTGGGAGCTTCCGTGTTGCTGATACTGAACACATTTCAGCAGACCTTCTGGACTAAGACAAACTGGGAAGAAAGGCCTGTCAATTTACTTTCAAAAATCGGGCAAGGAAAATCCTTCAGATTGTAATAGTCCGATTTCTGCAACCAGCACTGGGGCTGGAGCAAGACCAGGAAGCATTTCATTCCATTGTACGTGAGGTTGCCATGAGCTGGCAGCAACTAGATGGCAGCTGACAACAGTGGCACAGACGTCACAGATACACTGTGAGGATAGACTACTACGATACTTGGGAGACTTCGTCAGCCATATTGAATCACATAAGTTTTATCTATGATTCTTATTTAGAAATGTCCCAATTAAAGTACTGAGCTTTAGGACTTAGTCTGGAGCAGATAGGAGCCCTTCAGTTATAACTTTTTGAATGTGCTGTGTAGACAGATGTTAGTCATTTTGCTTTTAGTTAAGTGATAACCTGAGAAGCAAAATCCAACTGGGCTTAGGAGAGGAGAAAAGTAACCCTGATAAACTGAGGAATAGTCCATTTTAGTATTTTTAACCCAAATAATTTTTGTCATCTAAATATTTTTTTTTAATTAATTACAAAAATCCAACAACATAATGACTTGAATTAGTGGAAATTCTAGCTACTCATATTTCAGAACTGAACAACTAACCGAACCTGTAGTCAGTCATTTAGATAAGGAAGCAAAGAGTTTGTTAAATGTTCTTTCTTTTCATTCTTTTGTTTTTTGCTCATCTGTAAGATGTGTATACATGTGTGTATATATACACACACATAGATATTTGTTCTTTTCTTGAGTGTATGTGAATAGTTTCCCATCTGAGGGCTAAAGAGCCAAGCCAGAAGAAGGGTGAGAGTGTGAGAATACAGAGTCGACTCTAGAAAAGATTTCTTAGATACAGGTTGTTTTAGTCAGCTAGGCTGCTCTACTTATGTGGATGGCTTTAACAAAGAAAGATTTATTCTTACACAGTCCGGTAGGTTGCAAGTCCACATTCAGGGTGTCCGCTCCAGGGAAAGACTTTCCCCTTGTCGGCTCTGGAGGAAAGTCCGGTATTGTATCAGTCTTTGTCCAGGGAGCGTCCTAACACAAGAACCTCTGGTCTGAAAGACGCGCTCTGCTCCTGGTGCTGCTTGCTTGATGGTAGCAAGGTTCTCACATTGTCCTGTTTCTTTTTCCTTTTATTCTTTGCAAGCTAAAAGCATTAAGGGTGGGGCAAGCCATACTCAGGGAAACTCCCCCCACAGCAGGAATTCACAGCCCCACCCTAATCCTTTAACATACAGGTTAGCAAAACCACACAATGAAGGACAGTCCCAAGATACTGGGAACCATATCCCAGCCACATGGCTGCACACATTTTTGGGGGGACACAATTCCAACCATGACACATGTATAGCAGGCACAATCTGACGATGTAATAAAACTGACTTACTAAACAGTTACGTGAATTTTATAACTCAGTTCTCACAACAAGCTGAGATATTATCCCCAGGTTATACATCTGGTACCTAAGATGATCTAATAACTTGTTCAGTATCAAGGTGGTGACAAAATTGATTTGTACTGACTCCCAGGCTCTTGACCACAATACTCTATTACTTCCAGTACAAATATTATAATATTGAACCACAGGAGAGTGCCATTTTTTAAATTTTTTATTTAATATAACTGAGTGAAAATGTACATTCCCGTATAAATTTACATACCCACCTATATGCAGCTTCCACTGCTCTCCCTGCCCGGTGACAGCACACTATTCCTCTCTGCTTCATACATGTCTCATCCTCCCAACAGCCTCCTTTCCGCTCCTCTCCACCCACTCTCCTTCCTCCAGCCAGAGGGCAGCAGGATGACATCCTATAGATGTATAGAACCATAAAGTGCATCCAATACATGGTCACCCTGCATTGCCAAGTCCAATACATTCCTGTCCAAAGCGTGGACCTTCATTATGATTTATGGTCAAGGGCAGCATCAGGGCGAGGGGCCATGCTCCCAGAGGAACCCTGAAACCACTGGACCATCAATTGAGGTCTTTTAGTAGGGACCTCAGGGTGCACCCCATTTTATTCTTGTGTTGCGAGTGCCATTTTTGTAATTCAAGAACACTTAAACAGTCAGCAATTTCATATCATGCAAGCTTATTTTTTAAACTACCAGCTTACACAGAGTTTAATTCATTTAAAGGGAGTCCCTGGGTTGTGAAACATCTGATTTGTTGAGCCGCTAACCAAAAGGTAGGTGGTTTGAGTCTACCCGAGGCTCTGCTCTACTTCAAAAAAATATTAGCCATTAATCACCTTAGGGAGTCCCGTTCTACACAGACACAAACATGGCATCCCCATGGAGAGTCAACTGTGCAGCAACTTGTTACCGATGAATTCATTTCAAAGTATAATTGAACTTAATGTGTTCTAGGAACACAAATTTACTCATAAAGCAGAGATTGAAAGTGAAGTTACTATCTTATGGGTGATGTCTTAACTTAGGTTTCCTTGAAGAGAGCTGGAGACACAGCTTAAGTGCTTGTGCTTTATCAGGAGGTATAATCTTAGGGCAGCAAAGTGGGGGAAAAGGAAAGAGAAGTGAAGCAGAGAAGAAAGCAAACACCACATTATACATTCCTGAGCTAGCCACCACTTAAAGTCCCCTCCCCCTCGATACACACAGCTACACCTGGTTTCTCAGGTACACAGGTGTGTACTCCGGTACCTGCCCCGCCCAAAGTAGTTAAGGAGATGAAGGGCAAGGAGTTCATCTTCTGGTTCATTCCCATCTCCTTATTCATTAATCACAGTTTGACCTTTCCAGGTTTAGTTTTCTCCTTTTTATGTCCAGATATTCCACCGTGAGCCTGTCTGACTGGACTACACCTGCTACAGTTTCTCACAGAGCGGAGAGGCTGAAAGTGGTGCTGAAGCCCAGCTCTTACCGCAGGGAACCTCAGGACATGCACTGCTTTAGTTCCTAAGACCAAGGCAGGAAGAGCAGAGGCTCTCCACTGAACAAACAGGTAAGTCCCAGGTACTAGGGTGAACCAAACACATCTGGGCAAGCTCGCGATCAGGTACTGGGGCAACCTCAACCTGCTTTGGAGGTTTAAAAGCAGTTCTAAAAGCCAAGTAAACCTACTGCTCTTGAGTCAGTTCTGACTCATAGCCGCTCCATTGGGTTTCCAAGGCCATAAATATCAGTGGAAGTAGACCTTCTTATCTTTCTCCCATGGAGCCTCTGGTAGTTACCAATGGTCAACCTTCTGATTAGCGATCAGTCACTACCAGCAGGACCCAAAGTAATCTAAAAAGCAAAACAAAACAAAAACAAAAAACCTAGGGGGGAAAAATACTTTTTTTTCTCGCTAGTAGGTTGATATTATTTTCTACTTCTTTCTTGGGTTACCTTTATTGTCAATCATTCCAATCATGGAATTTTAACATTGTAGCTTGGGAAGTAATGTACCAGTTGTTA
Organism: Heterohyrax brucei; assembly: GCA_028571685.1. Classification (NCBI taxonomy): domain Eukaryota; kingdom Metazoa; phylum Chordata; class Mammalia; order Hyracoidea; family Procaviidae; genus Heterohyrax; species Heterohyrax brucei. Next base: position 55,211,799 of record CM053141.1, on the reverse strand, counting down.
GTTTCTGTTGAGTCAGTTCTGACTCAATAGCAACTTCATGTTTTTCAGAGTAGAATTGTGCTCCATGGAGTTTTCAGTGGCTGAATTTTCAGAGGTAGATCCCCAAGCCTTTCTTCTAGAGTACCTCCGAGTAGGCTCAAACCTCCAGTCTTTCAGTTAGAAGTCCGATGTGTACCACCCAAGGACTCCAGAAATAACATAAAGGGAGAAAAAAAAAAAGCCCAAACAATAGCACACAAAAAGACCTAGTCTGTAATTCAGGAAAAACAAATTAAAAATCTTTTCTGAGACAAAGTCAAGGTTAATATTATTCATAAATACCAAGGACTTCTCTCCACTTGAGAAAAGATGTTTATGGTTTTTAATTGTTCTGTAGTGATGATAACTTTGCCTTTCTCTTTCACTGGAAAGACAGCACTTTCCATGATACAGTGCCCGAAACACTGCTGTCTGGAATAGATCCAGAGGAGTACTCAATCCCCCAGACATATTTGATCACATTTCTATTGTTGTTGGATGTGTCCCATTTCAGTACTGGCCAGAACTGACCTTTTGTGGATGATACATTCTGAACAGACCATGGCTCGAGGTGTTAGGCTGTCAGCCAAATTGAAAGAAATATAATCCTAGAACACAGTGTATTGTTATTTATTTTTTCTCTTTAGATGCGTTTTCAAGAAAAGCCCAGGGATGGACAAGCAGAGTGGGAAGGAGGAGCCAAAAAGAAGAAGAAAAGGCATTTTTATAATCCCTGGCTCTGAGGGAGTCACTATGGTGAGCAACTGCCAGCAGTGCTGAGCCTACTGCCCCGTCCCACTATGTTAGGACAGTCCCTTCAGGTAAAGAGCAAATGATGAGGCGATATGCTTGACCTTCCCGATTAAGGAAGCACCGTATAAATACAACAGCACTTACTTTTAGAAAAGTTGTTCTTTTCTGTCATGAACAAAACTCGTTTTCCTACCTAATACCTTCCGCAAAACATGAACTTGATGGAAAGGTTCCCGCACTGGGAGGCTCTGGGTACCTGGCAACCTCATTTACTCAGCATGTGCCTTTCAAAACTTTACAAGGTTTTCTAGTTTTAAGGCTATGAGCTTTAATTGTAATGCACTGTGAATCTGGCTAAAATTCAACAGCTAAAGGGCCTAAAAGTCAACAGCTGAAACGTCAAAAGTACGATTACATAAGGAACCCGTAAACTAGATATGCTCACAGTTGGCTCTGTATTTCACTTTATTCTTTCATTGCCCCAGATTTAAGTATTTCCTTAAACTTAGGGCAGAATATTTCAATAACATCTAAGGAAAAAGATGAAGTTACTTTCTAATCTTCTGCAGTGCTGTGACAAACTGTAGCATAATTAATGATAACAAAAATCCATAGTAATTCCTACTACCTATCCATTACCTTCGAGTTGACTCTGACTCATAGTGACCCTAACAGCTCAATATGTTATCCCCCTGTAATTTCTCCCTCAAGACTTCGTTACTGATTTGAATCATTTTTAGTGCCTCTGCATCTACTCATTTTGAAAATATTAGAAACACTGAAACAGCCAAAATACTTAGAGTTGAAGATAAAGACTGAAACATGAGCCTTTGGCTATAGTTTATTAATCAGCTCAAGACAAAAAATTAAGTCCTAGAAATAGTGTGGGTCAAAATCCTGGAGTTTTTACATAAGCCCTTGGAATCATTTAACTCAGTTCAACTAGTGATGGACCATCTGGAAGGAAAGGTATCCAACTGTCATTACCCTTGAGTGAAGTGATACACAGAAGCTAATTAGTGACCTTTACAATACGAAGCATGACACTATTCTACTTCTCTGAAGCAGATCTCACTTTGCCAAGTCTTTCACTGATAAGGACCTTGTGACAAAGATGGGTCAAATGTTACTTTTTCCATTTTACAGATTAAGAAAACTGAAATTCAAAGAGGATAACAGGCTTCTCTAAGGTTATGCAAGAAGTAAGTGGTGTACTGGGACTGAAATATAAGGGAATGCATTTTTCAATGTGGGAGTCCAGAAGCAATGACACAGATGTTGTTATGAGCCACAGGGGAGGACACAGCCACTTAGATTAAGCTGCACACATAAAAAGTGGGGAGTTTAATGGCAGCTATTTATGAATCCTCTTGAGTGAGTCGTTCCCCCTCCTAAAGCTAGAGTTGCTCAGCTGGTGATCCGACGTTCCAGCGTATGTTGATTGCTAACAGGTCATGAAAGTAAGGATAGGCGGTTCAAGTAGTATGTGTGTGTCTGTGTGTATGCGTGTGAGTTTGTATACTACATGAATGTTGACATATATCTATTCATGTGTACAAGGACTGCCAATTAATTTCATGAACTCATCCTAGAAAAAGTATTACATACCTCATCACTGAACATCACTATGGTCACCTTAGAAGTACTCCCCTTGGGAAGCTATGCACTGATGCCAAGTGCCTAGTCCACTCTTAAAAGCAATTTTGGAACTCTTTTGCTGAAATGTCCATTAGAGCTGTTGTTGTATTACGCTTGATGTCCTGAATGTCATCAAAATATTGTCCTTTCAATATTTCCTTTATCTTTGGGTAAGAAAAAGTCATTGGGAGGCCAGATCAGGTGAGTAGGGAGGGTGTTCTGGTACAGTTTGTTTACTGGTGAAAAACTCCCTCACAGACAACTACACAATTAAGTTGGCAAACTTGCCACCGTGCACAATGGCCATTCCAGAAAAAGTTTCAAAGTTGCTTTGAAGGGTGAACTATGCACTGGCATTGGTGCATAGCTTCCTAAGGGAAGTGCTTCAAAGGTGACTGTGGTAATACTCGGCAACGATGTATGTAGCACTTAGAACAATTAAGTTTGTGAACTTAATTTTCAGACCTCGTGTGTGTGTGTGTGTGTGTGTGTGTGTGTGTGTGTGTGTAAACATTGCTGTCTAGTTGTATCTGACTCATAGTGACACTACAGGACAGAGTAGAACTGCCTTATAGGGTTTCCAAGCAGTAGCTGGTGGATTTGAACTGCTGAGTCTTTGATTAGTAGCAAAGTTTTTAGACACTGAGCCTCAATGACCTCATATATTCAGTAAGTCCTTACTGTTTTGCTTTATTTTTTATGTATCAGGCTTTATTTTATGTGCAAGACTATGGTGTTGAATGGTCCCAAAAGGAGTAATAACAATTTTTAAAAAATTATATTACATTCACAGTAAAATATAACCTTTTTGTTGCCCCCCCAAAGTCTCTTCAAATCATGATTTATAACACCACAGCAGACACGCATATACTTCTGGTAACAATGTAAGATGACAAGAACTTCTTGGAGAACATTTTTGTAATATTAAAATTGATTTCATTATCATATTGAAATCATTATCATAAATTAAAAAATTACAAGAGCACTTGTAATAAAACACACACAGCCTTAAAGCTAATGGTTCAACTTCTAGGAATCTATCTTAAGAACATAAATACTTATTGACTATTTAACTCTTTGAAAGTTTATGATAGCATAGTCTATTAAAGAGGGAAACTGGACACCTGAATATCCAACAACAGTGATAATAATTAGAATAATGTAATGAAAATTATCATATTGTACTCACTGTGTGTTGGCACTGTTGTCAGTGCATTACATACATTAATATTTGCAGCAATCCTATGTATGCAAGACTGCTAGTTAGTTACTCCTATTTTGTGGATGAGGAACCTGCAGCAAGAGAAGGGGCGTGAACTGATCAAAAGTATACACAACGTAAATGGTAGGGCCAAGATCTGACCTGAAATGCCCTGTCTCCAAAATACCAAAATACTTACTTCTAGAATGTTCATAAAAAAAACATTAAATGTTCATAAAATGGACATTTAGTCATTAAATGTGATGTTAGGAAAAGACTTGAAAGAATATACTTTGAAGTTTTCTTAGCAGTTATCTCAGCATGTGGAATTCTGATTAATTTTTTAATTTAAATTTTCTAATAATTTTTACATGTATGTATTATTGAAGTGAGTAAACTAATTGTCTACAGGAGAAAAAGAAAAGAGACAAGAAAAGTATACTAAAACAAGAAGAACAACACAAGCTGGGCTTCCTTTTCTGGCTTCTGCTGTGACACTGTGACATGCTGCCTTAGGTTGTGCACAAGCCAACTGTGAGAGAGGATTTCCCTTAGAAAGCTTCAAGCTCAAAATATCTCAACTGTCCATATTATTTTCTGATGGGAATGACACATTTTGTCCTACTGCAATCAACACTACATGAGCATCCCAAGAAAAAGAGAGAAGAAACAAAAACATTCATACTTCCCTAGAAAAGGAGGATTAGAAAAAGACTCATGAACAACCTGCAGTATGCAAATGATAAGACTCAACCTTGCTTGCAGAAAATGAAGAGGACTTGAAGTGCTAACTGATGAAGATTAGGACTACAGCCTTCAGTATGAATTACACTTCAACATAAAGAAAAGAAAAATCCTTACAACTAGATCAATAAGTAACATCATGATAAATGGGGAAAAGATTGAAGCTGTCAAGAATTTAATTTTACTTGGATCATCAATCAGTGCCCTTGGAAGCAGCAGGCAAGTAGTCAAATGATTCATTACATTCTACGAAAGAACTCTTTAAAATATTAAAAAGCAAAGATGTCACTTTTAGGACTAAGATGCACCTGACCCAAGCCATAGTGTTTTCAATCACTTTATATACATGTGAAAGCTGGACGAGACTGATGAAGCACAGAGATGACTTTGAATTATGGTGCTGGTGAAGAATATTGAATATTCCATGAACTACCAGAAGAATGAAAAAATCTGTCTTAGAAGAAGTACAGCCAGAATATTCCTTCGAAGCAAGCATGGCAAGACTTTGTCTCATGTGTTTTGGACATGTTATTAGGAGGAATCAGTCCCTAGAAAAAGAAATCATACTTGGTAAAGCAGAGGGTCAGTGGAAAAGTGGAAGATCCTCAATGAGATGGATTTATGCAGTGGCTGTGACAGTGGGCTCAAGGACAATTGTCAGATAGCACAAAGCGTGACAGTTTTGTTGTGTTCTGCATAGGGTTGCTGTGAGTCAGAACCAACTTGATGACACCTAACAAAGACAGCAACATACAAGGAGGATTAAAAAAAACTGAAGATTCACTAGGAGTTTATCTTCAATGATAATGGACATTAAAGTAAGGACCTTGAATGTTACTGTATTTGAGTCTTCAGTCATAGCCAGCTGAGGATACTACCTTGAAACTGTTTTGTTTTGTTGGTTCTAGATTTATTACACTCTGGGTGTGATAGAAAATAATATGATCCATAACAGTCATGTCACATGGGCATGTGGAAAAGGAGACAACCTCATGGAGACACGGTTGGGTGTTCCAGACCATTCTATGTGCTAAAGACCTTCAAGAGTCAAATTCCTTAAATATAGTTTATCGAAGATCACTACTAAACAGTAACACTGCAAAGTGAGATGATGAGATTTAGTGGGTAGAGTCTTCCAAAACTCCAGAGTATGTATTTCTCTTCAGAAACAGCATAGCCAGAATAAGAAGAGCTCCAGTGAAATGGGAGCTGTTGTTTGGTGCTGTCAAGTCTGTTTCAACTCGTAGCAAGCCCGTGTACAACAGAACAAAGCATTGCCCAGTCCTGCACCATCCTCACAGCTGTTGCTATGAATGAGCCTTTTGTTGCAGCCACCGTGTCAATCCATCTTATCAAACATCTTCCTCTTTTTTTGTGGATCCTCTATTTACCATAACATCCTTCTCCGGGAACTGTTCCCTCATGATAACATGTCCAAAGTACAGGAGATAAATTATGTTCCCCCAAATTATGTACCCCCAAATTGTGAGAGGAATTTTCACCATCCTCTCTTCTCAAGAGGATCCTGTCCATCCTAACAAGACAGATTTCTTCAATTTTCTGGAAGTCCATGGTAGATTCGCTACTCACCCAGTGCCGTAGTGGTTAAGTACTATGTCTGCTAACCAAAAGGCTGGTAGTTTAAACCCGCAGGTACTCCTTTGAAACTCTATGGGGCAGTTCTACTCTGTTCTATGGGATCACTAGGAGTCAGAATTGACTCAACAGCACCGCGCCAAGTGCCAAGCAGCACCGGGTTTCACCAATACTTAAATTCAAAGGCATCAGATCTTCTTCAGTCTTCCTTATTCATTGTCTAGCTTTCACATACGTATGAGGTGATTGAAAATACCATGTCTTGAGTCAGCCACATTGCAGTTCTAAAAATGATATCTTTTTGCAGCAGATTTACGCAATGCAATATTTCATTTGATTTCTTGACTTCTGCGTTTATGGGTGTTGATTGTGGATCCAAGTAAAATAAGTTCCTTGATATCTTCAGTCTTTTCTAGTCATCATGATACTACTTTTTGGTCCAGTTGCGAGGATTTTTCTTTATGTTGAAGTGTAATCCGTAAAGAAGGCTATAGTCTTTGTTCTTCATAAGTAGTAGCGTCCACTCTGGAACAGAAATGTGCAAGGCTGAAAAAGCTGTGAATGGAAGACAAAAGTAAACCACTGGGATTGCATGAAAAGCTTGTAACAGCGAGACCAATGTTGACACATTTGAGTCATATTTCATTGTTGATGTTGTTTCACAATTTGGATGTTTTGGAAAACAACTTTCAGAGGATCTATGTTTACTAATGAAACAATGGGCACTTGCTAATTTACTTAACATCAGAAAGGTACACAAAGATAGAAAAAGGCTGATTTATACTACCTATCTTCTCCAGCATGCTAAACAATAAAAGAAGAAAACTGTGTACTTTTTGAAGGAATTAGAGCAGAGCTGTTTTGAACCAAATGCCAATTCTGCATCTGACCAACTGTGAGATCAGCTCTAATCACTTAGAGATATACCAGATCTTTCAAAGCACAGGCATGAAACTCTCCACATGACTAATGTATACTGCTAAGCCGCTATTGATCTTAGAACTAAAATTAGCCTAGCACAGCCCCTCCCCAAACTTCTGTGTTTGTTCTATGACCAAGCTACTACTTGGAAGATTATACCAAGAGTAACTGTGTCAACAGAGTTTGACAATTCCCAAGGCAATCGGTGTTCACTGAGCAGCACTCACTGAGCCTGACAGATGACTTTGATTTTGTTTTCACTGAGGTAATCTTCATATACATAAACAGAAATATGCTGCAAAATTTCATTTGGTTCACTGCACTATCAAATGTGAGAATTTCAGCAAAGCCATGAAGTATCATGATGTGCTGATCTTTGCTAATTTTCTTTGAAGACTCAAAATGTTCAACAAAGCCTTTGGAAAGTCACTGTTGTCTTGGAGTCTATTAAACAAGTAGTGAGAGTGCTGAATTCACTTACTTGGAAACTCATCACTTCCTTCCTAAAATCTTTGACTATTAGATGTCCTCAAGACTACTCTCCTGGAAAATGTGACCTAGATTTTTCTCATGAATCCATCAAGATCAGCAGCAAACATATGTCCAAATTCAACATCAATAAGGAAGGTAAAATTAAGGGCCTGCTAGAAGACAATTCATGATCCGCTGAAACTCTGAGAAACATACAGAAAGATTACCCCAAAGCTGGTGTCTATACCTTAATACTTTTTTTATTTTTATTTTTATTTTTTTTTATTTGATATGATTGAGTGAAAATGTATATTCCCTTAATATTTTAGTGGTTAGTTGCCATCAAGTTGGCTTTGACCCATGGTGACTTTATACATAACAGAATCAAATAATGCCCTGTCTGGTGGCATCATCATGATCGTCGGTAGGTATGAGTCCACTGTTGTTGCTATTGTGTCAATCTATTTAACTGACGGTTTCCCTTGTTTTTTGTTGGCCTTCTGCTTTGCCAAACATGACGTCCTTTTATAGTGATTACTCTTTCTTAATGATGTGTCATCCTTACTTCTAAGAAACTTTTTTTTTTTTATTTCTTCTAAGGCTGATTTTTTCTTTTTCTGACAGTTCATGGTATAGTCAATATTTAAGGGTACAATTTGAATACATCAATTTTTTTGTCTGCCTTTTTCAGTGTTCAACTTTCAGATGTATGCATATGAGATGGTTATAAAGATAATGGCTTTGGTAGGGTACTCATTAGTCATCAACACGATGTCTTTGCTTTTTAAAACTTGAGAGGTATTTTTTTATTATTATTATGATTGAGAATATACAATCCCATATAAATTTGCGTACCCACTAGTGAGTGGCTCCCAATGTTCTCCCTGCCTGGGGACAACACACTTCTCCATTCTGTACGTGTCATACCCTCCTAACAATCTCCTATCCCCTCCTCTCCACCCTCTCCCACTCATCCAGTAAGAGGTGAGTCGGATGTCATCCTATAGATGCATAGAACATAAAGTGCACATATGATATGGTTGCTCTGTGTCACCAAGTCCAATCCATTTCTGTCTGAAGAATTGACCTCCATTATGATTTACAGACAGGGCAGTATCAGGGCCAGGGGCCATGCTCCCAGGGGTAGCTTGAGGCCTCTGGACCATCAACTGTGGTCTTTTAGTAGAGATCTCAGGGTGCACCCCTTTTTATTTTCATATTGCCTGTGAGATTCAACTTTATGAGCTGCATCGCAGCTATCACTTTTGGTGGCCAGCACCATCTGGTTTTTCCAGTCACAAGTCAATGTAGTCACCCATTCATGTGGGTCTCTCTGTCTTCTGGGTTCTATTTGGCCCATGTCATTTTGGTCTTTGGAGATCATCCGTTCCTGCTGAGTTGGGACCATTTGGTGTACCTCAGATGGCAGCTTGTCAGCTTTTAAGACCCCAGATGCCACTCATCAATGTGGGGTGCAGAAGACTCTCTTAGCAAAATGTTAGTTGTGCCAATTGGCGTCTATTTCCCCTGACAGCATGGTCCCCAGCTCCCCACCCCAGCTACTCCATCCTTGAAATATTGGGTTAAGATGGGAGGAGTAATCATGTTATATTGAAGTCCAATTAAAATTGATCTTCTTTCCAATGTACGCTGTCATGGATTTCACCCAACCAAATTCCTATCAACTATCTATACCCCATCCTCTCCATTCCTCCCTCCACACCCTTGCAGCCTTCAAAGAGTCTTTTCTTCTATGCATGAGTCTGTTTTTAAGTTCTTATTGTGGGGGTCTCATACAATATTTGTCCTTTTGTTGCTAACTACTTTCACTCAACAAAATGTCCTCCAACTGAAACCAGATTATAAGATGTTTCCTAAAATCATCAGCCTTCTTCATCTATGAGTTGATTTTTCACCTTTTTCAGTGTTGGCTTTGTTGTTGTTGAGACTCCTGTATCACGTTTCTCGATATGTTGCATCTTTATTGTGCTTTGCAGCTGCCCCTGTGATTCCCCTATATTTAAATGCTATTTTAACTACTACAAGTCTTATTAATTTCCTCTCCACCTGGAAAGACTATAACAACTGTAGTACATCTCTCTTTTTAATATGATGATGTAATTTTCATGATATGATCATTGAATCACTTCTTTTAATATTACAGTTTTGATTGAGTTTGGAGCCTTCCCTAACTGAGTAGGTTTCTTGATGATGTGTCCTGTATTTCCTCCTAAAACATAAAATTAGTGGTTTTGTTCTTCTAAACCAAGAGATTCTTTCAGTATTTCTTGTAGCTTTGGTTTGGATTTTACAAAGTCTCTGAGTTTCTGTGTATCTGTGAATGTCTTGATTTCATTTCTGTATTTAAAAGATAGCTTTGCAGGATCTATAATTCTTGGTTGGAATTTTTTTCTCATTCAAGCTTTTGAATGTGTCATGCCACTGTCTCCATGCCAGCATTGTTGCTGCTGAGACATCCAACAAAAGCCTACAAGGTTTCCCTCTGAATGTTTGCTTTGCTATGAGTCTCATTGCCTTTAAGAGTTTCTGCTTGTGTTTCAGTTTGTTAAGCTTGATTATAGTAAGTCTTTGAGTCTTTCTTTTGGGATCTGTATTGAGTGGTGTTCAATACGCATCTTGGATATCTGTATTCTCTTCTTTCATAATTTCTGGGAAGTTTCCTGTTAGCAGCTCAGCCACAATACTCTCTGTGTTCTCAGGTGTTCTACCCTGTTCAGGAACTCCAATTAATCATAGATTGCTCCTCTTAATAGAGTCCCACATGCTTCTTAATGCTTCTTCTTTTTTCTTGCTTCTTTTGTCTGATTTCTCCTCCTAGATACTGGAGTCAGTAGCTGTGTCTTCTAAGTTAGAAAGTCTGTTTTCCATTTGTTCAATACTGTTTTCTTAGCTTTGAACTAAATTTTCTATCTCTTTGATTTTGTTACTGTTCTGTTGGATTTCAGAGTACTGGTGTTCCGTCAGATCAAACAGCTTGCTTACTTTTTCATTTTGTTCTGCTGCATTTTGTATGATGTCTAGGAGGGCTCTGTATATAATCCTTTTGTACTCACCCTCCAATAGTTTCAGAAAGGCTTCTTCATCTGGTAAGTTCTTTGGGTCTCTCTTTTGTGGGCCTTCCAAAGCCATAGGTGAATTCTTCTTAATGTTCCAGTCCAATGTTTGTTGCTTTTGGGGCATCTGGTGGTTGTTTGGTTTCAGTGGTGTTACTTTAACAGGGTCTGTCTGAAAAGGAAGTTGATCACCAGACACCTCCATGTACTCCAGGGACTTGGCTCAGTGGAATCTCTAGGGTAGCAGGGCTCCACCTCCTGATTTGCTGAGACACAGCCCCACTTATAGAGTCACTGGGGAGCTGTCAGCTGACCCTGTAATGTGAGACAATAATGGCTGGAAGAGAAGCCAGACAGTTGCAATGCAGTTATTTCTCTATTGAAAGGTAAAACATACCCGACAGCTTTCAAAATTAGTCAGGCTTTCAGGTGTGCAAGTCCCTCTTCCCAGCTAGCAAAGTAAGCACCTCTATATCAAAGACTGCTTTACTGCTGCAAAGCACTCTCCAGGCAGGCACTGCTTCCCAGACTGAGAATTAGGTCCATCTGAGGTCTCCATATAGGAAATTCTACCTTCCAGTGAATCAAGCTGGTGTTCCCCCACGAACTCCCCCAGCAGCCTTGGAAAAGTCTATTCAATGTCAGAGATTTGGAGATTCCTAGAGAGAGAGGTCAGAGGTGCTGAGTTGTACAGATTCCAAGGCCATGTTTCCAAACTATGGCAACTCCACTCACCGATCTCATCAGCAGTGTGCCTGAGCCTTGCTGCCAGTTGCTGCAGCCCCTCCTGCCAGCCAAGACAGAGAAAAAAAAAGTTAAAATGGTGATTTACCTTCAGTCTGCAAGAGCTGGGACTCAACGGGGTGGTGGTCAGTGAAAGAGAAGTTTCACCCTCGGTGGTATGTAAAACAGATAGGCAGCCCTATGCTGTGTCCTAGGGCTCACTAGGTGTCCAGAAGGCTCTGTTTAAATATTAATTCAGGCCTTGGTTTCCAGAGGGATTTAGGGAGATGTGTGTTTAGTCTGCCATCTTAACTCTGCCCCACAACTTGAGAGGTATTTTGTAGCAGACTTGCTCAATGCATTTGATTTTTTGGTTGCTGCTTCCATGGAGATTGACTACTGATCAAAGTGGAATAAAATTTTTGACAATTTCATTTTTTTTCTGCATTTACCATAATGTTGTGTATGGGTCTTGCTGTAAGGATTTTGTTGTCTTCAAGTTCAGGTGAACTCTGTATTGAAGGTTGTAAGTTCTTCAAGTAGTATCCATTTTCAGCAAGTAAAGTGTGTCATCTGAATATTTCTGGCTACTAATGGAGTCTTCTTCCAACTCTAGAGTTATTCTGTATCTTAGCAGAAAATAGCCATGATAAGCTAGCACTGGCATGCTTTTTTCTTGATTTCTAGTCCCTTTATCTATATATCTGAGATACTAAAGAAGTATGAAAGGCATTGGATAAAGCATAATATTCTTAATGTAGATAAACCCTTGTAACTCTTATGTCATGCTTAGCAAAGTTGTAATGATTGGTACTTTGACTTTGGAAAGACTTTTCCTATAACAGAGATCATAATTAACAAAGAAACATGAGTAGTGGCACTTTCTTCATAGGATATAGATGGGGTCATACTATCTTCAGTTGTTCACCTAAATGCTATTTGTAAAATGAGAAAATTGAATGATTGAGAACTAATCTCATCTAATTAATTGTATTATGCAACAGAATTAGGTAAAATAAATTTTTGTTACTATAAGATACTGTATATGGGGTACTGAAATTTGAACTAAAAAGTCACAAATAATTTGCAGCAATGTAAAATAAGAAATATACCATAATTTAGTAATTTTTTTATTTTCAGAGATATACATCAAACATTTTCTGCAAAAGAAAAAATTTGTATCAGATAATATATCACAATAACAAATACTATATTTTAAAGCAGAAACACAGTTGTTAAGAGCTTGGCTGCCAACTCAAAAGTTCAGCAACTTGAGTCTATTAGCCACTCTTTGGAAACCTTATGGGGCAGCTATATACTGTCCTATAGGGTTGCTATGAGTGGGAATTGATTACACACCAACAGGTTTGGTAAAAATGTAATTATAAAAATTGAAATGGAGATAAAATTATCCAAATTTACCTAAATTGAGATAAATTTATTAAAATTAAATGGTCCCAACTTCAACTAAAGCTGAAGAAAATTAGAACAAGTCTATGAGACCCAAAGTACAACCTGAAGTGCATTACATCTGAATTCAGAGACCATCTTGAGAATGGATTTGACTCCTTAAACACTGATAACTGAGGACAAGTTGTGGAATGACATCAAGGACATCATGCATGAAGAAAACAAGAGATCATTAAAAAGACAGGAAAGCAGGAAAAGGCCAAAATGGATGTCAGGAAAGATTCTGAAACTTGCTCTTGAACTCTCAGTAGCTGAAGCAAAAGGAAGAAATGATGAAGTAAAAGAGCTAGACAGAAGATTTCAAAGGGTGCCTTAAGAAGGCAAAGTAAAGTATTATAATGAAAAAGGCAAAGACCTAAAGTTAGAAAACCAGAAGTTGGCATTTCTGAAGCTGAAAGAACTGAAGAGAAAATTCAAGCCTCAAGCTGCAAAACTGAAGGAATATACAGAGAAAATATTAAACAATGCAGGAAGCAACAAATGAAGATGGAAGGAGTACATATATTCACTGTACCAAACAGAACTGGTTTATGTCCATGTCAGGAGGCAGCACATGATCAAGACAGTACTGAAGGAAGAAGTCCAAGCTGCACTTAAGGCATAGGTGAAGTTTCCAGGCATTGACAAGGTATCAACTAAGATGTTTTAACAAACCGACGTAGTGTTAGAAATGCTTATTCCCCTATTCCAAGAAAGTTCGAAGACAGCTACCTGGCCAACTGAACTAGAAAAGATCCATATTTGTGCCCATTTTGAAGAACCACGATCCGACAGAATGTGGAAATTGTTGAACAGTACCATTAATATTACACATAAGTAGAATTTTACTGTAGATCATTCAAAAGCAGTTGTAGCAATACTTTGACAGGCAACTGCTACAAACTCAAGCAGGATTCAGAAGAGAACATGGCACAAGGGATATCATTGCTGATGTCAGATGGATATTGGCTTAAAACAGAACACAGCCTTCAGTATGCATTATACCTTAACATAAAACAAAACTCCTTACAACTTGACCAATAAACAACATATTGACAAATGGAGAAAGGATTGAAGTTGTCAAGAATTTCATTTTACATGGATCTATAATCAATGCCCATGGAATCACAAGAAAGCAAATGAAGTATTGTAATGGTAAATGTGCTGCAAAAGACTTCTTTAAAGTATTAGAAAGCAAAGATGTCCCTTTGAACACTAAAGAACACATGACCAAAGTCATATTTCCAGTCACTTTTTTTGTTACCAGGGTTTCCTAACCATCATACTATATGAAAAAACAAACTGCTGTAACTACGAAAAGCATTTTTTTAAGTATAAATTATTCTTCTATGTATTTTAACCAACATGATCTGGTCCATAAGCTCAGACAGGTGAACAAATAGCAGTCTACTCTTGGAGCAGGAAGTCAATTCTCTCTTATTTCCAAATGCCAGGAGAGTTACTGGCTTATATTGACCATTGGTCCTTGGCTCTGTGTGCTATTACTATTGAGGATGGGCTCTTCATTGACTTCCAGGGGCTTGGCTTCTTGTAGTGATGTCCCAAAATTTCAGGTGTTTCAGACCAGCAGGGACATCACTATAAGACGACACTTTTTTTCTACTGTATTGGTAAATGAATAGTATCTCTTTTCTATTTAAGCACATCCGGGATTGAAAGATAGATTACATGGTCCCTGTCTTAGACTAGAAACCCTGGTTGCATAGTGGTTAAGTGCTACATCTGCTAACCAAAAGGTTGGCAGTTCAAATCTGCCAAGGAAAGTTCAAATGTGCCTTGGAAACTGGGGGAGTAGTACCCTGACCTATAGTTGGAATCAACTCGACAGGGTTTTTTTTTTTTTTTTTTGTCTTAGACTGGTTCTCTAGAGAAGCAAAGCCAGTAGAGTATCTAAATACAAAGAGAGTAAGATTTATGGCAAAGAAATGGCTCACATGATTGTAGAGGCTGGAATGTTCCACATTCATGGATTAGGATAGAATTTTCTTCCAATTCATGTAGCTGCAGGGGCCAGTGAAACCAAGATCAACAGGCCAGAAAGCAAGTTTTTTGCTTATAGGCTATGAATATCAACAAATCCCAAGACTGTCAGGCAAGACCCAAAGTCTCTCCTAATTTGTGTAGCTGCAGGGGCTGTTGAACCCAAGATCAACACGTAAGCTGACAGCTCAAGTTCTGAGAACTGAAGGTCAGAAGAACAGAAGGCAGTGGCAAGATCCAGAGTGAGCAAAAAGCCAGAACAATTATGTTTGGATGCAACCTCCCTTTCAACTGATTCAGATGCTCACAGAAGATTCCATCACAGAAGTGTTCATTTCTAAACACTGAGAATCATGGCCCAGCCAAGTTGACACACAATCCTGACCATCACATTACCCTTAGCCTTAAGGTTACTTACTGCATTATTAGTGCACTCTGCTGCTGTTTCCTCCTAAAATTATATCCACCTAACTCAAATGACTGTTTCCAGAGAGCTTAGAACATCAGCTGGGCTGAAACTTGCCTTTACCTATGAATCCTTAGGTGTGTGGAAGAGCCCAAATCACAAGCCTAAACTCTTCCTTTCTTAAGAAGAATGCTTTTTCAGAGACCTCAGTGGTCCTTTTATCCTTACTGGGCCTTGTGATCTTAATCCATCTCAATAAGTCTCCCTAACTTCAAATGTTAGGAGCCACATTTGGAGCCTCTTTACTAGGAACCCCTCAATTTATTATGTAAATGGATCCACCATTGATAATTTCTCACACCAGCTACCTCACAAGATGTCCCAATTCTGATGAAGTCACACACATGCACACACACACACACAAAGAAAAATCCCAGGTAATAGCTAATCCTGGGGCAATGAGTATCTGTCTGTTTTTAAAAACAATAACCAAGAGGATCAGTCACTCCTGGAGTCTTTCACAGGACAGAAAAATCAGTTTTTCTGACTTAATACTTTATGTTACTCATCAATAGAAAGACTAATAATCCAGACAAAAACTTGGCAAATAATTTTAATAGACATTTCTCTGAAGAAAATATACAAATGGCCAATAAGCAGTTAATGAAGGGTTCAGATTCATTAATCTGTAAAAAACCTGTGGCCTTTGAGTTGATTCTGACTCATAGCTGCCCTATAGAGAGAGTATAATTGCTACATAGGGTTTCCAAGGAGTTCCTAGTGGGTTCATCCCAATCTTCTGGTTAGCAGCTGTAGCTTTTAACCACCGAGCCTCCAGAATTTCCTTATTAATCATCAAATAAATGCAAAGCAAACTTACAATGAGATACCATTTCAGTTTCACTGAATCAGACACCACACTCATTGCTGTCATGTCGATTCCAACTCATAGTGACCCTGTAGGGTAGAGTAGAACTACACCATAGAGTTTTCAAGGAGTGCCTGGTGGATTTGTTGTTTTTAAAGCAATGAAAATATTCTGGAATTACATAATGATAATTGTTGCACAACTTTATGAATATACTAAAACACAAGGAATTGTGCAATTTAAATGGGTGAGTTGTATAATATGTGGATTATATCTGAAAAAAATTGTTATGCTACTTCAAGTTATCAGATAATTTGGTTTAAACTCAAGACCGGTGAATTATCATTGTTAATAAATTTTTGTAGGTGATTGTCTCAGTCATCTGGTACTGCTCTAGCAGAGGTAACACAAGCAGATGTATTTAAAAGGAGAACTTTTATTTTGTCATAGTTCAGTAGGTGAAAAATTGAAACTCAAGTGTCAGCTCCCAGGTTAAGTTTTTCTCTCTTTGTTGGTTCTGGAGGAAGTTCCTTGTGTTGCATCAGTCTTTGGTCAGGGAGCATCTAGGCACAGGAACATCAAATCTGAATGATGTGCTCCATTTCTAGTGCCTCTTTCTTAATGGTATGAGGTTCCCAACTCTCAGTTTGCTTCCCTTTCCTTTTATTACTTGCAGAATGGAAGATAAAAAGTGCTACAAGCCACACTCTAGGGAAACTCCCTTTACATTGGAGCAGGGAGGTGATCTTAGGAAGGATTTTGCAGTCCCACCATAATTCCCTTTAATATGATTCTGTCTATTAGCCACAAGCAGAGGTTAGGATTTATAGCACAGGGGAATTGCAAAATGGAGGGCAGTCACAAAATACTAGGAATCACGGCCCAGCCAAATTACTGTGCACATTTTGGGGGGGATACAATTCAATCCATGGTATTTCACCCTTTGCCCCCCCAAATCACATCTTTGAAACATGCAATACATTCATCCCATCACAGCAAAAGGTCTTAAACCAGTTCCAAGTCCAAAGTACAAAAATTTCTCTACATTTGTGAAATTGAGATCACAAGGTACCTGCCTCCAAAGGTACAATGGTAGAATAGGTACAAGTTAAACATTTTCATTAGAGGTGGAAAAACAAGGCAAGACAGGCAACAGGCAAGTCAGCAGAACACATTACATTAGCCCTCAGAACTTGAAAAATAATCTCCCATCTTCTGAGACATTTTACACAATAGCCCTGCCATCCAGACTCTAGGTATTGGCCACACATTCTGGGTTCTGAGTGGAGACCCCTGGCCTTGTGCTATAACTCTGCCTTCAAGGCCCACTTGGACAGAAACCCTGCCCCATCAGCTTTAGGTGCACCCTAAGCCTAACTGAGGGGCATTCTACCCTTATAAACACAGGACACTATGGTTCCACCCTTTCAGACCCCTGAGGTCATTGCCATACTTTTTGAGACTGAGGCAGCTCAGCTTCTCTCACTGTTTGTCTCTTCAGCTTCTACCTCCTATGACCTGGGCCTCAGGCCCACATCTGCCCTGCTGAGGCAAGTATTCCAAAGCTCTGTAGCTTCACTCATTCAAGTACCCAGAGGCATCCCACTCTGCCATGAAGCCTTCTGCACACAGGCACTCAGCTCTCTGACTCCATAGGTCAGCAAACCTAACTCCACCAATTCAAGTGCCTGGAGGTACCCCACTCCACCAGGAAACCTCTGTGCACAGGCACTCAGCTCTCTTACTCCATGGGCTGGCTCCAGCTCTGTCTCATGCTGGTCTGGTTCTCCTGCTGTCTGTTGCTGTTGCTCTTCTGTGACTTGTTTCTCAAAATCTGCACCTTTGGTGTAAACACTTCACTTTGGTTCCTTCTGAGTCTTCTGTATGTTCACAACAAACCTGCTTCCACATTTTGGGTATTTGTTAGAGCAGTACCCCACTCTCTCAGTACCAAATTCTGTCTTAGTGTTACAAACAACCTGGGGAATTTGTTTCCAAATACTTGGTGATGAACCGGTTACCTCTGAGTCAATTCTGAGTTATGGTCACTATGTGTGTCGAAGTAGAGCTGTGTTCTATAAGGTTTTCAGTGGCTGATTTTTTTTTTTCCCCTCAGAAGTAGATAACCAGGCCTTTTTTTCTGCATTGACTTTGGTGAACTTGAAAGTCTAATCTGTTGTTTAGCAGCTGAGTGCATTTAAGTTTGCACTGTTCAAAGTTTCCAAATATTTTGTAGGATGCCGTATTTTATAATTTGAGATACAGAATTAGAGAATGAGGAAAACATTCCCTATAAGGTAAACTCTTTAGACTGCTAAAACTTAAATGTAGTCCTTCCCTGCTGCCCGCTCCTCATATACCCACACACATATACACATACACCACTATGAGCTTTGTACTGTATGTTTCTCACATTAGAAATACAATTACTTCTTTTTAGAATGGCCTATCTAATACTCCTGTTTCACTCACCTGGTACTGCTCCAACAGAAATACCAAAAGCAAAAAGCTTTAAGAAGAGAAATTTTATTTTCACAGTCCAGCAAGCTTCAAGGCCATGCATAAGTTATAAGTCCATTCAACAGGAGAAATTATCACAGTCCAGTGGGCTGAGCCCAAATTCAGTGAGAGTGCATCCTGGCACAGGAACCTCAGATCCAAAGGATGTGCTCTGCTGTCAGTGCTGACCTCTTGGTGGTGTGAGGTTCCTGACTTGCCCTGCTCACTTCTCTTTAATATCCAAGTAGCTTGCAGCTTGAGTCCTGCTTCACCAACACAACTGCTTCCCACTCTCTCTCATCAGCATCACAGAGGCAGGATTCACAACACGTGGTAAAAATGACTCAACACTGGGAATCATGGCCCAGCCCAAGTGACATAGACGTTTTTGGGGGGACACAATGCAATTCGTGACAGTATCCCCAAGTAATTTCAATATAACATAAAGACTATTTTCCTTAAAAACACATAAAGTGCTTACAAAACAGGTAAGCCTTTAAGGTTGCTTATTTTCATTATTCATAATTCATAGAGTTTCCATTAAACAATGAAATTATTTGTGATTTAAAACATGTGGATATT
Organism: Heterohyrax brucei; assembly: GCA_028571685.1. NCBI lineage: Eukaryota > Metazoa > Chordata > Mammalia > Hyracoidea > Procaviidae > Heterohyrax > Heterohyrax brucei. Next base: position 55,192,855 of record CM053141.1, on the reverse strand, counting down.
CCCCAAAAATGATTTATACATAAACTTGAGAAATATGTGACACAAAAATCACCCCTCTATTATAATCAGTCTTTGAGAGGAATTTCAAACTGTCAGCTTAAGGTTCCATCTGATCTGCAAAGGTGTTTGATCTAGACTTGCAAAACATTTTATAATCAAAAGGTTATATAAAAGTTCTGCATTTTTGGCTTCTTTCAGAAAATTGAAAGACCTGGCGATATCAATCCCACTTTCTCCAAGAAAATAATAGGCTAGAGCTAAGAGGCAGCTTCTCCTTTTGGATGGGGCATTCAAACTCTAGTTTGCCACAGTCGCTGCCGTTCACTATTGTATCTCACATTCAGCTCCAAGTTGCATATTTACAGCAACTCCTTGATTCCTGTAGACATTTAAATTTATGATTTGTTTTGACAACTTGAACTTAACAGATTTCTTGCTATTTTATTTCTCCTTCTTCCTTCTATTTCTTTTCCATCTTTCTTTTCTTCCGTCTCTTTTTTCTTACCCTCCTTCCTTCTTCCCTTCTTTTATGCACATAGACTTATATTTTCACCTAAATAGGTCAGATTGCAGAAAAGTTGGACATTAATGCCTTGATGTGTCTGCCATCATAGTCTGACTTGATAAAGTGTGGTGGCCACACAGAAACTTCCTAGTACAGCTTCCCACACATCAAGGAGATTCTTTCTTTCCTCATTATGATATTAAATACTTAAAACTTGTTATATTGGTAGTAATAAAGATCTATTTCGTCTCCTATTTTAAATCAATCACAGGGACAACTTCCCTTGTCATATTATCCAAGCAGAAGCATGAAGCAGAGACTCCGAGAACTTGATTGAAATGATTGATGAGCTTAGGAATATTGGATAGTTTTCACAGGGCTGCTCAAGATGCAAGGTGGGCTGCTCAGGAGGTAAGCTATTTGTTTCAGTGAGAACATTTAAACTTGCATCTAATACAGCTGCAAATTTGGTTCTCCTGGAAGAAGACTCTGAGACTGAGTTTGGTATGCCAGGTGCCGTGGAGTCGGATCCGACTCACAGGCTGTTTATAGTGGACTACTCTTGGGATCAACATTTACAGAAGGAAGGTGTTAAGCTGTGATGCAGGTCTAGTGACAGTGATACACAACCATACAAGGCCCCTGGAGTGACAATAAGACTTCAAGATTTTTGCCCATTAGGCCAGCATGGCCAGATCTTCATACTCCTGTATCAGTAAGCCTTTAGATATAATCTACCTCAGGAAAGGATGTAGTTATGAGTGAGATGAAGGTATCTGCCAGTTGCTAGGGCAACAAGTTCTTCAATAAAGGGAAATCTGGATGGTCATCACAGTCACTATCACAAATTACTTATAGAACATTGCTATCAGTTTCAATCAATGGCTAGACCAAACAGTAAGTGGTTTATGAATGTTGCATATATTTAGACAGAATGAACATTTTATCTCAGTCACTTGATGATTGAATTTTAAGTCTCTCTGTCTCACCCCCATTCTGCTCCCTCATCACTCTACACCCATCTGACTCTCATGTTTCTAGGCTGGGACTAGAGTACACCAACTAGTCTAGTACCATGCCAACAACATACATGTCAACTCTTTTGAAATCATAATTAGCCAACTACAGAATCCTTTCACCCAAATACCACTACCCTTATTAAGATGGAGAAGAAAATAAGAATGAAGCCAAATTAAACTGCTGTGGGAACATTGCTCATCTCAGGAAGCATGAACTCCTCGGGATGTTGTTCTTCTTCTTTTTAAACTATGCTTTAGGTGAAAGTTTACAGCTCAAATTAGGTTCTCATATAAAAAAATAATATACACATTGTTATGTGATGCTCATTGTTATTTCTATAATGTGACTCCACATTCTTCCTTTCCACCCCTGATTTCCCGTTCAGCCAGCTCCTACCCATTTCTGCCTTCTCTTATTACCTCTGGACAGGAGCTGCCCATTGACTCTTGTGTGTCTACTCATTGTCTGAAGAGTTCACTCTGGGAATGGTTTTAGTTCTGTGTCAACAGAGAGTCCAGGGGCCATGTCTTCTGGGGTCCCTCCACTCTCAGTCAGACCACCATTAAGTCTGGTGTTTATACTAGAATTAGAGTTCTGCACCCCACTTTTCTCTTGCTCTGTTTTGGACTCTCTGTTGTGTTCCTTGTCATTGGCGGTTATGGTGGTAGCCAGACACCATCTAGTTCTAGTCTCAGGCTGATGGAGTCTCTCGTTTATGTGGCCCTTGTTGTTTCTTGGGCTAATATTTTCCTTGCGTCTTTGGTGTTCTTCATTTCCTTTTTCTCCAGATGAGTTGGGACCAATTGATGCCTTTTAGATGGCTGCTTGTTAACTTTGAAGACCTCAGATGCCACTCACTAAAGCAGGAAGCAGAATATTGTCCTAATAAATTTTGTTATGACACTTAAGCTAGATATCCCATGACTGTGGTCCCCAGATTCGCACAGCTGCTACACTGTCCCTCAAAGTGCTTTTTTATGTTGAGGAAACTTCTTAGTTTTTGGTTTAGTCCAGTGATGCTGACTTACCCTGTATTGTGTGTTATCTTTCCCTTCATCTAAAATCATTCTTATCTGCTATTTGCTTAATGAATTCTCTTCTTTCTCCCTTCTGCTCTGGTAAACATTAAAGAATGTTTTCATCTGTGTTAAACCTTTCTTGAGTTCTCATAATAGTAGTCTCATACAATATTCATCCTTTTGTGACTAATTTCACTCAGCATACTGCCTTCCAGATTCATCCATGGTATGAGATGTTTCACAGATAAATCATTTGTTGTTGTTGTTGTATAATATTCCACTGCATAAATACACCATAATATGTTTTTCATTCATCTGTTGATGGGCACCCAGGTGTTTTCCATCTTTTTGACTTTTGTGAAAAGTGCTGCTGTGAACAAGAGTGTGCATATATCTATTTGTATAATGACTCATTTCTCTAGGATATAGTCCAAGGAATAGTACTGTTGGATTGTATGGTTTTTTCCATTTCTAGCTTTTTAAGTAAGCACCAAATTGATTTCCAATGGTTGTACCATTTTAAATTCCCATCAGTAGTGTATAAGTGTTCCAGTCTCTCCACAACTTTTCTAACATTTGTTATGTTTCTTGGATTAATGGTAGCCTTGTTGGGGTGAGATGGTATCTTATTGTATCTCTTAGCTGCCTGAATGTCATCAAAGTGTCTGTTCATAACCTTTGCCTATTTCTTAATTAGGCTATTTGTCTGTTAGTTTTTTAGGTTTTGTAGTGTCTTGTAGAATTTAGAGATTAGACCCTGACTGGATATGTTATAGCAAAAATTTTTTCCTAGTCTATAGGTTGTCTTTTTAATCTTTTGGTGAAGTCTTTTGATGTACCTAAGTGTTTGATTTTTAGGAGTTCTTGGGTATCTAGTTTCTCTTCCAATGTTTGTGCGGTTAGTTATGGCATGTAGTAGTGTTTATGGCATGTAGTAGTGCTCTTAGCATTATCTCTAATTTATATTCCATGGTCTTTATCATTTTAGACTTTATACTTAGGTCTTTGGTCCATTTTGAGTTAATGTTGGTGCATGGTGTGAGGTACGGTTCTTGTTTCATTTTTTTGTATATGCATATCCAGTTATGCCAGCACCACTTGTTAAAAAGACTGTTTATTCTACATTTAGTGGATTTGGGGCCTTTGTCAAATATTAGCTCTCATAGGTGGATGAATTTGTGTCTGGCTTCTCATTTCTGTTCCCTTAGTCCACGTATCTGTTGTTGCATTAGTACAAGGATGTTTTAACTGCTATGGCAGTATGATAGTTTCTAATGTCAGTAGTGGGAGGTCTCTTTCTTTGTTCTTCTTTAGTAATGCTTTACTAAACAGAAGTCTCTTCCCTTTCCATATGAAGTTGGGGATGTGTTTCTCTATCTCCTTAAAAAATGTCATTGAAATATGGATCTAGACTGCATTGTATCTGAAGATCACTTTAGGACATTTTCACAGTGTTGTGTCTCTGAACCTGTCTTAATCACCTAGTACCGCTTTAACAGAAATATCATAAATAGATGGCTTTAATAAAGAGAAGTTTATTTCCTCACAGTAAAGTAGGCTAAAAGTCCAAATTCAGGGCCTCAGATCCAGAGAAAATCTTTCTGTTTCTATTGGCACTGGAGCAACATCCTTGTCCACTGTCTTGCCCTAGTTGAGGAGCTCCTCAGGTGCTGGAGCCCCTTGACAAAAGGATATGCTCTCTTCTTGGTGCTGCTTTCTTGGTGTTACGAGGTACCCCTGCTTCTCCATTTGCTTTTCTTTTATGTCTCAAAAGAGATCTCTTCAAGACACAATCCAATGTTGTGGACTAAGTCTTGCCTCGCTAACACAACTGCTACCCAGCTTCTCTCATTAACATCATAGAGGAAGGATTTACAACACACAGGAAAATCACACAATACTGAGAATTGTGGCTGAACTAAATTGACGTACACATATTTTGAGGGACAGAATTCAACCTATGCTCAAGGTATGTTTTTACAGTTGCGTAGGTCTGTTTTTGTTCCTTGAAGCAATGTTGTGTAGTTTTCTTTATACAGGTCTTTAACATCTCTAGTTAGACTCATTCATAAGTATTTTATCGTCTCATTATGAGTGGTTCGATTTGGTGATCTCCTCTTCTAAGTTCTCTTTTTTGGTGTAGAGGAATCCACCTGATTTTGGTATGCTTATCTTCTGACAGTTTGCTGAAATATTCTATTAGTTCCAGTAGTTTTTTGTGGATTCTTTGGCTTTTTCTGTGTATAAGAACATAACATCTGCAAATAGGGATGCTTTTACTTCTTCCTTAGCAATTTGAATGCCCCTTATTTATTTATTTTATTTCTAAGCTAATTGCTCTAACTAGGCCTTCCAGCACCATGCTGAACAAGAATGGTGATAAAGGGCATCCTTGTCTGGTTTCCGTTTTCCAAGACAATGCTTTCAGACTTTCTCCATTTAGGATGATGTTGCCTTTGTGAAAATACACTTGATTATATTGAGAAATTTTCCTTCTATTCCCATTTTGCTGAGTTATCATGAATGGTTCAAATGTATTTTCTGCTTCAATTCATAGAATCCAGTGGGTCTGTTTTAAAAACTGTATTATTGCTTTAAATGAAAGTTCACAGTCTAGGTCAATTTGCCGTATACAACCCACACACTCATCACTATCATTCTAACTGCTCTCCCTGCCCTGAGATAACACATTCCTCCTTTCTGCCCTGTATTTCTTATATCCAGTCAACTAACACCTCTACCCCTCAACCTTCTCTTCTTGCCTCTGGATATGGCTCAAATAGCCTCATGTATATATTTAATCCAAGGAGCACACTCTTCACTGGCATCACTCTATATTTTATAGTCAAGTCCCATCTTTGTCTGGAGAGTTGACTTTGGTATTTGTTTTAGCTCTAGGTTAACAAAGAGTCCAAGGATAATCTCAGGGGACCCACCAGTCTGTTAGACCATCAGTCTGGTTTTTTAATAGAGTTCTAGTTCTGCATACTCATCTTTGTCCCACTATTTCAGGGGTTCTATGCTGTGTTCCGGATCAGTGCAGTCATTGGTGGTGGCCAGGCACCATCTAGTTCTTCTGCTCTCTGATGTAGTCTCTGGATCATATGGTTCCTTCTGACTCCTGGGCTCATATTTTCCTCATGTCTTTGATGTCCTTCATTCATCTCTGCTCCAGGTGGATTAGAACTAATTTTTGCTACTCAGTTTAATGTTTGTGTGGTTAATCCATGTTGAAGCATGTGTCAGGACTCCATTTATCTTTGCAGATGACTTTCTTCTTAAAACATGGAAGTCCTCTTGAATCTTCCTAAAAATGTTTAAAGACAACCCAGGCTACTATGTTTCTAAAAGGAGAGGCCTAGTGGCCTCTTTCTATAGTATTTTAGCCCCTGGGGTTCATGTGCTGTCCATATAAGGAGAAGTGCACTTTCCAAAGCACTGATATTGGATTTTCTACCACATTTTGGCTGATGGAGCTTCAGTCTGGTTTTAATTCAGTCTGAGAAAATGAAGAAATGAGTCTATGATTCTGGCTACGTATTAAGTGAAGTGAAGCTGGGAAGTCATGGAATCTGAATTCAAACTGATGTAGAGAGTTTAGTGCTAACAAATATTGACACCAGGCTACCCTACCTAGCCTGAACAAGTTTGATTCCACAGGCCTTAGGCTTCACAGCAGGCTGACAGTCTTAGTAGGTAATTTCATAAGTTAGTAGTTAGCAAAACTCAGAAAGATTTATGTGAAAATAATGGTATCATAAATAGAGAGAAAATGTAAACATAACTCATTCATATGATCATTACTTTTTGTGATAGAACAAAACTGAGTTCTCCCTCGAGTTGTGGTAAATAACACAAAATAGATCCAGTCCAAAACCAAGTGCCGTCGAGTCGATACATATGACAAATGTCTAAAACAATTTGGGAATATGATTTCCTAAATATGTTAATGATGACATCCATAAAACTCAGCTCAGATATTTTTCAATGTTCTTAAAGACTTACTTGACCCCATTTATTAGTAAGTAGCTTTTGGGGTTAACATTTATGTTATGTCTTTCCTATGTGTATGTGTCATTTATGCCTGCATTACTAATTGGGAAGAAGCTTTGAGCATACCAATATGGATAAGAATTGGTATTAGATCAGAAGCTTGGAGAAATTGCACAAGTGTTGACAGGAGGGGAAGCTCAGCCTGGAAGAGTGGATCCTGCTGGCCTGGGTAGAGAACTAGGGCTACAGGTTCACAGAAATGAGCCTCACACTGTATCAGGCAGGAAGAGGAGGCCACCCTCTTGCAGAGGGTGACTCAGAATAGACCTCACACCATTTTCTGTGGCACAGTGGTTAAAAGCTCAGTTGGTAACCAAAACATTAGCAGTTTGAATCTAGGAGCTGCTCTTGGGAAAAACTATGGGGGCAGTTCTACTCTGCCCTACAGGGTTGCCATGAGTCTGAGTCAACTCAGTGTGTTTGCTTTTTTCATCTGTAAGTTCAAATTATTTCTAATTAAATCTGAGAAGATAAAGAAAACAAAGAATTGTGAAATTATCCCCAGCATAAATGTCACAGACAGGGAAGCTACATACTTTATCATATAAGCAGAGATTCTTTTGAGAGCAAAAGGGGACCCTGTAACCATCGGCGTCAGCTGTGTCTGTCCCAGACATACTAGCATGTTCAGTTCACGTCTGCCATATATTTAGAGTTGTTCTCTTTTGAACCGTCTTCTGGGTCTTGGCAGTGTATGTATTTCTGCTTTCAGAATATAGCTTATTTCATTGCATACATTTGTATAATTTATAAAACTGTTTCTTTGAGCGTCAACCACCGTAGGTCTAAACTGAACAATCACGGTATTCTTGCTGGGTCATCTTTTAAAAAACATTTCTGTTTGAATTTTATCAAGAGTCCTTCAACACCGGCAATGTGTTTCAGTCTACTTTATGAACTGGTTATCCAAGACTTGGTTCAGAAAAATTAAAGGTGAGAGAAAGAGCAAATCAGAAAAATCCAGTGTAATGTTCAGCTCTCCCAAGTGATCTCCCTGTCCCTTCGTTGGGTTGTCAAAGCCCGCAATAATGTATCCTGTGAATCTTCTTCCTGCTTCTGTGCTCTCTACAACCCCTGAGTCCTCCTTACTGCACATTTACTTCGATCTGCCTACAACTATCCCACATATCCTATTCGTTCCCAGCTCTGGATCTCCATTCAAACTAAGGACAACGGGAATGCCCTTTACCACAAACACCGTCTAGAATCTCTGCCTATCAGAACAGTTATGGGTGGTTTTTGTTTTTCTTTTTCTTTTTGGTCCTTTAAGTAGGAATTATCAAAACCTCTCAGTAGGATTATCTTCTCCCTCCCCAATATCACTTTTTTGTGTGGTTCCTATATTATTTATCATAGTTTATATTCTCTCCATAGTATCACCATGAAATTTATCTTCCAAACAGGGATAGTTTTGAAAGTGAAAAGATATGCTAAAAATAATTAACATGAGTTAACTGAGTTGTAATAGTTGTGACCTGAGGCTGCTCTGGATAAAGTGGGGTATGTCCTATCAGAGTTTTTACATCTGTGTCTACTTGGCTAAACTAGCTTATGAGCTTCAGAAAAACAAGTGTATTGGTCAGGACAGGCCAAATTTATGCTGTTGTAACAAACAACTCCAAAGTCTCTTAGACTTTAAGTTAAAAAAAAGGAAATTTTTTTTTCTTACACGAATTGTCAAACATGAATATGCTTCATACAGTTACTGAAAATTCCAGCTGTTGGAGGTTCTATCATTGTGGAATTTCACTATCTGTAAGAGCTTTTCCAATTGTCAAGGAGGAACGGGAGAAACCACGTTAATGAGTCAGCTAGTCTGGCTTTGGCCTTCTACCCAAAGACCATGGTGGAACTGACCATATGGCATTGCCTAACTCCAAAAAGCCTGGGAAATACCAGAGAGATGACAGTGTATTTTGTAGGCACCCTTATCTCTCACAAATCAAAAATCCTTGAGGACTGTATTGTATATTTGTTTCTCCAGGGTACCTGGCACATCACACCACACATGGAAAGCACTAAGTAAATTTGACGTCAAATTTGTTGAGTGGGTTTAGCCACCTCGTATTTGCTTTCCTTTTTGTATCTTGGTCGCCTACTGTAAGAGGAAACCAGATTCTTTGAAAACCACGTTTAAAGCCAGGTTTATGTCTGGAAAACTGACCTCTATGTATCAGAAACAACTGTTTTAAAATCAGACTGAAAACAAAGATGAGGAAAGGGTGGAGACTAGCTCCCACCATGAGATACTGCCACCCGTAAACATATGGAGGCTCTTCTCTTTGCCAAAACATCTGTTTGCTGTTGTGTAGGCATGGCCCCTCTGATGTGATCTACACTTAAAAGTATGTTATTACATATTGATCTATGACTAAAGGTTACACATGGAATCTTGTGAAATCTGCTGATGGCTTTATCACCAGGAGATAAACATTCATGCACATGACCCTGAGCTGACTCTCTGAGGTTGTGGGCAAGGAGCTAGAGACAGAAACACATATTTGTTCTCTGTTCCTAGACAGAGGTGTTTCATGTGGGAGTAGTCCCCTAGTGTACCCAACTGTGAATGACCTCATTTAAGCCCACTCAGGTTGGGACTGGCATGGGAAGTGGAGTGAAAGGGAACTGGGGAAGGAGCATCTTTGAGATTGCTGACAATCCTTTCCCCCTTGGTGTTTGAATTTCGTCTTCTTCTTTTGTCTATGACCCTCATTTTTCCTGCTTCTCTTCTTCTCTAACCACTTTTTCTCTCTTACCTTCCCTGATTCTTCTTACCCCAGATTCCCATTTAATGTAGACAATCTACAAGTTCTGCTCTCAGGGAAATTTATCAGCTAACACACTTTCCAGGGTCATCTTTCTGCAACAAATCAAATCTAGGTTTGGAATCAGTAAATGTGGGACTTTAGTTTCATAGAGCACAGTGTCTAAGAAACATTAGTGTACATTTCAAAAGGTGTAAGTTTGGCTCCAGCTGGGGCACTGCCTTCCAGTGAGGCCTTGGACAAATTATTTAACTTTTCTAAATCTCAGTTTCCTTTCATGTAGAATGGAAGTAATAAAATTTCCCCTGTTTATACTTGTAGAACTATCATGGAATAAAATGTGAAAATGATGAGAAAGATCATTATTTAATATAGAGCACTATAAACATCCACTTAAAATATTATTACCAAGAAAAAGAATCTAGAAAATTATAGCTGCTACTATTCTCTTCAGCATCAATTCTGAATTTCTACTTACCTACTTGCTGAATTTCTACCTACTTCCATCTCCACATAGCTATCTTCTGGACACATCAAATCCAACCTTTTCAAAATTAAACTCTGTCTCTCCTTGAAGCATAACATTTTCCTTCCCCTTTGTGTCCCACCCCCTGTATTTCCTTAGTTAATGACATCACTATCCACTCATTTTTCTCAGTTGAGACTCTCTAGGCCGTGTCTCACACATGTCTACTGACCCCACACTTGCCTTGTCAGCTGATTTACATCCCTTGTCAATTCTTCCCGTAAAAGATCCCTAGAATCCATCCACCATTCCATTCCCGTTGCCACTGCTTTTCTACCCTGTTCAGATCATGGTCGTATTTTTTGTTTGGGTCCATCAATATTGCCTCTATAGTGGTTATAGCTAAATTATGGGAAAGGATCAGTGAGTGTTCCTGGGCCCTTACATTTGGTGATGACCAGCAAAACAACTTGTGAGGTAGCAAATACAATTTAAGAAACAAAATAAAAACAAGTTCTCATGGAGTCCATTCTGACTAATGATCACCCCACGTGTTTCCAAGTAGAACAGAACCTCATTCAGTTTTCACGGCCATGATCTTTTGGAAGACGATTGCAAGCTTTCTTTTGAGGTGCCTCTGGGTGGGCCCCAATGGCAAACCATTCAGTTAGTAGCCAAGCATGTAACCACGTGCACCATCCAGGGACTCAAAGGAGAAAGGCTTTCCCGACACAGGATCAAACATAGGCCATAGCGCTGAACCCTAACCGTTAGACAACCAGGGAGCATTTGGCTGTGGGATCTCAAATAAACAAAGTATTTACCCCATTTTTACTAAAATAGCACACACCTTGTACACTTGTTTGCCAACTGTGCCCTCCCTTGTGATGCATTTTTGTAAGCATGACATGCTATTTTTTTACAGCAACATATAAAAAATAATTGGCATAGCAGTGCTTATGAAAGTACCTTGCAAGGGAATGGCATAGCCGGCCAATAACGGTAGAAGGTGCGTATTATTTGCATGAAAATATGGTAGTCCTTTCTGATGAGACCATGAGTCTGTGGTCATGATATATTTCAGCCAAGCAAAAATATTTCCCTGAGATAAAATACAGAGGCATCCTCAGGTCCCTGTTTCATGAGGTTTAGTGCAGAGGGAGCCCGAAGGGGGAAGAAACAAGCTAGTATACTCCCCTTTAGTGTGACCAGCATCTTACCCACAACAAAGGATGGTAATCAAGCTACAATACTATACTTGTATCACGTGCTTTCATGTTATTAATGCCCATTATTAATGACAAGGTTTTTGGTTATTTAAGTTTAGCCAATGGCTCCTGAATCCTAAGTCTCAAGCCATGCATATGCGTACCCTGAAATATATATTCGCTGCAAAAAAAAAAAAAAAAAAAATCTTGTGTTTACTTTGGGAGAGCAGCAACAAATGAAGACAAAACTCAAAGTAGGCTGAGAACTTTCTAGTGTGTCTATTCTTTCATCTGTGTGTCTCTTGAAAAGTCTTGATTTTCGCCTATTATATAAAAGCTCATGAACCAATTAAAAAACGACGTCAGGTCTCACACATGCAAGCCAAAGAATTACCCTTTTTTCTCCACATGTTTCAAATTAATTCAATTTGTTTATCAGTGACAAACAAAGCAGTAGGCAGAATTCCTGGCATAAGTTAATCTAGAAGTATCAAATAGTGAAAGATTAATAGAAGATTAAGATCAGAGACAGTAAGTTTCCTGTCTTGGAAATTTCACTAGAGTTTTTCATAATAGTGTATTTCAGTATCTCTGAAATGCAATTTCACCTATTTTCATTTTGAGTAAACAACTGTATAGCCACAGATCATTCACGTTTTATGCCACTATTGATGTTGAGCTAACTATTCATTTTAAAGTGAAAACTTTCACCTTCATATTGACGTTGTTTTCTACTAAATCACAACACTATAAAAACTGATTGTTGCTTCAAAACTTTTTAGGTCATTTGTTCTTTTACTTTCAGAAAAAGTCTTCTGTCTTTACAAACAAAAAGTGGTAAAAAAAATAGAAAATACATAATTTTTACTTTATGATAGTCACCCCTGAGGAAACTGAGATGTGAATAGATGGAAAAGTGACCTTTCCTCATGTTGTATCACACCACATTCAAAACACAAATTCCAAACACTGTTACGGTTAATGCAACCTTATTTATTCTTGCACTTATTTAGGAGTTAATGTGGCATAATTCACTCATCCAACAAATATTTTTAAGCAGAAACTATGTAACAGACACTAGGTTTCTCCGAAGAGCCAAGATAAAGGCATAGTCCTTGCCCTAGAGGAGCTCGTAATCTAATCAGGACAAAAACAAGCCAAAAGGACAGTTGCAATGGATGAAACCAGAGCAAGTGGGCATGTAAATGGAACCTCCCATCCAGGGGTAGGGGTCAGAAAAGAAACTGAAGTGACCTATGTTGTTGTTGTTCTTCTTTTTTTATTGTGATTCAGTGAAAGTTTACAATACAGTTCAAATTTGCATGCCCGCCTATCAGCAGTTCTCTCTGCTCTCCTTGCCCGGTGACAGCACACTCCTTCTTTCCATTCTACACAAGTCATAACCTCTTAATGATCTCCTATTCCCTCCTCTCCACTCTCTCTACTCTATAGATGCACAGAATCATAAAGTGCACACACGATATGGTCACTGTGTCCCTGATTCCAATCCATTCCTATCCAAAGAGTTGACCTCAGTAATGATCTGTGACCAGGGGCAGCATTAGGTCTAGGAGCCATGCTCCCAGGGAACTTTCAGACCTTTGGACCACCAATTGCGGTCTTTCAGTGAAGTTCTTAGGGCACACACCCATTTTTCACGTATTGCCAGTGGCACTCAACATTGTGAGCCCCAACACGGCTGTCACTGGTGGTGGCCAAGCACCATCTGGTTCTTCTGATCATATGTTGATACAGTCACCCATTCATGTGGGTCTTTCTGTCTTCTGGGCTCTTTTTCCCTCATGTCATTGTTGTCCTTGTTGATCATCTGTTCTGGCTGAGTTGGGACCATTTGGTGTTCCTCAGATGGCAGATTGCTAGATTTTAAGACTCCAGGCACCACTCAACAATACAGAGTACAGAGGATTCTCTTAGCAATAGGCGATTTATGCCAGTTTTCCTCGATGTCCCCTGAGAGCATGGTTACCAGCCCCCCACCCCTGCTACTCTATCCTGGCAATATTGGGTTAAGATTGGAAGAGTTTTCAGGTTATGTTGAAGCCCAGTTAAGATGATGTTCTTTCTAATGTGTGCTGTCACTGATTTCATCCAACTGAATTTCTGTCAACTACCTAATCTGTAATGAACCCTCTCCCTTCCTGCCCTCCCTTGCAGCTGTCAAAGAGTCTTTTCTTCTGTACATGAGTCTGTTTTTAAGTCCTTATAGTAGGGTTCTCATACAATATTTTTCATTGTACTGCTAACTTATTTCACTCCACATTATGTCTTCTAATTGAGACCAGCTTATGAGATGCTTCCTAAAATCATCCTTGTTCCTTATCATTGCATAGTGTTCCCTTGAGTATATATACCATAGTTTGTTTATCCATTCATCTGTTGTTGGGCATCTGGGTTGATTCCATCGTGCTATTGTAGACTGTGCTACAATAAACATTCGTATGCATGTATGTATCTGTTCATGTGACAGCCCTTGCTTCTGTAGGATATATTTCAAGCAGTGGGATTACTGGGTCAAATGGTATATCTATTTCCAGCTTTTTAAGAAAGTGCCAGACTGCTTTCCAAAGAGGATGTACCATTTTGCAATCCTACCAGCAGTATAGGAAAGTTTCAGTTTCCCTACAGCCTCTCCAGCATTTGTTGTTTTGTTGACCAGTATTCTTAAGGACGTTCCATACAAGTAGCAAAGCATGGACAGCAGAGACAAAAGAAGGCCTTTGAACGGGACAGTGTCACTGGAGTACAGAACATGAGAAAGGAGCTGGGGCTTTGGAATTCAACAGAATTTGCCTCCCACTGCTATTAGAGACATACTTACTCTGGGATGCTCAGATTCCTCATTGGTAAAATGGGGATAACAGCTACCTTAAGGGTTGTTAAGGAAGATAAAATGAGATTATACAATTGCATTTGCTTTCTATGGCTTCTGTAAAAGAATTGCCACAAACCAGGCAACTTAAAACAAGAAATATTTATTATCTTATAGTCCTGGAGGTGGGAAGTGTGAAATCAGTGTGACTGGGCTGAAATCAAGGTGCTGGCAGGGCTGTGCTCCTGTGGAAGCTCCAGAGAAGAATATGTTTCCTGCTTCTTCCAGGTTTTGGTGACTATGGCATGGCTTGTGGCTGCATCACTTCAAGCCTTGCCTCCGTGGCCATCCTGCCTTTCCTCTTCTGTGTAATCTCCCTTTGCCTCTCTCTGTTATGAGGACTCTTGTTTAGGATATTCCTGGATAGTCTAGGATAATATGCCTATTTCAAGATCCTTAATTTAATCACATCTGTCAAAACTTTATCTGTGTAAGGCAACGTTTACCAGTTCCAGGGATCAGCCTTGATGTTTTTAGGAGCCATTATTCAGCCTCCAACAATATATAAGGGGTCTTGACACACAGAGTTCCTCAGTACATCCTACTTCCCACACTTGCTGTATCATATTTTATCAGTAGCATTGATAATCTTAATCTCTGTGATCAGATAGTATCCCTGCTGATCTTCCTCTCTGTTTCTCAGCAAGGGCTAGACAGTTTTGGTCTTCCAGACAAGCTTGTCACTGCAAAAATAAAAGGAATAAAGCAGTGAGTGACTTTTTAGTAAGGAGGGAAATAATTTGTGTTTCTTTTACAAAAGTAGCCTAATTATCAGGATTATTGTGTTGAGGATGCAGTGGTACATTTGAGAGATAACTTTTCTTCCATGATTCATTTTGCCAGGCATAGTGATGAGCATTGAGTGAGATTTAAAGTACTTACATATTGAGCTCTTCTTTTTTTTCTCTAAGTATCTGTCATGGATTGAATTGTGTTCCCCACCAAAAATGTACATAGCCATTTGGCTAGGCCATGATTCCTGGTATTGCATGATGTTCCTATATGCTATAAATGCTATCTCTCTGATGTTAATGGAGGAAGGACAGCAATTGTGTTGGTAGGGCAGCACTCAATATATAAGATTCTATTGTGCCTTGAGCAATTTCTTGAGATATAAAAGAAAGAAGCCAGCAGAGGGATTTGGGGACCTCATACCACCAAGAAGCAGTGCTAGGAGCAGAGAGTGTCCTTTGGAAAAGACCCAGGGTCCCCGCACCTCAGAAGTTCCCGGTTCAGGGAAAGATTGATGAGAAGGACCTTTCTCCAGAGCCAAAAGAAAAGACGTTCCCTGGAGGTGATGCCCTGAATTTGGACTTATAGCCTACTAAGATGTGACACAATGAAATTTCTCCTCCACAGCCATGTGCTTGTGATATTTCTGTTACGGCAGCATTAGATGACTAAGACAGCATTACTCATTCTTTTTTCCCCTTCAGAGTATGGGAAGAACAGCCACTGTAGAGGTGAAGTAGCACTTAGTAGAAACTTAAGAGTCAAAACACTGGGCTAGGAATTTTACAATGTTGGTTAACTTTATAGAGAATCATTATGCTTGCATTTATTTTGACCAAGAAAGAAATATTTTTAGTAGTTAAACTAACCCTACATCGAGAGGACAAATGACAAGAATTGAAATATTAACTGCGATAAAAACTTAAAAACCTGAATTCACTTAGAAAATTATTGTAAAGGATAATAAACAACTGCATATTTGGAATGAAGACAAATGAAATGAATTTTTAGGATCAAGAATTGGTGTACTCCAAGTTTCTACTGTCAGATTGAATTGGAATTCTCTTACTTTCATGACTCACCATTGATCTCACATGAACAGTAGTAGTTGTCCATCTACTCAATCTTGTGCCAGCTGGTACATTTGTCTGTCAGTATAAGTGTCCCCATTTTGTGGTCATCATCTTCATTGCTCCCTTTTCTCTTTTAATCTAATTATATCAATAAATACATGCTGGGTGCCTGCACTGTGCTAGAGATGTTAAACTGGCTTATAGGTACTTTGACTCTGCCTTAACCTGAATATTATCCAGAAAGAAAAAACTGAGGCAAAGATTTGGGGACAGGGAGCTTATTTGGGCAACTGATTTAAAGAATTAGGAGCAAGGTATTGAGAAGTTAAAACAAGAACTGAGGGCAAACCAAGAGTCATGAACAAGCTGTTTGCCTCTATGGACACCTAAGACCCAGTGCTCCTTGTGTCCCACTGAGAATTCATGTAAGAATGTGTCTTGGAATTATGAGCTCAAGAGACTGTAAAAGGAAGTGTTTACCCATTGTCGTCTGTTTCTCATTGAATAAAGATCTCTCATTCTTCCAAATTTGCTCATTTATCAGGATGGCAGCAGGTATCCAATGTAACAGTGGCAGAAAGATCCTTGGGCAGAAAGTGAGAGCTAGTCAGTATAGCTGAGATAAGGTGGCACAAGGATATACCAGCATGTAACTTAGTGCTGCACCAGGTCTCAACTCAGAAGATAGGTCATGACAAAGTGAGGCTGAGAATAATGTTCACTATCCATGTGGAAGGCTAAGGGCACAATGCATAAATAGTACTTTATGACAGTAAAGGACACAATGTCACAAGGCTCTGTAGAAGTTTTTGTCAAAGGAGTGTTAGAGACAGTAAATGTATTGGGGAGCTCAGCATAAAGGGTTCTTCAAAACTGGGTACTCAGAAAGGTTTAACTGGAAAGGATGGGTTTCAATCCAGGACATGAGTTGTGTCTGCCATTCAGCTCAGTGTTGCACATCCGTTTGCACATCTTCAAGTAACCAAAACAAATTTCCCTCGGAAAAGGACTCCCCTTGTTCTCTCAGCCCATCTACTTTGGCTTCTTCCTGTTGAAGGGTAGATAAAATGACAAGAGTCTATGCCAATTACAACATGGCACTCCCTGCCGAAAGTTCTACCAGAAACAGGAAGATGAAATGAGACTGATGGCTGATGTTTCTGAGCAAGAATCTTGCTCTTATCAGTTGGATTTAAAGCAAAGAAGATGCCAGGTGTAGAGATGCTGAAGCTATACTTCTCCTTCCTAGTGCAAGGCTGTTTGAGAAGTGGATTCAAAAATATGAAAAAGAAAAAGAGAGAAACTAGGACCTGGAGTCAATGTTCGAATCCTTGCATCAAGCAGAACTTAAAACCAGCAATGTCCCTGGACTTTTTAAATGCATGAGTCAATAATTGTTCTTTTATGTTTAAGCCAGTTTGGGGTGAGTTTTATGTTGTCTCTGACAACAAAAACAGCAACAAATCTTATAATTTAGGTACCTTTCAGACCTCTCTGTAATTTATTCTATTGTGCTTACCTAAATTTTAGTGACCTTACTGTTTTCTTCTTTCACTTTTTCACATGAGAAAGAATAAGGAGAATGACTGTTACTGGAAATAATCAAAAGAAGGTAGCGTAGTAAAATATAATTTAGAAGTTTATCATATAATTATGTCACTTGGATTTGAGTATATATCATATTTGTAAGACTTACTATAACTTTGAAGTAGATGAAAGTTACAGTAAGACTACGTACTATATTTTGCCATATACCCACACTGATTTCATGAACTTATTGATGACTTTATATGAAAACCATGAGGGTGAAACATTGACCGGGAGTCTAAACCAGTAGCTGTCTCTGAAGGGCCTACATTTCTAATCAGCACACAAAGAAAGTCACCATGAATTTACAGAAAAGAAAATTCAGCTTTCATGCCAGGATATTCTTCTAGATGATCACTTATTTATTTATCATACTTATTGGATTGGCCCATCACCTATTTCCTTCCAGGCATGGCCATACATCAAAAATATAAAAGGTTGAATGGCCATGTATGACATTACAGTTCACAGTTTACAATAAAAAACATAAAAAATAAACTCAGTGTGCAAACAGCATTTAAACTAAAGTCAAGCAGAGAGCCAGAGGCCTCTAGAAAGAAATTGGTAATGACCTTGCTGATTTACATTGCTGAATGGAAGGAAGACTCATTAGCCTCACTTTCACTGTAACTTCAGATTCTGACTTGACCTGGAAAGGCAACTACTTGTGTTTAGACATTGTAGTTTCACTGGAGCCGTTTAAACATTAGATAAGCCGTGACTTGGTCTACACGATCATGGCCTTTGCTTCTATAATGGTCTTTGCTCCTAATACATTATGAGTGACTAAAGTCACATGAGCAGCCAGTCATGCTGATTATTTTTATCATCTCAACCTTAAGGAAAACACCTATTAGATGGTCATTCTTTCTGCCTAAAGTCCTATCCAAAAAGTACAAGTTAAATCAGAAGATTGCAGCTATTCATTTGGATCTACAACCTTGGAATGACCTAGGTTAGAAGTTAAACTGCCCAAATCAATCTCTGTCTTGTCTGTACCCATCTCAGGTCTTTGCACGTACTTAGAGCTCGATACATGCTTGTCAAGCAAGTAGATCTTCTTTCGGAAGAAAGAAGAGATATTGTGTCCAGACCTTGAGTAATATCTTTAACTTTTTCATTCCTATTGCATTTTAAAATTAGATGAAAAAGAAGCTATTTGGGGAGAGAATATTTTTTTCAGTCCTTACACCTGGTGTAGAACAACCTCATGTAGCTTCAGTTATTCCAAAATGAAACAAGAACATTCTAAAACTGATTTCTGAAAGACAGTAAATTCCAGTTTTTATAAAAGGAATGCATGCAATATTTGGAAGAGATGTACAACAAGGTCACAAAATCATATAGCATGTCTCCCTTGAACAGAGCTAAGACTCATTGAACTAACAAGGAGGTGGCTTGGTTAAATAAAAATATGTGGGTTTATTTTGGCTTGGGTTAAGTTCTCAGAAATACCATGTTAGCATAGGGAATCATTTTGAAGATGATTTGAGCACATAAAATTGCTCACTGAATGATTTTAATCCCTTCTGACAGGAGATTTCTCTACATCTGAGACAAACTTGATTTTCTTAAACTCCTAAGTCCTATGTTTGGCCACATCAACCTGAGAGCATGATTAGAGTTAGAAAAGCAACTCCATAAAAGATGTCACCTTCCTACTGAACCATATCTGCAGCTCCCCATGTGTCTCTGGATCACATCTGTTTACTGACAGAGGTCCAACCAATGTCCTCATTCACTCACACGCAACATCAAGGAGAGTTGCGTGTATGTCCTGACAGCACATGCTGGCCCCAAATACAAGTTGTACCCATTAGTCTTCATGTCCATACCACTATGAAGGTGACCTGGATTCCATCTACTCAACCCCGTGCATCGTCAAAATACATGTTATCTAACTTTCCTTGAAGCTTTACCATTGGGGTGGTGGAAAAAATAAATGCTATACTACAGTTTGATTTTCTGACCTCACATGGAGCTATTTTAAACTGACTGAAATAATTAAGTTTATCTTTGAAACAAAACAAGCTACTTTCACTGATTAAAATTAAAAGTTTTGTTCTCCAAAATCTATGAAGATAATTTTTATATTCCTTTTCTTCACCACCCTTCACATCCACGAATTAACAGATTAAAAAAAAATAGAGATGAAATTCTGGATTTAAAAATAAGTGTAGTCAAAAATCATGTGACATACTACCTCAGATAAGCTTAGCATATTTTATACAGAAAGGAAATAAGAGTACTTAGTGACAGGTGCAGAATCCTTCCTGTATCTTCAAATGAATAGCCTTACTTGTTCTGTTTTTCTTTATGATAGCTAAAAACAAGATTATGTCATTTCATTTCAAGACCTGCAGATATTTTTTTCTGTTTGGGTAACTTAATTTTTTTTAAGAATATCAATGCATGACTGGCTAACTTCAGATTTACTAAAGGATGTCACTCTTCGGCAGCAGTGGACACACAGTAATGAATATTATCATGATCTGATTGGGGCAAAATTTTCTTTCTTTTTGCTTATGAGGAAGACAGGACTGCACATTTCTGCAGACCTTTAAGCATTGAATGTAATCAGGGCTGAATGGCACCTTGTAATTGCAACCAGGGAAACCAGACTCCCACACTGGTCTATGCAAAAATATTTATTAGTATGGGAAATAAAGTAGACAGGGACATCTTTTATAAAGTAGTATTCATTTCTACAGCAAGAAATGACATGCTACATGACTGGCAAATAAAGAATAAACTTAGGGCTTGTATTTTGTCAGGTGATTGAACAATTTTTAGTTACCCACTGATTGCTCAAACAAATGTGAACTTCTTATGGCTAGGCACCATAATGATTCACCATTGAAGTGTGCAGATTACTTGTTAAAGAATTACAAGCCATAGATTCATTCAGTATGTATTTATTGAGTACCTGTTATGTGTCAGCACTAAGTTAGGTGACGGGGAGAGAACCGTGAATAAAGAAGGAAAGGAAGAGAAGACACGGCTATTTCAGATGAGGTAGCAGTCTAATTTAGAACTTGGAAGAAGGAGCCACGCATATTCAACTCAATACATTTTCTCTCCTTTCTGGAGTCAGGAGTTAAACTACTGGCAGAGACCATGTTTTATGGTCTACACTTTGCCATGGGGTAATAAAAGCCTTCTCCCAGAGAGAGACCTGTTGTTGTCCAATTAATGACCTAGTAAACTAGATTCTTACTTTGCAAATGAAGTATTACCATGTCCACTTGATCTTAGCCCCAAGAATTCTTCTCTCCAAGCATTCTCATTATTAATAAAGTTAACACTTTACCTGCCTGAATCCTATGCTTACCTCACACTTGGTTCCAAACTTACATAAATAATAGTGTTAGTTATTGACCCTTTAATACATCAAGATAGACAAATCTCTGCCATTAATTAATAGGCGGACATATGAAAATTAGTTAGCCTCTGAGTTTTTCTTTTTAGTCATTAAAAGTAAGTTGTTTAGACTAGGAAGTAATTTCCAAACTCCTTGGCTCCTCACAGATTAAACTCTATAGTGTTTAAGAGCAATGGCTGCTAACTAAAAGGTTGGCAGTTTGAATCCACCAGGTACTCTTTGGAAACTCTATGGGGTAGTTCTATTTTATCTTATGGGGTCGCTATGAGTTGGAATCAACTTGATGGGTTTTTTTTGATGATTGTTTCTATCAGAAAATAAAAATAAAAATAATTAATTGAAATTACCTTCTAAAAATTGAGAATTCAGAAAATAGTTTCAAAACTTGTTATTGATCATGCAATGCAAATATTTAGGACTGTGGTCAGACTTGGGAAAATATCTACTAAGGTTACTTATGAACTGTCACAGACATATGTTTCTGTAGGACTGTGTACTACAAACAGGAAATCTGATAGATTTCATTTTGCATGATTTTCACAATTTTTTTCAAAATACTGTACATTTTCTGTTGTAGTTACTATATTATTGGATGTACTACTGAAGGAAAAAAAAATTCTCTGTTGATACTGGATATTCCTAAAGGGAAAAGACTTCCCTTTTGGTAAGATGTCACTGACAACCAAATCCTCTCTATTCAATTCTGCATGTGTGATTGATGAGACAAATTTTCCACAGACTAGCTTCTGGCTCTGTCCATTTCAAGCTTTGTTTCTCCTTTATCATTCACATACTTCCAACTGCAACAAGAAGCATATGAAACTGACCTTCCCACAAAGAAGCAAGGATAAATATATAAGACAAAAGAGCCTATGGAGTTTAAATTTATTAATTCAATATAAGTATTTTACCTAGAAAGGATAGTTATGTGAGAAACACAAATTGTGATACTACTTCTGGCTCTGACCTTTCTACTGTGATACTAGGTAGTGGGAATAACCCTAGAAGTCATTTCTATTGCAGGATATCCAGAAATAACTACACACAGAAGTGACTATGAACTACACAAATATATACTGTCAAGCCAAGCTAAGTGCTGTTAAATACATACTACTAAACCCAAACCAAATATATCTGCAAATCATCCTTAGACAGATCTTAAATACACACAGGACCATTACAACTCCATGAAAAAAGGAAGAAAATATGACCGAGTAGGAAGAGAACGGTAAAGAGAAAAAGATCTTAATTGATTTTAGTTAAAATATTGAGTTTTTCAAGTTTTTGAAAAACATGTGACATCTCTTAGGATGCAGAAAGTTGCAAGAGAGAATTGTTTCCACTATAATAAGAAAAATCTGGGCAATCTACAAAAACCACAATTTTTTCTGAGTCTGTCTGAGAGTTGAGGTTGTAAGGCATCTGTTCTGACTCATGAGGACCCCGTGGGTATCAGAGTAGAAATGTGCTCTGTAGGAATTTCAGTGACTGATTTTTCAGAAGTAGATGGCCAAAACTTTATTCTGGTTAACAGCTGAGTACATAACCACTTGTGCCACCCAAGGACTCCTACATCAAGAAAACAAACAAAACCCACTGCCATTGAGTTAGTTCTGACTCACAGTAACCCTATGTGACTAGAACTGCCCCATAGAATTTGGAAGGAGTGGCTGGTGGATTCAAACTGCTGACCTTTTTGTTACCAGACAAATGCTCAACTACTTTGCCAACAGGGCTCCCCCCAGGGTGGACTGAATTCCGAAGTGTGACAAGGCCCTCCTATGAGAGACAATTTGTGGATAAGAACCACCATGGATCTAGATCCCACCCAAATGGCACACACTGTCTCTCTCACCTGAGCCACTCAGGGCGGATCTCACAGATTAAAAGGACACCATTCCTTAGGCTGTAAAATAGGCAGACCCTAGATGCAGGTTTGAGAATCCATACGACACTCTGTTACCTGCTGGCTCTCCCCACTCCCATGAGTTTTATAACTCACTGGAACAGCTCACAGAATGCATGAAAAAGACCATATTTGTAATACCAGATTTATCATAGTGAAAGGATACTGATCAGGATCCTCATAAAGAAAGATAGATACGCATGAGAGAGGTCTGGGACTGTTCCCACCACAGGTCTTCCAGGTCTCACCGAGGGAACTTTACCCTCCATTCTCTAACCAGAAAACCCTTGGAGTTTCTGTGTTTAGGGGTGTTTTGTTTTTTTGTTCTTTTGACCAGACCTGAGTGATGGGCTAAATCATTCTCCCTGATGCCAACTGATATTGGTCTTCCAGTTTAGCCTTCTCTGGTCTGGTCAGCCTCCACTAGTTTGCACAGATCCTTAGGTGTGGCCTAGAAATCCAAGTTCAAAGCCTCCTAGTTACTCCAATGGTGATTTCTCAGGAACCAAAGACAAAAGCCACCTCCCTTTGAATAAGGTTGAATTCTTTACCCTACAGATAGACACATGAATTGTTCCTCTTTTGACAGAGTATTTATGAGGCAGGCACCATCAAGAGAGGAAGAAGAAATGGTGCTGAAAACAAATTTGCAAACTAGAGCCCATGAGCCAGTACAGACTGCTACCTATTTTGGACATACTTAAGCCACTGGGAAAAAAAATAAGAGACTATTTTTGTGACACATAAAAACTCTATGAAATTAAAATGTCAGTATCTATAAATAAATTTGATTGGAATACAGCCAGGAGAACACGCTCATTAACACACTTATTTGTCTATGGTGTTTTTGTGCTACAATAGCAGAGTTCAGCAGTGGCAACAAAGATCATCTGGCCTGGGAAGCCTAAAATATTTACTATCTGAGCTGCTTATAGAAAACGCTTTTTGACTTCTGTTCTACAGCCCTGTGAGGCCAAGACAAGAGGAATTGCACTTACTCACCAGCGTTTTCCACAGGCTTCCACTATGGGCTCATGAGAAAGACTGAGGTACAGGAACAGAACTGAGAAACTCTTCCTGGTGATGTCCAGTCAAGAATCTCCTTATTCTCTAGGACTTTCTCTCTTTAAAGCAGTAGCTGCAAGCCACCAGGAGAGTGACCAAGGAAACCCTCCCAAGCCTTGAGCCAGGGTAAGATTTAATGCTTCTGGGGAAAGGCAGAAGTAAAACCCTCCTGTCCCTGCTCTTTGGTCCCCACTAAGAGAAAAATAGAAGTAAAACCATCTGCTACTGTGGAAGGTTAGGAAACCCTCTCCTGCCTAGTATCCTGTACTACACAAAGCAGGAATCTGCCACCACCAGGAAAGGGACAGAAAAACTGCTTCTGTGTAATACTACTCAGCTAAAGAAAAAGTATTAGTCTGGCACAGGGGGCAGGAGCAAGAATTCTGGGGAGGTTTAATTCTTGAGGTCAGGACACACAGATTCTGCCTTAGACTGAGAATGGGCTAGAGCCACAGAGAATCACACTTGGCCCCACTAGGAACCTTGTACTAAGTAACAAGCAGTAGCAATCTCTAGCTTAGGGAGAGACAATAACTTACAAAGAAACATCCCCTGCAGCACAGATACCTGGAGGCTGCTGAAAGGTGAAAGGGGTGGGGGCTGGACAGATCTTCTCCAGTGCTTCAGCCTTCAGGCCACACATTAAGTACAAAGTAGCAGCTGACCACAGCTGGAGGAATTTGAAGTCTGTGGTACACTATTTATGTAACTAAATAAACAGCAAAACACAAACCTAGGTCAAGTACTGACTAGACTGACTCAGCTTTCTACACTAAAACTCCTTTCGGAAAAAAGAGGCATGCCCTTTTCAGGCATAAATACTATTTGCCTCAGTCTCTACTTCTTTTATTTTTAACACATAATGTTGTTAGGTGCCGCTGAGTCACTTTTGACTCATAGTGACCTTGTGACCCCGTGTGCAACGGAATGAAACACAGCCATATGGCCATCCTCACTGTCCTTGCTACGCTTGGACCCCTGGTAGCAGCCACTGTATCAATCCACTGGTTGAGCCTCTTCCTATTTCTAGGTAACCCTCTACTTACCAAGCACGATGTCCTTCTCTGGGGACTGGTCCTTTCTGATAACATGTCTAAAGTATGTGAGACAGAGTCTCATCATCTTTGCTTCTAAGGAGCATTCTGGTTTTACTTCTTTCAAGACAGATTTGTTTGTCCTTTTGGCAGGTGATGGTACGCTCCACATTCTTTGCCAGCACCACAATTTAAAGGCCTCAATTCTTCTGTGGTCTTCCTTGTTCATTGTCCAGCTTTCACATGCAAGAGAGGCAATTGAAAATGCTATGGCTTGGGTCATGGGCACTTTGGTCTTCAAGATAACATCTTTGCTTTTTAAAGAGGTCTTTGGCAGCAGATTTGCCTAATTGAGTGTGTTGCTTGATTTCTTGATTGCTGCTTGTGTGAATGTTGATTGTAGATCCAAATAAAATTAAGTCTTTGACAGCTTCAGTCTTTTCTCCATTTATTATAGTGTTGTTCATTGGTCCAGTTGTGAGGATTTTTATTTTCTTTACAATGAAGTGAAATTCATGTTGAAGACTGTAGTCTTTGGTCTTAATGAGTAAGCCCTTCAAGTTCTCTGTGTTTTTGACAGGCAAGGTTGTGTCCTGTGAATAACAAAGGTTATACATGAGTCTTCCTCCAATACTGATATCCCATTCTTCTTCAAGTAGCTCACTTTTTGTATTATTCGTTCAGCAAGCAGATGGAATAGTTATGGTGAAAAAGATACAACCCTGATGTACACCTTTTCTGACTTTAAACTACTCAGTATTTTCTAGTTGTGTTCCAATGACTGCCTCTTGATCTGTGTACAAGTTCCTCATAAACAGAACTAAATGTTGGGGATTCCAATTTTTTGCAATGTTATCCAAAGTGAGTTATGATCCGTACAGCCAGATGCCTTTGCACAGCCAATAAACCCAATTAAACATGTTTCTGGGTCTCTTTTCACCATGACCCATATGGCATCAGCAATGATACCCTGGTCCACATCCTTTTCTGAATCTGGCTCAGATTTCTGGCAGTTCCATGTTGATACACTGCTGCAGTCACTCTTGAGGGATCTTCAGCAAAATTTTACTTGTGTGTGATATTATTGATATTGTTCAATAATTTCTATGTTCTGCTGGATCACCTGTCTTGGGACTAGGCTAAACATGGACCTTTTCCAGTTGATTGGCCAGGTAGCTGCCTTCCAGATTTCTTCACATAGATGACTGATCACATTCTGCACTGAGTCTCCTTGTTGAAACATTTCAATTGGTATTCCATCAGTTCCTGGATCCTTGTTTTTCACCAGTGCCTTCCGTGTAGCTTGGACTTCTTCCTTCAATATCATATGCTACTTCCTGAAATGGTTGAATGTTGACCAGTTTTTGGCATAGTGAATTATTTTATTCCTTCCACCTTCTTTTGATGGTTCCTACATCATATATGACATGGTAGCCAAAAGTTATAGAAAATTATTAGACATTCCATGGCTTCAAACCAATTCGAAGTGATTCAGTTAAGGTCATCACAAATAAGGGCCATGTATGTGTTTTAAAGCAACCTAACATATTGTTTACAGGATTTTGACCCAAGTAGGAAATAAACAGCAGTGTCCTGTTCAAAAGATCTTGTCCAACTGTGTCTCTTTCAAAGCATGTCACTTGCCAGAGTCCTGCCAATAATCCAGCTGCTTAAATCAGGCTCCAGAAACATTCAAAGTGGTGTGATTGGCTGCCATCTTTGAGCAATCCAGTGATGCTGGTTTCTGACTTGGGTCAAAGTGTGACAGGCTATAGATTTGGTCGCTATGCAATAAGTATGCTACTCTTGTTTACAATAGCCATGACTGAACTGTTTTGATCTGGCTCAAAGCCCTGCTACATACACACACACCCACCCACACACATACACCAAATATAACCAGATTTATTTTTAAGAGAAAAAGTGCTCAATAAAAACAGATGAACAGATGAAGTAGATGTTAGAATTATGAGAGATTTTAAAATAGTTATGATTTACATGTTACAAGCCTGATGGAAAATGTTGGCAAAAATATATTAGTATATGAAAAATTTCAGTAGAGAGGTGAAGATAAAGTAAAAAGATATACTATATACAAAGAAACAAAGATTAAAATATAGTGGACTTCTTGTCAGAAACCATGCAAACCAGAAGACAATGAAGCATTTTCTTTAGCATACTGAAAATAAAAAGTTTCCTGAAAGGCACATATTTCCAAAGCTCTTTTAAGAAATAGAGAGCCCAAGGAGTCCTACACCTACTAAATAAATTGAATTTATATTTTAAAATCTTTTTACACAGAAAATCCCAGTACTACATGGCTTAGTTAACCCTAGTAGTTCAGTGGTTAAGCGTGATAGCTGCTAACCGAAAAGGCAGTTCCAATCCAGCAGGTGCTCTTTGGAAACTCTGTCCTACAAGGTTGCTATGAGTTGAAACAGAAGCAACAGCCACATGTTTGGTTTTTTTTTTCCTGGCTCAATTGGTGAATTTTACCAAGCCAAGGAAGAAATAATATAAACTTCTCTACAAATCTTGCAGAATATAGAATAAAAGGGAACCTTTTCAAACACAGTTTATGAAGTCAGTGTTATTTCTCTCAAAATAAAACCACAGATATGTGAGAAGAGACAGTTCTTCAGAAGGCAGAAACAATTACAATTATCCCCTGTTATCCTCACCCACCCCCAGCATTGTACCTCCTCCTCTGAAGCCTAGAGGTATGTCTCAGTAGGGCTAAAGGGATACATTTCTGGCCTACAACTCCAGGCTGCAATTCAGGGATGGTGTTCCTGTGCCTGATACCCCTTCCCTTCAAGTGAACAGGCAGGCAAACTTGCATTACACTCTATGCAGTCAAATACACACCTCTGGAAGAGAATACCAGATAAGGGAACATCCTCAGAGTCTTTTGTCCCCAGTGTAAAGAGAAAGGGCAGGCATAGGAAATTTCCACCCTGTCTAGACTGCTAGGGAGGACTGCTTGGGATGAAACTTTTCCTATGGTATGCTGTCTGTTCACTGTGAGTAATTGGTCAAATAGCTTCCACTGCTGCAGCACTGTGTACTTTTCCCAATGTATGGTTTGATCAGGATAAACAGGTGCTATATCCGTGGAGTGGTTGGTAACATCAGGTGGAACTGTTATCCCAATACTCTAACAGCTTCTTGAGACTGAGACAGGCTTTAAGGTAACCTATGTGCAATGTAATATTACAAATAAGGAAAGCTACATACCAGTAACCCTCATGAACATGGAAACAAAAATCTTCAATGAAATGTTAGCAAATCAGATTCTGCTATATGTATCATGACTATCAATTGTGATCCCTCAGAAATGTGTTTATCAATTTGTCTGAGCCATGGTTTCTGATACTTTGTGATTGTCCACCATTTTGTCATCGACATGATTTTCCTTTAAGTTGTAAATCCTGGTGTGGTTTTTCTGTGTTAACGAGGGAGATGGGTGGCAGTTGTGTTGATGAGGCAGGAGTCAATCTTAGAATGTGTCTTCAGCCAGCGTTTTTTGAGATATAAAAGAGAGAAGTGAGCAGAGAGACAAGGGGACCTCATATCACCCAGAAAGCAGTGCCAGGACCAGAGTGTGTCCTTTGGATCCAGGGTTCCTGCACAGACAAGCTCCTAGTCTGGGGGAAGATTGACGAGCAGGAACTTTCTTCAGAGCCAATAGAAAGAGAAAGGCTTCCCCTGGAACTGACATCCTAAATCTGGACTTTTAGCCTACTTTATTGTGAAGAAATAAATTTCTTTTTGTCAAAGCCATCCACTTGTGATATTTCTGTTATAGCAGCACTACCCACTGCTGTCTAGTCAGGTCCGACTCATAGAGACTCTAGAGGTCAGAGTAGAAATGCCCTATAGAGTTTCCAAGGAGCATCTGGCAGATGTGAACTGCTGACCATAGCAGCACTAGCTAACTAACAAATCAATGGGCAAAACAGTTTTAAAAATGAAGAACAATTTTGGAGAAACCATGATGCCTGATTTGAAGATTTACTGTAAATCTATAGCAAAATATTTGAGTAAGAACAGATACATGTATTAGTTGAAGATAATAAAAAGCTCATCTTCAGTAAATGAGATTCTACATTTTAAGAAGATTTTCATTTAATTCTTACGTACATTCACATTTGAGAAGCTTAACGTTAGAATAAGAAGCATCAGTGGTGTAATTTACAATAGAAACTATCTTGTCCTAATTCACATCTCTTAAAATAAATATTATCCTCTAATTGCTCAAGCCTCAAATTTAGGATCCTTTTCTTTATCTCTTTCTCCTGGATTCAATCCATCAGCAAGTCCTGTTGGTTTTTACCTTCAAAACAGGTGTCAGACCATCTATGACCCTCTGCTACCACCACTCTTATTCCAAGTCATCTCCTTTTCTTTCCTGCACTATTACTACCATGGCCTATGAATTGATTTCCTTGCTCCAAATTCTCCTACTATTTATTAGACAATCAGAGAGATCTTGATAGAGTTTATGTTCTAGTGGGGAAAGCAGAAAATAAACATACAATAAATTAAAACAATAATTACTGGTGCAGAGTCAAGATGGTGTACTAAACACATGTCTCCTTAAATCCCTCTGGAAACCAAGACTTGAACTGATAATTAAATGGAGACTTCTGGACACCTAGTGAGCCCAAGAACACAGCATAGGGCTGTTAATTTGAACTTCATACCACTGAATGGAAAATCTCTCTTTTGTCATCCTCTACTTTTTGTGGGAGCTGGCTTTGATGGGCCAAAGATAACTCGCCATTTTAACTTTTTTCCCTCTGTCTTAGCCAGTGGGCGGAGCTGGGACTTGACTGGAAGCTAATCTCAGATGCACAGCTGGTGGAATCAGCAGGCAAAATTGCCACATTTTGAGAGCCTGGCTTTGGACTCTGTGCATCTTGGCACCTCTGACCGCTCTTTCTACCTCTGCCATTGAGTAGCCAGTACCGAGGCAGGCAGAAAGCTTGTGCAGGATGCCACCTTTTTCCACTAGGGAGGCCTCAGCTGGACCTAATTTCTAGGCTGGGAGGCAGTGCATCCCTGGAGGAGAGCTCTTTCCCACAGAAAAGCAGTATTTTACACAGCATCACCTACAATTGGGGCTCGGCACAAGAGGCCAACAGGGTAGTAGCCTTTCTGTATTTTGAACTAGTTTATAGCATCTGGGGTTGGATACAGAGGTGCTTACTTTGCCAGCTGGGAAGAGAGACCTGTGCACCTGAAAACCTGACTGACTTTGGAAGTTGTCAGATATCTTTCATGTTTCTTTTTAAGATGGCCTAGAGAAACAACTGCAGTCCATCCACACAGCATCTCCCCCAGCCTTTATTGACTTACTGATGCCCCAAAAGCAACAAAATCTGGATAAAAATAACTAAGAAATCACCCATGGCTTCAGAAGGCCCCCAAAAGAAACAACCACAGAACTTCTGAGATGAAGAAACCTGTCTGAAACTATCAGAAGGTGAATACAAATGAATTCTATGTAGACCCCTCCTAGACATTATACAAAATGCAGCATAGTAAAATGAAATATTAAGCAAGTGTTCGATCTGATGGAACAACAGTACTCTGAAATCCAACAGATCAAGAACAAAATCAAAGACTTAGAAACTTCAATTCAAAGCCAAGAAAACAGAATGGAACAAATGGAAAATAGACTTTCTAACTTGGAAGACGGAGCTATTGACTCCAGCATCTACAAGGAGAGATCAGAAAAAGCCCAGCCCAGTGCCATCGAAAAGAAACAACAAAAATGAAGAAGCATTAAGGAACATATTGGACACTATTAAGTGGAACAATCTATGGTTAATTGGAGTTCCCGAACAGGGTGGGACACATGAGAACACAGACAATATTGTTGCTGAGCTGCTGACAGAAAACTTCCCAAAAATTATGAAAGAAGAGACTATAGATACCCATGATGCATATCGAACACCCCTCAGTATAGATCTCAAAAGAAAGACTCCAAGACAAATTATAATCAAGCTTAACAAAATGAAACAGAAACAGAAACTTTTAAAGGCAGCAAGACTGAAACCAAAGCTAACATTCAGAGGGAAACCCTGCAGCTTTTCGTCAGATGTCTCAACAGAAACAATGCTGGCACAGAGACAGTGACATGACACATTCAAAGCCTTGAAGGAGAAGAGATTCCAACCAAGAATTATATATCCTACAAAACTGTCTTTCAAATGTGAAAATGAGATTAAGACATTTGCAGATAAAGAGAAACTCAGAGACTTTGTAAAACTAAACCAAAGCTACAAGAAATACTGAAAGAATCTCTTGGCTTAGAAGAACAAAACCACTAACTTTATATTTTAGAAGCAAATTCAGGACATGTCACCCAGAAATCTACTCAGTTAGGGAAGGCTCCAAACTCAATCAAACCTATAATAGTGAAAGAAATGATCCAGTGAGCATATCATGAAAACTATGATGTTATCATATTGAAAAGAGGGATGCACTACAGTCGTTCTAGTCCTTCCAGATGGAGAAGTTCATAAGACTGAAAGTAATTAAAATTGGGTTTATACATAGTTTATTAAGAGGGATCATAGGGGCAGCCTTAAAGCGCAATAAAGATGCAACATATCAAAGCAAGAGATGTAATAGAGGAGTCTCAACAACCACAAAGCCAACCCTGAAAAAGGTAAAAAATCAAAACAAGGAAGAAAGTCCCAAAACAGATTAATAAGAACAACAGAGAAAACATCAACATAAAAAAAAAATACCACAATGACAGTACTAAACATATACCTATGAATAATTACATTGAATGTGAACGGACTGAACGCTCCAGTAAAGAGACATCGAGTGAAGTCTTGGATCAACAGACAAGACCCATCTATATGTTGCCTACAAGAAACTCACCTTAGACTTAAAGATACAAACTGAAAATTAAAGGATGGAAGAATGTATATCAAGATAAGAATACACAAAGAAGAGTAGGTATGGCAATTCTAATCTCAGATAAAACAGACTTTAATGTAAAATCACCATTGTGGACAAGGATGGACACTATTGCTGAAAGGTTCAATACACAAGCAGGACTTAACAATATTAAATATGTATGCACCTAATATTAGAACACCTAAATACATTAAAGAAACACTGACTACTCTCAAAAAGGAGATAGACCACTCCACAATAATAGTGGGAGACTTCAACACTCCACTCTCAATATTGTGCAGAGCATTTAGAAAAAAGCTCAGTCAAGACACAGAAGATCTTATTGCCACAGTTAACCAACTAGACCTCATCAACCTATACAGAACTTTCTATCCATCAGTGGACAACTACACCTTCTTCTTCAGTGCACATGGAACATTCTCCAGAATAGACCATGTGTTAGGACTGAAAGCAGTTCTCAAGATCATAAAGCCATAAAAGTCAAAATCAATAGCAGAAAAAGCATAGGTAGGAAGTGGAACTCTAGGAAACTGAACAACATCTTTCTCAAAAAACCATGGGTTATAGAAGAAATTAGGGATGAAATAAAGAAATTTATGGATTCCAATGAGAATGAAAACACTTCCTGTCATAACCTATGGGATACAGCCAAAGCAGTGCCTAGAGGTCAGTTTATCTCCATAAATGCACACATCCAGAAGGAAGAAAGACACCAGTCAAAGAACTAACCCTGCAGCTTGAACAAGTAGAGAGAACAACAGAGGAACCCCTCCGGCACCAGAAGAAAACAGATCATGAAGATTAGAGCAGAACTACATGATTCAGAGAATAGAAGAATAACTGAAAAAATTGAAAAGACCAAAAGCTGGTTTTTTGAAAAGATTAACAAAATTGACAAATCATTGGCTAAACTTACTAAAGAAAAACAGGAAACAAATAACCTCAATAAGAAATGAGAGGGGAGTTGTCATAACTGATCCAACAGAAATCAAAAGCATCATAACAGAACACTATGAAAGTCTGTATGCTAACAAATTTGAAAACCTGGAGGAAATGGACAAATTCCTTGATTTGTATCACCTACAAAAATTATCACAAGGTGAAGCAGAACAACTTAATAAACATATCACAGGGGAAGAGACTGAAAAAGTCATCAAAAAACTGCCAGCAACATAAGCCTGGGCCCAGATGGCTTCACCACAGAATTCTATTAAGCTTTTAGAGAAGAGTTGTCTCCAATACTACTGAGACTATTTCATGGTATAGAAAGGGATGGAATACTCCCGAATTCATTCTATGAAGCCAACATAACCCTGGTACCAAAGCCAGGGAAAGATCCACCCAAAAAGGAGAACTACAGACTGATATCACTCTTGAATCTAGATGCAAAACTCTTCAACAAAATTCTTGTCAATAGAATCCAATAACATATTAAAAAGATAATCCATCACAATCAAGTTGGATTCATACCAGGGATGCAAGGCTGGTTCAACATCAGAAAAACAACTAATGTGATCAACCACATGAATAACATGAAAGACAAGAATCACCTGATTTTGTCTATTGATGCAGAAAAGGCATTTGATACAGTCCAACACCCATTCATGCTAAAACTCTCAACAAAATAGGAATAGATGGCAAATTCCTCGATGCACTAAGGGCCATTTATACAAAGCCAACTATGTATGTCATCCCGAAGAGAGAGAGATTAAAACGACTCCCCTTGAGAAGGAGAACTAGACATGGATACCCGCTCTCACCTCTCCTATTCAATGTTGTGCTAGAAGTACTAGTCAGAGCAATTAGACAAGACCAAGAAATAAAGGGCATCTGTATCAGCAAAGAAGTAAAAATCTCCCTATTTGCAGATGATATGATTGTACATGCAGAGAATCCCAAAGAATCCATAAGGAAATTACTAAAACAGAAGAGTTCAGCAAAGTGTAAGGATACAAGACAAACATAAATAAATCAGTGGGATTCCTTTATACCAATGAAATTATTAATGAAGAAATTGTCAGATCAATACCACTTACTATAGCCTCTAAAAAGAAAAGTACCTAGTAACAAACCTAACCAGAGAAATAACAGACCTTTACAAAGAGAACTACAAGACCTTACTACAAGAAATTAAGAGAGACTTACGTAAATGGAGAAACCTACTCTCATGGATAGGAAGACTTAACATTGTGAAAAGGTCTATCTTACCAAAAGCAATCTACTTATATAATGCAATCCCAATACAAGTTCCAGTTACATTTTTTAATGAGATGGAGAAAAAAAACCACCAACTTTGTTTGGAAAGGGAAGAAGCCCTGGATAAGTGCTACTGAAGAAGAAGAACACACAGGGAGGCTTCTCATTACCCAACTTTAGAACCTGTTACACTGCCACAGTAGTCAAAATGCCTGGTACTGGTACAAAAAGAGACAGATAGATCAATGGAATAGAACTGAGACCCCAGAGATCACACCATCTACCTGTGAACAGTTGATATTCAACAAAGGCAGTAAGTCATTAAACTGGGGAAAAACGATCTCTTCATCAAATGGTGCTGGTAAAATTGGATATCCATCTGCACTAAATTGAAACAACACCCATATCTTACATCTTATACAAAAACCAACTCAAACTGGATAAAAGACCTAACTATCAAATCTAAAATGATAAAGCTCATACAAGAAAACATAGGAACAACAATGGAAGCTTTAATATACAACATAGACAGACTTCAAAATCTGTCAAACCTCAAAATGAAGATAAAATAGATAAATGGGAACTACTATGAATCAAACACTGTTGCTCATCCAAAGACTTTATTAATAGTATTAAAGGGCCACCTACAGAATGGGAAAAAATATTTGGCAACTATATGCCAGACCGACACCTGATCTCCATAATCTATAAGGTACTACAAAATATCAACAAGAAAAAGATAAAGCATCCAATTAAGTGTTGGGCAAAGGAGACGGACAGAAACTTCACTAAAGAGGAGATCCGGGCAGCCCCAAAACACATGTGGACATGCTCACGATCATTTGCTACTAGAGAAATTCGAATCAAAACTACAATGAGATACCATCTCACCCCAACAAGGTTGGCCATGATCCAAAAAAACACAAAACAACAAATGCCGGAGAGGCTGCAGAGAAGTTGGAACTCTCCTACACTGTTGGTGGGATTGCAAAATGGTGCAACCTCTTTGGAAAGCAATCTGGTGCTTTCTTAAAAAGCTGTATCTAGATATACCATTTGACCTAGTAATTCCACTGCTCAGAATATTTTCTACACAATCAAGGCCATTCACACCAACTGACACATGCACATGAATGTTTATTGTAGCACAGTCCACAATAGCAAAAAGATGGAAACAATCCAGATGTCCAACAACAGAGGAATGGATAGGTAAACTATGGTACATATACTCAATGAAACACTATGCAATGATAAAGAACAATGATGATTTTAGGAACCATCTCATAACCTGGTTTCAACTGGAGGACATTCTGCTGAGTGGAAGTAGTCAGCAACAAAAGGACAAATATTGTATGAGACCCTTATGATAAGAACTCAAAAACAGACTCATGCATAGAAGAAAAGACTTTGATGGCTGCAGAGGTGGGAGTGAGAGAGAGTGAGGGGGGGGGTTTAGATTAGATAGTTTATAGAAATTTGGTTAGGTGAAATCTGTGACAGCACACATTAGAAAGAAGATTAACACTAATTGGACTTCAGCATAACATGATTACTCCTCCTATCTTAACCCAATATTGCAAGGACAGAGTAGCTGGGAAGGCAGGCCAGGGACCATGCTCTCAGGGGAAACTGAAGCCAAATTGGCACAACTAGCGTTTTGCTAAGAGAGCCTTCTGCACCCCACACTGGTGAGTGGTGTCTGGGGTCTTAAAAGCTGCCAAGCTGCCATCTGAGAGTAGAGCAAATAATCCCAACCCAGCAGGGACAGATAATCACCAAGGACCAAAATGGCATGGTGGAAAGAGAACCCAGAAGACAGAGAAGCCCACGTGAGTGGGTGACTACGTCGACTTGTGACCTGAAGAACCAGGTGGTGCCTGACCACCACCAGTGACAGCCACGATGGAGCTCACAAAGGTGAGTCTCACTGGCAACACAAGAATACAAAAGGATGCACCCTGAGATCTCCACTAAAAGACTACAGTTGATGGTCCAGGGGCCTGAGAGTCCGTCTGGGAGCATGGCCCTTGGGCCTGATGTTGCCACTGCCCATAAATCATAATGGAAGTCAACTCTTCAGACAGGAATGAATTGGACTTGGTAACACAGTGTGACCATATTGTGTGT
Organism: Heterohyrax brucei; assembly: GCA_028571685.1. Taxonomy (NCBI): domain Eukaryota; kingdom Metazoa; phylum Chordata; class Mammalia; order Hyracoidea; family Procaviidae; genus Heterohyrax; species Heterohyrax brucei. The sequence goes on along the minus strand of CM053141.1, from coordinate 55,156,888 downwards.
GCTCTTTATGGTTCTATGCATCCATAGGATGTCATCCTGCTGACCTCTTACTGGAGGTGGGGGAGTGGGTGGAAAAGAAGGGATAGGAGATTGTTAGGAGGATAAGACATGTATGGAGTAGAAAGGAAGAGTGTGCTGTCACAGGAGAGCAGTGGGAACTGCATAAAGGTGGGCATGTAAATTTATATGGGAATGTACATTTTCATCGAACTATAAAAAAAATTACTAACTGTGCTAAATGTCATGAAGGAAAGTAGCACCATGATGTGGTAAATGAACAGAGACCTTGAATCACCTGTAGACAGGGAAGTTAGAGATGGCGCTACACTGAAGGAACATCTGAGCTAGGTTCAAAGGTTTATGGGGGAGCAGGAACGAGAGTAACTGGGAAAAGAACAGTACATTCAAAGGAAACCCACCTAAGGTTCCTTCAGGTATTGGATTTTTGGGTTACTGGGAAAATAAATCAATCCAGAGACTTCTAGCCTGGTGACAGGTAAGGCTTTATGACGAGACCTGTCATCTTAAAGTTTCTATTAAAAAGTCATGCCCTGGTATTTAAACCTGGCATTTAGATAAGGTTGGAAAGAATACATACTAATTGCTGGGAGTTCAGAATTGTGGCTTTATTGCCGAGCCAAAGTTAACGATCTTCACTGACATGAGTTAAATGAAAAGCTACCTCAGTGGAAAGGTGACTTCTTGGATGTCTCATTAGGTATTGAGTGGTCATGTACCTGCTGCACTGATGATGATTTAACAGCATTGCTCAATTCCACCGTGAAGGAAAATGCCTCAACATTTCCTAACTCGCTCCACTGACTGATACATATGGAGATTCTTAATCTTGGTCTCTCTAAATCAACTGAAAAATATTGACGTCACATGGCGGGCCATCAGAGCTTTTTTTAAGGTTTGGCAACAGGACTGGTGATTATAGTGGCTACATGTGCTCCGAGGCAGGAACGGGCTATGTGGAACATTGAAATCTTTCCGCATTTATTCAACCACACCCTGTTTTCACGATCTCTGAGCAGGGAGGTAAACAGGGAGAACTAACAAACAAGATAATAGGTATGATTTGTGCCTGAGTCACTTTTTCCCACCTCAGAGAGCCTAATTAATGCAGACACCAGGGCACTGTATGGAAGCATCTTGCTGGATTCCAGCCCAAGGAATCATTCTCTCTCCTGATAGGACCTTAAGGGACCGAAGTACGCACCTAATTCACCCAGGTCCTTCATGTAATGTCCTAACATTGATTTTTTAGCTATTATCTGACCATGAATCACATTTTGAAAAATTATCTTCAGTCTTTTTTTCAGTGCATAGAGTTTGGTTGTTTGTGAAAAAGAATTAGACAAAAACAATACACAAGATACGTTCTGTTGTAGGCAGGTAAGTCATGTTTCTGTTTGATAGATTCTATATGAAACTCTCCTTTGGTATACAGTATTGGTGAGTGTCCTCAAGTGAAGTCCAAGAAAGATTAAAATTTAGCTTTCTTTTCATTTCAGTCTGTACTGATGGTATTTAAATAAAAGAAAAGTAGAACACAGCTATATAGCTTATTTCTTTAGTTCTCTGTGGTTTAATTTGTACTGCTCATTTAATCTGTACTTATCTGAATAAAACTAGAAGGGCCTTTTTTTTAATATTTCTAAAAATCTGTTTACTTGTGCCTATTATAATAATGAAACTCTATGAGGCAGTTCTACTCTGTTTTAGAGGTTCACTGTGAGTCAGAATCAACTCGACAGCGATAGTTCGGGTTGGTTTGATTGTAATAAGGAAGGTTCAGTGGTAGCATACTTAGCTTCTGTGCAGGAAGCCCTCTTGGATTCCCAGCCAGTCCACTTTGTGCACAGCCACTGTCCACCTGTCAGTCTGGCTTGGGTGTTCCTATGATGTTGAATAGGTTTCACTGAAGCTTCCAGACTAAAACTAACTAGGAAGAAAGGCCTGGTGATTGACTTTTGAAAAGAAACCAAAACCCAAATCCAACCCACTATAGTAGAGTTGATTCCGACTCTCAGGGTTCTGTAGACAGACTAGAACTGCCCCATAGAGTTTGCAGGGAACTCCCAGCAGATTTGAACCACTGACCTTCTGGTGAGCTGCTGTAGCACTTACTACGCCATCAGGTTTTCCTTTCGAAAACCAGCCAGTGAAAATTTTATAAATCACAATGTCACCTAACAATCTTGGGGAAGGCTCAGAACTAGGCAGCATTTGTCCCACAATACATGGGTTGCCAAGAGTCAGGCCCGACTTGAAGGCAGCCAATGTGGCCAGAACAGCAAAGAAAGGATCTTAAGGTTTTTGTTACGTGATATGTAAAAAGATCTACTTACAAGTACATGCAAGCTTTTAAAATATACAATGAAAATGTTTATTTCAACTCTGCTTGTTTTTAATGAATTATGATTTTTCTGTTCGTATAAAAATCATAAGAACTAAGCAATATTTAGTGAGACAGGTTGCCATAAAACTACTGCTGTGGAATAATTTTAAGTGACTTGTTACTTCCTTAAAAATTTGCTTGTAAATGTCTTTATCAAACCCGTATATTCTTCTTGGTTTTCTCCAAGGACCCATTTTAGAGTCATTTTCTGTTTTTGGTTTGCACTAATAATTTTTTTTCACAAACAATTCCAAGTTTACTTAATACAGATGGTATTTGTCTATAGCCAAAAACACTTTCCAAAATGCACCATAGCTTAATAAACTAGTTTAAAAAGCAACTTTGATGAAAATAAACAGTCAAGACAGGGATTAACACGAATCAAAACCCTTTGAGTATCATAACTGGCTGTTTTCACTTTACTAGTCCTCATTTTTTAAAAAATCTAATTTAGAACACAAATGTACAGTATAAGAAATAATAAATTGATTAGGTGGCTATATACACGATTTAATGGGCCATGGTCACTTGAATTGCTGCCATCTGTCCTATATTAAAACAGTACTCTTTCTAAACTGTACTAGACAGAAATGGTCACTTGAGTTTAACATAGCTTAAAAGCCCAAGCATGCAATAGGTTAGGCTGAAATGCTGGCCAGTTTTTTGAGGAGACAAGAAAATTAATTTTTCTGAATTCATAATAACTTGCCTTTGGACTTTATATGAGCAAAAATTAATTTTTTTAAAAAAAAACTATGTTGAAAAAGTTGACTACTTACCAGGCAAGTCACTCAGCTAGATACTGATGAGAAAATAATGAACGAAAACATACTCTGTTACCATTGACTATAATATAAAAATAACTGATAGTTTAGTTGTTATTTACTTTTAATGAACTATGTATATGACTGTTGAACAGCCTTTATAAAAAAGACAGTCACTAGAATTCGTGAAAACAAATTCCTTTCCGGAAACAACGCGTTAAAGGAAAGGTTGGTTGTTCTGAACGTGTGCCGCCACCCCATGGAGACGCATCCAAACAGCACCAGCCTCGAGGGTTGGAGCCCACACCTCCACACGGGAAGCCACACAATCGTGTAAACCATTCACCAGGTACTTTTTCCAGATCAAACTGACTTAGTCCAGGAGAGAAAAGGCTTCATTTAAAAATGTTTTCTTCTCTAATTCCCTCGCTTCTCCCCAGCGCGCGCACGCGCACACACACACACACCCACACACAACCTCATGCAAATCCTGGCTTAAAGTGATTGTAGTGAAATAGCTTCTGAATAACGAGAATGACGGCCAGTAACTGTAATCATCTCATAGGAACAGCACTAATATGTTAAATCTAACTTTTCCATATTGTGCAGAAGTTGCAGCAAGAGGAACTGAGGTTAGAAAAAGCCTCAGTATGGATCACTGAGCATCTTGTCTGCACTCTCCAAACTTCAGTCTGATTCTCTTTTATCTAAGGTGATTTGTATAGAATCCTGACTGCTTGAGAGGAGACGTAGACTAGAATGTTCCTCAGTGTTCCTTCCACCCTCCTCTCATTAAAGAAAAAAAAAATTAAAAGGAGAAAAACGGAACTCACCTCAAAAGTTCTTAAAATTACTTGTATGTTAGGTACTGTCTTAGGCTGGGTTTTCTAGGGAAGCAAAACCAGTAACACGTGTAGGTACAAGGAAAGATTTATAATAGATAGATAGATAGATACAGGTATAGGAAACAGTTCACGTAATCACAGAGCTGAATGTCCCAAGCTCTGGCACCAGCCTCACATGGCCACAGAGGCTGAGGAACCCAAAGTCAGCAAGTCAGAGACCAGAGTTCTAGATCACCGGTTGTGTAGGTCAGTGGATCCCAAGCTGGTGGTGAGACAAAGCGACAGAGGCTGGCAAAACCAGAATCAGCAGGTCAGGGAGCAGGACTCTCAAGTGCCGACTGTAAGGACTGATGAGTCCAACAGCTGGTAGTTCAAGTCCCGGAACCAGACGCTGGAAAAAGGGAGCAGGGGCTCCTGGCCACGTGAGTGACCAGCAGCCATAGTGGAAGGTTGCAAGATGAGAGCCGAGGGGCAGGGACCCACCACAAACCCCGCCCTGCCACTTAATACAGCAGCCAAATATGTAGTAGCCAAGTTGACATAATCCTGACCACCACAGGTACCTACCAAAAGATGCTGAAATGGCACAGGGGTTTTCACTTTTTTCTTGATACGGAATTTCCGATAACCAGGATATTGTTCCACAGCAAATTTTTAAAGAAGATTGTGCTCTCATGTCAAAGACTTACATTATTTAGGAAGTTTGTAATTCAGGAGAAATAAATTTTCAGTTCAATGACAATGTTGCTACAAAGTTTCTTTATGCTCCAAATGTCCTTTTTAGTTCTCATTTAGGCAAAAGTAGTGGAGTGTTAGAGACATTTGGATGAGTCCCCAGCTGGTTGAAACCGGAGCTCTTATCTTTAATTTTAGCTGTTAAGAAGGTCTGAGTTTAGTGCTATCCACCAGAGCATGCGGACAAACTCTCCAAGATGTCAATGGCCTTCTTGAGTTTATCTTTTGATTACCTTAATAACCAAGTCTCCAAGGGAACAATTGCCTAATAGTGGCTCATATGACCGTTCAAATTATACTATGGAGTGTGACAAAGAATTAAATTGGTTTAATAAAAATGTTAAAACAAGTTTCCTGTATAGATTCCCTAACAGTTATTAAATCTTGCTTTGAAAAGGCTTTGCAGTTTTTGTTTGTTTTTTAACTGAAATGTCCAAAGTGGTAAAGGTTGCTTAGTTCTTCAGCAAATGAGCATGTTATATATACTTAGTACGTGCTCAATGGGGTCACCTTGCTATACTATGGATATAAATATAAGTAAAAAGACAACCTCTGCCTAGTTGGGGAGAAGCAAAGCTATGACTTGGCCACAACATGTGTTGACTTAAGTGCTAAGGCAGAAGCTAGTTCAACGTTATGAATCTTACTTATTGGATGCAAGAAAATTGATTTGGATTGTATACTTCCACTTAATCACAATTAAAAAATTAGAAATAAATTTTTAAAAAAGAGTGATTGGACATTATTTTGGTTGACTATCAAGTGAACTAGGCACATTGTTGTTTCTATCATCAGAAACTATATTGTATAATTTAAAAAGCAACTATCATTTTTTTTCCTTAAAAATCATGCCAAGGACACCAAATTTCAACCACAACAAAGTTTATATGATCAAACCAAATTGCATTACTGGAGTAATGGTAAAGTACTCCACTACAAAGTTGTATGTTTAGAAGATGTATGAGGTCTGACAGTGAAGTCTGTGAACTTAGGTGTCCTAAATGCTATATACTTCATTGCTGAGTATCACTACAGTCATCTTTGAAGTAAGAGCCATACACTCATCCCTGCACCTAACCTACCCTCCAAGACAATTTTGGAACTCTTTCTGGAATGGTCTTTGAACATAGTGACATGGTGGCAAGTCTGTGAACTTAATTGTAGAGTTGTCTGTGAGAGAGTTTTTAGCTAGTAAATGAACAAACTGTATTAGAACACCCCCTCTACTCACCTGATCTCACTCCCAGTGGCTTTTTTTCTTTACTTGAAAATAAAGGAAATATTGAAAGGATGACCTTCAGGACATCAAGAGTAATATGGCTACAGCTCTGATGGCCATTCCAGAAAAAGAGTTCCCAAATTGCTTTGAATGTTGGACTAGGCATTGGCATCAGCATGTAGCTTCCCAAGGAGAGTATTTAGAAGGTGACTATAGTGATGTTCAGCGATAAGGTATGTAGCACTCTTTTAGGATGAGTTCACAAAGTTAATTGGCAGTCCTCGTATGGTGATACTCTAGTGACAAATTCAACACAAGGGAATACAGTTGCTCTACTGGGTCCTCATTAATAATTTGTCTAAAAGGAGGTTGCTGGAGACCTACAGGGGGAATCTAGATGCCCAGCAAGAGAAAGGCTCTTATTGGTCATTTGCAATTTGCTGAAATTGAGAATCACTGGAAAAGCCATATAGTCTTCACACTGCTTTTGACTAGCCCAAGTCACAGCAAAGTTTCTCTTACCCCGTCTGCTTTAACAAAACCCAAATCCAAACTTGTTGTCAATGAGTCAATTCTGAATCACAGCAACACTATAGGACAAAGTAGAATTGCCTCATAAGGTTTCCAAGAAGTGTCTAATGGATTTGAACAGCTGATCTTTCGGTTAGCAGCTGAGTTATTGACCACTGCCCCATGAGGCTCCCCTATTTCTTGCTCTTAGTCAAATTCTCCAAGTGCAGAAATCACTCCCATCTGTCTCTTAATTCTTACAAGCTCCTCAGGGTACAGTTAGCAAATTCACTTTTACATTCATAGCTCTTAAATGATCTTGTAGTTGAAACCCTCCTAAAAATGTCTACTTAACTCCCAGAGAGTAATTTATGACAGGAGGTCACTGGTTTTAATCTACTTGGGACCCACTCTATACAGCAGATGGTGAATTAACTAATAAATAATTACATAGTACTCTTCCTATTTTGAATCTTTATTTACAGTCTTAGGTTATCTTCACTATGTCTGATTCTATTCCATTATCTAGAGATTCATCCACTACTAATCACATCGAGTGTACACCCACTGTTTGTGGAACCCTCTGTCTTCCAGCTTTCTAACCCCTTTTAAGGGAGAGATTTTGTTTTCTTTTGGCAAAATTCATATCTATTCCTCTCCCCTCCAGTGGACTGAGAAAACAAAGTGTTCCATGGGGGAGAAATATTTAATATGAAAAGATCCTCTTTTGTGACCTAATTTGGGCTTTCTAATTTGAACAGTATATCATAAAATTTGATTATTTTGAAGGATTAAAATAATGACTATTGGACTGATTCATCTACAACAAACAGGTGCTTTTTGAATAGGTGAAAATCACAATTAGCTAATGAAAGAGCAGCAGCAGTCCCAACCATCACGTTATATTCTGCATAGACTATATGTAACAATGTGAGCAGATATTTGAGTGTTTGAAGCTTTTCAGAGTCACCCTCACCCCTTACTCCCCACCAGCCAGCTCACAGAAATCACTCAACCTTTCTTTTGGTTCTGAAACTTTTTCTGTATCTTTAAGGCCATGCTGGTGTTTCTTGTTTGTCTGTTCCTTCCCATGGTCATTGCCCAATGACACCAAGTCCAGCCAACTTCCATCCACAAGGATCTGAGTTTGCCCACAGCTGCCTCCCAACTGTCCCTGATTCTGTTCTCAGTTCTGTTCTCTGTGTCCTCAGCTGCATCTTGTTCTTGGAATTGTTCCCAGTTTTAGGAACTAGCCAGAAGAAACTGACCGGTAAGATGGGAGGAACAAAGTAGCAATTTGTTTGGCTCTTTCTGTCTCTGAACTCACTGGCCATCAAGGTAAGCAGAGTGAACATACAACCTCCAACAAAGCTCTGTCCGCTGCCTTTACTGTATCGTTCACCCTTAAGTCTTCACAGCAACCTCATGAGATAGACAAATATTTTATCACTAAGGAAACTGAGGTTTTCAGAAATTAAATCACATGCCTCAATGGCACAGCTAGTGAGAGTCAGAGCTAGGAGCTGAACCAGGTGTGCCTGACCCCAGAGGTGATGCTCCCACACAGGCTTTGCCTCCCATACATGCCAAAGTGTAATTCATAGTTATGACATTCAGGTTTAACAGCCAAGATGAAAGAAATGCAAGGAAAATGGCCTAATCAACTATATTTTACTCAGAATATTTGGAGTTTCAGGCCTCTTGAGTTTAACATATGGCTTTAAATGCCTATTAACGAACTGAAAGGTTGGTGGTTCCGGCCCGCTTCATAGCTCTGTGGGGGAAAACCTGGCAGTCTCTTCCATAAAGATTACAGACAAGAAAACCCAATGCAGCAGTTCTATGCTGTCACATGGGTTCACTGTTAGTTGAAATAGACTTGACAGCATCTAAGAACAACAACAATGGTTTTTGAGGAATGAGTATATGCCAGGCAGTGGTCTAAGTGTCTAAATTGGGTAACTGGGTGGCACAAATGGTTTGTGCCTGATTACTAACCTTCCAACTGTGTGGATCATAACAAATTATGGATAATATTGTGAAGAATGGGAATTCAGAACACTTAATTGTGTTCATGCTAGACAAAGTGCATAGATCAAGATGCGGTTGTTCAAACAGAACAAGGGGATACTGCGTGGTTTTAAGTTAGCAAAGGTACATAGCGGAGTTGTACTTTTTCACCATACCTATTTAGTCTGTATGCTGAGCAAATGATCCAAGAAACTGGACTATATGAAAAAGAATGGGGCATCACTATTGGAGGAAGACTCGTTAATCACGTGTGCTATGCAGGTAACACAACCTTTTTGGCTGAAAGTGAAGAGCACTTGAAACACTGATGAAGATCAAAGACCACAGCCTTCAGTATGGTTTACACCTCAACATAAAGAAAACAAAATCTTCACAACTGGATCAATAAGCAAAATGATGATGAGCAGAGAAAAAACTGAAGTTGTCAAGGATTTTGTTTTGCTTGCATCCACAATTAACACCTCTGGAAGTAACTATCAGGAAATCAAATGCCACTTTACATTGGGTAAATCTGCTGTTAATGACCTCAGTGTTGCAAAGCAAAGACGTCACCTTGAAGAGTAAATCATGTCTGACCCAATCCATGGTATTTTCAATTGCCTCATAAGCATGCAACAGCTGGACAATGAATACGGAGGACCGAAGAGTAATTTGAGTTGTGGCATTTGCAAAGAAAGTTGAGCATACCATGGACTGACAGAAAAGTAAACAAATCTGTCTTGGAAGAAACACAATCAGAATGCTCCTTACAAGCAAGGATGATGAGACTATGTCTCACATACTTTGGACGTATTTGGGGAAGGGGGATCAGTCCCTGGAGAATGACATCATAGTTGGTTGAGTAGAAGTCAATGAGAAAGAGGAAGGTCCTCAAAAAGATGAACTAACACAGTGGCTGCAACAATGAGCTAAAGCATAACAATGATTCTGAAGATGGTGCAGAACAGGGCAGTGTTTTGTTCTGTGGTACCTAAGGGTCTCTATAAGCTGGAACTGACTAGATGGCACCTAACAGCAATAACAAAAATGTGAGTCAATTTGGCTAGTTCACAGCTCCCAGTATTACGCGATTGTCCAGCATTTTGTCACCTGATGTGATTTTCCTATGTGTCGTAGATGCTACTTCTGTGATGTTAATGAGGCGGGATTAGTGCCACTTATGTTAATAAGGTAAGTCTCAATCTACAGGATTGAGGTGTGTCTTAAATCCATCTCTTTTGGGATATAACATAAAAGAAAGAAGCAAGCAGAGAGACACGGGGACCTCCTATGACCTCAAGTAGAGCCAGGAGTAAGTGTCCTTTGCAGCTGGGGTCCCTGTATTGAGAAGCTCTTAGGCCAAGGGAAGACTGATGATAAGGGCCTTCCACCAGAGCTAACAGAGAGTGAAAGTTTCCCCGAGAGCTGATGCTCTGTGTTTGGATTTCTAGCCTACTAGACTGGAGCCCTGGCTGGCAGACTGGAGCCCTTGGTGGCATGGTGGTTAAGAGTTCGACTGCTAACTGAAAGGATAGCAGTTCAAATCCATCAGCCACTCATTGGAAACCTTGTGGGGCAGTTCTGCTGTGTCCTATAAGATCATTATGAGTCACAATTGACTAGACAGCATCTAACAAATACAACAGACTGTGAAAGAGTAGACTCCTGTTTGTTGCAATCATCCACTTACGGTATTTCTGTTGTAGCATCAACAGATGACTAAGACAAGGAGCTCAAATTAGAATGAACCACTTTGAAGCCCTGGTATTTTCTCATTTAAGTCTCACAGCAACCACATCAAAAGGTAGGTACTGTCGCTTTTAGTATTTAAACGTTTTGAAAATGGATCCACAGAGTGGTTTGATAACTTTCCCTGAATCAGAAAGCTGGGGAGAACTGAAATTTGAACTATATATCTCTTCATCTTTGTACTCTACCACTTCCTGGTAAAATTACACTGCTGCCATGAAAAATACTTTCCACAAGTGGTCACTGTATGAAGTGTTGTCATGTATTATTCACTGAGTCCTCATGTCAGCCTTGCAAGGCAGTGGTATTACCTGCTTTTTAACTGATGAAGTAATCAAGTTAATGCGCTTTCACTGATACTCTTATGGGAAGTAGAACAAGGATTAGAACAATTGATCTGATTGACTTAAAAGCTGATGCTTAAAGAAAAGAATCTGAAAAATAACTCATGGCCTCCACATCATTTCAGTTCGTGAGCAACACTATTTGGATGATGTAGTGTTTCAATCATTAAAATATATATATATATACATTGGACTGAATTCTGCCATTGGTTACAGTTAAACAGCCATGTCATTGGCGTTTTATTTTAACCTCAATCCTGGATTTAGATAATTTCCTCTAATACTTTGACTCTTCAGTGCACATGGGATGACTGTCATAGGCAGACCATTAAAATACCTGTCATCTTCTACCTATTCCATGTTCCGAGAGTCCAAAAGCCTTTCTACAGTGAGTGACTTCAAGTCCTCAGAAGCTGTCTAATATATCTCGTTAGTGCAATTCACCTGGTTTTTTTGGAAATGCCACCAACTCGTTTTGTGATATTACTAAAGTGGGTGCATGTGGCTATCAATGTTAGCACTCCTGTGTAGACTGTTACCATCTTCTCAGCTACATATTCTGGTTCACATACTTGCAAATACATAAAGTTTTAACCTACATTCTTGGAAATGGTGAGTCCTGTTTGGAAGTGAAAAGTACTGTGATTTTTGTTACTTATTCTTTCTTTTTCTTCCATCAGGCCAGATTTTGGCTCAGTATCTCTGTTTCGTATTGTAATTCCCAGTTGTATCAGCATTCATATTTCCAAGTTAAATCTCATTTCACAATTTTCTGCCGTATTTCTAGCCTCTCTTTTCCATGGTGCATTCTATCTTCTATTCTTACCATTTTAACCAGCTGCCAATTTAACATATTTGTCATACTAGTGGGGAGTATTGTTTACGCCCCCCATCCTCTATCAGACCACAAATAAAGATATTAAATGAACCTGGTTCTATTCCAGTGCCTCAGAGACCTCACTGGACACCTTCTGCTGTCCAGAAACGGCCATTTATCACTGCTCTTGGATGTGATATCCTGGCTTGTTTTCAGCCCATGAGACAGGGCTTCCGTATGAATAAACCTACTTCAAGAGAGATTTTTTTTGTGTTGCAACTTATTAGCTGTGATATTAAAGGTCGGTTCTATTAGGTCTACTGAATTCCTTCCTTCACACTAATTTTGGTAATTCTTTCAAAAGAGGGATTAAGTGTGCCTGGCATTATGCACACTGTATTTTGTTTAGAGTTCCATTATTCCAGATGTTCAGAATAAGCAGCTGTGGGCACTTTTCAGAAGAAAAGTAAAATATTCCCAGGTGCCCCAATATTTACATAAATACTGAAAGAGTTTGATAACTATGAGTATATATGTAAACCTATGTATATATATTTACATGTGCTTTCTTTGAGTGAGCTTATAGTGGTGTGAGAGGCCAAACTAGAAGAATAACAACTAAGCAGGAAGTCTGGGGATACTGCTTCTTGTCCAGACTCTGTCTCTATATACCTGTTTGAATCAACTTAAGACAACTGATCTAGTAGAATCTCTTACTCCTCACATGCAAAACCTCAAGGAGGATTAAAATTATTTCTAGTGGCCAATGCAGGGCCATGATTCTATATCACTTTTCTTTACATTTCCAAATTTTGTGTCAGATAACACAATATTCCTTGTTTGTGATAAAATGGGCCAACTCATGCGCTGTGTTTGACTTTTTCTCACAGCACTGGATTAGAGGATTCCAGCTTCATTTTTACATATGCAGAAAGAATTTATTCTGGAACCACATATAGTGAGAAGAAGGAAGAGTTGCCAGTAGTGCTATTTGCAGATTAGAGTTGCTGCATCTGATACCCGGAGCTGAAAGTTTCATCCTTAAGTCTGCTCTTGAGAATAAAATGGAATTGTCCTTGCCTCTGCAGAGCTGCTGCCTTAGGGGCTCCTAGACTTTTAGATCTGGGAGGAACTTTGAAGGTCCACTAGCCAAGTCCCTGATTTTAGGAGACCTAAGTTCTCTTAACTCCCAGTGCAAGACTTTCCTACACAGTAGGGAGGGGGAGTCAAGAGTTCATAGCTGAGGACTGGGCCCACCTTCCAGTTCCATTTGGAGCTGGAGCCAGGGCTCTGCTTCTCATAGCTGGATAAGAAAGAAGCTCAGTGAGAGGCCTCAGAGACCTGCCACTCCTCTCGGCAGCAGGGATGAGTGATAACGCCAAGCAGCTCTGTTCCCCACACCCTCTCCAGAGCCACAGCAGAGAATTGTCCCTAGGTTTTCTCAGGTCATAAATCACAATGTACAGAAAAGACCAGTGGCCATGGCTTCCTATCCAGAAACTTCTCTCAGTGCTTACAGTTTAGTGAAAAGAAAGGTGAGGCAAACACTGAAGGGATACGTTCCTCCCAAAGCACAAAAGGTTTGCCAAGTTCACAGAAGCACTAAAACCGAAGAAAAAGTATGCACTTGATTTAACCAAATGGATGTCGTTTGAAAGCCAAACTTCCCAGAGTAAATATGGCCATTTCTATAACCAGTGAAATGGTTCTGTCCCTTATTTAAGTCATCTGCAACACATGTAGTGAGAGACACTGAATGTTTAAAAATTATACAAATATTTTGCTATCACTGAATCCTAAAAGCAGTTCCACAAGCTAACAAGTGTGCCCACTAAAAAAGAGGCATAATCTTCTATTGTAGCAAAAGTGTGTAACTATGCAGGAATGGCATTAGGAAAATGTTCACCCAAATAAAATATAAACAGTGTTTACCTCATGTTTTTAAAATTTTAGAGACTTTTTTGCTGTCCCTTTAAACTCTTCTTTCAAGAAACTGCCTGAATAAAAATTATCTTTAATCTAAAAATTACTTTTATTTTGAAAAATATTAATACAGAGCTACCCTTCAGATATCCATAGGATCCTGCGGCTGGTAGCTCATAACAAATTCCTCCATTTCCCATCCATTTCATGTCTTGTCATAGGGATGCTATGAGTCAGAATCAACTTAATAGCATCAGGTCCAGGTTCGGTTTGGGTTCAACTTCCAGTGTCTTGTTTCTCTTCATGCCCATTCCAGTGAAACACTCTTTTTGAATGTTACCAATAATTGTCCTTTAAAAGAAAAGCTAATGCTATACTGTTTTAGTCATCTAGAGCTGCTCTAATGGAAATAACACAAAGTAGATGGCTTGAACAAGGAAAAATGTTTATTCTTACACAGTCCAGTTGGTTACAAGTCCGCATTCAGGGTTTCCACTCCAGGGGAAGGCTTTCCCCCTTGCCGGCTCTGGAGGAAAGTCCTTGGTTGTATCAGTCTTTGGTCAGGGAGCATCTTGGCCCAGGAGTCTCAGGTCTGAAGGACATGCTGTACTCCAGAGGCTGCTTTCTTGACGGTGTGAAGTTCGCAATTCTCTTCTTGCTTCTCCCTTTTTATCTCCCGCGGGATGAAAGTATAAAAGGTGGTGCTAGCCACACTCCAGGGAAATTCCCTTAGCGAGGGTGTGGCAGTCCCACCTCAGCACTCCGCTAACACAATCATCGTATCTGTTAGCCACAGGCAGAGATTAGGATGTATAGCATCAGAAAATCACAAAATGGGGTGCAATCATAGAATGCAGGGAATCCTGACCCAGTCAAATTACTGCACATATGTTCTGTGGGACACAAACCAACTCATGACAGCAATTTTACGTGTCTTAATTCTCTGAATTTTCTATAATCCAGAAATCAGCTCTCTGTTTAGTCCTTAAATCCGTCTTCTTAGAATTTTCCATGACAGCGATTTATTCTCCTCCTCCATCCCGTCTCTCATGGATTGAATTGTGTCACTCCCGGAAATTTGTGTAGCAATTTGTCTGGGCCATGATTCCCGGTACTGTGTGCCTACCTTCCATGTTACGATTTTCCCATTCTCTGAATCCTAATCTCTGCCTGTGATTAATAGATTGGATTATAACAAAGGGGATGAAGGTGGGACTGTGACACCCTTCCTAAACTCACTTCCCTGCTCCAATGTAAAAGGAGTTTCCCTGGAGTGTGGCTTGTTACTTTTATCCTGCCAGAGATAAAAGGGAAAGGAAACAAACAGAGAGTTGGGGACATCCGTCAAGAAAGCAACAGGGAGAGCAGAGCACATCTTTGGACCAAGATGCTCCTGACCAAACAAAGACTGATACAACACAAGGACCTTCCTCTGGAGCCCACAAACAGGTAAAGCCTTCCCCTGCAGCTACACCCTGAATTCACACTGTTAGCCTATTGAACTGTGTAAGAATAAACTTTTCTTTGTTAAAGCCATCCATTTGTGGCATTTCTGTTAGAGCACCACTAGATGACTAAGACATCCTCTGAAAATGTCTTTGCTATGTGATCCCTTGAGGGGCAGTGGTGGTTCAGTGGTAGATTTTTTGTCTTCCATTCAGGAGGTCTAGGTTTGATTTCTTACCAGTGCCCTGCAATGTACCCACCACCTGTCTGTCAGTGGGGGCTTCTGCATTACTATGATGCCGAACAGACTTTAGCAGAGTTTCTAGACTAAGACTAGGAAGACACATCTGGTGATCTCATTCTGAAAATCAGTCTTCAAAAACCCTCTGGATCACAGCATCCAATTCGCAGCTAGGACTAGGCAGCATGCTGTTCCATCATGCACTGTGTTGCCATAAGCTGGGGGTTGACTCAACACCAGCAAACAACGATGCCAAGCTGTTACTGAACTGTAGCTAATATTTTTTCTCTCCACTCACTTTGGTGAATTTGTCAGTTCCATGACTCTATTTAGCTTCCACCACATGGAAATTGAGAACTCACTGGGTGCCAGACATTTAGCCAGGTGATGGAGAAACAATCATGAATGAGAAGTTGTTAGTATCCTCATGAAACTCACAAAATAAGAATATGATAAAATCATGCCACTTCTTTGGTGCAGTGATCCAATTTTGTGGGCATTTTATTGTTCTATGCATCTATAGGATGTCTTCCTGCTGACCTCATACTGGAGGAAGGGGAGTGGGTGGAGAGAAGGAGATAGGAGACTGTTGGGAGGATAGGACATGTGTGGACCAGAGAGGAAGACTGTGCTGTTACCGTTCAGGGAGAGCAGTGGAAGCTGCATATAGGTAAGCATGCAAATTTATATGGGAACATACATTTTCATTCAATCGTAATAAAAAAGATAAAATGAAAAAAAATTCGTGCCACTTCTTAAGTTCAAAACTAGAGTCAAGCAGAGAAATGTAAAGAAGTATATAACCTAGCCTGGAAAGTATAGAAAATACTTCCTTTCAGTCAGTCATTTCAGATACAGAGAGCATTTCTAGTAAAGGTGCATAGACAAAGCGCATGATGTGAAGGGGACTTATAAGCAGCCCGATGATGAAGACCCTGAAAGACAAGGAAGTCCCCGGAGGGCTTTGTATGCTGTGCTAAGGAGGCTGGCCTTGATCCCATGGGACAGGGAACCCCCATAGGGAGGTACTACTGCCACGACATTTTGGAAATTTGAGAGAGGGTTGTTTGGGCTGTCACAACTGCCGGGCACTAGAGACATGACCAAAATGGATGTCAGAAGAGACTCTGAAATTTGCTCAGCATTTTTCAAGCTGAAAGAACCATAGCAAACATTCAAGCCTCGAGATGCAATAGCGAAGAATTATATGAGCAAACACTGGATGACACAGGAAACACCAGGAGAAGATGGAAGGAATATACAGAATCACTGTACCAACAATAATTGACTGACTTCTGGCCATTTTATATTATCAATATGGTCAGGATTATATTAGATTATAATTAGATTATCATATAATCAAGAGCCAATAGTATTGAAGGAAGAAGTCCAAGCTACACTGAAGGCATTTGTGAAAAGCAAAGCTCCAGAAACTGATAGAATACCAGTTTGGATATTTCAACAAACAGAGGCAGTGTGGGAGACGCACACTCCTCTCTGCCAAAGAACTCAGGAGACAGTTACCTGGCCAACCAACTGGAAGAGATCCATATTTGTGCCTATTCCAAAACCAAACGGTAATTAAACATAATGTCAAAGTTGTTGAATAGTACCATTAATATCATGTACAAGTAAAATCTTGCTGAAGATGATTCAAAAGTGGTGAAAGTAGAACTGTTTTAGTCAGCTAGTGCTGCTCTAACAGAAATACCGCAAGTGGATGGTTTAAAACGAGAAATTTTATTTGTCACAGTCTAGTAAGCTAAAAGTCCAAATCCAGAGCGTCAGCTTGAGGGGAAGGCTTTCTCTGCCAGCACTGAAGGCAGATCCTTATCCTCAATCTTCCCTTTGTAAAATCATCTACTTTGTAGCAATTCCATTGGAGCAGCACCAGCTGACTAAAACAGTCAAGATGATACCTTGAGGATTGAGGTACCCCTAACCCAAGTCACTGTATTTTTAATCACCTCAAATGTTCAAAAGCTGGCCACTGAATAAGGAAGACCAAGGAAACATCGATGCCTTTGATCGCAGTATGATGTTGAACAACATACCGTGGACTGCCAGAGACTAAACAAATCTGTCTTGGGGAAAGTACAGGAAGAGCACTCCTCAAAAGGGAGGATAGCAAGACTTCATATTACAAACTTCAGACATGTTATCGGGAGGGACTGGTCCTTGAAGAAGGGCCTCATGTTTGGTAAAGTAGAAGGTCAGAGAAAAAGAGATAGATCCTCCAAGAGACAGAGTAACACAACAGCTGCACAGTGGGCTCAAACAGAACAATGATTGTGAAGATGGCAAAGGACTAGGTAGTATTTTGTTCTGTTTCACATAGGATCACTGTAAGTTAAATGGTTTCAGTGGCACATAATAGCAACAACAGGTCTGACATGTACTTGGTGGGATAGGGGTCAGGGATGCTAAATGTCTTCCCCTATTCAGCAAAGAAGTGTTCTGCATCTGCCAGATGTTTATGTAGGTGAAAAGCCAGTTCATAATTATCTGGGTCAGAACCAAATTCTATTTTACATAAAAACATCAAGTGTTTTATAAAATTTAATGTACACTAAATTTTCCTGGAAAGCCACTACCCCATAAGTAGAAGAAAAATATCCTTCTTCTTTGTTTTTTAAAGTCAAGACGTTTTTCAGTTCCAGAAAATCATGTTACCACAATAAAACCACTCTTGGTGTTTGTATTTCCCATGTATCTGCTTGGACCAAGCAGCACCGCTATTATATTCATGGTGATTCACCATATAGCCATAAGCATCTGTTTATGTCTTCTAGTGTTTTCGTGGCTATGCATTTACTATTTTGGAAAGTATTTTATTAAAAATTACTTCTTTTTTTTTCTCTTCATAATATCCTTAGGGAATTCTAGGTTGGTTTTTTTTTTTTTTTTTTTTTTTGCTGTTTAATTGTATGTATGTAAATTATATATATATCCAAGAATTTTGTTTCAGCTTAAAAAATATGTGTTATAATAATAGGAGTGTTTAGAATTACTGCTACAGAAGATGGAGGCCTAGAGAAAAATTTTAAACCAAAGATTTACCTAATGCTGTTCAGATCCCTTAACATTCTTCTCTCTCTCACATATTCAGAGGGAGCTAAAACATAAAAGTTGCCCTTCCTACCTTTCTTACATCCCTAGGTACTGTTCCATTGGAAAGCTCCCACTTTCAAATTCATTGGATTAAGGTATAACTCTAATGTTAAACTTGACTATTAGTTGCATAGTCCAAGCCCTTTGGGGGCTTCAACACCCATTCCAATATGACTTCATCAAACCTCATCAAATCCCTGCACACTGCTACTGCAGTTCTCAGTGGGGTTATAGTGACCTGAAGGTCCTTGTTCTTTTCTCTTGAGAATATACTTATTTACAGATGATCAAAGTTCTGAGCTCATGTGGGTCGAGAGTATATGCAGCCATCTTGGCTTTGTGCTTGGCAAGGGTAACCAAGTGATCAGAGTGTCTTTCAGCCACACTAAGTCACGTGATCAATAGGTCTTAGAATTGGCCATATATACTATTTGACGTTCTTATGAAGGTATGGTCAACTGCCATACATTCTTAACATTTAGTCTCTTTACCCAAGCCCAACTCTGTGGTTGCTATTGCAGGAAAGTGTT
Source organism: Heterohyrax brucei (assembly GCA_028571685.1). Lineage (NCBI taxonomy): Eukaryota > Metazoa > Chordata > Mammalia > Hyracoidea > Procaviidae > Heterohyrax > Heterohyrax brucei. The sequence goes on along the minus strand of CM053141.1, from coordinate 55,138,240 downwards.
AGAACTGTTCCTTAATGCCTCAACTTCTACAGGCTGATAGACTTTGCCTTGATGTTAGCCATATGGGACTAGTACCAGGATCACATTTTCCTGAGACCACACTCACTATCTTTTCCATATATACCAAGGGGAAAAGGATACCCTGATGCTGGTGATTCTTACCTACCATTCTCTCTTTTCCCTCTAATTTTGGGCTGAAGCTCTATGAAAGGGTGTGTAGAGGACTTACAATTCCAGTTTGCTACCAGGAGTGGGGACTGGCTTCCACGTTATAACAAAAATATGTTTTGTGGCATGAGCTGAACCTTGATTGGTGGGTCAGGCTCAATAACTGCCTTAAGACTGGGATGTAAAAGAATAACTTCACCCTTGATGATTTAGTGACCCCAGAGACCATTCCCATTGAGAGTTGCATGGGGCGGGGGGTGGGGAGGGAACGTTTTGAGATCCTAGGACTACTTATCAAGTGCTCCCCGCACCATACTGTAGTCTTCATCTTTCTTGCTAGAGATCTATGACTTGATCTTATAAACTACTTTCTGTTTTTGTAGATTTCTGGCATTGGCTAGGCTTTCCCATAAAGTCTTGTGAAACCCATGTGACATGGGATCTGAATAAACACTCAGTTTATGAGGCAGTATATTCTTCCAGTGCTGCTCTTCTTGCCCCTGTTTCTGTCATGAGTAAAACGTGTGACTGACCTAGTGTTCGTCTTTGAGGTAAGAAGTGCACAACCTCTTTAGCCAAAGTCCGAAGGTCCCTTTGCAAGGGCATTTCTACAGATTTAGCACAGTTTTATCGGGATCTGAATTACTACTATTGTGAGGGCCAGAGTATATTTTGTGAAGAAAAGGCTTGTTGAGATCTGATTCTGAAAATAAAACAGGGCCAGTCTCCTTGACTAGTATTAATTTTCCTGAATCCTAAATTCTTGGTTCAGTTTGTGGAATGCCCTCCAGAGTTTGTTCCATGGTATGTCATTTTGGAAAGGTAATAAATGAAAGGTCTTGCAGATATGCCTTGTGTAGTATGAGGACATTCTGACACTATGTGTGGTGATGGCCTTGATGTGACATCCAAACTCCTCTTTGGCAATGAAAGATTCATTAGTCTGGCTACGAAGAGTGCTACACAAATGATCTTTGGCTTCTAGCCTTCTTCGGGGTTTGCCCAACCTAAAGGGAGTAGCCCCACCCAATGCCATCCTTTCTTCCTGTCGTGGGCAGCATTCAATGCAGGAGATTATAAAAGCCTATTGTCCTCTCACCCCATCTCAGAATTTCCTAAGGGATCATCTCGGTTGCAGAATTCCCTAGTGGATTGGCTAAAGTTTCTGTTGAGACTGAATCCTAAATCGACTTTTACCTCTTACCAGACCTGCTTTTTCCTTTCCCCTACTCAGGTCTCCATCTTCAGAGCACTCCCTAATAGCCTTCTCCTTGCTAATCTTGGTCTCAGAGTCTGCTTACCAGGGAACACAAACTTGATAGTTTAATGCCAGGAGTGGTCTTGGACAGCAGGTGTTGGGATGTGATTTTGTAACTGGATCATATACCATTGTCTTGCTAACAATTGGAATATACCACTCAAAAGTTTCAGAATCCAGCCATGAACATACTGGCGTAAGCTAGGAGAGTAAGTACTGGACTGGAAGCTGAGGGTATCTGATCAAATGAGGAGGAATATAAATTTTCAGTTTGGGCTCATAATCCTAAGAGACAGCATTTAACACGTCATGAATACCCTCAGGAAATAGAATAAACTCTTTACCAGGTGGCCTCTAGTAGTCTGAGGCAGTTTTTAGACCCAACCCCAGTAAATGAAAAAGAGGTCCAGTCCCAGGTGGATAAATCTTCTTCAACAGCATAGCAAATACGTTGTTGTTGTTGTTGTGTGCCATCAAGTCAATTCTGACTCGTGGCACAATGGTTAAGCACTTGGGTGCTAACTGAGAGGTTGTCTGTTTGAGTTCACTAGCAGCTGTGCAGGGGAACCGACCTAGTGATCTCTACTTGTAAGAGTGTAGCCTAGGAAACCCTATGGGGAAGGGCTATTTTGAACCCACCATATGAGTATGAGACAGCAAATATACACAGTAATGATGCCTCAGTACTTCCCAAAGGGATCTACAGCCATTTGTTCAGGTAAATATACTCTGGGTAAAGGGAAATATACAAATATTTTGAAGACTGTTGGTTACAGAGTTTGAGTGGACATTAATATCTTGTAACTTGATGTGCCTTTGTCTCCCTGCTTAGAATGGGAGCATATAAGGCCAGGTAATAACCGGAGTCCTGGCCCAGTTCTGGCTTCTAGTGGATCCGTTAGATCCATGAATTTATCCTATGGCCGTTACCCTAGTCTCAAATACATAGTTGAAATAAACAAATTGATAATTGACACAACACACATTGTTTCCCTATGCTGAGAGGTAAGCGCTATCATTGTGGGAAAGGCTTTGAAACTAGTCCCCTACGACTGTCCTTTAGCTAACAAAATAAATAAAAACAGTATCACATCCTAAGGATTATAACCAAAACCAATGCTGTCCTTAAAGATCTACAAGGCAGTCTTGGTAGTTACCGTTATATTGCCATTTAATTCAGGGGTCTCGCCCCTACAAAAACCAGACAGATCCTGGAGAACAACAGCAGACTACTGTGAAATCTGGCAAACAGTTCTCCCAGTTGCAGCTACTGTGCCAGATGTAGTGTCTTTACTACGGTGGATTAATACAAACTCAGGAACATAATTTATCATTGACTTGGTGAATGCATTTTTTTTCCATATCCTTATCAGAAAAGAGGCTCAGAATCAGTTTGTGTTCATTTGAAGCAAAGTACAACATACTTCTACAGTCTTGCCTCAGGGCTATATCAACCTCTCTGGATTTTGTCATAATATAAAAATACCTGGCCTGGCTGGACATTCTGCAGAACATCACAGGAATGACATCATGCTAACTGGAACAGTGAGCACAAAGTGGGCAGTACACTGAAGTCCTTGGTAAGGCAATACACTCCAGAAAATGAGAGATAATACTTTAAAAGTTTCTAGGTGATATTATCATTTTAGATATTTGGTTGTTTGAAGCATGCTGGAACTTTCCTTCAAAGTGAAAGATAAGTTGCTGTTTATGGTACTTCCCACCCCTCCAAAAGGAACATGATGTATGGTACGCCTCTTTGAATTTTGGAGACAGTCATTCCACTCCTAGTAGTATTTCTCCAACAAACATAATGGATAACACTAAAGGCTGTCAGATATGAGATGAGTTCAGAGCGGAAAAGGACTTGGCAGCATTTTCAAATTTATGATCTGGCAGACCCTATGTTATTAGAAATGAAACTACAGGAAAACTCTATTTGGAATTTATGGGTGAACTCCGTTGGGGAATCATAATGTAGACCTCTGAGGTTCTGGAGCAAGGCCATGGCATCAGCAGTGTAAAACTACACATCTTTTCAAAAAATAGCTACAGGTGTGTTGTTGGTCCCTGGTAGCAGAGCACCTGGCCACGGGATATTAAATAATCTATCCCCAGAACTACTCTCATTAGTACTGTCAAAACTACTGAGTCAAAAAGCCAAGTGGATCTAACATTAAGATGGAAATGGTGCCAAGATAAAGCATAAGAAGGATCAGGAGGAAAAAAACAAGCACCACAAGGTGGTAGCCCAGAACCCCATATCATCTACCACTGTTGCACTTGTGCCTTCACTGGTTTAAGCCTATGAGATAATCCCTTATGATGAGGAAATGAAGAAGGAAAAAACCAAAGCTTGGCTCATGGGTGGATCAGGGAGGTGTGTGAATATACATTAAAAATGGATTGTCATTATATTACAGCCCACTCAGGGGTGGCCTTGAAAGTCAGTGATTACAGGAAATTAAAAAAAATTATTATGATTGAGTGAAAATGTACAATCCCATATAAATTTGCTTGCCTACCTATGTGCAGGTCCCTCTGCTTTCCCTGCCCAGTGACAGCACATTCCGTCTCTCTGTTCTATGCATGTCGTATCCTCCTAACAATCTCCTATTCCCTCCTCTTCACCCTCTCCCCGACCTCCAGTAAGAGGTCAGCAGGATGACATCCTATAGATGTATGGGAAATTTCTGAAGAAGAAAGAGATTTAGGTGGTGGGCCTCGTCATACACTTTATTTGGAAAGAAAAAGTGGCCTGAGGTTAGCAAATACACAGTATGCACAGGCTTCATGGAACTGGTGAATGGTTTGGTTTATTCTTCAGGACTCTGGCATGAGAAAATTTCAAGCTAGAGACAAATAGTCATACAGTGTAAAAATATTTATATATCTTGTTAATGTTATCCAGAGAGTATAACTCATAGAAGAGGCACTAAACTGTCAGATAGTCAAAATGACTTAATAATAGATCACCTAGTCCATATCACTGGCCGCTCCAATGCTGTCTAAATGGCCATATTAATGGAGCAGCCATGTTAGTACAGATAGAAGCTCTGGATGGGACTAACCACATGAGCTTTCAGGGCTGAATTAATTACTCCCAAAGACCAATTAATTACTCCCAAAGTCCCTAGAGGATAGTGGGATAACTTCCACCTAGGAAAGAAGAGTAGGTTTGTGTGAAGGTTTGATACACAGTGGCATCGGGCTGGTACGTTATGGGTTATGAGAAAGGAGAGAGCATAAGGTAAAATGAAGCAATAAAAATATTTAAAGGGCAAGGAAAAGTGATTCTAAACCAGAGATTCTGAGAAGGATCCATCAGATAGAAGAAAAGTAAAGCAATAGTTACCTTATAAGTCAAGGGAGGAGAGCTTCACAAAGGAAAACTTAAAAAGTTGTTAAATAAAATGAAGAATAGAAAATAGTCATTAGAAACTGACAAGGGGAAAAAATAGCCAAAGCCAAGCCAAGTGCCATCGAGTCAGATCCGACTCATGGCGACCTTAGGAGCCAGGGTAGAATTGACCCCCAGAGTATTCAAGGACAACATTAAAAAATCCATCATTGTAATTTGTCACATAAATAAAACAAAGGAAAAGAATCAGATGATCATCTCAACTGATGCAGAAGAGTAGTTCTGTGATACAGAAAGGGCATTTCATAATATGCAACACCATTTCCTGATACAAATTCTTGGTAAAATAGGATCAGAATGGAAATTTCTCAATATAAGTAAAGGTATAGAATGTAAAGCCAATACTCAACATTATTCTCAAGGAAGAGAGGTTGAGAGCATTCTCCTTAAGAAGAGTAACAAGACAAAGATGCCCCATATCACTGGTGTCATTCGATATTGCGCTGGAAAGCCTAGCTAGAGCAATCAGGAAGGTAAAAGAAGGGTCTCTCAGTTAGGGTGTCCTAACTGGAAAGGAAGAAATAAAACTATCTTTATTCACAAATGACCTGAATTTACACACAGAAAAATCCAGACACTCTACAAAAAGGTTACTGGAGCTAATAGAAGGATACAGGAAAGTGGCAGAGTGCAATATCTACACACAAAAATCAGTTGAGTTCCTCTGCACTCTAGAAAGGGAATCAAGAAGAAAAAGAAATGCCATTTCCAGTGTTCACTAAAAGAGATACAATACATAAGAATAAACCTAACCAGGGACATAAAAGTCTTATACAAGGTGTCATGGATTGAATTGTGTCCCCCCCAAAATATGTGTAGAAATTTGGCTGGATTGTTATTAGCAGTATCATGTGACTACCCTCCATTTTGCGGTTTTCCTGTGCTGTATGTTAAAGAGGATTCGGGTGGGGCTGTAAATATCTTCCTAAGTTTACGTCCCTACTCCATTGTAAAGGGAATTTCCCTGGAGTATGGCTTGCACCACCTTTTATCCTTTTGTCTTAGAAGAGACAGAAGGAAAGGGGAACAAGCAGAGAGTTGGGAAACTTATACCATCAATAAGGCAGCCCTGGGAGTAGAGCACGTCTTTCAGACCTCAACACAAGGACTTTCCTTCAGTATCAACAGAAGGAAAGCCTACCCCTGGAGCTGATGCCCTGTATTCGGATTTCTAGCCTACTGGACTAAGAACAAGTTTTTCTCTTTTTAAAGACATCCACTTGTGGTATTTCTGCTAGAGAAGCACTAGCTGACTAAAACAGAGTCAAAACTATAAAGCACTACAGCACTAAGAGAGACTGACATAAATGGAAAAACATTCCATGTCATTGATTGGAAGACTTAACATTGTGAAAATGCCAATACTATTGAAAGCAATCTATAGATATAAAGCAATCCCTATCCCCCAACATTCTTTAATGAAAAGGAAAAACTAATCTCCAACTTTATACGGAAAGGAAGGAATTCCTGAATAGTTAAAGAAATACTGAAGAACAAAATAGGAGACCTCACACTTTCTGAATTCAAAATCCATGATATTCAAAACAGCTGGGTACTGGTTCAATTAGCCACACATAAATGTATGGAATAGATTAAAACAGAAGTAAACTCATCCATCTACAGTCTTCTAATCTTCAACAAAGTGTCAAAGTTTTCAATGGGAGAAGAGTCTTTAACAAATGGTGCTGACAAAACTGGATATCCATATGCAGGAAAATGAATGAGGATCCATTTCTCAAACTGTGCACAAAAACTAACTCAAAATGGATCAAAGACTTAAATGTTAAACTAAAAATCTAAAGTTCCTGGAAGATAACAAATAGTCAAATGTAGAAGACCTAATTTTTGACATAAATAGCCTATCAAAAAAAGTTAAGAAATTTACAACTGACGTAAGATAAACTAGATAACTGGAACCTCCTAAAAATGAATAACTTATGCTCACCAAAGACTTTACCAGGAATCCGACTAGACGGCACTTGGCTTTTGGCTACAGACTTGGAGAAAATCTTTGGCAAGAGCGTGTATGACAAAGACATAATTTCTAAAATGCACAGAAAACTTCAATAACTCAACAACTAAAAGACAAATAATCCAATCAAAAATGGTCACAGGACATGAACAGATGCTTTCACAGAAGATACTCAGGCAGCCAACAGTACGTGAGAAGATGCTCACAATTATTTACCACTAGAGAGACCGAAATCAAAACTACAATGAGATATTGTCTTAGACCAGGTTCTCTAGAGAAGCAAAACCAATAAAGAGTGTAAATATATATACGTTATTGCTGTTGTGGGGTGCCATCCAGTTGATTCTGACTCAAGTGACCCTAATATACAACAGAACAAAACACTTGTCAGTCCTCTGCCATCCTCACAATTGTTGTCATGACTGAGCCTGTGGCTACATTTATTGTCAGTACAACTCATTAAGGGTCTTCTTTTCACTGTCTCTCTAATCTACCAAGCATGATATATTTCTCCAGTGACTGGCAGCTCCTGATAGCACGTTCAAACTCTGTGAGACAAAGTCTCGTCATCTTTGTTTCTAAGGAGCATTCTGGTTGTTCTTCCCAGACACGTGTATTTGTTAGTGCTTTTAACAGTCCGTGGTATATGCAATAGTCTTCACCAACACCCTAATTCTAAACCATCAATTATTCAATTCATTGTCCAGCTTTTGCATCTATACAAGGCGATTGAAAATACCACGACTTGAGTGAGGCCCCTCCTTAGCCAAGTGCCGTCGAGTCAGTCCCCCTTAAAGTGACATCTTTGCTTTTTAACACTTCAAAGAGAACTTTTGCAGTAGATTAGCCCCATGCAATGTGTCTTTTGATTTCTTAATTGCTGCTTCTGTGGCCATTCACTGTGGATCCAAATAAAATGAACTCTTTAATAGTTTCAGTATTTTCCCCTTTTATAATATTGCTTATTGTTATAGTTGTGAGGATATTTGTTTTCTTTACGTTAAAGGGTAATCCGTACTGAAGGCAGTATTCTTTGATCTTTGTATCAGTAACTGCTTCAAGTACTCTTCACTTCTAGGAAGCAAGGATATGCTATCTGCATAACACAAGTTGTTAATGAGTCTTCTTCCAGTCCTGATTCCCTGTTATTCTTCATATTGTTGAGCCTCTCAGATTTTTGCTCAGCATGCAAGCTGAATATCTATGGCAAGAAGGTACAACTTTGATGCACATCCTACCTAACTTTAAATAACTATCTTTTGGACTATGTATAAGTGCCTCACAAGCAAAACTAAGTGTTCTGAAATGCGCATTCCTCACAATGTTATCCATAATCTGTTATGATCCATACAGTTAAATGTCTCTGCACAGTCAATAAAACACAGGTAAATATGATGTTTTCTGCTTTCAGCCAGAAACCATCCAACATCAGCTATGATGTCCTTCATTCCAAATCCTTTTCTGAATCAGCTTGAATTTCTGGTAGTTCCTTGAATGATCTGCAGCAAAATTTTTCTGGTGGGTGATATTAAAATTGTTCAATAGTTTCCACATTCTGCTTTATCACTTTCTTTGGAATAGGCATAAATATTAATCTCTTCTGTTAGGTTGGCAAGTCAACTGTTCTCCAGATTTCTTGACATAGGCATGTGATTACTTTCAGGGCTGTATACGTTTGTTAAAACATCTCATTTGGTGTTCTGTCAATTTCTGAAGCCTTGTTTCTCACCAATGTCTTCAGTATAACTTGGAATTTTTCTTTCTGTAACATCAATTCTGACACACTCTTCCTTGCTGAAAGTGAAGAGGACATGAAGCATGAAGATCACAGTCTTCATTATGGATTACACCTCACCTTAAAGAAAATTGTTCTCACAACTGGACTAATAAGCAACATCATGACAAGTGGAGAAAAGTTTGAAGTTGTGATAATTTTAATTTTACTTGGATCCCAGTGAGCACACAGTGGGGCTCCTGTTCACAGGCAGAGAAGATAGATGAATCCCATGATTGGTACACAAGATAGCAGGCAACCTGCTAGCTCCAGTCCCAAGAACTGGAGGTCAGATGAACAAGAGCCAGCTGCAGGATCCAGAGCCAGCGAAAGACCATGAGACTTGCTAGAAAGTCCACACACGTTGATTGGGTGCAGGCCACACCCCCAAGGAAACTCCCTTTCACTGACTGGCTATTCACATCAGATGTGTCATGGAAGTGATCACATTATGTAATTCTCATCATAGAAGTGATCATACTATCATACAACTACCAAACTATATCATAACTGAGAAACTACTGAAAATCTTGGCCCAGCGAAGTTGACACATAACCTTAAGGGCCACAGATATCATCTTGCTCCTGCAACAACATTGCTGATCACAAAAACAGAAAACAAAAAATGTTGGTGAATGTGTGGGGGCTTGGAATTTTCACACAACAGAACACATGAAATTGTAAAGAATAATGAGGAGTACGTGAAATATAACATGGATGAATCTGGACTGAAAGAAGTCAATCACAAAGACAAATACTGTGTGGTCCCACTGTTATGAAAAATCAAGAACAATATATCACAAAGAGCCAAGTTTTTTGGTGGTTAACAGGGGTTTAAGGAAAAGGGAGGGGGAATCATTTTCTAGACAGCAGATATTTGTTACATTTAGTGATGGAAAAGGCAGTCTCAAATAGGGAAGATGTCAGCATATCTTGACCAAAGCAAATAGAGACACTAAGAAGGGCATGAGAAAAAGTGACAATTTTAGTAAAGGCTATAACATTTACAATTTTTCAACAACAGTAAAAAGAAGCAAAAACTATATGTGTGATAACATAGATATGTATGTATAACATATATAGGAACCCATATACAAGTAAATACATGAACATGTATAGCTGTAGCTCTTGTTATTATTGTTGTTAGGTGCTGTCAGATCAGTTCAGATTCATTCCTTACACAAAACAGAATGAAACACTACCTGGTTATGCACCATGCCCACAATTGCTGTTATGCTTAAACCCATTGCTGCAGCCATGGTGTCAGTTCATCTTGATGAGAGTGTTCTTCTTCACTGACCCTGCAGTTTCACCAAGCATGTCCTTCTTCAGGAATTCATCCCTTCTGATAACATGTCTGAACTATGGAAGATGAAGTCTTTCCATCCGCGCTTCTAAGGAGCACTCCAGCTGTACTTCTGTCAGGACAGATCTGTTCATTCTTTTGGCAGTCCATGGTATAGACAACACTCTTCTCTAACACACAGTTCAAAGATGTCAGTTCTTCTGTTTTCCTTATTCATTATCCAGCTTTCTCATGCATATGATGTGATTTAAAAATACCATGGCTTAGGGCAGGTGCACCTTAGTCTTCAAGGAGATGTTTTTCCTTTTTAATAGTTTGAAGAGGCATTTTGCAGCAGATTTTCCCAATGCAATGCATCTTTTGATTTCTTGACTGCTGCTTTCATAGGCATTGATTGTGAAGCCAATAAAGTGAAATCCCCAGCGATTTCAATCTTTTCTCCGTTTATCATGGTGATGCTTGCTGGTCCAGTTGCAAGGTTTCATTTTCTTGATGTTGAAGTGTGATCTATGCTGGAGGCAGTGGTCTTTGATCTTCATCTGTAGGTATTTCAACTCCTCTTTACTTTCAGAAGTGAGATTCTGTCATCTGCATAACACAGGTTGTTAATGAATCTTCCTCCAATCCTGATGCCCAGTTCTTCATATACTCCAGCTTCTTGGATTATTTGCTTGGCATACAGATTGAAAAGGTGTGGTAAAAGAATACAACCCTGATGCATACTTCTTCTGACTTTAAACTATGCAGCTCCCCTTGTTCTGCTGGAACTACTGCCTCTTGATCCATGTACAGATTCCTCATGAGCACAATTAAGTGATCTGGATTGCATTTCCCTGCAATTTTATTCATAATTAATTATGATCCACATAGTCGAATGCATTTGCATAGTCAATAAAACATAGGTAAGCATTTTTCTGACATTCTCTGTCTGACATCAGTAATAATTTCTCTGGCTCCACATTCTCTTCTGAATTGGCCTCAATTTCTGGCAGTTCCCTGTCAATATACTACTGCACCACTTTTGAATGATTTTGAACAAAATTTTTCTTGAGTATGAAATTAATGATATTGTTCAATAATGTCTGCATTTGGTTGGGTCACCTTTCGTGGGAATAGGCATAAATAAGGATGTGTTTCAGTTGGTCGGCCAGATAGCTGTACTCCACATTTCTCAGCATAGATGAGTCAGCACCTCCAGTACTGCGTCCGTCTGTTGAAACACATCAGTTGATAGTCCATCAATACCTGAAGGCTTGTTTTCGCCAAAGCCTTCAATGCAGTTTCACCTTCTTCCTTCAGAACCACTGATTCTAATCATATGCTGCCTCTTGAAATGGTTGAACATTCACTAATTCTTTTTGGTGTAATTACTCTGTGTATTCCTGCCATCTTTTTTTGATGCTTCCTGTGTCATCTCATGTTTTCCATGTAGAATCCTTCACAATTGCATCTTGAGGCTTAATTTGTTTCTTCAGTTCTTTCGGCTTAAGTATTGTAGAGTGATTTCTTCCTTTTTGGTTTTTCTATCTGCAGCTGTTTGCACATGCCATTATGTGAGCACTGACGATTAAGTTCGTGAACTCATCCTAGAAAACGCGCTACATACATCACTGCTGAATATCACTACAGTCACCTTCATATACTTCCCTTAGAAAGCTATACACCAACACCAGTGCCTAGTCTACCCTTCAAAGCAATTTTGGACCTCTTTTTCTGGAATAGCCATCAGAACTGTTGTTGCATTACTCTTGATGTCCTGAATGTCATGAAAATATCTTCCTTTAAATATTTCCTTTATCTTCAGGTAAAGAAAAAAGTCACTGGGGGCCAGATCAGGTGAGTAAGTATAGTGTTCCTGTACAGTTGTTTACTATCTAAAAACTGCCACACAGACGACTATATGTACAATTAAGTCTGTGAACTTGCTACTGTGCCACCATGCACAATGGCCATTCCAGAAAGAGTTCCAAAACTGCTTTGAAGGGTGGACTTGTCACTGGCACTGATGCATAGCTCCCCAAGCAGAGTACTTTGAAGGTGATCACAGTGATATTCAGCAGTGAGATATGTAGCACTTAGAACAATTAACTTTGTGGATTTAATAGTTGGGCCTCGTATTACTTTGTCTTCTCAAGCCTCCCATTGAAATCTTCTGCTCAGTTCTTTTACTTCCTTTTGTTCTTCGTCTTCCTTTTGTTTTAGCTACTTGATATTCAAGAACAAGTGTCAGAGTCTCTTCTGCATCCAATTTGGCCTTTCCTTTCTTTCTTGTCTTTTTAATAATCTCTTGCTCTCTTCATGTCTTTCCACAACTCGTCTGGTCTTCAGTCTTTAGTGTTCAATGCATCAAATTTACTTTTGAGATGGTCTTTAAACTGAGGTGGGATATACTCAAGGTCGTACTTTGGCTCTTGTGGACTTGTTTTTATTTACTTCAGTTTCAGTTTGACCTTGGCATACAAGCAGTTAATGGTCTGTGCTGCAATCAGCACTTAGCCTTGTTTTGACTGATGAATGATATTGAGCTTTTCCACTATCTCCTTCTACATACTCAGTCGATTTGATTTCTGTGTATTCCATCTGGTGAATCCATGTGTATAGTCACCATTTAGGTTGGTGAAAAAAGGTATTTGCACTGGCCTTGTAAGACTCTGTCTTGCCATCTCTGGCATCAGTTCCGTTGCCGAGGCTATATTTTCCAGTTACCGATTCTTCTTCACTGTTTCCAACTTTTGCATTCCAATTAAACTACTAATTATCAATGCACTGGTTGCATGTTTGATCACTTTTGAACTGTACACAAAAAAACAAAAAATTAAACCCACCACTGTCAAGTCAATTCCAATTCATAGGGAACAGAGTTGAACTGCCCCATAGAGTTTCCAAGGAATACGTGGTGGATTTGAACTGCTGAGCTTTTGGTTAGCAGCTGTAGCACTTAACCACCGTGCCACCAGGTTTCCTAAGACTGCGTAAACTGATAAAGATTTACAATTGCTTCATCCTTGGCCTTAATGGTTGTTGCATAAATTTGAGTAATAGTCGTATTAACTGGCCTTCCTTGTAGGTTCATGAGTGTTACCCTATCACTAACAGCATTGTGCTTCAGGATAGATTTTGAAGTGTTGTTTTTGATGGTGAATGAATGCAGCACCATTCCTCTTCAAGTTTTCATTCCCAGAATTGTAGGCCATGTGATTGCTCATTTCAAAATGGCCAATGCTAGTTCATTTCAGCTCACTAATGGCTAGGATATTGATATTTACGCATATCATTTTATTTTTGGTGATTTCCAATTTTCTTAAATTCATACTCTGTAAATTTCATGTTCTGATTATTGACGGATGTATGTAACCACACTCATTTTGAGTCATGCCACATCAGCAAATGAAGGCACTGAAAGTTTGACTCAGTCTGCATCATTAAGGTCGATGCTACTTGGAGGAAGCAGCTCTTTTCCAGTTGTCTTATAAATGCCTTTTGACCCAAGGGCTCACCTGAGACACTATATCATACAGTGTTCCACTATTATTCATAAGGTTTTCACTGGCTAATTCTTTTCAGAAGTAGAGTGCCAGGTTCTTATTCCTAGTCTCTCTTAATCTGGAAGCTCAGCTGAAACCTATCCACCATGGGTAACCCTGTTGGTATTTGAATACTGGTGATGGAGCTCCTAACATCCAGCACAAGGCAAACCCCCAAAGTATGACAAACTGACAGATAAGTGGGGGAGGTGTTTCTGTAGGCCTGCATGTGTATATATATCCATATACATACACACACACATTTGTGTGTGCTGCTTATTCTTTCACATGTATAACAAACCACGTAACTAGCACAATTATGGAGTCTTACAAGAGAGATCCAAACAATTCAACAAATTGGTTGACTGAGTCAAAAGGCTCAGGACTATATCTTGTAGGAGAATTTAGGCAACTGGCATAGCATAGTTCACAAAGATAATATTCTACATGCTAGTTTGTTGAGTAGTATCTGGAGTCTTAAAAGCTTGTGAGCAGACATATAAGATATGACTACCAGTCTCTGCCTTGTATGCAACAAAAGAGAATGAAGACAATTAAAGACTCAAAGAAAAAGCTAGTCCATGGGACTAATAACCCACATGAACTGAAGTCTCTTCTAACCCGAGAACCAGAGCTAGATAATGCTTGGCTACCACCAACAATTGTTTTGAAGAGGGTCACAGTTAAATGTTCTGGGTAGAATGGGAGAAAAGTAGAACAAAACTCAAATTCCTAAAAAAGGCCAGACTACTGGACTGACAGATACTTAGATAAACACAAAACTGTTACATATGATATTCTTTGATTTTAGAAAGGAAGTTTTTCTGCAGGTCAGTTTTTGGCCAATAATAGACTGGCTTATGAAATAAACTGTATCATCCATCTAGAGATAGAAAACCAAAAGAAAAAATGTGCTTACCATTTCCAAAGTTGAAACAACTGAAATAAAAATTCATGACTCGAGTTGCAGTACTGAAGGATTTTACAGGAAAAATACTAAATGGTATAGGAAGTATCAAAAGAAAATGGAAGAAATACACAGAGTCACTATACCCAAAAGAAATGGTCAGTGTTCTACCATTTCAAAAAGATAGCATATGATCAAGAATCCACGGTACCGAAAGGAGAAGTCCAAGCTGTACTGAAGGCAATGGGGAAAAATAAGACTCCAGAAGTGGATAGAGTATAAACTGAGATATTTTAACAAACAAATGCAGCACTGGGAGTGGTCACTGGTGTATACCAAGAAATCTGAAAGACAGCTATCTGGACAATTCACTGGAAAAAAATCCACAGTTGTGTGTATTCCAAAGGAAAGTGATCCAACCAAATGATGAAAAGTTAGAAAAAAATCATTAATATCATAAGCAAGTAAAATTTTGCTGAATATCATTCAAAAGTGACTGCAGCAGTATATCAAAAGAGAATCACAATAAATTCCAGCTGGATTCAGAAGAGGAGCTAGAACCAGGGATATTGCTGATGTCAGATGGCTGTTAGCTGAAAGCAGAGAATACAAAAAAGATGTTTACCTGTGTTTTATTGACTATACCAAAGCATTCAACTGTGTGAATCATAACAAATGAAGGATATCATTGCAAAGAATGGAAATTTCAGAACATTTATTTGTGCTTTGAAACCTGTGCAGAGATCAAGAGGCAGTTGTTCAAATAGAACAAGGAGATACTCTGTGGTTTAAAGTTAGGAAAGATTTGTGTCAGGGTTGTTCCTTTCATCATACTTATTCAATCTGGATGCTAAACAACCAATCCAAGAAGCTACACTATTTGAAGAAGAACAGGGCATCAGGATTGGAAGAAGATGCATTAACTACCTGCATTATAGAGATGAGACAACCTTGGCTTGCTGAAAGCAAAAAGAACATGAAATACTTACTGATGAAGATCAATGACCGCAGCCTTCAGTATGGATTATACCTCAATGTAAAGAAAACAAAAATCATCACACCTGGACCAATAAGCCACATCATGATAAATGGAGAAAGCACTGAGGTTGTCAAGGATTTTATTTTACTTTGATCCACAATCAATGCCCAGGAAAGCACGAGTCCAGAAATTAAAAGACATTGCAATGCAAAAATCTGCTGCAAAAGAGCTCTTTAAAGTGTTGCAAAGTAAAGATGTCACCTTGAATACTAAGGTATGGTATTTTCCATCGCCTCATATGTATGTGAAAACTGGACAGTAAATAAGGAAAACTGAAGAAGAATTGATGCCGTTGAATTACAGAGTTGGAGAAGAACACTGAATGCACTAAGGACTGCCAAAACAATGAACAAATCTGTCCTGAAAGAAATACAGCTAGAG
The DNA here is from genome assembly GCA_028571685.1 of Heterohyrax brucei. Classification (NCBI taxonomy): domain Eukaryota; kingdom Metazoa; phylum Chordata; class Mammalia; order Hyracoidea; family Procaviidae; genus Heterohyrax; species Heterohyrax brucei. Next base: position 55,122,491 of record CM053141.1, on the reverse strand, counting down.
TGTTCCTTTGAAGAATGTCCAAGCTATGTGTCACAAATTTTCAGTGTAATCAGTAGGGACTAGTACCTGAAGAAGGGTATCATGCTTGACAAAGTAGATGGTGAGCAGAAAAGAGGAGGAGCCCCAATGGGATAGATGGACACAAGGGCTGCAAAAATAGTTTTAAGCATAATGATTTTGAGGCTGACACAGGACTGGGCAGTGTTTCATTTTGTTGTACATAGGCCACTATGAATTGAAATGAACTCAGTGGCCCCTAACAATAACAACAACCTATCAGCCATGAACAATTTATTCCCTTAATCAATTAACTATATGAGACCAAACGGTTAACATTTACCCAGAAACAATGATGAAAAGGCAAGGAGGGGAATGGATAATAAACCAATGGAAGCAGAACAAACAGAAGGGAAATAATTAGAATGCTAGCATGTTATAAAAATTGTCACCAGTGACACAGAAAAATTTGTGTAAAAATTGTTATGAGGTAACCTAATTTGCTGCATATGGATTACATCTCTACATCAAGAAAACAGAAATACTCACAACTGGACCAGTAAGTAACACTACAATAAATGGAGAAAAGACTGAGGTTGTCAAGCCTTTCACTTCACCTGTTTTCACAATCAGTGCCTATGAAAGCAGCAGTCAAGAGATAAAAGACACATTGTATTGGAAAAATCTGCTGCAAAAGACGTCTTTAAAACTTTGAAACCCAAAGATGTCTCCTTTCAGACTAAGACGCACCTTATCCAAGTTATGGTATTTTCGGACATACCATATGTATGTGAAAGCTGGACAGTACATAAGGAAGACAGAAATATTGATGCCTTCAAGTTATAGTGTTGAAGAAGAATATTGAGCATACCATGGACTGCCAAAAGAACAACTAGATCTGTCCTGGAAGATGTACAGAGTGCACCTGGGCATCTGGAAACAAGGATGGTGACACTGGAGAAGGGGTACGGGGTCCCCATGTCTATCTTTTCACTTCTGTCTTTTATATCTCAAAAGAAATTGACTAAGAACATCACTCCTGGTAATGTAGAGGGTCAGCAAAAAAGATGAAGACCCTCAACAAGATGGATTGATACAATGGCTGCAGCAACAATCTTCAGCACAAAAACAATAGGCATGGCGCAGGACCAGGCAGTATTTTGTTCTGTTGTACATAGGATCAAAATGAGTTGAAACTGACTTAATGGCACTGAACAACAACAACAACAATGTGCAGCATAAGCTTTCTTCTGAAACACAGTAAAATAGTATTAAAAAAATAATGAAAAGAAAATCTCTACTGGTTTTAGCAACAAAGAGGATGTTAATAATTTTGACTAGGGTAATTTCAAAGCAAATTGCAGAACCCCCAAGTCAAACCAAACCCATGCCATTAAGTAGGGTCCTACTCATAGCGACACTAGAAGTCAGGGTAGAACTGCCCCACAGCAGATTTGAACTGATGACCTTTTGGTTAGTAGATGTAGCTCTTAATTCACTAGGCCACCAGGGTTTCCAAAATCAGAATAGGGGAGCAGAAATGTGATTGAGAACAGAAGAAGGGAACATGAATAGTATAAATCTGATTTTAAAGCAACTATCTTGTTCAGGAAAGAACAGGTAAGGTGGTATATAAAGAGGAAAGTAATTAAGATTTGAAAAAATGGCAGGCAACTCTGTGCACAAATAAACATCAAACAATATCAAGTCTACACATCTGCTCTGGTAACAACTAAATTTGTGCTTTTCCTCTAGTGGTGCTTAGCTTCCAGGAGCCAGGAGTCCAGGACACACATAGTTGGATAGACCCAAGAAGTCATATAAGGATACAGGTTTTCAGATTGGGCATAGTGGAAAAAATGGGGCCAGAATTTTGAGGGTCGCAACAAGTGGGATTATAGTGTTATTCATCACGGTGGAAAGAATGAAAAAGGAAAACCACGAGGGGGTGATTGTCCGGGTCTTGATGTTCTAGACAATAGGGAGTGAAAGAGCTGAAGGAATGAGAGGTTATAGACAGAGGCTGATACAGTGTAGTTTAAGATTTCTTAGGTCATTCAGTTTCAGCTAACGGTAATGCCTATGTGAAGGCAATAGTACGTACTAGAGTAATTTATGGGTTACTAGTCTGAGCAGTCAGTGACTGCTGACTGCAAGGCAGCACACTAAAAAACTGTTAGAATTAAGGAACTCAACAAATATTGAATGTGTCTTCAGCATACATGTTGATGACTATGTTGATAATAATAATAACAGACTGATGACAGAAATTAAGCCAAGAGCATCTGGAAAGCTAAGGCACAATGGGTGTCGTAAGGTGGGCTCTCTAGAGAGGCAAAACCAGTGAATTGCAATAGATAGGTAGGTAGGTAGAGGGAGAGAGAGATTTATATCAAGAAAAAAGCTCAAGTGGTTGTAAAGGTTGAAACATCGCAAGTCCATGTGTCGGGGTAGAGGCCTCTCTTGAGGCACAGAAACACAGCGTCTGATTAATCCAGTGCCAACAGGAACTTCTTTATAAATAGAATTTTGTATGCATGTTGCATACATGCATACATAGCATTTTGTTACTAACAGGGCAAGTTATAGGCCAGTCACTTTCACTACTCTTCTATCTAGCCTGAATAAAACAAAGAGGGGCAGACTGAGAATGTTTTTTATTGGCATAATAAAAAATTGCTACAGAAGCAATAGAAATCCATAACATTATTGAAGCCTTGGTGGTGTCATGGTTAAGTGCTATGCCTGCTAACCGGAAGGTCAACAATTTAAATCTGCCAAGTGCTCCTTGGAAACTCTATGAGGCAATTCTACTCTGTCACTATGAGTTGGAGTCAACTCAATGACAGAGAGTTTGAGTGAAAGTAGTTATAGCCATTATCTTAAGAGGAATTGGCAAGGGATGAGTGAAGAGCTCTTGTAGATTGAGGCTTCCAGTTCTACAACAGGAATGAACCTCTTAGGGACTACACATTAGAACCATGTTTGATTCAGTGCCTTTTATGGAGGTATACCGTGCTTAGAGAATGTTGGGCTCCCTCCTGTGTATGACGGTTGATAAAAGTACATCAGGATTTTGTGATGAAAGGAGAGTCCATCTGTCCTGAGTGAATTATGTCCCCTGAAATATCTGTCAACTTGGCCAGGCCATGATTCCCAGCACTGTGTGATTTTCCAAGATTTTGTCACCTGATATGATTTTCCTATGTGTTGTAAATCCTACCTCTGTGATGTTAAAGAGGCAGAATTAACAGCAGTTATGTTAATGATGTAAGAAGTAGCCTACAAGTTTCGGTTGTATTTTAAGTCAATTTCTTTTGAGATATAAAAGAGAGAAGTGAAAAGATAGATGTGGGGACCCTATACCACCAAGAAACTAGGGCCAAGAGAAGAATATATCCTTTGTATCCTTTAGACCCAGGGTCCTTGCTGTGAGAAGCTCCTAGAACCAGGGAAAATTGATGACAAGAAACTTCCCTTGGAGCTTGCACCCTGAATTTGGATCTCTAGCCTGTGAGACAATAAATTTCTCTTTGTTAAAGCCATTCATCTGTGATATTTCCATTACAGTAGCACCAGATAACTAAGACACCATCTATTAGCCTAACATACACTACTCTCAACTTTTTACCTAATCAGATTCCCCCCAAACTAATCAGTGGTCATTTATTAGCTTACATAGATGGATACTACTTGGCAAATTATGAAAGTTTGTTGTATGTTTCAGAAAGTCAATAACCCAACATCTGATTCTTTTTAACAGAAAGTTTCTTCTCTTCAATGTTTCATTACTTGTGATGCAGATTATAATCAGTTGTTATTTCCATTGAATAACCCAACTTTTCTAGTTTTTGGTTCCACATAACTGGAGCTCAGTGGACTTAATTACATTCAAAGATGACTTAAGTAGCTAAATTTTGCCTTTGCTTAGAACTATGAGTTTAACTGTGTGCCTTCCTATATATTCATTGCCTAATCAATCAGTGAGCTGGCTGCATATTGTACCGTAGAAGACCTTGTGTGTTCACATGAAAAATAATGGAACTGAATCCAGAAAAATACCGAATGAATCTCAAATCATTAATTTTGGGGTTATGCCTTTACTTTGGCAGCATTCGGACAAATAAACAAGCATGACTGAAATTAATTTATTGCATTCAAGAGACATCTGTAATTCTGCAGTTACTCGGTGAGAAAGAATTAAACAATTTCAGCTTTGACCATTTTCCTTCTTATTCCAGCTAAACAAATCTCGCCTTCCTAAATTACTCAGATTCTCTCTTCCAGTTGATAGGAAAACAAAGGGCCTCATAAAAGAGCCTTTGTATTTATAAATTTTAATACATGTAAAAACACCAGGATGACATTAAGGAGTCATGAAAGGCTAGTTTAGAGACAAATTAAAGACTAACAGCTCCTGCTTCAAGTGAACTGTGGGCATCTATGCCAAAAGATTGCAGCTCATGCTAAATCACAGACTGGGGACATTTCCTTACAATTCTGAAACCTGCTGTCTAGGGTACACATCAGCTCTGGATCCTGAGGATTTCAATTCAACTGGACTTTATTTTGGCCACCCCCTCTCCCCATTTTAGTTTCCTTTCCTTTAAAAAAAAAAAAAGAGGAAAATCATGACTGAAGAAATGCTACAGATGGGAACTTTAAAATTGTCAGAGTACCTCTGCCTCAAGAGCCCTCTCAGTCAAAGGTGCAACAGTGGCTGAAGATGACTGAACTTCTTCTGGCCCCCCAAAAGCATTGGGAAGCCAAAGGGGACTGAAATAAGTAAGAACAAAGGACAGTTCTGCTCCAGTAATTGACTAACTTAGTGTTCATTGGTATGTACTGTATACTTAGAATGAAGAGTCCTAAGATTTCTAACAAGGTCAACAAACACTTTAATCTCAACTAATCAAATGGGAAAATGTTCATGGTTACCAATAAGTGCCAGTGGAAAGCTTATGCGGAAAAGGGAAAGAGTGAGAAAGAAAGAAGATAAAGTTAGCTGGTAGGAGAACGAAAGAGTAGAATAAGGAAGGCATTCAGTGAGGATGATGGTAAGACGATGAAGAGCAAGTAGCTCAGGGGACTCAGAGGAGCCTGGGAGCTGTAGGCCTGGGGTGGGGCTTTTGTGCTGGGGTACTACTGCCACGTACTTATGCTGGTGGGAGAAAGGAGCACTGTGAAAACAGAAAGATGCTTCAAGCATTTTTTTCTTTCTAAACAAGAATGTTTTTTCTACTTGGTGATCTTGTGACAGAAAACTTATATGAGGCACAATTCTGGGTAGTTGAGATGTATTAATGAACAAAATAGACAAAAATGTCTTTGTCAAGGAGAACAAAACATGCAGAGATGTTTCTCCTAAAGAGCTTAGATTTTTGTAGCGGAGAAGACAATGAACATAATGATTAAATAAATTATACGGTATGTTAGAAGGCAGTAAGTATAAAACAGAAAAATTGAAAAAATAGATCATGACAAAGGAGACTGAGAATGCTGGAGGTCAGAATCAGTTGTATTATTAAACAAGGGAGTCCTCTTCAAGATGCGAGATTCAAGAACTGGCACACTGTGATTTGGGACATATTCTGTTTGTTGCAGCAAGATTTACCCCAATTGAAGAAATGGAGGGATACGTTCCATATCTGTATAGAAGAATCAATAAAGTTGCATTGCAAAGGGGCTTGGATATAGCAAGAGGGGATAACCGCATGCATTTTTGCAAATAGTCTACCACACAGGCTATTGTAAATATGTAGGTGAGGTTTGATGGTGGCTTAAACCGTGATAGCAGTGATGCGTATCAGTCCAATTCTGAATCTATTTTCAAGGTGGAGGCAACAAGTCTTCATAGATAGAGTATGAAGGAAACGGAAGGGTTGGGGACAGTTGTGAGGTTTTTCTCTAGAGTGACCTGAATGACGGAGCTGCCCTGTGTACCAACAGAGGAGATTCTGGGTGGGACACGTTACTGGGAGAAGATCAAGAATCCATTTTTGGACTTATGATTTTAAAGATTTGCTACCAAGGAGAAATGTGAGGTAAGCGATTGGATATCAAGACCAGTGTTTGAGAAAGAGCTTTTGGCTGAGATCCTTATCCCAGAGCTGGTATTTAAAACCCAGGGAGTGAACAGTGTCATTTCTGGAATGACTTACAACAAAAGGAGAGGACTGAAGTTTAAGGTCTGGAGCTCTCCAATATCAGAAGTTAAAGAAGAAGAGAAGGAATGAGTCATGAAAGGCTGACAAGGAGCAGCCAGGGAGATGGGGAAAAAATAAATGGAGTAAAGGGTTTTAAGAGCCAAAAGAAGACAGTGAGTTGAGAAAGAGAAGATTAAGCATTCCAAATGCTTCTGATGGGTCACCTGAGATCATTGCCCACAAGCACCTTTGAGATCCATGAAAAAACAAACAAACAACAGCGATAACAAAGGTTTGGGAACTTTATTCATTGAAAATGTATTGACACCTTGGCTGTCATCAGAGTATGGGTAGTAGTGACAGGAGTAGTAACAATAACAAAGCAGTAGTGGTATCAGTAGTTACAGGATTCACCAGGCACTGTTCCACGTACCTTACGTGGATTATCTCATTAAATCCTTACCGTGGTGAGTCAGTGTCAAAGGGCCATGGGCTTCATGCTCCCGAATTAGGCATGCCCCTTGGTCACGATGATCCTCCTCTAAGTTCTCATAATGTGCATACCAGTCTTTGTAGGTGGAGCCCTCGTGGTATGGCAGGTAAGAGCCACAGCTGCTAACCAAAAACTCGCTGTTTGAATCCATCAGCCCTTCCTTGGAAACTCTGTGGGGACAGTTCTACTTTGTCCTAGAGTCACCAAAATATTCCAATACCTTGCTCCCAACCACTCTCTACACTGACTCTTAAGAGGTAAGAGCCATGGCCTCCTCAGCGGTGTGGTTGTGTGAGTGTATTTCAGATATCAGATTCCTTCATAAATTTATGGAAGATATGATTCTGAACTACCCTCCCAGGACTTCTTCTATTTATTTATTTACCCAGTCTCAATCTAAAACAAAACTGAAGCAGTTTATACTAAGTATACACTATAACTAGTTAAAAAACAAGTGATCAAACAGAGGAGACACTCCGCTTCTGTCACATTGCATTCTAGTAACCGTCATATTCATGGTGGAAAAATGATAACTTTTTTTGCCTCAAAATTTGTTTGTCAACCAGACTCAGGTGGTAATTTGTGAGTAACTTTAATAGGTTCTTTCATGGCTGTACATGTTTTTAACAGAATGAATGACAAACTTTCTGTATCACTGAAGAATAAGCAGCATGTCTAACTTTTTGCACTGTCTGTAATCAGTGTCATTTATAATTATAATATGTTTACAATGTATTTTAAGCATATTGCAACTGTAAATAGCACAAAGAGTGAATAAAATTTGTTCCAATGCAAATATTTGTCCTTGTACTTATTTCATTTTCCTCCAAGAATAGATACTAACACATTTCCTGGTCTTTCTATGGAAACCCTGGTATCATAGTGGTTAAGTACTATTGCAGCTAACCAAAAAGGTCAGCAGTTTAACTATACCAGGCACTCCTTGGAAACTCTATGAGGTAGTTCTACTTGGTCCTATAAGGTTGTTGTGAGTTGGAATTGACTCTGTGGCAGTGGGTTTGGTTTTAGGGTAAAATAAATCAACACAGTGCAAAAACATGCTTTCAGCCATAAATTATTTTAGTTATAATGGACATTTAAATTCACTTTTGGAAGTGATAAATCAGAGATGATGGTAGAATACCCAGGTGGAAAAGACTGCAGACAAGGAGGTAAACATCTATAGATTTGACTCCATATTACAACATCCCAAGCCAAGAAACCCCACTGCTATCAAGTTGATTTTGACTCATAGTGACACTATAGGACAGAATAGAACTGCCCCATAGAATTTCCAAGGAACTCCTGGCAGAGTTGAACTGTCAACTTTCTGGCCAGCAGTTGTATCACTTAACCACGATGTGCACATCTAGTGTGATTTAATTCCACTTGAAGGCAGGAGACAAAACTGTACAACATCTCATACTGCCATCATCGACTTCTCACTTGGGGTGATGATGTACATATATACGTTATTGTTCTGTTACTAGGTGCTGTCAACTCAGGTTTGACTCACAGTGACCCTGTAGGTCAGAGGAGAACTTCCCCATAGACTTTCCAGGGATCATCTGGTGGATTTGAACTGCTGACGTCTTGGTTCACAATCCTAGCACTTCACCACTATGCCACCAGGGTTACATATATATATATATATGTATGTATGTATATAATTATATGTGTACATTATATATGCATGTATAATGTATGTATATATAAAACCCCAAACTCAGCATTATAAAGCAAGACTTGCTGCTTTTGGAGGTAATGGTTTAATCAATATGAATTTATGTATTAGGGTCAAGCTGAGCCATATCTGGTCTTGGAGTTACAATTTACAAATTGTAAAACTTCCTGAAAGTGCCCCTGGAAATCCTGGGGGCATAGCAGTTAAGTACTACAGCTGCTAACCAAAAGGTCAGCAATTCAAATCCACCAGGTACTCCTTGGAAACTCTATGGTGCAATTCCACTTTGTCCTATAGAGTCACTTGAGAGTTGGAATTGAATTAGTGGCAGTGGTTTTGGTCACCCCTTGACTTCCTCCCTAGTAAAACGCAATATACTCCACAGAGCTTTTGTGAGAGTAAAATGAGACTGTGTTCACAAAGAGTTTAGCCTTGGCACATAGCTAGTGCTCAAAAAATAACAGCTATTATCATTGCTGCTGTTATTTCTCTTCTTCTTTAAACCAGCATCTCCTCTTGACTTTCCTTTGTCTCTTGGCAGCATGGCATACTTCTATCAATTATTCAGGCAAAAAATCTTGGCCTTGTCGTAGGCTCCTCTATCTACTCTGATTCCCGCTGCTAATCAAACTCCAAGCCAAGTCAATTCTTCCTGTGCAGTGACCTCTCTTTTGCTGTCCACAGCCCACAGTTGATCATGGCGTCATTACACATTAAAGGACTACTTGATTAGTGTCTTGATTGTTCTTTTTGTCTCCAGTCTCTTGGCAGACCAATTCATTCTCCACATGGACACCAGATCAATTGTATTAAAGCCTTACTTTGTGTTGCTTCTCTTTAAAAAAAACTCTTTAATGGCTGCCTATTGCCATAGAAATTTAAAAAAAAAAAAAAAAAAAAACTGCTTAGCTTGAATGGATTGCTTCACTAAGGTATGACAGTCGCTCCAAAAATTTTCTTCCTTGCCACTCCCACTGCAAAGTCTGGAAATCTAGGCCCTTCTTTCCCCTTTCTCTCTTTCAGCTACAGATGGTCTTGACTCATTTTTTTTTTCACACTGAGAAATAAAACTTCTTGGACATTCTGAGATACTTTGCTTTTCTGATAAAAAGTACATTGACCAATAGGCAGTCATTTGAACACAATAAGGGAATACTACGTGGTTTAAAGACAGGAAAGGTGTGCGTCGGGGTTATATCCATTCAGCATACTCATTACATCTCTACACTGAGCAAAAAATTGAAGAAGCTGGATCAAATGAAGAACAATAAGGCATCACGATTGGAGGAAGACTTCCTAACAACTTCTGATATACAGATGACACAACCTTGTTTGTTGAAAGAGAAGGCAACTTGAAACACTTTATCAATGAAGATCAAAGGCTACAGCCCTCAGTAAGAATCACACTTCAGCATAAAAAAAGAAAGAAAGAAAAACCTTACAGCTGTACTAATGAGCAACGTCATGATAAACAGGAAAATACTGAAGTTGTCAAGAACGTCATTTTCTTTGAATCCACAATCAGTGTTCATGGAGACAATACTCAAGAAATTAAACGATGCATTGCATCAGGCACATCTGTGGCAAAAGTCCTCTTTAAAGTGTTGAAAGGCAAAGACGTCGTTTTGAGGACTGAGGTGTGGCTGACCCAAGCCATGGTACTTTCAACTGCCTCAAACACGTGAGAAAGCTGGACAAACAATAAGTAAGCCTGAAGAAAAATTTATGCTTTTAAATAATAGTTTTGGCAAAGAATATTGAATATACATACCACAGAATGCCAAGAGAATGAACAAATGCATCTTGGAAGGATAGCCAGAGTGCTCCTTAGAAAGGTGATAGTGACGCTTTATCTTACACGCTTTGGACATGTCATCAGGAGGGACCAGTCCCTAGAGAAGGATGCCATGCTTGACAAAGTAGAGCAGTAAGGAAAGAGAAGAAGATTCTCAACATCAGTAATCATTGGTGTCATTAACTGCTGTCAAGTCAGCTCCCAATTCATGGTCACCCCATGCATAATAGGTTTGGATTATTGTGACCCTAAGAGTATCCTTTTGCAGGCTTTTGGAAGAAAATTCTTGTGACTTTCTAACTTAGTGCTACCACCCTTCTAAAGAGCATTCTGGCTATCCTTCCAGGATGGATTTGTTCAGTCTTTCGACTTTCGATGTTATATTCAAGATTCTTTGCCAACACCATTATTCAAAAGGATAAAAGCATTGCCATGCCTTTCTTACTAGGCTGTCTTAGTCTAGAAGCTCCACTGGTACCTGTTCAGAATCATAGCAACATATGGGTACCAGTTGTGTAGGACACACACTGCCTGGGAATAGGGTACGGTCTGCTTCAGAGAAGGCAAAAATTCTGCTACTAAACAACAACTTCTCATTAGTCATTGTTATTGTGCCACTGAGTCTATCCTGACTCAAAGTGACCCCACAGAACAGAGCAGAACTGGTTTCCTAGGCTGTAATCTTTATGGGAGCAGATCATCAAGTCTGTTCTCCTGTGAAGCTGGTGGTGGTTTTGAACTGCTGACCTTTTTGTTAGCAGCTGAGTGCTTTATAACCATTGCATCACCAAGGATCCTTAGGAAAACACAAATCAAAACCACACTTTACATACACTAGTATTAAAAGCAACAACAATAACAAAACCCGACAATAATAGGTACTGATAAGGATACGGTGAAGCTGGAACTGTTGTACATCTCTAGCGTAGGGTTGTAAAATGGTGTGGCTGCTGTGGAAACAGTTTGGGATTCCTCAAAAAATTAAGCTTTCAGCTTTCTCACCCCTATACCTAACAGAATTGAAAACAGGCATCAGACAAATACTTGTACACAAATGTTCACAGCAGCAGCATCCAAAACAGTCAAAGAGCAGAAACGACTCATATCCTCCAACAGATGAATGGACAAACTGTGATATGTACATTTAGTAGAATACTATTCATCCATGAAAAAAATACATATTGATACATGTTACAATGTGGATGAACCATGAAAACATTATGCTAAGTGAGGGAAGACCGACACAGTCACATATCATATGATTCCGTTTATATGAATGTCAAAACTCACTAAACCCACTGCCATTGAGTTGATTCTGACCCATAGTAACCCTGTAAGACAGAGTACAACTCTATCATAGAGTTTCAAGGAGCACCTGGTGTATCCGAACTATCAACCTGTTGGTTAGCACCCAACCATCATGCCACCATGAATGTCCAAGATCGGCAAATACAAACAGCTAGAAAGAAGGTTAGTACTGTGGTTGTACGCATCCATAGGATGTCGTTCTGCTGACCTCTTACTGGAGGTGGGGGAATGGGTGGAGAGGAGTGGATAGGAGATTGCTGGAAGGATGAGACATGTATGGGGTGGAGAGGAAGAGTGTGCTGACACCGGGCAGGGAGAGCAGTGGGAGCTGGCTATAGGTGGGCATGTAAATTTATACGGGAATGTGCATTTTTACTCAATCATAATAGTAAAAAGAACAAAAGAAAGAAGGTTGGAGATTGTCAGAGACTAGAGGGAGAGGAGACTAGGGAATCACTACGTAGGTACGCAGTTTTAAGATGATGACAAAATTTTGGAACTAGGTAGAGGTGGTGATTGCACAACACTGTGAATGTACAATATGTTTCTGAATTCTTCACTTTAAAATGGTTAATATTTTTGTTACATGAACTTTAGCTAAGTAAAAAGAAGAATATGTATGACTGTTGCTATTCCCCCTTTCTATTTTCTGACTTGAATATAAATTTACAATGCCTTGGGCTTCTGCATCCATCTTGTGAACATGAGGAGATGAAAATATGATCTAAAAGGGTCCTCGGTGGCTTCATGGCTGAGTTCTACGGCTGCTAATCAGAAGCTCAGCAGTTCAGATCTACCACGCTCTCCTTGGAGACTCTACGGGATGGTTCCATTCTGCCTTCAGGGTGGGTATGAGTCAGAATCAACTAACTCCGTAGCAGTGGGTTTGATTTTGTTTTTTAGGGATGACAAAGTTCAGTGCTACCGCTGCTAACCAAAACATTGGCAGTTCAAACTCTCCAGGAGCTCCTTGGAAACTCTATGGAGACATTTCTACTCTGTCCATAGGGTCACTGTCATGGATTGGTGTCCCCCAAAAATATAGCCATGTGGCTGGGCCATGATTCTCTGTACTCTATGATTGTCCTCCATTTTCTGATTTTCCTATGCTGTGTGTTAATGGATTAGGGCGAGACTGAAAATCCCTTCACAGGATCACCTCCCTGCTCCACTGTAAAGGGAAATTCCCCTGGAGTATGGCTTGCATCACCTTTAATCCTTTCATCTTAGAAGAGATAAAAGGAAATGGAAGCAGACAGAGAATAGGGAACCTCATACCATCAAGAAAGTAGCACTGGGAGAAAAGCATGTCCTTCAGACCTGAGGTTCCTGTGTCAAGATGCTCCCTGAACAAAGACTGATGCAACACAAGGATTTTCCTCCAGAACCAACAAGGGGAAAAGCCTTCCCTGTAGCTGACATCCTGAATTTGGACTTGTAGCCTACTGGACTGCGTAAGAATAAACCTTCCGTTGTTAATGCCATCCGCTCTGTGATATTTCTGTTTGAGCAGCACTAGCTGACTAAAACAGTCACTGCGAGTCAAAATTGACTGGAAAGCAGCAAGTTTGTTTGTTTGTTTGTTTGTGTGTGTGTGTGTGTGTGTGTTTGTTTGTTTGCTTGTTTGTTTTTAAGGATAACAAAGCTGCAGTAAAAACATCTTGTTTTTTGAGAACTCCGTTAAGTTGCTGACACCACTCTGAGAGTGAGTACTTCCAGATTTCTTGTTAATAACACAAAAAATGTCCCTATACTTTTAACTAAATTCTCCATTTCTGTCAAATGGCATCAAAACCAAACTCACTGCAGAAGAGGCTATTCTGACTCAAGGTGAGCCTATAGCATTGAGTAGAACTCCTCATAGGGTTTCCATGGAGTGCCTGATAGATTTGAACTGCTGAAACTTTGGTTAGCAGCCTTAGCACTTTGTCATTATGCCACCAGGGTTTCCCAGATGGCATCATTCCTGATAAATTCAGCTTGACATTCAAATTCCTACACTATCTGACCTGAACCTCTCCTCCCATATGCCTCTATCTTTACTTGGCTGTTTAAATCCTGGGTTTCTGAAAAACATTACTAGTTCCCATTTTCAGGATATTTCCTAAACTTTCCTGCTTCAGTGACTTAGTTCTTATTATATTCTCCACATGGAATTCTTTTTTGGTATTTTCCCATCACCACCCACCTCTCTTCTTTGTCTCTAAACTTGCTGTGCATAGTCTTCGAGCTCCGTATTTTTCTACCTTCTCTGTGAAAACATTTCTAATTGTTCTAGAGATACTGTTCTTTTTTTTTAATTCCTATGGAAGTACAGGAATTCTGCTCCCCCCACCAAAAGTCTCTATAAACAATAATTACACAAAACGACGTTGTTGTTGTTAGGTGCTGTCAAGTCAGTTCTGACTCAGTGACCGTATTGAAAACAGAATGAAACACAGCCCAGTCCTGTGTCGTCCTCGCAACTGTTGATATGCAGAGCTCTTTGTTGCAGCCACTGTGTCAGCCCATCTCATTGAAGGTCTTCCTCTTTTTCTCTGACTCTGTACTTTACCAAGAATGATGTCTTTCTCCAGCGACCGACTGCTACCTCCTTATAACGTGTCCATATTATATGAGACAAGGTCTTACCATCTTTGGTTCTAAGGAGCATTCTGTTTTTGTTTTTGTTTTTTTTTTTAATGTACCTGTCATCTCATTCTTCTAAACTGTAAACTCTTGGCTGAAATTTGACTTATATAATGATATATACACACATGTATATACTGACAGTGAAGAGGATTTGAAACACATATTGATAAAGATCTAAGACCACAGTCTTCAGTGTGGATTGCACTTCAACATCAAGAAAACGAAGTCTTCACAACTGGATCAGTAAGCAACATCATGATAAATGGAGAAAATATCCTGGTTGTCAAGGATGTCATTTTATTTATTTCCAAAATCAATGCCCATGGAAGCAGCAGTCAAGAAATTAAAGGTACAATGAGATACCATCTTACCCCAACAAGGTTGGCCATGATCCAAAAAACACAAAACAAATGCTAGAGAGGCTGTGGAGAAAGTGGAACTCTTCTACACTGTTGGTGGAGTTGCAAAATAGTCCAGCCTCTTTGGAAAGCAATCTGGTGCTTCCTTAAAAAAATGGATATAGATATACCATTTGACCCAGTAATTCCACTACTTGGAATATATCCTACAGAATCAAGGCCTTTCACACCAATGGACACACGCCAAGAATGTTTATCACAGCACAGTCTACGATAGCAAAAAGATGGAATCAACCCAACAACAGAGGAATAGATAGGTAAACTACGGTATATATACCCAATGGAGCATTATGCAATGATAAAGAATAATGATAATTCTAGGAAACATCTGGTTTCAACTGGAAGACATCATGTTGAGTGAAAGCAGTCATATTATTTATTAATTAATTTTAAAAAGTTTCCATCCAAGGACACAGCAAATGGTCCCAACTCAGCAGGAACAGATGATCACTGAGGACCAAAATGACATGGGGTAAAGACAACCCAGAAGATAGAGAGACCCACATGAGAGGGTGCCTACATCCACTTGGAACCAGAAGAACTGGATGGTGCCCATCCACCACCAGTGATAGCCGCGATGGAGCTCACTAAGTTGAGTCTCACTGGCAACACAAGAATTAAAAGGGGTGCACCCTGAGATCTCCACTAAAAGACCTCAGTTGATCTTCCACCAGTTTCGGGGTTCCCCTGGGAGCACAGCCCCTGGCCCTGATGCTGCCCTTGCCCACAAATCATAACGAAGGTCCATTCTTCAAACACGAATGGATTGGACTTGGCAATGCAGAGTGACCATATATTGGATGCACTCTCTGGTTCTATACATCTACAGGATATCATCCTGCTGACCTCTGGCTGGAGGAAGGAGAGTGAGTGGAGAGGAGGGGAAAGGAGACTGTTGGGAGGATGAGACATGTATGGAGCAGAGAGGAATAGTGTGCTGTTACCGGGCAGGGAGAGCAGTGGAAGCTGCATAGAGGTGGGCATGTAAATTTATACGGGAGTGTACATTTTCACTCAGTCATAATAAAAAAAAAAAAAAAAAGAAACCAAAGGATGCATTAGTAAGGAAACCAAAAGGTGGTTCATTGCATTGGTAAAATCTGTTACAGAGGATCTCTTTAAAGTATTGACAAGTGAAGACATCACCTTGAAGACTAAGGTGCACTGGAACCAACCCACGGTATTTTCAATCACATCATATACATGTAAAAGCTGGACAATGAATAAGGAATACAGAAGAATCAGTGCCTTTGAACTGTGGTCTTAGAGAAGAATATTGAATATTCCATGGATTGCCAAAAGGAAAGTTAGATCTGTGCAGGAAGCAGTACAGCCAGAGTGCTCCTCGGATGTGAGGATAGAGAGACTGCATCTTACATAATTTGGACATGTCATCAGGAGGGATCAGTCCCTGGAAAAGGACATCATGCTTGTTAAAGTAAAGGGTCAGCAAAAAAGAGAAGACCCTCAAGAAGGTGGATTGACACAGTGGCTGCAACAATGGACTTAAGCACAAGAACAATTATAGGCATGGTGCAGGACTGGGCAGTGCTTTGTTCTGTTATGTATGAGGTCACTGTGAGTTGAAACCAACTCAATGGCACCTAACAACAGCAACATATCATTATTACCTCCTGGAGAAAGGTTCACCTTAGGTGTTCAGACAATTTTATTTTGTAATCACTAGAGGAATAGAGGAAGTGGATTCTAAGTGTCTAAAATCTAAGGTAGGGTGGGAGTAACAGAACTGAGAAGGGACAGCGAAATAGAGAAGACTCCACAGATACAGCCAAATAGCAGAGTAGTTCATCACTGTAAAGAGGCTGGGATGTTCCGCTTACATATAGGATGGCCTCACTGGGGTTTTAGACAATTGCAAAGAATGAACGAACTCTTTGGTTTTAAGTCACATTCTGAGTGTTGTGTGTAGTGACTTTTGTGTACCATTTTTGTTCCACTTAGTGGGAATTGGGCACATAATTCTGTATACCTACAAGGAAAACCAGGCCCATAAAATATTCTAATGAAAAACTGTATTCTCTGTGGATTTATGCATGTGTTTTCTTTGTGTTATAACCTAATATGCTTGCTTAGAAAAACACATGTCATTGTTTTTGAGTCATTTCCCCATCTTGAGTTTATTAAACTTGAATTAAAATAAATTATTCTAAAAACAAAGCTCTGTTTTCTACACTGAAACTTCAAAAAAAATTGAAACTAAATAACGTTAAAATTCAAAACATTAAGCCAATTTAAGTCTTTAAAAATGTTAAGGACTTGCCCATCTTAAATATAGACATTTATTACAGCAACATGGCAGGCACATGTGAGTCATTTTTGTTCCTTTGTCTTTTCCACTTGTGGTTGTTTGATTAATGTGATGTTGCACGTCTAATATTAGATAATGAATTAAATTACTCAGCCTGTGCCTAGTCCCTTCACATCCATTTCTAGCAGCAATGGGTGGCTGAGGATAAACAATTCTGGGAAGGGGAATGAATATGTTTATTCATATGAACAGCACCTAACAACAATAACAACATGCGTACACACTGGCAGACATATGCATGACACTACAGAGAGAGAGAAAGAAAAAAAGAAAGAGGACTCTGGGAAAGAACATTTCAAATATTTTTCTCTACCTCCATTATTGTTTTATAAATATGTATGACAGAAGAATAATAGTCAGCAAATAAGGAAAGCCCACTAATAATCCCTGAGGACTGCTGTCACTACAAGATCTTGATGACAGCCAACATTCTCAGGAAATACATCTAAATCACAGAATTTTTTTTCCCTAAGAAATCCAGAAAAATCACAGGCCTTGATTACAGGTTCTGGCATGATCTCTTAACAGTTTTCAAACATAATGTCCTCTCAGTTGCAAACCCACAGGTGGGTCCTTGACTGGACAATTTCCTCATCCCTGCCTGGCTCCCTATCTATCCCTTTCTGACCTTTCAACAGTTTTCAAGGAGTCAGCCTTCCTTCTTTCCAGAAAGCAACCACCCATTCTTTCAACTTCATGTCACTAACATTACTCATCATAGTGGACAAATAGACATTCATTATCACATTTTTTTTTAATTTTGGAAACAGCCCAAGGTTATAAATTTCTTACAAGATTTTCTAAGTAGTTGCGTAGTCTAGGACTGTCAGTTTTGTCAGATGTTATTAGAAGTTTCCTAGGTTGTTTATTGATTCATTCACTCCTTCATTCAACAAATATTTATCAAGTAAAAGGGTCTTCCCTTAAGGGTGTCCTATCTTTGAAGTTGAATAAAACAAGCTGTGTAAATGATACAGTTTTAGTTGTTTATTTATTTTTTGAGGTACATTTCATGGCATTAAGGGTGCAAAAGAACTTTGGGTATATGACCACGAAAGCACCTTCCAAATGGGACCACAAATAATCAATTATCATAGCCCAGTATCTTCTGCCATTGACAGTCACACTCTGTCCTCATTCAACTTGGAAAAAATAAGGGCCAATGATTTTCCTGGACCAAAATCCAAACCAAATGCTAGCTTTTGGGGCATGAAGTGAATGTTCCTGAATCCCCACTGGATTCTCATTGCTCTGAATGCAACAGTTTTGTTTATTAACAAAAGCATTCATCTAAAAATGGGCCACATCACTGAAGATGATTTTTTGGACAAAAGCAGGGTCAACTTCCAGTTGCTCCAGAGCCCAGTCAGCAAACATGCGTACTATGGTCACTGGGCTTCAGTTCTTGAGTTAAAACAATTTTGTAAGGGGAAAGCTTCAAGTCCAGATGCAAAATCCACCAAATTGTGGTCAATGAAAGGCCTGGTTCTTGTACCAGGGGATGAATTGACTGGGATGGATTCTCGTGTACACTCTCAAGAACAGTGGTGATGGTTTTGTTGGAAAATGTAGTTCACTGACACACAGGCCTTGTCTGATTGGCAACAGATATGGATGTCTGAAAAGTTTTGATTAAATGACAAATTGTTTTCTCAGTGGGACGATTATATGCATCATAAATTTCACATAACACATGGAATGTCTGGTGAACAGTACACCCATTTTGATAATAAACTTTAGTAATTTCTACACATTGTGGAACTGGGTAACTTTTCATGGCTATGTGTCAAGACTAATCACAAAAAAAACAAACCCTGATAAATATGGGCACTATCGCTTCACAAATACAGCAGCTATGAGCTGTCAAAAATAGGACATCCTTATTGGAAGACCCTTTTACCTACGGTGTGCCAGGCGCTATTGCGTATTCTGGGGATATAGCAGGGGACAAAACTGTCATGGAATTTGCATTCTAATGGGGAAAAATGATTACAAACAAGTGAGCAAAGAAAATACCATGGAAGGTGGTGATAAATGATAGGAGAAGACCAAGCAAATCCATGGAGACAAGGGAAGCTGGGCGGGAACGTTGTTATTTGTATTGGGTGGCCAGTAAAGGCTGCTCTGCTAGGCTGCGTTTGAGCAGCACCTGAGGGAGGTGAGGGCGTGTGCCACCCAGCTATCTAGAAGAAGACACTCTCAGGAAGTAGCAATTGAAATGCGAAGGCCATGAGCATGTTTACGATGAATTTGGGGAACAGCAAGAGGCCAGCGCAGCTAGAGAAGAATGAGCGATGGAGAAGAAATAACGTTAGCAAAGGTGGAGTAGGGGCCAGCTCAGAGGCTGTGTCCTTCTTTTTAAGGGCTTTGACTTTTCACTCTGAGTGAGATAGGAAACAATGAAGAATTATTAACCAAGAAGCAATATAATCTAAGTTTTAAAAGGATCACTTTGGCTTCTGTGGTAAGAACAGACGGTAAGAGTCAAGTTCAGAAACAAGGAGACCAGTTAGGAGGCTATTACAATAATGCAGAGGCAAAATGAGTTCTTATAAGGGAAATTCATATATCCAGTCCTGTCCGGGCTAGATGTCTAACTGAGTTTTGCCGTGGTATTTTCTAAGAACCATCCATAACCTAGTCTGATGTCTCAACCTCTTCCAAATCTACTTTCCTGCAAGTCAGTCTCTGTGACACTCTCCTAGAAGAGACAGACATTCTGCCTTTTGGCTACCACAGATTCTTCCTATGGACTTCAAATATTCCGCAGGAAACTTACATTTATATCTTTGCTGTATTCAAGATGCCTCTGAGAACACTAGGTCTGAGAAATTCTCTTCCTACTCTTAGTTTACTTTTTATTTTAATTCCCCTCAGGCTTGTCTGAAGCCCATTCACTTGTATGTTGCCAAAGCAGATTCTGGCTTTAGTTGCCCATTAGTCTCTTCATCTCTTTCCACTGATGCTTGAAGTGAGTCTTTCTGCAACCAGCACGCTCCCCGTGTGGTAGCTACCATCACTCCCTAAGGCATCAATGCCTCCACCTTTCTTCCTCAGGGGTAGGATTTGTCCAACTTCCTCTACCCTTTGGCCTTCACCAAAGTTCTTCCCAGATCGAGAGATGCCTCTGATTCAGAGGTCTTTTTAGGAACAATTATCATTGGCAAGGCCTGAGTCATCATTCCAGTATCAGTTCTGACCATCTCCTCCCATCATCTATGCCAAAGTTTGTTGGCAACCCACCAGCAGCCTTATCACCCCACAGATGTGTTTTTGTTTGGGGAGGGTATTTTTTTTGTCCCATATACCTTTTTTTATTTTTATTTATTTAATTTTGTATAGTTGTCAACACTTAAAATTGATGAATTTTATATAAAAACTTGAATTTTGGCTAAAACGGGAACACATGCTCTCGTGGCAACAAGAGAGTGGCGTTTCATCATCTGACTAGGCGAGCACTGGCCCTGTTCCGAGGCCCGCCCAGCCTGCTTCACGCCATCGTCTTCTCGGCTGGTTTCCTGTAGATACCTGAGTTTGAAATCAATGATTTCTACTCTCATTTGCCAACACTTCACTAGCCCTCTCTGAATTGTTCTAGAAACTGTGATGTCCATGAAAAATAATTTCCCCTGAAGAATTTTTAAATGAGAGTAGTGTTTTCAAATTATAGCTTAATACAACAACAGCAGCAAAACCTCCCCATGTAACTTTCACATAGAAAGATCCACCAGTTTCTCAAGCCTTCACAAAATAAGAGAAGATAGCCCTTGGTTACACACTCTGACCTTCTCTTTGGCCTAACCTCCTTACCTAATTCTTTCTAGAAAAGTCTCTTGATCCTAGATTCTTAGAAAGATCACAGTGTGATGCAACTGCGGACATAGATATTGATGCTGGAATTGTTGTTGCCACTTCTGACCTAATACCTACGTTTCTGTTGCCTTTCAAGTCATTTGCAGATGTCTTTGTGAAAAAGTCCTCCAGTCTCTGATGCGAGTTCCTGAGTGCTATCCACTCAAGACAAATCAAACCCATTATCACCTACCTAATCCTGGTTTACAGTGACCTGTGGGACAGAGCAGAATTGCCCCATAGGGTTTGCAAGGCTGTAAGCTTTACAGAAGCAGGCTGCCTCATCTTTCTCCCGAAGAATGGCTAGTGGATTGGACCCATTGAGCGTTCAGTTAGCCCTGCACCAGCAGGGCAGCTTCTTATCACCTCAGTGGGGTAGAAATATGTCAAGGGTTTCTTTCTTCTAGTTACTGCCTTCATTCTTCCTTTCTTGTCACTTAATACCATTTGGGATAGAAACCAAACCAAACCCACTGCCATCAAGTCAAGTCTGACTCATAGTGACCCTAGAGGTCAGAGTAGAATTGCCCCATAGAGTTTCCAAGGAGCGCCTGGAGGATTTGAACTGCCAACCTTTTGGTTAGCAGACATAGCACTCAACGCACTAAGCCACCAGGGTTTCCATTTGGGATATACACTGTAAATTCAGAGTCTCACTGGAACTCAGTTATTTAGAGTATTAAAAACAAATTTGATTTCATTCTGCTTCCCTCCCGTATGTTCTTTCTGCTGTGGTCTGGGTATGTGTCCAGAGGACCCTTTTACTGTAGTTCCTTGGCTGGTAGATCCAGCTCCACTGCCAACACTTCCAACCTACCATGAGCTCAGGCCTCTACCCTACAGGTTCGTGCTACCGGACCCCCTTGTCCAGGAGGTCATCCCCGTGGGCAGGGCACAATCCCTGAAACCTGGCTGCTTTCTGTGATACCCATTTGACTAAAGCTAACTGACTTATCCTTCTACTAAATAGTGGTAAAATGGGACATCCTCTCTTGCTTTCCTGCTTTCTTTGTTTAGGTATCTTCTTCCCCACCCAAACAGGCACAGGACAAATCAGTTGGCTCACACCCGAAGCTGACGTGTAATCAAGGCATCATCCATTCCAGTAAGAAGGAGAATCTTTTGGGCCTCTACCCAGCCTTCAAGTTGTTCCCCTGGAACCTCCTTATCACTTGCCTTGGTGAGGGTTTCATATCCTCTCCTTCCTGGGAAGGGGAGTGAATAATTTTCACCCCTCCCTTGCAATTTCCTCAAGACTGAGGAATCCACAGACACTCATGCTTACTTTGTTCCTAAGCAATAACAAACCCTGGGTGGTGTAAGCAGTATAGTGTTTGACTGCTAACATAAAGCTGGTGGTTCAAAACATTCCAGAAATGCCTCAGTAGAAAGACTGGAATCCATTAGATGACAACTAGTTTGGTTATTTTATTTTTGATAGTAACTAGTTGCCATCAAGTTGATTGTAAGTCATGGTGACTCTATTTGTGTCAGAGTAGAATTGTGCATCACAGGTTTTCAATGACCATTTTTTTTCTTTTTTAGATGTAGATTGCCAGGCCTTTCTTCCAAGGCACCCCTAGGTAGATTTGAACATTCAACTTTTTGATTAGCAGCTGGGTGGCATTAACTGCACCATTCAGGGGTCTTTTCTTCTCCCTGGCCCTTTGCTTAAAAAAAACTAGACAAGAGTCAGTCCTTTGGACTCTTCATAAACCTTGAGGGATAGGTCTGGTCCATTGTCAGCTACTCTTTCCAGACTGCAAAGACTTCACATGTGTTCTTTCTCAAGCCTTGTTCAACATCCTCTCATGCTGACTGAAACAGCAAGGGTATCACCAGTTCTGAGTAGCAGAAAATGACACCCACAATGGTTCTGTCAATAAAGAATTATACTATGTCACTTAAAAAGTTAAAGTAGAAAGATAGGTTTCAACCTTGTTGATTCACAGCTCAAATGGTGTTCCTAGATCCCCCTCTTAATTTTTCTCAAGGTGTGAAATGGGAAGTAAAGAGTCTTGGAGATCCTTGGGAAGGCTCATGGCAATTTGGGACTCATATTATCATAAGCCAGCAGAACAGAGTCCACTATACCAATTGCTCACACAAAATCCTGGAATCATGACCTAATTCCCCCAACTTGGTCCCATGCCCGTTACCGACCTAATCCCCTGCGCTCAGGTACAGCTCATGCCGCTCAGAGAGCCAGTCGGGTCTCGTACATGATTTTCCTCCAGCCCTCCCCACCCTCTGTGATACGCACTTAAGGAGCCCTTTGGTTTCCCAGGTGCAGACCTACCTCAGAATAACCTGAGTGCACTAAATATCCTCTGGGACCTGAGTCTAAGGCGAACCAAAACCAAACCCACTGCTGTCAAGTGGATTCTGACCTATAGAGACTCTATAGGAGAGAGGAGAACTACCTCACAGGGTTCCCAAGGCTGTGCGTCTTTCCAGAACCAGACTGCCACATCTTTGGAACCACTGACCTTTTGGTTAGTAGCTGTGATACTTAATAACTGTGCCAGCAGGGCTCCTCTGAGTCTATGGCATGGAACTGGCAATAAAATGAGGCTATTGCTGGGTACCAGAGAGATAAGAAGAACAGTGGCTAGAAGTTTAAGGTATTAGGGGAAGACAGCTATGGGTCCTATCTAGGGTCCTTGGGCAAATGCTGAATTTCATTGAACTACTTTTCCCAGCTATAAAATGGGTCATTCATAATACTTACATCATAGGATGGTTAAGAGGATAAAATAAAATGTGCCTGCCATAGTTGGATACTTAATAAATGATATCATTTTATTATGAATTGCTAAGTGCTTCCTCTTTTGTGAAGGGTTCTCCTTGTACTTTCTCAAAAGAGCCAATATGACACTCATAGCCAGGAGGTAAACAGATTTTCCTACCAATACTCCTTTTATTCTTTGACACAACAAGTGGAAGATTCAGTGTGAGACAGCTGTAGCACAGAGGAAATTTAAGTATTTGAATTGTCTAAAACATTGAGATGTTATATAAAGTATGTGAAGTCATTTCCAAGTGTTAACTGGCTCTCAGAGTGACAGCACACATGTTGGAGCACTGTGAGATACATTGTCATCTCAGGACTAGGATGATCCTCATGCTACAGTTAATCTAGCAGAGAGTGATTGATCAGTTCCAAAGAGCAACACAGGGTACTTCCGAGGAGTTGCAAAACCTGAATCACCTATGAATTTAGTGATGTCTCAAGACACTACTAAGAGACCTTCTGCACTTAGATTTGTTACCATAGAAAAGTGAGAAAATATTTTTGTTGGAGATTTAAGACAAGAAATCATGCATGTATTTCCTATTTCAAGTAACTTGTTTAAAAAAAAAATGAAAGCATTAACTAATTTCAAGAGTGAAAAAGAAAAACAACAACCCACTGCCACTGAGTCAGGTCTGACTCATGGTGATTCCACAGGTCAGAGTAGAACTGCCCCACAGTTTCCAAGGAGCACCTGGCAGATTTGAACTGCCAACCTTTTGGTTAGCAGAGATAGCACTTAAACCACTACACCACCTAATGAAACAAAACTGAGCTTAAATGTGAGAAATAGTTCTCTTTTATATATCATCTAGGAATTGTATCATTCCATAAGCTAAATTAGCAACCTCGGTGGGTTAGTGGTTAACTGCTACCTCTGCTAACCAAAAGGTTGGCAGTTGCGCTTTGCCAGATACTCCTTGGAAACTCAGTGGAGCAGTTCTACTCTGTCCTACAGGGTTACTATGAGTCAGAGTCAGTTTGATGACAGTGAGATTGTTGTTGTTGTTGTGTTGGGATCTCCTAAATTGGAGTCCTGGTATACAGTGGTTAAGAGTTCAGGGGGCTAATTAAAAGATCAACAGTTTGAATTCACCAGCTGCTCCTTGGAAACACTGAAGGGGAGTTCTGCTCAGTTTCATAGGGTCACTGTGAGTTGGAATTGACTCAATGGCAAAGGGTTTGGTTATTTTCTTGGGAGACAGTAATAGTGAAGATATATTACCCAAGTGTGTCACACCATGCTGGAAAACTTGGTATAAGGATCCCACTCACTGCCATTCAGTCAACTCCAACTGACAAAGACCGTATAGGTCAGAGTAGAACTGCTCCAATAGAGTTTCCAAGGAGCACCTGGCAGATTTGAACTGCTGACCTTCTGTTTTAGCAGATATAGCACTTAACCACTACACCCCCAGAGTTTCCAAGGACAGGAATGTAAAAACACAGCAATAGCCTAACTCATTTCAAAACTGACTTTCCATTTATCATGAGAATAAGGTGTCAGTTGGTGCCCTCTTGTGGCAGTAATTATTTTAGACGTCGAAGAGGAATATCTTTCACTGTTGCATATGTTTCACCGCTGCTTACATGGCACAGATGTATTTTTTTCAAACACTTAGGCACTTGGCTTGGCTAGGATGACTTCAGATTAATGGTGTAGTTTGGTTTATACACTAAGTACAGGAGAAGATCTTAGCATGACGATCTGCACAGCTGAGTGCTATGAGACTCTTGATTAAAGGGATCTTGAGTTGCCATCTAATTAAACTGTTTCAAAACTTAAATAGACATTGTTTTGCTCAAAAAGTTGAACTGAGTAAGCACATTGACATACAATGCTTTTTACAAGCTTTACATCTACATGTTTTTCCATCTGTATCGCTTTTCCTCCAGCATTTGCCAAAAGTTCTCTTGGTGCCCTTTCCCTCAGAAACAGACTCTGATTTGGCTCTTTGAACAGGTTTTAACCCAGTAGGAAATCTTCTAGCAGCTTCATTCACCAAATTCATCCGCACCTCCTTTGTTGTATGTCAGAATATATGAAAGAACAGTCATATGTGCCCAAGATTCAAAGTGATTCTTGGGTTGTAGACTTCTTTGACCCTGGAGGCATTTAGGAAACCCTGGTGGTGTGGTGGTTAAGTGCGGTATATGCTTACCAGGACATTGGCAGTTCAGACCTGCCAGGCTACCCTTGGGGCAGTGCTACTATGACCTATAGGGTTTCTGTGAGTCAGAATTGACTTGTGTGTGTGTGTGTGTGTGTGTGTGTGTGTGTGTGTGTGTGTGTGTGTGTGTGTGTGTGTGTGTGTGTGTGTGTGTGTGTGTGTGTGTGTGTGTGTGTTTTGGCTGGTGGAGGCAATCAGTGAGGGAGAATAGTCAGCTGTTTAGCAGGCATGTAGCAAATTGCGTTCAAGCTTAATTAGTTATTTGGACTAAATAATCTCTGTGGTCCCCACCCACTCTGAGATTCTAAAGCTTTTTTCTTTTCATTTGGTAGCCAGCCCCACTGAATGAGCTAGGAATTTCAGCTTCTCTTCTAATAGTCATAAGATGGTTATGAAAGCTTTGAACCATGTTATCGCAGCTCTAACTTGTCATTCTCCTGTAGTAGTATCAAGCAAATCTTCAAAATCTCAAAAAGGCCATCAAAGTTCACATTCATCAGGACTTTAGGTCATAATAAAGATATGAGACCACTTTAACACTGTTTTTAAACAGCTTTACAGACATTCAAGGAATATATAAGTAATTTCTATCAGAACATTGTCAGGCACAGTTAAGGGTGGGATGAAAATTCAGAGAAACAGGGCAGCATAAAGGGGCCTTATGTGCACATACGTAAGGGAATGTGGAAGCATCCTAGAGAGAACAACAATACATGAACTTTGGAGCACCCAGGTTCAAGCTCTGGCTCCATCTCTTACCAAACAGATGACCCTGTGTGAGTATCTGAGCCACCTTCATCCATAAAATAGGAATGATTACACTTACCTCTCAGGGTTGTGATAAGCATTAAATGGCATAAACACGCAAAAAATAGAACATGGTATGCAGTGTACAGAAACTTCTTTGAAAAATCCTGGTTACCATTTTTAAGAGAAAGAAGCAATTAAAAAATAGGTGGAATAATGGCCCCAAAGTTCTAGATGTTCTGTGCCTTAAAAGGCATAGCGGAAAGAAGAGTAAAAGCACTACGTAAATATTTCATGCACAGACTTAAATTTTGTCTCTTGCTTGTCCTTGATAGGCTTGCTTTACGAATCAGGGAACTAACTGCTTTGCTGTCTTGTTTAAGATCTTGCCTTTGGCCAACGATTGGGCACATTTTAATCTCTCAGCCTGTGAACTCACAGGATAAATGCTCTTAGTTGACTCTGCATTATATGTCTATATGAACAGAATACGACAGGCTGTACTTTCCTCGCTTTTGCACTACAGATGTCTCTAGAGGTTGACAGCAAATGCTTTTAGAGACAAATAAATGCTAGTCTCCACTGTACGGGAACCGTTATGAACCGTAACAGATGAACCCTGACTAATCCATTCTGAACTCTACTGTAGTTCACAGTCAAGCTGTGGGATTGGTCGGGACTACAAAGTGGGAGATCAGAGTTCGTGATTTCTGAACCGATTTCTGAAGAGCTAGCGGAAATCAAATCTAAGACATTCTGTCAGAGAAGTGTTTGTAATTATTAGCTTAAGTGGCGCCACCATGTGGCAGTAGTAAAAAACAGTATGCACTTAGAAACCCACTTCTGAAAGTAGCAATTCTTGAGAAATTTTTAATTACCTGTTAACTGGTTTTTTGATGAATTGGTTTTACTAATTTGCTTAATTATAGATTATTAGTCTTTTAAATATTAAACAAAGTGAGACCTTACTTCTACTTTTTGAATGGCTTCAGATACATACAATTTAAAATGTGCATAATGTTACAGCACTATAATTTAATTTCTGTAATCAGAACCCAATGTGAACAGCAAATGATGAAAGGGACCCCTGAGATTAAATGAAAATATGAGGAAATCTGAAGTATGGCACTGTTAAATAATCATTAGATTGCTTTGCTTAGGATTTTTCTTGAACAGTTTGATTGAATCCCTGTGTAAAAATAAACACATAAGGTGCTAAGAGAATGACAGCTAATTATCAGCGAAGATTCTTATCAACTTCTGTGGTCTGAAGTTGGCCAGGCATGCAATCAAGATGCATTGAAAATTGCTGGTAATTGGAATGCTCAGAAAGATCAGTAGTTGGAAAATAGGGCCTTGTTGATATAAATGATACTGAAGATCCCATGATAAAATTTTGAAAGATCCATGACTTACTCATTGAAAATACCTTTTTTCAGCAACATAAATGGTGGCTACAAATGTGGACCTCACTGAATGGAACATGCAGGAATCAAAACAATGACATCTGCTGAAAAGAGACAACGAAGAAGCTCAGTACCATCACTCAGAGTAAGACTGGGGATGAAGTGGGACAGACCATTTATTGCTCATATTCAGTTCAAGCTGAAACTAAATAAAATTAAAACAACTCCACGAGACTCACCCTTGGTGTGACCTTGAGTGTATCCCACCTGACTTTAGGGACAATATCAAGAATAGATTTCACACATTGAACTCTAATAATCAAACATCAGACATATTGTGGGATGACATGAAGGACATCATATGTGAAGAAAAAAATCATTAAAAAGACAAGAAAGAAAGAAGATTGAAATGAGTGGCAGAAGAAACACTTAAAATTGCTCTTGAAAGTAGTGAAAATAAATGGGAGAAATAATGATATAAAAGAACTGAACGGAAGATTTCAAATGACAGCTTGATAAGATGAAGTATTATAATGAAATGTGCGAAGACCTGGAGTTAGACAAACAAAATGGCATGCGTGCCTGGCATTTCTCAAACTGAAAGAAGTGCAGGAAAAAAATCAAGCCTAGAATTGCAATACTGAGGGATCCTAAGGACAAAATATCCAACTGCAAAAGAGGCATCAGAAGAAGGTGGAAGGAAAATACATAGTTACTCTACCAAGAAGAATTGGCCACTGTTCAGCTGTATCAGAAGGTAGCACATGATCAAAAAGCAATGGTAGTGAAGGAAGAAATCCAAGCTGCACTGAAGGCACTGGCAAAAAAAAAAAAAGCGTTCAGGAATTGACAGAATAACAACTGAGATGTTTCAACCAGTGGGTGCAGCACTGGAAGTGCTCATTCATCTATGCCAAGAAATTTGGAAGACAGTTACTTGGCCAACTGACTGGAAGAGACCCATATTTGTACCAATTCTAAAGAAAAGGGATTCAACAGACTGCAGAAATTATTGAACAATATCACCAACACCACATGAAAGTAAAATTTTGCTAAAGAGAATTAAAAAATGGTTACAGCAGTACCTCAACAACAAACTGCCAGAAATGCAAACCAGATTCATAACAGAACATGGAACAAGGCGTATAATTCTTGATATAAGATGAATCTTGGCTGAGGCTGGAGAACACCAAAAAAGATGTTTCCCTGTGTTTTATTGATTACCTAAAGGCATTGGTTTATGTGGATCATATGTGGGTCATAATAAAAAATTATGGATAATATTGCCAAGAAAGGAAATTCTAGAACCACTTACTTGTGCTCATAAGGAACCTGTACACTGACTAAGAGGCAGTTCTTTGAATGAAATAAGAGGATGCCAGATGGTTTAAAACCAGGAAAAGTGTGTGTCCTTTCTCCATACTTATTCAATCTTTGTACTGAACAAATAATCTGAAAGGTTGGACCATCTGAAGAAGAATGCAGCATCAGGATTGGTGGAAGATCTACTAACAACCTGTCATATGCAAATGACACAACCTTGCTTGCAGAAAGCAAAGAGAACTTGAAATATTTACTGAAGACTAGCAGAGACTTCAGTGGAAACCCTGGTGGCTTAGGGGCTAAGTGCTACAGCTGCTAACCAAAAGGTTGGCAGTTCAAGTCCACCAGACACTCCTTAGAAACTCTGTGGGGCAGTTCTACTCTGTCCTATATGATCACTATGAGTCAGAGCTGACTCAACAGCACTGTATTTGGCTCTCATTTTACAGCCTTCAGTATGCATTATACTTCAACATAAAGAAAACAAAATTTTTCACAATTGGATGAATAAGCAACATCATGATAAATGGAGAAAATACTGATTCTGTCAAGGATTTTACTTTCATTTAACCCACAATCAGCATTCATGGAAGTGAATCAGTGACATAAGGAATCAATGACATAATGCATTGGGCAAATCTGCTGAAAAAGACACGCTTGAATTGTTGAAAAGCCACAATGTCACCTTGAGGACTAAGGTGCACCTGATCCAAGCCATAGTGTTATCAATTTGCATCATACACATACAAAAGCTTGATGATGAATAAGGAAGACCAAAGAAGAACCGATACCTTTGAATTGTGGTGCTGGTGAAGAATACTGAATACATTATCGAGTGCCAGAAGACTGAACAAGTCCATCCTGGAAGAAGTACAGGCAGGATGCTCCTTAGAGGGAAGAAGGGTGAGACTCTGCCTCACATACTTTCAATCACTATCACTTCCGATAACGTCTCAAATGTTATCAGCAGGGACCAGACCCTGGAGAAAGATATTGTGCTTGGTAAATTAGAAGCTCAGCAAAAGAGAAGTCCCTCAATAAGATAGACTGACACAGTGGCTGCAACAACGGGCTCAAGCTTAGCAACAATTCCGAGGATGGTGCAGGACCAGGTAGTGTTTTGTTGTGTTGTACAGAGTCATCATGAATCTGAACCATCTCAAAGCCATCTATTAACAAGAGAATGACCAACATTAAAAATAAAAGTGAGGACTGACTTTAACTGTAAACTTTCACTTAAAACACAATGAAGAACACAAAAATTTATAAAATAAGATAAAAGGAGGGATTTTGTGTCTTCTGTGGCAGCAGAGGAAACCCTGGTGGCATAGTGGATTAAGTGCTATGTCTGCTAACCAAAAATTCAGCAGTCCAAATAGAAAAGGCACTCCTTGGACCTCTAAGGGGCAGTTCTACTCTGACCTATGGGGTTGCTATGAGTCCGACCTGACTTGACGAGAGTGAGTTTGGGTATTTTTTGGTATGGCAGATGACCACATTCTAATTTAAATAAGGATGAAGAAACTTCCACAGGTACATCCACAAATACAGTGAGGGAGAGAGGGAGAGAGAAAGAGAAAAAGAGGGAAGAAGAAGAAATATGAGAGAAGATACCCGGAAATAGAAATGCAGCTAAAGGAGTAGTAACTGAAGAGCTTGGATAGAAGGAGTTGTAACACAGTCTGTAAATATTTAAGGGGAAAGATACGGCTCAGTTTAAATTGATTTGGGAGCAGGAAGAAAAGAGTACAATAGTGTATAGGAATAAGAATGTGAAGCTGAAAAAAAGAATTTTGATTTTAAATCAACACATAAAAGAAACGACCCTTGACAACCCTGGTGGCATAGTGGTTAAGTGTTACATCTGCCAGCTATGAGGTCAGCAGTTCAAATCTGCCAGGTGCTCTTTGGAAACTCTGTGGAGCAGTTCTATTCTGTCCTACAGGGCCACTATGACTGAGAATCAACTTTGCAGCAGTAGGTTTGGTTTTGGTTTTCCCAGGCACTACCCTCTATGCATGCATAGAGTTCTAGTCAACCAGATAACTTACCCTCTAGAAATGGATGGGAAGGTTTCTCTCAGGCTTTTATTCCAAATGTTAGGCAGAGACTACTTTGTTTGCAGTAAAATTAGAGTAGCATGGACCAGATTTATCCCCTCAATTGAAAAAAAGAAGAAAAACACTACTAAAGAAAGGGTACGTGAAACAACAGCTTTCAAGACAATGAACATTAGGCAATGAAGAATAGTGACTCTTGGGCAGACACTTCAGCTGACACAGTTTACTGCCTGGAGGGCATTTCCAGCCTGTGACACAGGAGGGGAACTCCAAGCAGGAACCAGCGGTCTCCCAGAGCTGAAGAGAAGATGGGAGTGTGAGGAGGCCAAGTGTGCTAGAATAACAGAGAACCGAATACTGGAGATGATACAGCTGCCCAGAGAGAAACTCTAGAGATCTGCTAAGTGTCCCCTTTAATCATTCAGTTGAGTATTTATCAGCACATGTGTGTGAGGAAATTTCCCAAGGCTGGAGAAAGACCTCCTTTTAAGAACTGAAGAAGCTTCCCAGAGCTCACCTGGGTTCAGGACTAGTGCCTATTACCATCGTCCAAGTGGAGAACTTCATAATTTATGGAACATTGGCCAAAGTTCTCAGAAGAATGCTGCCTAGGAAAAATAAACCCTAAACACTGGTATGGTTCTGCTTAACAAAACTTAAAAGGAAGACCCAAAAGAGTCAAACTGTTCCCAGGTAACTTAATCTGTCCCAGAACAAAGCTAAAAAATAGTTGGAGGAATAGAAGATGATCTAACATCTAGCAAGGTAAAATCACAGTGTCTGGCATGAAGTCAAAAATCATCGTATTTGGAAAGCAGAAAAGTGAAATTCATAATAAGGAGAAAATCAATTCTCCAATTGACCAAGAAATGACTCAGGTGATGGAATTCATGGAAAAGACATGGGCGATACAAATAAAGTAGTCAGATTTCAAGAAATTTTAAAAAATCTCCAAAATGCAAAATAATTGGATGGTTGTTAGATGCTGTCCATACAGTTTTGACTCCGAGCAAACCCACGTACAACAGAACAAAACACTGCCTGACCCTGTGCCATCCTGACAATCATTGTTATGCTTGAGTCCCCTGTTGCAGCCGCTGCGTCAACCCTTCTTAACCGAGGGTCTTCCTCTATTTTGCTGACACTTTATTAAGTTAACATTCTCTGTATTCCTTTCATTTTATTTGGATACTGCCTCTGCCATTTAATGTTTTGCCCTTGGGACAATTCAATGTTGCACCTGCAGATGTGAATTTTTTTCTTCAATTCTTTCAACTTGAGAAACATTGAGAGTATTTTTCTCATTAAAGTCAGCTTTTTGCATATTTCATCATAATATTTACTTTGAAATCTTCCATTCAGCTTTTACTTCATCATTTCTACCTTTATCTTTAGATATTCTACACTTGAGAGCAAATTTCAGTCTTTTCTGACATCTGATTTGTTCTTTTCTTTTTTTCTTATCTTTTTAGTAACGTTTTTATTTCTTCATATGTGATGTTCTTCCACAACTCATCTGATCTTCAATCATTAGTGTTCAGTGTGGTCAAACCTACTCTTGAAACAGTGTCTAAACTCAGGTCGGGTGTACTCAAGGTTGTTACTTTGGCTCTTGTGGACTTGTTTTGATTTTCCTCAGGTTCAACTTGGACTTACCTATGAGTAATTGATGGTCTCCTCCACAGTCATCTCTGGTCTGGTTCTGACTGATGATATTGAGTTTCTCCACTGTCTTTTTCCACAGAATTAGTTGATTTATTTCCTCTTAATTCATTTGGAGATGTTCACATGTATAGCCACTATTTATGCTGTTGAAAAAAGATATTTACAATGAATAAGTGGCTGGTCTTGCAAAATTCTGTCATGAGATCTCCAGCATTGTTTCTATCACCAAGACCATATTTTTCAAGTACCGAACCATCTTGTTTCCGACTTTCATGTTCCAATTGCCAGCAATTATCAAAGCATCCTGATTGCATATTTGATCAATTCCAGACTGCAGAAGCTGGTAAAAATCTTTACTTTCTTCACTTTTGGCATTAGTGGTTGGTGTTTAAATTTGAGCAGTAGTCTATTAACTAGTTGTCCTTGTAGGAATAGGGATATTATCCTATCCTTGACAGTGTAGTATTTTATAACAGATCTTCAAATAGTCTTTTTTGACTATGAATGTGACACCATTCTTCTTCAATCTGTCATTCCTGGCGTACTAGACTATATGATTGTCTTACTCAAAAGGACAATAGCGGTTCATTTGAGCTTGCAAATGAATAAGATATTATGTTCCATTTTGTATTTGATGACTTCCATCTTTCCTAGATTCATACCTCACTTATATCAAGTTCTGATTATTAGTGGATGTTTGCAGCTATTTCCTCTTATTTTGAGCCTTGGCACCTCAACAAATGAAGGTCCCTAAAGCTTTATTCCATCCTAATCCTTCAGGTCAACTCTCCTTTCCCGTAGTATTTGGAGTGCTGTTCAACCTGAGGGACTCATCTCCAGCACATACCAGATAATGTTCCACTGTTACTCATAGGGTTTTACTGGCTCATTTTGTAGAAGTATACTGACAGGTTCTTCCTAGTCTGTCAATCTGGAAATCCCACCAAAACCTGTCCATCATGGGTGACCCTGTAGGTATTTAAAATACTGGTAGTATAGCTTCCAACAGCACAGTACCGTGCAAGCCAAGGCAGTACAACAGACAGACAGATGTTGGATATGTACCTACGCTACCCAAATTATTTTGTATTTAATGTTTGCCTTTTGTCTTTATGTTTGCATGACAATATTTCTGAACGCAAAACATTTTAATCCTAGTTTCTTTCCCTCACGCTAAATGGTACTGTGTAGAAATCAAAGGGAAGTTCAGTTTTCTTCTACTTGTAACTTTCTTATATTCTTCCCAGATACCTGAAGAAATTTTATCCTTAACATTCAACACAGACTAGTAAATATACCATGGTTCACTAATGGTGTTTCAGGATTCTAATGAAATACGCTATTCTTTTAATCTATAGTTTAAATTCTTCCTTTATTTTGGATAATTTTCTCTTTGAGACACGGTTTGTTTCCCACTGTACTGCATTTTTTATCTGTTATTTTCATACAACATTTTTTCATATTCCTTTTGCTTTCACTGAAATGTGTATTTTTCCTTACTATTTGGTTGTACATTTTATGTTTGTTTTTTCATTGTACTAATACATTTTACTGATTGTCCTCACCTAGTTATGCTGATTTACAGTGAGTGAATTCTCCTTTAATCCATTATTACGATTTTTTTTTCCTTCCTTTATGAGACACAAAGTGGCCCGTGGGCCAGTCTGCCCTACCATCTATTTTTGTAAATAGAACTTCATTGGAACGTAGCTCTCCTCACTCAGTTACGCATTATCTACTGTTACATACACTCTGCTATAGACAGTAACACTTTTCCCCAGCCTGTGGAAATGACTTTACAAACCATGTGATCTCTGCGGCAGCTGCCCAACTCTGCAGCAGAGATCACATGGTTTGTAAAGTCATGTCCACAGGCTGGGGCAAAGTGTTACTGTCTGACTCTTTACATAAAATGCTTGCCTATCTATGGGGTATAGTGAAAGAAAAATTATCTATAGCATGAGGGGATAAGACGAAGGAAAAATGGGTTTGGAGATTTCCCTTAGTTAGGCCTGTGTACGTCTTCTATGAGCTGCTCTAGGCTCTGTTTTCTTCCGCACTTTCATCAATTATTTCAGGTCTGAGTTTACCTCACAATGGCTGGGATACCTTCTTTGAGTTCATGGATAAACTTAGACATTGAACTATCCTTGACTTCTAGCTCAGTCTGGACCCCCGAAGCATTTGCTACCTCCAGGGGTGGCTGTTGAGTTGGTACTCTTGTCCTGTATGCAGTCATTGGTCATTTCTATTGCCAAACAAATGAAAGGTATAATGTTACTTCCCTTTAAGTCATGAGGACTTTAGTTGACTTATTAACCAAATACCCTAGGGTCAGTCTCTCGTCTGACCTTCAACTGCTTCAGAAGATCTTTCTGGTTTTTTCTTCTGCAGCGTAGGTCATCTATGCCTTTGGTGATATTTTTCTGTTTTTTTACTCCTCAGGTTGCCCTCACAATGCTTTGGGACAGTTAGTGTTAGCAACTCTCTAAAGCATACACTATGCTCCTAAAAAAAGCTTTGGTCATCACTCACTAACATCCCCAGTCTGGTGTATATTTTTCTGTTTTTTAGCCTATTTACTGTTCATGTCTTAGATTTTTACACTAATAGAATTTTGAGATCTGGCTTTCCTCTGCCATCTGAAACTGGGGGATTGCATACGTATCTTAGAATATAGTTAGTGAACAACAGATGTGCAAGAAGTTCTTCTGTAGTTATGTATTTTCCTCTTGCAAGGTGAAAGATTTGTAATTCAAGTAACCACAAAGGGGAACATTTCTTTGGGCCTTCCTTTCCTCAGATAAACTAACAAATGTAGTTTGTGCTGAGTTTCTTTATCTTATTTAAAATGAGCAATGAAGAAATTACACAAGAGGGATGCAGTATTTTGTAAACAAGCTCATTCAATCACAAAATGAATCAACATTTTCAATACCTACCAGATGCAAAGCACGTAGCTAGGCTGCTTATTAGTAGCATGTTATCCTGTAAATCTTTATAAGTGCTTGAGGTAAAAAAGGTGCTTGAAATTCCGAGTGACTTGTAAACATGAATAATTCCAGATGGCTTATGCTGAACTATCCTCACAAAACAAACAAACAAACAAATAAATAAATAGCTACTGCATTTTCTATACTTTCACAAGAAATTCAAAGACCACTAAAAATATATCAAAGACATTAGGAAAATGTCTACGGGTCTGTCTGGGTATCTAGTGCTACTATAATAGAAATAGTACAAGTGGATGACTTTAACAAAAAGAAATTTATTCTCTGATAGAATAGGCTAGAAGTTCAAATTCAGGGCATCAGCTCTAGAGGAAGCTTTCTCTATCAATTCTGGAGAATGTTCTTTGTCATCCATCATCCCTTGTATTCAGAGCTCTTCTACACAGAAGGCC
This sequence comes from Heterohyrax brucei, assembly GCA_028571685.1. Classification (NCBI taxonomy): domain Eukaryota; kingdom Metazoa; phylum Chordata; class Mammalia; order Hyracoidea; family Procaviidae; genus Heterohyrax; species Heterohyrax brucei. Next base: position 55,086,268 of record CM053141.1, on the reverse strand, counting down.
CAAGCCCAAAGGATGTACACTGCTCTGGGTTTTGCTATCTTGTTGTTATGAGGTTCCCTACTCTGCTCATTTCCCTTTCCTTTTATCTCTTGCATGATGAAAGGTGATGCAGGCCACCCCCCAGGGAAACTCTCTTTACAATGGGTCAGAGATGTGACCTGGGTAAGAGTATTACAATGCTACCTAATCTTCTTTAATATTAATCTTCATAATCTGATCTTGCATCATTAACCACAGGTAGAAATTAGGATTTACAACACAGGAAAATTACATCAATTACAAAATGAAGGCCAACCACATACTACTGGAAATTATGGCCTAACCAAGCTGACACATGTTTTTGGGAGAGACAATTCAGTTACTGACAAGACCTCACACTCTACAGTTTAAATTTTCCCATACACAGGTATTTTCACTTCTCACTAATCCTTCTACCTTTAAAATTAGAGGTGCATGCTGAGATTAGAAAATCCATTTTATAAGTCTTTTTCTAATATGGCATATGATTATACACCAAACTTTGCTCAAATAATGTCACTAAAGTTAAGCAGTACTTACTACAGGGCTCCTGATAGTGGGCCAGTATGAATGACTGGGTACCTAGGACTAGACACTGTCAAGGATTGAACTGTGTCCTTCCAAAAAATGTGTTAATTTGCCTACACCACAATTCTGAGTATTGTATTTTTGTCTTCTATTTTGTGATCTGATTATCCTCTATTGTGTGAGATATGATCTAGAATCCACTGAACAGCAGTGGTTTTTTGTTTGTTTGCTTTGTTTTGTATGCCTGCGGTTAACGGTCCCATTTGGGATCAAGCTGTTCATTGTGTTAACAAGGTTAAATAAGGCCATGTTAATGATGACTAGGCTCATTTATTATACTAAAGAGCAAGGTTACAGGGAAGCATATCCTGAGTCACTTTCCTTCACAGCTCTGTGAGAGATAAAAGCAGAGAGAAGCCAGCACACAAAGGGGAACCTCCTACCGTTAAGAAGAGTCTGGAACATGGCATATCTCCTGGACTGGGGTCCTGTACTGTGAACTTTTAGACTCATAGGAAGATTGTTGACAGGACACATGGGCGTCTCCAAGAAATGGTAGGCCTGAAGATGCTGAAAGGAAACAAGGACCGTCCTCCTAAACTGTGAGCTGACGGAGAAAGAAAACTCTCCCCTTGAGCTACTCCTCTGAAGGCAGACTTTCAGCTTTCTAACTTTTGAGAGAACAAATTTCTTTTTGTTAAAGCCGTCCACTAGTGGTATTTCTACTACAGTAGCAGTAGATAGCTAAGACACTAATTAACAGCTAGAAATACCGGTGTAAAATATTTGGACAGACATGGAAATAAGGTATTGTTAGAATTTTAAGTTTGGCAAGATGATACAAAGCATTTAGATTTCTTAATTCTGTATAAATGAATTGATAGGTTGGATTTTAGAAATCAGATAATTAAAAAAAAAAAATTCTCATTTTAAGCCCAGGCTAAACTGCTACTCTGAAAGTTACTAGAAGTATTGGTGGCATGTGTTTAATTGTAACATTTTAATTTGGATGCTATGAGTAGGAACCAATTCGTTGGCATCTACTAACAACAATTTTAATTCAGGTAGGAAAAAACAAAATTGTCACCCACTTGTGAAACAAGTGACAGAAAATCTAACAGTGAATGTTTCTATCAGGTACTTGAGGGAAAAATATTTTTGAGAAAAGCAATGAATATTTTTAGTAATTTGTTGCTATAAGCAGTGTCCCTTCTGACTTTTCAACGGAGACTTTTGTGAAGGGGAGACATGGTGGAATGATGTCAAAGCTCAGCTGGTAACCAAAGGGTTAGCAGATGGAATTCACCAGCTGACCCTTTGAAACCCTGTGAGACAGTTGGTTCAGTTCTACAGTGTTGCTACATGACTCAGAAATGAGTCAATGGCAATGGGCTTTTTTTTTTTCTGTATAAACTGTCTTATGTATAATTTTTTATGATTGAGTGAAAATGTACAACCCCGTATAAATTTGCCCCGTGTGCAGCTCCCACTGCTCTCCTTGCCCTGTGACAGCACACACCTTCTCTCCATTCTATACGTGTCATATCCTCCTAACAATCTCCTATCCCCTCCTCTGCACCCCCTCCCCTACCTCCAGTAAAAGGTCAGTAGGAAGACATTCTACAGCTGCATGGAACCATGAAGTGCACACATGATAGGGTCACTCTGTGTCATGAAGTCCAATCCATTCCTGTCCAAAGAGTTGATCTCCAAAATAATTTATGGAGAGGGGCAGCATCAGGGCCAGGGGCCGTGCTCCCAGGTGAACTCCAAGACCCTTGGACCATCAGTTGTGGTCTTTTAGTGGAGATCTCAAGGTGGAGCCCTTTTGACTCCCGTGTTGCCAATGAGACTCAACTTTGTGAGCCCCGTCACGGCTATCACTGGTGGTGGCCAGGCACCATCCAGCTCCTCCAGTCACATGTCGATGTAGTCACCCACTCACATGAGTGTCTCTGTCTCCTGGGTTCTCTTTCACCTATGTTGTTTTGGTCCTTGGGCATCATCCATTCCTGCTGAGTTGTGATCATTTGGTGTATCTCAGATGGCAGTTTGGCAGCTTTTGAGACCCCAGATACAACTCACCAGTGTAGGGTGCAGAAGACTCTCTTAGCAAAATGCTAGTTATGCCAGTTGGCCTTAATGTCCCCTGAGAGCACGATACCTGGACCCACACCCCAGTTACTCTGTCCTTGCAATATTGGGTTAAGATGGGAAGAGTAATCGTGTTATGTTGAAGTCCGGTTAAAATTGATCTTCTTTCCAATGTGTGCTATCAGTGATTTCACCTAACCAAATTTCTATCAACTGTCTGAACTATAGCCCACCCACTCCTTCCCACCTTCCCCATCCTTGCAGCCATCAGAGAATCTTGTCTTCTATTCATGAATCTGTTTTAAAGGTCTTATTATAGGGGTCTCATAGAATATTTGTCATTTTGCCGCTGACTACGCTCACTCAACATAATGCCCTCCAGTTGAAACCAGGTTATGAGATGCTTCCTAAAATTATCATTGTTCTTTATCATTGTGTAGTGGTCTATTGAGTACATGTACCATAGTTTATGTATCATTCCCCTGTTGCTGGGCATCAGGATTGATTCCCTCTTATTGCTATTGCAGACTGTGCTGCAATAAACATTCTTGCGCATGTATCTGTTGGTGTGAATGCCCTTGATTCTGTAGGGCATATTCTAAGCAGTGGAATTACTGGGTCAAATGGTGTCCTAGTCACTGGGTGCTGCTCTAACAGAAAATACCATGAGTGGAAGGTTTCATGGGGAGAAGCTTTATTGAGACAGTCTGGTAAGCTTCAGATCCATTTACAAATTGTAAGCCCATTCAGTAAGAGAATTTATCACAGTCCGGTAGGCTGAGTTCAGATCTAGTGAGAGCATTTCAGCACAGGAACCTAGGGTCCAAACGACGTGCTCTGTTGTCAGTGCTTCTCTCTCAGTGGTATGAGGTTCCCAACTTCCTCAGCCAACTTCTCTCCCTTAAATTCCACAAGCTTGAATCCTGCCTCACTAACACCACTGCAAATCATTCTCCATCACAACACAGAGGCAGAATTCACAACACATGGGAGGAAGGGCACCATATTGAAACTCCAAACCAAGTCAAATCAACACATACATTTTTGGGGGGATACAATTCAATCCAAGACATCACCCTTTGGCACCCCAAAAATTATATTGTTAGAACACACAAAATACAGTCATTCATAGCACAGCAACAGTTTTCATTCCATAACATAGCAACAGTTTTCACTAATAGCATACACCAGGCAGATTATCAGAACACGTTACATTAGACATCATGACTTCAAAAACATTATTCCATACTCAAACGCATTTCATAACCACTTCCTTCAAACTCTTGGTATTGGCCACACTCTCCAGATTCTTAGTGTAGGCACCTGGGCTTCATCTTGGCCTTCCAGGCCCACTTGGACAGAACTTGACCTCCTTGGCTTTAGGTTCACCCTAAGCCCAACAGAGTGGTAATTCCACTCCCACAAACACAAGACCTGGCTCCACTCTTTCATGGCCATACCTGCTGAGACTAAGGCAGCTCAGCTTCCAACCTGGGGACGCAACCCCACATCTGCCCTACAGGGGCAAGTGTTCCAACACTCTGCACTCCACTGATTCAAGTGCCTGGAGGCACCCCACTCCATCAAGTCCTGCACACAAACATTCAGTCCTCTTGTTCTGTGGGTCAGCAAGCCTAGCTCTGCCTATTCAAGTGCCCAGAGGCACCCCACTCCACCAGGAAACCTTCTGCATAAGCGTTCAGCATTCTTGCTCCATAGGTTGGCTCCTGGTTCTGCTGCTGCCAGTTCACTGCTGCTGTTGCTTTCTTCACAATCTGCAGCCCTCCGGTGCTAGCAGTTCTCTTGGGTGCCTTCTTTCATCCACTCACAGTCTCAAAAAAACCTTCCACGTTTTAGATATTTGTTAGAACAGTACCCCACTCCTGGTACCAAACTCTGTCCTAGTCACCGGGTACTGCTCTAGCAGAAAATACCACAAGTGGAAGGTTTCATGAGGAGAAGCTTTTATTGAGACAGTCCAGTAAGCTACAAATCCATTTACAAATTGTAAGTCCATTCAATAAGAAAATTTATCACAGTCCGGTAGGCTGAGTTCAAATCCAGTGAGAGCATCTCGGCACAGGAACCTCGGGTCCAAAGGATGTGATCTGCTCTCAGTGCTTCTCTCTCGGTGGTATGAGGTTCCCAACTTCCTCATCTCACTTCTCTCCCTTATATTCCACAAGCTTGAATCCTGCCTCACTAACACCACTGCAAACCATTCTCCATCATCAATATCACAGAGGCAGGATTCACAACACATGGGAGAAAGGGCATCATATTGAAACTCCAAACCAAGTCAAATGAACACAAATGTTTTTGGGGGGACACAATTCAATCCATGACAAATGGTATATCTATTTCCAGATTTTTAAGGAAGCTCCAGATTGCTTTCCAAAGAGACTGGACCATTTTGCAATCCCATCAACAGTGTAAGAGAGTTCCAATTTCTCCACAGCCTCTCCAACATTTATTGATGTGAGTTCTCTGGATCATGGCCAACTTTGTTGGGGTGAGATGGTATCTCATCACAGTTCTGTTTTGAATTTCTTTAATAGCTAGTGATTGTGAGCACTTCTGCATTTGTTTTATGGCTGCCTGGATATCCTCTTTGGAAAAGTGTCTGTCCATCTCCTTCACCCACTGCTTAATCGGATTATTTATCTTTTTCTTATTGATACTCTGTAGTACCTTACAGATTATAGAGATCAGACGTCAGTCTGACACATAGTTGCCAAATATTTTTTCCCATTCTGTAGGTGGTCTTTTAATTCTTTTGATAAAGTCTTTCGATGAACTCAAGTGTTTGATTCTTAGTAATTCTCATTTTTCTATTTTCTCTTCTGTAGTTTGTGGTTTGTTTGACAGATTTTGAAGTCTGTCTACGCTGTATATTAAAACTTCCATTGTTGATCCTATTTTTTCTTGGGTGAACTTTATCATTTTAAATTTAATATGTAGGTCTTTTATCCAATTTGAGTTGGTTTTTGTATAAGGTGTAAGATATGGGTCTTTTTCAGTGTTTTCTGATGGATATACAATTTTGCCAACACTATTTGTTGAAGAGATACCTTTTACCCCAGATTAACATCCTTGGGTGTTTTTTGAATATCAACTGTTCATAGGAGGATGCTGGCATCTCTGGGGTCTCAGCCCTGTTCCATTGATCTATCTGTCTATTTTTGTACCAGTACCAGGCTGTTTTGACTACTATGGCAGTGTAATAGGTTCTAAAGTTGAGTAGTCAGAGGCCTCTTAGTGTGTTCTTCCTCTTCAATAGTGCTTTACTTATCAAGGACTTCTTCCTTTTCCAAACAAAGTTGGTGACTTGTTTCTCCATCTCATTTAAAAATGGCACTGGAATTTGTATTGGGATTGCATTATATAAGTAGGTTGCTTTGGGTAAAAGAGACATTTTCACAGTGTTAAGTCTTCCTATCCATAAACAAGATAGGCTTCTGCATTTATGTAAGTCTCTCTTAGTTTCCTGTAGTAAGCTCTTGGAGTTCACTTTGTAAGGGTCTGTTATTTCTCTGGTTAGATTTATTCCTAGATATTTTATCTTCTTTGGGGTTGTGGTAAATGGTATTGATTTGGTGATTTCTTTTTTAATAATCTCATCATTGGTGTAAAGGAATTCTACTGATTTGCTTATGTTTATCTGGTATCCTGACACTGCTGAACTCTTCATCAGTCTGAGTAGTTTACTTACGGATTCTTTAGGATTCTCTGTGTATACAATCATATCATCTGCAAATAGGGAGATTTTTACTTCCTCTTTGCTAATGCAGATGCACTTTATTTCTTGGTCTTGTCTAATTGCTCTGGCTAGAACTTCTAGTACAATTTTGAATAGGAGAGGTGAGAGTGAGCATCCTTGTCTAGTTCCTGTCTTCAAGGGAAGTTGTTTCAGTCTCTTTCTTCCTTCAGGACGAAGTAGGCAGTTGGCTTTGTGTAAATTGCCCTTGTTGCATTGAGGAATTTGCCACCTATTACTATTTTGCTGAGAGTTTTTAACATGAATTGGTATTGGACTTTATCAAATGCCTTTTCTGTGTCAATAGACAAAATCAAATGATTCTTGCCTTTTGCGTTATTTATATGGCTGATCAGATTAATTGTTTTTCTGATGTTCAACCAGCCTTGCACCCCTGGTATGAATCCAAGTTGGTTGTGATGAATTATTTTTTTGATATGTTGTTGCATTCTATTAGCAAGTATTTTGTTGATAATTTTTGCATCTAGGTTCATTAGGGATATTGGTCTGTATTTCTCCTTTTTTGTTGGGTCTTTTCCTGGCTTTGGTATCATGGTTATGCTGGCTTCATAGAATGAGTTTGGTGGTATTCCACCCCTTTCTATGCTATGAAATAGTCTCAGTAGTATTGGAGATAACTCTTCTCTAAAAGTGTGGTAGAATTTTGTGGTTAAGCCATCTGGGCCAGGGCTTTTTTTGGTTGGAAGTTTTTTGATGATCTTTTCAATCTCGTCTTTTGTGATGAGTTTATTAAGTTTTTCTGCTTAATCTTGTGATAATTTTGGTAGGTGATATGAATCAATGAATTTGTCCATTTCCTCTAGGTTTTCAAATTTGTTAGAGTATAGTCTTTCATAGTATTCTGTTATTTCTGCTGGATCTGTTATGACATCTTCCATATCATTTCTTATTTGAGTTATTTGTTTCCTTTCCTGTTTTTCTTTAGTAAGTTTAGCCAATGGTTTGTCAATTTTGTTGATGTTTTCAAAAAACCAGCTTTTGTTCTTTCTAATTTTTTCAATTGTTCTTCTACTCTCTAATTTGTTCAGTTCTGCTCTGATCTTTATCATCTGTTTTCTTCTGGGACACAGGGGTTCTTTTTCTACTCTCTCTCTACTTGTTCAAGCTGTAGGGTTAGTTCTTTGGTTTGGATTCCTTATTCCTTCAGGATGTGTGTATTTATAGAGATCAACTGACTCCTGAGCACTGCTTTGGCTGTATTCCATAGATTCAGGTATGAAGTGTTTTCATTTTCATTTGAATCCATAAATTTCTTTATTCCAACTTTGATTTCTTCTATAACCTATGGCTTTTAGAGCAAAATGTTGTTCATTTTCCGTGAGTTTCAATTTCTATCTATACCTTTTTCTGCTGTTGATTTAGACTTTTATGGCTTTATGGTCTGAGAAGATGCTTTGCAGTAGTTCAGTGGTATGGATTTTGTTGAGAATTGCTTTATGCTGTAATACATGGTCTATTCTGGAAAATGTTCCATGTGCACTGGAGAAGAAGGTGTGGCTTTCTGCTCATGAATAGAAAGTTCTGTATATGTCAACGAGGTCCAGTTGGTTAATCACGGCAACAAGATCTTCTGTGTCTTTATTGAGTTTTTTTCTAGACATTTCATCGAATGTTGAGAGCAGAGTGTTGAAGTCTCCTCCCACTATTGTTGTCGAGTGATCTGTCTCATTTTTGAGTGTTGTCAGTATTTCTTCAATTTGTGAAATACTCTAGTATTGGGTGTATAAATAATATTGTTAAGTTCAGCTTGTATACTAAACCTTTCAGCAATAGTGTCCATCCTTGTCCACGATGGTGGATTTTACATTAAAATTTATTTTATCTGAGATTAGTATTGCCACACCTGCTTTTCTTTGTATATTTGTTAGCTTGGTATATATTCTTCCATCTTTTAATTTTCAGTTTGTTCTTGTCTTTAAGTCTAAGGTGTGTTTCCTGTAAGCAACACATAGACGAGTCATGTCTTTGGATTCAAGATGTCACTCATTGTCTCTTTACTGGAACTTTCAGTCCATTTACATTCAATGTAATTATTGTTAGGTATGTGTTTAGAGCTGTCACTGTGATGTGTTTATTTTTGTGTTGATGTTTTCTCTGTTGATCTTACTATTCTGTTCTGGACATTCTTCTTTATGGGATGATTTTTCACCTTTTTCATTGTGGGTTTTGTCTTTATTGAGACTCTTGTATTACGTTTCTTAATTTGATATGTTGCATCTTTATTGTGCTTTATGGCTACCTCTGTGATCCCCTTTAATAATCTATATTTAAACCCAGCTTTAACTACTACAAGTCTTATTAACTTCCTCTCCATCTGGAAGGACTATAACAACTGTAGTACATCCCTCTTTTTAATATGGTGATATCATAGTTTTCATGATATGATTACTGGATCACTTAGTTTAATGTTATAGCTTTGATTGAGTTTGGAGTCTTCCCTTAGAAGGTTTCCAGGTGATGTGTCCTGTATTTTGTCCTAAAATATAGAGTTAATGACTTTGTTCTTCTAAGCCAAGAGCTTCTTTCAGTATTTCTTGTAGTTTTGGTTTGGTTTATCTGTGACTATCTTAATTTCATTTTCATATTTGAAAGATAATTCTGCAGGATATATAATCCTTGGTTGGAAGTTTTTCTCCTTCAAGGCTTTGAATGTGTCATCCCACTGCTTCCATGCCAGCACTGTTTCTGCTGAGAAGTCAGATGAAAGCCTACAAGGCTTCCCTCTGAATGTTAGCTTTGCTTTGAGTCTTACTGCCTTTAAGAGATTCTGCTTATGTTTCTTTTTTTAACCTTGATTACAATATGTCTTGGTGTCTTTCTTTTGGGATCTATATTGAGTGGCATTCAATATGTATCTGGATATCCATATTTTCTTCTTTCATAATTTCTGGGAAGTTTTCTGTCAGCAGCTCAGCCACAATACTCTCTGTGTTCTCAGGTGTCCATCCCTGTTCAGGAACTCCAATTAATCATAGATTGTTCCACTTAATGGAGTCCCAGAAGCTTCTTAATGCTTCTTCATTTTTTTTGTTTCTTTTTTCTGATTTCTCCTCATCGATGCTGGAGTCAGTAGCTCTGTCTTCCAAGTCAGAAAGTCTATTTTCCATTTGTTCAATTCTGTTTTCTTTGCTTTAAATTGAATTTTCTATCCCTTTGATCTTGTCATTGATCTGTTGGATTTCAGAGTACTGGTGTTCTATCAGATTGAACAGCTTGCTTAATTTTTCATTTTGCTGTGCTGCATTTTGTATGTCTAGGAGGTCTATATGCATAATCCTTTAGTACTCGCCCTCTGATAGTTTCAAAAAGGCTTCTTCATTTGGGAAGTTCTTTGGTTCTTTCTTTGGGGGGGTCTTCTGGACCCACAGGTGAATTTTTCTTGACATTTCTGTCCAAAGTTTGTTGCTTTGGGGCATTTGGAGATTGTTTTGTTTCGCCAGTGTTACCATAGTGGGGTCCTAAAGCTCAGTCTGAAAAGGAAGGTGATCACCAGCCACCTCTATGTACTCCAGTAACTGGGCCCCACGGAATCTCTTGGGTAGCAGGCTCCACCTCCTGATTTGGCAAAGATATAGACCTACTTATACAGTTACTGGGGAGCCATCAGCTGACCCTATGATGTGAGTCAGTAAACTCTGGAAGAGATGCCATCAGGATACATACACCACAGTTATTTCTCTTGGTAGTCTTATACTGAAAGGTAAAAGATATCTGACAGCTTCCATATTCAGTCAGGCTTTGATGTATGCAAGCCCCTCTTCTCAGCTGGCAAAGTGAACATCTCTGTATCTAACCCCAGTTGCTGTAACTAGTTCAAAATACAGAAAGGCTACTGCCCTGCTGTCATCTGCTATTGGCCCTCACCCATAAGGCCACACTGTGAAAAACATTGCTTTTCTGTTGGAAAAGCTCTTCCCAGGCAGGCATGGTTTTGGTTTTTAAGAAGGGTTGACAATCTCATGTATTTCTAGTCTCACAGAATGTAATTTTTTTCTAAGTGAACAAAATAAAAGGAAAATAGTTCTGTTCAAATTTACTTTTTTACCAAATACAATTTTGTATGATAAAAATATCTCAGGAAATGACTCCCGCTACGCCCTCATCATAAATTGTAACTTAATACACAAGTGTTGTTCCCAGAGTTGTTTTGTGTTCTGAAAATAATTTATTTCATTCCTATTATTCACTGGTTTAAACTAGTGACTTTATAATAGAAGTGAAATATAAGTCTTTGGAATGAGCAGAAAAACCTGTATTACCCAATCACAAATTACAAGTAGTTATCTTTACTAAAATAATTGTTTTCTCTCTGCTGTATAGCAGTTAAGTAATATGAACAGAAGCTTCACAGAAGGGGTACAAGCACCCAGTAAATACAAGAAAATGTTCACCTAATAATCAGACAAAGTGCAGATGAAAACAAGGCAGTGTTATCAACGTATTAGCTAGATTTCAAAGGACTGACACTATGTAGAATTTATGGGCATGTGGGGAAAATGGCACTCCCATATACTGGTAGTGGAATTACTGATACCTACAACACCTACAATATTTTGACTACCATCCATCTGTCAGTTTGTACTCTGGTGAACTGTGTGTTCCTGTAACACTGAAAGAAACCCTGGTGGTGTAGTGGTAAGTGTTACAGCTGCTAACCCAAAGTTCAGCAGTTTGAATCCATCAAGTACTCCTTGGAAACTCTATGGGGCAGATCTACTTTGTCCTACAAGGTCAGTATAAGTTGGAATACAGTGGCAATGGGTTCAGTTTGGATAATGCTAGAAGGAGCCATGGTGGCACAATGGTTAAAGGATTCAGCTGCCAGCAAAAAAGTTTTCACTTGCCAGCTGCTCCATAAGAGAAAGTTGTGGCAATCTGCTTGTGTAGAGTTTTACAGCCTTGGGAACCCTACAGGGTAGTTCTACTCTGTCTTAGAGGGTTGCTGTGAGTTGGAATTGACTTGTGAATAGTGGGTTTGATTTGTTTTATGATGCTGAATGCTACGGCACAAGTATTCCAAATACCAACATTGATGCATAGTTTCAGCGGAGCTTCCAGACTGAGATAGAAAGGGGCTTGGATGGCACCACAGTAGTTACAACAATAGACTCGAACATACCAACAATTATGAAGATGGCATAGGACTATTTCCTTCTATAGTAAATAGGATCACCATGAATGGCAGCTTGCTAGTTGGCAAGTAATAAAATTTTGTAGAGAAATTGGACAGTAGTTATCAAAATCTTAAATGTGCAAATCCTTTAACTCATCAGTTTTACTTTCAGTTTTCTGTCCTAGAAGAAAATTCACACATACACACGGCCAAAAAGGTGTATTGTAACATGTTCATTGTTTTAGTATTTGTGACTGAAAAAATCAAGAGGAAATGACTGTGTCTATTATGGTATTATGTTGCATGTTACAGAAAACTGATTCAAACTAGCTTAAGCATATATATACACTCATAAGGCTTGGGTAGCATGTTTGGACTTCCTCTGAGGCCTGCTTGTGCTCAGGCTACTCACAACAGATCCCAGAAGATGTAGAACCACTTCTTCATAATCCTTCTGGGTGAGCATTAAGTGTGTCCTTTCCTGTTTGTGCGTGTGTATGTTGTGTCTCTGCATTTGAAAACAGAATAGAACCAAAGTGGATTTCATGACCTTCAAAGATCTGCATGATCTGTTTTCCTTCTCTGCAAATTCATCTCTCTTGGCTCTTTCCTTTGTTTCTGCAGCTACACAGGCTCCTCTTGTAATCTTTGATGATGCTGAGCCCTCTGTTGCCCCAGAGCCAGGTTGCCCCCGCCCAAAACACTCTTCTGCAGCCCTGAACTAGACTGGCTTCTCTCGGTTCTCTGTTGAGTGTAGCCACTCATTCCATTGAGCTCATTCTTTTGGGACCCTTATGTGTCAGAACTGACTCTGTGGTATTTTTTTAACCAATCTGCATCTGGCTCCTCCCCTACTCATTTTTTTCACAGCACTTATCACAAACTGCTTTGTTTTTGTTTTTACAGTCTGTCTTCCTAACTACCCCATGAGACCTTATTTTTAGTTTCCTAATATATCCCCAGTGACTGTCTCCTGTCCTGAACTATGAGCTCCAAGGGGAAGAACACTTGATCTATACCCACTTAACTACATATGCACTTTTTTAATGAATGAAAATGTACATTCCCATATAAATTCCATACCCACCTATATGCAGCTCCCACTGCTCTCCCTGCGAGGTGACAGCACACTCTTCCCCTCTGCTACACACAATCTACTATCCCCTCCTATCCATCACTCCCCTTTCTCCAGTAAGAGGTCAGCAGGATGACATCCTAGAGATGCACAGACCCATAAAGTGCACACATAATATGGTCACTCTGTGTCACCAAGTCCAATCCATGTCAGTCCAACACTTGATCTCCATTATGATTTATGGACAGGGCAGCATCAGGGCCAGAGGCCATGCTCCCAGGGGAATCCTGAGGCCTGTAGACCACCAATAGTGGTCGTTTAATGGAGCTCTCAGAGTGCACTCCTTTTTACTCGTGTTGCCAGTGAGACTCAACTTTGTGATCTCCATCATGGCTATCACTGGTGATGGCCAGGCTCCATCTAGTTCTTCCAGTCACAAGTCCATGTAGTAACTCACTCACACTGGTGTCTTTGTCTTCTGGATTCTCTTTCCCTTATGTCGTTTTGGTCCTTGGTGATCATCCATTCATGCTATGTTGGGACCATTTGCTGTACCCTTGGATGACAGCGTGGCATCTCACCAATGTGGGGTGCAGAAGGCTCTCTTAGCAAAACACTGGTTGTGCCAATTGGCCTCGGTTTCCCCTGAGAGCATAGTTCCCAGCCCCTTGTCCCAGCTACTCTGTCTTTGTAATATTGGATTAAGATAGGAGGAGTAATCATGTTATGTTGAAGTCCAGTTAATATTGACCTTCTTTCTAATGTGTACTGTCCCATATTTCACCCAATCAAGTTTCTATCAACTATCTAATCTAAATCCTCCTGCCTTGCCCTCCCTCCCTTCCCATGCTTGCAGCCATCAAAGAGTCTTCTCTTCTAAGGATGAGTCTGTTTTCAAGTTCTTACCATAGGGGGTCTCATACAATATTTGTCCTTTTGTTACTGACTACTTCCACTCAAAATGATGTCCTCCAACTGAAACCAGGTTATGTTTCCTAAAATCATCATTGTTCTTTATCACTGCATAGTGTTCCATTGAGTACATCTACCATAGTTTGCCTATCCATTCCTCTGTTGTTGGGCTTCTGGGTTGATTCCATCTTTTTGCTATTGTGGACTGTGCTGCGATAAACACTCATGTGCGTGTTATCAGTTGGTGTGAATGGCCTTGATTCTGTAGGATATATTCCAAGCAGTGGAATTACTGAGTCAAGTGGTATATCTAGATTCAGCTTTTTAAGGAAGCACCAGGTTGCTTTCCAAAGAGGTTGCACCATTTTGCAATCCCACCAACAGTGTAGGAGAATTACAATTTCTCTACAGCCTCTCCAGCATTTGTTGTTTTGCATTTTGGGGATCATGGCCAACTTTGTTGGGGTGAGGCGGTATCTCATTGTAGTTTGGATTTGAATTTCTTTAATAGCTAATGATCGTGAGCATGTCCGCATGTGTTTTTTGGCTGACTGGATCTCCTCGTCAGTGAAGTGTCTGTCCATCTCCTTTGTCCATCCTTTATTCAGATGATTTATCTTTTTCTTGTTGATACTTTGTAGTATCTTATAGATTATGGAGATCAGGTGTCTGTCTGACACAGTCGCCAAATATTTTTTCCCGTTCTGTAGGTGGCCTTTTAATTCTATTAATAAAGTCTTTGAATGAGCAAAAATGATTGATTCTGAATGAGCAAAAATTGATTCTTAATAGTTCCCATTTATCAATTTTCTCTTCTGTTGATTGTGGTTTGTTTGACAGATTTTGAAGTCTGTCTAAGTTGTGTATTAGAACTTCCATTGTTGTTTCTACTTTTTCTTGGATAATCTTTATCGTTTTAGATTTCATATTTAGGTCTTTTATCCAGTTTAAGTTGGTTTTTGTATGAGGTCTAAGATATGAGTCTTGTTTCAATTTATTGCAGATGGATATCCAATTTTGCCAGCACCATTTGTTGAAGAGATTGTTTTTTCCCAACTACATATGCAATTTAATTAAATCAGAGAGCTCTTGTTGGTAAGAAGTTAGAAATATTGGAGAGACAGTATGTAGACACATCACTGGACATTGCTGTCTTTGTTGCTAGGTTCCTTGGAGCCAGTTCTGACTCATAATGACCCCGTGCACAACAGGACATACTGCAGGGTCCTGCGCTATTCTTGTAATTATTGCTATGCTTGTGCTCATTGTTGCAGCCACTGTGTCGACCCATCTCACTGAAGGTCGTCTTCTTCGTCACTGACCCTGTGCTTTACAAAACATGACATCCCTCCCTAGAGTCTGATCCCTACTGACATGTCCGAAGCATGTGAGACTGTGTCTCGCCATTCTTGCTTCCACGGAGCATTCTGACTGTTCATTAGTGATGCACATCAGTAAGGCAGAAAGTGTAAATCTGGTACAGCTGAATGCTCCCCTAAGGCTAAAGTTCTAAGTCTTTAAGGAATAGCAGTTAACAGAAGTAGATTAAAAACATCAAAAGGAAGCCTAAAAGTGAGCTGGAAAAGTACAACTTTTCAGTCTGGTTGTTGTTAGGTGCCAGATGATCAGATTCCAATCATAGAGACCCTGTGTGATGGAATGTAACTGCCCTATTGGGTTTTCTAATGATTATGAAGATGGCACACAACTAGGCTGTGTTTTGGTCTGTAGTACACAGGGTGGCTATGAGTCAGAGTCGACTCCGGGGCACTAACAACAATAACAAATCTTTACAGGGCGCAGAGCTACTATTTAATGTTATCCTCCTGGGCCTTAATCATTGCACTACTGAATTCCACTGTCAGAATCGGACCACTGCACTGTCTGAATCCTGGCTAATTACTAGCTGAGCCTTCAAGATACAGGTGGTAAGCTACCGGGTGAGTCCAGAATCTACTACCCTACACCGCGAGATTCCTCCCAGACCGAAGGCTTGCATCACCAGTCCCTTTTCCATTTACTGACATCTGTAGCTCACTCGTCACAGTGCCCCATCTGCAAGCGAAATATAATCCTTCACCGTAACAACGGAGAGCAGTCCCACAACTGACTCGGAAACTTGCGGGGCGGAGCTAACTCCGCGCACGCTCTGTGCGGGCGGAAAGAGCCGGCAGCGGCGCCTGCGCATTGGGTCGGCCCGATTACTCCGCCTCCACCCGGCAATTCCCGGACTGTGGATCCCGGTAGCGGGATGGTGCCTCGGTGCCAGGTGAGGATGGGGGAGCGTGAGGGGGAACTTGGGCGCGGAGTCCACGCAGCCGTGTGTGTCCCTTCCACTCTCAAACTCGGCCGCTAGTCAGCGGCACGCCGTCGCTGGCTCCCGTTCCCTGGCTTGGGGCACGGTAGCCTTTGTGGTGTCCTCTCCTAGTTTAGGGGACCTGATTCCGGCAGCCCCCAGACATGAAAACCCAAACCCTCCGCCGTCGAGTCTGTTTCACCTCAAAGCGACTTTCTAGCCTCAGCAAGATTAACTCCACTTGTGAAGTCTTGCTGGCTGGGTCTCAGTGTTGAGGGTAATTTTTAAAGGCGCCCTGGACTTTTCTTTCTCTTCTTTTTGATGAAAAAAGAAATACGCTTATGAAACGCATGTTCATATTAAGAAACCCACTGCCGTCGAGTCGATTCCGACTGGTAGCGACACATTTTCATGTATGCATTTGCAAATTCTTTTTTGCAAACCTCTCATTATTCCGTAGGTAATGATTTCCCCTGAATGATATTCTGCTCGGTCAGCTCTCTCAAGATCCAGGCCGATTGCTTAGGTTTGTTTTAGGAAATACCAGTTTATCCTGTATTTCAAACTCAACTGCTTTTGTAAGCCTGAGGTTGCCTAACTTAATCCAGCGCAGCTAGGTCTCGCGTAACCTGGACTGGAATCAAAGGTCATTTGACAGCCCTTCTAAAAGACGAACTTTTCACTTCCTCAGCTTTTTTAAAATTTGTAGTTCATCCCTTAGGTGTTTGCTCTCTGTTTTAGATCTTGCAGGTCTGAAGTGTGTATAAAAGGTCCTGTAATACCAGGTTAAATAAAAGACAATTTAAATCAGGCTTGTTCAGATATACGAAGGGTTTTAATTATGATGCAGTAAGTTTGTAAAAAAAGAAAATATTCAGAACTGTATTTAAAACATACAGATTTATTCAGAATGTGAACTTGCAGATGTGTTGGAAACTCGGGGGCAGAGCTTTCCTGGTAGCTCAGTGGTTAAATGCTCTGCTGTTAACGGAAAGCTGAAGTCTTGACTCACCAGTGGCTCCACGTGTGAAAAGACTTGGTGATCTGCTCTGGGAAAGATTGTTGTTAGGTGCCTCGAGTTTGTTCCGACTCACAGCAACCCAGTGCACAGCAGAACGAAACATTGCCTAGTCTTGTGCCGTATCCACAATCACTTTATGCTTAGGGCCATTGTTGCGAACACTGTGTCAATCTATTTCATCGAGGGTCTTCCCCTTTTTGCTGACCCTCCACTCTACCAAGCATGATGTCCTTCTCCAGGGACTGATCCTTCCTGACAACATATCTGAAGTAATGATTTCAGCCTAAGAAACCCTATGGGGCAGTTTTCCTGTGTCCTACAGGGTTGCAGTGAGTTGGAATCTCCTCCATCGAACACAGCAATCAAAATCAAAATAAATAAATAAACAAAACCAAACCCAGTGTCATAGAGTCGAGTCTGACTCATAGCGACCATGTAGAACAGAATAGAGCTGCTCTGTATGTTAGGGTCCGTGATTTTCAAGATGCCACGCTGTTACTTTAAAGGTTAAATTTTATTAAAAAAATATGCCCAATAGGAAAAATACTAGTGCACCAAACTACACAGAGCAGGGGGCGACGACGAGCTTCCTCAGCACCCAGTATTTAAGTCGTGAGATTACAAAGCAGGGAGGGAGAGCTGACCTTTACATTGATTGGTTAAGGCCACCTGGAATTCCTGTTAGTTGTAAAATGTGGTCAAGGTCTAGGGGTCACTTGCAAGGCTGTCCGTGGTCAAGGTCTAGGGGTCATTTGCAAAGCTGTCCCTAGGCTTGTCTTGTGACATATGTTTTGTAAGACAAAGGTGAGATTACTCTATGGTATTTTCTGCTACTAAGTTGTTTCCTGGGGCTTTCTTTAATACTTTCTTTAATAATTTAATAATAATTTAATTTAGTAATAATGATAATTTAATAATAATAATAATTTAATTTAATAATTTAATAATTTCTTTTTACTGTGCCCTTCCTCAAAGGCTGTCACTTATGCCTCATTTCAACACGTAGAGTTTCCAAGGAGTGCCTAGTGGATTTGAACTGCATACCTTTTGGGTAGCAGCTGTGGCACTTAGCCACTACACTACCACTTAGCCACTACTACACCACCACACTGAAATATTAATGAGCTGTTTAACTTTCTGTCATGTAATTTTTTTTATTAAAATGATATCATAGGCAATCAGCAAAGGATGATGGATTGTTACTGTAAAAGCATTTTCTTTCCTTCTCTCTTCAGGTTGAAGTGTTGTATTTTGCCAAAAGTGCTGAAATAACAGGAGTTCGTTCAGAGACCATTTCTGTGCCACAACAAATAAAAGCAATACAACTGTGGAAGGAAATAGAAAGTCGACATCCTGGGTAGTTAAAAATTTGTAGGATGCATATGATGAATGCTTTTTAGTATTTATTAAAAAGTGTAAATTATTGAAGAGAAAAGATTGATTTTTATTCCATTCCCTAATGTCATAAATGGTTGTTTAGTTACATTTTTGAGCTACCCCTGAAAACTTAGATTCTAGTATATGGAAATGCAGAATTTATTTAAAGAAAGTTAAATTATTTTACTAAAAATGTGCATTGAGCTAGAATCTTCCCAGAAGGACATGCTTACATCTCCTTTAATAATTTGCAAAATTCTGAAAAAGTAGTGTGTGTGTTTGTATAATATTAAGTGAAATTGTTACATATTCTGTTAAAACTGTGTTGAAATTTTTTTCATTTTCTCTTCAAAGAACTCAAAGTACAAATTTGTTTAAGAAAAAAAAGAAAGATAAACTGTGGATGCTGCTGAATTTGAGATTTTGCAATTTTTTTTCTGATTCTTGAAAATATTGTAATTTTAGTGCTGTCATTCCTGTCTCAAGGTATCTTTGGAACAAAGTGTAACAGTGACTTTTTGGAAGTGTTCCAGGAATATTAGTAGTGTTGCTTAAATGTCTGTAAGTGTTTAACCCATAAGTGTCAGGCCTGTGTGAAAGATATTCCACAATGGATATTCAGAAGGAAAACACTGCTGCTGGATTTACTGTCTTTGAAGTAGCTCGTAAAGTGCCTTGATAATAAGCATGACAGGGCCTCTGTTCTACTTTATCTATAACCTGCAGAACACACAGCATCCAATACTAGAAGTTTAATGTGTCCATCAGTAGATATATTCTTCACTCTAGAACAAGCGCAGTTCATAAGTTTGCAGATGATAGTCACAAATAAAAATGTCTTTAGTGTCTTTAATGGATACTTCAGATGCACTTTTTTCCTTCAGATTGGCTGATGTCAGAAGCCAGGTGATACTTGCTGTTCGTCAGGAATATGTCGAGCTTGGAGATCAGCTCCTCCTGCTTCAGTCAGGAGATGAAATTGCCATCATCCCCCCCATTAGTGGAGGGTAGTGCTTTTGAGCCACTTGGGTAGGTGAAATTGGTTTTTCTTCACCAGTGTCATGGAGAAGGATGATAATTTATGACTGGTTTGTTGTGGCAGTATGCTGTTTGTTAAGTCTGTCTGTACCAGCCTTGTGGGTGTAACAGTTCTTCATTGGTACACACAAACTCATGGAAAACCTACCCACCACTGGTATGTAAGCTCTATTATAAACAATTTACTTTAGTGTCAGTAATGAGATGTTCATTTAAAATTGTTTGTTGAGACCTTATTATGTGCCAGGCACAGTGCTGGGCTCTGGAGTATTAATATCCTCACTTTGCACATGAGAAAATAGAAATTCTAGGTTGTGGAGAAATCTACATATGATCCTACAGGAAAAAAGTAGCAGAGCCGACATTTGAACTCAGATTATGAACTGTTTGTGTGTGTTTTTGGAGTCCCTTAATGGCCCAGACAATTCAGTGCTGGACTGCTAGCCATAAGGTTGGTGGTTTGAACCCACCCAGCGGTACCTCTGAAGACCGAGTTGGTAATCGCTTCTAAAAGGTCACAGTCTAGAAGACCTCTGGAGCAGTTCTACTTGGTATACTTGACGTTGCTATGAGTTGTAATCACCTTGATGGTAACTATCAACAGCAACAAATTGCTTTTTTACAAGTATTTACTAATACTGGATAAGAGCTCTGTGTGCAGAGACGTCTAGAAAAACACACAGCTATGAAGTCAGCAGACTGCTGTGCATAAAAAGATAGCTTACCGTTTTCTAGGTGTAAAGGAACACCTTTATTATTATAACTGTTGCAAGTGGCTCTGTGACCCATGTCATCTTTCCAGACAACTTAGTTCAGATTTGAATAGGCTGATGTGTAAAAAAATTCTTTGGTATAGTGTGGAGACAGCATGTTTCTCTAAAGTATACACAGAATAAGGCTTAATGTATTGTGAACTGAAGAATAAGGTAAAAATTAATCATCGTGCCTGATTAAGAACTCTTGGTAAGTTAGGAATGAAAGAAAACTTAAATTTGATGGGCTTTTTATCCACAATCTGTAGTAAATATAATACTTAATTGTAAAACACTGATTTCGTTAAAGAAAGAAATAAGTCAAGGAAGCTGGAAGCCTGTTCTCCCTGCCTCCACATGGTATTTTTTTCCCCTACTCCCTTGGAGGATTAGTGAAGGCCACAAAAAATGAAGGATAAATATTACAAAGCATGTTGCTCAATATGCTGACACTCATATTGGAGAGGAAGAGAATTTGGGGCAGAGGGAAGTAGTTGGAATAGAAGTAGGAGATACTCACATGCTTGATTTATAGGAAGTAATGTGGCTAAATCATGGAACATCTAAACAGGAAGAAAGTGGGATACCACTTTTTAATTTTTTTAAAAGCATTCTGATTTCAGTTACTCTGTTAGCTTACAAACGTTTTCTGTTTTAAAAAAGTCCTTGTAACAGCAATATTTTGCTCTATTTTAATCTCTAAGTGTCTCAGGCCTGCTGTCTAGAAACAGTACAAGATTTTCTATGTAGATGTATGTTTTAGTCAGCTAATGCTGCTCTAGCAGAAATACCACAGAGTGGATGGCTTTAACAAAGGAAGGTTTATTCTTAACACAGTCTGGTAGGCTACAAGTCCATATTCAGGGTGTCTGCTTCAGGGGTAGGCTTTCCCCCTTGTCACCTCTGGAGGAAAGTCCTGTATCGCATCAGTCTTTGTCCAGGGAGCATTTTGGCTCAGGAACCTCAGGTCTGAAGGACGCGCTTTTCTCCCGGTGCTGCTTTCTTGATGGTATGAGTTTCCCACATCTCTTCTTGCTTCTCTTTCCTTTTATCTCTGGCAGGATGAAAGGATTAAGAGTGGGGCAAGCCGTACTCCAGGGAAACTCCCTTTACAGTGGAGCAGGGAGGTGATCTTATAAAGGGATTTACAGCCCCACCCTAATCCTTTAACATGCAGCAGAGGAAAACCACAGAATGGAGGACAGTCACAAGATACTGGGAATCATGGCCCAGCCACATGGCTACACCTATTTTGGGGGGAACACAATTCAATCCATGACAGTGTGTCTCAATTTTATTTGGGAACTGTGGTTCCCATACCACCACCATGATTTTAGGAGGTTCTAAAATGCTATTTTTTTTCAGTATTTACTGTTGAGGAACAACTGGCTGCCCTTATGAGGAGTTCTTTGACTGTGTTTGACAGGGTTTATATTATGTTGTTTTAGAATCTACCAGTTAGTTTTTAAATATCTTTGTCCTTGAAGAATTAGAAACAGTGGGCACTTGGCTGGTTTGAGACTCTCAGACCATATATGGGTTACCTGTGTCTTACTGGGATGTCCTGGTGATACAGTGGTTAAGAGCTACAGCTGCTAATCAAAAGGTTGGCAGTTCAAATCCAGCAGGCACTCCTTGGAAATCCTGTGAGGCAGTTGTGCTGTGTCCTGTAGGGTTACTTATGAATTGGAATTGACGGGACAGCAGTGGGTTTTCAGCAGTGTTGTAGCCTGCTGGAGAGCCTCCTGGTACAGTGGTTCAGTGCTCAAGTGTGGACTGAAAGGTCAGCAGCAGTTCAGACCCAGTGGCTGATCCCTGGGGGAAGATGTGGCTGTGTCCTTCTGTAAGGACTACAGCCTTGGGAGCCCTGTGGGAACTTTGGATCTACTGTATAGGGTCACTGTGAGTTTGAATTGACTCTGTCAATGAGTTTGTTTTGGTTTTTATTCCTTATTGAAAGAGGAGGAGGTAGAAGAAACTCAGGTGATGTGTACAGTTGCGGGTGGGTACAGTTCGGTCTGTAATTGGAAGAGGAGAGGGAAAAGAGCGTTGGGCTTAGTAAGAATCGTTAGTTGCAGTTTCAACACTTTTGAGTGAGTCCCTAATGTCACTGAGTCTTCTTTGATCTTTCAATTGGAATAAAACCTCACAGGATTTATAATTACACCAGGCCTCCTCCTTACGGCCTGCAAGGTCCTGCCTACCTGTGCAGCCTCAGCTCATCCTGTTCCTTCTCTCCCTTGCTCCCTGGGTTCTGGACTTCTTGGTAGACTGTGGAGCACACTGTGCTCTGTCCACCTGCAGACACTTTCCATCTGCCACCGCTTTGCCTCTGGGCCTCTGCCTTGGGCCATTTTCCTTGCCTGTTTACATGGCTGGATTATCTTTTCAGGTCTCAGCTTTAAGTGTTCCCTCTTTATTCAACCATCGCCTTTACGTGCTCTCAGATTATGCCATCACTCTTAACTTCCGTTCCCCCTAAGCACTGGTGGTGAACATAATTAATGTCAGTGAACCCTGCATATGAAGATTGTTGAAATGCCAGATGTTATGTACATACATATTTACTACAATAAAAAAATAACAAGTTACCTCTTGAGAGAAGTCTTCCTCGGCCCCCTTATTTCATGCAGCCCCTCTCCTTGTCCTCACCGTCTCATACAGAACTCTACTTTCACAAGGCATCTTGTCTGTAGTTGTTTTACAGTTGATTGTTTTCTTTGTGGAATTAGACTGCAAGCACCATGAGGGCAGGGAACCTGGATCTTTTGTTTTCGGGTCTGTGTTCAGTGTCAGTCATTAGGCTGTGGTCCTAAGTGAGTGGTGCTAAATATCTGATGCACTAATTGAGAATTTCCAGGGGAAGGACGTAGCACACTTGGCAGATAGCTGTGTGGTTCATGCCATAGTTCCTCAGTTCTGCTGCAGTTGGAGTCGTGCCAGGTTGTGTGTTGAACCAACCCATTGTGTGTAGTGTAGCCATCACTTCTGCTTTGGTCAACTCATGTTTTCTTGGGGTGGAGGAAAAGGGAGTTGTGGATGTGGTGATAGATATGGAGGTGATGTGTTTATAATTCAAGGTATCAGTATCTCAGTTATATGGTGGTAGGTATAACTGGTAATTTTAGAATTTGGAATGAATTGTCACATGAGGTGAATTGCATTTTAAGATGATCATGTTAATGATACATGTTATACGTAATTCAGTAGGAGTATTTGTACATATTTTGAGTTGTACTAAAATTCTACATGTGCTTTATTGTGCAGATCAAATAGTGCCTCTTAACATATCCAATGTACGTAAACTGAAAACTAGCCTATAAGTTTAGTGTTTTACCTCAAATATCAATGTTACAGTTTAATTAACATCTTGTTTCTAGGAAAGATATGAATGAAATTGAAGAGAAAGCTAAAGATATAATAAAATTTACTGCTGATAAGCTTTCAGTTGATGAAGTTTCCCAGTTGGTGACTTCTCCACTCTGTGGTGCAATATCTCTATTTGTAGGTGAGTTGTAATTTTCACAGCATGTATTGACTGAACAAGACAATAGAAACCAGCTAGTGTCTTCCACATTCAGTGTTAATATTCATGAACATTAATATTCATTGTATTTTGAGGTACTGAGCAAGAAACCAAGAGAATTCATGGTGGTGGTGGTTAGAACTTTTTTCATTCTTGTTGTAGTAATCTTCAAATTATATTAAATTACAAGGCATAAAGAAGTAAGGTAAAAGTCATTATTAGGAGAGAGAACCTATGGTTTACAAATGTTGAGGGAAAGCATTGGTGATGATAAATATACTTCATGATAGGTCTGTGAATGTAAATGTTTTCGTTTAAGTATCAAATGTTAGTTGTTAGTCAAAAAAAGACTGTCATCTTTTATGAGCATTTTTAGTAAACTTGATTAATCCTTGATGATTTATGTGTTATCTATTTTTCCGTAATCAAGTTTTTTTCTTGGAAAATTCCCAAATACTATCAGGACAAAATTAGTTTGCTGTCTACAAGGTCTGACAAGTCCATGAACTTAATTGTTCTAAGTGCTACGTACCTCATTGCTTAATGGCACTACAGTCACCTTCAATGTACCCCCCTTGGGAAGCTATGCACTGACGCCAATGCCTAGTCCACCCTTCAGAGACAGTTTGAAACTCTTTCTGCAATGGCCACTGCACGCAGTGGCATGATGACAAGTTCATGAGCTTAACTGTATAGCTGTCTGCGAGGGAGTTTGTAGACAGCAAGCAAGTAATTGTGTTGCACCACTCTCCCTACTCACCTGATCTGGCCCCCGGTGACTTCTTTCTGTACCAAAAGATAAAGGAAATATTAAAAGGAAGGCATGTTGATGACATTCAGGACATGAAGGATAATACCACAACAGCTCTGATGGCCATCTGAGAAAAAGAGTTCGAAAATTGCTTTGAGAGTGGACTAGGCACTGGTGTTGGTGCAGACTTCCCAGGGGGAGTACTTCCAAGGTGACTGTAGTGATACTCGGCACTGAGGCTTGCAGTGTTTTTTCTAGGATGAGTTTGTGAATGTAATTGTCAGATTTCATATATTACTACTCAAAAGTAATCCTTTTGTTTTATTATTACACTATGTTGCAGAAAGAAACATTGTTTTAATTACTATTGTCATTAATATTTTTTAGGCACTACACGAAATAACTTTGAGGGGAAAAAAGTCATTAGCTTAGAATATGAAGCCTATCTCCCGATGGCAGAAAATGAAGTCAGGAAGATCTGTGGTGACATTCGGCAGAAATGGCCCGTCAGGCACATCGCAGTGTTCCATAGACTGGGGTATGTTTTCCTTTTGCAGGGTAAACAGTGAGTATAGGTGTTTTCCCCTTTGCACTCCTCGTGATGCTTGACTTGTTCATGGGGATTCTCTGTTAGCAAGAGAGGAAAGTTGTTCTTGTGTTATTTCTGGAAGACAGTAGAGCTACCTCCAAGGACTGTCAAAAGCAGCTTGTGTCGCAATGTTGAGTGCTCTTGTTGCCTCTGGTGGGATAAACAGGATCAAGTGCAGATGTGATAGACTTCCAGACCCTGGGTCTAAAGGCCTGTGCCAGTGTGCTCAAGTCCTTGAGGCCTTTTCAGACTTGTTCTGTGTTCTGGACTCAGTTTATATGACACTCTGCTAGAGGCTCTTTTTGATGTAAATCATTTTGAAGGTCGTTAAATTAGTTTGCCTGGTACACCACCAAGAATAGAGTTCTAGGCTTTAATCAAAAACCGGTAATTGAGGCTATGTCTGTCATGTGTTGTTAGTTATTGTTTTATTTTTAACAGTATAATTTTATTGATACTTGTGAATTTTATCAGTAATTAATACTGTCTATCTTATTGCTCTGCATGTATTACAACTTTAATTTTTTAAATTCTACATTATACTGCTGGTGCTACAACTGCATTTCTAGGTATTACCTGGCCCTGTGCCCTGTATGTTTGAGTCAGATGTTTTATTGAATCAGTGAAAAGTGCTTTTCTTCTTGGTGTCCATTGAATAGGTTTAGTAGATGCAAGTTAACACATTAGCTACAACCTTGGCATGCCCCTTGCTGAATGCACTTGGGAAGAACCAACAAACTAGATTTTCAAACAAAACAGCATTGCAGTATAGTTCTAGGAGTGCTTACTGCAGTTTATTTTTCTATGTGTAACAGATTCTTTACATTTAGATTCAGAGCTGACAGAAGTTGTTTTCTTTATCTTTATAAAGCTTGGTCCCAGTGTCAGAAGCAAGCATAATCATTGCTGTGTCCTCAGCCCACAGGGCTGCGTGCCTGGAAGCTGTGAGCTATGCCATTGATAATTTAAAAGCCAAGGTGCCCATATGGAAAAAGGTGAGAAGATGTCTAATACTGCCATTTGGACAGTTTTTCTCAGCAATTATTAGAGAAAGGATGGGAAGTGAAAGTACATAAAGCTTATATACATGCATGTCCCCTGCCTTTTCAGAAGCTTCTTTTCTTTATCTGTAAAATAAGGACTTTAAGTAATACTTCCTTTCCAATGTTTATTAAGTATGTAAAAAACCAGAAAAAAACCCACAAATGCTCCAAATAGTGTGTGGCCCAGAGTAAGCCTCAACAAGTGATGAGAGGTAAGATTTCCACTCCGAACTGTACTAGTGGTTCACATACTAAGTCATTCCTTCCCCTGCAAAAATAGTATCTAAGTAGAGACTGAGAAGAACAAGCTGTATGTTCTTCCTTTCTGGTCTACAGTTTATTTAAATTCAAGCCTGGTTTTGGTCTCGTCGAGAGCTTTGGGGTCATCTGGGATAGAGACAGGTGGTGGGCAACCTAGAGTACATACTTGATCTAGTGGGTCTCGCCAGAGTGGGCCCTGTTCTGTATAAGTACTTCTGCAGGTGATCCCTTATTTGAACAGCTAATGAAAATAACCTTCTGCATTTGGAAAAGAATATTTAGAAAATATTCTAATGGGAGTGTTTGGAAAGGAAAATATGTTTAAGCTGCTGCTTGTCATGGCCGCAAATGTCATGAACCTGTTATTCCCTTCTGTGGTTGTACCCTGTCATGTTATAGCTGCTCATCCGTTTGCCTCCTCAATTACATAGAGTCCTTAAGTGTAGGGAACATGTTTCTTCATTTCTCTGTTCCCAGTGTTTTAGACAAATATTTATTGCTTCGTTAATAGAATTTAAGTAGATGTGACATTCACTTGCCTGATGTGTTCGGATGTATTGCTTTCGTTAGAATGTTCTATTTTGAATACCTATCATGCTTCTCTTTTCTAGGAAGTGTATGAAGAGTCAGCTTCGTCTTGGAAAAGAAATAAAGAATGCTTTTGGGCAACCAATGATTAAAGCACTTATATTTTCAAAGCAGTAAATTTTAAATTTGGTAGACTTTTATCTATGATCTTTCTCAACAGTTTCATTTACTGAAGCATCATGTCTTATTTGTCACCACTGGTACAAGAGGGAGGTTTTAAAAAAAAAAAAAAGGCAAAATGAGTCAGTGTGTACAATGAGGATTATCTAAGAACCAAAGACAGAGGACGGGCTCTAGAGAAGTAGGATAATTTCAGTGTCAGGCAAAATGCGTGTAGTAGACATGCCATCCCGTGACTGAATTCTAATTGTAATTGGGCTCACATTGCCATGTGACCCTCCTCAGTAGCTGTAACCATCTTAGGAAAGCCTTCCTCTCTTCTTTCCGTGCTCTCCTTGCATTGAGTGATACCATTATCAGGAATCTTAACTTGAATGTTGACAGAGCTGAACTGTATAAAAATCTGTTATTTCAGAATCTGAGTAGTATGTATTTTTTAGTACTTTATATAAAGTATTGACAATAAACATATAATACAAAACATTTAACCTAGTATTTTTCCTGAGTGGTTTTTATTTCTTCAGTAATAATACCTAAAGTATTTTTGAATATGGACATTTCTAGCATTTCTTGATCTATACTCTTATCATAAATACTTTTTGTATTTTATTAGCTGTTAGTATTTATATCAGTATAAAACTTAGGATAAAATTTTGAAACTTAGCAAATTAACAGCATGGTTCATGTTCTAAAGGTGCTGATGTTTAAAATTGAATCCATAACTAATTAAAAAGAAAAATCATTTATGAAAACATTTTCAGATACTTTTGTTTTTAGTTGCTCATATAATCTCATTTGTGAAGTCATTAAAAATTAGCTCTCTGTGAGATTTTTATATGAATGATACCCAGTTTCTGCTCGGTCAGCCTGTATACTCTGGACAGATGTGAACGAGTACGAATTCCACATAATTCTTCAAGTAATAAAATATTGGCAGAATGTTGGGCAGTCATCATTGCAAAATCTGCAGTATACATATTGGGAACAAACGCTACTTTCAGATGCAGATTGAAGTTTTTGTTTCTGCGGCAGCTAAGAAACCTAGTGCTATTCTTTGTTGCATGTAGTGAACACATTGTTTCTCCCAAGGAAATGAGCTGTCAGGGATTTAATTATGTTCCCCGCAAACTGTGTGTCACTTCGGTTAGGCCACAATCCCAGTATTGTGCAGTTGTCCTCCGTTTTGTGATTGTTGTGATTTTCCTGTGTGATAAATCCTAACCTCTACCTGTGGTTAATGAGACCAGATTAGATTATGTTAAGGAGGAATAGGGTGGGGTGTAATGCCCTTACATTCCTAATCCAATGAAAGGGAATTTCCCTAGGGTGTGGATTTCCTCACATTTTATCTCGAGATAAAAGGAAAGGGAATTTTGGTGGGGCAAGAGGGGAGGAGAGAGGGATTTTATACCATGAAAAAAGCAGTGCCAGGAGCAGAGTACATCTTTCAGACTAGGGGTTCCTTCACAGAGAAGCCCCCAGACCAGGGCAAGATGGATGATACAGAGCTGATGTCCTGAATTTGGAATTCTAGTTTAAAAACTGAGAGAATGCATTTCTCTTTGTAAGCCATCCACCTGTGCTCTTTCTGTTACAGCCTCACTAGATGACTAAGACACTCAACAGATATTGAACACCTGTGCTAGGCACTCACCCTAGTGGTCCTTGTCTGCCAAGCTGAATTATCTGGTGGGATGATTATCCCACCATTGAGTGGACCTACAGGACAGTGACAACTCTAGGAATTCCTGGTTACTGGGGACCTGTTCCTTGGTCTAGGAACCCTGGTGGCACGGCAGTTAAGTGCGTGGCTGTTAACTGACAGGTCAGAAGTTCAAACACACCAGTTTTGAAGCAGGAGAAAGAGATGGCAGTTTACTCCCAGCTGTGGAAACTTAATGGTGGCAGGATTTCTTGGGCGGATCCAGACAGACTGGGCCAGAAAGACACTAGGACAGCTGGAAAACCCTTCACTCGCTCCTGTAGGATTGCTCTTCTGGTTTCAGCCTTTGTTGTTATTATTAGCCAGAGTCAGTTCTGACTCAAAGCCACCTTACATGGCAGAGTAAACTCCTTAGGGATTCCCAGGGCTGTAATCTTTGTGAGAACAGATTGCTGGCTCTTTCTCTTGAGAAGCTGCTGAGGGTATTTGAAACGCCAACCTTTCAGTTAGTCACATAGTGCTTAATCTTTGCACCAGGGAGCTCCTAGTTTCACTATTATGTTCTCTGAACTCAGTTTCCCTCTCCCTTCCACTAACCCTTTACCTGGACCCATGGGGGCACAGTGAGAGCCCAGCTGCTGACCAAAAGGTCGGCAGTTCAAATCCACCAGTCACCCCTTGGAACCCCTATGGGGCAGTTCTGTGTTCTGTAGGATGGCTGTAGGCTCACCAAGTTGGAACCAATTGAATGGCACCTAACAAAGCAAGAAACTTAGCCCTTTGAGAACAGGTAGGTGGTGGATGAGGTCAGCTGCATTCTTTCTGAAAGCACATCAAAAGATTACTGAGCCATTGTAAACGTTGTTCCCCCATTATTAATATGTTTATGCTGTTACATGTGCTAATACCAAAAATTGGGGTTTTGAGGTTTTCATCTTACATATTTCTTAAGAGCTTCTTTACTGATGGTACTTGTTTTTAAAGAACATGAAACATTGCTTAAACATGGCTTTTAAAGAATTATGCATTCATTAAGTGCATTTTAAAAGTCCTACTATTTTGCTTTTAAGTCCCCAGTACATAGGTTAAGGAGTTAATCTGGATTATCCCTGATATATCCCTGGAAGTTTAAACAGGATATTCAATGACCCCAACTTCCTCCGCAAGTGGCAGAGTTAACTGGTGTTAGCATCGTCACTGATACTTGTCCTTCTGTCTCTAACTTGGCTCCTCAAGGAATCAGAAGAGTAACAGTAATCAGAAGAGAAGAAAAAACAAACAGCTTTAGGCAGATTGCTTGGGGAAGTGTTAAGATCCCTGGGGAGCTTTTAACTTTGGATGCTAGCTAGCTAAATTCACTGAAAAACTACACAAGTCAAGTTTTGTTTCAGATAATTTTGAACTGGTAGCAAAGCCAACAGAATTTCATCTTTGAATAAAAGAGGCAGAAGACAAACATTTGGATTTTTTTTTTTTTTTGTCATTTGGGTATGATGTTTGGAGTCACAGTATATTAGCAATATGTTGTAAGAAATAATCGTTGCAAAGCTGGTAGTTTGAATCTTGCTCTCAGATCCCTCAGTAAAGCTACAGAAGAGTTCAAAAACAGAGTCCTGCAAGCATCCAGAATCCAGCCGCTTTCCCTCTAGTGCTTCTTCCCTGATCCCAATCACTCTATTTCTCATGGCCTACTGTGGTGGTCTGCTTGGTTATAGTCTTGCCCTTCCCTTCTCCCTGCTCCTTTGTCCGCACACAGACCTTAAAAAAGTTAAATCATTTCATCCTCCTGCTGAGAACCTTCCAATAGGTAATCACATCTTAGAGCTTCAAAGTCATTACCATGGCCATTGAGACCCAACATGATAAATCTGCCTGCCCTCTTATCTTCCTCTTGCCCCAAGCTCACTGCTTTGCTCTGGCTGGTATGTGGTAGGTTTATTCATGCCTTAGGACTTTACCTACCCATCTGGAATCGTTTTCCTACCAGTGGCCTATTAGTCTGTGGCTTCACTTTATATTGTAAGGGATCCCTGTGTAGCCTCTCTCTGACTGCTCTGTTTAAAACCCACCCACTGCTGTTGAGTTGATTCCGACTCCTCACAATCTCATAGGACAGGGTAGAACTGTTCCATAGAGTTTCCAAGGCTGTAAATCTTTACAAAGGCAAACTGCCACAACTTTCCCCTGCAGAATAGCTGCTGGGTTGACACTGAACCTTTTGGTGAGCCAGCAAAGTGCCGTTGAGTGGGATCTGACTCATTTTGGTGAGCCAAGTGCTTTAACCATTTATAGCACCAGAGTTCTTTCAAAGAAAGTGTCCATGGCGGTGTTGGGGGTCGATCCCGCGGCCACATACATGCCAACCATGTGCTGTACCACTGAACTACATGTACAGGCAAACTAGTACTGTCACTTTCCCTGGCTTTGTGCTTTCTTGTGGCATTTACCGCTCACAACCTGATGTACTGGAAATCCTGTTGGTGTAGCAGTTAAGAATTCTGGCTGCTAATCAAAAGGTTAGCAGTTAGAAATTTACCAGGCACTCAATTGGAAACCTTATGGGGCCATTCTTCTCTGTCTTATAGGGTCCTTATGAGGCAGAATCAAGCCGATGGTAACAGGTGTGGTGTTTTTGTTTTTACTTGATGTACTGTATTTCCTTGTCTCATTTATAGTCACCAGACTGTACAGTTGAGGAGGTGGGAGACTCGGTCTCTGCACCGTCCCTAGTGCCTAGATAGGTATGTGAGCTCATAGTGAGAGAGGAGAAAACTTAAGATTTCGCTTTAAGATTCCCAGAAGCCCAGATGCTTCTCTCCCTGTACCAGCTCAAGGACAGCTCCCCCTGTCCTCGCAGCATTTCTTGAGATAAAGCCCTGCTTCTGAGGGAAGCGGAATGTCTTCCTTGGAACTTAACACCGACTGCTTATCGTTGCCTCTGTAAGTTTGTTGGTGCCAATAGACAAGCAGTGTGACGATGGGTACCCCTGCTAATGCCAGTTAGAAAGCTGCATGGGAATTTGTCTGCTTTCTTGAGAAAATGTATAAAAGGGATGTTTTCCTAACAGGAAGGGGTGTGCAGCCATTTGGGACCTGCGTCTGGCCGCGGCGCCCCTGGCAGTAAGGCCCCTTCCTCTTTAAACAAAGTGGTGTTTGAGGTGTTTTCTGCTTTGCGGGCTGAACTTCCCTTTTTCCTGCAACAATACTATACACTAATGAATGGACAGCAGTGCTGATTGTGGTATTTTGCCTCCCAAATGAAACACACCTGACGTATAGTGGTAGGACTTACGGATGAGGACAAGTATCTGCTTAGACCAGTGGCTGTTGCAACTGCTCTTTTCCACTTCCTTGTTGACTCCCACCCTGACATCTTCAGTGGTTACTGAGTATCTGGTGAGTAGACAACCTCTACTTTAGGCTTGGTTCTCTCGGGAAACGAGACTAGTAACACATGTAATACGTACAGAGAAAGATTTAATATAAACGGTTCACACAATTGCAGAAGATGAAAAGTTCCAAGTCCTCTATGAGAGTACAAGCCTCATTCAGCTACGGGAGCTGGTCAAGCCAAGGTCCACAGGTCTGTCCAAAGTCAGTGAATCCCAAGACGGCAGGTGAAGACTGCAAGATTTCTGCTGAAGTCCTGAGCTGCAGGGGCTGGCGAGCCCCGGGTGGGCAGGTCAGGGAAAGGGGCTCTGACTCACAGGCTGTGAGGGCGGATGACCAAGAGCTGCGAGTTCAAGCCCCCAGAACCAGCTGTGAAAAAGCCGGGGGGCGGGCGTGCTGCTGGCAACAGGAGCAGAAGGAAGTAGGCGGCAGAGGTGAGGGAATGAGGGCTCAGGGGGGTGTGAGCTGCCACGGGCCCTGTCCCTGCCGCTTTATATAGCCACCAAAAGGTTGAGGGTCACAGTCCAGCGATGCAGTCTTAACCATCACGTCTCAGGAGGGAATGGTTGGTATGATGCAGGTAGGTAGAGTATGCAGCACAAGGTGGTAGAGTGAGGGTCGTAATAAGGGCTCTAGTAAGACCAAATGGCTTCAGTTTTCAGTGTTTCATTCTGCATACAACAAAAATGTTCAGTTCAATAGCCATCTTCTTTAAATCAGAGTGGTCCTTAAATGAAAACTAGGTTCTGGTTTTGTGTAAGATGATTTGCAGTCTTTGACATCTTAGTTTTAAAAATGCTGTTTGTAATTTTTAAAAGGTGATTCGGAATAAAATGAACTGCTTTTTTTAAAACAAGTAAATATACAATTATCTTCTAATTATTTGTATGGGACGAAACGGTGGCTTTATTGTAGCTTTAATAGAAGTCTAGCAGTGTTTCCGTAACAGTTCTGTGGTGTGTTGAGGGAAATTCATGACCCTTTTCTTACAGTTCTCTCTTGATATAAACAAAGGCACTTACGCAGTGGTGGCGACACACTAACCTGCCCTCAGGGAATGGTTCAGCACAGTTGTGAAGGCAGGTGCAAGATCACCTGGTGGATGCGTGGTCGATGATTGCTCCTTGTGGTGTTTAAGGGCAGGACTTACCTCCCGTGCTTTGCAGAAAGTGTACCACCTGTATAGTGATGGCCCATCTGCTGTTTCAGCACATTCCTTCCTGATTCTCAATCCTTAAACGGAAAATGCTTAATCCCTCCTGTTTAATGAAGGGAGGAAAAAAGAACATGACTGATTTTGTATTCTTGCAGCAGTTTGGCTTTTTTTTTTTTTCTTTCCTCTATATTCAAAGCATTTGTTTTATTTCAAAAGGTAAGTTGTGCTTCTTTAATGTGGTATGAGGAAACCCTGGTAAGGTAGTGGTTAAGTGATCTGACTGCTGATTAAAAGGCTGGCATTTTGAATCTACCAGGTGCTCCTTGGAAACTCTATGAGATGATTCTAATCTGGCCTATAGGGTTGCTATGAGTTCGAAGCAACTCCATAGCTGTAGGTTAATGTGATATGAATCTTCTGGGAAAATTGCTAAATATACAGTTCAGATTCAATAGCTGCAAGATGGCACTTGAGATGTGCATTTTCTGAGTCTCCCTGCTGATGCAGCAAGGCCTGTCTGTGGACCACATTTGAGTAGCAGGGGTTTATACCAACACTGTAAACTTTGAGGGCAGTTGAAAGCTCCTTCAAAATGCCCTTGGGGGTCACTGCTGAAATCTAAGAGATTAGATACCTATGGGAAACCCTGGTGGTATAGTAGGTAAGTGCTATGTCTGCCATCCAAAGAGTTGGCAGTTTGAATCCGCCAGGTGCTCCTTTGAAACTCTATGGGGCAGTTCTACTCTGATCTATAGGGTCACTAGGAGTCAGAATCAACTTGATAGCTGTGGGTTTGATTTTTTTTGTTTTTTTTTTTTGTTGTTGTTACTAGATGCTTATGACTGGTTACAAGCTCACTCTTCTTAAATGTATCTGCCGTAGTCGTCTGGTGCTGCTCTAACAGAAATACCATGAGTGGATGGCTTTAACAAAGAGAAGCTTATTTTCACACTGTCCTGTAGGCTAGAAGTCCGAGTTCGGGATGCTGCCTCAAGGAGAATGCACTCTCTCTGCTGGATCTGGAGGAAGGTCCTTGAGTTACATCAGTCGTTCTTTGGTCTGAGAGCATCTCGGTGCAGGAACCTCAGGTCTAAAGCTCTGCTCTCAGTGATGCTTTCTTGATGCTAAGAGTCCCCACATCTCTCTGCTAGCTTCTTTCCTTTATATCTCAAGACACTGCCTCAAGGTACAGTAGAGTCTAACACTGAGTCCTGCCCCACCAACACAACTGCTGCCCGTCCTCCCTTATGAACATTGTAGAGGCAGGATTTACAACAGGGAGGAACATCACATAACACCAGGAATCATGGCCCAGTCAAACCGCCACACACATTTTTTGAGGAACACAAGTCAATCCATGACAGTATCTCTAGAATACAAACTAAGCACATGGGATAAATATAGTGTATGTTGGTAAAGTCACCCCTCCATGTCCTTGGGTTCTCCATCGTGGATTCAACAAATCATGAATCAAAAACGTATAAAAAAATTCACTTCTTGTCATTGCCTAAATAATACAGTGTAATGACTATTACATAGCATTTATATTGTGTTAGGTATTGCAAGTAATCTAGAGATGATTTAAAGTATACAGGAGGATGTATATAGGTTTAATTATGCAAATACTGTCATATAAGGGACTTAGCATCTTCAGATTTTGGTATTCATAGGGGGGTTCTGGAACCAATCCCCATCGTATGCCAAGGGACAACTGTATATATACACGGGGTCAGCTGTGTCAGAATCGACTTGGTGGCAAATTTCATATACTTACATATGTAAAATCAAGACCCAAACTAAATCACTTTAAAAACCATTTTAATGATATTTAGTAATGTGATATGAAAACATTGGTTCATAAATAATTTACAATTAAATAACTTTTATTTTCATACTTGAACATGAGATGAGTTTATGTTGACTATTACTCCAATTTGATTTTTGTTTCTCAGAAACACAAAGGAATTGTGCAACTGGATGTACAAACATGCATACATTCTGTCTTACTCATCTGGTACCAGTCTAAGAGAAATGCCACAAGAGAATGGCTTTAACAAAGAGAAATTTATTTTCTCACAGAAAAGCAGGCTCAAAGTCCAAATTCAAGGCATCAATTCCAGGGAGAAGGCTTTCTTTGTTGGCTCTGGAGGAAGGTGCTTTATGTCAGTCTTTCCCTGGAATGGGAGCTTCTCAGGCACCAGGAACTTTCCAAAGGACATGATCTGCTCCCAGCACTGCTTTCTGGTAGTATGAATTCCCTACTTGTTTCTCTTTCCTTTATATCCTAAGAAATTGCCTCAAGGCACAATATAATCAAAGCTTGAGCCCCACATTACCAACACGGCTACCACCCATTCTCCCTCATTAACATCATAGAGGCAGGATTTACAGCATATTGGAACATCACACAAAACGAGGAATCATGGCTTCAGCAAACGGCTACACACATTTTTTAGGGGACACAATTTAATCTATGACATATTCATTTTTATATTTTTGGTAGAATGAAAAGGCAAAAGCACTTCATCTAAACCAGCTAACATATTTATATCTTAACAAAAATTTATGCATTATGTATGAAGAAAAAATCCCAATTTCTTTTTTAACATATATACAATTCCAACTTAGTTGTGCAATATATACATTTATATTTTGACTTTACTTGTCAAAATAAATCAGGTACATCTGAAATTACCTTTTTATATTTACCTATTGGCTACATTTTCATCCTTTAAGATTCAAAGTAGTTAGCCTTTTCATTTATTTCAAATTTTACCTCCATGTGTAGTTTTTTCTAAACACTTAAATTAGCCTTTGAAGTTGATTAAAATGGATATACTTTAAAATACATGAAGAGCATACTTCTAAAAATGTTATGTTTACAGTTATTTTGAGTGTGCAAACTGAAATACTTGGAATCCTACCTTTTGTTAATAATGTCTGAAAAGATTTTCATATATTGGGCTTTTTTATGCTTCACAGTTAATAAATAACTTTTACTATTTGTAAAAACAACACTGCCACTATAGAAATGATTTCTTTCCAGTTAGGGGTTCTCACTCTGTTATTAAGCTCTGTTACTGAGTCATGAGCAATTTAAAATCTCCATGTACTTTCATCATTGTTACTGTTTCACAAAGTTTTCACAGCCTCCGTGCACAAAGCAACTCAGTTTCAATTATATTCCATAGACCTTGTCCATGTACCATTTATGAAATGGAAATTTTAACATGGCATCCTTGAAACCTTAAAGGATAAAGTATCCTTAAAGGTATATCTGAATAAGAATTACATTATAACTTAGGTTAAATACATTTTATTTTTTTCTTTTAATTTCTTAAATGACTATTCACCTTATCTTAAAAGTGCTGAAGAATACTCCTTACAGGAGTGTCTGCCTCAAAACTGTGATCTGGTAACAGAAACCACCTATTCAGGCCACTTTCTCATAGGGCAGTGGTCCTCAGCCAGGGGTGACATTGCCTCTCACAGGGAATTTGGCAATGTCTGGAGATACTATCAATCGTCACAACTGAGAAATGTAGGAGCACTACTGGGTGGACTAGGGATGCTGTTCAACATCCTGCAGGACACAGGACAGTCCCTCACCCTAAGAAAAAATCACGAGTTCAGCATGCCAACAGTGCCAAAGTTGAGAAAGCCTGCCCTAGTGTGATACATCGTGCAGGGACAAGTGGTTCATTTTTCAGATTTTAGTAATCCTGCTACTTCATGGAAACAAAGCAGTCTAGACAGATAACCTCAGCCAAGACTTGCCAAGTCTCCAGAGCTTGCCGGGTGGGTTTGACCTCAGTGTAATGCTTGCCAAGGGAAGATGAGGCAGAGTAAAAAGGAACAGCATGCTATAATTCACATTGAAGAACCAATATGTATATATACAGAGTAGTTACATGGTTTATTGAGTACTCTTTATCAACTTAATGATCAGTTTCTCCTCCACTTTTTATTATTTTTTTTAAATACAGTTTTGGTTGGAATCAAACAGTGGTCAATAAGCTACACAGCTGTTGTAAGAATTGGGTTCTGGCACACCTAAGAAGAATATAGTGCCATTTTTGTTAGAAATCCCCGACATTTTATGGCTATTTCTCTCTCATGTTTGTTTGCTTTGGGTTGTCAAGTACAGAATCAGTCACTAAACCATCCAGATAGCTACTGGGCTGCCAGTACAAAGGCCAGGCTAAGACAGCACACAAAGCCAGACCCATATGGGCAAACCAATGTGTTTTCCTCTGGCTTCTTCTCAAAGTCAAATTCTTGGAGGATTGTCTGTTTTATAAGAAACCCAGATCATAGACCTTTAAAGCTAAAAGCATCACTACTGAACTCCAATCCAATATTCCCATTTTATAAGTGGGGACACTGAAATTTATAGAGGTCAAGTGATTTGTCCAAAGCTTTTGATGTGTCATGTCTGACATGAAATAATTTCTACTGCCCTTCTCTGTGCTCTTGTCCTACCAATCTCTCCTAGAAAATGAGTCATTTCAGAAACAGAGCAAGGAGAAATGGTGGTGGCCCTCAAAGTGTGGGCCCATTTATATCAGAATGCCTGCGGTGCTTCTTAAAATGTAGATGGCTGGACCTCGTCCCAAGATGACTATGTAAGAAAAGCACAGCAGATGGGGACTAGGAGTCTACCTTTTGAACAAGCTTGGCCAGATGAAATTCAGTCTTCTGGAACTTTGACTGCTCTGGAAACAGACAAACATAGAGGATGCACCCGACGTTTTGGTCGTTCCCAAGGTCTCATACTAGCTTCTTGCAAATTCTTGAGATGGCTTTTACTTTACCTTGTTTAAACCGCCTGAAACTCCAACTACCAGGAACTTACTTAAACTTTCATTTTTATTTATTTAGCAATGAATGAAAATACGTCCATAAAGTTAAGGGGGTTACAAAGTTCATGGAATTTGTAAATTAAATAGCTGACACTTGCCCTCTACTATCTGGCTGAGAGAAACTAGCCTGAGGCAGTGGGAGTTCGGGATGAGGGGTAAAGGAAGTGGATAACTCTGGACCACTGGAGAAAAAGGCATGCTTCAGCTGGCTTCTAGAACACAGAGGCAGGGACAGCTAGGAGCCCTGGTGGTGCAATGGTTAATGCACTTGGCTGCTAACTGAAGGCCAGCAGTCTGAACCCACCAGTGGCTCCATGGGAGAAAAGACCAGACAACGGGCTTCTGTAAAGACTGCAGACTAGGAAACTTTATGACGCTGTTCTACTCTGTCATACAGGGCCACCAAGAGCGGAAATCAATTGGATGGCACACAAAAACAACAGCAGGTTGTCTCTATGTGGTCCAGTTGGTTAAGTGCTGAACTACTAACCAACACACTGGCAGCTCAAACACGCAGAGGCATCTAGCAAAATTTATCTTGTGACCTTTTGAAAAAGCAGCCATTGAAAGCTCTATGGAGCACAGCTGTACTCAGACACACAGGGACTAGCCACTGATTGGAATCAACTGAACGTTGGACAGCAAGTCTATAAGCAAGAAGACAGGATGTCTGAAAGAATCCCTTCTCCCGCTGGCCCTGACGCTGCCCCTGTCCATAAATCATAATGAAGGTCAACTTTTCGGACAGCAATGGATTGGACTTGGTGACACAGAGTGACCATATTGTGGGGGCACTTTATGGTTCTAGGTATCTATAAGAGGTCATCTAGTTGACCTCATGCTGGAAGAAGGGGATTGGGTGGAGAGGAGAAGATAGGAGACTGTTGGGAAGATAAGACATGTATGGAGCAGAGAGGAAGAGTGTGCTGTCACTGTGCAGGGAGAGCAGTGGAAGCTGCATATAGGTCAGTATGCAAATTTATATGGGAATGTACATTTTCATTCAATCATAAAAAAAAATAAAAAATAAAGAAAATCCCTTCTCTTTCAAAGAGCCACCAGACCCTTACCGGCCAGCCAGTTAGTATCCTAAAGAGGCTGAGCCATCAGTAAACAGGTTAAGTTTTGTGCCTTGGTCCCTAACTACCCACCCCTACCCACCCCTCCTCAGCAGGAGGCATGCTCTAAGGTCTGATCAGTTATTCCAGCATGTTTTAACAATTACATCAGAGCAACACTGGGACTCTGAAGGGGCAGCAGTGGGGTGAGAGGAACCAAAGGCAAGTTATAATGAAAATAGCACTTCAAAGTAACCTCTGGGGCTACTTTGGCTGAGCAGCATAAATTGAAGACCTGTGGCTTTTTTTCCCTCTTGTCAACAACAAGCCAATTACGTACCTATACTGGATACTTCTTTATTGCTGTTTAAAAATATTATTTTAAAAATTGCATTTCCCTTCCAAAAAAATCTGAGAAAGTGTTACTGTTTTGCTCTAAGACTTGTTGTGCATGGAAGGATTTTATGTTTTGGACACAGTGTATTTTAAAATGTAAACTCTGGACCAGCCAACTTAAAGATACCTGCTGTACCCCACCCCTGCCCACCCCATATAAAATAAGTCTTTTGCCCTTTCTTCCCTTGCATCACCCCAAATTTTGTCATTCCAAACTGACCTGCAGTTTCTCTTAAAATGAAACATCAAACTAGTTTACCTATTACATTATAAAACACTGGTATTAAAAAAGAAAACCATGCAATATCAATCACTGGCTGTTTCAATCTGGTAGCACCATCGTCAGGACTGTTGGATGGTTCAGCTAGTCAATTCTGTCAGCTGTTCAGTCTCATCTGGATTCTTGGTCATTTTTTCATATTTTCTTTTAAAGAAGCCAAGCTGTAAAGATCACGATGTAGAAATGTTATCACCTATGACTTATTTAGCATGATGCCTTTAACCTCCTGGGCTTGAGGTGTGAGTCTTCCCACAGAGGACCTGGAAATCTACTTCTGAAAAATTAGCCAGTGAAAACACAGGTGAAACACAGGTCTACTCTCATGCACATGTGTTCATCATGAATTCAAATCGACTGATGGCAAATTATGGTATTTAAACCCCCATTGCTGTCTATTTCCTCCAGAACACCTCTAAGGACTTTGTGGGGCTCTGGAGAGTACCGTGTAGGAACTACTGATCTAGTATCACACCCTTTAAAAAGGAAATTAAATATCTAGAGAGCTTAAACAAATGGCATAAACTTAACATTTCCCAGAATCAACTTATTTGTAGCTGAACAAAAATATTCAGAAGCCTGAGTGAAAGGAAGTTTTTAAAAAAAGATGGGTGCAACACAAAGGAAAAAAAATCCTTGATTGCTTATAAGAATATCAGTAAGAAAGTAAAAATAAACTGGCATTTTCTTTGTCCTCATGATAGGGGAGGTGTCACATAAAATTGGAAGTTGCTCTATTATGAAAACCATATATTTTAAAATATGAAACACTTCTTACCTTCCATAAAATTGTAGCCACAGCTAAGAGCAAAAGGATGCCAGCAATGATACTTCCGATTATAACTCCTATGGGTACTTCAGCTTTCTCATGTGGCTTCATTATTGTGACAGGAATCTGTAAGTGTATATTCACAACAACTCATCCATCTCACATCAGCACTGGATAAAAAGCAAGGTGTTCTAGTCCAACTGACTAATATTAGAACTGCAGGTCCCTAACTCCAGGAAGGTGATGGGACCTGCTCATGGTAACATTTTCTCAGGTGTGCTGTACAATTCTTTCAGAAGAAGCATCTGCAAATTCCAGGTAAGAAATACAAGTTCTCCAGTTTCCCCTCCACTTGCTTCGAGATTTAGTGGTCATGTCTTGTCTGACAATCCCAGATGTTTTCATTATTTATGAACAAGAAACTAGCTTTTGGCATAAACTCTCATCAAGTGAAAGCATCTAGAACCCAGTCTCAGGAGGAGCATGAAAGAACAAGTTAAAAGCCCAGACTCCTGTGGTTAGACAGCAGCCACAACAAACTTTATATTGGCTTTCTAAAAATTTGATTTCATTTAACACTCCTTCTGAGTTACTTGATATCAAAGTTGAAAATGTAGTACTAATATCCTAGGGCTCAAGTTGACCTCTTCAATGCTACAACTGTCCTTGAGGTTACATAGGATTCTTTGTCTAGTTCTTCACAATCTTCTGACATTGCAATGGAATGACTGCCCTAAGAGTTTTAACAGTTAAAATGTATATTATTTTTTTTTAAGTTGAAAGAATCTCAGCCATTTCTTCTACAAAATACAGTCTTCAAAAGGTACTCTTAGGAACAAATTAAAGGAATAACATCTAACTTTTTTTCTTGATTTGACATTTAATTATCTTGGTCAAGAAGCTGCTTTTTGTCTCATAATTTATGAGTTACGCTAAATTTAAAGTTGGGCTTTTGGGCAGCTGTATGTCTTCTTACTGGTGTCTTTAAGAACTAAAATGAGAGCTTTACTGATTTATGAATAAAGTGATGACAAACTCATGTGGTGTCATGCTGAATGGCAGTCACATCCCTAGTGTCTCTATTCTAGAGCTTCTGAATCTGGGTCCATAGATCCCTATGGATACACGGGTATAACAGTTTGTATATGAGATTTTTAAGTGGACTTGAATACAAAAAAAATTTAAGAATCATTTATCTACAGGAATGTGTCACCTTGTATTCGGATTCAAAACATAATTGAAAAAAATTATCCA
The DNA here is from genome assembly GCA_028571685.1 of Heterohyrax brucei. Taxonomy (NCBI): domain Eukaryota; kingdom Metazoa; phylum Chordata; class Mammalia; order Hyracoidea; family Procaviidae; genus Heterohyrax; species Heterohyrax brucei. The sequence goes on along the minus strand of CM053141.1, from coordinate 55,044,563 downwards.
AATTATTTGGATTCAAAATATATCTTCATAGACACAATTGGCTCCTCAGGATTGTTCAGAGAATACCCTCCCTTCGAAAAAAAAAAAATCTGCAGGGTTCATTAAAATTATTAACTTGAATTTTCAATTAATAAGTTTATTTAATGCTGAATTCTAGACAAGAATTTAGCAGAATTTCAAGGAGTGAACAACACATCTTTCTATAATGAGCTTTTAAAAAAATCCATAGAACTTTCTTCCTAAGCTATTACAGCTTTTTGTATCTAAGTCTGCATTTCCTCAGGCTCCGTTTCAGGTTTTCTAAGCCTCAGTCACTGAAGACTGAGTGTGTGTCTTCCCTGGAGCTCCTAAGCCAGAAGTGGAGAAGCATTCTCGATTGCGCTGAATTATTTGCCAGGGACAAGAATGGAAGGGCAGTGTGTTGAGCTCCGCTCTCCAGCAGCGAAGAAACCCATTGTTCGCAGGGCCATTGGCTTTTCAGTGAAACTACAAGCTGGAGCACTGGACTGCGGCTTGGGGGCAGAGTCTTCAATTGGCTTCCAGTTTCTAACAATAGCACTACAAGGAAATGTTCAAGGCTCTGCCAACAGATTTCCTGGACACGGAAATCCTGCTTTATCTAAACATGGCAGATTCTAACACAGAATTTCAGTGCAAAGCAAAGTTGCCCCATGCCAGCTCTTGGAATAGAGAGCCTTTGTCTTCTGTTGAAAGTACATTTCTCTGCAAAGAATATCATCAAGGGGAGCATTTATAGTTTTCTAGAATGTAAGACTTAATTGATAAGCATTTTAAACAATGTCAATGCCTGACTGTAGAGAATACTGCTAAAAATGAAATAAGTAGAAAAGAATCTCTGTAGTAACTGCCTTTATTTACTAAAGATGCTTAAACAACTGTCTTTAAAACAAAAAGAGCACTGTAAAATGCTATATTTGATCTAAATAAGCATGATTTAGATTCAGCGACCTAAGAGCTAAGCCATTTTGTGTAAGCACCAGGAGCCAGAAGAACTGGTGGTGCTGCTTTAGGAACCACAGACAAGACGAAACTCCTAATACTGTGCCTCTCACTGAATCCTCACTTCTAGGGAAAACAGTTTTGCCAACATGGGCAGGGAGAAAGGCAAGTATCACTCCATATTTTTTGAGCAGCACACACGGTCACCAAAAAGTCAACATAAATACTAGATTTTCAGAATTTTGGTAAGATACTACTGTATAAATTCAGATAAGAAGAATTATGAATCAAAGTTTTCAGAAATGGAATACCTATCACAGATTCTAACAGGTGTGGGGAAGAACAGGATGCACTCACTGTGACAGTGTTTTCTTCAATCACATATATCTGAGGGTTGTAGGTGTCAACTTGTGCAGATGCTGTCAGCTGTACTGTCTGGAAAGTTGACTGGAACATAAAAATGAAGACTCTGTTTTATCCTAGCAGGAGTGGAAAGTCAAAGGAACATGAGCAAACGGCAACCCCGAAGACACCGGTATTGCCTGTGCCGGTGATGTGCACACGGACACACTGGAGAAACACCCGGGGGGCAAGTGAAACATCAAGATAATGGGACCCTGTCACTGCAAGTTAAATTCGACCTCCGGGGATGGGGTTTAAACATTAGCTGTTAATACCTTCTCCCTGGGTGACAATGTAGGAAAGCAAAGGTTTAAAATTTATGTTTTTAATTAGGAAAGGTCGTGGTCTGTATTCCTTAAAACTGAATGAAATCTGGACATGAAGGAAAACTGAAACGCCCGATATTGTTGTCTACTTATCTCAAGAAGCTACATAATAGGATGTACAACCAGTACTAAAAAGGAAGAGAACTTTCCTTCTGAGGATGTAGTTGTTACTAGGTGCCAGCAAGTTGTTTCAGATTCACAGGGACCCTGTATACAACAGAGGAAAAAAAAAACAACAAACCAACCGCAAACACTAGTTGAACCCACGCCCACAATCATTTTTATGCTTGAGCCCATCGTTGCAGTCACTGTGTCAGTCCATCTCATTGAGAGTCTTCATTTTCACTGAGGCTCTACCAAGCATGAGGTCCTCCTCACGGGGTTGTTCCCACTGACATGTCCAAAGGATGTAAGACTCAGTCTCACTGTCTTTGCTTCCAGGGAACACACTCTACTTGCATTTTTTCCAAGACAAATCTGTTCATTCTTTCGGCACTTCATACTATATTCAGTATTCTTCCCCAAAACCACAATTCAAAGGAGTCAATTCTTTTTCTTTCTTATTGTCCACCTTTCACACGACTATGGTATGATTGGTGCACCACAGTCTTCAAGGTGACACCTTTGCTGTTGAACACTTTAAAGAGGTCTTTTGCAGCAGATTTTCTCCATGAATTGTGTCTTTTGATTTCTTGACTGCTGCTTCCACAGGTGTTGACTGTGGAGCAAAGTAAAATGAAACCCTTGTCAACCTCAGTCTTGTCTCTGTTTATCATGATGCTGCTTATGGTTCGAGTTGTGAGGATTTTTTTTTTTTATGTTGAAGTGTCATCCATATTAAAGGCTGTGATCTTTGATTTTTCAGCAGTTTTAAGTCCTCACTTTGACCAAGCAAAACTGTGTTACTGCACACTGCAGATTGTTAATGAGTCTTCCTCCAATCTGTTCTTCATATAGTCCAGCTTCTCAGATTATTTGCTGGACATACAGATTGAACATGTACGGCGGATCCAACTCGACGGCACTTGGCTGCCTTGGTGAAAGGATAAAACCTTGATGTGCACATTTCCTGACTTGAAACCTTGCAGTGTCTCCACATTCTGTTCAAACAACTGACTCTTGATTCATGTACAGATCCCTCATAGTACAATTAAGTATTCTGGAATTCCCATTCTCTGCAATGTTATCCATAGTTCAATATGATCCATACAGTCAAATGCCTTCCCATAGTCAGTAAGACACAAGTAAACATCTTTCTGGTATTCTCTGCTTTCAGCCAAGATCCAGCTGACATCAGCAACGAAATGCCTGTTTCCACATCCTCTTCTGAATCCAGCTTGAATTTCTGGCCATTCCCTGCCAACATTCTGCTGCTGCTGCTTTGAATGATCTTTAGCAAAACTTTACTTGCCTGTGGTATTAATGATACTGTTCTATAATTTTTGCATTTGGTTGTGTCACCTTTCTTGGGAATAGACATAAATATTGGTCTTTTCCAAGCGGTTGGCCAGATAGCTGTCTTCCAAACTTCTTGAAATAGAAGTGTGAGCCCTTCCAGCACTGCCAACAATGCCTCCAATACAGCTTCAACCACCTTCTTCAGAACCATCAGTTTCTGATTATATGCTACCTCTTGAAATGGTTGAACTTTGACCGGTTCTTTTTGGTATAATCATTCTTTGTATTCCTACCATCTTCTTTTGATGCTTCCTACATCATTTGATATTTTCTCTGTAGATTCCTTTACTGTTGCAACTTGAGGCTTGAATTTCTTCCATTCTTTCAGCATGAGCTACGCAGAGGTTGTTCTTCCCTTTAGTTTTCTATCTCCATTCCTTGCACCTGTTATTGTAATACTTTGCCTTCTCAAATTGCTCTTTGAAATCTGTTCTCTTCTTTTTACTTTATCATTTCTTCCTTTTGCTTTAGCTACTCGAAATTCAAGAACAAGTTTCAGAGTCTCTTCTGACATCCAGTTTTGTCTTTTCTTTCTCTCTCAACTTTTTAATGACCCCTTGCTTTTATCATGTTTGATACCCTGGATGTTATTTCATAACTCATCTGCTCTTTGGTCGTTAGTGTTCAGTGTGGCAAATCTCTTCTTGAGACAGTCTCTAAACTCAGTGGGATATACTCAAGGTCAGATTTTGGCTCTTGTGGACTTTTTCTAATTCTCACATTCAATTTGAACTTGTACACGAGCAACTGATGGTCTATTCTGCACCTGGCCCCAGGTTGTGTTCTGCGTGATGATACTGACCTTTGCCACCATCTTTTATCCACTGATGTGGTCAGTCTGAATCCTGTGTGTTCCATCTGTTAAGGCTCATGTGTACAGTCTCCACTGATGCTGGTGAAAAATGTACTTGCACTGAAAAAGTTGTTTTCCAAATTCTACCATGTGATCTCCAGCGCTGTTTCTATGACCAAACCCTTATTTTCCAACTACCAGTACTTCTTTGTTTCCAACTTTTGCATTCCAATCACCAGTAATTATCATGCATCCTGACTTCATGTCTGATCAACTTTGGACTGCACAAGCTGGTAAAAATCTTCCTTTCTTCATCTTTGGCCTTAGTTGTTGGTGAACAATTTGAATAACAGTCCCATTAACTGGTCTTCCTTGTAGATGGATGGATATCATCCTATCACTGATAGCACTGTATTTTAGAATAGATCTCAAAATGTTCTTTTTGACAATGAATGTAATGCCATCCCTCTTCAAGTTGCCATTTTCAGCATAGTAGGCCCTATGATCTCCTGATTCAGAATGGCCAATTCCAGTCCATTTCAGCTTACTAATGCTAGGATATTGGTGTTAATGGGTTTCATTTCATTTCGGACAACTTCCAATTTTCTTAGTCATACCTTGTACATTCCACATTCAGATTATTAATGGATGTTTGAAAATGTTTCTTCTCATTTTGAGTCATGCCATATCAGCAAATGAAGGTCCTGAAAGCTTGACTTTGTCAACGTCATTAAGGTTGACTCTACTTTGAGGAGGCAGCTGTTTCCCGGTTGTATTTTGAGTGCCTGCCAACCTAGGGGTGTGTATCTTCTGGCTGTATGTCAGACCAGGTTCTGCTGCTATTCATAGGGTTTTTGCTAGCTAATTCTTTTCAGGAGTAGACTGACAAGTCCTTTTTACTCACCTGTATTAGTGTGGACGCTCTACGGAAGCCTATCTACCGTGGGTCACCCTACTTGTATCTGAATACCAGTGGCAGAGTAGACAGAATCAGAGACACACAAGCCCCCACAATACAACAAACTGACGGACAAGTTTCTGAGAATAAAACAATACTTTTTACAGGTGAACATTTAAAAGATGGAGCAAAAGGGTCGGATGAGCAGTAACTGATGGCACTGAAGGAAGAAGACACAGCGGCACTGAAGGCACTGGTGAAAACCAAGGCTCCAGACATTGGCAGACTATCAGCTGACAGGTTTCAACCAACAGATGCGGCACTGGTAGTGCTCACATACCTGTGCCCAGAAATTGGGAGGACAGCTACCTGCCCAACTGACTGGAAGAGATTTCTATTTATGCCTATTCATAAGAAAGCAGTTGCAGCAGTATATTGACAGGGAACTGTCAAACTCAAGCTGCATTTAGAAGAGAACATGGAAGGATGGATATCATGGCTGATGTCAGATGGATCCTGGATGAAAGCAGAGAATACCAGAAAGGTGTTTACTTGTGTTTTATAGACTATGTTGAGGCATTTGACTGCATGGATTACAACAAATTATAGATAACATTGTGAAGAACTGAAAATCCAGAGCACTTAACTGTGCTCAAGAGAAAACTGTACAGAGGAAGAGGTACTCATTTGAACAGAAGGAGACACTGCAAGGTGTAAAGCCAGGAAAGATGTGCATAAGGGTTGTATCTTTTCACCATACCTATTTTGATCCATATGCTGAGCAAATAATCTAAGAAGCTGGATTATTATGTGAAGAAAAACAAGGTATGAGGATTGGAGGCAGACTCATTAAAAACTTATTTTAAGCAGATGACACAGCCCTGCTTGCTGAAAATGAAGAGGATTTGAAACACTGATGAAGATCAAAGATCATAGCCTTCAATACAGATTACATTAAGAAAACAAAAATTCACAAGAAGCGCATCGTGATAAATAAAAAAAAAAGACTGGATTTGTCAGGGATTTCATTTTGCTTGAATCCACAATCCACACTGATGGAAGCAGCAGCTAAGACATTAAAAGACACATTGCAATAGGCAGATCTGCTGCAAAAGATCTCTTTAAAGTGCTGAAGACTAAGGTGCTCTGGCCAAAGCCGTGATGTTTTCAACCACTTGCTATGCATGTGAAAGCTGGATGATGAATAAATAAGACTGAAGAAGTATTAACATTTTTGAATTATGGTAGTAGAGAAGCATATTGACTATACTATGGACTGCCAGAAGAATGAAGAAATCTGTCTTGGAAGAAGTAAAGACAGACTGTTCCTTAGAAGTAAGGATGGGGAGAATACATCTCACATACTTTGGACATGTTATCAGCAGGGTTCAGTCCCTGGAGAAGTGTATCATATTTGCTAAAGCACACAGTCCTCAAAAAGAGAGTCAGATCCTCAATGAGAAAGACTAAAACAGTGGCTGCAACAGTGGCTTAAGCATAATAATGGTTGTGAGGATGGCTAAGGAGTCAGCAATGTTTTGCTCTATTGTACATGGTGTTGCTATCAGTCAGAACCATCTCAATGGCATCTAAGAACAAGAACCCATAGTCACCACACACACACACTGAAAAAATATACACCAAAAAGAACTGAGAAGGGAATCAAAGTAGTTCACTCCAAAAAATCAACTAAACACAAAGTAGGCAGTATTGCAGAAAATGAAGCACAGAAGAAGTACAAAATACACAGAAAACAAACAGTAAAATGTCAGAAGTAGTAGCAGAAGTTCTTAATCACTGTTAATTGCTTGAAATATAAGTGAGTTAAACTCTCAATCAAAATGAAGAGACTGACAGAATAGACGAGAAAATCTGATCCAACTACATGCAGTCTAGCATGCTGTCAAGAGACCCACTTCAGATCCAAATCCATAGGTAAGCTGAGGGTGAAAGAATCACACTGATTTCACACTTCTGATTTCAAGCACACTCTAAGGCTAAGGTAATAAAAATACTGTAGTACTGGTGTGAAAAAGATATAGATCAATGGATTAGCATTAAAAATCCAGAAGCAAACCTGTATGTTTACAGCTAAGTGATTTTTTACAAGGGCACCAAGTTCATTCAGTGGGGAAAGAATAGTCTCTTCAAAAAATGATGCTTTGACCACTTTTACTAATTCAAAATGGACCAATGACCTAAAATAAAAACTAAAACCATAAAACTCTTAGAAGAAAACATAGGGATAAAGTTTTAAGACCTTGTTTTTAGCAATGGATCCTTAGATATGACACCAAAAGGGTGAACAATGAAAACAGGTAAATTGGACTCTTCAAAATTAAAAACTTTTGTGCCAAGAAAAAAAGAGACAGCCTACATGATAGGAGAAAATATATGGAAATAGTGTATCTGCAAAGCCAGCCAAGTGCTGTCGAGTCGGATCTGCAAAGGCTTTAATATCAAGCATATATAAAGAACTTTTATAATTCAATAACGAAAAACAACCTAATTAAAAAAAAAAAGGCAAATGAGTAGACATCGAGCACAGGAAAAGATGTTCAATGTCATCAGTCATTAGGGAAAGGAAAATCAAAACCACAATGAACTGCCACTTTATACTTACTAGGATGGCTATTACCAGAAAAAATGGAAAAGAGTAAGTGTTGGCAAGAATGTGGAGAAACTGAAACATCTGGAGAAACTGAAACATTTGTCCACTGCTAGTGGAAATGTAAAATGGTACAGCTACTATGGAAAACAGTTCAGCAGCTTCCCTAAAAGTTAAATGGAGAATTGTCATATGTCCCAGAAACTCACTGTTCAGTACAGACACAAAAGACTTGAAAAATGGAACTTCCAACAGATACATGCATACTAGTCCTCATGGTAGCATTATTTACAATAGTCAAAAGGTGTAAATAACCAAATGTCTATCAATGGATAAATGAATGAATGTTATCATCAAAAACAGAGGCATATATCACAAAATTAGGCACTTCAGCATAAAATATAAATCTTCCTATACGCCTGTCCCCAGTCAAGTAGTATTTGATAAAATATTTCAATTGGAAAGCCTGAAATTTCTACTGTTACATAAGTGAATAGATAAATAAAATGCAGAATACACATACAATGGAGTATCAGTCAGTCATAAAAAATGAATTTCTGATATATGCTACATGGATGAACCTTGAAAACATGACACTAAGTAAAATAAGTCAGACACAGAACAAATTTTGTATGAAACTGCTTATATGAAATATGTAGACTAGGCAAACACACAGAGACAAAAATTTGTTAGTGGTTCCCAGGGATTGGTGGGGAGAGGGGAATGAGGAGCTACTGCTTAGAGGTACTTACCGAGTTTCTGTTTAGGGATGTGAAAATATTTTGGAAACAGATGGTTTCACAACATGGTAAATATAATTAACTACGGAATTGTACACTCAAAAATGAATAAAATGGCAGTTTTTGTTATATCTTTACTACAATAAAATTAAAAAAATTAAATATGAGATGAGTGGATAAACAAACTGTGGTAATATCCATACAATGGAATATTCTTTAGCCATGAAAAGGAACGCAGTACTGACAACGTGTTACAATATGCATGAACCTTGAAGATATTTTGTTGAAAGGAGCATGTCACAAAAGATCATATATGGTATGATTTCATTTATATTTAATGTCCAGAACAGATAAATCCACAGAGACAGAAAACATATAGGTGGCTGCCAGGGGCTGAATTGAAGGGAAGAACAGGGAATAACTGCTTAACGGGTGATGAAAATGTTTTAGATCTAGGTGGTGGTGATGGCTGAATGCCATTGAATTGTTCACTTTAAAACGGGCAATTTTCTGTTATATGAATTTTACCTCAGTTAATGAAAGAGAAGTACATTTGTTGTTGAACATGCACGTAAGCAGCAGACACCCTGGACCTTCTGGCAAGAGTCAGTGTACTTACGTAACAGAGAGAATTTCAGACTTCTCAAAGTATTCTATGAAATAATTACTTGGCTGGGGACAGGTATATAGGAAAGATCTATACTGTATTGTGCTGAATTGCCTAATCATTTTGTAATATGAAATATATTTACATGCATTTTTTGATGAAAACTTTATTGATGTATATATTCCACTACTTAAAAAATTTTTTTTCCCTATAATGCAAACACTGAGCCCGATGCTTACTGGGAAATAGAATAAGATGCCCAGTTTTTACATGTTCTTTGTACTATGGCTCAGTTTTTCTGGTTACTAGGGCATACAATTCAATATATGCCATGTGGTTAACTTCCTAAACTATATCTAGTAGCCAAAAAGAAAGGCTGTATTTCCAAAAAGTGAGTAATTTATTTCCTTTCCACTGGCTCAGTCTCTAATTACTTTACTCAAGTTGGATGACGGCATAAAAAGGTAACACTGATCACTCATAAACAGTAATAATGGGGACACGTTGAATGTATTGATAATGCTTTATGTGAAAAAAAAACAGCAGTGAGGTAAAAGCGGGCTTCACAGTTCCCAGAAACTGAAGACGAAAGAATTTTTCCTACAAAACTGATTTACCTGCACTCCCAAGTCCAGCCTGTCTCACAGTTATGCAACATTCTGCCAGGTTAATAGTAGTGGTGGGTGTGTGCCACTCGGCAGGGGAGAAGGATCTAGCACAGCTCCTAGTGTTCATCAAGGATTTTGCTCACAAATGGAAGCAAACATTGCCAGCAATTTGGAGGCCTGAGCAACTGCTTCATGATGAAGTTACCTGAAACTTGATGTTAGCTTTCACTGCATCAGAAAATGGGTGGCAACCAAAGCACTACATTAACATGGTTCCTATTCAAGAAAGGAGACCCTACCACAGCACAGATCTCCTAGGTGGTCTGAGAACATCCTCTCTGCAGTTGAAGTAGCTAAAATAAGGTATGGATAAACACTCGATCTTTTATAGAAGAAGGTATGTAGGATTTGACATATGATAACTCTCCAGAGTGTTTTCTCAGTTTAACCATCGTAACCATGCTGGAAAAGCATAAATAATACAATTCAGAATTTTGCTCACAGAAATGAACCTGATGCTTTTGAAGACCTTTCAGAAGGTCTTATGGTTAAAATGATGGAGTTTTAAACAAACTAAAAAAAAAAAGTCAAATGCTTTTTGCAGAGTCGAGGTGATTGGATTTTGATGTGCAACAGTCAGTTTTCCTTTCCAGCTGGCCCAGGTCGCTATGAAAACATTTGTTCCCCACATCCCAGCATCCAAGTGGTGGAATAGAGCAGCAGGCTGCAGCATCTGGGAAGGTGTTGCGACTAGAGGCATCCTGCCCATCCTACAGGATTTAAGTCACCATGAAGGCTGAAAAGCAAATGCAACTAACAGGAGGCAAGATAGGAGAAGGCGAGAGGAAAGCCATACTCCCCACTCCCCACCCATTCAATTCTCTCTCTTTCCTTCCTTTTTTTTTTTTCCTCCTACTTTCCACTATTTGTCTTTTTATTATTTCTTTCTTCAAAAGTATTGCTTATATTTTGGCTCCACAACAAGTTCAGAGGAAGGTTTGTTTTCTAATCTTACGTGAAAAGTCCACAGGAGTTAATGGAGTTTGTTGGAGGGATCACGAAATAGATAGCAAATGGGGAATGGAGACTGGTTGACAAGCACCTCAAGAACTGATTTATTCATTAAAAACAAACAAAACCCAGAGAAATTATAAGGCTCCCAAAAGACTATTTCCCCCATCTGGATGCCTCAGACTGAGCCAGTACCAGTTGACAGATTAGCTAGCCACCTACATGGTCAGATTGAAGAAGCCCTGTGGAATCCAGCAGGTGTTCCTTGAAAACCCTATGAGACATTTCCACTCAGTTCTATAGGGTTGCTATGAATCAGAATCGACTTGATGGCAAAGGGTTTTAAGTTTCTCAACCCTTAGGTGCTCCCTGGGTGATGCAAGTGGTAAACTCAGCTACTAACCGAAAGGTTGGTAGCTTGAATCTCCCCAGCTGTGCCATGGAAGACAAACCTAGCAGTCTGCTTCTTTAAAGATTACAGCCAAGAAAACCCTGTGGAGCTATACGACACATGGGGTTAACATCAGTCAGAACTGATCGAATGACAACGATTTGGGTTTTTGGTCTGTCCTTACGTTCATTTTGCCAGACTGAAATTCTGGCTTTGGAAATCCTGACTGAAAGCAGATATCACTTAGGCAGAGTCACACCTGCCATATGGAAAACAACGACGACATTATTTTGGCACGCTCTTCAAACACTTCACAGTGATTGAAATGACTTCCACAGTTCTGTGCTCAGTGGGTTTTCATCTGACAAAGGGTGTAACAGGGAAGCAGAGCAGTTACTTGGCTCTAATAGACCAATAAGGATCCTTATGTTAGATTTATTTACTACGTGCTTTGAGATCAGTCAGACCATTAGCTGCGAGCTCAAGGAATGAGACACGGACACATGCATTTAGATTAGTGTGTGGCAGAAGAGATGGGGGTGGAAACTCGGGAGAGCCTGGAGAGAGGGACAAGGGAGGGGACTCATGGCAGCTCCGAGCCAGCAGAAGGCTCCCTGACATCATTCCCTGAGGTTTTGATGTAGTAGGTTGGAGTGGAGTCTGAAAAGCAGAACCCTTCCTAAGCAACCCAGGTGGGTCTGTGGCACAGCCAGATGGAGCTAGCTCTGGAAAAGGAGAGAAGCAGGCTGCCTTCCAGGACAAAAGTGCTCCAGCTTATTTGGGCACCACTGACACTGGCTGAAATACCCATTTTTACCAAAAAGTTAAGATCTTCTTGACAGTGAAGTCTATTTCCCTTCTATAGATAAACTGAATAAATAAAGCTGATACTTACTGCTGCAAAAGTCCCGTTCCAGATTCTGGTAGACACATTAACAAAATATTCTCCTTTCACTTGTAGGTCTTTCAGCCAGCAAGTAACATTGCTACATGAAACAGTTCTGCAGTTCTTTCGGGATGAAGGCATTGGTGAAAGAAGAAAGAGGATTAGTACAGGCTTCGGGGAGGGGGGGGTGGTGAAAAAAAAATACAATTTTACAAAGATAAAACCCAGTGCTGAGAAGACTAGAGAAACAGATAATCTCATCCAGTATTAGTAGTCCTCACCCTTCTTGACCAGGTTGCTGTCATGGATTGAATTGTGTCCCCCCAAAAATGGGTGCAGTAATTTTGCAAGACCAAACCAGGATTCCTGGTACGGTGTGATGTTCCTCCATGCTGTGAACCCCGCGTCTGCGATGTTAATGAGGGACAACAGCTGGGTTGGTGGGGTAGGACTCTGTGGGAGACTGGACGGTGCCGTGATGCAATCTTTTGAGAGATAAAAGAAGCTAGCCGAGAGATTAGGGGCCCTCAACCACCAAGAACGAGGGCCAAGAGCAGAGCACATCCTTTGGAAAGGACCCAGGGTCCCCGTACTTCAGAAGCTCCCAGTCCAGGGAGGAAGTGATGGCCAGGACCTTCCTCCAGAGCCAGCGGAAAGCCTTCCCCAGGAGCTGACACCCTGAATTTGGACTCTTAACTTACTGGAGCGTAACAAAATAAACTTTCTCATTTTAACACCATCCATCTGTGTTATTTCTGTTATGGCAGCACTAGATGACTGAGACAGATGCCATGGCTCCAGAGGCAGAAGTGCATACCTGTGCCCCAGACGTCCCCCTTCTGTCACTTCAGGAGACAACCATAAACATATGGGGAAAAGAGCATGAAGCCTCCTGAGTATGTTACTATTTCTTAGAGTTAAAAAAATAAGTAAAATAGCACACGTTTATCAACCACATACCAAACCAAAAATAAATAAATAAATAAACTCAAGGTCATTGGGTCGATTCTGACTTAACTATTGAACATATACAAAATGCAAAGCAATTTAGTCATTAAACCTAATAACACATTCGTCACATGACATACTGCTCACTAATAAAGGTAGTAGCGTGCACTAACACAACAGTATGCATGTATCTGGGGTCCTTGGCTGGTTCAAAGGGTTAACATGCTTGGCTGCAAACTGAAACACTGGAAGTTCCAGAGGTGCTGTGGAAGAAAGGAGTGGCATTCTGTCTACCGACTTATGAAAAATCAGCAAGTGAAAGCCCAATGAATCACCGTTCTACTCTGAATGTAAATGTAATTGATTTAATGGTGGTTTTTTTCCCTTAAAAACAACAAATGTATATATATATACATATAAAATGTTTAAAGATACAGAGAAGAATGTTCATTAAATTTTAAGAGTGGAGAGTTTTTAATATTTCTGGGGAATTTTAGTTTCTTCTCTGCAGGCTCTTTGCATTGCTTGCCTTCTTCACAACAACGGTTGCTATTTTTATCACACCAATAAAACATATTAAAAAATAATGAAAATCCTGAGAACTATAATATCTTGACATACCCTGAGTTGAGTTTTTATTGGACATGTTTACATACAATTATTTAAATTTAAGCCACACTGACACCACAGTTACTTTAAAAGCATTTTTGTTTTCTTCCCCATCCTTCACAAAATAAAGCAAAAACAATAAAAATAGATCAGTAGAATTTCAGTAGTGGTCACAGAAGGACAGCTGTGGTCTGTTGAAGGTTTGTTGTTTGTTGAACGCTTACTTATTTGAATACTTACAGTGTGCCATGCATCATGCTAGATGCTACACTAATCTCTTTCCCAAAGAAAAGAGTATATCAATGAAGAGAAAAAGATCATAAAATACTAAAATAAGGAGAAGGGTGGCCAGTGAGGCACATTTAGCAGCTGAATAAAAAACATGATGATAAGCAAAAGCGTGTAAAGGGCTTCATCTCCAAAGCACATGACCCAGCCCCCTCATAGCGCCCCCCGCACGGGACCCAGCCCCCTCACAGCGCCCCCCCACACGGGACCCAGCCCCCTCACAGCACCCCCCCACACGTGGCCCAGCCCCGTCACAGCGCCCCCCGCACGTGGCCCAGCCCCCTCACAGCGCCCCCATGCACGTGGCCCAGCCCCCTCACAGGGCCCCCCGCACGTGGCCCAGCCCCCTCACAGGGGCCCCCCCCCGCACGTGGCCCAGCCCCCTCACAGCGCCCCCCCCGCACGTGGCCCAGCCCCCTCACAGCGCGCCCCGCAAGTGGCCCAGACCCCTCACAGGACCCCCCGCACGTGGCCCAGACCCCTCACAGGACCCCCCCCCCCGCGCACGTGGCCCAGCCCCCTCACAGCGCCCCCCCCCGCACGTGGCCCAGCCCCCTCACAGAGCCCCCCGCACGTGGCCCAGCCCCCTCACAGAGCCCCCCGCACGTGGCCCAGCCCCCTCACAGAGCCCCCCGCACGTGGCCCAGCCCCCTCACAGCGCCCCTCCCTCACGTGGCCCAGCACCCTCACAGCGCCCCCCGCACGTGGCCCAGCCCCCTCAGCGCCCCCGCACGTGGCCCAGACCCCTCACAGAGCCCCCCGCACGTGGCCCAGCCCCCTCACAGCGCCCCTCCCTCACGTGGCCCAGCCCCCTCACAGCGACCCCCCCCCGCACGTGGCCCAGCCCCCTCACAGAGCCCCCCGCACGTGGCCCAGCCCCCTCAGCGCCCCCGCACGTGGCCCAGACCCCTCACAGGACCCCCCCCGCGCACGTGGCCCAGCCCCCTCACAGCGCCCCCCCCCCGCACGTGGCCCAGCCCCCTCACAGAGCCCCCCGCACGTGGCCCAGCCCCCTCATAGCGCCCCTCCCGCACGTGGCCCAGCCCCCTCAGCGCCCCCGCACGTGGCCCAGCCCCCTCACAGCGCCCCCCGCACGTGGCCCAGCCCCCTCACAGCTCTGTGAGACTGTTTCTAAACAATCTCAAACAGAAACACAGGAAGAATAACTTCATGGAGTCCTTTTTGATTTCATGAACTTTGGGACACACATTTTATAACAACAGTGTAAGTAAGAATTCCATTCACCTAGATTTGAGCACATGTTGTCTAAAATTTGATTCAAACAAACCATCAAAGGCACAATGGTTAGGTAGATGGTTAACACGCTCAGCTGCTAGTTGAAAAAGGTTGGTCGTTCAGGTCCACTCAGAGACACCGTATAAGAAAGGTTGTTCTACTTCTAGAATATCAGCCACTGAAAGCTTTATGGAGCACAGCGCTCCGACACACATGGGTCACCCTCAGTCGGAATCGACTGTGTGGTATGAAGAGGTAGAAGGCAAGAAGTGGCTTGATTTCCAGATAAAACAGTGAATCACTGAAGGAACCTTCACCATGTTAACCCATCCTCACCAATTCTTTGATGTGCCGGAAATTTTCACTCTTGAAAGATACAGGAGGAGATGCTTGTCCTATTTTCAGTGGATTTATTTCTGCATTACAACCGATGTTACCAGCCTACAAAGAAGGACACCAAATTGGTCTTAAAAAACAAAAGGATTTAGGACATTCCTTTCAATGTGTGATAAAATCGTACTGTCACCAGTTAGGGCAGGGGAGGGGCTGTTAGGCTTCTACTACACTGACAGGGCCACACTTCTTGTCGCTGCCAAATCTGGAAGCACTGAAATCACCTTGACATAATCTGATGGGGTGCTGCTGATACAAGTAATAATTCCAGTAACCTAGATTTGAGCATGAATTGTCTACATTCTGATTCATATAAGCCATCAAAGGCAAAACTGGAATGGTCATGAGACAAACTTGCAATGACAATATACTGAGAGGAACTTTAATTCAGGTTTTTTTTTTGTGGACCCTTTTACAGTTTTGATATCTTGGAGTTATTTATGTACGCTATAGGACTAATACTACTCTAGAACTAGCTAGGTGCTAGACTAAGGCTAAGCCAATGTCAAGAGCTTATTAAGCACAGTACCTGCCAACCCAGCTGCAGATTAAGACCACCTGGAACAGCTTTTAAAGAAAATTACCAATGCTGGAATCCTATCCCTAGAGATTCTGATTTAATTGCCTAGGGGTGGATCTGGGCATCACTCATGTTTAAAAATGAGCAAATGATTTGAATGCACAGCCAGATTTGAATACTACTGAACTATAAGCCAGCTTCCAATTGCAGATATGCGTGCCTGCTACTCTCCCACTGTGGATTCAGCCTTACACTTTCTAGACAACTAACTTCTTTCTTAACAGAGTCCTGACAAAGTCAGATCCTCACCTGGCCAAAATGGGGATTTTGGAATCATTTCCATCATCAGTAAGTCCCTACACTCAGGCATTTGTTTTCTTACAACTATGGGATGCTTCTGATATGAAATTAACTGCCAGTGAAATGTAAGGTACTTTCCCACCTATAAAATGTTAGACATGATCACCTCAAACTTGTGGGTTATTTTCCCTATTAAAAGTGTGCATTTTTTACCAACAATTCTGTTCTCTTTACCTGGTCTGTCTGCACCCCAATCAGGTACATCAGTGGGTTTTTTTCTTTGGTATATTGAGGGATGTGAATGGTCACATATGCCATGCTGACTGGAACACTTCCTGTTGTTACCTATGTAGGCAATAAAATGTTCTGGTTATTGATATATGACACTACACACGATGCAGAGGAATGATCGAGAACCTCTATGTAGATGAGGGGCAACTATAAAGTAGTAAGACTTATTCTATACGAAAATGAAGCTTATTATTGTACAGACACATTTTGGGTCTCTATGTTTCACCTCTTAATGGGAAAATCTCAACATTTACAATATTAACTGTTACATAATTTGTAATGCAAAAGATGCAGTAGAGCACAGTGTTAAAACACACCATTGGTGGAGTTGGGCTGATGGGCTGGAGACCCACTCTGTCATTGCCTAGATGCGTTGCTTGGGCAAGTAAAGCTACTTCTCTATGCTTTAATTCTTTCATTTGAAAAGTCAGGATAACCAGAAACTCAAGTACGCACTGGTACACTGCACTGGTCAGCATCTGTTCTCACTGATAAGTTCCTGTTTTAATTGGCTGGCACTTATGCCCTACTAAAACCCCAAACCAAAAACAAACTCATTGTCTTTGAGTCGATTCTGACTCACAGTCCCCTAAAAGAGATACTAGAACTGCCCCTTGGGGTTTTAAGGAGTGCCTGCTGGATTTGAATAGCCGCTCTTTTGATTAGCAGCCATAGCTCTTAGCTAGTACATCACCAGGGTTTCATGCCCTGCTACCAGTTAAATATTTAAACTGTCACTCAGAGGAAAAACAATAGTACTGACCTCTGAACTATGTGGGGGTTAAATGAGTTAATACATATAAAGCATATGCTATAATTGCTGACACACACTATACTTCTTAGTAATACTTGTTACATAAAAATAAGTAAAGCATTAAAAGATAAAATAATGCTATTGTATTGCTACTCAGTGATTAAAATAACTCAGTAAAGGATGTCACTGCCAAATACTATAAACTACTATATAGTATAAATTTTATATTTATATAAATACTATAAATTTTATATTTACATCACAGATTAAGATTCTTTTAAAGATTTTTTTTAAATTGCAAAATTCCAGAGTTGCAACCACGTAAAGGACGAGAAGGAAAGGTACAAAATGACATGATATTGACCTAGAGTGGGAGGTGAATTCTTTTTTTATTCATTTATTATAGTGCTCTCATATTAAAGTCATTCTGTCACAAATTGATTTTGCTTTATATAACTGATAAAAATCTTAAGATGAATAATTGCTCACTAACAGCCAATAGCAAACCCTGGTAACCCTGTGGTTAAGTGCTATGGCTGCTAACCAAAAGGTCGGCAGTTCAAATCCACCAGGCGCTCCTTGGAAACTACGGGGCACTTCCACACTGATCTGTAGGGCTGCTATGAGTCGTAATCTACTTAACAGCAGTGGTACTGGCACTAATAGCCAATAGAGATTGATTTAAAAATGTTTTTAGGCATTGCCTAGCAAGATTACACAAAATAAATATCTGGCACTTGGCGTATACAAATGGTAAACTTCCCAAACAGGAGTCGTCTCTAAGATAAAAATGATGTACTAATTATAAGACCAATATAAGTATAGGGTACACGGTTGTGCTATAATCTCTCTCACAGTCTCCCTAGTCCCTAATGGACACAAAATAAAGTAGGAGACTTAGGGGGAGATGATTGCCCCCTGAGGGAACCCACAACTCTGTTAAGCATTCTTAGTTGGGTAAAGGAGAAGGAATGCTCCTGATGCTCGTAAATCTAGAATAGCCACCAGGAGATGGTCACTTACTCTATACAAGTACAGTGAAGTGTCCACTGCCCACCAAGGCCTTCCACTTTTATTGTCCCATTTCTTTGCTTGTTCTCTGTACCTACTGTTTAGCATGTAGGTCTGCCTGTCCTGTTAGTGCATTTACCCTGGGAGAGAGAGGATTTGGCATTCATTTTCCATGGTGCAAAGTGTAGTCACATCACACTTGATGTGACTGATGATAAAATCACAACCCGGGACAGAAGTCTAATTTTGGGAAACCTTGGCTGATAAAATTGATGCTGGTAGATCTGTTGGGAGATGTAAACGCAAATAACATTAGTTTTGCTGTAGCTCCTGCACTTGGCTTGGCCTGCAATGTGACATTTCTTTTATATAAATGTCTTCTATCTTAGATTGGCTAAAAAGTATGTTTGCTCATTCCTGTCCTGCTTACTCTGAACAAACAGCTATTGATCACATCCTTAGAACAGAACCTGGTCTACGCTCAGCTCCAAATGGTCTTCACTAAGAACTTTTGAATCTGGCACATTATCATAACAAAAAGTCCAAAGACTTTGACCCACAAACCAAACCAAAATCAAACCCATTGCCACTGAGCTGATTCCAATTCATAGTGACCCTGTAGGACACAGTACAATTGCCCCATAGGGTTTTCAAGAAGTACCTGGCAGACACCAACTGACAAACTTTTGGTTAGTGGTCATAGCACTTAACCACTATGCCACTAGGGTTTTGTAGTAACATTATACTAATGCTCTGTGGATTAATGTTGAACACTTGCTGTCCAAATTTAACAACTACTCTTTACCCAGAGTACATGACTCTGTACAAAGCCCAGTTGTTTGTTTATTTCTGGTCTATCTCGATGGTTATAGAAGTATGGAAACTGCGCCAGCAACATCAGCATCAACTGAGAACTCGCTACACTTGCACAGCTTATTAGTCCTAACCCGAGTCTACAGAATCAGAACTTCTGAGGATAAGAACCTGTGTTTTCTCAAGTTTGAGAACTGCTGGTATATTTTGACATCTTTTATTTTTCCCTTTTCCAGACTCATTTTTTCTTCTTCTTTGCCCTTCCTTCTGATTTCCCATCCTTATAATAGAGTTACTAACCTTAAGGGAGAAGATGAATTCTGGACCAACATCTTCAAAACCATTCATGATAGAAGGAACTTTACCATCTGAAGAAACTTCGTAAAAATTGATGCTGGTAGATCTGTTGGGAGATGTAAACGCAAATAACGTTAGTTTTGCTGTAGCTCCTGCACTTGGCTTGGCCTGCAATGTGACATTTCTTTTATATAAATGTCTTCTATCTTAGATTACAAGTGAAATAGTGTTTCAGTCATCTGATACTGCTCCAAACAGAAAATACCACAAGTGGGTGGTTTCATGAAGAGAAACTTTATTGTCACAGTCCCATAAAAAACCCACTGCCATCGAGTCAATTCTGCCTCATAGCAACCTTATAGACAGAGCAGAACTTCCCAAGAGAGTTTCCAAGGAGTGCCTGGCAGATTTGAACTGCTGACCTTTTGGTTAGCAGCTGTAGCATTTAACCAGTATGCCACCAGGGTTTTCACAGTCCAGTGAGCTGCAAATCCATTTATGAGTTACAAGTCCATTCAACAAGAGGAATTATCACAGTCCATTAGGGTGAGACAAAATTCAATGAGAGCATCTCAGCACAGGAATCTCAGGTCCAAAGGACGTGCTCTGTTCTCAGTGATGCTCTTTTGGTGGGATGAGGTTTCCCAACTTACTCTGCTCACTTCTCTTGCTTATACCCCACAAGCTGGCAGCTTGAGTCCTGCCTCACCAGCACAACTGCTGTCCGTTCTCCCTCATTAACAGTACAGAGGCAGGATTCACAACACATGGGAGGAATGGCACCATATTGGGACTCATAGCTGAGTCAAATCAACACATACATTTTGGGGGGGACACAGTACAATCCATGACAAATAGTTTCCATTTAGATACAAAAGATATAAATGAAAACAAGTGTTCATCACAGGCTTGTGGTCTAGTACACATTTCTAAGGCTAAAATAAATTCCTTTCAAAACATAGCCTTTCACTGTTTTTCTGCTGAAATTCTTTGTTATATATTTGTCAGCTGTCAAGTTTCTAAAACAAGTACAAATCTATCACTTTAGAAATGATAGTGGAACCCCTTTTGTTATGCTGACTGGTAGTTCACACAAGTGATTGGATGAATAGTTTACCACGTGTCCTTTACAGGCTAGAGGGCTTTACACTCAGCATGGCTGATACACGATGGGGTACTGGGGATTAGTTCTGAAGTATTCATTACCAGATGCCTCTGAAATGAGGAATGTTTTTTCTTATTACTCTATTTTTTTTCTAATCATGGCTTTAAGTCTGGTTTACAAGTATCTACACCACTACAGAGACTACCTTTAAGGTGGCTGATACATAGGTTTTATCACACTAGCCCTGGAGGCACTGGACCGCTCTTGACCTCTTTGCGTGAGGTTGTCAACTAGGGTCTACAAGTGAAGGCATGCCAGGTAAGAGAAATCCTAGAGGACTACTTGGGGTGCAGTGCAACTGGAAACCCTGTCCTCTGTTCACTCACTTCCAGACTTCAGGGAAAGACTGATGACAAGTTATCTTCCTCCAGAGACAGCAGACAAAGCTTTCCTGTGGAGCTGACATCCTGAATTTGGACCTTTAGCTTACTGGATAGTGACAAATAAAAGTTCTCTTTTTAAAGCTAACCATCTTTGGAATCTCTGTTATAGCAGCACTAGTTGACTAAAAGAGAATTTGATACTGAGAGTGGGGTGCTGCTGTAACAAGTAACTAAAATGTAGAAGTGGTTTTGAAACAGTGAATGGAAGGAAGACTCAGAAGGAATTAAGGAAAACTGTTGATACCAAAGAAGGCACAGATGGTGAAAAATAAGCAGCAGAGAACAAGCAACAGCACGCGGGCAGCACCAGAACCAGCCCAGGGCGAGACAGTGCTGGAGCCGAACCACTGAGGAGAGAGGTGAGTGTCTGTGAGAAGGAGTGGGGTGCTGCCAGGCAGTAATCGCTGGAGCTAGGCTTGCTGACCCACAGAATGAGAGAGCTAAGTGACCGTGTAGGAGGCTTCCTGACAAGGTGAGATGCCTCAGGGACTTAAATTGGTGGAGCAGCAGCACAGATGTGGGCTTGAGGCCTGGGCCATGAGGCCACAGAAACATAAGCTGAAGAGATGAGAAGCTGAGCTGCCTTCGTCTCAGAAGTCAGGACCATGACCTCAGGGGTTTCTCAGTGTGGAGCTATGGCCCCTGGAGTTTCTAAGGGTGGCACTGACACTCAGATGGACTAGAAAAATGATGCACTAAAGCTGAGGGGTCTCCATTCAGAATCCCAACTGTGTGGTCAATACCTAGAGTCTAGAGGTCAGGGTCATTGTGTAAAATGTCTCAGAAAATGGAAGATTATTTGCAAAGCCTGAGAGCCAATGTAATGTCTTCTGTTAACTGGCTTGCTGCCTGTTTACATTTTTTCCCTGCAGTTTCTCCCATTTGTAATGTAAGTGTCTAGCTTGTGCCTGCTTTTTCTGCCACTGTATTTTGAAAGCAGATAACTTGGCTTGTAGATGTTACAGCTGAAGAGGAATTTCTGGATTTGGGATTTAGATTTTAAGACTTTTGCTATGATAGGGTGAATATGCTTTAAATAGTCCAAGGTTGTGACTTTTTAGAGACTAAAGGGTGGAATGTCATGGATTGAATTGTGTTCCCCCCAAAACTGTGTGCAGTTGGGTGAGGCCGTGGTTCCCAGTATTGCGTGATGTTCCTTTATGTTGTAAACCCTGCCTGTACTATGTTAATGAGGGGGGAAGAGCGGCAGTTGGGTTGGTGGGTGTTTCAATCACCTGGTACTGCTCTAACAGAAAATGCCTTGAGTGGATGGTTTCGTCAAGAGAAACTTGATTGAGACAGTCCAGTAAGCACAAATCCATTTATGAGTTACAAGTCCATTCAGTAAGAGAAATTATCATAGTACACTAGGTTGAGCCCAAGTCCAATGAGAGGATCTCGGCACAGGAGCCTCAGGTTCAAAGGATATGCTCTGCTCTCCAAGCTGCTTCTTGGTGGTCGGAAGTTCCCAACTTACTCTGCTCACTTCTCTTCCTTATACCCCACAGCTGGCAGCCTGGGTCCTGCCTCACCAACACAACTGCTGTCCATTTTCCCTCATCAGCTGCACAGAGGCAGGATTCACCACCCAGGGAAGGAGTGGCACCACACTGGGACTCATAGCCAAGTCAAATCAATACATACATTTTTTTGAGGGGACACAATACAGTTCATGACAGTGGGGTAGGGCTCAATGTGTGGGACTGTATTGTGCCTTGAAGAAGTCTTTTGAGCTATGAAGGAAAGGAAGCAAGCAGAGAGTTGGGGACCTCATGCCACCAAGAAGCAGTGCAGGAGCTGATGCATCCTTGGGTGAGGACTTGGGTCCCTACTTATCTGAGGCTTCCAGTCTAGAGAAAGACTGACAACCAGGACCTTCCTCCAGAGCCAGCAGAGAAAGCCTTGCCTTGGAGCTGACACCCAGAATTTGGACTTTGGATTTACTAGACTGTGAGAAAATAAAATCCTCTTTTAAAAAGCCATTCACTTATGGCATCTCTGTTATAGCTGTACTAGATGACTAAGACCCCTTCTGAACTGTACCACCCTACCACAGTAATTTTTTCAGATATTTTAACATGGCATAAATGTAAGTGAGAATAAAAATTTCTAATTTCAGAGACACCTACTTGTGGTATTTGTGTTGTGGCAGTACTAGGGGACTAAGAGCTACCAAGTAGGGCCAGTTTCTACATTGGTCAATATATTCTGCCTTTGTACATTTTGTTTGCATTTTAAAGAGACAATGACCTTTTTTCTTTCGGTTAGTTGGCCAGTATTTTCAGACAGTAGCAGTTACCTATACTCAAAGGAATTTTGCTTCAGAAATAATTCTACTATTGTGATCAATTTCCACACGTCATACTTGCACAACGTAATTGCATCCTTACACAGTATCAAGGTGGTTACTTAGGGATGTACTCAATAATTGTATAGTACTAAAAAAAAAAAGTTACCAAAGTGTTTATTAAAAATTTTATTTGACATTAGAATGCCTTAGAATGGAAGTTACTGTCACAAAAATACATAGTTATTAATAAAAATGAAGTTCCAAATTTAATATTTATGCCATGTTAAAATATTTGAGAAAATTACTATGGCAGGGTGGTGCAATCATAAAAAGGCTACATTACAACAAAATGTTTGGGATGAGGAAGAAGCCATTGGAAGTAAGGAGTCAAAAATAATCCGGGGTAAATTTGTCTTTAATCACTTATTGTAGCAACTGAGAGTCCTTTGTAATCTGCAGTTACTGGTTAACTTTTCAGGAAAGTAGTCTGGGCTGCATTTTGTTTCTGTTGGTGCTGTTTGCAAGTAACTCAACACAAACGCCTTCTTTTCTTCCTTGCTCATGTGTCTCAGGCCCTAGACATGATGGCATACGTTCTTTTTTTGTTTTTACCCCATCATCTATTAGAGGATCTACACATTCTGTGAATTTCGGGGCTGGGCTGATGGCGTGGGAGTTCTGCTGTCAGGCATCATGGTTCCCAGCCCAGCTTCTAGGAACATTTCCCTGCATGTTTATCAGAGATCACAGACTTGGGCCAGAAACTGCTCTATTAGCAGGTAGGGAACGCTGGCTCCTCCTAGGCCTGGAGATGGGGATCACCTAGTGCCTTGCACCTGTGCCTCCTGAATCCACTTAACCTGTCAATGTGAGTTAAGGGAATGACAGCAACATATTAGCAGGTGTGCCACTTGTCTGTTACTCATTTCCCAAGCCACCATCTCTGTGAACAATTCTAACACAGCTGCTATCAACCAGCACTGTTTCTGGCACAGCCTTCTGATTTCCTTGCTTTGGGCAGGCAAGAAAAGGGAGTGAGGTGTTTCTTCATGGATGACCATCTTTGGAAAATTCCTAATTTTATTCTGACAGGAAGAAAAATCCATTCTATTATGTCAGAAATTTTCTACCCAGAAACTAATTTTCTGGGACTAAATTCCGTATGTTTGTGACCACACTATATGCAAAGCATGGTGCTTGGGGGACACTGCTGAAGATCTCAGGTGGACAGTAGGGAGTAGACAGCAAGAAGAAAGTCATGGATACTCTAGGGCCCTACCAGTTCTGTTTCACTCTTGAGAAGGGCTTCAGGTCCCCTAAGCACCTAGTTTCCCGGCCAAATGCAACAGATGGGTTATTTCTCTGCCTTTCTAATGCTGCCCTCAGTCAAGAAACTAAAGAGTTGCTCAGTGGGTCCCTCTGGGTCAATGTGTTTGTGGACACCTGTTTTGCTTGACATGGGAAAATATTTTTTAACACACATCTCTGAAGAATGAGCATATAATCCAGTTGCCATAGAGTCGAGTCTGTTTCATGATGACCCCACGTGTGCTGCAGCTGCACTGTGCTCCACTGGATTCTCAACGGCTAAGTTTTCGGATCGCGAGGCCTTTCTTCCAAGGCGTCTCTAAGAGGATTTGAACCTGGACCTTTTGATTAGTGGCTGACAGCCTTAACTGTTTGTTAAGGGACTCCAAAAATGAGCATGTAGAGGGGGTCTGTAATCATGAGCCAAATGTGTTACCTACTAGAGTGGCCAAGTGGTTAAACACCATCTACCTACCTGGTGAGGTGAATTTCGGCATTGTACAGCAGAGGAATCTTGAAGGTGACCAAATTATCCACCTTATTTTCTTCGTGGCTTTCACTGTTGAAAAGAATTTTAGAAAGTTACTGAAAAAGAAAAACCAAAAGCCAATCATCACTAACTCATGACTTCTTTATAGTTTACCTCAAGGCTTGGAAACTGACAGATGCCTGATTCTGAGGGTTTTGAAGATTGACATCGAAGTTAACAGTAAAAGTCACCTATATACGAAATAAAGGTTTATCAATCTATGATGATTCATCCCAACATAAAGAAAAATCACCACAAATGTAAACTCACTCTCATTTGATTCTGAATTTGACATACCTTAAGCTTTCAAATGTGTATAATATCTTTATTTATTTAGCACCTTGTTTTAGTGTGTCCCAACTGAAGAATCAGATTAGGAGGTCTTAACTTTCAAGTGACACCTACAAGTCCTCAGAGGCACATACACACACCTGAGTCTGAAAGCTTTGGTGCTGATTTAAAACTTGCTTACCAAGGGTTAACAGATATACAGTGCATTGATCAATGTATTCAGGAAAAGGAGCTCTCCAGATCTTGTGTGATTTATGGAATCAATTGCATGTCAGGATTGTGTGTGTGAGTGTAGGGGGAATCCCACTTTTATTAATTACTTATAGAAAATACTCAGCTATTAAATCATTTCCTCTAGATGTGCAGCCAGTATTCTTGTGATGCTTATCACATAATGGTTCTTAATGAAGATGTTAGGTTGGTGAGTTTATACTGGCACCAAGGAGGCAGACCATAAATTGGAGGATGAAATGCCAGTCATACCTGTTGTTCTCTCTTTAAAGCAGGGTAGCCTACGTTACAGGTAACAGATTTTTGAGATGACTCAGCCTGGCATGTGACTTCTGTCCCATCAACCTGAACAAGATTAAGAACACAGCAATGATCAATTAGTATATAATGTGCGTGTGTGTGTTTTGTGTGTGTGTGTGTGTGTTTGCATATACATACTGAAAGATACATAAAGCCCAGACATCTTTATAGGAAAGCTGTCTCACATCGAAATAATTTATTGTCCCCCCAACACTCTAAAGTGAGTTTTGTCCATTTGGTTACTATACTGTTTTTATTACTAACCCTAAAAATAAACAGGATACCCAACAAACCCAAGAGGTCAAATACGGAGTATTTTCCCAGAAGGAACACATAGCTTTGATACTTCAGAAGCACAAACATAGCTTGAATCCAATATTCAGAAATGCTGACTCCAGTGTTTGCTTTTCTCTCAATATATTTGACATTTGTATTTTCAAGAGCAGAAAATAAAACCATATGTTATTCATCCATATTTTAAATCATGTTGAAATCTTAGTTTTCCTCCTTTTTTTTCCCTCAAAGTGGGAAGTTGCCATGTGACACACAATTTAAACTCTAAAGTCTAAATTGTTATTAAGTTCATAACAACTTTCGATGAAACTATTATCTTTTTATCAAGTGGGTAAAATTCCCACTTTCCCTTCTTTTTTCCCTGTATTGCAAGTGGCAGAGGTGGGGCTGGGGCTATTCATGGTCAAGTGTGTTCCTGGTATAGTGATCAAATCAACGTGATGAAATGGTTTTGCTGGAATGCTGCAGCTTGGCAGCAGACAGCCCTGTGCTTGGAAAGCTGGCGCTAAGCTGAGGACTCGAGTACTGCTGAGCAAGTGCAGGCCATAGCATCTGTGTGCACCACAGCAACAGCAGGCCAACTGAGGGAGGTTACTGGAGTGTCTGGCAACTGGGGTAAAGGAAAAACTGACCCGCGCCATGAAGTTCAACTGCTGTAGATTTGGAGCCAGGACGTGTTTTCTTGTGTGGTTTAACTAGATGACAGCCACAGAGTTAGGACTTTTAACAATGAGGGTTAAGCTGCTGCTTCAGACAATGCAGAGGGCATGGAGGTTTCAGTAGCAGGAAGACAGAACTTGACAAAAAGCAGGGCACACAGCGATGACAACCACGTACGTACCGGCATAGAGGAGGAAGCAAAAAACAGATTTTCTGAAAAACTTGCAATGATTCTTGTGTTGTATGCACTCTCTTTTTTGTTTTTCAGTGTTACTGAAAATGTCAACCTTTTGTGTTGGTTGCTGACAATAAAGGGTTGTTTTCTATTAAAAATAAGAAGGACAAAAAGGAAAAAAAGTCATTAACGTTAGAAAAGGCCAATATTCAGAAACCTCATTCACTTAAAAATGAACCTTTTAGAATTATTTGAAATATTCCGAAAATCACTGAATATTAAACTGTTTCTTATTAAAAATATACTGATGACAACAACCAAAACACAAACCCGTTGTTGTCAATTCCAACTCACAGCGACTCTATAGGAGACAGCAGAACTGCCCCACAGTTTCCAAGGAGCAGATGGTGGATTTGAACTGCTGACCTTTTCGGTGAGCAGCTGTGGCTCTTTGTAGCTCTTAACCACTGTGCCACCAGAGCTCCAGACAATAAATAAGTGGTATTATATGTTCTTTCCTGTTACTTTTAATTAAGTGGCAGTGAAAGGAACCATCAAGTCCAAATGGTTTTATATTTTTTACTGTTTGACTCCCATCTGCATGGTGGAAACTGAAATTAAATTTACAGAGGTCTTTACTAGTTATGAATGCCTCTTTTGTAGAAAAGATCTCCATAAACATTCATTTGAATGTGGTAACCTCGAGTGTCTTTTAGTTCTCCGTTGCAGTGAACTTGACAATGAAACTTACTGATCAGCTGGCAGCTGTTGAACATTGAGAACCAGATCAGAGATGCACAGTGCATCATCACCACAATCTCTATAGAAAGGAATCTACAAGAAAGGAAACACAACAACTGAAAAACTGTACATTAGCTGTTGGGTAAAAAGGGCTAGTTGCAGGAGAATGTATCGAGTATGAGTTCATTTATGTCACGTTTAAAAACATGCAAACCCAAACTGCATTTTAGGAATACTTACATGTATGTCAGTGCCACACAGAAGAGTAGAGGAATGGTAAATACAAAGCCCAGAAGAGCTTTTCTAGAGAGGGAGGAGTGTGAACGTGGATACCACGACAGGGACGGCACACGGACATTGGTCATGTTTTATATTTTTTAAGTTGGTGGTGAGCACAAGGTGTTTGCTTCATCATTATTAATTCATTAAATGTATACTTCACAAACACATTCACTGGCCCAAGTACTGCTCTAGGGGTTCCCCCACTTTCATGGAATTTACTTTCTGATGAACTTTTTGCATATGTCAATATATTTCATTTAGAAAACTAAAAATTCAAAGACTACCTCATTAAGTGTCTTTGCAGTACTACTGCAGTGTGGATGACACATTGTGAGCTCATATAAAACCTGGAAAGGGAAGTCACACTTACACTGAAGACCTTGGCCATCTCAGAGTAGGCTTCAAGGGTAGGACTGGTGCCAGGGTTCTCCAGACTGACATTGACACGCAGATTCAAAGGGTTAACAATATCAGAGGGCTCCTAAACATACAGGTACATATTGTGTAAGCACACACACATACACAGAGTCAATTTAGAAGGACACAGCCAATTTAAATAAGAAAATAATCATCAATGTGTTTACACTCAGCTCTTGATTACGTAGAATACACGACTTGAGTTACCAAGAATCTTGTTTCATCTTTTCTGTCCTAGTTCTGTTTTTAATATTTCTACTAATGAGAAAATTAAAGAATGTTCAGTAATAAAATCTGAAGCAGCATTTTTAGATAAGCTTATCAATAATGTCATTATACGTACACAATTGATTACAAACATTTAGAAGATGTGTCCAGTTTCTATGCACTTAAAAACCAAAAAAAAAAAAAAGAAACAAACCTGTTGCCATTGAGTTGATTCTAACTCCTGCCAACACTGTTTTCTTGGCTTTAATTCTTATGGAAACAGATCTCCAGACCTTTCCTTTGAGGTACTGTTGAATGGGTTCAAACTGTCATTCTTTATTAGTAGACAAGCTCAAACCACTTGTGTCTATCTTTAATGCTCTAGAGATCCGTAGCTCTTGGGTTGGTGGCCATGTCCTCCCAATTGCTACTGCAAAACCTTAGGTGTCCTGGCCAAAATTTGAAAGGGAAGATTTGGGACCTGGAAGGAAAGGTGCCCAGGTCTGGCCATTGGGTAATGGAAGAGTAGATCACCCTCCATAGTCAGAATCCACCTTTCAGTTAGCAACTGAGCACTTAAGCACAGCCTCACCAGTGATCCTTACACACGTGAGAAAGAATACAATTTGGCTTTTGTTGCTGTTGTTTGCTTAAAGAAAAACAGTATTCATTGTCTTCCTTTCTCCCACAAATGGTTACACGTGTAATCTGACCTGCCAGTCAGCACAAGAACAGGAAAGATCGGAAGCAACTTCATTCCCTTTAGAGAATATGGATAAGTAGCATTTAACTGACAAAAAATAGCCTAGGCCTTCACAAATAAGAAACCTTCAAATTTCTCAACAAACACCTAACCATTTCCAACTCTTATGATAGCATTTCTTGAAGTATGATGTCTGTAATATCTACCTTAGAATTTTCTGGATGTGCCTCATAAGCATGCTTATTTTTTGGACCCACCTCTAACTTTCTAACCCAAATTTCTGGTGATAGGGGCCCAGAGTGTGCATTTTATAAAGGTTTCCCTGGCAACTCTTATTCACTTAAATCTCTGAGAACCACAGTGCTAAAATTCAAGGGGACTACTTCAACAGCTGTTTCTAAACTATATGTTTACATTCCATTATGTGGGTTTCCAGGGGAAATTTTCATGTAATTTACAAAGACTATTTCCTGTGGAAGTTTTCTCCTGAGAAACTTTTTTCATACTTGGGAAAGTTTAAAACATCACGTGAATTACAGTAATTATATCATAAGATTAGAATAAATAATTTCTATCACATAACCCCTCATCATTTCACCCTTGTCATAGAGTTGATTTTGACTCATAGTGACTCTGTAGGACAGAGCAGAACTGGCCTTCAAGAGTTCCCAACAGGCAGATGCTGGATTCTGACTGCTAACCTTTTGGTTAGCATCCAAGCTCTTAACCGTTTCATCACCAGGGCTCCTCCTTTACCTGTATCACTTTAAATCCAGTAGTGCAAACCACAGCTGGAATTGTCCTTTCTGGTAGCTTAAAAACGAGTTAAAATTTTCCATAGTAGGAAAATGCCAAAATAAAATTTATTGTTATGTGAAAGACCTCTCCATGAAACACTTAAGGAAGCACAAATTTCTGTAAGAATTTTCTTTCTAATGCTTTCAGTTGCAACCACAAATAAAATTTGATGCTTCTAAACTATGTAACAAATTAATCATAAACATAAAGGAAGTATTTTTCCCATTCTGGGAATTAGGTAAGAAAGCCATAATTAGAATTAATTAGAATGGCTAACCTGTAAGCCTCATTTTTTCTCCTTTTGTCATTCATTATACTTCACCCAGGAAGAAGAGGTGAAAAGGAATGATTCTGGGGCCTCACCTGTATGTGGATGATGTGCTCAGAGCAGTTCTGGACTTGATTGACTACCATATTCTTTTGCAGGAACCTTTCATTATTTTCTTTAAATAATCCCCTGGAAGTCACTCTGGATGAAAATCGATCTGCATCCAGGGTGATGTTATATGTAATAGCTATGACGAAAATCATATAGAAAATAATTACAGATGAACTTTTAGAGAAAATGCATTCCTATTTTATCATATCTTGTTGAGCAGTGTCTCTGACTTCAAGAAAATACAAAAACAGTCTGTCCATTGGTGGATTGTGAACCACGGCTAGGACCATATAACATTTGTGTTTCTAGCTCTGATGTGACTTAGGGGACTCTGGATGCAAAGAAACAGAATTGGAAGATTTTTAATTTGGGGCAATGGAAAAATGTGACCTTGCCATTGGAAATCTGCTAATTGGGCAAGTTCCTTACTCCCTAAAGCATCCGTTTCAACATCTATTATATGGGAATAAAGAAAGGAAACAAAGAGCTACTGAGTATCTAAGAGAGGCCATATTTGAACAACTTATCTTACACAAATTTTATAATAACCCTGGGAAGAGAATGTGGATATTATTTTCTATTTTTCCTACAATGAATCAGAATAAAAGGTGTTAAAAAAAATACTGTCTAAATTCATATAGGTAGGGAAAGGTCAGAAATCATATTTAGGTATTTTTGCACCAAATCCCATGCTCTTTCCATCTCCATGTAGTTGGTAGGCTTAATCATTATTGCAAACATTAACTGAGATAGTCTCAGTGGACATGCTCAGTGTTAGGCATACTCTAGAGGCTAACGTGGAGACAGGTTATGGGAAACTAACAATAAGGTTTGAATCCAACAAACTCAGCTTGAATCCTAATTCCTTCCTTTGAGAGCTGTGTCAGTCTGGGCCCTTTGCTTAATTTTTTAGAATCCCTATTTCTTCATCTGTAAAATGAAGATAATAATGCCAGCAAGGGGAAGTGAAAATGAAAACAAACCAAACCAAACAAAAAAGGCGGTAAGGAATGATGTGAGTAGCCAATTTCTCCAAACTTCACAAAAGTCAGCTGGGAGCAAGCCCCAGATTGAGAGAGACGACCTAATGCTATTCATAGTATCAACTGCTTTACTTGGGGTTAGTTTATTTATGGTTAAAGGTTGAGCACACTTCCAAAAATATTAATTCCATGTTACCTTTAAAATATTTGTTATATTGTCTAACTCTTCTTGCTCCAGTGTCTTAATGAGGCTTACCAAGAAGGATAAAATATAAGAAGATCAAATGAGCTAAAAATAAATAGCGAAAATGATGTATAGGAAAAATAATGGCAAGGAGGTGACTAGCTAGAACAAAGTTAGTACACATGAAAGCAATTCTTGATTTTTTTCACACAGCTTGTTAAAAGATATACACAATCTCATAGGCAAAATATTTTATGTCATTGGCTTTAAACTGGAATGCTCATCTGATGCAATAAAAAAGAGAGCACATGGGGTCACCATGAGTTGGCTCCGACTCGACGGCACTTGGCTTTTGGCTTTTCAAAGTTGTGAAGATAGGATTCATAATTCCCATACTATCACTGCCAAGCCATTAACTGACAGGTAATCAGGACGGGCTTCTCTGTATGAACCTGAAGTTATTGAGGAGAAGGATTCAACGGGAAGGGCACACAGCAGCAAGAAACCCAGAGATCCTACAAGGTGAGCCAACGGGAGGAAAGTTCTCTGAAGGTAGAAAGACCCTCTGAGTGCAAGGCAACAGAAACAGGCAAAAAATAGGAGACATGCTGGACCCTGCAGACTTCAGGGCCGGGAGTACCAACCAGTCAGCCATCTCTAAACACTAACGTATTTTCCAAGTTAATCTTTTAGACCAACCAGTCACTCAATATTTACACAGCGAGGTTTTTGGACTCAGCTATCATGGGAAACCAAAAAGTGGGCAGTTCAAATCCAGGTGCTCCTTGGAAACTCTGTGGAGCAGTTTTATTCTGTCCTACAGAGTTGCTATGAGTCAGAATTGACACAGTGGCAGTGGGTTTGGATCCTGACTATTACAATGAATGGGACGCAATTCGATTCTGTGAGATACACTATTCAAAATTGAGGCAATGTTTGAACTCCTGGAAAGAAACTAGATAGATATTGAAAAGTAAGAAAATATGAAAAGTATGCCTACATGGGAATGTAACTTGTTTTGTGTTCTCTTCTTTCCTTGGCTATGAGTCATGGCAAATATCCATCCTCTGTACTTCTTGACCTTTAAAATTAGTCTGTTTGTCACTTAGTGAAGTATCTGAGACAATTACAGGGTTTTGAAGAAACTTTCAGAGCCTAAATGCATCTGAGGAAGAGTAGGATTCATAAAAAAGCAGCAAGTGGAAAGAAGGAGTTCTAAATCACCACTACCTGTCTATCTGTTTGTCATACTGTGTTGGCTTGTGTGTTGCTACGATGCTGGAGGCTATTCCAACAGTATTTCAAATACAAGCAGGGTTTTCATACTGGTGGATAGATTTCGGTGGAGCTTCCAGACCAACGCAGACTATAATAGAGAGTCTGGCAATTTACTTTGAAAAAGTAGCCAATGAAAACTCTACAGATCACAAAAGAATATGGTCCAGTATAACGACAACTGAGCCCCCAGCTTGGAGGACATTGCCATAGCCCCAACAAGGGACTCCAGCACACCCAAGATTCTGAAGATGGCATGGGATCAGGCAATGTTTTAGTGTGTCGTACATGGGATCATTATGAGTCAGAGCTGACATGAGGGCGATTAACAAGAAGGTCTTAATCATGTGTACATTGTGTGTTGTTGTTGCTGTTTATTTTGATGTGTAGGATCGTCAGTTTCCACTGGGGTACCTTAATATTTTACTCCTATTTTTCTAAGTTTAAACAAATCACTTATTTCTTTATATCACCTTGACTTCCCCTCCACATGGAAGATCTATGAATACTTTTTTTAGTCTCTAGGTTTGTTTTAAGATTGCCATATTTTACATCCTGACATCTCTGTTTCACTATTTTCAGTGTTTCAGAGTTTCTTCAGTTTTCTGAATTCCCTACCTGGGATGATATTTTAGGAGCTCTCTCCTGTGTTCTAGTCTTGCATTGTTACCTGATTTTACTGATTTTCTAACCAAAGCGTTCCTTTAAGTATTTCTTGAATTCTGGAGTTTTGAGGGGCAGATTCTCTAAACTTTTGTTTGTTTGGAAATGTCCTAATTTTACCATTTTATTTGATTATTGGTGTCTCTGAAGTGCTAACATCCTGTCACGTACCTAGATCTATTATGAGACATGTAAGCCCAGGTGTCTGTTTAGTGCATGAATTCAGCTCAGGTGCCCAGGCAGTTAGTCACCAAGTGTAATGCAGGCTCTTACCTACAGTCCTAGATGGGCAGCAGTGACTGGTTTAGGCACAGTACAGAGCAAGCCAAGGGGCTGACAGCAGCCCCTGAGTGTCTGGGAGGCAAGTTTGTCCCTCTTCCCTAGAGTGTGCAGGTGGGTGAGTTTTGCAGCCGAACTATGGCCACCCAATGCTGCTGGCCATAAGGACTGGGAAGCAGTGTTTATTCTTGGACCCTATTGTGGGTGGCTAGGAGGCGGGGTTGCAGCTGCCAGTACTCAGGCCCTGTTGTAGGTAGGTGAGGACCCTGCTTAATAGGCAGAGCAGTGTCGAGTATGACAGAGCAGCTTCTCCACCACATAGCTGATACAGCTGAAGTTAAGCTTCAGGTATACCTGAAGCCTGCTGGATTGCGCTGATGAAGGCCTACATTGTTAAAACGGGCCCACAGAGTTTGACAGAGAGGTGAAAGGCATTCAAAGCCCATAGACGATACGCCTATGACTAGGCACAGGAGCTATGCTTGCCCTGAGTTTCTGGCTTGGGGGAGCCAGTAGATCATTTTTTCCCATTTGTTGATTTGTTCCCTCCCCAAGGCCTGAATAATGGCTCAGGGTACATGATGAGTCCTACTTCTGGCCCAGGATACCTAGCAATCTCTGAAGCTTGCTGGTGATGGTGCAGAGTGAGGAGGGGGCAGGTAAATAAGATGGAAGTTTTTCCCAAAGGAGTATTTTTTGATCCATGAGGTAGGTTAGATGTAGGTACTCGTCTTTTGTGGATTGAGTGCTACTTTTCACTGGCTCTGCAGGTATGGGTAGACTCTCCTCCATTCAGTCCTTCTTGCTGTAGAAAATGTAGCCCAAGTGCCACTACTTGCCTCACCACTGTCACCAGGTGACCCAGCCTGCAGGGTGCCAGTTCTGGCCAGCTGAGGTCTATAATTCCTCCCTGTTTCTGAACTGCCTCTCCCTCCCCCTGTCGCTCAGTCCAACTCCTCAACTTTGTTTTTGATGTTCAGAGCTCCTAGACCATCATATATAAATCCATTCTTTTCAGCGGGGGAGGCTCTCTGTTGTAAGGTGGACCACAAAAAGCATCGGACTACTCTGCCAGCTTGGCCCTGCCTCCATGCTATTGTTGTTAGGTGCCACCGAGTTTCTTCTGACTCATAGTGACCCTACAAGACAGAGTAGAACTGCCCCAAGTGACAGCTGATACATTTGAACTGCTGACCTTTGGCCTAGCGGTCGAGCTCTGAACCCCTACACCACCAGGAGTCCATATGGCTTGAATAAATAATAGCGAACAGAAGTTAACAGTGACATATACTTCTCTTGAATTTAAACCACATAAGATCCCCCTGTTCTGTTTGCACAACTGTCTGTAGATCTAAATACAGGTTCTCCATGAGCATGATTAAGTATTCTGAGATTTCTATTATTCATAATGTAATCTATAATTTGTTAAGGTGCATAGAATGGAATGCCTTTACATAGTCAGTAAAATACATCTTTCTGGTATTTTCTACTTTCAGCAAAGATCTATATGATATCAGCAGGGATATTCCTTGTTCTGTGTCCTCTTCTGAATCAGACTTGGATTTCCTGCGGTTCCTTGCTGCAACTGTTCTTGAGTGACTTTTAGCAAAATTTTATTTGTGTTTGATATTAATGGTATTGTTCAATAATATCAACATTCTGTTGGGTAACATTTCTTTGGAATGGACACAAATACAGATGTCTTCCAGCTAGTGGGCAGGTCTTTCAAATCTTAGCATAGACAAATGAATTCTTCCAGTGTTGCACCTGTTTGCTGAAGCATCTCAGATGGTATTCCATCAATTTCTGAAGACCTGCTTTTTGCCAGTGCCTTCAGTGAAGTTTAGATTTATTCCTTCAGTACCATCAGTTCTTAACCATATGCTACCTTCTGAAATGACTGAATGCCAACCAATTCTGTTTTTCAGAGTGACTCTGTGTATTCTTTCCATCTTCTTTTGATGCTTCCTGTGTCACTCAATGTTTTGCCCACAGAATCCTTCAATATTGCACTCAAGCCTTGAATTTTTTTCTTTAGTTCTTTCCGCTTAAAAAATGCTGACTGTGTTCTTCTCTTTGATTTTCTAACTCAACGTCTTTGCGCATTTTATTACTTTACTTTGTTTTCTGCAGCCACACTTTGAGATCATCTGTTCAACTCTTTTACTTCATTATTTATTCATTTTGCTTTAGGTACTCTATGTTTAAGGACAAGTTAAGAGTCTCTTCTGACATCCAGTTTGGTCTTCCTTTCCTGTCTTTTTAAAGATTTGCTTTCTTCATGCGTGATGACCTTGATGGCATTTAAAATCTCATCTGGTCATTAGTGTTCAATGAGTGAAATTTGTTTTTGAAATACTCTCTAAATTCAAGTGTGATACATTAAAAGTCATACTTCGGCTCTCATGGACTTTTTGAATTTTCTTCATCTTCATCGTAAACTTATGTGTGAGCATTTGATAGTTTGTTCTATAGTCAACAACTGGCCTTGTTCTTACTGATGATTTTGGGCTTCTCCATCGTCTCTTTCTACAGCACAGCAGATTTCATTCCTATGGATTTCACCTGGTGAGATCCACGTGTAAAGTTGCCATTTGTTGTTGAAGACAAGTATTTGTAACCAGTCAAATTTTCTCATGCAATCTCCAGCGTCATTTCTATCACCAATAACATATTTTCCCATTACTGAGCCTTCTTCATTTTCAAATTTCATATTCTGATTACCAATTTACAATTCCAATTATCAGTAATTTCCAATGCATCTTGATGGTACATTTGATCAATTTCAGAATACTAAAGTTGATAAAAATCTTCAATTTCTTCATCTTTAGCATTAGTGGTTGGTGTGTAACTTTCAACAGTGTTGTATTAACTGGTATTATTTATGTGTTTATGGATAATATACTCTTACCAGTGATAGCACTGTAGTGTAGGACACATCTTGAAATGCTCTTTTCGATGATGAATGTGACACCATTTCTCTTCAATTTGTCATTTCCAACTCAGTAGACCATCTGATTATCTGATTCAAAATAGCCAATACTAGTTCACTATAGTTCACTAATGCCTAGGATATCAATCTTTATGCATTTCATTTTTGATAATTTCTAACATTCCTAGATTCGTGCTTAGTAGATTCCACTTTCTGATTATTAATAGGTGTTTTCAGCCAGCTTTTCTCTTTTGAGTTGTGACATGTCAGTAAATGTTAGTCCCAAAAGCTTGACTCCATTCCCATCACTACAATGGGTGCTGCTTTGAGGGGGTAGCTCGTCCCCAGTCGGGTTTTGGATGCCTCCCAACCTGAGGTGCTCGTCGTCTGGCCCCATATCACACAATGTCCTACTGTTATTCACCAGGCTTTCACTGGTCAAGGTTTTCAGAAGTAAACAGGTACAAATATTCGATAATTTTAGTGAACACATCTTATCTAGATGGTAGCATAGTCAATATGCATGGAACTCAATTAATACTCGTTGCAACCCAGAATAATCTGTGCGTGATGAGCTTTAAGTAAAGAGACTCTGGGTGAGAGGAACTTGAAGGATAGAGCTGGGAGAGCCCATGGTGATGTCTTAGGCATTACAACTTGCCCTGTTCCTCCAGAACTGACAGATGGGTGGGAAGACCTAACCTCTCATTTCATGACCAATTATCCATTCCCAGGAACCACAAATGTAAGGCAATTTAAGTGTTGTAAGTAAAGATTATTTCTTTTGGTCTACAGATCCAAAGTGTAGGTTATATTCAGGACTAAAACTTCAAGTACACTATCTCCTTAGAGATTATTTCAGATCTACTTACCCACTTGATTGATTTGCTTAGTAGGTCTAAATTTTGCACTGAAACAGAGTTTCAGAATTATCTCAGCATTCTTGCTGAACAAAGTGATTTTTTCAGGTGTGAAGAAAGCTTCTGCAGACACATCAGCAATGCTCTGTGACCTGAAAGACATAAATAGAAATTGATAGGTGGTCGTTACAGCCAAGCCACATGTTATAACTCTTACATAGAGGATCTAGTGCCAACACTATCAAATCATTCTCTCCACACTCTATCAAAGCACTTCAGCAGTGTTTTATATTGGAAGGTGGTTAAGTTTCCAGGAGTAATGCCTTTTTTGTTTGTAACTGTATCATCACCACAATTCATATCTAGTATTTTTTCTTAAATGAACAAATAAATGCATGAGCACAAGATGGGAGTCTGTGACCTATTTGCAATTGATGTATAAAAGTTATGGTCCCCAGTATATCTGACTAAGTAGAAGAAGCAATATTCACTCTTATCACACATGTGGAGCCCTAGTGGCATAGTGGGTAAGTGACATGGCTGCTAACCAAAAGGTTGGCTGTGCATTTCTATCAGCCCCTCCTTCAAAACCCTATAGGGAAGTTCTAGTCTGTGCTCTAGGGTTACTATGAGTCAGAACTGACTCAACAGCAATGGATCTCTTTTTTGTTTTAAATTTAGAAGTAGGAGAGAAGGTGTGAAGGGAAGGATGACAGTGACAGTGGTCAGAAGTGTGTTCTGTGGCTTTTTCCCATTGTCCCAGTAGCTGGCAGTGATCTCCTGAAGGCTGGCATATTGCCACGAAAGAAGGGGTAAGAAAGGTGGTGTCAACTAGCCCAGTGTCACCAGAAAAGGCTGAGCAGTCCCTCTCAGGCAGGAGGCTACTGGGCTCTGACCTTCGTTCTGTGTTTAGTAGTTGGAGGGCTCTCAAATGTATGTAACCATGCTTGCTTTTTATAATATGCTTGTGAAAAGGTAGAAAAAACATCGTTATTTTGTGAACAAAAAAGTCTGAGACACACAGATATCTGGTAACTGACTAGCTGACTGATACCGAGAATTTAGCACCCAAGCTCTTCAAATTCCGTGGTCAGTGGGTTTTGTACTTTATCAGAATGCCTCCTTGTAGACACCCTCAACTATTTACAAAGCAGCAAGTAGTGTAGTAATTCTGCTGTTTTTAAAAACACACCACAATACGATATAGAAAACCTTTCTTTTTTTAAAATTTCAGTTACCACCTTAAGAACTTGAATCAACTGAAAAGCCATTTCATAATGTTTTCATCAGTCCCCTCATATGTTCTCGTTGTTACGTGCTGCTGGGTCAGTTGTGAGTCATAACAACGCTATGCACAACAGAACAGAACACGGCCCGGTCCTGCACCATGCCCACAGGCAACTTGACGGCAGTGCCTGTGGAATCCTCGTTTTGTTTGCAGTTCAGGACAGATCTTGAAATGTTCCTTTGGATGATGAATGCACTGTCAGTTCTTTCCAAGTTGTCGTTCGCAGCACAGGAGACCATATGATTGTCTGACTCAGAACAGCCAGTACCAGTCCATTCCAGCTCACTGATGCCTAGGATGCCCGTGTCTGTGAGTTCCATTTCATACAGGACAATTTCCAGTTTTCCTAGATTCATATTTCTACATTCCATGTTTCAGTTATTAATGGATGTAAGACACTGTTTCTTCTCCTTTAGAGTTGTGCCATATCAGCAAATGAAGGCACCAGAAGTTTAACTCCATCCATGTCATTAGGGTCAACTCTACTTTGAGGAGGCAGCTCTTTCCCAGTTGGCTTTTGTGTGCCTTCCAACCTGGGGGCCTCATCTCGTGGCACGATATCCAGCACTGTTCCACTGATGTCTGTAAGGTTTTCATTAGTCAATTCTTTTCAATAGCACATCCCTGGGTCCTTCCTCCTTGTCTTAGTCTGGAAGCTCAGCTGAAACCTGTCCACCCTGGGTGAGCCTGCTGGCATCTCAGTACTGGGGGCACAGCTGCCAGCATCACAGCTACACACAAGTCCCCACAGTAGGACACACTGACCCAAGTGAGCAGTCATAAAACATTTGATGAGAACTGTAATGTGTCCTCAGCCTTACAAGAGCTACAACGTTTGAGTGAATGCCACTCTTTAAGGCAATCTTTCTGAGAGTTTGAACACTGGTTTCACTACAGATATTACAGAGCTAAACTGTTCTTTAAACTCATTTTTTTTTTTTTAATTACTCTCAGGAAATAAGTGAGAAACTTCAGCCTTAGCCCCTCTTAGGGATACAGATGTAAAATAGCATTAACCCAGTATTGGTGGTCACCTCAGTAAGCTGATTCGACTTCATATGTCTTTTGAGTTTTTTGAGGAATCAAATCCACCCTGAAAACACAAAAGTTTGGCCATCATTGACTGGTTTATCCATGTCCACTGAGGGGGCTGCTGTCTTCTAAAATGTGTAAAAATTAGTTCAATATTATTGCATTTTGTATTTTTCCAGAAGTATACTCTTAACTGATTTTAACTGACGTTATTCAGTAAATACATTTTCTTATTTTTCAAAATCTTAAATGTTAATTTTGGCTTTTATTTTTTTCACATTTTGCAATGAACAATGTATCTCATTCCTCAAAAATACAAACGACATGGTGTAAATAGTGGTTTTGAACTCAGAAATAACAATGTACACATTTCTTTTTATTCTTGAATACTCTGACATTTAAGCATAGCTTTAACAGAGACAAGGGAATGTATAATAGAGCTATACTGTCTTGGAAAACTTTGATTGAAATTTTAATTTCTTTCTGATTCCATTCGCTCAAGGCAGAATATATGTATTTTTGATATCTGAATCTTAAGGTTCCTGAATATCCATCATTGTTCCCCCTGCTCTTCAATTCCTCCTGAGGCCAGTAAAGAGTCAGATTAGCCTAAACATTGACTTCCTGTCCATAGCGGTGTGATCTGTAACCCATCGGGGGGATATGCCACTGTCCTGTTGTGCATGGGATTGCCATGAGTCAGGAATGACTCAGCAGAGCCTAACAGTAACCACGTAAGAGATTAAGCATCATTTGTGTGGTCCGAGTGCTCTCTATTTTCTGCACACACCCACAAAACTTCCTTACAACAAGCTGAGGTAAGGCTGTTTGGAAGATGGCATTCAGAAATATTCTAGGCATCATTTTCAGGGTTTTGTTTGTCTTTTCTATGAAATTCTGATGTTCACCACACAGAGAAGAGAAGTACGATTTTACTGTTATCTAAGTACACATTATTCTCCCATCAGGAGAAATTTATTCCTTCCTTTACGAAGACTGTCACATATCTATGTCCTAGATGTTGTTGTTGTTAAGTGTCACTGTCCTGGTTCCAAGTCACAGTGACACCATGCGTAGCAGAAGGAAATACTGCCAGATTCTGTGTCATCCTCATACTTGTTGCTAGGTTTGAGTCCATCGATGTGGCCACTGTGTCAATCCATCTCATTGACAGTTGTCTTTTTTTTGCTGACACTTTACCAAATAGGATATCCTTCTCCAGAGACTGAGTTCTTCTTTCAACAGGTCCCAAACATGTGAGATAAAGTCTCATCATCCTCACTTCTAAAGAGCATTCTGGCTGTACATCTTCCAAGAGTGTGGTCTTCGATCTTCATCAGTAAGAGCTTCAAGTCCTCTTTGCTTTCAGCAAACAAGGTTGTGTCAACTGCACACTACAGGCTGTTAAGAGAGTCTGTCTCCAGACTTATTAACACTGCTCTGTTCTTGTTCATATAGTTCAGTTTCTTAGATTATTTTCTCAGCATAAAGATTTCATAAGTATGATAAAAGGATACAACCCAGACATACATCTTTGCTGATTTTAAACCATGCAGCATCCTCTTGTTCTGTCCAAATTGACTCATCTGTCAGTTTGTCATACTGTGGTAGTTTGCATATTGCTGTCATGCTGGAAACTGCATCACTGATATTTCGAACAACAGCAGGGTCACCCATGGTGGACAAGTTTCAGCAGTGGTTCCAGACTAAGATAGACTAGGAAGAAATAACTGACGATCTACTTCTAAAAAACTAAAATAAACTGGCCAATGAAAACTTTATAAATAGCAGCAGAACACTGTCTGATGTAGTGTTGGAAGATAAGCCCCTTAGGTTGAAAGGCACTCAAAAATGACTGGAAAAGAGCTCCCTCCTCAAAACAGAGTCAATTTTAACAATGTGGCTGAGGTCAAGCTTGACACTGGACAATCATAAGGGCTACTATGCTGAGAATGACAAACTGAAGAGGAATGGCACTGCATCCATCATCAAAAAGAACATTTCATGATACGTCCTGAAGTATAATGCAAACAACAATAGGATAATGTCCATATCCAAAAGGAGAACAGTTTATACAACTATACAAATTTATGCACCAACCACTGAAGTCAAAGATGAAGAGACTGAAGAATTTCACCAACTTCTGCAGTCTCAACCATGCAATCAACATACATTGATAATGTGGTGATTTAAATGCAAAAGCTGAAAACAAAGAAGAAGTTCTAATGATAGAACTAACAGCAGAAATCACATGATAGAATTTAGCAATATCAATGACATATACATTGCAGATTTGCCATAGAGTCTCACATAATTCCTCTGGC
This sequence comes from Heterohyrax brucei, assembly GCA_028571685.1. Taxonomy (NCBI): domain Eukaryota; kingdom Metazoa; phylum Chordata; class Mammalia; order Hyracoidea; family Procaviidae; genus Heterohyrax; species Heterohyrax brucei. The sequence goes on along the minus strand of CM053141.1, from coordinate 55,002,442 downwards.
ATTAACACAATGCCCACAGTAATCCATTCTACTTTCAAACAGGGTGTTTTTATTGGCTGTAGTTGACTCACCAAAGTTGAACCACTTGTCCAAAGGCACCAATAGACACATCAGTGATAGAATCCCCATTTAAATCTCCATGGCCATCCAAGGATCTCCCAAAGTACTGGAGATGACTCCTAAAGGCTCTGTCAGATCCCAAGATTTTCTAAAAGAGCAAGTTTGACATGAAATTACAGAGCACACCAGCTGAAACAAAAAATTGTGATATTATGTTCTCAGTATAGCCATTTTCAAGGTTGTCTTTATCTCCCACCAAAGTCCACTGGTTTTCTAATATCTCACATGATCTGTAATCATTCTGATAGCTTCATGTTCATCAAAGAAGCAGCAAGAGTCATAACATTAAAATCACAAACCAGAATGAAATACTGAAAAGATCCATGAGCTAGGAATGAGTTGATACAAGTTCATTTTTATTCTAGCTGACTTTCTTCAGATCTTTACTCAAAAGTCACCTTCTTAGTGAGGCCTTATTATGGACACTCTTTCAACCACCAGGTACTTCTCATCCATGAAATTTTTATTCCCTCTTTCTAGTTCTTTTTCTTTAGCATTTAGGATTATCAAGAACAATGTATTTATCTTATTGTTCATCTGTCTCCTTCACTAGAATGTAAGGCCCATGAAGGACAGAAGGTTATTTGTCTTGTTCTTCAGAGTTTAGAACAGTGCCTGGCACATATTAGATGCTCACTTAACATTTGTTGAATGAATGAATACATTTATAAAATAAGAGGGATGGACTGAATGGTTTGCCTGATAGATGCTCTCTAACTCTAGCATGATGATATACACGTGTCAGTAGGTCACGATGAAGCTCACACATTACCTGGGAGTACTTGGTGCGAACGGTGCTCTGATGGCCATTGTAGATGTACACAGCTCCAGAGTTCTGATTCTCTAAAGGTGAGCCAACTATCAGATCATTAAAGCCATCCATGTTGATGTCAGCAAGAGCTGCAATTGCTGAGCCAAATCGAGCATTTTCAAAACCTTCGGGGCCTTCAAGAAATTGGGGAGGATTCAAAATGCCCTTTCAAAGGGGAAAAAAGATGATTACAGCAATCCTTGTAACTTTTGCAATTAAAATCCATGTAAATAATGCCCAAACCAATTTACATGATGTTAAAAGTAGAGTTGTAAAGTTTGAATACCAAAATCTCTATATGTGATGATAATTATGATAATTATAAATCAGAATCTGAGCAAGTAAGGTCATTAGATATCTACTTATAAGTCAAGTTTAAAGCTGCCAGCTGTCTTTACTGTAGTTGCTCAATTCACATAGGAACATTCATTTCTTTGTCTCCTTTTCCCCTCTGTATTACTCTTTTCACCTGTTTCCAAACTTTGATTTAAACATTTTGTAGGGAAAATTCATAGATACCTTCAATAACATTAAGGCAGAAATAAAATAAAATGCAGTATTTTAATCTAGATGTTTACCTAAAAAGGAATGAACAGCTGCACTATTATAATAGTTTTAACTGAAAAAAACAAACCAACCCTGTTGCCACTGAGTCAATTCTGACTCATAATGGCCCTACTGCACAAAGTGAAACTGCCCTATACGGTTTCCAAGGAGTGGCTGGTGGATTTGAACTGCTGATCTTTTGGTTAGCAGCCACAACTTTTAACCACTAGACCACCAGGACTCCGCAATAGCATTAAAAAAAAAAAAAAATGGAAAAGCAAGCCTACAGGACAGAGTAAAACTTGCCCCCTACAGTTTCCAAGGAGCACCTGGTGAATTCAGACTGCCAAACTTTTGGTTAACAGCTTTAGCTGTTAACCACATGCACTAGGGTATCCCCATGAGCCCCATGATATTATTTAAAAAAAAAAAAAAATCCACCGCCATCAAGTCAACTCCAACTCACAGAGACCCCGTAAGACAGAAAACTTCCCCACAGAGTTTCCCAGGAGTATCTGATAGATCTGCCCTGGCCATCTTTTGGTCAGTAGCTGTAGCTCTTAATTATTATGCCACCAGGGTTTCCCACAACAGCATAGGAAGTGGAAAATGAGATCATTACTATTTCATTCATTTTAAGAAATGCTAAATTTATTTGGCCTAAAGGAAGAGACATTTCCTTGTAAAAGGCATAGGTTTTTTTTCTTCGTATTTTGTAGTCAAGTACAGAAATCTCCTATGACTTCACAGGAAAGCAATGCTCCTCGTCCAACACCCAGTGGGGTCAACATCCATCCTTTCTCTTCTGCTGCAATCTTATGGATGTTAATTTATTACTGAGCTTTGATAAAGTATTAGGATATCTTTACATCTTCAGTAATTAATGAAAATTCAGAATAGTTGACAAGCAGTAAGAAACTGGACATTTGTGAAATTTTCAAACAAGTAAGTACGTCCTTTCCTTACTGTACACTCGACATTCCTTAAATGCTTTAGTATTGTTCTAACGATTTCTATTCGAGGGTTGATTTTTACATTAATTTTAATAAACTAGTTAGGAAACATATCAAGCTAAGCATAGTCTTCACCTTACCAGTGTCGGGTTCTCCTTCTTCTATGCTTCCCTCTCTGTAATCGTCTGATTTTCTACGTCAACTGGCACGTTGAACGCCAGTTTCTCCTGAATTCACTGAAGTCACTACACTCCTATGTATGTATTTAGACAATTCAGCATTCCAGAAGAAAAACTATGCTTTTCCCTGTTACAGTACTCGGCTTTTATACTCAAAGGACCAGGATGCTCAAGATCTGAACATACACCGAAACATTACATCAAGTAATGGAATTTCCTGACAAACCAATGTAGAAAGCATCTGGCATTATAAGATTTCCAAGGAACCTGGTAGAATTTATCTTTTTCACTGTAAAATGATAACAAAATAGTTTTACCCTGTCCTTGTTATCTCTTTATAGCAGATATGAGTAACTGCATGTGATACCTGGGAAATTCACACATATATGTACATTTTCAAAAATGATGTACATAATAATGCCTTTATTTGTAGAGGAAATCTTGGTGGCCTAGTGGTTAAGTGTCACACCTTAGCTAATGAACAGATCAAATAGTACATATTGAAAAACATCTCATGGAAAATATCAGCACACAAAACATTCAACTCTATTTAGGTCTTTTTAATGTGATCTTTAAAATTTTAAGTTAATGTTGATATCCTCAAAGCTGACAAAATGCAAACCGTATTACATATGCAAGATTATTGTTCAATAATATTTTTCCATATGCAGTCTTTTATTTAGCAGTACTACAGTATGCTACTAAGTCAGTTTTTTAAACTGATGAAATGCAAACCATTTAACATATGCAAGATCATTATTTGATAATAATAAACTTTTTTCCAAATGCAGTCTTTTTTTTTTTCCCCCTTTGGAATTTAAATTTTTTTTTTTTATTTAACATAACTGAGTAAAAATGTACATTCACATGTAAATTTACATGCCCCCCTATATGCAGCTTGCACTGCTCTCCCTGCCCGATGACTGCACACTATTCCTCTCTGCTCCATACATGTCTCATCCTCCCAACAGTCTCCTTTCCCCTCCTCTCCGTCCACTCCCCTTCCTCTAGCCAGAGGTCAGCAAGATGATATCCTATAGATGTATAGAACCATAAAGTGCTTCCAACATATGGTTACTCTGCATTGCCAAGTCCATTCCATTCCTGTCCAAAGAGTGGACCTTTGTTATAATTTATGGGAACGGGCAGCATCAGGGCCGGGGGCCATGCTCTCAGAGGAACCCCAAAACCGCTGGACCATCAATTGAGGTCTTTTAGTGGAGATCTCATGATGCACCTCTTTTTATTCTTGTGTTGCCAGTGAGGATCCTCTCTGTGAGCTCCGTCATGGCTATCACTGGTGGTGGCCGGGCACCATCCGGTTCTTCCGGTCCCGGGTCGATGTAGGCACCCACTCTTGTGGGTCTCTCTGTCTTCTCGGTTGTCTTTACCGCATGCCATTTTGGCCCTCGGTGAGCATCCGTTCCTGCTGAGTTGGGACCATTTGCTGTGTCCTCGGATGGCAGCTTGGCAGCTTTTAAGACCCCAGACGCCACTCACCAATGTGGGGTGCAGAGAGCTCTCTTAGCAAAATGCTAGTTGTGCCAGTTGGCCTGGAATTCGCCTAAGAGCATGGTCCCCTGCCCCCCGCCCCAGCTACTCTATCCTTGCAGTATTGAGTTAAGACGGAAGGAGTACTCAAGTTATGCTGAAGTCCACTTAATGTTGTTCTTGTTCCCAATGTGTGCTGTCACCGCTTTCTCCCAACTAGATTTCTAGTAACTACCTAAACTAAACCCTCCCCCTCTTGCCCTCCCTCCTTCCCTCCCCTCCCTTGCAGCTGTCAAAGAGTCTTTTCTTCTATACACAAGTCTGTTTTTGAGATCTTATCGTAGAGCTCTCATACAGTATTTGTCCTTTTGTCGTTGACTACTCTCACTCAACATAATGTCTTCCAGTTGAAACCAGGTTAGGAGATGTTTCCTGGAACCATCGTTATTCTTTATCATTGCGTAGTGCTCCATTGAGTATATGTACCACAGTTTACCTATCCCTTCTTCTATTGTTGGGCATCTAGGTTGATTCCACCTTTTTGCTATTGTGGACTGTGCCACAATAAACATTTAACATATGCAAGATTATGATTTGATAATAATAAACTTTTTTCCAAATGCAGTCTTTTATTTAGCAGTACTAAAGTATGTTAAACTAAGTCACTTTAATATATATATTTTTTACCTTTGTGATAGTAAACAGGTAGACTCTTCCTTCCTCTTTCTTCAGGTCATTCATGTACATGGGGGCACCTACTAAGAGAACGTCTGTAATGGCATCTCCATCCACATCTACCGAACACAGCACACTACCAAAATAGGAGCCGATCTGGAATGACAAAGTGTATTGGCCTTAGGATTCCTATACACCAATTATTACACTGAATATTTATTCATTCAACAAACAAACACTGAGTGTTCACTGCTAGCAAGATTCTTCTCTCAGATTCTGTCACTACCTAGCATTTGGTTCTTAAATTTTAATGAGCACAAGAATCATCAAGGAACTGTCTTTAAAATATAGATTCCTGAGACACATTTCCAGAGACTCTGATGTAGTGTCGAAGGTGTAGTACAGAAAACAGCATTTGTAATCAATGCTCTGGGTGCTTCTTTTGTTGGCGGTCCAATCCCATACCCAGAAGAGAAACAAACTAGGTCCGTGAGCTGTGCTGTAGAGAAACGAAGACACAGATAATAGTTTCCACTCTAAAATATACTGTAATAATAGCAGGCACAATGGAGCATGTAAGCAACATGCAGGGAATCAGTAAGGCTTAGCAAAGATTTGAAAGAGATTTACAGGAGGAAAGGAGTTTTCTAGGTGGAGACGAGTGAGACAGCATGAACAGTGAGTAAGTGTCTACAGCATTTTTTCGAAAAGAGGGAGTCATTGCCGGAGAAATTGGATTGGTTTGTTGGAGATAAAGTAAAATGCAGAGACTGGGCATTTGAATGTTTATGCCACTGAACAAATGTTCAATGGATGCCTACTACAAGAGTACCTTTTAAGGATTCAGAAACATATTAAAGAATGATTCCTTCTACAAAAGTTCCAGTGATTCTTTTTCAAAATAATAACATGCTTTTTTTAAATATTAAAGAAGGATAAAACTATGTAACCACAACTGGTGTGGGGTGAAAGAACTCATCTTAGTCCTGGAAATGTAAGTCATAGAGACAGCGGGATCTAACTAGATCCAAGAGAAGTACTAGAAGGAAAATCTGTGGTTCTCTGACTCAAGGAAGGAAACTAATTTCCCATGTTTTTCAGGGATCAGTGATGCCCATTTCAAGTACTCCGTACATTACAATTCCATGGGTCAAAACTACTTAGCAAAGAAACAGAGATCCAGTCAGCTAGCCTTGGCTCTAGCAACAGTCCTTGGGGACAGGAAGAAGGGCTCTAACTGGGAGTCCTCATTGTTTCTGACCACTGAATTGTCACACATCAGTATAAAGTGGTAGAGGAGCCAGTTGCTTGCTTTTAGGAAGATCAAAGCCAGCAGGACACATCGAGAGGCTGAAATGTGGTTGCTGTTGCTGTTAGCTAGCATCAAGCTGGCCTGGATTCATGGTCACCTTATGCATATAACCGAATGAACCTTGCCCAATCCTGAACCATTTTCCTTATCCCTGGTATGTCTGAGCTCGTTGTTGAAGCTATTGTATCAGTCTATCTCACTGAGGGTCTCCCTCATTTTTGTTGATCATCCAGTTTACCAAATAGCATGTGCTTATCTGACGATGTGTCTGATGTAACCAAGCCCAGCTCTCACTATCGCAACATCAAAGGGTACAGTAACTCACTATGATGCTATACTACTCCCTTCTTTATTTCTCTTCCAACCCCCTGAGTGTGGGTCACCCACAAGGAAGTGCTTAGATGCCGGCCGTCATGACTGTACAGTGACCTCGCATTATGAATCTGCGGAATCAACATATGGAGTGGGATGTCATGAAACAGGATAGCGATGGAGGCCAGACAGGGCTGGGTTTTCCAGACAGCTCAGCCCTGCTCAAGCTGTGTGACCTTAGAAAGATAGCTAAACCAAAAAGGGATAGCAGATCTTATCAGTATTCTCTTGAAAATTTAAAGAATAAAGTCAACTCAGATTATGATGGCAGACATAGAACCAGGTACTTGGTAAGTACCAGTTTCCATTTGTGTCTACCTCACACACCCTACCTGCCCTGCCTGTCTGCCTATAAAATTAATTTCACCTGCTAAACAATAAGATTTACCTGGTCACCACTGTGAGGCTGAATAATTGTGACATTGCCATTCTTGTCAACACGGTAGAGCACTATCTGGCCTGTATAATTTGCCCGAGGGGCACCAGCAACAAAGTGGATGTTTTTTCTCGTAGAAATTGCAGCCACGGAGTAACCTAGGAGGGATGGAACACAAAGAAAGTATTATTGAATATTGCTGACAATAAGACTTTAGAAGTTACTAGCAGATGACAGAGATGTGTCAAGTACGATATATGGTTCCTACTGCTCCAGAATACATCACTGAAGGCACGGAGATGTTAAGAAGAATTACTCTTTGGACCTTCAGGGTCTCCCTGCAAAGGTGGGACCTTTACCTAGAAAACAGCCACTAAAACAGGGTTCTGGGTTGTCTCCACCAGGCCACCCATGAACCAAAGCCCCAGCATAGTACCTGATGCATAGCAAGGACTCAGCTATTTTATTGATGAACAAATAAATGAATGCTAAGTGTAACGTTGTCCACAGAATAAAGGACATGAGTTTGGAGCCAGGCAGTCACAGGTTCATATTTTGTATTTGCCTCCTACTAGGTTGTTCCACTTTGGGGAAATTGTTTAACCTGGCTCTAAAAAGTGAAATGGGGTTAACAGTACATCCTGGAAAGGGTTTGGGGAAGATTAAATGCTTATGTAGTTGCAGTCAGAATAGCCAACCGGGAAACTACCCCATAGTAGGTATTCCAAATCAGTGTCCACTGTTATTATAGGAACACAAAGATGAAGAATTCTCAAACAGGATGAAACTATCTCTTAGTGTATTGGTTTTTAGATAATCTCTGTTTTGAAGAAGCAGTTATATTCCAAGGAATAATAATTGCTGGAACAGCCAGAAAAGATTTGAGAGTACAATACAGTATTTCATGATGCAGTATGGGCTCAGGCCTGATTAGTAAAGAGGCAAAAATATCTACATATAATAAATATTAATAATTAGATGTCATTGTGAAGGTTCTGCTGAACTGACCATTAGTTTCAAGATGGAGCTAGTTTAGAAGATGAAAAAGACATATGTAAACATTTTATAGAAAAAGTACAAAAAATTCATTCTATAAAGTTTGTATGACTTTCAGTTTGCTAAGTTAAATGCTTCTATGCCTTACCTAAATATGAACTGCGGTTTCTGTCTTGGAGAATTTCATCAAAGGCTTCTTTAGGGAAGATCGAATGTCCATGAGACGTCTGCTGGACAACAGTTCCACTCCAATCATAAGCTCCCACTGCACCCAGCATCAGAATATCCTAAGATAATTGGGAAATGAAGATCCTTAAGACTAGTCACTTTTAAAATATAAGAAAGCCAGATAAGCGAAACATTGAGATAAATTACCTGGATTTAAGGAAAGGAGACTAAACATGAACAACTACAATATGCATGAATTATATCTTACGTATACGAAGTATTTAAATTTATTTATATTTTATGTTTCAAATACATCAATATCAACAAATAAAATACATTTAAATACATTTATGCTAAAGAACAAAGCTTCCCACAGGCTACATTACCTGGGTTTGCTTTATTTAGTATAGCACATTACATATGAGATCTTTGTGTTAAGCTTTGGCATAAGACGTTTACATAAATCATCTTAAATTTCTCATCAGTGACAGACATTTGCCAATACTGAACCCTTGTGACTGTTGATAGAGGGGCTGAAAGTGAGCCTGGGGTCTTGTATTCTCACAGCTGGCTGCATATGAGACATGTTTGGGAAGCAGGAAGTGCAGATGATGCTGGAAGAGAGACGGGATGTTGCTGCTACTCCCGCATCCTGGGAGATGCTCTTCTGACTTACTCCACTTTGGGTTTTCTCCATCTTTCTTCCTGAGTCCTGCTCAAATGTTCCTCTATCATTTAACCCCATCTCATTTATTTGGTAGCAGCCACTGTTGCACAGCCATAGCTGTGACATTCAATCAACTGGAAGAAAAGCTAACCATCCCTTACCATAGGTGGGGATCAGAAAAGGACAGGCTACTTTGGATTGGTTCAAAACCTAATGTGACTATTCAAAGCTGCAGGGTTGGTAAGGATGGGATTTTGGATCACAAATACAATCTACCTAAAAAAAAAAAAGCAAATAGGGAAACAATATACACCATTTTGAGAATGAGACCAAAAAATGATTTCAAAGATTGTCATAAGACCAAGGACTCGGAATCTGTGGTGCATGTGAATGAGTCTGCAGAATCTATCTGTGTGGATTTAATTTTTTTTGAGGGAAAGGTCTATAACTTTTATGAGCATCTCTAAAACTGATGATCCAGAAAACGCTATCACCCTTTATTCTAGAGAGAAAATGAACTGTTCTCCGTCTTTTGATCTGACAGTCACATTTTCTGAGGCCATTTTGTCCCCCATATATTCTCTAGTGTCACATATCTCTTTTTTCTTTGCTCCACTCATATCCTGAATAGACTTAGAATCAAATGCCCATGAGCCAAATGCTTTTGAGAAAGGAAAACAATTTCCTGATCCCATCTTGCATTTTTCCTCTTCATGTTTTAAACAATTTCCTGTCTCTGCACTTAAAATTCAATGATGAGAGCAAGAGTCTGTGTTCCTAACTAACATTTTCAATCATCAATTGATGCAAAAGAAATTCCTGCCCCGATAATATCATAGATTAATATAGTGCTTTGCCCCAGAAACTGCTCAAAGCCTTCTTATACATAATCTTTGTGTTTTGTTGTTCTTTTCCATACAAAATCTCTGAGGAATAGGACACGGAAGGTGTTATTAACCTTCACAGTTTAGATGGCAAGTCAGCAGCAGAGAAACAACTGTGACTCTGGGCAGAACTGCTGATTGCCAACTGGCTGCTTTCCCCTTTTTATGTGTGAGACTAAGTGCTACGCCAAGTGACAGCACTGCTTAAAGTCACCTGATACACATACATTTTGAGGAGAGTAATCTGCACTGAATCCCACTTGTGACATTTCTGTCTGGAAGTTGTCTCCTCCTTGAACAGCACCTGGAAAATGTCAGTTTTAAAAAATTACAATACTGCCCCCAATTTTAAATTGAAGTTTAAACACACACACAATATATTCTGATGTTCATCCTAAAATTCAATGCTGGCAGATTCTAGGAAACCTACTAAGGAGGTATTTGAAAGGACTACAGAATTTCACAATTTTTCCATGGTAGTGTGAGTTCTTAATAATCTTGATCAATATTAATGTCTGTCTTGGAACACTTATCAAGTTGCTGATATCAAAGGACTCCCAACAAAGGGTATGAGATGAGATGAAAACTGAGGTGGTAATCTTTTTAAAGTTTATGATGACTAGCTAATAACTTATTTTTTATGTTTACGTCTTGGTATGAATCAGTGAAGAACCCTGAAGGTACCATGGTTAAATGCATGGCTGCTAACCAAAAGCTTGGCAGCTTGAACCCACCCAGTGGCTCTGAGGGAGAAAGACCTCGCAATTCACCTCCATAAATATTACAGTCACGGAAATCCTGAGACCATCCCACTGTGTCATATAGTCACTGTGAGCCAGAATTGACTCAGCGGCACATAGCAACAGCTAGTGACCACACAAATCTCAGATGCAGGTGGAGGAATCAGCAGTTAAACTCTAACAAAGACTATCTTGAGATATAGTTTCGTTAATTACCAGCAATCAGGACTCAAGATTGAGTAGCAGCTTTACCAACTGGGAAGTATAGGCCCTGGTTGTACATGTAAGCGTCTTCCTGTCACCCATACTGTAAGATCAGATGAGTACTCATTTTCCATGCACTGTGGTCAAAGTTATTATGTTTCACTAATCTTTGCCAAAAAAAACCCAAACCCACTGCCGTCAAGTCGGGTCCGACTCATAGCCCTAGAGGTCAGAGTAGAACTGCCTCCTAGTTTCTAAGGAGTGTCTGGTAGATTTCAACTGCTAATCTTTTCATTAGCAGACACAGCACTTAACCCACTATGACGCCAGGGTTTCCAATCTTTGCCAAAGGGAAGCTGGATTGACACTTTAATAAATAGAGAAGACAAATTATACTGCATGGAATAGTCAATTGGGCAGAGATAAACAGAGACAATTTTTTAGTAAAGTAGAATCAAACACTTTGTCATTGAATTGATTTTGGCTTATAGTGACCCTATAGGACAGAGACTAGAAACCCTGGTGGCATAGTGGTTAAATGCTGGGGCTGCTAACCAGGAGGTCGGCAGTTCAAATCCACAAAGCACTTTGGAAGCCCTATGGGGCAGTTCTGCTCTATCTTTATAGGTTCGCCACGAGTCAAAATTGACTCAATTGGCACTGTGGCTTTTTGGGGATTTTGTAGGGCAGAACTGTCCATAGTTTCCAATGAGTGGCTGGTGGACTTGAACTGCCAAGTCTTTGGTTAGCAGTTGCAGCACTTACTACATTAGCAGGGTCTCCCTAAGTAGAACAGTGCTCTCCAAAAATCCACAACAGTAGATAGTACTGAAATTATTTCTAGTTAGCTTTTAGACCATACTGTGATTATTCTTACTCATGTCACCAAAAACAAGGTTATTGGTATATAGGTGGCCTAATGATTTTGTTTGTGGTGTTGGAGAAGAATGCTGAATGCACCATGGACCGCCAAAAGAACAAGCAGCTCTGTTCTGGAAAAAGTGCAACCAGAGTGCTCCTTGGAAGCAAAGATAGCAAGACTGTCTTACATATTTTGGACATGTCATCAGGGAGGATCAGGCCCCAGAGAAGGACATCATGCTTGGTAGACTGGAGGGTCAGTGATAAAGAGGAAGAATGCTAATGAGATGGACTGACACAGTGGCTGTAACAATTGGCTTAAGCTTAAAAATACTGTGAATATGGTGCAAGACTGAGCAGTGTTTCGTTCTGTGGTGCACACGGTTGTGTGAGTCAGAACCGACTCGATGGCATGTAACAACAGCAACAACAACAATAATTCTGTATTTTCTAAGGATCTATTAGGAATCCCGGTGGTACAGTGGTTAAGCACTGAGCTGCTACACACAAATAGGGCAATTGAAACTCACCAGTCACTCCATGGGAGAGAAGATGTGGCAGTCTTCCTCCATAAAGACCACAACCTAAGACACCCTATGGGGCATCTCCCAAGGGGTCACAATGAGTTAGAATTAACTTGATGGCAATGAGTATTTCTGGTTTAAGGGTACGTTAGGTTTTGGTGATGACTTGAACAATTTAGATGTACCCTGTAATGAGGGAATACTTCCTATTTGTTTAATCCCCTTGGCACCAGTTTCCGAGACAGTACGTGACACATAATAGATGCTCAGTAAATAAATGCTGTTTATTTCTGCAAGCTATTTGGGTTAGCCATCAGGAACAGGATTTGGGTCACGTGGAAACTTTTGCTAACTGGGAAGTAAGTTCCAGTCCTACATAGGTGAATTCCAGAAAATGTGGTATTTTTGCGCTGACTAGACCTTCTTAAACCAGATATATAAATTATTATAAGTCTGAGAGAAACAAAATTTCCTCAAAGATTAAATTATCAAAAATCTTCACTGTATCTTTTTCCAATTTTATAAGTACACATGATTGTTATAAACAAATTCAGGAACTCCAGAAATTAAGTAACACAGTACAAAAAGCTACAACTACATACAATTATTATAAATGTTACTAAGTTGTTCCCCAAAAAGGTAATAACAATTTAGAATCATATCAATAGTTCAGGAGCACACTTGATTCCCTAAAAATCTCTCTGAGGTTAAGCATTAATGATCTCTGGCATCTTTTAGGTAAAAACATAGTATTGCTTTAGTTTGTATTTTTAAGTGATTACTAAAATTGGGAATATTTTCTTTTGTTTACGGGTCACTTGCATTTCACCCCTTCTGGTCTTCTTACTAATTTGTAGGTGTTCTTTTTGATGCAAGTCATACAAGCTAATATTAATATAGCAAGTATGTCTTAATAAAAGAAAAAATATTGAAAAAGTTTTTGGAAGAAAAATTTTTAAAAGAAAGTCTATTATTATTATTTTTTACCTTCAATGCTGAAAATCTGTTCTCCTAATACTCCGGCCTTTTCTAGTAGGGCTGATTCATCAGACACATTGAAAAAGTATCTTTCTGTTGGAACACTGGCGATTGCTTTTATTTCTTTTATTAAATTGTTAGTATTAAGGGTATTTCTGTTTAAGTATCCAAGGACCTTGAAAATAGAGGAAGAGGAAAGCAAGGTCACTACTACTGTACTCCAGCTTCCCTGATGACATCTTCTAGTCTATTTCTGAACATAACAGGCTTTCTGGAGAAGGAAATCAAGCAACATTTATTTCCCTATTCCCTATAAGACTGAAAATCAGCAAGAAGCAAAGACAGAATAACAACCTTTTATATGAAACTATGAACAGTGAATGAGAAAATACAGCCTTTCCCTAGGAATCAAAAGGCAAGGGAAACAGAAAAGCACTTACCGCTATGCCAAATCTGAGTATATTGTCGTCGTTGCACTGTTTAATCACCTCTTTCAACTTTGCACCGTCGTGCGACTCCCCATCAGTTACAACCACCATTACTTTGGCTGCATTGGGTCGCCCACCGGCAGCTGCCGAATAAGCAAAATCTCTGTGGAGATGAGATTCAAGACTCACTACCAAAGATGAAGTTCACACATGGACATCTCATGTGAAATACACACACACACACACACACACACAGAGAGAGAGACACACACACACACACACACACACATGCACATAGTCCAGCAGTTAAGTCTGCAAACGTCATTGTTCTAAGTGCTACATACCTCATAGCTGAATATCACTATGGTCACCTTCCAAGTACTCCCTTGGGAAGCTGTGCACTGATACCAGTGCCTAGTCCACCCTTCAAAGCAATTTTGGAACTCTTTATGGAATGGCCATTGCTCATGGTGGCACAGTGGCAAGTTCGCAAACTTCACTGTCTAGTTGTCTGTGAGGGAATTTTAAGCCAGTAAACAAACAACTGTATTGGAATACCCACCCTATTCACCTAATCTGGCCCCCAATAACTTCTTTCTCTACCCAGAGGTAAAGGAAAGATCAAAAGGAAGACATTTTGATGACACCCAGGACATCAGGGTAATATGATGACAGATTTGATGGCCTTTCCAGAAAAAGAGTTCCAAAACTGCTTTGAAGAGTGGACTAGGCGTGGGCATTTGCACACAGCTTCCCAAGTGGAGTACTTGGAAGGTGCCTGTAGTGATATTCAGCAATGAGGTATGTAACACATTTTCTAGGATGAGTTTGCAAACTTAACTGTCCTTGTGTAGACAAAGATAGCTTCTGTTAAGTAAGGCCTATGGCAGCTTAGAATTTCTCCCTATGTCAGTCATTCTGGTGACATAAGTAAGTACATTTTAACTGTAAGATGCTGAGAAATAAATAAAAATATAAATCTTGCTTGGCATTATAAGTAATTTCTATGGTTTCCATAGTGTTTCTATGTGTGTTTACTTATATCTGGAATCCTTACAATGACCTCCTGATAAGAAAAATAAATTCCTTAATGCTAATCAACAAAGCAAAGAAATTCTTGTCATGGATTTTACTCATTGGGCTTACATTTTAAAAAATATTTATTTGCTGTAGAAGAACAGATACACATAGTAAAAAACATTGACAAGTTTGAAAAGGTATAAAGCAAAAAAACCTGACAGCAAGCTACTTAGAAAAGCCTTCAGTAGTTTCTTACAAAACTAAGCATAATTTTGTCATGTGATCCCGGGATCATGTTCTTAGACGTTTACTTGAATGAGTTGAAAATACTGACCCCAAAACCTGCATACGAATGTTTAAAGCAGATTTATTCATAATCGCCAAGCTATTTTTCAACAGTAAACTGATAAACAAACTAGGGTACATCTGTACAGTGGAGTATTATTCAGTGATTAAAAAAAGGGGTATCAAGCTATGAAAAGACATGGAAGAACTTCAAATGTTTCTTACTAAATGAAAAAAGATCCTCTGAAGAGGTTGTACCCATGACATGACTCTGGCTGTGTCACATCATGGGTAAGTCAAAACTATAAACAGTGAAAAGACTGTTTGGGTTGGGTTGCTAGGGGTCCAACAGGTGACAGAGGAGAGATGGTAGATCACGGGGGTTTTAAGGTGGTGACAATATTCTGTACGACACTGTAATAGTGGGTAGATAACATTATGCAGGTGTCAAAACCCATAGAAATGTACAACACATACTGAAGTCTCAGGTCAGCTGGGGGCACTGGTGTTGTCAGCTGCTGTTCAGTTGGTTCCGACTCATAGCAACCCTATGTACAAGACAAAGAAACAATGCCCCATTCTGCACCATCCTAACAACTGTTGTTATGCTCGACCCATTGCTGCAGCCACTATCTCAACTCATCAATTGCAACACATATATCAAACTTAAATAAGATGTTAATAATAGAAGAAACTGTGTGTGTATGGAGGAGACACTAGAACTCTGTAGTATCTGGTTAATTTTCTGTAAAGGTAAAACTAGTCTAAAACTAAACTCTATTACTTAGAGGAAAGTAATAGATACATGTTGTAGGAAAAAAATTAAGAGTTTGGAAAGGTATAAAACAAAAAAATTGACCCCAACCCTCTTAGGCAAAGGTAGCTGTTGTCATTCTCTCATGTTTCCTTATAAAAAATGTTTTATCTGTATCTAATATAGATATATAGATATACGCATAGTTCATTCCTTAACACTTTATACAAATGGGACTTAGTCTACTGTTATTTTATTTTGTTACCACTATTTTTGATTGTACTTCATAGGATAAAGTCTTAGCAGTGGAGTTTCTGGAATAAAGGATATACCCATTTCAAATTCTGATGGATATTGCCTAATTATCCTTCAAAATCTTCACCAATTTATATTGCCATCAGTGAATGAGAAAGCAAGTTTCTCCACTTCTTTTGCTTAATCACTAGAATAGTAAACTTTTAAATTTTTGGTGTTAAGTGTGAAATAATAGTAATTGTTATTTTCATATGCATTTTGAAGAAATGATGAGCCTTTCAATGTGTTTACTAGCCAGCTGTGTTTTCCTACGAACTCCTAATTTTTATCTTTGTCTACTTTGCTTTTGTTCTCCATTTTCTTACTGATTAGTAAGATTCTTTTCTTACTACAGAGATCATTCTGTCATACATTGTAAATAAAGTCCTCCATTCCGTACTCACAATTTTTCTCTTTACTGTACTATTTCTATACAGAAAATTTAGATTTGATATAATCTAATTTACCAACGTCTTTGAAGTATTTGGTGCAATATTCTTCCCATCTTTATGACTAGCATTTTTTGTTTATTGTTTTGTGATAACCCACATTTTCTCCTAGTCCCTCAATAACTACTTTGATTTAAAACTTAGAACTAGCTGGCATTTATTTTTGTGCAAGGAGTAAAGTAAGGACTCAACTCTGTTTTATTTCCAGATAGTTAGCCAACCACCTAGCAACTTTTATTTTTCCTGTCTGTTGGAGTCTCCTGTTACATGTTCTTTCTGAGTAATTTCACATGCTCCTTGGATTAACTACCATGTATAGGATGATAGTCTAATGTCTGTTTCTGTTTTCCATCCATCTCTCCCACCTTCAAATTCATAAACCCAATGCTTGCTGAGTATTGTCACTTGAATATATAGGAAGCACTTCAAATTCAACATGTCTAAAACTGGGCACATCATTTTATTTCCTAAGACTTTTCTTGTTTTCTACATTACAGAAAACAGAAATGTAGAGAATAATACATATTCATCAGCCAAGTAAATCTGAAATACAGTATTCACATCAACTGTTTTGAGTGAAGTATATGCCTTATGATGTACCTTTGATGTCCTCTATGACAGCAAGCTCTGGAGGGCAGAACTTCTGCCTCATTTAGTTTTGATTACCTGTAGTACATGGAACAATAAATGACAACCTGTAGGTACTCAGTGAAATAAGATGAATGTGGGCATGGAGACATTTACTGATAGCCAGGTTCACATTCTATTAGATGTTGTAAACAAACAGACCAAAAACAGAGGAAATTATTTTCTGTGCAGTGTGAGTAAGAAGTTGACTAATTCTTCAGCAATGGAAGAAATACATCTTTTTAGTTTGGGAAATGGTGGTGAAAGTGAGACAATTGTACACGAAAGAAAAGACAAAGTTTTGAAGAGAATGTTGTTGTGTGCCTTCAAGTCAATTTTAACTCATAATATCCCCATAAGACAGAGTAGGACTCCTCTACAGGGTTCTCAGGTTGCAATCTTTACTGGAAAAAATTGTCAGTCTTTTCTCCCGTGGAGTGGCTGGTGGGTACACACTTTGCTAGCTTTTTCATTAGTAGTTTAGCATTTAACCATTGTACTAACAAGTGATTCTTGAAAAGATGATTCAAGTCATAGAAATGCTACGTAAACATTGGCCTTTATCCAAGCAAAGAATGCTTGTCACGTTCCTGGGCTCCTTGCAGGGAAACACGCTGCATCCATTTTCTCTGGTGAGAAAAGGGGCTCTCAGGAGTTTCTAACTCCTGAGAAATGATTTTCTATCTCACCCTCCTCTTCCACTCAGTCCTGTTCACTGGACCAGGAAGAGCACTCATCTACTGGCAGTGGATCTACTGACCGACCAGCAGCTCTGAGATGGCCTGGCTGGAAGTAGGGACAATGCGGACTCACCAAATCATCATATTCCGACTCATGAAGAATCTGCCTCTGAGACATAGAGTGAGACTCGTAAGTCAACAGTAGACATGGCAATCAAAATATACACACAGAAAAAAGGAAGGAGCAGGTGTAAGAGAAATTATAGAAACAGAAATGACAGGATGGGTTGCCTGACCAGATGTGTGATCTAAGAAGGATGGTCCCCTTTAGGGAACCACCCAGTTTTTAGTCTGAATGATAGCGGTAGCGTGAATAGAAAGAAGTCATGAGGACAGGCAAGAAAAAGGACTGAGGTCAGTTTCAGGTATTTCGAATTTGAAAAGTGAGCCTAAACTCCAAATAGAGATTTGGCATCAGGTGGATGTCTGGATGGGTTTGAGGACAGCATTCAGGCTGATAACAGAGCTGCAAGGTAGCCCACACACGGATAAGTTTTGCAATGGGCAGCAAAAAAAAAAAGGACTGAAATAGAGGTTTGACAAATGCTCTATGTAGTGAAGAAAACACAGGAAGAGGAGCTAGTGGAGAGGCAAAACTGCTGAAGCAAGTTGGCATAGATTCTAGGAGTTTGCAGTTCATCACAACTGGGGTTGGAAGAGCAGTGTGTGTGTACGTCTTTGTCAAATGTTCACAGAAGCCACAGAGGATGAGGCATGAAGCAGGACCATAAGCTTGGGTGATTATAGCAGTTGAAAGCAAGAATGCACAATAAGATGAAACATGTAAGAGTACATTTAAGAACAGCTAGATTTATTGTTCTCATTTATTTTTTAACAGGAGAGTGATTATCATTTTTTAAAAGGTAATTAGTTAAAGTGGAATGAAGATGAAGGGCAGTGGAGTTGAGAAACAGGGAAACTGTGTTAAAATCACAACAAATTATGGATAACATTGTGAAGAATAGGAATTCTAGAACACTTCCTTGCGCTCACGAGGAACCTGTACTTAGACTACGAGGCACTTATTCGAACACAGCAAGCAGATACTTTGTGGTTTCAGCTTAGGAAACGTTTGTCAGGGTTGCATTCTTTCACCATGCTTGTTCAATCTTTTCACTGAGCAAATAATCCAAGAAGCTGGACTATATGAAGAAGAACATGGCATCAGGATTTAAAGAAGAGTCATTACTAATTTGTGATATGTAGATAACACAACCTTGCAAAGATGACTTAAAGTACTTACAAAGATCAAAGACCACAGCGTTTAATATGGATTATATCCCAGCAAAAAGAAAACAAAAATCCTCACAACTAGACCAGTAATAAATATGATATATGGAGAAAATACTGAAGTTGTAAAGAATTTCATTATACTTGGATTTACAGTTTACATTCATTGCAGCTTCAGTCAAGAAATCAAACAGTGTATCGTACTGAGCAAACCTGTTACAAAAGATCTCTTTAAAGGGTTCAGAAGAAAAGATGTCACCCTAAGGACTACAGTACACTTGACTCAAGCTATGATGTTTTCAATCTCCTCACAGGCAATATGAAAGCTAGACAATGAATAACAAAGACTGAAGAAGAACTGATGCCTTTCAGTTATGGTGCTGGCAAAAAATGTTGACTACATCATGGACTGCCAAAAGAATAAGCAAAGCTGTCTTGGAAGATGCAGAGCCAGAATGCTCATGAGAAGAAAGGATGGCAAAACTTAGTCTCATATACTTTGTACATGTTATCAGGAGGCACAAATCTCAGAAGAAGGACATCACTCTTAGGAGAACAGAGAGGCAGAGAAAAAGAGGAAGACCCCCAAAGAGACGAACTGACACAGTGAAGGCAACAACGGGCTCAGGCAGAACATGGATTGGGAGGCCGGTGCAGGAAGCAGCAGGGTCTCATTCTGTTGTACACGGGGTCACTATGAGTCAGAGCAAACTGGACGGCACCCAACAAAACACAGTTGTAAAATTCATACTCCTTGAAGACTGTAGCCTGTATAATAAACCCATTCAATTCAACTCAAATTCACACATGATTATTATTACGGTATCACGGTCCTTGTTAGTTTGCATGGTGTCCTTTACTAGCACAAATTGTCTGTAGTCATAAAAAGATATTAACTCATAACTATCAAAAAGCCCCCAAAACAAAACACCGAGGTCAATTCCCAATTATAGCAATCCTATAGGAGAGAGTAGAACTGCCTCATAGAAACTGCAAGGAGCACCTGGTGGACTCAAATCACTTTTGGTTTGCAGCCACAGCACTTAACCATTTCGCCACCCAGATCTCTACAGATCATTGCTCTTCCTGCTGTGTTAACCTAAGCTCTTTTCATGGCCTGCAACTCATGTACAATCTTACAAAAATCATGTAATATCTTTAAAAATCCTAGAAATCACAGACTTTTAAAGACATATCCCTTCGAAGCCTTCTCAAAGTGCTCAAGTTATATAAGGCTCAGATTTTTCTTCTTTACTTGTGATTTAAGTGGATCCACATTATTACTTTCCTTAGCCATTCCTCTCCTTTTACTTACACATAGGCACTTGTGTGTCATTAAAATACAAGCCTATCAGCATTGCAACTTACCTTGCATATTGAATTGCTTTGAATGTATTTGTTTGGTCCCCACCGCTTTGGTAAGTTTGGGATGTTGCTTTCATCATTTCAGCTTTGGTTTTGTAGGTGCTCAAGTTAAACACAACTCTAGGATCATTGCCGTATTGTATTAATGCCACCTTCAAAAGAGCAGAAGTTCATTACTGGGATGTCATTAAGTTACAAATAGTTTCTATTTCACCAAACAACAGGCTGATAGCTTAAGAGAATCTCTTTTGATTTTATTCTAAACTATAGTTATTTTTCCTTTCATTGGAATGGCTTCTTGATTAAAGGCCATCTGAGTACAACAGTATTGCATATTGCCAAGATGATGTGCTATGGCTTACACTCAAGTTTAATAAATGTACACTTTTAAGGATTTTAATATAAAGTTTTAATTTTAATATTCAGTAATATTAATTTAATTTTAACATTAAGTAATATTTTAATGTGAATATATACTAGAACAAAGTTCCTAACAGGCAGATTAAAACTACATAAATAAATTTTTCTAAGTGAATATAAGCCTGTAAACAATTATAAGCAATCATAGTTGGAAGATAATGAGAGTAATTACATAATAAACCAAGAACTACAGTTGAATACATGAAAAAGCAATGCACTCCTAATTCAACAAACTTGGATCTATTTCTTGTGCTGGATTCCCTCTAACTTTGGCTGTCAGTATTTCTGGAATAAAGCTGCTATAAGTACATATTTAAAAAATAAAAACAAAAACAAACCCACTGCTGTTGAGTTGGTTCCAACTCATAGCAATGCTATAGACAGAGTAGAAAGACCCTATAGAGTTTCTAAGCAGTGCCTGGTGGATTTCAACTACCAGTCTTCTAGTTAGCAGCCATAAAACTTAACCATTATGCCACCAGTGTTTCTTTATACCCAGTGCCATCAAATCGGATGCGACTCATGGCAACCTTAGAAGCAAGAGTTTCTGGCTTTCAGAGAACGTACTTAGAGAGTCTTACTTGAGAGACAGAATGACTTCTCGGGAAGATTTTTGAAGACATTTTCTAATCCTTTTAGCTCAAGGAGGGAAGCCTTAGGTTGCTAAGGAAAAAGTAAACTTCATTCAAACAGTAGAGATCTTTATAAAGTCATACACATTATACTCTTCTGTTAATGTCAGCATTTTCAGACATTGATAGTCACACTCTCAGTTCAGGAAACAGTGTTTCCAAAAAGGAAGTGGGAACAGAAGATCAACGGTAACAGAGTCTCTGAAACAGGGGTTAGTGTGTAAGAAAGATGAATGTAGCAAGGCCCAAATACCTGAGATAAATTGGTTTTTTAAAATTTTTATTTAATTTTTATTTTTTAGCTAGTCAGTTAACTAGGAACTGGGAAGACAGTGGAGAGTAATATATTTCTGGATCTCTCTATTTAGGATAGGATGTAAGACTTGAGAGGGAGGAAAAGGTAAAAATAACTCTGAGATACGACAAAGGCTAATAAGATCTACTGATAAAGATTAAAGACAACAGTCTTCAGTATGGATTACCCCTTAACAAAAAAGAAAACCAAAATCCTTATAACTGGACCAGTAAGCAACATCACGCTAAATGGAGAAAAGACTCAAACTGTGAAAAGTTTCATTTTACTTGGATTGACAATCCACACCCATGGAAGCAGAAGTCAGGCAAACAACACATTATATTGGGCAAATGTGGTGCCAGAATCACTTTAAAGGGTTAAAAGGCAAGATGTCATTTTAAGGACAAAGGTTTGTGTGACCCAAGCCAGGGTGTTTCAATCATCTCACATGCATACGCAAGCTGAATGATGAATAAGAAAGATCAAGGAAGAATTGATATCTATTAATTGATGTTTATGAATTGGAGAAGACTATTGAATATATCTTGGGCTGCCAAAAGAATGAACAAATCTGTCTTGGAAGAAGTACAGCCAGAATGCTCCTTACTAGCAAGGATGGCAAGATTACATCTTACGTACACTGTGGGCCTGTTATCAGGAGGGGTCAGTACCTGGAAAAGGACATCATGCTAGGCATGGTAGAGGGTCACTGAAAAAAAAGGAAGAATCCCTTCGAGATGGACTGACACAGGGCTTTAACAATGGGCTTAAGCGTAACAATGACCGTGAGGATGACGCAGGACCGGGCAGTGTTTCCTTCTGTTGTGTACAGGGTCACTAAGAGTCAGAGCTGATTCAACAGCAACTAACAACAACAGCAGTAACAATGTCACAGCAAGATGACAGTAACTCTTTGGTACAGAACTTCTGTGTGAAAAGATGAGAAGGTAAAAATAGACGATTTATTGAGACTTACAAAGAAGCTGAAATTTAGGTTGTAAGAAAAGACACTGAGTTTAACCATTTTCAGAGAAGAATAAGATATCCTTGGACTATGAAGACAAAGAAGGTCATGAATTCCATATGAGAGACTATGACAAAGAATAAGTCACATTATGTGGGTAGATCATTTAGAGAGTAAGCAGCAGGTACATAGGAGAACTTCTCTCATTGGCGTCCTTTAATAGTGGTGCTGTCTAGAAACCAGTGCTATGCCCCGTCTTATCTGACAGAGTTTTCCGGTAAAAGCCCACAGTGAGATCTTCAAAGTCTCAGTAGACGCTAAAGTCTTTCTGGTACTGAAAAGCAACATCAACAGAGAAAGCGCACAACAATATTTTATTATACTATATAAGAAATCAGAAAAGCAAACGTCAACATAGGTAACTGCTGAGCACTTAGGGAAATACAGCCCAGTGATGACCACTGACTAATGTTGGGTACTGAAGCATCAGCTATAACCCAGGAACATAAAATGGGAACTGGTCCCTGTGGATATTAGTTGAGCGAGTTACTACAACCAGAGTGACCCATGGTGGATCCAAACGGAAAGTGTACTGACAGGAACAGAAATTTTTTAATAGAAGCTATGAGTGGAAACATGAAGCTCTTATTCCCAAGTTGTGATGGCCTACCTCACAAAAACATAAAAGCAGATTAAAGACTTTGTTAAATACAGAGAGCCATACAAAATTACTGAGAAGACTTGCCCTGTGAGAAAAATGAAACAGCAGCAAAAACGGGATATGATGAAAGATTATAAAACGATAAATGATAAAATTTCTTTGTCTATGAAGTCATTTATAAAGATCCCAGGATTCAAGGATGACTTCTTCACCAGTAAGGAGGAAACAAAAGGAATCCATTCTTAGTGTAAGTGGACATAAATAAAAAATACATATTTATTTTTAAAATATATCGATAATTTCATGGGTTGCCCACCAAATCCACTGCCGTCAAGTCAATTTCGACTCACAGAGATCTTATAGGTCAGAGTAGAACTAACTGCCCCATAGAGTTTCTGAGGAGTGTTTGGTGGTTTTGAAATGCCAACCTTTTGGTTAGCAGATGCACCATTTAGCCACTACCCCACCAAGGTTTCCATTTCATGAGTTAGAAAATCAGCAGCTAGAAGAAAATTATGGTGTTATATCCCATACTTCTGATGCCTGTGTCAGAAATGAGCTCAAAAGACCAGGGGTGAGCCAGGTCACACGCAGAAGAGTCGAAAGCAGAACAAGTTTCAATTAACTGTAGAGTTTATCCTCAATACAATTAAAACTGGGATTCGACACACGCAAAACTCAAGACTTCAAATGTCATAGTATTTTTTCCGAAAGTCACGGAGTAGTATATGTATTACTGATGCCCATACCTGTGTTTTTGTGGGGCCTATATCCAGGCTTTGTACAAATTTTTCCAAAAAATTCTTTACTGCATCCCATGGGTAAATACTATTTGATTCATCACATACAACCACAACATCTATGCGGGCAGGGCAGGCTATGAAGGAAAAATAAGGAAAGAAACAGATTTACATAGGTAAATCAAACCTTAAATCAAACCAAACCAGTTGCTAGAGTCCATTCTGACTCATGATGACCCCATGCATGTCAGACAGGAACTGTCCTCTAAAGAATTTTCAATAACTGATTTTTCAGAACGAAATCACCAGTCTTTCTTCCAAGGCACATTGGGCAAACTCAAACTGCCAAACTTTCAGTTACAGCTGTAGCCTTTGCACCATCCAGGGACTCTCAGTCAAACTTTACAGCCACATAAAAATAACACTTCAAGTAAAATGGAATTTAGGGTTTAGATGACACTCATTGATAATTTTTTTCCCTCCTTGCACTTTAAGACATCACCAAGACAATCTGTGTATTCATTACTTACTCTGAGTTGCAGGTGAAAAGCTGGCCAAGTGCTGAAAATCGGGACTGACCTCAGAACAAATGCCAGTTGTGTAATACTGATTGCCACACTGCTGCGCCCACAGGGGACCACATGTCTTCAAAGAAATGAGAACGACAGTGAAACTCAGAAGTCATCTCCAGTCTTCCCTAAGGTGTTAGGAACTGTCAAATAAATACCTGAAACCAACGACTGAAACTTGGTTTTGAGTGACCGTGCACGGGAGACAGCAGACATCAGGGAGAAGTGGCAGAAGTGCTGTGCCCAGTGGTAGCCTTCTCGGGAGGCGGGGCACTGGGATTGTCCAGGCCAGAGGCAGTGTTAGGAGGAGACCATTGGGCCACCCACCAAGCTAGACAACACCAGGGGAAAACACATACAGGGGTCGTTTTTGTGTGTCTCAATTGCTTGGGTCTTGGGTGCTTCATTTGTGAAATGAGCACAATCATACCTTCTGTCTCTTAAGGCTATTGTGAATACCAAATGGGTCCATGGACATAAAATACTTATAACAACACTAGGTAAATATCAAGTGCTAAATAACTGTTAGAACCCTGGTGGTACAGTGGTTAAGAGTTTGCCTGCTAACTAAAAAGTTGGGTGTTCAAATCCAGCAGCTCTCCTTGGAAACCCCATGGGGCAGTTCTACTCTGTCCTATTAGGTTGCTATGAATCAGAATCAATTCAAGGGCCTTTTTTTTTTTAATATAATGGTTAGCCAATATCATTGTCATTACAGTTGTTGATCACTGCTTTTCTCTTACATCTTCAAGTTATGCTATATAGGAGAAACTAAACCTGAGTGTCTTCAAGGGCCAGGCTGGGAAACTAGAAGAGTGCTCTGAGCCAAGTGTAGCCACCATGGTGAACTGAAGAATCCATGCGTTCTCTCCAGGGCAGGTCCCCATGGATCCTGCCCACCTACCAGTGTGAAGTAGCCTGGTGTTGCTGGATCGTCTCATTTTTCAAGGACAGCCAGAGAGATCAAATTTGAAAAGTCAAAATATGATGAAAAAAATGAGCAAAACAAA
Source organism: Heterohyrax brucei (assembly GCA_028571685.1). Lineage (NCBI taxonomy): Eukaryota > Metazoa > Chordata > Mammalia > Hyracoidea > Procaviidae > Heterohyrax > Heterohyrax brucei. The sequence goes on along the minus strand of CM053141.1, from coordinate 54,977,102 downwards.
TAAGGAAAAAAACAAACTGTATCAGCTAAACACACATGCAATTCACAGACTGCCAGTTTTTAACTCTGCTATAAGAAACCCTGGTGGCTTAGTGGTTAAGTGCTACATCTGCTAACCAAAAGGTCTGCAGTTCAAATCCACGAAGTTCTCCTCAGAAATGCTATGGGGCAGTTCTGTTCTATCTATAGGGTTTCTATGCATTGGGATCAACTGGACAACAATGGGATAAAATTTCTTTACCTTGAGGACTTCCAAATAGGGAAAAAAACAAACAAACTGCCATCCCTTCTAACTCATGGTGACAGAGTAAAACTGTGCTCCCATACAGTTTTCAATGGCAGACTTTATTCCAAGGTGCCTCTGGGTAGACCTGATCAACCAATCTTTTGGTTAGCAGGGGGTCAGTGTTAACTTCTTGCATCATCCAGGGGTTCCTTGAGGACCTCAGGGCCCCTTTTTTCCACTCCTTAGAACTGGGAGTAAGCAAAGCTGGTTGGCACTTTGTCTCCTTGCCCACATCACACACACTCTGATTCTCATTATCTCCAGTAGTCCAATTCCCAGTCTCTCTTTTTAAGCAATACTTGAATGCCAAGAATTCCTAATTAAATCTGTGTAAAATGTGGGAAACATTAGATTAAATAATATTAAAGTCACTAGGTATAAAAGAAGAAAAATAGAGAAGTCAAGATCCCACCGAAATACACAAACTTTAACATCATGTAAAGGTATGGATCAATTACTAAAACTGAACGGAAATGTAGAAACTTGAAAGAAGCAAGTGGAAGAATTAAAAAAGGAAAAAAATTGACCCAGTTTGACTCTTAGCTTGCGGGGAAAGCCACTGTTCTCGTATTTCATGCTCCATGGGCAGGGCATAGTTTTTCTTCCTTTAAAACTGGTTCATTTTGCCAATTAGTAAGGGGAAGATAATTTTTGACAGTTCGAGCAGTTTACCAAATAACAAGTACTGATGTTTGATTTCCGTATCTCTTCCCTAAGTTGTTTATCGTATGGTTATTTTATCACCTTGAAAAATAATAACTCAAAGTATTGTATTAAGCAATGGAAAACAGCATTAAGAAGTTGAAATTAGGATATGCCAGTTGCTAGTGCCAGAACTACATTCCTGTTCAAAGCCCAGAGCTTAAGGTTAAAAAAAAGTGATGATTGTCTGTCTTTTCCACATAATTTTTAAAATTTTGACTTTTTGGGTACGTAAAGACAACACAGTGAGCTGACTTTTTTCCTTTCTTCTTCCTTTTTCTCCACCTTCCCTGCAGCCCCTTTGCTAGCTACACTGACTGTGAAATCAATCTCTCAAATTCTCTTGCAGTTGTATTTTTCTTTATCTGAAACTTCAGAGTAGCACCTTTGAAGCATATTCTGTAATACCCAAATGTCACCATTTTTATCTTTCTGAATTTATTTAACTCTAAAAATAAGCAAGCAGGCAAACAAAAGCAACCCTATAATAAAGATTCTGGAATATCATAAACCATGAAGATTCATTGCAATATTTATTTATGTGCTGCTATAACACATTATTAGCAAGGTCTAATTTCTTTAGTGGCATCAAATTTGTCTCAACACTAATGCTGCTTAGTAAAATGGCATCATTCAAAATTGCAAGTATTTTTACAACATCCAGTTAGAAACACAAACTTTTAAATTTAGCACAATAGTAAAGATATTACTAATATAAAGCTAAATTAAGCTTTCAAGACTACTTGATTATATGACTTACTTGCAAAAAACCCACTGCCGTTGAATTGGGTCTGACTCATAGCATAGGATTTTCAAGGAATGCCTGGAGGATTTGAACCGCCGACCTTTTGGTTAGCAGACTTATCACTTAACCCACTATGCCACCAGGGTTTCCACACTTGTAAAAGCTGGTAGAAATTTCAAACAAGTTTGGGTTTTTATTGCCTTTAAACTCTGTGTGTGTGTGTGTGCAATTATTTTTCAATTTCTAGACACTGAAATCTTTTAATCGTCTCTATAGCAATTTCCCTACACTTCTATGACATCTTTCATCAATAATTCCTTTACTTAGAAAATTTCCATTTTTTCTAGTTTTTTATGTAAATTCTTTAATCCATCTGAAACATACTTAGATGTACACATTATTAATCACTTATCCTTGCACAACTTATTAAAAGGCATTTTGTTGCACTGATTTGTGATGTCTTTTCACAATTTACAAACTCAGTGGGAGTAACTGTTAACATTAGGTTAGGTGAGAGACTTAGCCATGCCTTCAGTAGCATCAGATTATAGTCAAAGACATAGCATCAGATTATAGTCAAAGGCTACAAGAGATGTTTTTTAGCGATGAAACCTACTTTGTGAAATACTCTATTTTTAACATTCCTACTAGAGTTAGAAATGAGACTGACGGTATTAAGAAATACTGAGCACACCTCTCAAGGGGAAAGAATTAAAGTTTCTTTTGCTTCCTTGTTTCAACACAGAGTACTCTGATAATGTCAAGCATGTTTTTGCGGACTATCCTAAAAATGTTGACATATCATGGACTGCTATTGTACTTTGGACATCCAAATAGCACAATTTATGAGAAAGCAAGCTCTAGCATTAAAATGCAACAGTTGATTTAATGGGAAGGATGGTGAGAAGACACTGACAACATAACGTCTTGAGAGAAATGAGGGTTAGAAAAGCAAACACTCACAAGAAACCCTCTTGTTCCCCTGTTCCTCGTGAGGGTCAAGCCAAGGCTCATGTTGGTTTTCATCTCAGTGACATTTGGAATGCTGGCTGAAGCTTTCAAAGAAGAAACAATTTTAAGTTATTAAATCTTCAACAGTTTATTTGAAATTATTCAAAAAAAAAAAAGAAGTGCCAATGGCTGTACGTAGCAATGAACTCAGTGTCATAAAAACCAAAACCTAACCCACCGCTGTACAGTTCATCACTACTCACAGCAACCCTATAGGACAGGGTAAACCTGCTCCATAGAGGTTCCAAGGAGCACCTGACAGATCTGAACCGCTGACCTCTTAGTTTAAATAGAGGCTGCACTTAACCACAACACCATCAGGGTTTCCTAGATCATATAGTCTCATGGAAATCACATGCCTTCAGTGATCTGGCAGCTTTCTTCAGCATCTGAAGCTGCTGAATGTAACACTGGTTGGGGGCAGGTTTTGGAGAAGGAACAACCTACAGGCATTCAAATTTAGATTTTTAAAAAATAATAAGCTGGCTAAAGAAAACACATCTGAGCACCCCATCCGGAATCCACTTTGCCACTCCTTTCCAATGTCATGGTATTTTGTTTTGCTTTGTTTTTTTCTGTCCATAATTAAAAATATCCTTAAAGAATGCTATATACAGACTGTCAGTTCAAAGAATAAAAGTCATTGCTGTCAACCCACAGCAACCCTATAGGACACAGCAGAACTGCCCCACTGAGTTTCCAAGGCTGTTAATCTTTACAGAAGCAGACTGTTATACCTTCCTTATGCTGAGCTGCTGGTGGGTCCAAATTATGAACCTTTTAGTTAGCTTTATCCTCTGTACCATCAGGGCTTCTAGTACTCAAACTTAGAGTGAGTGACTTTTAAAAGAGAAGTCACAAGACTAGCCACCTAAAATAATACACGACACTCTCCCACCTCCTCTCTGGCTCTGAACTAAGACATCATGCACCGTATCTATCTCTGAGTTGTCGAACATTGCAATTCTCCTCCATAATATCACTGTTTACTCATGTTCTCCCATTTTGGCCAAACCATCTTTGCCACTTTCATTTCTCTTAACTTGGATTTCTTCTCTCCTTTTCCAGAGTGACTGCTTTAAAATTTTATCTTTCCACTCAAGCTCAAACCTCAACTCAGGTCCCACCACTCTTAGGGAGTAACTCACCTACTGGAGAGATGATGAAATCACACTCTATGAGCAATTCCAACTTCACCTATCACTATCCAAAGGCCATTCTCAATATTTCTACTTTTTATCATTTTCCTTTATATCTTAGAGAGGCAACATTTTTCGTAAGACTGATTTTATCACGTAGTAGTGACATCTACTCAATTGCTGAACTCTATCCTGGCTAATATTGCTGTTGGGTAACGTCTAGTCAGTGCCAACTCACAGTGACCCTATGTACAAGAGAATGAGACACCACCCAGTTCTCTGTTATCCTCGCAATTAATGCTATGCATGAGCTCATTGTTGCAACCACTGTGTCAGTCCATCTGGTTGAGTGTCTTTCTCCTTTTTGCTGACCCTCTACTTTACCAAGCATGACGTCCTTCTCCAGGGACTAATTTCTCCTAAGAACACGCCCAAAGTATGTGACATGCAATCTCGCTCTCCTTGCTTCTCAGGAACATTCTGGCTGTACTTCCAAGACAGATTTGTCTGTTCTTTTGGCAGTCCATAGTATATTCAACTTTCTTCACCAACACCACAACTCAAAGGTGTAAATTTTTCTTTGGTCTTCCTTATTCATCATCCAGCTTTTGCACACAAAGGAGGTGATTGAAAACACCCTAACTCTGGCCAGCATGCTGTAGTCTTCAAGGTGACATCTTTGCTTTCCAACACTTTCAAGAGCTCTTTTGCCGCACATTTGCCTAATACAATGCATCTTCTGATTTCTTGGGGGCTGACTGTGGATCCAAGTAAAATGAACTTCTTGACAACTTCCATCTTTTCTCCATTCATCATGATGCTGCTCACTGGTCCAATTATGAGGATTTTTGTTTTCTTTATGTCAAGGTATAATCTATACTGAAGACTTTAGTCTTTTATTTCATCAGTAAGTACTTCAAGTCCTCTTCCACTGGATATCAAAAGTCGTTAATGAGTCTTCCTCCAATCCTGACACCCCATTCTTCTTTACAGTCCAGCTTCTCAGATTATTAGCTCAGCATATAGACTGAATAGGTATGGTGAAAGGATACGACCTTGAAGCACACCTTTCCTGACTTTAAACCACTAAGAAACTAATAGTCATTCATTTTCACTGTGTTTTTCTACCTTCAACATACACAATCATCTCTCCTTTTTTTTAAAAAAAAAAACTAAAAAATTGTTTTCTTAACTCTGCTATTACACTGAACAGCTCTCCCAACTCTTCTTCACTCTTTGGTTTCTATTCACTACTCATCCATTTCTAAATTCTTTGTAATCTATCTTTGCCCCTCAATACCACTAGATTTATATTTCAGGGCCAGCCAGCTGCATACAAACAATCCACTGGGGTACAAAAAGAAAGTAAGGGAAATTTTATATCTATATATTTATTGGTTTATTTTTATGTAAATATATTATTAGGAAGATATGTCAGTGTACACAGATAATCTCTAAAAAAGAAAGAATAAGTGTCCAAAAGTTAATGTTTAAATAGATATAAATATAGATAGAAACCCTGGTGGAGTAGTGGGTTAAGTACTATGTCTGCTAACCAAAAGGTCAGCAGTTCAAATCCACCAGGCACTCCTTGGAAACTATATTCAGCAATTCTACGCTGACCTATACAGCCGTTATCAGTTGGACCCAACTCGATCGCAGTGGGTGGGTTTATGGGAAGAGTGTTCGAAAAGTTCTAAAAGTTACTGATCTAGGTCACCTACAGCCTCATTAAATACACAGGCCCGCCTCTACCCAGGCCTCATTCTCTGGCAGTTGACACTGCTGGTACTCTTTCCACATCACTGCAAACCATGCTTACTGATAGCCACATACGCCTGAAACCCATGGTAGACATTAGATACACAGGGATATGTACGAAACACAGCTGTCCTAAAGTCTTCCAGTTTTTTAAATTCTTCTCTACCTTGATAACCATGATACAGTATTTCCTAATTCATGCCTAAATTCCTCAGAAGAACTCTAAGTCTCCTCACTGTTGGTATTTTTGATGATGGTGATAATAATATGATATTGATCAAGCTAAGTAACTGTTAACTTGCTTCAGGAAATACTGCATGGAAATATCACTTAGGTAGCTTTCTAGTTCTTGCGTCTTTAGAAATTTCTTGCATTCATAGCTGATGCCTATGATGTATGTAATTAAAATAGCAAATGATCACAAGTCATAAATGTTTCTGGGCACCTCCAACTTAGCCCTAGTAATGACATTTCCACACATAATGGTTCATTTTTACAAGAGGAAGGAGAGAGGTATAGATAGCCTCAAATTTCTGTAGTTAATCAGAAAAAAATTCATCTTCGACAGGAATCATGCCACTTTCTGGGGGCAGATGATGCAGGAGGCAGCAGGCTTCCATGTGTCATGCTAAACCAAACTGTGCTGGAAATCTGGAATTGAACTGGGTCCCGCATGGCTAAGGAGAAAAAGGCAATCAACCTGTCTATCTTGCTGCTGTTTTTCAGTTGGGCATGTAACAGATGAGATTTTGTTATCTGTGAAAAATCACACTGTTCATTAGAACTTACTTTGCAAATTTAGTTTTTCACATGTAGCAGTGGGTAGATTCACAGGACACTTATACACATCTCCCATTCGGTTCTCAGGAAAGCCACTCCAGGGTGAACCAACCAGTAACCTAGAAACAGCATTTATTTCCATTAGACAAAGAACATTAGTGGTAGTTTTTCTCAAGATAAAACTGACCATAAACCAGCAAATACCAAATTTAATTTCAATTTTTAGTAGGTGAACAGTTCATATTTGTCTGGCAATAATTTGACTCTTTTGCCAATAATTTGCCTTTTAACTAGTTAAGATCCTTGACGAATGTTTGCAATACAGCTGTTTTGCCACAACACTCTGCTTGGGACAGAAAATCAAACCAAACCCACTGCCACTGAACTGGTTCCAACTCATAGCAATCCTATGGGGCAGAATAGAACTGCTCCACAGAGTTTCCAAGGAGTGCCTGGTGGCTTTGAACTGCCAACCTTTTGGTGAGCAGCCATAGCACTTAACCAGTTAACCACTTAACCACTATACTACCAGGGTTTCTTCTACTTGGGAAAGGGAGTCTTTATAAAGAGAAATACAATACATAAACCACAAATGGGAGCCATATATGTAATCTTACATATTTCAAGAACTACATTAATAAAAACCGTGAAAATAGGTTAGTAATCTATTTTATTTAGTTCAATAGATCCAAAATAGTATGTAATCAACACAGACTCACTAATGAACTGTTTTATTTTTTTGTTTGTGTACTAAGTCTTTAAAACTTACTTTATGCATACAGTATACCTCAATGTGGACCAGGAACATTTCAATTGCTCAATAGCCACACGTGGCTAGTGGCTATCATATTGCTCGGGACAGATCTAAAGAATGATACAGTATTAAAGCAAGAGCAATAACTAAGATTTTCTAAGTCATCTCTATGCTACTATTTATTTTCATATATTCATGTAGGGAGCAATGAGTCATTTAAGTGGCTTTATGCTTTCTTGCCTTTAAAAAGGAATCCTGACCAGGGGACACAGAGTGACGCAGGTGGTGTGTATACTTTATGGTTTAATATATGTATGAGGCTCTTACTGGATTCCTTTTAGAGGAGAGAGGAGACGGTGGAGAGGAAGAGATAAGTATTGGTTGAATGGATACTGGAAGACAGAGTTGCAGAGAGGTGGGTGCTTGGGGTTTTATATTGCATATGGTCTTGGATTGTGAATTTTTACTCAATTACAATGAAAAAAAGGGAGGATCCTTAGCAAAAATGCAGAGTAAATGAATAATGGGGGTCTCCTTAGGCATGACAATGTAGATTCACAGCCAGAATACAGAATGCAGAGGACAGAGAAACTGGTGCTCACACCCTTCCTTGGGTTAGCCTCACTTCCCACCGAGTCTAGTAAACCTGATTCAAGTAAATGACCAGCAAAATGACAATAATACAAATGAAAATAAAAAATAGGAGTACATTCCTTTATGGAACAAATATTACAGTGATCCAAGGATTTAGAGACAGACATTGAAGGATGAAGGCAGCGGTCGACCTTCTTCCAAAGCCCACTGCCTTCGAGTCAATTCCAACTCACAGCAGCCCTATATGACTAAGTAGAACTTCTCTACAAAATTTCCAAAGAGCACTTGTTGGATTCAAACTGCCAACTTTCTGGTTAGCAGACATAGCACTTAACTACTATGACCTTCTCAGCAGAGTAAAAAACATGAGTAATCACGGAAGGGGAAAGTACAGATTATTTTGTAGAAACCACTGTCAATTCAATATTAAGGTTCTTCCCTTATCAATCACATAAAATTATTCCCACGGTAACTTTAATTCAGTTAATTTTGACTAAGGCTACAGTTGAAAGGAAGGTTTTGTCTCCTTATGACCAGATAACTTAGCATAATTTTGCCATCAAAATATTACTTATAGTCAGGACTACAATAATAACAGACATACAGGTTATAAGCTTTTTGCAAAAGATGGAAACAGAAATGTTGAATGTTAGAAAGTTCCAATATTCACTGAAGTAGAGGAAGGGACTCAGCAGCTGGATATGTAAAGCATGTTTGATGTACACGATACTGTTAACATTTATGAAAACTCAGAGGAAATTTGGAAATGGATGAAAATACTGTACGGGGAAAGCTGTCCTCCAGCAGCTAATTTTGTCAGTCTATACAAGTCTCTAGGGCAGCTAATTTTGTCAGCCTATACAAGCCCCTAGGGTCTCCATGAGTCAGATCCAACTCGACAGCACTTGGCTTGGCTATACAAGTCTCTGATATTCATTATACAGGGACAGTATACAGAAGTACATCTAATTTTTTTGTGTACAACACTTCTTAATGTACAAGTAAGAGAGAGATAACTGGTCATTTGCTTACTTCTCTGACCCTCTTGCTTTCCATGCAGCTTCCTAAAACTCTACATTTCAGCCATATTGTATTCAGGGTCTCTCTTGCTTCTACACTTTCACACATGCTTGCAGAGTGCAACTCATTAGTTAGGTCTCCTATTAGACATCACTTCCTCCAGGAAGTCTCCCTGGCTCCTAGAAATCGGTAAGGTGACTTCCCTGAGTGCTTCCACACTATCTGACCTTTCTCTGGCCCAGTGTTTGTCACATTCCTCTGTAACTGCCTGCCAGGAACTGAATCCTCCACCAGGGTGGAAACTCCATTCCATTAGGAATTCTATGCCTGACGTAGGCAACACTGAAAACATACGTGCTGAACAAATGAGCGAAAAAACAAATGAGCAAACCAATAGACGTCTGTTTTCACAGTATTATTTAGAACTTCCTTTAACTGAAGAAAAGTTAGATAGAAAATTCTTAATCCTGTTCCAATTGGAGTGCATGACTTGATTAAGTTAAAAAAAATTTTAAAAATTAAGTTGAAAGCAAAGCATTACGCTGTTCTTGTTCTGTGTCGGCTGTTCTTGTTCTATGTCGGCTGTTCTTGTTCTGTGTCGGCTGTCCCTGTTTCAGCCTTCAAGTAACTACTACGCACTGAATTCCTTTTTTACAAAAAAAACAAAAGGTCACTTGGACATCTATGCACAGAACAGAATACAGCACCATATAGCTTCCAGCTAGAAACTACTCTAGGACCTGTGGCTCTGACCTTTGGCATGCTGGGAATTCCTATTAATTACAGCAAATCTTACAACAGCCAGTTCCTGTGTGCCAGCCTTTCCAAACATGATGTGATTTGAACCCGAAAAATGACTCAGATGAATTCACTGTCTTATCTCCATTTAAAAAAAAACAGTTGCTGGGGTGTCAGATCTGACTGGTGATGACTTCACAAATTACAGAAGAAAACTGTGTTCCACCTGTTTGTCACCTTTCCGAGGCCTCTTTCCCGAGGTACCTCTCGGGGTGGTTCAAACTGCCAAACTTTCAGTTAGTAGTTGAGCACTTAACTGTCTGTGCCACCCCAAAAGTCCTAGTGGCACAAATGGTTAAATGCTCAGCTGCTAATGAAAAGATTCACAGTTCAATAGGATCCAGTGGCTCTGAGAAAGACACCGTGATCTGTTTCTGTTAAGATCACCATCAAGAAAATCCTGCGGGACAGTTCACATGGGTCTCTACCATAGAAACAGAGTCAACGGATTGAACAACACCCTCATTTTATAGGTGGAGCAACTGAGACTCAAGGAGGTGAACAACTTAAGTTCACACAGCTACGCTGAGCCAAGTGTGCCCAATTTTGAAGTTCAAGCTCAAGTCTTAAGGTTTTAGTCTTCCTCATAGCAGCAACAAAGCCTGGCATGGGGACCAGACTGGGAAGACTACCTGAACAGATAGGCTGTCTTCCAGACTAGCAAACAGAAAAAATCAGGACCAAAAGTCAGGCCACACCAGTTGTGACAGTAGGTGTAGCTGTGTGGTGTGTAAGGAGCTGCCAGACAGACACAGCCACTGCCATCCTTCTGTGTAAGCACACGCATGCCACAGGACCCAGGCCATACTGTTTATGACAGCAGGTAGGAACAGTAAGACCATACGTTCAGATAACACCAAATGAGTTATTCTAGTCATCTGCTATTGTGCACAATCCCCATCCATCCCTAGCACAGCCCAAGAGAGATACACAAGAAACAAAAGGTATACTTGTATTCTCCATGAGACAATTCAAAACGCTCTTTGTTGTTTCCTGTGAATAAAAATTTCCCTGGGCACTCTCTCTGTTACCTGTTCCCACCTTGTCTAGGAATTCAGGATGACAACTTCACTGCATAGGTGTGGTTATGACATAACTACGCCTAGTCTGAGAACCATGACACTTGTAAATTAATCAGACAGGAAAAAGAGAAACAGAGACGTCTGCCAGGGAAAGATCAGATGGTAGAGAAGCACTCAGGAAAGGCACCTTGCCAATCTAAGAGCCAGGGAGACTTCTTGGAGGCAGTGGTGTCTAACAGGAGACCTAACTAATGACTTGAACTCTGCCAGCACGTATAAAGATTTAGAAGCAAGAGAGACCCTGAGTTGGTGGAAGAACTGAGTTCAGTATGACTGAGTGACTTGTGCCACTTAGCAGAAAGGATGTAAAAGCACTTGAAATTCTTAGAAAATACTGGCAGTCCCCAGCTTATGAACATGTGACTTAGGGAGGACAACGCCTACTTCCCCTTCCGTGTTACGTAAATTCACCTTTACCTTGACACCAGTGAACTAACTCCTATCAAAAATAAAAAAAAAAAAAACACATCTCATTTCCATTGAATTGTTCTAACTCATAGTGGCCCTATGTTTCCAAGGAACAGCTGGTGGATTCAAACTTTTGATCAAATTTTGATTAGCAGCCATAGCTCTTAATCAGTGCACCAATTAAGAATTGTATGCATCTTTTCTGACTTCCCTACAAAATCAAGTTAAAGACATTTAAGAATAGATTTTGTTTGTAACCGAGGAACTGCCTGTACATAGGAGTCTCTATAACATTATTATGTCATATTCAACTCTTGGTAACAGAAGGTAACAGAAAAATACTGGAAAATTGGTCCCTTCTTTGTGACTGTGAAAGAACAGCAATCATTTCCTCATTGTATGTGACTCATTCTTTAATCATAATGAACCACATTAATAAGTAGCCTACAAGTTATGCTGTAGGCTACAGGGAACATTTCAAAGACCGTTTGTCACCTCCTTTATTGGCAAAGATTCCTATGGACACTCCTCCTCCTTCCACCTCAGTGAAGTTCTGATTCCTGACAATTTAACACTCAGGAAAAGACATTATGACATCACCAGTGGTCACTCTGAGGCAGTTGCGACATTCTTAAACTGATCAGACAGGAAGATGAGGGTGGACGAGATGTGTATCGTGTATCTGTAACACTGCACGTAATCAGTTGTAGCTGGAAGAGATGCCAGGAGAGTGTCACAAGGTGGGGAACAGGGTAATTTAGTGGGTTAATCTGTCAAAGTGTGGCCAAGCTTCTCTGAATTAACAGATTTAATGTAATCTCAACTAGACAAAAGAGCTGCATGAACAGGTCGTGTGTGCTGAATCTCAAAACAAAACAAAATTTCTAGACATAAACTACTCTTCTCCTACAGTGAAACTGGGAATTCTTCCAAGACTGCTCTAAATAACACTTACTGTTCAATTCTCTTGTGGGAAAATAGTGGTTATACAAACTTTCAAAACACAGCCAATTTGCCCACCTCCAGTGGAATTCAAAATCCCTTATTTAGTTAGTAAACAGTATTTATGGTGGTGTGGATAGTTTCAAACCCACAATCCAGGGACTGTTATAAATGTCTTCCTTTGGTCTGTAGGTGTCTAAATTCTCCAAGGGCACCTTCGATACCACGGAATTTTTCCAGAGATTACTAACGGAGGTTTACTTAAAATAGTAGGGCGAAACAGTGTGTTTTATTTGATTCAGCAAACGTTTACCGAGCTCCTGTGAGTGTTGGTATTGCCAACCTCCAGGGACCGTAGTCCTCATGGTAGTCTATACGAATGATATGCCATATTCTTGTGTAGTATATACAGCCAGTGGGGCTATATGTGGTGGTCAGACCCACTACGTGCCAGACAGGATTCTATGTACTAGTAACACACACAAAAAAGTCAGTCAAAGCTTCTGTGAGCTTAACCCACTGCTGTCGAGTCAGGTCTGTGAGCTTACATCCTAGTAAAATAAGACAGACAACAAACTTAGTCAGCAAAACATATGGTTGTCAGTTCTATAGGAGAGAAAAGAAAAGAGTAGGATGAAGATGGGAGTGTAGAATTGAGGAGATGTCTTGTGATCTTGATTAGGATGGTCAGCGAAGGCCTCAGTGAGAAGGTGACATGTGAGCAAAGACTTGAAGGAGGTAAAGGACTGACCTGTAAACCTCTAGTGGAACAGTAGTCCGGGCTGCGGGAAGAACAAGCACAGAGCCCTGTGACGGAAGAGAGCAAGGAGGAAAGCAATGGAGCTAGATTACGTAGAGATTTGTACGTAATACAAGGACGAGGCTTTTGCTTTGCATGAAATGGGAAAGTGACTGAAGGCTGTAGAGAAGAGTAGTCATGTGACCTGACTTAGATGTGAGAAGGGCTGTGAAGGCTGCTCTGCTGAGAATACTTGTGAGGGGGCTAAAGGGAAGTAAGGCTAAGCACTTAGGAGACAAATACAATATGTTAAATTACAGGTGACACAGGGCTTCAGTGGGGCTGGTGGAATGAAGGTGGTAAGCAGTATCTTATTTGGGCTCTGTTTTGAAGACAGGAATATAAAAAAGAAAGAAAGACAAAGAAGTCAAGGATGACTGCACCGAGAAACTGAAAGGAAGGAGTTACCATCATTACATGAGGGTAATGCTGTCAGCACGCCTTGTTTCTAGAAGGTGCACATGGTTTGCACTTGACTCCAACCCACCTAGCAGTACCACAGAATAAAGGCCTGCAGATCTATTTCTGTTAAGACTATAGTCAAGAAAACCCTGTGGGGTAGTTCTACCCATAACACATAAGGTCACCACGAATCAGTACCCACGGAAAGAAAACTGTTTCTTTTGGGGGCGGTCTACTGAGCAGAATTGTAGATAGGGAAAACTCAGCAGTTCAGTATGAGACTTCCTTTAAGTTCAAGATGTCTCACAGTGATCTAAGAGGTATTTTATTTGAGATTAGAAGCCCATTGCATGCACTGTCCATATTAATATGAGAAATTTTGAAGTCCAGTCTATAAACACATTGCTCCTTATATCGTCCAGTCCCAAGTTAGTGGCAGTGCACACTGAAAGCCTATCTGTCCCCTCTAGCTAATATAAAAGGAGGTTATGGTAGAAAGAATTCACTCATGAAGACCTGGTGTCTCTGGAAAGGAGAAAGGTAAAGAGTTCATTTGTGGCTCTTGGTTGGGAAATACTGCTATTATAAATTTAATAGATAAGCTCTTTGGCATATGTTGAGAGGAAGTTTTAGTATCTAAACCTCATTATGCTGCCTCAGACTCCTCTGGCTGCCAGACTGCTTCCTGAAAGAATGAGATAGTCAAAACCTTCAGTTCCGTGACTGGAGACCACCATCCTCATTACTGCTAACACATCTTAAGCCTATTGTTCTGTCTCATAAAAACCCTGGAAATGAGCTTTGTACTGGAAGCAGATGAAGCAATCAAACCAATTTTGTTATGTTAACTCATCCAACACACAGTTTTCCTGAAGTTGAAGTCCAGTGCTGAATTACTCACTTTAAAATCTTATGAAGACACAAATTCTATGTTTGTGGGCCCATAACATGGGGAAAATCAGTTTAAAAACCACCAAGAAAACCCAAACCCACTGCCATCAAGTTGATTCTCACTCACAGCTACCTATGGGACAGAGCAGAGCTGCCCCCACAGAGCTTCCAAGGAGCACTGGTGAACTCAAACTGCTGATCTTTCGGTTAGCAGCTGTAGCACTTAACCACTACGCCCCCAAGGCTTCCTCAACACTATCACAATTCCACAAACCACAGCCCAAGAGTTAAAGCAGGCCTGTGCTTTGGCAGGTGGCAGGTATACCAGAGATAAAAACTGGAACAGTGACCATCTGTGTACACTGCTTTGGAGTATATAAAACACTTTTTAGGTGTATTATCTCCCTTGACCCTTGTAAATATTCTGTGAGGTCAAGTATTATAACTATTTTTCTTTTCACATGAAGAAACTAAGTGTTCAAGCGGCATCAAAGTCTAGATCTGCACCCATGGCCTTTCCTTCCAAATCCCTGATTCTGTAACATCAGGTCTCCTTGGAACTCTGTTACAGAGGTACTTATTTTTATCCCAGGGTGTGGACCATAAACAAATGGATAGGTCCCACCTGCCCCACTTGGCATTCCTTCAGTCTCTCTTAGACAAAGTTAGACAGAGACGATTCAGATAATCAAACGCGAAGAAGGTATGGTGCATCAGTTCCATTCACCTTGATAAGTAAAGTGTACTCCAGACCCAGGTATCCAGACATTATCACAGAGGAAAAGAGTAAAATTATAAGACTAGTTGGCAAGGCCTGGAGGATTTACATGGATCACTGGAGGGCTCCAGACATTGTAGCCTAACTGCGGCATCTGCAGATCTGTCCCCCACACAAGGCACAAAAGACGAGTGTGCACGTGTGTTCATGGGCTTGCCTGCAGGTGCAAGCACAAATCTGTGTTCAGAGAAGAGGGAGGTACAAGGAAGTTAGAGGATGGGATATTTAAAGTGTCTTTTCTACACTAGGTTTGTATTTGTAACAGTAGAAATCATTTTTAAAAAATTAGCCATCAAGTTATTTTAACCTAGTGAAAATAAAATCAACAACTATGGCATGAAAAAGGTAGGCAAGTCAATTCTAGGGCAGTCCACGGAGGCAGTGTTCTAAAAGTTATCCTCGGTTCCCTACTTACCCCACCTTGACTGCTAACCAAGAGAAAGTCATTGTTGACAGGGAATCGTCACCTCACACACCTGTGTTACATAGATTCACTAAGTTTAACTACAAGGCAAGAGCAGGATGCTCATTTATAAAATGTTAACAATGAGTTTTTCAATTCAAGCGAAAGAACACATTACAGTCATACTTTTAACATTTTACATACAAAACTCGGCCTAAGTTACAAGTTAGTGAAGCCAAGCCAAGTGCGGTCGAGTTGGTAAAAGTTAACTGAAATTTAATGGAAGAAAAAAGGCATATACACATACATACATACACATGTATGACTGAAAACAAAAGGAAACTCTGTGACTAAAGGGAATAAACAGGCAAACTGTCACTACCATGCCAACCAAATAGCAAGAGAATTTTATCTTTGGGAAGAGACAGGAAGGATGGTATTGGCTAATATTTAAAAACCATAACAGAACACAAAAACATGTTCATTTTAGAAAGGGAATCAGAATAGCACTCCTGGCCAACAAAGAGAAGCAACAGACTGAAGCTAATTCAATATGCATGGATGTTAATCTGAGACAGATGAGAAATGGCTGAGACATGGGGGAAAGACGGTCCGTACAAATCTGATCTTCTTTCAATATCTTTTTTACACAATGCTGTCGTGCCTCACGTTAAAAAAACAAAAAGCAAACCCATTGTCATCAAGTCAATTCCAATTCATAGAGACCCTAGAAGACAGAGTAGAACTTCCCTAGAGAGTTCCCAAGGAGTGCCAGGTGGGTTTTAACTGCCAACTTCCAGGTTAGCAACCATAGCACTTAACCACTATACCACCAAGGCACAGCAATTTCATTTTGCAACGGTTTACTTTTACTGTGAGATGCTCAGAGTGTCCCAGTTTGGTAAGGGTAGCACCCTCTTTGCATTGCAGAGAGGTTAGGCAACTTTCCCAAAATCACCTGGCTAGTGGCAGGGAAGTTGAGGTAAATCTTTGTGCTCTGACTCCTGATTTACATGGAAAACCCCTGCCCGTTAGAGAATGAAAAGACAATGTGTGGTCGTCATTCTTGCCCATGCAACACTCAGAGGAGACCCTATTGAAGAAATGGCAGGAAGAATTCTGTGAGAGATCTTTTGAATTAAAATACTGAAAGTTTATCTTACTTCATAAAGCTTATATGAAAATAAAATTAGGTATCATGTAGAAGTACCAATTACATCCTGCCATTCCTCTCCTTAAATGCTCAAAAGAAAAAACAAAACACACGCCCATTTGGGACATCTTGTCTCTGTTTTGCATCTACCCGTCTCCACGACTTACTAGCTGTGTCCTAGCCAAATTATATCACCTTTCTAAACCCTCAATCTCTTAATCTGTAAAAATGGAAAATAGTGTTACAGAACTCCTAGAGGTACTATAAATACGTGTTTGGCAAAGAAAGTAAGCTCTGTAAATATTAGACATTATTATCATCATTACCAAAGTTGGCTAAGATATAAGCTCTGATTTCACTTACAGAATTTGACATTTCTTCTTTATGATTTATTGAAAACTCCACAGATACAACCAGTGGAAGACAATCTGTAGTATTTATTACACACATAGAGCGTTCCTAAAAATTTTCTTAATTCAGAAGTTAAAATCATAATATAAGCTCATAAGGAGGGTTTTTTTTTTTTTGCCATAACACAATATTTCTACTCTCTTCTGAAGAAACAAACATGCTCTCGCTCTCACTAAACAAGAAAATAAATTTCTACAATTGGAAATAGCCCAGTTAGTTCCCATCACACAAGTTACTGAATGTTGTGTGGTTGCTGACTCATAAAACGAGCTCAGGTTGTTCTTGAGGCAGGCCTTCAGGCCAGACAAACAAAATAGTGCATTTGAAACATATTTCCAATTCTTTGTAGTTTTTTTTTTTAATAAACATTGCATCATGTACATTTAAACATCCTCTGTAAGCTGAGTTCTTCAAAGTAGGTTGGCCCCTCCACCTACAACCAAAGAAGAACAGACCACAGCTTGCCTTACAGGAAGAGCTACTTGGTGAGAGGCTTGCAAAATCATCTGGCTTTTAAAATTATCCAGCTCTCCTTAGACTATCAAAAACACTCAAGAATTCTCAAAGCCATATCCCCAACAGTTTGTAGACTGAAAGTCCACAGTCTGATAAAAGTATACACAATAAAGCTAGCAAAATAGTCAAGATTTTTTTGTTAAAATCTGGTAGCTCCCAATGTAAAATATGCCCATAAAAATGGAGAAACATGGACTACATGGCTCAGCTCAACTTGGACTGTAAAAATAACTGTGTTTTTAGAAAAGGCAGAAAGATTCGTAAGTCAATAGTCAGAGGGGAGGACAAGGGTTAAGAAACAAGAGAACTCAGCCAGACAGATTACAAAGAAAGTCAATGTCAGGAGAGGAAAAACTATCAGGACAATAATTGCAGAAGATGCAATAATGGAGCAGAGAAAAATAAAAAAAAATATGTGTGGGGTGTGTGTGTGTGTGTGTGTATAAAATCTAAAGCAAATAGATTCATGGTTTATTAAAGGAATTCATTGTAATACCATTTTCTTTGCCCAAAGTTAACTTGATTAGTATCAAAAGGAAAGTTAATATTTTAACAGTCCTCCCCACATCTGCTACTTCCATAATGTCTGGGCAATTGTCATAAATTACGAGTGGAGAAGGGCACAAGCCCAATTGTCAAAACAAATAAGCCTTTCTGGATTTCCAAGTCTCATACTATTTTCCTTGAGCTTTAGAGTTGTGAAGGCTGCTTATCCTAACTGTGACCTACTGGAGAACTGGGAAGGGAAACAGAAAACTGAAGAAACCCACTCTCCTAGACCTTGTCCATGGCTGTACCCTCTGTGACAAGGCACCTTGGGAAGGTTAGGCTAATGACAAGTGTCAGGAGGGAACTTTGTTCCTCTAGTGTCATTTAGTCTCACAAGATAAAATGAGCTCTGAATATTGACTTAACATAGCTGATTACACTAAAAAGAACATAAACACTGTTAACTACAAGGCTTAGCTAACTGTAATATCTTATGTCCCATATTATTCATGGCTACCTATTCTGCATATAAATCTTCCATGTCAACTCTACTCCATGAAGGTCTACATGAAGGTCTAGGTCATAACTTTCTGCATCTGATGTAATCCCAGTCTACAGTGAATCAGACTATGTCCATGGCTTGGCCTATTCTACTTCTTTGCTTCCCAAGACCCAATCAGTGAAAGTATCCAGATCTGAAAGACTGACCAGCTTGTGTTCTCCCTTTTTGCTTCATACCTCCACAGGGTTTGGGCCCTGAGATCAGACAGCTTCCCCCCTTCTCTTCCTCCTGAATGGCAGAGTATGCTCATACCAGCTGGTGCTTAGATGTGGAAAGGAAAGGAGGCCTTGAAGAGGCCTTGAATCTAAACGTAATGCTACAGCTTAACAGAAAGTTTGGCACTGGATTATTTTGGCCAAGAAGATAGTAATATTTTTCATCCCAATAGCCGCTGCTCTGTGTGTGCACATCTTTCAGAAATGTCATAAAAAGGATTTAGCAATGCTTGACTTTCTTGGTCCTGATATCAGCACCACAATCTTATCACAAATGGATAAAACAGCATCTTTTAACAATATCTTGGATGCTTACAAGGAATCCTGGGGAGAAAAAGGAGATACAGCAGATTCTCGCTTTCTAATGACCCTGTTTACTAGGTTCCCATCAGCTCTCTATTCCTTTTGGTCTTATTCAACTTTCACCCCGCCCTGTGACAGGGAGTTGAGTTCTTTCGTCATCTCTAATAGCATCTGTTACCATCGGTGGTTCTTTCTCCTGCCTTATGAAAGCTGTTACTTAAAGAATAACCTCAATGTTACAGAAAGCTTTTCCTTCACTAGCCAGGCCTATAAAGGCATGTATCAAATTTATTTAGCATTTTTATACAAATCATAAAGAACAGAATATTCTTACCAGTTTCCCTCTGGATTAATAAACTGCTGCACAGTATAGCCAAACTGTTCACTGGAAGGACCGGAAAATATTTTTGCTTCTGGAAGACCCACATTGTATGCCACACAACAATTTAAAATTCCTATTAAGGAAAATAAAAATATAGTACATATTTACAATTTGTAGAAACAAGTTTGCAATACAAATTTCAAAGCCACTTTAAAACAATTGTCTGATTTAGTAATTATACTTCTTTTAACTGTTTACCCAAAACTAATGGATGCAGCTATTTCAACTCTTATTTTGTCCCCTGACATCATGCTAAGTACTTTATGTGCATGCTTCATTACCATTAATCGTCACAGCAACCCCGGGAGATAGTTACTACTATTTCCTTAATTTTCCAAAGATTTTTGAGGTTCTAGGAGGTAAGCGTATCTCACAGCTGGAAGTGGTGGGCAAAGAACGTCAACAAGCCTTTTTGATTCAAGAAGTGGATCTCCCAAGTCACTATATTATCTATAAGTATCCTTAAGTAATTTGAGTATTATTTGTCCTAATTAATGCAATAAGACCGAAGGGCAAGATCTAAAGAGTATTGTCTGTTTCTTTTAATTCCTCCTGATGATCTTGACATGGGCTGTATAAGAAATGTCTCTTGAAAAAGTACTGCTGACTCCAAGGATTCAAATCAGTTTATCCTGGTTGAGTCATGGGTGAGGAAGCAAAACCAGAACAGACTCAAATGTTCAAAATTTGGGTGAAACAGAATGACAACCAGAATGGGAAAAATTACAAATCAATGTCCTGCTAGAAACCTAATCTCTGTCTTAGAAAACAAGGACAGCAGGTGCGATGTATAGCAACAAAATCTCTTGCCTGTTAGATTTCAAGCAGAGTTGGAAACAGTGTTACCCTGCTCAAAGATGGTGGCCATTATCACCATTTTCAACGTCTGTCACTCACTGTCATGCTGCCAATAATCCAGTCTCACACATAAGGCCCCTCAAACGGTTCCCCATTCCTCTTCTAAGTATTCTATTCCTGGGCTTTGACTCATAATTTTTTCCATTCTGGTTATCTTTCCAGATCACCCAAATGGTAAAAATTTGGGTCTGTTCTGGTTGTACTTCACCTGCCATTAATGAATCAGTTGAAAGCCCTGGCTGATTCATCAAAGAAAGTATAAGAATACAATTCCTTGAATTCTGTATATTTTTCTTCCCTAAAAGGATAAAAATATAGAGAAAGATATCATGTCTATTTTATTCCAGTGGAAATAGTCAAAGGTGGTCTTACTTTTTAATGTTTCCTTCTAGTTTTCCAGAAATGATAATCATTTTCATGATTAGAACAAAGAGAAATGTAGATGATTTTGAAAAACTTTGTTTCTAATGGAAAATGAATGAGAGGACAGAGTAAGGCTGATTAAGTTTCCTTTCCTTAACCCTGATAACATTAAAATTGACAGTCCTCCATTCTACAGAAAGGAAGATTATATGGATATTGCTCTCTGTTGAGATGGTAACGTTTGAGGTTGTTTAAGATAAATATTTATCTTTGCTGACACTGAAGTCACAGGGGACTCTTTTTTAAAATTAACATTAAAATTCCATTAATAAATTTTCTTACAAAGAAATATCTTACTTTCTGGATAACACTGAAAATGCACAATATTTCATAAAAGTATTTATAGCTATTGAAAAGCTGGAAGCAAACAACTTGCTCTTCCATCATGCCTTTGTATTCCTTGGGAAAGATTCTGTAGAGTGCTGTAAAGTAATAATGAAGTCACTGGAGCTTTGGGGACTTAAAGTAGTTAACATGCCTCACTGAGTGCCAAAATCATTCCTCTACCAGGGATTTGTCCGCTCAAAAGAGCTCAGCTCATTATTTCTTAGAAATACATACTGCCAGGAAGAAAAAATACAAATATTAATTCTGAAATACTCTGCAGAAGAATCTACAAAGCCCTACATTTAGAAACTTTTTCTTCATCTGCATTGCATATGCATCCCCCTTTTTTTCTTGTGGGGGAAATAAAATGAAAATGAAAATCACATAGCAAATTCAACAGACAACTGGAATTGACATTCAGATTATGTGTGGTTGCAGCCAATGGCTCATCTTCACCCCACTGTGCAGAGCTCAACTGATGCTGTCTGAGTATGTTACCAATTATCTAACATACCAGTGACAGCGTAGAGAGACGATGCCAAACTGCTCCTGCTTTTCAAATATTCAGTGCTGGAAAGAACACATCTGAGTGTATATAGAATGATCTCATTCTTTTCCCCTATTAATTATGCCTTGACAGACCATGTTATGGCATGAAATCATGATGGAGCTCACTTTCTCATCTAGCAGTTTAAATTTTATTATATATCCACATGTATATGTATGTATAATTCTATATATGTATATTTTGAAATAAGTTTTAGGTCATTTAAAATCTACTCAAAATCTCCTGGTGTCTTTCCAACACACTAAAAGAAAAATTCAATTTCCTTATCATAATTTCATAGGTCCTTCATGGTCTGGCCCTTGTGTATCTTTCTGACCTCACTTCACATGGCCTCCTCCTTGTTCAATCCATTCCAGTCACAGTGGCTTTCCTTCTGTCCTTTAACATGCTAAGCTTGCCATGCTTACGGTCTCTGCAGTTGCCTGTCCCACTACCTGGAACGTTCTTCTCCACTCAGCCTTGAAGCCTTCGCACTTATTCATCATTTAGGTCTGTGCTCAAGTAGCTCTCTGTTCACCTGACAGAGAAGTTCCCTGACACCTTTATCCACTAGTGATGAAACACTCCATCCATGCTACTATACACCGTTATTCGAGCGCTTGCTACTTGAAATTATCTTATGTATTCATGTTGCTCCGCACATGTCTCTCTCTAATGAAATGTAAGCTCCTTGAGAGCTCAGACCTTCCTTCTTTGGTTGACTGCTCTTTTCTTGACACCTAATACTTGTTAAATGAAATATACTTTAATTTAATAAATGTCCTTCAATGGCGATTTGCAATATAAAGAAACCTGGGAGAAGAGAGTCCCTCATAGTGCTATCATTTGAATGCAAGAACAGACAATTTGACCATATTGCCTTCCATCGTTTCTTCTTTTTATTGTTTAAGACATAATGTATTTCCCAGTTTGCATCCTACTGTTCTGTAATGTTTATGTCTCTCTGGCTGTGCCAAAATCATCCTCCCTCAGTAGATCCCTAAAACAACCTTGCGAAACATCCAAACTGTAACTGTTACTACCAATTGGTAATTTCCTTGAACTCATGGAAGTTAAGTGTCTTTCTTGCTCAATGGTAGCTGAGCTCTGTTTTCATGTGGTTCATCTTCCCAGTGTTATTGTTTAGAACCCTCATTCATAAACAGTCTGTTTCTTTTCCACACGAAAAAAAAAGAACAAAACAGTCATTTTTACATGATTCTTCTGCCTCCTTGATGCTAATAATTTTGCCTAGTTATATCCCTTCATCAAGATCTCTTTTAATAAATCTGGAAAATCACAAATCACAGTATTAATTTCTCTTAAAATATATGGTTACAACTCACGACATATGGCATCATTTCATACTTAGCATATGATATCTAATTAGGTTTGTTGGTTCACCATCCATCTATCAGTTTGTTACATTGTGGTCACCTGTGTGTTGCTGTGATGCTGGAAGTTATCACACAGACCAGTATGATTAACCATGGTGGATACATTTCAGTGGAGCTTCTAGACTGAAAAAAAACTGGGAAGAAGGACCTGGCTATCTACTTCTGAAAAAACTGGTCAGCAAAAACCTTATGGATAACAGCAGAACACTGTCTGATATAGTGCCATAGGATGAGCCCCTCATGTTGGAAGGCACTTATAATACAAGTAGAAAAGAGCCACCTCCTGAATTTGAGTCAACTTCAATGAGATAGATGCAGTCAAGCTTTTGGGATCTTCATTTGCTGATGTGGCACAAATCAAAATAATGAAGAAACAGTTGCCAAAATCCATTAATACTCAGAACACAGAATATACTAAGTATGAATCTAGGGAAATTAAAAGTTGTAAAAGATGAGATGGAATGCACAAAGATTGATTTTTTAGACATTAGTTAGCTGAAATGGACTGGTATTGGCAATTTTGAATCAGACAATCATCTGATTTACTATGCTGCAATGACAAACTTAAGAGGAACGGCACTATATTCATCCTCAAAAAGATTTCAATATCCCCCAATACAGTACAGTCAGTGATTAGGATATTACCCACACACCTACAAAGAAGACCAATTAGTACGACTATCATTCAAATTGATGCACCAAATACTAATGCCAAAGATGAGAAAATTAAGTCTTTTTGTTTTTACCAATTCCTGCAGTCAAAAATTGATCAAACATCGAATCAGGATGCACTGATAATTACTGGTGATTGGAATGGGAAAGCTGGACAAAAAGAAGGATCAGTAGTTGGAAAATATAGCCTTCGTAATAGAAATGACTCAGGAGAGCACATGATATGATTTTACAAGACCAACAAACTATTCACAGTAAATATCTTTTTCAGTTACATGTGGTCCTTTCTACATGGAACACACAGGAGTCAAACTGACTACATCCATGGAAAGAGATGATAAAGAACCTCAGTACCATCAGTTAGAACAAGGTTAACGACTGACTGCAGAACAGACCATCAATTGCTCACAAGCAAGTTCAAACTGGAGCTGAAGAACATTAGAGAAAGTCCCCAAGAGCCTAAGCACAACCTACAGTATATCTCATCTGAATGAAGAGACCGTCTCAAGAACAGATTTCACAGGTTTAACACAAATGACTGAAGACCAGATGAACTGTCAGATGGCATCAAGGACTTTATACACAAGAAAGCACAAGCTGTTAAAGCATAGAAACAGAAATCAAAATGGATGTGAAAAGAGACTGTGAAACTTGCTGTTGAACACAGAGTATTGTTGCAGTTAAGTGCTATTAGGTGTTGTTAGGCTCTGACTCAGAGCGACCCTATGCACAACATAACAAAACACAGCCTGGTTCTGTGCCAAGAACACAATTTTTTTTATGCTTAAGCCCTTTGTTGCAGTCACTATGTCAATCCATTTTATCGAGGGTCTTTCTCTTTTTTGCTAACTCTCCACTCTACCAACCATGATGTCCTTCTCCAGGACTGATCCCTCTTGACAACATGTCCAAAGTATGTGAGATGCAGTCTTGCCATCTTTGCTTAAGGCGCACTTTAGTTATACTTCTTCCAGAACAGGTCTGTTTGTTCTTTTGGCAGTCCATAGTACATTAAATATTCTTCTCCCACACCACAATTCGAAGGCATCAATTCTTCTTCTGTCTTCCTTGTTCATTGTCCAGCTTTCACATGCATATGATGCAATAGAAAGTACGATGGCTTGAGTCAAGCGCATCTTACTATTCAAGACATACCCTTACTTTTCAGTACTTTAAAAAGGTCCCTTGCAGCAGATTTTCCCAATGCAATGATTCTTTTGATTTTGATTTTTTGACTGCTGCTTCCATGGGCATTGATTGTGGACTCAATTAAAATGAAATCCTTGACAACCTCAATCCTTTCTCCGTTTATGACAATGTTGCTTACCTTTCCAGTTGTGAGGATTTTTGTTTTCTTGATGTTCAGGTGCAGTCCATATTAAAGGCTGTAGTCTTTGATTTTCATCAGTAAGTGTTTAAATGCTCTTCACCTCCAGCCAGTAAGGTGGTTTCTTCTGTGTAATGTAGTTTGTTAACGAGTCATTCTCTAATCCTGATGCCTTGTTCTTTTTCACATAATCCAGTTTCTCGGATTATTTGCTTGGCATACAGAGTTAAAAGATACGGTGAAAGGATACAACCTGATGCACACCTTTCCTGACTTTAAACCATGCAGCATCCCTTTGTTCTGTTTACATAACCACCTCTTGATCCATGAACAGATTCCTTAACAGTACAGTTAAGCATTCTGGAATTCCCACTCTCTGCAATGCTAGCCCCAATTTATTATGATCCACCCAGTTGAATGCCTTTGTATAGTCAAAGAAACACAGGTAAACATCTTTCTGGTACTCTCTAATTTCAGTCAAAGTCCATCTGACATCAGTGATGACAGCCCTGGTTCCACATCTTCTACAGAATGCAGCTTGAATTTCTGGCAGTTCCTTGTCAATGTTACAGTCATTTTTGAATGATCTTGAGCAAAATTTTACTTGCTTGTGATCTTAACAATATTGTTCAGTAATTTCTGTATTCAGTTGGATCACCTTTCTTTGGAATGGGCATAAATATGGAACTATTCCAGTCAGTTGGCCAGGTAGCTGTCCTCCACATTTCTTGGCACAGATGGGTGAGCACTTCCAGCACCGCGTCTGTTTGCTGAAACATCTCATTTGATATTCCACCAATTCCTAGAGTCTTGTTTTTCACCAATGCCTTTAATGCAGCTTGAACTTCTTCCTTCAGTGCCATTGGTTGCTGATCGTATGCTACCTCTTCAAGTTGCAGAATGTCAACCAGTTTTTCCTGGTATAATGACTGTGTATCCCCTCCGTCTTCTTTTGATGCTGGCTGAGTCATTTAACAGTTTCCCTGTAGAATCCTTCACTATTGCAACTCAAGACTTAAATTTTTTATTTTTTTCTGCTTGAGAAATGCAGAACCTTTGCTCCCGTTTTGGTTTTCTACTTCCTGCTCTTTCCACATACTATTATAATTATAATACTTTATCTTCTGAAGCTTCCCTTTGAAATATTTTGTTCAATTCTTTTACTTCATTATTCTTGTGTTTTGCTTTAGCTACTCGATGTCCCAGAGCAAGTTTCAGAGTCTCTTCTGACATCCAGTTTGGTCTTTTCTTTCTTTGTCTTTTTAATGACCTCTGGTTTTCTTCATAGATGTGTCTTGATGTTATTCCACAATTCTTCTGGTCATTAGTGTTCAACAAATCAAATCTGTTCTTGAGATGGTCTCTAAACTCAGGTAGGATACACTCAAGGTCATACTTTGGCTCTTATGAACATGTTTTAATTCTCTTCAGTTTCATTTTGAGTTTGCACATGAGCAATTGATGGTCTGTGCTGCAAGTCAGCACCTGGTATTATTCTGGCTGCTGATTTGAAGTTTTTCCCTCATCTTTTTCCACAGATGTAGTCAATATGATTCGTGTGTATTCCATCTGGTGAGGTCCATGTGTACAGAAGTCATTTGTGTTAGTTAAAAAGGGTATTTGTGAAAAAACAAAAGGGAGGGGTATTTGTAATGAAGAAGTCATTAGTCTTGCAAAATCCTATCATGCAATCTCCAACATCATTTCTATCACCAAGGGCATATTTTCTTTCTTTTTTTTAAATTATGATTGAATGAAAATGTACATTCCCACATAAATTCGCATGCTCATCTATATGCAGCTCCCGCTGCTCTCTCTGCCTGGTGACAGCATATTCCTCTTCTCTGCTCCATACATGTCTTATCCTCTCAACAGTCTCTTATCCCCTCCTCTCTACCCACTTCCCTTCCTCCAGCAAGAGATCAGCAGGATGACATCCTATAGATGCATAGAACCATAAAATTCCCACAAGATACGGTCACTCTGCGTCACAAAGTCCCATCCATTGCTGTCCGAAAAGTTGACCTTCATTATGATTTATGGACAGGGGCAGCATCAGGGCCAATGGCCATGCTCCCAGGAGAGCCCCAAAGCCCCCGGCCATCAACTGTGGTCCTTTAGTGGAGCTCTCAGGGTACACCCCTATTTATTCTCTTGTTGCCAGTGAGACTCAACTTTGTGAGCTCCATTGTGGCTATCACTGGTGGTGGCCAGGCACCATCTGCTTCTTCTGGTCACAAGTCAATATAGAGACCCACACACGTAAGTCTCTCTGTCTTCTGGGTTCTCACTTCCCCATGCTGTTCTTGTCCTCTATGATCATCCATTGCTGTTGAGTTGAGACCATTTGCTATACCCTCAGATGGCAGCTTGGCAGCTTTTAAGACCCCAGATGCCACCAATGAGAGGTGCAGAGAGTCCTCATTAGCAAAACGCTAGCTTTATCAATTGGCTTTGATTTAACCTGACAGCATGGTCCCCAGTCCCCCACTCCAGCTACTCTGTCCTTGCAATATTGGGGTAAGATAGGAGGAGTACTCAAATTGTGTTGAAGTTCAGTTATTATTAATCTTCTTTCTAATGTGTGCTGTCACTGATTTCACCCAATCAAATTTCTAACAACTATCTATTCTAAGCCCTCCCCCCTCACCCTCCCTCCCCACACTTGCAGCCGTCAAACAATCTTTCCTTCTATATATGAGTCCGTTTTTAAGTTCTTATCGTAGGGGTCTGATACAATATTTGTCCTTTTGTCACTGACTACTTTCACTCAGCAGAATGTCCTCCAGTTGAAACCAGGTTAAGAGATGTTTACTGCTATCATCGCTGTTCTTTATCATTGCATAGTGTTCCATTGAGTATATATACTATAGTTTACCTATCCATTCCTCTGTTGTTGGGCATCTGGGTTGATTCCATCTTTTTGCTATTGTGGACTGTGCTGTGATGAACATTCGTGTGCATGTATCAATTGATGTGAATGGCCTTGATTCTATAGGATACATTCCAAGCAGTGAAATTACTGGGTCAAATGGTATATCTGTATCCATTTTTTTAAGGGAGTGCCAGATTGCTTTCCAAAGAGGGTGCACCATTTTTCAATCCCACCAACAGTGTTGGAGAGTTCCAATCTTCCCACAGCCTCTCCGACATTTGTTGTTTTGCATTTTTTGGATCCTGGCCAACCTTGTTGGGGTGAAATGGTATCTCATTGTCCTTTTGATTTGAATTTCTTTGATAGCTAATGATCGTGAGCATGTCTGCATGTGTTTTTTGGCTGCCTGGATCTCCTCTTTAGAGAAGTGTCTGTCCATCTCCTTTGCCCATCACTTAACTGGATGATTTATCTTTTTCTTAGTGGTATTTTGTAGTACCATATAGATTATGGAGATCAGGTATTGGCCTGACATAGAGTTGCCAAATATTTTTTCCCACTCTGTAGGTGGCCTTTTAATTCTATTGATAAAGTCTTTGGATGAGCAAAAGTGATTGATTCTTAATAGTTCCCATTTATCTACTTTCTCTTCTGTTGATTGAGGTTTCTTTGACAGATTTTCAAGTCTATCTATGTTGTGTATTAAATCTTCCATTGTTATTCCTATGTTCTCTTGGATGACCTTTATTGTTTTAGATTTGATATTTAGGTCTTTTATCCAGTTTGAGTTGGTTTTTGTATAAGGTTTAAGATATGGGTCTTGTTTTACTTTAGTGCAGATGGACATCCAATTTTGCCAGCACTATTTACTGAAGATTGCTTTTACCCAGTTTAATGTCTTAGGGCCTATGTTGAATATCAACTGTTCGTAGGCAGATGATGTCCTTTGGGGTCTCAATTGTGTTCCACTGATCTGTTTTTGTACCAGTATCACGCTGTTTTGACTACTGTGGCAGTGTGATAGGTTCTAAGGTCGGGTAACGTGAGGTCTCCCAGTGTGTTCTTCTTCTTTAGTAACGCTTTGTCTATCCAAGGCTTCTTCTCTTTCCTAACAAAGTTGGTAATTTGTTCCTCCATCTTATTAAAAAACATCACTGGAACTTGTATTGTGATTGCATTATATAAGTCGATTGCTTTGGGTAAAATAGACATTTTCACAATGTTAAGTTTCCCTATCCATGAGTAGGGTAGGTTTCTCCATTTATGTAAGTTTCTCTTAGTTTTTTGTAGTAAGGGTTTGCAGTTCTCTTTGTAAACGTCTGTTATTTTGCTCAGTAAATTTATTCCTAGGTACTTTATCTACTTAGGGGCTATAGTAAGTGGTATTGACTTGGTGATTTCTTCATTAATAATCTCTTTGCTGCTATAAAGGAATCCTACTGATTTACTTATGTTTACCTTGTATCTTGAAACTTTGCCGAACTCCTCTACCAGTTTGAGTAGTTTCCTTACGGATGCATGTACAATCATATCATCTGCAAATAGGGAGATTTTTACTTCTTTGCTGATGCAGATACCCTTTATTTCTTGGTCTTGTCTAACTACTCTGACTAGTACTTCTAGTACAACGTTGAATAGGAGAGGTGAGAGTGGGCATCCATGCCTAGTTCTCCTTCTCAGGGGAAGTTGTTTTAGTCTTTCTCTCTTCAGGATGACATACACAGTTGGCTTTGTATAAATGGCCCTTAGCGCATCGAGGACTTTGCCATCTATTCCTATTTTGCTGAGATTTTATAGCATCAATGGGTGTTGGACTTTACCAAATGCCTTTTCTGCATCAATAGACAAGATCAGGTGATTCTTCTCTTTTGTGATATTTATGTGGTTGTTCACATTAATTGTTTTTCTGATGTTGAATCAGCCTAGAATCCCTGGTAGGAATCCAATTTGCTCATGATGGATTATTTTTTTGGTATGTTCTTGTAGTCTATTGGCAAGAATTTTGTTGAAGATTTTTGCATCTAGATTCATGAGTGATATTGGTCTGTAGTTCTCCTTTTGGCTGGGTCTTTCCCTGGCTTTGGTATCAGGGTTATGCTGGCTTCATAGAACGAATTTGGGAGTATTCTGTCACTTTCTATACTGTGAAATAGTCTCAGTAGTATTGGAGATAACTCCTCTCTAAAAGTGTGGTAGAATTCTGTGGGGAAGCCATCTGGGCCCGGGCTTTTTTGGTTGGCAGTTTTGGGATGACTTTTTCAATCTCTTCCTTTGTGATGGGTTTATTAAGTTGTTCTGCTTCACCTTGTGATAATTTGACTAGGTGATATGAATCAAGGAATTCATCCATTTCCTCTAGGTTTTCAAAATTGTTAGAATACAGTCTTTCATAGTATTCAGCTATGATATTTTTGATTTCTGTTGGATCTGTGGTGATAACTCCCTTCTCATTTCTTATTTGGGTTATTTGTTTCCTTTCCTGATTTTCTTTAGTAAGTTTAGCCAGTGGTTTGTCAGTTTTGTTGATCTTGTCAAAAAACCAGCTTTTGGTCTTTTCAATTTTTTCAATTGTTCTTCAATATTCTAATTAGTTTAGTCCTGCTCTAATCTTTATGATCTGTTTTCTTCTGGTGCCTGAGGGGTTCCTCTGTTGTTCTCTCTCTACTTGTTCAAGCTGTAGGGTCAGTTCTTTGATTTGGTTTCTTTCTTCCTTCCAGATGTGTGCATTGGTGGAGATAAACTGACCACTGAGCACTGTTTTGGCTGTATCTCATAGGTTCTGGTAGGAAGTGTTTTCATTCTCATTGGAATCCATAAATTACTTTATTTCATCCTTGATTTCTTCTATAACCCATGGTTTTTTGAGAAAGATGTTGTTCAGTTTCCATGAGTTCCACTTTCTGCCTATGTTTTTTCTGCTATTGATTTAGACTTTTATGGCTTTATGATCTGAGAAGATGCTTTGCATTAATTCAGTGGTATGCATTTTGTTGAGAATTGCTTTTATGTGCTAACACATGGTCTATTCTGGAGAATGTTCCATGTGCACTAGAGAAGAAAGTGTAGTTGTCCACTGAGAGATAGAAAGTTCTGCATATGTCAATGAAGCCTAGTTGGTTAATTGTGGCAATAAGATCTTCTGTGTCTTTATTGAGCTTTTTTCTAGATGATCTGTCCAATATTGAGACTGGAGTGCTGAAGTCTCCTACTACTATTGTGGAGTGATCTATCGCCTTTTTAAGTGTAGTCAGTGTTTCCTTGATGTATTTAGGTGCTCTAATATTAGGTGCATAAATATTTAATATTGGTAAGTCCTGCTTGTATATTCAACCTTTCAGCAATAAATTAGGTCCACTGTTGTCCACAATGGTGGATTTTACATTAAAATCGATTTTATCTGAGATTAGAATTGCCATACCTGCTCTTCTTTGTTCATTGTTAGGTTGATATATATTTTTCTGTCCTTTAATTTTCAGTTTGTTCCTATCTTTAAGTCTAAGGTAAGTTTCTTGTAGGCAACATATAGATGGGTGATCCAAGATGTCACTCGATGTCTCTTTACTACAGCATTCAGTCCATTCACATTCAATGTAATTATTGATAGGTATGTGTTCAGTGCTGCCACTGTGATATGTTTATTTTGTGTTGATGTTTTCTCTGTGGTTCTTATTAATCTGTTCTGCAACCTTCTTCTTTGTGAGTTGATTTTTCACTTTTTCAGGGTTGGTTTTGTGGTTGTTAAGACTCCTTTATTACATTTCTTGATATGGTATGTTGCCTTTTTATTATACTTTATGGCTGCCCCATGATCCCCCTTAATAAAGTACATATAAACCCAATTGATTGCTACCAGTCTTGTCAACTTCCTCTCCATCTGGAAGGACTTTAACAACTGCAATACATCCCTCTTTTTAATATAATGATATCACACTTTACATGATGTGATAACTAGATCATTTCTTTCACTATTACAGCTTTGATTGTGTTTGGAGCCTTCTCTAAGTGAGTAGTATTCTGGATAATGTGTCCTTCTAAAATATAAAGTTAGTGGCTTTGTTCTTCTAAGCCAAGAGATTCAGTATTTCTTGTAGCTTCGGTTTGGTTTTTACGAAGTCTCTGAGTTTCTGTTTATCTGTGAATGTCTCAATTTCATCTTCATATTTGAAAGATAGTTTTGCAGGATATATAAGTCTTGGTTGGAAGTTCTTCTCCTTAAGGCTGTGAATGTGTCATGCCACTGTCTCCATGCCAGCATGGTTTCTGCTGAGAAATCTGACAAAAGACTATACAGTTTCCCTCTTAATGTTAGCTTTGCTTTGAGTCTTGCTGCTTTTAAGAGTTTCTGCTCATGTTTCATTTTGTTAAGCTTGATTATAATAGGTCTTGGAGTCTTTCTATTGAGATCTATATTGAGTGGTGTTTGATACATATTTTGGATATCTATATTCTCTTCTTTCATAATTTCTGGGAAGTTTTCTGTCAGCAGCTCAGCAATGATACTCTCTGTTTTGCTGTTCAGGAACTCCAATTAATCTTAAATTGTTCTTCTTAGTAGAATGAGTCCCACATGCTTCTTAATGCTTCTTCATTTTCCTTTTTTCTTTTTTTCTGATTTCTCTTCATAGATGCTGGAGTCAGTAGCTGTGTCTTCCAAATCAGAAATTGTCTCTTCCATTTGTTCAATTCTGTTTTCTTGACTGTCAATTGAAGTTTCTATGTCTTTGATTTTATTCTTGATGTGTTGGATTTCATAGTACTGATGTTTCATCAGATGGAATAGTTAGTTTAATTTTTTGTTTTGCTCTGCTGCATTTTGTATAATATTTAGGAGGGCTGTATATAATCCTTTTGTATTTACCTTCTGATAGTTTCAGAAAAGCTTCTTCATCTGGGAAGTTCTGAGGTGGTTTCTTTTGAGGGCCTTCTGATGCCATGGGTGATTGCTGGGTTACTGTCTTCTCCAACATTTGTTGCTTTTTGGGCTTCACATGGGGCAACAGAGGCTTGGAGAGATGCTGTGACGATGGACCACAGTTGTTTCTCTAGGCCGTCTTAAAATGAGAAGTAAAAAGTATTTGACAACTTTCAAAGTCAGTCAGGTTTTCAGGTGCATACGTCCCTCTTCCCAGCTGGCAAAGTAAGTATCTCTATATTGAACTCCAGATGTTGTAAACTAGCTCAAAGTACAGAAAGGCTACTGGCCTGCTGGCCTATGTTGTTGGGCCCCAGCTGTAGGTAATACTGTATAGAATTGTTTTTTGTCTAGAAAAGCGGTTTCTTCTAGGTAGGCACTGCCTCCCAACGCAGGAATTAGGTCCAGCTGAGGCTTCCATATGGATGACTCCACCTCCCAGCAAAACAAGTTGGTGTCCTACACAAGCTCACCAGGTGGCTGGGACAAGGCTCCTGGTGGAAAGAGTTCAAGAGTGCCGAAATGTCCAGAGTCCACAGCCTCTGCTGCTGGGCCCCAGCCCCAGGCACAATTGTGCAAAACACCATCTCCCTACTGGAAAAGCACTCTTCCCCTGGCAGGCCCCACCTCCCAGCCTAGGAACAAAGTCTGGCTAGGGCCACTACCTGGGCTTCTCCATTTCCCAGTGTATCAAGGTGGCATCCCACACAAGTGCATGTGTATGGTTACCACATGGTGGAGGCAGAAACATAGGCCAGAGGAGCTGAGGTTTATAGAATCCAAAGCCAGGCTCTCAGAACCTGGCAATTATGCTTGCTGGTCCCACCAGCAGTCTGTCTGAGACCAGCAACCAAGTCCCAGCTCTGCCCGCCAGCCAAGACAGAGTAAGAAAAAATCAAAATGGTGAGCTACATTCTGTCTGTGCAAGCCTCTGCTCGTCAATAGTGTGGTCAGTGAAAGAGAGGAGATTTTGCATTCAGTGGTATCAAGTCCAAATTAACAGCTCTATGCGGCATCCCGGGGCTCACTAGGTGTCCAGAAGGCTCTGTTTAATTATCATTTCAGGTCTTGGTTTCCAGAGGGATTTAGAAAGATGTGTGTTTAGTCTGCCATCTTGACTCCACGTACCATATTTTCCAACTACTGATCTTTCTTCTTTTTTTCCAGCTTTTGCATTCCAATCACCAGTAATTATCAATGCATCCTGATTGCATGTCTGATTAATTTCAGACAGAAGCTGGTAAAGATGCCCAGTTTCTTCACCTTTGGCCTTAGCAGTTGCTGTGTAAATTTGAATTATAGTTGCATTAACTGGCTTTCCTTGTAGGTGTATGGGCATTGTCCTATCACTGACAGCGCTGTACTTCAGGAGAGATCTTGAGATCATCTTTTTGATGATGAATGCAACACCATTCCTCTTTAAAGTTTTCATTCCCAGCATAGCAGACTATGACTGTCAGATTCCAAATGGCCAATACCAGTCCATTTCAGCTCACTGATGCCTAGGATATTTATGTTTATGTATTCCATTTCACTTTCATCAATTTCTAATTTTCCTAGGTTCATACTTAGTACATTCCATGTTCCAATCATTAATGAATGTTTGCAGCTGTTTCTACTTATTTTGATTCATGTCACATCAGCAAATGAAGATCCTGAAAGCTTTACTCTATCCATATCATTAAGGTCGACTCTGCTTTGAGGAGGCAGCTTTTCCCCAGTTGTCTTCTGAGTGCCTTCCAACCTGGGGGGCTCATTTTCCAGCACCATATCTGACAATATTCCTCTGCTATTCATAAGGTTTAGGCTGACTAATTCTTTTCAGAGCTAGATTGCTGGGTCCTTCTTCCTGGTCTTAGTCTGGAAGCTCAGCTGAAACTTGTCCACCATGGGTGACCTTGCTGGTATCTGAATACCAGCAGCATAGCGTCCAGCATCACAGCAACACGCAAGCCTCCACAGTATGACAAACAGATCCCACTTGTCTTTCAGTGTCAGTCAGAAGATGAGTGGGTAAAACAAAAGGACAAAATGTAAAAGAGCAGAACAGAAGACTTCAAAGGGCAGCATCAAAAGACAAAGTAAAGCATTGCGATGAAATGAAAAAGACCTGGAGTTTGAAAACCAGTTGGTGGAACTGACAACAGCTGCCAATAAACAATATTCTAATTTAGTATCTATTTTTTCTTTGTAATTTCCATACTAGTAATAAGTTGTTCTTATCCTGTTCTTATAGCTTAGTGGGAGCACATAGCAAATATGAACCATATTTGGGTCATCTTTACCTCCACTCCAGCCATGTCTATATACACTAATAATTATATCATTCAACACGTATTTACCCATGTCCCTTGTGCCAGGCATTTTTTTAGGTGCTGAGGATATAGACATGAACAAAGTGGGCACAATCGCTGCTCTCACTGCACTTCCATTTTAGTAACCTCATTAAAAAAAAAATTATATCATAACATGAGTTTTAAAATATAGGGACGTGCAAAGTGCCTTGGGTCTCAAATTAAGAGAAGGGGATATCTAAATTTGAAAGCTTCCCAGAAGAGGTAACAGTTGGTCTTGACAGCCAAGTCTGAATTCATTACATAAAGAGGAAGGCTAAGTTCATTATAGGCATAAGGAACATCAGATTCAGCAGGCATAAAAGCATGAAAAACAAGAATATGGAAGGAGTGGAGAACATAGCACAGAAAGTCACCAATTATTTACCAACTATATACATTCCCAATGTACCCAGTTGGCACAAATGGTTTATGCTTGCCTGCTAACTTTAAAGCTCGCTGGTTTAAACTCATGCTGAGGTACCCAGGAAGAAAAGGCCTAATGTTCAGATTACAGCCAAGAAAACCCTATAGAATAGTTCTCCTCTGTAACACCTAAGGTCACCATGGGTCTGAAATCAGTTCAATGGCAAGTAACAATTACAACAACATACGTTTCCAGTTCTGTCTTAGATCCAGTGAGTTCCAAACTGGCTTGTGCTTTGCCCTAATCAGAGTTGAACTACTACCCAGTGTGTAAATCTTTTCTCTTTGGCCTCATGTCAATGCTTGTGAATACAGTAATAGCATGGCATACTCAAAATGTTTATCAAAGGTGATCTTCCTCTAAGTTTGTGGACAGGAACCAAGCCACTGTTCCAGTAAACATCACCAAAACTTACTGCAAGCATAAACATTGTGTTCCTGGAGAGTTAAACAGTTTCCTCTACTTTCACAATCAGAAGGGCACAGTATTTCACGTTTGATTGTGATTTGACTTGTTGTCATTTTTGTTTCCATGAAAGAGACAACTCGGCACATAATAAGTAATGCAGATTTCTTTCTTTGATTTAAAAATTTTGCTTTGCCCTCTTGTCCGAGTGTTCCTGACCATCTCTGAAAAGCACTTCTGGAAATCGTAATAATTTAAGAAATAACTTTAAAACTATGGAATTTATTCTCCCACTTTCTTCTGAAGTAGTCGCTGGGTAGTGCAGACATTAATGCACTCAGCTGCTAACCATAAGGGTGAGGCTTGGAATCAACCAGAGGAGACTCAGAAGAAAGTTCCAGCAATCTAACTCCTAAAACTTAGCCACTGAAAACCCTATGAAGTACAGGTCTGTTCTCACACATGGGGTCCCCAAGAGTCGGAAGTGACTCAGCAGCAACTTTTTGTTTGTTTGTTTGTTTATTCTGGAACTCAAATTTAAATTACAAAAAATTCAAAAGAGAAGTACATGAAGGCAGGGTTGGATATAGCTTGTTACCCCAGATCTGTTCCCAAAATTTAGTACAGCTCAAAAAGGAAAACAGAAGTTGTTTTGGAAATAAAGAGCCAACATAAATTAGTGTATAAAACAAACAACATGTCATTCCATATTAAAGAACAAGAATTTGTCAAGGGAAGTTAATAATGTGAACTTCATAGTATCACTGTCAGAACTTAAGGATATGTATTTGTAGTAAAGGATGGAAGAAAAAGGTCTAAGCCGTGTGGCAATGCAAGCTGCAACGCAAAGTGGGGCATATGTTTATATATGCTGAAGAACTGATGGAATGGGTTTATCTGCAGGAGGGTCCAGGAAGACATGTTGCTGTAGTCCAGAAGATTCTAACTCAGGGCAACTCCACGTGTGCAGAGCAGAACTGCTCCCGAGAGGTCTCAAGGCTATGACCTTCAGGTAGGAGATCGACAGGCCTTTCTTCCCAGGCTCTTCTGGGCAGGTTTGAACCACCACATTTTTGTCTAGACATCACGTGCTTAACTGTTTGCCTCACCTGAAGAAATTCATGTTAAGAGAAGAAAGTCGAGGTTAAAATGGTCAGCCTGAAGCAAGAGATGGGT
This sequence comes from Heterohyrax brucei, assembly GCA_028571685.1. Taxonomy (NCBI): domain Eukaryota; kingdom Metazoa; phylum Chordata; class Mammalia; order Hyracoidea; family Procaviidae; genus Heterohyrax; species Heterohyrax brucei. Next base: position 54,940,098 of record CM053141.1, on the reverse strand, counting down.
TTGGAAAAAGGATCCCAGTTTATGACTCACAGATTATACTGTCTCATCCCTACAGACAGATGCTGGTACTTGAGTGGGAAAATGTGTTCAGCAAATCCAGCAAATAAAAATATAAGAACAGAATCATAAGGCCTGAATCTCTAAGAAACTGAGAGCACTGTTTCTCCCATCTGTGAGTGATGACTGCTCAACTTTTGAACAGGCATTGCAGGGAGCAGAAGCTGAGGACAGCAACCTGGGCAGCAAGCTTTCACGCCTCAAACACGAACAGTAGGAAGGTCCCGCAGTGAGCAGAGCACAAGGAACATGATCATGGGCAGTGAAGGTTTCCAGAACTGAGTTTGAGACCCCAGAAGAAAGGCTGTTTACTCCTAAGGAATGAAAAAAACAGCAGAGTTTAAAGAAAGCTCCCCTCTGTTTTGCAAGTAGGTGCCTACGCCACAGAAACATTATGCTGTTAAAAATGACTTGGTATTTAGCCCCTGGGGAGTAAAAATGGTTAAGTGATCAACCACTAACCACCCAGACATGCCCTGGAAGAAAGGCCTGGAAATCTGATTCTGAAAGGTCACAGTGCAGTGCCATCCATTATTTGGTGTGGTCTTTCTTGCCGTAGCAACCCTGCTGGCATAGTGGTAAAGTGCTACATCTGCTAACCAAAAAGGTCAGCAGTTCAAATTCACCAGGCACTCCTTGGAAACTCTATGGGGCAGTTCTACTCTGACCTATAGGGTAGCTACACGTCAGAATCAACTTGATGGCACTGGGTTTGGTTTTTGGTTCTTGCCATGGTCTTGTAATTCCCATCCAAGTGATTGGAAAGGACTCTGTGATAGGATAATTGTGGCTGACCAAAGAGATTAGTAATTTTTGCCATCCTGTTAGGCTTGAAATGAGCAGGAAAGAGAAGATCCCATCACCACCACCAAGAAAGAACCGCCAGGAGCCAGCACATTCTTTGGACGTGGGATTCCTGGGCTGAGAAGCTCCTAGAACCACTAGACAGAGGGAGCAGTAATACCAAAGGAAGAGGGGACTGGCAACAGAGACCTGGTAGCAGAGACCTGGCAACAGGAGGCAGCGGGGAGGGCTTCCCAGACCAAGAAAAAGAGAAAGCTGAGCACCTCTGAGCAGACGCCGAGGGCCAGGGCGAGACGTGCCTGAGAACACGGCTGGAAAGAGGTGGTCCTGATGGCAGAACTATATCCTGAGCATTCCCGAACCCAAACTGTAACGTGTCACTTCCTGAACAAACCTCACATTCATGAGTACTGTCTGTATGTTCTGCATAGCCGTTGCAATGAATTATTGAACTCAACAAAGAAGTAGAGTGCCGTGCAAGGAACAGTGGGTGCGGGAATCAGTGAAGACGGCCAAGAGAGGAAGCATGTCCTGTCTGACTTCCACTTCACAGGGAAGATTTAACATCACAAAAATGTCAATACTACCCTAGTAGAGCTACAAATATAATACCAGTACAAATTCCAATGACATTCTTAAATGAGATGGAAGAACTAATCACCAATTTTATATGGAAAGAAAAGAGTCCCTGGGAAAGTAAAGCTTTATTGAAGACTAAGAACAAAATAGGAGGTCTTACACTCCTGATCCTAGAACATACTATGCATCCATGATAGTCAAAACAGTCTGTTACTGATGCAATAACAGGCATAACAGGATCAGCGCTGGGCTGTCGATCCTGATTCTCTCTCCCTTGAGAAGTCAGAAGAGGTCAGACACTGCTCCTGGGCCATTTTTACATAGATCCTTGAAAACCTATAGAGTATAGTTCTTCTCTGCCATATGGGGTCTCTATGAGTCAAAAGCAACTGGTTTGGTGTTTTGGTAAGGAAACAGTTGGCCTAAGAAAACATACTTCACAAAAAGTTGAACAGCTTTAATGATTTATAGTATTAAAAAAATAGTTCTTAATAACTAATAATTAAAATTACATAAATGCCCAACTTCAGTGGTGAGATTACTGTAGAATAGCAATGGCATGGAATTGTACACAGTCACTAGAAACACTAATTGTGAAGACTACAGAGTAGGATAAAATGCTTAATGAAAAGGACAAAATACAGATATTACAATAATTTAAAAAAAAAAAAACATTGCCATTGAGTGGATTCTGACTCATAGTGACCCTACAGGACAGAGTCACTCTGCCCTATAGGGCTTCCAAGGAGCAGCTGATGAATTCCAACAGCCAACCTTTTGGAAAGCGGCAGAGCTCTTCACCACTGTGTAAACAGGGCTCCCTAGTCATGACAGAAGAAAAATATACATGTACACATATGTTAAAAGAGCAAGGAGTAGAACCATGGATGTGATCTGCTTCTTTTTGAAATTTCCTTTACTGTATTGTAGCATTCTTATAATAAAGAAAACTAAAATAAAAATTCCCATTACCAAACATACTGTCACTGAGTTGATTTGATTCCAACCCTGGTGGATTCAAACTGCTGACTTTTTAGTTAGCATTCATAGCTGATAACTACTATACCATCATATTTCCATAAAATTAGTAAAAAATTTCCATAAAAATTAGTAAAGAGGAAAATAACTTTCTCTCCTTCTCCAGAGGAATTGTAAACACAACTGATTTTACTTCGACCACACTTCACAGTGTTGAATCTTATCATAAAGATGCTAATGCACAGTATGTAAAATTTAATCTCTTTATGCTTATAGATTTAAAAGTTCAATGGTGAGAAATATTTTTGGTTTTAAAATCTTAAATGTCTCCATGACACCACTTTAATTCCATGGAAATTATGTTTGTAATACAAATCCTGTGTGAACTCCTTCAAATATGTCTGACACCCTGTGGTTTCGTTATGACTTGTTCTTTTCCCTCTCCATTCATGACTGTCCACAAAACTGACAAAATTATGCAAAGGGTTTTTTTTTTTTCTTAAATATGTATGTGTTTTGTGGACTGAATTGGGTCCCCCAAAATATGTGTGTTAATTTAGCTAGGCCATGGTTCCTCCTATTGTGTAATTGTATACCCATTTTGTCATCTGATATGTTTCCTGTGTTGTAAACTCTATCATTTTGTGTCTCTTTGTCACATTTTGTTAGTACTCAAAATATTTCAGACTTTTCCATTATTATCGTATTTGTTACGTTTACCTGTGATCAGTGATCTTCGCAGTTACTGCCATAATTGTCTGGGGGCACCACGAACCACCCCCAATTAAGACAGCACACTTAATTGGTAAAGTTGGATGTATTCCGATTGCTTCACTGACCAGCTATTTCCCTATCTCGTTCCCTCTCCTCAGGCCCTTCCTACTCCCTGAGATGTGATAATAATTAATAAGCCTCTCAGTGGCCTCTCAGTGTTCAAGGGAAAGGAATAGCCATGTATCTCTCACTTTAAATCTAAAGCTAGAAACAACAAGGTTAGCTAGGAAGACATTGTCAAAAGCCAGGACCGGCTACAAGCTAGACTTATTGCACTCAGCAATCAAGTTGTGAATGCAAAAGAAAAGTTCTTTAAAAAAGAAAAATTTATTGTGACTAAGTGAAAGTTTACAATTCAATCTTCCATATAAAACCCAAAGTACCCGCCTCTCTGGAACTCACTCTGCTCTCCTCACCCTGTGACAGCACATTCTTCTTTTTCACTCAAGAAAAGTTTTTGAACAAAATTAAAAGTGCTGCTCCAGTGAAGACATGAACAATAAGACAGCCGCACAGTCTTACTGCTGATAAGGAGAAAGTTTTAGTGGTCTGCAAGCCGGACCCAGAGGGAGGCCCTAGATTGCTTCAATTCCATACAGGCTGAGAGCAGTGAGGAAGCTGCAGGGAAATAAAAAAATCTTTGAAGCTAGCAGAGGCTGCTTCACGAGGTTCAGGGAAAGAAGTCATCTCCATAACACAAATGTGCCAGGTAAAGGAGCAAGTGTGATGTGTGAAAGCTGCAGCCAGTTATCCAGGAAGACTCAGCTAAGAAAACTGATGAAGGCCGCCACACTAAACAACTGATTTTTGGTGTAGACAAAAAGCCAGGCCAAGTGTTGTCACGTTAAAAAAGCCTTATATTGAAAGATGCCATCTAGGACCTTCATAGCTAGAGAGAAGTCAATATCTGGCTTTAAAGGTTCAAAGGATTCACTGATTCTCTTGCTGGGGGTAATGCAGCAGTGGAATTAGACTGAAACTAGCATTCATTTACCACTCTGAAAATCCTAGTATTAAACTAAAACTAAGCTAACTCCACCTATGCTCTATAAAGGGAACAACAAAGCCTGGATAACAGTGCACCTGTTTTCAAGGTGGTTTACTGAATATTTTACGCCCAATGTTGAGACCTACTGTCCAGAAGAAAAAAAAAAATTCTTTCAAAATATTATTGCTCACTGACAACGCACTTGGTCACCCAAGAGCTCTGACGGAAATCTACAAGGGAATTACTGTTTTCCTGCCCACTAATACAACATTCATTCTACAGCCCATGGACCAAGGGGTAATTTTGCTTTCAAGTCTTATTATTGAAGAAATAAACTTCATACGGTAGCAAAGTGGTTAAGAGCTCAGGCTGCCAACCAAAAGATCGATAGTTCAAATCTACCAGCTGTTCCTTGCAAACCCTATGGGGCACTTCTACTTTGTCCTGTAAGGTCATTATGAGTTACAATTGACTTGCTGGCACTTTTTTTCCCCCTTTCTATTTATTTTTGTGTGTGTGTGTATGTCTGTCAGAATGATGACAGTGTTGGGACAGACTCCTTCATGAGTCTCTCGCCTTTTACAGGTCTTGATGGGTACATCAAGAATGCAAGACCATGACTACCCTTTACTTGGGCCATTTCTCAGGGTGTGTTTATAGCACACAACTTTGAGGGACCAAGTGATGTCTCTCCTTGGGACAAAGAGCAAGTTTCATTTATGCTTACTATGAAAGAGTGTATTCCCCCAAACTCAGTGTTCTTTTCTTACAATACAACCTACTGTGTATGCAGGTAGACTCCATAAGACTTGGGAGAGGCAAAGGAATTCATGTAAAAAATGCTGATGCTTGTGTCCCTTACTGTACCTTGAGTAATCAAGTCCTTTTCTTCTGACCCAGAATACTCACTTCATCTGTCAGCACCCGTGAAACAGGAACAAATTAACATATTAGCCTATAAGTAGTGTAAAATCAAGTATCAGACCCAACAGAGTGGAGAGCAATAATTTAACAGAATCAGGAAATTGAGATTGAATGACATTGAGACTAAATACCTCCTGAGAGCTGTAAGAGATCTTGAGATAGGCATTACATTTTCTCATGGGGTAGCACAGAGATTTGAAGGAATCTTACCACAATTTTAAGAGGCAGAAAGATTCTAGTTGACAACTGGGCAACAATACCCTGCTTTCTGATTTGCAGTCGTTTTTCCTATAGTATATACATACATGTACATATTTCATTTATTTGATGATTAATTTATATAAAAAATGTGAACAACACCTTCATGTCCAGAAACAAAACCCTTAATATATCATTAAACATATGGGAAAACTTACATACACAAGAAAATTTCACATTGTTGTGGCTTTTAAAGATAATTCTATCAATGCATCCACACCATAGAAAAATATAAGGAGTGTAATACACCAATTCCTGATGTATCACTTATGGTTTACAATGTACATGCAAAAAGCTATAGGTCTTTTAAAAAATATTTTATTGTGCTTGAAGTGAAAGTTTACAACTCAAGCCAGTTTGTCATACAAAATCCCACATCCACAATGCTAGGCAACTCTAGCTGCTCTCTGCACCCTGTGACAACACACCCCTACTTTCCACTCTGTATTTCCTGTATCTGTTTAACTGATTCCTGCTCCTCTCTACCCTCTCCTCTCAACTCTGGACAGGAGCTACTCAGCCAGCCTCGTGTATAATATTTAAGTCAAGCAGCACACTCTTTGCCAGTGTCACTCTATGTCTTAATAGTCCCGTCCAATCGTTCTCTGAAGAGTGGCCTTTGATACTGATTTTAGCTCTTCACTAACAGAGTCCAGGGGCCATGTCCTCGGTGGACCTTCCAGTCTGCCGGACCACCAAGTCTGGTCTTTTAACAGAGTTCTAGTTCTGCACACCTATTTTTCTCCCACTACTTCTGGGACTCTACGATGTTTTCCCTGTCAGGGCAGTCACTGTTGGTGGCTACTTCTTCTGGTCTCATGCTGATAAAGTCTCTGGATCATGTGGCCTCTTCTGTGTCCTGGGCTCATATTTTCCTCATGTCTTTGACATCCTTCATTCTCCTTTGCTCCAGGTGGTTTGGGACCAACCAATGTTACTTCTATGGCCACTTGCTAGCTTTTAAGATGCCAGGCGCCACACAAGGTGGGATGCAGAATGTTTTCTTAAAAACAAACTTAGTTACACCAGTTGACCTAGATGTTCCCTGAAACCATGGTCCCCAGACCTCTATCCTTACTACTCTGTCCTGCAAAATCTTGGGCTGTATTTAGGAAACCTCTTGGCTTTTGGTATATTCCAGCTGTGCTAGCCTCCCTTATATTGCATGCTCTCATAAAGCTTTTTTTTTTTGGCAAAGTAACTGCATCAAGTTCTGGAGTACCATGGCATGTGTCCCAGTGACTTCAAGGCTATGTCACAAATTTGATCTTGAAGGCAATGAACATACCTCAAAGCCTACTGAAACTGCTGCTTAAGTCCATTTATTATGAGCAGTGCCTTCTAGCATTCAATAGATTGTCCTTTTCTTAAGGATGCTGGAGGATGAACCGCCATCTGGCAGACTGTCCCTGGCTCCCAACTGCTGACAGTAAGACAGTGAGATACAGGACAAAGAATGTTGGCCCAACAATTACCAGGAGAACTACTAAGAATACCATTCCATGAATTCACTCTATTTTTCCACTTTCTTTCTATTTTCCTTCTGTGTGAAAGGAGAAACTCATCTATCTCCCTCTCTGTCTCTCTTTCAAAATAGCATTTTTGTGCAGTTAGCAAGTCAGTGCCTGTTAACTAACTTGCTCAGCAGCAAGATAAGGCTCACATATCTTGAGGCAACATCTGGAAAAATAGACAGAAATGAAATTAATATTTGTTCCATCATTTCCCTGTTTACAGACCACTTTTCTACAAACTTTCAATTGGGATGTTTCTCAACTCTTTTAACTTGCACACATCCTTCTTCTTCCTCCATTGATATAATGCTTATCTCTTTATGCCAGTATACTACCTGGAGATATTGCCCAACTGTTTTCAAGTGTGGTTTTGCCTCAATGGCTGCACTGTCCCCCACTTCTGCCTCTGTGACCTTATGTTCTACCCAGGTGCTTTAGCTAACTCAGCTGAACTCCTGGCTCTTTCTCAATCACACTCTGACCTCAGGTCCTTTGCATTCACTTCCACTGCATGGGATGCTCTTCCCCAGAAAGCTGCATGTTCGCTCCTCTATCTCTTAGTTGTTGGTCAATCATCAACCTGTAAGTAATGCCTCTGCTCATCATCTATGGCAGACAGGCTTTAGGGTGGCCGCTAATAATTCCTATCTTCTGATATTCATATTTTTGTATAATCCCTCTTCTCTTGAGTCTGGACAGGATTATGACTTCTAACCAAAAGAATACGGCCACCATGAAGGGAGGTTTCTTCTCCAAGTACATAAGATTGTAACTCCCACCTTGCTAGCAGATGCCCTGCCATGCAGCTTTTGACACAGCAAGCTGTCGTGTTTTCAGCTATCCTATGGAGAAGCCTAAAAAGTTCCTGGGTGGCATAAACTGTTGAGTGTTTTGCTATAAACTGAAAAATTACTGGTTAGAAACCACCCAGAGATATCTTGAAAGAAATGACTACCAATCTGCTTCCAAAAGGACATAGCCATGAAGACTAAATGGAGCGCAGCTTCCCCTCTAACACACATGCGGTCACCATGAGTCTGAATTAACACAATGTAAGGTGCTAAAGACAGTTTTTACTTACTACTGACCTCACTACGCCTTACTTAGGGCGGCATACCTCTTGAGAAATTTAAGGCATACTGAGTCCTGATCCCACTTTCACCTCTGATGTAACAAGTATACCTTGAGTAAATTTCTGTTTAACTTTCTAAAAACTGCTGAATAATGGGTATGAGCGTGACAGGCTGCTGCATTTTGCTGACGCACACTCAAACACAGCCTGGGAGCTAAGAAACCATCATTAGTCCATGAACCTTCCAGAAGCCACACAAACAGGAAGTGGGGTTGCTTATATCCCAACTCTAAAGCTAAGAAAGCAGACATCAAACTTAAAATATAGCTAAATATTATCCAGAATTGGTACAACTGGAAATGGTCATAGGCTACATTTAGATATTCTGAACACAAATAATCACAGGATATCTCATGGTGAGTAGCATTGTCTTCATGCAGGCAAGATAAAAATGCAGAGAAAAATCTCCCCTAGTCAAAAAAAAAGAAAAAGGAATTAAGCGTAGAAATGAGCATACACTGTATACTAAGTGTTGAAACAACTATACCCTGTATATACTTCTAAAGCTCTCTAACGTCTGGCCTGAAGCTGTGGTGCCTTACAAAAACGTGGTGCCAGGGCCCAAAATACAAGTGGCCCTTAGATCCACTGGTATAGAGTGGTAGACCATGAACCCTGCTTTCAATTAGAAATAAAAATGGGATGAAGTCTGCTTTAAGTGGGACTTCACACTCAACAGGGTTCTAGCATACCATTCTTTTTCACAGCTGATATTAGACACAGAAAGAAGATCCCTGTTTTTCGACACCCTAACCTCCCTTCCTGGAAATGGTCCAAAAGGAAAAAGAAAAGAAAAAGCTTCTTGTACAGAAAAAGCTTGTTGTACAATGGTGTTGATCGCCACACTATTTACAGAAGAGGGAAAAAAGCCCACAGGAAACAAAGTAGCCAACAATGGGACAATAGTTAATCATGACCTGGCGGGATGATTAATGTAAATATATAAATGTGAACCTTATATGGAAAAGCACACACAAAATATAGTAAGTGAAAAAAGTAAAATATTTACTTTCCTATATATAGTGAGTATAACTATGGAAATTTAAAGTCACAATTATAAATATCACAAGGAAGGTATAAATATTTTTCTATTAAAATACATATTTCATGATGTATTGTTTTCTATAAAGGTTAAAATATTGAGCTTTATAAAGAAAAGACTATAAACTGCAATTATTAATCATGTTTAACATTCTAATAGACACATTTATTTCACAGATGACAGGAATATAATAAATGACTTAAATATTTTAAAAATACATTAATTATTTATAAATTTTAAAAGTAATTTCATCATGCAATTAAATTCTTAGAACAGTCTCAAAGATGGAACATCATTTTAACCCATTTTGGAAATAAAATCTACTTTTCCATCTGTTCAAATGCCACATTATGAAATGGTGTAGGAAGGACTGAGAACTTAAAAACCAGCACTTTTTTAAAAGGGAGACCTTAAAAAATGTCACTCTGATTTTTTCATTTGGTAATGATAGACTTGAAGCAATTCTCCTATTCAAGGTCACTAAAACTTTTAGAGCCACTATCACAAACCAGATCCATTGCTGTCAAGTCAATTCTGACTCATAGCCACCCTACAGGACAGAGTAGAACTGCCCCGCAGAATTTCCAAGGAGCACCTGGCAGATTCAAGCTGACCTTTCAGTTAGCAGACGTAGCACTTAACTGCTATGCCACCAGGGTTTCCAAGTATAACATATATATTTAAAATCTTCCTAAAATAAAATTACTAAGAAAAGAATGAAGAGCTTCTAGGTCAAGAAGAGAAGAAAGAAATTCAGACAGGTTACCAAGGCAGTTGGACATGTTTTTGAAGGGAGGAAGAAAGAAAATTCCCAATCCTTAAAGAGAGCTGAAAGTCTAATGAGCATTTTCTTTCCTTTTTATTTCTTTCCTTTTTTTTTTTTTTTTCTGTAAGTACTGTAGGGCTGGAAAGAGAAAAAAGTTTAAGTTCCAAATCAGCCAAAGGTGGGCTAGCTGATAAATCACTCTATAATTAGACTCTGCATGCTAAAACACTACTCCTTACATGACATACCAATCAGAAGTAAACCACCTTTTGCATGAATTTTGTAGTTTGGAAGACCTATCAAGTCCTGAAATTGTCAAAGACTAACTCATTAGTGCCTCTCAAAGACTTGATTTAAATAGAAGCAAATAAAAACTTCCTCTGGAAAAAGATAACATCATCTTGAGCCTTAAATTATTTTCTCAAGTAATTTTTCAAACATAATGGCCAGCAAAGACAGTCACCAGAAGAGAAGCAATACAAATGAGAACATACAAAGTACAGACAACAGAGACAGGCAACATGCAGTTGAGACAATGGAATTAATAGAGGATAAATCAACTAACCTGACAAAATGTGGACAGAAAAATGCCAACAATCAAAATGTTGGGAAACAACTGTTGAAAAGAACTAAATAGAAATCTTAAAACTGAAAAATCAAGTGCCAAAAATTCAGAATTACATGCATATTGTAACTGCTGAATAGACAGACATGGCTGAAACAAGAATGAGGTCAAAATATATATATATGTGTAAGACAGAAGAACCTACCGGAGTGGCACGTGGCAGAACTAATGATGGGAAAATACAGGTGAGAGAAAATAAGAGACAGAGTCCGGCTAGAAGAAACATCTCGTAGCAAAGGAAATCCAAATGGCCAATCAACATACAAAAACGTGCTAAACCACTCAAAGAAATGCTTGTTAAAGTCACAGTCAGATACCACCACACACAGACAAATGACTAAAATTTAAAAATTCTTGTTCAAGGGTTGAAGAGAAATGAAGCAACAAGATTGCTTTGCACTGAGAATGGGATTAGATTAGTGCAACCCTTTGGAAAACGGTCAGTATTGACTAACACTGAAAGCTGACCTTCTTTACAAACCAGGAATTCCACTCTATACCTAACACAAAGGTTACAGAGGTTTACAGAGGGAAGTACAAAAGTGTCCACAGCAGCACTGCTCATAAAGTCATATAATGGAAACTTCTCAAATGCCCATTAATTAGAATGAGTGGATGAATAGTGAGTACTGTTACACAAAGTGGAATACTGTGTAACAGTGGCAACAAAAATGACAACAGCTATACACAATCAAAACCAAAAAACCCAAAATACAATGTTGTTGAGTCAATTCCTTCTCATAGAGACCATACCAGACAAACTAGAAATGACCCGGCGGGGTTTCCAAGGAGCAGCTGGTGGAGCTGAACTGTCAACTTTTTGGTTAGCAGCTGAGCTCTTAACCACTGCACCACCATGGCTCCGGCTATACAAAACAGATTAATTTTACATACATAATGATAAGAAAAGTTAGACTATGTACTATATGTTTGATATATACAAATTTAAAATTAAACCCTATAGTTCATGAGAGTTGCAGTGCACTTTCAAAAATGGAAAAAAAAAATTGTAAACTAAAGGACTATTTACACAAATTCTGATAAACTGGCAAATAAAGTGTTCTGTATATACTAATTTCAAAGACCTAAGAATTTTCCATCTTGGCATCCACTCAGAAAGGGTGCCTTAATCGCTTGTTATAACAGCAGTCATACTTGTCTCATTAATGCGCACATTCATTTAATAAAAGAAATGGTGCCTAAATATAACAGTGAATAAGGGATGGGTCCTATTTTCCCAGCCCTTGCAATCAACAAGGATGATAGGCCAATAAATTAAAAATTGAAATAGAATGTGACGACTACCATGAAAGGGTCTATGCAGAATAGACGATTCTGACTCACAGTGGACCCTACAGGACAGAGAAGAACTGCCCCATAGAGTTTCCAAGGAGCGCCTGGTGGATTCGCACAGCTGACCTTTTTGGTTTGCAGCCTTAGCACTTCACCACCAGGCTACCGGGGTTTCCACACACATAGAAGGATAGCTAAATTAGACAAGAGTTGGGAAGGTTCTCTAGGGGTACATAAGCCTCAATGAGGTTGAAACTAAAACGTTCAGCAGAATAGAGACGGGGGTTAGAAAGTATTTTAGAAAGAGAGAACATGGAAAATGGCAAGATAGCACGGGGCTGTACTCTTAAAACGGGCTATAATCATATCTCACTTAAACCATGATGTTAAAATGATAACATATTAAAGTAATTATTTGGGATAAAAAAATACATACCGTAATAATAAAAGGACTTCCTAATTACTATGACATTCACATAAATGATTCACTTAATCATCTTTCTTTTGACTCAAAACTTCCTGTCTTAAGGCTATTTGTTACAGTTTTACACAGAAAGGAAAATAAAGATCACATAAAACTACCTGAGTTTCACCCAAGGCTAAGTTTTTCTCCCCCGAGGGAACAAAGTCAATAAATATATAAAAGATAGAGTCAATTATTCTGAAATATCTATTTCATGCTCTAGTATTCAAAACATGGTTTAGAAAGGTTATGAAATCCAAGAAGCTGCACTGTCCATATCAGCATCCAAGTTGCTATTTAGTTACAAGACCTGAAGAAGATCGATACACAACTTGGAATTGAGTTGTCTGATGGAACTGATCAGAAGCCAGCTTGCATTCCGTCTGCATTTCTACATGGTATCCACGGAAATGAGATCAAGCCTGTACAAAGGCGAACAAAGGCCACCTTCAAATGAATCAGGGAGAGTGACAAGTGCCAGTGTTCACAGCATCCACTGGCCCAATAGCTTTGTTCAGGCTTTTCAAAACACAATGAAATAATCTCCTGCACAGACAATACAGTGCTTGTCACTATTTTATTTCCAGCACTCTGTTTAAACATTAACCTCATTTTTATACAGAAAGCCTTTTGGTGATCAACAGTTATGCAAGACTTCTGTAGTAAAAACTGTCTCTATTCATATTAGACTAATAAAAGGAAAAACTGAACTGTTACCCTTTCAGGACATGCTGCAATAAGACAGGAGTTGTCCTTGACAAAGTTACACCATTTCTATGAATTATTTAGGCAACAGAAGGGGACACTTTTCTCAAAGCAAGTAAAATATATTTGAAACTTATTAACCGTCTCAATATTCTAAGGGGTAGAGAGCAGTAGCCTCCTTTGCAGTTCAGGTTTATACTGGTTAGCAAAGTACTTCACAGGTCCCAGCAGTCAGCAAGCACAAGATGGATGAAACAATTTAACAAGAATGCTCTGAACTAGTTTTAATGTTTTAAGAAGTTACTTTAAAATCATCAGAATTTTAAAACACCATTGAGTACACAGCATAAAATGTTTTAATATTTATTAGTATTAAAACTTTTCAAATCCAACACTACCTCTCTGTGGTACATGGGATTATGATTTCTGAAAAGATTATTCTTGTACTTTATAATCTAGATGGAAATAAAGAACTGAAAGCTTACCTAGAAAAATATAAATATACAGTTCTTTTCAGGGAAAATTTTAAGGAAATCTAAGTAAAGCACTGATAGTAATTCTACTATCAGAATTGGAATGCTGTTGTATATCAAAAGAACAAAAACAAAACAAAATCCATTGTGACACTATAGGACAGAGTAGAGCTGCCCCATCAAGCTTCCAAGGGTTGGCTGGTGGATTTGAACTGCCAACCTTTGGTTAGCAGCTGAGCTCTTAACCACTGCATCACAGGGCTCCATTATATACGACACACCCTATGCACATCACTAAGCATATTCATTACAACTACTTTAGTGTAGTATCTTCCAAAACAAAACAAAAACATTTAGGATGGCTCTCTCATCATCGAAGCAGCCCTAGCGGGGACTTGCAGAGACATTTCCCACAGCTCTGTTTTCTTCCCCTCTTTGCATCCACTGCTGAGCTTCTCCCTTTTCTCTCCTCAGTTCTCCACATTTCACAACCCAGAACCCAGAACCCAGAACCCTGTTTCCGTCACGTTATCAGCGGTGACTTCCTAATCTGGGACCACTTTGTTTGCAGAGATGTGTCCTGCTGGTCATCCAGTCGTCTCTCTCGGATCAGTAACTTTCCATAGACATCAGTGCCTTGTTTCTCCCTCACTTCTCTTCTGTTACAGACCTTGTGTTCCATATAGATGCAAAAATTAATGCAGAAATTAAAAGTGTAGCCTGCAGTACAATATTCAAAAGAAGTAAAAAAAAATGTGATTTTATATAATAGACGGCAAAACTCTGTCTCACTTACTTTGGACATGTTATCAGGAGGGACCTGTCCCTGGAGGAGGACACCATGCTCGGTGGAGCAGAGGGTCGGAGAAAAAGAGGAAGACCGGACGAGATGGACTGACACAGTAGCTGCAACAACGGGCTCAAGCCTGACAAGGACTGCAAGGGTGGCACAGGTGGCAGGGTTTCCTTCTGTTGGACACTCAGTGCTGAGGAGGAAGTGACTTCAACAGTGCTTAACAACAATGTTAATTTTATGTGTCTCCCGTGCCGAACAAAACTAAAATGTCAGTCATTCCCATGTCATTCCTCTAGCGACACATTTTCCTACCTTTCACTGCCAAACTTTCTGCTATTATCTGCATAGCCTCATTTTTCACTTATTCCTCAACTCACTCTGTTCTTATTTTTTTCTCTTTTAACTTCACGGCTACTCTTCTTGGCAAGGCTGTGAAAACTTCCTTGACGTCTGCAAAGAAGGTGACCCGGCTGGCCAACTCTTCCTGTCAGTACTTCTGTGGTGTCCACTTTGTACAGTCTTCTTGTTCCTTTTCCCTCCCTTGGCTTCTCTCTTCCTTACAAGTCCCTCTAAGGTATGTGTTTCCCGTGTTGTGGCCAAAACCCTGTCTGTCTGACTCATCAACACCATGTTTTCAATTACTGTCAATTATGCTGGCTCCTAAATCTCTTTCCCCATCTAGATCTCTCTCCTGTTCCTAGCGTCATGACTGTATCTACTACCTGGAGGCCTACGCCTGAAAGTCTCATACTCAGCTTGTCGAGAACTGCACTGATCCTCTTTCTCCTCCACCTGGCCCATTTCCAGCTCTCATACTTCAGCCAACAGCACCATATCGCCTGAGCTGGCCACATCACAAACTTATGTGGGGGTCAGTCGGGTCTTTTCCCTCTTCCGCTGCCACAAAATAAACCAATCACCAAGTCCTGTCCACTCTTCTTCATTATTATCTTCTAAATTTATCCTCTTCTCTCTTTCAGTATGACCACTATTGAGTTTTTATCACAATCATGTCTCAGCTGGCATACTAAAAGAACACTGCCACCAAAAGCAGCTCTTCCCTAACCAGCATGTTGGCACTCAGTCGGCCCTTCATTCACTCCACCCTTTCTCCTGCCACCAAAGCTGCCATGACAAAGGCGCAAATTGGATCAAGTCACTCCACTTTTTAAAGCCCTTCAAAACCTTCTACTGTCCTCAAGAGAAAAATCCACATTCCTTGTCATGCTTTACAGGGCCATTGATGGCCTGATACCTGCTCACTTGTCGGTTTTCATTTTTACTGCAAACACTTTGAGCATGATGCTCTGGGCAGAAAGACTTCAGCTTTCATCATATTAGTTTCATTTTCAATCCTCAAACTTCTGACCTAGGAACTGAGACAGCGGGACCATATTCTTGGCTCTGTTGTTCCCTATTTTATTTCACGATATTATCACTCACAGCCACCTTAAAGGCTGGAAACAGACTCAGTGAGCTCTGAGGTCCTCTGGAATAACTGTGAATTGTCATGATCCTTTACTGTCCCCAGGATCTCTCATGGAGGCTTGACACTTTAATGTATCACAGTAATACTTCTCTGTCCTCTGAACTCAGCGCATAGTTCTATACAACTCATCTGGCCAATTAGCAGCCCAAACGATTAAGCACTTGGTTACAGCTGACAGGTTGGCAGCTCATGTCCATCCAGAGGAGTCACAGAAGAAAGGCCTGGAAACCTCTTTCTGAGGGATCATGGACATTGAATACTCTATGGGCACAGTGCTAGTCTGACACACGTGGGGTTGCTGTGCATCAAAATCAATTCAACAGCAAATGGTGCTGGTTTACATGACATCTGTTTTGTTACAGAAACTTTTATTACATCTCTAAGTTCCAAAACACAACTTAACTATGTCTTAAACTATATAGACATCTGTTTTAGTCAGCTAGTGCTGCTATAAAAGAAATACCATAGAGTGGATGGCTTTAACAAAGAAAGGTTTGTTCTTACACAATCTGGTAGGCTGCAAGTCCAAATTTAGGATGTCTGCTCCAGGGGAAGGCTTTCTCCCTTGACAGCTCTGGAGGAAGGTCCGGTATTGCATCAGTCTTTGTCCAGGGAGCGTCTTGGTGCAGGAACCTCAGGTCTGAAGGACGCACTCTTCTCCTGATGCAGCTTTCTTGGTGGTGTGAGATTCCTAATTCTCTGCTTGCTTCTCTTTCCTTTCATCTCTTGTAGGATTAAAGGATTAAGGGTGGGAGGAGCCATATTCCAGGGAAACTCCATTTATGGTGGAGCAGGGAGGTAATCCCATGAAGGGATTTACAGTCCCACCCCCGTCCTTTAACATACAGCACAGGAAAATCACAAAATTGAGGACAATCACGGCCCAGCTAGATGGCTCCACATAGTTTGGGGGGACACAATTCAATCCATGATAACATCCAAAAGTACAACAGGTTTAAATTTCAATAATCTAGTAGTCTAAAGTCAACATCAAAGCTAACTTCTTTCCCTCTTCTCACTAACCCATAACCAGTCTCCTGGCTTTATCCTCAAGTTACCTGGTACCGTGATTACAGAATGCTGTAATTCTTTTAACCTTGCCATCTGTTGTTAGGTGCTGTCAAGTCAGTTCCAACTCAGAGTGACCCTCTGAACAATGGAACCAGACACTGTCTGGTCCTGTGCCACTGCCATAATCATTTTTATGCTTAAGCGCATCATTGCAGCCACTGTGTCAATCCATCTGGTTGAGGTTCTCCCTCTCTTTTGTGGACCAAGCATGGTGTTTCTCCAGGGACTGATTCGCTCCTGACAACATGTCCAAAGTATGTAAGGTGCATTCTCGCCATCCCTGCTTCCCAAGAGCACTCTAGTTGTACTTCTTCCAGAACAGATATGTTTGTAGTTTTGGCAGTCCATGGTATCTTCAATATACTTTGCCAGCACCACAATTCTAAGGAGTCAATTCTTCTTCTGTATTCCTTATTCATTATCCAGCTTTCACACGCTTCGTATCTAGACCTAATAATATTTCTTTCCCAACATCTGTCTTGGGAATGAAAATTCCTCTCCTAGAATTCTGCCAGAAGATCACCCCTGATTCTCACTGGCAAAGACACAAGACGTCTTGTGTCTGAATCACTACCAGCCAGAGGCACTGGACCACCGATAGGCCCGGACCAATCACAGTTCACGTTTCACCTTCCCCTAGATCTCCTCACTGTGCCGAGGAGGGTGGTAACTAAGCAACTGGTGCTCTGCCAGAAAGGAGAAAGCAAGGACTGAAATCAGTTAGGGATGCCTCCAGGGCTTAAGCAAATCTTCTTCCCTGTGTTCGGACTTGTTTCCAAGTAGATGGCAACTTGTGAACCAAGTTTTGTTCTGACTGTCCCCTTACATAAATTACTTACAGAGCCAAGTGCCGTCAAGTCAGGTCCGACTCATTTATTTACAAAGCTATGATAAATACCAGTTTTGTGGAGTTCACCGTAGGCAGCTCAACAAATCACTGGTTCCTTCAGATCCTCAGAAGGGGTCTGGGACTTACTGTCACACTGGATCTATCATTCTCTTAGTTTTTGCAGTACTGGAATTCCTCTCTTTAGAGAACCATTCTTCTGTGTGTTCTTTCAGGTAAATCACTGGTCACCATACAACTAACTAAGCAAAAACTTCCAGACCTTTGACTTGCTGACCTCAGTGACAACCTTGCAAAGTTCTTTCTCTTTTATGTCATGCTAAATCTTTCAATAATATTCCAACCTAAGCAGAGCTGGTAGTCTGGACCTCGTGGCTTTAGTGGTAGAATTCAGGTGATGCTAGGATGATATTTGGGGCCTCAAATATCCTCCCTATAATTTCTGAAATCCTGTAACACACTACCTGAATGAATGTGTATTTTTAATTTGCGGAATGTCTTAAATGCCATCATTAGCAAGTCCATCTCTTTACATTAACAAGCTTCCTCCCTCCCCCTTTAAAACATCCAAAGCCATTAGCACATTAAGGTGGGAGCAGTCACCACCCACTTTAGATTGAATTCACTTAAAATGAGGTATTCACTGACTTGGCATTGGAACCTACCTGTCTGGGTTGTCATTTCCAACAAAAAGTACTAGAAACACTGGAATTTTAATTTGTGAAAAAAAGGGGGTGGGAGGCAGTGATGATACTTAAGCATTACTTCCGAACCTGGCTGTACTCAAAACTTCCTGATCAATTGTTTTTAAATACTGAATTTTGAATCAAACAGTGTCTTAGGAACTGCTATTTCTGACAGCAAAGCCCATGAGGTGGTTAGTTTGTCAGAACTGGCGTGAGGCCAGGTCGGGCTGAGGATGAGAAAACAGAAGTGGTTGTCCTAGAGTTCCAGAAATAAGAGGTTACCTTACGTTTCCTTTTTTTGTTGCAGAAGGAAAATCTCCTACTTTGTAATTTTGTTGGAGGTTGTTTCTTCTAACAATGGAGAGTGGTTGGTTGGAAACATAAGGCTTGGTCCTCTTCAATGTGCTAGCTGGGTGGGTCCAGAGGAAAACCTGAAGCAGCATGTTTGGTGCACAATATAATAAACATGAACCCTGACTCTGCTCCTTTTTACTACTTGCTTGCTTTCCCTTTTTTCCTCTTCTTTCTCCCCCTACAATCCCATCATACATGCACCCCCCAGCATAACTGATATCTTTGTCTGTATAGAGTGGGCTGACCACTGAAACCTTTGATCTTTCTAGGCAAGACAATTGGAAGGTCATGATTCCAAGATTCATTAATATTTACAGAAAATACAGAAAGAGGAGGAAAAAAATCAAAGCAGTAAAGGCAAAGGAAATGGCCTGGAAAATCTTTGAGTACTATATATCATATGATCACGTACAATCAGAACACGGAATGGTTTTATGTATGGTTTTGGGATGTGGTGTGCATATATGTCCACGTGTGTGGTTTATGCCTGTGTGTGACTGTGTGCAGGACTGGGTGTGACTGACAAAGGCCTGAATAGGTGGACCATGGCCAGGTGGCAAAGTACTTTTTATAACATGCCAGAAAATTCAGACTTCAAACAAGATGAAAGCCACCAAATGTTTAGAATAAGGGAGTGATTGGATATAGTGTTTTAGAAAGATAATGTAATAAGATGAATGACTGGAGAGGCAAGCAACTGAAAACAGAAAAACCGGTTTAAAAACATTAGTGATACAGACAGCAAAAACTGAGGGGCTGGGTGGTGGCAGAAGGTGTACACGTGGGGGGAACAGAAAGGACTGGACTTAAGAGACTGGCTGGGAGGTTGAAAAGAACAGAAACAGGCCCAGCTTTAGTATCTGCATGATGACATCATCATTAAACAGGAACAGACTGGTTAGGAGAAACTTTCAGAGGATGGGTGCTAAATTCAGTGTGGATCTTGTTGAGTTAGAGGTGCTTATAAGACACTGAGGGGGGGCTATTTGGGAGCAAACAGAAATACTGATCTGGGGCCCAAGAGAGAAGTCTGGCTGGAGACAGAAAGTTGAGAAGTGAACGGGCCCAGAGAGCATCAGTGGATTGAATAAGACAACCCAATAGGTTTCTGGAAACACCAACAAGGAAAAGGCCGAAGAGATGAGCCTGAGAAGGAAATACAGAACAGCCAAAACTGCAGGACAACTGAGAGAATGGAAGCAAAGGGTGGCAGCATTTCATAAAAGAGCTAACAAATTAAAAAGTAAAAGGAAGGCTATGTGTGTGCATATATGTATATGAAATTAAAATATTTACATGAAGTAAACTTACATTAGAGACAGAACCTGAAACTATACACCAAAAAGAGATGATGATAGTCAGAGATAGTAAAAATAAGAAAAAAATGAGACCCAGAACCCAGTAGAAGGATTATCTTTGGCCCAAATACTGGAGAATGTAAGTGACTTTGTGTATTTTAAAATTGTATTTACCTTTGCTCTATACAGCTATTGTTTTGTTTATAGTACATTTAGGCCTTTTTAGGAGCTCTGATGGCATAGTGGTTAAGAGCTCTGTTGCTAACCAAAAAGCTGGCATTTCAAATCCACCAGCCACTCCTTGAAAATACTATGGGGCAGTTCAACTCAGGCAGTTCAACTCTGTCCCGTGGGGTGGCCAAGACCAGGAAGCGACTTGAGGGTACTAAGCAACAACAGGCCTCATCATGCTCTCTCTTTTACCCCTTCAACCTGCCCAATTACCATTTCAATGATTATAAGCATTTCAATCAGGAATGACCAATGAAAGATGATAAATACGGAACTAAATTATGACCACTTCATTTTCATAAACACCTGTGAGAAGATTTATGGAAAATAGATTTGAATCTAAATGTTGAGTAAAATTTGATGGCTATATGCTTCTAGGGTGGTTTGCATGCATGCCACAGAGGAGGCAGAATGGGTAAACACATGCATACACACTCTTTAAATTTTAATTTTTTGGTACAGGTTTATATTATAAAATTATACATGTACATAGTTTATGGCAACCCTGGTGGTGTATAGTGTGTTAAGTGCTACCACTGCTAACCACAAGGTTGGCAGTTCAAATCCACCAGGTGCTCCTTGAATACTCTGGGGGTCAGTTCTATCCTGGCCGCCAGGGTCGCCATGAGTCAGATCCGACTAGATGGCACTTGGCTTGACACATATTACGTGCTTGCATATAAGCATGATGAACATGCAAAAATTCTGTATAGATAGAAGCTTTGGAGGCACGTAGTTAGGAGCTCAGCTGCTAGTCAAAACAGCCCAGCAGTTCAAATCCACCACACTCTCCTTGGGAGCCCTATGGGGCAGTTCTATTCTGTCTTATAGGGTTGCTATGAGTCATGATCAATTTGACAGCAACAGGTTTGGTTTGAATTTAGGGTTATAACATAAAAAATTTTAGATACTGCCAACCTAAAGATCTCAATTTTTCATCTTACCCTTTGATGATCATGGCATCAAAAAATAAGATGTTGCTGCCCGAAGACATTGACTGATACCACAAATAACAAATGTACAATGTGGTCATCTTAAAATTAAGAGAAAAACTGTTCTTTCAGTATGCAAATATCTGGAGGAGAAGGAGGAGATAAAGAGGCAAAATATTTGTACAGATGTTACTTTGAATTACCTCTGCTGGCTTGCACTAACTTCCCATTCAAGTCTCTCTACCTGACTTTACGCCTTGCGGCAACACATTCCACTCAACTGATTCTCAATGCTCTTTAAAGAACAAGTCTCAACACTTCAAAGATAAGAAAAGGACATTGTGTTTCCATAGCTGCTTCTAATACTGGGTAATTAAAGAGAGATGAAAAGTTGGATTTACATTTCTGTTGGCTCTTGGGAAGGTTGTGATTTTTGAGGGTCTGGCTTTCAATGTCAAATCCCACTTTATCTGAAATCCCTAGGTTGCAGTTAATGCCCTCCCTGCAAGCTCCCCCCTCCCCAAAACTACTCCTTATATATTCTCGTGTTTAAGAGAAGACTAGAGTGGGTTCCATCAAAGAGATTTTGTCCATTTTCTAAAGTCCCCTCAACAGGATGCCCTTCAATACAAGTGGGTAACCCACAAATTAACATCCGGGTATGTGAAATGTCAAATTTAACCTTTAAGTCTGTATCATCTTAGTGTGACTCTCAGGAGACACTGGTAACCTGTCATCTTTTCTTCTAGTTGCCTGGTTTTCATCCTTTCTCACCATTCCTTTGACTCAGTTCTTCCATTGCCTCTCATCCGCACATGACCCGTGAAAGAAGTACAGCTAAATAACCAAACAGTGCATAATCAGAAAAAGAGAAAGAATAATGAAGATGCAATATTCAAGGATGACAAAATAAAAAAATTATTCCAAAATTGCCCAAGAATATCCAAAAGATTTATGCAGGTGTATGTGGGCACTTGGCTTGGCATGTGCCTTAGAAACTCCGAATCATCGACATTTAGAATGTGGTCCCAGAGAAAATATATGCAATACCAGATCTGGTAGGCCAGCAAATATGATGAACAGGGTGCATTCTGTGTTAGGAATCTTTGTGAAAGTTCTGCCGTATTTCTCACCTAGAGAAAATGTCCCAGGACCTGAAGTGAGTTTTCTTCCACAGCGAAGTTAATGCTTCATGAAGGTCAGCCTCAAAAGGAGGACTATTTAAGAAATATTTCATTCATTCAAAAACAGAGAGAATTTTTTCTTTTTTTTAAAGATGTATGTGCGAACTGTTGCTGCCTTTATTTGGTGCGGTGGAGGTGGTACCTATTCACAGTAACTCAAACGCAACAGAAGAAACGCTGCCCTGACCTGCGGCATCCCCACGACTGTTGCTATATTTGAATCCACTGTTGCGTCCACTGTGTGGAAACATCTTGCTGAGGGTCTTCCTCTGTTCACTGACCCTCCACTTTACCAAACATGATGTCTTTTTCCAGGGACTGTTCCCTCCTGATAACATATCCCAATACTTGAGAAAAGTCTCACCATCTAACGCTGTACTTCTTCTAAGACAGATCTGGTCAAATCACAAGATACAAATGTGACCTTATCCCTCCCCCAAAGAAGTAAACTAAAATTCTTAAACCTCAGTACGAACAACAAAGCCTTTGCCATCACTACCTTACGACTCATAGTGACCCTAAGGGACAAAATAGAAGTGCTTCAAGGAGCAGCTGGTGGATTCTAAACAACAATCTTTCCCAGGGGCGCTATTGACCATTAGGCCACCGGGGCTCCGCTACCCACGAGGCTCCAGGCAAAGGTGAGCGAAAGTACTCCGGATGGCGGCACAGCAGCTCAACACTCTCAAGCTTCATTTCTCTACTTAGCGCCAAAGAACTCAGGGGACAGGTGGGCCCACTGCCACCGCAGTGCAGTTGAATTTCTGTTCTGGATAATGAATGGACTCTTAACCCTCTTGCTGCCGCATCTATGATCCAGAAAGTCGAAAGAACTTTTCCTGTCCCAAATTTACATCCATTCAGCACACAACGGTACAACAATAAGAGGAAGGCAGAAAGGAAGGAAGAATTCTCCTCGCCAAACGTTTCAGTACAGCTTGTCTTTTCTAAGTCCCCTACAGGAGGCAACACCACCCCTGCGTCCTGAAGTTAAAAAAAAAAATTGTGGGCAAGTTTCTTTCTTGGGAGAGCCCTCGGAAAATACATGAGTTAAGCTCTGAGTCTCCCTAGATCACCCGGCGTAGCTCTGGGACGCTATGGGATCAAGGAGCCGACGGGGACTGGATCGCAGGGACCTGGTGGAGCGCGGCATCCAGACAAGACAGGCCAAGTTGGGGTGTAGGACTCGGGGTCTCTAGGACATCCCATAACCTGCACTCCCTCCAGGTGTGTGCCTGTGTGTGTGCGCGCGCACGTGTGTAAAACCAAAGCGCTCACTGAGGAGACTTTGGGTCTGGAGCAAGCGGGAATCTGTATTTCCACCTGGCTCGGGGTGGCTACGAGCTTAGGTCCACGTGGATCGGAGAGAGAATCAGGCCCAGTGCCCGGCAGTCTCTCGGTCACACCCCCTCTCTCCGGGCACTCTCCTGGCGGATGCGGAGGAAATCTCAGCACGTACCTTCACTTAGTATTATCACCAGCCACAGCGGTAGCGGCGCGCCCTTGGAGCGTCTCAGTTGCATTTTCAGTCGCCCTGATGACCGTAGCTGACTGCGCTTGCAGAGGGTTGCCTTGCTACAGGGACACAAGAACCCACAGACTCCAAAAGCTGTGCGGACAGCTTCTCTCTCCCCTCCGGGTGAGAGCAATAAAAGTTGCTAACAGCTCCTGGGACTCCAAGGCCCGCCCCACCCCGCCTCTGCCCGCCCTCCTGTCCAGGCAAACAGGGGATCGGCCCCGCCCCATTGCTGAATTCCCCGCCCGCCCAACGCACCGGCTTCACCTCTTCCTTCCACAACCCCAGCAGCCACGCCTTAGCTTTCTGGCTTTGTTCAGTCCTAGGATCCAGGAAGCTCGTGGGTGGGATGGGGATCATGCGAGCCTGGCTGTCCTTCCTGGACTGGATTGGCGGGCACAACTACTGGTGACAACAAGCCCTGCTACTATCCTGTCCTCTGACAGCCTGAAGTCTCTCCCAGGAGACCCTCCGGGTCCTGGAAGAGTCCTGGCCTTACAGCAACAGGTCTCTGCTCCAGGATCCTAGCTGGACCCAGAGGGGCAAGAGATGCCCAAAGCAGCTTTTAGGATTTCAGTGCATTGCTTTTCCGGGCTGCCGAATCAGGTGGAGAAACGAACAAAAATAAAAACAGAATGACCAGATTAGAAACAAAGTCCTCAGGAAAGAAGATCTGTACACAAGTTATGATTATCTGAGGTGGTGGTTAAGCTAAACCTGCTGCAAGCACACGGTGGGGGGGGTGTGAGAGAGACAGACAGAGACTCATAAATCATCATTCCTTCTCCTCCGATACAGTTAAGGAGTTGACTTGGTTGTTGAGTTTAAGCGATTTACTTAAAACATACGAACTCACGGTTCTTCCTCTATGCCTCCAGTATACCCACAGTAGATGAGTTGATTATAAGTCATAGGGACCCTATAGGACAAAGTAGAACTGCTCCATGGAGTTACCAAAGACTGTCTGGTGGGTTCAAACTGCCAACCTTTTGGTTAGCTGATGCAGCTCTTAACCACTAAGCTACCAGGGTTTCCTTGACTATATTTCTTCCTTTATCAGTCTCAGATCTGGAAACAAAACACTCTACAACCACATCTGAGATTTTTACTTAGCTAGAAATGAGATACACACTTTTCTTCTCTAAACCTGACTATTCTTATAAAAGTACATCCACAGATTCCCGGCAAATTGGGAAAACCCAGAATTTTTTCAATGACCACTTTTGTGAAGTATTCAAATGTTTTAGTAAAAGAATTGTTAGTTTAATCATTACTATTACCAATGGAAATTTTATGGAGCACCTACTACTAGCAGAATAGCAGAATAGCATGCTTGTAATACTTCCACAAGGAAGCTGAGCGTTTCAGAGGGAAGAATTTAAAAATGAACTAATTAATAAAAATAAACATTTCCTTAACCATAACCAGAGCTGGAGTCTTGCACTTCAAATATTAAATTGGTATTTATCAGACATTGCTGCTTTTAGTCATGAATATAAACTCTCTAATCTTTTGAACCCCAAAACGTATATCACCAGGTTCTTTCCTGTTCTCTTATCGGTCACTTACTAACTCTACTTACTAATCCTGACAAACACTGGAAGGTGTTGTTTCCTAAGTTGTCTGTGATACTCACCCTCTTACTAAGACTCCAGATAGCACACGAAAGCTTTCAGGTAACCTCTCACTAACCCTGACGCAAAACTTGCACTCTCTTCACAGACTTCCTGCAGGAAGACAGCCAGGTTTCAGGGAGATGAATATCCGTCTGTTTCCTTCTGACTCACTGAAATGTGAGTAAGTGTTTGGGAGACGCGTTTGCTTGGGAGACTGGATGGTTCCCTAAATGTGAGGCAGGAATCTGTGCTTTGTCTTTGGGCACTGGAGAGGAAAAGTCACCAAGTTTTGCTTTTGTGATCAGAATGGGACAAATTAATATTATGCCAGCATGTGGTGCAGAATAAATCAGGACCTATATTTTCCAGAACAGCAAACATTCCAAGAAACAAAGCACAAAGTCCTGTTTCACACTGATTTTAAGAGTGCAGAGGGTTCCTGAGATCAAAGAGTTTGAGAATCCCTGCTGCCGTCAGTCTTCTTCAGAGCTTTACTGCCTGTGTGTAACTGTGTTGGACAGCACATTCTGAGAAGGGAATAAGGAAAACTAAACTGAGGCTTCTCAAACTCTTTATTCTCAGAATCACTGTAAATTGAAATTCCTTAAAATTATGGAGGAGACCAAATGATTTTGTTCATGTATCTATCAGTGTTTACCATTAATAATGATAAGTAGTAAGTGCATATATAAACCTATAATGATAAATAGTAGTAAATCCATATATTAACCGAAAAAGGTCTTGGAGACACCCAGACACCAAATATGTTGAGAACTGCCAAGAGGCAGAGTGAGGTCTGTATTCTTTCCTCTCTTCCTTTTCATAGCTTTAGGCAGTTTTTTTCCAGAAGGAGAGTCATGTGAGTTTTTCCCCAAGGCTACCTTCTGAAGTCTTTTACCTTTAAGTCTCTTTTTCAGTCATTTCATTTTCACTGAGGTTTCTGTTAGCTCTGTCCAACAGAGACCTGCTTTTCTTTCTTGTGGCCACCACTATGCCACTCTGTTACCATACCACATCAATTCCATCTTTTCTTCTACTGGGGATATCTGAGCCATCTTCCATCTCCGTTAATTCTTTTCTAACTCAAGATCTTGGATCTTTTACCATAATGTGTGAGGATTTTTGTTTTCTTGATGGCGAGGTGTAATCCAACTGAAGCCTGTAATCTTTGCTCTTCATCAGGAGTGCTTCAAGTCCTCTTCAGTTTCAGCCATTAAGGTTGTGTCATCTGCATGACAAGTTGTTAAAGAGTCTTCCTTCAGTCTTAATGCTTTATTCTTCTTCATTTAGTCCAGCTTCTCAGATTATTCGCTCAGTGTACAGATCAAATAGGTATGGTGAAAGGATTCAGCCCCAACATAGTATCCCCTTTTACTCTTCAAAATGACTGTCTCTTGATCTGCAATAAGTTCCTCAAGAACACAGTTTGAGCCAAAACTTCAGGAATTCTCATTCTTCACAATGTTATCCGTAATTTGTTAAGATCTGTACAGTCCAGTGCCTTTGAATAGTCAATAAAACACAGGTAAATATCTTTCTGTTATTTTCTGCTTCCAGCAAGAATCCGACTGACATCAGCGATGATATCCCTGGTTCTAGGTCCTCTTCTGAATCTGACTTGCATTTCCGGCAGTTCTCTGTCAATATACTGTTGCAGCGTCTTTCAAATGATCTTCAGCAAAACTTTGCTTGCATGTGATATTAATGATATTGTTTGCTAATTTCTGCATTAGATTAGATCACCTTTTTTCAGAAGAGGCATAAATATGGATCTTTTCCAGTAAGTTGGCCAGCTTGCTGTCTTTTGAATTTCTTAGCATAGGTGAGTGAGCACCTCTAGCATTGCATCTGTTTGTTGAAACATCTCAACTGGTATTCTGACAAGAAGGATTGGCAGCTGGAAAATATGCCTTTGGTGATAAAAACAATGCTGGAGATTGCATGATGGATTTTGCAAGACTCTTCACCTCTTCATTGCAATTTTCTTTCTTTCTTTCTTTTTTTACCAACGTAAATGACAACTATGTAGGTGGACCTTGCCAGATGGAATACACAGGAATCAAATTGACATCTTTGTAAAGAGATGATGTAAAAGCTGTCTCATTCTTTCTCTCTCTGTGTACTTCATTGCTTTTGTTTCTTTAGAAAATCCAGCCTAAGGCACTACATTTATGCCAAACTCACCTGTTTACTGGCTTATCTTTCTGCTTCTTCCTTATTCATGTTTTAGCTATTTTTTTCTCCCTAGATTTGCTCTTCTCCATTTTTCCATTCCTTAAAATTCCACTTTAAAACTCTAGTAAAATTTACGTTATCAGCCTAGCCTTTCCTTCTACTCTTACTCAGAACCAATTATTCCTCTTTGCTGACTTTCCAATATTTTAAATAATATTTTACATGTATTATAGTGTGATTTGAGTTTAATTTTGTGTGCATCTCCTACTATCCTGCATAAATACCAGACTCCTTAAATCTTCTCTGTGTAATTTTAAGTTTATATCACAATAGTTTACTTCTATGCTTGGCAATGAACAATTGCCTGATAAATAGTTACTAAACTAAATTTCCTAAAGTTTTCAAAATCCTCACCTTAGACCTGAAAAGAGGAGTGAATGTAAAATTCTATATAAGTCATGGAAAAAGTGAAATGTCACCCAGTGAGTCCGTGACAAGACTGAGGGAGGCTCAGAAGCCATTGTGCCTGATTCACCCATAGGTCCCCAGGCACTGGTTGAATTGCATAGTGTACAGAAAATAAAAGAGACACTTTCAGCTGAAAAACAAGCAAATGAAACAATTCTACAAATATACGTAGTCCAACTCTCTATATGGACTGGATTGTTTTCTCATTGACATACCTATCCTAGTACTCCTAGGGTTGACTTTCCTGATTTGTTCTCACGTGTGAGGCAGACATGTGAAGCAATCTCCCTGCTCTGCCCATGGATCTTTTTCAGAGCCTCCCTTGAATTCCCATCTAGAAATCACTGAGTCACGTAATCCTGCCTCCTACGTGTATAATACCCTGGTGGTATTACTGGCTGAGTGCTACAGCTGCTAATCAAAAGGTTGAGTTCAACTCTGCCAGGTGCTCCTTGGAAACCTTATGGGGCGTTTCTACTCTGTAGACCTGTAGGATCATGATGAGTTGGAACTGACTTGATGGCAATGGTTGGACAATGTGTTCACTCGCCTGGGTAGACACCAGAGCCAAGGTGACCAACCAATTCTTTCTCCCAGTTCGTATTTAAGGTACCGAGATTGTAGAGTCTCTGTTGATGACATGGTCTAGGAGTTCGTACTGACAAAGGTAACACTTTTCTCTCAAGAGTGTAAAAAAAAGCAATCTGCAGCTATTCATACACAAGAGAAATCAAAGATATAGGCAGAAAGAGAGAGAAAAAGACAGAGTGATGGAGACTGCTTTACTTCTTCATCTCTTCATAGTTTTTGTTTCCAGTCATCTGTGAGACTGGCTGCCCTTCCTAACTTTAGTTCCATGAAACTTCTCTATATCCTCCTAATAGTTTCTAGTTTTCTCTTAAACTAATGATAGTGGACCTATATTCTCTGTACTAGTGAACCTTTAAAAGTGGATATGTTTCTCTTACAGGATTCTCTGAGCAACAGTGAACATGTCTTATTAACTTGTTTTCCTCCAAATACCTGCAGCATGCTGTGACACAGAGCAGAAGCTCTGCTAAGTAGAGGTTCCACTAACTAGTAAGCACATTTGACAATAGAAAAGAAGTTAAGAAGTTTATCTCTTAGAACATGGAAAAGTTCAACGAAAGGGAAATATCATTCATAAAAACTTCAGATTTTTTTAAAAGAAATGTGTCACATGATGAACCAAGCCAGCTATGTGACTGTCTTCTTTGCTGTCTCTGGAAAATCTAGATGTACCACAGGTTGCTATTTTTAGGTACCATTGAATCGGTTCCAACTCATAGTGATACACACAATGAAAGACTTCCTGGTCTTTCACATCTTCATAATAGTTGTTACGCTTGAACATGTTGTTGCAGCTACTGTCTCAGTCCATCTCTTTGACAATAGTGTAATTTGAAGGAATCAGTTCTTCATCAGTGTTGCTTATTTATCGTCCAGCTTTTGCTTGTGTATGAGGCTATTAAAAATGCTATGGCTTGGGTCAGGTGCACCTTAGTCTTCCAAAGTGACTTGTTTGCTTTTTAACACTTTATTAAAGAAGTCTTTTGCAGCAGATTTGCCTAATACAATTCATCTTTTGGTTTCTTGACTACTGCTTCAATGGGCATTGATTGTGAATCCAGGTAAAATGAAATCCTCGCCAACTTCAATTGTTTGTCCATATACCATGATGTTATTTATTGGTCCAGGTGTGAGGATTTTAGTTTTCTTTATGTTGAGGTGTAATCCATACTGAAGGATGTGGTCTTTGATCTTCATCAGTAAGTATTTCAATTTCTCTTCATTTTCAGTAAGCAAGGTTGTATCATTTGCGTATCACAGGTTGTTAATGAGCTTTCCCCCAATCCTGATGCCTCATTCTTCTTCATATAGTCCAGTTTCTTGGATTATTTGCTCAGCATGCAGACTGAATAAGTATGGTAAAAGGATGTAACTCTGACACACACTTTTCTTGACATTAAACTATACAGTATCACCTTCTGTCCACGTGACTGCTTCTTGGTCCATGCACAGCTTCCCTCATGAGCACAAATTATTCTGGAATTCCCATTTTTCCCGATGTTATCCATAATTTGTTGTGTTCCGTATGGTTGAATGACTTTGCATAGTCAATAAATCACAGGTAAACATCTTTCTAGTAGTTGTTGCTTTCAGCCAAAATCCATTTGACATCAGCGATGATATCCTTTGTTTTACATTCTCTTCTGAATTTGGCTCAAATTTCTGGCAGTTCACTATGTAGGTATACTGTTGCTGCCACTTTTTGATGATGTTTCACAAAATTTTACTTGTATGTGATATAATGGTATTGTTCAATAATTTCCATGTTCTGTTGGATCAACTCTCTCCGGAGTAGGAAACCCTGGTCATATACTAGTTAACTGCTGCAGCTGCTAACCAAAAAGGTCTGTAGTTTGAATCCACGCTGCTTAGAAACTCTTTGGGACAGTTCTACTCTGTCCTCCAGGGTTGCTATGAGTCAGAATAGACTCAACGACAGTGGGTACTTTTATGGATATCTTCCAGCCAATTGGCCAGGCAGCTGTCTTCTAAATTGCTTGCAATGACAAGTGCACACTTCCAGCACTGTGTCACTTTGTTGGAACATCTCAGTTGGCATTGTGTCAATCCTGAAGCCATGTTTTTTCCTAGTGTCTACAATACAGCTTGGGCTTCTTCCTTCAGTACCACTGGTGCTTGGTCATACGCTACCCCCTGAAATGGTTGAACATCGACCAATTCTTTTTGTGCAGTGACTCTATGTTTTTCTTCTGTCTTCTTTTGTTGCTGTCTGTTTTGTTTAATATTTACCCCCACAGAATCCTTTAATATTACAACTCATGCTTGGTTTTTTTCTTTAGTTCTTTTAGCTTGAGAAATGTTGAGTGTGTTTTTAGTTTTTAACTTCAGGTCTTTTCACATTTCCTTTTAATATTTTACTTTGTCTCTTCAGAATTTCTTCCTTTTGTATTACCTGCTCTATGTTTAAGTGTAAGTCTCAGAGTATCTTGACATCTATTTTGTTCTTTCTTTCCTACCTTTGATGACCTCTTGCTTTCTTCACATATGATGGTCTTGATGTCATTTCACAACTCATCTAGTCTTTGATTTTTACTCTTCAATGCCTTAAGCCTGTTGTTGAGATGGTCTCTAAATTCAGGTGTTATATGCTTAAGGTCATATTTTACCTGTTGTGCACTTCTGATTTTCCTCAGCTTCAGCTTCAACTTGCATATGAGCAATTGATGGTCTATTCTACAGTTGGTCCCTGGCTTTGTTCTGACTGATGATACTGAGATTTTCCATTGTCTCTTCCTGTAGAGGTAGTCATTTTGATACCTGCATTTTCTATCTGATAAGGTCCAGGTGTATAGTTGCCTTTTGTGTTGTTGAAAAAAAATTATTTGCAAGAAAGAAGTAGTTGGCCTTGCAAAATCCTATCATGTGATCTCCAGCATTGTTTCTATCACCAAGGTTATATTTTCCCACTACTGTTTCATCTTGGTTTCCAACCTTCTCATTTGAATCATCTGTAATTATCAGTGCATCCTGACTATATGTTTGATCAATTTTAGACTGTAGAAGTTGGTAAAAGTCTTCAGTTCCCTTGCCTTTGGTTTTAGTGGTTTGTGGGCAAATTTAAATAATAGTCATATTAACTGGCTCCTTGTAGATGTATGAGTATTATCATATCACTGACAGCACTGTACTTGTGGAGAGACCTGGAAATGCTCTTGTTGATGACAAGTGTGATGTCATTCTTCTTCAGTTTATCATTTCGGGTACAGTAGGCCACGTGATTGTCCAATTCAAAATGGTCAATACCAGTACTTTTCAGCTCACTAATGTCTAAAATATCTATGTTTATGCATTTCCTTTCATTTTTGATGACTGCCAGTTTTCCTAGACTCATATTTTATACTGTCCACATTCTGATTACTAAAGGGTGTTTGCAGCTGTTTCTTTTCATCTTTGAATTGCATCACATCAGAAAATGAAGGTCCTGAAAGCTTGACTCCATCCATGCCATCGAGGTTGACTACACACAGCAGCTCTTCTCCAGTTTTACTGTGCGTGCCTACCAACCTGCGAGTCTCACTTTCTGGCACTGTATCAGACAATGTTCCAGAACTATTCATAAGGTTTTAATTGGCTAATTTTTTTGGAATAGAACTACAGGTCCTTCTTCCTAGTCTATCTTTGTCTGGAAGCTCAGCTGAAACTTGTCCACCGTGGGTGACCGTGCTGGCATTGAAATACTGGTGACATAGCTTTCAGCATCACAGAAACATGCAAGCCACCACAGTATGATAAAATGAAGACATATGGGAGGAGATGTTCCACATATAGATCCGTAATTGGCAAGGGGGAGGGGGAAGGCAACTTCATGTAAAGTTGCTTAACTTAAGGGCAAGTTAATTAAAAGGATAATAGATATACCAAGGAACCCAAAGACATGAATTACAGCCTGTTCTCAAGGACCTGGAAGTGAGGACTGGAAAGACAAGAAGACAATTCATTCTGTACAACTTTTAGAGATTACATGATTTGTTAGCCCTGCTTCCCTGTGTGGGGGTGCTCTGTTCTCAGCTCTATAATCTGACTTCCTCTGTTTAATCACTCATCATTTCCACTGCCCTCTAACTTCAGTTTGCAAGTGCCTTTAGTTTTTCCATGGCATGACTCCAGCCCTGACTCTGTAAGAGCTAATTTTAACTCACTAAAGGGTCTTCTTCAGCTTGACCCACTCTTAAGACCACTCACAGTGATATTTTTTAAGTACTCTGTGAAGAACACACCCTTTGTTTTCTTTTTTCGATAACTTTTGTTCATTCTTTAAGGCAGGACTCTTTTTTTTCCCCCTCAGGTATTTGTTCTTTAACTTTTAGTGCATCTCATGGGGAACACTCCTATTTTATTTGAAGTAATTTTTATTGTGTCATTTAGATGTCAATCTGACCTTTTAAATGGAAACACATTTCAAATGTTTATCAAAAAGTCAAACAAAGCCAATTTTACCATTAGCATTTATTTGACTGGCAGGGCTAGTAAGCTTTGTTTGCACATCAAAAGAACGGCATCAGTGAAGAAGGGAGAGCCTTGAAAGATTTTGAATTTTAGTTTTGGCAGGAATCTCAACCTTAATCACTACCAAATCTTTTTGGTTCTGTATCCTGCATGATATAATAGAAGTCACAACTATTATTCCTGGTTCATAAAGCGGTCTTGAAATAGCAGCCTCTGAATTTCTTACACAACCCTCTTCCAATCATTTTATCTCTCTTTCCCATATAGTCTTACAAATTTTCATACATGCTTTCATTTCAGTTGAGATTCTTCCAATAACTTCACCTTCATAATTTATTGATTCACTCAACATATTTATTTGGTAGTTACCAAGTGCAGAACAATGGACTGCACACCATCGTAAAATTGTCTTTAGAATCTTGCTATAGCTCAAATCATATACAGTAAGGTCGGCAGTTCAAATCCGCCAGGCGCTCCTTGGAAAATCTATGGAACAGTTCTACCCTGACCTCTAGGGGCACTATGAGTTGGATCCAACTCAGTGGCAGTGGACTTTTTTGGAGAGGCGGTATATGATCAGAGAATATGGAAGTTTAGACTGGCAGTGCAAATTATTAAGCCCTTAACTACTAACTGAAAGATTGGTGGTTCAAATCCACCCAAAGGCATTTCAGAAGACTAGTCTGATGATCTGTTTCTGGAAGGTCACAGCCTTCAAAACCTTGTGGAGCACAGGTCTGCTCTGACACACAAGAGGTTGCAGTGATAGGAATTGATGACAACTAAAAACAACAGGAAATCTGATTTATGCCGTTCGGTGGAATGACTGACTATCTGGGAATTTTTTAGACTCATTGTAAACCTTTATAAAAGTATGGTTATCTGGAAGGTGGCCTGTACCTTCAAAGTCTGTAAATAAACAGAGATGTTTAAAAGCTTAGCTTTGGGGGTAACTAACATCTTTAAAGGTAGCGTTGCTACACAGGGGAATAGTGCTCAGCTGCTAACTGAATGGTCAGCAGTGTTTAAGACCCACCAGCTGCTCTGAGGGAGAAAGTTGTGACAGTCTCCATTCATAAAGACCTGCAGCCTTGGAAACCCTGTGGTGCAGTTTGCCGCTGTCGTGTAGGATTGCACTACGAGTCCTTTTGACTTGACAGTAGCAGGTTAACCCCTGTCAGTTTGCTGTACTGTGATGCTTTCATGTTGCTATGATGCAGAAGGAGACCCGGGTGGTATAGTGTTTAACTGCTACAGCCGCTAAACAAAGGTTGGCAGTTCAAGTTCACCAGATGCTCCTTGGAAATTGTAGGGCCGTTCTATTTTGTCCTGTAGGGTCTCTGAGTCTGAATTGACTCAGTGGCAATGGATCTGGTTTGGGGTTTGATATAATGCAGAAAGTTTTACTGTAATTCAAATACCAACAAGACTATCAATGGTGGACAAGTTTTAGTGGATCTTCCAAACTAAGGCAGATGAGAAAGAAAGGCCTTAGGATCTACTTCCAAAAATTGTTATTAGGTGCCATCAAGTCATATCTAAACCATAGTGAACCTAGGTACAATAGAACAAAAACTCTTCCTGGTCCTGAGCCATGCTTGCAATCATTGTTTATGCTTCAGCCCATTGTTGCAGCCACCTGGTCAATCCATCTCCTTGAGGGCCCCTCTCTTTTTTGCTGACCCTCTACTTTACCAAGCATGATGTCCTTCTCCAGGGACCGATCCCTCCTGATAACATGCCCAAAGTATGTAAGATGAAGTATCACTGTCTTTGCTTCTAATAAGCATTCCATCTGTACTTCTTCCAAGACAGGGTTGCCTTCCAAACATTAGCCAGTGAAAACTTATGGATCACAACAGAATATTGTCCAGTATGGTTAGAAGATGAGCCCCTTGGATTGGAAGGAACTGGAGATACACAGTGACATCAATAGTAGCCTTGAATATGACAATAATGGTGCAGGACCGGGCAACGGTTTGGTCTGCTGAAAACGGACTCACGGTGAGTTACAGCCCACCCAATGACAACTACCAAGAAAAGTAACCTTACAGTTCTATAAATCATACATTTTCATATGGTCTACTGTGGTAATACAGTTGGTTTTCTTCTCATTTGTGATGACATGTACATGAGGCAATGCCTTTTACTCATTTGTACACTGAAACTTGCCGGCCTTGTCAGCCTCTGAGTACAAATGAGGTTCTCGTCACACAAACATCTAAAGGGCTGCCTCTCACTCTTCCCACTTGAACATGTAAACTCCTCAGCCCTGCAGATATCTCTTGACTTTCTGAATTGTGATTTATCCACATCTGCTCCAAGAACAGTCCTGGTAGTTGTTCACTTCTACTGCTTGAGGTCTGTGCTCTCCTCCACCTCTAAAATTGTATAAATTCCTGTCTATTTCCTCAACTTGCGATGACTTCAAACCACATGGTACCTGGTAGACTTGAGAGTGTGCCTGAAATGAGGAGGCTTACTTCCTGGATTGAGCTTGTGTTAGAGGGATTTCACAGAAGTCTTACTTATGCCCTAAGGTGTTACAGAGTCAAGCGACATCCATCTGTAGCCACTCACTAGTCCCTGGGTTGCACACGTGCTTCCTAAGCAGCTGAGTCACAAAATGTTTAAACAAGGCTTGCTACATTACACAAACACTATTTCCTTATCATAATTATCAATTCTATTTCTGAGCCTGATGCTTCATGTCTTAATTTTTCCACCATCTTTTCCTTGAAATTTGGCTTCTGTTCTTTTCCATTCTCCACCCTCTGTCTTCCCCGACTACCTAATTCCACATGACATATATGACTAAATCTCAGCTCCAGCCCTAGCACAAATCTGCACTGCATGTTTATATATTCTTTAAATATAAGATTTTAATAGTGCTTTTATTTTTTAAGTCTCGATGTTATAAAACTAGATTTTCAAAGAACTTTATATAACAGTATAAGATTTTAAGAAGTGCACACTCATATAATCGGGTAGGAGTGTGTGTGTGAGTGTGTGTATTGGTGTGTGGGGTTGCAGCTTGAGGAGGAGAGACTCATAGGAAGCAAGCTAACTTGAGGATTCGGACAGAGCCCATCGTGTCCAGAGCACTAACCTGAGAGATCCATAAATCCACTTGAGCAGTGAGACATGGGGAGAAGAACTACCCGAAACAGGAATAGCCAAGGTTGAAAGTACTGATCCAAGAACAAAGGGTTTAGAGAAGTAAAATTATTTTGAGCAAAGCAAGGTGTCAAATCTTAATCCTAGGGGAAAAGAGCCAGAATAAAAGAAAGATTACAAAATAAAATGACAGTATTACCCAGTGACAGTATAAAAAATCTGATAGTTTGGCCGAGTGGTAACACAAACGGGATAGTGGTTATTTTCCTTCTTTCAGTAGGTGCACTACAGGATTATGAATCAGAAGAGACACTGACTGTAAAATAGAAGTTACCAAATACATTCACATGATCAATACCAATAACAGAAGAAGACAGTAATGAGCTGGACATGTCAATCTAGCCTGTGTTGAAATTTGAGACCACCATGACAGCAAGAAACATAAGAAAGAATGACAGGAGGACATACTTAGGCTCATTTCTGTATGTGAGATAGACATGCTATTAACACCCAGAAGATCAGAAGGCAAGATTCAGGCTTAGGGTTTCCAGGGGAGTAAGGGGAGTTGGAGTCAGAAAACTCTTCTTCAAATACAGTGATGTAACTCACCTCACATCACAGGTTGAGAACTCAGGGGTTACACATATTGATCTGCTTGGTAATTGTGTTATGTACCATTGCGTGCAAGTGGTTATTTATTTTTGTTTTCAGTCTATTTTCACTCCTCCACACAAATTAGGTTTTCCTTCTATGGTCCATTTATCAGCTTTCAGTATTTTTTTTAAATTTTTTGTTTAATATAACTGAGTGAAAATGTACATTCCCATATAAATTTACATACCCACCTATATGCAGCTTCCACTGCTCTCCCTGCCCGGTGACAGCACACTATTCCTCTCTGCTCCATACATGTCTCATTCTCCCAGCAGTCTCTTTTTTCCCTCCTCTCCACCCAATCTCCTTCCTCCAGCCAGAGGTCAGCAGGATGACATCCTATAGATGTATAGAACCATAAAGTGCATCCAATATATGGTCACTGCATCGCTAAGTCCAATCCATTCCTGTTCGAAGTGTGGACCTTCGTTATGATTTGTGGTCAAGGGCAGCATCAGGGCAAGGGGCCAGGCTCCCAGGGGAACCCCGAAACCACTGGACCATCAATTGAGATCTTTTAGTGAGGATCTCAGGGTGCACCCCTTTTTATTCTTGTGTTGCCAGTGAGACTCAACTTAGTGAGCTCCATCGCGGCTATCCCTGGTGGTGGCCAGGCACCATCCGGTTCTTCTGGTCCCAAGTTGATGTAGGCACCCACTGGTGTGGATCTCTTTGTCTTCTGGGTTGTCTTTCCCCCATGTCATTTTGGTCCTCGGTGAGCATCTGTTCCTGCTGAGTTGGGACCATTTGCTGTGCCCTTGGATGGCAGCTTGGCAGCTTTTAAGACCCCAGATGCCACTCACCACCGTGGGGTGCAGAGAGCCCTCTTAGCAAAACACTAGTTGTGCCAATTGGCCTCAATTTCACCTAAGAGTGTGGTCCCCCGCCCCCTGCCCCAGCTACTCTATCCTTGCAATATTGGGTTAAGATGGAAGGAGTACTCATGTTATGTTTAAGTCCACTTAATATTGTTCTTGTTTCTAATGTGTGCTATCACCGATTTCACCCAACCAGATACCTAGCACTATCTAATCTAAACCCTCCCCCCCTCCTTCCCTCCCTTGCAACTGTCAAAGAGTCTTTTCTTCTATACACAAGTCTGTTTTTGAGATCTTATCATAGAGGTCTCATACAATATTTGTCAGTTTGTCGCTGACTACTTTCACTCAACATAATGTCTTCCAGTTGAAACCAGGTCATGAGATGTTTCCTGAAGTCATCGTTGTTCTTTATCATTGCACAGTGCTCCATTGAGTATATATACCATAGTTTACCTATCCATTCTTCTGTTGTTGGGCATCTGGGTTGATTCCATCTTTTTGCTGTTGTGGACTGTGCTGCAATAAACATTCTGGTTCATGTGTCTGTTGGTGTGAACGGCCTTGATTCTGTAGGATATATTACAAGTAGTGGAATTACTGGGTCAAATGGTATATCAATATCCATTTTTTTTAAGGAAGTGCCAGATTGCTTTCCAAAGAGGCTGGACCATTTTGCTACCCCACCAACAGTGTAGGAGGGTTCCACTTTCTCCATAGCCTCTCCAGCATTTGCTGTTTTGTGTTTTTTGGATCATGGCCAACCTTGTTGGGGTGAGATGGTATCTCATTGTCATCTTGATTTGAATTTCTTTAATAACTAAAGATCGTGAACATGTCCGCATGTGTTTTTTGGCTTCCTGGATCTCTTCTTTAGTGAAATGTCTGTCCATCTCCTTTGCCCATCGCTTGATTGGATGATTTATCTTCTTCTGGTTGATATTTTGTAGTATCTTATAGATTATGGAGATCAGGCATCGGTCTGACATAGAGTTGCCAAATATTATTTCCCATTCTGTAGGTGTTCTTTTAATTCTATTAATAAAGTCTTCAGATGAGCAAAAGTGTTTAATTCTTAATAGATTTCATTTATCTATTTTCACTTCTGATGACTGTGTTTTGTTTGACAGATTTTGGAGTCTGTTCATATTGTGTATTAAAACTTCCATTGTTGTTCCTACTTTTTCTTGGATGAGCTTTATCGTTTTAGGTTTGATATTTAGGTCTTTTATCCAGTTGGAGTTGGTTTTTGTATAAGGTGTAAGATATGGATCTTGTTTCAGTTTCTTGCAGATGGATATCCAATTTTGCCAGCACCATTTGTTGAAGATACTGTTTTCACCCCAGTTTAATGTCTTAGGATCTTTGTCGAATATCAATTGTTCATAGGCAGATGGTGTCATCTCTGGGGTCTCAGTTTTGTTCCACTGATCGATCTGTCTGTCCTTATACCAGTACCAGGCTGTTTTGACCACTGTGGCAGTGTAATATGTTCTAAAGTCAGGTAATGAGAGGCCTCCCAGTGTGTTCTTCTTCTTTAATAGTACCTTACTTCACCGGGGCTTCTTCCCTTTCCAAACAAAATTGGTGATTTGTTTCTCCATCTCATTAAAAAATGTCACTGGAACTTGTATTGGGATTGCGTTATATAAATAAATTGCTTTGGGTAAAATAGACATTTTCACAATGTTAAGTCTTCCTATCCATGAGCAGGGTAGGTTTTTCCATTTATCTAAGTCTCTTTTAGTTTCTTGTAGTAAGGGCTTGTAGTTCTCTTTGTAAAGGTCTGTTATTTCTCTGGTTAGATTAATTTCTTGGTACTTTATCTTCTTAGGGGCTATCATAAATGGTATTGATTTGATAATTTCTTCCTTAACAGTTTCGTTGTTGGTATAAAGGAATCCTACTGATTTACTTATGTTTATCTTGTATCCTGAGACTTTGCTGAACTCTTCTATCAGTTTGAGTAGTTTACTTATAGATTCCTTGGGATTCTCTGCATATACAATCATATCATCTGCAAACAGGGAGATTTTAACTTCCTCTTTGCCACTGCAGATGCCCTTTATTTCTTAGTCTTGTCTAATTGCTCTGGCTAAAACTCACAGCACAATGTTGAATAGAAGAGGTAAGAGTGGGCATCCTTGTCTAGTTCCTGATCTCAAGGGAAAGTCTTTTAGTCTCTCTCCATTCAGGATGATGTGGGCAATTGGCTTTGTATAAATGACCCTTATTGTGTTGAGGAATTTCCTGTCTATGCCCATTTTGCTAAGAGTTTTTAGCACGAATGGGTGTTGGACTTTATCAAATGCCTTTTCTGCATCAATGGGCAAAATCAGGTGATCTTTGTCTTTTGTGTTATTTATGTGGTTAATCACATTAATTGCTTTTCTGATGTTGAACCAGCCTTGCATCCCTGGTATGAATCCCACTTGGTCATGATGGATTATTTTCTTGATATGTTGTTGTATTCTGTTGGCAAGAATTTTGTTGAAGATTTTTGCATCTAGATTCATGAGTGATATTGGTCTGTAGTTCTCTGTCTTTGTTGGGTCTTTCCCTGGCTTAGGTATCAGGGTTATGCTGGCTTCATAGAATGAGTTTGGGAGTATTCCATCCCTTTCTATACTGTGAAATAGTTTCAGTAGTATTGGAAATAACTCTTCTCTGAATGCTTGGTAGAATTCTGCAGTGAAGCCATCTGGACCCAGACTTTTTTTGGTTGGTAGTGTTTTGATGACCTTTTCAACCTGTTCCTTTGTAATGGATTTATTAAGTTGTTCTGCTTCACGTTGTGATAATTTGGGTAGGTGGTATGAGTCAAGGAATCAGTCCGTTTCCTCTAGGTTTTCAAATTTGTTAGAGTACAGTCTTTCATAGTATTCTGTTATGATATTTTTGATTTCTGTTGCATCTGTGGTGACAACTCCCCTCTCATTTCTAATTTGGGTTATTTGTTTCCTTTCCTGCTTTAGTAAGTTTAGTCAGTGGTTTGTCAATTTCGTTGATCTTCTCAGAAAACCAACTTCTGGTCTTTTCAATTTTTTCAATAGTTTTTCTATTCTCTAATTGATTTAGCTCTGCTCTAATCTTTATGATCTTGTTTCTTCAGGTGCCTGAGGGGTTCCTCTGTTGTTCTCTTTCTACTTGTTCAAGCTGTAGAGTTAGTTCCTTGATTTGGTTTCTTTCTTCCTTCCAGATGTGTGCATTTATGGAGATAAATAGACCTCTGAGCACTGCTTTGGCTGTATCCCATAGGTTCTGGTAGGAAGTGTTTTCGTTCTCATTGGAATCCATGAATTTCTTTAATTCATCCTTGATTTCCTTTATAACGCATGATTTTTTGAGCAAGATGTTGTTCAATTTCCAAGAGTTCCACTTTCTGTCTCTGTTTTTTCTGCTATTGATTTCAACTTTTATGGCTTTATGATCTGAAAAGATGCTTTGCAGTAATTCAATGGTATGGATTTTGTTGAGCATTGCATTATGGCCTATCACGTGGTCAATTCTGGAGAATGTTCCATGTGCACTGGAGAAGAAGGTGTAGTTGTCTGCTGATGGGTGGAAAGTTCTGTATATATCAATGAGGTTTAGTTGGTTAATTGTGTCAATGAGGTCTTCTGTATCTTTACTGAGTTTTTTTCTGGATGATCTGTCTAGTATTGAGAGTGGAGTGTTGAAGTCTCCCACTATTATGGTGGAGTCATCTAACTCTCTTTTAAGTGTAGTCAGTGTTTCTTCAACCTATTTAGGTGCTCTGATATTAGGTGCATAAATATTTAATATAGTTAAGTCTTGCTTGTGTACTGAACTGTTCAGAAATAAATAGTGTCCATCTTTGCCCACAATGGTGGATTTGACATTAAAATTGATTTTGTCTGAGACTAGAATTGCCACCCCTGCTCTTCTGTGTTGGTTGTTAGCTTGATATATATTCTTCCAACCTTTAATTTTCAGTTTGTTCCTATCTTTAGGTCTCAAGTGAGTTTCTTGTAGACAACATATGGATGGGTCATGTCTTTTGATCCAAGATGTCACTCGATGTCTCTTTACTGGAGCATTCAGTCCATTCACATTCAATGTAATTATTGATAGGTATGTGTTCAGTGCTGCCATTGTGATGTGTTTATTTTTATGTTGATGTTTTCTCTGTTGTTCTTATTAGTCTGTTCTGGGACGTTCTTTTTTGTGAGTTGATTTTTTCAGAGCTGGTTTTGTGGTTGTTGAGACTCCT
Source organism: Heterohyrax brucei (assembly GCA_028571685.1). NCBI lineage: Eukaryota > Metazoa > Chordata > Mammalia > Hyracoidea > Procaviidae > Heterohyrax > Heterohyrax brucei. The sequence goes on along the minus strand of CM053141.1, from coordinate 54,898,179 downwards.
GTGTTACATTTCTTGAAATGATACGATACATCTTTACAGCTGCCCCTATAATCCCCCTTAATAAACTATATATAAACCCAATTTTAATTACTACCAGTCTTGTCATCTTCCTCTCCATCTGGAAGGACTATAACAACTGTAGTACATCCCTCTTTTTAATATGATGACACCATAGTTTTCATGATGATCACTGAATTGCTTCTTTCCTTATCAAAGCTGAGATTGGCTTTGGAGCCTTCCCTAACCGAGTAGACTTTTGAGTAGTAAAGTCGTTCTAAAATATAAAGTTAGTGGTTTTGTTCTTCTAAGCCTGAGCCAAGAACTTCTTTCAATATTTCTTGTTGTTTTGGTTTGGTTTTTACAAAATCTCTGAGTTTCTGTTTATCTGGGAATGTCTTAATTTCATTTTCATATTTGAAAGATAGTTTTGCAGGATATATAATTCTTGGTTGGAAGTTCTCCTTCAAGGCTTTGAATGTGTCATGTCACTGTCTCTGTGCCAGCATGGTTTCTGCTGAGAAATCTGAAGACAGCCTGCAGGGTTTCCCTCTGAATGCTAGCTTTATTTTGAGTCTTGCTGCCTTTAAGAGTTGCTGCTTATGTTTCATTTTGTTGAGTTTGCTTATAATATGTCTTGGAGTCTTTCTTTTGAGATCTATATTGGTTGGCATACGATATGCCTCTGAGATGTCTATATTCTCTTCCTTCATGATTTCTGGGAAGTTTTCTGTCAGCAGCTCAGCAACGATACTCTCTGTGTTCTCAGCTGTCTCACCCTGTTCAGGGACTCCAATTAATTGAAGGTTGTTCCTCTTAATAGAGTCCCACATGCTTCTTAATTTTTCTTGTTTCTTTTTTCTGATTTCTGCTCATAGATGTTGGCCTCAGTAGCTCTGTCTTCCAAGTCAGAAATTCTTTTTTCTATTTGTTCCATTCTGTTTTCTTGGCTTTGCATGGAAGTTTCTATGTCTTTGATTTTGTTCTTGATCTGTTGGATTTCAGAGTACTGGTATTCCATCAGATCGAACATCTTGCTTAATTTTTCATTTTGTTCTGCTGCATTTTGTATAAGGTCTAGAAGGGCTCTGTATATAATCATTTTGTATTCACTTTCTGATGCTTTCATAAAAGTTTCTTCATCAGGAAAATTCCTTGGTTGCTTTGTTTGGGAGCCTTCTGAAGCCATGGCTGATTTCTTGTGTGCCACAAGTATCTGTTGCTTTTTGGGACCCATGTGAGTATGTAGAGGCTGGAAGAGGTACTGTGAGGATGGACTGCAGGTATTTCTCTAGGCTGTCTTAAAATGTAAAGCAAAAAATATGTGACCACTTCACAAGTCAGTTAGGTTTTCAGGTGTAGAGGTCCCTCTTCTTAACTGGCAAAGTAAGTGCCACTATATCCAACCCCAGATGATACAAACTCATTCAAAATACAGTAATGCTACTGTTCTGTTGGCCTCTGCTGACAGGGCCTAGCCTTAGCCAACACTGCATTGAGTACTGGTTTTGTGATAGAAAAGCACTCTCTTGTGGGCAGGCTCTGGCTCCCGAGCTAAGAATTAGGTCCAGCTGCGGCCACCATATCCAAGATGGTGTCCTCCACACAGGCAGGAGACAGAAGGGCCAAAGGTGCCGAGAGGTAGTGATTCCTCTGATTCTGTTGCAGGACCCCCAAAGCAGGTGGCACTAGGTAAATTACTGTTTTTCTGTCAGAGAAATGCTGTCCTGTGTGCAGGCTAAGAATGAGGTCTCACTAGAATCTCCGTATCCAACATGGCATCCCTGACACTGACAGTGAAACTCCATACAAACGCCACTGAGGCAGATATAAAATGACACGCTCAAAGTGGCTAGATTAACAGAGTCCAAGCCTGGCTCTCAAAATATGGGAATCTCACCGGCCTATCCCCCCAGCAGCGCGTCTGAGTCCAGCTGCCAGGCAAGGCCCAGCTCCGCCCGCCAGCCGAGACAGAGGAAAAAAAAGTCAAACTGGTGAGTTTACCTTCCGTCCGTGAGAGCCGGGGCTAGCCAGGAGCGGGAGTCAGCGTAGGAGAGGAGGTTTTTCGCTCAATAGTATGAAGTCCGAAGTAACAGCTCTGTGCCGTGTCCTGGGGCTGATTAGGTGACCAGAAGGCTCCGTTTGATTATCAATTCAGGTCTTGGTTTCCAGAGGGATATAAGGAGACGTTTGCTTAGTCTGCCAACTTGACTCCACCTCTGGCTTTCAGTATTTTTGACAGAAAACAGAACTTCCTGTATTTGCCACTTTTGGTTGCAGGCTAAAAAGATGAACAACTGGATGGTGGCTGAAATAGGTGAGATGCATCAGTCTCAATCATAGAAGATTAGGTCAACCAGTTGCCTGAGTTACTGTATTTGGATATGTGCAGTTTATTTTACATGAAAGCAAGAAATATTGCTGTTTCTACATTAAATTATAGACATGTTAATAGTATCAAAAGTGTCTATTTTTTACAATAACTCAATGTTCATATTTGTCTATCACAATTACAGCATGAATTACACATAAACCATTTCAAATTATTTAAAATAATTATTTGGAGTCTAAAGAAAAACCAGAGCCCTTGCAGTGAACCAAAATGTCACTAGTTCAAATCTACCACCCCCTCCTTGAAAAGACCATAGAGCAGTTCTACTCTGTCCTATAGAGTTGCTATGAGTCAGAATTAACTTGATGACAAAGTGAAAAGCAAAAACTTTTTTCTTGCCTTAATTTTACAGAAGTGAAAAAAGTTTATAAACAACAAAGAGATTATTTAAGTTAGAGAGTTGAAAAGGGGGCAGTGAAGATGAATATCTATCAAACATGTGCCGAGACTGTCAAAAGCATTACTATTTTAAATTTGTTTTATTTTGGTTCTGAATGACAACATTGTTAGTTAAGCACTATGATTTCCATTGTATATGATATGGAGCTCTATGTTAACGAGTCAAGGTCAAGCAACACGTCCAAGAATATGCAACTAGTAAGGGGAAGAGACGGGTTGCAGGCTCAGATTTCCCTGACTCCAAAGTCCATTCTCAGTCCACTGTATTAGGAAGACAAATTATACTTTGAGATACAAAACTTCTGATAACTCTCTTCATACTTAGTTCACAGGGAAAAGAATAAATGCAGTTGTAGATTATTTATGAAGTACATAGAATCTGAGTACCATTCAGTTTGCATGACACAAAATGCATACAGTAACAAACAAATCAGTCTTCGGAGAAATACATCCAGAATGCTTCTTAGCATCAAGGGTGGAGAAACTTTGGCCCACTTACTTTGGATATATCATCAGGAAATACCAGTTGCTAGAAAAAAATATTATAGTATAGCAGAGGGTTGGCAAAAATGAGGGAAAACTTTAGTAAGATGGATTGATGCAACAGCTGAATTAATGCACTCAAGTTTGCCAGTATTTGTGAAGGTGGTGTTGGCCTCAGACACGTGTGTTCAGTTATACTAAGATCACTGTGACTGGGAGCCAACTGGACAGCAGTCCTAGCACCACAAGTACCAATATTCAATACTACATGTGATTCTTCCTCAGAAACCATATTGTCTGATAGTGGCCATGTAGGAGAGACAATTGAAAGAAAAAAAATCTGTATAAACACATATATACAAATAAAAAAATTAATAAATAAAACCACAAAAATATATCCATGCAATGAAATAATGCTAATAATAATAATAAAAGTCTGTTGCTGTTGAGTCAGTTCTGATTCATAGTTACCCTACAGGACAGAGTACAACTGCCCCATAAGGTTCCCAAGGAGCACCTGGTAGAACGAGCCTGCAGACCTTTTGGTTACCAGCCACAGCTCTTAACCACATCACCACCCGGGTTTGCAAATGAAATACTACTGAGCTATCAAAAGGGATGAGCAACTGATACACACAGCAACGTGGGTGAACCCCAGATGTATTATGCTAGTGATAAAAAGCAAACACAGAAGGTCACATACTTTATGAATCTATTAATATGAACATTATGAAAAAGGCAAAATTATGAGACATTATCAGCCGTAGAGACTGGGGAGGAGGGAGAGGGATTGACTAAAAGGGGCCTGAGGAAAGTTTAGGAGGGATATAAATAGTTTATATTTTCTATCTTGATGATAACATGTCTGTATACAGTTTTCAAAATCCATGAAACTGTAAAGAATGTGTGTACATTAATGGTCAGGATATAAAATGTAAAAAACCCGGAATAAAATAAAACATAAGTCTGCAGAAAGGCAGACAGCTGGGGGGAAATTTAGGCTACCTCAGAGCCAGCTGGGGAAGGAGTTCTGGTGGAAGTGGACTTTAGGATGCAATTTAAGGACAGAAAACGCCAATATTCGTGCCACAATGTCTAGGAGAGGAAAGAAGAGAGCCCAATTCTTTATAATCATTATTTAAAAGCCATTTTCAATCTATCTAAGCACATTTGGCTGCCTTGACTAGAAATTGACTAAAGAGAGCGGATGTTTCTTTTTATAATCAGTGGAAAAAAATACTTAAATGTAAAACAAATGCTCACCGGAGGGCTAATTTGCCCCTAGACTGTCTGAGCGGCCTATTATTTCTATCAATTCAGGACAGTCTACCTGACCTCAGATAGAAATGAATCAACGTTTGCGGGGAAAATTTGATGTCTACTCTCACTTTTGCTTTCTGTTAACTTCTCAGCTGTGCGGTGAGCCACTGCCTTCTCAGGCTCCATAGGACCTGCTGCACTTAATCCGGAATGCCTGGTGCTGCAGACAGTTAACGAGCTCAGCTGCTAATGGAAACATTTGGGGCTGGAGTCCACCCAGAGACACCACTGAAGACAGGTGTGTGATTTGCTTCTGAAAAATCAGTCCTTGAAGAGCTAGTGGCTTGTGGTTCGACTCTGACACATGAGGTCTCCACGACGACGAACCCAGCGAGTATCCCTGAACTACACTCAGCGCAGGGCGTGGTTATTGAGCACCTGCTGTGGCAGAGCGAGAAAGGTAAAGGAGGGGTGCAGTGCCCCTACAAGTGGGCTGCCACTGAAAGATTGTTTCAGGAATCAGAGCACCAGAATAATAGAGGGTAATATGAAGAAAGAAGGCATTCTACCCCCTTTCAAAAGAGAAGAGGACACAGCGTCTCGGTATTGAGGACGCGGCACAGGAGATTGTAGAGCAAAAGCTAGAGGAGGGAAAGGGAGGACGCTAGTCAAAACCCAAGAGGCATCTTTCATAGGAGCGGAACTCTGGTGGCGGTGCAGTGATTAAATGACCGGCTGCAAATTTAAAAATTGGCAGTTGGAACCCATAGGTGCTCAAGAAAGATGGTGGCGGACTGTTTTAGTAAAGATTGACAGCCTTGAAAAGCCTTTCGGGCAGTTCTGCTCGGTCCTACAGGTTCACTATAAACCAAATTCAGCTCGACGGCAATAGTCCCCCCACCCCACCGCCCTTTTGTGTTTACAGGCAGAAAACAGCCTTTTGGAGATTTGCAGAAAGAACAGACGGGAAGTGGCATCGCTTGGGGAGTACAGAAGGTGCGGACTGCACTGAGTGACGCTGTCAACGGGTGTGGCCTCTAACTGACTCTCTACTTTTTTGTGCCGTGTCTCGGCAGAAATTCATTACTTTTAATAAAATATCCATGTAGTTATAACAACAAAATTTTGTAGGCCCAGCTTACATGTGTCCAAGCCAAATCAAACCCGCTGCTGATGAGTCGATTCTGACTCACAGTGACCCTACAGGACAGAGTACAACTGCCTCATAGAGTTTCCAAGGAGCACCTAGAACATCTGAACTGCCGACCTTTTGGTTAGCCTACGTAGCACTTAGCCACTACACCACCAGGATTTCCTTATATGTGTATATGTACGTATCAGTAAATCTATGCTAATTTACTTTTTGAACTTTCTAAAAAGCCCTAGTCAGAGATGTCATTATTACATAACTGCAGTGACACTTTCTGTGGTTTCATCTGCATGTGCTACATTCACTGTTATTTTTCTCTCTGTAGTTTTTATAGCATCTGCTTTTGTCAAATTTTCTGGTGTCAAATTCTACCACAGTACTGTGGTAATTAGCATAGGGGAAAGGTGACACCATGAAGGGGGGGGACTGCACTGGGTGACACCTCAATGATGCCACTGGACAAGGAGTTATTTTTATGGGTCAGGGGTAGGTAGACTGAAGGTCATAGAACCAAGAGTGACCATATAGCCATATAACAAGATAAAACAAATCCACTGCGATCTAGTCAATTTTGACTCTTAGTGACCTTTTAGACAGTATAGAGCTGCTCCCATAGAGTTTCCAAGGAGCATCTGGCAGATTCAAACTGCCGACCTGTTTAGTTAGCAACGCAGCACTTAAGCACTGCAGAACCACTGTTACCAGATATAGCTACAGATACTGGTAACTGTTAAGTGACCTGAATTTTACCTTGAGATGGGCCTACATTTCATGAGTAAATGCATAGGCATGAAATTGTGCTGCCGTTTGTAGGGTAGATATGAGTCAGAATCAACTCAATGGCAGTGGGTTTCGTTTCAGGGTTTAGTGCTATAAGAACTGAGGTAGATTGTGATTACTACGGAATTTCAAAGAAGGGAGAAATCATAGTGTACCAAGCAGTAGAATTTCCTCTATAAAGAAAGAACAGAGCTCAGGAATCAGCATATTTAACTCAGAGTTTTGCAGAGAACATTTTCCAAAGAATTGTTAGATAAGAATCTTCCTTTGCTTAAAAGGATATTTTGCTATCTCTTTGAGGCAACAGTGTAACTCCTCAGTTTTCAGGTATAAAATTACTTGTGTACAGTGGATGCTCAACACATATCTGTTAACACCTTATTGAATGAACAATATATTAAATATTTTTAACCAATGTATAGGTCGCTATGAGTCGTGGCAGTGTGCTTGGTTATAGTTTTTGGACTTTGAAACTTTGAATGAACATTAGAAAGGCACTGTATAGATTCATGGACTCCTGATGGCACGGTCGTTAAGATCCCAGGTGCTGCTCAAAAGATTTGCTGTTTGAATCCCAGTTGCTTCTTGGAAATAATATAGGCCGGTTCTACTCTGTCCTATAGGTTCACCATAAGTCAGAAGGAACTCATTGGCAATAAGTCTGAGTTTTTGGATATAGGCTCATGATACATTATAAGAACTAGGAGTTGAATCATCTTGATATTCTAAATCTGCCTTTATATGTTCACCAAGTTTTAGAGTGAGAAATGCTATTTATTTCTGGTTGAAAGATCCATCCGTATAGGAATAGCCTTTAAAAGAGAAAATTAGGTTGATTATATGTGAAGTACTATTTGACTAGACACTATGAGTTGGATTACTCAGCATTCAATCACAACTCAGTTCTTTGTTCTACTGCAGAGGCGGGAAGTTAAATAATCCACTTTCCTTGTTACTAGAGATGGTCATATAATACGTTATATTCAACAAGGAAAGAATTCTGGGAATTTTTTTTTTTGTTGTGCTTGAGTGAAAGTGTACAATTTTGTTTAAATTTGCATGCCTGCCTGTTTGCAGCTCCTTCTGCTCTCTCTGACCAGTGACAGCACACTCCTCTTTGCCCTTCTATTCATGTCATATCCTCTTATCAATCTCCTGACCCCTAGTCTCTACCGTCTCCACTCCCCTCTAATAAAAGGCCAGTAAGATGACACGCTATAGATGCACAGAACCATAAAATGCACATATAACATGGTGACTCTCTGTCCCCAAGTCCAATCCATTTCTGTTTGAAGAACTGACTTCAGTAATGATTTATGACCAGGGGCAGCATCAGGGTTAGGGGCTATGCTCCCAGGGGAACCCCCAGGACGTTAGACCATCAATTGCGGTCTTTTAGTGGAGTTCTTAAGGTGCACCCGTTTTTTTTTCTTGTGTCACCACTGGACTCAACATTGTGAGCCCCATCACGGCTGTCATTGGTGGTGGCTGGGTACCGTCTGCTTCTTCTGGTCACGTTAATATAGTCACGCATTCACATGGGTATTTCTGTCTTCTGGGTTCTTTTTCCCTCATGTTGTTGTCCTTGCTAATCGTCTGTTCTAACTGTGTTGGGACCATTTGGTGTACCTCAGAGGGCAGCTTGCTAGCCTTTAAGACCCCTGGAAATCTTTTATGTTTTGAACAAAAAAAGGAAAGTACAGACTCACCTCCGGAATGTTTCAGTCAGCTTGCAACACTGATACGTACTGTGGAGGGGCAACATGCTGGTTTGTGACCGTAGCCAGTAAAAATCCCAATGGAGTTGGAGAAATTTCCAAGAAACAATCACGTCATTGAGCCTCAGTAACAGCAAACTGTTCACCCTTGGAGATTTGCTCCAGTCAGAAAATTAAATCTGTTTTTTTGTTAAAATAATTCAGTATTTTAATTTTTTTTTCTTACAGGTGCCCTCTATTTCAAGAATATCTTAAAACAAATGTCTTTGAACAATTTTTTTCTGATTGACTATTAAGCCACAAGATTAAAAATTTTGTCTTATTTTACAAAATCTACTAGTTATCATTTAAAAATTTCTATTTTATTTTTTTAGTTTTATTTGTTTTAAGCAAAAGTGCACAATTTGAGTCAGCTTCTCGTGCAAAACCTTACGCATTTTGTTATATGCCCCTAGCTGCTCTCCCTACACTGTGACAACACATTTCTCTTCCTTATCACAAATTTTCCATGTCCATTCAACCAGCTTCTGTCCCCTTCTTTCTTCTCATCTTCTGGACAGGAGTTACGCAGTTGTCTCTTGTATCTACTTGAGCCAAGAAGCACACTCTTCACCAGTGTCATTTTATGTCTTATAGACCAGTTCAATCTTTGAGGAATTGGCTACTGAAGTGGTTTCAATTGTGAAGTAACAGATTTTGGGGGGTGGTCATATATTCTGGGGACTCTCCAGTCTACTAGGCCATCAAGTCTGATATTTTTACTAGAATTTAAGTTCTGCATCCCATATTTCTCCTGCTCCATCAGGGACTGTGTAAAGTTCTGTAAGTAGAGTCATTGAAGGTAGCTGGACACCATCTAGTTCTTCTGGTCTCGTGTTGATATCGTCTCTGATTTATGCAGATCTTCCTATCTTTGAGTTTGTATTTTCCTTATGTCTTTGATGTTCTTCATTCTCTTTTACTCCAGGTGGTTTGAAACCAACTGATACTCTCTAGCTTTTAAGGCTCAAACACTGCTCACCAGAGTAGGATGCAGAGCATTTTCTTAATAAACTTTGTTATACCAGTTGACCTAAATGTTCCCTGAAACCATTTTCAAATTTGTGTCCCTGCTTCTCTGCCCCTTGAAGTGTTAGGTAGCATTTAGAAACCTTTTACCTCTTCGTTTAGTCCTGTTGCGCTGACTTCTCCTCTACTGTGGGCTGCCCCTACCATCACCTACAACAATTCTCGTGTACTATCAAATTAGAAAATACCCTCTCTCTCCTTCCCCACTTTCATAACCATCAAAGGCTGTTTTCTACTGTGTTTAAAACTTTTCTTGAGTCCTTATAATAGTGGCCTCATGCAATACTTGTCCTTTTGCCATGAGTTTTATGCCATGAATTAGGGCTCCCAGTGTTGTTCCTCTTTTTTCTTTCTATGATCTTTATCATTTTAGATTTTATATTTACATCTTTGATCAATTTAAAAAATGTATTTTATTGTGCTTTAAGTGACAGTTTACTTTGCAGGTCATTTTGCTGTATAAAACCCTGTACCTACATCACACTATAACTCTACTTGCTCTCCCCACCCTGTGTCAGCACATTACTACTTTCCACACTGTACCACCCGGAAACGATTCAACCAACTCTTGTCCTTTTCCACCCTGACAAGAGCTTCTCAGACAGCCTCACGTATACATGTAACCCAAGAGGCACATTCTTCACTAGCATCACTCTATGTCTTAGTGTCCAGTCTAATCTTTGTCTGAAGAGTTGGTGTCAGTACTGGTTTTACCTCTGGGCTAACACAGAGTCTAGGGTCCATGTCCTCAGAGGACCCTCTGGTCTGGTGGACAATCAACTGTGGTATTCTAATAGGGATTTATTTCTATGTACCCATTTTTCTCCCATGATGTCAAGGACTGTACATTCTATTTCCTATTAGGGCAGTCACTGGTGGGAACTGGACACCATCTAGTTCTTCTGATATAGTCTCAGATCATATGGCATCTTCTGCCTCCTGGCCTTATATTTTCCTCATGTTTTTTGTCTTTCATTTTCCTCTGCTCCAGGTGGATTGGAACCAATTCATGAGACTTAGATGGTCACTTGCTAGCTTTTAAGACCTTACATGCCACTCACCAAAGTGATATGCAGAATATTGTCTTAAGAAATTTTTAGTTATGCCAGTTAGCCTAGATGTCCCCCGAAACCATGCTCACCAGACCCCTGTCACTGCTGCTCTGTCCTTCAACATGTTGGATTGTATTTTTTTTTTTATTTAATATGACTGAGTGAAAATGTACATTCTCGTATAAATTTAAATGCCCACCTATGTGCAGCTTCCACTGCTCTCCCTGTCTGGTGACAGCACACTATTCCTCTCTGCTCCATACATGTCTCATCCTCCCAACAGTCTCCTTTCCCCTCCCCTCCAGCCACTCTCCTTCCTCCAACCAGAGGTCAGCAGGATGACATCCTATAGATGCATAGAACCATAAAGCGCATCCAATATATGGTCACTCTGCATTGCCAAGTCCAATCCATTCGTGTCCAAAGAGTGGATCTTCGTTATGATTTATGGGCAAGGGCAGCATCAGGGCCAGGGACTATGCTCCCAGCGGAACCCCGAAACTGCTGGACCATCAGTTGAGGTCTTTTAGTGGAGATCTCCAGATGTACCCCTTTTTATTCTTGTGTTGCCAGTGAGACTCAACTTAGTGAGCTCCATCGCTGCTATCCCTGGTAGTGGCCGGGCACCATCTGGTTCTTCTGGTTCCAAGTCGATGTAGGCACCCTCTCATGTCGGTCTCTCTATCTTGTGGGTTGTCTTTACCCCATGTCATTTTGGTCCTTGGTGAGCATTAGTTCCGGCTGAGTTGGGACCATTTGCTGTGCCCTTGGATGGCAGCTTGGCAGCTTTTAAGACCCCAGACGCCACTCACCAATGTGGGGTGCAAGAGCTCTCTTAGCAAAAGGCTAGTTGTGCCAATTGGCCTCAATTTCGCCTAAGAGCATGGTCCCGTGCCCCCTGTCCCAGCTACTCTATCCTTGCAATATCAAGTTGAGATGGAAGGTGTACTCAAGTTATGCTGAAGTCCACTTAATGTTGTTCTTGTTTCTAATGTGTGCTATCACTGATTTCTCCCAACTAGATTTCTAGCAACTATCTAACCTAAAACTTCTCCCCTTGCCCTCCCTCCTTCCCCTCCCTTGCAGCTGTCAAAGAGTCTTTTCTTCTATACACAGGTCTGTTTTTGAGATCTTATCATAGAGGTCTCATACAATATTTGTCCTTTTGTCGCTGACTACTTTCACTCAGCATAATGTCTTCCAGTTGAAACCAGGTTATGAGATGTTTCCTGGAATCATCATTATTCTTTATCATTGCATAGTGCTCCATTGAGTATATGTACCATAGTTTACCTATCCATTCTTTTGTTGTTGGGCATCTGGGTTGATTCCATCTTTTTGCTATCATGGACTGCTGCGATAAACATTCCTGTGCCTGTGTCCAAGGATTGTATTTTTAAGCTTCAATATAATCCAGCTGTGCTCATCTCTCTTATTTGTGTTCTGTCACTCCCTTCACCTACCCAATTCCTAACTACTATCTAATCTATGAATACACCTCTTCCTCTATTCCCCTTGGTAACTATCAAACATTATTTTCTTCTGTGATTAAATCTTGTCTTAAATCCTTATAATAGTGGTCTTGTATAATCCTTTTGCAACTGATTAATGTCACTCAGTATAATGTCTTCCAGATGACTCCACATTAGGAGATGCTTCCTAAGATCATCCTTGTTTTCTTCTTTGATTCATTTTGAGTTAGTTTTTGTGTGTGGTGTGAGATATGGGTCTTGTTTCATTTTTCTGAAGATGTATATCTAGTTCTATCAATACCATTTGTTAAAGGGACTGTCTTTTCCCCAATTTATGGACTTTAGGCCTTTGTCAATATCAGCTGCTCATAGGTGGATGATTTTATGTCTGGATTCTCAAATCTGTTCCACTGGGTTATGCATCTGTTGTTGTACTAATACCAGGCTGTTTTGACTACAGTGGTGGTGTAATAGATTCTAATGTCAGAAAGCATGAGACTTTCCACTTGATTCTCTTTCTTCAGTAATGCTTTTCTTACTCAATGCTTTTTCTCTTTCCATATGGAGTTAGTAATTAATTTCTACATCTCATTAAAAAATGCCATTGGAATTTGGACAGGAACTGCATTGTATCTATCCATTGCTTTTGGTAGAATAGCCATTTTCACAGTGTTGTGTTCATATCCATGAGCAAGGCAGGTTTCTTAAGATTGTTTTTATTTGGTGAAACTAATTTTTATTCTTTTTCCCCAAAACATGTCTATGGTTTGTATGCTTTTCAATCTTGTGCCTGAATTATGTGTTTCATACTTGTACATGAAATGGGATCTTGGCTGCCTAAGGCTTTCTCAAAGCTCCATCTTCTATTTTCCAGGGTTAAAGATGAGATATATTCTGATGGTCTAATTTATTTTCCTCTGTACACTATCTCTTTATCTCTTTGAGACCTCCTAAGATTTTCTCTTCATCGTTGGAACAGAGAATTCCAGTAAATCACGTGTAAGATTATGTCTTTCCAAAATACTAATTACTAAAATTTGGAGAGTCACTTCCATCTCAGAGATCTAACCATTTTTTGTTGTTGTTATTAGGTACCACTGAGTCAGTTCTAACTTACAGTAACCTCTGTACAACAGAATGAAACACTGCCCAGTCCTCACCATCTTCACAATTGTTGCTATGCTTGAGCCATTTGCTGCTATGCTTGAGCCAATTGTTGCAGCCACTGTGTCAATCCATCTCCTTGAGGGTCTTCCTCTTTTTCACTGACCCTCTACTTTACCAAGCATGATGTCCTACTCCAGGGACTGATCCTTCTTGGCAACATGTCCACAGTATGTGAGATATAGTCTCGCTATCCTTGTTTCTAAGGAGTCTTCTGACTATAGTTCTTCCAAGACTGACTTGTTCATTCTTTTGGCCATCTATGGTATATTCAGTATTCCTCTCCAACACCACAATTCAAAGGTGTCGATTCTTCTTTGATGTTCTTCATTCATTGTCCAGGTTTTGCACGCATATGAGGTGACTGAAAACCATGGACAAGGTCAGGGGCACCTTAGTCCTTAAGGTCACATCTTTGCTTTTTATCACTTTACAAGCATCTTTTGCAGCAGATTTTCTGAATTCAAAGTGTCTTTTGATTACTGTTACTTCCATGGGTATTGATTGTGGAGCCATGTAAAATGAAACCATTGGCCAACTCAATATTTTCTCCATTTATCATGATGTTGATTATTGGTCTACTTGTGAGGATCTTTGTTTTCTTTATGCTGAAGTGCAATCCATGCTGAAGGCTCTGTTCTCTGATCTTCATTAGTAAGTGTTTTAAGTTCTTTTCGCTTTGAGGAAGCAGGTTGTGTCATCTCCATAATGCAGGTTGTTAATGAGTTTTCCTTTAATTCTAATGCTCCACTCTTCTTCATATAGTACAGCTTCTCAGATTACTTCCTCAGCATACAGATTGAGTAGGTATGGAGGAGGAATACAGCCCTGACATACACCTTTTCTGACTTTAAACCATGCAGTGTTCCCTTGTTCTTTTTGAATGACTGCCTCTTGATCCATGTGCAGATTCCCCACGAGGACAGTTAACTGTTTGGGAATTCCCATTTTCTGCAATGTTACCTGTAATTTGCTTTGATTCACGGAGTTGAATGCCTTTGTACAGTCAATAAAACATAGGTGAACATCTTTCTGGTACTTTCTGCTTGCAGCTATGATCTTTCTCACATCAGTAACGACATCTCTCATTCCATGTCCTCGTCTGAATTTGGCTTGAATTTCTGGCAGTACCCTGTCAACATACTTCAGCAAAATTTTGTTTCCATGTGGTATGAATGATATTGTTCAGTAATTTCTGCATTCAGTTAGGTCACCTTTTTTAGGAATGGTCATGAATATGGATCTCTTCCAGCGGGTTGGCCAGCTAGGTGTTCTCCATACTTCTTGGCATAGAAGAGTGAGCATTTCCAGTGCTGCATCTCATCCTGTGAATTCCCTGGGCCTTGTGCTTCACCATTGCCTTCGGTGCAGCTTTGACCTCTTCCTTTAGTATCATTGCTTCCTGGTTATGTGTTACCTCCTGAAAAGGTTAAACCTTTTTTTAGTTCGGGAAATTTCCTTCCATTTCTCTTTGATTATTACTTCTACCTTAGTACCCTTCCAGAAATATTACAGACATAGTGGGTGTTCCTTTCAGTTTTTTGTTCCCATTTCTCCCCCCACCCCCACCCCCTGAAAGAAATGCTGCTTCAGTGACTAGGTTTCATCATCATGCTTTCAGCTGCTGATTCACTGTCTGGATATTTACAACTTATTATTATTATTATTATTATTAATTTTCCATCTTTTTTTTGACAGCTCTGTTGAGAATAAAATTCCCCAAGTTTGAGTGTGTAACTTCACAAATTTGACAGATGAGTACTGTCATTTGATCGCCACTGCAATGATGATGTAAAACTGTCTGTTACTACAAAAAAAATTCTCTCATTCTGTTGTAGCTAGTGTTCTCCTCCAGCTCCAGGCCTGGGTGACTGCTGACCTGCTTTGTGGCACGAAAGTCCTTTTCAAGAATTTCATGTAAATACAGTCATACACTATGAGGTCTGTTATGTGCTCTTTTGCATGATGCTCTTGAGATTCATTTGTGCTATTGAAAATAGCAGTTCATTCCTTTTTAATGCTGTATAGTCTTCTTTATATGGTTATACCAGTTTGCTTAACCACATTCAATTTTACATCACTGTAAATTGAGTTGTCTGTTACACAAAAGTATATCTGTACAAAATTATTTATCCCAAATACTTCTTTTATTCTAGAACATGTATATGAATATTTATATTTCTTGTGTAAATGGAAAATGATTTAATCTGTTTTTATTTGTAATATTTAAATGTTATGGCTTCAATACAATTTAAAACTTTGGAAAAATTTTAAAATCATTCTCAGAAATTGAGTTCTTCAAAGTCTCAATAGCCTATCCTGTGTTATTATTATTTTACCATTTTTATTTTTGTCAAAGTTTTAAACAAGTCCAATAATGTTGAGATGGTTTTTCCTCTCTTAGCATAATCACATAAATATCTCAGAACTTAAATAAGAAGTACTAATTTTGGACTGATGGCAATACTATTACCTGAATTATATTCTTTGTAAAATGCATTTCTTTCAAACTCAAATTCTATAAAAAGTCCACTTGTATGTCACTGTGAGAAAAGATAATTAAATGCAAAATATTATCACAACTGTGACACATTTTATGTGTTTGCACTGTCATATATTGTCTCCATTTTTACAGTAGTTTATCAAGTAACAATGACCCCAACATTGCTAAAATTTTATCACCTAGACATAGTTAAATTTTGCATAATGAAAGCATTGGGCTGGGAGGGCTAGGAGCTAACAAAGGATAAATACAAGACAAATTTATGCATTAAAATAATAGACACAAAAAATTAAATGAAATATTTTCTTGCCTAATGGATAATATGATTGTTAAGGATGTGTGTCAATTTGGCTGGGCCATGATTCTCAGTGATGTGCCAGTTAGAACATTGTTTGGCAGTTGTATGATACTATCATCCCTACAAAGATTTGGTATAATGTGATTACCTTTTTGATGGAATTTTCTGTAATTAATCAGTTGAAAGAGACCTTTATTGGGGGTGTGGCCTTTGTCCAATATAAGTGGACTTTCTGGCAAGACTTGAAGGCTTTTTGCTTGCTCTGAATTCAGCAAATGGCTCCTGTTCATCTGATCTCCACTTCATGGGACTTAAGCTAAAAGCTGAACATTTATTTTGCCAGCCAGTCTCAAGATTTGTCGGTCTTCACAGCCTGTGAGCAAGATCCCTGCCATCCAACCTGCCGATCTTAGGTTCACCAACACCTTGGCTACATGAACCAGGAGAAGCCTGTGGTCTGACCCACGGACTGGGGATATTCCAGCCTCTGCAACCTGTGAGCCATTTCCTTCACATAAATTTCTTTCTATATGTGTTTATATGTTTTACTTTTCAGTAGAACCTGGACTAAGACAGGCAGAAGACTTATGGAACTCATGGTCCTAAGAGATAACAAATAGGTTAAAGGAGGCTTGGATAAAAGCAGAAAATGCTGGCAGTGTAATGGTTAAGTGCTATGTCTGTCAGCCAAAAGGCTGGCAGTTCAAATCTGCCAGGGGCTCCTTGGATACTCTATAGAGCAGTTCTGCTCTGTTCTATAGGGTCACTATGAGTTGGAGTTGACTCAGTGGCAGTGGGTAGATAAATGCAGAAATACTTTTGTTGATGTAGATCTAATATTGAAATCTGAAATATAAGGACACGTTTTAAAACAATTAGTACTTCTCAGAAGTAGAGCAGAGGCTGTAGCTGGAGTAGGGGGGGCCTCATAATTGGTAGTGCCCAAGAAATACACTGAGTCACACTATCACTTCCTATGTCCTCAAGATGACATTTGTGCATTATACAAATAACTCTGCATTTAAACATGAACTCTTCATTCTGATGTTCATGCATGTTTAGCTGCAGGCATATGTACAGACACAGATGTGTTCTCCTCAAAGGCAATTTTAACAGACAGTTGTAAACGTGATAGTAAGCTTAACCTTCTGAAAAATTATGACCAGATGTTAGCAACACAAGGCTACTTTCTTTACATCATGCATTTAGTGGTTTATTTTAGAAGGTGGAAAACAAATTCCAATACACTAATGGGAATTTTACAGAATTAACTGCCTTTTAATGTTGCAGTATGCAGAATGGCCAGGAATGAAGTAAGGGTCTGAAAAGGAATAACAGATGGCACTTGAGTGCAAATTAAAATAAAAAAAGCAAAACCCATTGCCGTGGAGTTGGGTCCAACTCATAGGGATCCTAAAGGTTAGAGTAGAACTGCCCTATGGAGTTTTCAAGGAGCGCCTGGGGATTTGAACTTTACTGACCTTTTGCTTAGCAGACATAGCACTTAACTATGCCACCAGGTTTCCTGAGTGCGAATAGAGTAGTAAAGTCTGAAGGTAAAAGAAGAAAGAAAGGAAGGTAGGATGAGACACTAAAGAGCCCAGGGCACTTCATCAACAACCGTTAGAAGAACTCGCTGTATGTTTAGCTTCCAGCTCCACTCATTGCAGTCTGGTGGCCAATTTTAGGTGTTATTCTTATTTGCCAGGTTAAGTCACTTCCATTACTGGTTTTGGAATGCCATTTGAGGTTACAGAATCTGAATGAAATCATGTTACACATCTTCTGTTGACAGATATTACACAAACAAAAAATAGTTCATAGCTGAGGCAAGTGGGAGATAAAGACAAAACCTGCAGTTGTTTATTGCTACTTTTATTAATTCAAGCCAGTTCTTGCTATTCAAGTACTAACAAGAGCCCTAGCCTATGACTAACTACATACACCTGTGAAGTGACCTGCAGTCTGGGTACCCACAGATGACGGAACTGTCCTGTTTATTTCTGCCACTGGGCTAAGTATCGGATCATTCTAACTGGAACTTGTGCAGGTCACGACCCCACCCAGCAATGTGAGATTTAAGTCTCAGGGTGGGGTGACTCTGAATACTTTTTCATCTACCTGTATGGTTTCATTTCAGGTGTCAGTGAGTTCTTGAAAATTTGAAGGGTATCAAATTTGCAGTGAACCCAAGTGTAAATCTAGGATTTTTATCTACTTAAAGGAATTCCAGGGGTTTCTGTCTCCTCACAAATGTCTAAAATTAAACACCTCAGAAAGATCTGAAGACTTCAGAATTTGGAGAATCAGGGAAATCCAGTCCCCTCCTCAACTCATCCTATAAGCATAATCCCCCCTACAGCACAGTTTGAAGATAAAAATTCTTTACAAAATGAAAAGGTATTATTATTCTTAAAGATTATGTCTGTATTTTCTCCTGGCTTTTCTGATCTTAAGTAATTTCCTTCCTTCAAATTATGGATTGAATAAAGAAGATAACTACTTTTTTTGTCTCTCACTATGTGGTCTAATCTATTATTATACAGTAGGTAATTTATTATTAAAACATCTCATTAGGAGAAGACATGTAGTAATAGAAATTTTGTGGTTCTTGTCTCAACTTTGTAAAAGATTAATCTTGTTGCTATGTCCTACACAGGAAACACCACAGACAGTTTTATTCTGCTTTTTTTTTTTGTTTTTTCCTTTTAGAGCACTGAAGTAAAAACCTGCTAAGAAGCTAAAAAAGAGTCACATAAATTTGGTCAAAAGTTCATGTACTTAAAATCACAGCAGTCATATTCTTCTTTGAAAGAATTTTTATTTAACACTTAAGACAGGATGCTCATTTATTCTGACGTAAAATACACAGCTGATACACAAGATAAGATAGAATTATACCAAAATACAAAACCCCTGACCTCAGACCAGTGTACAGGATGAGCCCATACATAAGACATTCAAAACATTCCTTTGCACTCTCAGTTATTTCTAATTATATCAGTGTAAATATTTCTTACTTGATAACTTATTTCTTTGAAAGCCAGTTTTGAACTAGTTACCTAATAAATTACTACAGCCAACAAAAGCCATGCTTCTTTGTCCTTGAATGTAATCAACATGTTTTCTTCTAATGAGCTTATCCAATAACAGAAATGCACATATCTTTTATGTTACTCATCTTAATAAGATTTCTCTCAGATAAGTAAAAAATAAGCAATGCAATACACTTCCTGTTAGATCATACAGAAAAGTGAGCATGATAGATGTCGTTACGGTGCAGTAGTTAATAGTTACTACAGTCCATTCACAATTTTACAACCTCACAGTAGTAACATACAGAATACCCATTAACCCTAATGGGCTAATGTTTCCTCATAAGGCATGGTGAGCTGCTGCTGCCTTCTGAGTCAGGAGCAGGGCATCTAAGAAACAGAACATTAAATACCAGAATTCCCCTGTGTGATCTTTGAAATAGTTCTGATATGTAGAAGATCTGAACTATTGCTGCTTCAGGTGATTGTTTCTGCCTGAGCCCAAACTACAACACACTCCAGGAAACTAGCTTTGCCAAAAAGATAGGTAAACATATACATTTTGTTCTTACGCAGTCAACAATTAACTTGTGTAAACTACATATACTTGTGTTTTGGATGGGGTATGAGCTTAGTGTATATTTGAGGAATTAAGACATTAGTATGCATGTATATAAAGAAAAATAGCTCCATCATCTCCCTAGCCCCCCTTTGTTTCTTTTCTCTCAAGGTGCAAGATGCTCTAGGGACAAGACAGGATGCTTGTTACCTAGCACCGGGCTTTTGATGTTACATTCTCCTAGAAAACCATGATTAACGTCTGCACAGTTGCTCTCTTCTGCCTGGCTTCTCTGGGGAAGAAGGGGAACAATTCCATTCATTCACTCTTTCCCATTCAATTTCTTTATACCTCTTCAAAAACAAGGCAAGAGGGTCAAAACCAAAACAACCAAACCTGCTACCATCCAGTAGACTGTGACTCACAGTGAACCTATACTGACCCTCTAAGACAGAGCAGAACTTCCCCCAAGACTTCCAGGGAGCACCTGGTGGACTTGAACTGCTGACTTCTTGGTTAGCAGCCCTAACTCTTAACCACTACAACATCAGGCTTTCCTACAGGGGAGTTGGATAGTATCAATAAAAGCTTGTTTAAGAGCACAGATGGCTCTCATTTTGTGTTCTTTGGAGGATTTCTTCTTTCTAATTTGATCCCTGGTATACATACAGAGGAAACCCTGGTGGCATCATGGTTAAGTACTATGTCTGCTAACCAAAAGTGCAAGAGTGCGAATCTCCCAGGCACTCCTTGGAAATTCTGTCAGGCAGTTCTATTCTAATCGGGTTGCTGTGAGTCAGAATCAACTTGAAGGCAGTGTTTTTTTGGCTATACATACAGAGATCAAGCTGACTGAAATAAATTACTAAACACTGAGCCTCAGTGTGTTGCAGAAGAGCTCCCAAAATTCCAGACTTAGTCTTTTTCCATAATAATATGGCTTGAAATGTGCTAAAATCAAACATAACCTGAAAAAGTAAAAGAGGGTATTGGTCTCAGTCGATTGCTTGTGATTTCCAGGATGTGTCAGATAACTCAAGAATTTCACAGTTTCAGCTCACCAGCAAGGATTACGTACCATCACCCAAGGCTTTGCAGGGGGGTCCATGCACAGACTGGTCTTGCTGAGGGAGCCCCAAACCAAAACAAAAGTTTCCTGCCCTGCAGCTGAGAAGGGGAGAGACCCACCCAAAGGCAAAAGGCAGAGGGGCCCAGTAAATCTCCTCTGGCTCCTGCCACCAAATCCTCATGGCGAGGAAATTCTCCAGCTTGTGGTAGGAGAAAGGAACCCTGGTGGTGAAGGGGTTAAGTGACTGGCTGTGGTAGGAGAAGAATACAAGGAAGTCTTACTTGAAGTTTTCAACTCCTAAGCTGCTGGAGGAGGTTTTGGTGTATTAAGAAAAAAAAAAAAAGTTCCTGTAGAAGCAAAGAGTCCAACCTTAGAAGTGATACTCATCCTTACATATTTTGGGTATGCTAGAATTTTAATAAGAAGTGCCCCCGTATGTCTGCTGTGGTGGGTTGATCCCGGGGTGTGAGAACAGCAAGGATTCAGAGATTCCACCTGGGCCTTTGTCCTGGCCCAGGTAATCCATCCCCATCAGCTAAGAATTGGGTCTCTTGAGTACAGTTTCAGGGGGCACTAGAACTTAAGAGTCTACATGCAGTCCTGTGTGCATCCTCAATGTTGATGGTTAAAGGCTTTAACTATGGATTTGTAAATGGTAGGTTAAATTTTAATAGGATGATCAAAGATTCTGATTTGTTCAGCAGATCAAAATGTTAGATTTTAATGCCATTTGTTCCACCCAATCCTTTTTCCATCTAATTACGCTGCACAGCAGGGCTTCCATTGGGAAACCATAGCACTCAGCACTCTGTAATGTCCTTTGGAACCTGTGGTGGTATAGTGGTCAAGTGCTATGGCTACTAACCAAAGGGTCAGGAGTTCAAATCTACCTGGTGCTCCTTGGAAACTCGATGGAGCAGCTCTACTCGGTCTTACAGGATAGCTGTGAGTCAGAGCTGACTCTGTGGTCATGGTTTTAGTTTTTGGTTAATGTACTTTGAGAGTCCTTAAATGGTGCAAGCAGTTACTCTTCAGCTGCTAACCAAAAGGTTGGAAGTTCAAGTCCAACCAGAGTCTCCTTCAAAGAAATGTCTGATGATCTACTTCCAAGAAAAACTACTGAAAATCCTATGGAGCATAGTTCTCTGACATATGTGGGGTAGCCATGAGTTGAAATCAGCTTGACAGTGCAGCTGGTTTAACATACTGTAGGTTTCTTTTCTCTAAAGAGTTAACAGAGCTCATCTCCAAATGTTGGCTTTAGAAATTTTTGTGATGAAGAGCAAAGGGACAGCAAGGTGACTGTAAGGGTTGCTGACAGATTCACCTTGAAGTCATGTTTGCTTTCAATGTTCTGGAGTTTACAGATAGATTGTATATCACACTTAAAAAAACAAACAACCAACCATTGGAGGATTCTAAAGTCTTTTTCTACTTTTATGATTGTCCTAGGTGGGAAGGGGATAGTGGAGGTGCTCATGAAAACTCATCAGAGGGCTAGCAGCTGCCCACTTCCCCTTGGCACAGTTGCTGATGATGCACCATGTGGTTGTTGTTGTTGCAAGTTGCGTGGAGTCAATTCTGACTCATGATTAAATAAAATACTGTTGCTGTGAGTCAGAATTGACAAGATGAGACAGAGCAGAATTACCCCATAGGGCTTGCATGGAAGGGCTGGTGGATTTGAATGCCAACCTCTGGGTTAGTAGCTAAGGTCTTCACCTCTGCTCCCTCAGGGCTCCTGACACGTGATGGCGCTTCATACCAAAACAACCCGAACCAAACTCAGTGCCGTCCAGTCAAGGCCAACTCGTAGCGAGCCTACACAGCTGCACGCAAATCTTTCAGAGACGTCCCTTGTCTGAAGTGCGCTGCACCCTGCTCCTGCTACATTACATCATCTCAGTCATTTAGTGCTCCATCGAAGGACCGAGGACCGAGCCCTTGGACGAATGAGCAACTAATTGAGCTGGTATTCACAACAAGCAGCACATGTTTCATTAGTACATTTTTCTCCAGTAGTTTTTTTCCAAAATCTGCCTTGGGGAGAGGCTTCAGGAGATTTGAAAATAAAAGTACATAGAAAACTATTTTTACAAATCAATTTGTCAGAAGTCTCTTTGAAGAACAATCTGACTCCCAGGGTCATGAGCCATGCTTTGGGCTGGGTCGCCCCTGGTTTGCTCAGTGTTGTTAGAAACAAGATAGTCTCTTCACCTGAAGCAGTTAACACTGTGTTCAACAAAGGCATTTACACACACTGCGTGAAAACAGCCTTCCCAGAAGCCAGCAAGACAGTCATTCTCCCAGTGCCTGCTGTGGGCATCCAGAGGCGCCAGGAGGAAAGCATGGGAGGCAAGGTTTCTCACAGCCTCTACCACAACGCCAGCTTTACTCGGTTACCATGCAGCCTGTTTTCTTTTGGTACATATGGTTTTGTTTCCCACCTGAGCCTAGATCATGGTTTTATAAAAGGAGAAGAATTTACATATGTATCTCTTCATACAGAAACCTTGGTGGCATAGTGGTTAAGTGCTATGTCTGCTAACCAAAAGGTTGGTAGTTTGAATCCACCAGGTGCTCCTTGGAAACTCTATGGAGTAGTTCTGCTCTGTCCTATAGGGTCACTGTGAATCGAAATTAGACTCGACAGCAGTGGGTTTTGTTTTTGGTTTATCTCTTTATATGTGTATGTGCGAGAGAGAGAGAGTATATACACAGACAGACATATAGATATTTCTATTGCTGGATAACATCAAGTCAATTTTGACTCATTAGTGATCCCATGTGACAGAGTAGAACTATCCCATAGGGTTTTGTAGGCTGTAATCTTTACAGGAGCAGATTAGCAGGTCTTTCTCCTGAGGAACTGCTGAGTGGATTCAAACTGCCCCTTTCAGTTAGCAGCCAAGGAGTTAGCTATTTGTGCCACCAGGGCTGTGGGCAGATAAATGTATACAGACACAAAGATAGAATTATTGTGCTAAGTATCAAATTTTATAAAAATATCTCTTCCAACAAGTATTTCTAGCAAGCACATTTTGAACAACATAGAAAATATTCAGAAATTAAGTTCTCAGTGATTCTGGGGCTCAGAGAAAATTGGTCAAACAAACTGTATCATTTAAGCTGAAGTCCAAATTGAATCCTTCTTAATGTTGCTCACAGGGCTCTGAACTCCCTGAGAAGGTAAAGCAGCTCCTTTGAGTCTGTATAGATCTGCTTTTTTACCGTATCACCTTTTATATTTTTTCACTTTCAATTACTTCCTTCTCCTGAAAGCTCATAATGTTTTTATTCTTGTTAAAGGAAGTTTATAATTTTAGAAATTAAAATAGAAGAATGAGAGACTATATGGCTTTATATCTATCAGATTTGATATAATCAGCCTTTTCAGCATAATGTGATTATATCATATGTTTGTGTATGTATATGCTATCTATATGTATATAATATATACAGATATATATTAGTCTATAGCCATATCTGTATTTATCTATCTACTCTATATTTCACTCAGTGGTATGCTGAAGCCAGCTCATCCTAGTTCATAAGAGCTGACTGATACATTTTCAGGAATTTTATCAGCTAGTTAGAGGCACACTGATAGGCTGAAACAGGTCATGGAGAGACTATTGACACCACTGAGATTAGCAAATAATAGAAATCAGGGTTGTTCCTTCCTGCAGAGCAGGTTGTTAAGCAACTTACCAAAATACAGTAGTAGGTTTAGTCAGGAAAGGGACTGTATAAGTAGTTCATTTAGAAGTGAAGCAAAAATCATTTTTAAAAAAATAGAGAAGTTAAAACAACAACAAAAAACTAAAGTTCTAAGCAATAAATGCCTACATACTCTTATGATAAAGTTTAATATATTTCTTAATAATTGAATGCATTTTAGCATATTTGCACAAAGTTAATTTTGGGGACATCTGTTGACTTGTTTTTTAATCCAAATCTTTGAATTTATGTTTTTGAGGCAGTTGCATAGCTGTAAGCTAAAAATAAATACAAATGAAAACTCTACGCAAAGTAGAAGAATCACACTTTTCTTACAGATGTAGCTTTGTGTGTGTAAGTGTATGTGTGTGTGTGTGTGTGTGTGTGTGTGTTGTAAACTCTGATGCCTGGTGTTATTGTGCATTCAAATTTGTTTGTGTATGCATGCCCACACATATATGTATAAATCTCAACAAATTATTAGGAAAATAGGATTTTAAATTCATTAGCAATTTGGAAAGACGTGAAATAATTTTGCCAGGCTCATCCTGACCAAACAACTCTCCTTCCTTAAAAGTCCGAAATTCCTTTGCTTTTATTTTCCCCTTTGGAGTAACAATGTGTGTCATTTATATATGTGTACACTTCTGTTTCAGTGAATACTTTGTCTATCAGTCATAGATGACTAGTGGAAGTTTAGTTTTATCTGTTAGATTTCCTTCTAAGGATGCTGAGAATGGAGTGCAGCTGGTGAGCAGGCTGCGCACTGGAGTTGTACAACAGGCTGACCCCAGCTGGGAGAGACCCTGAACTTTAGGGGACAAAGAACAGATGGAAAGAATGCTTTCTGAGTCTGGATCTAGCTGGATTGAAGGAAATTCCAAAAGTAGGCATTCCTGAACATGACAGGCCAACAAGAGTCATCAAGTCTCCAGAAACATTTAACCTTTCCTCTAACTACAGATGACCTTGGCACCCTCCCTCTCTGCCAGGGGCTATCACACTGACCATCAGGAGCTTATGTGAAGGTATTGAAAGCCATGAGGTAGGCTGACTCTGAGTCCTCAGATAATTCTTTGGAAACCATTTTCTGAAAATCTAACTCATGACATTTATTTTCTACCTTGATTAGCTGCTTTTTGTGAAAAGCCAAGTCTAAGCTTTTCTGGATAATTGCAGATTCTGGTCTTGTGATGGTAAGTCAGGTGGAGAGATGGGAGATTCTTGCAGAAGATCAGCAAATTTTACAGCAGTAGTTCACACATACAGCTATTATACACTCATTCATTGTTTTCCTAAGAAATGGAGCAACCTAGGAGTTTTTGCTACAGTGGCCTCCAAGGCGCTGTAACGATTACTTCAAGAACAAAGAGGCACCTACTTCTGGTGTTCTTTTACATACTGATACTTCACACTCAACAACAATGACAACTTGGTAAAATGCAATACTGAAATGGAACATTGCCTTTTTATAAAAATAAGAAGTGTGTTTGAAAAATTAAATATCTTAAAAAAATTAAAAATAAACAGACTCTCACAGCTTGGGGGAACTAAAGGAACCATGTACCAAGGAGTTGAGAAAACTCCTGTTTTGGGTTACATCCTGGGACCCCCCAAATTCAAAAGCTGCTCAGCAAAAGTGATTTTAGCATCTCAAAGGCCTCTATTAATGTAACCATGTTCCACTCAGAAACCATTTTAGCACATCCTTTAGGCAAGGTGACTCTACATGACAAATTGCTATTATGCCACACAAATAACATGAAAGCTGCTGTGTTTTTTTCAATATAAAAGAATGCTGAGTTTTAGAGCTCAGTATCAAAATTAAGCGTGTTGTGTAAAAGCTTAAATTAATCCCTTCAGTGCACTTGTTTTTAAGCAATGAGTTTATCTTGATTTTCTATCCTAGATAGAATTTCAGTTCAGCTGCATCATTTCCAAAGACCTTGGAAAAAAAGATTTCCAAGTACGGAACCCAACACAAAGATGCTGAATGTCTCCTCTGTGATTTAGTTCTATGTTTAGTCCATATTGTGTATAGATTTTACCAAAGGAAACTTCTCAGTCGAGTTGGAGGAAATGATCTTTTTCAAGTAATCCCTTTTTTGGTATTTACAAATGGTGTCATGTTGGATGTGGACTTTCATCAGGAATCAAAGGGGAAAGTTCAACTTGTTTTAAACATTTAAAAATAAATGTTTCATTGATCATGAAAATCTTTTGTTGCATTCCTTAAATACTTTGTTTACTTGATATATAAACGTATTTGTACAGGTTAGTCTTCCTCTTAAAACACTGTAATCTTGCCTAAACACTTAAAAATGAATAATTTAAAAATACCATTTATCATTTTATAAAATATATTTTTGCATTATTTTTGGATCATGCTGGATCTGTTATTTTCCAAGTGATTAATCCCTGATGGATTACATAACGTGACCATGTCTTTAAGTTATATTTTCCTTGTCCCACATGTGAGGCAAACCTGAGTATAGATCATTGAAAAATTGTAATTTTTTTCTCCTGTAGAATGTTTCATTTCTCCATTTTCTTTTTTAGTGGTCTTTTGAAGAATCCAATCTGTTGAGAAAATATGAAGCATAACAGAATTATTTGAATTTTTTAATAAGTACAAATCTTTGACCTATTATGTAACACTGAATGTCAAGAAAGTGATACTTCGGAAATTATTTTTATTCTATTTTAACTTTGTTTTTTTAGTTATATCATGCTTCCTTGTAAATGATAATATATACATATTTTTAAATAATATATTGGGAATATGTATATTGTTGGAATAATATATATTATTATATATTGGGAATATATATTGGGAGACACATAAACTACAGTTAGCTGACACTGACTCTACTTAGATTCAATTACTGCCCCCTCACCCCCCCAGGGATGTGGCAGAGAAATTTCCATCAAATAATAGATGGTCATAAATTGAAGGAATTAGAGCTGATGGGGAATATGGTTGGCACGCCAGTGGAGCAGGTGATGGAGAGATTTCTGAGTGTTCTGGATTTATGTTAAATGCATCAGAACATTTGCCTACACAAACATTACACACAGAACTTCTTGTCAACAGCCTGTAGCATTTGGACATGAAAATTCAGTAGTGAATGAGAGTTATAACTTATTATGTTTTGTGACTTGGCATTACCAAAGGTATTTGTTTCCTTTGATACCAACAACAAACAAAATAAAAGCATGGGGGCTAGAAGGGATCTTTGCAATTATTTAATCTAAACTGTTTTCTGTAAAGAAAAAGGAATTCAAGGAGAGAGAGAAACGGCTTTTTTATGTATACTTTTTTTGTTTTCTTCCCAATCGAGACTGTATTATAATAGTTCAAGCATGGTACTGTACCTCCACATCATCGTGATCACAAAGTTATGGCAAATTATGTCAGGGAATTACATTTCTTAATTAATAATTATTCTAGAATTGAGGGCTTAGAGGGGATAAATAGTGAAAAGTATGCATTTTAAGGTTAGAGAAGGGTGACTTTCTCCAGGTCAGATCTGGTTGGTGGTGGATCAGGAAAAAGTGTGGTGAATTTCCCAGTGACAACAGGGCAAATGAACGTCAGTTCACCCACATGTCTCAGACCTTTTTCTTTGCATCAGCTGCAAAATTCCCAGACCCACAAACCAGTAGGTCTCTTGAACTTGTACCGGCATGCCCTGCATCTAAAATACATCAGCCATGGCTTTCACAAAACCAGGTGCTGATTTATAGGACATTTTTCTTCTCTGCCCCACCCACTCCTTGACTCCATTTTCTCTGAAATCTATCTGCTTTTTTTTTCAATCTTCCTTTGCCTTCACATATTAAATGTTCTATTTTAAACCTTAATTTCTGTTAACCTATTTTTTTCCACCCAACCAACTCTATTTAAACACTGGGATCTTAAGGGAAGTTGGGTGATTAGAGTGGATATTAGAAGCATATAGTTTCTAGCTTCAAATGAAACTGGACAATTCCTAGGAAAAATGTGAAATAAGAAAAGTTTGGTTTGGATTCCTAGACTTTCTTCACAGTATTTTTCTTTCCTTTTTTTGCTTAATGAGTCTTTTTAAGTTTCCTTAGTCCAAAAACTCTATTAAAGTCTCTGGTACAGAGCCGGTGCTTAATAAATATAACATAAATACTGACTGAATGAATTCATACTAATGAACAAAAGACTTAAAAAAATTAAGGTGCATTCACAGGGCACCCTCATTAGCACCACACCAATCCTCTAGCATGTGTTGCTGCAAAAACACTAGCATAGCACACTTCTAAAAATCCCTTGAGAGAAGGCCGAACAAATGCAGAAAGGAAGTGTTATGTGCATAAAAGTTTGGTACATTTGACGAGTAAGATTAGTAAGTAAAATATCAGGAGTGGAACACATAAGTCATTAATATCAGATCAAGTTAGGTGAGATGAACTTTCTGCACTCTAGGACATCCTATGTGGAGAGACTCACATTGTATCCTATCACCTACCCTGGTCAACGGGGCTTCTCCTTCAACATGGCAATAAAGTCACTAGTGATGCCACATTTCAGGACTTGTTTCTCAACCTATTTAAACCCATGCTCCCTATAGAGTTTCCCCTCTCAATCACTAAGTATAATTCCTCAGCTACTAAGAGGTTGCCCAACTTTAATTTCTACCCTGTGTGCTAAGAAGAGGAGTCCTTGTGGCACTGAGGTTAAGCTCTCAGCTGCTAGCCAAAAGGTTGGCAGTTCAAGTCCAAAAGCTGCTTTGCGAGGACAAAGATGTGGCAATCTGTTTCTGTATAGATTTCTAGCCTTGGAAACCTGATGAGATAGTTTTGTTCTGTTCTATGGGGGCTCTGTGAGTCAGAACTGACCAGAGGACCATGGCTTTGGCGTTTTTATGGTCATAAAGAGATAAACCTATAAGGGCTGTGGTTTTTGAAATGGAATCACTGCTCCAGGGATTTGGAAAAGGGATGAAAAAAGGGATATAGTCTGAGGTATCTGCTTTAGAACTAGTTAGTATGTGAAGATGCCTGGTGACCAGCCAGCCCTCTTGAACCTACTGTGGACTGAAACCACATGTGTGGGAGGCGCCAATACAGTTTTAAAGTGGGACAGGATGTAACCTTTTCAGAAGAATGGAGCTTGCTCAAAGACTTGGTCCAACCAAGGACCTGCATTAAAAGCCAAATAGTTTTGTACATTCCAGAGAGTTTGTGAGCATCTTGAACAAAACATTACTCTAGTAGCTCCAGGCTGAAGAGTCTGGTGGCATAGTATTCAGCAGTGGGATAGACTGGGAAGGCTTTGAAGGAAACCATTTACTACCTAGGAATTAGGGAAGAGTTAATCTCTCCTTGCTTCTTTGTTCTCAAGCATAAAAGGTAGTTAAAAAGACTTAGCTGAAAAGGCTATTGTAAGGATAGTAAAGTGAATACAAGCAAAAGGCAATATATGGTGAGTGGTTAACAGCGTGGACGCTGTAGTAAAATGGGCCAGATTTCTCTCCTTTCTCTGAACCTTACTAAGCATGAAGCCTGGGAAACACTCAACCTTCCTATTCCCCAGGCTCCTTATTTATGAAACGAGGTTCAGGATAGTGGCTACCTTGTAAAGTTGCTGTGAGAATTAAATGAGACAGTCTATGGAAAGCCTAAAATGGTTCTGGCATAAAGTAAGCCCTCACTGGT
The DNA here is from genome assembly GCA_028571685.1 of Heterohyrax brucei. Classification (NCBI taxonomy): domain Eukaryota; kingdom Metazoa; phylum Chordata; class Mammalia; order Hyracoidea; family Procaviidae; genus Heterohyrax; species Heterohyrax brucei. The sequence goes on along the minus strand of CM053141.1, from coordinate 54,868,372 downwards.
AGCTCCCTTCCTTCTAACTTGGAACCTGAGTTTTGATTGCTCTGCTTCCCACAGAGGTGACACAACTATACCGACTGCTCGGGACAGGACAAAAATCCAAAAACCTGTTATGCAACTTTGCTTTGGTCCTAAAAAAAAAAAAGATCTAAGAATCCACAAAAATGTTATCAACACATTTACTGGATGGAAGGATGCATTTATTTTCACATTTATGCTTTTTCAGACTAGTGGCTATCAGATGGGTAAATGGAATGCTGTATTTGCCTGTTTTAAACAGAGGTAAGAGGCCAGGGAGAAAGGGCCAAGTATTAGCTCTGTTTTCTCCTCTACTCTTGTCGGGGCTGTTGTAACAAGCAGGGGCAGGCCCAGTGCTAGAAGAAACGAGCGGACTGAAAGCAATGTGCAGTAACTCTCTCTCATAGCGGGCAGCTTAGCCAATAAGCAAGGTAAGCATAGGCTTCACTGTGCTTACTAGTCTGTAGTGAAGTTTCACTGTATGACGTCAAAGTGGAAGCCATCTGAAACTGTTCACTACAGATAACTAAGTAAGCACAAGTAAGCCCATGCTTACCTTCCTTACTGAGCCATCTGCCCCTGTCAAAACCAAATCAAAATCATTGCTGTCACGTCCTTTCTTACTATAGTGACCCTACAGTGAACAGAACTGTCCCATAGAGTTTCCAAGGAGTGCCTGATGTATTTGAACTGCTGACCTTCTAGCAGCCACAGAACTCAACGAGCTGAATTTGGTCCATTTTACTCCAGCATTCATTCAGAGGCACCGAGTCTGTAGGAGGATGCTGTCGGGTGGGGAGAGAGAGAAGCCAGCTGTAGCCAGAAGCAGAGTCTTTGATGGGGTGAGAAAAATATAGAATTGTTCCTCATAGATCAGGGTATCAGAGTGGTATCTGCTTTAGATCTAGCTAGCACGTGAAGACGGCTGAGGACGAGCTAGCCCTCTTGAGCCTACTGTGGACTGAGTACATGTGTGCAAGAGGTGCCGACACAAACCCACCTCGACCTTGTTTCTTGCATAGCCCTCTCCTGCTAGTAACCAAAAAAGCTGCATTCTACAGAGGAAGCACAGGCTTGACACAAAAAAGCCAGGCCTCGGGTACCACAGTGTGGTGAAGTCAGGTATTACAGAGAGAGCGGGGATCAGGTAAACCAGGAGCACCCTGGACACTGCCAGGATGAAGACCACTGTCTCGGGGTGACTTGACTGCACAAAAGCCATGGATTCTATTTACTGAACTAAATGTTAACATTTAACATAGGTTTGCTCATCTTCTTCTCATACAGTAATCTCCCTAGAGCAAGAAGTTAATTATTATAGAAGATTCAGAAAGAATAGGAACAGTAGATAATTCAGCAGGAGGAAATGTACTGTATAAACTATTTCATTAAAGACAATTCTTCTGCTCAGGTATTAGAAAAATACATACACAGTAACAATTCATATTTTTAATATAGTTCACTTGTTTAACAAAATAATAAGCAAAAGGTGGGATGATGCTATGCTAGAATAAGTGTCAATGAGATGTTTAACTGGAAAAGCATTAAACTTTTTGATGGGATTTTATTCCCTATTAAATTTATCCTAAATGCAATCATTGCAGTTATGCTAACATTAAAAATGATTCATCTAAGGGCCTGAAGAATTTTGCATACCTCATCTAAGTAAGATACCTGTGTAAAAACCTAGATTTATCTGAGACAAAATAAATGTTTTCTGAATTTGACAAATGGATTTGATATAGGACTTTCTGAAATTATAAATTATATTTTATATAAAGCTTCTCCCATTGTTTCCCATTAAGCAGCACAACTATTGCATTAAAAGTGATATGCTTCTACATGGAGAATGCATTTGACTTTTAAGACATATAGAGACAGGTGATTAGGGTAAAGTTGATTTTAACTGTGAAGCAACTGCCTATATGACCTTGATTTGACACTGTAATCCATTCTTTTTCTGCAAAATATGCTTTTCATTCTTATTTGCTTGTAAAAGTAACACTTAACTATCTTATTAAAATTTCAAACATTACAGACATATGAGAGTCCTCCATCATCCCAGTCTCTAGAAAGATCCTCTATGATTTAGGGATATGCCCAATCCAAACAGTGTACACTGTCTTTTAGTTGTTCTCAATGTTTGAAATGTGCTTATTTTTTTCCTTTGTATCCTGATCATCATCTGAATTTTTTTTTCTTCTCCTAGCAGTATAGCAGTATAATGCTGTATTCCTCTGGATGGATGCATGCTAATTTGTCAATTGGCCATTGATGATGGAAATAGCAAGTCAAAGGAACTTGAGGGCTTACCTTCCACAGGGCTAATATGAGCAGCATTAACAGCAGTAATCCCGCAAAAGCACTCAACAGGATAACCCATAATGGCACTTTGCCTGGTACCCCATCTTTGGATATTTGAATAGCAAGCTGGAAATTATTAAACAAGATTGTGAACATTAATAAACACTTATTAGCACTTCCAGAATGCTGAGTTCTAGTAGGTTATAATTTTCTATCAAACAGAGCACTTTATCTCATTACTACATACAGAGAAAATATTGAGTTTACACTTCAAAATGCTCTCTGATTATTCTAAATCACTAACCATGTTAAATTTATTACTAATGAGATATAGTTATCATATTATCCTTCAGAATTTTATATATAAAAGGTAAAACATGAATGAATTAAAAGGTTAAAGGATGGGGTGAATTTCTGCTTACAGCCAGGAGAACCGAAAGTATCATGTGGTTTGAAGATGTTATTCATACATTTTAATGCATTGTACAAATAGCGTAAAGTTTAGGGTTGGAAGGTCATAGGTTATATTGACATAAAAACCTTAGTAGATCTCATTATATTGATGCTAATGTGTTTTATATTTTTTATGTTTTTAAGTTGAGGGGTAGTTTTCATAATTCTGAAGTATACAGATGAATGATTTCACCACTAATGTGCCCCGGGCCAGGTGCTCCTTGGAAATTCTATGGGGCAGTTCTACTAGTCTGACCTCTAGGGTTGCTATGAGTCAGACTCAACTCTATGGGTTTTTGGTGAGAATATGTCCTGGTGGTGTATTGGTTAAGTGCCACGTCTGCTAACCAAAAGGTTGGCACTTCAAATCTGCCAGGTGCTCCTTGGTACCTCTGTGGAGCAGTTCTACTCTGTCCTATGGGGTTGCTATAGGTCAGAATCAACTTGATGGTACTGGGTTTTTGTTGTTGTTTGTTTTGTTTTAATGTGTTTTTTGGAGCCCTGGTGGTATAGGGGTTAAGAACTCAGCTGTTAACCAAAAGACTAGCAGTTTGGATTAGCCAGCTGCTCCTTGGGAACTCAAGGGGGACAAGTGTACTCTGTCCCATAGCGTCCCCATGAGTCTGAACCAATGCAATGGCAATGGGCTAATGTATATTTTATTATAGTACATCCTCTGTTTTAACTGACTTTTAGTCAGCATCTGTAAGTCAGATATTATCATGGATTGAACTGTGTCCCCCCCCAAAAATATGTGGAGTCATGTGGCTGGGCCATGATTCCCAGTATTTTGCGATTGTCCTCCGTTTTGTGATTTTGCTGTGCTGTATGCTAAAGGATTAGGGTGGGGCTGTAAATCCCTTCATAGGATTACTTCCCTGCTCCACGTTAAAGGGAGTTCCCATAGAGTACGGCTTGCCCCACCCTTAATCCTTTCACCCCAAAGAGACAAAAGGAAAGGGAAGCAAGCAGGGAATGGGGACCCTCACACCATCAACAAAGCAGCACCAGGAGAAGAGCGCCTCCTCCAGACCTGAGGCTCCTGCGCCAAGATGCTCCCTGGACAAAGACCGATGCAATACTGTACCTTCCTCCAGAGCTGACAAAGGGGAAACCTTCCCCTAGAGTGGACATCCTGAATTTGGACTTGCAGCCTACCAGACTGTGTAAGAATAAGCCTTCCTTTGTCAAAGCCATCCACTTTGTCGTATTTCTGTTAAGAGCTACACCAGCTGACTAAAACAGGTATCAACCAAAGTAAAATTATAATGTGGATGGCTTTTACTGCTTCAGCTACTTAGGGTTTCTTACTGTGGCACCACACTTTGAAAAACCTTGACCGCTCTGTGTCCTGCCCTTCAGGTTTTTGAAAAACTAACCCAGGGTAGATATCAATGACTAACAATGGCTCAAGATTCTATATTTGCATTTCACAGGGACATCTCAGTTTCCTATCCTACAGGAAAGATCAGGGGCAGGAAAGGAAACTACCAGGGAAGGTATCTGCATACACTGGAAACCAATCCAAATTCCTCTGATCACTGCAGGTAGGTTCCTACTGGATGGTCCCTGTGGTTGTAGGTTTCCTACTGGCCACGAGCCAAATGGTTGTGGGTTCTCGCACACCCAGAGGTGCCTTAGAAGAAAGGCTTGGTGGTCTACTTCTGAAGCATCAGCCACTGAAAACACCAAGGATCACTGCTTGACACTGACACATACGGAGCTGGAGTCGACTCAGTAGAAACTGTTTTTTTTCGGTCAGTGCTCACTCATGGGAGTACAGTGCTGCTAGCAGAACAGTCAGCAGAATGGGACGTTTTCAGACAGATTTAAACACATCTGTCTTAGTTATCTAGTGCTGCTGCAACAGAAACATCACAAGGGGATGGCTTAAACAAACAAATTGACTTCTCACGGTTTAAAAGGTTACAAGTCTGAATTCAGGGTGCCAGCTCTAGAGGAGGGCTTTATGTCACCGCTGGCTCTGGAGGAAGGGCCTTCTCTCCTTGAGCTTCTGCTCCTGGGCAGTCACATCTCTCTTCCATCTCTCTACTGCTCAGTTTAACCTTTCTATACATTCTACACTAATCCTGCCTCATCAGCCTAACAAAGACAATCCATTTCTGAATGGGATTATAACCACAAGTGTAGAAGTTAAGATTTACAATACATATTTTGGGGAACATAGTTCAATTGATAACATCTAAAACAGTTCCCTGAACTTCCAGACATGGGAATTGGAGTCTAGGTGGGATCAGTAATCTGAGATCAAAGAACTACAAACTGATCACTTATAGAAATTTTCTCAATTTAGGTATGACTTTCCTTTAGGATGAAACATACACTAGGTTTCTCCATGGGGAGTTTTAAGATAAGATTTAGGAGAAATAAACTTTCAACTTTTTTTCAACTAATTTAAAAGTTTCAACTCAACATACTGAAGAATCATATCTACTCTTTCTAAGATAATAAACACTCCTAATTTTTAGGAGCTAGAGAAATTTTAGCTTTTCTTGTGGGAAAAAAGCTAGGCATTTTTCAGCCGATGTGCTCTCTATATAGTAAATAAACACATATTTTTTTATTTTTTTCTTTACCAGTATAGCTGTCATAGGTCACTGGCATTATAATTTGAAATGACCAATTTTAAAAGAACATCAAATTTAGGGTGCTTCCAAACAGGACTTCATGACTTAGTCAGTGCTATTTACCTTCACAAACTATTAACACTCCCCCAGAGTAAAGAGGGAGGAATGTGGAAGTGTCTACTTTCACAGCAAGTGCTTTGGTTATATTTTACAAAAGGACAAGAGGAAAACACCCATACTACTGTATGTTTACCAAAGATTCAAGCTTAAATATGTATTAAGGAATAGTACTTCATTTGTGTTCCAAATTTCCTAATGGCTAAGTGAGGAACACTGTTCAAAATATATACATACTCCTGTATAGCATAAAAGCACTTTGTGTACAGAAAACAGCTTTCAAAACGCTCTTCAGATGTCAGCTGCATTGCATAATGTCAGTTTTTAAGGAGAAAATTACCAATGCATCATTTATTATCAAGGTGAAAGTAAAAACACCCATTTGCTGTGATAGAAGCAATAGAGTCAAACACGGCAAGTTAATTGTAAATATCATGGTTTTCGCCGTTTCTTACACAGAACAGACTGAAATCACACTTCAAGCTAATGAAACATAATTTGAAGCAAAAAGTATCTGTCAGTAATTGAGAGTACTCTAGTCACTGCATTAGGATCTATAGTCATTTATAAAACTTTGTCACAAAATTCAGACTGACATGTATATTTTCAAAATTTAGCCTTACACTTACCTCTCTTTTTTTATTACCACTGTTTAAAACCAATGGTGGATTTTCACTCTGAAGTTCTGCCCTTATGGTAAGATTTAAGCTGGAAAAATGTGTCTGAAAAGTAAACAGGATTTTTTTTTTAATATTATGCTAATCGCAAAGAGAACTTCGTATGTTTGAACAGTGCAATTTTTTAAGCTAGGATTTTTCTGAGAGATTACAAACATTGGTTTTGATACCTTTCCAAACAACAGTGGTGGTACCAGTGATGAAAGTGCACCTACCCTCCCTCCTTTGCCCCAGATCCTCAATTAGATTCCTGCTGCAGAACGGGAAAAAAAATAAAAGAAAATCTAAATTTCTATTCAGACTTACCCTTAGGGAAAACCAGAAATAAACAAAATTTTATGCCTAACTCCTTTGGTAGCTACACTCTGGTAAGGACATTTATGTAGGTGTTTATTTGGGACTAAAGAGAGGATTAATATTCAACAATTCTTGACTTACCAAATAGCAATTTAATATGATCAAGCCCCAAACAGGAATGTTGTATGACCAACTGAATGCATCAGCAGAGAAACAAATAATACAAAATACAATGGACTAAGTTCTCAAAGAGCTTATTGTCAGCCTATTGGTTTCACTGGCAGTTAAAACATATCCTCTGAAAGATATTTACAAGGAACGTTAAGTCTGATAGAACACAATGCATCCATACTTTATGTGAGCTCTCTCTCTTGTTAATAGAGTCACTTGATACCATCAGTTCTGAAGTGTTTATTTATTAACGTGCTAAGTAAAAGGATAAGAAAAACTGAGAAAGGTATATACTTGTAAGGGGACCTTGGGGAAAACTGAGCTACTAACATACTAGAAAATACGTGGCCCACATAGTTGGTGGTACAGAGCTGGGGCTTGGACCATATTATTCTGCACTTTTGTCTTGGGTTCTTTCTATAGCAGTGCTCGGCTGGGCACATACTAAGTTGGAAAGAAATATTATTTGATTGGATGCAATATGTGCATAGAACAATGAAGTCACTTACTTTTATAAAAGTTGGTTTCCATAAGGTAAGTGAAACATTCACTTGGCTCACATCAGAAGGAATCAGATGACACGTGAGGACAGCAAATTTACACGCACTACAGTCCTGTTTAAATCCAGACGTACATATGAGTATTCTGGTCATTTAATAAAGACACTACAGTAGAATATTGAAGGTAGTTATTTCTAGGTCTATATTGTATTCATTCACATAGAAAACATGAGTTGAAATAAGCAGTATCTTATTTATCTGACTTTACCAGCATTGTGCCTCGTTTGAGCTCTTTAGATTTGGATATAACTGTTTGCTTCCCAGAGTTGATTCCAAGAGGATCTTGAAGGCTTCTGGGTATGCAGTTGGCATTCTAAGAAATAAAAATATTTCTTTGATCAGACAAAGCTCAATGTCAGAAGAGAAACAGCTTGGAGCAACAGTGTGAAAAACCTGGGAATGACAGCCACCGCCACATATTAAATATTCATGCTGAGTGTGTGGTATAGAGAAGGCTCTTATGCACCTGTGGATGTTAAAATGCTGGGCTGGTAAGGTGGCTGGTCCTTGGGTTGTTTCCCCAGAGTTAATCTGATACATTTTTTGCATCCCTCAAGATTCTCTACAGTCCTGATTAAAGGTAATAAGAATAAAGGTTCATAAGTACTAAAAAAATACAACTGTTTTTTTCTTTCTAGAGTCTCATGGACCTACTTTTTTGAATTAGAGAGAAATTCTAAGTGATATAATTTTTCACTGCCTTTAGGATGTGCAGAAAATATCTACACAATTATAAGCCCACTACTACTGTCGCTATTTCTTGATTTCTGAGAATAGCATTCTTTAAAAAAATCTGAGAAATGAAGACAGATAGTCAAATGATGAAATCACTCATGCATTAATTGAGTACTTATTGTGCCTTTTAATGTTTCAGGCACTAAATGACAAAGATTAACTACTATACAGATTCATTCAGTACTACAGGTAAAGGGGGTATGTCAGAAGATTGCTATTATTTACGGAAACCTTGGTGGTATACTAGTTAAATGCTACGGCTGCTAACCAAAATGTTCGAAACTATGGAGGAGTTCTGCTCTGTGCTATAGAGTCACTATGAGTTGGAATCAATTGAACAGCAGTGGGTTGGGGTAAGCAATATTTGACCTCTTAGTTTTGGTGGATGAGGTTGTTGGCCATGCTGACCTACCTGAAATGTCACCCCTTCTAGGGGTATACTAAAGTGCTATTTTCTATTAGGGGAGATAGTCAGAACAAGAAGAGAAAGAACCAAGCTTGTATCCAGAGACAAAACACCATTTACATGAACTTCTAGGTATAGCCAGAAGAAGACTATTTAGGAGCAATGAACAAGTTCTGGTGTTATAAGTGGGTTAAAAAAAAAAATACAGGGATTATCTAAAAACACTGTTTATAACCAAGTAGATGCACTCACAGATCTCCTCAGCTGATATCTAGGGCTTTACTATGATTTATCACTCCAGTTTGTAACTGCTTAAAATGTTTTTCTGTACTTGTCCCAAATACCTAAATGTTTCAAAACACTTTGAGTAAGGAGGCTGTTTACTACGCCTCTGTATTCCCTTTGATGTGTATGCAACTGTCTTAATCCTTATGACGACAAAACAAGCCCCAGTCTTCCCCAGTTATCAAGTATTTTATGCTTAGGATCAATTCAGAAATCCCTTTAGAGTATTTAGAAGCATCAAACAAATTAAAGTTGTTACAAACATTTCAGTCATATGTCAACAGTCAAGAACCTAAAGGCTATTAAATAACTGGTTGAAACTATTATGATTTTTATTTTCTGTATGTCTCTGCAACTTTGATAAAGCTCTCTATCGGAAGCAGAGTGGCAAACAAGGAGAACTAAGCTTTAAACAAAGACGGATAAAAAGAATTCTACTGACATAATTTTAGGCACAGGTGACTTACATCAGAAGATGCCCATCCAGTTGGGTACAGCACAGTGTAACCATCTGATGTCAAGTTGGGAAATGAAACTGACAACTTAAGTTCTGGCATTGGGAAATGTCCACTTTTTCTAATCTGCAGGGGAAAAAAATAGAAACGTAATCCATTCTCTCTCAATAGCATCTTTTTGGTTTTATGTAGGACTTTGGTTCTTAACTAAAGAATTAAGCTGTGTAATGGGATCCCTGGTGGCACAGCGGGTAAGCACTCAGTTGCTGAGTTTCTCTGGAGACAGAAGTGGCAGCCTGCTTCCTTCAGGAGTACAGTCCTGGAAACCATATGAGGTGGTTCTGTTCTGTTCTACAGGGTCACTGTGCATTGGAATCTACTCAACAGCAACGGACTTTTGGTTTTAAGCTGTGTAATATTTTGAATACCAAATGAATACAGACAATCTATAGGACAGTGAGTTGGAATGGATTTGATGGCAATGCGTTTGCTTTGGTATTGAGAATCAGAAGCCCTGCTGGTGCAGTGAAGATCTCAACCGCCAGCCAAAAGGTCAGTGGTTCAGAACTACCAGCAGCTATCCAGGAGAAAGATGGGACAGGCTGCATCCTTAATGATTTACAATCTTGGAAAACCTGCGGGGTCACTATGAGTTGGAAATAACTTGATGGCAGTGGGTTTGGTGTTTGGGTGCATATAGGGAATTGGAAGGAGCACTAGTACAGCAACTAAAAACTCAGCTGCTGACCACAAGGTTGTTGGTTCACATTGACGAGCAGCTCCTAGGGAGACAAGTATGACAGTCCACTTCTGTAAAGGCTACAGCCTTGGAAACCATCCAGGGTAGTTCTACTTTGTCCTATAGGACCACTGTGAGTCACAATTGATTCCATGGCAGTGGGTTTAGGTGTTTTTTTTGGTATGGATAACTGGCGTGATTAAATCAGCAAAACCAAAACAAGCCAAAAGATGGACCAGTTAGTGGCTAGCGGTCATACTGCTCCTTTACCCACTACTTCCCAAAATAGGACTCTGTGGTTTGAAGTCAGGAAATGTGTGCATCAGGGTTGCATCCCTTTACTATACTTGTTCAGTCTGTGTGTGGAGCAAATATCCAAGAACCTGGACTATATGAAGAACGAGACATCAGGATTGGAGGGAGATTTCTTAACAACCTGTGTTATGCATCAGACGAATCTTGGCTTGCTGAAAGTAAAGAGGACTTAAAGCACTTACTGATGAAGATCAAAGACCACGGCCTTCAGTGGCATGGATTACACCTCAACATAAAGAAAACAAAAATCCTCACAATGGAACCAACAAGCAACATCATGATAAATGAGGAAGAGTGAACTTGTCAAAGATTTCATTTTACTTGCACTGACAACAGCCGTGGAAGCAGCAGTCAAGAAATCAAAGGATTCATTACACTGGGCAAATCAGCTGCAAAAGATCTCTTCAAAGTGTTTAAAAGCAAAGATGTCACTTTAAGGACTAAACTTTGCCCGATTCAAGCTGTGGTCAGTTGCCTCATTTGCATGAGAAAGCTGGCAGATGAGCAAGAAAGACCAAAGAATTCACGTTTTTGAATTATGGTGTTGGGGAAGAATACTGAATATACCACGGACTGCCAACAGAATGAACAAACCTGTCCTCGAAGAAGTACAGGCAGCACGCTCTACAGAGGCGAGGATGGTGAGACCTGGTCTCACTACTTTGGCCATGTTACTAGGAGAGGCCAGTTTCCAGAGAAGGATATCGTGTATGGTAGGGCAGAGAGTCAGTGAGGAGAGGAAGACCCTCAATGAGACAGGCTGACAGCGGCCGCACAATAGACTCAAGCATAACAAAGATTGTGAGGACAGTGCAGGACCGGGGAGTGTTTCGTTCTATTGTGCGTAGGGCTGCCATGAGCTGGAACTGACCAGATGGCACCCAATAACAACAACAATGAATGAGATATCAACCTTCATGCATTCCATTTAATTTTTGATGACTTCCCATTTTTCTAGATTCATACTTTGTACATGCCACACTCTGATTACAAATGTTTGCAGCTGTTTCTTTTTCATTTTGCGTCATGCCTCAGCAGTAAATGAAGATCTTGAAAGCTCCAGCGCATCCACATCGTCAAGGTTGACTCCACTTTGAGGGGACAGCTGTTTTCCAGTCATGTTTTGAACACCTTTCAACTGGAGAAGCGCATCTCCCGGCACTGTATCAGGCAGTGTTCTGATGCTATTCGTAAGGTATTCACTGCCCAAGTTTCTAGAAGTAGACTACCAGGTCTTCCTAGTGCTCAGCTGAAACCTGTCCACCATGAGTGACCTTGCTGGTATCTGAAATATTGGTGGCATAACTTCCAGCAACACAGCAACATGTAAATTACCCCCGTATGGCAAACTGACACATGAGTTTTAGTACTTTGATAGCTGCTATCTGATCATAGTTCATTTATTTATGAAGTCAATCTAATTCATTGTGTCTAATGTGGTCTTTAAATGGTTTCAAAGTATAATTACCAATAATTTAAATAAAATTACTTTAAATAATGAAATTATCAAGAAAATGTGCTAAAAAAATTAAATGTTGAAATACGTTTCTAGGTGTCAGTTCATGCCTTCATCTAATTATTTATAAATGTACAAATAACTCCTTTACAATATTAAATTAGAGACAATTTCTTACCAAGTAGAAGATATTGATTTCATTTCCAATATCTTCAGTGGAATTAATAATTTCAGGGACAGTTTCATTGGCCGCAACTGTAATATGGTATTCACTTGCAGAGCTTAGAAAGAATTAATTAGAAGAAGAAAAGTAAAATACAACAAAGCTTAACTTTGATCTGGCTTCATTTGCTTTTTCTTTCTTCATACCATGTAATCCCACAAAAATTACTTTAGGAGGTTTCTGATAAAAAGGAAATTCATTTACACTTAAACCTAAAATAAAATCTTTGAGGAGGATAAGAAGGGCTATATAATTCAGTTAAAAAGCTGCTTATGTTTATTGGTCCCCAACTATTAAAATACGTGCTTTCTTCTCTTTTCTTTTTTATTTTTATCCTTGTTACCAAGTGGAAAGTTTCCATGAATTCATTCATATTATTTACTAGGAGTGAATAATCATGAAAAAACTTGGTATTTTTAGTAGTACTGAATTTTAAACAGATTTTTTTAAGTACCTCTTCATAACTACATTTACTGCCAAACTTAAAAATTCAATCTTCTCCATGTCATTTGGATGAAGTTGGCAGAATGAAATATAAGCATATTCTTAGGCAGTACTCAGTCACAAGATGATTAAAAAAAAAAAATTAGAAATTGTTGGCCAGAATTTGGTTTTAAGTAAGCATAAAATCTGGGGGAAAAGTCAGAGTACCAACTGAAGCATATGTAGCAAAACAGAAAACAGCCGAATGAATGTAAGACCTAGGGCATACAAGCAAAATCTGTGTGCATAGCCTATCCTCTCATTTTCATGGGCTGCTGTTAGTTAGGTATCACTAGACCCTGACATTTTGGATTACTTGGCGAGCTGCTTCTTGCACTTTAGGGTGCATGACAAGCACCTGGAGGAGCTGTTCAACCCAGATTGCTGAGTCTCGCTCTGAATCAGAGTTTCTGATTCAGAAGGTCTGGGACGAAGCCTGAGAATCTGCATCTCTGACAAGTCCCCACCTGCTGTTGTGCTACTGACCCGGAACCAAACTTGGAGGAGCAAGGCGTCCAGGTAAAAAATGCTGTTTCTTACTACCTGTAAAACTGTAGTCCAACTTCGTATTTCACAGGGATAGAAATGTTGACTTCATTGTCAGAAAGTGCTTCAGGAAGTTCCTCACTGTCACTAGAAAACAACAAGTATGTTCATGACAAATTATTAAACTATCGACTATGTAGGGACATTCCTAAGCATTTGAACAAGAAGACCATCTATATCAAAATGAAATAAACTTGCTGCTGTCAGGCTGATTCTGACTCATAGTGACCCTATAGGACAGAGTAGAACTGTCCCATAGAGTTTTCAGGGATTCACACTGCAGGCTGTTTGGTTAACAGCCACAGCACTTAAGCACTACCCTGCCGTGGTTTTCTGCCTATCTATACAACCAGCAAAAGCTCAAAAGAGTAGAACCCCGATTTTTTCAATCAGTGGTGGGAACAGGGTAGGGCTGAGAGGGGTCTTATTAAAAGTTCCCAAACTGACTGTCATGTGTTTCTAGAGTTGATAACTACACTAATTTAGTCCAGTGTTTCTTACTCTTCTGTCAAAATAACAAGAATCCATAGAACAATTGTTAAAATACATGGATTGTTATACCTCTCTCCTGGATATGTGGACTTAAAAGAGGTCTGAAGTGGGTCCCAGGAATTCATATTTTTAACATAAACTATCCCCAGGTTATTGTCTTTTTTAAAATAGTACATTGTGTTTTAGGTGAAAGTTTACACAGCAAATTAGATTGCCACTCAACAGCACAGACACAAATCGTTCCACGACATTAGTTACACTTCCTGCGAAGTGCCAGCACTCTCCCCCCCGCCTGCCCCATTTCCATCTGTTCGGTTTCCCTGGCACTCCTTGCCTTCCTATATTTGCTTTTGGGTGTTGACCTTTGGTGTTGTAAGATTGATTCTTCAAAGGAGCACATTCCTCACAGGTGTTGTTTATTTTATAGGTCAATATTTTACTTGGCTTCAGGGTTACCTCTGGAAGTAATTTCAGTGGCATGTTAAAAGAGTATTTCAGGGCACGTGGGGGTTCTTATAATCTCTATCAGTCCACTTAAACCAGGTCTTTTAAAAAAAAAAATAACTTTGAGCTTTGTTCTACATTTTTCTCGTGTTCTAATCAGTATCTTCTATCGTGTCCCTGGTCAGAATGGTAAGTGGTGGCAGCCAGGTACCATCTAATTCTTCTGGTCTCAGGTTAGAAGTGGCTGTGGTTGGCAGGCTCCATTAGTCTGGTGGACTAATATCTTCCTCAATTCCATGGTTTCCTTCACACTTTTGCTCCATTTGAAAAGACATCAGTAGTTGTATTCTAAGCGGCTGGTCACAACCTTTTAGAACTCAATGCTACTCACCAAACTAAGATGTGGAACATTATTTTGATGAACTAAATTATGCCAGTTGACTTAGCTGTCCCATGAAACTATCATCCTGAGCCTTCAAACCCAGTATATCAATCCCATGAGGTGTTTGGATATGTCTAGGAAGATGGGTCATGTTTTTAAATCCATTCTGCCATTCTCTGTCTCTTGGCTGGTGTATCTAATTCATTTACAGTCAATAGGATTAAGATGGGTCATTGTTATCATTTTGTTACTTTTTTGTGATGTTAACAGTTTCTTTGTTCCTCTTAATTTTCTGTGCTGAGTTCTTTTTTGGATATACAGTTTCTTTTCCTATCATTGGTTGTTGTTGCTGTTGTGTATAACAAGTCTTTTTGACTTTCTTTTTCTTTATTTTGGTGAGTAGTTTCATTAATTTCTACTTATTAATTTGCATTACCATGAAGTTTATCTTTATCCTTTTAAATTTAAAACACTTTGCCATATCTTGAAATCAACTTGACTTCCTCTCTGTATGGAAGTTCTTTAACTACACTTTTTATTCCCTCTTTTTGTTTTGAAGTTGTTGTCCTTTACAGCTTAACATCTCTGGTTCCCTATAGTTTTTTGTAGCTTTATTTCACTTTTGTGGATGCTTCATCTGAGTTGGTATTGGGTGATACAGTCATGTGCTTTTATCTCAGGTTGTTGTTGGATGTCATTGCTTCTCTATCCAAAGGACTACCTTTAATACTTCTTGTAAAACTGTATGGGGCCGTCTATTCTGTCTTATAGGGCTGCAATGAGTTGGAGCTGATTCCACGACAATGGTTGTTTTTTTTTTTTTTTTTTTTAAAGACTAGTCTGGTTTTTACAAATATTCTGAATTGATGCTTATCTATGAATGTCTTAGTTTTGCCATCATTTTTGAAAGATATTTCTGCAGGATATATGACTCTTGGCCGTCAATTCTTTTCTTTCAGGATTTTATACATGTTCTCTCATTGCCTTTCTGTTTGCGTGGTTTTTGACACAAAATCAATGCTTAGCTTTACTGGTGCTCCTTTGTAAATTATATTTTGTTTTTCATGAGCTGCTTTCAGAATCCTTTGTCTTTGAGTTTTAAAAGTTTGGTTAAGATATGTCTTGATTAATTTCTTTTGGGACCAGTCCTGTAGAAGGTTTGTTGGGCTTCCTGGATGGATACTTTATCATTGTTCATTAATATTCAGCAAATTTTCTGCAAGTACATGTTAAAAAATTCTCTGTACTCTTTTCTCCTCTTCTTCTGGCATTCCTAGCAGGTGTAAATTCTTCCTCTTCTTAGTGTCCCACCCAGCTCTTATGTTTCCATCATTCTTATTTTCTGATTGTTCCTTACATCAGTATACAGGAATTTATCCTCTATTTCACTGAATCTTTCTTCTACTGTATTTTTCTTCTGTGTCCCTCTATTATATTATCTACTTCTGATATTTTATTGTTAATGTTAAATTCTAGTTTCTGTTTTTGTATGGTTTCTAATTGTCTATTGATTATGTCATCTTGTTTTTGCAGTTTTCCAGAATTCTTTTAGGGTTTGCATGTGTGTGCGTGCGTGCGTGTGTTTCTTCCTTAATCTATCTGAGGATCCTAAACATAAGTCTTTTGGATTCCTTCTCTGGTAGTTCCATTATCATACAAAGACTGTCAATTAAGTTAGTGGACTCACCCTAGAAAACGTGCAGTGTGCCTCATTTGCTGAATAGCATTATGGTCACCTTCAAAGTACTTTCCTTGGGAAGCTATGCACTGAAGTCAGCACCTAGTCCACCCTTCAAAGCAATTTTGAAACTCTTTTACTGGAATAGCCATCAGAGCTGATGCACTGAATGTCATCAAAATGTCTTCCTTTCAATATTTCATTTATCTCTGGGAAAGAAAAATGTCACCGGGGGCCAGATCAGGTGAGTAGGGAGGGTGTTTCAATACAGTTATTTGTTTACTACTGGCTAAAAACTCTGTCACAGACAACTATACAACTAAGTTCGCAAACTTGCCACTGTGCCATGGTGCCCAATGGCCATTCCAGAAAGACTCTGAAAATTGCTTTGAAGGATGAAATAGGAACTGGCATCACTGCATAGCTTCCCAAGAGGAATACTTTGAAGGTGACCACAGTGATATGCAGCACTGAGAACATTTAAGTTGTCAGACCCCCTAGACTTATTGATTGATTGTATGTTTATTTGTTTTGACCTTTTTTTGTTGTTGTTGTTGTTTTGTTTTGCTGTATCAGGGTGGGCAAGGTAGGTATACGTCACTCATCACTGGTCCTAAATATTAGAGAGCTCTTGTAAAGAGCTCTCTGTCACTGGGCAGGAGTGGCAGCAGCAAGAGGTGGACACAGTAGGCACACACCTATTTCAGTTATCTGTCTGGTGGCATGGAAGTGTGTGCTGCCTCTTGTTGGCTGGCTGGGGCAGCAGGGAGAGCAGGGTGGCTACCCACTGCTTCTAGTTGTCTGTTCTGTGCTGCTGCTTCCTGGCTGGGTGGGGTGGTGGGTGGGTGGGTGACAGGTGGGCCAGTGATGTAGGAGCACAGACTACTGCTTGCTAGATGGGTGGCGAGGTGGGGAGGTGACAGGCAGGGTGGACACTCCTCATCAGTTACAGACAGGGTAGGGTTGGGTGGGCTCAAGGAGGGGCTTCATACAGTAATCCTTGGACAGGTGGGGTGGTGGGGATGCTCATGCCACTAATTATCAAAAAGGTAACAGGGAGGGAGAACATAATCCTGTGGTCACTGAATGTGAGTGCAAGTGTACTTCTCATTGGCTACAGCCAGCAAACGAGGCCTGGCCCCAAATAAGTGCAAGGAGGCGTGGTCTGCCTTAGTCTGGTCAGGTGGGGAACTTCCTGCTGCCACCCCATGGATCTACCTCTCCGTGTGTGCCACTTGCTCTCATAGTAAGGGACTGCCAGTGTTACGTAGTCCTGTCCCTGGTTCCCGGCTCCTCCCCTGCTTTATGGTAGCCAGGATCCTGGAGCTCCTGCCTGCTTGTCTATATTCTCCTTTCTTAGATCCAGTTCATGTTCGGCACATCTTGCTTCACTCCAGGTTTTTCTACAGATTCTCTGTCTCCTATGGGAAATTCCATGAAGTTGTCCTCTTGTGCTCCTCACCTGGGGTCACTGCTCACTTTGTCTCAAGACGGCCACACGGTACCAGGCTGGCGGGCAGGGCACCTCTGAAGTAGGCAGTCAAGACTAACTCCATCTCTTTACCTGTTTTTCTTAAAATTCCTGGCTTCCTAGTACTACCCGGCCCTGGAATTCATACATTAACTTGTAGGAGCCACTGAGATAAAACTTTCACAACCTTTACAGCCTTTTCATTAGAATTATCAAACAAGTAGAAGTGTCAACCACCACCCAGTTCTGATGCTTATCTCCCACTGGATGGCCTTCCCCAGTTTCCCAGGCATATCTCCTCACTGGATGGACCCCCATGCCCAGTTCATGATACACATCGTCTCACCAGAGGCCCCTAATTATCCACATTCTTTCTTCCTTTACACCTAATGTTTGCCTTTACCTACCCAATGAAAACACTGAGCTTGACTGGAGGAGTTGGACAGGCTCTGATGACCAAATTCCCCCCTTCCCTTACATGCTGGTGTGTAATAAACCTCTTACGCACTTACTTTACCCCGTCTCAGTATTGGTTTTTATGGCAGGTGGCCTAAATCCATGTTTCATGGTAACACCTCCAATCTACAACTTTCCTTATTCACTGCTTTCATTCAGTTTCTCCTTCCATTTGGTGTTTGATTTACTTCTTTATCTTTCCCTTTGATATTCAGGGATCCAGGATTGTCATCTATATTAGCTCTACTTGGTTACTTGGTTCTTTGCTACAGGGGATGATACAGTGTATCTAAGTTGCCACCGTGGGTTTCCCCAGGTAATTCTTATTCATTTAGTTGTTGCAAATGAGGATCTAGTAAAGAGACTAGTCAAAGGTCACTTAGGTAAGAGTCAGTCTAAAAGCTTCTGTCTTCTCATTTAGTATTACTTCAGTACTGAGTACTTGATGTTTGTGTTACTTGCTAAGCATTAAAATTTATTTCCCTGATTTTAGTACTATGTCCACACATATATACGTGTATACACATATATGCAGACACATATATCTCATACTCCCCTGTAATAAAACATGCAGATAGATACACGTACAAGTGTCGCCATGTTATCAACACTGGCTCTGGGGCCAGACTAAAAGGATTATTCTTGAGCAGTGACATACTTGGGCAAGTTATTTAAGTTCTCTGTTCCTTGATTTCCTCATTTATAAAATGAAGATTCTATAATCAAATGATACGTAAGTGATCATTAAATGTGCAGTTAAGTATAATGCACTTAAACTTGTGCCTGAAACACAGAAAACACCCGGTAGGTTTCTGATGTCATTGTTATCATCCCTCCCCTCCCCTCCAGCAAGTAATCAAACCTTAGCATACTGTTTCACACAGTGGGCAATTGAGGCATTTAATGGCTTTGATTATTCTCAAGCATATAATGTGGTTCACACCAGCAATGAGACAATGAAAGTAGCATCTTGCCTTGGATTTAAGGATCTGAATGACTCCCTTCATATGAATGGTCCCTTTCGCTCCTCCTCATTCCATACTGTAGCTACAGGAACCTTCCTAACAGGCAGCTTTGTACGTAAGACAATTTCCCTTAAAAACTCTTCTGGCTCCTCCTGCCTGCTCAATTCAGACAAAAATCCTTTGCTAAAACATTTAGCGCCACCTCAGACTACTGTAGGATACACACACCGGCTTTCCCCCATTACTGTATCCCCTGTAGTTCACTACCATGAACTGCCCAATATTCTCCAAATAGATGTTCTATTGTTCTGTCTTTGCATTTTTGCTCATGCTATATATCTTGCCAGAAATGTTCCATCCAGTTCTACCTACCAGCTTCTCTGTTTTTGATATGATATCCATCTTAAAAGACCTTTCCAATTCTAATCTTGACAACATTTTCTCAAATTCTCATTGCCAAGCAGCTATAATTTCACCCTTCATTAAGTGTCTTGGACACATTGTTTATATCCTTCTAATAGATTTTCCTTAATCTACTCTGTGTTATCATGATTTATATTAGTCTTAACTGTCTACTATGACATTCACAATATAAGGTGGCTCATCTCCAACTTAATTCAATAGTTTGAACACAGTTGAGGTTGAATAAATATTTGCTGTGTTTAATTGAATTGAGCATACAGAATTCATCCACCCAGTCATGCATTTGTCCAATTATTCATTCACTCCACATTTATTTAGTGCTTATTATTTGCCAGGCATTATGCTAGTCACTTGGGAATAAAGAACAAAATAAAGAGCTTTATTTCAAAAAGCCTATGGTCTAGTGGATAATTGCTCCTAGAGGAAGGTTAAGCCACTGTTTCACTTTCCTTATTGTCATTTTTCTGTGTTAAGTGTGATCAGAAGATTTGACTACAATTTGTTAAATTACAAAAGAGCATAAATTTAAGTCCACATAATGATTCAGCTGATAATATGTGCAGCCAGTAAAAATTTTTAATTAGGAGAACTTGTGAAATTTTTAAATAAATTTAAATGCATTTTGGTACAAAATAAATGATTTGTGACTATACTACATTCTACAGCTCATAGAACCAATAGCCAAGCCAAGGGCTGTCAATAATTCAATCTATTTAGCTGTAGCATTTCTACTACATAAAAATTATCTTGCTAATTACTCATAGAAGCATTTTTGTGAATTAGTGTTTCATTGCCTTTCATTTCTACTGATCCCATATTATCTGTAAGAAGCTTCCACGTGAGTCTATAAGGACAGTAGTCTAACAAAATGAATTATACACATAAATGCACACAAATACATTTGTGCATACATGAGACCAACCTTGTTGCACTTGAATAAATGATGACATTTTCCATGAGATAAGATGTGTTAAATTGAAATAATATTTTGAAAGTCACCTTGAAAATAAAATACATATATTTAGGTTAATAATATGATAAAGAAAACATTTACTTCTATTAAAATATTTAATTTAAATAAACAATATTACTTAAACTCAAATTGTAAAGTTAAGAACTATTATCTTAGAAATTAACATGGTCCTCATATCTCAAGACATATAACAAAAAATACAGGTACTTTAAAAATGTAAGTATGTAATAAGCATATTAATACTGATATTGCATATGAATATTTAAATATTTTATCCAATGATTAAAATAATTATTTATACTAACTATAAACTATTACCATGAAGGCACATCCTGTTTACCTTAATAAATTACCATTATTACAATCAGTGTATGTATATTATGATATATTAATGTTACTTTCATCATAATCATTGTAACTATGAATTGTTGTTGGTTGCTGTCAAGTCAGTTCTGATTCACGGTGACCCATGTGTACAGAGGAGAACTGCTCCATAGGGTTTTCAAGGCTGTGACCTTTTGGAAGCAGACCATCAGGCCTGTCTTTCTGGGTGCCTCTGGGTGGGTTCCAGTTGCCAGCAGTTTGGCTAGTAGTAGTTTAACCACGTGTATCATCCAGCGATTAGTCATGATTAAAGTCTCTTTAACTTGAAAACTTCAAGTATTTTCTTCTCCCATATGTATTTTGAGTTTCATGAGATAAACAAATAATACATTTTAACCCCTCAAAAGAATTCTTGTAAGAATCCGCAGTCTTTCCTGTTTTCTTCTTGCTGTGAAAAAATAACCACAATTCCAGAAGTGGCTTTTATAAATTATAGAAGTAAGGGTGCAATTGCCAAAGTCTCTCAGAGAGTTCCTTTCCTACCACCTGTCTTTCCATAACAAACCCTGGTGGAATAGTGATTAAGAGCTACAGCTGCTAAACAAAAGGTCAACAGTTCAAATCCACCAGGCACTCCTTGGAAACTTTATGGAATAGTTCTACTCTGTCCTATAGGCTTGCTGTGAGTTGGAATTGATATGCATCCTGACTAGCTTGGAAAAATAAGTCTTTGTATTTCTAATGAGCCTTCATACCTAGAGGCAGACACTGGCAGATAAGTGGGGGTAAATATTGCCTATTGCATGTGGCCCCAATGCTGGAGATTTAAACTGCAAATCTAGATCTTGAAACCAGAGAGTGTTTTAAATGTAAAACCTATGTTGAAATTATTTGCAAATTATGTTCCCATTTCTATACAAAAACCCATTGTCTTTGAGTTGATTCCAGCTCACAGCAACCCTACAAGACAGATTAGAACTGTTACATGAAGTCTACAAGGAGAACCTGGTGGCTTTGAACAAGCAACCTTTGGTTCACAGCCATAGCGCTTAAATACTGTGCAAACAGGGCTTCCAAACTACTGTCAGGATATTTGTTTTTCATATTTACATTTTAATGTACATCTAGTATATATAATCTGCTCACCTCTTCTCCGCCTCTCAGGAAAGGGTACCCAACTTTACATGTGATATTATGACTGGACTCACAACTGTCTTTCTGAATAGCCTACAAAGAAAAGCAGAGAGAATTAGAGCAAACAAATAGTCTGCTTACTTGATCTTGATTTTCTAGAATTTTCCTAGCTGTGCCTCCATGACTGCCTTCCCAAAATTAGTTTCTTAATTTAGTTGGGAGAGTCACAGCATCCTGGAATTGCATGGCCCATGGCAAGCTCAATATATCAGGTGACGAATGATTGAAGAGCAAAGCCTGTCACGCTATCCTGCCTAAATTCTCCACTGTACAACAGAAGTACTTACCTCACAAGCAGACTGGTGGGTAGAGGAAGAATCCACAACTACTAGATGACACATAGAAGCCCATGGTGAATGTCAGTCATTAGAGGGGTCTAGTGCAACTGGAAAGAACATGAGCTCAGAACTGGAACCACTCCAGTACCCTATCACCTTTGAGTCAATTCATAGTGAACCCAGAGGACAGAGTAGAACTGCCCCATAGGGTTTCCAAGGCTATAATCTTACAGAAGTAGATGGCCACATTCTCCTGCTGAGTAGCAAGCTGGTGGTTTTCAACCACTAACTTCACAGTTAATAGGTAAGCATGTGACCATTGTGCCTCCAGGACTCCTTGAACTGGAATTAAAACCAAAAAAAACAAAACAAAACACCCCCAAAATACCAAACCCACAGCTGCTGAGTCAATTCTGACTCATAGAGACCCTATAGGACAGAGTAGAACTGCCCCACGGAGTTTCCAAGGAGCGCCTGGCTGATCTGAGCTGCTGACCTTTTGGTTAGCAGACATAGCACTTAACTACTACACCACCACTGTTTCTGAACTGGGACGACCAGGACTTAAATACTGACTCCACCGCATTTAGCTTCTCCTTGTCAAGATTTTTCACCTTTCTGGGCCTAATTTTCTCTCAAGTGGATTTAGTTCTACTCTACTTCGTCAAACTTAAGAGACCACTGAATATGAAACATATTATTTTATGTGCGCAAAGATAAAGAAAAAAATCATACCACTGGTTAAATAAACGTACCCTCAAGTTACCAAGATATAAACAAAAGATCTATTTTAGAACTTCTGCAATACGGCAATACCTAATTGGGAAGGGGTTAATAAGAATTAAGTAAACAGTCCTTTAAACAGTGCCTGGCATATCATACAACTCAAGCAAGACTAGTTATTCTTGTTATTATTAATTAAAGAGGATACATTGTTGATGTCACGGCTGTGCCCCTGCCAAGGCCATTAAGTCACCCCGAGAAGACTGTAGTTCTCTTTCCCAAGAAAAAAATTCAGTGGTAACATTTTTCCAAATATTACTTTTCACATTTGCATTCATAACTAATAATGTTGACTGAATAAAAAAATACAAGGTAGTAATACATGATACCTTTATATTATACATAAGCCATTGTGTGTCTAAATAACGCCCTAATAATGGATAGGAGTAATAGTGTAAACTCTGAATTTATAGAAACTGGACAATAGAATTTTAATAATACATATAATAATTGTATTGACTCAATATGAATCACGTGCATAATTAATTCATATAAGTGTATTCGGAATTTAACCTCAAGAAGTTTCATTCAGGTATCAGAATAAAAGCAAAGTTTAAATTTATAAATGTTAGCTGTGCCTGATGTGGCATTTTATAGCAAATACATGCTTTTGCTAAAATGACAAAAAGTTTCTTTTTATGAGTGAGACAGTCATTTAAGACAAATCTTGCCAATGTATTTTGCACAGGAAGAGGAAAATGGTATTTTGATTTCTGTATGTGAAAATTTTGTTTAACACTTGTGTTACAGTCTCTCTACACTTCTGTTAAAGTGTTTTGGCTTTAATTGTTATGTTTATTTTTTTCCTTGACTCAGTCTCAGTTTCAGCTGTTTATGAACTCTGAGACAGACAACTTTGATACATCACCAGTTCATTCCCACACTGAATGTAAGAGACATAATTCTTTACAGGAAAAAAATTCAAGATGAAAGCATAAAGGAAAGTTTAGTACTTTCACCATTCCCCAAACCGAACCCAACCCACTGCCATCCAGTCAATTCTGACTCAAAGCAACCTTTACAGGTCAGAGTAGAATTGCCTCATGGTGTTTCCAACTAGCGCCTGGTAGATTTGAACTGCCAGCTGTTTGCTTAGCAGGCATAGCTCTTAACCACTGTGCCAACTGGGTCTCCTCTTTCAGCATCAGCAATATGGATTTTGTAGAAAACACTTTCTATCCTTTTAAATTCAGTATAATAAAAACATTTAGTTCAGTAGTATGACAAGTAGCTTCAAAAATGGTTGTTAGAAGAATAACTAACTGAATACCTAAAAGCTTACCTCAATTCCTGAAAAAACTAGGTTTGGAGAATAGTGTACTATTGTTCTGGTGTTATAGGCACTGTCCTTTTTATTTTTGACTGTTAGGCTAATGTTGAACTTGTCATTGTGGGACTTGACAATTAGCAGGCCCTTTTCTGTTGTGGATACAGTGAGGCCAAGGTCTGAGATACACTTTTCCTTGTTTCCACAGTCTTTGGCAAAGGGAATCTGAAACAGATAAAGAAAATTATTTTTCAAAATTTTTTTAAGCAGTATTGAAAAATGATCAGTGTAACAGGGATGACACACTGTCAAAATAAGCTAAGCCACCCATAAAAAGAGTAGATCTGATAACAGAGTTGATATTAGGGGAAACAGCTAACTTTCAGTTTTGGATATACATTCTTCTAAACCCTTAAAGATTGCACAGTTTTCATAGACATTTTTCCATTGGTCTTAAATTGCCACTGTAGAACAACTTGCAAAAATCAAATCAAGCGCTCCAATGTCTAAATATGTTAGATAACACTTTAAACAAACAAACTCTTGAGTTGATTCTGTTGTCGAGTTGATTCTGACCCATAGCAACTCTTATAGACAGAGTAGAACGTCCCCATAGAGTTTCCAAGGAACGCCTGGTGGATTTGAAGTGCTGATCTCTTGGTTATCAGATGTAGTACTTAACCACTATGAAACCAGGGTTTCTAATTAACTCAAGCTATGTGCTCTTCTATTAAAAACAATCACAATCAAGTTGCTATGAATATGCGTGAGCTCAGTCAAAATGGGTAGAGAATGGTCAAGTCATGGTTGTTCTTGACTTGGCTTCTTCATCATCCGTGTCTCCCACATCCAGCCCATCACCAAGAACCATCCACTCTAACCCCTTTCTATGTCTCCCTCAAACCCTTTCGTGACTCTACATGTCCACCACTGCCTCTTGAGTCCAGGCATCCTCAGTTGCTCCCAAACTAAAGAGACATCCTCTTATTTTATCTCTTGTAATCACTCATTTCCCTCCAGTCATTATCCACGTTGTAGCTGAAGTTATCCTTAAAAAACACAAATCCAGTCCTATTACTAAATCAACTAAAACTTTTACTAGCATTTAACTGCTCTTGAAAAAGTTTAAAACAAAAGCAAACTCTCAAACGACCTGGCCTCTGCCAGTGCCTTGGTCCCAGTCCCCATCACCTTCCCTCCTTGTCTTTAGCGTCAGCCACACAGGTAAGCTGAGTCTCTTTCATGCCTCTGGACCTTCACATATACCATTCTCTTGGCCTAGAACACTACTGTCCTAACTCCTCTAAATATGATGGAAAAGTCATCTTATCAATCAGTTTTCAAATTACTAAGTACCATAACCCCAGGGGAGCACTCTTTGATTCCCCAGTCTAGGAGAACGCGCGATTGTTGTCAGATGCTGCTGAGTTGGTTCTGACTCGTAGTAATCCCATGTATGACAGAACAAAACACTGCCTGGTCCTTTTCCAACCTCACAATCATTGCTGTGCTTGAGCCTATCGTTGCAGTCACTGTGTCAATCCATCTCATTGTGAGTCTTCTTCTTCTTATGCAGACCCTTTATCAAGTGTGATATCCTTCTCCAGAGACAGGTCTCTCCCGATAACTTGCCCAAAGTACATGAGATGTAGTCTTGCCATCCTTGCTTCTAAGGAGAACTCTAGCTGTACTTCTTCTAAGACAGGCTTGTTTGCGTGTCTGGAAGTCCATGGTATACTCAATATGTTTTCACCAACATCATAGTTCAAAGGCATCGATACTTCTTTAGTCTCCTGTAGTCGATGTCCAGCTTTTGCATGCATGAGTTGATTAAATATACCATGGCTATGGCTTGGGTCAGATGCACCTTAATCCTCAGAGTGATACCTTTGCTTTTTAACACTTTAAAGGGGAGCAGAGAAGTTCCATAAGAGCTCTGAAATTCTCCTCAATAGCATCCATTCTAATTGTCAGTATTTAATACCTGTTTTCCAGAAGATTTTCATTGGCTAATTTTTAGAAGTCGATCACCAGGCCTTCTTCCTCATGTCTTAGTTCTAGAAGGTCCACTGAAACTTGTCTACCTTGACTGACTCCACTGGTATTTGAAAGACTGGTAGCATACCTTCCAGCATCACCACAATAGACAAGCCACCACACTACAGCAAACTGACGGGCTAGACTCATGTGCTGTAGACACGTCACCAGGAACGATCAGTCATGAGAGAAAGACATCATATTTGGTGAGGCACAGGGCCGACTCGGTGAGGAAAACCCTCCCTGAGATGGACTGACACAACAAGCACAAGGATGAACTCAAACATGCTTGTCTTGGTGAGGACAATGCACCATGTACCATTCTGTTCTGTTATACATAGGTTGTCGTGAGTCAGTGGGGTGTAGATGGCCGCCAACAACAACATTCTCGGCTAGACTGTAAGCTCCAACGCTGGGTGTGTATATGACAACAAATTTGGAAGGAGGGAAGGAAAGGAGAGAACAGGATAGATGTAAGGGGAACTGGTATCTCTTCCCTAATGTTTCCTCCGCTGGTGCCACACTTGTCACCTGCATGCATTTTCCACTCTCTGATTCAGTCTTTCATAGTAATGGGGCCATGGACTCTGTAAGTGTGGCATTAGGCATTGGGCAAGCAGAGTTCAGTGCTTTTGTATCTCTTCTGCTCTTGGGATAGCAGTGTGTCCACAGGAAGCATACATTTTGTTCTGTTCTTCATTCTGCAGATTTTACAAGGCAAGTCCCCACAACGACCTCAGATCCACCCTCTGGTGACCTGGTGGTTATCTGCAGTCTAAGTCTGTGGTTTACATTGTGGACACTCATATTGCCACATACCCAAAGCGTGTCCTGCAACCCAATCTTGTTAGTAATAAAGGACAGATTTTACTTTCCACCTGACTTTTGTGTCTTACACTTCAACAACAGGAACTTGGAGGAACTGAGAAAAGTGGAAGAATCTAATTCACTGCTATTGTTGTTTAAGTACAGTTGGTTTAGAGGTATGTGTGTTTCAGGTTGTTTCCTAATATATTCACAAATAGGTATTCCAATTTTTTTTTTTAATATGACTTACATATTCATGTACTGAGTTTGGTAGAGAATCATCAAGAACAGGTCCATTTTCTGGATCAGTAAGATTAAAATCCAAAGTTATCCTCACAGAGTCACGAAAGTCATGCTTATCCTAGAAAGTGAAATAGAAAAGACATCATTGGTATCATAGATACTGCATGTTCCAACCTTGTTATAGCTTCCTTCTTTCTCCCCTGTAGGTCCAGGCTTACTGGTACATTCTCAAGTCTCTAAGCTAACGTAAGACCCCATCAAGCTTTTGTCTCACTGAAGAGGGGGTTGTCATTTTGACCTGATGAAGGAAATGCTGAAATGTAAAAACTTCAGATTGTGATTAGTTGACTCACTTACAGCCCCTCAGAGGGACTTGCTGGAGTGACGCTTTCTGGTATACCTCGCCACATCAGGATATTCTGCTCTGAGCTACTTGCATAACCTTATCATTTCTCTTGAGTCCTAAAGTTAAACATTACTGTGTAATACTTTCGAATTCTCCCAACTCTAGATGAGCAAGCTTTCTTTGAAGGGAGTTGGATTTCATTATTACACTATCTATCCAGAATTGTAAGAACTTTATAATATTAAATTATAGAGATCATGCAAGCATGATTAATATTGTCAAGATTATCATCAATAAAAGCCACCATTTATTGAATGCCCAGTATTATGAGCTTTATACATATTATTGCTAATTATTTCAACAGTCTTCCAACATGAATAACTACTTTGGTTCCTATTTTGCAGATGAAAAACTAAGCCTCTAAGTCATTCAGATTGTGGGAAGGCTAGGATATGAACCTGAGCCCGGCTGACTCCATAAAAACTGCTAGAAGTATCTATTATAAACCAAAACAACTGAAAGCTTTCAAACAAGTTCATACGTTTTAGCAGTCATGTCTAGACGGTAGCTTAGATCCTGTGTTTGGAGACAATCTTAAACTGTGGTGAGTCTGATCAGGTTGGAGGCAGTGCCATATCTGGTTCCATGTCTTTTCAACTTTTTTCTGAGTTGTAACTTTTAAACGTTCAGTTCTTATTAACAGAATAGAAGTAAAATTCCGGGTTTATTATTTTAGACAGACTGATCCTAGGGCTGACACAACAAGTTATTTTAATATATATCATGGGGAACAGTACTGAGGGAGAATAAATGTGCACAGGGACACACATCTTCCACCACTTTCCTGCTCTTCTCTAAAATTTTCAGAATATAGACTATGAATACATCCAGAATGTAGAAATAAATCAGAAATGGGAAAACAAGCCTGTTTCCTTTAAAACTCAAAAAACTGTATTCATATCTCAATCACAGCTAGTAGACCTCTGTTACTTCATTCCTCCATCCTGCTTTTTGTTATTGGTCAGTGGTTGATTTTAAGATAATCCTTATAACAGAAAAAACTCTTACCCTACTTGGGACCTTCTCCAAATACAAAGTATCCCAACAGAAGACATTCAGAATTGTTTAAACTCACTTACCATTCATCCCTAGCAATTAATAATTGGCTTTCAAGGCTCACTCATTCACTAAAACTGAAAGAAATAAAAGTAGCAAAAAGCCTATAGATGGCAGAAAATACCAGGGGTTGTCTGTTTGCTTTTATATAAAGTAAAACAGCAAGATTCAAGAGACAAAAAGAGATCCCAGGCATTATTGCCTAATAGTCTGCCTTCAGGTCAATTAAATATTTATCATCCACATTTCACAGATGAGGCCACAAAGTTAAATGATGTTTTCAAATCACAAGAATAAATGCATGAATTTAGGCCTGTTTTCAACAAGTGCACAATGCCTTTTACTATTCCACAGTATATGGATGTTTGAAACAACAGGGAAAGCTAGTTTTATGAAACATATTTGAAAGTGAGAAAAATCACTGATACAGGTGAGCTAACAAAGTTTATTCCAGGGCTTTGAACGGGTTCTTCCCAGTTCAGTCACGCCTGAGGAAGCAATACCAGAATGAGTTGAATTTTTAAAACTTGGGTGAAGCAGAGTGAGGTTGAAGCCCTGCTAAAAAACCTCATCTCCCACTTATAAAACAAGGGCAGTGTACATGTTGCATAGCAACCAAATCTCTTGCCCTTTGGATCTTGAGCTGAGTCAGAAGCAGTGGTTTCCTGCTCAAAGTTGGAGGCCAACAGTATCCCATTAAGTGTGCGTCACTGCCCACAGTCCTGCCAATAATCCAGTCTCATGCATCAGGGTCTTGACAGGGCTCACTATACTTCCTCTGAGACTCCCATTCCAGGGAGAATAAACATGGTGCTTTGACCTTAACTTTTTCCATTCAAGTTATTATTCTAGATCACTCAAACTGTAAAAATTTAGGTCTGTTTTGCTTTGTCTGCCATGACTGAACTTGTTCAAATCAGTCTGAAGCTTGGTTTACTCTATAGTGTATTTGATTGACTTGAAATAAGACAGGCATACTTTATTATTGATTGGAATAAGGCAGCTATAATATATGATTTACTTGCCAACATGTAGAAGAAGTGCTTAGTGCATTCTGAGTCTTGAACTGTGATGTTTCTTTGAACCTTTCTTTCTTGAGTTCCAGAGAAAAAGCTTCGTGATATCTGTCTTAGTGAATCTAACGTGACACGGTACTGCAAATCTGTAAACATAAAAAAAAGAATTTAATTGACAGAAATGTTTATTCAGAATGATTTTCACATGATGTAGATCATTAAATCAGCATTGTAGAAAAACTTAGCCAGGAAGTGATCAACAAAAAAGTTTACTTAGCATATCAGTGCTACAGTAGTAGAATGATATTTACAGATATTAGACTGCCTTGATGAACTCTGCAGAACTGCTTTCTGAGGTCAGTGTGGTTTTACTTATGGTGTATACATGTATGCATATTTATATCTACATCTGTATCCCATGTTTCTTCCTGACCATGTCAAATTCAG
This sequence comes from Heterohyrax brucei, assembly GCA_028571685.1. NCBI lineage: Eukaryota > Metazoa > Chordata > Mammalia > Hyracoidea > Procaviidae > Heterohyrax > Heterohyrax brucei. The sequence continues at coordinate 54,838,405 of CM053141.1, read as the reverse complement.
ATTATGGAGTTTTTATTGTGTTCCACTTTTTTTTTTTAATTAAAAAATGTTGGTGTGCCACTTGGAACTTCAATTATAGGTTGATAGAGACAAAAAAAAAGTACATTAATGACATTTGAACCTGTTTTGTAAGACTATATTATTTTAGAATATGTTCAAAGCACTATTAAGGTTAATGACATATACATGCCACAATAAGAAAATAAACCTTATACTTTCTATGAAGGCTATAATACTCATTATATTAAAATTAAGCAAGATTATGAAGTAATATGCATATGAAAACCTAAATCATTAATTTGTATTCTATACCTCATATGCATTCTAATGTGAGGAGGACTAGGTGTGCATACGCACATACACACACACTTAGCAAACTGAGAAAGTATGATTTTAAAGAATAGTAATCTGTCTCATTCTATTCATGTTTGGGGTCTGTGCAGCTATGGCCTGTACAGCTTTTATTCTAACACATTGCAATGGCATTAAGAAGCTACCTCAGCAAGTGAAGCCTGTAGAGAGGCTCCAGGGTGCACAGGCTGACACAATGTATCATGAGGGTGCACCGGCTGACACAATGTATCATGGGGGTGCACAGGCTGACACATGTATCATGGGGGTGTACAGGGTGACACAATGTATCATGGGGGTGCACAGGCTGACACAATGTATCATGGGGGTGTACAGGCTGACACAATGTATCATGGGGGTGCACAGGCTGACACAATGTATCATGGGGGTGTACAGGCTGACACAATGTGTCACATGGAACATGCCTGACTCAAAAATCAGGGTCACCTTTAGAATGGTGCAATGACAATCTGGAGGTGGGGCTGGGCCAATTATTCAAGTCCTGTGCAATCCCAGTCTTTGCTGGGATGCAGCCGGAGAAGAGAAACAGTGCTCCATGAAAACCCATGGGATCACTTGGAGACCTTTTCCAACCTGTACTTCTGGATCTGTATCACATGTTTTTTTTCAGCACCCAACTTGTTGTAGATGAGGAAGCCTGACAGCAACTGTGAAGGGCTGAGTCCATCACACAGAAACATGCTTTTCTGCTCTAGAATTTACTGGGTTGCATGACCTAGTCCTCATGTGGCAGAATAGTTTTCAAGGCTCAACAAGTTCCCGGGATCCAGTGTGACACGTAGGTCACTGTGGTGGGAGGAGTTACAATAACCTATCAATTACATCACAATGGAGCAACTATATTGTGCTCCCATGCACAAGTAGTTCCTATGTGTATTACACTTACCAGCTTTGTATATGGTGTCTTCTTTGGACTTTAATTTCACATCAAAACACACTGTAGCATTTATGCATACTGTTTCCTTTCCTTCCACATGGCAGTTTTTCTTTTGAATATTCACTTTATTGGGTTCAAAATTCATGGTTACTTTAACTACAGCCACATCTCTGGACCTACAAACACATAAACACGATTGCCCACATTTCTACATTCGGTAAACGTCATCAATTTGGTGGGCCACGCATCTAAGGGCAGTGCTTCCTGTGTAGAATAAGGATCCTTGGGACTCTATTCTTCAGCATAAGAGATGGTATCTGCTGTTGTAAGGACATCCGGGCTGTTTTGGAACCGTCTTGGGATTTTAGTTCACAGATCTAGCAACTTTTCCCCCTCATTAAAAAAAAAATTAAAAAAAAAAGACAGAACCAAGTGCCCAAGTAGCTGCAACCCAGAACCAAAACCATATGTGGAGAATCTCTGGGGTTGTTTCTAGTGTGGAAAAGGGCACACAGGCCCCTGCAAGATATGTGGAGCTCTGCTGGCTCTTTGCAGTCTGTAATACTTGGCTGTTTGTGTAGGTTCAACGGGTTTCTGGGAAGGAAAAGTGAAATAACATTAAAAGCTTTGTGCTAGGGACATCTGCTATTTCATTTAAATCTTAAATTAACTCTAGTAATAAAGATATAGGATTACTATGAGTTGGAATTGACTCAACAGCAGTAGGTTTGGTTTTTAATAAGAAATATTATGCCTTGTTCACATATGAGGTAACGGAGGATCTGAGAAGTTACCTATTTTATCCAAGAGTAAAAACTGCTAACAGAACAAAGCTGGGATTTAAATCTAGCCATTCTAATTTCAAAACCCAGAGATTACCACTAACCCCAAAGAAGAGCCGAATGAGATTTTAGGCAAGGAGCCCAAGGTCATTGCCTCAGAATCGTGTGGTCATAACTGAAGGACATCTTTACTTGATTTCTGCCTGTTGACTCAAACAGGTACTTTATAGGAATATTTTAGAAATGGTATCTTTTTCTTGTGTATACTTAAGTCTTTGATTAAACTTTTGCATGTCTAAAAATGAGAGTTAAAGTTACATTAATGGAAGGATTCCACAGGCAGTTATTGCAATTGCTGTCAATAAACTGTACACATATAAAAGCATTATTTACTGTTCAGAAGCTAGAAAAGCAGGGAGCCAGTAACACTTGGAAACAATGAATGGTTTCAAGGAGAAAATGAGCACTACAACTGAATGATGACTGGCTGTGATGTCGCCTCCAGGTAAGTACACTCGCTGGAGAACATAACTGGAGAACATAGTGAGGATGCTTATTTAACAGGAAGACAGACAAATTGTCTTTGAAGATTCACACATCCAGGAAGCATCACCTAAGACAACACACAAGCTACACAAAAATGAGCCTCCAACTGAGGGTTCTTGAGTTTCACATATTTCAAAAACTCCCAGCTTGAGGCTAAAAGCATTAAAATCAGACTATTTCCTTTTCAAAGAACTCCAGAGGCATAAAAGGTGAGTGGGATGCTGTCTGTTCCAAAGGTTCTGAAAGCGATGTAGACACTTCACTGGTTTTGCCCCTCTAGAGAACCCAGCCTAAGACACCTTTCTAAGAAGTTGATCCTTCCATCAGCAGTGAATGAGCATCTGCAGTTCCTTGCTTACTACTAAGGTTTCTGCATACTTGAGGCTGACTTTATCATGCCACCACCCCTTACCCCCCGCCACTTCAGCACCAACCAGCTCTTTATAGGGACGTGGCTCAGTCTCATCCACGCGATGGGGCTCTTGCTATCTGCTCTTGGTTGTCCTAGCCTGCTATGTGGCATCTGCTTATCCCTAACAATTATTGTCATTGTTGTCAGATGCCATCAGTGCAGTTCCGACTTATAAGGACCCTACATACAACAGAATGAAACACTGCCTGGTCCTGTGTCATTCCCACAGTCTCTGCTGTGCTTAAACCCACTGTGGCAGCAGCTGTGTCACCCCATATCATTGAGGATCTTCTTTGTCACCGATCTTCTTTAGCAAGCATGATGGCCTTCCCCAGGGAAGGCCCCTGATAACATGTACATAGTATGTGAGATGAAGTCTTGCCATCCTTGCTTCTCACAAGTATTTGGTCTGTACTTCTTCCAAGGCAGATCTGTTGGTCGCTTCAGTAGTCCATGATATATGCAGTCTTCTCCACCAACGCCGTAATTCAAAGGCGTCAGCTCTCCTTCAGCCTTCCTTACTCCTTGTCCGGCTTTCACAGTCATAGGAGGCAACTGAAAACACCATGACTTGAACTCACAAATTGTGAGGTCAGGCACATCTGACAACTGTATCTGATAGAGTTAATAGCTGTAGAAAAAGTCTTAGCTAGCTTGTTTGTTGATATCAAAAGCCCTTTCTCCCTTAGGCGTACTGACACAGAAAGAAAACTGTAACCTCCCTTCCGACTGGTGCTCACAAGATTCTGAGCTTGTCTTGCTAGGCTATTTCTGACTGATATCCGGACAGATGAATTCACCAATTCTCAGCTCACCATTTAGATAAGAACATAGTTCCTGAGAGAAAGTAACCAGCCTCCAGATGTTAAGAACAGCTTGTCTTAAAATGAACTGCATTTCTTCATCAACCTAGCCTCCTCTGAATACTGCATGCCCCTCACCTACCTGCCTCCCCTTCCCTAAGCCCTTCTATAAAACTTGTCAGCATGAACTGAGATATTAAGATGGTTTTTAGGGTGCAAACACACCATATTCTCAGGTTTATGGCAATCTGAATGAAGTGCTTTTAAGAGAGTCAATCCCTGTCTCTATGTTTTGGCTTAATAGTGACAGGCAGCGTGAGTCTGTAACCAGGTTTTTCCTGTAACACATTCCTACCGACTTTTGTGACAGCACTGAAAATCTTGTTCTGTACATCTCAGCATCATCTTTTGTGTCATTTTGCTGTCATGAAGCCCAGATGATGACAGACCTAGCACTGCCATATTGGCCTGTAAATTATAAATTATAAAGTTTTGGTTTAGGGGCTGCAGACAATACTATAAAAGGCCCTTAAAAGGAGGTCTCATTGAACAGCTTCCAACTGAAAGGACAGCAGTTCAAATCCACCACTTGCTTTTCAGGAGAAAGATGTGGCAGTCTGCATCAGTAGAGATTTACAGTCTTGGAAACTCTATTAGTAATTCTACTCTGTCTTATAGGGTCATTATAAATCAGGATTGACTCTATGGTAGTGGGTTTGGTTTGGGTTTTGGAAGAGGCCCTTGAGAAAAACAAGAAAAAATAAATTGCCCTAAAAACGTATTTCCTGTATAAGAGAATAGATATGTTATCTGTTTGTATGCTAAAGTCAGAACAATAATTCAAGATTAACCATTCAAACAAAAGCTGAATTATCCCTTTCAGAAGGGCTTTCCTCAAACTCTGTCTAGCATTGTCCTGTCCCTCGACATTGTCCTTCAGTTTTCTTTTTCTTTGACTGAACAGTTTTATATTTATAATTTTAACATACCTTTTGTAGTACATAAAAAATGCTATGTTATCTAAACATTAGTTCTTGAGCACTGAGTTCTTGAATTATGAAGTAGTCACCTGTCTTCACCTCCCTGTCTTTCTAAGTTGTCTGTTCTATTCTTCTAGATCAGTTTTTTAGAAAACACCCATTGAGGTTTGCTTCCATCTGAATTACATTAAGTCAATGCATTAAGTCAGAAGAATCAAAAGGTAGACTTTCCATCAAGGTACATGGTATACATCTACATATCTATTTGTTAAAACTTGTACATGGCATATATCTGTTTGTTAAAACCTGTCTTGATATTTTCATAATGAAGTTTACAACTTTCTTCAAAATAGTCACATTTATTTTTAAAGTTATTCCTTAAATATGTTACTTTTTAGTCAGTTGTTTTTCAGACTCTTTTTGAAACTGTACTTTTTTAGCTGTTAAGGATAGGTTACAGAAATGTTATTAATGTTTGTATCTGACCATGGACTAAGATTTTACTACCAAATGAAAGGGTTGGAAAATTTGGAGATGCAGGCATTTTAAAGGTTCAGCCAGGATATTGTGGAAGTGGGCTGCATGCTTGAGTAACACCATAAATATATTCAAACACTGCTGCATGATTGTCTAATTCTGTGCCTAATTCTTGTACGTTAAATAAATGAAGAGTAAATTGTTGTGAAAGGTTGTAAGTAACTTAAAATTAAGGGTAATTTCTTGTGTTGCTGTCTTCTCTATTAGAACTCCTCCTCCACAGTGTCAAGCACAAAACACAAACCCCAAACCAAACCCACTGCTATTGTTGAGTTTATTCCAACTCAGAACAACCCTATAGATACAAGAGGTCTGCCCCATAGAACTCCCAGGGAGTGCCTGGCAGATTTGAACCGCTGATCTTGTGGTTAGCAGCCTCAGTGAACATTTAACCACTACACCATCCGGGTTTCTAAGCACAAAATAAACCAAATCCAAACCCACTGCCGTCGAGTCAATTCCAACTCATAGCGACCCCTATAGGTCAGTGTAGAACTGTCCTTTAGAGTTTGCAAGGAGTGCGTGGTGGACTTGAACTGCCGAGCTTTCGATTAGCAGACGTAATGCTTAAACACTATACAACCAGCGTTTCCAAGCATAAAATATATATACCAAATTAAGAGCTGCTTCTTCTTGTTTCTTTATTGTTATTACTTGATGATTATTTCAGCTTACTCAGTGAATAACATGTATCTGCATAAAGGAGCCCTAAAGGAAACAGAGGTTTAGTACAGTAAGTGAGCTCAGATGCCCCTCCAAGCTCTGGAACTATGAACGAGGATCAGACCCGCTGGCTGCTACTAAAACACGCACCAGAAGAGGGCAGCACCGCCAAGGCCCCCGACAGTCACGTCCGTTAGGCCGTCACCATTCAGATCCATCTCTCCGTGGATAGACTGGCCGAAAAATTTCAACGTCTTGCCGTCTCCACCTGACGGAATATGCTGTGAAAATCACAAGAGAGACTATTATTTATGTTGGAGAAGTTTATTCAAAACAGTTTTAAGTAAGTCTGGAAACTTGAATTGGTTAGCAAAAATTAAAGATCTTTAAGAAACCTGCCCAAGAGGCCTCTGGTGTGGTGACAAGGGGAAACTCTCAGATACTCCCAAAGGATAGTCTTCCTAGAGAACAAAAGCTTTTCAGGGTTGCTGACACCCAACAGAAGTGGGGGGCGGAAATTATATAATTGTTTATATTGTCTAATCCTCCAGGAAAACATGAGCAATCGACTCTGCTTTCTGTTCAGTCCTATTACCCAAAGACATTTAAAGGTACTGGGACATCTGAGAATCTATACAGGAAACTGAGTAAGAGACGAGCGTGGCTGGTCCACTCAGGGTTCATTGATCTTTGGGACTGGGTATAAATAACATGTTCTATCAAATACGTTTTCCAGTATTCCATATAGTTCGTTGTTCTATCAAAAGTTGTCTTGAAAGTGAAGGGCACTTGCACGTAACCACTGTGCTGGGAAAGCACAATGGACGGGGAGTTCTTGGATAGCGCTCAGTGCTCATTACCGTACGTGATCTGTCTGATGCCTTTACTTCCGGACTGAGCTTTGGTTCAAGCAGATAACGGAACCCAGGCAAGAGGACCTACAGAGCCTCCCTGTATTAGGGTTTTTTTCATCCTCTTATTTTTCATTTAAAATAATAAAACAAGAAACTACATATGGCATACTGAGGGGAATTTTCCATGTCTAGTTTTTTTTTTTTTTTTTGGCTCACTGGGAAGTACTTCCTTATTTGCAGCAAACCAACCAGGAGATGCTTGCTGTATGGGCTCTAGCGGAGTTGCTTCAGCACGATTCCAGATCAACCAATACTTTCTGAAGCACCAACCTCTAGCAATGACCGGGACAAGTGAGTACCTCTTCACCAATTTTGGGGAAAGGATTTTGCTGTTAATTAAACAAACCCAACTCAATCTTTGTTTAAAATTGTGTCTTGACTTACACCCATTTTATTACATTTACCACCATTGCTATTCTATGAACTAATGATTAAAATAATTCTCCTTTTGCTACTTCAAATGCTTCCTATTAAATTTGTGGGATTAATACTGAAGCAATCAGCTGACAGAACACAAGGAGAAATGCCATTTTGCCTTTCCTGAGTCCACCATACCCCAACGGTTAATACTGCCTGTTCCTAGTTAAGTAAATAATGCCATGCAGATTCTAATAGGAACAGATCATTTCTTAAATGAAGAAAAGAATTGTTACTCAACTAAACCCTTCACTTGGTTTCACTATAAATGTCACTACGACTTTACGGACAATTAAGCACATTGTCTCACTGCATAAATAGCTTTGAGAACTCTTTGCTACAGAACCAAACAGGGCAATCAAATGTAAAAAGAATTAATTGATGTTCTGATTTATTTTGATATTATATAAGCTGGAGAATAGAATTCTATTTTATAAGTATTTGTTCAATGCCTACACAATTAGTGTTTCACACAAACAGGCAATTAAATTCGAAAGATTCCTTTAAATCCCCCTACTTTTATGATGCCTTCAATACTTCTGTATATTTAATGTTTTTATTTGGTATGCAGAAAAAAATTATCTTTTGAGATAGTGCTGTTAATTGACAATAAATTTAAAACAAAAATAAATCTCCTGAAGGCTAAGTTTAATTATTCATTTTTGTCCCTAAGAGGATTAATTGGGAGAAAACTATAAATCTTCAGAAACTCAAATATATTTTATTAAAACATACTAGTTTATTTGGTACATTGAATGCCTACTCACTTACCGACCATCATGTTATAAAATTTCACATTTACAACAATAAAAAATCTACTATCTGACAATTTTGTGCACTAACAATGTCAAGTGAACAAAGTAAAGAATGCCAAGGTGCGAGGTGAGAATAACACTGGCTGTGATAGCTCAGGTTCAATGTCAGTGTGGCTAGGCCATGGTCCTCAAGGGATTTGGCAGTTAGGTAACGATGTAGTTATCCTCCACTGTGTGATCTAATGTGGTCATTCTCCCCTTTCACATAAGCCAGATTTTCTGCATAAAAACCTGCTTGGTCTTTGGAACCTAACCATACTGATAAGTGAAGAGTGAATATCTAAATATAGTAATATTTAGATGTAAATTAATATAAATATAAACTTATATAAGAAACATATACACAAATATCATACAATTTGACTGTAATAACCTGGGCAGTGAGTCTAAAACCAATAACCTCTCCTGTATTATCTAAATCATATAGTATTCTATCACATGGAAAGTGATATCTGCAGTTTAGGAACAGACACACTGCAGACGTTAAGTGGTACTGTTAAATTGGTTTTAAATCCTTTCAAAAGACCAGATAGTGGAGACGTGGTAAATATCAACAGAAAAGAAATTATATAGAAGGCTAAAACACAAAATATAAAGAAAACTTAGAAGAGCATTACATCCAGTTTTCCAGTTATGAGTCCGAATAAAGAAATTAGCTAACACATGCATCAAGGCAGGTGACGCTTGGTACTGAACACATCTGTCACTTAAAGGCATGGATCCACAGGCCTAACTTCTTACTTGTGCATACTCTTTCCTTATGGTCTTGCCACTTCCGTGATAAATGTACACAGCTCCCGCATGATCGTCTTCCAGCGGAGCTCCTATCACGATGTCATTAAATCCATCAAGATTGAGGTCTTTTACAGCTGCAATTGCTGTTCCAAAGCGAGCCCCACACGGCTCATTTTTGTTTTCCTTTGGGCATGAATTGTGCTTCAGAGATGAACAGCAAGTCTGCTTAATGGGTTCCAGGCTCATTTGATATTCAAACCTTGTCTGTAAGAAAGATAAACAGGATACTTACAGATTTCTATCATTACTACAGCAGAGTAGAATTTTTTAAAGTGCATACTAAATCAATGCTATTAAAAACCATTTGGTACATCAATGGAAAAAGTTCCAAACTCCTCTTAAAAAAAAGCCTGTCTGAGAGCAAAGTTAGGAGTTTCAAGGAACAGAAAGTAGCAGTGAGGGAAAGATATACTGAGGATTTTAATGGATTCTCTATTTAATACCATTTCATAAGCATATAACTCACAGCATCTTGTTAAAGCTAAAAAAACTGAATTTTTAAATGCTTAATGCATGCCAATGTCTTTTCTTCACCCAATACTGGCCTTCTTTGAAAAGTTCCTATTACAGAAATGTATTCTCCCCTATAGAACAAAGGGAAACTCTGGTGGCATAGTGGTTAAGTGCTATGGCTGCTATCCAGAAGGTCAGCAGCTCAAATCCACTAGGCACTCCATGGAAGCTATCTGGTATAGTTCTACTCTGTCTACAGGGTCACTGTGAGTCAGAATCGACTCGATGGCAGTGGGTTTGATTTGGCGTTTGGTACAGAACAAGGATAAAATATATTCTGTTTAAAAAGAAAACTTTCCCCAAAGCTGTCTGGTGGGGAGCTGGGTAGTAAAGGAGGTAAAGTACTAATAAAACAAGAACAACTTTTCATGGCAAAAAAGGGAAAACTAGCACAAGAAGGGGAAAAAAAAAAGAAAACCTTGACAGAAGGAAATCAAAATATGATAAGACAAAATAATTTATGATATAAAATAATAGGGGAGAGATGCAAAGAGTTTTAAAAACTTAAATCCATATATACTGACCACACAGAGAAAAACACTTCTGATGGATAAAACAAGAAATACTTCACTAACAAATCATACTGAAAGTCAGGAGTTGGAAACCAAGTTATCACTACCACCCAGCAAATATGCCCAACGCCCAAGGTGGTTCTCTGAAAGTTGCTGGTGTCACTGTCTTAGAACTCACTTCTCCACAGCCTTTCTCTCTTAACTTTTACTGCTAACGTCACCTACGTTCAGGCCAGGGACTCGAAAGCTTGCCTTCTCAGTTTACTGAGCAACCTAGTGAGACTTCGTTAGCTGCTTTTATCGTACCTATCGTTTCGGGAAAAAAAGTTCACATTTCCAAAGAGACTATATCCAAGGGGGAAACCTACCTTTTAGAATTTTAAATACTTATTTCAAAATTGCAAGCTGATGGGATAGATGTGCCATAAAAAATTCTTTAAATGGAAAAATTAGAACTACGCTATTTGAAACTGAAGGTAAAAAGGAAGAGCTTTCTCCCGATTTCTCCCAAACTCACAGTTACCATTACCTGATTGAGGGCATACACATACACTTTTCCTTGTTCTTCTTTCTCTGTTCCCATGTACATGGGAGCCCCAACCAGAAGAATGTCAGTATTTGAATCTTTATCAATGTCAATGGTTGTCAAAACACTGCCAAAGTAAGAACCAATCTAGGACAAAACAAAAGAGCCAGTGAATGTCAAATTCTCACGGAAGCTAAAACCTGCAGTTCTCTCATTTATGCTAGTCTAGTACAGTTCTGGAAGATCAGTTGGTAAAGAAAACAGAGAAAAGGATGCTCCCTGAGAGTTCGTTATTGACTCTTGAGGGAGATTAATTATTAGTCAATTCTTTCCTCGAGGATGAACAGCTGCTATACATTCTGTATTGAAAAGAAAAGATTTCCTTTCAATTTCACCCTAGTCTCTCCTCCTTTCCCACTAACCTAAAATATGAATGACATCTTAGTGATTTTTTTTTAGGCAATAAAGTGAGATAAACAATAGGAGAAATTCAGGAATGACTTCATATATGTTTCAATACAGTCAATATGAAAATGTGAAATAAATCTGCTATCAGGAGCTGCATTCTTCTGAAATATAGATGGCATTTTGTACCTTGTAGCCTTAGTAGGTGGCTTACTCAACAAGTTGGCTAAGTCCTGGCCCAGCAGCTATGGGAGACAGAACAATTACAAAAGGACAGTGGGCAAAGTAGGGAGTGGTACTCCCTTGTAGATACGTGTTCTGTCTTTTAAACACTGGCATATGTTTTAGGGAACTATAGAGAACTTGTATTTTCACTATCTAACGGTTACTGACCTGCGTTTGATATCTGACACTCTTGATAATTACCTTAATTGAAGCTTCCCGTCTGTACTTCCACGACTCTGTCCCGCTCTCCTCACTCTGCTCCTGTACCATGGACTGCTATACTTCCCCCATCCTTGCTGGCCCCTGTACCTCCTCTCATTTCCAAACTGTTGGCCTCGCCTAAGACTCAGACCTACAGTTTTCTTTCCCTTACCACAAATGACTAATCCTTCCCAACACATTTCAAACATCTGAAACAGCAAATATCATCCTATTTTCTTTCTGAAAACATCTTTTCTACATTTTTAACCAACTGCTAGATGTTGATTCTTTTAAAAAGAAACTTTATCTTTAGAGGAATTTTAGGTTCACAGAAAAATAACATAAAAGAACAGCGTTTTCATATACCCTCTTCCCCACTGTACAACATGACTTCTAATTATTAACATCTTGAGGTACATTCATTACAATTAATAAACTAATCTTGATTTATTATTATTAACTAAAGTCCATAGTACGCCATGAGTTGGATCCGGCACTTGGCGATAGTCTACATTTGGGTTCACAACATTCTGGAGCTACAATATCTTGCTTTTATTGATAATATTTTTTGACGGTAAATGTGAACAAAGAGCTAATAAAACCCTTTAACCTATGGTGTGAGCCTCTGACCTTTGCTTTACGCAAGCTCCATTCTATGGAAATAAGGTGAGGATAGGATTTCAATTGTATTGCCAAGCAACACTGATTGTAATAAAAATAATGGCTGATTAGTGCAAATACATTTAGGCTGTGTGGAAGTATAAACACCTGATGGTGATACCATAATTTTGGGGCTTCTCAGAGTGCAGTAATTTCATAACTTGCACACCCTCTGCAGAGACCCCAGAAGCTGTGTCTGTAGTACTGTTTTAAAGAATACTGTTTCCCGTGGCATGGGACTTTAAATCCAGGGCAGCTCCTCCACCTGCCTGATGTGAGTCTCCTTTCCTTCTCACTCTACACCTGAGCTGTACTTTTGTGTTGAGCTGTAAGGTATGTGAGACGTCTGATGCTGTCCTGCTCTCCTGAGTGGTCCGGAGGGTAGGGTGGGGGAAAGAAACACAGATGTGACCTATGGTAGTCCAGTGAGTTGGAATGCTATTTAATGAAGGCCAAGAAAGAAACCCTAGAGAGTAGAGTTGATAAATTCTCATCACAGAACACTTAGAAAATCCAGAGTAGTATGATGAAAGAGATAAAAACTCAGGTTATCATAATTCAATAATAACCAAAATCAACACAGTGTGTATACTTCTTTCAGTTTAATATGCCTATATATATTTATTCCAGTTTGTATACCAGGCAGGATACCCAAGTATGATTTCCAAACAATGTATCTTATGTGTACCTACGCACCCATCTGTCACTGAGAGCTCGTGTGTTGCTATGATGCAGAACAAGTTTCATAGATTATGACAGATGAGCAAGAAAGCTTATGACAGACTAGGAATTACTAGGAGGAAAAGGCAACCAACGTAAACCTTATGGGTAGCAACACTCCAGTCCATACGCAATCACGGGATGGTGGCCGACTGGGCAGCACTGTGTTCCATCCACCACTGGATCACAGTGAATCAGGAGCCAATTTCACAGCAGCTGAAACGGGCATCCTATGATTGCACATTGCATGTATAGTCTCCTAAACTTCTTTTAATAGTCAATATTAATATTAATGGTTTGCCATTCAAGACCTCACTCAATCATATTCTACATTATCTTTCTCCATTACCACTCTTTCTATTGATTTACAGTCTGGTTTTCCTTTTAGACTCAGTACAAATTTTATCTCCAACTGAGATTTACTGTAACATTCTTAGATTAAAATAATCTTTCCATCTCTTGAATTAACTATCTGTGCTACTGGTTACTGTTATGGTTCTTAATATTTTAGACTACCAGTTGTCTGTCAAAGTTGACATACTGTGGTGGGTTGCATATTGCTGTGATGCTAGAAGCTTTGCCAGCAGCATTTCAAATACCAGCAGACTCACCCATGGAGGATAGGTTTTCAGCAGAGTTTCCAGACTAAGACAGAGAGGACAGAAGGAGCTGGCAAGCTACTTCTGAAGAAACTGGCCAGTGAAAACTTTATGGATAACAGCTGAAGTACTAGTGTCTGACAGCATTCCGGAAGATGAGTCCCTCAGGTTGGAAGGCAGTCAAAATACGACAGGGGAAGAGCTGCCTCCTCCAAGCAGACTCTAATGATGTGGATGGACTTAAACATTTGGGACCTTCATTTACCGACATGACACAAATCGAAATGAGAAGAAACAGCTGCAACCATTCATTAATAATCAGAATGTAGAATGCATGAAGCAGGAATAAAGGAAAAATGGAAGTTTTCAAAAATGGAACATCTGCAGATCAATATTCTAGGCACTAATGAGCTGAAACTGACTTATATTGGCCACTCTGAATTAGACAGTCAAGATAGTCTGTGACGCCAGCAATAACAAACTGGAGAAGAATGGTATCACAGCCATTATCAGAAAGAAGATTCCAAGATCTATTCTGAATTATAATACTGTCAGTGAAAGGATAATACTTATATGCTTACAAAGAAGACCAATTAATTCAAATATTATTCAAATTTATGCACCAACCACGAAGCTCAAAGATTAAGAAATTGAAGATTTTATGAACTTCTCCAGTCTGAAATTGATCAAACACACAATCAAGATGAATCAAGAATTACTAGTGACTGAAATGAGGAAGTTGGACACAAAGAAGTATCGACAGTTGGAACGTACAGCCTCGGTGAAAACAATGCTGGAGACTGCATGCTAGAATTTTGTAAGACCAACAATTTATTCATCAGAAATACTTTTTTCAACAACATGAGAATGACTGTACGTGTGGACCTCACTAGGCAGAATACACAGGAATCAAATAGACTACAACTGTGCAAGTAACTGGAGAAGTTCAGGATCATCCGAACAAGACCAGGGGCCAACTGTGTAAAAGAACATCAACTGTTCACATGCAAGTTCAAGCTGAAGCTGAAGAAAATTAAAGCAAGTTCACAAGAGCCAAGGTACAAACTTCCGTATATGCCACCTGGATTGAGAGACCATCTCCAGAATAGGTTTGACACACTGAACACTAACGACTGAAGATCACATGAGTTGTGTGGTGATATGAAGGGCATCAAACATAAAGAAAAGGTCACTAAAGTGACAGGAAAGAAAGAAAAGACCAAAACGGGTGTCGAAAGAGACTATGAAACTTGCTTCTGAATACAGAGGAGTGAAGGCAAAGGGAAGACATGAGAAGGACAAAGAGCTGAACAGGAGATTTTAAAGAATGGCTCTAGAAGACAAAGCGAGGTATGATAACAACATGTGCAAAGACCTGGAATTAGAAAACCAAATGGGAAGAACATGCGCGGTATTTCTCAAGCTGAAAGAACTAGAGAAACAATTTAAGCCTTGACTTTCAGTACTGAAGGATTCTGTGGGCAAAACATTGAACAATGCAGGAAGCATCAAAAGAAGATGAAACAAATTCATACAGTCACTGTACCAAAAAGAATTAGTTAACATTTGACCATTTCAGAAGGTAACATGATCAGAAACCAATGGTACTGAGGGAAGAAGTCCAAGGTGTGTTGAAGGAATTGGCAGGAAAAGGTCTCAAGAACTCATGGGACACTGATTGAGATATTTCAGCAAACAGATACAATGCTGAAAGTGCTCACTCATCTATGTCAAGAAATCTGGAAGACAGCTACTATGAGCCGGATACAACAATGGGCTTACACAATAGGAAGGATCCCGAGTATGGTGCAGCAGTGGGCAGTGTTCCCTACCATTGTACACAGGCTCGCTATAAGTCAGAACCGACTCGATGGCACCTGACAACAGCTACTGCGATATTTTAGACCTTTCTTGTATGAGTTGGATCCGACTCAACGGCACTTGGCTTTGGCTTTCTTGTATTTATTTTTACACTGGTATCTATATCTGTCATATAAACATCTTACCTACACCCCCATCTATCTAAAATGTCCAAAGGCCAAAGATCATTCATTCACTGTTGTTGAGTCAATTCTGGCTTACAATGGCCCTATAGGACAGAGGAGAACTGCCCATAGAGTTTCCAAAGTGCATCTGGTGGATTTGAACTGCTGACGTTTTGGTTAGCAGCTGTAGCATACTAACCACAACACCACTCGGGTTTCCAGAGAAGAGGCCAAATGTGAAGACCCTTTACACCCCTCTAACAGAGAGGGCCTAACCCAGGGCCCTACTCACAGTGGATGTTGAATATATGAATGACATATTGTAAAATAATAGGTTTGAATCTTACCTGTTCTCCACTGAGGGTCTGGAGAACCTGGATGTCCCCATCTTTCATTCGGTAGACAATGGCCTGGCCTGTGTGATTGTACCTTGGTTGTCCAGCGATGTAGAGGACATCTCCAGAAACAGTGGCAGAGTTTACCGTGTAACCTAGCAAAAGAGAGATTCCAGATATGCTCTTTGGCCTCGCAAATTCTGTATGTAATAAATTAATTTTAAATGGTTAAAAAATCATTTTTATATAGATTTTTTAAATAAGAGATTTGTCTTTCAAATGTACATAAGAGTTTGTTCTGGTAGAAGATTTTTAATGTGCTTTGAATACAACTGCTTTGAATTGAGAATGCATATTCCCTCCAACAACAGTTTTTCACTGTTTAAAGGACAACTTTATAACAATAATAGAAACACACACACACACACAACCCCAATTCACTCCTCTGTAGTTTATCAGTTATACTTCATTTTGGATGTGTATGTCTTCATTATAGAAATGGGTAGTTTTACATAGCGAGAATCACAGAAAATGTAAGCTGTTTCTGGGTTGCTACCTAGCCTTTTTAATTTCAGTTTTAATAGTTATAAAGATTATTTCTCTGAACTAAGGCACTGGGCATTATTTTTATTCTATGTAACTGTCTCATGATGGATGCATTTGGGTGGTTTTAAAGTTTTTGGTAATACAGGGTCCAACAATTCAGTCCACAAACTTAATTGTTCTAAGTGCTACAATACCCTGTTGCTGAATGTCACTATGATCACCTTCGAAGTACTCCCCTTGGGAAGCTATGCACTGATGCCAGCACCTAGTCCACCCTTCAAAGCAATTTTGGAACTCTTTCTGGAATGGCCATTGTACATGGTGGTACAGTGGCAAGCACAAACTTAACTGTATAGTTGTCTGTGAGTTTTCAGCCAGTAAACAAATAACTCTATTGCAACACTCTCCTTACTCACCTAATTCGGACACAATGGCTTTTTACTTTACCTGAAGAAAAAGGAAAAATTGATAGGAAGACATTTCGATGACATTCAGGACATCAAAGTTAATATAACAACAGCTCTGATAACCATTCCTGAAAAAGAGTTCCAAAACTGTGCTGAAGTGTGGTCTAGGCACTGGCATCAGTGCATAGCTTCCTAAGCCGAGTACCTCGAAGGTGACCATAGTGATATTCAGCAGTGAGCAATGTAGCACTTTTTCTGGGATGAATTTGCAAACTGAATAAGCAAACCTCATATACTTAAGACTGCAATGACATCTCTAAACATTTCATTTTTTTCTTCTTTGGACTCTTTTGAAGATAAATTTCAAGGAAAAGATTACTGGACCAAATTTTAATGGTTCTTATAGCATCTGGAAAATCCCTTTTAGAATATTTATACTGATTTACTGTATTAACAGGAATATAAAAGAGTATGAGTTTGATGAAATTCTCACAAACACTGGGCATCTTTAATGTTATTTAAATCTGTGGACATTTAATAGGTGTTAAACAGTGTAACAACAGTAACGCAGTGTGATTTTAATTTTGTGTTTGTTTAATACTGTTTTCATATATTTGATCACTTCTTTTTAACTAGCCTTTCATAAATTTTAAATTGCATCCTTAAGGCATATTTTTATTATTCTCCGAGTGAAGAATTAGACTTATTCTTTGTTTCTCTGCTCTGGAGAACAAAGACCAATCAATGGATAAAAATTAGCACATGCAGGTTTAACTCAACAGAAGGAAGAGCTGTTCTAATAACCAGAGTTGTCTGAATCTAGAATGGCACTCAGTATAAAGAAAAACACTCTAACAGTTTTACTATTAAGGTAGTAGTTACACTTATAAAAATTTGAAAAAGGAACAAGTTTTTCTGTGCTAAAATGTTTACTTTTGCAAATGCTAAGGGAACACAATTCCTCAGCCATATTTTCCTTCGTGAATATTTTTCTCATTTTTATTTGTTCATCTTTCTTTAATCAAGATTTAGTATTATAAGTAACAGAATGCAAAATCATTTTTTTCAAACATGTAATGCATCATATTACTACTAACCACAATCTTGTTTAAAAAAGGAAAACTTTAGGGAGGGTCTTGTTTGTATATAAATAAAATGGAAAGGAAAAATGCCCAAACGAAAAGCTGTTTTTTAATTTCATGCTGCTCTACTAAGAAATTATAGTAACATAGTGGTTAAGAACCATGACTTCTAACAAAAAACCAAGCTCGTGGTTCAAATGAACTGGGAGCTCCAGTGAAATTCTGTGGAGATGTTTGTTCTCCTATGTCCGACAAGATTGCTGTGGCAATTTTGTTTATTTGTTTAATTTTCAGAGCTATGACTGCAAATTGACAAAAACCCTTTAAAAATCAGCTGAAAATTCTGTTTTTGAGCCTTGTAGCTGTGTGCTTATTTAGGTGACTTAGTACTGATGATTGGCACGTGATAACCAAGCATTGCCTGAAGTGATCACAGGGCCAGTAATTACCATCAAGGTAGTTGGTCACAGGGACTGTGGTGTCTGAACACCAAAGAGAGCAAGAGAAACAGCAGGATAAGCCAGGTCTAATTTTAAGGAAAAGGAAAATGATTACAAATATGTAAGCTTAATATTGTTTCCTGGATAAGAAAAACACAGAACTAAAGGGATGACATGACAGCTAGTCGTATGCATGGATTTATAAAGAACAAAGAAGAAATCCATGTCAGCTATGTAATTCAGTTCCTGGAAAATGGGTAAGGGTCTGGTGAGGTAATGGGAAACAGAGGAGTGATCTGTCTTATTTTTAGGCCTTTGCCTCATAACTTCTCTTTCGAATCTGCTGGCTCGTACGGGTGTATCATTATTTGGGCAAGACTGAATGAATCCTGCCCCACTGTGTAGAAGTCAGCTGATACCAAGAGGTGGTCTTTCTAGCCTGGCCAGCCTCCCACCCAAGAGGCAACATATTAGCATAAACCCTTAGGTGTAGTCTGGAGCACTCACCAAAGACATGTCAGTCCCTGAGGAAATGCCCATGTTTTTGTAGCTAGCCTTCAGCAATCAAGGGCAAAGATCAAATTCTTTATGTAAAAGAATTCTTTACCCCACAGTCATGTTACTATTCCCATTTTGGAAATCAGTAAATTGAGGTTCTGAATGTGAAAAGTAAATTGATTAGCTGGAGGTTATTAACCAAAAATAAATTCAGGTTTCCCATCAGAGCCATCTCAGAGCCATAACTTCATTTTTAGGGTCACAGGATTAGCAGCAATCTTACTGTTTTTATACTTTATCAGTGCTTAATATTACATCAAGTAGATTTACCTAACTATCCCCATATTATTGGGAATTTAAGATCAAGCCATTTTCCCCACTATCAGAGATAACAAGACAAAGGAAATTTTCTTCATGTGGCATTCTTGGAAACCCTGGTGGTGTAGTGGGTTAAGTGCTATATCTGCTAACGAAATGGTCAGCAGTTCAAGTCTACCAGGCAGTCCTTGGGAACTCTATGGGGCATTTCTAAACTCTGACCTACAAGGTCATTAGAAGTTAGAATCAACTCGATGGCAGTGGGTTTTTGGTTTTGGCATTCTTACATACTTGATTTTTTTCTCAGGTTAGACTCTAACAACTGGACTAAGTCATGTTGTATGAATCTTTCATGGTTCTACATATTAACTGTCAAACAAATTTCCTAGAGTTCAGGTATCTGTAAGGTTAACACTATGATCCTGGTACCTGAGACAGGAAGAAGCCTCAGGATAAAGTGATTCCAAGGTATTTCACATAAAGCACTCTCACAGAGCATTTAGAAGTTATCTACCCTAAGCTCCCATCCTCTTTTTGGAGGCTGATGGCCCAGTGTTTAAGTGATAGAGCTGCTAACCACAGGTTGGCAGTTCAAATACATCACCACTCCTTGGAAACCCCATGGGACGGTATTCTTCTTTCCCATATTGTCACTATGGGTCCAAATCTACTAGACAGTAGCGGGTTTGGTATTCTCTTTTTCTTTTGCATTCTGTAGTGACTGCTTGTTGAATTATTTGTCTCTCATTCAAAAAAGTAAACTCCATCAATGCAGGATTTCATTTGTCTTTTATATCTCATCTCCAATTTGTAATTCAATGTTTGACACATTGTAGGTACTCAATATTTTCAAGGTGGTTTATGAATTAACCCACAATCAGCAATTTTAGCATGGTGAAATGAAGAGCTGAATAAAAATAAAGAGACCAAGATCAAAGTTTCAGACCTGCTCTAGGAGGCTGTGACTTAATTGTTCTATTGCTCAGTTTCTTAATTTGGAAAATTAGATGTTTAACTCTGTGCCCTTTCAGATCTCATCTCTTTTAAGCTAAAACTCAGCATAAGCTTTAAGCTTAATCTTTTATTTTACATCATCATCATGGTCCTCCAAATATTTAAAAGAAAGGCAATGTATGTTTCATTTTGAATCTTCGCTTCTTAAAGTTTTGGGAAAGAGCAGTGTGTAGCAGGAAATTGCTTCCAGATGTATATCCTCTATATCACTTTTTACTAGTAAATATTAGCTTGTCTTTTTTTTTTTTTTTTTTTTGGTGATGTATGATGTTTTGAACACTGAAATATTCTAATTATTGTCTGTCCAGGGCAGGCTATAACAGTGCTTTTGCGGGAAGGAGATTCACCTTCCACTAATGGAGTTCAGTGTGTCTTAAGGCATTTTTTGTTTTTTATTTAACTTTACTTTACATGAGTCAGCTCCAACTCATCAGCACTTGGCTGGCTTGGCTGGCTGGCTTAGGTGAAAATTTATAGAGTAAATTAGTTTCTCATTCAATAATTTATACATAAATTGTTTTGTGACACAGGTTACAATCCCCGCAATGTGACAGCACTCTTGTCTTTTTCCTTTATACCCCAGGTTTCCTTTGTCCGTTCATCCAGTATTCCTGTCCCTTCGTGCCTTCACGTCTTTGCAGGTGTTGCCCATTTGGATTGGAATACTTGACTGAATTAAGAAGGACATTCTTCATGTGTGTTACAGTTTGTCTTGTAGGGCTGTCCAATCTTTGGATGAAGGTAGACTTCGAGAGTGACTTTAGTTGTGTGTTAGCAGGGTGTCCTGGGACTACAGTTTCAGGGTTCCTCTAATCTCTATCAGACTAGTCAATATGTTTTTGTTCTTGTGAATCTGAATGTTGTTCTACATTTTTCTTCTGTTCTGTGTCCTGGCTCCTTTGTTGTGGTCCCAGTCAGAGCAGTTGGTGATGGTAGCTGGGTACCACCTAGTTCTTCTGGGCTCAGGTTGGTAGAGGCTGTAGTTCATGTGATCCATTAGTCTTTTGGACTACTATTTTTCTTGTGTCTTGGTTTTCTTCATTCTCCTTTGCTCTGAATGGGATAGGATCAACAGATGTATCTTAAACAGCTGTGCGCAAGCTTTTAAGACTCCAGTCACTACTCACCAAAGTAGAATGTAGAACATTTTCTTTATGAATATGCTATGTCAATTAACATAGATCTACCCTGAGACCATGATGTCCAGCCCTCATCCCCAGTAACTTGGTACCTCAAGATATTTGGGCACATCTAGGAAGCTCCTATGACTTTGCCTTGGTCAAGTTCTGTTGACCTCTCCTGCATTATGTACTGTCTTTCCCTTCAGCAAAGTTAAGACTTGTCTTGTTAGTGATTTCCCCTCCCTACTACTCCCCTCCTTTGTAATCATCCAAAATTGTTTTTTTTTTTCTGTACAGAAACTTTTTCTTTGGTTTTTATCATAGTGGTCTCATATAGTATTTGTTCTTTCATGATTTACATATTTCACTCAGCTTTGCCCTCCAGATTTATCTGTTACGAGATGTTTTGTGGATTCATCACTGTTGGTTGTTATTTTGTAGTATTCTATTCTTTGTATTTACCACAATTTGTGTACCCATTCATCCTATGATGGGCACTTAGGTTGTTTACATCTTTTTTCTGTTGTGAATAATGCTGTAATGAAAATGAATATGCATATATCTGTTAGTATGATGGCTCTTATTTCTGTAGGACATATTCCTAGGAGTGGGATTGCTAGATCATGTGGTATTTCACTTCTAGCTTTTAAAGGAGGCATCATATCATTTTCCACTGTAGCTGTACCATTTTCCATCCCTCCCATAAGAGTCCCAATCTCCCTATGACCTCTCTAGCATTTGTGATTTTTTTTTTTTTTTTTTTTTTGGATAGTGCCAGCAAGGACAGGATGAGACAGTTTCTTCTTATAGTTTTGATTTGCATTTGGAGCCCTGGTGGCACAGTAGTTAAGGGCAAAAGGTCAGCACTTGAAATCTACCAGCTATTCAGTGGATGCCCTGTGGGGAAGTTCTACTCGGCCATACAGTGTCACTGAGTTGGACCTGACTCAATAGCCCTTAACAACAACAATGGCTGATGATTGTGAACATTTCTTCAGGTGTCTATTAGCTATGTCTTTTTAATTTTTTTATCATTATGATTGAATAAAAATGTACATTCCCATATAAATTTGCATGCTCACCTGTATGCAGCTCCCACTGCTTTCCCTGGTGACAGCATATACTTCCTCTCTGCTCCACACATGTCCTATCCTCCCAACAGTCTCCTATCCCCTGCTCTCCACCCACTCTCCTTCCTCCAGTAAGAGGGCAGCAGGATGATATGCTATAGATGCATAGAACCATAAAGTGCCCCCCAAATATGGTCACTCTGCGTTGCCATGTCCAATCCATTCCTGTCCGAAGAATTGACCTTCACTATGATTTATGGACAGGGGCAGCATCAGGGCCAGGGGCTATGCTCTCGGTAACCCCAAAGCCCCTAGACCATCAGTTGCAGTCTTTTAGTGGAGATCTCAAGGGGCACCCTTATTTATTCATGTGTTGCCAGTGAGACTCAACTTTATGAGCTCCATTGCAGCTATCACTGGTGGTGGCCAGGCACCATCTGGTTCTTCTGGTCACAAGTAGATACAGACACCCACTCACATGGTTCTCTCTGGCTTCTGGGTTCTCTTTCCCCCATGTCATTATGGACTTTGGTGACCATCCGTTTCTGCTGAGTTGGGACCATTTGCTATACCCTCAGATGGCAGCTTGGCAGCTTTTAAGACCCCAGATGTCACTCACCAATGTGGGGAGCAGAGAGACCTCATTAGCAAAACACTGGTTGTGACAATTGGCCTTCATTTCACCTGACAGCATGGTTCCCTGCTTCTGGCTCCAGCTACTCTGTCCTTGTAATACTGGGTTAAGATGGGAGGACTACTCAAATTGTGTTGAAGTCCAGTTAATACTGATCTTCTTACTAATGTGTGCTGTCTCTGATGTCATCCAACCAAATTTCTAACAACTATCTAATCTAAACCCTCCCACCCTCCCCACCCTTGCAGCCATAAAAGAGTCTTTTCTTCTATGCATCAGTCTGATTTTAAGCTATTATCATAGGGGTCTCATATAATATTTGTTCTTTTGTCACTGACTACTTTCACTAAACATAATGTCCTCCAGTTGAAACCAGATTATGAGATGTTTCCTGCAATCATCATTGTTCTTTATCACTGCATGGTGTTCCACTGAGTATATATACCATAGTTTACCTATCCATTCCTCTCTTTGGCATCTGGGTTGAGTCCATCTTTTTGCTATTGCGGACTGTGCTGCGATAAACATTCATGTGTCAGTTGGTGTGAAAGGCCTTGATTCTGTAGGATATATTTCAAGCAGAAGAATTACTGGGTCAAATGGTATATCTATATCCAGTTTCTTAAGGGAAAGCCAGATTGCTTTCCAAAGAGGTTGCATCATTTTACAATTCCACTAACAGTGTAGGAAAGTTCCAATTTCTCCACAGCCTCTCCAGCATTTGTTGTTTTGCATTTTTTGGATCATTGTCAACCTTGTTGGGGTGAGATGGTATCTCACTGTCCTTTGGATTTGAATTTCTTTAATAGCTAATGATCATGAGCATGTCCGCATGTGTTTTCTTGGCTGTCTGGATCTCCTGTTTAGTGAAGTGTCTCTCCATCTCCTTTGCCCATCACTTAATTGGATGACATCTTTTTCTTATCGATATTTTGTGGTACCTTATAGATTATGGGGATCAGGTGTCAGTCTGACATACAGTTGCCAAATATTTTTTTCCCATTCTGTAGGTGGCCTTTTAATTCTATTAATAAAAAGTCTTTGGATGAGCAAAAGTGTTTGATTCTTAATAGTTCCTACTTATCTATTTTCTCTTCTGTTGATTGTGGTTTGTTTGACAGATTTTGGAGTCTATCTATGTTGTGTATTAAATTAGCTATATCTTAAGGAATTTTAACAGTCACACTACATCTGCTGATTACCATTATACCTTTAGTCATATAAAACTCTCGGAGCTTTTATTCTTAAGTCTCGCAGTCTCTACAATTTTAATACGGGTCCCTGAATCAGCATATAATGGAGGTAGGAGATACACAGAGAAAGGAGTAAGAATCTTGCCATTCTTCACAAGACAAAATCTTACCACCTTCCTCTCAAACAGAAAGAAACTGGGATAGAAGGATAAAAAAGATTTGCTTCAGGGCAGGAAGATCTCAGAGAGAAATGTCAGAGTGCTAAAATGTGAGTACTACATAGCCAGAGCATTTGTCTGTATGTTCAACACTGTATCTGTGGCACCAAGAACAATCCCTGGGGAAAAGGTCATTGTCAAGAGGAAAAAGTCCAAATACTTTTTGACTGAATAAAGAGTCGAGAAAAGACCTGAGATTCTTTTCTACGTTAAGCTCCCCTCACCCATTTCCACCTTAACTGTTTACTGAGATCTTATTCCTCAGGCATGTCTTAGACAGCTCCCAGTCTGCTACAGACCCAGACCCCTCATACCAAGCAAGTCTTTAACAAGCAAAACAGTATTCTATCACTGGGTTTAAGATCAACATTTGTCTGACTGTGAATAGAGCTATTACATCTGAAGTTATATGACAAAAACAACCCATATATTTCCTTTACAACAATAGGACTCAAAGAAATAAACTGTACAGATGATTGACTCTTAAGAGAATTTGTGAATAATGCTGCAATGAACGTGAGTGTGCATAAATCTGTTGGTGTGATGGCTCTTATTTCTCTAGGATATACTCCTAGGGGTGGGATTGTTAGATCATATGGTATTTTTATTTCTAGCGTTTTAAGGATATAGGCAGAAGCAAGCTTTCTTTTTCTACCCTCATTTCTTGTCCATCAGGTTTCAATGCTTTCCTTAAAACCAAAGGGGCTATGAGACACAGGGAGAGTTCGGAAAGTACCTGCATCAGCTGAAATCATTTCAAGCTCTCAGTAGACCCTCTGAAAAAGCAAAGACCTCCATGTTCTGTAATTTTGACCAATTAAGGTTGATCAAAGACCGGAAAACCTTCATGGGTCTTGTCAAATACCCAGCTCTCAGAAGTTAACTTTATGAGTACACTTTCACGCAGTTGTCAGCTCACACAGGTAAGGCAAGCAATGCTCAAGATTACAACAGCAACAGCGACAAAAGGAAACTGACTGTGGTGGTCAGGATTAGGTCAGCTTGGCTACTCCATGTCTGGCTGCTGTATTAAGTGGCCTGGCAGCGCCTGTGGTGGCATCCCGCCCCTCAGCTCTCTTGTCTTGGCCTTCCACCACCTACTGCCGGTCTGCTCACATAGCCAGCAGCTCCTGCTCTCCTCTGGCGTCTAGTTCCAGGGCTTGAATTAGCAGTTGTTGGATTCATCAACCCTTAGAGCCGGTGCTTGAGAGTCCTGTCCTGGATTTGCTGATCCTGGATTTGCCAGCCAGTGGAGCTCCATCTCGCCGCCAGCTTGGGATCTGCTGACCTACACAACTGGCGATCTAGATCTCTGGTCTCTGACCTGCTGACCTTGAGTTCGCCGGCTCCAGAGGCCATGTAAGGCTTGTGCCAGGACTTGGGACATTTAGCTTCTGCAATTGCATGAGCTGCTTCCTATATATATATTCCCACCCCCTTGTACTTTATATATATAAATCTTTCCTTGTACGTACATGTGTTACTGGTTTTGCTTCCCTAGAAAACCCAGCCTAAGACACTCATAGTACCTTCTGTCAATCACCTCCAAGCCTTACCTAAATAAGAAGCGAGAGGTTCATTCCCTTTGGTTGACTCCACATTAAAGGTTGTATTTTTGGGAATGATGGTTTGAGTAGCCTTCTGCATGACGACTGTCCCATTCCAATCATAGGCTCCTACTGCTCCAAGCATAATCCAATCCTTGTATTCAAACAGAGAAAATAATCGTAGTTAATAAAAATAGTCCTTAATTATGTTCGAGGTACTGTTTAAAGTGCTTCCTATGTATTAATTTGCATAATCCTCATAGAAACCCTACGGGCTAGGTTCCATTACTCTCACCCTGATTCTACAAAACAACACTCTAGGTTATATATCTGCAAGTACAATTACACACTGAAGTGTCAATATCCCTTTTCAGGGACACTGATGCCTCTTCTTCCATCAACTATTTCTCGTTGTTATTACAAGTAACCACAGAGTCAACTCCAACTCATGGCAACCTCAGAGCAGAGCTCGTCTATAGGCTGTGACCTTGCAGGAGCAGAGCACAGGCTCCATCTATTGAGGTGTCTCTGTGTCAATTCAAACTGCCAACTGTTTGGCTAGTAGTGCAACAATGAGCCATTTATGCCACCCAGTTGCCCCGTCAGCTACAAATGATCAATTTTCTAATCTTATCTTCTGGCTTTATTCTTGGTATCAAGAATCCTGGGTTCTGTCTATCTAGAACATGTATTTTAGCATGATCTTTAAAATATCCTGTCACTAAGAAAATTGAAAATTTTATATCTTTAACAAATATTTTAAATTGACTATTTTATTCAGCCAGTTATATAACCAAGTTATTAAAGTACTTGTACTGTCTGGTTCATGATTATGAGTACAGTGAGTGACCTGTGTGAGAGAACATATTTTCCTAACAAGAAGCGGTTGAAAGCTATTTTCCTGTAGCATTTGGATTAAAGACCATCATCATGGGCTGAATAACTGCTTGATTCACCAACTGTAAATGCCACTTGTAATTCTGACACCTGATTGTTAGTTTTAGGGGAGAAAGCTTAGTTAAAGATAATTTCATTTTTGACCAAGTAGTCAACTTACCTGTGAATAATGAGCACTGAAGCCAGTCTGAGACATTTCCATTTCAAATGAAGCTGCTGATTGATCAGATGTAGCTATAAAACAGGAAAATAGTCATCATAAGCAACAAACAATATCTTCTCACACACTGTCAGGATCTTGGTACAGTTCTGTTTTGTAGAATCATGGTGAGCATAACAGAACCTAGCCCACAGGGTTACTATGAGGATTATACAAATTAATACATAGAAAGCACTTTCACAGTACCTTAAACATGGTTAATGACATAAAAGTCATTACTATTTTTATTAACTATGATTGTTTTCTCTGTCTGAATACAAGGATTGGATTATCCATCAGATCTTCTAACATTTTGAGGGCCCATAGTTTTCAGTCTAAAATCCCTATGCAGGACTGAGTAGAAGGCAGAGACCGGTAGTGGATGGGCTTCTGCATCTGCCTTCCCCTTAGAATCTTCCCCGTGCTTGCTAGAGAGGTTGAGAAACCTGCATTCATGTCCTTCTCATGTTATAGTATGCTTCTTGTTCCCATGAACAAGAATGTGCTTTGGATCCATGCAGTTATATTTGAAATATATTAGGACACTTCTACCTCATCCCCATACTCTGGGAACCCTGCTGAGACCTTAGGTTAACCTTGCCTGTTACAAGGCTGAAAAAATTTAATCCACCTATTTGAACAGGTCTCCTGCCTCCCTCAACCTCATCTGTATTTGAGACCTTGGGTTCTTTTGGAATTTCACTGACTGATAAAGGTTTTAGAAACTTGGGTTGTTTTTGCTCTATTTGCTGGAAATGGATTGTATTACTCACAGATCAGAAGGGACTTTTTGACAGGGGTCTAGGGCATATGTCATTCAATCACATGGTTTTGAAAAATTATTTTTGCATCCATTTTAAAATTCTAAAACATTATATGAAAGTATGTTTCTCTAAAATTATTTTCGAAATATTCATGAATCCCAAACCACAAACTCATCAGGGGATTGAAGGAATGATGATTTGATTCCAGTAAGATATTACTGATTTATTTGGCCTTGCAGACAAGTTAAAAATAGTTCACAATTTTAAGAAAGTCAGTCTGTGTTTTCATAGAGGCATGGGAACAATCAAATTTGTGACTGTTTATTAGGTTCCTGGGTGGCACAAATAATTTGTGTTAGGTTACTAATGAGAACGTAGGCAGTTTGAACCCAGCTAGAGATGTTGCAGAACAAATTGGTGATCTGTTTGCCTAAAGATGACCACCACAAAGATGCTATGGAGCTCAGCTCTACTCTGTAAGTTACCAGACTGCCATGAGTCAGAATCTACTATTTGACAAATTCATTGATAAACACACCAGTAATTGCCTTTTTATAGAATTAAACAGGATGATCAATCAAGAATTCAAATATATTTTAATTACAGATATAAATTGCCCTTTGATTTACCAGAATAAAAGCAACAACAACAACAAAACAGCCCACTGTTATTCCGACTCACAGCAACCCTATAGGATGGAATAGAACTGCCCCCATAGAGTTTCCAAGGAGGGCCCAGTGGATTTGAACTGCAGATCTTTTGGCTAGCAGCTGTAGCACTTAACCACTACACCGTCAGAGTTTCCAAATGACCAAGATGCACTTTAATTCAAATATTTATAATGCTTTGAGGCATTTTCTCATTTGTCATTGCAAGGTGAGTAATATGGTAGCAGCAGCAGCTGCCCAGAATCTACAAAAACCACCTCGTCTACTCAGACAAGAAGACCTGGTGGTAAGAGGTTACCTGCTATGGCCCCTAACCAAAAGGTTGGCAGTCTGAATCTACCAGGCAATCCTTGGAAACGCTACGGGGCAGTTCTACACAGTTGTAAGGGATTACTATGAGTCAGAATGGACTCCACAGCTGCAGATCTACTGAGATGGGAGTTATGAATTTTCAGCGCCTTCTCCTTGCTGCTCCTTGCTGAGAATGAAGAGGAAGAACCCATACAATTATTCTGCCTACTGAGTCAGCATCCTGGCAGTAGAGTGTTTATGTCACTGAGCTGTTTCTCCTCCCTGGACGGTTCCTAGCTGTTCAGACAATGGTCCTCATCACTGGGAAGCCTCTGGTTAGAAATTTCAGCACTATTCCCAATGTATGGTGGGCAAGGGAGACTTTAGACTAATTTCTGGTCATATTAAGTTATTTGCCAACTTATTCAGCAGATGGCACTGTCCTTGGTAAACAAAACTATCAAAAACAAACCCACTGCTACCTAATGGGTTCTGACTCATGGGGACCTTGTGGGTTACAGAATAGACCTGAACTCCACAGGGTTTTCTTGGCTTTAATCTTGTTTTCTCAGCTGCTAACTGAAAGATTGGTGATTCGTGTCCACCCAGAGGCACCTCCTCAGAAAGGCCTGGTGATCTACTTCCAAAAATCAGCCATTGAAAATCCTACAGAGCACAGTGCTACCCTGACACACATGATGTCTCCATGAGTTGGGACCAACTACATGGAATCAACTTCTTTTTACCATTTAAAGAAATATCCTAATAGGAAATAGAGATTCCTCAAGTAATATGGAAATGATGCTTTTTCTGATCTGATCAGGAAAAAAAACAATCAGAAATAATTTAATAAAAATATTTTTTTGGCTAACCCTGAAAGTGTAGCAACAAAGACATGGGAGACATTTTTCCACAGTGAGTTCCTAATAAACGTCATTATTATTATTTTTTAAATGTAGAGAACTCTTGGGAGTGTCTGGACATTTCAAAGTGTGATCTTCAAGGTATAGTGTGGTCGGGCTTGAAACAATGTAAAAATGTTATTTAAGACAACTGATGTGGGCTTCATTTCTTCCTGCCTTAGGTTATATTTGTGCATCCACTTAAGATTCAGAAGTAAAACTGTATTGTCTATAAGTATCTAATAGAACTAAGTCTTTTTTGAATGATCTTTACAGATTATTTCTAACATAGTTTGGCCGATGTTATGAACAATTTAAAGTGCATCCTGTTTTGGAAGATCTGAGGTATTTCCCCCTTAAAGACAGCCAAGTTCATTATCTGGTAAACAACACTGGGATAACTATGGAGAGAGGAAAGCCACTTAAAAGTGACTTGTGCACGATCACAGGACAGTTCTTCAGAAGCAGCTGCAACTTCACACTGAGAAACAATTCAAGGGTTGTTTTTCTAAAGGTGGAGGGAAAAGGAACCAGGGCCACAAAGTTAACAGAGTGAGTCACATCCAGCATTTTTTAACTGAAAGAGAATACAGTAGAATGGGAGGGATGAGAAACTACAGGAGTGTACTGTAAGTACCAACCAAGTTGATTCTGACACATGGAGGAAACCCGTGTGTTACAGAGTGGAACTGCTCCATGGCTTTTTCTTGGTTGTAATGTTAAGAGAAACAAATTGCCAGCCCATTTGCCCTCAGTGCTCCTGGGTACGTTCTAACTGCCAACAGGTTAGCAGTCTGGTGCAAGCTGTTTAGGCCACTCAAGGAGCTTCACTGCATATAACAAGGGTATTTTATAAAACTTCTATTTTTAGATATATACGTGTGTGTGTGTGTGCACTGGGTCACAAACCAAAATACATTTATCACTGATCATTGTCAAGTAAGTTCGAAAGCTATCATTCTAAGTTATTTTCTATCATGTTTGTACTGTACACTTTAATATTCTGTGTCTGTTAGATGCTTTTCTGCATTTGCTTGACAAATCAATCAATATGATCCTTTTTTTCCCCCAAGTAGCGTTTAAATTTCTGTTTCTAAGATGCAAAAACCACAGTTCTTCAGCAGGTGTACCCAAAGAGTAAACTGGATTCAGAAAAACAAGGGCAGGAGCACTCTCTGCTTGTTTCTCCTGATGAGATGAGAAAAGGGGCCGGCTCTGTGACAGTCCAGATGTTGAAGAATGTGAAGAGGCTTTGCCAGTTGGCCTAGCATAAATGTCCCAAAGGGATTTGGACAGGAAAGGTCTAGTTCCACAGTCATTTGTTACCTGACATCCCTCCCTACAGAAAAGGAAGGGAAGGAAACTATGTTTAATTATCCTGAAGAGCCAGGTGCCGTTCAAAAATCAAAGAAAAAATTTGTAAAGAACTAGTGTGATTTTGAAAAATACAGTGAACATTTCACTATATTTTATTCATCATATTTTTTTTTAGTTTGTATTTCATGTATCATTTCACTGCCATGAGACCTAAGGCAGAGTTCCCAGAAGACCTTTTACAGTTGATAAGGAGCAACATAAGAAGAAAATTCATGGACTAAGCTTTTTTCTTCATAACTACCCTCTCATTTGATGTGGTTAAGTGCCATCAAGTTGGTTCTGATTCACAGCAATGCCGTACACAACAGAAGGAAACACTGTCCAGTCCTGGACCAGCCTCACAATTGTTAGGCTTGATCCCACTGTTGCAGCCACCGGGTCAATCCATCTTGTTGAGAGTCATCCAGTTTTTCCCAGACCCTCTAAGCCTGATGTCTGTCTTAGTCACCTACTGCTGCTATAACAGAAAAAGCACAGGCAGACGGCCTTAGCAAAGAGACATTTCTTTCTTCACAGTCTAATGGGCTACAAGCCCAAATTCACAGTGTCAGCTCTAGGGGAAGGCTTTTTCTGCGTGAACTCTGGAAGCAAGTCCTTGTGATTCCGCAGTCTTCATTTGGTCTGGGAACATCACAGTGCAGGAATCTCAGGTCCAAAGGGTCCACTTTGTTCCCAGCTTTCTTGGCGGTATGAGTCCCCGTGTCTCTCTGCTTGCTTCTCTCCTTTATACCACTAAAGAGATGGACTTAAGACACTACGGAGTCTTATAGATCTTGTCAATGTAACTGCTGCCAACTCATCTTTTTAAACCAAGTGATAGAAACTACACATGGGAGAACTCTATCAAATGACAAAATGGTAGACAATCACACAATAATGGGAATCAGGGCCCAATCAAATTGCCACACACATGTTTTGGGGGACATAATTCAATTCATGACAGCGTCCTTCTCCAGGGACTGATCCTTTTTGATAATATGTCCAAAGTGCACGAGACAAAGTCTCCGTAATCTTGTTTCTAATGAGATTCTGGTTGTATACTATCATAGCAGCCAAGAAGGAAAGAATCAAGCAAAAATTGAACCCTAGAGCTAGTGTCTTCATTTTGTAATCCTGGGTCCCAGAAAATGAATAAAACACTGGGGGACATTTTTATCCTTACATGTCTACATTAACCATAGTTAGCTCATGTACTAGCACTGCTGTGTCCTTGTGAATATAGCTTCCAGTGAGTATGATGCACGTGAAATAGCCATCCCAGTGACAGATTTATATAAAAAAAGTCATTATTTCTATGGCTCAGGGTAAAAACACATTTGTGATGTGATCAGAACGAATACCCAAAGACCGTAATGTTGAATTTGAATTGTAGAGAGAACACACAGGATTAAGAGGAACAGTCATACCTTCCAGAGCAAATATTCTTTCTCCCAGAGCTTCAACAATAGTGACTAGAGCCAATTCATCAGAAACGTTGAAGAAATGCTTTTCAGTGGGCTCACTTGCAATTGATCTTATTTCCTCCACAAATTTCTCAGTGCTTAAATTTCCTCGGTTATAGCTGCCAAGAATCTAAGACACATCAAAAAATGGCAAGGATATATTTTAAATTATTGATGTTAAATAAGGATCATAGTCAAATAAGAGGGTATATTGCATATTGCAATTTTTATGTACTTCCATGATCTTGAGATGGTTACCTGGAAAACTAACGTGTACCTGACTTAAGCCGTGGTATTTCCAATCACATCATGTACAAACAAGAGTGGGACAATGAACAAGAAAGGCAAGAGAAGAATTGACACCTTTGAATTGTGGTGTTGGAGAAGAATATTCAGTACACCCTGGAATGCCAAAACAATGAATAGATCTCTCTTGGAAGAAATACAACCAGAATGTTCCTTAGAAGCAAGCATGGGAACAGTATGTCTTACATACTTTGGACATGTTATCAGGAGGGCTCAGTCCCTGGAGAAGGACATCACATTTGGTAAAGTAGAGGGTCAGTGAAGAAAAGGAAGGTCCTCAACAAGACAGATGGACACAGCAGCTGCGACAAGGGGCATGAGTATACCAGTGATTGTGGGCCTGGAGCAGGACCAGGTAGTGTCTTGTTCTGCTGTACACAGGGTCACTGTGAGTTGGAATTGACTCGATGGCACCCAACAGCATCGATACAACAACCCACAATCCCAGAAGAGCAGCACTGGAGTATTCCCTACTATTACCTACTATTAACTGTTGCATACACATTGCAATTGTGGTAGGAAAACAAAAAAGGGCAACTTTGTAGGCAAAATTTCTTCTCCATCACTGTTTAGTAATAGTTGTATTACTAATATATGGCATTTGCTTTTCAGCAAAAGGAGTCAAAAGGTGTTGAACTTTGGCGTTCTCCTGGGATTTTGAAAGTCCTTGAGCAGACCTTTCTCAGGAGCCTGGTGGTGCAATGGTTAAAGCAGGTAGCTGCTAACCAAAGGTCGGTGGCTTCGGAGTCACCTGACAGTTTACGAGTAACTCTATAGTTTCTCAATGTCTGACATTCCAGGCAGTGACAGCACTGTTTGCTAGCAAAAGCAGTTAGAAAGTGAGCTACTCAATCTTTAACGGGCTATTCTTCCAGAAAATCTTACCAATGGACAGTCCAAGTTTTTAAACAGATACAGGACTAAGTAGTAACTGAAGGGATGATGTAGAAGATAAACAATTGAGACATTCCTGTTTGCAAGCAAATGCTAAAGACAGGAATCTTTAAAAAAAAAAAAAAAAAAAAAAAAAACAGAAAAGCAAGGAAGAAGCGATCTGTTAGAGTTAACTGCAATGATTTAGGTATCCAAACAGGCTTTTTAAGCATTTATTTTTTTATGTACAGTTTTTGAGCTACCATTTATGTACAACAAAATCCATCATTTTCAAATGCACAGTTTCATGAGTTTGGACAAGCTTACATCTTCATGTTGCTGCTACCACAGTCAAGATGCATGAGGCATGTAGATCTCTCTCTAAGGTTTTGGACGTACTATCTGGGAAGCTTTTGGATTTTTGAACTTATTCTCCAGTAGAACATCCCGACTTTAGGTAGGTAAGCCAATCGAAGAGCCAAACCAAACAAACCACTGCCATCCACTTGATTCTGACTCACAGCAACCCTCTAGGTTTTCCACGGCTGCAGACTCTACGGCAGCAGACTGCCATATCTTTCTTTCACAGAATGGCTGGTCGGTTCACACCTCTAACCTTTGGTTAGCAGCTGATTGCATTAACCACTGCACCACCAGGGCTCCTAAAAAGGCCTGTTCAGGGACTTTCAAAATCCCAGCAGAACACAAAAGTTCAATGCCCAACTTCCTTTTGTTGGACAGCAAATGCCAAATGTCAGATACTATCACATGTCAGATGCTGTTTACACAAAGCCTAGTGGTTAAGTGCTGTGGTTCTGATGAAAACGTCATCAGTTCAGATCCACCAGATGCTTCTTGAAAACTCTATGGGGCAGTTCTGCTCTGTCCTATAGGGTCTGTATGAGTTGAAATTGACTTGATGGCAATGGTTTTGGTTTACATGTGAACAGAGGTCACTGTCAATTTTCTCATTTTAGCTAAGTAAAGGGGAAGAGAATGAATGAAAAAGATAGACAGGAATGTACAGAGGGGTAGAGAAAAGGCCACTTGCTCTTACTACATTTAACACACACTCTGCCATATTTCCACATAATTATTAAGATGCTCCTCTTACACCGGGATATCTCACCGCATCTAGAATGTACACAGCCAGAGCAACAAGAGCAAGAGAGAAGAATAAAGAGAGCAGAGGGAAAAGAGCAAGAGAGCAGGACTCCAAGCGCCAGGGGCTCCCTCACCCCCTCACTCTCTAAGTGGCAGATCTTCTCTGAACAACTGTCACTGTCACATTCCTTTGTGGTCAGCAGCTTTGATACGTAGGAATTTCTTTTAGCTCACCACAATTCTGCATCCAAATACAGTCTTTTTGTTCCCACTGTTTTTTGAAATTTATTCTGTAGCTTAGATGACATCCCGGGCTGGAAAATCACCACCTTTCCTCCTGGTTCCTGCTTAACATATTCTAGATTCAGGGCAACACATGGGCTTCTATTTCAGTTTTACTAAATGATGCAGTTGAAAATTCCCATTAAAAAAACTGCAAAGACTTTGGACCATGTAAGATTTTTAGTTATGATGTGAGTATTTCAGACTTTGAGTGGCATGTTTAACAGAATAGAGACAAATGGATATAGTTCAGTAATGAAAAGGTCTGAGTGACCAAAAAAAGTGTAAATAAAAAATGAGAGTTGTTTTTAGTGCCACTGAGTATATTCCATCTTATGCTAACCTCGTGTATTATAGAGCAGAACTTCTTCATAAGGTTTTCTTGGCTGTGATTTTTATGGAAGAACATTACTGGTAGCACCGTGTGGGTTCCAGTCGCCAACATTCAAGCAATCAGTCAAGCAGAAACCATTTGTGTCACCTATATAGCTATATAACTCCATGTATTTCAGACCACCAGGCCTTTCTTGTGAGGCACCTCTGGGTTTATAGGAAAATACAAAAGAAATCCTAGACATTACTGTGACCCGTATAGTTTTGAATGGTTATGTCACAGAATCAATATGAAAATAGAACTGTATGTTGATACTTTCTTGTTCAAAAATATACTTTCCTGCTCCCTTCCCCTATTCTAGTTCTTCTCACTTCTAGAAATTGTCCCTGAGTTCACTGTGCTTTGAGACTATTACACATAATGGCATGTTCTCAGTGTCTTGGTGCTAGTGTCTCTCTCCTCTAGAGGTGAGATGGGAAGGACTGTATACCCCTTGGGAGTCTGCAGAAGTGGAAGAAATACGGGGAGCACAGCTCTGCAATACCACCAAGAGCACAGCTGTGGCAGCAAGAGAGAGAGAAACTGGGACCCTGGGAAGAGCAGCCCAGGGCAGCAGCTCACACACTGAGCTGAAGTACGTCATCTGATGATGTGGCCACTTGGCTGCCACCCAGAAAAGACCACAGCCAGTTTAAACCAGCTCAGGTGCTGCTACCTATAACCTTGCTGCACTGGTATTATCCAAACATACACTGTCAAGACCTCATCATACTCAAGTCAAGAAACCTTGCACCTACTAAGAGTGAAAAAGATGCCAGGCTTAATCACAGTCTTAACTTGCCTTGTTTAAATGACAGTTTTTCAGAACACAACTTTTTTTTCCTAATCGTTTCATAGCTTATTATAAACAGAGGCCATTATCCTTCTCAAATCAGTCTTTGGTATTTCCTCTTGACTGCCAGGCTTCCTTGCTACAGCAATTTGGTTTACTCCGAAATAAAATCTTTCTTAACATTTTTCTAATTGAGCTCCAGACTGTAGACTACAATTAACATGGAAACCCTGGTGGCATAGTGGGTTAAGTGCTACGTCTGCTAACCAAAAGATCAGGAGTTCAAATCCATCAAGTGCACCTCAGAAACTCTATGTGGCAGTTCTACCCTGACCTCTAGGGTTGCTATGAGTCAGATTTGAGTCAATGGCAGTGGGTTTATAGCCATGTGGCCTCACTGTACCTCAGTCTCCTCTTTTTTCAGTGGAGAAAATAAAAGTTTCCCTACGCTCTCTAGAGTGCCAGAAGTAACAAAGAAAGGTATGCAGAACACAGATATAAAAAAACATTATGTTACAGAGTGCTATATTAATAGTAATTAAAACTATTTTTTGTTTGAACAGATAGTACAATTTAGCACCTCTTTTTCTGAATGCTCCCTTCACATGGCGACAACATGAAAACTGAGTCACTGCTATTAGAAGTTGATTTTTTTCAAGTCATTAATGAAATGCCTTAAGTATTCAGACACTAGAAACCAAACAAAACTACAAAATCTAGTGCCATTGAGTCAATTCTCACTCATAGATGACCTCTATTTTTTTGTATATTGGGATACAAATGTTATCAACAATGGATTGCTTTGTATTATACAGGTTTTCTCACAGAGGGCAGAGCATTTTATATTTTCTATTTTTACATTATCAAGAGAAGGAACGAGAGGGAGATTTACTGTGTTTTGATTCTAATTTGACCCCCCATCCACGTTCAATGTAACCACAGGGCAACATTTTCTAGCTGCTGGCTACACTGCTTTGATTGTACAGCTGAAATGTGCAGTGTACAAAAACTATCTCTAGACAAAGTACATGAGCAATGATATCTCCTGATTCCAACTCACTTCATTGGTAACACCACGAAGTACCATCTGCCTAGAAACCCAAAAGCCAACCTGTTGCCATCAAGTGCATTCTGACTCATAGTGACCCTACAGGGCTGAGCAGTACTGCCCCATAGTGTTTCCAAGGCTGTATGTAATCCTGATGGACACAGACTGCCACAGCTGCCTCCCGCAGAGTGACTGGGGGCTTCAAACCTCCCACCTTGATGCTAGCAGTTGAGCACTTAACCACTGTACCATCAGGACAAGCACAAAAATGACTAGGTGACCCTTTATCTGTTTCTTACAGCTCAATGAGTTGGGTGTACGAAAATCACTGCTGATAACTAATAGGTTATTATAAAATTCATGCCCTGATTTTCTTCCTTCCCAAAGTTCAGGAAGAAGTACTATCTAACACCAAGCTAGCCATCGAGTCGGATCCGACTCATGGCGACCATCTAACAAGCAACGTATTTATGACCTACTTTGTCTTCTTAGTTTCCTTCCTTTGTTCCTTCCTTCCTCTCTCAACCTTCCCTCTCCTCTTTCCTTCCATCTTTACTCCCCTAATCTAGCCCTCAGAGAGCTCACTTGCAAATGGAGACGTTTTTCCTTTACGATGTTGTTTGTGTAATTCTCATAAATTACCATAATATATATGTAACTCTTCTTACTCTTGAGTTTGAAAACCACCATCAGCAGTTTACTTACAGCTATGGAAAACCGCTGAATGTTTTCATCTTCACAGTCTTGGATGACCTTATTCAGTCGATGGTTGTCATGGGACTCTCCATCGGTCACAATAACCATGACTTTTTTAACCCCTCTTCGTGCACCCCGGGCTTCAGTAAAAGCTTCTTTCCTAAAATAATTACAGATAGAAGAAAGGCAAATAAAACACCACCCCAAGATTAGGCAAAGCAATAAACAAAACCAAAACACTGACAGCTCCAGGCCGTCTAGGGCTTTCCCTCCAAGATCAACATCAATGACCACGGGGCAAGCTGGAGAACACGATGATCAGTATTTTCAACAGCTGTAGATTTATTCCAGATGATGGAGAGCTCACCATTCTGCTAATCACCACAAAGTCCTTTTACAAAAGGTAGAAGTATTTTACTCTTTGGACACTTCAAAGGAAGGGTGGGCCTGGTGCGCATACCAGCTCTAGGGAACATTAGTTCTGTAAATACTCTCCCAGTGGCTCCTTTCTCTGTAAGTACTCCCTTTCTTGCTTGACAGGCCTCTTCTTCTGCTTCTGGAAGAAACTTATGCTTTAGGCCTCACTTCCTTGCATACCTACTCTGATCATTCATAGAAGTATGTATAAATCCTTTGGGCTGATGAAAGGCAATGAGAGAAAACAGAATGTCTGTGTGGTTGTGTTTGAGAGTGTTTGGGATGTGGGAAAATAATCAGACACAGAAATAAAAAGGCCACAAATAGCAATGGTTTGAGTCAGCAACTGGCAGTCAGCAAAGTAATAAGGGTCAAGGATGGGCTAGGGTGGCTATGAAAGATTTGGTTTGAATAGGGTTTTAGGACACAGACCTCCAGGGGGCTGGCAAAGAAGAAAGAAAAGGTACTGTACTCTAACTGCAAAGAAAGGAATTTTAATTCAACAACAATATGTGGAAGGAGATGGAGGAAAAAGGAAATGGACATTTTTAAAGTTTATGTGTTCTATATACGTACATATGCTTTCTCTCTGTTATTTCCTTTTTCTCAGCTGCAACTTACTTTTTCTTTTGAGTCTTGGACAAGAAGAGTCTGCCTTACTTAGGACTGAAATCATGAAAATTTTCATATGAAATTTTCAGATTTTTAGAATTTTTAGTGCAGCTACCATTTTACTTTCCCATTGATGGACAATGGAAAAGGATTCTGATGGACAAAAGCCTTTAAAAGAACTTGAAGCAAATCTGACAAGATATTAACCACTGTCCATCCTGTGTGGTGAGGACATAGGATTTTGTTGCCTATTCATCATAATTTTCTATTTTTCATAAATTTTCCAGACTAATAGAAAAGTAGTTTTAAAAAATTGGTCACAGGAGAGGAGACACTGTATATCTCTGCCCTCTACAGCACACCAATAGATTTTCTATTAAGGCTAGTGGAAATGCAGAACATATGAGATCAAACCTATTTGCAGTTCTTCTAATTCCTTAGAGGATCACTGTCTCATTCTCTTGAAGATCAAGGCCATGACTGAATGAAAATCAGCAGAAGATGATTATAAAGAACCTTTCTTATAGAAAACCTGGGAACAAAAACCAAGGCTGGCTTTACATACATAATATAAAAGCAGGCATTAGCTGAACTCTGTAGAGCACCTTTTGTTTCAAATACGTTCCTCAGCAAGTTGCCTTTGTCTTTAAAATACCATCATCCAATCCTTTCTTATGACTAAACATTAACTTCCCTGAAAGCTTTTTAAAATTCAAATATCCCATTACGATCTCTTTTCCTGGGACTTGCAGAGTTCAGGTCTCATGATTAAACCCTTATGCCTAGAGAAAGGAAAGAAAATAGGTGAAACAGGACACAAAAATTCTCATGAACTGGGAAATACTGAAAACAGAGGTAAAATGATTGAAAAAAAAAATCGAGATGTTGTTTGCATCTGGCCCCGCTTGACAGGAAGGGCAAAGTAATTAAAAACATACATAAGCACAAAAAACTAATGCATGAGAACACTTATTAACAACATTAGAGGCTTTTTATTTATATTCAAAACTCAGTCCTCTCCATATCCTACTGCTAGACCCTTTGGGAAACACATAGGCTAAAACCATATAGGGGCATGGTATTTAGAGTGGCATTTATGTGTGAGCAAAAGCAGTCAGAATATTTCTTAAGTTTTCAAAGACGAATATTCATTCTTTAGTGTTTGCCACTGGGCAACACATACCTCCCGACAGGGTTAGCGTTTCAAAGAGCCCTTTGATTACTCTTGAGTGTGCAGTTACATTCAGTCCATTGTTTCCGAGGGCACATCCAGTACACCTGGACATGTGAGGGTTCTACAAGTACATCGGGGATCCTTCGGGCAGGGAAATATGAAATTACTCCATCTGTTTGTGGTCATTTTCTCTTGGGCTCCATATAACTAGAACCACATGCTCTTCTAACATTTATGAATTGAAAGTTGCACATAAAGTTTTAGAATTGTGAATATCCAATCTTGAAATATTCATATTAACTATTTTTCACACCATTAAAACACTCATCTTACTTAACAGGTGGGAAAAGGGAGAACATGGACAATAAGCTCTTTAAAACCAGACAAGTTTCCAGCAATTGACATTTAACAGAAAAATACTTAATATTAGTCAAACTACTTGTTAGATTTCCCATGATTTTTGGCATTGTTCAGTTTTCCTTCAAAAGCCTAGAAGATTTTAGTGATAATTAAAGAGAGCAGTGGATCCTTAGCGGCACAGCATTGAAGTGATGAGTTGCTAACCAAAAGGTTGACAGTTAAAATCCAACAGCCACTCTATTATGGGGTGTTCTGCTCAGTCCTATTGGGTCATTCTAAGTCCGAGTTGACTTGATAGCAAGCAGGAAAGAGAGAGACAGGAGGAAGTACAGAAAAGAAATATTCTTTATGGTAAGCGAAAGAGAGTTCTGTAGATTCGTGTAAAATGCAATCCAGCCACAGAGTGGGTTATATGCTTTTCACGAAGGTAACTATAGAATGGAAAAAGAGGATATTAATAGGAGGAAATCTAGAGAAATTGCATGTATTTACAATCATTTCATATAGGGCAACATTTAGTTTGGTATCTTAGAGACTATCTGACATCTTTGGTAACCTCAGATAGAGTACTGGAAAATATAGAAACATACTAGCCTATAAATACATATTGAGTACAGGTAAACTGATTTGTAATCAATTACTTTAGATTGGAAATCCTAGGACCTGAAAACAAAGAATAAAGGAAAAAGATATTCACTAATATTAAGTCTGGGCCCTCAAGAATATGAGGCAATAGAATACACTCATTTTCTGACTGAATCTCCAATAAAATGCTTGAAATAGCAGGGAAAGATAAGAAGAGTGAAGAGATGGTATTAAAGAAAAACCAGATTCAGTTCCTATTAGTTGATCAATTGGGTGTTTTTTTTTTAAAAAGATGTCTTTAAGAGATCATCAAAGTAAATATTTAATGAACATGTTAAAGGGTCATTTCATGAGCAGTTGTTTCATTCAATCTTTTACTTCAGTTCATTTTTCAGCTATGTACCTTGCCGTATCTATTCCAAGGGCTGTCATAGTCTGGCGACCACGTCTCTGGATTATTTTGTTTGCTGCAACAAGTACTTCTTCTGTTGATGAATACTTATTGAGGTCGAACTCATGTGTTACCACTTCTCCATACTGTACAATTCCAACCTGAAATACCAAGCCACTGAGAGTTATCCATTTAGTGAATTCTCTGTTTTAACTTTATCCACTTTACACATGTAGATCAGATGCAACACTTGGTAGTCTTTGAAATGAGTTTAAAAATTTGTTAGTCACCAACGCTTCTATTTTGACAGCAATAATCATTGTCATCTTGTGGATATTCGTAGCCCAAAAGACAATTAACAAAAGTGCTTCTGTGGAACTTCTTATACTGTTGGCTTATGCATTCAAATTACTCCATCTGTTCGTGGTCATTTTCTCTTGGGCTCCATATAACTAGAACCACATGCTTTTCTAACATTTATGAATTGAAAGTTGCACATAAAATTTTAGAATTGTGAATATCCAATCTTGAAATGTTCATATTAACTATTTTTCACACCGTTAAAACACTCATCTTACTTAACAGGTGGGAGAAGAGAGAACATGGACAATAAGCTCTTTAAAACCAGACAAGTTTCCAGCAATTGACACTTAACAGAAAAATATTTAATATTAGTCAAACTATTTGTTAGATTTCCCATGATTTTTGGC
The DNA here is from genome assembly GCA_028571685.1 of Heterohyrax brucei. Classification (NCBI taxonomy): domain Eukaryota; kingdom Metazoa; phylum Chordata; class Mammalia; order Hyracoidea; family Procaviidae; genus Heterohyrax; species Heterohyrax brucei. The sequence goes on along the minus strand of CM053141.1, from coordinate 54,796,459 downwards.
ATTGTTCAGTTTTCATTCAAAAGCCTAGGAGATTTTAGTGATAATTACAGAGAGCAGTGGATCCTTAGTGGCACAGCATTGAAGTGATGAGTTGCTAACCAAAAGGTTGACAGTTAAAATCCAACAGCCACGTACAAGAACAGACAGACTGATCAATGGAACAGAATTGAGACCCCAGAGATGACACCATCTGCCTGTGAACAGTTGATATTCGACAAAGGCCCTAAGACATTAAACTGGGGTAAAAACAGCATCTTCAACAAATGGTGCTGGCAAAATTGGTTATCCATCTGCAATAAACTGAATCAAGATCCATATCTTACACCTTATACAAAAACCACCTTCAACTGGATAAAAGACCTAAATATCAAACCTAAAACGATAAAGCTCATCCAAGAAAAGGTAGGAACAACAATGGAAGTTTTAATACACAATGAGGACAGACTCCAAAATCTGTCAAAGAAACCTTAATCAACAGAAGAGAAAGTAGATAAATGGGAACTATTAAGAATCAAACACTTTTGCTCATCCAAAGACTTTATTAATAGAATTAAAAGAACACCCACAGAGTGGGAAAAAATATTTGGCAACTCTATGTCAGATCGACGCCTGATCTCCATAATCTATAAGATACTACAAAATATCAATAAGAAGAAGATAAACCATCCAATTAAGCGATGGGCAAAGGAGATGGACAGATACTTCACTATAGAGGAGATCCAGGCAGCCAAAAAACACATGCGGACATGTTCACGATCTTTAGCTATTAAAGAAATTCAAATCAAGATAACAATGAGATACCATCTCACCCCAACAAGATTGGCCATGATCCAGAAAACACAAAACAACAAATGCTGGAGAGGCTGTGGAGAAAGTGGAACCCTCCTACACTGTTGGTGGGGTTGCAAAATGGTCCAGCCTCTTTGGAAGGCAATCTGGCACTTCCTTAAAAAAATGGATATCGATATACCATTTGACCCAGTCATTCCACTACTTGGAATATATCCTACAGATTCAAGGCCTTTCACACTAACAGACACATGCACTAGAATGTTTATCGCGGCACAGTCCACAATAGCAAAAAGGTGGAATCAACCCAGATGCCCAACAATAGAAGAATGGATAGGTAAATTGTGGTACATATACTCAATGGAGCACTATGCAATGATAAAGAATAACGATGATTCCAGGAAACATCTCCTAAACTGGTTTCAACTGGAAGACATTAAGTTGAGTGAGAGTAGTCAGCGACAAAAGGACAAATACTGTATGAGACCTCTACGATAAGATCTCAAAAACAGACTTGTGTCTAGAAGAAAAGACTCTTTGACAGCTGCAAGGGAGGGGAGGGAGGGAGGGAGGGTAAGGAGGGGAGGGTTTAGTTTAGGTAGTTACTAGAAATCTAGTTGGGAGAAAGTGGTGACACCACACTTTAGGAACAAGAACAACATTAAGTGGACTTCAGCATAACTTGAGTACTCCTTCCATCTTAACTCAATACTGCAAGGATAGAGTAGCTGGGGCGGGGGGCGGGGGACCATGCTCTTAGGCGAATTCCAGGCCAATTGGCACAACTAGCGTTTTGCTAAGAGAGCTCTCTGCACCCCACATTGGTGAGTGGCGTCTGGGGTCTTAAAAGCTGCCAAGCTGCCATCCGAGGACACAGCAAATGGTCCCAACTCAGCAGGAACGGATGCTCACCGAGGGCCAAAATGGCATGTGGTAAAGACAACCGAGAGGACAGAGAGACCCACAAGAGTGGGTGCCTACATCGATCTGGGACCAGAAGAACCGGATGGTGCCTGGCCACCACCAGTGATAGCCAAGACGGAGCTCACAGAGAGGAGCCTCACTGGCAACACAAGAATAAAAAGAGGTGCATCATGAGATCTCCACTAAAAGACCTCAATTGATGGTCCAGCGGTTTTGGGGTTCCTCTGAGAGCATGGCCCCCGGCCCTGATGCTGCCCTTTCCCATAAATTATAACAAAGGTCCACTCTTTGGACAGGAATGGAATGGACTTGGCAATGCAGAGTAACCATATGTTGGAAGCACTTTATGGTTCTATACATCTATAGGATATCATCTTGCTGACCTCTGGCTGGAGGAAGGGGAGTGGATGGAGAGGAGGGGAAAGGAGACTGTTGGGAGGATGAGACATGTATGGAGCAGAGAGGAATAGTGTGCAGTCACTGGGCAGGGAGAGCAGTGGAAGCTGTATATAGGGGGGCATGTAAATTTACATGTGAATGTACATTTTCACTCATTTAGGTTAAATAAAAAAATTTAAAAAAAAATCCAACAGCCACTCTATTATGGGGTGTTCTGCTCAGTCCTATTGGGTCATTCTAAGTCAGAGTTGACTTGATGGCAAGCAGTTTTGATTGAATGACTCTGGTAGGCTTTAGGGGTAGATGGTGAACTAGAGTGATACGCCTTCACAGAGCTCCTAGGCTAGAGGGAAAGAGATTAAACACACGATCATACAAATAAATGTATAACTTAAGAGAGATTAAACCATGGCAAAGTGAAAAGGGCTGTAAATGAAAAGCTGTCATTAGCAAGCATAATTTAGGGGTTAATTTAAAATGGGGGCTCAGTTAAGGTTCTCAGAAATAATATTTAATTGGAAACTTCAAGGATGAATGTTCAAAGGGCCAAGAGTGGAGCCCTGTCCCAGCTGGTGGCTGAGGACAGCAGTGCTCCGCACGAAGGGTGGGAAGAGGCTGAAAAGGAAAGCAGGTGGGCGTGTCCTTGAAATGGAAAGGAAGTCAAAGAACCTGGACCAAGAAAGACAGTGAGCACAGGAGAACAAGATGAAGCTAGAGAGATAAGAAAGATGAGTATCTCACAGAGGAGCCTGGGCATGCAAGTGGGTCTGAGATCTGCTGCTAACCTAAAAGTTCATGGTTTGAACCCACCAATTGCTCTGTGGAAGAAAAGACAAGGTGAACGGTTTTCATAAAGGTTACAGCAAAGAAAACCCTACGGGGGAATTCTACTCTGTCACACATGGGGCTGCCATGAATTGGAATCGATTCACCAGCAGAGGATTTGGTTTTGGTTTTGGTATCTTACAGGGGCATGCATCTCTTTTATGTTACATTAGCTCAGCTGCATCTTCACTTCTTTCCAATCAGCCCTTCCTCCACCCACCTCCCTTCTTTTCTTCCTCTCTTACCTGCCTTCCTCCTTCCATGCTCTCTTTTCCACAGATTGGATGATGCAAGCAGCAAACAGCAGAGCCAGCATGAATCACAATACTGAAGAAGGTAAGGTGACCTCCAGATTCAATAGCTCTGGCTCCACATTCCTTCTTCTGTTTCTTTTCCCTGGATGCTCACTTCTTACTCTTTTTTATACCTACCTTTAAAGGTTGACTCCAACCAATATATTAATCTGCATCAAGATCTGTGATTCAAGATAATGCTCTGTTTAACCTTCAGACCCCAATTTAGGGATTCAGACAAATCTTCACCAAAACAAATGTCTTCAACATAGGAATCCCTGCATGTGATCTCTTGACAACAGGAAGTCCTTGGAGAGTGGGGTGCCTTCTTTTCAACACACGAGGTAATCAACTGCCACCAGTAGGTTAGCAAAGTTGGCTCTGGCTCCAGTCTTACAGCCAATCCTATTTCCAAGTCTAATTCTATTTCTAGCATCTAGAAAGGGTCAGCGTCTACTTTCTTTCTGTCTCCTACTGCTGACATCACTGTTCTCACAACTCTTTAGGCTTAATCTTATGTCTGATTTACAAATGCATTTCCATAGCTAGGTCTTCTTAAAAATCAAGAGCAGACCCTGGTAGGTACAGTAACAAAGCTGAAAATCCTACAACTGAACTAATCTTCTGTGAGCTACCTTCTGGAGCACATGCAATATCTTAAGAGTGACTGTATCACTAATGCTACATAAAAATATTATTCCCTATATGTTTTATTAGTTTACAATGCATTTAAAATTTATTCTAATTATGATAACAGGAATCAGCATCACACATCACTTATGAGGAAACTGATCTAAATACTCACTCTATAGTTGGCTGAAGAGGTCTCTTCTATGACTTGCATCCTTTTCTGTCAATTTACTCCCTGTCCTCGAGATGGTCTCTCCCTAAAATTTCCCAGTTACCTAACGGCCTCACCTGCTAAGTACCACTGTATATTATGCTTACCCAGTGAACTTGATTTGCTAATTGTTTGTGTGGCACAATACATTTTTTGTTGTTGTACGTCTGTTGTGTCAATTCCATCTCATGGCAACCCACAGGGCAGAGTACAATTGCCCCCAAAGGTCTCCTAGGCTATAATCTTCATGGGAGCAGATTTCCAGGTCTTTTCTGCCTTGTGGGGGTTGATAGGCTCAAACTGCCAACCTTTCAATTAGCAGCCAAGTTTTTAACCATTGTGCCACCAAGACTCCTGGGGGTTACACCAGAGGACATGTTTAAATAAATAAACAAGCAATTAAACAAATAAATGGATCATATGCTTTAAAAAAGTAAGTAAACATTTAAATCCTTCCTTAAAGTTTCTTCGGGTATCATATAAGAAATAACTAGGGAATCTATGCAAGTATAAAATAAGGTATATATTACAAACTGAATGAGGGTACAGTCTGCTCAATTCATGATTCAGTGAATCATCTTCCAATCAATATCCTTCACCATCATCCCCAAATTCTGTGGTATTAAGTTTGGAATGAAGATTACCAGATGTACCTTTGGGAACTAGGTAGGATACAATCAATTAATTACACAACAGATAACAAAAACAGTTATGACTACCTCCAACATTCCAAAGAAGGCTATTTCTTATGCTTTATTTCCCATCAGTTCTGTCTCAATTAAATATGATTGATAGTTTTCTTGTTATTACCCATGCATAGATTTAAAATTCTTTTCTCCAGTGACCTTATAACACCGGGTCAGTAAGCCAGGGTGGCAGTTAATAATTAGTAAAGAAAACCATGCAGATTTAACCTTTTCTTTGTGTATATAAATGTTCACTGCAAATAAAAGTGAAGTGATTTTATGTTGCTTAGATAATCATTATGCCAAATTCTAGGTGCCATGAAGGATGAATAAACACCGCTCTGGAAGTTAATTGTTTATCCATTCAGGACACTGCATGTTTTGTTTTCTATTGTTTTTGTTTACTTAGGTAGGAGGTAAAAGAACTCTGAAAATTTCACTCCTTTTCCTGTCTTCATTCTTGGAAATTTTACATCTACTTAGATAGTCTATTGAACATCCAAGTCTCTCATTTCTTTGACCTCAGCTTCAGAGATCTTTTCCTCTAACTCTGTTACACTATCCATTGTCAAGGTCTTATTTTTAAACTTGTCATTTGGAAAAAACGTAGCACCTCTGTCTCAATTTCAAGCGTTCCTCTCCCTGACCCTTAACCTTGTCTCATTTACCTATTATATCAAACTCTGCAATTCTCTAACCACATCAGGACCTCCTATTAATTCAGTGACCCTCTTTTTTTTTTTTTTTTTGGCACCTAGCCTAGATTCCATGGTCCATCACTGTAATCATTAACTCTCTTAACCTTTTCCCTTTCATTACAGTTGGCTAACCACCAACTCTGCTTCTGTGATGCTGCATGTTGCTAAACAAAACTCACATAACGTTTAGACTGGTCTCACTTCAGATTTATGACCATGAATCTTAAATGCGGCTGCATGCTGCACTGTTCAACAGCTGTACTCCTACTTTCCCAATGAGTGCACTTAGCTCCCATTTAGTGAGCTAAATTAAATTCTAGTCATACCTCCTCAAGAAAAACAGTGTATCTCACACAAGGCGAAGAGTTTATGGGAGAAGGAGTGGAAGTCACACCAACTAAACAACACTGCTTGCTGCTGTGTGTGTATAACAGTTTACATTTACAACACACTTTACAGATATTATACACCCTACTCTGAGCTATCTGGATTATTCGGACAAACTTTCTGCAGAACAGGAATAGTAAAAGATTTACTGTCTAGTTAAGTCACCAATACAATGTTTTATATCTCACATCTTGATCTGTCTGTGTGTTACCTACCTTCTACTGGAGACCCTGGTGGTGTAGTAGTTAAGTGCCATAGCTGTTAACCAAAAAGTCAGCAGTTCAAATCTACCAGGCACTCCCTGGAAAGGCTATGAGGCAGTTTTACTCTGTCCTGTAGGGGTGCTAGGCGTCAGGATTGACTCAATGACAGTGGGTTTGCCTTTTTTCTTTCTTTCTTTTTTTTGCCTATCTGGTTGGAAACCTTGATGGCATTGTTGTTTAGTGCCATGGCTGCCAACCAAGAGATTGCCAGTTTGAATCTACCAGGCATTCCTGGGAAACTCCACAGAGCAGCTCTGCTCTACCCTACAGGGTTTCCATTAGTCATAATTGATGCAGTGGAATTGTTTGGTTTTGTCTGTTTATTATTTATCTTATTTCTACAAGCTCATTCTTTGCAAATCTTCAAGTTTTATGATAAGATTTTCACTCCTGTTCTCTCACCCATTCTGCGTACTGATGTTTCTCATCACTTCACCTGAGACTTTCCTTGTCCCAAAGGGTTTAAAAAAAGAAAAAAAAAGGAGGGGTGGATGGGCTTTCACACTGTCTTTTAGCTTCCTTATTCTCGACTAGCAATGCCAGAACGCAGAGAAAGACTATCCCATGACTCAAGGTGGGACAACTCTGAGAGCGTCCCTTCCAGATCAGGCTGAGTTTGGAACTTTGTCTGAAATCACACCCTTCTTTGTCCTTTGTTGCTATTCTGCTTTTCTCTCCTGAACTGCTTACTATTTTCTTTAGCAAGCATTTCCTTAATAATTCATTGGTTTCTTATGACATTAATCCTCCTGTCATGTTTTATTTCTCTGGAACCCAACCTAAGGCAGCTATGAAGTGTGTTTCTGTATGCCTACATTAGCCCAGGCCGGACATCATCGCCTCATGGTGACATCGGTTTCTCTGCTGTTCCCTCTCCTTCCAGGTCCCCTTTCTTCAAGGCCTTCTATACAAATACCACATATCATTTCAAGGTCTGCCTTGAAATTCTGCTCTCGTCATACTACTCCAGTAACCCTCCAATATCAACATCAATAACTCTGAAATGCACTTCTAAAGAGAACTTTTATTCAAATGAAAATATGAAATAAATAGAAGAAGTTCACACTACTATTTGAAATACTAATTTTATGGAATAAACTCCAGTTTTCCAACCCTCAGACTTTGGTCCTACCTTCTCCCTTTATCTGCATCTTCAGCACTCTCCAATATGAACTCTATCCATAACAATATCCTTTACAATTCTTCAAGCTAAGCTGAACTCTACCCATTCTCTAGGATTCAGGTTTCACTTTTTTGTAAAACTTCCCCTAACTAGTAGCCAGCATAGCCCATTTTGATGTTTCTCATCTTGGAACCCTGACACAAACTTGTCTGTCCTCGTCCTGTGAGTACTGCATTCTTTTCAACGGCTCTTAGTGCATCCTTTATCTCCCCAACTACATTATAAGCCCTAGTGGGCAGGCAGGGGTAGAGAGCATGGACTATGTCATGGCCAGTGCCATTCCCTTATCCCTTACCACTGTTCTGCTTCCCTTGCAGTTGACTCTCATGCATTCTTACCAGATGACTACTACATTTCACATAACCAAGTGGAAAAACTGAGATAGCAGAGAAATAATGATAAGCTGGACAAGAGAGATACAAAGAAGTGTGGGAAATGAGAAGAGCAGGCAGTGGAAACTCAAGTCTCAGGGAAACGACACTCAGTGTAAGCCCTCAGTTGATACAGTGATACTTGTTTCCTTAGAAACCAGACAGAATCAGACTTGCTGTAAGTTTTCTCCAGAAAGAGGTGCCATTTACTAATCTTCATTCCAAGAAAATGGCTAAAACACAAAACACAAATTACTGAATAACAGAGTTCACTACCTTCATGTGTAATGCTTTGTTGAGAACTGGAAAGACTCAGCTTAACAGGCAGTTTCTATTTCTGCATCACTTACAATTTAAGGCAGATGAAACAGACTTGTACAAGTACAACGTATATGTACACATGTATATATCATGAGTTAAGTGATGAACACATGTTGTGAGGAGGCAAAAGGAAAGAATCACAGACACGTTTATCTTCTCACATTGAAAGATGTGATCAAATAAGGAGGATCCAGCTTGCTGAACAAGATATCCAGGTGAAGAAGAGGCTATCAGAGAAAGTACAGTGGCTTTGAGCCTAGAAAGCATATTAAGGGTGATAATTAAAGGAATTTATGCCATTCAAGAATGTGAGAAAAAGAAAAACAACCGGAAATCCCTATAGTTGATTTTAAGTAGTCCACTGCACTGGAATGGCAAAAAAGGCAGAGAGTGAGGGGGATGAACTGAGTTGTTAAAGAGTAATGGAGGTGGAAAGATTAGATAGTTTCTAGGCATTTCCCATGGAAGGGAAACAACTAAGCAGATATCATAGCTAAAAGAAACAACTGTCACAGATGTGGATTTACTTTACTGGTAAATGGAAACAGAGTAGCTTATGAGAACAAGGAAAGAGAGGATGACAAGGGTAGTCGCAGATTCTTGTCACTGGAAAAACCCATCACCACTAAGTCTATTTCACAGCAGTTCTACAGGACAGAGTAGAACAGCCCCACAAGGTTTCCAAGAAGTGGCTCATGGATTCAAACTGTCAACCTTCTGGTTAGCATCCTGAGTGCTTAACCACTGTACTGCCAGGGCTCCTTGTAGTATAAAAAAAGGGTGGTGGCGATATATAGTCACAAGTAGAGGACCAGTTCCCTCTAAGACGGAGACTCATTTCTGCAAAGGGTGCCCCTTGAGAGGATGTGATTTGAATTTGTTGATTAAGCAGAGCAGAAGACAGGCTGGCAATTACTGTCTAAGGCCAGTGTGTGCCCTAAGCACAAGGCAGGCACACAGTTACAGGGACAGAGAGATTTTTAACACTTAAAACAACCGTCTACTTAAGACTCACAATCTATTTTCAACTAAGTCCGAAAATTAGTATTCCCTTCACTTTTTTTTCCAGTTAATACTAGTATCCCTTTGAATGTTATTAGATGTGATTTGAAAAAACATTTCATAGTTGATCTTGGAAAATATGAGTAAAATAAACTTAAATGCGTGAGAGCGGGACACTTGAAACAAAAAGGGCTGCTACCAAGGACGAAGAGCAGGAAGTGAAGGGTGTGTAACAGCTTTGAGACCAGGATGAGGAAGGAAGTTCTCCTAGGAAGAGGGGGGAAGAGAATCACAGAAAATTCCAGAGAAAGTGACACTGGAACTGAGTCGAAGATGTTCACCAAGAGCATAGTGCCTAGGACGGAGAAGGGCATTTCAGGAAAAGAAAATGATATGAACAAATTACAACAAGTACAGGGCAGACCAGTGTCAAGAAGCTGCTGAAAGGCAGTAAGCGTGGGTATGAAGGGAGCAAGACACAGCGGGGACAGAAGGCCAAATGCCTGCAGCTCCACTGACGAGCACTGCAGGTCACAGACCGGTCACTTAGTAACTGAAAGCAACAGAAGGCCATCTCAAAGACACAGAACATTCTCGGAAGTGACGGCTAACTAAAAAAAAAGAAAGAAAAGAAAACAAACAAACAAAAACTTGCATTACATGTTCCATACGACAATTAGTAGAAACCCTGGTAGGGCAGTAGTTAAGTGCTACGGCTGCTAACCAAAAGGTCACTCACTCCCTAGAAACTCTATGGAGCAGTTCCACTCTGTCCTACAAGGTCGCCATGAACTAGAATCAACTTGAGGGCACTGAGTTTGTCTTTTTGTGTGTGTTTATTTATGTTAATTAGCATAATTAACAATATCCATTAAGGGTATGCAAGTGGCTGGGACATTGACTGAAGATGTCCAAAATACTGGCAACTGAAAAACTTAAATATTATTCCTCTGGTGACAATAGGAGAATTTTTTAACTCAAGGAAATGCTATAGTTTGAACTATAACTGAAGTGAGCAATGGATGAAATGTTGAAGAATGGAGTCTAGGAGGCTGTGTAACAAGAAGATACGTTTTCTAAAGCACCACACTTAGAAACGATAGTCTGATTGACAAGGATATGGCTGCCTGGCAAAGTTAGGTTTCTTTTCCGATCTAGAAACAATGAATCAGGCCTGTATTTAAGACTTCTAGGGAAGTGGCCATAAAACGTGATGTAAAGGAAAGATAAATAATATTCCTAAAATTTAATTAATTTCTCTCTTTCGTTTTGCCAGTTTAATGTTATGGCACACTCTTGGTGTGAACAATCTCGACATTTTTCCATTAGTGTATTTCACTTTTATATCAAGCCTCACAATTTACAGGTTTTTATTTAGGGTAATGTACTTGTGTTTGGCATATTTATATCATTCTCATTTATTATTAAAAGCAATATGATGTTTAGGTATTGCAGATCAATAAGACCTCCATAATGTTTATACCATCATAGCTTTTATGGAAAGCTCAGAGTGTTTCAGGTTTGTTTTTATAGGTGGATTTTTTAAAAAGCAATTTTATAACTTTTACTCTGCTTGGGTAAAAAATGGTTTACAGAAATTTCTTGAATATGTTTGCAACAGTCTAAGTGTGGCCACACAGAAACATGGAAGAAATTTTGAGTTGCTATTTGGAGGTAAGGATTCTGCGGTGCTGTAGTGACTAAGTGCAACAGCTACTAACCAAGTAGTTGTAAGTTCGAATCAACCAGGCACTCCTTGGAAACTCACTGCGGGTTGAGTGGACTTGTAGGCAATGGGTTTAGTTTGGAAACCCTGGTGGTGTCGCACCTAAGTCCTACAGCTGTTAACCAAAAGGTTTGCAGTTCGAATCCACCAGGTACTCCTTGGAAAGCTTATGGGGCAGTTCTCTTCCATCTGATAGTGTTGCTACGAGTTGCAACTGACTTGATGGCAAATGGTTTGGTTTTTATTTGTAGGCAATGATGTTTTACTTACTTGTGCTGCATGCCCCTAGCATGTGTGCTAATTGTCACATGGAAAGTTTTTGTTTGCTTTCCTTCTTTTCTTTCTTTCTTTTTTTTTAACAAAGTGGTGATTAATTTCAGCAATTTTTCGTATCTTTTTGAGACTGCCTTTCATTCCTTATAATTACTAAATGACAAATCTATGACCTATCAACAATACGCCATCATATTTGATCATTACTACAGCACCAAGTATATATAACTATAGTCAACATAACAAATAGGATTCCTACTGTATAATCCAAATACAACCTTTCGGAGATGTGTGTTTTGTCCGCCTTCTTGACTCCGCCCCCCAAATGCAACCTTTGTGTGTGTGTGTGTGTGTGTGTGTGTGTGTGAGAGAGAGAGAGAGAGAGAACGGCCCACCATTCCCTTAAAATTTACTCAGGGTATAGTTTTTACCCTGTCAATGGAGGGAAGAATGGATGTCTTAAGACTTTTCTGTTAATTGTTAGCTTTAAAATGTTCCATTAATAAAATCTTACAATAACTAAACCCCAAACCAAACCTATTGTCCTAGAGTAGATTCTGACAGTGACTCCATAGCACAGTGTCCCACCGGAGTGCCTGGTGGATTAGAGCTGCTGACCTTTGGGTTAGCAGCCATAGCTCTTAACTACTACACCACCAGGGTTTCCAGCAACCCTATGGTCGATCTAAATTCTCTAATTTAGGTTGAACCACACAAACATCTTCTATTTGTAGGTCAAGAAATGATCAAACAGTAACAACTTCATGTGATTCCTTCCAAGGTAAAGCAAAACCACCAAAACAAACCATCAAAGTTGATTCATAGTTAAATCCCTGCCTCCTACAAAGGGCTTACAGTAGGTAAAAAGCCTTTTGTTGAGAAGGGGTATTTTCTTTCTTTTCCTACTTGCCTCCCCTTGTATTGCTAACTACACTTTCTGACCTCTCCAAGGATCAAGGTAGGGAAGACAAATATGGGCAGAGACAGCTTTCCTTGGCTACATCCGTCTTAAGATGGATCTTCTTGCTATCAGGTCCTAACAGTATTTACAGTTTACTTGTGATGGCACTTGGCTTGGCTTGGCTGTGGGTTCTTTGAATATCTCCCTTTTTTTGGCTTCTCACCTACACCCTTGGCCTAAGTGAAAATGTCCCCCTCCTGCAGTCTCTAGGAATCGGGGAGCATTTGGCTTTTCTCTGCTGAGGGCTCTGCTCACTTCCAGCAGACTCTACAGACAGAACCTAACAGGACACCATGTTGCCTCTCAGTTTTGCATGGTCCATAATGAACCATCAGAAACACATTTATTCTTTGTTCTGACAAATTCTAGGAGTGCAGAAGAGTTATCTCTCCTTTGACTCACCTGTCAGCAGATAGACAGCTGGCTTGAGCTATGTGTCCCAAGAGTACTAGACACATATCAACTCCTTTGTGTGACTCCCTTGAAGCCTTTTTTACTAGGCTATGCCTAGAAAGAACCCTCTTCACAAATCTTATCACCTCTACTCCTAATGGTCTTATACCCTTAGTGTGGGTGAGGGGTCTAAGAGTTCTCTATCCAGCTCTTAGCTTTCTGTCTTTGCAACTTGTTCTGAGGAGTCTCTCTCAAAATTCATTTCTGTATATGTTGCCTGCAGGGATACTCATAGGGAGGATTACTTAGGGGGAAGAAAAGTTTCACAATCCTGCCAATTTTACGGCAGAATTTGTTGCTTTCATTTAAAAAACAGAAACAAGGGAAAAAAATAATTATGTTACAACTAAAAGAAAAAAAAATATTGCCCAAACAGATAATCTACGTTTTTGGAATGAACTAGTGTAAGACCACAGACAGGATTACCATGTTTTTCACTGCACATTTCTGTTTAAGAGCAAATATCTTTCCTAGTTTTCTGTGCATGAGTTTATTTTCTGAATAACTTAAAGGAAAATTACAATTTAAAGAGAGTTTAAAGGGCTATACTTAAAACTGTTAAATGCAATTGAGTAAAAACAATGGCTTAGTAAATATGTCCTTTTGAATCTCTTCTAGAGAACTACTTAGAAAGCTAGTCATCGACACAACTGAAACCAAAATAGAAAAGACTCAAGTGTCCCTTCAAGTCCAGCTGTGTCACAGTTAAGAACGGGGCTGGACACAAAAAAGGTCAAAAAAAGAGATAAAAATATCTTTGTTTTTGGTGACCCCATAATCTAGAAGATACAACACATACCAACACACAGACATAGATAAGACAGACATACAGACACATACACACTAAATTCAATATCTTAATAATGCACTAGTCCAGTACTTCTCAAATTTTAACCCGTTTAGGAATCATGTGAGATGTTTGCTTAAAATACAGGCACTGTGGCCTCACCCTCGAAGATTCTGATTCTGAAAATTTATGGGACTCTCTAAGCGTCTCAAGAGTTTTGGAAGCAGGAAATCATGGGTGGTAATTGGAAAACCTCTACATTAGACAAAAGCATCATTAGGGAGAATTAGCATCTTATTCTCCCAGTCCAGCACAGTAAATGGTACACAAACCGAAAACCAAACCCACTGCCATGGAGTTGGGTTTGACTCAGAGTGGAACTATCCCATAAATTTTCCAAGGACTGCCTGGTGAATTTAACTGCCAACCGTTTGGTTAGCAGACACTGCACTTAACCCACTATACCACCCATGTTTCCACCTGGTACACAGTAGACAGTAAATACATAAGAATAAATTAGTATGGCTAAGCTCCATAATGAATAATACCAGCAAAATTTGACATACAAATTAAGATTCCTTCTTAGATTTCCTTGGGTGAAGTCAGAAGAAACAGTCTACAAATGATATCATGCAAAGCGCCGTATTGAGAGCTGTTCCTTTCTGTGGAATGGGATTCTCAACCTGAGTAAAAATGGCCAGGCTCTCTTGCCTCTGGATAAGTTCCTTTCCTTCCCCTACCCCCTCACTGGTAGCATCTGGACCCTGAAGGCTGGTCTCATTCATCTGAATACAGTCATTGTACCCTCCAAGACAGACATACAACTCCATGAAGCTCACCCTGGCAGGCTGGAATTTCTCTGGTGGGCAGATAGAAGAGCTACTCTTTTAGGACTTTCCTTACAGAAATGAAAAATTAATTATAGTTGTAACAGTAAAAAAAAATTGCAGCAGAATGAGTTGTGCATATAAGCAACTGACTGTTATTCAGTTCTTTACCAGGCTGCACCACTGGCACAGATGTTTCACTGAAGCAGTATGTTATCCTTATTCTACCACAGTCTTCTAGAGTGTCTTTCTGAAGCTGTGGAGAAACTTTAGCCAAGTCACAGTGGCAATGATGTCCAAAAATCAACCAAAATAATTAATTGTGTGAATAGAAAAAAAAGTATGAATTTAAAAGGACAATAAAATTCTCAGATAACTAAAATATTAGAAATTTAAAAATATTTCATGGATATTATTAGTTTGGGAGAAGAAGAATTGTAGAGGAGATGTAGTGAGATGGACAAAACAGAAGAGTAGAAGGCATATCACGGCCAAAAGTGGTGAGACAGGGTGTTGTGGACCATCTTAGTTCCCTAGTGCTGCTATAAGAGAAATAGCACAAACAGATGCCTTTAACAAAGGGAAATTCATTCTCTCACAGTCTACAAGGCTAGAAGCCTGATTTCAGGGTGCCAGCTCCAGGGGCAGCCTTTCTCTATCTGTAGGCTCTGGAAGAAGGTCCTTGCCTACAATCTTCACCTAGTCTAGGAGCTTCTTGGCCCAGGACCGCAGGTCCAAAGGACCAGTCCCCTCAGTGGTAGGAGGTCCATCGCTATTCTGTTCTCTCTTTTGTATCTTAAAAGATACTGACATGAAATGTAATCTAATCCTATAGATTTTGAGTACTGCCTTATTAACTCTCCATTCCTGCCTTATTAATATTACAGAGGTTAGAATTTACAATTCATATGACAATTATGTCAGATTTCAAAATGGTAGACAACCATATAATGCTGGGAATCATTACCAGCGTTGGGAGGACACACTTCAGTCCACAGAATGGATTAAATTCTGGTCCTTTAAAATATGAGGTCCAACAGTGAAGTCCGTGGACTTCATTGTTCTAAGCACTACATAGCTCATTGCTGAATATCACTGCAGCCACCATCAAAGTACTCCCCTTGGGAAGCTATGCTCTGATGCCAGGGCCTAGTCCACCCTTCAAAGCAATTTTGGAACTCTTTCTGGAATGGCCATTGCTCATGGTGGCAAGGTGGCAAGTTTACATGCTTTATTGTGTAGTTCTCTATGAGGTTGTTTTTAGACAGTAAACAAAGAACTGTACTGGAACACACTCCCTATTCACTTGATTTGGCCCACAGTGACTTTTTTTTTTAACCAAAGATAAAGGAAACATTAAAACGAAGACATTTTGATGACATTCAGGACATCAAAGACTCAAGTCTTCAATCTTTTGCTTCACAGATGTGCACGTTACTAGAGATTCCAATTTTTTTCTTTAATTGGATTTTCTGCAGCTAAGGTTTGGAACATTTGCCTTTTACTAGACAACTACTGTGACAACAGCTCTGATGGCCATTCCAGAAAAAAGAGTTCTGAAATTGCTTTGAATTATGGACTAGGCATTGGCATAGGTGCATAGCTTCCCAAGGGGAGTACTTCGAAGGTGACCATAGTGATGTTCAGCAGTGACTATGTAGCACTTTCTCTAGGATGAGTTCCTGAACCTAATGGGCGTCCTTGTATATGTTGGAACCCTAACCCCTATATTTGGTATGTAATCCTGTTTAGGAATATGATTTTTTTTATATATTAATGAGGCCATCTAAGTATAGGGTGTGTCCCAAACCTAATCACTTCTAAATTATGAAAAGATTGGCTTAGACACAGAAATAAGCACAAATAGAAGAGAGATGCCATACGAAGATTCCCAAGGAATGAGGAATGTCATCTCGTAAGAATCTTCTCTCAGAGCCAACAGAAAGTCTTTTCAAAGGGGCATTGTCCTAAATTCAGACTTCTAGGCTCCTGGAGTGTGAGAAAAGAAATTTCTGTTCTTCACAGGAACCCTCTTGTGGGATTTTTGTCATATCAGTGGTAGAAAACTAATACAGGAGGGAAGAACTGTGATATAGCAGTTTAACTTCAGAGACATTAGTGTAGCTTATGGAATGTCAAGAGACCTGGTGGACTTCTGGCTAAGGGGTCAACCCAGGATGGATAAAGACAGCCTTGAGGAGAAGGAAATAACGAGAGACTTTCTACTCAGGAACATCACGTGACCCAGCTCTGAAAGCTCCGCCAAAGCAGAGCTCTCAAAGGGGAGAAAACACAGGAGTGCAGGTGGGAAGCCATGTATCCCGGTGTGCCATCAGCAAGCAAGGGGACTTTCACAAATCACTTAGATCTTGTACCCCCTCTATCAATTAAGGCTTAAAGCTAAGTAAACTCTAAGGTTCCCTCCAGATTTAATTTTAAGGATCTATGAAATTACCTTTCGTGGGAGACAAAAGACAGAAGAAGAGAGGAAAGAAGGAAGGTAGAGAGGTCTTTGAAAGGGAAAAAGGGGAGACAGTCTTTGCGGAACATTTGCCATAAGGATCAGCAAGTCAAACCCAGATGCCTTGGGATGTGGGATGTCTTGCTACTGTAGGGCAAGAAGAGATACCATATTCTCTTGGAATCTCTAGTAATACATGAAGGAAGATCATCTGCAGATGAAAAACTCACTCGAAGGAGAATTTACATTTTGTTATTTTAATGACTTTAGATGGGTTTCAAAAAATTCCCTATTGATCGGTAGTAAATAAATAACCTTTCCTCGCTCACATTCAGCTGCCCCAAAAGTTGTCAGTTCAAATCCACCAGCTGCTCCTCAAAAACTCTATGGGGCAGTTCTACTTTGTCCTACAGAGTTGCTATAAGGGGGAATTGACTTGATGGCAATAGATTTTTTTTTTTTTCCAAACCTTGCTCCCCACAGAGGACAATTCAAGTCTTGGAGCACAGGAATAAGGCATTTCATTTGTGGTTAGATATCCATGAGTCAGATCCGACTCGACGGCACTTGGCTTGGCTTATCCATTTTCATGAGAAATCTTCAGATAGCGTATTATGAGAAAATTTGTATAGAGACAGGTATCACCAGATGCCATCGACTCCTCATGGAGATGTTCCACATGTGTCACAGTGGAACTTGGTGCTCTCCAGGGCTTTCAATTGCTTTTTTCCAAAGTAGATTGCCAGGTCTGTTCTTCTGAGGCACCTCTGGGTGGGCTGAAGTCTCCAATCTTTTGCTTCACTGATGAGCACATTAACCACTTGGAGCAGCCAGGGAGATGCAAATATTTGTGAAACCATGAGTGCACAATGGTTAAGTGCTTGGCTGCTAAACCAGAGGTCAGTGGTTCTAACCCACCAGTGGCTCCACAGGAGAAGGACCTGGCAATTAAGATTACAGCCTAGGAAACTCTATGGGGGAGGTTCTACTCTGTTTAATACAGAGACTAAGAGAAGAGACTTGAAGGCACACTAACATATATATACACCCCCAAAACCAAACCACTGCCACTGAGTTGATTCTGACACACAGCCATCCTGTAGGACAGAGTAGAACTGCCCCATAGGGTTTCCCAGGAGCACCTGGAGGATTTGACTGCTGACCTTTTGGTTGGTAGCACTTAACCACTACGTCACCAGGGTTTCCATGTATATATAGTTATTGTTAGGTGCTACTGAGTCATTTCTGACTCATATTGATTTTACAGGACACAGTAGAACTGTCTCATAGTGTTTCTGAGGAGTATTTGGTAGATCTGAACTGTCAACATTTTGGTTAGTAGATGAAGTAACATTCCAAGGACATCAGAAGCCTATTGTTCAAAAAGGCCTTTGATATGGAATAGTATTATTTATCATTTCAGAAGTCTTCTTTTTTGCAGGGTTTTTCTGAGTATTTTATCACTCCAGCCTAGCCCCAACACCCGAATTAGGAGGTTGTTGACCACTAACTGGTGTTAACCCACTAGACCCAATAGAGTTTCCATTACTAAACACATCTTAACTAGTGTGCTGCCAGGGCTTCAATATACATATATACAAACCAATATGTATACACATATATATGTGTACACCAATTTTAATGTTAGCAGTGGTAAACTCTGATGTCATGACACCTCTTTTTCATTGGCTCTGAAATTTCTCCAAAGGTAGAGTTTGTAGAAAGGCTGGGACATTGGACTGCATGTGCTGTGCTAAAGTCTCCCACACTTTCCTGTTGTCCCCAAACCATTCAACAACCACTCAGACTCTGATTCTAGCACGAATTCCTACCTTTCAGGAATCTGACATATCATTTGTCTGTCATCTATCAGTGTGTTCTGTATTTTAAACCGTATGGCTATAAAGGTTTAATAACTATTTGTTTCTATTTATTTTTATACTTAAATAACTAATTAGTTAATAATTAATTTCAGACTCAGTATCTAAAGCAGAAGAGTCACATAAGATGTTTCATTTTACTTAGTGGCTATATAGAAGATGGGGTTAGAAACAGACACTTGTGCGAATTTTTATTTTTTTTTATTGGATTTTCTGAAGCTAAGGTTTGGAAAGAGGAAATAAATCACTGAAAAGAGAGAAAACAGACTTGAAGCAATATCTTGTGGTCAATTACTAATTTACTTATATAATAAGAGAAAGGAAGTGCTCTGTAAATGTCATAATAGTTTCCACAAATTCTGAAGCCTTGATGTGATATCACCAAAGGTGACTATACTGCTTTCAGAATTAAGAATTACCTCATGAATTCACAGAGACTCATAGGAGTTTTTCCAGTCTCACTGAAAATGGCAGCTTTCCTAAGAGTTTCTGTTTAGAAAACTACACTGTCTGTAGTTAATGTCCCCTTGATTAGAAATAAGAAACAGGAAGATGAAACATATGCTAAATTTTAGTGTTATTGACTAATTTCATAAAATTTTTGTGTTATGAAAACTCTGTTAATTTTTCCCTTAAGAACAACGCCAATCCCAGTGCAGACTCACATACCTGGGTCTGTTTAGGACCAATATCCATTCTTTGCAGAAGGTCGTTTAAAAAATCGATCACACTTTGCCAGGGGTAAATACTGTTGGAACCATCAAGCACTATGACTATGTCCAGCTGAGTGCTACATTCTGCAACAAAAAGAAGTCAAATCTGAAAATTTGGTGTCTGTCACTTTACAAAGATATGAAGCAGTTTTTTGGCTGAAAGCAGTTCATTTTAAAAGATGAACTGATAGCATACCAATGGGACATGGACTGGACAAGTAGTTGCAGAAAAACTAGAAGTGACAAGTATTCATTATGCTGGAAAACATTATCACAGAACAGCTATGTCTACGAATTTTACTAACATTCCAAAGTTATCTTTGGGAATTTTCTCAACAAATTGTTCACTATAACAGTTCTAATCCTATGCTTATTTCAACTGACATGACTTTGTCTAAAGAGACTCACTTTCTAAACAAAAGCAATGTGAAAATTCTAGCCATATGCTTAATTATGACTCCATAAAGGCTATTTATACAAATATCAATTCCCCAAATAGCACTAAGGTTTGGCTCTAGTTGGCAAAGCAAAACTTTACCTAAATTGGTAATGCTGTCACCTGAGAAAATACTTCAAGCTTTTAGGTATGCTTCTGTGTATATATGTTAAAAACAAATGGCCTCTGAGTCAACTTTGACTTCTAAGGACTCTATACATCTTATTTATTACTTACTGTTTTTCACACATGCAAGGATATTGTGTGAAATCTGTACCTCGTACTGGGGCAATAGAGTTCACAACTTGAAATGTGGGGCTGACATCTGCACAGATTCCAGTTGTGTAGTGTAGATGCCCACATCTGTAAGCATACAAGGGCCCACATGCCTTTAAAAAATGAAAAAAATAAAGAATTAGTAACATATAACAAATTTTACAAAGATTTACAATGATAGCATTTCTGATGTCATCAAATGTTATTACTCCTTCCTTTCTTACCAGAAACCCTCCATTGGGGTTGGTGACCAAAGTGGATCCAAAGGTCATGTTCTCCTTTACTTCTGTGACATTGGGGATTGATGTATTAACTAAAAATAGAACAAATTTATGAGGGTGAAAAACAAAGTGAAATTAAGTGTCATCTCATTAAAATACTCCATTTGCTTTGCTCATACTTTGTACATTCTTCTTTTGGTTCAACCAAAAAGCCTTCAAAGTATTTTTTAAAGAAGATAACAAACAGGCTAAGGCTGAAAAACTGGCTTACATCCCAGAAGCTTTGTCAGGATCACAGTTTCAAATAGTTTTCTTGAACTGTAAAAGAATGCAGAACTAGCAAAGACATAGAGCGTGGTATTGCTTTTTCACACGTTTGCTAATTAAAACAAGTAAAATATTTAGTCTCACAGTTTTGCATCAATAACATAATCTTTCATACCAAACAAACCCAACCCACAGCCATCAAGTCAATTCCAACTACCAATGGCCCTTTAGACAGAGTACAACTGCCCCATAGTTTCCAACGAGAGCCGGGCACATTTGAACTTGCACTTGTGGTTAGGAGCTGTAGCATTTAACTACTACATCAGGATTTCCAATAGTTGGTTATGAATTACCAGTGATGAAACACGATTTCTGACAAGTAAAGGCAGGTGGGAGGAAGGTAAAGTCTAGAGAGAAAACCTCAAACACAAGCTTTTTTTATCATGATTTTTAACATCACGGGGACACCACAAGGGTTACAAAGAAAATAGGAGCCAGATTAGAGCAGTGGCCGCAAAGTCTGGATAAAAGACATATAATGAAGGCAACAAATGTGGCACTTCAGATAGAAATGTTGGGCTCTGAAGCATGCCAGTCAGAAAAAAACTGGCAAGAATTTACTCACACACTTGTATTTAAAGGAAAAAAAGAAGTAAAACCTTCCAAGCTATTACACCAGAGTGCTGAAATATCTGGAAGTGGTACAACTCTGGTTCAAAAAAGATTTATGTCCCGTTCATGCCCAGAAATTATTCTTTCCGGACAACTATATATAGATTTAAAGCAGGGAAGGGAAGCAGAGATCCCTGAACGGTCAGTTTGACTTCCTAATCTAGACGTTGGTTTTTGCCAAGAGTTTCGTCTGGTTTTCTTTGAAACGACCTGGATCTGGGCTTTTATCTAGACTAGTATTAAGTAATCTGGATGCTGGCTCAGAGGCAGCATCCCTGAGACTACTGGAAAATACAGCAGAAAGTATTCTTGATATGGCTAAAATCTTCAGGAAGTTTTTAGCACCTTTTAGTAACAGAGAAATAGCTCTTATCAGATGAACTCTCTTACAAATAAAAATGATAAACTAGAAACAAAGAAGGAAAAAAATGTACGAAAAAATTAAACTGAAGGCACTGGGAAAAAACTAAAACCGGGCAGAAGCTTGATGACAGTGTTGGCATGCAAGAACCGATTGGCAGTGCGCGAGTTTAGTATTTGTATAGGCTTTTGAATTCTTCCCTAACAGAAAGTCCTCTTCAGTGACTAAACCTCAAAGAGAACTCATAATCTTGCTTCCCTGAAGACACAGATGACAAAGGAAGATTGTGGTAACGACAGCGGCTGTGGAGTGAAGGTGGGATATCCCACAAGGGACAGCTATGAAAAGAGAGTTCTAAGTTATGCATAATACGGTCTCTCTCCAAATATCTGACAACATGAATTGTGCATGCTCAGGGAAGAATTCGGATAATCCAACGGAAATTCAAAGATCTGAATATAGATTTCAAGTGCTCCCCGTTGCAGGAAAGCCAGGGGAAACCTAGTTTATTCAAGTAAACAATCTATTAAAACAAAAATAATTAAGACTTTCTAACAGCACAAAACAGATTCTAAAGTCTCCATATTTATAATTCAAAAGCATAACCCAGGATATAATCCAAAATTATCACACATATGAAGAAATGAAAAACGTGACCCAACCTCAAGTGAAAGGTAATAAACTAAAAATGACATCAAGATATTCTAGATATTTGAATTATCAGGAAGGTTACTCAAACAGTTATTCTAGCTCTGCTCATGAATTTAAAGGAAAAAATATTCATAAGGAACAAACAGAAAATCTTGGCTGAAAAATAGGAGGTATACAAAATTATAGAACTAAAAAATTCAATATACATTATAAATGTATAATATGCATATAAAATAAACTTATGTGTCTGTGAATTGCTTCTGTGATATTTCATATTTGGTAGAGCATTGCTAGGATTCTAATTCTTGAATGTTTCTAATACTATTTCTAGCCATCTTCCAATTAGAATGATAGTGCTACTAAAAAATATCCATTTTAACATAAATTTTGTTCTGTTATTCACCTTTCAAAACTAAACTTATTTATTATAATGCCTTGTGGGCTATTTTCTTTTGAAATCTCAATAACAACTTAAATTTTATAAAAGGAATGTGATAAGTAAGTTTATGTAGAAATCTACCATTGGTTTATTAAACAACAACAAGAAAAAAACCCTGAACACTATAAAGGTATAAAACTATTGAGATCTACTACCTCTGTGGGTGATCTATAATGAATTTCTAAAACAAATGAATGATAGAGGGTTTATTTGTAATGTTTCCCTATGTTGTTTGATCCCCCCCTTTCTTTCAGGGAGAACACTGGGCGTAATTTAGCACAGGATTTTACTTTTTGACTTTACATACCTGGTAGATCCAGTTTTATGCAAGGTAATGATTCACTTCTCCCAACTGGACATTTATAGACATCTCCAGTCCTGGTCTTGGGTTGGCCAACTAAAGGAGAACCAATAAGCACCCTGGAAGTTAAATAACTCAATTAACGTTTTAAAAAATGAAAAACATTTTATTTAGCTATTGTATGACTGGTTCTAAGTAGTTCCCACAGATATAATCAGTCATTCTCAGTGATTTGAGGTGAACTTGCAGAGTGCCTTCTCCTTGCAGACTGATTTAAACAAAACAGCAAAAAACAAAACAAAACAAACAAAAGACCACTAAAACAAACAAGAGAGATATCTCAAAGCACCATTTATATTTATGTTATTAATTTATATTATTATTTTTTATTTGGAGCTAAAATGGTCACTAGTTATTGCTGAAGTCTGTCACTGTGTCAGTTTACAAAACACATATGGAAGTATAAATAACTTTTCCCAAAATGAACTAATAATTTCATAAAGAAGTCAAGAAATATAAATACGTGATCAACATATAATTTTAATAGGTGCTAGTTTGTAAGCAAAGATATCACCCTGAAGACTAAGATACATCTGACCCCAGACATTGCATGTTCGATTCTCTCATAGGCATATGAAAGCTGGAAAATGAATAAGGAAGATTGAAGAAGAATTGATGCTTTTGAAATATAATGTTGGCAAAGAATACTGAATATACCATGGAGTGCCAGAAGAACAAACAAATTTCTCTTGGAGGAAGTACAGCTAGAATGCTCCTTAGAAATGAGGACAGCAAGATTTCATCTCAGGTATTTTAGGCATGTTATCAGGAGAGGCCAGTCCCTGGAAAAGGACATAATGCTTGGTAAAGCTGAGGGTCAGTAAAGTACAGTAAAGTGAACTCGAGTTCAGGGAGATGAACTGATACAGCAGCTGCAACAACGGGCTCAAACACAGCAGTGACTGAGAGGACGGCAGGGTGTCATTCAGCTGCACAGGAGTCCGTATGAGTAGGAACTGACTGGATGGCATCTAACAACTGTTCATGAGAACTTAGAAAATAAAAGCAGTTATGAGATCAAGCTTAAAATACTCTATTGGCTTTTTTGACAACAAAAATTGTAAAATCACTCCACTAATAATTAACAGAAATAGTACAAACATAATTCATTTTAGTACCAACAAGCCATTTAACAAAACCTCCCATAATACCCTCAGGAAGAGACTGGATAATGGTTGTGGAGTATTAGGGGACGTGGGTGGAACCACAGCTGTGGCTTCATTGCTAGTTGACCATCTGTATCCAAAGATTCTGATTGCTGACAACCAAAGATGACTCTAAAAATGTACCACTGACATTGTACTTGGTCTGCAGCTTTATTAATGATTACAGGAAAAATACAGAAAGCATAAAGTTACTTACCAAGTACACTGATACATCTATTTGAGAATTCAGAACTGTCTCAACCTTCTGGAGAATAAGATTAAACAAAGTAAAGTTTAATAATAAACTATGTAAATGATTTCAATTAACTGCATAATATGATCTACATCAGTACAGGATGTGGGAAACTTGACTTAACAAAAATGTGAAAAAAGACATGGGGCACTTAGCTGACAGCAATTAAACATGAGCCAAAAGTGTCTTTTAGTGCCAGAAATGCTAATGCGACCTCAGGCTGCACTGCTGGAAATAGATACCCTGGTCAAGGATAGATAGCCCCTCTGTGTTCTGCACTGGTCAGCCTCTGCCTAGAATCTCCAAGTTGAGAAGGACCTAGGCAAAATGGAACATATTTAGCAGACTATGACTTAACTAGTTAAAAGGGCACTAATTTTTGCCAGACAAGATATTTAACAGAAAGTTAGGGACATTAAGTATGACAGTGTCTGAAGGAGAACTGAGAGGCTGTATAAAGGTGCAGGGGACAGTATCTAATTTTTTTTCCTTAAGTATTTGAAAGTCTATCGTGATGAAAGGGATAGTATTTATTTTCAGTATGCCCTTTGATCAAAGCTTCTAAGTTTTCTAACAGTTGCAAACAATGATTGTTGAATAAATTCCCTAGAACCTAGCTATGATATGTTTTTGCAAAGCAATTTATGATATGCACAAAGAATCATAAAAATGTTTATATGCTAAACTCACAATTCCCACTTTCAGAATTCCTTCCTAAAACTCTTTCTTAAGTAAAAAAAAAAACTAAAATATGGGGGAAAAGCTTAAAGCACAAAAATAATTCTCATAGCATTATATACAATGAAACACTAAAAGTAATATGATGGAAAGCACAATCATTCACAGAATATTGTACTGTCACAAAAAATGACAGCGAGATTGCATGATAGAATGAAAAAATGATTTATCACCCACCTAAAGTAGAAACCAAGATACAGATTTATATTCAATGTACTCATTATAATAGCAATGATAACAGTAGCTAATGTTTATTGATTTCTTACCATGTGTTAGACACTGTTCTTTTCATATATTAAATCATTTAATCCTCTTGATGAAATGTAACATGAACTTTGGAGACAGACTCTCTGAATTCAGATCTTGACTTTACCATTTACCTAGCTGTACGGTTTGGGACAAGTCAATTACCCTCTCTGTATTGTAGTGTCTTCATCTATAAAGTAGAGATAGTAAGAATATGTACCTCACAGGATCATCAAGAAATTTAAATGAGTTTATGCACATAAAATGTTCAGACCTCTGTTTGGCTAACAGTATGTGTTATCTAAGTATGAGCTCTTTTTATTATTTCTATCTCCCTTTCCTCAGATGAAGAAACAACTATATGTAAAGACATAGATTAAAAGGTAATACACCATAATTAGAAACTATACTAGCTAAGCATGTTAGGGTTAGTGGTTTTCAAAAAATTTAAAGCTTTTTGTAATAAAATTAGTTTCATAGAATACAAAAAGTTTAGAGAAAAGTAGTAAGTTCTGTTGTAGAAAGCATTTAAGTTAAACCAGTTATATAAATTAATGTTTACTGAGAACATTCTACACACTGGGGATTTCTTCCAGGCTCTGTGATTATTACTGTTAGGTGCTCCTGAGTCAGTTCCAGTTCACAGCAACCCTATGTACCACAGAATGAAAGACTGCCCAGTCCTTCCCCATGCTCACAATTGTTACTGTGCTTGAGTCCACTGTGGTAGCCACAGGGTCAATTCTTCCCTTTTCTGCTGGCCCTGTAGTTCACCAAGCACGGTGTCCTTCTTCTGGGACTGATTCTTCCTGACCACATGTCCAAAGTATGTAAGATATAGTCTTGCTATTTTTGCCTCTAAGAAGCATTCTGGTTGCACTTTTTTCATGACAGATTTGTTCATTTTTTTGGAAGTCCACAGTATATTCAATATTTTTCACCAACTCTATCATTCAAAGGAGTCAACTTTTCTTCAGTTTTCCTTATTTCTTGTTCAGCTTTCACTTGCATGTAACATGACTGAAAATATTATGGCTTCAGTTAATTGAACCTTAGTCTTCAAAGTAACATCTTTGTTGTTTAATACTTTAAAAGGGTCTTTTGTAGCAGATTTGCTCTGTACAATATATCTTTTGATTTCCTGATCACTACTTCATGGCCATTGATTGCAGATCCAAGTAAAATGAAATCCTTGACAAATTCAATCTTTTCTCCATTTATCATGATGTAACTTATTGGTCCAATTGTGTGGACTTTGTTTTCTTAATGATGAGGTGCAATCTATGCTGAAATGTGTGCTCTTCGATCTTCATCAGTAAATGCTTCAAGTTCTCTTCAACTTTCAGCAAGCACAGTTGTGTCATCTGTATAATGCAGGCTGTTAATGTGTCCTCCACCAATCCTTATGCCCTATTCTTCAAATAGTCCAGCTGTAGCAGGCTTTAGCAATATACTAACACAGACATAATATAACCTAAGCCATTTTCTTTGTTCTAAAATCATTCCTGTCTCGGAAGATAATTCTGTTGCATACATCTTCCTTCATGTTAAACTTTTATTAGTTTTTTTTTTTAATGTGATTCATGTCTTACCAGGCTGTAAATAACACTGACCTGAGTCCATAGTGCCAAAAGGAGACAACATGCTAGAGATGCAGTCATGAGACCACACAAAAGGAAAACATGCTTAGAACCCTCATCCCACTCCCTCTCATCTCCCTGCTTGTAGTTACTTTTCAGGTCAGCTGCCCAGAATCATGTCAATACGAAGCGTGGGTGACTGCCAGGTGATTCCATCCCAAAATGAGTTCTGCCTGGGAACCAAGGAACTCATGTCAAGGTTCTAAAAACACCAGATGTAAGTCACCAGAATATAGACAGACCCAATTTAGAAGTGAGGAGTCTGACCCCAAATTCCAGGCTAAGTCTCAGCCTGGACCCTTTTTAATATGCATACTATTTCCCAGAAGTTTAATAAATATGCACAACTCTTCTTTTCCTACATAGTATAAAACTTCTCATGGTGCTGTGTCTGGGGAAGCATACTTTTGGAGGAGTTCCTTCCCCCTTGTCTCCCTATAAATCAATGAAGTTCTTGCTTTTCATCTCACTCCATCTCAAGAACCGGCTCTTTGAGGAAGGTGGCTGTAACCTATGAATTATGGTTACACAGTTTCTTCGATTATTAGATTGGCATACACATAGGTAGGGTGAAAGGATACAACCCTGACATACACCTTTCCTGACTAAACTACGCAGTGTCCCCTTTTTCCTGTGAAAACAACTGTCTATCTATCTAGAGGTTCCTCATGAGCACAGTTAATGTTCTAGAATTCCTAGTCTTCACAGTGTTATCCATAGTTTGTTATGATGCACACAGTCAAATGCCTTTGCATAGTCGATAATACACAGATGAACATCCTTCTGTTATTCTCTGCTTTCAGCCAGGATCTGTCTGAAATCAGCAATGATATTCCTGGTTCCACATCCTCTTCTGAATCTGCCCTGAATTTCTGGCAGTTCTCTATCTATACACCACTGCAGCTGCTTTTAAATGATCTTCCCAAAAATTTTACTTGCCTGTGACATTAATGATATTGTTGGATAATTTTCATATTTGGTTGGATCACCTTTCTTGGAAGAGGCATAAACATGGATCTCTTCTAGTCGGTTGGCCAGGTAGCTGTCTTCTAAATTTGTTGGCATAGACAAGTGAGCACTTCCAGAGCTGTTTCTGTTTATTGAAACATCTAGATATTCTGCCAGTTCCTGGAGCCTTGTTTTCTGCCAACGCCTTCAGTGCAGCTTGTAACTTATTCCTGTGATAACTTTTGCTTTCTGATAATATGTTACCTCTTGAAATGGCTGAGTGTTGACCATTTCTTTTTGGTATAATGTCTCTGTGTATTCTTTCCATCTTCTTTTGATGCTTCCTGTGTCATTTAATATTTTCCCTGTAAAATCCTTCACTATTTCAGCTAGAGACTTGAATTTTTTCTTTAGTTCTTTCAGCTTGAAAAATGCTCGGTATGTTTTTCCCTTTTGGTTTTCTATCTCCAGCTCTTTGCTCAGGTCATTATAATGCTTTACTCTGCCTCTAGGAGTATGTGAATGGGTAAAACACATTTTTTAAGTTGTTTACAACTGAGGGTGGAAACAAAACAATAAAAACAATAAATATACTATTACAATACTATGATACCACAGTAGCCAAATTTCAGAGGCAAGAACGAATGCCACTCCTTTGATGTGTACAAATAATTCAGTATAGCTGCAGTAAAACTTGAAGTTGGCAGGTAATGAACATCCGCATATGAATGTTCTCTAGTCTGAGGACTGTCTGCATTTATTATCTTGAGGGAGAAGGGAACCAGTGAAGTTTTTAAATGGGATGAGAAACAATCAACTCTTTGATTTATCAAGCTGATTTGCTTCAGTGTCATGAATCCATTAGAGAAGAGCAAATTTACAGCAAGGAGACAAGGTCAAACTTCATAAAGAAATGCAAATGAGAAAAGAGGACTTAAATTAAAGATATAAAGAGGAAGGCCTAACCAATGTTGAAATTATTTAAGATATTGGCTGTCTTACTCTGAGTTCTCCTAAAAGCAGGCTCTAAGACACAGACTTTGGAACAGGTGATTTGTTTTGGAGGCAGTTCCCAAGAAGACACAGTGTGGAAACTGGAAAATCATAGAGAAGAGGAAGAAAGGCCAATAAAAGATAAAGTTGTACAATGACTGACAGTTACATTCATGACCTCATCCTGGGAACGTGCTACACACCTCATTGTTGAATACCACTACGGTCGGGTTCAAAGTACTCCCCTCGGGAAGCCCTGTACCAATGCCTGTGCCTAGTCCACCCTTCTAAGCCGTTTCAGAACTCTTTGTCAATGATTATCAGAGCTGTCATCATATTACCCTTGATTTCCTGAATGTCACCAAAATGTCTTCCTTTCAATATTTCCTTTATCTCTGGATAAAGAAAAAAGTCACTGGGGGCCAGATCAGGTGAGTAGGGAGGATG
Organism: Heterohyrax brucei; assembly: GCA_028571685.1. Classification (NCBI taxonomy): domain Eukaryota; kingdom Metazoa; phylum Chordata; class Mammalia; order Hyracoidea; family Procaviidae; genus Heterohyrax; species Heterohyrax brucei. The sequence continues at coordinate 54,767,302 of CM053141.1, read as the reverse complement.
TTCCAATACCATTCATTGTATACTGGCTAAAAACTCTCTCACAGACAACTCTACAATTAAGTTCATGAAATTTTCACTTTGCCACGATGTGCAATGGCCATTCCAGAAAGAGTTCCAAAATTGCTTTGAAGGGTGTACTAGGCACCGGTGTCAGTGCTTAGGTTCCAAGGGGAGGACTTCAAAAGTGACTGTACTGATATTCAGCAAGGAGGTCCATAGCACTTAGAAAAGTAAGTTCACAAACTTCATTATCTGACCCCATAAGTGAGTTACTTCTACAGGCAACTGGGCTCAATCTCGCTATGGAAACTCTCAGAAACTATGTGGACACATATGAGCATTGTCTTAGTTATCTAATGCTGCTCTAAAAGAAATACATGTGGTTGGCTTTAACAAACAAGTTTATTCTTTCAGAGTTGAGTAAGCTGGAAGTCTAAATTCATGGCAACAGCTCCATAGAAAATCTTTCTTCTGTTAACTCTGGAGGAAGGTCCTTGTCATCAATCTTCCCTTGCCTTGTGTCTTAGTCATTTAGTGTTGCTAAAATAGAAATATCACAAGTGGATGGCTTTAAAAAGGGACATTTTATCCTGTCACAGTCTAGTAGGCTAAACATCCAAATTCACAGTGTCAGGTCCACGGAAAGGCTTTCTCTGTTGACTCTGGAGGAAGGTCTTTGTCATCAGTTTTCCTCTGGACTGGGGAATTTTTCAGGCACAGGGACTCTGGGTCTTTCTCAAGGATGTGCTCTGTTCCCAGGACTGCTTCTTAGTGGTGTGAGGTCCCCAGATCACTGTTTGCTTCCCTTCTTGTTTTATCCCAAGAACTTGCTTCAAGGCACAATAAAATCAAATCTTATACACTGAGTCGTGCCTCACTAACACTGCCCATCCCCCCTCATTAACATCACAGAGGCAGGATTTATAACATATACGGGAACACCACACAATACCGGGAATCATGGCCTAGTCAAATTGCTACACACGTTTTAGCATGGAACCCATTTCAATCCATGACAAGCTGAGAACATCTCAGCACAGGAACCTCAGTTTCAAAGGACACATACTGCTCCCAACACCGCTGTCTTGGTGGTATGAAGTCCCCATATCTGTCTGCTTAGTTCTTGCTTTTATATCTCAAAAGAGACTGGCTTAGGACACTATCTATCTTGTAAATCTCATCAATATAACTGCTGCCAAGCCAATCCATCTTATTAAATCATAGTGATAGAATTTACAACACATAGGAAAATCCCATTATATGACAAAGTCGTAGACAATCATACAATATTGGGAATCGTTGCCCAGCCAAATTGCTACACACAGTCTCATGGGCCACAATTCAGTTCATGACAGGCATACAATGATGGCTGAGCTTCTAAAAGTAAACACTATCATCCTGAGAGATTACCAAGTAGGATAAGAGCTGAGGGATGACCTTTCAGGAAAACAGCACTTAAGGCTTAACGAATCAAGGAAAGAAACTAGGCAGGTGTGATCAGAGAGGCAGAAGGGCAACCAGGAGAAAAGGTATTATAGAAGCCAAAGAAGGAACGAGTCAGGAATGGAAAGTAGAAATGGAAGTCTTAAGTGTACAGTCAACTTTATTTCAAGTAACTTATCTCAAACCAAGGTGGATAGGACCATGTTAATAAAAATGGACTTCTTTTTTCAGGGCAATGGCAACCATTAACGATTTGAGAAGAACTTAAATTTATTGCTGAGGCAACTTATAAAATAACCAAACTCGTTGCCATCAAGTCAATTCCAATTCATTGTGACCCTATAAGACAGAGAGTAGAACTGCCCCACAGGGTTTCCATAAATTGCCTAGTGGATTGGAACTGCCAACCTCTTGGTTAGCAGCTAACCACTACAGCACCAGGATTTCTTAGATAGAGGTAACTTAAAAACAAACAAACAAAACAAAACAAAACAAACTTCACTGCCATTAAGTCAATTCCAACTCAAAGCAACTTATAGATATAGTTCAATGATAGTAATAAAGAACCAATAGGAAATTAACAGTAGAATTAACAGTAGAAAGAGTAGTGTCCCAAAGCATGTAGGTGGGATGGATCCGCAACAGGTTTGTCTTAGATATGAGGAAGGAACATCACTTCCTGACTCAGGGCTCTTCATGTCCAGGCGTTGAGAAACTGCAAGGGTGGCAGATGGTTTGGAACGGTGGCCACGTGAATTCCTTGTCATCTGTATGCACCTTTGCAAAGTGACTTTATCTGTCATTGCTTGAGGAAATGGAATCTATTTTTCCTCTTGTTGAATCTGGGCTGGCCCTGTCATTTTCTTTATTAATAGAGTGAAGCAGAAATGACACTGTAACTTTTGAGGCTAGGCAGTAGAAGACCTTGTAGATTCCATTACACTTTTTTGGAAATCTGAAACCACCCGGCAGTGAAGAAGCCCAGCCTAGCTTGATGGAGGATGAGTGGCCACCTGGAGGAGAATGAATGGTTTCGTCAATAGTTAGCAGGAAATGTTAGATATGTAAGTGAAGTCATATTGGACCTCCAGCCCCAACTGCTTTGTTAGATGACAGTAAAAGTGCATGAACACAGAACTCTGGTAGTGCTGTTAAATTCTTGGCCGCTAACTGAAAGGTTGGCTGTTCTAACCCCACCGGCGACTCCAAGAGAATAAGAGCTGGTGATCTGCTTCTGTAAAAATTACAGCCTAGAAAACCCAAATGGGACGGTTCTACTCTGTCACATGGAGTCACTATGAGTGGAAATCGAGTTGATGGCACTTGACCAACAAGTACATGAATAAGCCAGGCAGCAGGGAAACAACTCACTGAGTACTCAGTATCGGGAGGAAAAATAAGCTGTTGCTGCTTTACTAAGTAAGTTTTGGCGTGACAGCTAAGTGAAACAGGAAAGAGGACAGAGTTCTTATTTATTTATTCTTACCAGAAAACAACAGCTGTAGTTGTCTAGTGTGATCTATGGGGAGACAGTAAAGAGCAAGACAGTGGGCTTGTGGACAGTGACAAAGGTTTAAGCTTATAAGACATACAGAGGCCAGCCACATAGTTCCTGGCCTAGATAAGGTATGTTATCAGGAGCATTTTGGAAGGTGTTTTCTCGTTGAACGGAGTGATAGGCCCCCTGAGCTCTTTCTATTTCTAAGAGCCCATCACCTGAACAGAGCAAATTCAAAGGTGTAGATAGAGAACTGTCTAGTCAGAAAACACATAGCATTAACCTGGGAGCCTCTAGCATAATGGATGAAAAATAAGCCCTGAACAGTATTTGAATAATCAAGATACAATGGATTATAAGGCAGAAGGAACGATCTTGGATAAGTCAGATAAAGGTGTAGAAAATGGAAAGTGAGAAATGCAAAGGGAAGCCTATAAAGAAGTTTGAGTGGCTGGACCACTGGGGTAAAGCTGCTCTACACGGCTCAACAGGGAGAACAGGATTGGCAAGCTGTGGACTTTGAAGGAAAGTCAGGGGCTTAGGTTTTCTCCCTGGGAAACAGCAAGACCTTAGTGTATACGATAACTTGGGACTAACCTGATACAGTCTTTTTTGCCAAGACTGAAATGTGAGACTTCAGAAAGGAATAGAGTATAACAACTCAGAATTGAGACAGGAAGTTTGATGGTTGAGACAAATGATAGTGACTAGAAGGACATATGGCATAGAACAATTCTGTGTATTTTTCTAGGAGGTGACTGCTCTAGCAACAAGCATGGAGCTCTTTAAGGTACATATATCTCACCACTCATTCTGAATAAAGCCAAGTGCCGCCGAGTCGGTTTACTTTTTCCCCTCAGTCTTAATAAAAATCACAAGATCCTAGAAGTGTAGGGTTTAGGGAATTTCAGGGTCCTCCAGCATATCCACTTCCCATTATCTTGCTTTGTTTGTTTTTTCCCAAGAGACTTAACATATTTTGACACGATATGCCTGTTTATTATACTCATTTTATTTTCCGTTTGCCCCCAATAGACTATAAAGTGCACAACATCAGGAATGCTTGTCTGTTTTGTTCACCTGCGTATCTATAGTACCAAGAACAGTTATTAGGCATATAACCCAAAACCAAAACCAAACCCACTGCCATAAAATTGATTCCACCCTACAGTGACATTATAGGTCAGAGTAGAACTGTCCCATAGAGTTTCCAAGGAGTGCCTGGTGGATTTGAATGGTTGACCTTTTGGTTAGTAGCCAAATCTCTTAACCCCTGTACCACCAAGATTTCTATCACGTATGTAATAGACATTAAATATGTATTTATCGAATGAATAGTATCTGCATCAAATATTCTAAGAACCTAAGTGAGGGAAACCTGGTAACAGATCAGAATTATAAAGTCTTTTATTTTTTTTTTTCCGTTTTAGAGGCTGACTAGTTTACTTAAGAAATGCCATGCATGCTTCTGGACGATGCGTAAGTCATTTTCCACAGTTCAAGGTTCTTTGGTAGGACATGGACAGAACTGGCTGAGGGTTGGCGTTCCAAGTCCCTGTCACATACTTGCTATATAAAACCTCTGGCAATTCATTCTCTGTGTCCTAGTTTCCTGTCTAGAAAATGGGGACGATAACAACATATCTGCCCAAACCCACAAGGTCAATGTGCAGACACAAGGCACATTGCTTCATGAATTACGGTTACCGCTATCTTAAAATTCAGTGCAAGTTGACTGTAACTCACTATATTTTATTTCTATCAGACTCTGCTGTTTACGTGGCATTTTGTAATGATCTGTCTGCAGATTAGGAGGACCAAAGAATGTCCTAAATTTCAATACTGATACCTAAAAAAAAAACTTGATGAATTCAAGATCATCAAAGTGAAACAACTACCTACCTCTTCTAGGTGAAAAAACCCCAATTATAATAAAATTAAAGAAGTTGAAAAATTCCTGCTATTTATAACAACAATTCTTGTAATTATCACCATTACAATGTTTATAAATAAACATTTATATTCATCTGAAGAGTAGCTTCTCTTTGACTTCTCAGTTTCCTGTTCATTTTTTATTCCTCCTCCTCCACAAAAAATAGTTTCCTGGTGTGTGGTGTCTGATATTTCTTACGTTTACCTTATTTCATGCACACACTTTTTGCTTCTTTCTTGATGTCTAATACATAAATCAAATCAACAACATCACTCTCAGAGTGCCAGGCACACCTTTCATCCACTTTTTTTTCAAACAGACTAAGCATTTGATTATGGCAGGGGGTAAAACTTACACACTGGCCTCATTAGCTTCTGCACTTTTGGTCTTGTAAGGCCGAGAGGTGGAAATGAGGTGAGCCAAAGAAATGACAAATTTAGCAAAGAAAAAAATTTCAGTTTCGAAAAGCATTATAAACAATGTAAAGTAAATATTATACAATAATCTGTCAGAAAAAAAAACTGATATATCCTTTAAAAAGTTTTTTTCCCCTCCAACTGAAATAGGCTTTACTGCAAACACACACAGAGTATGCCACCCGTGGAGAACACATCTCTGTCATTCGATACCTCTTGTCTGTATGTCTTCTCCCTGGGGAGAATCAACGCCTGCTGAGCCTCACGGTTTGAAAATTCAGCTGCTTTAAAAACAGCAAATAATAAAAGAGGTACTATATTATGAAATTCAGGGTATATTTCACAATATAGTAAATAGATAGTCTAAACTACTCGCCTCTTGCCCAGCTGTTATAGCAGAAACACCTGACAATTCATTGTTTCACAAATAAACCTTCAGGATCTCTGATGATGTGAGTTAGTCCTCAGGGCTGTTTTGATGCACAGGCAGTGCCTGGGGCTCGGAGAGCCTGGGAAGGGGAGGCCTCATCCAGCTCTTCCTTCCACAAACGTACCTCCCCTACTTGTTTTCCTCACGCTATCCAAAGCTCTCCAACTTACCAAAAGTCTTTAACAGTGACTGGGGAGTCCCTGGGCAGTGCAAATTATTAATGTGATCAGTTGCTAATCTAAAGGCTGGAGGTTTGAGCCCACCCAGAGATACCTTAGAAGGACGGCATGGGGCTCTGCTTCTGAAAAAAATTAACCATTGAAAAACCTATGGAGCACAAGGCTCTTCCAACAAACATGGGATCACCGTGTGTTGGAGTTGACCGAACAGTAAACAGTTTTTTAATAGCTACTATATAAAAAAGCTATAGTTGGGTGTAAATAAGACACAGTGTCTGTATTCAAAGTACTTATGCAAGAGTGAGAAAGGCAAACTCAATCGTAACTAGACTTGAATATTTGCAGAATTTGTGGTTGTTGAAGAACTGGAATGTAAATAATGTCTGTTTCATTCACTGCTGTATCCTTGATGGTGAGATCAACACTTGGCACAAAATGCTCGGCAATCAGAAAATACTAAAGTCAAAGAATGAGTAAATGAGTCTACTACATCATAGACAAAAACACACTCTACGGGAAATACAACCTAGGGATGCATGAATGTATCTAATGATGTAACTGATTCCAGTGATGGAGATCTAGGAAAGACTCACCCAGAAAACAGAACCAGGTTTGTGAGATTTCGAAAGACAGAGAAGGAAAAGAAGTGGGATAGGAACACCTGTGGTGAGCTGGAATACGATGATATACAGGGACGTAGTAGTGGGCATTACAGCTGGAAGGTTAGGCTGGGCCTGACCATAGTGTACCTTGGATGTTGGGTCAGTAAATTTGGATCTCATTTCATTGTAAACAAGGCATCAATAAAAGACAGAAATAACATAAGCCAACTAGTAGCCTTACTTGACATAAAGCAGATCACTCTAGGGAAAAGGCATGAAGTCAACACATTTTGATACCTACTGAACTGGTGATTGGGTAGGGAAATATGGGGACTGCCAATTAAGCTTGTGAACTCACCCTAGAAAAAGTGCTACCTACCTCACTGTGGAATATCACTACGGTCACCCGAAAGTACTGTCCTTGGAAATCTATGCATCCATGCCAGTGCCTAGTCCACCCTTGAAAGTAATTTTGGAATTCTTTTTCTGGAATGGCCATCAGAGCTGTTGCTGTCCTACTCTTGATGTCCTGAATGTCATCAAAATGTCTTCCTTTCAATATTTCCTTTATCTTCCGGTAAAGAAGAAAACTCTTTGGGGGCCAGAACAGGTGAGCAGGGAGGGTGTTCCAATGCAGTTCTTTGTTTACTGGCTGACAACTCCCTCACAGACAACTCTACAATTAAGTTTGCGAACTTGCCACTGTGAACCACGTGCAGTGGCCATTCCACAAAGTGTTCCAAAATTGCTTCGAAGGGTGTACTAGTTGCTGGTGTCAGTGCCCACCACTATGAAGGTGACTGTAGTGATATTCACCAGTGAGGTACACAGCACTTAGAACAATTAAATTCACAGACTTCATTGTCGGATGTTGTATATCAATCACGGATTTCTACTTGGAGAAGACAAACCCGCTGAAAACACTGAAGCCCTCACAAAAAGTTGCTTGAACAGCAATGCGAAGGACAGATGCACATGCTGGAAGGCAGGAAGTCAAGAAACCACAGGGAGCGGGAAGTCCCAAACCAATGTATTGTGTTTTCTCGTTTGACTAAGATCTTGCCATGTTGATGATTACCACTAAATCCAGAAGGCATGTGAAATGCTGAACACATTTAAGTTTCCTTGCTTCAAAGCTTCATTATTAAACCAATTACGATTTTTCTGAGTCCTTCTGAACCACACTGCAATTACTCGGATGCTTCGGCTTCATCCATAACGAACAACAGCTGATCTTAATCAGAGACATAATGCTTTCTGCTACTGAGAAAACATGTGATTTCTGTGCCAAAGATATAAAGTACATGTCGCAGTGAACTTCTCAAAACTAAAGAGTACAGCTATCTTGTCTCTTAGCTTTCAATTCTTTCAAAAAGAATTAAAGCAATGCTTCAAAATATACAGAGAGCACTTGTAATGGGTCAACGAGTGCTTCTTCTTTAGGCATAAAATAGCCAAAAGGGATGACGGGAAGGGATGATGTTTTTAAACATGATGTTGATGACCAAAACTTGAACAGTAAATATGATTTATAAAGGTGCCCACCTCTGAAGAAAGTTGTATAACAGAATTCATGTTCCCTGAAATGTGTCAGTTATTGCATGGCCCACTCCTTAGAGTAAGTCTGCCTTCTATCTGCTTTTATAAACATACCACATCCAAGCATGTTTCTATAATTTATTTTGTATTGCCAGTGCCTGGATCTCTTTAGCACAATATGCTGCTAACATGTAATCCCTAAAGATTGGGAAATTTAAGGTTTCTTGTTTATTTTTAAATTCAGTTGACCACATCCTTTTGATTTACCTAACTTTTAACACCTTTTCCATAAGATCAACTTAAGTGTGGACTGTCAAATAGAATTACACAGCCTTGCTTCCAAGGCTCACAAGCTCTCATGTACACATTAACACGCAAGGTTTGGTACTGAATTATCAACATTTACTTTTTAACGTTAGGACCGACAAGTTCACAAACTCATCCTAAAGAAGGTGCTACATACCTCATTGCTGAATATCACTATGGCCACCTTCCAAATACTCCCTTTGGGAAGCTATGCACTGATGCCAGCCCCTAGTCTACTCTTCAAAGCAATTTTAGAACTCTTTCTGGAATGGCCATCAGAGTTGTCATCATATTACCCTGGATGTCCTGAATGTCATCCAGATGTCTTCCTTTCAATATTTCCTTTGTCTTCAGGTAAAGAAAAAAGTCCTTTGGGGCCAGATCAGGTGAGTAGAGAGGGTGATCCAATAATTTGTTTACTGGCTAAAAACAAACTGCCACTGTGTCACCACACTCAGTGTCCATTCCAGAAAGAGTTTCAAAATTGCTTTGAAGGGCAGACTAGACACTAGAGTCAGTGCATAGCTTCCTAAGGGCAGTACTTCAAAGGTGACTGCAGTGATATTCAGCAATGAGGTATGAGCACTTAAAACAATTAAGTTTGCAAACTTAATTGTCAGGCCTCAAACTTTCAGTTCTGGCCCTAAGTGGTTGTATTTCTGAGTCACTTTCGACCTTACTCTTTATGTGTCTGTTTCCTCATCAATAGGACTAGTGTGTTAGACTAGATTCAGCTATTCAGTGCACAAATAATCACTGAGTATTAGATGCTGTGCACAGCTCAGAGTTGACAGTGGGCACTAAAACCAGCCCCTGTTCTCCACACTCTTCCCGTAGTATACTAACTGCTACCTCTTCTCTGTATTCCATTTTGAAATTTCCAACTATCTAGACATCACCTTGAACTCTGGCTATCTAAAACCAGATTCATGAAGTTCTTCATAAAATGCACTTTCTTTCCCAGTACATAGGTCTCTGCCAGTGAACACCCATTTCCCAGAAATTTTGAAATTCCCCACAGTTGCTAGTTTTAAGCTTCCATCAAGATTTAATGAATCATATAAATATATTTATCTTTAATTGAATTGCCCCTAATCTAGCCTAGGATCTCTTTTCTTCAGTATGGCATTATTATTATTGCTTGCCTGTCAACTTGCCCTCTTTCAGACACTTTAATGTGAGTTTATACGAAATGTAAACTTTGGAAAAAATGTTAATATATTACAACCATGTTTCGGTTTATTATAATTTATGTACAATGTACAATGTACAATTTATGTACATACATGTACATAAATATAAATGTACAATTTATGTACAATGTACAATGAGAAGTCTGATCAACTGGGCTGGTCATCATTACTATCCCAGAGGTAGGGCCCCCTCAGTTGCAGGCATAATGGCTGAAAGGTTAACACTGGCATCTAGAGGAACAACCCTATCTATTTAAACTTAAACGGGAGAGAGAAGATAGAGAACTTACAAATCCACACTGTTATCAGGTATATCAGCTGAGCTACATAAGGAGAATGGAAGCCTCCTCCCAAATCCTAGTTTACACTTGAATTACAATGGATACAACATTTCTATTTAGAAAATGTTAGAATTCAACTTTTTGAAAGTCTTTGAGGGATTATTATCAAATCAATCAAGCCTAAAGATACAATGGAATACAGAAAAGTCTTTTTCATCTATGAAATTATTGTAGTAGAGTGATAGATACTGTTATTCTAGTAGATATAGGTCAACTTTTGTTTATTTTTGTCATTACAGATCCGACTCGACGGCACTTGGCTCGGCTCTATAGAAAGGGTCACATTTCTTTTAAACTGAAGAAGAGTTTAATTAAATCTTACTTTTTTCCCACAAAGTTCAATTATAAAAGAAAAAAGAATCACAGCAAAAGAACTCTAATACCCATTTTGTGTAACTTCTAACAAGTTAAATAAACTTTAAAAAAATCACTGCTAAAATAAACATAATGAATATTAGCACTTAAAAATGTATAAAGTAAATGTAATAAGGCTCCTTACAAACTTCAGACAAACATTCAACAGGTTAGTAAAGCACCCAAAACACATGCCCCGTACTATGAAGGCTGTATTAACACATTCAAGGTAGTATCTCATCTGTTTTCTCAGTCTCTTCCACTGAATTTCAGCCCAGTGCATTCGGATTACTTTAAAACGGAAACAATAACTCTTGTCAGAGGAGCATAGTTACTAAACAATAACTATTGTGATCATTTGACTATTTTCATCTCACATGTATTATGGAAATGTATCAGGAGGGACCAGTCCCTGGAGAAGGACATCGTGCTCAGTCCAATAGAGGATCAGAAAACAAAAGGAAGACCCTCTATGAGCTGGACTGACACCACGGCTGGAACAAGGGGCTCAGACAGAGCAATGATGGGGAGAACAGGCCAGGACCAGGCAGTATCTGATTCTGCTGTTCACAGGGTCACCATGAGCAGAAACCAACGTGATGGTACTGACAACAACAACTATTTCGGATCAAGTCCTTCTCTGAGGTCAACCCAGGTTTCAAAAGAAATCAGGAATCACTTCTTTTAAGCAATATTGCCAAGGAATCTTTCTTTTTTTTACTTTGAGTCAATTTCCTTTACTAAATGATAAGATTGCCTTTTCTACCATAAGTGATTCGTGTATTGTGTGGAAGTGTCATTCATAAAACAAACTATGAGCAAATAATATTTTCCGTTATCTTATAAGTAAACACCAACAACAGCAGCCAAACTCACTGACTCACCATTTCCCTTCCTCATTTTCATATTGTTGAACAGTATATCCAAACATGTCTTCCCCTGGGCCACTGAAAGTCATTGAGTTTTTGACATCAACGTTGAATGATACGCAGAAGCCTAGGAGAGCTGTAAGGAGGAAAACAAAGTCCAGTTAAACTGAGTAAAGCAAAATTCCATACTTTTTGAGTTATGGAACATTTTCTAGAGGTTACCCTTGAAAGCTGTCGTCTTGCATTAAAAAAATCCTTTAAAAAAAGTCAGTGATGCTCCAAGAATGAGAACTGTAAGAAAAACTGATGATATTAAGCTTATCACAGACTCCAAAGTCAACACAATGGCTTCAAGCCATATAAGCATTAACATTCAAACAAAATTCCATAGTAATTTAGTGTCTGCATCGTTCCCAGAACTAAAGACTTCATAATGTGTGGGAAAGAGTTGGCAGAAGCTCTTGCTCGCATATGACTCACATAGTTGCAGACAGTTTACAGCAGTGAACCCAACAGCAAACCACAGCCACTAATTAAATGTAAATAGCTTCATTTTCCACTCTGACTACACAGAAGGCAGGTATCGTCAAGTAAAGCCTCAAGAGAGGATACTTCCTTCTCTACTTCCAAAGGAAATGGCAAGTGGATTGCCTCTACCTGAGGAGAGCTTCTTGTGTCAGCCTGAGATTTGCTCAGCTTTCTTTCCTGTAGAAGCTTACATTAATACATTAAAGCCTCTTTACAAAATTGTTGGTGATGATATCCTCACAGTTTGCTATTGAGATTAAATCAGAAGATCTACCTCGAGGCCTTATTCAGTGTCTGGCATACACTACATATTCAATGACGATTAATTGTCCTCAGTTTCTTCAGAGTCCAAGGAATGCAAACCCTTTATAAGTAACACTATCTCCTAACAGGGTTCTGGAATCATCTTCTCAAATGGATGGTACCAAATTCCATCTTTGGTAATGCTTTTTAAAGTGTACTTGTGAGATTCCCAAGTATTTCCTCCTAATAATTCTTCCCAAAGGGCACGCCTTCAGAAAAGCATAGAGCATCAAAAGCTACATTCAGACATGATCAAAATCTGTGGCCATTGTTAAAAGCACCATATAGCCACATGGATCCTGAAAAATTCCCTTTCCTGGTCAGAAAGAAATAGACTTTGGTGGATTTAGTGACCCCAATATGTTAACATTACCTACTGTAACCAAACTAAACCAAACATGTTGCCTCAGCATGACAGTGATCCTACATGTTTACATTAGAATACTTGCATAAATGCAGTCTAAATCCAGACTGCTATAACTCATAATCTTGGAGTTAGATAACATCATTAAGTGCTTATATGATGCACAGGATTGAACATAACTTAAAGAATATTTATTCTTCAAGGAAACAAACTAAAAAGATACTTGTGCCTACCTATTTATAGTCTTCCTTAAATCTCCCCTGCTTTTAAATCTCTTATGGAGATAATTATAATATACGGTCTGCATTTTAGTTATCTGTGCCAGATATTTTCTGTAGATTGAAAGATTCTGACATGCAGGGATGCTGTGAATCATCTTTCTTATCTCTTGTCAAACTCTAGTCCAGGTCCCTGCTCACAGATGGGTGATCACCCATTTATAGAATGAAAGATAAGACTTTAAAGGAGGAAGTGTGCCAGCTGTAAACTGAGATGAAATGGAAACGACTTCATCTTAATTAAGGAATACTTTTCTGGAGATGGAAACTTTAAAGTTGGGTTTTTAAGGAAAGGGGAGAGGATGTGACTTAGCAGGGAGGAGAAAATATACCCCAAGATCTCAGTGGACCTTTGAAAGCAATAAGACACAGGACGGGAGAAATGTGGTTGCAAGATCCCAGAGCTTTGACCGGCTGGCACGGAGGGCGTGGAAGCAGAACAGATGGGTAGCACAGGACCATTTATGTACATGTCCTACTCACTGTGCACGGGTGATAGAGAACAGCTGGTTACCATCTTCTGTGTAATAACCTTTCATCTATTTGAAGACAGCTGTAAACACTGTTCCCTCTCTCTATTCCAGACTAAATAGCACATGCTTCTACCCTTTGACACAGTGGACTGACACAGCGGCTTCAATAATGCGCTCAAGCACAGCAACAATTGTGAGGATGATACAGTGCTGGGCAGTGTTCCATTCTGTTGTACACAGTGTTGACGTGAATCAGAAATGACTCAACAGCACCTAACAACATCTTTTTCTCACAGATTTTTTTTTTTGAGCACTTCCAACATACTATTTTCAATACGAGAAATGCATAATATGTACATCTACAGTGGGCTTTCCTAACCATGTCACTACTAACATTTGGGGTCAGAAAGTTCTTTCTGATTAGGGCTGCCCTGTGTATGATAAGCTGTTGAGCAAGCATCCCTAGCCACTATCCATTAGATGTCAGTAGCAACTCCCTGAGTTGTGACAATAAAAATTCCTCCAGACATTGCCAAATTTCCTGTAGGTAATCACATCCAGTTGTGAATCACCATTCTATAAATAGTGACCAGAACAGAAAACAATTACTTTGCTGATGGAGGTGACTGCTTCAGTCCACATCCCTGAAGCATTTGCACCACCTGGAACTTGTCCTGAATGCGGAAACTCAGGTCTCACCCAGATCTACCCAAAGCGAAAAAAATAAAATAAAATAAGAAATAACTGTTCTTTAGAGTCAACTTCAACTCATTTGTTACAGGGTAGAACAGAGTTCTGTAGTGTTTTCTTGGCTGTCATATTTACAGAAGCAGATCACCAGGCCTCTCTTCAACAGCACTACTGGATGAGCCCAAACTGCTACCGACCTTTAACAGCTGAGTACAAAAAGTTTGCGCCACCTAGAGACTACACAGCAGCTGGCTGCCCTGCCCAGTCATGTTCTTGTTAAGGTTTAAGAAGCACAGATCTGTAAACATGGTAGCTCTTTTTTATGTTAGTGCAAGTAACACAATTTGCTTAAAAGCACTCGCTCTCCTTTAGACTAAGGGGGAAAGAAGCTTCTCTTCAGTCAAGGTCTATTTCACTCCTTTTGAAAGACTTTTTCTAGCACTTCATCATCTTTAGTACATGTTCTACCAAAGGCCCAGTACAGTACCCCTTAACACAGGACCAAGAGGTTTTGGTTTCCTTTTTGGGCTGTTTGTTTATTCTACATGTTGTGTGGAATGTCTGGGGTGTGTGCTGCCCTTTTTTTTTTTTCAGTTCCTGTCCTTAGAATTCTATGGGCAATTTGCCCAAAGTGATTGTAAATCAGCCTCTTTCATGTCCTCTGAGGCACCAAGGAGCTTGAAGCACATGGGAAGACATATAAAAATAGTTTACATCTCCATCTTTTGATTTAAAGGAGTGTGTAAACAGTCAAGCAGCTTCTGGTAACTTCTAGTTCAATGTTATTTTATTGTATTAAATTCTCTTGGAGCTTTATGTACCGGAAGTCAGCAAAACTACACTTATTCTCAATGAAAGCCCCCAGTAGAGTCAAACAGACTGAGGTGGCTTTAGGGGTAGGATTAGGAAAATAGTAATTTTTTTTTAATATTTGGAATTTCATATTTAAATTTTCTTTCAATATGGTGCAACTCGTTAAACCCTGTATTATTAACCAAAAAATTGGTCATTCAAATCCCAGAGGTGTCTCGGAAGGAACGTTCAGTTGTCTGCTTCCAAAAGTGGAAAGCCTTGGAAACCTCCGTGGATCCATTCTTCTCGGTGCACGCAGGGTAGCTAAGAGTTGGAATTGACTGCACAGATACTAACAGCAGCAGCAGCAAAGGAGGGAAGGAGAGGGTTTTTTTCTCTCCTTAATAGTAACAACTATATGTATGCTTACTGTACATTATTCCTCATATCTTTTATCTCATTTAATCTGCCAACAACTCTAAGATTAAAATACCATCTTTATGCCCATCAGGTAGGTGAGGAGCAGGTGGCTCAGGATTGCAGGGCCATTCATTTGTCCACGTTTCCAAAAGATTCCAAAATCCCCAGTACATGGAAACTCTGTTGACGTAGTGGGAAGTGCTACAGCTGCTAACCAAAAGGTCAGTAGTTCAGATCCTCCACGAGCTCCTTGGACACTCTGTGAGGCAGTTCTATCCTGTTCTAAAGGGTCACTGTGAGTTGAAATCTACTTGACAGCAGTGGGTGGCTTTCACCATCATTCACATTAATTCTATTTGTTATATGTTAGTGCTAAAACTAGAAAACGTAAGTGAACATGGGATGAGGATAGGTTGGATGAAAGGTCACTTATTAGTTCAGGTGATGATAAAGAAAATATGTGGGAAAATATGAAAAGATTCTTCCGCAGTGGACATGGATTGGGGTGGACATGGGGAATGGTGGTGGAGGTCATGAACACAGAACTCCAGATCAAACCTTATCAGAGACTTCAACCAAAACATATATGTTTATGTAGAAATTAAAAGACATGCTTCTCTTCAAATATGGTTAAATACACTACATATATAAGGTCTATAAACAGAGGGAGGAAGATGCCTAGGAAAGGAGATCACTTCGTGCAATTTCTTTATTCCAGGATGTAATTTCATGCATAAGACAATGAAAGAAGAAAAAAAACAGAAGTAACCTATGGATCTGCAGTGTAGGCTGCTCTAAAACATTTTCTATACATAGAATTCATTACACTCTGGGGTCAAACAGGACAGCAGTCACTGCTGTTTTTTGCATATAAGGAAACTGAAGCTCAGAGAATTTTAATTGATTTGTCCAAAGTCACAGCGAATGGCAGAGGGAGGACTTAAACACTGAGTTTTGTGAGGTCAAATCATAGATATTCTGTGATTACAGTGCTATTGAGTTGGTTTAAAAAAAAAAAATTGTGCTCAAGTTGATTCCCACTCATAGCAGCTCTGTATAGCACAGCGTAGAACTGCCCCCTAGGGTTTCCCAGGAGCGCCCGGTGGATTCAAGCTGCTGACCATTGGGCTAGTGCCTGTAGCTCTTAACCACCATGCCTCCAGGGTTTCCATTGTGCTGGTTAGAGTAGTAAAAACAATAACCCAGCTCAACACACCATCAAGTGGTCCATGAGAGAGTTCCTTATTGTCTCACGGGTTTGGATGCTTAAAGGTAGAACCAGAAACGAAAGCTGAATGAAGAGGGCAGAGTCTGGGTATCTCCAGAGGACACTGATTCTCTGGCCAAAGGAAAGCCTCCCTCCGCCACACTCCCCTGAATTCCAAGAAAAGTCACTGCGGCCTGTGTGATGCCGTGGTGAAGAAAGCCTATCTATGGCAGCATATGGCAAAAAGTCTGCTCTAGTAACATCCCAGTCAGTGTATTTAATCATCAATCAAATTCTGAATATCATGTTTTAAGGCCAAGGCAACAGGATACAAAGGGTGACAAATGATATATATTAACATGTTGCTGTCCTTTCTTTCAATAACTTCCCACATAAATTTATAGACTCTAGAAATAATAGGAACTTTGGAAATTAAATTAACATTGTATTATTATTAATATAAAGAATGAAACGACACAAAATTAAGACATCCGTTGCCACTGAGTCTACTGTGACTTGTAGTGACCCTTCAGGACAGAGTAGGACTGGCCCACAGAATTTCCAAGTAGTGGCTGGTGAATTTGAACTGCTGACCTTTAGGTTAGCAGCTACGCTCTTAGCCACCGTACCACCAGGGCTCCAAAACTAAGATAGCAAGTAATAATGGCTGTTTTTACAGTGAATGATGTTATCTTTAGCAAATTCCTTGGTGACATAGAAAAATAGTGGACTTGGGAGACATAGTTTAAACTTTGCCCTTCCACTTGCATTATTTCTTCAGTCATTCATATTTATTTAACCACGCCACAAATATTAACCAAGTTTTAATTTGTGTTAGACGCTTGCTAGGACCTGGGAACACAGTCATAAAAAGGTCCTGCTCTGGGGAAGGTTGCAAAACATGATGAAGACAATTAATGTCACTGAGTTGCACAGGCAAAGAATGTTGAAATGGCAAATGTTTTGTTACATATGTATTTATTACAATTTTTTTTTTAAAGGTTAATACACATGTTCTCACAGAGTTTATAGTCTTGCTGTGGGGGGACGGGGCGAGGGAGAAAGGTAAATGTTTTAGCCTCTATGAGCCATAGCTTGTTATATTTAAAATGAGTTTACAAATGCTTTCCAGATAATGGGTATACTTACTATACCAAAAACCAAACCTAACCTTCGGTTAGCAGCTGTAGCACTTAATCACTATGCCACCAGGGTTTCCGTGATCATTATACATTACTATACATGGGTGGAATTCAATGATCAGTTTACTGCCTGGAAGTTGAGTTTTCTTTTAGAGGAGTATCCCCCGACCTCATCTGACAACCATTTGCATCCTGAAAAATGAGGCAGATGTGTTACATCAGCTAGGCAAGCAGGTGTTCTTTATCACTTTTCTGGCAAATTTCCTGTTTCTAAACCTGGCTGCAGTGTTATGTAAAGAAAATCTGAGGTGAAAACAGTTGGTCTTCCTAGTGGAAGAGCTAACCAAAGGGAAAGAGTACAGGTAACAACCACCATTGCAAAAATAAACTTGACAATATGTGATGTAGCTCTTAAGATTCTTGTATGTACACGAGTACATATTTAAGATACTCCAGGATCTGAGCCAACGACAAGAGTCCTCTTTCCCTCTAATGACAATCTACTCTCCTCTAACCTACTTCAAGGATTACACACCTATTCCAAAGATGGGATAAGCCTAAACAATTTCTAGTTTCCTCAGATCATATCAATTGAGTCATGACATTGGATTCATGAAGAATTAGACGGCACCCACAGGGAGTGTGACCCCTGGGGTGCAGACTACACAGCCCCAGGATCCTCAAACATGCAGGTGGACACAGACAGCTCCTACCTCTTTAGGTACCAAAGTTTCCTGGTTGAAAGAGTTCATTGCCCTCCTCTCAAATGAATATAAACTCCTAAAGGACTATGTGCTCACTATAATAAGGAAACTGGTGGTACAGTGGTTAGGAACTACAGCCGCTAACAAAAGACATCAGCAGTTCAGATCTACCAGGTGCAAGCTGGAAACGCCATGGGGCTGTTCTACTCTGTCCTACAAAGTTGCTGTTAGTTAGAACTGACTCAACCCTGGCAACTTTTTTTTTTTTTTTTTTGGTTTATAACTAATAAGGTAATACTTCTGACTCGAGGGCACTTGGTTTGGCTCAGGCATTTTCTAATAATTCCAAATTTACTTTTTTTTCCTGTTTAAAATCAGATAATATATGTGAGGACTGCCAATTAAGTTTGCAATCTCATCCTAGAAAAGTGCTACAGTCTCATTACTGTATATCACTTTGGTCACATTCAAAGGACTACCCTTGGGAAGCTATGCACCAAAGCAATTTTGGAACAGTTTTCCTGGAATGACCATCGGAGCTGTAATTTTATTACCCTTGATGTCCTGAATGTCATCAAAATGGCTTCATTTCAATATTTCCTTTATCTTTGGGTAAAGACAAAAGTCACTGGGGGCAAGATCAGTTGAGTAGGTAGGGTATAACAATACAATTATTTGTTTACTGGTTAAAACTCCCTCAAAGACAACTATATCATTAAGTTTGCAAACTTGCCCCCTTGCCACTGTGCACAGTGGCCGTTCTAGAAAGAGTTCCAAAATTACTTTGAATTGTGGAGTAGGCACTGACATAGGTGCATAGCTTCCCCAAGGGAGTACTTCAAAGGTGACCTCAGTGATACTCAGGAATAGGCATGTAGCCCTTAGAACAATTAAGTCCACAGACCTACTATATTCAACTTGGAGGCACTCTAAAGAAATGCAAGAAAATCATTTTAATGACAAGTATTAGTGAAATTAGAAGTCCTTTTCTACCTTGTACTATATAATGAAACATCTTCATAATTCCAGTGCTGTGGGTCTGAAATCTTAATGATTCTCAATAGGCAAAGCAAGTTGGATCTCAAGTTTTATATACATGGTTGCCTTAAAAGATAAAATCTGAATGACACTATAACTGATTCCGTCTACAAATGTTCAACAGTACTGCATCACTAGAGTTGATCTGATATCTTAGAGGATTAGTTTTGTTATAATGAGGAGGAGGAGCCAGAGAACATCAATGGTAAAAACAAGGAAAACAAACATGGAATGAAAATAAGATTAATGATAATATAACTTTAGACCAAATCACATAAAATCAACTAAGGTTTTGGAAATGACATAACATCCTCAAATGTAGGAAATCTATATTTGCTGGAAAAATTATGATATCCAACCTAATGTCCTTCAAACAACTGGCATTATTGTATAGAGTTATGTAAAAAGAAAATCTGGCCCATGAAATCTTACCATTCAAAGTTTTCTCAACAGAAATGATGTAATATGTCAGCAAGAGACCCACCTCTATCAACAAGTCCAGAAAAGCCAATCCAAATAAACACTTCGGTATTCAAGCATTTTTCAAATCTTATCCTGAGAAGCTGCTTTTTAACTTGAACTTGATACACTGGGTGAATTGTTTTGACTTTTAGTGCCTCAGGTCTCAGGGACCTCCAGTTACAACAGCTGGTATTTGAACTTCAAAGTGAGTGTGTGTGTATATGTGTATCTGTATGTGGCAGGTGGGAAGGAGGCAAGGAGGCATAATTCTTGGCACACAGTAGGTGTTCAATACATGTTTGTTAAGTGGCACAGGAAGGGATAAACAGAAATGAGTATTTGTAGCGTCAAGCTTACTCTGGCTGTCAGAACTTGTGCCCTTTCCTAAACGCTAAACTCCAACTGAGTATTTCCCAAACATCCCTTCTTAAAAACCCCCTTTTAAATTTTTCTACATAAGTTTGTTCTTCTTTAGTGTTTATTTTTGTTTGTAGCACTAAGACATCTGCACTTTTCCCATATCCTCCCACCACAAATAATTGCTTGCTTTGCCAGCTTTTCTCAGATGGTCCTGACTCCTCATCTCTGAAATTCTTAAACAGTCTCAGAAATCAGCTCCCTCCACCCCCTCAGCATTATCTTCTGGTTCTGTGTTTTACAGGATAAAAAAGCTGCAGAACATCAGGGGTCCCTGAGCCCTGCTGTGGGAAACACAACTTGTGTGTTTGTGCAAGCAACATGAGCACAGGGCTCTGTTCTCCAGCTGCTGGGAGTCCTGAGAGCCGAGCTCATTAACATCCATGACTCCACAGTGAGGAATGCTGCCTATGGAAAGGCATATTAAACTTCAAAACATAACATGGTTGCCATCCTACGCAAGTATTTACCCAGAAAGGCTGATGTATAAAGTCCTTCAGTGGATAACAACTTGAATAAAAGTTGTCCCTTGGCTAATAGATTCTTTCCAATGAATTTTGTTGACTTAGAATTTCTTCTCAGTGATCTACACACATCCCTTGGTTATTTTTGCTAGTATATGTAACCAAGGTTAGGAAAGCAAAGAGGTCACTATATATCATGAAATAATAGATTTTTAATTTATCTTGTAGCTTTAATTGACAATTTCAAATTCCAGGCATTATGATACTCCACTGTTGATTTTCCCATACCACTTAATAGGCTGAATTTTTCTGGATGGTTCAGGTGTGGGGTTTTGAAGGCTATTTGCATGTTCTACTGTGAAGGTTAATAGGCGGCAAGATGATGACTTCAGGCACCGCATTGCTTTATTGGAGGCAGTAAGCTATACTATTTCTTAATTTGTTTTTATGTTTAACAAGCCCACCAAAGATGAAAAATTAATAGTCACATATTTCACCATGTATATAACCTCTTTTCTCTCCTAACCTTGAAAGTACTTGTGGTGCATATTAACAAATATTAACTTGACAGTGACAATGTGTCACTAGTTCAAAATATCATTGAGAAGAAGCAATGTACAAGTTAATGAAAGTCATTGAAAAGAAACCGTTAAGGACACAACTTTTACTCAGGTTCTTTCTTTTAAGATGTCAACAGATTGAGTATTAAGGTAGCTGGATAAGGTTTGAGTCTAATAGTGACCCAACAAATTTTCAAGTCTGTGATGAAAATATGTATCTGATTTAATGTCCTAAGCAGACTGCACAACTTGGAGTTTAGAGCTAAACTTGTTTAAGTGAAATTACACTAAGTATAATAAAAAATAAAATAAAAATTAATGGGAAGAATAACTATAAACTTTTCAAATATACATGTTACTGCAGACTTTTATTTAGATTGTTCACATTTTGAGAAGTTCACAACTTTTGAATAATGTGACCATTCACATTGTGATATGGTACAGAATAAAATACTACAGACGTTTTTCACTTAGGGAAATTTTATTTAAAAAATAAATTAGGTTATGATTAGTTAAATTGTAAAATAACTGCTTGCTGTTTCAGTCAGCCAGAATTTTCTTTTTTAAGAAGCATACCTAAGTTTTTTTAAGTGTATTAATTTTTGTGCAAGCTTTCAAGAACATAACCAGCATACTTACATAACCAGCATACTTACATAACCAGCATACTTACATAACCAACATACTTATATAACCACCTACTTACATTTTATTTTTCTATGGACTTCAAAGAGACATTCGCTTGCTTTGACTTTGCATTTTTACTTGCTGTATTGCTCAGAAGCAGAAGGCCAAGTACACAGACTTACAATATTCTTTTTCTGATGGAAATGGTTATCTAAATACTTTCTAGTTTAGCACATAAGTGCTCAATCATTAACATTGATAAAATAAAGACTTCATGACTAACAAAATGACATACTGTACAAACTCTGCTAATATACCTCAACCAAATAAAATTTTCAAGAAAATGATCTAGAGTTACTAGTAGTTTTAACTAGCAATTTCAAATTCCAGGCACTATAAGACACCATTATTGATTCTCCTGTACCATTTAAACCCTGTCAGTGTAGCAGTTAAGTGCAACGGCTACTAACCAAAAAGTTGACAGTTCAAATCCACCAGGTGCTTTTTGGAAACTCTGTGGGGTAGTGTTAGTCTGTCCTACAAGGTCACTATGAGTTGGAATCAACTTGGTGGCAGTAGGTTTGGTTTGTGTGCTTCATACTATTTAGTAAGCTTTTTTTTTTTTCTGGATGGCTCAATTCTGCCTCTAATAGTACACTATTATGTAAAATGATGGTGTGTGATTTTTTTCCCCTTCCTAACTACTTATTATAGCAAGTTTCCATTATATCATTTACTACCAAGCATTCTCTTCATTCATAAGACTTTTTTTGTTGTTTCCTCTGCTCAGTTTAAAAAATCATCCAGTTCACTGAGAGGAAATAATGAAAGCCAGCCAGCCAAGCCAAGCGCCGTCGAGTTGGATCTGAATGAAAGCCAAAAGAATGCAATTGGTTGTTCACCTGGATATATTTGGAAAATAAATCAGAAAGGATTTTAAAGGACACTGGAAATTGTTTATAAGAGAATAGCTCAGTAACCTGGAATGTTGAAATATCTCAGAAGGCAAAGGTCAGTAGAACACTTGTTTTCTTTTTAGAGGAATGAGATTACTTTTTGATGCTTTTCTGTTTCAACACAGCTCTAAGCTTTGTTTTCTCAGCTATAATTATTATTGCTAAGACCAGGATGATCTTTTAGTACTTAGAATACAAATTGAGCAGTGATATAAATGGAGTCTAACTCTGTTTCTATCTATTAGCATCATCTTTACATTTTTTCCGTTAGGTTGTAAGTATCTTGGGACTAAAGTAAA
This sequence comes from Heterohyrax brucei, assembly GCA_028571685.1. NCBI lineage: Eukaryota > Metazoa > Chordata > Mammalia > Hyracoidea > Procaviidae > Heterohyrax > Heterohyrax brucei. Next base: position 54,744,475 of record CM053141.1, on the reverse strand, counting down.
TACAAGTATTACAGTCAAAATCCCAAGGATTGGCAGCCATTAATTTCCTTAAAGGGTTAAATTCTGACACTTAGAATCACACCACCGTTAACTGTTATTATATACAAGTATTAAAACTAAGTACTGGTTATAACATACAAAACCAAACCAGTTGCCCAAGTAGCGTGAACTCTGACTCATAGTGATCTCCCCTGGTGTCAGAGCAGAACCATACTCCAGAAGGTACTCAATGGCTAGAATCTTTCAGAAAGCCTTGATGGTATAGTGGTTAAAGGCTACAGCTACTAAGCAAAAGGTTGGTAGTTCAAACCCACCAGCTGCTCCTTGGAAACTATGAGGCAGTTCTACTCTGTCCTATAAGGTGGCAAGGAGTCAGAATTATCTTGGAAGCAGCGAGTCTGGATTTTGGGGTATGACCTTTCAAAAGTAGATTGCCAGACCTTTATTTCAAAGTGACTCTGAGTGGAATGGAATGGCCAACTTCCTGGTTAGCAACTGAGTGCTTCACCATTTGCATGACCTCGGGATCCTTATTATAGGCAAGGATCTTAAAAATCAAGGTAGACAGAGGTCACTTCTGAAGTACAGGAAGGGGAAAGAGAAGAGCAAGATCCAAAAGGAGCCACAAACACGGCTCTATAACTTCACATGTATGTTTCGTTGGAAAATTGTTTTCTCCTCAGTCCTGATGCTTCCATCCCTGTGGATTGAACTTCACCAGCTGCAACATTCCTAGTCTGTTTCACCCTCCCTTTACTCTTGTCTGATTGGTGAGTGTGGAAAGAGCAACCACACATGTATATAGCTCAGCCTCCTCTTCCTTTTTTCTTCAAGTAGGCCTGCCTGCAGGGAAAAAATACTGCTCTTCAACTACTATTCAAAACTTTAAAAGGGCAGAAATTGGCATAACTGATCCACTACTAACAATAACAATTGCACCTTGTTACAATCATGGACTCTAATAGCACATTTCCTCAGAAGGGTTTCTTCTATTAAAACACACGTAGGTACATACACACACTCACAGCTGTCTAAGAATTCATCAATTCATCTTTCTTTTCATTGTCAAAAGTGCTTTTTAAAACATACATACAGTTATAATATGGCTCTATTCTTGGACAGCTCTACAGAGCCCAATAAACGCTGTTCCACTCCCTAAAATCCCAGTTTAGGCCCATTAAAATAGGCCTCATCGCATCTTTCCAATATCATTACCATTTCAAGAACATTAAGTTATGGTTGCCCTTTAATACTTGCAGTTCCCTGAAGCATCTTGTATTTTCATCTGAACTTCTGCTAAAAGTATTCCCTCTGTCTGAACTTCTTGACTCCGTGGGCTGCTTGAATTCCCACTCACCCTCTGAAAGCGACCATGGCCTCCCTAACTCCATCCACTGCTAGTCATTCTTCCTCTGTGCTCTGATAAAACCTCCATGTATTTATCCCACAGGACATAGCATATTTATATTACAGGTAACAAGCTTACATGTTCTATCCCCTATTTTGACTTGACAGTTACTAAAATATTCCCTTGTTTGACAGGAACCTCTGTAAAGTTAGGAACTCCAATTCTCATCCTTGATGCCTGGCATACTTTACAGAGATGACAAGCTGGCCTGTTGACTCCTAATATCCATTTCTGCTTTTCTTTAGGAACAAACGTATTACTGTACTCAGGGTAGCAACACATAAGGCTAGGGGACAACTTGCAGCTTACATGTAGTTCTTGTGGCTAAATTCTAGCCATTGCAAAGTTAAAATGGATGTGTCCTGTGGACATCCAGAAGGCTCATAAAACAGAAGGGACTCACTTGGTTTCCTTTTTTTTTTTTTTTGCCCTTCCATATTCTCCTTCTCCTACTCATCAACTTACTCTTTTCTTAATTATGGATTTCTACCTAATAGGAGTCGTGGTGATGCAGTAGTTAAGGGCTCAGCTACTAGGCAAAATGTTGGCAGTTCCAGTCCACCAGCCTACTCCTTGGAAACGCCACGGGGCAGCTCTATCCCGTCCTGCAGATTCGCTGTGAGCTGGAGTTGACGGCAACAGGCAGCAAGAGTTCCAACGGCTACGTTGGATCATAACGTGAACTTGAGAATGGAAGTGACGCACTGTGATGGAGATCAGAAAGACAGATGTGGAAGGGATTATGAAGAAACAGAGCCACCGCACCAGCCATGAACTACCTTCCTACAGACTTCAGTTACGTGTTACTCTGTGTTTCTTAAGTCCCTTTTTAAGTCACCGCTTTGTTAGTTTCCGGTGAACCCAATCTTGATGCGTTTGCTGGCACACACTAACGTGTTTCATAAAATTCACTGGATAAATGCATATACGGTAGGAATGATCTTTAGAAAAGCTTTTTATTGAATCTATTATCTCATGCAAGTCTGCAATTCTTTGATACCTTTGCCCAGATGCTGCCCCTTTTTTCCTTTTTGTCTCCAATAGTATAGTTCAACTACACTGTATACTGACACATCTTTTTTTTTTAATGGCCAAATCATAGCTTTAAGTTGTATCATAGTTTAGATCCACATTCCCTTGAACAACTTCAACTTATTTGAAAAGATTATAACTCATAAATAGACTCGTGCAACAAAATAAGCTTGCTGTAAACTATAACTTTATGACCACATAAAAAGTGAAAAACCAGTACCTACAACCACGGCCCATGAAAAGTAGTATTAGTCGACACTGAATAAACTGTCAGAAAACTCTTAACTCTAGCCAAGAGCACGGTAGTAAAATCAGATGGAATAATTTAAGAGAACAGTAAAATGTCTGGTATATGCACGTTCACTAAGAAACTTTTCTCCAGAAAACGTATTGAGATATCCTTTATGAAGTCCATAATGCATCACCTAATGTTATGAGGGGGTTTTTCTTTCTCTCTTTCTTTTTTTTTTTTTTTAGAGCTCTAGGAGAAATGCATCTTACAAAAGTGATAGGTAATTAAGCTATGTTAGACCAGGTGCACTCTTTTACAAGGCAACAATCTGGATCCTGAGGGTTCTATATAGTATCCTATTCTAAAAAAAAAAAAAAATTAACTGTCTTTTCAAAGATGGCCTTTTCCATCTATTGATACTACATAATAGTATGCAAACATAGCGGGCTGATTTCAAAGCTTTTGACAGTTTACCAAAGGAAATAAAGGAGCTAAAAAAAAACTATCCAAGCTAAATTATTTTGCGAAATGTCATCAAAGAAAAAAAGGGTTTAGACACTTCTGTTACAATAGTTAGTGTCTTCTTAATAACTAAAATATGAGGACTGCCCCATACCTCATTGCTAAATAACACTACTGTCACCTTTGAAGCTATGCACCAATGCCAGCACCTTGTCTACCCTTCAAAGCCGTTTTGGAACTCTTTTTCTGGAATGGCCATCAGAGCTGTTGTGGTATTACACTTGACGTCCTTAATGTCATCAAAATGTCTTCCTTTCAACATTTCCTTTATCTTCGGGTTGAGAAAAAAGTCACTGGGGGCCAGATCAAGTGAGTAGGGAAGGTGTTCCAATACAACATTTGTTTACCGGCTAAAAACTCCCTCACAGACAACTATACAATTAAGTTTGCAAATTTGTCTCCATGTGCAGTGCCCATTCCAGAAAGAGTTCCAAAATTACTCTGAAGCGTGGACGAGGTGCTGGCATTGAAGGTGACCATAGTGGCATTCAGCAGTAAGGTATGAAACACTTAGAACAACCAAGTTTGTGGACTTAGTTGTTGTCAGTATTTAAAACTGTTTCCAGCCTTTTCATGACAGTGTTCATTGTCTAACCTTGTAGATGTAATATTTGGTTATGTATCATAATTCCTTTAAGAGAAATCAATATCACTAACTTTGAGATAATAACTATGGAGCACCATGGATTGAATTATGTCTCCCTCCCTCAAAAATGTGTGTAGCAATTTGGCTAAGGCCATGATTCCCGGTATTGTAAGACTGTCCTGTTTTGATTGTAAATCTTTTATGTGGTAAATCCTAATCCTGCCTGTAGTTAATGGGGCAAGATTGGATTATTTTAAAGATGATCAGGGTGGGACTGTCAGAAATCCTGGTGGCACAGTGGTTAAATACTACATCTGGTAACCAAAAGGTCATTAGCACAAATCCATGAGGTGGTCCTTGGGAACTCTATGGAGCAGTTCTTCTCTGTCCTCCAGGGTTACTACGAGTTGGAATCGACTCTCCAGCAGTGGGTTTGGTCTGATTTGAAAACACCTTTGTTTTAGTCATCTAGCGATGCTGGAATAGAAATACCACAAGTGGATGGTTTCAACAAACACAGTTTTTTTCACAGTGTAGTAGGTTCTAGGTTATAGGGTGTCAGCTCCCAGGGAAGGCTTTCTTTCTCTGTTGGCTCTAGAGGAAGATTCTTGGGATACATAAGGTTTCTCTTGGTCTAGGAGCAGCTTCGAGCAGGAACCTCAGGTCCAAAGGACATGCTCTTCTCACAGCCCTACTTTCTACATGGTATGTGAGGTCCCCACCTCCCTGCCAGCTTTCCTTTCCTCCTATGACTTGTAGGACAAAAGGACAATCCTAACTACACCCTTTAAACTGAATCAGGGAGTGAGCTTCATAAGGGTGTTATAGTCTTGCACTAATCCTCTTTAACATAAAGCAATCTTGCCCTATTAACCACAGGCAGAAATTAGGATTTCCAATACAGGAAAATCACAACTACACAGTACTGAGAATCATGACCCAGCCAAATTGCTACATACATTTTTTTCTGGAAAAACTAATTCAATCCATGACAACCATCTACAAAGGTCATATCTCTGATACAATGTGAAGGAAGTTTCTGTGGGGCTTGCACTACCTTTTATCCTATAAGAGATAAAAGGAAATGGAAGCAAACAGAGAGTAGGGATCTTATACTACCAAGGAAGTAGCACTGGGAGCAGATCACATCCTTTGGGCCTGAGGTTATTGTCTTGAGATGTTCCCAGACCAAGAAAAGACTGATGACATGGACATTCCTCCAGAGCTAACAGCATGAGGAAGCCTTCCTCTGGATCCAATGCCCTGAATCTGGATTTGTAGTCTACTAGACTGTGAGAAAATAAATTTTTCTTTGGTAAAGCCATCTACTTGCAGTATTTCTATTAGGGCAGTACTAGATGACTAAGGCAATGGAGCATAGGAGAGCCTGTACAGAATTAATAATGACTTCCTCACATGTAATGACTAGTGCTAAATCATAGAGTCTCACACTTGGAAGTTACAGGAGACACTGCCCTATTGTTTGATTTGTTTTTCTTCATTTCATTTCATTTAAGTGCTACTGCCACCCCAGCCACAGTTGAGTGGTCCAGGAATGAGATTCAGATGTAATAGGAATCACCCAGTATCCACCCTCCTGAGCCCAGGTGATTAATACCAGGTGGACCAACCACAGCACCCAACTCCCTGATCTCAGGTTTGATGTACTGGCATAGGCTCCTGCCCTGGTGGAGAAAGTCATGAAACAGGATGCTCAGAAACTGACACATGCTCATTTATTGACACAAAGCAGGTTTACAACATGGGAGTGGGAAATCCAAATGAGGGAGGGAGAGAATCCCAAAACATGCAAGAGAACTAAGAGAGCATCTGGGCCAATGAATGCTCCCTTGTCAGCTTTCTGTCTCCACTGTGGCTGGGGGGACACAGGAAGCAGAAGAATGAAGAAAAATAGCAAAGAAAAATAGGTGGCTGTAATGAACAGATAACAAGTACCAGCCAACCAAGCCACTGCTCTTGAGTCTATTTTGACTCACCATGACTCCTTGCAACAGAGAGGAACTGTCCCACAGGGTTACAGGCGGGTTCAAACCATCGCCGTTTGGTTAGCAGTCAAGTACTTAATCATTGCAGCACTAGGGCTCCTTATGAGGATATTAAAAACAAACAAAAGAACAGAGCCATCTAGTTAATCCCAACTGAGTGACCCTATAGGACAGAGTAGCACTGCCCAATAGAGTTTCCAAGGACTGCTTGGTGAATGTGAACTACTGACCTTTTGGTTAGCAGTCATTGCTCTTCACCACTACATCACCAGGGTTTCCACGAAGACACTAGCATATACTATGTTCACTCAGCACAGATTCATACAAGCCTACCATATGTAAGGAGATCTGTAAGTGTAATGAGGGATTAAAAGGTAAAATAAACATTGAACCTGCCCTTAAAGATCTTATGGTCACTTGTGAGGTATAAAATCCAAACCAAACCCACTGCCACTGAGCCTATTCTAATACATAGCAACAAGAGCAGAACTAACCCCATAGAGTTTCTAAGGAGCACCTGGTAGATTGGACAGCCAATCTTTAGGTTAGCAGCCTTAGTACTTAACCACTATGCCTCAAGGGTTTCCTGTGAGATATAAGGAATAATCAAATAACAAATCAATATGAAGGAAAGAAGAAACGGAGGGAGGGAGGCAGGGACAGAGAGAGAGAGAGGGAGGAGAGAAGGAAAGAAATGCCTTAAAGGGTTACAGGTAATTACTGCAATTTCAGTGCCAATTAATTTAATTTTTTTTTATAATCCTACTCAATTTTTTCCTCTTTAATCTACAAAAATGTATGTATTATCTTTTTTTTTTTTTTTTTACAAAGTTGGGAATATGCAGAACTGACAAATTCACAAACTCATTCTAGAAAAAGTGCTACATACCTCACTGCTGAATGTCACTATGGTCACTTTTGAAGTACTCCCCTTGGGAAGCTATGCACTGATGCCAGTGCCTAGTCTACCCTTCAAAGCAATTTTGGAACTCTTTCTGGAATGGTCATCAGAGCTGTCATCGTATTACCCTTGATGTCCTGAATATCATCGAAATGTCTTCCTTTCAATATTTTCCTTATGTTTGGGTAAAGAAAAAAAGTCATTGGGGGCCAAATCAGGTGAGTAAGGAGGGTGTTCCAATAGTTATTTGCTTACTGGCTAAAAACTTCCATACAGACAACTCTACAATTACATTTGCAAGGATGCCACTGTGTCACCGTGTATAATGGCTATTTCACAATCAGTTTCAAAATTGCTTCGAAGGGTGTACTAGGCACCGGCGTTGGTGCCTAGCTTCCCTAGGGGAGTACTTCAAAGGTGACCATAGTGGCACTCAGCAGAGATGTGTAGCACTTAGAACTATTAAGTTTGTGGACTTAATTGTCAGACCTCATATGTTTCAGGGGTTAGCTTGGGTAAACCTCTATTATGAAAAAGTGTGAAGGCTTTTAGTTGATTAGGCAGGCAATCAAATATTTAAAGCACTTGCTGAGAAGACTCCATCTAAAGCTTGAAACTTTTATAATTTTATGTCTATATTAAAAGCACTGTCAGAAGGTAAAAATAAAGCAGAATGAAAACATGACACAGAACTCACACTGGCTTTCATTGCTAGGTCAGATTTAAAGTTGAAGTCTTTCATTACGCAACATAAGAATAATTCGTTGAAGTACAAGGGAAAGGGCAGAACAGCGGTGACGTCATCCCAGAATAATTGCAGCTTTGTGTCAGTCTGGTCTCATTTGGAGGGCAAAAAAGAACTAGACACCAGCTTTAACCCTCCACAAACTGATACCCTTGCCTGGTGTTTAAAGTGGATAGCTCTAGGGTGAATGATTTTGCTGTACTTCAGTTCTTTTATAGCCAAACCCTGTGGCAGTTTTTCCTTTCTATCTTGAGTACAAGTCTTACTCCATATTATGATCAAAGATCAGTAGCACAATTTATGTTGACACTTTACAAAATACTTGGCCTTTTATTAGTTTAAAGGTATAAGAGGAGCTTTGTTTAAAAAAAAAAAAAATGTTTCAAAAATTGGTCCCTGTTAATTTCTACCCTTTTACCAACAAGAAATAACTTTTTTCTGGATGAATTCCAATCAAGTGAAAACTGACTGGTTATTTGTTAAAGATACACCTGTCAAGTAAATTAAGGGAAAAAATTTATTTTTATTATTTTTAAGATATACTCCATGGTGAAATAATCAGGACTTATTTAAAATCTTCATGGAGTTCTGCATAGGAAAGCTTCCTAAATTCATCTTTGAAAACATGTTCTACAGTGGGAACAACTTGAGAATGTGGTGAATTGAAGCTTTGTCACACATTTCGTGCTGTCCAAGAAGGAGAAAAAAATGCAGAAAAGCACTAAGGTCCAAGAGTGAACTTCTAAGCCTTTCCTTTTTTGAATAAGGCCATTGTAGGCCATTGTCTGGGTCATAACATTTGTATGTTCCCATACTGAAATAGCATTTCACAGAGCAATGTATTTGATTGATGCATAAAATGAGACTTAGCAAGGTTGTTCATGCGCTAGATACAGTACTGAAATACAAAGGTGCTGGGTATTAGGTATAAAAAACCAAACCACACTGTTGTCAAGTTGATTCTGACTCATCCTGACCCTATAGGACAGAGTAGACCTATCCCGTAGAGTCTCCAAGAAGCACCTGGTAGACGTGAACTGCTGATCTTTATGTTAGCAGTTGTGGCACTTAATCACTAAGCCACAAGGTTTTCTGAGGTACTAGGTATAACAGTCTAAAATTAGACTGAATCTGAGTATCATAATGGTCAAAATACCTTATTCTCAGTATTATCAATGACAAAGATAAAAGAGAAACAAGAGCTGACTTAGAAATTTCAATGACCACATTTTTTTTTTATTTTTATTTAACATAATTGAGTGAAAATGTACATTCACGTATAAATTTACATGCCCACCTATATGCAGCTTCCACTGCTCTCCCTGTCCGGTGACTGCACACTCTTCCTCTCTGCTCCATACAAGTCTCATCCTCCCAACAACCTCCTTTCCCCTCCTCTCCGTCCACTCCTCTTCCTCCAGCCAGAGGCAATGACCACATTTTTATAAAACTGCTGTCTATTTTTTCTTTGAAATCTTTTTTAATTCAAGCATGGCACATCCTCAGAAAAGGGCATACATCATCATATTTGGCAAATATATCCCTTACTGTGGAGATGATTCAAATTCATAGCAACCCCATGTGTAACAAAGAACTTCTCCGTAGGATTTCCTATGCTGTCATTGTTACGGAAGGACCCTGGTGGCTCAAATGACTTGCTCTCAGCTGTTGATGGCTTTCACAGAAGAAAGGCCTGGTCATCTGCTGCCATAAAACATTACAGCCTGGGGGTTCCCCTGGGAGCCTGGCCCGTAGGCCTGATGCTGCCACTGTCAAAAAATCACTACGGAGGTCAACTCCTCGGACAGCAATGGATTGGACTCTGTGACACGGAGTGACCATATCGTGTGTGCACTTGATGGTTCTATGCATCTATAGGTTGTTGTCCTACCAGCCTCTTACTAGAGGGGAGTGGAGAGGGTGGAGAAGAGGGGACAGGAAATTGTTAAGAGGATATGACTTGTATAGAATAGAAAGGAGGAGTGTGCTGTCACTGGGAAAGGAGAGCAGTAGGAGCTACACATAGGTGGGCATGCAAATTGAAACTGGATTGTATACTTTCAATCACAATAAATAAAAATTAAAAAAAAAAAAGATTACAGCCAAAAAGCCCTGTGAAGAGACTACATTAGCACAAGACCAGAAGAACCAGATGGTGCCTGGCTATCATCAAAGACAGCCTCGACAGGGAGCACAATGACACAGCCTAAGAAGAAGGGGTGTGCAGATCAAGAACTCTATTAAAAGAACAGAACTGATAGTCTGACCACCTGGAGGGTCCTCTGCGAACATGGCCCTTAGATTGGCTGCCAGACCAGACCTGCAACCAGTACTGAAGTTAACACTTCAGACAAATAATGGACTGGACTCAGGGACACAGAGTGATGCCTGTGGTGTGTGTACTTTATGGTTAACTATTTATACGAGGCTGTCCTACTGGGGTCTTTATAGAAGGAAGAAAAGGGGTTAAACAGAAGGGGACAAGTGCTGGTTGAGGGGATACCGGAAGAGTGAAAGAGTGCTTTGTCATAGGGCGGTGAAAGCAGATAGAGAGGCAGGTGTGGAAAACTGACTTGGATTGTAAATTTTCACTTAATCACAATAAAAAATTCAACAGCAACAACAAAAAAATACAACGACCCTGAGTAGACGACTTTAATTCTGTAACATACGGGATCACCACGACTCAAAGTGGACTCAGTAGCAACAGGCTTGATTTTAGGTCTTTGGAATCTTTACGGAAGCAGATGGCCACGACTGTCTTCCACGGTGCCATTGGGTGGGTTCAGTCACCAACCTTTAGGTCATTAGATGAGCACAAACCATTTATGTCACCCAGGGGCTTTGACAAACACACACAAGAGCACAGATACCCCCAACTGAATACATTCCTGCAGCCTTCACCCAGGCCTGGAAAAAGAATCCTTCTGGCATACCTATAACCCCTCAGGTTCAGTTCCTTTGAAAATAAAAAGCAGCCTAATTAGTTACTCTAATCCTACAATAACACACATTTTTTAAATTTAATCTTTTTATTTTGAGATAACTGTAGAGTCACATACAGTTGTCACAAACAATACAGGGAGGTTCCATATCCTTTACTAGTTTGCTTTTTAAAGAAACGTCTGTACTTACTCTTTATTTAAAACAAAAGAAAAAGAAAATTGCACTCACTACCTTTCTCTCCAGTGGCTAATTCCAGGTTATGTAACTGGGCACTCTGCAACTTGGGCTTCCTGCCACCAACATCAAGAAAAAGCACAGTATGTTTTCCTTGGTTACTTATCAGCCCAATAAGAACAACCTACCCAGCTATTTTATCTTCTATGGTAGACAAAAACACACGCAGATCAGAAAAGATATTACAGTTTAGATGGTTCCTATGCACATTCAAATGCATTTCCCATATTTATTTTCATAAGGGGACATAGAATCACTTTTCTTAGCATTTATCTAATTTTAATTTAATTAATTAATTAATTAATTTAACTGTGGAACAAAGCATGGTTCAGGGCTGAAATAAATTAGGTCACAGACCATTAACCATGAGAATATAAAACAAATACAGCACTCTCAAAGTGCAGTACATTTTCTTCAAGTAAGCTCTTCAAACATGACATGCTATCTAACTTAGGCATGTAGAACATGCTCATGGTATTTGGTCTACTCATGAAATAATTTGGCAAGTGCTAAAAATACTTTAAATAAATCTGTAAGGCTAACACATATATACAAAACATCTATTCAGTTTGGAAGTCGTGTGGGAAAAGACATTATAAAAGGAGTACTGCAATTCTTTCTGCTTCCTTTTCCCTTGCTTTCTCCTGGTTTACAATTATTTCTCTTTTTTTCTGTATTTCACTACTCTTTGTGCTCCTCTCTTAGTCTACATTGGGATGTTTCAATGCCTAGCCACGAGCTAAACATTACCAAGTAAATAAACATTTAACTGGCTGTGAGTCCTGCATACAGCAGAATTACAGAACCAAAGCTATAACTAGAAGAGATTTCAGGAGTTAGGTGATCTCTGGTTTCCTAAGGCTGAATAAGATAACCTGTAATGTCACTTACTAAACTACATACATTTAAATGTTTATTTGAGCTTCAAATGCTATAATCAAGTAATGACACTGATAGCATACACCTGCAAGTTAATTTTAAAAATCTTGATCTCAAATATTTTATTCAATAAAAATCACCAGAATTGGCTGCAAACATTTATTTTTTAATGCCCTTGCATCTTAAACAATTCTGCGCTTTCTAGAATTGTTTTCTAAAATAATAGTATTATGGATTGAACTTTGCTTCCCCAAAGAATGGGTATCCACTTGTCTAGTCCGTGATTCCCAGTGTTGTGTGACTGTCTACCATTTTGTCATCTGATAGAGTTTTCCTGTGTTGTAAATCCTACCTCTACAATGTTAATGAGGCAGGGCTCAAACCACGAGATTAGCTTGTGTCTTGAATCAATTTAAGATATAAACAGAGAGAAAGCATCAAAGAGACATGGGCCCTCCTACCACCAAGAATGCAGAACCAGGAAGGGATTGGAGATTCAAGGTCCCTGTACTGAGAAGCATTAGACCAGAGAAAAAGATGACAAAGACCTTTTTCTCAAAGCAACACAGAGAGAAAGCCTTTCTCTGGAGCTGGGGCCCTGAATTTGGACTTCTGGCCTACTAGACTATGAAAGGGAGCTGATGCAGTGGTTAAGTGCTCGGCTGTTACCCAGGAAGCCAGCAGTTCAAATCCACCAACTGCTCCTTGGAAAATCTATGGTGCAGTTGTACTCAGCCCTAAGTGTTGTTAGGAGTCAGAATCAACTTGACAGCACATAGTAACAACAGACTATGGGAGGAAAAAAAACTTCTGTTGGTTAAAGCTATCCACTCGTGGTATTTATGTTATAGAAGCGCTAGATAATTAAGATAATCCTCATCATTTAAAATGTTTAAAAGGCACAATACAGCTCAAATGCCACCACTTTGGTCAGCCAGAATTTCGCTACATTGGAGGCTGATCTGATAATCGGGGAGATCTTAGAAAAGTCAAAATACCACTCAGAGGCCCCCACTTCCCATGAAGCTCTTTGGACTCCACTCCTTAGAACCTGCCTTTGAGCACAAATCGAACAAACCCAGGTGTCCCTTTAATGAATATCAGAAGGCGTCAACTGAAATAGACCGTATTTAGACCATCTAATAAGACTATGTCTTTAAATGAAGACAACCCTGAGGCCCAGCGAGTTAAAGTATTTTTCCAAGATCCCAAGTCTAGTTTACTGACAAGGCTGGACCATAAAACTGTTTCTCTGCTTGTATTTGAACTTTTGTATTCACTCTCCCCACTGTGAATCATGTGAACCAGTTATGAACCATCTTCACTCTGCATCCCTGGGATGTCATACAAGGCAGAGAGGTTAGAAGTAACAGGCCTTGTTGCAGCTGTGTTTAAACTGAGCAAGACAGTATTTGTGGTACAGGTTACGCTATGGTCTGTTAGGGAGAAGAACCAAGCAAGAGTCACTTTCAGTAGGTAAAAGGCCGTGGTCTCTTGGCCAGGGGTCACCAAATTTCCCACCGTCCTTTGCAGAACAGTATGGCTACTCAGCTGCCAGTTAGTACAGGAAACTAGCAATCACAGTGCCTCTCTGGATTTGAGAAGATTGCGTAGCCCCATCCAATCTAAGTTTGAAAGTGTCCTCACCACTACAGTAAGGAAAAGGTGAGAGGTTCTTACTTGACTCTGCACTCCAGTGCCTAACACACTGTGCAGCTGCTGTGAGTTGGAATCAACCTGATGGCAATGGGTATATGGGTAGCAAAGAGTTAATAGTCAACATATGTCTATTTAAATAGAAATAACTTATTTTAGCCAGAACTTTGTCACCAATCTAGGGATAATCTTTCTCTTTGTGGAACCTAGATTCCCAAGTCTGTCAAGCAGAATGCTAATAATGTTACTTATGATATTGTTCTGAGATGGAAATGAGATTCTGCATGTGACACTATTTGGGAACTCTAAAAGCATGTTACAAATATAAATGATAAAAGGTTGGAAAACTGCCTCCACACAGAAATTTTATATTTCTCAATTTTGTTATTGACGTTCTTCTACAAAGTATACGCAATTTAAATTGTAAGAATACAGACATGCCTGATCTAATGTGACATATTTATTTCTATAAACAACCTCACATTCTACAATATCACACATAAAAATAATACAGCTTATGTAAAAATAGATTTGGAACAGCTTACTCAAAACCTGCACAATTTTTTAATCTGAGCACCAATAAAGTCAACTATAATCCACATAAAAACACTAGCACTATTTCAGAGGTATGTTAAATTCCTAACAAATAGTATGCTAAAAATGAGGCTTCAGTGAGAAGGAGAAAGAAAAGTATTACGCCTGCAGATTTATAAAACAAAACAAACAAACAAAAAAACTTGCTGCTGGGGCCAGCCACATGATAAACGCTTTCAAGTCAAACATGACAAAACTAAGCCAACTGACAGAACATAAGAAAAATGGGCACTGTATACAATACTGTGTTAGTAAACACCTGCTACATTTAAATCTAAACATACTTCTCTTCAGCTGCTGTCACATAGTGGCATAAACATTAAGTCACTGGGCAAAGTTGCATTAGAGAGACTCGTGTTACTGAGATATCATTTCTCTATTTACCAATTATATATGAGCTAATTCTACCACTCATGTGTCACTCATTGCGCTGCAGTGGCTTGCAAGTTGCTATGCCACCAACATTTCTAATACTACTGGGACACACACACTTAACAGGTTTCAAAAGAGCTGAGAGACCAAGACAGACTAGGAAGAAAGACTTGGCAATCTGCTGCCAAAAATTAGGCAATGAAAACACCGTGTATCACTATAGCAAAATGTCTGTTATTCTTGAAAAGAAGCCTTGAAGTTGGAAGGCCCCCAAAATACACAGCACCTGCCACAATGGACTGGAGTATATCAGCAACCATGAAGATGGACTGATTCAGAAAAGGATGTGTTTGATTGACCATGCAAAGGCATTTGATTATGTGGATCACAACAAATCATGCATAACACAGTGAAGAACGAGAATCCCTCAACACTTAATTGTCCTCATGAGGAAGCTGGACCTAGAATAAGAGACACTTTCTGGGGCAGAATGATGTGTAGTGCATGGTTTAAAGTCAAGAAAGGTGTGTTTCGGGGTTGTATCCATTCACCACAATTATTCAGTCTATGCTGTACATATAATTCAGGGTGGGTGAACAGATAACATCACCTCCAGCCAAGGTAGTTAACAGCTAGTGGTCCATTTGCTATCTACATACATTGTATCTTAGGGACTGTGTTCCCAGTGTCATATAACAAGACAGAATGGGTTCCACACAGCCTACAACGGGCTGAGGCACATAGGAGAAATAAACTCCTTCAATATCAAGGCACTGAAATTTGGGGATTTGTCTTTTAAGGCAATTAAGAGTGTTTACTCTGATAAATATTATCTATTACTCTATTGCACACAGCTTCTGATTACAGTTATTGGTTCTGACTCATAGTGAACTTATGTACAGGAGAACAAAACATTGTCCAGTCCTGTGCCATCCTTACAATTGTTGCTATGTTTGAATCCATTGTTGCAACCATTGTGTCAGTCGGTCACCTTACCAAGCATGATGTCCTGCAGCAGGGACTCGTAAATGTCCCTTCTGATAACATAAGACAAATGCTCACCCTCTTCACTTCTACGGGGCACTCTGGCTGTCCTTCTTCAAAGGTATATTTGTTTATTCTTCTGTCAGTGCACAGTATATTCAACATTCTACACCAATACCATAGTTAAAATGCATCAGTTCTTCTTTGGTCTTCCTTAGTCATCACCCAGCTTTCAAATATGAGGCTACTGAAAATACCATGGCATGGATCAGGTGCAACTTAGTCCTCAAGTGACACTTGACTTTCTTTCTTTTTTTTAACACATTAAAGAAAACTTTTTTCAGCAGATATGCCCAATGCAATATGTTGTTTCACTTCTTGACTCTTGCTTCCATGGGTGTTGATTGTGGACCCAAGTAAAATGAAATCCTTGAGAGCTACGATATGTTCTCCATTTTTCATGATGTTATTTATTGGTCCAGTTGTGAGAATTTTTATTTTCTTCATATGAAGTGTAAGCCATACTGAAGCTTGTGATATTTGATATTCATCAGTGCTTCAAGTCCTCTTCACTTTCAGCATATTGAGTATATTACAGATTCTTAATGAATCTTCCTCCTCTCTTTAAGCCACTCATACAATCCAGCTTCTAGGATTATTTGCTCAGTATGCAGGCTGAATAAGCATGATGAAAGGATTCAAACCTGATGTACATCATTACTGACTCTGAAGCATCAGCACATACTTGATCTGTTTGAACAACTGCCTCTTGGCCCATGCACAGGTTCTTCATGAGCACAATTAAGTTTTCTGGAATTCTCATCCTTTGGAATGTTATCCTTAGTTTGTTATGATCCATAGAGTTGAAAGCCTTTGCATAGTTATTAAAATACAGGTAAACATCCTTCTGGTATTCTCTGCTTTCAGCCAAGATCTATCTGATGTCTGCTGAGATATCCCAGGTTCCAAGTCCTCCTCTGAATCTGGCTTGGATTTCTGGCAGTTGCCTGATTACAAGATATTTTCATAATATGACAGAATTGGGTTTCCTAAATTTAGATTTAGAATCTGTAAATGGTGAGAGATTCTGTCATAAGAAATGCCCTCCTAATATCAACACAGAAATGCTGGCCTTGAGGAATGAGCTGGCCTCTTGCATTGTTACGCGAAAAGGATAGGCTAGCTTTCCACAATTTTCCACATTCTCTAAAGGTCTAGGTGTTTCATTACTTTTAATCTCTTCCTGGAAAAAGTGATCACATGAACATATTCTATTAAAAGGCATTGTTAAACGTGAATGTGGGAAATAATTCTAAAATACTGAGGTCAAACTGTAACTAGTTTAATCTCTGCAGGAAATTCCTTACAACACAATGGCTTGGATGCTGTCAGGTAGGCCATCCTTGAAATACACATTCTAGGAAATTCACAAAATTGTCTTGTGCTGCAGAAGGAAATCCTCCCTTGGACATTCATGTACTGGGCCTGAGTCAAATTTTGAAATTTGTCTACGACAGAAAAACAGCAGAGTCTATTGTATACATGACCATGGCTCTGTTAGAACTTCAGAAAAAAGTCCTGCTGAAAGCCAACTGCAACTTACGATTTACATACTAGCATCACAAAGTGAATATACTTAGAGAACCAAACTTTTTTTTTTTAAGCTTGGCAGGCCATGATGCTAAACAAGTAGATATATATACTAGACAACTGTTAACTTAGTCCTTTATGAATTTATATGCAGACCAACATTTTGACTTCCTTAGATGAATTAATTATCTGACCAGTTTGTAAGCATGTTGTACATCATGTCCTACACTAAGGGTCAGCAAACTGCATCCTGTGACATAAGAACCGAAAATAGTCCTCCATCTGTTTTGGAAAATAAAGTTCTGGCAGAACAGATCCTCACCCTTTTGATTACTATTGTCTTTGGAGCCCTGGTGTACAGCAGTTAAGAGGAAGGCTGCCAGCCAGAAGGTTGGAAGTTCAAATTCACCAGCTTCTGCTTAGAAACTCTACTCGTGGCAGTTCTATTCCATCCTATCAGGTTGCTGTGAGTCTGAATTGACGCACCAGCAACTTTTTTTTTAAGGCTTGTGTAGCATTATTACTTTTATGTGTGACCTTTCTGACTGTGACCTTGTAATATCCACCTAAGTGACTGTGTGATAGGGTTGTTGTGGCATAGCCAGAGGATTGGTCAGTTTTGTCTTCAGAGAGGCAATTCCAGAGCAGAGAGGAAGTGTCCACTACCACCAAGAAGGAAAGATCAACAGGAGAAAGCTAGCAGCAGGAGACAGCATGGTTGGCTTCCTGGCCCAAGAAGAGCAAGTTAAGTGCCTTTGGGCAGAAACTGAGGGACAGAAAGAGGTGTGTCTACAAGCACAGCAGGGGAGAAACTACCCTGACGGGAGAACTGTATCCTGATGGGAGAACTGTATCCTGAATGTTCTTGAGCCTGAATTGTAACAGTTAGTTCCCTAATAAACTTCATTAGTGTATATGGTTTGCAAGCAGCGTATGGCTATTGCAATGAATTATTTAACCCAGTAGAGAGTGTGACCATTGGTGTCATAGAGTTGATAGCGAAGAGAGGAAGCAAGCCTGACCTCTGCCTCAAAGGAATTAGCCTTGGAATGTTTTCCCTTACGCTTGACAAGTTAGAGACGGTCAAATATCACCCCTAAGTAGATTTTACAGCTTAGTGCCATAGCAGTTAAGAGTTTGGCTGCTAAGCCAAAGGTTGGTAGTTTGACCCTATCAGGTGTTCCCTATAAAGCCTACAGGGACGTTTTACTCTATCCTATAGGTCACTATGAGTCAGAATGAACAGCGGCTTGTCCCACAACGGCATCATTAAATATACCCAACAAAGACCTAAAAGATTGACTATTTCCGACCCATCACAGAAAATGTCTGCCAATCTTCATATTGAAGCCCAAAGAATCTTCAAAAACGTGTGTATTGACATTTGCATATGTAAAACACACATTCATATATAAGTGTTTTAGATCTTGAAATGTCTGACTATTTTAATCTGCTGTATTTCAACATATCAAAGGTAAAAAAACCAGATAAAGTTCTGGCAGATAAAATTAATATTATTCTGCCTCAGCATCATTTTCATTCTTTGGTGTACCATATCACCAATGAATATTTCTGCATACTTCAGTCCTCTGCTAAAATGTACTTTTCTTCTCAAATCATATCAACTTCTGTGGAAGGAAGATAATTTCTATATTGCCAGGACATAAGTTTTAAAAGGAAAACAGCATCAATATTGGAAGAAGCCTAATTAACCATCTGCATCATGCACATAACACACCTTGTTTGCTGAAAGCAAAGGGCATTTGAAGTCCTTTCTGAGAAAGATCAAAGACCACAGCCTTCAGTATGGATTACATCTCAACATAAAGAAAACAAAAGTCTTCCAAACTGGACCAATAAGCAACATCTTAATAAGTGGAGAAAAGATTCCACTTGTCAAGGATTTAATTTTACTTGGGTCTACAATCAATGCCCATGTAAGCAGCAATGAAGGAATTAAATGCACTGTATTGAGCAAATCTGCTGCAAAAGTTTTCTTTAAAGTGCTAAAAAACAAAAGTGTCTCTTTAGGGACTAAGGTAAACCTGACCCAAGCTATGGTGTTTTCAACAGCCTCATACGCATGTGAAAGCTGGACAGTAAATAAGGAAGAATCGATGCTTTCAAATTATGATGTTGGCAAAGAATATTGAATATACCAAGGACTGCCAGAAGAATGAACACATCTGTCTTGGAAGAAGTACAGCCACAATGCTCATTAGAAGCAAGGATGGTAAACCTTCATCTCCCATACTCTGAACATGTTCTCAAGACGAACTACCTCTGGAGAAGGACATCATGATTGGAGAGCAGACAGTCAGTGAAAGAGGAAGACCCTCTATGAGATGAACTGACCCAGTGGCTTCAAAAATTGGCTCAATATAATAAAAATTTTGAAAATGGCATGGAACCAGGCAGTTTTGTCCTGTTGTATATAGGATGACTATGAGTGGGAAGTGACAGCATCTAACAACGGCAGCAACAACAGCTCAAAAAAACAATCTTGCAACAACCTCTCTCTAAAGCCTCAAATTTCACATTTATTAAGTACCTACTACATATGTCAAGTACTTATACAGAGATTTCATAATTTTCATTTCAAGAAATAGTGCTTGCACAACAGGTTTTTTATACATAGAATGAAGTTGGATTTACACCTCACACCACATACAAAAATTAATTCAAAATGAATCAACCACCTAAACGTAAGAACTGACTACAAAACTCTTAGAAGAAAATATACAGGGAAATTTTCAGGACCTTGTATATTGTGACAGATTCTTAGATACAAATCAGAAGCATGAGCAGCAGAAGGAAAATTAGATAAACTGGACTTCTTTGAAGAGGGGGGACAAAAAATAACCTGTGCATCAAAGAAGTTTGTCCATAAAGTGAAAAGACAACCTACAGAATAGGAGAAAATATTTGGAAATCATGTATCTGATAAGGGTTTATCATCCAGGATATTCAGAATATATAAAGAATTCTTACATCTGCAACACTACAAGATAAACCACTCAGCCAAAAACTAGGCAAAGAACACACACAGATACACAACAGTCCATGAAACATAAGACACTACTCTACATGAGTTGTCATTCGTGACAGTTGTTAAATATAATTAATAATATAATTAATGCCACTGAATTTTATACTTAAAAACCAGTTAAAAAGTAAAACTTAAGTTATATATTCTTTTCCACAATAAAATTTGTTCAAAAATAAACTTGTAATTTAATCTTTCCTACATTTCCAGGTAGTTTTATTCCCACATTCTAGATGAGGCTCACAATAGCTAAGTGATGCCTAAGCTTACAAAAGTTCTTATTTCTGGAATCTGGATTTGGAGGTCATTCTTCTGAAACCAAGCTCAGGGCATTTTCATTCCCACCCCTTGCATCCAGTACTTCTGATGCTTTAAATTCTGACTTTACTTTTACAGAAAAAGAACTCCAAATATGGGAAAACAAGTTTTGGAGAGATTAGCATCTTATTAGGCTTAAGCCAGACTAAATGTTTAATGGAAAAAATTCCTCAGATATGATTTCTTAGTGGATAACATTTGAAGCTTTAGAATGTATTGGTCTTGAGAGGTTTAAAACTGCTCTAAATTAATTCTAAGCTGACACAAGTTTATCATCTCAAATGCTTCCATCTTTTTTTTTTTGCTTTTAAGGTGCTAATTCTGTCTAGGAAAAGAAACCCATCTGGTAAGTGACACTATTTGAAAACAGTATTGCAAAGAAAACCTTCATATCCTGAATTCAGCCATAATGCAGACTTTTACCATTATTTTTCCCAAGATACTGAATAAAACTGAAAAGGCCTGAGAGGGAAGAATCACACCTAAAGTGTAGTTTTAGAGAAGAGCTTTGCTATCTTTCCAACAGGACTGCACTTCCTGGCAGGCTCTAGGAGGGAACCAGTAAAGCAACAGACCCTGAGACCCACTCCCCTCTGTGAACGTGGCTACATGATTCCTCCTTCATAACCAGGACACCTGCCTCCAAGACAGGTGTGACCAGGTGCAACTAATCATGAGCGACAATAGTCCTTGGCCCTCACACTCCACCCCCCAATTAAAATTCCTAGTGTGTTTAAGGGTAGCAAAGAGTGTATTAGGTCATAGCTCAGGGAGGATTCTTTTAGATTCATGGAAATAAATACTAACTTCATGAGTTAAGAGTCCCAACTATGAGCAATTGATACAGTAAACTATGTGTAACATGTCACTAATTTTCGTCCTTGTCATAAAGAAACTGCTCTTATTTGACAGGAGCCAATGTATCTACTTTATGTCTACTGGAAGACTGGTTTTCTTTCAGAATCGGAAATGTACTCAGTGTTCATAGTTATTTATTGCATTCCTAGGAGATAAATTTCAGATTTATAAGATATGAAATACGTAAAATATTTTGAGTGTTCCCTGTGGGTTCAAATGGTGTCAATAATCTCATTTACTGTCCAAAAAGTCCTGTGGGGTTGGCACTGCTGTTAACCTTAGTTTACATGTGAGGGACACAGAAGTCACTGAAATGGCTTTAGAAGTACTGGCCCCATGTGGTCTAATCCCCAAGTTTTTTTTTAACCACGTTGTGGTTGTTAAGTGCTGTCAAGTCACTTTCTACTCACAGTGACCCTGTGTACAACCGAATGCTGCCCTGCCTGGTCCCCAGCCAGCCTCACAATCACGGCACACTCGAGCTCGTTGTTGCAGCCACTGTGTCAGGCCTTCTCATGGAGGGTCTGCTTTTTCACTCATCCTCTGATTTACCAAGCACGATGTCCTTTTCCAGGGGCAGGTTTCTCCCAATAACATATCCAAAGTAAGCAGGAAGAGGTCTTGGCATCCTTGTTTCTAAGGAGCATTCTGGCTTTACCACTTAGCCACTACTCAATGCTGTCCCCTGCTACATGTTTTTCCTGTTTTTACAGAATTGTTATGACTTAATTTACTAATGCAGTTTTATTAAGTTTCCTTAAATTATCAAGATTGTACCCCCTTATAATTACTAATATTTACAGGAGAAACTCACATTATTATTGCATCATAAACACAACAGTTACTACTGTAAAAATGTCTTGCAATTAGCTACCTTCTTGAAGTAACAGTCTCAGTTGAAATGCGAAAGGTGATACCCTCAATACTTTAAGGTATAAAAATCACCTGGAAAAGATGACTGCTAAATAAACACTCATTTACATACAGTGCTGTTACTGAAAGACTTAGATCAGTGTTTTCTAAGCACAAAGAGATCAATCATGTTCCATTCTTCCAATAACGACTGTAAAACTAGAGACAGGATCAGTTCTGGCAGGGAAAAAATTGATCAATGCCCTTCCAAACCAAGCACAGATGTCTCTCTCCAAAACCAGTCACAGCCGGTGGTATTATAGAGCTAAATGTGACAATGTACGGCTGGCAGACAGCCAGTTCAATTTGAATTTCAGGTAAACAACAAATAATTTTTTAGTATAAGTATGTCTCACTTACTGTTTTTTTCTTTTCCCCCAAATGTGATAAACCCTATGAGTAGAATAGAAACACCTGCAGTATGCTTTATTTTATTTTTTATAAGCTTAATCTTTTACAAACTATTTTACATTTTTTAACTTTGGCTAACCTTCTAATTTAGATTTAACTTCAGAGGAGTAAAAGCCCTGGTGGACTCTGTTCTTTTAAGTTAAATATGTGTGGCCTACCCTATGTTCAGAAACCCTGCTGATATAGTGGGTTAAGTGCTACATCTGCTAACCAAGAGGTTGGCAGTTCAGATCCACCAGGCACTTCTTGGAAACTCTATGGGGCAGTACTACTCTGACCTCTAGGGTCACTAAGCCAGACTCAACTCAACCACAGAGGTCTTTTCTTTTTTTCCTAATCCTGTGTTCAGCATCTGGTGTCCAACAGGAAATCTGAACGTATGTAATAGCTGATTTTTCTCCTCTTCGAGGCTTAAAGTCTGACAGCTGTATTAGAAAACAATGTTTAGGCTGAGGTCAATTGTGTGTTGGAAGGTGGGGAGGGACATCATCTTCCTTTTTCCTGGCTTTCGTTTCCTTCCAGGAACAAATGTTAGCTAGGCAAAAGCAGAGATAAGAGATTGAAAGTGAACACAAGAAGTCCTAAGGGAGCAGAAGCCAAGCATTCCTGGGGTGCCTGCATTTCCTTGATGCTGATGCTTCAGGATAAATAAGGAACTCTCCCTGAAAGTTCCCCAGGCTGAGAAGGAAAAGACCAACTGACTTGGAGCACTGAAGTAAGCTATTGATTTAAAGCGCTCTAGGACTGCTTCTTCAGTTCTTGCTGGTGAATCAGGCACTCAATTCAAGATGAAGAGCTTTGCTATCTTCCAGCAGCCTGACACCCCTAGAGCTCTGGGATAAGATGTGCAAGGCAAGGGGATCTGAGACCCAAACTCCATCAGCAAACTGAAGTCAAGAGTGGAAGCAAATATTTAGAGGGAAGAAAGTCAGGTGAAAGAAAAAGTATTTGGTATCAGTAATTCAATTGATTTATATGTTGAGGTTTCCTTCTCTACCCCCAACCAGAGAAGAAGCCTGAAAGTGATGTGCTATACGCCTTTCCTGACCATCTGATATCTCTGCTCTGATAAGGAATGTAAAATCTAAAAAAACTCATCACGAGCTAGGAACTGTTCCATGGGGCTGCATCGCTCTGATCAGACTGACTTAGGTTGCAGGCTCAGCAACATTATTGCTCCCTTCAGGAAGTGGCTGAGCTGGGACTTGAACAAGGCCAGTCTGGGGGACAGGGCTAGGGTCAGGAATTTAGTCCATGTTAGCTCTCTTACCTCTGCTGTTGTGAAACAGTTCAAGGGTATGTTTTTGTTCTGGCTGCCCAGTTGAGGAAGCAGGGCAATTCCAAGTGGCATCTAAGATGGACAGGGGAGGAGGAGGCCTGTGAAAGGGGTAAAGAACAGTCCCAAACTTTGCCTCCTTCTACCAGAGTAGTTAAAGTATTGAAACACAGGGGAAGACAACACCTGTTGGTTAGGGTAAGAAAGAGCTGATTTCAATAAATTCAATGTTAAATGAATTTTGGCTGATATTGAACTACTGTCAGTATCATGGGGCTGCAGCACCAGCTTCTGTGGATCTTATACATGAAACCAGGGCCTTTTAGATGGATGGTTAGGGTTATGTGTGTACACAGTGGATTCCATGACTGTCAACATTACAACTGGAATATGCTCTTCCATCCTTTCCTCTTTATTGGTTTATATCAACTGCAAAAGTGGGTTTTTCACCTCAAATCCTCTGTAGAATGAGGTGGGACATGCCTATGCATCTGATTACAAAGAAACGAAAATATTAATAAGAGGTGAGGAAGAACCAGCTAGCTCATTTCTTGCTGAGGGTAGCCCTGGCAGGAGTGAATCCACTTCTTCTGGTGTTTCTACCACCTCAGACAGAGAGCTTCAACAAGGCTTAATGGTAGGCAGAGGCATGAGGTACTTCTTGTACGTTATACCTCCAGGGTTGATCTGAGGCTGATGTGTATGTGCTAGGGAGAAACAATGCAAAGGAGTAATGAACTTAATTAAATTGAGCTCCTATTAATTTCTTGGTATGTTGCTTATACATTTCATTTGTTTCTTAGAATTCTATGAGAAAAGTTTGAGCCTTTTTTCAAGTTTATAGACTGATGATCATAAAGCTATATTTGAGAATCAGAAGATGACTTTCAAGGCCACAGAGATAATCTGTGGTAGAACTAAGATATGCTAGTCCAGAGACAATGTTCTTGCCACTGCCACATGCCAAATGAATGAAAGATGACATTCAGAAGGTGAGCCAGTACCATCTTCCTAGGTGCCTCCAGCCTGTTGTGATGTCTTCCTGTCTTTATTAATGTCAGCTCTTACTCTCTGTACAATGGACTGTTTTGCACTCTTGTTCTGTCTTATGTACTTCTTTCATCCTATAAAGATTGTTAAGTGCCATCTTCCAAGAAACGGGAACCGGATTCTTTACTTATGTACTCCCCTCTGTACCTAACAATACACAAGGTCCAAGAATTAAGTCTGCAAACTTAACTGTTCTAAGTACTACATACCTCACTGCTGAATATCACTATGGTCACTTTGGAAGTACTCCCCTTAGGAAGCTATGCACTGATGACGGCACCTAGTCCACACTTCAAAGCAGTTTTGCAACTCTTTCTGGAATAGTCATTGTACATAGTGGCAAAGTGACAAGTCTGCAAACTGAATAGTAGAGTTGTCTGGGATGCAGTTTTTAGCCAGTCACCAAATAACTGTATTGGAACAGACTCCCTACTCACCTGACCTGGTTCCCATTGACTTTTTTCTTTACCCAAAGATAAAGGAAATAGTGAAAGGAAAACATTTTGATGACCTTCAGGAAAGTACGGGTAATAGGATGGCAGCTCTGATGGCCATTCCAGAAAGAGTTCCAAAATTGCCTTGAAGGGTGGACAAGGTGCTGGCATCAGTATATAGCTTCCTAAAGGGAGGACTCTGAAGGTGACTGTAGTTATATTCAACAGTGAGGTATGCAGCACTTCTAGGATGAGGCCAGCAAACTTAATTGTCAGACCTTGCATATAATCACAGTATATTATCCATTGATTATGATGCCAATGACTCAAGGCCTGGACTAGAATGAAGCAAGCCAGGTGACTAAGGCACAACCTCAAGGGGCCCTCATTCTCAGGTTACCTCCCTAACTTTTGCATTCTGGACACTTGGCTTCTCTCACCCTACTCCAGTCCCCGTAATAACACACTAACAAATATTTTTAAATTGGATTTTTAGTGGTAAAGATCAATTTATCTATAATTTTAAATTCTTCCTATGTCCTGCCTCTTTTCTTAGCCAGACAGCTTACTGTTATTATGGCCCCAACCTAGCTGTAGATAGGAAACATCTGGGGAGCTTTTTAAATGTACAAACATCTGGGCTTCTTTCCCAAATATTCTGATTTAATTGTTCGGGGGTGGGACTTAGCCATCAGTATAATTTAAAAGCTTTCTACGTGATTCTAAGGAGCCCTGGTGGCACAGTGGTTAACAGGCTTGGCAGCAAACCAAAAGGCTGGCAGTTCAAATTCACCAGCTGCTCTGTGGGAGAAAAATACAGCAATCTGCTTTTATAAATATTATAGCCATGGGAACCCTATGGGGCAGCTCTGCTCTGGCTGATAGAATTGCTCTGAGTTGGAATCAACTTGATGCTTGATGACAGTGGGTTTAGTTTTGGGTAGGTGATTTTAATGTGTAAGTACAGACTGAGAATGATTGGCAAAACTGAAAGAAGTTTCCAATAAAAATAATGACCAAAGTTTTTTCATTGGCTGATGGGGACAAAAAGAACAAAAACGAAAGTGGCAGGACTATGCAACTTGGCACGACACTGGAATTTGGCAAACTATTAAAAAGATTCACTAACATAAAGATTTTCATGTACCTACTGACAAAGCCATTCAAACAACTCCCTAAAGCTCAAGTTTAAAGGCCTCAACAACTTTGAAAATATAAAAGTATTTGGGAAATCATTGCAAATAAATGACCCTTGGCTCTGGAATTTGCTCCTCTAGCAGGCTGTGCTCTTCAGTGGTCAGCCAAACCCCAGACTTGGCAGCTTCTGGAATAGGGTGCAAAATAGATTGTTTTTGAACCGAGAAATCACTGGAGATTAATTTTGCGGGGAAGATACAAGTTTTTAAAATAACAAGCAATTATTGCTACTGCAGAACTAGAATCAGGGATCTGAAAGAGATCATGAAAGCCAAGGAGGCCTCTCTTTCATCGTTCTACACGTGAAGACACTTGGGGTCAGAAAGACAGAACAATTTCCTCAAGTCACACAATGTCTTCATTGTAGGGCCTGGGCCTATCTTGATCTTGTGATTCCCAGATCAGTTTTCACGTTTGTTCTGTCCCGTTCCACAGTCCTCTGAGAATGATGTGGACTGATGGGGTTTCCAAGGTTGTACTCTCCAGAAGTAGACTGCCACACCTTTATCCTTTGGAGAGACTGTTGTGTTCAAACTGTGCAACCAGAGTTGCTTTTTTGATTAGTATTCAAACCAACTCAAAGCCACAGTGATTGAATTTGATTAATACCCAAGACACCTGCTGCTGTCAAGTCAATTCCAATTCATCGAGACCCTAGGAGACAGGACAGAACTGCCCCATAGAGTTTCCAAGGAGTGCTTGATGGATTTGAACTGCTGAGCTTCTGGTTAGCAGCCACAGCACTTACCCACTATGCCGCCAGGGTTTCCTCGATTAATATAGCACTTAGTTCCTCACAAATGCAGCAGTTTTGGCAAATACTTACAGCTACAGGCAACAGTAATGCAAACTACCTTGTAATATTTTAGTGTGCCGCATCCTTTCTCTAGTTTCAAATATAATATCCACTTGCTTTATATGGTCGCCATGAGTTGGATCTGACTCGACAGCACTTGGCTTGGCTTGCTTTATATTCCTGGTCCTGGTAATTAAATTTTCTAATTCATTTATGTGGGCATATAAACCAAAAACACACTGTTGTCAAGTCAATTCCAACTCACAGTGACCCTACAGGAAGGGCTGAACTGCCTCATAGAGTTTTCAAGGAGCTCCTGGCAGACTTGAACTGTTGAACTTTTGGTTAACAGACATAACGCTTAACCACCAAACCACTAAGGTTTCCATAGGGGAACTCACATATCAAATGTCAAGCTAAGAATTTTAAACATACAAATAAGCCATTAACGAGAGGTCTGAGTTTCTCTACATTTCCTACCCTTCTATTTCCCGTCATACCTTACTGTGGCTCATGGAAAGTACAGGAGTCAGAGATAACGGTGAAAATGACGCTCCGGAGAATAAGAACCATTCTCATACTTACTAAGTGCCAGTGAGTTCTCACCAACCCTGGGTAGTGCAAATAATTAACATGTTTGCTGTTAACTGAAAGGCTGGAAGTTCAAATCTACTTTCAGGCATCTCTGAAGAAACACTTGGTGAAGTACTTTCAAAAATCAGTCACCGAAAACCCTATGGAGCCCAGTTCTACTTGGACACACAGGGGGTTGCCATGAGTCACAGTCAAGGAAGGCACCTGGTGACTGACTGATCGGCATATGATTTAAGCAAGGAGTTAGGCTCACACTGCAAAATTAACTGCAGAGATTGCAGACTCATATTCTTACAAAGATATGACCACAGTTAATGAGACAGATAGTTTTGCCTCCATTCTTCCTCTATCTCTCCACATTCCACATGTTATTTTATTTCCTTTTGTTCAGGCTAAGGATACCACTGAGACACAAAAGGTCAGAAAGATTCCCACAGTGCATTCCTTCATGTAAACTACATTCTGTTCTTCTCTCCCTTCTGCAGAAAACATCCTTTCCTTCCACCACACCCAATCAGTGTTGCCCTCTAGAGAACTGCGCCCCTCAAGACAGAAGTTATTTGTTGAGAGCATTTTTTTGTTTCCCCCCTGAATTTTACAACCAAGTATAAAATGATGACATAAGAAAGACCTCAGGTGGGACTCTCTACTGTCCGGCCCCCAGGCCTTCTCCAGGCCTCCCTATCATTCCGTCTTCCTGGCGGCTATCTGCTTCCCTGAAATGGCCTTCACTGCCCACTCTAGCCTGGACAGTCTCCTTTCTAAGAACGGCTGTGGAATGAGACAGAATGTCTCAATCTCCCCCACCTCCTTGCTGTCCTGAAAGCAAGCAATAAGCTCTCCTTCCTGGTTTAACTGTTAGTCACAAGAGAAAAATACCAGATAATGAAAATATGGAAAACACAAAAGTTCTGAAAGTCTTTTCAGTTATGCTTCTGATTCACATTTCTGATTTCATCAATACCTTTCTTGTTTCTGAGGGTAGTAGGCAATGTCATCTCTTTTCCCCATGCTGGCTCTTCTTTTCAGGTTTGTCGATGCTTTACTGTAAATATTTACCGTCTAGAGCTTACAGTTCAATGGCAATGGGTTTGGCTTTAGTTACAGAGTTTAGGGATTACAGACACCACGTGGTAGAGGTGAAAGTATTAACAGTGAAAAGTTAATGAGAACATTCTTTAAAGGAGGACTGCTCTCTCCTCCCTTTGTCTCATCTCTGGAGAGTAATGGAAGATCCATGTGGCTTCTGGAACGATCTGAAGGTCCTTCTCACTGCAGTCAGGTTAAGGGTGCCCCACAGAGCTTTCCCATCCCTGCCCCTATTACATTACTGAAATCTCTTATTTGCCATTGGCTTCCCCTATTAGACTGGATTTCCCTGGAAGGCAGGGACTGAGATCTTCTCTACTCACTTCATACTCCTGGGGACTAGCAGAGTGTCTGGTATACATTGGGTACTTAGTAAGTGTCAGAGGAATGGAATGTTTCTCAGAAGAAGAAAAGTAAGCTGAGTCTGTCTCCAACAGAAGGTAAATACTTTCCCAAGGAATGAACCACAGGACTTCAAAGCTGGCTGTGGGTCTCTATGATGCTGCTAAGAAAGGAATTCTCTTGCCCCAGGCAGAAAAATAATTGGATTAATAAGGTGTGTTCAAGGCATTTTTTAGGTCCTGGATGGCGCAAGAAGTTAAGCACTTAATTACCAACCAAAAAGTTGGTGGTTTCGATCCATCCAGTGGCAGAACAGGCAGCAAGGCCAGTGATCTCTTTCCAAAAGGTCGTAGGTTTGAAAACTCTGTGGGATAGTTCTACTCTCACACGTGGGGCTGCATGAGTCGGAGTCAACTGGAGGACAACTACCAGCACGGCAGTTTTAAGTCCCACATCGTTCCTGGTTGCCTTATCCCAATCTACTCCTACTATGCATTGATGATAAAACAGTGAGTAAGAAGTTGGAACAGGTTCTATCAAACAGGAATGAGGACCCTATGAGAAAACTTGTTTGTGTGACTTAAAGAAAGCCACCAGTCTTCTCTGGGCCTTAGTTTATATCTGTCTCAGGAAAATGAGTAGTTTAGATGATACAGAAGTTTCCTCCCAGCTTTACCCTTCTATGATTCTAAATGATGAGCCAAGTACTGCAATGTCTTTTAAATCTTCCCTTCATCGAAAAAAGTGCCTTTTATCACTGCCAACAGTACACTTGGGGAGACAGAATGAACTGTGAATTATGGTTGCAGGATCAAATAAGCTAAAATACAAATTAAAATGTTTTATATCCACAGAACAATTTTTCATGCCGGTGTCAAACAAAAAGTTCTAGTCAGTGTTTACACTAGAACTTGATGAAAAATTCCAGACATAAAACTTTTGGAACTTAGACTTCAACTCAGAAGACCGCCCATCTCTGAGTAAACTTTCCAACTAGAATCCATTGGGATTAATTTTCCTTCACAAGAATTTATCATTTAATAGTTATATGATTTTTTTTTCTCTTGAGGTTATCATGGTACAGTAAACGCTGGTTATCTGGAACAGTCTTTGTAGGGGTGATAGACAGCTAAAGGTTTATTCCTGTCTTTAATAATTTTTTACAAAAATCAGTTTGATGGTCATCATATTTCCTTGACTTTCACAAAATACAGTGAGGGTAATTTAATCTTCTTCTCACTGTGAACATCAGTTAATGTCATAAAATATAATATCTTTAAGAGTAGAAGAAATACTCAATGCCTCAGACTTTCTTCTTTTGACAGTGCTTTAGAATGCTCCTAATCTGTCGACTATACTCTCTGACATCAACTGTTCTCTCTGACAACCTTCACTTCCTTAGCTTGACGACTCAGGTGGCACAGACTTTCTAAGTCTGTGTTATCTAATATGCAAAATAAAGGCAGGGCAAGTTTTTTAATTTTGTCTTTGCATAACCAAGAGTTGTGTAGTTCCTGTAACTTACAGCGATCAGTACACACATGCTGAAATAAACCATGAATATAATAAGCTTTAAAAAAAAAGTTTGCTAAAATTAGCTGTGAAATAATAATCAATAGGCAAAGAAAAAAGCTTAAGGTGCATTCTTCAATAAATAATAAACTTCCAGCATTCTCTATATAGCTGCTA
Organism: Heterohyrax brucei; assembly: GCA_028571685.1. Taxonomy (NCBI): domain Eukaryota; kingdom Metazoa; phylum Chordata; class Mammalia; order Hyracoidea; family Procaviidae; genus Heterohyrax; species Heterohyrax brucei. The sequence continues at coordinate 54,713,776 of CM053141.1, read as the reverse complement.
ATTCTCAACTTGTTGCAGATAGAGTAGAGCACCCCAGGATTGGGTTTCTAATCTTTCATGATTAATGTCTAAATAATAGTGACACCCAATAAACCAAACCCACTGCTGCTGAGTTGATTCTGACTATAGCAACCCTAAAGCAGTGATAGGTAAATTAAACAACAACAATTAAAAAAAAAAATCGCTGCATAAACTTTGGGCCATTATATAAACTTTGCTGTCATCAGACACATTTTTTCAATTTCTAAGTACACATAGGTCAAAAAGCAGTCATTTTAACAGAACAAGGGGATACTGTATGGTTTAAAATCAGGAAAGGTATACATCAGAGATGTATCCTTTCACCACACTTGTTCAATTGGAATGCTGAGCAAAACAATGCCAGAAGCTGGACTATATTAATGAGAACACAGAACAAGACATCAGCACTGGAGGAAAACTCATCAAGAACCTGCGATATGCAGACGACACAATCTTGCTTGCTTTAAGTACTCACTGACTAAGATTAAAGACTACAGCTTTCAGCTCAACATAAAGAAGACAAAAATCCTCATAACTGATAGGCAACATCATGAGAAACTGGGAAAAGTTTCAAGTGATTAAGAATTTCATTTCACTTGGATCCACAATCAACACCCATGGAAGCAGCAGTCAAGAAATCAAATGGCATATTGCATTGGGCAAATCTGTTGCAAAAGACCTCTTTAAAATGTTAAAAAATAAAGTCATCTTGAAGAACAAAGTGCACCTGATCCAAGCCATGGTATTTTCAGTTGCCTCATATGCATGCAAAAACTGCACAACTAATAAAGAATTGATGCCTTTGAACTATGGCATTGGGAAAAAAATATTGAGTATACTATAGACTGCCATAAGAATGCACAAATCTGTCTTAGAAGAAGTGCAGCTAGAATGTTCTTTAGAAGTGAGGAAGCAAAGACTTTGTCTCATGTACTTTGGAGATATTATCAAAAGGGACCAGTTCCTGAAGAAAGACATCATGTTTGCTAAGATAGAGGGTCAGTGCTACAGAGAGAGATCTTTAAGGAGATGTATTAACACAGTGATTACAATAAATGGGCTCAAAATAGCAACGATTGTGGGAACGGTGCAGGACTGGGCAGTGTTTCCTTCAGATATACAGAAATACAAATACAAACTAAACTCAGTGCCATCAAGTCGATTCCAGCTCATAGAGAAGAACTGCCCCACAGGGTTTCCAAGGAGCGGCTGGTGGACTTGAACTACCAACCTTTGGGTTAGCAGTGGAGCTCTTAACCTGTGTGCCACCAGTGCTCCTGTACCTAAAGAGGATTGCTATGAACTGGAACTGATGAGGTGGCACTTAACAGCAACCACAACAAGGTACACATTCTTTTCTAATTCATGGCATTTGGTAAAGCAGGACAATGAAAATATGGGAAATCTTCAGTGAGATGGACTGACACAACAGCTTCAACTATGGCCAGAACCTGTCAAGGCTTGTTCTGTTACAGGTACGGTCACCATGACTCAGCTGACTGAACAGCAAGTACAAACAACAGGCAAACATCTGACTTACTCCAAACAAAACCTTAAGAAGTGAAATTGGCATTCTTAGGGTTTTTAGGGAGTTGTCTGGTCCCCTGATCACATTTACTAGTATGGAAGTTTGGACAAATTACTTAACCTCTTTTAATTTCGGTTTCCTTATCTGAAAGTGGTGATAACAAAAAATAAGCCCCACAGAGTTCTTATAAGAATTAAACGATATGATGCCTTTACAAGCACTTTCCAAACAACCTGGCACTTAGTATGCACGCGGTTGCTTTCATTATAATATGTTATCATTCTCTGAGCGGGGACAGTTGTACCAACACTGAGCATACTCACACGATCTGGCTGCAAAGACATTTTTCTCTTATATTTGTTTCTTGGCAGGTGCTGTCCTGGCTTAAATATTGGATGTTTAGAACCAAATGTGATACTTTTTAAATGCAAATAAGCTCAAAGTCCTCTAAGTGTTTGACATTATAGAAAACAAGCAGGTTCACTGAAATACTTTTCTAAAAAGTGAGGGTCTTTTATTATTAAAAAAAATTATTATGATTAAGTGAAAGTATATAATCCAAGTCAATTTTCCACACCTGCCTCTCTACAACTCTTTCTGCTCTCCCCGCCGCCCTGTGACAGCACACTCCTCCCTTTCACTCTTTACTTCTAGTTATCCTCCCACTGAACACCTGTTCCCTCCTCTCCACCCTCTCCTCTCCCCTCTAGAAAGAAACCAGTAGGACAGGCTTCTAGAAATAAAAGTGAGGTTTCAATGTGGGCAATGTATGTTAAGGGATAAAAGAATGGACATTTAAAAGAAGAATGATTATCCAAGACTCCACAATTTATTATAAATATCAGAATCCTTAGCACCCCCCCCCCCAAAACCTCACTGCTATCGAGCCGATTTTCACCCATAGTGACCCTGCAGGACAGAGTAGAACTGCCCCATAGAGTTCCCAAGGAGTGCCTGGTGGATTCAAACTGCCAACCATTTTTGGTTAGCAGCTGTAGCACTTAACCACTACGCCACCAGGGTTTTCCCTTAGCAAACAGCACCTGGAAATACAAAACCTTCCCATATGAATTCCAATTACTATAAAATTAAAATATTTATTATTGAAAGCAAAACATATAGGCTGAAATTTGAATGCAACTGAAGTATTGCACATAGGCTGGATTTTCTTGGGGAGACTTTTTCTTTTCTTCAATACAAATGAACAAACAAAATATCCCAGTTTCTTTTCCAGTGTTGCCACAACCCAATCTATTTGAAAGGGAGAAGTTATATACTACAAAATAAATGGGCCATCTTACAAATCATTACACTTGGGAATTTATTAAGACTGGATGGGACTACAGATGGTGATACTATGTTACAGCAACCAATCCCTGAAAAGAATGAACACTTGCTAAAGAAACACAGTGAATGAAATTTTTCACTTCCACTTAATAATTATCATTGTATCAATGCTTTTACATATTCCTTCTAAGCTAAATATCTCTTTACTAGACTTGGGAAATTTTCTCTTTTATTTCTAGATGAACTTCACCAGCTGCTATGTTAAGGAACTCCTCAGATTGTTCTCCTTGTTAAATCACAAAACATTTACATCATTATTAGAAATCATACTCTTCAGTATCTTCAGCATCTGCATTGGGGACTTTTGAATTTTTTCTAAATAAGACATCTCTGATACTCAAAAATATTAAACTTGCATCTCAACTCCTTTAGAAATCATTTTGGCTTTTCAGTAACATGTTTGTCCTAAACTTTAAGAAGTTGACAACTCATCACTAGAAGATACAATGCAATTAGAATACCTTGAAAGCACTTTTCTAAGGGCAAAATCTCTCAGAATACACAAAATCAATCACAGGACTATGTTTAGAACATTTCATTGCCACAGAAATTTGATTCTGACAATGTGGACTGTGATGGTTAATGTTATATGTCATCTTGGCTAGGGATCACTTGTTTCTTCTCCATTTTGTGATCTGCTGTAATCATCCTCCATGTTGTATGGTAAATCCAAGCCTATGTTATCCTTTATTCTGCAGGGACCTTAGTCACCTTTCCCTTCCACCAGATGTCATGTTGGTTTGTTGCATTGCTGACATTGTAGTAATTGGAAAAAGTAAAGAAGAAGTAGCAATGATTTGAGACACATTGGTAAGATACTTGCATGTGAGAGAGCAGGAAACTAATGCCATAAAAAATTTGGCACCTTTCACCAGAAATCCCAAGGAGTCCCGTAGTATGAGGCATACTGAGGTATTCCTTCTAAGGTGAAGAATAAACTGTTGTACTTGGACCCTCCTACATGGAGGCTGAATGCCTAGTATGCTTCTTTGGATGATGAAGGCAATATATTTCTCATTTTGTTCTGCTACTCCTGCCTATTTATCAAGTGACTCAAAAACTGCTTTTTTTGAGTGGAGCCCAGAACAAGAGAAGGCTCTGTAATAGGTTCAGGCTGTGGTGCAGGCTGCTCTTCTATTTGGGCCATGTGACCCTGATGACCCAATGGTACTTAAACTGTCAGTGGCAAATAAGGATATTGTCTGGAGGCTTTGTGGGCCTCTATTAGTGAATCATAACAAATACCCTTACAATTTTGGAGCAAAGCCCTGACATTCTCCATAGATAACTGTTCTCCTTAAAGCTTACAATTCAACTAAGTTTCTTATAAAAAACATACACACACTTGTTATGCGACCCTCGCAGCTCTACCACCATATGATATCACACTCCTCACCGCTAGCCTGTATCTCCTGTGTCCATTCAACTATCTCCTGTCCCCCTGAATCTTCATCTCACCCCTGGACAGAAGCTGCTCAGTATCTTAAGAATGTCCTTTGTCTACTTAAGCCAAGAAGCACACTCTTCACCAGTATCATCTTATGTCTTATAGATGAATTCAAGTTTTGTCTGAGGAGCTGGCTTCCAGAAGTGTTTCAGTTCTAGGCTAACAGGCTGTGTCATCTGGGGATCCTCCCAGTCTGTCAAATCATCAAGTCTTTTTACTGTTTGTTTGTTTGTTTTTTTTTTTTTTATTAGAGGTCCAATTCTCCACCCCACTTTTCTCCTGTCCCATCAGAGACTGTCTGTTGAGTTCCCTGTTAAGGGCAGTCCTTGGTGGTAGCCAGGTACCATCTAGTTCTTCTGGTCTTGTGCTGACTTAGTCTCTGGTTTATGTGGCTCTTTCTGTCTCTTGGATTCACGTTTTCTTTGAAGCTTTCCATTCTCCTTTGCTTTGGGTTAGTTAAGAACAATGAATGCTTCTTAAATGGCTGTTGGCTCACTTTTAAGACCCCAGACACACCATTCATCAAAGTGAGATACAGAACATTTTAATAAACTTTCTTATACCTGTTGCTTTAGATGTCCCCTGAAACTGTGGTCCTCAGGCCCTTACCCTTTCTGCTGTCCCTTGAAGTGTTTCATTGTACTTAGGAAACATCTTAGCTTTTGTTTAGTTCATTTGTACTCACTTCTCCTCTACTGCGAGTTGTCCCTCCCTTCACTTAAAAGACTTCCTGTTATCTAGTTAGTGAATACCACTTTCCCTCCCTTCCCACCCTTGTAGCCACCAAAAACTGTTTTCTTCAGTGTTTAAATCTTTTCTCTAGTCTTTGTAATAGTCTCATACAATACTTGTTACTTCACTGCTAATTCCACTCAGCAGAATGCCTTTCACGTTCCTCTGTATTTCCCAAACTCATCATTTGTTCATCCTTGTGTAACACCCCACTGTGTAAATATGCCATAGTTTACCCATTCATCTCTTGATGGGCACCTAGGTGGCTTCCATCTTTTTGTTATGGTGGACAGCTGTGATGAACACTGGCATACATGTATCTATTTGTGTGGCAGCTCTTATTTCTCTAGGATATGTTCCAAGAACTGGAATTGTTGAATCGTATGGTATTCCTATTTCTATTAAGAAAGTGTCAAATCAATTTCCAAAGTGGTTGTACCATTTTAGAATTCCACCAGCAGTGTAGAAGAGTTACAGTATTTCCATCACCTCACCAACACTTACTATCTTGTCTTTTTTGATGAGATGCTATCTCATTGTATTTTTGACTTGGATTTCTTTCATGGGTAATGATTGTTGAGTGTTTCTTCCTCATGTATTTGTTAGGTGCCTGGATGTTACTACTCTCCTTTTGAGAACAATGGTCTGAAGTACAGCAGTGACTGTGACAATGGTGAGGGGACAGGTGGCGTTTTCTTCTCTTGTACACAGGGTCGCTATGAGTCAAAACTGACCTGAAGACGTCTCACAGCACCACCCGGGGAACATTAACTGAAAAATGTGTATCTGTAAAATTATGGGTTAAAATCAATTTTTAAGGTTAATATTTTCAAACCTTTACAAATGTAAATAAAACTTTGCAGAGCTTATGTTACTTGTTATGCTGAAGGCTTTATATGAGGAACTGAAAATGAGTTCTGTGGTTAGGAAATTGGAGATAATATTTCAGAACAGAAAACACAAGGGCTGACAGTTTGACAGCAATAAACACCTTTGGAGTGAATGAGATGTAATTACCAATTCCTACACTATGGAAATCCAAAAAAAAAAAAAAAAAATCTTTCAGTCAAATCAATCACTGCATCCTAGCGCATCTTTTTTAATTGAAATTTTCACGTATCAAATTTGTAAACATGTGTACTTATTAAGACTCACTAAAAACCATATACAAAAGTTATCTGGCTTTGAAAACAAAAATTTCTTCTATGTTGAGAACCTTAACATACTCAGCAACTTCCAGGGAATCAAAACATTAGCTGTTGTACACAGACACATTGGAAGCCCTGGGGCTTCAACAGTTAATTTTTCCACTGCTGACTGATTTGTGGTTTGAAGCTACCAAGCGGCTCTGTGGAAACAATACCTGGTGATCTGCTCCGGGAGGATGACAGCCAATAAAACCCTATTTAGCACTTAACCACTTAGGGAAGGTAAAATCTGATCAAAAACCTGAAGGAGGTGAAGGAGTAAATGTGTAAAAATCTGGTGGAAAAACATTCCTGATGTGTCACAGACACTTGAAAGTTAAAAACTCAAAATTGAATGAATCCTTGGTTCTCCAAACCAGCTGCTCTTTCTTTCTTTCTTTTTTTATTTAACATGACTGAGTGAAAATGTACATTGTCATATAAATTTACATGCCCACCTATGTGCAGCTTCCACTGCTCTCCCTGTCCGGTGACAGCACCATACATGTCTCATCCTCCCAACAGCCTCCTTTCCGCTCCTCTCCACCCACTCTCCTTCCTCCAGCCAGAGGTCAGCAGGATGATATCCTGTAGATGTATAGAACCATAAAGTGCATCCAATATATGGTCACTCTGCATTGCCAAGTCCAGTCCATTCCTGTCCAAAGAGTGGACCTTCATTATAATCTATGGGTAAGGGCAGCATCAGGGCCGGGGGCCATGCTCTCAGGGGAACCCCGAAACTGCTGGACCATCAATTGAGGTCTTTTAGTGGAGATCTCAGGATGCACCCCTTTTTATTCTTGTGTTGCCAGTGAGACTCAACCTAGTGAGCTCCATCGTGGCTATCACTGGTGGTGGCCAGGCACCATCTGATTCTTCCGGTCCCAAGTTGATGAAGGCACCCACTCTTGTGGGTCTCTCTGTCTTCTAGGTTGTCTTTACCACATGTCATTTTGGTCCTCGGTGAGCATCTGTTCCTGCTGAGTTGGGACCATTTGCTGTGTCCTCAGATGGCGGCTTGGCAGCTTTTAAGACCCCAGACGCCACTCACCAACGTGGGGTGCAGACAGCTGCTCTTTCTATAGTTCCTGTGCCATCATCTCTTACACCACTTAAGAAAAGATAGGAGATTTATCACAGACTACTCTCTCACTAATCCTGAACAACAATCTGCTGCCCAGGTTTTTTGGTTCTGTCTCCTAAAGTCTCCTACTGACTACTCTGCATTTCTGCCATGAGGAACACGGCTGCCAGACCACCATCATTTTTCCCTTGGATTCTGGGAGCATGCATTTTCCTGACCCGTCTTGCTGCCTTCAATATTGCTTCCTCTGCTCAACCGTTAATGTTGCCAAACACTGGTTGGGAAATGCAAAATGTATCCTATGTCATTCCCCGCCCCACTGCCCCCTTAAAGTTTTCCCTCTATGGTCACACTGTAACTCTTCATTGTGGCAGGCAGGACCCATGTCACCAACACACGCTTTCGCTGCTCCTTTCATTTCCACTTAGCTTTGCAAGTTTCTGTGGGATAGACAGCTTCTCACCATTTTAGGTAAATTTTCTGGCCTCTTGCTTTATGAAGTTATTCTGAAAAGCAATTGCTTTTAACACTTATTCCTAAAAATAACTGCTTTTTAACACTGTCCATTTATACACTTCCTACAGGCTCTCTGTAACACTGATTTCTTTACCTTTCTCTTTCCCTAACCCAGACCCGTGATTGGTTCAAAGCAGACACTAAAGAAACGAATGAATAAAACTAAATATAATACACTTAATTATTGATAGAAAGACATGATAGAAAAACATCTCATTTCTAAGCTCTGACCTCGGGAAATACGGTTCTACGCACCTCAAACACTCAGAATCACCTTAACAAGCTTTCTCCAACATGTAATTCAACAAGTCTGATACTGTATGCAAATAACTAGTCTTATTTGCTTGGAAAATTATCTGATTTAAAAGCACAATGATCCCTTCCCATCAAAGAATGTCTGTTAGGAGGAATGCATGTATACATCAAGTTTCATCTGTATACTTTTTAGCAACTAAGAGAATTCCAGTTTCAGAACACACGGACTGCAGAAATTATGAATGCCTTTGGCTAAAGACAATTCTAGGCTGAAAGAGCAGGGACTGAAAAAGTAAACTAGTTAACGACAGAAAATTAATAGAGGTAAAAGAAAACTAGCTTTGCGACCAACTCTGGTAGCATCAGGGAAGAGAAAAATCCAACTTGCATAAAATAGAACAGTGAAAATAAAATACAAGATCAACAATCTAGCCATAAAATTAGCAAGGTATTTAATGCCTAAAAGGGGGAGGGAGGCAGAAATAGCAACATGTAATTTGTGTATTGTATCTAGAGTAGGAGCTTTGGTGACACAGTGGTTAAGCAGTCAACTGCAACTGAAAGGTCAGCAGTTTGAACCTACCAGCCACTTCTTAAAGATTTACAGCCTTGGAAACTGTATCAAAAGCCAAACCTGTCAGTGTCCTGTGAATTCTAACTCACAGTGACCCTACAGGACACAGCAGAACTGCCCCACAGGGTATCCAGGGAGCAGCTGGTGGATTCGAACAGCCAACTTTTTGGTTAACAGCCAAGCTCTTAACTACTGCACCATGCGGGCTCCTCATGGGACGGTTCTATTCTGGCCTACAGGGTGACCATGGGTTTGTTTGTTTTGCTTTATCTAGAGTAAAATAAAACAATTTACAATCTTCTAATTAATCAAGCCTCAGGGGAAGTAAATTTTGGTTAGGAGGATGGGGTAATAAATGGAAATATATACCGCATTACATTAATCTGAAAGATGTATGCTACATATGTTATTGAGGTTTTCATCTGTTGCCACAGTTATTCCTTAGAAGCCCTGGTGGCATACTGGTTAAGTGTTACAGCTGTTAACTAGAAAGTTAGGAGTTCCACCCACTCCTTGGAAACTCTATGGGGCAATTCGACTCTGTCCTATAGGGTTGCTCTGAGTCAGAAACGAGTTGAAAAATTTGTGATTCAGTTTATCAGACAACAGAAATAATTTTTCAATCAAATTAATTTTGAATTTTATATGCTCCTACCACTTTTCCAGAAACCCTGGTGCTATAGTGGTTAAGTGCTGTATCTGCTACCATGAGGTGAGAAGTTCAAATCTACCTGGTGCTCCTAGGAAACTCTATGGAGCAGTTCTGCTCTGTCTATAGGGATGCTATGAGTTGGAATTGACTCAATGGCAGCTTTTTTTTTTTTCTTGCATGAGTCGGATCCGACTCGACGGCACTTGGCTTGGCATCACTATTTTGGAATCTCTGTGTGGTGCTGAAGGTTAACTAGTTTGAATCTACTCAGGGCTCAGTGATCTACTTCATGAAGAGCACAGTCACTGAAAATCATATGCAGCATTTGTACTCTGAAACACATGGGCCACCAAGAGTTAGAATGGACAACGGCAACTGGTTTTATCACTATTTTGATATTCCCAACTATGCATCATTCTATTGATAATATATACAATGTAACTTTTAAAAAATAAGAATTGTTAGATACTTGTATACTTCATAAATATAAAAATTAGATTTTAATTTAGAAAGGTTGTACAGATGAACTGAATAATGGCCAGTTTACTGTCTTTAAAGACTTTAAAACTCAAATGATTTTATTTTTGATGGCTGGTAATTCTAGCCAGAAATTTACTAGTAAAGGGAGGAGAAACTATTGCCTGTGCTTGATCAGATTTCACCATGCACAGAAGCTGCTTGAAGGTGTGAAAATGCAGATTGCTTCAACAGGTCTAGGGTAACAACCTGTATTCTAGTTTCTCACCAAATTCTTGAGCGATTCTACTGGACCACAGGCAGCAATTATGAAGAGCAAGGCCTGTATCAATTATTCTTAATCTTGACCCAAATTGCTATTACCATGCCAGCCAAGTAAAAGCCAAGTGCCATCGAGTCGGATTGGGAGTCTAAAAAAGGAAAACAAGCAGCAACATCTCCTCGGGCGAAAGTCTGCAGTCCAGCTTGGACTCAAGAGTTTTAAAAAGCTTGTGAGGTCAAGTTAACAGGAAGCTAAATCTGAGACCCTGTAGCCCAAAATGTACAGATTTATCGTTTAATTTCCCCCGGTCTCTGTTATCCCCGATAACAGGGCTACAAATAACTAGTAATACGATTACAAGAGTAACTTGCCTGAAGAATCCAAATTCTGAAAATATGGTTGATTTTCAATGTCTGATTTTTCAGAGGTAGTCTGACCTGCTTCTTAGGTGCCTTTTGGTGGATCTAAGCCAAGGTCTCACCAGGTGCCTTTTGGTGGATCTAAGCCAATGTCTCACCAGGTGCCTTTTGGTGGATGTAAGCCAAGGTCTCACCAAATACTTTCTCCTTACTATACTCTTTCCAAATTATTTAATTACTTTTATACTAAAAACATGGCTTATAGTACTTTAAAATTAAATATTCCTAGAATTATGATGAAATGACAATCTGAATTATTTTTACAGAAAAAAAACAGAACCAAGCCCACTGCTATTAAGTCAATTCCAACTCACAGTGACTACCTGACAGGGTTTCTAAGGAGCTGCTGGCGGAGTCACACTGCTGACATTCTGGCCACCAGTCCAGCTGTTAGTGTGACCAGGGCTCCATTTTTAGATTGAGTAATTATAAAGCATATATATGATTTTAAAGAATAATGAAGTATTTGTTCCCAACTAGAAAGGGAGATTCAGACTAGTTTAAAACCCTTTTCCTGCCTGTGGGACACAGCAGGCCCAGTGAAATTTCTGACTTCTTGGGTTTCTTGGCCGGCTAGTGCTCCGCATACAGTAGGTACTACCGTCCAATCACTGGGCAACCCAAGTCCCACTGACATTCTTTGGCTCTCGTTTCTTGGGATGCTAGTATCCCACTTACACAGTATGTGCTACAGTCTGAAGGGGATATAAATACAAAATAATTTCATCATTAAAGGCTTAAAAGGTCATTAAAAACAATCCCTGAAACTGGTATTTAAAACAAGAGATACAGAAAGGACAAGCTAAAGTTTACTTAGTATCTCTAGTTCAGGCAGTCCTTTTCTGATCCTAGAGCTACAAACTCAACTACCTCTTTCTTTATAAGACCTTGTTGAATCACTTTGCTAAGTGAATATTTCTAAAAGGTCAAGATGCAGTTCCATTCCCAGGGCTCCCTCCTTGACTCTTAGTAATGGACATCAAGAATAAAAAGAACATTTAAGCTCCCAGCTACTCTCAGAAATTCCCCAGTTGTAGCTGAGAACAATACATAGGCCTCTGGATGACACAAGCAGTGTGAGATCAATGGAGAACTCACCCAGCAGCTCCATGAAAAAAGGCCTGGTATATCTTTTCCATATAGACTACAGCCAAGAAAACCCTATGGAGCAGAACTATTCTTAACACACAGCATTGTCAAGAGTCAGAATCACCTCAATGGTAATGGATTTGGGTTTTTTGTTTAACTTACCAGAATACAAGTCAACTGCTACATAATATTGACTGAACAGGTTTTCTCAACGATAAGACAGAATATACTATTTCTTCAAGTTCACCAAGAACATGAGAGCAGCAAGACTCATGCCACATACAAAGATAACCAGCATTGAGCATGATTTTCAAAACTTTGTATCCCTCTCCACTAAAACAGTGTTTCAGTGGGGTCTGGATCAGGGGCTACATTCAGCTTTGCCCTCTAAGTGGCCACATGACCAGCAAGTTATACCACAGGTATCATTTTTAAAATGAAGAGGTCTCAACTAGATATCTTGTGAATCTCCAGCAGATCAAAAATCCATGATCTAACAATAGGTGATTAAGTGGTCGTCTAAAGGAAACAGGATTAATTCTAACAATAAGAGTTTACTTTTAACAAGAGGTTTAAGAAGCCTCTTAAGAAAAATCCTATTTTAAATGTGTTTGAGAAAAGTCTCCTCGATGAGGACGTAGGGATCTCTCAGGTGTCATTATTCACCCTATCACACAACGTTTCTAATTATTTTTAATTTATTCTCAACTTGGTACTCAAGCACAGGCAAACCTGTATTTAACTGTGAGCTGAATCACAGATTAATTTTACATGGCACTATTAAAGCCTATTTCTAAGGAATAATTTAAGCTTGTACTTTTACTCATATTATTCAGTCTTCAATAATTTAATAATTAGCAAACCACTTCACTTTAATAAGAAAGTTTCCTAATTATTTGGCTACTGCTTAAAATAGCAAATTCATTTAAATCTTAAAAAAAAAATGGAGAATGCAAAAAAGATAATTAAATACAGTTCAATAATGCTAGGAACAAATTAAACAAAATAGTAAACTAAGGATAATAAGGTAAAAAAATCTTTCCAAAGGAAAATGATTTGAAAGCACACAGCATGGGGTTTTATGCTATGTCCCAAACAATACATATATCAAAATCAAAACCCAAACCCACAACTGTTGAGTCAACTCCGACTCACAGCAACCCTATTGGTAAAAGTAGAACTGCCTCATGCTTTCCAAGGAGTGCCTGGTTGAATTGCTGACTGTTTGGTTAGCAGCCACAGCACTTAGTAACTCTGCCACCAATGCTTCCAAACAATACATCGGTATTATTAAACACACAGAACTTTTTTAAGAACTGCAAATAATTCATATATAAAATTATCCTAATTAATAAACATGGTGATACACACAGATTTCTGTTTTCTTTATTTTTCAGTTTGACTAAATGTCCTGCCAACCAAAACTGAGGTTGTGATCTACTGTGATCATATACATCAGAAAACCCTACAGAAGTCCAAAAGCATCACTCTGGCACCTTCGTGTCACAAGGATGCTGGGGAAATGTATTGCAGCAGTGAAGCAGTGAGGCCTATGGTTGTCTCAATTAGCAATTCCAATCATTAATCCTCTTCAGAACTGGAATCCTCCTCTTGGTCAGAGAGTTCAGGGACAGGGAAGCGGAGAATGGCAGCCACTCCAGTCAACTGACTGAGCTGTTCCCCAGATACATGTAAACTGGAGAATATCCTAACTGTGCCCGCGTTCTCTTTGACACTGTCCACCAGCCTCACGTACCGGCTCCGTGTGGCTACATCCTGGTGCCTGAAGAGCTCATCGCTGATGAGCAGTGTGTCAACTGCCATCGCCTCATTGGCCTTTTCCACCTGCTTGAGTCCATAGAAAGCTCGGTCAGGTTCATGTTGTAACATTTTATAGAAGTCATCCAGGGCTTTCACTTCCCCAGCCGCTTTAGTGTCTGAAAGGCGACTAGCTACAGTAGGGTCACAGAGGGCCTCTTTCAGGGAGTATTTGTGTCCAGAGGAGGCATGTACCTAGAACCACAATTACAAAAGTCAGACAAAGAGTTTCCTAGGGCAACCATCCATCAGCCACAATGATCCTAGACCACAAGCACTAATGAGGTATTATATGCTTTTGCATTTCAGCAAAGGTTACTCTATACACTTACTGGTATTAACAGTTAACAGCAACTAAAAAAAACCTGTTTTCAATTTACCCCATTTCATTAAATCATTTACAGTTGTAATCCCAGTGAAAAGCCTTTTCCTACTTACAAAACTTTAGCAAGAGTTAACCCTTCCCCACTTTCCATTCTTAATGCTCACTAGGTTAGACTGCATTACCTGAAGGAATTTGGACCGGTTTTCCAGCAGCAATTTGTTGTCAGTCTTCACCGCTTGCTGAAACATGTATTCGCAGAACTGCTCCCTCACAAAGCCTGGGCTGGCCACCAGGATGCACTTTACGACATCAAAGTGTATGTGGCGCTGGATGGCCTGGACCACCTGTTCATAGAACCGCTCCAGGGCCCGGTCATGCTGAGAGCAGTTGCCTTTCCGCTTCCTCGGGATGTTCACCTCCACCTTGGCCCGAGTTAAGGTCATGCTGGGAGTGACTAAGCAGATATGGGCGAGGCCTTCCTGCATGACCACAGCCGCCACATCAGCGCTCCAAGCTGGGTCACAGGCCTGCTCGATGCGCTCCAGAACCACACTGTCCCACTGCTTCTTGGCCAGGGTGAACTGGCGGTTGGGCTCGAGCTCGATGGTGTGGTAAGCCCCCATCTTGACATACTCATTCTCTTGGATGTTCGTTCCCTTGACCCGCAACTGGCAGGCTTGAGAGTCGAAGTCGATAGCCTCCACACAGAGGGTGAGGGTCGTGCGGACTCGGTTGCTTCCCACACTGCCCGTGGACGACTCGGTCTGCACCTTACGGATTGTGGACGCGCGCAAGCTGTCGCCCACCTGCACTAGATTGTAGGTGTGCCACATGTCCTCGGGCTCCTCAGGGACGAGCGTCACCTGGCCCGCGTTATCTTTCTCAATGTCCTTCCTCACGAGCTTCATGATCCCAAACAAGAGCCCACTCACGGCCCAGACAAGAGGCGGACCCCACTAGGAAAGGGGCAGGAATGGAGGGAGGGGGCGGGGTCCGGCAGCGAGAGGCACTGGTCTGCGGGGGAGCAAGGATTCTAACTCCAACTCCTGCGGCCGAGGGGAGCACTTACTCTAGTAACCTTTCATTCTTCAGCCTCGGAGAGCGCCGCGCCAATCGGATGTGAAAGAAGCTGCATAGGTACACGGACTTCCCATAGACTCCAGCCGCCGGCACCGACCAAGCTGCTGATGCAACGAGGGCGCATGCGCCTCCTGCCTCCCCGTCCTCCCTCCCCCGCCCCGCTCCGGGCGCACGTTTTACGTCTCTGGCTGGGAGGCGTGGCCGCAGTTTGCGCGCGCGCAAGGGCAGTAAATGTGCAAGTGCTCGTGGCAGTTCAACTAGTTCAAGTATCTGCGGAGTCTTTGGTGGCTTGTGCTTTACTTTAAAGCTAAACTTGGATTTTCCAGGTTTCCTCATCCTTCCTCGTTTGTGAAGAATCTGAGGAGAATGTGAGTGTAAACATTTATTTTCCAACTGGGTGCAATTGCCACCCTAAACCTCTTTCCTGCGGGTAAATCCGATTTTAAACTGTATCTAAAAGTAAAAACTCTCAAGAGCCAGACTTGACTTTAAAGGTCCAAACTACGCTAAGTTTTGCACGTGCCTTATCTAGCTGCTCACCAAAAGGTTGGCAGTTCAAATCCTTCAGGCGCTCCTTAGAAAGGAGGCTGTTTTACTCTATCCTATATGGTCGCAATGAATCAGAACTGACTCGATGGCATCGGGTTTGCTTGAGTTTCCTCCGTACTCAAATGCTACAGTTGGAGCTAGTGTGTGCAGCATCGGTTTTTAAGAAGGCCTTCTCAAGATCTATGGGCTCTGAGCAGCACATCCAGCTGTTTTCAGAGCTCATTTACTGTGTCTGTGTGCACATCTGATTAAACCAGATGTCTCAGCACTGACCCCAGAGACACAAGAAACTGTGAAATTTATTCCTTTCTGGGTGGACTTGTCAGTTGCTTGACCTGATGTCCTGGGAATCCCAGAATCCACACTTGGCAGTCACAGCTTTCCACAGCTCAGTGGCCTGTGAAATGTCCATGGTGGAGGTTGGTTTAGAGTGGTGGGGCAGAGAAACATCTTTCTCATAATAGCTTATGGCTGCAGCTCTACTGACCAATTTAAACTGAGCTAGGGACAATGGGAAGTGGAGGAAAACTGATCCACTAAACTGGGATCGATTCCAATGTAGTCGCCACAGAAGTGGTTTTAAAATCAAACTCGTGATCGTTTATACTGCAGTATCAATTATCTTCATTAGAGGTTGCCAGGGGAGGCATAGGTCCCCTTCAGGGCTCTAGATTAAATTCCAACTGCTATTTGCTTTGTGGCCGTTCTTCCCTCTCTTATCTCCCCCTCTGCCTCTTCTTTGTCCACCTTCCTATCCTACTGAGGACTCTTGCAAAGTTCCTAATTCAAATTGCTGCCTTCTCCTGTAGCTTCCAGTGAAAACTGTCACTGCAGGAGAACGCAGCAACTTTTCTGTAAGCCAGGAACTAATTACATTTGAATATAAATGTGGTTTACCTTTTATACGACATTGCATTCTAAAGGGTAAAAGGACTCTGAGTCTGTGTATGTGTGTATGAAAGACTGATTTCGAGAGCACAGGAGATGCATGTGTTGAAGAGGAGAAACTTGAGTTTGGGCAGTAGAGGTTGAGGTATTCCTTGGACACCTTTCTAAGTGTAATTCAAGTCTCTGCAGATTTTGCAAAGAATTAAAACAACAGAATCACAATGCTAGGAACACTAAATAGCAACAACAGAAAACCCATTGCTGTGAAGACACTGTGTGAGGAGTAGACTTATACTCTGTGGAGTTTTCAAGGCTATAGCCTTTCAGAAGCAAATTGCCAGGTCTTTTTTCAAAAGTGCATCTGGATGGGTTTTAACTAGCAATATTTTGGTTGATAGTCCAACACTTACTCATTTACACTGCCAAGAACTCCTTGCTAGGTGCACAGTAGGATCTTAATAAATACTAGATTTTTTATTGAAGAGCTACCATTTATGAGGTATGACAATTAAGTCCAGGCACTGAATTGTTCTAAGTGCTACATAAGTCATTGCTGAATATCACTCAAGTCACCTTTGAAGTACTCCCCTTGGGAAGCTATGCACCACTGCTAGCACCTCGTCCACCCTTCCAAGCAAATTTTGGAATTCTTTCTGAAATGGCTGTTGCACATGGTGGCGTGGTGGCAAGCTGGTGAACTTAATTGTATAGTTGTCTGTGAGGGCGTTTTTAGCCAGTGAACAAATAACTATTGGAACACCCTCCCTACGCACCTGATCTGGTCCCCAGTGACTTTTATTCTTTACCCAAAGATAAAAGCAATCTTGAAAGGAAGACAGTTTGATGACAGTCAGGTCACCAAGAGTAAATCCATGACAGCTCTGGTAGCTATTCCAGAAAAAGAGTTCCAAAATTGCTTTGAAAGGTGGATTAGGTGCTGCCATCAGTGCCAGGTGAGCACAGTGATGTGCACCAATGTGCACTTTGTACTCGTTGAGTGTGCAGACTTAATTGGCAGTCTTCACACTGAGTGTTCTCCTAGGTACTTTACTATCCTCATTCTAAGCCTCACCCGAAAGGTAAATATTTGTTACCCTACATTTAAAAATGGAAAAGAAGGGATTACAGGAAAGGTAGGATCAGGTAACCCACATTCAGATTCAGACATACTTAATTGTAACTCCACATCATCTCCCCTTTACACAACCACAATACTGTATTATGAGTGATGCTGTCCACTGTCACTTCCCCCAACAGTCACCTTTACCAGGTGAACAGAGGCTTGTAGCTGGGGAACTGACACAGATGACTGACAAAGGGACGGGAGCTTCCCTGCTCTTCTGATACCTCTTAGAATCTTCTAGTATTTTTTTCCACAGAGTTCACCTTCTGTCCAGTTTAGGGAACATTATAGACCTTGAGAAATTTCTAGCTATTTTACTTAAAAAAAAAAAGACATATATTTCTACATTTAAAACCTGTGAAAAGCCAACACTGACTCTTAATTCGTTTTATTTTTGAATCATGAAGTAAAACTGCTCTGGGCTCTCCTTTTCAGTATAAATGTACATCAGTGATTGAACATGCTACACACTTTTTCATAAAATGCTACTTGCTCTGAAACATCTGCAATGGTTGACACCTTTTTTTTCTCTTTTTCCAGTAATTTGAGCTTACTGTTGAGTGACCCAATGTTGTCTCACAGATTTTGTACTACGGCTAGGTAATTCTAGACCAATCATTATACTTTCATTTTGAGTTATTTTGCGTTCCAGTTCCCTATTAATGAAACTGCAAACTTCCTGATATTCAAGGCTGTGATGATCCCTCCATACAATCTTTGTTCCCTACTTGACCCCTTCAGAAAGCCAGTTGCTGTCAAGTTGACTCAAAATCTTGATGATGCCATGTATGTTAGAGATGCACTGTCCTTTATCGGGTTTCAGTGGCTGATTTTTCAGAAGTAGATTGCCAGGCCTTTCTTCTGAGGTGCTTCTGGGTGGACTCAAACTGCCAAGCTTTTGGTTTAAAGCCAAATGTGTTAATGTGTTAACCATGTGCACTCCCTAGGGATTCCACTTGTCCTCTTAAGGAACCCTGTATGTTACCACTGGAGTAACCTTCAGTCTCCAGATGTCCTGGGAACTTTCTCAGTGGCTACCTTAACTCACGCTGTTCTTTCTAAAGTGTTACTTCCCCTCATCCCTGATTCCATTCATCTTATCTGCCTTTAAGGACCAGCTAAAATGTTATCTTTGACTTGGAACACTGCATTATATTAATTCTAATACATATCCTTTATTTACTATTGAACTCTGCACAAATTCATCCTCGTATCCCTTCCATTGGCCAATACAGTGCCCCCTGGACATAGTAGGGACATATATGAATAATAAGCTGAGTGGTCAGATGTGAGGGATGCCAGCAACATTATCATCACAGACATTTCTTAAGGCATTGATATTGCCTGTGATTATGTAGTTCACTTAATTTAAGAATGTAGTTTAAAAAATGGGGTCCCTAGATGGCAATAATGCTCAGCAGTTCACTGCAAGATTGGTGGTTTGAGTCTTCCCAGAGGGGCCTGGGGAGAAGGGCCTGGCAACCTCTTTCTGAAAGGTCAGCTGCTGAGGCACAGTTTTACTCTGACCCGTATAGCGTTGCCATTAGTTGGAGTGGACTTGACGGTATAGTTTAAAGAGCAATTCTTCTTACTTAAAAACTGCTCTTGTTATGTATACATTTTTATTCGTTATCAAAAACAGCAAAATCATGAGAAGACGGTGGTTTAACTGTGTTGCTTTAAATTCTATTTTATACTTATTGACTCTTTGAAGACAGAAAACTTTGTATCAGTAATTTAATTACACCTATTTTTCTTATATTAATCTCTCCAGAAAGAAGAAAAAAAAAGCCAGTGTCATTACCTCCAAAATTTTTCACTTGTTGTTTTTGATACCCTTCCAGTGTCTCAAAAAGAGAACTGGACTGGAAGTCATGTGTCCTGGACTGTAGTTCTTACCCTTCCAGTTGTTTTCACTGTAGCGTTTGGCAATACGCAGTCTCTTTGAAAGGTAGTTTCTGGTACTTAAGAATTGAAGGGATTGAATTTAATAATTAAAATTGTTTTAATTGTAAAAACTATTTTGCAAAAATGCTAGTTTTTTTTTTTTTTTAAAAAAAAACATTTATTTTACACATTATGTTTTGAATTTGAGTCTTTCTTAGGCCTTGTTTTGGAAACCCCGGTGGTGTAGCGGTTAAGTGCTACTGCTGCTAACCAAAAGGTCTGCAGTTTGAATTTGCCAGATGCTCCTTGGGAATTCTGTGGAGCAGTTCTGCTCTGTTCTGTGGGGTCACGGTGAGTCGGAATCGACTCGATAGCAGTGGGTTTGGTTTGGTTAAGGCCTTGTGGAGGAGCCCAGTTGTCACAGCAGTTAAATGTTCCACTGCTAACTGAAACATTGATGGTTTTAAGCCTACCCAGTGACTCTTTAGGAGAAAGACTTGGCATCTGCTCCTGTAAAGATTATAGCTTGAAAAAAACCATATAGGGCAGTTGTCTCCTGTCAAATGGTGCAACTGAGTCAAAAGTCAACTTGATGACACCCTATAACAACCTAGCAAGAAAAAGCCTTATTTAGTGGAAAAGTCTGATTCCAAGTTTAATAACTGCATGGCAAGAATCATCTGCATTATGGTGTTTTCTCTCTGGATTCTAGCAGCTTTACATAAACTCCCTAACGTTTATAAATCTAGCCTCATTTGTTCTTAATCACAAATAAGATTTGCTGCCCTGCCTCTCTCATTTAACAAGTTAATGAAATTAAAAGAAGATCAATACCGTGTAAACTGCAGAGCTCTATAAAAGGTACAGAGATAACTATATCTAGTGGTATAGGGCTTAACTATGGCTGCTAACCAAAAGGTCGGCAGCTTGAATACACCAGGTGCTCCTTAGAAACTTTATGGGGCAGTTCTGTTTGGTCCTGCAGGGTCGCTATGAGTTGGAATTGACTTGATGGCAGGGGGTTTGGTGTGGTTTTATGATAACTGTATAAGAATGCCTGGTTTAAAGGAATCTAGAAATCTGGATCTGATAAAGCAGTGGGCAAAGTGTTCACTTTAATGTTATCAGCCTTGGAAAAGTAACTGATCCAGTAGACTTGACTAATAGATAATCTGCTGGGTGCATGTATTTATACTAGTAGCTACCTTCCAAGAAAACTTTAGTCCTCCCTACTGAGTAAAGGAGTTAGAGTATCTCATTGCTGAAATGGATTACAATTCTTCTCCTTCATACGGTAACATATAAGAAATGTCTTGTACGACAGCAGCAGGATTGTGGGCTTCTGTAGGATCAAAATCTTATTTGGATATTCTGTCTTACCAGCAGGACCAGTTGCTCTCATGTTGATTCTGACTTATGACAACCTCATGTGCATCAGAGTAGAACTGTGCTGCATAGGCTTTTCAACACTTGATATTTTAATTTTGGAAATAGGTTGTCAGGACTTTTTTCTGAGGTACCTCTGAGTGGACTTGAATCTCCAACATTTTGGTCAGAAGCCAAGCACATTATTAATTTGGAACTTCCAGGACTCTTTCCTTAGCACGCCAACCCCCACCACCACCCCCGCACAATATGCTGCCACTGAGTCATTTCAGACTTACGGCAACCCTAAAAGACAGAGTGGAATTGCCCTATGGGATTTTGAAGTGACACCTGGTGGATTCAAATTTCTGACCTTTTGGTTAGCAGCAGAATTCCTAACCGTGATGCCATCCTTAAATAGTAGGGGCTGTCTACATTTTCTTGTTTCCATCTTCTGTTCTGTTGTAAGACAAACCTGATCTTGTCATCACTCTGCTTACAGTGTCCTGCCAGTACTTCCTGTCATTACTTCTTTGCATGTCTGTTTCCATTTCCAGACTGTGAACCTCTTAAGAGCAGAGACTCCCTCTTACTTATCTTTGTATTTCTGGAACACAACCACTCATGCGTAATCATGTTTGTTATATGAAAGAATGACTAGTAGTTCATTTCCTCCTCATTCAGTTTTTAACTTGTTTATCCTTCACATCCTAAAATTAGGAAATTATAGTCTGCTTCAAAATTTTACTTAAAATTTAAAAAGAGATTACTTGTAAGGTAAGTTTTTATAAATCCTATGCACATTTTGAGACATCCATGCTTAGATTTTTAAAAAGATTATCTCAAACATATCTTACTGAGAAAAAGGGTTTTAAATGTTTCAATTAAAAAAAAAGTTTTATTATACATAAACTGGAAAGTGATCTTTGCAGACTAAGTAGCTAGAACTCAGATTATAAATACCTGGTGATACATGCATGTAGTCACTTATTTAGAAAGAATATACTAGCTTCAGATTGTAGAAGGACTCCCATGTGATCTCCATAAACAAAGCTAAGGGGACAACTGGGATGCTTATTCAGCTAATTCAGGTTAAGGGGAATAGGGAAAAGATTTTTTAAAATAAGGAACTTTCTGTGCTCAGTATCTAAATTTACCATGACTGAAAATGCTTATTTGTGGGTAGTGGAGTCAAGATGGCAGAATAAACACACATCTCCCTAAATCCCTCTGGAAACCAAGAGCTGAACTGATAATTAAATGGAGCCTTCTGGACACCCAGTGAGCCCTAGGACACAGCATAGGCCTGTTAACGTGGACTTCATACCACTGAATGGAAAATCTGCTCTTTTTTGCTGACCCTGCTCTTCGCGAGAGCTGGCTTTCACAGATGAAGGTAACTCACCATTTTGACTTTTTTTTTTGGTCTCTGTCTTAGACAGTGTGTGGAGCTGGGACTTGACTAGCAGCTAACTTCCGGTGCACTGCTAGCAGGATTGGCAGGTGAAATTACCCTATTTTGAGAGCCTGGCTTTGGCCTGTGTGCATCTTGGCACCTTTGGCCTCTCTTTTTGCGTAGCTTGTACAGAGGCCGGCTCCAAGCTTGTGTGGGATGCCATCTTGTTCCACCCATACGGAGACCCTAGCTGGACTTAGTTCCTAGGCTGGGAGGCAGTGCCTGCCTGGAGGAGAGTGCTTTTCCTGGAGAAAAGCAGTATTTTACACAGTGTCATCTATGGCAGGGGCCCAGCAACAGAAGCTCTGGACTCTGCATCTTCGCAACTTTGGCCTCTCTTTCCACCTCTGATATAGAATAGAGTAGCCTGGACCCAGCCAGGTGGTGAGCTTGTGCAGGACACCATCTGGTTCCACTGGGAGGCAGAGGTACCCTTACAGAGGCCTCAGCTAGACCTAATTCCTGGGCTGGGAGGCAGCGCTTGCCTACAGCAGAGGCCAGCAAAGCAGTAGCTTTTCTGTATTTTGAGCTACTTTATAACATCTGGGGTTCGATGTAGAGGTGCTTACTTTGCCAGCTGGGAAGAGGGACCTAATACCTGAAAACTGGACTTTGGAAGTTGTCAGATACCTTTTACCTCTCATTTTAAGATAGCCTAGAGAAACAACTGTGATCCATCCTCACAGCATCTTTACCAGCCTCTATTAACTCATGATGCTCAAAAAGCAACAAACTCTGAGGAAAACCATAACCAAGAAATCACCCTTAGCTTCAGAAAGCCCCAAAGGAAAGCACCACTAAACTTCCCAGACAAAGAAACCTTTCTGAAACTATTTGGAAGGTGAATACAAAAGGATTATGTATAGAGCCCTCCTAGACCTTATACAAAATGCAGCAGAGCAAGATGAAAACTTAAGTAAGCTGTTTGATCTGATGGAACACCAGTACTCTGAAATCCAACAGATCCAGAACAAAAATCAAAGAGAAACTTCAATTCAAAGCCAAGAAAACAGAGTGCAACAAATGGAAAACAGACTTTCTGATTTGGAAGACAGAGCTACTGACTCCAGCATCTATGAGGATAAATCAGAAAAAAGAAACAAGAAAAATGAAGAAGCATTAAGAAGCATGTGGGACTCTGTTAAGAGGAACAATTTACTATTAACTGGAATTCCTGAACAGGGCAAGACACCTGAGAACACAGAGAGTATAGTTGCTGAGCTGCTGACAGAAAACTTCCCAGAAATTATGAAAGAAGATAATATAGATATCCAAGATACATATTGAACACCACTCCATATAGTTCTCAAAAGAAAGACTCCAAGACATATTATAATCAAGCTTAACACAATGAAACATAAGCAGAAACTCTTAAAGGTAGCAAGATTTAAAGCAAAGCTAACATTCAGAGGGAAATCCTGTAGGCTTTTATCAGATTTCTCAGCAGAAACAATGCTGGCATGGAGACAGTGGCATGATGCATTCAAAGGCTTGAAGAAGAACTTCCAACCAAGAATTATATATCCTGAAAAACCATCTTTCAAATATGAAAATGAAATTAAGACATTCGCAGATAAACAGAAACTCAGGGACTTTGTAAAAACCAAACCAAAGCTACAAGAAATACTGAAAGAATTTCTTGGCTTAGAAGCACAAAACCACTAACTTTGTATTTACAAGCAAATACCAGACAAATCACCCAGAATCCTACTCAGTGAGGGAAGGCTCCAAACTCAATCAAAGTATAACAGTGAAAAAAAATCCAGTGATCGTATCATGAAAACTATGATGTCATCATATTGAAAAGAGGGCTGTACTTAAGTTGTTATACTCCTTCCAGATGGAGAGGAAGTTGATAAGAATAGTAGTAATTAAACTTGGGTTTATACACAGTTTATTAAGGGGGATCATAAGGGCAGCTGTAAAGCACAATAAAGATGCAACATCAAATCAAGAAACATAACAGAGGAGCCTCAACAATCACAAAACCAACCCTATAAAAGGTGAAAAATCAACTCACAAAGAAGAATGCCCCAGAACAGATTAATAAGAACCATAGAGAAAACATCCACACAAAAATAAACATACCACAATGGCAGCACTGAACACATAACTATCAATAATCACACTGCATGTGAATGGACTGAATGCTCCTGTAAAGAGACGTCGAGTGACATCTTGGATCAAAAGACATGACCCATCCATATGTTTCCTGCAAAAAACTCACTTAAGACTTAAAGATAGGAACAAACAGAAAATTAAAAGATGGAAGAATATATATGAAGCTAACAATACACAAAGACAAGCAGGTATGGCAATTCTAATCTCAGATAAAATAGATTTTCATGTAAAATCCACCATTGTGGACAAGGATGGACACTGTTGCTCCAAGTTTTAATAAACAAGTAGGACTTAGCAATATTCAATATTTATGCATCTAATATTAGAGCACCTAAATACATCAAAGAAACACTGACTACACTAAAAAATGAGATACATCACTCCAAATTAATAGTGGGAGAGTTCAACACTCCATTCTCAACACTGGACAGATCATCTAGAAAAGAGCTGAATAAAGACACAGAAGACCTTATTGCCACAATTAACCAGCTAGACCTCACAGACATCTACAGAGCTTTCTATCCATCAGTGGACAGCTGCACCTTCTTCTCCAGTGTGCGTGGAACATTCTCCAGAATAGACCATGTGTTAGGACATAAAGCAGTTCTCAACAAAATACATACCATTGAATTAATGCAAAGCATCTTGTCAGATCATAAAGCCATGACAGTCAAAATCAACAGCAGAAAAAACATAGATAGAAAGTGGAACTCGTGGAAACTGAACACTATCTTGCTCAAAAAACCCAAGGGTTATGGAAGAAATCAAGGATGAAATAAATTTATGGATTCCAATATCAATAATCACACTGCATGTGAATGGACTGAATGCTCCTGTAAAGAGACATCGAGTGACATCTTGGATCAAAAGACATGACCCATCCATATGTTTCCTGCAAAAAACTCACTTAAGACTTAAAGATAGGAACAAACTGAAAATTAAAAGATGGAAGAATATATATGAAGCTAACAATACACAAAGACAAGCAGGTATGGCAATTCTAATCTCAGATAAAATAGATTTTCATGTAAAATCCACCATTGTGGACAAGGATGGACACTGTGAAAACATTTCTTACCAGTACCTATCAGATATAGCCAAAGCAGTGCTCAGAGGGCAGTTTATCTCCATAAATGCACACATCTGGAAGGAAGAAAGAAACCAAGTCAAAGAACTAACCCTACAGCTTGAACAAGTAGAGAGAGAACAATAGAGGAACCCCCCAGGCACCAGAAGAAAACAGATCATAAAGATTAGAGCAGAACTAAACAAATTAGAGAGTAGAAAAACAATTGAAAAAATTGAAAAGATCAAAAGCTGGCTTTTTGAAAAGATCAACAAAAGTGACAAACCATTGGAGAAACTGACTAACGAAAAACAGGAAAGGAAACAAATAACCCAAATAAGAAATGAGAGGGGAGTTGTCACAACAGATCCAACAGTAATCAAGAATATCATAACAGAATACTATGAAAGACTGTACTCTAACAAATCTGAAAACGTAGAGGAAATGGACAAATTCGTTGATTCATATCACCAAAATTCTCACAAGGTGAAGCAGAACAACATAATAAACCCATCACAAAGGAAGAGATTGACCAAGTCATCAAAAAACTGCCAACCAAATAAAGCTCAGGCCCAGATGGCGTCACTGCAGAATTCTATCACACTTTTAGGGAAGAGTTATCTCCAATATTACTGAGACTATTTCACAGTATAGAAAGGAATGGAGTACTCCCAAACTCATTCTATGAAGCTAGCATAACTCTGATACCAAAGCCAGGGAAAGACCCAACAGAAAAGGAGAACTGCAGACCACTATCACTCATGAATCTAGATGCCAAAATCTGCAACCAAATTCTTGGCAATAGAATACAACAACATATCAAAAAAAGAATCCATCATGACCGACTTGGATTCATACCAGGGATGCAAGTCAGGTTCAGCATCAGAAAAACAATTAATGTGATCAACCACATAAATAACACAAAAGACAAGAATGATCTGATTTTGTCTATTGATGCAGAAAAAACATTTGATAATGTCCAACACCCATTCATGCTAAAAACTCTCAGCAAAATAGGAATCGACAGCAAATTCCTCAGTGCAATAGGGCCATTTATACAAAACCAACTGCCTATATCATCCTGAATGGAGAGAGACTGAAGGAATTTTCCTTGAGAACAGGAACTAGACAAGAATGCTCACTTACATGTCTCCTATTCAACATTGTACTAGACGTTCTAGCTAGAGTAATTCAACAAGACCAAGAAATAAAGGGCATCTGCATCAGCAAAGAAGAAGTCAAAGTCTCCCTGTCTCCAGATGATATGATTATATACGCACAGAATCCTAAAGAATCCATAAGTAAACTACTCAAAGTGATAGAAGAGTTCAGTCTCAGGATACAAGGTAAACATAAGTAAATCAGTAGGATTCCTTTATACCAACAATGAGATTATTAAGGAAGAAATCACCAAGTCAATACCATTTACTATAGCCCCTATGAAGATAAAGTACCTAGGAATAATTTAACCAGAGAAATAAGAGACCTTTACTTTGGCTGGCTTACCAAGAGAACTACAAGTCCTTAGTACAAGAAACTAAGAGAGACTTACATAAGTTGAGAAACCTACCCTGCTGATGGATAGGAAGACTTAACATTGTGAAAATGTCTATTTTGCCCAAAGCAATCTACTTATATAATGCAATCCCAATACAAATTCCAGTGGCATTTTTTAATGAGATGAGGAAACAAATTACCAGTTTTGTTTGGAAAGGGAAGAGGCCCCAGATAAGTAAAGCACTGCTGAAGAAGAACACACTGGGAGGCCTCTCATTACCCAACTTTAGCTCTTATAACACTGCCACAGTAGTCAAAACAGCCTGGTACTGGTACAAAAAGAGTCAAATAGATCAATGGAACAGAATCGAGACCCCAGAGATGACACAATCTCCCAATGAACAGTTGATATTCGACAAAGGCCCCAAGACATTAAACTTTGGTAAAAACAATCTCTTCAACAAGTGGTGCTGGCAAAATTGGATATCCATCTGCAATTCTGCTCCTTGAATACTCCACCCTGGCCCCTAGGGTTGCCATGAGTCGGATCCAACTCAACAGCACTTTGGTTGGCTCTGCAATAAATTGAAACAAGACCATATCTTACACCTTATAGAAAAACCAACTCACACTGGATAAAAGACCTAAATATCAAATCTAAAATGATAAAGCTCATCCAAGAAAAAGTAGGAACAACAGAAGATTTAATACACAACGTAGACAGACTTCAAAATTTGTGAAAATGCTTACTTACAATTGTTACAAAGTATCTTGCTAAATAAAACACCATCAAAAAAACGGTCTGTGTATGTGTATTTCTCTGTGTATGTAGCCCTATACAGTACAGCATCATTTTGCCAAATATAGTATAAGAAAATATATTACACAAATATTTTTAAGGTCTGATCAATACCCATGTGTTTTCAGACATTAGTATTTAGCCAAGTGCAAGTCTAGTTAGTACTAGACAATAGATAAAAGGTAATTTTGATGAAGGATAGGACAGTACACAGTATTTGGGGAATCAGCACAACTTGACCAAGGCAGAATTCTAGAAGTTTTGTAAACATGTTCAAACTCTCTGAGGGACAGAATTACTGGGCTGAGGGCTGTGGGGACCATGGTCTTGGGAAACATCTAGTTCTAATGACATAACATAGTTTATAAAGAAAACGTTCTATGTTCTCTGTCCTCTTTTGGTGAGTAGTGTCTGGAGTCTTAAAAGCTTGTGAGCTAATGATTTAATGAAAAACTAACTTGTTCTGTAAACCTACACCTAAAGCATGATAAAAATACCAAAAGCCTAGTTAATAAAATAGTTTTAAAAGTACACTAGAATTTGTATAAGTATGTATGATCTATAACTAAGTAGACCATTTTGATCAAAGTTCTGATATGATTTAGGGACCTACTAAAACTTAAGACATTGCATTTATTTCAGATCTCAGATAATTATATATATACACACACACACAGATTTCTACTCCTCTCATTATTTGAATAATAATGATTTTTTTAAATTCATATTTCTGTCTTGTTTCATTTGAGAGATTACTGTTCAGGTGCAAACATTTTAATTTTGTTTTATGTAGGACACAGCTGACTTTTTGATCTTTTAAATTATAGAAGAGGCTAGACACAAATTAGTGCATTGACTCATTGCCATCAAATTGATTCCAACTCATAGTGACCCTGTAGGACAGGGTAGAACTGCCCCCTAAGTTCCCAAGAAGCAGCTGATGGACTTGACCGGCCAAGCACTGTATCACCAGGGCTCAGGATAAAAATTTGGCCTTTTCAGATCTGTGGAACTCTAGTGCTTATCATTATTTTGAAACAAAGTTAGGATTTGGTCCTGGGCACCTGGATCATTTTTTATAACTTTATTGTCATTTTCTACTAAGGTTTCCTTTTAAAGACAGAATATTTAGAAGCTCTGCTCTTGGGATTGGATGAGGCTGCTGGTGCCAGAGGAGCAATTATTCCCTGAATCAGATACAAACTTGGCTCTCCAAGAGAACCGTGATGAGGGACAATGTGCATATTACTGTATCTGGAAGGGATGTCATATATTAGCCTCTTTGAAATTTTGATGTGTATATTTTTTAAATACAAAGAAATATATAGAAAATTGCTATTTATATGCAGTATGTGTTATTTGCTATAAATTTCATATGCACATTTTCTCATATTTCAACATTTGTAGAATTAGGATGCATCTAATAATATAGCAGTTAAAATTGGTAGCACATTTTTTTCTTTGTGGTGCATAAAATAATAAAGAGAATTCCTTCAATTGATGATGCTATTCATTCAGTTAGACATAAATATGGGTAGATTTAACAATGCCAGGTAGGGATAGAATTAGGGAGCCTTGGTGGTGCAGTGGTTAAGAGTTTGAGTGCAAACCAGAAGACTCGCAGTTTGAATCTACCGGCCACTCCTTGCAGTGCCTATAGGGCAGTTCTGCTGTGTCCTGTGGGGTCACTATGAGTTGAAATCCACTCGATGGTAACAGGTTTGGTTTGGTTAGATATAATTACTTGGAAATGCTGATGGTGTTGTGAGTTAAGTGCTACATCTACTAACTAAAAGGTCAGCAGTTCAAATCTGCCAGGCACTTCTTGGAAACAATGGGGCAGTTCTACCCTGACCTATAGAGTCACTGTGAGTCAGACCCAACTCGACGGCAGTGGGTTTTTATTTTTTAGGTAAGTATATAATGAGAGGGGGCAATCTCTCCATAAAGTATAAGAGTTTATTCTTTCATGATTTCAATTAAAAAAAAAAATGAAATGCTTATTGTTAATGGAGATTTAATGGTGACGTGGTTATGAGCTGAGGCTGCTAATCAAAAGGTTGGCAGTTTGAATCCACTAGCCACTCCTTGGAAAGCCTATGGTAACTTGATGGGGCATTCTACCCCACCCTGTAGGGTCTCTCTGAGTCAGAATTGACTCAAGGGCACACAAAAACAGCATTACTCCTAAGGACATCCTGGTGGCCTAGTGGTGAAAGCCCTTGGGTGCTAATCAAAAAGTTGATGGTTCAAATACACCGACTTTTCTTGAGGGCAGAAAGATATGGCAGTTGGCTTCAATATTTATAGCGCTGCAAACCCCATGAGGCAGCTCTCCTGTGCCATAAGGCCACTATGAGTTGTAATGAACTCGATGGCAGTGGGTTAGTTGTTGCTGCTGGGTGCCGTCAAGTTGGTTCTAACTCATAGCAGTTCTGTGCACAACAGAACGAAACACCGTTCAGTCCTGTGCCATGCCACGGGTGGGCTGGTGGGTTGGTTGGTGGGTTGGTTCATTCGTTATTACTCCTAGACTCTACCTTCACATAGTATACAGCAAGTTGGGAAGATAGCAATTCAGTATTTAACTATAACAATAGCATGTGCTATGTTGTTTTACAGAAGGAAAGGTGCTAGGGGACCCCATATAGTCCAGGACATCAGTCAAAAATTACATTCATGTGGGAACTTCTAATAGTGGAACTAGCTACTTATGAAGAAGCCCAGAGGGGACTTCAGAGGACACGGCACATGAGAGGAACTGAAAGGGGCTCAGTAACTTAAGGACAGGAATATTTTCCGCTCATTTACATTTCTTCATATTCACTTTGAGAGCAAATACAATTCTCTAGTCACAGACCACTCTGAATAGGCAATCTATTTTTACTTGAACACTGTAGCAGCAGTTCCAAAATATGTTTCATCTGCTGCTTAATCCAAGTTCCAGTCCCACTATTTTGCATTTCACATGACAGAAAAGAGCAGTGTAGGCAAAAAAAAAAAAAAAAAAAAAATGGCATTTTGATCCCTAATTCTCTGAATATATTTTCTGCATGAGCTACTGTATGCTATAAAATGTTTTGATAAAAATTATCAAAAATCACTGAAATTTGAACATAAGGTTTATTTTGAAGTTATTCTATAAGCATATAAGAAGACTATTTTGATTCCAGAAAAAGCAAGTAGTTGGAAGAAACTAGGCACACTGAGGGCTTATAAAGAAAAAAAGGGAGAGATATAGACGGTGAACCATTGGCTAATCTGATCATAATTGACTGAACCCAGCCTTCCCCCCTTCACTGAGATCATTTGACACCAGGTTACTTCTGACTTGGCTGCTAATAATTTGGCCCTCCACCACCTACAACCATGAGCCTTTAAAATTTCAATTAAGAGGTAATGATATGACCACTATCCTTTTCTATCAGGATAAGAGAAATTTACACTGCTAGAGAACAGTTTCTGGCAAGCTTTTGCAGTTTGGGTGCAGGTTTTTATGGTTAATAATTAGGATTTATGGAGAAGAAAAATCTTGAAATCAAAATAAGATGTCTGTTACTCAGTTTGCTACTCAACAGTTTTAAAGGGCATAGTTCTAATCCTAATGGGAATTTTGTTGGGCTGGTGATGAAGAAACGAGCAACACGACAGAGGAGTGTTCATGGAAGGAAGGAGGATGAACAGCAATAGGCTGTGGCCCGAGAGCTCATTTGTCAAAAACAGCTAAATGAGCATCATGAGTACAGGGAGAAAAAAGAGATAAGTGAATTTAGCATACATATTTCATTGTTACTAAACAAGCAAAAATCCTATGAATGATTGCTTGCATTAGAGACGTCATAATGACTGTGACAGAAGATTTTCAACGTCTTAAGTAATTGTTACCAGTACACTGTGTCACTGGAGGTCATTCATTGTTATGTGTGAGTAGCTGACTTCCTTCCCATATTCAGACATCTCACTAGACTTCATTTTGAGAAATTTCGTGTGTGTGAAAATGTCACAAAAGTTGGTTCTAGGCCAGCTAAAATGTTTCTAAGGAGAAGAGACAAATAACTTGGAGGTCATTCTGTATTTCTACTCTTAATAACTAGAGACAGTTGTCCTACTGAGTAATGACAAATGTAAGATGGCATATTGTGTAATTTGACTACATACCTAAAGGTCACAAAAATAACAGACATCACTTATTAGACCCTGATCAAAGTCTTAGATAATTATGCTTAGGTTTCACACTTGTAGTGGTTAACAGGAAGGAAATAGACTTATATTTAGACAAACTCTATGTCATATTAAGCCCACAATTTGGGGTCAGAGGTCTGAATTGAGCACAAGCTATGCTCATTTCTAGCTGTGTGACTTTGGACAAGTGAACTTAACCTCTTAGTACTTCACTTTCTTCATCTCTAAAATACGGAGAATAGTGCCCAACTTTTATGGTTTGTTTTTATTTTGACAATTAATATGAAATAATGCATGTAAAGTTCTTGGCCCAGAGCCTGCCCCATAATGTATTTTCAATTAGTTCGACTCCCCCAGCCGCTCCTTGGAAACTGTATGGAGCATTCGTTACTCCGCTCTGTTAGAGTCACTATGAATCAGAGTCAATTCAACAGCACAGAGTTTGGTTTTCAGTTTTGTTTCTTCAACATTAAATTGTGCTAGTTATTGTTTGTCTTGATCCTTGTCCCCTGGGGGGTGAATCCTGTCATTTGGGTATGGCCAGTGGAAACTCTGGTGACATAGCTGTTAGGTGCTATGGCTGCTTAATTAAAAGATCTACAGTTTGAATCTACCAGGCACTCCTTGGAAAGCCTCATGGAACAGTTCTACTCTGTCCTATAGGGTTGCTATGATTTGCAATCAACTGAGTATGTTTTTGTTTAGTTATTTTCAGTTTGAGGGCTGAGCAAGATACAAGAAGGAAAAGAACCAAAAAGAAACCCATTGCCACAGAGTTGATTCCAACTCATAGCAATGCTATAGGACAGAGTAGAACTGCCCATAGGGTTTCTAAGGCTGTAATCCGTAGGGAAGCTAACTGCCACGACTCTCTCCCATAAAGTGGCTGGTGGGCTGAAACTATCAACTTTTCAGGTAAAAGCCCAGTGCTTAACCCATTCCTACAGCAAGGCTTTTTGGAGGGAGAAAACCAAACCATACCTGTTGTTGTCGAGTTGATTCTGACTCATAAAGAACCTACAGGACAGAGTAGGACTGACCCATAGGGCTTCTAAGGAGCAGTTGTGGTTTCCAGCTGTCAACATTATTAGCCAAGTATTAACCACTGTACCACCAGGGTCGCCTTGGAGGAAGACAAGGGGAGTATTTATTTTCTCAGCTTTCTTGTGCTGGGCTGCAGTTGTAATAGTATAAGCACTCCTCTTCCTTTGGCACGGCTCCTGTCCAAAGGCCCCTCTCCCACAGCTGCAGTTCAGAGTCAGGTTCACAGTGCTCCTTCCTCAGACCCAGGAATGGTTTAGGTTATTCTTTCTACCGTTGCTCATCCTAGGTGCTCGACCTTTTGTCAGTTCCTTTAATACCTCTGTAAAAAGTGCCTTTGTTAAATTTTCTTCACTTAGATTCCTCATGCCACTAGATTTTTATCTGGGACTCTGACACACATAAAACCACATTAAGGACACATTATTTGGACATAATGCAGAACATCTTTCTTGACAAATCATTTTGCTGCATGTTAGTGGAAATACAAATCTAATAGGGAGTTTATTAAGGTGGTGGTAGTTTGTTGTATCTGTGCTGTAAACTCAGCTTTGAAAGCTGGAAAGTTTGTTTAGATGGCAGGAGGTGGTAGGACGGAAGGGTAGAGCTCATTTCTTGATGCATAAAACAACAAGATCATATCCACAGTGGCCAAATGTGCAGGAGAATTATAGATTAAGTAAAGAACTGTGCCTGACTAGAATAGGAAGTTTATGTTTAGGGGATGTGGTAGGCCGAGTAATGGCTCTCTGAAAGTGGCTGTGTCCTAATCCCAAGGACCTGGGCACTTACTATTGCCTTCTAAGGCAAAAGGCACATGGCAGATGAGATTAAGATGATGGATCTGATATGGGGAGATTATCCTGGAGCACCCAGGTGGGCCTGATGTGATCATAAGAGCCCCTATAAAATGGAGGCAGGAGGATCAGAGTCAGAATGTGTGGCAATGAAAGAGTCAGAGGGAAAGAGTTTTATGCTACTGGTTTGGAAGACAGAGTAAGAATCCAAGAGCTAAGGAATGCAGGTATCCGAGAGATGCTGGAAAAGGCAAGGGAAGGGGTTCTCCCCTGGCGCTTCCAGAACATAGCCCTGAGGACACCTTGATTTTAGCTCACGGAGACTTGTGACCTGCAGAACTGTAAGACAGTAAATCTGTATTACTTTAAGCCGGTAAGTCTGTGGCAATTTGTTACAACTGCAGTGTGAGTAGTTGATGGAGAGTGTTACATTGGGGCAGGCTATGAATGGTCAACTGAGAACTTAAAATTACATCTTTTTGAAAGGCAACAAAAAATTGTCAAAGGCTTCTAATTGAAGACTATGATATATTGAAAATTATGTATTAGGATGGCAGATGAGAAATTAAGTTCAGATGGAGACAGGAAGGCGAGCCCTAAAGTTGTGTACATGGGTGGGGATGGTGATAAGATCCCAGATTAGGGTTGGGACTCTAAGAACTGATGAGAAGTTTCCAAATTTGAGAGGGGCCTTAAAGTCCACGGTGACTGATAGGGAAAGCAGCAAAGGAAATCAAATTTCAGATCTTTACATTATATTGTGAAATAGGCATTATTGTGTTTTTTAAAAATAATGCGTGCATAGCTCACTTAAAAAGTAATGAGTTTGGGTTGCTCGGTTGGCAAAAAAAAAGCAACAGGTATTTTATTAGCATAAAATACAGTAGCAGCACATATGAGGAACCTGTTCATCAGATACCATTAATTTTTAAATATAAATACATAAATACACATATTTACCCACTGGCATCGAGTCAATTCTGACTTGTAGTGCTCAATAGTACTAATATTATAATTTAGAAGTATCTCCCTTTTACCCTAGCCAAGTGCAGAAAATCCACAAGCTAAAACGTGTGACTGTTTTAGACATGGAAAAAACAGTTACACCTCAAAAAAAAAAAAAAAATCCGTTAAAACAATTGTACATATGAAACTGTAACTTGTCAACCTTCTCTATGTTTCATTCTTGTCTTTTTAGAGGAAATGCAAACCTTATTTGATCATTTCTGTACTAGTAACTGCTTATCTAACAAGATGAAATGGTACAACTTGAATAGTTAGTGAGCCATTCAGGCTTTGTACAGCAGCAGCAGCCAAATGGAAAGTCTCCAGAAGTTTGACAGAAAGCAAATCATAGGTAAAATATGTGTAAAGGGTAGCGACAATAGCTGATAAACCACTCACTGGCTGCTTAGAATGCTGCTCAGAAGTTACCACTGTTTGTATTCTTAGGTATTTCCTATGTAGTGGAAAGTTTCTGAGGGAAGAGCCAGTATCTCATTGCTAACTCTCTTTTTACAGAAATAGAGCAAATAATGTAATAATCTACCCTGGTGTCATAGTGTTGGCCAACCAAATGGTCAGCAGCTCAAGTACACCAGCTGCTCCTTGGAAACTCTATGGGGCAGTTCTCCTCTGTCTGTAGGGCCGCTATGAGTTAGAATCAACTCAGTGGCAATGGTTTTGGTTCTTGGTTTTGGTAACTGATATCACCCAAGTTAACAGTGCTTGGCCATCTCAGGCAGGACTTAACTGTCTGGCTTGTCCTTGTTTTTAATGGTAACATGCTAAATTAGTTACTACTAATAAGCATTCCAGCAGTAAAAACACAACTGAATATGATATGTGGAAGCGCCCCCAGAGACCAAAAACACGGAACTGAATATGATATGTGGAAGCCCCCCCCAAAGACCAAACCCACTCTGTTGAATATATATACATGAGAGCCACTCACTAATAAAAGCATTGTTAAAGTGGTATTCCTTCACACAAAGCTTCAATTTGCTTTCACCCATCAGCATTTTTCCTTTTACCATTTCAAGTTTTCCCCTGGATCAGTAACTGGTAGAATAGATCTG
Source organism: Heterohyrax brucei (assembly GCA_028571685.1). Taxonomy (NCBI): domain Eukaryota; kingdom Metazoa; phylum Chordata; class Mammalia; order Hyracoidea; family Procaviidae; genus Heterohyrax; species Heterohyrax brucei. The sequence continues at coordinate 54,678,111 of CM053141.1, read as the reverse complement.
ACCATGGATTAATCATTTGGAAAGTCTTGAAAAATACTCTGATTCAACTTTCTTGTAAATTGAATATAACTTTCCTAAGTTTCCCTCTTAAAATATGTAGTTATACACGTGCAACAACATTGTATTTTGCTTTTTTAGAAAAATGATCTGTGATCTTCACACAGTATACTTCTCTAGTCCTTTTTCACTTTCAAAACGTTCCTCTTGCTGGGTGCTGATATAAAAAACATGATTTAGGGACAAGGAACAACTTTGCCTCACGTTCCTCCCCTTTTGTAACAGAAAAGTGACAACACGAACAGACCTTGTAATCCACTGTTAAATTACTCTACCTGAGGGCAGAAATTTTTCTAAGCTACCGAGAGGCTAGAAACTTTCCTATCCTGAGGGTAGAAACCCTGCATATAAATCAGTCCCCTCTAGTCCATCCCCAAACTCCCCAAACAGGTCATTCATCCACGTTTTAAAGTACAATGTCTTTTTCAGTGTAAAAATAGAATTTGAAAAATTCATTTCTAGCTTGTCAAGTTTTCAGCACCACCTCCCTCTTACCCCTGGGGTAGAGTTTTGAAGAGACCCCAGAACTAATCTGTATCAGAGCCTAAGGGCAGTAACTATTTACAGATCTCCAACCTTTCCAGGCTACCTGGAGAGCCTGAAAATGGATCAGGTTCCCCCTCTTCCCTAGACTACCTCTCCCCCTCCCGGCTCCAAGCCCTGAGCCTCCTAAGCGCAGACGATGCTTAGGGAAAAGTGGAGTTGCTCACCAGTGAGGAACCAGCAGCAGGCGACAGTCGCGACCCTTGGACTGGTGTAGCGAAGGGGAGCCATGGCCAGAGGAACTGCAGCGCCCAGGGGAGACGCGGGCTGGGCGGGCAAGACCGGGCGCGGAGCCGCGCTGCGGGTCCCTCTGCCAGCCGCCACGGGGCTCGGCCCAGGCTCCCGCTGGCCGCGGCGTCCGGGAGCGGCGGAGGAGTGATTTCCTGTGTTTTCGTCGAATGCCTCTAAGTCCTCTCCACGCTTTTCACATCCCAGATGGATTGCCACATCGCCCGCCCCTTCGAGCTTTCGGTCTCTGAAATGCCGCTGGCAGCCTCCCAGGCTGTGTCCGAGACATGGACAAATAAAGCCAGCTTCTCAGTCAGTGTTTAGGCTAAAGTCCACGGGCTGCAAAGCAAACCTTAAAGGGACATCTGCCTTTCATTGAGAGAGTGATCCTGCTCCCCGTTGCCAGCTCCCTAAGGTGGTAGGAAGGTGGGAGAAGGCAGGACCTCAGCGAGCGTGTGGCCAGCACAGTGGCCCCGCCTTCACATCGCTTACTTCTCCTCGCTCTGGGCAGGAAAGGAACTTTGAAAGTTCCCGGGCTCTTCGGTCCTTCACGAGAAGCTGCTTTCCCCGGGTCTGCTCACTCTGAAGTGGTCGGACAGTCTGTGGAAGGGAGGGATCTGGTCTCAGACTCGCCTCTCTTGGGAGATTGCAACTCTAAAGCCAAACAGTCTCCCCCTGGGTGGGAGGGCGTCCTCACCTACCGGCACCGCCACTGGAGACTTGTCTTCCGTTTATGAAGGGTTTTCTTCGTTTATGGTGATTTCTGATAAAGGGGGTGGCAGATGAACTTTTGGGGGAAGATTTTAGTAAGCAGTAGAAAAGGAGAAACAAGACTGGGGAAGAAGAAAAGGGGGAAAGAAACAAATGCAAGAGCAAAGTAGGAAGGGAAGGGAGAGAGGAAAAAATGGTCTCCTGAGAAATGGAATGTGTGTGGGCTGTTTTGTTTAAGGTGCATGAAAATGCTTGTACATTAGGAATTTAAACTAATAAATAACTTAGGGGCTCTGTTTGCCTTCTTCTTCCAGAAATCTTTTAAGAGTGCATTGGGCCAGCCTCTCTAGGCTCCTCTGCAGAACTGACACATTCAATTGACTGTCAAAAAATGCTAGGACTTTGTACCCTTCCCTGGAATACAAGAGTTATAGAAAGTGCTCAGGAGTTTGCGAGGCAATCCTTGTCTGGAGAGTTGTCAGGTCCTCCCAGAGCCAAGAGCCCTATTTAAGTAGCTTCACAGAAAACTTCCTGTTTTCAAATAGGCAGTGCCTTTTAGTAGCTTTGAGAGGTTCAAAGAAAGGGAAGGAGTAGATGAATGGATTGATTAGAGGCAATGGATAGAATAAGTCCAATTCAATTGTAGCTAATTATCCTTACTCCGCAGGGTAAGGTTAGGTAGGACAAGAGTGCCACCCAAAGGAAGTCCCATTTTTGTTGTTAGGTGCTGTCGTGGATTGAATTATGTCTTACCCCAAAAGATGTACACCAGTTTGGCTGGGCCGTGATTCCCAGGAGTGCATTCTTGTGCTCCATTTTGTAACTAATTTTACTGTATGTTATAAATTCTCATTTCTGCCTGTGATTAATGGGGCAAGTTTGGATTATGTTAAAGAGTTAATCAGGGTGCAACTGCCAACACCCTCTACTAAGATCACACCCCGGATAATGTAAAGCGATGTTTCCCTGAGGTTTAGCCTTTACCAACTCTCACCCTACAACAGATAAACGGAAAAGGAAGCAAGCAAAGAATGGGGACTTCTAACCACCAAGAAAACAGTGCCAGAAGTAGTGTACATCCGTTGGGTCTGAGATTCCTGCAGTGAGGTACTCACAGACTAAAGGAAGACTGATGCATCACAAGGACCTTCCTCCAGACACAGAGAGAAAGTGTCCCCTGGAGCCAGTGCCCTGAATTCAGACATACAGTCTCCTAGACTGTGAGAGAATAAGCTTCTCTTTGTTAAACTCAGAAACCCTGGTGGCATAGTGGTTAATTGCTACACCTGGTAAGTAAAAGTTAGGTGGTTCAGATCCATCAGGCGCTCTTTGGAAATTTTATGGGACATTTCTATTCTGTCCGTTACGGTCACTAAGATTCAGAACTGAATAGACAGCAGTGGGTTTGGGTTTGGTTTGGGGGTTTGTTAAAGTCATCCACTTGTGGTATTTCTGTTATAGCAGCACTAGGTGACTAAGACGGGTGCCATAGTGTCTCTTCCCACTCATAGCCACGCTGCATACAACAGAACAAAACACTGCTTGGTCTTGCACCACCTTCGCAATCATGTTTAAGGCCACTACTGCAGCCATGGTGTCAATCTCTGTCATTAGGGGTCTTCCTCCTTTTTGCTGACCCTCTGCTGTACCAAACTTGATGTTCTTCTCCAGGAACTGGCCCCTCCTGACAACATGTGCAAACTACATGATACAAAGTTTCACTGTCTTTGCTTCCAAGACATATTCTGACTATGCTTTTTCCAAGATAAATTTATTTATTCTTCCAGTAGTCCATGGTATATTCAGTATTCTTCACCAATAACACCATTCAATGACATCAGCTCTTCTTCACTCTTCCTTATTCATTGTCCAACTTTCTCATGTATATGAGGTGATTGAAAGTATCCTGACTTGAGGTACACGTTAGTTGTCAACATGGTGTCTTTGCTTTTTAACATGTTAAAGAGATCTTTTGCAGCAAATTTACCCAATGTAATATACCAATCGATTTCTTAATTGCTGCTTCCATGAGTACTGATTGTACATTCGAGTAAAATGAAACCCCTGACAACTTCAATGTTTATTTCATTTATCATGATGTTGTTTATTGGTCGAATTCTAAAGATTTGTATTTTCTTTATGTTAATGTGTATCCATCTTTGATCGTCACTAGTTAGCACTTCAAGTCCTCTTCATTTTCAGCAAACATTACCTATTGTGTAATGTGCTTACATCACACTTTGGTTAATGAGGGCTTATTACCCAGAGTATAAAATAGATGACTTGGTATAGATAACACAAGGAAAGGATGATGGAATAGACTGACAAATAAGAAACAGCAACAGACCAAAAGCTAGAGAAAGCAGTAAAGATGTTATTGCTAGCTACTATGGGGTTGGCCCCCAAATCATGAGCTCGGCTAAAAAGTTTGTATTTGTTCATTGCCAGTGAGGCAATTCCAGAAAATCTATGTGTGCAGAGTAGAACTATGCCCTGCAGGACTTTCAAGATCAACCTTTTGAAACCAGATCAGCAGGCCTGTCCTCTGAGGTGTCCCTTGGTAGACTCAGACATCTACCCTTTTGGTTTGTAGTCTAGCACTTAACCATTTGCACCATCCAGGGATCCCCTAAGAAGTTTCATGAGGGTCAGACACAAAGTTGGCAGAGCTGAGAGGTCGGCAGTAATCAAATCTCACTAACATGATTCATTAGTTGAATAGTTCATCTTCTACTCTATGTATATAAAATGATTTTTTACTCAATAAATACATTAAAATATCTTATTTTTTCATTTCCAGCTTTCATGTTTTGATCTTGTAGTTCTAACATCAATGGCAGAAATGAATCTCTAGAAAAAATTATATTGTGTTGGATCCCATTTCAGTCCCCTTAAATATTACTTAGACTTCTTTATAGGAATTCAGTGCTCCTCTACCCTAATTTGGCTGTCAGATCTTCAGTCTCAATTAATTTGATACCATCATCCTGCTTTCTGCTGTTTCCTTTCCTGGGAAAGCCTTGCCAGTGAAAGACTCTTCACTGTGTACTTCTCATCTCCCTGTCCACAGTCTCATTTATGTTTTCTGACAGCTTAGTATGACCCATAGGGTCTGTGCAACAAGCGATACTGTCTAACTGGTCAATGCTTAGAGATTTTAAAACAGTAATAAATAATTTTCCACAGTATTTCCTCCAATTTCTCAGAACTTTCAAAAACAGATAATAGTGTTTGTCATGGATTGAACTGTGTCTCCCCACAAATGCGTGTAGCTGTTTGGCTGGGCCATGATCCCCAGTATTTTATGATTCTCTTCCATTTTGTGATTTTTTTTCATATGCTGTATGTTAAAGAGGATTCAGGTGAGACTGTAAATCCCTTCTTAAGGTTATCTCCCTGTTCCAAAGTAAAGGGAGTTTCCCTTGGAATGTGGCTTGCACCACCCTTTATCCTTTTATCTTAGAAGAGATAAAAGGAAAGTGAGGCAACCAGAGAGTTGGAAAACTGACACAAGAAAGCAGCACCGGGAGTAGAGCATATCCTTGTGACCTGAGGTTTCTGTGCCAAGATGCTTCCAAACCAAAGACTGATGCAACACAAGGACTTTCCTCCAGAGCTGACAGGGGTAAACCCTTCCCCTGGAGCAGACATCCTGAATTTGGACTTGTAGCCTACTGGATGGTGTAAAAATAAGCCTTCCTTTGTTAAAGCCATCTACTCTGTGGTATTTCTGTTAGAGCAGCACTAGTTGACTAAGACAGTGTTGATTATTGTATGTGAGGTCAGACAATTAAGGTCACAAACTCATCCTAGAAAAAGTGCTATATACCTCATTGCTATGCATCACTATAATCATCTTCGAAGTACTCCCCTTGGGAAGCTATACACTGGTGCCAGCACCCAGTTTACCCCTGAGTGCAATTCTGGAATTCTTTTTGGAACAGGCATTATACACAGTGGCACAGTAGCAAGTTTGCAAATTTAACTGTATAGTTGTCTGTAAGGGCATTTTTAGCCAAGACACAAATAACTGTATTGGAACACCCTCCCCGTTCACTTGATCTGAGCCCCAGTGACTTTTTTTCTTTACCTGAAGATAAAGGAAATACTGAAAGGAAGACTTTTTGATGACATCCAAGACAGCAAGGGTTGTATGATGACAGCTCTGATGGCCATTTCAGAAAGAATTCCAAAACTGCTTTGAAGGGTGGACTAGCTACTGGCATCAGTTTATACCTTCCCAAGGGGAGTACACAGTCCAATAGGCTACAAGTCCAAATTCTGGATGTCTGGTCCAGGGGAAGGGTTTACCCCTGTCAGCTCTGGAGGAAAGTCCTTGTGTTGCATCAGTCTTTGGTTTGGAAGCAGAGGTATGTAGCAGTTAGAACTTAGCTCTTAGTAATATTCAGAGGTATACAGCAATATTAGTAATATTCAGAGGTATGTAGCAATATTAGTAATATTCGGAAGTATGTAGCTCTTAGAACAATTACGGACGTGGACTTAATTGTCAGATCTCTTGTATATATATTGTTTTCGGGTGCCATCGACTCGCTTCCTACTCATGATGACCCTGTGTACAACAAATGAAGCTCAGTTCTGTTATGCATGTTATGTTGTTGTTATGCTTGTGCCCGTTGTTGTAACCACTGTGTCAAAACATGTCACTGAGGGTCTTCCTCTTTCTCGGTGACCTTCTACTTTGCCAACAAGAAGGACTAGTTCCTGGCCCTCCTGATAAAATGTCCAAAGCGTGTGAGACTAACTCTCACTGTCCTTATTTCTAAGAAACATTCTAGCTGCACATCTTCCAAGACAGATTTCTCATTCTTTTGTCAGTCCATGGTATATTCAATATTCTTCACTAGCACCATTGTTGAAAGGTACTAATTATTCTTGGTCTTCCTTATTCATTGTCTAGCTTTCTCATGTAAATGAGGCAATTGAAAACACCTCTGCTTGAGTATTTGAGACTGGTCTCTTAGTCCAGAGAGTGACATCATGCTTTTTAGCACTTAAAAAAAGAGGTCTTTTGCAGGAGATTGGCCAAACACAAGACATCACTTGATATCTTGACTGCTGTTTTCCTGGGCATTGATTGTAGATCCAAGTAAACTGAAATTGGTCTCTGTTATCGTGATGGTACGCACTCACTGCTCCAGTTGTGAGAAGTTTTTATTTCTTTATATTTGGGTCTTCGGCACTTGGCTTGGCTGGGCTACTTAGTCTTTGATCTTTATCAGTAAGTGCTTCAAGTCCTCTTCACTTTCAGTATGCAAGGTTGTGTCATCTGCATACTGCAGGTTGTTAAGGTGTTTTCATTCTATCCTGATGCTGCATTTTTCATATAGTCTGGCTTCTCAGATTATTTGCTAAGCATGCATATTCAATAAGTATATGAGGAAAGAATACATTCCTGATGCACAGGTTTCCTGACCTCAAACCACACAGTATCCCCTTGTTCTGTTTGAGCCACTGCCTCTTGATCTTGGCATGGTTTTCTCATGAATATAATTCATTGTCCTTTAATTTCCACATAGTTGAATGCCTTTGCATAGTCAATAAAACACAGGTAAATAACATCTGCCTACAACCAAGATCCATCTACTTCAGCAATGATATCCATCCTTCCACATCCTCTTCTGAATCCAGCTTAAATTTCTGGCAGTTCCCTTTGGATGTAATTCAACAACTGCTCTTGAATGATTTTCACAAAAACTTTACTTGCCGTATGTGTGTGTCAGAATTGACATGAGAGTAATGGGGATGGTTTGTGTGTGTGTGTGTGTGTGTGTGTATTCTTGTTGTTAGGTGCTTTAGACTCTGTTCCAACTTATAGTGATCTTATGTACAATAGAATGAAGCACTGCCCATACCCTACAAAGTCTGACAGGTCTGGGAACTTAATTGTTCTAAGTGGTACATACCTCATTGCTAAGTATCAGTATAGTCACCTTCCCCGGGAAGCTATGCACCGATGTCAGCACCTAGTCCACCCTTCAAAGCAATTCTGCAACTCTCTTTGGAATGACCATTGCACATGGCAGCATGATGGCAAGTTTGAGAACTTAGTTATCTAGTTGCCTGTGAGGGAGTTTTTAGCCAGTAAACAAATAAGGGTATTGGAACATCCTCCCTACTCATCTGATCTTCACCCCAATGAAGTATTGAAAGAAAAACATTTTGATGACCTTCAAGGCATCAAGGGTAATACAATGACAGCTCTGATGGCCGTTCCAGAAAAAGAGTTCCAAAATTGCTTTGAAGGCTGGACAAGGGGCTAGTGTTGGTGCATAGCTTCCCAAGGGTAGTATGCTGAAAGTGACTGCAGCAATATTCAACAGTGAGTTATGTAGCACTTTCACTAGGATGAGTTCACAAATTGTCAGTCCTCATATGTTGTTGTTTCTGTCAAGTTGATTTCAACTAATAGCAACCTCATTTGACTGGGGATTACTGCCCCGTAAGGCTTTCTAGGCTGCGATCTTTCTTTACAGGAGCAGATCTTTAGATCTTTCTTGGGCAGAGCCACTGAGTGGTTTTGAACCATCCACTTTTCTTTTAGTTAGCAGCTGAGTGTTTAACTGTTGCACCACAAGGATGCTTCTGTTGCTGTATAGAGTCAGTCTTCATTATTTGCTCAGTGGATACTGGTCACTCTTCCTCCAAGGAGCAGGGGGATAGTATTAGATAGACCAATAGATGTTGCAAACATAGGGTAGACCCTGGACAGGATGGGGCCTCCAGGAAAAGATACAATGAGATGAGCATTATAAGGAAAACACCAGAGTTTGGCCTAAAACATTTCTATCACCTATTATTGATCAACCTTGAGAATATTTATTTTGAACTGGAGAATTATATTGGTGACATCTGTATAAAATAGGTACCCACTCAGACATCAGAACCCATTATATGAACACAGGTTTGCTTTGCAAATTAGCTAGCTGCAAAAGGAGTTTTTGTTTTGTTTTATTTTAAATACAATAAAAAATAAGAAAATTTTATCAAAGGATTGGGAATGGAAGGGGTTCTAAGATGCTGTTTTTGCTGTATGCCATGGTTCTTGAATAGCAAGACTGTGAGTTCTTAAAGCCACCTGGTGAGGAGAGGGGGAGTGTCAGTTCTACTCAGTAATAAATAATGTAAACGTTGGTATATATTAAAATGAACAAATTTTCCTGGGAAAAGACTTGTTAGAAGTTAAAACACGAGATTCTAAATTAATCTTAAGACGGTTTTTAAGTGCACCGCCCTTCCCATTCCGAAGTATTAGGGATAGGTGGAAATGGGGTATTGTGACATCTGCTTGCATTTTCACAAAGCTATGGATTTGAAGGACCCGTGAATCTACTCCAAGGTGGTGATGACAGCTACCAGAGTTAGTGCATATGGATGGCTTAGTCAAATTCAATAATTTTTAAGCTTCTGTTATATATTAGAAAACCATGCTTGTGTAATGGTTAAGCGCTACGGCTACTAACCAGAATGTCAGCAGTTTGAATCCACCGAGTGCTCTTTGGAAAGGCTGTGGTGCAGTTCCACTCTGTCCTGCAGGGTCACTATGAGTAGGAATCGACGCCATGGCAACAAGAGTTTATTATTTTTTTTTCTACTGTGTATTGGAAACACTGATCGTGCAGTGGCTAGGAACTACAGCTGCTAACCAAAAGGTTGGCAGTTTGAATCTACCAGGCTCTCCATGGAAACTCTGTGGGGAAGTTCTACTCTGTCCAACAGGGTTGATATGAATTGAAAGTGGCTCAGTGGCAAAAGGTTATGGTTCTTTAATTTTATGATTGGGCTCTGGAATTCTGTTTTAGTCAGCTAGGGCTGCTGTAACAGAAATACCACAGAGTGGATGGCTTTAACAAAGGAAGGTTTATTCTTACTCAGTCCAGTAGACTACAAGGCCATATTCAGGGTGTCTGCTACAGGGGAAGCCTTTCCCTCTTGTCAGCTCTGGAAGAAAGTCTGGTATTGCATCAGTCTTTGTCCGGGGAGCATCTTGACACAGGAACCTCAGGTTTAAAGGATGCATTCTTCTCCAGGTGCTGCTTTCTTAGTGGTGTGAGGTACCCGGTTCTCTGCGTGCTTCCCTTTCCTTTTATCTCTTGTAGGATGAGAGGATTAAGGATGGTGCAAGCCACACTCCAGGGAAACTCCCTTCACAGTGAAGCAGAGAGGTGATCTTATAAAGGGATTTATAATGCCACCCTAATCCTTTAACATACAGCACAGCAAAATGTCCAAATGGAGGACAGTCACAAGATACTGGGAGTCATGACCCAGCCGCATGGCTACACATATTTTGGGGGGACACAATTCAATCCATGACAAATTATGTTCTGTGGAGGCAAAAATGAGTTTGACGGCTGTTCTACTGTAAATCTGCTGTCCATTCATTTCTTTCACTTAGAAATAGAAGACAGAATTTGTCTTCATTGTAACATTTATGTACGTACTTTGTTTTCAGCCTGCACAATTTTCCAGTTTAGTGGAAGTATTATAACAGTGAATACTGCTGTACTGTGAGCACTGATGATTGCTTCTCCTGTAACCAAATAAAAGTCACAGTAATGTGAAGCTTAACCTTTCCCACCAGCCAACCATTTGTTTTTCGTTATTGCATAATGTTCTGATGTGAGTGGTTTTTCATTTAAAATAGGTATTCCTCCCGCCCTATTTCCTGAAAAAAATCTGTGCCAGAAACCTGGTCCAAGGATATTTGGGTAACTGGCACTAAGAAGGGGGAAAAAAAGTGACTTCAGAATCCTGGTGAGATACAGTGCTTAACACGGAAGAAAATTTCTGTAAGGCTTATTGGCAGACATAAGTGACATCAGTGACACCCCAGAGCTGCAGTGAGGGAGGGTGTACCAGGGTGGTGCTTTGGCAAGAATATTCAATTCGTGGCACTGTGTGTGTGACTCAGAATAACAACCACTGATGAACAGTAACATTTTAGCTGCATTACTGGGTCCTTCAACTTGAAATGTGAATTAATCATGTTTTAAAGGATTAAGCCATTCTAGGAATGTTTGAGCAAGTTGATCTATTTTACTGTATCTAAAATGTTAAATAAGGCAGTGGAGCTCTAAAATTCCAGGATAGCAACAAACAGTGGATCAATTAGTATTTTAAATCACTAAGACTGGCATTCCTTGAAGACTGCCTCACTAAACATATATGTGGGAAAATACTCTTTCCCTTTCATAAAAATATAAATATATCAAAGGAAAGGCAATTTATGATTTGACTCTGAATTAATAGCATTTAAAGAATTCCTTTTATAATTATTTGCATATTTTTGTTTAGTAAAGCTAACAATAAAATGTTAATTATGCAATTATACATATACATTAAATCCATTGCTGTTGATTCAAACTCATAGTGACCCTATAGGCCAGAGTGGAGCTGCCTGATAGGATTTCCAAGGAACTAGTGATAGATTCAAACTGCTGACCTTTTGGTTAGCAGTCAAACTCATAAGGACTACTACACCAGGGTTCCCATATATATTTTAGGGTGGAATTTAACACTAGAAAACTGAGATGTATAAAAAGAAAACTATTTTGGCTCTTCTAAGCTTTCAAGATACTAAGAGACAAAACTTGGTCAATTCAGGATGAACTCAAACGATCCAAGTTTTCTAAATTTTGTTTATTGTTTTCTACTGTTCTTTTTTCTTCTGTGGTTGGTTGCTTGTGTGTTTTTAATCTTTTAATCCAGCCTGGGTCCTGGTGAGGAGAAAAGAAAAATGGAAGCATATAGGACCAAAACAGTAAGAGTCAATTATCACTTTAATCTGCACTCGTGGAATTAATTAGCTTAAACATTTATGGAATTATTTCTACAAAACAGGAGATCTCCTCAGTCCTGGGGATTTACTGATGACTAAGTGCTAGGCCCTGTCTTCAAGAACATTCACAGACTACCTGGAGATATGCGCAGATCCTTCTAATAGCACTTGATGAACCCTAGAATTGGATCTGATTGGATGGCACTAGGTTTTTGGGTGGGAGCCCTAGAATAGAGGATGAATAAAGTAATAGGAGAAAGAAGACTAGGGATGGTCCTACTGGAATTTAGCCCTCAGGAAGTGGGCAGAAGGTGTTACACATGAAGGGAAAGGATCTTGGCCTTCTAGCCAGAGGCTACGTGAAATGGGTTAGTAACTGGGGACTGAAGCTAAGAAAGAAAGGTAAATGAAGTTGGAAACAGATTTGAAAGGATCTTAGATGCCAAGGAATTTAGACTTCTTAGAAGCACAGTAAACCAAGTCCACTACTGTCGAGTCAATTCTGACTCATAGCAACCCATAGATCATAGCAGAAACGCAGAAACTCTGGTGGCTTAGAGGTTAAGTGCTGCTTCTGTTAACCATAAGGTTAGCAATTCAAATCCCCCAGGGGGTCCTTAGAAACTCTCTGGGGGCAGTTCTGCTCAGCTCTGTAAGGTTGCATTGAGGTCCGAATTGATCATGGCACTGGATTTGGTTTGATTTAGAAGCACAGAAAATGTTCACAGTTTGGTGTGACATATTCAAATAAGAGCATCCTGGATACATTTATAAAAACAAATTGTATTTCATTAGTTAAGGGAAGATTATTAGTGCTTATCAAGTTGGAAACAAAAGTGCTTAAAAAACTTCAAAAACAATAGGATAAAACCTTCATATATGAATCCAGCCTAGTTACAGTAGCAGTATTTAGATTTTTCTCATTATTGCCGTGGTAGTTAGTTGTACAAGGGTCTCCATGAGTCAAAACCAACTCTATGATACCTAACAACAACAGTTTTAAAGTTGTTTTCTAGTTTAATTCCCCCAAAGGGGCAATGAATTAGATTTTTCTATTTTACTGTGGTTAGACAAAAACTTATGAGTAAGGATGACATTTTTAGTCCATGAAAATGTCCTAGTGTGAAATTCATGTTGTATGGATGTCAGTAATAGGGAAATACATTTATACAGTATTTAAGACTACAAAGAGGGGAGAAGTATTCCAGAACCGTGTAGTAAGGACCTTTGATAATTTTCATCTTCATAAAACTAGTGAGAACACTGGCAAAAATTGTTAAAGTCAACTTTCTCAGAACTCTGAAAGTCATTAACTAAATGCTTGCAAATGTAAAAAAAAAATCAAGAACAACAGCTGTATCTTAGTGAGAACAAGAAACCTTGTTGTATTTTAGTTAGTCCTATTTTAATCCCTTTTTGTCCAAGCTCAATAGTAGCTTTGAAATCCAGTGGCCTTGCAACTGCAGTAGATGTGAAAAAGCAATGCTCTCGCAGCCACTGGACGTGCAAGACTATGTGTGGAGCTCTCCAAGAGCCTCATCCCCAGCGAATTATCTCTCTTTGACCTCTCTGGCTGTGGATAGTTGCCACTGAGTCGACTGTGACTCCTGGTGACCCCAGGTGTAAGATGGAACTGCTCGTTGGATTTTCAAGGCTGTGACCTTTTGGAATCACTGGATTTGGCTTCCAGGGTACCTCTGAGTGGGTTCAAAGTGCCTGCCTTTTGGCGAGTAGTGGATCACTTCACTGTTTGTGCCATCCAGGGACTCTGAGCTGTCTGGAATCCCCTGAAAATTTCCGTTCTTAGAATTTGTCTTTATTTGACTTGGCTTTGCGAGATCAGTTCTATCTTTAGGGCATTTGACCAAAGAAACAAAGAAAAAACATCAGGGTGTTGTGTCAATGGCTTAATATCACAGTTGCCTAAGGCAATAATGCTGTTGAGGCTAACCAGAGACTGGTGTCCCCTTATCCTACCTTCTGCCAGCCCCAGGGTGGGGTGGGGGAAACCCAGAAGGAGAACCTGGGGAATAAGAAGCTGCCTATAGAGGACTTTGTAAAGGTCTCAGTTATTTTTGGGAATCTGAAAGGCCATGTGCATAAGTAGAGTACCATGCACACCCAGGAAAATCTGAGAAGGCCAATTGTGGATTGCACTGTGTCACCCTAAAAGCTGTGCTGAAGTCATTTCTATTCACTATTGTACTGGAGGTTCTAGTCTGCGCAGTTAGGCAAGAGAAATAAATCAAAGGCATTCAGATTAGAATGGAAGAAGTAAAACTGTATCTGCAGATCACATGATCTAGAAAAAATAAGGAAGAATCCATAGAAAACTACTGTATTAGTCATTTAGTGCTGCTAAATACCACAAGCAGTTATCTTTAACTAAAAGAAACTCATTTCCTCACAGTAATGTAGGCTAAAAGTCCAAATTCAGAACTGCACTTCTAGGGAAAGGCTTTCTCTCTCTGTTGACTCTGCAGGAAGGTCATTGTCCTCAGTCTTCCCCTGACAGAGGAGCTTCTCAGGCTCAGGGACCCCAAAGGACATGCTGTGCTCCTGGTGCTCCTTTCCTGGGGGTTTCAGGTCCCCTTGTCTCTCTGCTTGCTTCTCTCTTATATATCTCAAGAGATTGTCTCAAGACGCAGTCCAAGCTTGTAGACTGAGTCCTGTCTCCCTAACACAACTGCTCCCTCATTAACGTCATAGAATCGGGATTTACAACATATAGGAAAATCACACAAGACTGAGAATCATGGCCCTGGCAAATTGCTACACACATTTTTGGGAGGACACAATTCAATCCATGACAACTACCAAACCTACAAACAAGCACTAGGTCAACATATAAAAATCAATTGGATTTCTGTAATTCAGCAGTGAACAATTTTAATTTAGCATGTAATTATGATTTTTCATTGCTAAATTACAGAAATTGTATTTTTGTGATTGTGGTTTTGTAATTTAGCGATGAACAATTTTAATTTGGCAAATAGTTATAACCGTTCTTTGCTAAATTACAGAAATACAATTGATTTTTATATACTGACCTTATATCCTGCAACCTTGCTAGCCTATAAGTTTGGTAGTTGTCATAAATTGAGTTGTGTCTGTCACAAAAGCTATGTAGCAATTTGACTGGGCTGTGATTCTTAGTATTGTGTGATTTTCCTATATGTTGTAAATCTTGCCTCTGTGATGTTACTAAGGAATTCAAAAATGAAATTAAGAAAACAATTGCATTGAAAATAGCATAAGAATGAATAAAATACTTAGGGATATATTTAACAAAATAGTAAAAGGCATATACACTGAAAACTATAAAAACAAAATTGAAAGAAACTAAAGAATATCTAAATATATGAAAATGTAATCCACCAGGCACTCCTTGAATACTCTGGGGGTCAGTTCTACCCTGGCCCCTAGGGTCGCCATGAGTCGGATCCGATTCGACGGCACTTGGCTGGCTGGCATTCCATGTTAGTAGATTGAAAGAATATTGTTAAGATGAAATAAACCTCCAATTGAACTACAGATTTAAAGCACTTCCTGTCAAATTCTCAGCTGTCTTTTTGATCACAAATTAAAAAGCGGATCCTAAAATTCGTATGGAAATGTAAAAACCAAAAAAAACAATGGAAAAACCAAACCTATTGCTGTCCAGTTGATTCAAAAGCATACCAACTCTATAGGACAGAGTAGAACTGCCTTGTAGAGTTTCCAAGGAGTGGCTGGTGGATTTGAACTGCCATTTTTTTTGGTCAGCAAAATAGCAAAAAAAAAAATATATATATATATATATAAACCCAGTGCCACTGAGTCAGTTCCAACTTGCAATAACCCTATAGGACAGAGTAGAACAGCTCCATAGAGTTTACAAGTAGTGCCTGGTGGATTTGAACTGCTGATCTCTTTTGGTTAGCAGACATAGCACTTAACCACTGTGCCAATAGGGTTTCCAGCTAAACATTTAACTACTGGTACCACTAGACTTCATGGAAATGCAAGGGACCCAGAAGAGCCAGAACCATTCGAAAAGAAGAACAAAGTTGAAGGACTCACACTTCCGAATTTTGTCTGTAAAGCTAGGGTGGTTACAGCAGTGTGCTAAACCCAAACTAAACCAAACACAATTCCAGTGAGTTGTGTCCGACTCATAGCAGTGTGATAGTAACATAAAAATGGGCATGTGAATCAATGGAGGGTATTGAGAATACAGAAGTAAACCTTTAGGTTTATGGTCATTTGCCTCATAACAATAGTGCCGAAGCCATTAAATAGAGAAAATGTAGTCTTTTCAACAAATGGTCCTGATACAGCTAGATATCTATGTTAAAAAAAGAAACTTGTACGCTTTCCTTACACAGTATACACAAATTAACTCACAATTGATCGTTGACCTAAATGTAAAAGTTAAAACTTTAAGACTCTTAGAAGAAATCGCTATAGCAAATTGTAGTCATCTTTGATTTGTAAAGTTTTATTAAATAAATACAAAGAGCCCAAGTCAGTCAAGCCAAGTGCCCAAAGGAAATAGAAAAAAGTCTAATAAATTGACTTCATTCAACTTGAAACTTTTGCTATTGAAAAGACACTGTTAGGAAACACAAACCACAAGCTAGTAGAAAATCTTTGTAGAACATAAATTTGGCAAGGGCTTGTATCTAGATTATTTAAGAAGTGCAAATGAACAATAAACGACAAATACCGCAGTTTAAAAATAGACAACGTATATGAATAGATACTTCTCCAAACAAGATATGAAAATGGCAAGTAAATATATGATAAAAAATGCTCAACATTGTTAGTGCCGTGAATTTAACTGTGTCCCCCCCCAAATGCATGTAGCCGTTTGGCTGGGCCATGATTCCCACTATTTTATGATTGTCCTCTATTTTGTGATTTTCCTATGCTGTATGTTAGAGGATTAGGATGGCACTGTAAATCCCTTCCTAAGGTTACCTCCCTGCTTCACTGTAAATGGAGTTTCCCTGCAGTGTTGCTTGTACCACCTTTCATCCTACAAGAGATAAAAGGAAAGGGAAGCAAGACAGTTGGGACACTCCTACCATCAAGAAAGTAGCACCAGGAGTAGAGAGCATCCTCCAGACCTGAGGTTCCTGTGCCCTGATGCTCCCTGACCAAAGCCTGATACACACAAGGACCTTCTCAAGAGCTGACAAAGAGGAAAACCTTCCCCTGGAGTGGACACTCTGAATTTGGGCTTGTAACCTACTGGATTATCTAAGAATGAACTTTTCTTTGCCAACGCTGTCCATTTTGTAGAATTTCTGTTAGAGCAGCTCTAGATGACCAAAACAGCCATCACTGAAGTTAAAATGAAGACTACGAAGAGATGCTGCTTCACACCCACTAGAAGGGCTGAAATAAAATACACAAACATATATTGACAAGGATGTGGAAGAATTAGAATTCTCATACATTGGTGGTGCGTAGATTGTAAAGTGGTGCAGTTTATTATGAAACAGTTGGGCAGCTACAGTTACCATGTGACATAACATTTCTAATTTTGTATACTTAAGCAAATTGAAATGTATGTCCACACAGTCTCATACATGGACGTTTGAAGCAGCATTATTAATAATAACAAAGGAGTCAGCACATCTCAAATGTCCATCAGCTGATGAATAGGTAAACAAAATGTGATATAGCCACACAATGGAATATTATTCAGTTATTAAAATGAATGAATCCCAACATGGGTGAACCTTGAAAAATTATGCTAAGTGAAAAGAGCCAGATACAAAAGACCACATGTTGTATGGTTCCATTTGTAAGTATGGAGGGTCAAGAATAGGCAAATCCATACAGACAGAAAGTAAATTCATAGTTGCTGGGGACGGGGGAGTGGGGGTAGGGTGGGGGGGTGGGTGTTGGAACTGACTACTAAAATGTAAAGGGTATGTTTTTTTTAGGTGATTAAAATGTTACAAAATTAGACAGTGGTGACGGTCGCACAATTCTGTGAATATATTAAAAACCAGTGAATGGCACACTTAGCACATTGTTAATTTTATGTTATCTCAGCCAGGCCAAGCCAAGTGCATCTCAGTAAAGCATTATTAAAAAATAAACTAATAATGTCCTGTTTATAAACCATGGAGGATGTGGGCACCAAGAACCCTAACCTACATGTACAGTAGTAGAATTACTGATAGACAAGTGGTTTCCGCAACTTTTGGTAAGACCAGTTATCATCCTGCTAATAATCACTACCCATCATATTCTTTGGTAATGTGTACAGATTTTACGTATTTCATATACTTGATTTTTGGTTGAATCTAAACTACTCTGCAGCAATTTTCCTGACATGCATATCAATGGAGAACAAGTACAAAATAAAATCTTTTTTTTTTTTTTTTTAATTCTCTGTTTGATGTAGGCAAAAATCCTGGCTAACAACTTGAAGTGCTACATGGACAATGCTTACCAAATACAGAGAAGAAAATCATTGTTGTTATGTGATTTCAAGGGGATTCAGACTCACAGTGACCCTCACAGTAGGATAGAGTAGAACTGTCCCACAGGCTGTCCTAGGCTGAAACCATGGCGGGAGCAGATGGTCAGCTCTTTTCTCTCGTTAAGCTGTTGGCAGATTAGAAACACCAGCCTTTCGGTTAGCAGCCAAGTGCGTCACCATTGTGCCACTCATTGTTTGATTTGATAGACAAACCACTAGACTTCTTCAAAGTAAATAACATCTACTTGTTTAAATGATAGCAATTCCTTCAATATTTGTTTGAGGCACTGACTCAGTAACATCTACTAATTGGAACAAAATGTTCAACAATATAAAATTCACTTGGAATAGCTCAACTGATCACAGAATTTTAAGGGACTTGCAAATAAATGATGTGGAGAGGGAAAGTGTTGAACATATTGATGGGAAAGCCGTTGACCATGGACAAAGCCTGAGACCATGGACAAAGTAGACTCTCAGCCCTGACACTGAACTGTGGGTATACCCTAATGAAGTTAGATACTCTAAAATTGAAAACAGTAAGAAATTCCTAACAAGCAACCAACTGCTAGTGGTCTGTAATTAACTCCAGCTGCTTATTTTAATATTCCAACCCTTATGTTAAAAACTATCAAATGGAATTCAAAGTTGTTAGAACAATGTAGACTGGAGGTGACCCTGCATTTTCTTACAGTTTTTTTAAAGGTTTCTTCAGTGGACAAGTAATCAAGTATGCAAAATAAAGCTAGAGTCTAGTTATGTCCTGATGTTTCACACACACACACACACACACACACACACACACACACACACACACACACACACACACACACACACACACACACACACAGACATACACACCCCCCAGCACACTGTGTACCCATCTGTCACTGCATGACATAGGACTGTGTAGGAACAGGTGAGGTAAGGAGTGCTTTGTTTAATTATAGGGCTCCTGTCAATATTTTGCCATTTTGTACCTTTATGGTCTTTACATTACAGCTTAATAAACTTCCAAATTATGTTAACTTTTATTATTGTTTGCAGAGTTCATTATTTTCTTTTCAAGTCTAATAGTAGTATTGACACTTTATGAACCCTACAAAGAAAAAAAAATCATATTTGTATGGCATTTTATAATTGAGAATTGTTACACATTTATGATTACAAATTTATTACAGTTTCACAATTACCCCCATTTGGAAGGCAGGCAAATGTCTCTGCTTTCCTTAAATTTTAAGGAATTCATGGGCACACACTAAATGGAATTTCTGAGTTTAAAACCTATTACCTAATTTTGGAGAGTTTTTATTTTTATTTTTTATTTTTCTGTGTATCCATAATCCGAGACCATTTTTTAAGAGAATTTTTTTAGAGAATTTGCTGTATATTAAGGAAGTGTTTTAATATTGGTTTGTAGTAAATACACTCAAAATACTAGAATATATCTCTGGAACACATCTGTTTCCTGTTCATTGTGCACATCATGTTATAATCTTCTGGAATGAAAATGGCATTTAAAAACCTCAAGAAATGGCAATAACAGCAGCAATAATGGTTTTCGACTATCACTAGTTGTGTGGGAACTGGTTATTTACCTCAGAAACTGTATAAAATAAAACAATCTTGGAATATGTCATTGTTTCAGGGCTGATTTCCTATTCAATTAAGAAATAAGCCTTGAAATGATGATTTTCAATAGCAGCACTTAATCTCTTTCCTTTTTAATGCTCTCATTTCTTAAACATAAAGTCAGGTTGTTTTTGTTAATTTTGTGATGCTGTCACTAGTTGCTGGGTGTATGTGTACGATCCATATTCTGTTCGATAATGCATTTCATTGAAGCATAAGAACATGATTTTTACCTCTGTAGGATAGGTGCACAGCTTTAAAGTAATTTTACCTCACGGATAGGTTGTTAACTTGAATAGGAAGCACAGTAATGGAAGTTTGGTCTTTGACTCTGCTGCAGATGACTGCAAAGAATGCAATCCAAATGAAGAGACAAAATTTGAAAAACGGAGAAATGATGAGAAAATCCCTGACCTTATTTGAACTTCCTGTTGTTAGGTGCCATTGAGTTATTTCCAGCTCATAATGACCCTGTGCACAACAGAGTGAAACACTGCACAGTCCTGCACCATGCCCACACAGTCAGACTTGAAGGACTGAGAAATAACTTACACTAAGGCAAAGAAGTTATTTGTTTCTATTTCATTTCTTCAACTTTCATATCTGCTTCAAGGTATGGTGTATTAGTTTCCTAGGCTGCAGTCAAACTACTACAAACTACTACAAAGTGGGTGGCTACAACCACAAAAATATATTCTACCACTCCGGAGGTCAGAAATCGAAAATCAAGGTCAAATCAAGGTCTCAGCAGAGTTGGTTTTTTCTCAGGAAGAATCCACTCCTTGTCCCTCTCTTAGCTTGTGGTGGCTGCTTACAGTCCTTAGCATCCCTTGACTTGGGCCTGAATAACTTCAGTCTCTGATTGTGTCCTCACATAGCAGCCTTTTCTGTATGTATTGCATCTTCTTCTTCTTCCTACCATAAAGACATCAGTCACTGGATTTAGTGTGCATCCTAAATTAAGGGCGATCTCCTCTCAAGATTCTTAATTACATTTGAAAAGAACTTTATTCCAAATAAGGTTACTTCTTGTGTTCTAGGTGGCTGTCGCACAGTGGTTGAGAGCTCAGCTGCTAGCCAAAAGTTTGGCAGTCATACTCTGTCCTATAGGGTTGCTGTGAGTCAGAATCAATGGCAACAGGTTTTAGCACAACCACTGAAAATTTTGGTATGACATAGAGTACCTTTTGCTTTAATGAGGAGCCCTAGTGGCACAGTGGTTAAAGAGCTCGGGTGGTAACCCAAAAGTTTGCAGTTGCTAACCCAAAAGTTTGCAGTTGCTAACCCAAAAGTTTGCAGTTTGAATCCACCAACCTCTTCTTGGAAACCCTATAGGGACAGTTCTACTCTGTACGGTAGGCTAATATGAGTCAGAATTGACAGCAGTGAGTTTTGTTTTTTGTTTACATAAAATGTAGATATTTTCAACAATATTCAGTTTTAATTACACTGAATTTACAAACTATACACACTCTTCAAGATGGTGAGAAAATGTATTTAAAATAGGATTTCTAGTGTTACATTTGTGTATAACTTGGGCCCTTCTTTTGGGAAAGAAATGCTGTGGCCAAAATATATTGGAATAGTCTTTATAGATACACCTGTTTGGTATCATGTAAACACAACTAAGATGAAGATAATTAAATATGTTGAACATTATGAATGAATTTCATTTTTCCCATGGTCTTGAGAGTTGTTTAAATTCATCTCCCTAGAAGGTCACAACACATAGGAATTAATTGTTGCATTCTGACTGTGACACTATTGGTCTAGATCTGTCTAGCTGAATGAAATACTTCCAAATATGGAGAAAATTAAGATTAGTAGTAAGATTGCTATTATTATAGTATGTCCAGAATATAGTGATGGAATTGAAGAAGAATGTATCAAGAGAAAGTTTATAAAGCAAATATGAAACTTACAAATAGAGGAAATAAAGATATTAAATTGTTTTGCTATTGAATGAGCAATCCTTGAGACTCTGTGATCAGTGGCTCAGTGCATCAAAACTTATCATTCAAAATTTAAATAGGGAAGAGTCACAAAATCTCATCTGAAGTCTCCTGTCTTTAAATTCAGATTTTCATTGGTTTATTTACTTACTATCACAACTAAGAGGCTGTCTTTTGGTTCTGGGGTAGGGACTGAGAGGGAGCTGTTTTTAAGTCCCTAGTCTATAATAAGAGTCTTTCATACTGGTGTGTGTGTGTGTGTGTGTGTGTGTGTGTGTGTGTGTGTGTGTGTGTGTGTGTATGTGTGCTTTAGACGTTTTGTTACATTAAAATAAGAAAGAATTATTGATGTGTTTTATATTATAACTTTCCTAGAAAAAAGCCATGACCTGCTGAAGAACTTTTGGATAGCTGTACAGGGACAGAAAAGCTCAGCCTTGCAACAACAAGAACTATTAAGCAGAGGTCAGGTAAGTTAGCCAGATAAGTAAAAAGGAACAGATAGCAATTCTACACACCACCAGATACTACGGAGTAGACTACTTCCTGGTGATCTCCTGCGTGTCAGAGTAGAACTGTGCTTCCTTAGGATTTCAATGGCGATTTTTCAAAAGTAGATCACCAGGCCTTTCTTTTGAGCGGTCAGTAGGTAGACTCAAATCTCCAACTTCTCATAGCAGCCGAGCACATTAACCATTTGTACCAACCAGGAAGTGCTGGTAGGAATCAATGTCGTGTAAAGCCACCACAACCTGCTGTGAATGAATACTGTAAAAAATGATAAATGCTTTTTCTAAGTAACTGGAAAGGAGGGATTATGAAATATTCACTGCCAGGAATAAGGATCTGGGGCTTTTGTTCTGATTGTTAAGGCTCTGGGGCATGAGGAATAATATACACCAGTGCTTTCCATTTATTTGGGTGAGGTTAACTGAGAATTGAACTACCGGAAGTACGCAAGCAGATCACAGCAAACTTCACAGTGACTAAGAGAGGTAAAAGGTGGGAGGGCTTTATTTAAATTTAGTTTGCAATGCAGTTTAAAAATGTTGAACTTGGGACAACCTCCCTGAATGACTGAGGAGAATTAAAGAAAATTCTTGTACAATATGTTGTTGTTGTTAGGTGCCGTTGAGTTAGTTCTGACTCATAGCAACACTATGAACAACAGAACAAAACACTACCCGGTGTTGTGTCATGCACACAATTGTTTTTATGATTAAGCCCATTGTTGGGGCCACTGTGTCAATCCATCTCATCAAGGGTCTTCCTCTTTTTTGCTGACCGTCCACTCTACAAGCATCACGTTCTTCTTCAGGGATTGACATTTCCCGGCAACATGTCCAAAGTATGTAAGATGTAATCTTGCGATCTTTGCTTCCGGGGAGCACTGTGGTTACTCTTCTTCCAGAACAGATCTGTTTGTTCTTTGGCGGTTCATGGTATATTCAACATTCTTCTCCAACACCACAGTTCAAAGGCATCAATTCTTCTGTCTTCTTTGTTCATCGTCCAGCTTTTGCAGGCATATGATGTGATTGAAAATACCATGGCTTGGGTCAGGCACATTTTAGTCTTCAAGGTGACATCTTTACTTTTGAATATTTTGAAGAGATCCTTCACAGCAGATTTTCGCAATGCAGTGTATCTTTATTTCTTGATTGTTGCTTCCACTGACATTGACTGTGGACTTAAGTAAAATGAAAACCTCAATCTTTTCTCCGTTTGTAACAATGTTGCTTAACTGGTCCAGTGTGAGGATTTTTGTTTTCTTGATGTTGAGGTACAATCCATACTGAAGGCTGTGGTCCTTGATGTTCATTAGTAAGTGTCTTAAATCTTCTTCACTTCCACCAAGTAAGGTGGTGTCATCTGCATAACACAGGTTGTAAATGAGTCGTCCTCCAATCCTAATGCCTTGCTCTTCATATAATCCAGCTTCTCGGTTGGTTTGCTCAGCGTACAGATTAAAAAGGTAGGTGAAAGGATACAACGATGACGCACACCTTTCCTGACTTTAAGCCATGCAGTGTCCCCTTGTTCAGTTCTCACGACTGCCTCTTAATCCATATACAGATTCTTTAAGACCATAGTTAGGTGTTCTGGAATTCCGATTCTCCACAACAGTAGCCATAATTTAGTGTGATTCATGCAGTTGAGCACTTTTGCTTAGTCAATGAAACACAAGTAAATATCTTTCTGGTATTCTTTGCTTTCAGCCAAGATGCATCTGACATCAGCGATGATATCCCTCGTTCCACTTCCTTTTCTGAATCCAGATTAATTTCTGGCAGTTCTTTGTCAATATACTGCTGTAGTTTTGAGTGATTTTGAGCAAAATTTTACTTGCATATGATATCAATGATATTGTTCAGTAATTTCCACATTCAGTCGGATCACCTTTCTTTGGAATGGGTATAAGTATGGATCTTTTCCAGTCAGTTGGCACGGTAGCTGTCCTCCAAATCTCTTGTCATAGATGAGTGAGCACTTGCAGCACTGCACCTGTTTGTTGAAATGTCTCAGTTGATATTCCATGAATTCTTGGATCCTTGTTTTTTGCCAGTGCCTTCAATACAGCTTTGACTTCTTCCTTCAGTAGCGTTGGTTCCTGATCATATGCTACCTCCTCAAATGGCTGAACATCGACTAGTTCTTTCTGGTATAATGACTCTGTGTATTCCTTCCATCTTCTTTGGATGCTCCCTGACTTGTTTAATGGTTTCTCTGTAGAATTCTCCACTATTGTGACTCAGGGCCTGAATTTTTTTCTTCAGTTCTTTCAGCTTGAGAAATGTAGAACATGTTCTGCATTTAGACAATTGTTATATTGCGTGCAATAGAATATAATGCATACAATATAAAATACAATTGTATATAATTACAATTATTATACAATGTAGTTATTATTATGTTACACAATATAATACATTTTTTTCAGTCAATAAGCCTCTTAAACCTGCTACTTCTGAAGATCCTATTCGGGAACCTGAACAAGATCTTCAGATCTTAGACAACAGAAAGTGCATGGGAAGCTTGTACTATAATTTCTCACTTTAGTATCTTGACATTACTTAGGGAGTGTCTATAAGGCCCGACAATTAAGTCCACGAACTTAACTGTTTTAAATGCCTCTACATACCTCACTGCTGCATATCACTACGGTCACCTTCAAAGTACTCGCCTTGGGAAGCTATGCACTGATACCAGCACCTAGTCCCCCTTTCAAAGCAATTTTGGAACTCATTTTCTGGACTGGCCACAAGAGCTGTTATCCCATTGCCATTAATGTCCTGAATGTTATCAAAATGTCTTCCTTTCAATATTTCTGTTATCTTTGGGTAAAGAAAAAAGTTACTGGAGGCCGGATCAAGTGAGTAGTTAGGGTGTTCCAATACAATTACTTGTTTAGGGGCTCAAAACTCCCTCACAGACAACTATACAATTAAGTTTGCAACTTGATGCCATGCCACTGTACACAATGGCAGTTCCAGAAAGAGTTCCAAAATTTCTTTGAAGGGTAGATTAGGCACGGGCATTGGTGTATAGCTTCCCAAGAGGAGTACTTTGAAGGTGACCATAGTGGTATTCAACAATGCGATATACAGCTCTTTAAACAATTAAGTTTGTGGACTTAATTGTCTGACCTCATATGTATCACCTAACATTATTTTTATTCTTGTGATAGGTTGCTTTTGTGTGGTCTTTTAGCCATTGTCTTGTAACTCCCACCCAAGTGACCGAGTAAGACTATGCAAATGGGCTGATTGTGGCCCACCAAGGGCAATGGCCAGTTTTGCCTTAAAAGAGAGCCAATTCCAGAGAGGAGAAAGGATCCCAACACCACCACCAAGGAAGAAGCAGGCTGTTTGAGAAGCAAAGTTGAGAATGCCTTGGAAGAGATGTTGGTATCAGAATTGGTGAAGATGGTGGAGACAGGAAGCATGTCTGACCTCTGCCTCATGGGAATCAGCCTTGGGCTGTTGATCTTGATTTTGTTTCCCCTTTGTGAAGTTAAAGGAGATTAGATACCACCCCATGCTGTTTTTAAGTCTCTAATCTATAATAAGAATCTTTCATGCTGGTCTGTATGTGTATGCTTTAGAAGTTTTGTTTCATTGAATAAAGGAAAGAATTATCAGTGTGTTTTATAAAGATAACTTTCCTACAAAAAAGCCATGACCTGCTGAAAAAAATTTTGGATAGCTATGCAGGGACCTAAATGCTCAGCCTTGTAAACAAGGATTTCTGGAAGTTTGACATAGCAGGTCCTCCACCCATTTTCCTGTCACACAGGATGTAATGGCTTTTATTGAACTGCAGTGTGACACTGAGTAACTGGATCATTGAATGAGTTGCTTATTTGAATCACTCCGTAGGGCTACATTTATAGCAAATCAAATGATCCTTAATAGGTGGAATGTATTGATGTCAAATTAAACACACACACTCATAAAATAGTTTAAGGCTTTGTTATGAAACTTGTCTGGTATAGAAGTTAATGTTTCATACATGTCAAGAAAAACTTTGTCCCTAAATAATCTACATTAATAGATTAGGTGTGGAATTAATTACTTGTATTATGATCAGAGTTAAGACTGGGGTGGTACCCCACTTAATCTTTGACACTTAACTTCTATTAGAAGGAACTGTCATTTAACAGCAGAGCTTCTTCCGGGTGTTAATGATTTAGAGGGAGCAGAATGATTTGTTTTACCCCGTAGCTTATTCTTGTCATTGAACTGCTGTTTTATTGAACTTCAGTTTAGTAGCCAAGATTTTATATGCCCTTCATGATTTTTTGTACTGTAGTCTCTGTTATGGGAATCATTAAGTGGAGCAGAATCCACTTAATGATTCCATCAGAATCAACTCAATGGCAATTTTTTTTTCCTTAATTAACTGAAAGGTTGGCAGATTGAACTCACCTATAGACAGACACCCTGTAAGACAGCCGTGAGATCTGTTTCTGAAAGGTCCTAGCCTTAAAAACCCAATAGAGCAGTTCTACTCTGCATTACATGGGTTTGCCATGAGTCAGAATCAACTCCACGGCAACTCATAACAATAATGTATGTTACAGTGGAATTCTGCTTTATGGACCATCAGTTAACAACAGTGTTTAATTACATCTATTGGTGAATATGCATTGTTGAGCAAAGGTGATAATTGCTAGTAGGAAAGTAATTGTAGGAGTAAGTTGCATTGAAGTGATGAATATGAAGCAAGAATGAATCATGGCATAAATAAGCGCAGGCTGTAGGAAGGAAAGGAGCCCTGGTGCCATAGTGGTTCAGAGCTATGGCTGCTAACCATACAGGTTGGCAATCCAAATCCACCAGCTTCTCTCTGGAAGTCTTATGGGACAATTCTACCCTGTACTATAGGTTCACTGAGTCAGAACTGACTTAATGACAATGGACTTTTTGATTTTAGGTAGGAAAGAGAACATGGAAAGAGCAAGAAAAGTCAATAGCGATTCTCTTTTACTTCTTATCTTACTATACTATGAGTCTGGTGATCCAAAGCCTTAGCAAAGCGAGTGCTTACCAAGTAGTATGGCCTACCAGATAGAGGCATAGGAAGGAAATGCTACAAATTCAGTTTACTTTCATTCATAATTAGTAGTATGACTTTTATTCAGAATTTGGATCTATATTCTCTATTATGAAAAGTAAATTTAAAAAATCAAATTAAGTGTATATACCTAAGAGGTAAATGTTCTTTAAACCACAAGAACAGGTGAATAACAATTGCACTGTTGTTGGTAGCTGCCCCAGGAAACCACCAGCTCATGTCGTCTCCATAGACAGCAGAAGTAAGTGCTGTCTCGTCCTGTGCCTTGCCATGATTGTTCGCAGATCAGACTGTTAGATGATTGGCTGATTTTCAGAAGTAGATTGCCAGACCTTCTTCTGTGTTTGTGTACTGGTGTGAAAATATCAGTGCTTTCTCAAGCTGTGGCTTCTCTATCTTTTGAAGAAGCTAACTAACTGTGGAAACCCTGGTGCATAGTGGTTAAGTGCTACCTCTGCTAACCAAAAGGTTGGCTATTTGAATCTACTAGGCAGTCCTTGGAAACTCTATGGAGCAGTTCTACTTTGTCGTATAGAGTCGTTATGAGTCAGAATCGACTCCACAGCAGTGGGTAATTTTTTTTTTTTTGGAGCTGTGGAGCCCCCGGGAGGACCAAAGCTTTTTAGGAGGCGTACAGCATCTCAGAGTTGTATGTAAATGACTCTGATTGGAGGGAAAAATAAAATAAAATCAGTGTAGTCATTCAATGGCCTGGGTACGGCTCCAATAAGAAAAACCTGTGAGACAATTTCTAGTAGGTGACATGTAAGCTGAAGTTAGGAGAAAATCAGCCAGGTGAGACTGACTTGTGCTGTGAGTCCAGCACCATGATAGACAGGCTCCAGAGTGCTTGTGTGACATGTCCAAGCTGAAACATCGTGTCTGGCTTTTAGAAGTAGAGGTTGGAATTTAACAGTATTTGGTGAACCTGTGGGTTCAATTTTAAATGTCTGTTTATGAGGGTCACCTTTAATACCACCTCCCCATCAGAAAGGGAAGAGAAGACATTTCATTTTCTTAACTAGGAAAAAACAAAACTTAAAATAGTTTTTTTTTTTTTTTTTTTAAATCTAGGACACATCTGTAATGATAGATAGCAAAACATTTATGTGCTTTTATTGAGTGAGTCATGCTTTATTGTTTAAATGGCTAATTCTTTGTTCAGGGTAAGCTAATTTTAATAACCTTCATTGTTCTTATGAAAAAAAGAAATTCATACTCAACGTACATATACGAGGTCTGACAAGTCCATGAACTTAATTGTTCTAAGTGCTATATACCTCACTGCTGAATATCACTACGGTTGCCTTTGAAGGACTCCTCTTTGGGAAGCTATGCACCAATGCAAGTGCCTAGTCCATCCTTGAAAGAAATTTTGGAACTCTTTCTGGAATGGCCATTGAGCATGGTGAAAAAATGGGAAGTTGGTGAACTTAATTGTGTAGTTGTCTGTGAGGGAGTTGTTAGCCAGTAAACAAATAACTGTATGGGAACACCCTACCTATTCACTTGAACTGGCCCCCAATGACTTTTTTCTTTACCCAAAGATGAAGGAAATATCAAAAGGAAGAAATTTAATGACATTCAGGATATCAAGGGTAAAATGATGACAGCTCTGATGACCATTCCAGAAAAAGAATTCCAAAATTGCTTTGAAGGGTGGCCTAGGTGCTGGTGTTGGTGCATAGCTTCCCAAGGGAAATACTTTGAAGATGACTGCAGTGATACTCAGGAATGAGGTATGTAACACTTTTTCTGGGATGAATTGGTATACTTAACTGTCAATCCTCTTTAAAAATTAGAAAATGAAAATAATATGCAGTGTAAGCATCAAGTGGTATCTTCTTAGTGTTTATAGCCTTTAAAACTTTTCTGTGAATATACCATACCCATTGCAGTCAAGTCAATTCTGACTCATAGTGACCCTATAGGACAGAGTAGAACTTCCCCTTCGAGTTTCCAAGGAGTGAACAATACACACATTACACATACATATATACATACATATGTATATACATGCACAGAGGAAGCCCTGGTGGTGTAGTGGTTAAATGCTATGGCTGCTAACCAGGAGGTCAGCAGCTCAAGTCCACTGGGTACTCCTTGGAAATGCTATGGGTAAGTTCTTCTCTGTCCCTTAGGGTCACTCTGAGTCAGAATACATGGATGGCAAGGGGTTTGGTTCAGGGATTATTGTGTGTATATTTATAGTACTATGCAAAGTATATTCTTCTCATCTATTTTCTCATTATGTAAATACACAATGCCTTCTGTTTATTATTATGAACATGTTTTCATGCCATCGAATATCTGTTGTTACCATCTTTTTTAATTACATTTTATTACATACATTTATCATGTTATCTCTCCTTGATCACTAAAATAATTTCCAGCTTTTATTATTGTTAACAGTGCTTTAATGAACATACTTATGTATCTAATCAAGAGGTTAAACAGAGAGCAATAAAAGCATGTAGGATAAACACTTGCTCTACTATAAGAAGATCAGGAAAAGCATCTCAGAAACTGAAACCTCTAAGCTGGGTACTAAAAGCTGAGACCTGAGAAACTCATTTTAAACATTAAAGAAAGACAGCATCTAAGTCTAACATCCTTTCTCTTAATTTTTAATCTTTCTCTAATCATTATTTGAATGATTTCTTGTTTTCACTGACATTAGAATTTAGAAATAAGTCATTTTACTCATTGTCTCTTTCTGCCATATTTATGGTAATGCTGTTATTTGCAAATGTGTAATAAAAATTTACCTCCTTTTTATCAGAATATAATTAGACAAATTGTGCCAACAAACTTGATTTAATTTGCTGGAGTGTCATATTTGAGTATAGTGTCATTTAATCAGACACTACAAGCTCATAATTAAGGAATAAGGGCTGTACTTCTTATGGGGAGTCAATGTCCACAAAATCCTACCACATAACTGGTCAGATATTTGTTGTGTAGTTTACAAGACCAACCTTGCAGTTTATGAAGAAGTTTACTTCCAGAAACCCTGCAGATTTGGGGACATTTCCACTCTGTCCTTTACAGTTGCTGTTAGTTGGAATAGCCTTGATGGCAACTTGTTTGTTTGTTTGTTTTCTTTAAAGAAAAGTCAGTCTACATTTGTAGATACTGCAAGTAGAACTTGGTAGAGATAAAGTTATTGAATTCGGTTTTCCAGGGTTAGAATTGAAAACTAAGTAATAATGATAATTAAAAAATAATGATAACTGGAATACTAGAGGTTACTGAACATATTTCCTAGACTCCTTACAAAGTTTCTAGACAGAAATTAATTCTATGACCATTCCACAATGTAAGGACCAAATCCCCCCCAAATTAATCAGTTGCCCTGGGCCAGCTCTGACTCATGACAATCCCATGTGTGTCAGACTAAAAGTATGTTTTCAATGGCTGATTATTTAGAAAATGCATTGCCAGGCCTTTCTTCCAAGGTATCTCTGGGTGAACTTGAACTGCCAATATTTCAGTTACTAACCTATCACTTAACTGTTTGCACCACGTAAAGTCTCCACAGTATGGACAAGGTGGGTTATAAGGTTTAATTGTCACCTCTTCCTATGCCTATTAAATGTATCAAGGCCAAAACACAAACATGCTAATCTTTTTGTAGTCAAAAAGTAGTCTTCTGCGATTGACTCGGGCAACAGACAAAATAGACTACCTGCCCTTTCAGTGACCAAGAACTATCTTATTCTTTAGGGATATGCACTTCTGTTCTATAGTCTTCAGTGTAGATTACACCTCAACTAAAACAAAAATCTTCACAACCAGACCAAGAAGCAACATCATGACAAATGGAAAAGATACTGAAGTTCTCAAGGATTTCATTTCACTTGGATCCATAATCAATACCTATGAAAGCATCAGTCAAGAAATCAAAATGATGTATTGCATTGGGCAAATCTGCTGCAAAAGACCTCTTTCAAAAAGCAAAACTGTCACTCTCAGAACTAAGATGCAGCTGATCCAAGCCATGGTATTTTTAATTGCCTCATGCATGTGAAAGCTAGACAATGAATAAGGAAGGTCAGAGGAGAACTGATGTTTTTGAATTATGATGCTGGTGAAGAATATTGAGCATGCCATAAACTGCTGAAAGAAAGAACAAATCTGTCTTGGAAGAAATACAGCCAGAATGCTACTTAGAAGTATGGGTGGTGAGACTTTGTCTTATGTACCTTGAGCATATTTTATCAGAAGGGACCAGTCACTGAAGAACATGATGCTTGGTAAAGTAAAGGGTCAGCAAAGAAGAAGACCCTCAATTGACACCCTGGCTGCAACAGTGGGGTCAAACATAGCAACAGTTGTGAGGATGACAAGGCCAGAGCTTTGAACTGTTTTGAGCCAGTTTGACACTGTGCTGAAATTTGCATTTCCACCCCTGGATATGCTGAATCAGCATCTATGTTTTGACAAGATCCCCAAGTGACTCTTGTGAGAATGTGAATTCTCAGCAGAGGGTGAACCTTCCGAAACAGGTTCGAAGTGCTGTATGGGAAAGGGCATTGTGTCATTGTTTTTACATCAGATCACTATAAATCGAAACTGACTCGGTGGCACCTACCAACAACTGCTGTTTGATTTACTATCTGGTACTGATTAGGATATTTTGAAACTTTTCCAGGTAAGTATTAATAATGCAGATGTTCTAGTCTGATTGCAGTGCAGGTAAATTTGTCTTGTAGAAATGTAAATTGCCTCTTGTTTCTTCCCTACAAAGAGTATAATCCAAATAGTATGGTCTCATTTTGTGTATACATTAGTAGACTTATTCCAGTATTTTGTCTCTCAGCCACCATAAATACTTTAGTCTCCGACTTCTTTTGAAGTAGTTTTACAGTCCTGCTGCTTCCTTCATTAATGAGTATAAAGGGTTTTTGACAGATGTTTATTCTTAAGAAACAAGCTGTGGAAGTCTTCTCAGGCATCACTGATGAGTCAGAACAGATGAGTTTGTGGTGGCTGATCTGGTAATGGGAACCCTGTGGTGTTAAGAGTTTGGCTGCTAATCTAAAAGTTGGCAGTTCAAATCCACCAGGTGCTCCTTGGAACCCCCTGGAGCAGTTCTACTCTATCTTAGAGGGTTGCTACAAGTTGGAATCAGCACAACAGCAGTGAGTAGTAGTAGTAGTAGTTGTAATCTGGAAAGGGAGTCCTGATGGCACAGTGGTTAAAGAGCTTGGCTAGCAACTGGAAAGTCAACAGTTTGAATCCACCAGCTTCTCCTTGGGAACACTGTGGGGCATTTCTTCTCTGACTCATAGGGTCAGAAATGACTTGACAGCAACAGATTTGTGTTTGTCTTTTTAATCTGGTATTAGGATTCAGGTTTTGTGAAAGAAGAATGACAAAATGATACTAGATCAAACCATAGAGAAAACCGGCAAGTACAACTAAAGTAAAGGACCTCGATGCCTGTCATGGACTGAATTATGTTTCTCCAAAAATATGTGTGATGTTTCAGCAGGGCCATGATTCCTCATATTGTGTGATGTTCCCTTATGTTGTAAACCCTGACCCTGTGATGTTAGTGAGGGAGGATGGGCAGCATTTGTTTTGGTGGGGCAGGAGGACTCAATGCTTAAGACTGTATTGTGCCTTGAGGCAACCTCTTGGGATATAAAGGAAAGGGGACCAAGCTGAGATTTGGTGATCTCATACTATCAAAAAAAACAGTCCTGGGAGCTGAGTGCATCCTTGGGAAAGGACCAGAGTCCCCGTAACTCAGGACCTTCCTCCAGAGCCAGCAGTAAAAGCCCTCCCCTGGAGCTGATACCCTGAATTTGAACTTTTAGCCTTCTAGGCTGTGACAAAAATAGCGTTTCTCCTTTTTAAAGCCATTCTCTTGTGGTATTTCTGTTAAATCAGCACTAGATGACTAAGACAACGCCTATAGGGGAAGGGGAAGGAAATGAAAACGTGGGATGACTGATATAAAGCTGAAAGCCTTTATGAAGCAGAAGATGAGATGTTTTCCGAGTAATGGAATATGAAACCTGGAAGAATGGGTGCTTATGGTAAAGTAGAATGAATGAATTTATAGTTTCAGAGATGAAGTAGTTGCCTTTCATAGCCATTATTAGGTCCAGGCTGTTACCATGGCAGAAGAGGAGTGGAAGAGAGTGTCACTGAAGAGATGGAGGCCACATTTCTGAGGGTGAATCATTTGTGTGATCATTACAGTCATCCAAATTGCTAACAAGGCTCGGAATGGAGACAGAACTGTGAATCAGCTGACCATGTCCTCTGTGAATAAGGGAAGACTTCTGGGAAGTGAGTAGATGTCAGGGACAGGGAGAGGACAGTGATGATAGAGGCAGGAATGTGAATTCGAAAGGAATGGGTTTCAGAGATCAGAGGCATCAAGGTCCAGTGGCACAGTAGGTGAGAGCTTGGCTGCTAATCCAAAGGTCAGAGGTTCAAGTCTGCCATCCACTCTTGGGAAACCATACAAGGCAGTTTTTCTCTGTTCTGTAGGGTTAGTATTGTTGTCAGGCATCCAGATGCTACAGACCTGTATGAAGTTCTTGCCCTTCCGTGATCAAGAATGAACAGGTTGCACGTGAACAAAGCTTTATTAGAAAAGAGCTTGTAAGTGTTGCCTAGGCAACATTTTCCTTCACCTCTCTGAATAAAAGTTTTGCCAGGGATTATAAAGGATTCTGGGAAAGAGGGACCTCATGTTTTATTCATTTTGGAGGTGGAGATGCCAGGAAGCAAGGGGACTAGGGAAATCAGACGCACAGGTAAACAAACTTCATGATGGTTTCTGTAGTGGACACTTCTGGGACTGGTAGTAGGGCTTATTGGGTGTTTCACTCCGTAAGTTGACAGTTCAAATCTATGAGGTGCTCCTTCAAAACCCTCCAAGCAGTTTCTTGCTCCCTTGGTTTGATTCCCTGGTCCTGACTGTAACTCTCTGGTTCTCCCATTGGAAGCATTGTTTGCTTATGCCTCTGAATTTAGTGTAAACTGGATTTCTGAAAAACAACCCTGGGTGAGGGTGATAAAACAAGTTGTTTGTCACTATAGAATGTTCCAAGATATGATTAGGCCGTCTGTTGGCATCCCTATCTCAATATGAGTCACTTTGAATGACACTGGGTAATGAGAAGGGTACAGGGTAAAGAAGAAAGCATCAGTCTTCTGAAGGGGTTTCAGGGAAAGTTCCAGGATCCTCAAAAAACCACCAGATTTCAAGTAAGGCTAGTACATGTAAGAAATATTTAGTGAAGAAAAGAAAGATAAGTGCATTGTATTTATGTTTGAATAGGGGATCCCAAAGTGAAATGGGAAACATTTGGGATAGAAGAGAGAAGCAGGGCTTCAGGGGAAAATAAACTGTATGTGGAAGTGAGCGAGAAGGACAGGGAGACATGAATGACCAGAGCATGAGGCAACATGCATTTAGTTTTTCCCCATGATTTCAAAGAATTATTTCTAATAGCTCTAGCTTTCATGGGAAATAGCATTTGTTATAGCAGAAAATTTTGTGTTGGAATTTGATCTGAACTACGTAGTGTTTTCTGAATGCCACCTGTTCTAATTCTTTATTATTGTCTTGTCTCTGCTTGTTAGAATCTTCACCTCTCTTTAAGTCCCATTTTTTCAATGTCATCTTCACCATGGCACTTCAGGAAATGATCATGGGTTATGCTGTGTCCCTTGATTGGGGCCTGGTAGTTAAGTGAACCTGAGCAATTATGAAAACCAGGGAAGAAAATAGTAAAGAAACATATACATGATCAATGTTTTGATTTAAGCAGGTGCAAAAAAGAAAAAAAAAGAAAAAAAGTCAAGACTAAAAATCCAATATGGAAGATAAATTTCAAAATTCTAATCCATTCAGTGCTAGGGTCCATATCAAGAACCAGAGAAAATACAAAGTGAGAGATTAGGATTCCTAAATCAGATGCAGAGATTTTGCCAACATAACTTTTTAAACTGGGTTTATTTCATGACATGACTAAGGAAATTATTAAGGTTACAAGTATTCTTTATTTTCTTTATCTCTTCCTGTCCTTTTATCCTTGCTCTACTTAGCAGTTAACCTAAAAAACTAACTGCTATGGAGTCAATTCCAACTCATAATGACTCCATAGGATTTCCAAAGCTTCTGAATCTTTACAGATGCAAACTGCCACTTCTTTGTCCCTCGGAGGAGGTAGTGGGTTCGAACCACTGTCCTTTTGGTTAGGTGCTGAACACTTAATCACTGCACCGCTAGGGGACTTTGCTTGGGAAGTACTGTCTCCTAAAGTCCTACTTCTCTCTTCCATCTGAAACCTTTTGGTCATAAACTGAATAGAGAGAGTGGACAAAGTTGTAATAATATTTGTTCATTTTAGAAAGTCTAGAATTTTATAAACTGATTTTGTGTAAGTCAAAAGAAATGATTAGCATATCAACTATTATTTTTATATGTTGACTCTGTTTTGGGTACTAAATGCAGAAGTGGCAAACAAGAAGTACAGCATGTGGGAAACTGGTTCTCAAGAAATTAGAGAAATAGGAGAATTTAAGGATTGTGAAGAAATATTCTAACACAGGTCAGCTGTGGCCATCTGACTCCTAGGGCAGCCTGACTGAATTTTTTACCAGTACTGTAAGAGCAGGATAGCAGGATAGAGAAGTAAGTATTCGTCAGTAAGAAAACAGAGAAAGTTGATTAAATATTGAAAGATTCATTTTACTTCCTTTAGACAGAGCACTGTGATGAATGAGACCAAAGCAACTTAAATAGTTTATTCATGTTTCAAGAGAATGTTGGTGTTTCTAGTGTCCAACTTTGTTAGGCAGTCTTTTGCTGTGAACTTTCTAAACTGGATTTATTTCATAACATAATAAAGGGAATTATTAAGACTATAAATGTCACTTATGCTGATGATCATATATTACTGGTTTATTCAGGAATTTTAAACAATGTGAGGACATTTTGCTACCCTTGTGCTGTCATTTGGACAGAAGGTGAACACACATTGAAAAAAAATTAAACTGTGTCAATATCAAAGAATTTTGGAATTAAGAAAATCTTTAAGAACCACCTTCTCAGACCCACCAGGACTACAGTGTGGTGGTCACTTACTGTTATAAGAAGATTATACCACAGGTTAATTTAAAATTAAAAAAAAAAAAAACCCAAAAGAAACAAAAAAAGAAAAAAACATCAGACTAACATAGTTCTGCTTTCTTCAAGGAATTGAAATATTCAGATTAAAATTCTACTTGTGGATTGAATAAAATGTGCTTTCATTTCCACTTTCTGATCTACTCTGAGTTTGTTGTTAGGTGCTCTCGAGTTGGTTCTGACTCAGAGTGAACCAGTATATGTGCAGCAACATGAAACACTGCTAAGTCCTACACCATCCCTACAATTGTTGGTCTGTTTTGGCCCATTATTGCTGCACTGTGTCAACCCACATGGTTGACAGACTTACTCTTTTTTGCTCATGATCTTCTTTACCAAACATAATGTTTCCCTTCAGGGACTGAGTGCTCTTGATACTATGTCCAAAGTATGGGAGATGAAGTCTCACCACCCTCTCTTCTAAGGAGAATTTCCACTGTACTTCTCTCAAGATGGATTTGTTCATTCTTTAGGCAATCTTTTCCCAGTCATATGTGGAGTACCTTCCCACCTGAGAGACTCATCTCCCAGGACTATATCAGACAAGGTTCTGCTGATATTCATAACATTTATGCTGGATGATTTTTTTTAGAATTAGATCACCAGGTCCATCTTCTTAGTCTGTCTTAGTCTGGACACTCTGCTGAAAGCTGTCTACCAGAAGCCATCCTGCTGGTATTTGAAATACCAGTGACATAGATTTTAGCATGACAGCAACATACAAGCCACCACTGTGTGACAAAATGACAGGTGAGTGGTGGGCCCAGCG
This sequence comes from Heterohyrax brucei, assembly GCA_028571685.1. Lineage (NCBI taxonomy): Eukaryota > Metazoa > Chordata > Mammalia > Hyracoidea > Procaviidae > Heterohyrax > Heterohyrax brucei. Next base: position 54,641,202 of record CM053141.1, on the reverse strand, counting down.
TTCAGTAGGCCCATGTTGCCTAGATTTGCAAATGTGTTGACATAAAGGAAGGTTCAATTTCTGAGGAACTTCTCAAGTTCTGAGAACAGTGAAACCCATTCTACATTTTAGTAGAAATTCTTGGAAGATAAACTTTGAGATCACCAATCTGTATACCAAAATTGTCCAATTTCCAAAGAAACTGATTAAACTAACAGAACTGTTCTGGAGTTTTGTCTGTGTATATTTAAATCTTAAAAAAGAAAAGGTAGTAAAAAGTCAGGCCACCTCATGACTTGGAGGTTAATCTAGGTGGCAATGCCCTTGAGAAAAGGTCCTACTAATGTCACATCAGATCAAACAGCTTGTTTAATTTTTCCTTGTTCTGGTGCATTTTGTGTAAGGTCTAGAAGGGCTCTGTATATAATCATTTTATATTCACTTTCTGATGATTTCATAAAAGTTTCTTCATCTAGAAAACTACTTGATTGTTTTGTTTGGGAGCCCTCTGAAGCCATGGGTGATTTCTTGTATGCCACAAGTGTCTGTTACTTTTTGGGTCCCATGTGAGTAAGTAGAGGCTGGAAGAGATACTGTGAGGATGGACTTCAGATGTTCCTCTAGGCTGTCTTAAAATGTAAAGCAAAAGGTATCTGACACATCCCAAGTCAGTCAGGTTTTCAGGTATAGAGGTCCCTCTTCCCAACTGGCAAAGTAAGCACCACTATATCCAACCCCAGATGATATAAACTAGTTTAGAATACAGCAATGCTACTGCCCTGTTGAGCTCCGCTGAGAGGGCCCAGCCTTAGGTGACACTGTGTAAACTACTGCTTTTCTGGTAGAAAAGCGCTTTCCTGTGGGCAGGTTCTGGCTCCCAAGCTAAGAAATAGGTCCATTTGCAGCCACCATATCCAAGATGGTGCCCTCCACACAGGCAGCAGATAGACAGGCTAAAGGTGCTGAGAGGTAGTGATTCCTCTGCCTCTGTTGCTGGGCCCCCACAGTAGGTGACACAGTGTAAATTACTGCTTTTCTGTCAGAGAAGTGCTGTCCTGTTTGCAGGCGCTAGCTCCCAGGCTAAGAATTAGGTCCTGCTAAAATCTCTGTATCCAACATGGCATCCCACACTCTGACATTGCAGCTCTGTACAAGCCATGCGGTGAGTGATAAAAAGACAGGCCCAAAGTGGATAGATTAACAGAGTCCTTAGGTCAGGTACTGTTGAGAGGTGAAGCTCTGTGTGATCATATGTGCAATACCTGTCTTAGTCATCTGGTGCTGCCACAACAGAAATACTAGAAGTGAATGACTTTAACAAAGAGAAATTTATTCTGTCATGCTCAAATAGGATACAAATCCAAATTCAGGACATCAGCTCCAGGGGAAGGCTTTCTCTGTTGACTCTAGAGGATGGGGCTTGTCATCAATCTTCCACTGGACTGGGAACTTTAGAGGTACAAGGGCCCCAGGCCCAGAGGATCTGCCCTGCTCCAGGTACTACTTTTTTGCTGGTATGAGATACCCCAAATCTTTCTGCTAGTTTCTTTCTTTTATATCTCAAGAGATTGCCTCAAGACACAATACAATCTTACATATCGAGTCCTGCTACATCAACACAACTGCTGTCCTTCCACCTTCATTAATATCAGAGGTAGGATTTATAATATATAGGAACATGACACAATACTGGAGATCATGGCACAGTGGTGGGACGCAATTCAATCCCTGACAATACCTTTCTATAATTTTGTTAGAATGAGAAGTATAAGGAAGCTGTTTGGTTGGTCCTGCTTTCACTAGACAAACTGATACAAGAAAGAGATGAATTCAGAGCTTCAGAGTCACATTTCAAGTGCTGCATAAACAATCTCAGAGTTGCCAATTGTGCTTGGGGGGCGGGGCGAATTTCTTATGGTAAAAACTCATATTGCTGAAAACTAAATCCAGATTCATCTTATAACAGTTGCTGAATTACAGTGCCAACTCAACTGCCAAACTTGAGAGATGTCTGAAGTTAAAAATAGGGTATTCATTGTGAAGAAATAGGACCCTGAAACTTGGGCTGGGGACATATGTGCATATAATCAGGAACCTGGGGACAATGTGTCCCTGAATTCTGTTGAATCACTCCTGCCAACAGAACCAACCTTCTGATTTCTATGTCCAGAGATTGCTCCATCTTTATCTGTTAAGCCAATAAAACCACTAGCCCCTCCACCTCATCTGATGGGATTAAACTAGCTGTTTCTGAAGACTCTGTGTCTGACTCAACTTCATGAGGTGTTGGAGTCATTGCCTGGGGTATCACTTAAGACAGATATCTTACAAGACAATTCTGAGTGTTCTCAGAATGCATCACCACCACTTTAGTTATTTACTTTGGGTAAAAGTTTATAGAAAAATTTGTTTCTCATTAAACAATTAATACACATTGTTGTGTGACATTGGTTGCCAACCTTGCAGTTGTGTCAACTCTTTCCCCTTATCAGCCTTGGGTACCTATTTTCACTCCTGTCACTTCCTGCCTTCTCAACTTTATCCCTGGGCTGGTATGCCCATTTAATATCTTATACATGGTTAGCCAAACCAGCCAAGTGACGTCGAGTCAGATCCGACTCATGGCTAGGGTCTTGTACAATCCTTGGCTGAAGAGTGAACCTCTGGAGTGACTTCAGCACTAAATCTAGGGGGTGTCTGGATACAATACTCTCAGGGTTTCTTCAGTTTCTGTCAGACAAATAATCTGGTCTCTTTTTGCTCACCATCCATTTTTGATTTTAACCCTATAAGTAGACTTAAGTCCCAGTAAGCCCCCAAAGGAGAAGTACCAAGTGTGATGAAGGATAAGATGTACTACAGTTCATATTACTGTTTGAATTTTTTTAGTACATACAAACAGAAACCTGGAGAATATGTGTGGGAATGGCTATTAAGGGTATAGAATAATGGTGCATGACTTTGGGTGGGCACTTATTTTAGGGTATAAAATTCTGCATCTGTGGACTTACGGGTATAGAGAAGATCAGAAGTTATCCAACTTGTTTGGTTTTATAACTTGCAGTTATAATTCTGTTTTCTCGATACTGTGGCTTTTTAGTGAAATGTCCTGTATGTATGATCTTTATTAGATATACTAGTAAAAATTATACTAGAAAAAATAGCATTATGATAAAAAATATATAATTATTACCGTGTCTACCAGTTGCATATAGCAAATAAGCATTTCTGAGTGTTTCTGTTTTTATCTCTTTGCTTTTGATTTATTGATTTGACTGATGTCTGTTAAAAAAGTCATTGCTGTCAAGTTGATTCCAACTCTTGGCCTCCTTATAGTCTGAGCAGAACTGTCCCTTAGGGTTTCCAAGGAGCTAGTGGTGGATTTGAACTTCTGGCATTCAGGTTAGCAGCCAAGTTCTTTACAACTGAGCCATCTGTGTTAACTGATAAGTGATTGCAGTACCAATATCTCAGATTTTATGGGAGAGCATTTTTAATTGAGAAATATTTTTCTATTGTTTCCTGAAAATTAGAAAAAATATTGCATTATTCATTTTTATGGTGGGAAACCTTGTTCTAGCTATTGTGGGACCACAGTTTGAGGCCCACTAGATTAGGTGTTCCCTGAGGTCTCTTCCAGGTGTAACGTCCATGAGGGTACATTTTTTTATGTGTTATCAAGAAAGATCCATTAGTTTTCATTGGAAAGAAATTCTCTTCAAAAATAAATAGAACTATGAGCCACTCTTTGTTAATTGTAATAGAAAAAACAGCCATTGAACAAACAAAGTATTTCAAATGTGTGCAAAGTTTATCCCAATAATAAACTTTTAGAGGCTTATCAGACATTTCTTTAATCAAATATCTGTCTAGATAGCTTTGTTCACTTATTTTAATGGCTACTTCCTATTAAGAAGTTCTCTATGCACTGAAGAAACAGCAGTGAACAAATAGAAGAGAATTCCTGGTTTAACAAAGTTCACATTTCAGTGAGGAGAAATATGAAATAAATAAGGTGTTAAAATATGTATTTATTAGTGATGCACTTGGAAAAACAAATCAGAAGTAAAAGAAAAAGATGTATTGGGGGAATGTAGGTAGTACATTAAGGAAAGGTTGAACTGAGAACATGACTTTTGAGCAAAGATAAGAAGGGCTGTGGTGGAATCTGGGGAAGGAGAGTTACAGTAGAAGGACTGAGAGGAGGAGATCCTGAGGGAAGCATTCAGAAGCTCAGTCTGGTTGGAGCACAGACAGTGAGACAGAGAATGGTAGATGAGATCAAATGACATAAGACCTTCTAGATCATTTAAAGAATTTGACTTTTCAAAGAAATGGAAGCCAGTGGAGGATTTTGAGCAGAAAAGTGTCATGATCTTTTTTTTTTTTCTTTTTTTTTAAAGCATTATTCTATGTGTTCTTTTGAGAATATACTATTAACAGGACCAGAGTCAAAGCAAGAATACCAGTGGTAAGGCTACTGCAGTAATCTAGTGTGAGATGATTTTATGTCCAGATTGTCAATTCTGTTGCATTGATCTATGTGTCTGTTATACCAGTGCCAGACTATTTTGACTACTGTGGCAGTGTAATTGGTTCTGAAGTCAAGTTGTATGAGGATTACCACTTTGTTTTGCTTTTCTTTTTCAGTAATACTTTGCTTATCCAGGAGTTCTTCCCTTTCCATATAAAGTTGGTGATTTGTTTCTCCATCTCATTAAAAAAATGCCATTGGAGTTTGGATCACATTTGTATTGTATCTACAGATCGCTTTGGATACAATAGACAATTTTACAATGTTGAGTCTTCCCATCCATAAGAGTAGGTTTTTCCACATACATAAGTCTCTCTTAGTTTCTTGCAGTAATGTCTTGAAATTTTCTTTGTGTTGATCTTTTATATGTCATGTTAGATTATTCCTAAGTATTTTATTTTCTTGAAGGCTATTGTTAATTTGAGATGCAGTTGTCATTTTGATCCTACAAAGATAAACCTTTGAGAGGGCACAATGCTCAAGGCAGGCATACTTTACCAATTAGGCTAAACTGTTTAATACAGAACCCATGAGTCGGATCCGACTCGACAGCACTTGGCTGGCTTGGATTGGGAGTTAGGACCCTCCAAATCTTATGTCCCTTCCTATTCCCTTGCATTTGGAGGTGGTTTTTGTTTTTTCTGCTGACCTAATTCTACTGGAGGAGAGGATAATGCAGACAATGTGTAGCAATCCATGTAGTTAGTAGTGAACATACTGATGTGTATGCTCATGTACGTATACACGTACTCCCATACACATACACCACCCACATTTCAGTTCACTTTATCCTAGTTTCAGCAGTTGAATATAATACATGTTTTGTGCATTGTGCTATGGGCCCTAGGCTGTATACTATGTGTTGCCCATTGAATCTGCATTTTCCCTCAGTAAAACCCGTAGTCCATTGTACACCGACCTCAGAATGCTCACCCACCCACAAAGTTTATTTCTGAATTTACCAGGTGCTCCTTGGAAACTTGATGGGGCAGTTCTACATTGTTCTGTAGGGTTGCTATGAGGGAGAATTGACTCAGTGGCAACAAGTTTTGTTCTTTTGGATATACAAAGAAAACCCTAAAGAATCCACACATGCCAAGCCAAAAAGAATCCACACACACAAAGAACCTACTGGAACTAACAGAATAGTTCAGCAAAGTATCAGGATATAAAATAAGTATAGAACAATCAGTTGGATTTCTGTACACCAACAAAGAGGGCATCAAAGAAGAAATCACCAAATCATTACCATTTGCTGCAGCCCACAAGAAGATAAAATATTTAGGAATAAATCTAACAAGGAATGTGAAAGACCTGTACATAGAAAATTATAAGGCACAGCTGCAAGTAACCAAGAAAGGCCCGCATAAGTGGAAAAGCGTACTTTGCCCATGGAGAGGAAAACACAACACTGCAAAAATCTCTGTTCTAACCAAAGTGAGCTATAGACACAATACAATCTCGATCCAGATTCCAATAGCATTAAAAATAATAATTATTGTGCTTTAAGTAAAAGTTTATAATCCAAGTCAGTTTGTCATACAAAAGCCCCCACACACTCTGCTATGTAGCTGTAGCTGCATGCCCCATCTTCTGACAGCACACTCCGTCTTTCCACCCTGTATTTCCTGTGCCCTTCAACCAGCTCCTGTCCTCCTCTGTGCTCTCATCTTTCCTGTAGACAGGATCTGACCCAGTAGCTTCATGTATCTACTTAAGCCAAGAAGCACACTCTGCTGGTACCATTTTATGTCTTATAGTCATGTCTGATCTTTGTCTGATCTTTGGTATCAGGAGTGGTTTCAGTTCTGGGCTAACAGAGAGTCTAGGTACTATGTCTTCTGAGAACTCTCCAGTTTGTTGGACCATCAGTCTGGTCTTTTTCAATAGCATTCAAGTCTGCACAGCCATTTTTTCTCCTGTTATGTCAAAGACTCTATGTTGTATTCCCTGTCAGGGCAGTCATTGATGGTGACTGGGCACCATTTATGTCTTCTGGTCTCATGCAGATGTAGTCTGTGGATTATGTGACCCTTTATATACCTTGGGCTCCTGTTTTCCTTATGTTTTTGGTGTCTTCCATACTTCTCTGCTCCAGGTGGATTGGGACCAAATGATGCTACTTAGATGGCTCCTTGATAACTTTTAGGACCCCAGACACCACTCACCAAAGTGGGATGTGGAACATTTTCTTAAAAAAAAACTTCGTTACACCAATTAACATAAATGTCTCTTGAAACTCCAAAGGCATTTTTTAATGAGATGGGGAAACTAATCACTAATTTCATATAGAAAGGGAAAATTCACTGGGTAAGAAAAGCATTACTGAAGAAGAACAAAGTGAGAGGCCTCACATTATTTGATTTTAGAACCCCTTATGCAGCCACAGTAGTCAAGACAACATGGCACTGGTATAACAACAGACATATAGGCCAATAGAAAAGAACTGAGAATCTAGACACAATGTCATCCACCATTGAGCAACTGATATTTGATAAACAACTAAGGTCTCTTAATTAGAAAGAAAAGACAGTCTGTTTAACAAATGGTGTTGTCATAACTGGATATCTATCTGCATAAAAATGAAGCAAAACACATACCTCACACCATGTATGAAAACTAACTGAAAATGGATCAAAGACCTAAAAATAAAATCTCAGACAATAAAGATCATGGAAGAAAAAAGTAGGCACAATGCTAAGAGCCCTAACATCTGGCATCAACAAAATACAAAACATTACTAACAATGCAGAAGTAACAGAAGAGAAATTAGATCACTGAGAGCTCCTAAAAATCAAACACTTATGCTCCTCTAAATATTTCACCAAAAGAATAAAAAGACAACCTACAGATTGGGAAAAAAATTTTAGATACAAAAAATTTAGTCAGTGCCTAGTCGCTGAAATCAATAAGATACTTCAAATCCTCAACAATAAAATGACAAATAACCCAATTAAACAATGGACAAAAGATATGAACAGTGCTTAACCAAAGAAGACATGCCGGAGCTAACAGATACATGAAGAAATCCTCACGATCATTATTCTTGAGAGAGAGGCTGATCAAAACTACAATGAGATAAACATCTTACACTAAAAAGGTTAGCATTAGTCCAAAACTAAATAAATAAATAAAATAAAAATAACAAATGTTGGAAAGGCTGTGGAGAGATTGGAACACCTATATACCATTGGTGGGAATCTAAATTGTTACAACTACTTTGGAAATCAATTTGGCACTACCCTAAAAAGCTAGAAATAGAAGTACTGTACAACCCAGCAATCTGACTCTTTGGCATGTAACCCACCCAGTGCGTCGAGTCAATTCCAACTCATAGCAACCCTATAGACAGAGTAAAAGAAATAAGAGTTGTCACATCAATATGTATATGGACACCCATGTTCAATGCAGCACTGTTCACAATAGCAAAAAGATGGAAACTACCTAGATGCCCATCATAATGGATTGAATTGTGTCCTCCTAGAAAACCCTGGTAGCATAGTGGTTAAGTGCTACAGCTGCTAACCAAAAAAAGTCAGTGGTTCAGATCTTCTAGGTGCTCCTTGAAAACTCTGTGGGGCAGTTCTACTCTGTCTCATAGGGTCACTGTGAGTTGGATTCAACTCAGCAGCACTGGGTTTAGTTTTTGTTTTTTTTCTGAAAATGTGTATAACAATTTGACTGGGCCATGATTCCCAATATTGTGTAAATCCTGCCTCTGTGACTCAGTGGCCATGGGTTTTTTTTTGGTAATGAGGAAGGATTGACTGCAAGCAGTTGTGTTGGTGGGGCAGGACTCAATGTGTAAGGCTGTATTGTGTCTTGAATATCCTGAGAATTGATTAAAGAAGTTAGCAGAGAGATTTGGGAATCTCATACCAAGAAGCAGTGCCAGGGGCAGAACATGTCTTTTGGATAGGACCCAGAGTCTCTGTGCCTCAGAAGTGCCCAGATCAAGAGAAGTTTCATGACAAGGCCCTTCTTCCACGAGTCCTCCAGGTATCCCTGGAGCTGACATCTTGAATTTGTACTTTGTAGCCTACCGGACTATGACAAAATAAAATTTCTCTTTTTAAAGTCATCTACTTGTGGTATTTTTGTTAAAGCAGCACTAGGTGGCCAAATGGATAAGTGAGTTATGGTATATTCACACAATGGAATACACAAATGATAAAGAACAATGATGAACCCATGAAACATAACATGGTTGAAACTGGAAGGCATTATATGAGTGAAGTTAGTCATTTACAAAAAGACAGATATTGTATGAGACCACTATTATAAAAACTCGAGATAAAGTTTAAACACAGAAGAAAATGTTCTTTGATGGTTATGAGGTGGGAGAGGGAGAAAAATTGGTATTTGTTAATTAGATAATAGACAATAATTATTTTAGGTGAAGGGAAGGACAACGTACTTATACAGGGGTAGTCAGCACAACTGGACTGAATCAAAAGCTAAGAAGTTTCCTGAATAGAACCAAACACTTCGAAGGACAGAGGGGTAGGAGTATGGGGACTTGGTTTCAGGGGAAATTTAGGTCAACTGGCATAACAAAGTTTATTAAGAAAATGTTCTGCATCCCACTTTGGTGAATGGTGTCAGGGGTTTAAAAGCTAGCAAGTGGCCATCTAAGATGCATCTATTCGTCCTAAACTACCGTGAACAAAGGAGAAAGAGGAACATCAAAGACATAGGAAAATGTCAGCCCAGTGGAAAGAAAGGGCCACATAAACCAGAGACTTCATCAGCCTGAGACCAGAACTACATGGTGCCCTGCTACCACCGAGGACTACCCTGACAGGGAACAAAACAGAATCCCTGATGGAGCTGGAGAAAAGTAGTGGGCAAAGCTCAAATTCTGGTAAAAAGACCCTAATTGATGGTCTGACTGAGATGGGAGGAATCCTAGAAGACATGTCTCCTGGCCTCTGTTAGCTCAAAACTAAAACTGTTCCAGAAGCCAACTCTCAGACAGATTGGATGGGATTATAAGACTAAAATGATACTGGTGAGGAGTGTGTTTCCTGGCTTAAGTAGATCCTTGGGATGAAAGAGAAATTCCTGTTTGGAGGTTAGATGAGAAGGCAGAAGGGGACAGGAGCTGGTTGAGTGGACATGGAATATGTAGGGTAGAGAGGAAGAGTGAGCTGTCCCATTGCAGGGAGGGCAACTAGGGTCACATAACAATGCATATATAAATTTTTGTATGAGAAATTAACTCAAATTGTAAACTTTCACTTAAACCACTGTAAGTGATGATTACAGCCTAGAAAATCCTATGGCACACTTCTGTCACATTTGGTGGCTGTAAGTTGAAATCAACACCATAGCAGTCAGTAACAACAAAACAACAGCATAATACCATTCAGATGACCAGTTTTTCACCCAAGGTGTGTTGTCCTTCCTATTATCATTGGAAACATTTGGGGATTTCTTATACTAAGAAAACCCTGCTGGCATAGTGGTTAAGCATTATGGGACGGTTATGTCATCTCATATAGGGTCACTATGAGTCAGAATTGACTAGATGGCAGTGAATTTGGTTTTTAATACTTCATTGTATATATATGTATATATAACATTTTGTATATCCAGTCACATCTTGATAAACATTTAGTCTGTTTCCACCCTTTAGCTACTGTGAATAGTACTACAATAAATATTAGTGCGCAAATGTCTGAAGTGTCTAGAATAGACTTGGCTAGAATAAGCCAGGAAGCAGCCATCTAAGTTGCATCTGTTCGTGTATAGAGACCAAGTGGTCAGGCATGAGAGGGAGGAACCTGAGGGCTCATTGCTTAGGGAACACTACACTAAGCTTCTGTTAAGGGTGATGGAAAAATTTGAAAATGGGAATAGTGATGGTTAAACAATATAAACCAAATTAATACAGCTGAGTAGCACATGTAAAGGATGTTGGAATGGCAATTGTTTTCTTACATATATATTCACCACTGGAGGAAAAAAAGTTAAGTGCTATTATATATTGTGAGGAGCCCTTGGTGGCATAGTGGTTAAGAGCTCAGCTGGTAATCAAAAGATCAGGAGTTCAAATCCACCAGCCACTCTTTGGAAACCCTATGGGGCAGTTTTACTAAGTTTTATTCTGTGCTGTAGAGCTGCTATGAGTTGGAACCAACTCGACAGCACTTAACGACAGCAATACATTGTGAACTTACCTTATGCTGCATGCTATGAAACTACTCATAAAAAGTTAGTTTTGCTTGACCTAGAATCTGTTACTGTCTGCATTTATAGTTGAGTGAACTTAAGCTCAATTTACAGGGAATAATGGTTAGAAGAAGGATCAGAACATGGTTTTCTGATTCCAAGGCCAAACTCCAAAAACGCAAATGCACTGCCTTTGAGTTGATTCTGACCTACAGTGACCCTGTGGGACAGAGGAGACCTGCCCTGTAGTTTCCAAGGAGTGTCTGGTGGGTTTGAACTGTAGACTTTTTGGTTAGGAACCATAGTGCTTAACCACTGTGCCTTCAGGGGTTTTAAGGCCAGCTCTCCTTTTAATATGTCACAGTGTTCCCTACTTTTCCTCTGAATTTGAGTTATAACCTGCAGGAAATATAGAGAAGCAGATGCAGAAACAGAGACAAGACCTGATTCATCCTTATGAGGGAGAAAATGGTACTGTCTGAAAAGTGGACAAGGTAACAGGATAGCTGGTGAAGTTCTGTCATTCCCGAGTCCTCATTGTGCAATGTGACTGTATTCTAAATGACAGTATAAAACTCCAATATGGATGGCCATTGGGCTGTTGACACTATTTGCTGCTCTTTATCCCCATACCCTTGTGATAAATCTATTCACTGAGGAATATTGCTTTTATGCCTTCAAAATATTTTTAATAAACATTTTTCACTGTGCATAGTGCATTTTAACTTAAATGCTAAGGATAAAGTTTTCTAACACACTGTCTGATCTATAGTAAACTCTCAGTAAAAGTTTGTTGTCTTTTCATTTTCTTCTTTGCATTTATGATCACTTTAAAATAATAACTTGATATTTTGAGATTTCAGTTCTAGTCCAGTATGTTGTTTCAGTTTCTTTATTTAATTATAAATTCCATTTCCTAATAATTGCAAAGTCCAGAGAGTTCATTTGGAGGAAGTTTTTGCAGGTCATTTGAGGATAAAACCATTGACTTGACTTAACAACAGCAATACATTGTGAACTTGTCATCATTTGTAGCATGCTACAACTTCTCAGAAATATAGCACCTTGCTTGAACCTTACTTAACTAAATCTCCCTGTAAATTTCTTGAAAGGAAAAGTAACTAAATAGCAGCTGTCGATGTTGTAATAATTATTTTCAGTTTAGTCGGGTGTTGGACACGAATACTGAAATAATCAACATCCTGTGATAATGCAAAGTAAGACAATGGGTTTGGTTTGTAGAGAAATGTCCTTTTGTTTTACTGTAACCCTCAACTTTTGTGTATTATCTCATATCTGCTGGGCCTCAAGCAGCAAAAGATCTACTACTACCCTTGCCAGTCTGGGACTGAAGCCCTGGGGGGATTCAGTCCGACCAGAAATGAGAACTGGGATCAACTTCATATCTCTGCCTCAGAGAGCCCCATGTTTTAGCATGCTAGGTGTTTTAAGTTCCTCTCGAGTGCCTGGAATACAGGGCCAAAGCCATCAGTGCCATCAGGATAGAGGGCCCTGAACTTTGGCAATGACCTTCTTGGGCTTTTCTCTCCTAGATAGTATTCTATGTGACCCTTTACCACAGCATAGGCAGGGACAGAGTGTTGCTTTGGAATCACTGTGAATAGACTCCAACTGAGGGTCTGTTTCTGTGAGATTCTAGAGGATGGGTGGCAACATCAAAAGATTTGTTTTGGCTAGACTCTGTTGAAAAATGGAGTTCCAGGTGTCTTAGTTATCTAGTGCAACTGTAACAGAAATACCACAAGCAGACAGCTTTAACAAAGAAAAATTTATTCTCTCACACTCTAGGAGGCTAGAAGTCCCAAGTTAGGGTGCCAGCTCCAGGGGAAAGCTGTCTCTCTGTCTGCTCCAGAGGAAGGTCCTTGTTATTAGTGTTCCCCTAATAGAAGAGTTTCTCTGCGCAGTGGTCCTGGGTCCAAAAGACTCACTATGTTCCTGATGCTATTTTCTTGGTGGTATGAGGTTGCCATGTCTCTCTGCTCACATCTTTATTTTGTATCTCAAAGGAGATTGGCTTAAGACATGATCCAATCTTGTAGACTGCGTCCTATCTTATTATCATAACTGAACCTAATCTCAATTCACCAACATCACAGAGATGGGATTCAGAACAAGTAGGAAAATCACGTCAGATAACAAAAATGGTGGACAATCACACCATACTGGGAATCATCGTCTCCCCAAGCTGATACACATAATTTTGGGGGATGCAATTCAATCCACGACACCATGACAACACTAGTTCTGTCTTAGCAAGGTGACATGTGTTGTTCCAGTCCTGACATATTCCAAGAGGTGATCTGTGCTTGACAGTTACTTTGGATGAGAATCTAAAATTTCATTTCAGGGAGCTGTGGACTCTGAAACCCCTCTGAGTCCCATGCTTGACCTGGGGATTCTCTTTTCCTGAAGAAACTCTGAAAGATGACACTCTAACACCGTGGTAGCAGCCATTGCAAAGAGCACAGGGTCGCTCACAGAATGGCAGGACCGGCTTCTGGGGCTGGTTTCACTGATGAAGACAAAAATCAACTCATTTGAAGCTGGTATCTTCTGAAAAAACAAGAAATTATTATCCTGTCTGGATAGACCAGTATTTCACTCAGGAATATCCAACTACCCACCGCCTTATTCTTGGAGAATATCTTATGCACTTCTGGATATTTCGCTGATCAGCAATAGTGGGCTGTCACAGCTAAATCTCCTTTGACTCGTGACTTAATATCTCTCTTTTAATATATTTTGGTAGCCATACTTACAATTTGAGCATATGTATTTAAATGTATGATTATTTAAAATGTTTATTTTTACACAGTAAATCTATTCTTCCTTAATAAGATTTGCCAAGTTTAATTACCTGCTGCTACTTCATTATCATTATTAAGAATTTTAATTTTACTCGTTTTTTAGAGTTTAAGAGCTATATTGTGATGTTTTGGTTAGCTAGTGCGACTCTAACAGAAATACCACAAAGTGGGTGACTTTAACAAAGGAACGTTTAATCTTATACAGTCCGGTAGGCTAGAAGTCCACATTCGGGGTGTCTGTTCCAGTGAAAGTTTTTCCCTCTATCACCTCTGGAGGAAAGTCCAGTATTGGATCAGTCTTTGGTTGGAAGCATCTTGGCACGGGAACCTCAGGTCTGAAGGATGTGCTATTCTCCTGGTGCTGCTTTCTTGATGGTGTGAGGTTCCCAGCTCTTTGCTTGCTTCCCTTTCCTTTATCACTCGCAAGATGAAAGGATAAAGTGTATTACAAATCACACTCCAGGGAAACTCCCTTTACAGTGAAGCAGGCAGGTGATCATATAAAGGGATTTACAGTCCCATCCTAATCCTTGAACATGTAGCGTAGGAAAAGCACAAAATGGATGACAATCACAGAATACAAGGAATCCTGGCCCAGCCAAATTACTACACATATTTTTTGGGGGGGAGGACACAAGTCAATCCATGACATGTAGTCAATAGCTCATTAGTTCTGTTGTAGATTTTATCAGTTTTACTCATGTTTTGCCCTTTTACTAGGATAACTTGTTTCCCAGCTAAGTCTTGACTGAGCACTATGTCTGTGTGTTTGTGTGAATGTAAGTGGGTTTGTGAGTGTGTATGAGTATAGGGCAGTGGCAACAAGTTTGGTTTTGTATTTGGTGAGTGTTTTAGTCAGTTAGTGCTGCTCTAATAGAAATACCAGAGTGGATGACTTTAACGAAGGAAGATTGGTTCTGACACAGTCCTGTAGGCTACAAGTCCAAATTCAGGATGTCTGCTCCAGGGGAAGGCTCTCACCTTTGGGCTCTGGAGGAAAGTCCAGTATTGCCTCAGTCTTTGTCCAGGAAGCATCTTGGCACAGGAACCTCAGGTCTGAAGAACGTGCTCTTCTCCCAGTGCTGCTTTCTTGATGGTGTGAGGTTCCCAATTCTCCACTTACTTCCCTTTCCTTTTATCTCTTGTAAAATGAAAGGATTAAGGGTGAAGCAAGCCACACTCCAGGGAATCTCCCTTTACAGTGGAGCAGGGAGGTGATCTTATAATGGGATGTACCTTCCCACCCTAATCCTTTAACATAAGGCATAGGAAAACAACAAAATGGAGGACAATCATAAAATATTGGGAATCATGGCCCAGCCACATGGCTACACATATTTCTGGGGACACACAATTCAATCTATGACATCCCACCCTTTGACAGTCCCAAAATCACATCTTTGAAATATATAACACGTTCATGTTATCGTAGCAAAATCATGTCCATCCTATATGATAGAAGTCTTAAATTAGTTCCAAGTCCAAAATTCAAAAATTCCTTTACATCTTTGAAACCTAGAACACAAATTATCTGCTTCCAAAGTACAGTGGCAGAAAAGGTACAAGTTAGCATTCCATGACAAATGGCAGAAATCATAGGGAAAGAAGGCATTAACAGGCAACAAGCAAGTCAGCTGAACACGTCACATTAGCCCTCAAAGGTTTGAAAGTCATCTTCCATTTTCTGAGACAATCTACACAATGGCCCTGCCCTCCAGACTCTGGGTATTGGCCACACTCTCTGGATTCTGAGTGGAGACACCCACTGTGCTACAACTCTGCCTTCAAGGCCCACTTGGACAGAAATTCTGCCCCATTGGCTTTAGGTGCACCTTAGCTAAGCCCAACTGAGTGGCAATTCCACTCTGACAAAACACAGAAAGCCCTGGCTCCAGTCTTTCAAACCCTGAGGTCATGGCCATAACTTTTGAGACTGAGGCAGCCCACCTTCTC
The DNA here is from genome assembly GCA_028571685.1 of Heterohyrax brucei. Classification (NCBI taxonomy): domain Eukaryota; kingdom Metazoa; phylum Chordata; class Mammalia; order Hyracoidea; family Procaviidae; genus Heterohyrax; species Heterohyrax brucei. The sequence continues at coordinate 54,625,734 of CM053141.1, read as the reverse complement.
ATGCTCTTTGTCCCTTCAGCTTCTGTTTCCTGTGGCCACATGGCCTGGGCCTCAGGCCCACATCTGCCCTTCTGGGGCAAGTGTTCCAAAGTTCTGTGGCTCCACTGATTCAAGTGCCTGGAGGCACCCTGATCTGCCAGGAAAACTATGCGCAGGCACTTAGCTCTCCTGCTCCATGGGTGGGCTCGAGCGCTGCCTCTGCTTCTGTTGCTGCCAGTCCTCTACTGCTTGTTTCTCACTGTCTGCACCTTTTTTGGTTCAGAACCTCACACCATCAGGAAACTAGCACTGGGAGAAGAGTGCATCCTTCAGACCTGAGATTCCTGCGCCAAGATGCTCCCTGAACAAAGACTGATGGAATACCGGACTTTCCTCCAGAGCCGACAAGGGTGAAATCCTTTCCCTGGAGCGGATACCCTGAATATGGACTTGCAGCCTACCAGACTGTGTAACAATAAACTTTTCTTTGTTAAAGCCATCCACTCTGTGGTATTTCTGTTAGAGCAGCACTAACTGACTAAAACAGTGAGTATACATAAGTGTTACTATGTACAAGTGGATTGTGTGAACATTTAAGCATGCAAGAGGTCTGACAACTGTGTTTGCAAACTCATCCTAGAAAAAGTGCTACATATCTCATTGCTGAGTATCCCTACAGTCATCTTCAAAATACTCCCCTTGGGAAGCTATGCACCACTGCCAGTACCTAGTCCACCCTTCAGAGCAATTTTGGAACTCTTTCTGGAGCGGCCATCAGAGCTGTCATCGTATCATCCTTGATGTCTTGAATGCCATCCAATGTCTTCCTTTTGATGTTTCCTTTATTTTGGGGTCAATAAAAAAGTCATTGGGGGCCAGATCAGGGAAATAGGGAGGGTGTTGGAATACAGTTATTTGTTTACTGGCTAAAAACTCTCTCCCAGACAACTAGGCAGGTTTGCAAACTTGCCACTGTGCCACAATGAGAAATGGCCATTCCAGAAAGAGTTCTAAAATTGCTTTTAAGGATGGACTAGGCCTGGCATCAGTGCATAGCTTTCCAAGGAAGTACTTCAAAGGTAACTGTAGTGATATTCAGCAGTGAGGTATGTAGCACTTAGAATAATTAAATTTGTGGACTTGTGTGACCTCATATGTGTACTTGAATGTGTAGGCTGACTTTATGCATGTAAAAATGTCTATTTTTCTCAGTCTTGATTGACTTTGTGGCTGGTTATTAGTTTTCTACTGCTGTTATGACAAACTTCCATAAACTGGGTAGCTTAAAACATGAGAAATTTATTATCTCACATTTATTAAGGCTTTGAGTCTGAATTCAGGGGTTGGTAGAGCCATACTCTGAAATTTCTAGGAGAAGATATTTTTGTGTGTCTCCCATCTCCTGGTAGCCCTTTGCATTGTTTAGCTTGCAGCTGCAGCATAATTCCAATATCTGCCTGAGTCTTCACATAGCATTCTTTCTATGGATCAGTGTCTCTTTCATAAGGACACGACTTATATTGAATTGGGACCCATTCTACTCCAGTGTGACCCTGCGTTAACTGGTAATATCTTCAAAGACCCTTTTTACCAAAACGGGCATGTTCACAGATGCTGAAACTTAGGATTTCAACACAATTCATCTACAACAGCTGAGTGTACAATTATAGTTTGGTATGTATTTTCTTCTTATTTCAAGTTTTAACTTAATTTCTTCTAACCTCTTTTTGTAATTTACTAATAACTCTATGACTATCTACTGTTAAAGTTATTATCATTATCTGTAGGTAATCACTGTATTTACTCTGCTAGCTTTTTAAAATGTCTTTCTCTTGATTGTTATAAAGTTTTCAAACATATATCTATTTTTATTCAGTCTCCTTCTAGGATTTCCTTAAGCCTGATAACTTCATTCTTCTTCAGTTCTGGAAACTTTTCAGTAATTAGTTCTTCAGATAGTACATCTCTACTCTTTTATTTTCTTTTTTCGATAATGCTTGTAAATGTTGGAGCCGGCCAGTCTGACCTTTTTAGCTGCATTTTCCTGTTTATCCTTGCCTCTTCATGCTAGAATCTTTCAGTTCTGTGTTTCAGCTCATTATTTCATTCTTAGGCTGTGTTCTATCTAGAAATTAGTTTATGTATTCCATTCTGAAATACATTGATTATATTTTTCATTTGTAAAATTGCTAATGGGATTAAATGAATAATTTCTTAAGAGGCAGATTAAAGATGTCCCAAATGTCCATCTTTTGCTAGCTGCTCTACCATTCTGTCATCTCCAATATCAACTACTTCCCTTGCCCTCAGCACGCTCTCTCTTGTCTTTGGGTTCTCTAATTCACTGTAATATCTCAGAGAGCTCACAAACCATACAAAAGAAATGGTTCACACAGTGTTGAGGCTGGCAAGTCCCAAATTTGTGGATCAGGGGCAGGCTTCTCCTGACCCAGATGGTTGCAAGAGCTGACAAACTCAATTCAAGAGTTCAAACCACAGACTACTGAATCACAAGTTTGCAGAAGCTGGTCAGTCGGGTCTCACAAGAGGCCACTGGCCCAAGGGATTATGGGGGCTAGCAGATCCCAGAATTGGCAGGTCAGACAGTAGACATCAGGGGAGGTCATCTTGGCATGAACCCAACACAGGTTCCAAATGCAGGGAGTGGGTGACTGGAGTCTTGCCAGGACACACATGTATATCTTAGATAGAGGCCACACCCCAGGGAAGGGTGTAACTTTAGTAAGGGTGAGGCTGATGTCCCACACTCATGCAAGGCTGTGACCCAAGGCACATCCTACACCAGTCCTGCCTCATCACATGGAGAGGCCAGGATCTACAATACCTAAAATGGATGACAAGGTTACAACACTGGGAATCATGACAGCCAAACTGCAACAACCCCAGCCAGCACAGGTTCCATACACTTCATCTGCTTACCCAAACCAAACCCACTGCCATCAAGTCTATTCCAACTCGTAGAAACCCTATAGGACACAGTAGGACTGCCCCACAGGTTTTCCAAGGAGCGACAGGTGGACTGGAAATGCTGACCTTTTGGTTAGCAGCAAGCTCTTAACGATTTCACTGCCAGGACTTCTTATTTGCAGTGTCATTCAGCCATTGTGTGTAAGACACAAAGACCATGGCTCTAAGGGCCATATGAAGTAGTTTGTCATACCACACTGATCTTTCCTTTTCAGCAGTAATTTTTCTGTTCTATTTAAGTGGAAATTAGGCCTTCAATTATCCTTCACCATTTTATAGAAAGTTTTTGTCAGACAGTTTTATTGAATATATATGGAGGAGTTCCATTAGCTAATTGCTGATTTTGTCTTTTATCATTATCTTTTTTCATATGTTTTGGCATTGTTGTGTGCTGGCTTACTTGAGATATGGAAGTTTCTCTTTCTCTTTTATACATGCACACAAACACACACACATGTAGACACACACATACATGCAGCCCTACCTCCACTGCTTATCTTTTCATTTGTTCTCATCTAGGGGTTTGTGGATTACTTCTACACTTTGTGTCTCCAGCATAGGAGGTTTTGTGATCACTGTTTGAGATTGCTTGCTCATGAGGAGTGATTGGAAACCCTGGTGGTGTAGTGGTTAAGTGCTACATCTGCTAACCAAAAGGTTGGCAGTTCAAATCTGCCAGGCTCTTCTTGGAAACTCTATGGGGCAGTTCTCCTCTGCCATATTGGGTTGCTGTGAGTCAGAATTGACTCAACAGCACTGAGTTTGTTTGGTTTTGGGTGGAGTGATTAGGAATATCACACACAGCTTGACTCAGTTTTTGAAAATGAAACTGTTTTCCTTTTTTTATCTACTGCCTTCCTGGGCCCACAATTTGCTTTTCTTTCTTTCTTTCTTTTTTAATTGTTGTTGAGAATATACACAACGTACACAAAATAAGTAGCTTCTACCAGTAAAATTTAGTGGTGTTGATTACATTCTTTGAGTTTGCAGTCATTCTCATCTTCCTTTTCCTAGTTGCTCTTCCCCTTTATCAATATGAACTCACTGCCTATTAAGTGTACTACCTAATCTTTTGAGTTAATGTTGTCAATTTTTTCCCAAAAGCTCATTCTTAAAAGATCGCAATGCTCAAGGCAGACATTCATTACTAGGTAAGCTAAACAATTATTTTGTTTTAAGAAGGCTTCAGAGAATATTTTTGGCTTAAGGTTTAAATATAATATCAGGACAATAACTTCAGGGGTTCATCCAACCTCTTATGGCTCCTCAAAGTCTGGATTCTATGAGAATTTGAATTTTTTTCTTTCTTTTTCTACTTACGGTCAGGATTCTTCTAGAGACTCTTTGATCGAAGTGGTAGCTGGACAACATCTAGTTCTTCTGGTCTGGCGGCAAAGGAGACAGTTGTTCATGGAGACAATTAGCTACACATTCCATTTTCTCCTCATATTCCTGACTTTCTTTTTTTCTCTGTTGCTCCAGGTGAACATAAACTAATTGTTGTGCCATGAATAGCCACTTGCAAGCATTTAAAGCCCTTGGGTTCACAATTTCCATGTACTTTAGTTCAAGACAGTAAGCCAACATATCTTATTTTGCTTCACACCAAATGAGACTGTTCTTGCAGTCTCCATATTAAGCATTTGATTGCTGATATCTCTGTGACTTCAGCGCGTAATGTTGTAATATTTCTCACTTACTGATGAAGATCAAAGGTCACAGCCTTCAGTATGGATTGTACCTCAATATAATGAAAACAAAAATCCTCACATCTGGACCAGCAAAAAACATCATGATAAATTAAGAAAGAAGTAAGCCTGTCGATGATCTCATTTTACTTGATTACACAGTCAATGCCCATGGAAGCAGCAGTCAACAGATCAAAAGATTCATTGCATTGGTACAATCTGGTGTAAAAGACCTCTTTAAAGTGTTGAAAATACTTCAAGATCTTCAGGATTCTTCTATAGACTCTTTGATCAAAGTGATCACTGGACACCATCTAGTTCTTTTGGTCTGATAGCAAATGAGACAGTTGTTCATGGAGACAATTAGCTACATATTCCATTTCCTCCTCATATTCCTGACTTTCCTTCTTTCTCTGTTGCTCTAGTGAACAGAAACCTAGAAGAATCCTGATTATCTTGAAGAATAAGGTACAACTGACCTAAGCCATGCATTTTCGATTACATCATATGCATGTGAAAGCTGGAAAATGAATAAGGAAGACAAAAGAAGAACTGATGCATTTGAACTGTGGTGTTGGAGAATATTTAATGTCCAAATGGACTGCCAGGAGAACAAACAGATTTGTTCTGGAAGAAGTACAACCAGAGTGCTCCTTGAAAGCAAGGCTGGTGAAACTGCATCTTACATACTTTAGATATGTTGTCATGAAGAATCAGTCCCTGGAGAAGACATCATGTTTGGTAAAATAGAGTGGCAGCAAAAAAAAGAAGACCCTCAGCAAGATGGACTGATACAGTGGCTGCAACAGTTGGCTTAAGACTAAAAACTACTGTGGGTATGGTGCAGGACCAGGAAATGTTTCCTTCTGTTGTGCACAGGGTCCTTATGAGTCAGAACCAACTTGACAACATCTGACGACAATATTTATGTAACTTTAGTGAATTTTTGCTTCTTGTAACCTAAAAGCCCTTATGAACACAACACTGTGAAAAAGTGATCTTTTTAAATTTAAAGGGAAATCTAGTTACGTTTCTCACATGCCTAAAATACTTTAGTGATTCTCTCATATACTTACTAACCAAGTTGAACTTGCTGACCTTGACATCTTTTATGTCCTGTTTCTTGTTTCTCTCCATTGCACTGTTCTCCAAGCCCCATCTCAGACTGTATGCTTCAGCACCAAATGCACGTGCCTCCTCCATCTCTTTGAACATACTACTGTAAATTTTTCTTGCAGTGTGTTCCTTTCTTTTTGCCTTATTCACCTAGAAAACTGCTAATGTTCTTCTAAGACCCAAGTGAGATGTGTTAACATCTTCCTCTAGGAATATTCTCATACCTATATTCAACATTGGACAGTCTTCAAGAGCTATTATTTGAGATGCCTGCACATAGTATCCTGTTTGTTGAGAATATAATAGTGGTCAAGAACAAACACAATTTTTTGAGTAAATGAAGCTTACATATTGATAGGTGAGACAGGCATTAATGAAATAATCACTGGATAAATGGAAAGTTGTAGCTGAGACAAGTGCTACCAAAGAAAGCGTCATGATGTTATCAAAGCCTGTTATTAAGGAACTTGATCTTGTAAAGTAGATTTCCTTGACATTCCCCTGAAAACCCATCGCTGTCGAGTTGGTTCCAACTCATAGCAACCCTACGGAATTAAACATTCCATCTCTGCATTATCTAAGTACTACAGGAATAGTTCTGTTATTAAAATTATTAAAGTTAATTTTAATTTTTTTGTTGATGTGTCTATCTCCACTACTGAGTTGTGAGATCCTTATTCGTTTCTGAACATCATGTGCAGAATACTGAGCATATACCAAGCCAGACTCTTTACTGTAGAGTTGATTCTGACTCATAGTGAGCCCACAGGACAGAGCAGAACTTCCCCATAGGGTTTCCAAGGCTGTAAATCTTTATAGAAGCAGACTGTTACATCTTTCTCCCATAGAGCTGTTGGTAGGGCTGAGCCACCTTTTCAATTGACAGCTGAGCAGCTTAACAGTTGCTTCACTAGAGCTCCTTTTCTGGCACATAGCCAATATTTATTAAGTGTGATAACTAAATATTTTTTAGTTAAGTCAAAGTGCAGTTTAGACATGGATTACAGAGAAATTGATGGAAGAATCACTGTTTTAAAAAATTTTTGTTACTGGCATTCTCTCAAACGAGAAGTTCAGTGTCTAGTTGCTCTGCAGAAAACAGTATTATTCTCTAATAACTGCAAGCTTTTTAGTATTCTTCCTTAAACGGCATGGACTCTTGTAACCATCACTTGCTTGCTTTGAGGTTTGAAAATGAGGAAACAGCACTTACTAGTTCAAATATGTATTATTTCAAAGGTCAGAGCACAAACCACACTAGTGCCTTTCAGAAAATGGAAAATGATAAACATCTACTTGATGAAATAAAGATTGTAACAAGGAGGTAAAAATAGCCAATCATATTAAACGTATCAAGAATACGTAAGAGAATGATAAAGCAATGTTAAATAAGTCCTTTATAATTTTCTTATTGTATATGTTTTAAAATGTTGTAATACCTAGAAATGATCAGAGAATGAACTCTAAATATTAATTCCCCTCTTGTTAGGCATAGTGCTTGTAACGGCAATATTATTTTCATGCAATCTACCCCTACCTTCTTTCTTTCTTTCTTTTAATTAGATCAAAAATAGGAAATGTATTTTGGATTTTGACTCATGCTGGCTTTGTAGTTAGTAATCATCTCTTGAGTGATCTTGTGGGCAGGTCCTTTGTTAACTGTGCAGTTCAGAGTTGGGGCATGTATAAATCACAAGAAGGCTAACAGAATACATGGTCCGTATTTACATGTCCTGATACACAGTTATTGTTCCAGAATATTCTGAGAGTCTTCTACAAGGCTAGGGCTAGACCAGAGATCCTCTGATCATTATTATTCCTTATATCTATTTCTTCTTGGACAGTGCATGATCTGAATTAACTCCTACAGAGGTACCTTGGAATAATTGAAAGACTTTTGTGTTAGATATATTTGGTCTGAATCACAGGTCTGACACTTACTAGACATTTTGACACAGCATTTCTTAACATTTTCACTCCTGTATCTACAACATAAGACTTTATAAGGACTGCATACAATGTCATGAGTATAACAAGACAGATACACCTCAGATATATGCATAGATCTGTATAGGGCTAAAGCTGCATAGGTATGTATTATTGTTAACTGCTGTCAGTTGGCCACTGACTCATGACAAACTCATGCACAAAGGAATAAAGCACTGCCTGATCCTGAACCATCCCCATCATGAGTTGTAGATCAGACTATTGTGAGCCATGGGCTTTTCGCCAGTTGACTTTCAGAAACAAATTGCCAGGCCTTTCTTTTTAGACTTTCTTAGTCTGGAAACTCCACTGAAACGTCTTTAGCCTCATAGCAATTCCCAGGCTGGCTACTCGTGAGGTGTGTTGGTCAGGAATAGAACCTGGGTCTCTCGCACGGAAAGTAAGGATTCTGTCACTGAACCACCAATTCCCTTGCTTCTCCCTCTCTATATGTTGTTGTGTGCTGTTGATCCCTACTCATAATGATCATATGGGGCAGAGTAGAACTGCCTCATGGAGTTTTCTAGGCTGTAGTTTTTATGGGGAAGATCACCAGGTCTTTTTTTCTGTGTGGCCACTGGTGTGTTCAAACTGGCATCTGAGCACTTAACCATTGTACCAACAGGGCTTTGTGTATATGCGCGTGCGCGCGTGCGCGCGCGCACACACACACACACACACACACACTTTATAATCACTTCCAATTCAAACCAGTTGCTCATACGTAAATATTCAGTCAAATTTGTCTATTATTATTTTCTTAAATTTCTGTTCTTAATTCTAGGCTTCCTCCTCTCACCTTTCTGATAGCTTAAAACTCAAAGAGAACTTCAGGTTCACCATTGCCTGGCAAAAAATCTGCAAGAACAGAGTTTGCTTTCTTGCCTAGTTTGAGAAATCTATCAGTGGAAATGGAGAGTTGTGTGGATTTTTCTCAGATTGTTTTCTTTTTGTACTGGCTATTGTTGCTCTCACATGGCCAGGTCTCCATCTACTAGGAATCCATACTGGTTATATCATGTAGAGTATATAATGGTCTTTGGTCACCCAGTTGACTCTAGCATTGCAGCCTCTGGCACTGAGGATTACATGGAGAATGATGTCGTTCCATCTCCCTACCCAAGGATGTTCTACCCTGTGGTTTTTTCTAGGCTCTTAGGAAACCAAGGTCTTCTATGCTGCTAATATTTGATCTAAAAGAAATAAGGAAGGAGAATTACTGTGACTTTCTGCTAAGTAGGTTTAGATCTTTCCGGTGTGCCAGAGGCCATACCCCACAGCAAAATTCAACTAGTGAATGAGACATCCAACTTGTTTGTGTGCAGACACCCCTGTAGTGGCTGCTGTGGTAGGCCACCCAGATTCCCCTCAAAATCTTAGAGCAAGGAATTTTTGTGGCTTATAGCTTTTGGGTACGTTGCTCTCCTGGTAGTGGATGTTGTTGATGATGGGTGCTATTGATTTAGGTCTGACTCATGGCAACCCTGTGGACAACAGAATGAAACACTGCCTGGTTGTGCACCATCCTTAAAATTGTTGGTACTTTTGAGCCATTGTTGCACCCACTATGACACTCTACTTGGCACTTGGCTATGACACTCTGCCTCATTGGCAGTCTTTCTCTTTTTTGGTCACTCTCTACCCAGCATGATGTCCTTCTCCAAGGCCCCGTGATAACATGTTCAAAGTATGTGAGATGAAATCTGGTCATCCTAGCCTCTAAGGAGCATTCTGGATGTACTTGATCCAAGACAGGTTTGTTCCTTCTTCTAGCAATGATTTACTCAATATTTTTCACCAACACCATAATTCAGAGGCATCAATTCTTCCTTGTTCATTGTCCAGCTTTCATATGCACACAGGCAATTGAAAACACCATGGCTTGAGGTCAGGTGCACCTTAGTTGTCAAAGTGATGTCTTTGATTTCTAACACTTTAAAGAGGCTCTTTGTAGCAGATTAACCCAGTGCAATATGCCATTTGATTTCTTATTTATTTTTTTTATTTATTGTGATTGAGTGGAAGTGTACAATCCAGTATTAATTTGCATGCCTGCCCATGTGCATCTCCTGCTGCTCTCCCTGCCGAGTGACAGCACACTCCTCCGATCCATTCTATACATGTCATATCCTCCTAACAATCTCCTGTCCCCTCCTCTCGGCCGTCTTCTTCCCCTCCGGTAAGAGGCCGGCAGGACGACATCCTATAGATGCATAGAACTATAAAGTGCACACACAGTATGGTCATTCTGTGTCACTGAGTCCAATACATTCTGAAGAGTTGCCCTCACCAATGATTTATGGACAGGGGCAGCATCAGGACCAGGGGCCATGCTCCAGGGGGAACGCTGAAGCCCCTGGACCATCAACTGCAGTCTTTTAGTGGAGTTCTCAGGTTGTACTCCTTTTTACTTTCGTGTTGCCAGTGAGACTCAACTTTGTGAGCCCCATCATGGCTATCACTGCTGGTGGCTGGGCACCATCTGGTTCCTCCGGTGACATGTCTGTGTATTCAGCCACTCACATGGGTCTCTCTGTCTTCTGGGTTCTCTTTCCTCCCTGTCATTTTGGTCCTTGATGATCTTCTGTTCCTGTTGAGCTGGGACCGTTTGGTGTACCTCTGATGGCAGTTTGCAAGCTTTTAAGACCGTGGACGCCAATATGGAGTGCAGAAGACTCTCACCAATATGGAGGGCAGAAGACTCTCAGCAATATGCTAGTTATGCTAATTTGCTTTGATGTCCCCTGAGAGCCGGACTCCCATCCCTGGTCCTCTGTCCTTGCAATATTGGGTTAAAATTTGAGGAGTATTCAGGTTATGTTTAAGTCCAGTTAAATTGATCTTCTTTCTAATATGTGTTGTCACTGATTTCACCCAACCAAATTTCAATCAATTATTTAATCTATAACCAATACTCCCTTCTTCCCTCCCCTCGCTGCTGTCAAAGAATCTTTTCTTCTACACATGCCTCTGTTTTTAATTTCTTATTGTAGGGGTCTCATATAATGTTTGTCCTTTTGCCGCTGACTACTTTCACTCAACATAATGGCTTCCTATTGAAACCAGGTTATAAGATGATTCCTAAAATTGTCATTGTTCTTTATCATTGCATAGCATTCCATTGACTATATATACCGTAGTTTATTTATCCATTCACCTGTTGCTGGTTATCTAGGTTGATTCCATCTTTTTGCTATTGTGAACTGTGCTGTCATAAACATTTTTGTGCATGTATCTGTTGGTATGAATGCCCTTGATTCTGTAGGATATATTCCAAGCAGTAGAATTACTGAGTCTAATGATATATCTATTTCCATCTTTTCAAGGAAGTGCCAGATTGTTTTTCAAAGAGGTTTTACCATTTTGCAATCCCACCGACAGCGTAGGAGAATTTCAATTTCTCCACAGCCTCTCCAGCATTTGTTGCTTTGTGTTTTTTGGATCATGGCCAAACTTTTTGAGGTGAGATGATATCTCATTGTAGTTTTGACTTGAATTTCTTTAATAGCTAATGATCGAGAGCATTTCTGCATGTGTCTTTTGGCTGCCTGGATATTGTCTTTAGAGAAATATCTGTCAATCTCCTTCACCCATTGCTTAATTGGATTATTTATCCTTTTCTTATTGATATTTTGTAGTATTTTACAGAATATGGAGATCAGACATCTGTCTGACATATAGTTGCCAAATATTTTTTCCCGTTCTGTAGGTGGACTTTTAATTCTTTTGATAAAGTTTTTAGATGAGCAAAAGTGTTTGATTCTTAGTAGTTCCCATTTATCTATTTTCTCTTCTATTGATCATTCTTTGTTTGGCAGATTTTGAAGTCTGTATGTTGTGTATTAAAACTTCCATTGTTAATCCTATTTTTTCTTGGATGGGCTTTATTGTTTTAGTTTTGATTTGTAAGTCTTTTATCCAGTTTGAGTTGGTTTTTGTATAAGGTGTAAGATATGGGTCTTGCTTCAGTTTTTTGCAGATGGCTATGCAATTTTGCCAGTATCTTTTGTTAGAGATTGTTTTTACCCCAGTTTAAAGTCTTACGGGCTTTGTTGAATATCAATCAGCTGTTCATAGAATGGTGGCATCTCTGGGGTCTCAATTGATCTATATGTCTCTTTTTGTACAAGTACCAGGCTGTTTTGACAACTGTGGCAGTGTAATAGATTCTAAAGTTGCGTAGTGAGAGGCCTGCCAGTGTTCTTCTTCAGTAGTACTTTACTCATCTGAGGCTTCTTCGCTTTCCAAACAAAGCCGGTGATTTGTTTCTCCATCTCATTAAAAAATGATGGAATTTGTAATGGGATTGCATTATGTAAGTAGATTGTTAAGTCTTCGTATCCGTGAGCCGGGAAGGTGTCTCCTTTTATGTAAGTCTCTCTTAGTTTCTTGTAGTAAGGTCTTATAGTTCTCTTTGTAAAGGTCTGTTATTTCTCTAGTTAGATTTATTCCTAGGCATTTCATCTTCTTAGGGACTATGGTAAATGATATTGATTTGGTAATTTCTTCTTCTCATTGTTGTTATAAAAGAATCCTACTGATTTACTTATGTTTATCTTGTATCCTGACACTTTGTTGAATTCTTCTATCAGACTGAATAGTTTACTTAAGAATTCTCTGTGTTTACAGTCATATAATCTGCAAATAGGGAGATTTTTACTTCTTCTTTGCTGATGCAGATGCCCTTTATTTCTTGGTCTTGTCTAATTGCTCTGGCTAGAACTTCTGTTGCAACGTTGAATAGGAGACGTGAGAGTGGGCATACTTATCTAGTTCCCCTTCTCAAGGGGAATTGTTTCAGTCTCTCTCCATTCAGGATGATGTAGGCAGTTGGCTTTGTATAAATAGCCCTTATTGTATCAAGGAATTTGCCATCTATTCCTATTTTGCTGAGAGTTTTTAGCATGAATGAGTGTTGGACGTTATCAAATACCTTTTCTGCATCAATTGACAAAATCAGGTGATTCTTGTCTTTTGTGTTATTTATGTGATTGATCACATTAATTGTTTTTCTGATGTTGAACCAGCCTTGCATTCCTGGTATGAATCCAAGTTGGTCATGATGGATTATTTTTTTTTTCATATGTTGTATTATATTGGAAAGAATTTTATTGAATATTTTTGCATCTAGATTCATAAGTGTTATCAGTCTGTAGTTTTCCTTTTTTGTCAGGTCTTTCCCTGGCTTTGGTCCCAGGGTTATGCTGACTTCATAGAATGGGTCTGGGAGTATTCCATCCCTTTCTGTATTGTGAAATAGTAGTAGTGTGAAATAGTAGTACTGTGAAATGGAGATAACTCTTCTCTAAAAACTTGGTAAAATTCTGTGGTAAAGCCATTTGGGCCAGGGCTTTTTGGGTTGGTAGTTTGTTGATGATTTTTCAATCTCTTCCTTTGTGATGCATTCATTAAAAGTTGTTATGCTTCATCTTGTGATAGTGTTGGTAGGTGATATGAATCAAGGAATTTTTCCACTTCCTCTAGGTTTTCAAATTTGTTAGAGTACAGTCTTTGATAGTATTCTGTTATGATGTTTTGATTTCTATTGGATCTGTTATGACAACTCCCCTCTCATTTCTTTTTGGGTTATTTGTTTCCTTTCCTGTTTTTGTTTAGTAAGTTTAGCCAATGGTTTGTCAATTTGGTTGATCTTTTCAAAAAAACTAGCTTTTGGTCTTTTCAATTTTTTTCAGTTGTTCTTCTATTCTCTAATTTATTTAGTTCTGCTCTAATCTTTATGATCTGTTTTCTTCTGGTGACTGAGAGATTCCTCTGTTGTTTTCTCTCTACTTGTTCAAGCTGTAGGGTTAGTTCTTTGTTTGGTTTCTTTCTTACTTCTGGAGGTGTGCATTTATGAGGATAAACTGCCCTTTGAGCACTGCTTTGGCTGTGTTCCGTAGGTTCTGGTAGGAAGTATTTTCATTCTCATTGGAATCCATAAATTTATTTATTTCATCCTAGATTTCTTCTATAGCCCATGGCTTTTTAAGCAAGGTGTTACTCAATTCCCATATGTTCCTCTTTCTGTTTTTTCAGCTATTGATTTCAACTTTTATGGCTTTATAGTCTGAGAAGATGCTTTGCAATAATTCAGTGGTATGAGTTTCATTGTGATTTACTTTATGTCCTAATGCATGGTCTATTATGGAAAGTGTTCCATGTGCACTGGAGAAGAAGGTGTAGTTATCTGCTGGATAGAAAGTTCTGTGTATGTTGATGAGATCTATTTGGTTAATTGTGGCAATAAGATCTTCTGTGTTTTTACTGAGCTGTTTACTGGGAGATCTGTCCAATACTGAGAATATCTGTCCAATACTGAGATCTGTACAATATTGAGTGGTGGTCGATACTCCACTATTGTTGTGGAGTGATCCATTTCATTTTTGAATGTAGTGTTTCTTTGATGTATTTAGATGCTCTAGTATTGGATGCATAAGTATTTAATATTGTTAAGTCCTGCTTGTGTATCGAAACTTTCAGCAGTAAATAGTGTCCATCCTTGTCTATGATGGTGGATTTCACATTAAAATCTATTTTACCTGAGATTGGTATTGCCATACCTGCTCTTCTTTGTATATTGTTAGCTTGGTATATATTCTTCCGTCCTTTAATTTTCAGTTTGTTCACATCTTTAAATCTAAGGTGAGTTTCTTATAAGCAACCTATAGACAGGTTGTGTCTTTTGACCCATGACATCACTCATTGTCTCTTTACTGGAACATTCAGTCCATTTACATTCAATGTAATTATCGATAGGTATGTATTTAGTGCTGTCATTGTGATGTGTTTGTCTGTGTGTTGATGTTCTCTCTGCTGCTCTTACTATGCTGTTCTGGGACATTCTTCTTTATGTGTTGATTTTTCCCCTTTTTAGTGTTGGTTTTGTGTTTGTTGAGACTCCTGTATTACATCTCTTGATTTCATATATTGTGTCTTTATTGTGCTTTACTTCTACCTTAGTGATCTCCCTTAATGATCTGTTTAAACCCAATTTTAACTGCTACGTATCTTATTAAATTCCTCTCCTCTGGAAGGACTATAACTACTGCAGTACATCCCCCTTTTTAATATGAAGATGTCATAGTTTTCATGAAATGATCCCTGAATCCCTTCTTTTAAATTATAGCTTTGATTGCATTTTGTGCCTTCCCTAACTGAGTATGTTTCTGGATGGTATGTCTTGTATTGCCTCCTAAAACATAGAGTTAATTGTTTTGTTCTTTGAAGCCACAAGCTTGTTTCAGTATTTTTTGTAGCTTTGGTTTGGTTTTTACAGTTTCTGAGTTTCTGTTTATCTGCAAATGTCTTAAGTTCATTTTCATGTTTTAGAGATAGTTTTACAGGATATATAATTCTTGGTTGGAAGTTCTTCTCCTTCAATGGTTTGAATGTGTCATCCTGTTGTCTCCGTGCCAGCATCATTTCTGCTGAGAAGTCAGATGAAACCCTGCAGGGCTTCCCTCTGAGTGTTAGCTTTGCTTTGAGTCTCTCTACCTTTAAGAGTTTCTGCTTATGTTTCATTTTGTTAAGCTTGATTATAGTATGTCTTGGATTCTTTCTTTTGGGATCTGTACTGATTGGCATTCAGTATGCATCTTGGATATCTATATTCTCTTCTTTCATAATTTCAGGAAAGTTTTTTTGTCAACAACTTAGCAACAATACTCCCAGTGTTTTCAGGTGTCCCTCCCTGTTCAGGAACTCCAATTAATTGTAGATTCTTTCTCTTTATAGAATTTCACATGCTTCTTAACACTTCTTTACTTTTCTTGTTTCTTTTCTCTGATGTTTCCTAATAAATGCTGGAGTCAATAGCTCTGTCTTTCAAGTCAGAAAGTCTGTTTTCCATTTGTTCCATTCTGTTTTCTTGGCTTTGGATCGAATTTTCTATTTCTTTGATTTTGCTTTTGGTCTGTTGGATTTCAGAATACTGGTGTTCTATCAGTTTCAACAGCTTGGTTAATTTTTCATTTTGCTCTGCTGCATTTTGTATAAGGTCTAGGAGGGCTCTCTGTACAATCCTTTTGTACTCAACCTCTGATAGTTTCAGAATAGCTTCTTTGTCTGGGAAGTTCTTTGGTTCTTTCATCTGGGGGCTTTCTGGAGCCATAGGTGAATTTTTCTGTAAGTTTCTGTCAAAAGTTTGTTGCTTTTGGGGCTTCTGGACATTGTTTAGTTTCTCTGGTGTTACCTTAATAGGATCTAAAGCACGATCTGATAAGGAAGGTGATCATCGGTCATGTCTCTGTACTCCAGTGACTGGGCCCATTGGAATCTCTGGGGTAACAGGCTACACCTCCTGATTGGCAAACACACTGCTCTACTTGTGGCATCACTCGGTGGCTGTCACCTACACTATGATGTGAGTCAGTAAAGGCCAGAAGAGATGCCATCAGGATGCACTGCAGTAATTTCTCTAGGTAGTCTTAAATTGGAAGTAAAAGCTGTCTGACAGCTTCCGAAATCAGTGAGGCTGTCAAAGGTGTAAGCTCCTCTTCTCAGATGGCAAAGTAACCACTTCTATATCTAACCCCTGATGCTGTACACCAGTTCGAAGTATGGAAAGGCTACTGCTCAGCTTTCATCTGCTGCTGGGCCCCACCTGTAAGGTCATACTGTGATAAACACAGCTTTTTTTGTGCTGGAAAAGCACTCCCTGGGCTGGAACTGCCTCCCAGCCTGGGAATTAGTCCCTCTTAAGGCCTCTGTTTCAATAATCCCCCCGCCCCCAGTCAAACAAGATGGCATCAAGCAGAAACTCTCTCACCCACTGTGGAATAGCCAATTCAATGGTAGAGATTCAGAAAGAGAGGGTAGAGGGGTTCAGATACGCAGAGACCAGAGCCAGGCTCTCAAAATGTGGTTATTCTGCCTGCTGGTCCTGTCAGCAGTGTGGCTGATCTTAGCTCCCCATTAAGCCCAAGCCCTGCCTGCCGGCTAAGACAGAAAAGATAATGGTGGGACTGCCTCCTAGCCTGGGAATTAGCCCCTGCTGAGGCCTCCATTTGGGTTGCTCTGCCTCACAGTCAAACAAGATGGCATACCACACAAGCTGTCCCACTCACTGTGGAATAGCCAATTCTATGGCAGAGGTTCAGAAAGAGACAGTAGAGGGGCTGAGATGCTCAGAGTCTGTAGCTGGGCTCTCAAAAGGTCGCTATTCCACCTCCTGGTCCCATCAGCAGTGCAGCTGAGCTTTACTGCCAGTTAAGCCCAAACCCCGCCAGCTAAGACAGAGAAAGGAAAGTTAAAAGGTACCTTCAGTTCGTGAGAGCCAGGATTCAACAAGAACAGGGAACAGTGAAAGAGAAGAAGTTTCCTGTTCAGAGACATGTAGTCCAAATTGATAACCCTATGCCATGTCCTAGGGCTCACAGGGTGTCCAGAAGATTCCGTTTAATTATCAATCCAGCCCTTAGTTTTCAGAGTAAATTAAGGAGACGTGTGTCTAGTCCACCATGTTGACTCTGCCTCTCATTTGATTTCTTGACTGCTGTTTTCACAGGTACTGAATGAGGAGTCAAGCAAAATGAAATCCTTGATAACTTCAATCTTTTCTCCATTTATTATTGGTCCAGTTATAAGGATTTTTCTTTTCTTTTTGTGATGTTGAAGTATAATACATGCTGAAGGTTGTGGTCCTTGATCTTTTTCAATTAGTGCTTCAGGTCCTCTTCACCTTGGACAAGACAGGAAGGTTGTTAATGAGTCTTCCTCCTCCAATCCTCATGCCCCATTCTTCTTCATATAGTTCAGCTTCTCAAATTATCTGCTGTGTATACAGATTGGATAAGAATGGTGAGAGGATGCAACCCAAACATATCCCTTTCCTGACTTTAAACCCCTTGTTCTGTCTCAGTGACTGTCTGTCGATCTATGGTCATGTTCCTTGTGAGCACAATCAAATATTCTGGCACTTATATTCTTCATAATGTTGTTCATAATTTGTTAGGATTTGCACAGTTGAATGCCTTTGCAGAGTCAATGAAACACAGGAAGACACCTTTGTGATGATACTCTGTACTTTCAGTCAGGATCCGTCTTAACATCATCCATGCTATCCATCAAAATGACCTGATAATTATTGGCAATTGGAATGTGAATATTGGAAACAAAGAAGGTGGTAGTTGGAAAATATGCCTTTGGTGATAGACATGATGCCTAAGATCATGTAATAGGCTTCTGTAAGACCTATAACTTTTTTATTGAAAATACTTTTCTCAGCAGCATAAACGGTGAGTACACATGTGGAACTCACCAAATAAAATATACAGGAATCAAATTAACTACATCTGTGGAAAGGTGCAACAGAGCAACTCAATATCAGCAATCAGAACAAGGCTAAGAGACAGCTTTGAAACAGACTATCAATTATGCATGCACAAATTAAGTTGAAATTGAAGAAAATTAGAACAAATCCACAAGAGCCAAAGTACAACCTTGAGTATATCCCATCTGAGTTTATAGACCATGTCAAGAACAGATTTGATGTGTTGAACACTAATGACCAAAGACCAGATGATTTGTGGAATGACACAAGGATGTTATACACGGGGAACACAAGAGGTCATTATCAAGGCAGAAAAGCAAAAGGAAAAAATAAGTGGATATCAGAAAAAATTGTGGAGGTTACACTTTTGCTAAAGCAAAAGCAAGAATTGATGAAGAGCTGAACAGAAGGTTTCAAAAGGCAGGTCAAGAAGACAAGGTAAAGCATCATAATGAAATGTGTAAAGACATGGAGTTAGAAAACCAAAAGGAAAAATGCACTCAGTACTTCTCAAGCTTAAAGAAATGAAGAAAAATTCAAGCTTTGAATTGTAATATTGAAAGATTCTATGGGGAAAATATTGAATAATGTAGGAAGTATCTTAAGAAGATGGAAGGAATATAAAAAGTCAATGTAACAAAAAGAATTGGTTCATGTTTGAACATTTCAGAAGATAGCATATGATAAGGAAATGATGATACTTAAGGAAAAAGTCTAAGCTGTACTGAAGGCATTGGTGAAAAACAAGGCTCCAGAAATTGATAGACTTTCAACTGAGATGTTTCAACAAATGGATGTATTGCTGGGAGTGTTCACTGATCTATGCCAAGGAATTTGGAAGACAGCTACGTATCCAACTGATTGGAAAAGACCCATGTCTATGCCTTTCCAAAGAAAGGCAATCCAACAGAATGTGGAAATTATCAAACAATATCAATAATATCACATGCATCAAAAATTTTGCTGAAGATTATTCAAAAGTAGTTGCACAGTATATTGATAGAGAATTGCCAGAAATTCAAGACAGATTAGAAGAGGATGTGGAACAAAGGACAGCATGTCTGATGTTGGACAGATCCTGGCAGAATGTGGAGAATGCCAAGAAGATGTTTACCTGTCTTTTATTAACTATGCAAAGGCTTTCAACTGCGTGGATCATAGCAAATGATGGATAACATTGAGATAAATAGCAATCCCAGAACACTTAATGATATTACTGTGAAGCCTGAAGGTAGAGCAAGAGGCCTGTTATTCAAACAGAACAAAGGGATGTTGTATGGTTTAAAGTTGAGAAAGGTATGCTTTAAGGGTCATGTCCTTTCACCATTCTTGCTCATTCTCCATGCTGTGCAAATAAACTGAGAAGGTGGACTACACGAAGAAGAATGGGGCATCAGGATTGGAAGAAGACTGTTTAACAGCCTGTGTTATTTAGCTTTCTTGCTCGACTAGAAGAGGATTTGAAGCAGCTACTGATAAAGA
This sequence comes from Heterohyrax brucei, assembly GCA_028571685.1. Classification (NCBI taxonomy): domain Eukaryota; kingdom Metazoa; phylum Chordata; class Mammalia; order Hyracoidea; family Procaviidae; genus Heterohyrax; species Heterohyrax brucei. The sequence goes on along the minus strand of CM053141.1, from coordinate 54,606,225 downwards.
TTAAAGAGTACAGCCTTTAGTATGGATTACACATCAACATAAAAGGAAAAAAACAACTAGCTTTACAACTGGACCTATAAGCAATATCATGATAATTGGAGAAAATATTGAAGTTGTCAAGGATTTCATTTTACTTGAAGCTACAATCAATACCCATGGAAGCAGGAGTCAAGAAATTGAAAGAGGTATTGCACTGGGTAAATCGGCCGCCAGAGGTCTCTTTAAAGTGTTGTAAAGCTAAGATGTCACTTTTCAGACTAACGTGAGCCTGATCTAAGCCATGGTGTTTTCAATCAACTCATACTCATGAGAAAGCTAGCTGGACAATGAATAAGGAAGACCAAAGAAAAATTGATGCCTTTGAATTATGCCAAGCCAAGTGCCGTCAAGTTGGATCCTACTCATGGCAACCCTAGGGGCCAGGGTGGAACTGACCCCCAGAGTATTCAAGGAGCACCTGGTGGATTTGAATTATAGGTTTGCAAAAAATACAGAATATACCATGGACTGCTAGAAGACGAAGTAAGTATTTCCTGGAGGGAGTACAGCTACAGTGCTCATTAGAAAGAAGGACGGCAAGACTTTGTCTCACGTACTCTGGACATGTTATCAGGAGGGACTAGTCCGTCAAGAAAGATAATACTGCTTGGTGAGGTAGAGTGTTATCGAAAAAGAGAAAGACCCTCAATGAGATGTGATGACACAGCGAAGGCAGCAATGGAGTCAAGCACAATAATGATTGTGAGGATGACTCAGGACTGAGTAGTATTCAGGTCTGTTGTATCCAGGCTAGCTATGAGTCAGAACTAATTTGATGGGATCTAAGAACAACAGTAGAAGCCATGTATGGGGTCACATTAAAAACAATCATCTCAAAGGCAGCAGGTTAATAGGCTACCTAAAGTGGTGGAAGAAAGGAAAGGGATAGTCTGTAGCCCAAGAAAGTTGACAAGTGTACTTTTCTTGTTATATTTAAGAACATCTCTTGGTGATACATGTGGTGCCTGGCTTCTTTAAAGATAATATATATTTAATAAGAAAAATGTCCTCTTTTTCTTCTTACTGTGGGGTTATGAATTTCTTCCGATATACTGTTTCTATTTTCCCCGTCATTCTTATGGATGTCTTATTAGGTCTGACAATTAAGTATACAAACTTAATTGTTTTAAGTGCTACATACCTCACTCTTTACCTGAAAGTAAAGGAAATATTGAAGACATTTTGATGACATTCAGGACACCAATGGTAATAGGACAACAGCTCTGATGGCCATTCCAGAAAGAGTTGCAAAATTGCTTTGAAGGGTGGATGAGGCACTGGCATCAGTGCATAGCTTTCCAAGGACAGTACTTTGAAGGTAACTGTAGTGATATTAGCATAGTGATATTTAGCAATGATGTCTGTAGCATTTTTTTAGGATGAGTTCACGAACTTAATTGGCAGTCCTCATACAAATAACCTCATAAAATAACTGTGGTGCCGAAGCACAAAGCAGCTGTGACTTTAAGTTTTTGAGTTCACTGATCCTCTGTTTTTCTAAATTGAGACAAATGAATTAGAGAGTTAGAATATTCAAAAAGATATTAGAATTTACTTATGTCAAGCATCTTTTTTATTAGGTAGAAAGAAAATCTAAGATGATCTTTAAGAAAGAGACAATGTGATCAGAATGGAACACAGACTTTCCACGTAGAATGTCATACTCTTTTCATCAAACCATGCATTCTAGTAGCTATTATGGCACTCTGTTACCCATCATCTTTAGGTTCCAGTAGTCTATGATTGTCTGTTACTTGAGTATGAGTAAGCAAAGGAGGTATAACTCCGAAGTAAGGTTGTTAATGTGTTTGTTATATAATCAGTCTCATATTTTCTATATAGCTTGTTATTGTAGATGTTGTCTCAGTTAAAAAAAGCTTAGAAGTATGTCTTATGTACTTAAACATGTAATTATTATAGTCCACAGGAAATAGATATATCACAAAAGCAACTTCCATTCTACTTAGTTTTATGCAACTGAAGTAAATTTTTAGTTTTTTTATGTTTATTTGTTAGCCTTGTAATAGCTGTAATTATTGTTAAAAGTAATAGCTTGTATGACTGACTATACTTGTACCCATTAAAAACTTTAAGTTTTTTGGATTTGAGTCTTCAAATTATTATTAATTGGACTTCATGCTAAGGATGTTTATTTATTTAAAATATTGAATGTGGGTGGGTCTCTACAAAATGCCTAAGAGTTTTAAATTATGCTCACAAAATTCAGACATACTGTCATTTACAGAAGTTTTGGTGGCCTGGTGTTTACAAGCTACAGCTGCTAATCGAAAGGTCATGAGTTTGAATCTACCAGGCACTCCTTGGAAACCTCATGGGGCAGTTCTACTCTGTCCTGTAGGGGTTGCTATGAGTCAGAATTGGCTAGACAGCTACAGGTTTGATTTTTTTGATTAGTTCCACTTTGAAAAACAAATATATTTGAAGAAGCAGACAAGGTTTTAAGGAGGGAGATTGATGGATTTAAGCCCAAAGATAATTACAGTTAATATCCAGCTTTGAATCTCAGGAGACTGTGTCATACATTCCCCTCGTTGCTGTCACCTAATGATCTAGTGACTCTACCCTTCATTTTTCAAAGTTCATGGGCTCAAGTTCACTCTCTTCAATACTATTCCTGCCTTAATTTGGGGAGCATTCAAATACCAGCAGGTGACTCTTCTGATACTCTATAGTTTCTCAAATTCTCGAACCCTCTGACTCAATGATCTTGTCATCTACCTTACTTTTCTCAGCACTATGTCTTAGACCTTACCATTGTGAATTCCTGCCAGTGCTCCATAACTGTCGCATCATACCCTCCTTTCTATGACTGTCTCCCCCTATCTTTCCAGCTCTCTCCTTCTATTGATCCTGTTACTTCCCACTGTCTTTCATTCCTTGCACCCCTTCTCCTTCTAACCCCCAGGAAGTTCCATGGTCGGTCATGAAAGTCCTTTCCCTGCATAAACCTTCAGTTCCTTTGCCTATTTCTTGCTTAGCTGTGCTGGCCTGGACTAGCCACTGCCTACTCGGTGCTTCCACCCATGTGGCTGAATGGCTGTAGTAAAGACACAATCACTTGATTCGCTCCAGTTTAAGCTCATAACCACAGACCTCAAGGGACTGTTAATGCCTGCAATAGTATTGTATTTCCCTTGTCTGATCTGGCCTCATTTCTTCTAGAAACTGTTTCAGACTTTCTCCATGTTTCTCCTCTTACACTCTCCCTTTCAGCTCTTCATCACGTTTTCTACATTACTGAGAGAATGAAAGGTTTCTAGTTCCTAGGATACCACTTCTCAAAACCATGGAAAAGAAAAAAAAAAGCAAACATGTTGCCATCATGTTGATTCCAACTCAGAGCAGCCTTAAGGGACAGAGTAGAACTGCCCCACAGGGTTTCCAATGTGAACTTGGTAAATTTGAACTGGTGACATTTTGATTAGCAGCCATAGATCTTAATCACCAGGATTTCTCAAAGCCATGAATAATAAAAATTTTTCCCCCTCTGAATTCTCTGTTTATGTACTATGCTTCAGGTTTGTTAGGGTAAGATAGGAGTACTTATCTATTCTATAAATAGCTCCCAACTATAAAATTGTCTTCTATACATTTGTAATTTGGTTGTATGAACTTCAGAATGCTTTTTCTCTTGGAAACAAAATAATATGTTTAAGCTACTTTCTCAATTCAGTCCCTGAAACTGTGTGACCCATTAGCCTGTGAAATACAGTACTAAATAGATAACAGAGCCTAAAATAAGGATCATAGGATTTCAGGAACAAATATCCCCCCGATTTTTTCCTGAAAATAGGAGTAGAGATTATCCTTGACTACTTCCTACCTAGTAGAGCGTGCACATACCCACATACATACCTTTAAGAACACTTCCCTTTAGGGGCTAAGCTCTAAATAGCTGTAAGCTGCTGTTTGATACTTTCCATCATTAGGTCCCAGAGTGTGTATAGCAGTGCTTGGGGGCAGGAGTGGTGGTGGCTGGAAACCCATCAGGTGTGAGCAAAGTACTGAGATGGAAAAGGGATGAAGAGGTGGATTGTGTCTGAGATTAAATGAAAATTGGTTTATGGTTCTCTGTTTCCTTCTACTCACTTTGGCTCTCCCTTTCTCCTCACCCAGTTTCTATAATTAGACACTTTCTAAGGTTTTGGGAGTGTGGCTAACACCAGTAACATAATCAGATTTGCCCTATTTCTGCTTTTTTTTCAGTGACCTGGGGTGGTGAGAGTCACAGATGGGTGGAGTAGTGGTGGTCATGGTGGGTGGGGCAGGTTAGTGAAAAGCAGTGGGTAGCATTTTGCACATCTTTGTCCTTGTCTAAAATTTCTCTTTACAACTGTCCATATGGTCACTTTCTGAAGCTGGTGCTTCTTGTGCTGGAAAATGCTATTGTAATCAGTCCTGAGCCTGAAAGTTGGGGTGGAAAAAAGGCAGGCACTGAAGGGCTGTGCAGAGAAATGGGAAGAGGAAAATGAAATCCATATACAAGCTAGGAGAGAGAAAAAGAAACTTGCTTGTTAACAAAAGAGCAGAAGCAGTTCATGAGTAAGTAGTTAAGGCAACATAAGTACTCATAAGTAACTTTTCTTTAACCAACAAACATTTGTTTTACAAAATCACTTTCAAGAAATTATTTCAATAACAACATCTCTTTTGTTTAAGTAATTTATTCAGTCTCTTGTTTCAAAATTGCATCCAGAAACCCTGGCAGAATTCTTGGAATGGTCTTATGCTGGTATTTTTTGAAGGTCTTTATAATTTTGTAAATAGAAGTAAATTGTAATTATAATGTAGTGATTTACTTTCCAGATGACAGTTAGAAATTTATGTGGGACAAATTTGTTGAGACACTAATTTGTGCTTAGTTCTAGGGTTATTGTTTCCTTTCCAGTATATAGGGAGTAGCAAGGCTCTTTGTGTTCCTTGTTTTTTTTTTTTTTTGGAAACTTCTTGTTTTCTCATCAAACAGGGTTTCTTGTAAAGAAACTGCTTCATAGCTTTGGTATGTTTTTACTTTGAAAGTCTGAGCTACTTTATGATGATGTGGGGTATTCAGAGTAGGCAAGCAGGAGGAAGAACTAGAAGCATTTGACATATGATTTCATTCCAGACTGGAGAGTAGATGAAAACCTTCAGGATTTTCTTGGAGTTGAGACCCACATCCCATTCCATCAAAGTGACCTAAAGAGTTGACCACACCCTCACTGGCAGCAGAAGAATGGGTAGCTTCATAGTGTGCATTTGAAGTTAGAGCCTTGGGTATTGACGGCCTCAGCCTTGGTCACGATTCCTTGCCTAAAAAGAAAATCACAGAAATTTTTGATATTCAGGGGCCACGAAGGTTTGGAAAAGAGCAGTACTTATAGTTGTCACTGTTATTAGATGCCATTGAACTGACCATTTATACCAACTCTTTGCGACAGAGTGAAATAGAAAAATAAAAGGGAAGAACATGCTTAGCATTGTTCAAACTGAACGGAAGAAAAAATTCAAGACTTGGGTTGCAATAGTGAAAGATTCTGTGAAGAGAAATTAAATGGCACAGGAAGCATGAAAAGAATATAAAAGGAATACACAGAGTCACTGTACCCGAAAGAGTTGGTAAATTTTCAATGATTTCAGGTGATAACATATGACAGATTAAAAGTTAAGACCAGTTGATGCTTCTTAGATGACTACTTGCCAACTTTTAAGACCCCTGACACCACTTGCCAAAGTGGGAGACAGAACACTTTCTTAATAAATTTTGTTACGCTGGTTGACCTAAATGCCCCCTAAAACCATGGTCTCCAGACTCCTGTCGCTGGTACTCTGTCCCTTGAGGTATTTGATTGTGTTTAGGAAACTACTTAGCTTTTGATTTAGTTCAGTTGTGCTTGTGTCTCTATCACGTGTTGACCCTCCCTTCAGCTAAAATAATTTTTGTCTACTATCTAATTAGCAAATAACCCTCTCCCTCCCTCCCCACCTTCGCAGTCATCAGAGTATTTTCTTCAGCATTAAAACCTTTTCTTGAATCCTAATAATATTGGTCTCATACAGTGTTTGTCCTTTTGCAACTAATTTCACTTAGCAAGCATAATTTGCCTTCCAGTTTCCTCCATGTTATGAGATGTTTCCCAAATTCACCATTGTTCTTTATTATTGCATAATACTCCATAATGTGAATATACCATACTTAGTTTGTCCATTCCTCTTTTGATGGGAACCTAGGTGGATTCCATTTCTTTGCTATTGTGTACAGTGCTGTGATGCAAATTGGTATGCATGTACCTGCTATTCATGTGCTAGCTCTTTTTAATATAGGATATATTCCCAGAATTGATATTGCTGGATCATATAGTATTTCTATTTCTAGTTTTTAAAGAAAGCATCAAATAGATTTCCAAAGTGGTGTACCATCTTACATTGCCTTCAGCGTATAAGTGTTTCAGTCACTCCACAATGTCTGCAGCATTTATTAATTTCTGTTTTTTGATTAATGCCAGCTTTGTTGGGGTGAGATGGTATCTCATTGTAGTTTTGATTTGAGTTTCTCTAATGGCTAATGAGTGTGAGCATTTCCTCATGTGTCTGTTGGCTGCCTGAATGTCTTATTTGGTAAAGTGCCTGTTCATATCTTTTGCACATTTTTAAATTGTGTCTTTTTTTTTTTTCGGTTGTTGAGTTTTTGCAATATCTTTTAGATTTTTGAGATTGGATATTGATAAGATTCATTTTATCTATTTTTTTTTTTTTTTTTTTAGTCACCCAATCCATAGATTGTGTTTTTACTTTTTTGGTTAAGTCTTGAGATGAGCTAAAGTGTTTGATTTTTAGGAGTTCCCTGTACCTATTTTCTCATTTGGTGTTTGTGCACCATTAGTGATGTTTTATATTCTGTTGATACCATGTATTTTGGCTCTCAGCTTGTCACTATTCTTCCTTCCATGGTCTTTATTGTTTTAGATCTTATATTTAGGTCCTTGATCGATTTTGAGTTAGTTTTTGTGCATGTTTTGAGATATGGTTTGTGTTTCATTTTTTTACATATGGATATTCAGTTTTGCCAACACCGTTTGTAAGAGACTCTTTTCCCCAAATAATGAATTTGAAGCCCTTGTCAAGTGTCAGCTGCTAGTATGTGCATAATTTTCTGTCTAGATTGTCCATTGGTCTATGTATCTGTTACTGTAACAATATTGGGTTGTTTAGACTATAATGGTGGTATAATAGGGTCTAGAATCAGGTAGTGTGAGGCCGTCTACTTTCTTCTTCTTCTTCAGTAATGCTTTAGTTATCCAGGACTTCTTCCCTTTCCATATGAAGTTGGTGATTTGCTTATCCATCTTATTAAAAAATGCATTTGGAATTTGGATCAGGATTGCATCATATCTGCAGATGGCTTTGGGTAGAAGAGATGTTTTCAGAATGTTGAGTCTTCCTATCCATGAGCAAGGTAGGTTTCTCCACTTATATAGGTCTTTTTTGTTTTCTTGCAGTAGTGTCTTATAGTTTTCTTTGCATAGGTTTTTATGTCTTTGGCAAGATTTATTCCTAAGTATTTTATCTTTGTGGTGTGTTGGCGGGGGAGGGTATTATAAATGATATTGATTTGGTGGTATCTTCTTTGATGTTCTGTTTGTTGGTGTAGTGGAATCCAACTGACTTTTGCATGTGTATCTTATATCCTGACGCTTTGCTGGACACTTCTATTAGTTCCAGTAATTGTCTGTGTGGATTCTTTAGGCTTTTCTGTGTACGAGATTATGTCATCCAGAAACAGAGATAATTTTGCTCCTTCTGTACCATTTTGGATGTACTTTGTTTCTTTTTCTAGCCTGATTGATCTGGCTAGAACCTTCAGAACAATGGATAAAAATGGTGACAGTAAGCATCTTTGTCTCATTTACTTTATTATGAGAAATGCTTTCAGACTCTCTCTATTTGGGATGGTGTTGCCTACTGGCTTTGTATAGATATCCTTTACTATGGTGAGGTATTCCTCTTTTATTTTATTTTGCTGAGAATTTTTAATAGAAATAACGATTGGACTTCATCAAATGCTTTTTATGCATCAGTTGATAAAATCAAGTGATTCTTGCTTATTATTTTATTAATAAGGTTGATTTAATTGATTGTTGTTCTTAATGTTGAACCATCCCTGCATCCCACTTGGTCATGGTGATTTTTTTTTTTTTGATATGTTGTTGATTTCTATTCTTTAGAGTATTGTTTATGATTTTTGTATCAAAGTTCATGAGAGATTTTAGTCTGTAGTTTTCCTTTTTTTTTGATGTCTTTACCTTGTTTTGGTATAGGGTTATGGTGGCTTTATAGAATGAGTTTGGGAGTACTCCATTCTTTTCTATGATTTGAAATACGTTTAGTAACAGTGATGTTAACTGTTCTCTGAAACTTTGGTAGAATTCTCCAGTGAAGCCATCGGGGACAGGGCTTTTTGTTGTTGTTGTTATGAGTTTTTTAAATAACCTTTTCTATCTCTTTTTTTGTTACAAGTTTATTTAGTTGTTCTACCTCTGTTTGTGTTAGTTAAGGTAGGAAGTGTGTTTCTAAAAATTTGTTCATTGCCTCTAGGTTTTCAAATGTGTTACAGTGTTTATAGTGTTCTGTTACGATTTTTAAAATTTCAGTTAAATCTATTATGATATTGCCCATTCCATTTCTTATTCACGTTATTCCTCGCCTGTTTTGCTGTTGTCATTTTGGCCAATCATTTATCAATTTTGTTGATCATTCCAAAGAGCCAGTTTTTGGTCTTGTTAACTCTGTCAATCATTTTTCTATTCTCTAATTCATTTTCAGCTTGGCTTTAATTCATTTAGTTCAGCTCCAGTATTTTTAATTTGCTGGTGCCTGAGGGTTTTTTATTTGTTCATTTGTTTTTGTTTTTTGTTGTTCTCTTTGTACTTGTTCAAGTTGTAGGGTTAATTCTTTGATTTGGGCCTTCTCTTCATTTTGGATAGTGCATTTATTGACATAAATTGACCTCCGAGCCCTTCTTTAGTTCTGTCATAAATGTTATGATACACTGTGTTTTTGTTCTTATTTGATTTTATGAATTTAATTATTTTTTCCTTGATTTCTTCTATAACCCAGTAATTTTTGAGCAAAGTGCTGTTAATTTTCCATGTGTTTGATTGTTTTTCATTGCTTTTCTATTATTGATTTCTATGTATTTTATATTATAGTCTGAAAAGAAGCATTACAACATTTCAGTGCTTTGAATTTTAAGGTTTGCTTTATGGACTGATATATTGTCTATTCTGGAAAATGTTTCCTGTGTATTGGAAAATAAAGTACACTTGGCCACCTTTGGGAGTAATGTTATGTATATATCTACGAGTCTATGAGTTCAAGGTGATTGATTGTGACTTCTAGATCTTCTATGTCTTCCTTGAGCTTTTTTTTTTTTTCTGGATGTTCTGTCCTTTAGTGAAAGTGGCATGTTGAAGTTTCCTACTATTATTGTGCAGCTAATTCTCTTTTCAATCCCATTAGAGCTTGTGTTTTTAGGAGCCCTATCATTGGGTGTGTAAACATTTACTATGGTTATATGCTCCTGGTGTATTGATTCTTTAATCATTAAATAGTGTTCTATGTGGTGGATTTTACTCTGAAGTCCATTTTGTGAGAGATCAGTGTTACCATTCCTGCTCTTTTTTGAATGTTGTTTGCTTGATATATTTTGTTTTCCATCCATTGAGTTTTAGGTTGTTGTGTCTCTTACAGGCACCATATAGATATAGCATGCTTTTTCAATCCCTTCTGCCACTCTTTCTCTTTATTTGTGCATTTAATCCATTTAAAATCAGCATAATTATTGATAGATATGTTTAGTGCTAACATTTTGATGGTCTTTTTGTATTGCTGACAATTACTTTTTTCAAATTAATTTTCTGTGCTGAGTGGTTTGTCTTTATGTATATTCTTTTCATCTTTCTCATTGTTGCTGGTTTTGTATTTGCTGAGACTTGGTTTTGAGTTTGTTGTGTTGGATTGTTTATGTCCTTTGTTGTTACCTCAATATTTGCCCTGTTTTTCTAAATTTAAGCCGGTCCTTTGTTTCTTTGCATTGCTTTGACTCTGTTTCCATTTGAAAGACCTATGACTACACATTTTTTTAGCTCCCCTTTTTTGTTATGGTGTTGTCATCTTTTGCACAATGACATTTCTGTTTCCCTATTTTTGGTGATTTAGCTTTGATTTATTTTTATGACTTCTGTGTTAACATCTGTTTGCTGTGTTGTGTGTTCTAGTTTTGGGTTGTTATCTGATGTTATTCATTTTAATCACTTTAGTATTTCTTGTAATTTTAGTTTGGTTTTTGAAAATTCCCTAAGTCTCTGTTTATCTGGAAATGCCCTAATTTCACCTTCATATTAAAGGGAATTTTGCTAGATATATAATTCTTAACACTTGACTGGCAATTTTTTTCTTTCAAGGCTTTGTATATGTCATTCCAATGTTTCCTTGTCTGCATGGTTTCTGCTGAGTTGTCTGTGCTTAATATTATTGATTCTCCATTGTAGATTGCTTTTAGTCTATCCCTAGCCACTTTTGAAATTGTCTTCTTAGCTTTAGTTTTGGCAGGTTTAATTATAATAGGTCTTTGTGTCTTTCTTTCGGGACATACCTTGTGTGAAGTTCAGTGATCATTTTAGAATAGTTTCCTCTTATGAGATTGGGGAAGGTTTGTGTCAATAACTTTTCAACAATTATCTCTGTATTTTCTTTCATCCCTCCCTTCTCCGGTACTCCAGTCACTTGTAGATGATTCGGCTTGATAGAATCCCACATAATTAGTGTTTTCTTCATTTTTTCAATAATTATTTTATCTGACTTTTCCTCAGATATGTTGGGCTCAATTGCTTTATCTTTAGTCTCACCAAATTTGCCTTCCATTGCCTCAATTCTGCATCTTTGATTTTCTATTAAGTTATCCAATTTTGTGATTTTTATCATTACTATTATTTTTCTGAATTTCTGCCTCTGTCTCTCAAGGGTTTCCTGCAGCCTGCTGAATTCATCATTATGCTCCTCTGAGTCTTGCCTAATCTCCTTCCTGATTTATTTATTTATTTATATTATGGTTGAGTGAAAATGTACATTCCCATATAAATTTGCATGCCCATCTATAAGCAGTTCTCACTGCTCTCCCTGCCTGGTGACAGCACACTCTTCCTCTCTGCTCCATACATGTGTTTTCCTCCCAACAATCTCCTATTCCGTCCTCTCCACCCACTCCCCCGCCTCCAGTAAAAGGTCAACAGGATGATATCCTATGGATGCATGGATCCATAAAGTGCACACACGATATGGTCACTCTGTGTCACCAAGTCCAATCAATTCCTGTCCAAAGAGTTGACCTCCTTTATGATTTATGGACAGGGGCCACATCAGGGCCAGGGGCCATGCTCCCAGGGGAAATTTGAGGTCCCTTGACCATCAGTTATGGTCTTTTAGTGGAGATCTCAGGGTGTACACCTTTTTATCCTTGTGTTGCCAGTGAGATTCCACTTTGTGAGCTCCATCACGGCTGTCACTGGTGGTGGCCAGGCACCATCCAGTTCTTCTGGTCACAAGTCGATGTAGTCACTCACTCATGTCTGTCTTATGGGTTCTCTTTTCACCATGTTGTTTTGGTCCTTGCAGATCATCCATTCCCTCTGAGTTGGGACCATTTGCTGTACCCTCAGATGGCAGTTTGGCAGCTTTTAAGACCCCAGCTGCCACTCACCAATGTGGGGTGCAGAAGGCTATCTTAGCAAAATGCTAGTTGTGCCAACTGGGCTTGATTTCCCCTGAAAGCATGTTCTTTAACCCCCCACCCCAGCTACTCTGTCCTTGCAAGTATTGGGTTAAGATGGGAAGAGTAATCATGTTAGGTTGAAGTCCAGTTAATATTGATCTTCTTTCTAATGTGTGCTGTCACAGATTTCTCACAACTAAATTTCTATAAACAATCTGATCTAACCCCCTCCCTTACCCTTACTCCCTCCCTACCTTTGCAGTTGTTGAAGAGTTTTTTCTTCAATGCATGAGTCTGTTTCTAAGTTCTTATCATAGGAGTCTCACACAGTATTTGTCCTGTTGTCACTGAGTAGTGTCACTCAGCATAATGTCCTGCGGTTGAAACCAGGTTATAAGATGTTTCCTAAAATCACCATTGCTCTTTATCATTGCATAGTGTTCCACTGAGTATGTATACCATAATTTATCCATTCCTCTGTTGAGCATCTGGGTTGATTCCATCTTTTCACTACTTATTGATATTATGTAGTACCTTATAGATTATGGAGTTCAGGCATTGGTCTGACATAGAGTTGCCAAATATTTTTTCCCATTCTGTAGGTGGCCTTTTAATTCTATCAATAAAGTCTTTGGATGAGCAGAAGTGTTTGATTCTTTGTAGTTTCCATTTATCTATTATTTTCTTCTGTTCTTTGTGGTTTGTTTGACAAATTTTGAAATCAATGTTGTGTATTAAAGCTTCCTTTGTTGTTCCTACTTTTTCATTTTAGATTTGATATTAAGGTCTTTTTTCCAGTGGCACTTGGCTGGCTGCATCCAGTGTGAGTTGGTTTTTGTATAAGGTATGAGATATGGGTCTTGTTTCAATTTATTGCAGATGGATATCCAATTTTCCAGCACTGTTTGTTCAAGAAATTGTTTTTACCCCAGCTTAATGTCTTAGGGCCTTTGTCGAATATCAGCTGTTCATATGAAGATGATTTCAACTCTGGAGTCTCAGTTCTGTTCCATTGATCTATCTATTTCTTTTTGTACCAGTATCAGGTTGTTTTGGCTACTGTGGCAATATAATAGTTTTTAAAGTTGGGTAGTAAGAGGCCTCCCAGTGTGTTCTTCTTCTTCAGTAGTGCTTGACCTATCCAGGACTTCTTCCCTTTCCAAACAAAGTTGATGACTTCTTTCTCCATCTCATTAAAAAATGTCACTGGAATTTGTATTGGATTGCATTATATAAGAAGGTTGCTTTGGGTGAAAGAGACATTTTCACAATGTTAAGTCTTCCTATCCATGAGCAGGGTAGGTTTCTCCGTTTATATAAGTCTCTCTTAGTTTTCTGTAGTAAGGGCTTATAGTTCTCTTTGTAAAGGTCTGTTATTTCTCTAGTTAGATTTATTCCTATGTACTTTATCTTCTTGGAAGCTATAGTAAATGGTATTGATTTGGTGGTTTCTTCATTAGCAATCTAGTTGCTGGCATAAAGGAATCTTACTGATTTACTTACATTTATCTTGTATCCTGAGACCTTGCTGAATTCTTCTATCAGTTTGAGTAGTTTACTTATGGATTCTTTAGGATTCTCTGCATATATAATCACATCATCTACAAACAGGAAGATTTTTAGTTCTTCTTTGCTGATGCCAGCCAAGCCAAGTGCCGTCAAGTCGTATGCCCTTTATTTCTTGGTCTTGTCTAATTGCTCTGGCTAGAACTTCTAGTACAATGCTGAATAGGAGAAGTGAGATAGGGCATCCTTATCTAGTGCCCATTCTCAAGGGGAATTGTTTCAGTCTTTCACCAGTTGGCTTTGTATAAATGGCCCTTATTGTATTGAGGAATTTGCCATCTATTCCTATTTTGCTGAGAGTTTTTAGCGTGAATGGGTGTTGGACTTTATCAAATGCCTTTTCTGCATCAGTAGACAAAATCAGATGATTCTTGTCTTTTGTGGTGTTTATGTGGCTGACTACATTAATTGTTTTTCGGTGTTGAACCACTCTTGCATCCCTGGTATGAATCCAAGTTGGTCATGATGGATTATTTTTTGGATATGCTGTTGTATTCTGTTCATGACAGTTTTGTTGAAGATTTTTGTATCTATATTCATGAGTGATTTTGGTCTGTAGTTTTCCTTTTTTGTTCAGTCTTTCCCTGGCTTTGGTACCAGGGTTATGCTGGCATCATAGAATCAATTTGGAAATGTTCCATCGCTTTCTATACTGTGAAATTGTCTCAGTAGTACTGGAGTTGACTCTTCTTTAAAAGCTTGGTAGAATTCTGCAGTGAAGCTATCTTTGCCGAGGCTTTTTTTGATTGGTAGTTTTTTGGTGACATTTTCAATCTCTTCCTTTGTAATGAGTTTATTACGTTGTCCTGATTCACCTTGTGATAATTTTGGTGGGTGATATGAATCAAGGAATTTGTCCATTTCCTTTAGGTTTTCAAATTTGTTAGACTGTAGTCTTTCATAGTATTCTGTTATGATATATTTGATTTCTGTTTGATCTGTTATGACAGCTCCCCTCTCGTTTCTTATTTGGGTTATTTGTTTCCTTTCTTGTTTTTGTTTAGTAAGTTTAGCCAATGGTTTGTCAACTTGGTTGATCATTTCAAAAAATCAGCTTTTAGTTTTTTCAATTTTTTCAATTGTTCTTCTATTCTCTAATTCATTTAGTTCTTCTTTAATCTTTAGAATCTGTTTTCTTCTGGTGCCTGAGGGGTTCCTCTATTGTTCTCTTTCTACTTGTTCAAGCTGTAAGGTTAGGTTAGTTCTTTGGCTTGGTTTCTTTCTTCCTTCCAGATGTGTGCATTTATGGAGATAAACTGCCCTGTGAGCACTGCTTTGGCTGTAGCCCATAGGTTCTGGTAGGAAGTGTTTTCATTCTCATTGGAATTCATAAATTTCTTGATTTCGTCCTTGATTTCTTCTATAACCCATGAGTTTTTTGAGCAAGATGTTGTTCAGTTTCCATGAGTTCCACTTTCTATCTATGTTTCTTCTGCTATTGATTTCGACTGTCATGACTTTATGATCTGACAGGTTGCTTTGCATTAATTCAATCATATGGATTTTGTTGAGAATTGCCTTATGTCCGAACACATGATCTATTCTGGAGAATGTTCCATGTGCACTGGAGAAGAAGGTGTAGTGTTCCACTGATGGATAGAAAGTTCTGTACATGTCAATCAGATCTAGTTGGTTAATTGTGGCAATGAGGTCTTTTGTGTCTTTATTGAGCTTTTTTCTAGACTCTCTGGCCAGTATTCAGAGTGAAGTGTTGAAGTCTCCCACTATTATTGTGGAGTGATCTATCTCTTTTTTGAGTGTAGTCAGTGTTTCTGCGATGTATTTAAGTGCTCTAATATTAGGTGCATAAATATTTAATATTGTTAAGTCCTGGTCACGTATTGAGCCTTTTCAGCAGTAGTGTCCGTCCTTGTCCACGATGGTGGATTTTACATTAAAATTGATTTTATCTGAGATTAGATTTGCCATCCCTGCTCTTCTTTGTGTACTGTTAGCTTAATGTATATTCCTCCATCTTTTAATTTTCAGTTTGTTCATATCTTTAAGTCTAGGATGAATTTCTTGCAGGCAACATGTGGATGGGTTGTCTCTTTTGATCCAAGATGTCACTCGATGTCTCTTTACTGGAGCATTCAGTCCATTCACATTCAGTGTAATTATTGATAGGTATGTATTTAGTGCTGTCATTGTGATATGTTTATGTTTGTGTTGGCGTTTTCTCTGTTGTTCTTATTAATCTGTTCTGGGACTTTCTTCTTTGTGAGTTGATTTTTCACCTGTTTCAGGGTTGGTTTTGTGGTTGTTGAGACTCCTGTGTTACCCTAAAGCCATAAAACCAAAGTATTTGTGAGAAAGGAGGATTATTGTTCTAGAAAACCTGGACTAGAAAGAATTACTGCTCTTTAAAAAATTATATTCCTATTTAGATTGAAGAACACTTCTCTTTCAAAATTGTATTTAGAACTTGATTGGCTTTGTCATATATGCCATTGTCTTTTATACATTTTATTTGTTTCTTTTTAGTTGTGATTAAGTGAAAGTATACAATCCAAATTAATTTTGAATGCCTGCATTTCTGCAGCTCCATCTGCTCTATTCATCCAATGACAGCACATTCCTTCTTTTCACTCTAAACTTCTAGTATCCTCTTAACGAGCACCTGTCCCCTGCTCTCCATCCTCTTCTTTCCCATCTAGGAAGAAACCACAACAGCTTCCTGTAAGTGTATAAAACCATCCAGCACACATACCATATAGTCACACTGTGTCCCTCTGTCTATTCCATTCTTGTCTGAGGAGTTGACCTCAGTATTAGTTTCCAGTCAGGGCCAACAGCATGTTTAGGGGCCATGTTCCCAGGGGGTGCCCTAGGCTGTTGGACCATCAATTCTGGTCTTGAAGTAGAGTTCTTGAACTGCACACCTCTTTTTCTCATATTGCCTCAGAGACTGTATATTATGTCCTCCATCATGGCTGCTTCGGTAGTGGCCAGGCACCATCTGGTTCTTCTGGTCTCTCATTCACATCGGTCTTTCTGTCTCCTGAGCTCTTTTTTCATCATGTCTTTGTTGTTCTCTGTCATCATCTATTCTATTTGGGTTGTGACCCTTTGGTATTGTCTTTTACACATTTTTTTAACCATCCATGTAAGTAGGATGTTGAGATCTTTACTGTTTTTCTTTAATTTAAAATATCAACGAAAAGAACACATATGGGATATGGAATTGTTCTTCCCATTCACAAACTCTACACCCCTCTCTACACAAAGTTTAATTTACTTACTAAGGAAATTAAATTCACAGACATACTTTCTTGTTCTTATTTTTTTCTCATTTCCCTTTATTGTTGTTCAACATTTACTATGCTGTGGTTTTGATTCCTGTAAAGGGAGAAATTTTGGTATGATGCCCAGTTACATTTAGTCTTTTGCAAGATGAGTCTTCCTTAGAACTTCCTTCCTCCTTTCTTCCCCACAAGTTAATTTAGCAAAAGCTTATTAACTAACATGTATGTAATCTCTGTACATTTTCTTAAATACCTCTAAGGTATTTAGAACTGAATTGTGTCTTCCAAAAAAAATGTGTTTAGCAGTTTCTCTAGGCCATGATTCTGGGTGATGTTTCTATATGCTGTAAACTTTGCCTGTATGGTGTTAATGAGGAAAGATGGGTGGCAGCTGTGTTGGTGGGATGGGACTCAGTGTAGAAGACTGTATTGTGCCTTGAGGCAATACCATGAGATATAAAGGAAAGCGTAGCAAGCAGAGGGGGGAACCTCATACCCACAAGAAAGCAATGGTGGAAGCAGAGTATGTCCTTTGTTCTTGGGATGTTTTTGTCTCAGAAGCTCCAACTCCAAAGATTTACAACAAGGACCTTCCTCCAGAGCCAAGAGAGAGGGCATTCCCCTGGAGCCGACACCCTGAATTTGGACCGTTATCCTACTTTACTGTAGAGAAATAAAGTTTTCTTTGTTAAAGTCGTCCACTTGTGGTGTTTCTGTTATGGCAGCACTAGAGGACTAAGACAGGTACCCAGTATAACAAGATATTGTGCTAAGCACTGAACATACAATGGTGAGCAAGACAGGAACATTCCACATAGTGAACCCTCTCACACTGCATTACGACATACAGAAAAGTCAAAGTGTAGCCTCTTCTGGCCTGAATTTCTGTTTTATTGTCCTTATCCTATAATGTTTGCTTTAATGATGACACATCAATCAAAATGTGATTATATATCTCCTATACATACCAAGGAAGTTCTGAAACCCTGGATATACAGAGCTTTTGACTGAAGTGTGTAAAGTCAGGATTTCTTTCAAGGTGATATCCCAGCAACACAAAGTCTCATCTCTTCTCTTATTCAGTGTTTTTTTTTTTTTTTTTTTAATCTAGGAAGCCAGTGTTTATACTTTAAGAAATCAAAACCAAAATCCTTTGTGACTGAGTTGATTATGATTCATAATAACCCTATAGGACAGAGTAGAACTGCCTCACAAGGTTTCCGAGGAACAGCTAGTGGATTCTAACTACTGATCTTTTAGCTAGCAGCTGAGCTCTTAACCACTGCCTCACCATGGACCACTAAAAGATCAGATGCAGCTAAGAGTTTTTTGTTTGAACAGTGTAATTACTTTTGTTGTCCTTAACCCATATGCCAGTCCTGTGCCCCAAAGTCAGCCATTTAACTGCTTAGTTTTTTAATTTGTTTTTCTGTTATTTCCTTCATAGTTAGAAATTATATTCTTGACTAATGTTTTTGACATATGAAATTTTATGTATGATTTGTTGACTTCCTGCTGTAATATTTGAGAATTTCCCTCTCACCAGCCCCCTATGTAGCCACTCCCCATTTTCCCTTCTCTTCAGCCTTCCAATATACTTCTACCTCAAGTTTTGACCAAATGAACAGAGATATTAACATTGCTATGATTTCACAATAATTGTAACTTATTGGGGAGTAATGATAACTTCCTACAATTGACGTTCCCGGACTGCTTCATGTCTAATCTCGCTGATTCCTTAGCATCTACGTCACATACTGAGTCATGTTAAGTAAACAGCTATCATTTAGAAAAGTCACCTTATGATAAGATAGTGCTAACAAAAATGTTATTATTAGCAGAAAAAGAAATACCATAGAAACTCAGGGCTTGTGCTGAGAGTATTTAGAAATATGTTGGCTATAGGAGGACAAGGACAATATCATTCTTGTTCTTGGGAGAGAACTTGGCACACAGTATGCCAAATGCCCACTAAACTATTCTACCGTTGGCACTGTCTTAAAACTAGGCCAGGCAGATGGCAGCCTCTAAAGGTTTTTCTCTGGGCCACTCTGATTTCCTTTGCAGGAAGACCTGGAATCCATCATCTGAGAAATTGGTGACCTCATGTATGTGGAGGAAATAAACAGATCCATGATAGAACTCTGAGTGGTTTCTTTCATAAATACACCTTATCTGGCAGAACAAACTTTTGCTTCATATTAGGATGTAATAGTAGATAAGACAGATGTAGATCTTGTATGTCTAGTTTACCACACTATGCCAAATGCCTAGCACAGAGTTGACAGTAAGTATTTGCTAATTGGCAGTATGTTCTTCCTTCGTTCCTTTCTCCTTCCCTCCCTCCTTCCATTTCTTTCTTTCTCTTTCTCTCTCCCTCTCTCCTTCTTTTCCTCTCTCTCTCTTTTTTGCTATCATAGAACTTACAATATAAATGTAACAGGGTATCTTTGCACTAGGAAAAGTACAGAGGGAGTTGGGAGCTCTGTGAGGAAGACATGTAACCAATACTTGGGGAATCAGGGAAAACCTTCTGGAAGAAGTGATATCTAAGTAACAACTGAAGGATGAGCAGGACTTGGTCAGCCAGAGGTGGCTAGGTGGGTAATGGGGACAGTATGAGGGGAAGACTGAGAGTAGAGTAGCATAGTAGAGAATGTTCCAGGAAAAGCAAGGCTTGGAGAAGGAACAATGTTTGCAGAGGAAAGAAGTTGACTGTAATTGGAGAGTAGAGTGATTAAGGTATCTAAAAATAAAGGAGAGGAAGCAATAAGAGTAAGCTATGAAATCTACCTTTAAGTGTCTAGATTTTATTCTAAAGCCATGAGTAACTACTGAAGGATTTTAAGCCACAGAATGACAGAATCTAAACTGTCAGTTTCTGTGATGTTCTCACAGTAGTTTGGATTCTTGAACTTCAGTGGAAAGGCTAAAGGGACAAACATCCTCCTCCTCCCTTGGCTGTAATTCAGGGTGTATTTTGAATATTAGCAAACTGAAATTCTTAACTCCTACCCAAACCAAAATGACTATTTGAATCTGATTCCACCTATTCTTTGTTACTTGCCAGATTTCATGTAAAATTGACACTTGGTATTTATTAAGGTAGAGTTTTATTTCTTAAGGTTTCTGGAAGTCAGGGTGTGTCAAAAATTTTCTCAAAAAAGAAAAAAGACAGAAAAGAAATTCCCCAGGGTATGTCAAAACAAATAAATAAATAAATACAGGTTTTTCCCAGTGACTTGGAGATAACATCCTCTTATTACAGGTTTGAGAATTTGTTTATGCTGGACTAGACTTTAAATTCAAATTAAGATGCATAATTTCAATAAGACAATACCCTAATTAGTATCTATTCTTTTTCAGGATCATTAGAACTTTGAGGAAAAATATTTTATTCCACACCTCAAGTTGATGAAGGAGGCTGCTGAAATCTGCCCTAGTAAAGTCAAGCCTAGTGATTGCATCAGGGGAGTCTCTGCTGGAGGGTCTCTTCATTCATTCCTGTCAAGTGTGTATTGAATAGTGCTCAAACAGCATTGTCTTTTATTTTCCTGTTAGTAAGAACCCACCATGCAGTGATGCCAAGCTGGGTCATGTTAACTGTTTCCTTCTATTACAGTGTGCAGATTACTTTTTGACTAGCTTTTGGCTGTTTGTCTCTGCTGTTTATTCTCAGACTCTGCCATTAGAATCCAGTGATGGGAGAAACAGAAAAGACAGTGAATCTTGACTCTGTCACCTTCTAAGTGTGTACTCTTGGACATACTTTCTGTTTTCTTAGCCTTATTATCTTCCAATTCTGTTCTCCGATGCAAAATTATTGTAGGGATGAAATGAGATGACAAGAACCAAGTGCCTAGCACAAGGCCTTGCATATTTAATGCTCGTTAAATGGCAGATGGTGTTAAACTGGTAGGAAAAATACAAACACTTGGCATCTTGCCATTGTGAACAAGACTGGACTTTAAAATTAGCCAACCCTCCAGGCTAGTAGAACATATGCAAATCACATGTAGATGTAGTCTTCACTCTGGGGGAAATCCAAAAGAACATCTGCTTTTCTGGCATCCAGAAGAAAATACCCCAGCATTGAGGAGATTATGGTCCATGTGAGATTTGAGAGATTGTTTCATCTTTTGGTTTTTAGTTTATCTGTAAAATTAATGTTTCAGAGTAACTATTCTGTAAGTGCTTTCAACTCTGTATCTCTAAAGGGCCAAGGATACACTTTAGCCATGCTGCAGTTTTACTAATGGCTTGGAATTAATGGCAATGAAAACCAAAAAAACCCACTGCCAGAGAGTCAGTGCTGACTCATAGTGACCCTATAGGATAGGGCAGAACTGCCCCATAGAGTTTCCAAGGAGTGCCTGGCAGATTTGAATTGCTGACTTTTTGGTTAGCAGGTATAGCACTTAACCACTCCATCACCAGGGTTTTCCAATGGCAATGATTCTTTTTATTGCTGGGGGTGGGGGTGGAGGTGGGGTGGAAAGACTGAGTGCATTACATACCTATGTACAGTAACCAGAGTTGTAGACTTGTATATTCATGTGAGTGTCTATGTGCTTGGTATCCACAGAACATATGAAAAAAATCCATAAAATTAAGGAATATTTTTTGTTCTTATGATGGACTCATGGCACAGTAGTTAAGAGCTTAGCTTCTAAGCAAAAGGTCAGCAATTCAAATGCACTAGCTGCTCCTTGGAAACACTATGGGGGCAGTTCTACTCTGTTCTATAGGGTCCCTATGAGCCAGAATTGACTCAGTGGCAACAGGGTTGACTTGATTTTAGTTTGTATGATATCCCAAAAGTTTAGTCATAGTCACAACCAAGTTTTAATCAATGCTTATCTGTAACCTCTTCCCATACTTAAGATGGCTTGGCTTTGCCTTTTCTCTTGAATCTTATAAATTAGGAGTGTTTTTAATGTATACAATGATTTCAGGTGGTTGCTGTAATTTGTGTGTGTGTGTGTGTGTGTGCGCGTACATGTGTGTGTATGTTAAAGGCAGACACTGTAGCTTCAAGAGTTGCCACTTATTAAAAGATAACATTCAGAGAAAGTGTTGCTATTTTAGATGGACTACAGTCAGCCCTGCTTGTTCCAAATTTATGTCCTATAAACCCAATATTATTTTTTCTTTTCATGCTCTGTAGTGAGTATCTCTTGGAAATAGCCAACCTCATGACTTCAACCACAAAATAATAATAATAATAATAAAATAAAAAATTAATTGCCCACAAGCCTGTTCCAACTAACAGCCACCGTATAGGACTGAGCAGAGCTGCCTCATAAGGTTGCCAAGGCTATAAATCTTCAGAGAAGCAGATTGCCATGTCTTTCTCCCATGGAGTAGATGGCAGTTTCAAACTGGCTAGCTGGTTAGCTGCTGAGAACTTAACCATTTCGCCACCAAGGCTCTTTTGATTTCAATTACCGTCTATATAACTCTTTAAATTAGCCCTAGTTTAGAAAAAGATATTTCAAATTAAACAAGTGTGTCTGTCTTAGTCATTTAGTGCTGCCATAACAGGAATACCACAAGTGGATAAACTTAACAAAAAGAAATTTATTTCGTTATCGTAAAGTAGGCTAGAAATTCAAATTCAGGGCGTCAGCCTCAGGGGAAGGCTTTCTTTCTCTGTTGGTCCTCTTCCACAGGACTAGGAGCTTCTCCGTGCAGGGACCCCAGTCCAAAAGACACACTCTGCTCCCAGCACTGTTTTCTTGGTTGTTTGAGGTCCTCACCTCTCTTTGTTCACTTCTTTCTTTTATATCCCATGAAACTGCCTCAAGATGCAATCCAGGCTTATAGATTGAGTCCTGCCTGACAAACACAACTGCCAACCATCTTTCCTCATTGACATCACAGGTGCAGGATTTATAACACATAGGAAAAATCACGTAACACCAGGACTCATGGCCCAGCCAAACTGATGCACTTGGAGGGGTACACACGATTCTTTCCATGTCAGTATGCAGTAAAGCAAGGTGATTGATTTTCTTTATTTATTCTGAGTCCAGTTTGGTTCCTCGTTTTTATATGAGGTTTATCTAAATGGAGATGGCATCTTCATGTCAATAGTTTGGCAGACAGCTAGTGGGAAACCATGGTACTATGGGAAATAATGGGAGTTGGCACAAGTGTTTTGGGCATGAACAACAGGGAAGGCTAGACTGTTAGAGAGTTAAGAGGTAATAACAGTATGTGGATGTAAGAATCTATTTACAATTAGAAAAGCTGGGAAGTAATTGGATTATTACTGCTGGCTAATAATTTTGTCTAATATTTAGTAGTTTAAAAAACATCTTTATATCAGACTCTTGGTTATGATATGTGTATTTCTTGAGGCTAGGCCATATGTACAAACAGGGCTGGCTATTCTAATCAAAGTGCCTCTGCAGAATTGGCTTAAAAAATTCGAACTGGCTGAATAACCAGCTTTACTGACTACTTTCCAGCTTGATATTTCTTTTTACGAAAAACATCCAAAAAACCATCATAATCAAGGAGAGTCCAACTCACATAGTTACCCTATAGAACAGAGTAGAACTGCTCTATAGTATTTCCAAGGCTATAAATATGGAAACAGGCTGTGTCATCGTTCTTCCATGGAGCAGCTGGTGGGTTTGAACTTCAGACTTCCCAGCTTCTAACCCGAAGCTGAGTACTTAACCACTGTGCCACCAGGGCTTTTTTCCCCTTTTCTGAAGAACCAACCAAAAGTGGCTTGTTTATGAGCAGAACTTAAATTTATTCAAGAAGCACCCGTTTTTTCAAGCTAAGCTTCAATTTCTGTCAAAGTTCAGTGTCACCGTGGTTCTAGGTTTATGTATACTTCACCTGGAAGACTCATTTTTTGGTGTCACTCTGGTCTTGCTAGTAGTAACTTAAACAGTTATAAATCCATAAAGAAAATATAGGAAACGAGACAGAGATGAGGAAGCCAAAGTTTACCATAGGAACTGTAAGGAAAGGAATGGACACAGTAGAGCTGGGAAGACAGGATATAAGAAAGTCTGTGACTAGGAGCTAGTATGCGGGAGAATTTAAAAGCAGGTAGTGAGGGTTAGGATGAGTCACATGTAAGGATGGAATAGGTATTTAAGCGTAAACACTTGAACCAGCAGAATCAGAGTAATGGTGCTAGATATAGCATTAGTCTATTGGGCAGGAAATCTCTGTCCATCTTCAGTATTTAGAACTGAATGATTGTAGTTGAGTAAGAGTAACCAGGGAACAGATAAAATCTAGAGGCCAAGACCAGATTAAAACCCAAAACCAAGCCCATGGCCATTGCACAGCTACGCAATTACCAGGAGAGAAAGAGCAGACAGATGCTGACAGATAAGAGAGCCTTGAAACTTAGGCACAGTGTACTTACTCAGCAGGAACTCTCCTCTCGCTGAATCAGGAAACAGATGATGCAATTTACAGAATAAGAGCATCCCAAGGTCTTGAGGGTTAAGATCAAGGCCATTCTCTAGGAGTCACCATCCTGACACATCCTAAGAGAGGAAGTAGGTGGAACTAAAGGGACCCACCCCTGACCAGGGTGTTCAAATGAAAGTCATTTTCAGGCATGTATTGATTTTGTGATTATATTTTCCAAAGGAAAATTTGTCCTGCATGACTTGACACTATGTATAATCAGTTTGGGGATGGTGTCAGACCTCCTCTAAACCCACAAGCGGGGAGAAGAACCAGACTAACAGCCCAAGGCTGATTCTTACGAGATGGAGGTCAGATTTTTCCTTCACTTTTCACCATCTTTACCAACTCTGACATTAACTGTCCCTTCCACAGCATTTTCTTCTTTTCTGCTGGGTTTGATAATTCATTGCAATAGCCACAGAGAACTCACAGACCACACTCACAATTATGCGATTTATTAGGAAAGTAACAGCCACAATTCAGGCTCAAGAATGATGAAGGATACAGTTGTTTCATCAGGACAGCCTCTCCTCATCCCTGCTCACAGCCATGCCTCTCCCTGGCCCTAGGCCTGTGCCCAAAGGCACTCAGCTTTCTCTCCCTGTGGACCAGGAAGCCCACCTCGTTGTCTCTTTTCTGGATCTCTCCTGCCACTGCTTTTCACTGTCTTCAAGGTTACAGCTTGTTCTCTCTTAGTAGCCTGCTTCCAGGAACGTTGCAGTGTAGGGATCTCAAGTCCAAAGAATGTGCTTTGTTCCTGGTGTTTGTTGGTGTTCTTTGTCGGTGGTAGTAGGATTCTTCACTCTGCCCTGAAACTGGCTCTCTTTCAAGGCAAAACTGGCCAGTCTCCTTGGTCAGCCACAATTACCCTACATACAACCGTTTGGGTAGGAGTTACAAGACTTATGGATAAAAAAGTCACAGGCGAAAGTAGCTAATCACACAGCACTACAGTGTAGCATATGATAATAGGAGAAACACATTTAATATTAGGACTACTCAGAAAACCCAAGCCAAACAGTTGCTGAAGTTATTATGGCTTGGAAATAAGTATGAGAAGAGTAATTTTAAATAGCATAAAGAATATAAATTTCAGACTTCCCCAAAGTCGTTAGTATGACTCATGGCTTGACAGCATAAACTGTATTAACACATCTTACGTTAAACTGGGACTGAAATACGTGGTTAGTTCAGCATGGCCATTAAAAAATGAAACAGACAATTGTTTTTTGATCTAACAGTACTTTATGTATTATATTTTAGAAAAATATCTGTAGTTGAATGAAAGAGTGCCTATGAAATATGAAGTGCAAAAATGTAGGATTACACAACTGGAAAAGAAATACTAAATAGTGAAATTAAAGTCATTTTTGATTCCTAACAAGGTAGATGATTTGGAGGCAAAATAATACCCATCATTACTGATGTTAGATAGACCTTGGCTGAAAGCAGAGAATAGAATACTTGAAAAAAGATTGAGTCTGCAAAATTATTCAACTGTGTCATTCATAACAAATGATGAATAACATTGAGAAGAACTGGAATCCTTGGATGTTTAATTGATCTTTGGAGGAATCTATACATAGGCCAAGTGACAGTTATTCAGACAGAATAAGGGGATACTCCTTGGTTTAAAGTTAGGAAAAGTGTGTGACAGGTTGTATCCTTTCATATTTGTTTAATCTCTATGCTTAGCAAATAATCTGAGAAACTGGACTAAATGAAAAAGAATGGGAATCTGAATTGAAAGTGGAATAGTTAACAATCTGTGATATGTAGACAACACAACCTTGCTTGGTGGAAGTGAGGAGGACTTGAAGCACTTACTGATGTATATCAAAGACCACAGCTTTCAGTCTGGATTGCACTTCAACACAAAGAAAGCAAAAATTCCTCACAACTGGACCAGTAGTAATATCATGATAAATGGAGAAAAGACTGAATTGTCAGGGCTTTCATTTTACTTGAATCCACAATCAACCCACATGGAAGCACCAGTTAAGAAATCAAATGACACATTGCACTGGACAAATCTGTTGCAAAGGACTTCTCCAAAGTGGTAAAAAGCAAAGATACCACATAAGGACTAAGATGGACCAGACCCAAGTCTTTGTGTTTTCAGTCACCTCAAGTACATGCAAACCTGAACAATGAATAAGGAAGACAGTAGAAGAACTGATGCCTTTGTATTATGATGTTGGTGAAGAATATTAAATATACCATGGACTGCCAAAAGAATGAACAAATTTCTTTTGGAAGAAGTATAGTCAAAATGCTCCTTAGAAGCAAGGATGGCCATACTTTGTCTCATGTACTTTGGACATTTTATCAGGAGGAACTGGTCCAGGCAGAAGGACATCATGTTTGATAAATCAGAGGGTCAATGGAAAAGAGGAAGACCCTCAACAAGGTAGACTGGCACAGTGGCTATAACAACATGGTCAAGCATAACAAAGATTCTGAGGAGGGAGCAGGACCAGGCAGTATTTTATTCTGTTTTGCATAGGGTTTCTGTGATTTGGAACTGACTGGAGGACACCACCAATGATAACATCCCTTAACTCTGTTAGCAGAAGTTAAGTAAATCTTGGGGATTGTTTACAGATTTTCTATTATGAACAGTTTTTAAGTTAGTAAAGCAATACACGCTCACTTGTCTGTCAGTTTGTTGTACCGCAGGGGCTTACATGTTGCTGTGATGCTGAAAGCGATGTCACTGGTACTTAGAAACAAGCAGAGTCACCCTGTGGCAGACAGGTTTCAGCTGAGCTTCCGGACTACGACAGACTAGAAAGAAGGACCTGGCAGTCTACTTCTGAGAAGAATTAGCCAGTGCAAACGTTATGAATAGCAGTGAACACTGTCAGATACAGTGCAGGAAAATGAGCCCCTTGGGTTGGAAGGCACTCAAAAGATGACTGAAGAAGAGCTTCTCACTCAAGATAGAGTCAACCTTAATGATGTGGATGGAGTAAAGCCTTTGGGACTTTCATATGCTGATGTGGCATGACTCAAAATGAGAAGAAACAGTTGCAAATACTCAGTAATAATCAGAACATGGAATGTACCAAGTATGAAATCTAGGAAAATTAGAAATCATCAAAAATGAAATGGAACAAATAAACACTGATATCCTAGGCATTAATGACTTGCAGTGCACCATTATTGGCAATTTGAATTAGGCAATTGTATGGTCTACTGTGATGAGGAAACTCTGGTGGTTAAATGATATGGCTGCTAACCCCAAAGATCAACAGTTCAAATCCACCAGGTGCTCCTTGAAAACTCTATGGGACAGTTCTACTCTGTCCTCTGTGGTCACTGTGTGTTGGAAATAGTGTGATAGCAGCAGATTTTTTGTTTTTGGTGTCATGGGAATGAAAACTTGAAGAGGTATGGTGTATCATTCAATGTCAAAAAGAACATTTCAAGATCTATCCTGAAGTACAATGCTGTCAGTGATAGGATAATATCTATATGCCTACAAGGAAAGCCAGTTAACGTGACTATTATTCAGATTTACACACCAACTGCTGAGAACAAAGATGAAGAAATTGAAGACTTTTACCAGCTTCTGCAGTTTGAAATTGATCAAGCATGCAATCAGGATGCGGTGTGATAATTGCTGGTGACTGGAATGCAAAAGACGGAAAAAAGAAGGGCCAGTAGCTGGAAAATACAACCTTGGTGATAGAAATGGTACTGGAGATCAAATGAGAGATTATACAGGACCAGCAACTACTTCATTGCAAATACCTTTTTTCACCAACACAAATAATGACTATACATGTGGACTTCATGAGATGGAACACACAGGAATCAAATTGGCTACATCCATGGAAAGAGACAATGCAAAAGCTCAGTATCAGCAGTCAGAACAAGGCCAGGTGCTGACTACAGCACAAGACATCAGTTGCTCATATGCGAGCTCAAATTGAAACTGAAGAAAATTAGAGCCAGTTCACAAGAGCCAAAGTCAGACCTTGAGTATATCCCACCTGAGTTTAGAGACCATCTCAAGAACAGATTTGATGCACTGAACACTAATTACCAAAGACCAGATGAGTTGTGGAATGACATCAAAGACGCCATCCATGAAGAAAGAAAGAAGTCATTGAAAAGACAGGAAAGGAAGAAAAGACCAAGTTAGATGTCGGAAGAGACTCTGAAATTTGCTCGTAAATGTTGAGCAGCTAAAGCAAAAGGAAGGAATGATGAAGTAAAAGAGGTGAACAGAAGATATCAAAGGGTAACTAACAGAAAACACAATAAAGTATTATAATGACATGCCCAAAGAGCTGGAAATAGAAAACCAAATGGGAAGAATATACTTTGCATTTCTCAAGCTGAAAGAGCTGAAGAAAAAAATCAAGCCTGGAACTGTTATAGTGAAGGATTCTACGGGGAAATATTACAAGACTCAGGAAGCATCCAAAGAAGATGGAAGGAATACATTCAGTAACTTAGAGAAATAGCATATACTTTCCCCTTCCATAATATGCACTTAATAAACACGTAGGTAGGCAGTTTCACGGAATGCTAAACTATAATCTGCAACTGAATTTCACAAAATATCAGGGTGTAGCAAGAGAAGGCTAGTAGTTACATGAAGATTGGAAAACACCTTGAATTATTTCCTTCACTCAAGTTTGTGTGCAACCAGATTTGTGTGCTTTCCTGTTTTCTTGAGGGAGCTGAACAAAATATCTCAAGTTCACCAGGACACCTAAGACAGGGTGACATCTGAGCTGTTGTTGTTGTTGTTGTTAGGTGCTATTGAGTCTGTTCCAACTCGTAGTAACCCTTCAAAACATGACCTGGTCCTGCACCATCCTCAGCATCATTGTTGTGCTTAAGCCCATTGTTGCAGCTGCCCTGTCAATCTGTTTCATGAGGATTTTCTTCTTCCTCCCTGAGTCTCTGCTTTATCAAGCATGATGATCCCTTCTGACAATATGTCCAAAGTACATGAGATATAGTATCTGCGTCCTACTTCTAAGAAACATTGTGGTTGTACTTATTCGAAGACACAGGGTCAGAGGGATTATAACAGCAATTCCTAATGCGGTGTTTCTTCAGCGGAGATTCAAGGACCTCTTGTCCTGAATCACTCTATTGTCAGCTGCTGCTGATTTCCATATACAATAGCATGAAAAGCTGTGGCCGTATCTATGGTCTGTTACAGCTCTGACTGCTGGGATCTACACAGCTTTTTATTTGTTTATTTTCGGAAGTAGATTTCCAGGCCTTTCTTCCTAGTTGTTAGTCTGGAAGCTCAGCTAAAACTGGTTCAGCATCGCAGCAACATGAATGCCTGCACTGATGTGGGTATTGCCTGTGTGTGAAGTGAATTGCCCAGGAACTGAACTTTATTCTCCTGCGTGAAAGTGATAATTCCATCACTGAACCCTTAACGCCCTTGGAATTTCCCAAGATGCTAGTTAGAAATGTGGATCCTAAACATTCTCAAGGAGTCCTGGTGGTGCAAACATTATGCACTCACTGGGATTGGTGGTTTGACTCAACCCAGCTGCTCCACAGGAGGAAGAGCTGGTGATCGTCTTCTGTAAGAACTACAACCAAGAAAGCCGTGTGGGGTGGGTCTGTTCTGTCACATGAGGCCCATAGGAGTCTGAACCAACTCATAGCAGTCAGCAATAGCAAGCCTCATTCTTAGCATAAAGACATAGGGTTCCTGGTGTTGGAGTGTGGGAATTAGAATTCCTAAGAAGATCCTTCCTCTTAAGTTTGTATGTTTGAGACATTATTATTTTTTTCATGTAAACCATGAGTCATTGTACTGATCGGTGACCTTCCTGTCTCAGTGGCTTATCTTTTTCTATCTTCCTCGAGGGGAGCTGTGTCTGTTCTCCTTTGTGTCTGTTCTTTACAGACGGTTTTCTAGCTGCTGGTTAGGGAGGGCTCCTGGGCTTCGTTTCTGCGTCCTGTCATATTGGAAGATAAAGTAATGAAGAGGGACATCACTGTCCCATCTGGGATTTGGTGTTGCTGCATGTCAAACACTTGCTCTCCTTCCTTGTACATGATGAAGTGATGAGAAAGGAACTCATCATTCTCTCCCTCTCTCTCACCTGCCTCCTAGCTTTTGATTGCTCCCCATTCCCTTCGGGAAACACTGGTAGCATAGCCGTTAAGTGCTATGGCTGCTAAAGTGCGGTTTGAACCCACCAGGTGCTCCTTGGAAACTGTGTGGGACAGTTCTCCTCTGCCGCATAAGGTTGCTATGAGTCAGAATCAACTTCACAGCAATGGGCTTGATTGTTTTTGTTTTCCTTCTTTATTTTCTCATGAATTTTAATGTTGATCTGCTAAAAAAAAAGAAAACAATGAGTTTTATTGTGTTTCTTTAGTATTTTGAATGACTTAAGTGGATCCGAAAGAAACAGAAGTAGAGGCTAGAAAGGAATTCAGAGTCACTCATTTTTAAAATACTTGGTAGCACACATCCCATAAAAGTAGTTAATGATTTTACAATCTGAATTCTACTCTCTGTTAAGAAGGCATTTCCTTGGGAATACTTTAAATTCTGTACCCAGTACTTGCACTTAACCTTTATTGAAAAAGGCAACTTACCAGTGATAAACAGTGGATAAATACAGAACAAAGAAATAAAATTAGCAATTCTTGAACTTCATTGTATCCAATAGTCTCAAATTTCTCCCTACTACTGTTCTGACAAGTACAGTTTTTAAAAAAAAGAAAGAAAAGGAAAAAAGTAAAATAACACAAAAACAAATCCACTGTTGTAGAGTTCATTGTGACTCATGGTGACACTGTAAGACACCGTAGAACTGTCCTATCTAGTTTCCCTGCAGTTTTTGATGGATTTGAACTGGCTGACCTTTTGTTAACAGCTGCAGAACTTAACCACTATGTCACCAGGGTTTCCATAGTTTATAAAATCCCAAAAACCAAACCGACTGCCTTCAAGTTAATTGTGATCCATAGTGACCCTACAAGACAGAATAGAACTACCCTCATAGAATTTCCAAGGAGTGCCTGTTGGGTTTGAACTGCCATCTTTTTGGTCAGCAGACGTAGCACTTAACTAGTCATGAGCACCCAGCAATTGTCGGTGGTAGCAAGAGGAAAATAAGTAACTAACATGGCTTGGGGTCAATAACACACTTTATTTAATCGCACCATACAGTCACAATTAAGCAAATAAGGGGGAGGTGCTAACACCAGGACACAAAGCACTCTTACTAACGTTAGGTAAGAACTCTTATCTGCATTTACCTTAGATGGGAACTCTCATTTGCGTTAGTTAAGACCCACGCAGAATCTTACCACGTCGCACAGGGACTGCAGTGGTCAAGTCCTAACATTAGTGTCAACACATTCACTTCCTTAAAAGCTGGCTTCATTTTAAGGAATTTAAGGATCAGCTGGGTTTTCACCGTCCTGACCTTTGGAGAATCCGAAGTAGACTTTTATGATGACAAGGTGTCCCGGGGTTGAGGCTAACAGGAACACAGCAGAAGGCTTGGGTACCAACATAGTCACAGTTACAATCACTGGAATCAGGCCTTCGAGGATGAAGCAGATGAGGGCAGATAGGTCTCAGGATAAATTCACAGCACAGCAGAGCTGAGGGCACAGACTTTCAGAAGGAGGCTGTGCACCCCAGATCCAGAGTGCTGGATTTTTATACAAATTTTTTACTTGGTTCTGGTTGCTATTGCACAGTCCAGAGATTTTTATCTTCTGGTACCTCAAGTTGTTGACTTCTTTCTGATTGATTATGGTCTTTATGGTCTCTCTGACCACCTGTGGCCATGTCCATCTGGCAGCTGTTTTTCTCACCTTTGCGTGACCTTGTAGTTTCTCACCGTCTTACTTAGCTTAAGCACAGCCGTTTTGTGATTTAGCCAATTCATGGTTTAGCCCATTTTAACTTATGTATATGACAAGACTCCACTTTACTGTATATTCTATTTTCACATATATATGTATATGCACACACATATACACACCTGGATGCATACCCATACATACACGTGCATATCCTCATTTCACCACTACACTACCAGGATTTCCTCCATAGTTTGTATCTAGTTTTCATTTTTTCCATTGGTTCCCAGAACATGAGTTCTTAACTCTCATACTGATATTATTATTTTGGGGAAAAGCTACCTTAAAGAATTATGTGGTATGCCAATAAGATTTATTTTGATTCTGGTTTATTTCCCCATGGCTGAGACATAGGGGACCTTCTCTTAGTAACGGAAGGAGGGCTGTTAAGTTTGGTAATTCTAGGTTAGGTAGTCCAATCTCTTTAATTTTTGTTGTCCCTTCCATTCAGTATCATTGTAAACTTCACTATTTACTAGCTCACCTGGAGAATAAGCATATTTAATTTTTAATTTATTGCCTAAAATGTTTATTTTCTTTTAGTACCCTTTCCACTCCTCATACACACCGTAATCAGGAATTTGAAATTGCTTTAGGATTCAGATATTTAATTCTTGCATCTAATTTTACCATTCTTTTGGCCAACTCCAACTAGCAATGGATAAGCCAAATATTTAAAAAATGTACCCAGTGAAGCAAAGCAAAGCAGTGGAAAAGAAACCCCACAAAACACAAAAACTAAACAACAAACAAAGACACCCCTTTTGTTTCTTTTTCTTCACTTTGGACTTCGTTACGAAGACAGCAGGTAGTCTGGATAGATTAGAGGGATACATGCTAGCTGGTACAGTGGTCATACCACTTTATTTCAGTTCTGTTTTTATTTGGCAGACATTGCTATGGACTGGGCTTCTCTTACTCTTATCCAGCCTTCATCCATTCTGCACAAAGCTTCTCGGGTTTATTGCTTTAATCTTGATTCTAAAAATTGTCCTGAATTTGACTCACCTTCATGGAACCAGAAAGAAAAAAGGCAGCTTAGCTGGAGGCTGATGGAAGTGTCATTGAAACACCACTCTTTAAGTCTTTCTGGTTAAGAAGGTAAAGGAATAGTCTTAGCATACAGAATTTTCAGTTCTTACCAGTTTTATTTCTCACAAATCCAAATAAATTCCCACTGCCATAGGTAAATAATGGAATCATATTACTAAGATTTCACTAATTAGGAAACATCTTTCTTAGCATATTTCAGAAATCTATCCACAATAATCTATCTTATCACATTAACTTATAAAAATATATTCTATTTCTTACAGCAATTATTATTGTTGTTTTTATTTTAAAAACCGGGAGTTTTCTAAAGTCAAGTTTTCCAGAGGTTTTTAAAAATTCACGTTGCATATGCTTAAATCATGCACACTGGATGTTATAGTATACCTGGATTGCTGAATGTGATGTATTATGATCAAATACAGAGGTTACACAATGAAATGACTATTCTGGATTTCAGCCAACCCAAAGTTTATACTAGGCGTGTGTTTTCAAAAGCACTGCCTCAGGTTGAGCACTATTTACTTGTTCCAGCAGGCTGATTTATAGAAAAATTAAATCTGTCTTAACCTGTTTAGTTGCTATCTTGTTAAAGAAGCATTTGGAATTGTATAAATCCTGATAAATCTCAAATTATGTAATTTAAAGAGAAACTCAGCTCAACTGTACCTTGAACAGAAGGGGGTTCTATTTGCATTCATAGGCAGTTTATAAGAAACAGGAAATGCTTCACATTTATCTGCTTGCCTGTGTTTCATCATACAGTAAATGTAGGTAAGTAACAGCTGTCACAGATAAGCAGGATTGATACAGAAGATTAGCTGAAAACGAAAGGGCACATGTGCACACTCATTATTAGGGAAGTTGGTTAAATGGGAAATTAACATATTAGATTAATGCACATAAAATTTCCGGTTTTATCAGTCAAGAACAGTGGAGAATTGATGATTTCATTTTATTCAACCTTAGTTTTTCAGAACCAAAGAAGGACTTTGGAAGTAACTTAATCTAGAGGATTTCAACCTGGGATTAGTACAGGTTGTCTCTAAAGAGACCAAGAACTCTTATCTCTTTATTCATTCAGCTTGTCTTTGAGATCCTACGATCTGCCAACTACTGGTTTAGTAATTGGGGATATAAAAACCAAAGATAACCTAACTGCTGTCAAGTCAGTTTTGACGTATAGCAACCCTATAGGATGGAGTAGAACTGCCACACAGAGTTTCCAAAAAGTGCCCGGTGAATTCCAGCTGTCAACCATTTGATTAGCAGCTGTAGCACTTAACCACTGTACCACCAGTGCTCTCTAAAGCCTGGTAATAAATATATAATATTATGTCACTAGGAGTCTCTTCTTAGCACCAACAGTTAAGTGCTTGGTTATTAAGTGAAAGGCTGGTAGTTCAAACACTCTTAGAGGTATCTTGGAAAAAAAGACTGGCAATCTGCTTCTGGAAGGTCACAACCATGAGAACCCTATAGATGGAATGTGATTCTACTCAGCAGCACATGTGGCATGAGTCAGAATCTACTTGAAGGAAACTTTTTTTTTTTAAAATAATGATAGCATTACTAAATTGACTGCAGAATTTTACATCTTATGGCCATGTGTACAATTTTCTGGAGGGCAAGTTCACTACTGTGTAACAGTAGTTTATAATCACCAAAAGATTAAGAACCAGTTATCCATTATACCTTGTGCATTCGATAGATAAGGAAACCAAAGCACAGACACCAAGTGATCTGCTCAATACCATATATGAGCTCATTAGTGGTGGACTTATGGTCAAAACCCAGATGTCCTGGCACTCAGTTGTTATTGTACATTATAGTGGATAAGATCTGTGATTTTTGATTCCATTTCCGTATTTACTGTCCTTTTCGTAGCATCTGAATACCACTGAGACATAACAAATTAGTGACAAGAGTTGAAGATTTGGTCAGACTGAATCCAGTCCTAATTTCGGCATTACCACATATTAACTTCGTGACTTTAGAAAATTGCTTACATTCCCTGAGCCCTTGTTGCTGCATTGGTAGAATGATGATGATAAGTGATAACTCACAGAATACCATGAGAATTAAGTGAGGTAATTTATACACATGCACAATTTATAGTATTTTTACAAAAATAACGTGCGGTATGACTCAAATAGCAGATATTGGGGCTCCTATTAATTTTAGTCAATGCATAAGAGGCTGTGATAGTATCATAGTTCTAAGGGAATTTCTTTTGCAGGTGGGTTACCCCAATTTATACTTTTCATCCACTACTTACTATATATAACTTTTGGAGAGATACACAGATTCTCTGTGACTCAGTTTCCTCACATATAGAAAGAGGATAGAATTATTAGGAAGGTTATATGTCTTAATACCTGTATATATTACAACAGTTCTGTGAGATAGATGTTATTATGTATGTTTTAAACAATCAGGATAAGGAAATTTTAGAGATTTGTCTAAGGTCACACAGCTACCAGTGACAAAGTCATTATTAGGACTTAGTTCTTTGGATTCAGAGTCAACACTTTTTCAATGCCATGAAGAATAAGAGATAGAGACGATGGTAGGCCTGAGGTACCCTGTCTCCCCAGCATGGTCTTGTGTAAGTCTCTGTCTTTGTCCAGAGGAGTAAAGAAGTTGCTGGAGCATCCCTCCCTCGGTTGCCATTCGGCCAGCTCCCTTTTGATTCCTGTAGACACCCTGAGGGCTTAAATATGTAAGTCTGTTGATGGCCTTTATCATCTTTTTTGGAGCTGCTTTGAAGGTCAGGACTTTAAGGGGATTGTAAACTACTTGAAAACATCTGGTGAATCTTGGTTACTACTACTAATGTTTCATGCAATTCTGGGCACATAATAGGTTCTCAAAAATCATATACCTACTTCAGATAGTCTTTCCATATTTTGTTTCTTGTGCTTTTTTGCGTTGTCTGAGTTTTTTATAATGAGGATTCAGGAATTAAAAAACAAACAGATAGTTAAGCTGTTTTCACTGTACACAATATAACATGTGGACTGATTTGTCAGTGACTTGCCATATCTGTCTGTTTGAAATCTATCCTGTGTCTTTGGCAGGCTTGAGCATGTGGCTGTCCCTGCCCAAAAGGATCCTGATTGATCTTCTCTGGTGGTAACAGGGCTTCCTCCAGCCCCTCTTTCCTGGGGATGAAGGAGTCGGTTGGCACAGTGGTCATGTAGGAAGGCCCTGGAGGCCAGCTCATTTTCCCACAGCCTCTTCTTCAGTCCCTGCCTCAGAGTGACACTGGCTCTTTACCTCTGGTCTCTACTCTTCTCTCCACATCTCATGTGCCATAGTTGTTTTCCGAACTAAGAAGAGGTGACCTGAAATCTGTGATCCCTGCTTTATTGCTGCAGAGGAGAGACAAGCAAAAAGGAAACCAGACCCTCTCTGGTGTCTTGACAAAACATTTTTTTTTTTTTTTTAAGGAGAGCATTAGGTCTTGTATGGCAGAAGGAAGGCAGAAACAAAGGTGATCCATTCCTAGTAATATTTATTTCTACTCCACTGCCTTCATAAACTATTTCCCTACCTTGGGATCATTTTATTGGTTTGTTTTAAGAATTATTTTCTGTGTGTAAGTGTGTGTGCACAAAAGATTTCTTATTTCTTATTGTTACAACTAGAAAGCTTTAAAATCTTTGCCTGTTTCAGTTTCACAAATTATGTAAAGTAAACCATACATTTTATCAATTGTGTTTGTTGTTGATAGTGCAGGACCAGACTTGGGTAGCATTTTATACAAAATAATGTTGGTTGACTTGGCAAAGATTAGAAACGTACCAGATAAGAAATAGGTAACCTTGTGTCAGGATCAAGGTACCCTTATAAGACTCCAAGATGTTTCAGCGAGGAAGGTATCAAAGGGTGGGACGCAGGACAATAGTTGATGGCAGACAGGTCTCCAAGGACTTCAAAATGTATATTCAGACAGAAACTCATAATGCAAGCTACCCATGGTGGCCTAAGGTACAGCAGAACAAAACATTCAGCCCTCTGACATCTCCGTGATGACACCTTTTTTTGAGTTCATCATTCGGTCTGTTGTGCCATCTCATGGAAAATCTCCCACACACTCACTGGCCTTCTACTTCGCAGATGTGCTGCCTCCTCTAGAAACTGATCTCTCCTGATGCTGTGTTTGAAACAAACCTGTTGGACCATATTCTGCTATAATCTGTAAGCTTTTCATATGTTAATTTTGGAAGGAGATCACCAAACCTTTCTTCCTAGTCTACCTGAGTTTGGAGTCCACTGAAAGCTATTTATCATGGTGACTCTGCTGGTGTTTCAGGTATTGGTGGTATAGCTTCCAGCATCACCGAAACACACAGTGTTTCATGACAGTGTGACAGTGTGACAAGCTGACACATGGGTTGTTATTACTGCTGTAGTTAGACATGTTTTTAGGTTCCAGCTCATAGTGACCCCGTGTACAACAGAATGAAACATGCCCAGTCCTGTGGCATCCATACAATCATTGTTATGTGTGTCATTTCATCTCCTTGACAGTCT
Source organism: Heterohyrax brucei (assembly GCA_028571685.1). Lineage (NCBI taxonomy): Eukaryota > Metazoa > Chordata > Mammalia > Hyracoidea > Procaviidae > Heterohyrax > Heterohyrax brucei. Next base: position 54,568,695 of record CM053141.1, on the reverse strand, counting down.
TTCTTGCTATCCACCGAGTGTGGTCATTAACGTTGTGTGTTGGTTTCACTAGACCATGATTCTCACTGGTTTGGCAGTTATGATGTAGTTTTGCAGTTGTATACTCTGATCATCTCCATGATGAGATTTGATATAATATGATCGCCTCTAGGAAGGGATCTGCTACGAGTTGCCAATCTGTTGGAAAGGAGTTTCTTTGAAGATGTGGCCTGTGTCCAATGCACAGAGATTTCCTATCACTAAGAATGTAGAACCAGGAAGGGAGTACATCTCATTAATGCAGGGCTCCTGTAATAAGAAACACCCAGACCTGGGGAAGATTGATGAAAAAGACCTTCCCCTCGAGCCAGCAGAAGGAGAGAGCCTTCCTCTGGGGCTCACACCCTGAATGCAGACTTCTTGCTGCCTAGACTGCGAGAGGATGCACTTCTCTTTGTTAAAGCCAACCACTTGTGACATTTCTGTCATAGCAACACCAGATAACTAAGACCCCAAGCATGATGTCCTTCCCCTGTAACTGTTCCTCCTCACAACACCCATGACCACAGTTTGTGAGATGAAGTCCTTACTTCCAAGGAATATTCTGGCTGAACTTCTTCCAAGACAAACTTGTTCTTCCTTCTGGCAGCCCAGGCCACATTCAGTATTCTTTGCCCATGCCATAACTCAAAGGCATCACTCTTCTCTTCAGCCTTCCTTATACATTGTCCAGCTTTAATATGCATATGAGGTGATTGAAAACACCACAGCTTGGCTCATCACATGCTTCTTAGCCCTTCAGGTAATCAAACCCACTGCCCCTGAGTTGACTCCAACTCATAGCAACCCTGTAGACAGAGTAGAACTTCTCCATAGAGTTTCCAAGGAGCACCTGGCAGACTTGAACTGCTGACCTTATTGTTAGCAGACATAGCACTTAACCACAACATGACCAGGGTTTCCTTAAAATAACATCTTTACTTTTCAACACTATAAAGAGATCTTTTGCATTAAATTTGCCCTGTGCCATGTGTTCTGTGATTCTTAGCTCTTGTTTCTGTGAGCATTGTTTGGGAATCCAAGTAAAATGAAATTCTTGAAAATCTCAATCTTTTCTTGGTTTATTGTGATGCTGTTTTTGGTCTGGTCAGGAGATTTTTTGTTTTCTTTATGTTGAGGTGAAACCCTTAAAGAAGGCTGCAGTCTTTCATCTGTGTATTTCCAGACCTTTTCATTTTCAGCAAGTGAAGTTGTATCATCTGCAGATTGTAGGTTGTCAATAATTCTTCCTCAAATCCTGATAACTCACTCATCTTTATATAGTCCAGTTTTTTAGATTATTTGCTCAGCCAACAGAGTGAATAAGTGTGGAGAAAAGACACAACTTTGGTGCACACCTTTCCTGATACTGAGCCACACAGTATCCCCTTGTTCTTTTTACATGACTACCTTTTGGTGTATGTATAAGCTCCCTAACAGCACAATGGAGTGTTCTAGAGTTCCTGTTCTCCACTGTGTTCTCCATAATTTGTTATGATCCACACAGCTGAATGTCTTTTCTTTGTCAACAAAATACAAGTAAACATTTTTCTAGTATTCTCTGTTTTCAGCCAGTATCCATCTAATGTGAGCAAACATATCCTTTATTGCTTCACCTTCTTTTCTGAATTCCACTTGAATTTCTGGAAATTTCCTTTTGATGTACTTCTGCAAGCCCTTATGAGTGTTCTTCAACAAATTTGTGTGTGAAATTACTTGTGTGATATTAATGATATTGTTCAATAATTTCTGCTTTCTGTTGAATTACTTTTCCTTGGAATGCACATAAGTATGGATTTCTTCCAGGGAATTGGTCAGGTAGCTGTCTTCTGATTCTTTGACCTAGCCAAGCGAGCTCCTCTGGTGCTGCATTCATTTGTTGAAATATTGCAGCTGGTATTATGTTAGCTCCTTGGAGCCTTGTTTTTCACCGGTACCTTCAGAGCAGCTTGGACTTTTTCCTTCAGTACTATCGATTCTTGATCACATGCCTGAGCTTCTAAATGGTTGAAAACTGACCACTTCTTTTGTGTACAGTAATTGTGTGTATTATTTCTGTCTTCTTTTGATGCTTCTTGAGTTGTTCAATATTTTTCCCACAGAGTTCTTCAATATTGAACCTGATGGTTGAATTTTTTCTTCAGTTCTTTCAGCTTGAAACATGCCAAGCATGCTCTTCCCTTTTGGTTTTCTAACTCCAAGACTTGCACACTTCCTTATAATACTTTTCCTTATAATACTCTGGCCATCCTCTGAAACCTTCAGTTATTTTACTGCGTAATATCTTCCTTTTGCTCTATGTTCAAGAGCAAATTGCAGCATTGCTTCTAGCATCCATGTTGGTCTTTTCTTTCTTCCCTGTCTTTTTAATGATCTCTTGCTGTCTCTAAATATGTTGGCTTTGATGACATTTGACAAGTCATCTTGAGCCAATTTCTAAATTTGAGTGGAATATATTCAAGCTCGTACTTTGGCCGTCATAGACTTATAGTAATTTTCTCCAGCATCACCTTGAAGATACATGTGAGCAACAGATGGTTTGTTCTGCAATGAGCTTCTTCATTCTCTTTTCCCACAAATGTATTTGATTTGATTCCTGTTTAGTCCATCTATTGAAATCCATGTGTACAGTCACTGTTGATGTTATAGAAAAAAGTATTTGCAGTGAATAAGTCATTGGCCTTGCAAAATTATATCATTTGATCCCAATGTCATTTCTATCACCAACACCATGTTTTTTTCAACTACTGATCTAACTTTTACATTCCAATCTCAGGTAATCATCAATGTTCCTGATTGCATGTTTGATCAATTTTGGACTGCACTAGTTGGCAAAATCTTCAATTTCTTTACCTTTGGCCACAATGACACATGGGTAGTGGAAGCTATTTGCACTACTGAGCAAATAGACATATGTATTTTTTATTATTTAGGATCTAGTTGGATTTGGGAACATGTTTCCAAGCCACCTATAGGAAATCTGAGAACTCTTTGGCATCTCTTGTGTTCTTTAAGAAAATCATGTAACTTTTATTCTAATCTTCAGATTCTGTACCATCAGACAAGACTGATGATGCCCTAGAAAGATGTAGTGGGTTTGCTGTATGTCCTGGGCCAGTCCTTTTTGCCACCGTGTAGCCTTATCGCTTTCTCAGTTTCAGAAACTTGATCTCAGATGATAGATGACTTTTTAATGATACATAGAGACAAAATTAACCATAGAGATTCCCTTGTGAATTCCAAAGTGATCCTGGGTCTTCATGTTGAGAGGTCCCATTATCTGAGACATTTTTTTTTAATTGTGATTGAGTGACAGTAGTATACAATCCAAGTTAAATCTGCACACCTGCCCATCTGCAGTTACCTCTGCTTTCCTTCTTGGGTGACAGCACACTCTTCCTTTCCATTCTATACATGTCATATCCTGCCAAGAATCTCATATCTCTTCCTCTCCACCTTCTCAGCTACCTTCTGGAGAGAAGCCAGTAGGATGGCATCCTATAGATACATAGAACCATAAAGCGGACACACCATAAGATCACCTATGTCTACAAGTCCAATCCATTCCTGTCTTACGAGTTGACCTCAGTAATAAATAATGATGTGAGGCAGCAGCAGGTCTAGGGGCCATGCTCCCATGCAAAATCTCAGGGCATCAGACCATCCATTGTGGTCTTTTAGTGGAGCTCTGAGGGTGCACCCCTGGAATTTTTTTTAAAGAGGAAATCTCTTACAGTCGTTCTTCTGAGTAGGCTATGTGTGTTGTAGACATTTTATTGAGCTTTTAGGTACTGAATATCTAACTACTTAGTATTAACACAATATTTGAATCATCCTAAAAAATATTACAACTTATAAAGAATAATAATAGACTTGAATTATCCTCTAAACCAGCTTGAATTATCATAATAATCTGTACTTACAGGTCAAAGACTGAAGCAATTTAAGGGCAATAGGGAGTCCTTGGGTGGAACAAACAGTTAACACATCTGCTAACCGAAAGTTTGGAGGTTTATGTCCACCCAGAGGTGCCCGATAAGAAAGGCTTTGTGATCTACTTTTGAAAAATCAGCCACTGAAAAACATGCAGAGCACCATTCTGCTCTGACACATAAGAGGTAGCCATTAGTTAGAACTAACTCAACAGCAACTGATTAAGAGTGATGGGTTTTATCATCAGAAGAGAACACTGCCACCCTAAGTGCAAATGCTAAACCAGAGAAAGAACAACCAGAGAAAAATCTTGCCACTTTATTACGTTCAGGGAGTGTAAAGAGAGCCTGGGAAGAAGTAGTAGACACCTTTGGGGCCGGGGGAATGCTATCAATTTAAAGGGACAAATGTTATATATGTATATATCATGGATTGAATTGTGTCCCAAAAAAATATGGGTAGAAATTTGGCTGGGCTGTGATTACCACTATTGTGTGATTGCCCTCCCTTTTGTGATTTTCCTGTGCTATATGTTAAAGACAATTAGGTGAGACTGTAAATCTCTTCCACTGTAAAATGAGTTTCTCTGGAGTGTGGCTTGTACCACCCTTTGTCCATTCATCCTACAAGAGATAAAAGGAAAGGGAAGAAAGCAGAGAGTTGGGAACCTCACACCATCAACAAAGAAGCACCAGGAGAAGAGCGCGTTCTTCAGACCTGAAGTTCCTGCACCAAGATGCTCCGCTACAAAAGACTGATGCAACGGCAAGGACCTTCCTCCAGAGCCAACAGTGGGAAAGCCTTTACCTGGAGCTTACACCCTGAATTTGGACTTGTAGCCTAGTGGACTGTGTAAGAATAGACATTTCTCTTTTAAAGTCATCCACTTTGTGGTAATTCTGTTAGAGCAGCACTAGATGAATAAAGCAATATGTGTGTTTGAATCTATAATATAGATTAAAAATATAATCGATGCATAGAAAGTCATGGAATCTTCAGTCTGACTAGAATGGACATTGATGGGCCATGATGTTCCATACACATCATCTGTATGTTATAGCTGCACAATTCTGGTCAAGACTTATCCAAGTTCACATGACCAACAAGTGGTAGAATAGGAATTGACAGCCAGGTGCCCTGCATCCAACTGCGGAATTCTTCCAGCTTCTATTTGGTAGCCAGCCTTCCCACGAGTCAAATAGTTTTAGTGTGGTCAGTGCCTTCTGGTTAGTGACTCAAACAGTTTGTTTTTTAAAAACATACAACTTTAAAACTAAATGAAGTTGGCAATTTTAAATAATGGAGACAGCATTATTATAGCCAACATAACCATCAACAATATTTAACCATCTCAGGGTTCAGTTTGGAGAGGGCAATATTTTAAGTCAATGAATCATCCAAGTCCTAGTTTAATGAAAATGCTATAGTCCCAAGGAATATTCTTATATGGAATTTATCTTAGGAGTCTAATTTTAAACAGCTGGAGCTCATTTGTTAAGATGTGGTATTTTTTTTGAAATAGAAAAGTGGGACTTTCCGGAAAGTTTGAGCACATTGCCCTACTTGAACCTACAGAATAGCAGCTGCTTGGGGACTCTGCTGGGCAGCATGGGCTTTTTGTCCTCCACCTGTGTCCAGCTCTTACAATTATACTGTGGTAAGCACTGATTCAAGATTGGGGGATTGGCTGCCTTCCAGGATACTGTTGTTTATGACCTTTCATTTTATTCAACATTCTGTTTCTGTAATTACTGATGTTGTTGCATCTGACCAGTAATCCAGGTGTGGCATCTTTTGCAGGTCTGTGCCATCTGGAAGGTTCAAGAATAAATATGCTGATGTGCACAGGTGAGTGGGAGAAGGGAGGAATACTCATTGCCTTGATTCCTAAGTGTAAGAGAACTTTGCCAGCTGCAGAGAGTCAGAAGACTGCAGCAACTCCTTAACAGTTTCTTGGTAATTTGCTTTATATACCACTACATCCTGTATGGTTGCTATGAATTTAAATTGACTCAGTGGCAGCGGGTTTGGTTTTGTTTTTTGGTTTTTGCATCCTGTGTGAAAATGGACTCTCATTTACCTAGAAAAGAGAAACAGGACATGGCCCACCGTGACTACCCAACCTACTTTTATCAGGCTGCATCCGACAGATGAAACGACAGGAAGCCGTTGATGCTGAGGTTAAACAGCAAGCATTGACTGGTTTAGAAATGTCATAACATGAAACACTGCCTGTGTTCCTCCTTTACCCCTTAATGTGTTAGTTTCCAGCGTAAAAACAGGATATGCATCCATTAAAATCAGGCCCTTCCTTGCTTTTCTCTTTATTTTCTGTCAAGTGTTCCTTGTCTGACACTGTGCACTGTGTTCCAGTTCATACAGTCTGCCCAAATTGCCTCTGACTTAGGCAACTTTATGTATAACAGTTGCCCAGTCTTACACCATCTTCTTTTGCATTGACTTGTTTGAGTCCTTTGTTGCAGCTGTTGTGTAGTGCCTGCTAACCTGTCTTCTTTATCCAGTGCTGCTGCAACAGAAATACCACTAGCGGGTGGCTTCAATAGACAAGTGATTTTCTTCTAGGTTAGGAGGCTAGAAATCCAAGTTCAAGACCCAAGTCTATTGGAAAGGTTTCTCTGTCTGTTGGCTCTAGGGGAAAGTCTTTTTCTTTTTTCATCTTCTGTTCCATGCTTCCTTGTCAATCTTCATGAGGCTTGATGTCTATATGTATATCCATCCCTGCTTCCTTCCTTCTGTACCTAATCTGTGTGTTTTAGATCTCAAAAGTGATTAGCTTGAGGCATATCCTGAACTACTAAGACCTCGTAAGATAACAAAACTCTACTATCAAATGTGATTATATCCACAAATAGAAGGGTTAGGATTTATAACATGTTTTTTTTTGGAACAGAACTCAATCCATAACATCATCTGAAGGGCCCATCTTCAGCATTATATCAAGATTTTCACTGACTGTTCTAGTTAGTTAGTGCTGCTCTAACAGAAATACCATGGAGTGGATGGCCTTAACAAAGGAAGGTTTGTTCTTACACAGTCCAGTAGGCTACAAGCCCATATTCAGGGTGTCCACTCCAGGGGAAGGCTTTCCCCTTGTTGGCTCTGGAGGAAAGTCCAGTATTGCATCAGTCTTTGTCCAGGGAGCATCTTGGCGCAGGAAACTCAGGTCTGAAAGACATGCTCTTCTCCCGGTGCTGCTTTCTTGATGGTGCGAGGTTCCCAATTCTCTGCCTGCTTCTCTGTCCTCTTATCTCTTGCAGACTCAAAGGATTAAGGGTGGGGCAAGCCACACTCCAGGGAAACTCCCTTTACAGTGGAATGGGGAGGCAATCCTATGAAGGCATTTACAGCCCCACCCTAATCCTTTAACATACAGCATAGGAAAACCACCAAATTGAGGCCAGTCACAAGATACTGGGAATCATGGCCCAGCCACATGGCTACACCTATTTTTGGGGGGACACAATTCGATCCATGACACTATTTTCAAAAGGGTTGTGGATAGAGAGGAGGGGAAAGGAAACTGTTGAGAGGATAAGACATGTATGGAGCAGGGAGGAATAGTGTGCTGTCACCGGGCAGGGAGAGCAGTGGAAGCGGCATAGAGGTGGGCATGTAAATTTATATGGGAATGTACATTTTCACTCAGTCATAATTTAAAAAAAAAAAAAAGAAACCAGAAAAAAAAATCCAATAACATAAAAAAAAAAAAAAAGTAACATTTCCAGGACATTCTAGCCTTTCTTAGTCCAGAAGCTCCACTGAAGCCTGTCGGCCATGGGTGCCTCTGCTGGTATCTGAAATACCAGTGGCATAGTTTTCAGCATTACAGCAACACGCAAGCCAACGACATATGACAAACTGACAGGCAGGTGGTGGGCGTACAAGGTGGTTATGGGTTAATACAATGAAGATGTCACACAAATAAATTTCAAGACATAGGTTAAAGAATAAATGAATCTTATTCAGGTGTGCTGTGCTCTTAGTTTGTTTCAGAACCTTGCCCTTGAGGGTTTAGGTTTTTCTGGACAGAATTACCAATATTAAATCATTCATCAGTTCAGCCAACATTTATTGACTATTGTGCACTGTGCCAGACACTCAGGACTATGAGACATTTGATAGATATAACTCTGGTGGAGATGGATCTTGCAGAGTAGCTATTGTATTTACCCTTAATGTACTCTAGAAAGCAGTCTTTTTCAGGTGTTTCTATAGGAGAATTAAACTGTTGAGCAAACAATTTGAACAAGTACTGTCAGAATTCTTATAAGGATGATGCCTACTTGGTACGTTCCAGATGGAGACAAGTTAATTCATCACATACGACAGATGCCTTAGAGTATTAAGACTTAATTTCTCACTGAACCATGATTGATCAGGGCTTTTCCAAAGGACTAGGATTGTTCCTTCTTAGAGCTCCAAGTATAATCCTGGATATAAAGTATGTAAAGAGATAATATCATTAGTGATTAGGAGAGTTACGATACCTCCTCTCTGCATGCATACACGGCCTTGAGGAAAGACAGGCCAAAATGCAATTGGATGGATTCTCTCAGGAAAAACAACCCATAACATTAGGCAAGTTGGAGAAGTATTTCTGGTGGAAGCTGCTGTTCAGAGGTGGGAGGTAATCACTTGGCAAAACAGACACCAAGTTCATCGGAGATACAGGAATATGAAACAGGTGAGAGAGACTACAGTCTAGGGAAAGGTAAAGACCAGGCATTTAGTTAGAAGTTTGTGAATTGTATGTGACTATGTGCTAAAACCAAACCAAAAAGCAAATTCATTGTCATCAAGTTGAGCTGGACTCACAGTGACCCTGTAGGACAGAGGAGAACTGCCTGTCAGGGGATTTTCTAGCCTATAATCTTCACAAAAGCAGACTGCCACATCTTTCTACTGTGGAGCCTGTGTTGGGTTAGAACTATCAACTATTTGTTGATCAGCAAAGTGCTTTAAGCACTGCACAGCCAGGACTTCTTCAACCACACGCTCTTCAACAAAAACTCATTGCCAATGAGTGAATTCCAACTCATAGCAACCATTAAGTATAGAGCAGAACTGCTCCATAGGGTTTCCAAGGAACATCTGGTAGGTTTGAACTGCAAACCTTTTGTTAGCAGCCGTAGCTCTGAACCACTACACCACTAGGGTTTCCAAAGCAGGTGCTTTTTTTTTTTTTTTTTTTTTTGTGCTACCATCAACTCAATTGTGACTCATAGTGACCTTACAGGTCAGACTAGAACTTCCCTATAGAGTTTCCAAGGAGTGCCTGGTGGATTTGAACTGCTGACCTTTTGGTTAGCAGACATAGCACTTAACTGCTGTGTAAAACTAGGGCCCTTTCAGTGTTTGGAGAGATGCAAATCATGACTGAAATGACCATTTTGCCAATGCTTATTTAAAGACAACACATCTGTGGGCCTAGACTCTGCGTCTTTTGTGTTGGATGGGTTATCATGGGAGCTCTAGGTGATGCAGATGGTTAGTGTGCTGAGCTGCTAACTGAAAGGCTAGGGGTTCAAGTATACTCAGAAGTGCTTACCAATCCGTGGCCAAAATCCAGCCACTGAAAATCCTATGGAGCATGACTGCTCTGACACAAGGGAGCCGCCAAAGTCAGAGCTGACTCCACAACAACAATGGGTTTTCATACTTCTCTGAGCTTAGGCTTCCCACCCCTTTTTCCAGTTTGCTGAGGTACCTGTGATCTGACTCGAGGTTACTGGCTTTTATTCTAACAAATTCCCTAACTGTTCTTTCCATACCCCCTTTCTGAATTTCCCCTGTATCTCTGTCCCCTTTCCTTAGTCAAGCATTCTTAGTGACTTTTTCTTTCAGGCTTTCCTTTCTATTTCCTTCTGATCTCATCTCCTACCCCAACATACATGCATATGAAACAGAAATTTTGTATAAGACAGATATTTTATTTGCTCACATCCATCCTGAAGAAACACTCAGTTAAAAAAGTTTATATACATGTATGTATAGATATATATTTATACTTATATGCATATAGTCATTCATATTATAAAGGTCAATGATAGGCATTTTTGGTCTTACATTAAAATGTAAGTACCTTAGGCTGTGTGTCTGTATTTAACATGGACCCCATCCATATTCTACCCCTTCCCCCTCACTCCTGAATATTACCATACTCTTTCCCCCTAGTTTAACTGCTCAATTTATAGTGATTTTGGTTATGAGCAAAGACATCCCCACACAGGAGGAAAAAATGTCTGTGTGTAGGATTGTATCTCAGTCATCTAGTGCTTCTGTAACAGAAATACCACAAGTAGATGGCTTTAACAAAGACAAATTTGTTTTCTCACAGAAAAGTAGGATCAAAGTCCAAATTCAGGACATCAGCTCCAGGGGAAGGAAGGCTTTCTCTGTTAGATGTGAAGGAAGGTCCTTGTTCTCAATCTCTTCCCATGGGCTGGGAGCTTCTGAAGCGTAGAGACCCCAGGTTGAAAGGACACGTTCTGCTCCCAGCACCAATTTCTTGGTCAGAAGAGGGTCTTGCACTTTCTGCTTGCTTCCCTTTCCTTTATATTTTAAGGGATTGCCTCCAGGCACAATGCAACCTTATACGTTCAGTCTTTCTTCACTAACACAATCACCACCCAGCCTCTCTCATTAACATCATGGAGCAGGATTTACAGTATATAGGAAGAAAACACAATACCAGCAATCACTGTCTAGCCAAATTGCTACACACAGTTTTGAGGGGGAAACAGTTCAGTTGGCCCTTTGAGTCGGCTGCATTTTGTCTCCAATAATGAGCTGTTGTGCTGAAATCTTCGGAACTATGACATGTTCTGTGAACGAAGGAAGAAAAGTTTCAGTTCTGTTTTTACTTTCCAGTCTTCAGTTAAAAGAATTCATAGCTCTCATTTTTTGTTACATTCATCCCATGGATTTGAGTTAGGGCTGTGAAGGACCAACCTGACCACACCTTGGAACATGCTAGAGTGATAAGTAACTTATTTTATCACCCACATCCAGGGACAAGTTGCTTAAATTATCCCTACAGTTGTTTTTCAGAAAAGCTATTTTAGACCAAATTTAGAGACATGCACAGATGAGGCAGAGGTGACTGCTACATGTCCTTCTAATGGGGGTACCAGAGAGCCACAATCAAGACCAGGTAGTGGAACCAAGGGAGCAATAAACTGCACAGGCGGAACACCCTGTAATAAGTCCTGCTAAGAAGTCCCAGAAGCCTTCATTGTGGAAACCGTCTTGAAGTCTGTTTGCATACATAATCTAACCCTGCTGCTTCCTGGAAATGCCCCCCTCCAAAATGAATACAATATGAGGGCCTTCCTTCGACAAATCCTGTGTAAATCCTGACAAAACCTTCGTTCAGGGAGGTGGGGGTTAGTGTTGCTTAGGCCTGCCTCTGCTTGCAAGCCTTTTTAATAAAGGTTTGATTCTGGAGAAAGATTCTCTGTGCCATACCTGTTCATTCTTGATCAGTGAGGGGCAAGAACTTCGTATGGATCCATGGCATCTGAGATGTCAGGTAACGATTTCATGCGCTTCCTGTTTAGTGTTAGTGAATCTGTAAGAAAAAGATATTAGAGGAGAATTAGTACTGATTGTTCCCAAATAAGTTATGGAAATAGTTAATAACTGGCCAGAAAGTTCAGGGTCTGGTCACTGAGTATAAAAACTGCTGAGTGGAGAAGTGGAGAGGTGCTGTTGAGAACCTAGGGATTTCTAAGTTGTTATTCCTTACAAAAAAAAAAAAAAAAAAAAACCCTCAATTTGTGCTTAAAAGAAGGTCACCTAGTCATCTGAAGGGGTCGCCATATTAAACCAAAACTCTTGAAGCATCTTGCTCAACTAAGCATCGAATGTGGCATGATTCAGCATATTAGCTAGAGGAGCTTTATGACAGGAAGTGCTTAAAAAAGATGAACCTCTAACATCTCAGACATCTTGATTCCTGTGTTATGCTAAGACATGTTTTGTTGGCCAGAATAAGTAAAAACAGTATCAGTATATGATTAATACATTCTGTTATGTCGTGTGTTTTAAATGAACATTGGAAAAAAACACATTAGCTGGGAAATTAAGCACTTAAAGATTTGTTGATTAATTTCTACCACTCAGGGGATTATTTAAATCTGGTTACAGTAATTGGGAGGAGCCCTGGTGGCACAGTGGTTAAAATGCTCGGTTGCTAACTGGAAGATAAGTAGTTTGAACTCTCACCACTCGGTAGGCCAAGCCAGCCAAGTGCCATCGAGTCGGATCTGGCTCATGGCGACCCTGGGGGCTAGAGTAGAACTGACGCCCAGAGTATTCAAGGAGTGCCTGGTGGATTTGAACTGCTGATCTTGTGGTTAACACTCGGTAGAAGAAAGACTTATTATTTTGGTTCTGTAAAGATTTATAGCCTTGGGGATCTATAGGGCAATTCCTCCCTGTCCAAAGGATTGCTGTGAGTTGGAAATGCCTCAATGGAAATGGGTTTGTTTGTTTTGTTTCCATTTAGTTTACAGTCACTGGCCCTGTTCAGGTACTGTACATCCTGCTGCTTCTCTCCCAGAAACTCTTTAGTCTCTGAGACACAGAATCGTCCGCAGCAGTTTTCATTTCCATTTGGAATGGTCGGCAGTGAATTGAATACAATCTATCTTGCGTATTTATGTTCCTGAAACGTCTGATAAAATACTTCTCTGAGGATTCATTTTTGTTTGTGTGATCACAGAATTCCAGGTTTCAGATTCAATTTAGACAAAATCATATAATGAAAAGGACTGTGTATTGACTTATCTGGGCACTGGGAGATCTACATTTAGTACTTTTCTAACATTAACTGCCTGCTGACCACTGAAAGTCTGGTTCCTTAGAAAGAAGGTTGATGGCAGAGTGTACTCAGATACAGTATCTATGAGAGTAAAGGACGTGGTACCGGGCAGAGGGAGATGCTGGGGAGCAATGACTTACATTTTCAGAAAATGCCTCAGCCAATCCCATGGAGTGCTCTGGAACTGAAATGCTCCTCCAGAGTATTTCTGAAATGGGTAGGGGAAGACCACATCTTCTTACCCTTACACCAACAAATTGCTAAAGGTCTGCTACCCTTGAGAAGAGGGACTCAGGATGAGTACGCTGTGTCTCTTCAATCAAGAGTAGTCTCTGGGCATTTTTTAATGACATGGAGAAACTCATCACCAACTTCATATGGAAAGGGAAGAAGCCCCAGATAAGTAAAGCATTACCGAAGGAGAAGAACAAGGTGGAGGCCTCACACAACCTCACTTTGAACCTATTACACTGCCACAGCAGTCCCAAACCTGGCCCTTGTATAAAAACAGATATATGGATCAATGGAACAGAAGTGAAAATCTGGAAATAAAATCGTCCACCTATGAGCAGCTGATATTTGATAAAGGCTTAAAGTCCATAAATTGGGGAAATGACAATCTCTTTAACAAATGGTATTGCATAACTGGATATTCATCTGCAAAAAACTGAAACAAGACCTGTATCTCACACCATGCACAAAAACTAATTCAAAATGGATCAAAGACCTAAATATAAAATTTTAAACAATAAAGATCATGGCAGAAAAAAAGAGTGACAATTATGTGAGCACTTGTATGGGAAACGCAAGGTGGTAAGGAGGAGTGTGCTGTCAGAGGTTGGGGAGAGCAGCTAGAGTGACATAGCAACACAGGTGCAAGTTTCCAAATGACATATTGATGTGGATGGTAAACTTCATGTAAAGCACGATAGTTTTTCTTTTTTTAAAGAGTAGTCTACAGAGAGGAACTCAGTTACAAGGTGTTAGTTACTAGCACTTCTGGAAATCATGGAAGTACGTGGTTTTGTCTTGAAGAATAATGGATTATTCATCACAGTCTGCTTCTTGAACTACTTAGATAAACCTGGCTCATATAAATTCGGGGAACTCCTCTTTCAGGATTTTGGTTAATGTCTACTCCATTGTACTTGATCTCAAAGCCTCAGCTAGTCTTATTTTTTCTCTCCTCTACTAATCATTCTAGATTTCTTCCATTCTTGACTTGTGTCTGTGTTGGTCTATTTCTTTGGAGGGTGACCAAGACTCTTATCCCTGAGAGGTATAAATTCCACACTACCAAGTTTTTTCAGACTATTGCTGATATATGTGATTATCTTCAAAACTGTAGAAGGGAATACTAAAATATGGGGGATCAGTTCAGTGACAGATGCATTATTTTCTGCACCCACTGTGTAACGGAAACCCTATAGCCTTTTGCTGACTTTAGTCAATTTCTTTCTAGGATGATAATTCTTTCACTTGCTTGCTGGTCTCTTGGGACAAGATATGTGAGGTGACCTAGTGGCAGCTGTAGCTTGAAATTTAATGAAGCTGTTTCTACAGAGTTCAGATTTGTGAGGCCAGGAAGCACAGTTTTTTCCAAATGAATTGCTAGGAGTGGTAGTAAGTGAGTGAGACCCCCTCTCCTACGATGATTTTAAGCAATTAATTGTACTTCAGTTGCCATAGCTGTAAAAGTGAAGACATTGGTTTGGATGATCAATCTCTACTCTTTCTTCTATTGCCAAGAATCTATGATTCTAAGATTATTTGTATTTCAGAGACTTTGAACATTTGGACATGTTAATATTGAGAGGACTGAAAAAAAATTCTATTTATGACACATATGCTTTTGAAAATGAAGTTGATTTTTGAGGATTTCAGTAATTTCAGACATCATTCTAACAGTACCCATTGCCAGTGAGTGAATTCCAACTCATAATGACCCTCTAGACAGAGTATAGCTTCCTCATAGAGTTTCCAAGAAGCACCTGGTAGATTTGAACTGCTGACCTTTAGGTTAGTGGTCATAGAACTTAACCACTATGCTACCAGGGTTTCCCATGATGATAATAAAAGACTAAAATAAGGTTAGTGTTGAGACATTGCTACTTTTATTTCTCTGGGTATGTACTTAGATAAAGACTAATAGACTTCCATTACTGGAATTGTTATAACTCTGGACTGATACTTAATTTATCATTTTATCACTGAAGGTAACTTTCAATGTAATGTTGGCAAACTGGGTCACACATTTCCTTATTATCCTCATTTATGAAAAAAGAGGCCACAGTCAAACATCTAATGAGCACCTTTTAAATCAAAGATTACATAGTTCTATGGTTAATTTCTAAACTATTTTTTCCTTAATTGATAATGTAACTTAGTATTTTAAAGTCCAAAATGCCTTAAATTTTCATTAAATACTTACCCTGGTGCTTATGCTTTTCAAAATGGTTAATAAAAACATGAGGCTTATAATAGAACTTAATATAGTAATTAAAAAATCAGCATGGGCTTTAGCTAGCCAAGGCTTTAGCTAAGAAACACAAAATTGAACCCTCTTGTTGGGTCAAACAAACCCCTTGCCATCCAGTCAATTAGTTCTTATTAAATCAGTAAACAACAAATGCTACATTGTCATTACCCATAGCTTTCCAGTAGAAAAGCATCCACCCTTTAGTAGAACGTTGCAGGAGGTACTCTCATAGATAACAGTACTGTGTGCACTCTACACAAATAAAACAAAAACAATTATTTTTAAATACTCTTGTGTTATGAATTCCTTTGAACTTCAGAAGTACAGATTGTACTTTGAAGTTTACAGTAGTCATCATTTCCAAAGCACAAAGAAGGCTATTATACAACATTTATAAGAAGACATTAATTATTGCTTACCCTGTAACACTTGCCATGTCTGTAATTAGTTAATGATATTTTTAATAAGCAATTTGAATATACTAATCTAAAATAGTCCAGTGTAAATTTTAAAATGTATAAGCTATGTACATAAACATATGCATAATGTATGTACATATATTAAACATACATGCTCACTTATACATGCACACATGCACAGAAATAAGTTATGCATACATATTTTTCTTTTATTTGGTAAAGATTTCCTGCAACTACATATGGCATTCGAGGGGGCTCGGACTAGAATTTAGAGGACCTTGATTATCTGTTAGCTGTGTAAACTTGCATAATTTTTTTTTGCTGATATCTCTAGGCCTCAGTTAAATCCTTTGTAAAATGAGGTAGTTGGTCAGAACTTTTCATGTCTCTTGTAGTTGTGCATCTCTTTCTGTATCTGTTAAAAATTATAGATATTCTACCCATAAAAATTCATAAATGCATATTTATGCTAAATTTTTCATGCCTTTCAGGGGAGGGTCATAGATTTCCTAAGTCACATTCATGGGCCCAAGGATAAGAGTCTCTAGACATAACAAACTTTGAACTTTACGTTTCTGTATGGCAGAATTCCCAAAACCACCTTGCAATCATGGAAAATTAATAACTAGTTGTTTGTACTAATTTAGACTTTCTCGTCTAGCTTTTTCAGATGTATTACAGACTTGTCTCTTCCTGCTACCAAACCTCTGGGCTAGTTTCCTAGCCCAGTATTATAGCTAGAGCATAGCACATGGCCTGCTCCAAGAAATCATATATGATTCCAGCCCATCTCAGGACCGTCTTAAGAAAACAGCATTGACCCAAGATACCAAAAGGCCAGAAAATCCTACTGGACAGCAGCTCACATGAAATAGAGTAGGAGAGTTTAGGTGACCTCAAGCTTTTTGGAAGCCTACAGCATGACATGGCTGTAAAAAATGGCTATATATACTCCGCATGGCCTTTAAGAAGCTGGAATTTCAAAGGCTAGACAGTTAAATTCCAGGGTATGGTAGAGGTCATGCCATGTTCAGTTACGGATCATGTCCTAGTGAGCAAAATGTCAAATCAGAAGAGTTGGGCAGGATGAAGCATCTGGAAAGTGCCACATGAGGAATAGTCACAGAGAATTCAGGAATGTTTCATCAGAATATGAGTTTAAGGTTGTTGACAACCTTGAGCATGACTCAGAATGGCGTGAACTCACACTGAGTAACTCTGGAGGTCAAAACTAAGCTAGTAGATGACTTAGCTCAATGTAAGGAAAGGCTTTCTAACAATGCAGTCTGTGCATGAGTAAAAAGAATTCCTTTGTAAAGAGGTGGGACAACTGCAAGAGATGAACCAGAGGCTCTGGGACCAAGTTATCAGAGAGACTATGGAAGCAGTTCCACCTGGAGGTAAGAATTAGCAGAGCAGTGATTGATACAAGAAAGACTGAGATGAAATCAACAGGAAATTTCTGTGGTCTCTGATAATCTATTAAAACAAACAAACCGGTCACTGTGAAGTCAGTTCCAACTTATGGAGACCCCGTTTGTGTGTTAGGGTAGAACTGTGTTCCATAGGGTTTTCAGGGGCTGATTTTTCAGAAGCAGATTGCCAGGCCTTTCTTCTGAGTGTCTTTGAATAGAGTTAAATGGCCAACATTTCCGTTAGAAGCCGAAGACGTTAGCTGAACCATTTTCACCACCTGGAGGCTAGATTTGGGGGTGGGGGAAGTTGGCAGTGGTGGTTATTAAAGAGAAAGTCTGGTATTTTCCAAAGCTGCAAAGGAAGAGAAGGTACTGGAATTCCCAGAAACTAGGGAAGAAGCCTCCTGCCTGGCCACTGGTTTCAGATTTCAGGGGTCAGTCCAACAGGTAAGGAAAGAGAAGACAGGAGGCTGTCTCTCACTGGGTGTTGAGTGATACTTCACTGGGTAAAATGCTTGCCCTACAAAGCGAAAGGAGATATCATAAAGACAGCCTGAGCAAACACTGAGATGGCCATAAAAAGCAATGTTAGTGATGCCATCATCCACATGAGGAATATTTCATTTAATCTTTATACCAACACTATAAAATTATAACATCCTCATCCTCATTTCACAGATAAGAGAACAGGTTTAGAGAGAATACAGAGTATACTCAAGGTTAGTAAGCAGTGGAGCTGGGATTTGAACTGAACAGCCTGAGTTCATAGGTGGTCCAGTTAACAATTATGCTATACCACTTCCTCAAATATATTTAGTCATGAAAGAGAGCAGCAGAGTTATTTACTGTTGATCGGATTCATGGACCATGTGGGATATAATCACAATGATTTTCTGTAGAAGATTCTTTGTAGTATCCATTGAACAATTCTTTTTTTGAGCACTATTATAGGCCACACATTAGTGTTATTGGTATATCAATGAAGAAAACAGACCCATGAGTTCATGACCCACTTACATTCTAGTGGGAGGGTACAGTTAATGAATAAACAAGTCTACTTTATAGTACATTGGAAAGGAGTAATTATTACAAAGCAAAATGCAATATAGCAGAGAAGTGTTAGGGAACCCTGCAGGAACAGTTTTAAATAGGAGTCCTAGAGGAATTCTATTGAAAGGATACTATTTGAGAGTTGGAGGTAGCCCCTTTGATGAGATGAGTTTAAATTTTTTACCAGGTCGATATGAGAGCGCTTGGGGCATCTTGGAGAAATCTTTAAGAGCTGTGCTAGTTGCTCCTTTAGGCCACAGTACATGATTTAAATGGGCCGCAAAGTATTAAAGTAGAATTTTGAAAATAAAAATGGGGAATATGATGCCCAGTCTTGGATTTATTCACTTGTCCACAAGGCTGAAGCTCCCACTGCCATATCCAGGTGACATCCTTGCGGGAAGGACAAGGGATCTGCTTCTGGCCAGGGTGGCCCGAGGAAGCTAGCATGTCAGAGCCATCAGCTGGTGTCTCCCTGGAACCCAGAGGTCTCCTGGACAAATAATTTTTGTTCTGGTGAAGTGTATTGTGAAGTTCACCAACAAGAATGAGCTGACAGGATGTCAGGTGGTTTGCTAGCTACTTTCGATAGCCATTTTTTGCTGGTGGGTCAGGTACTGTGGTTTTTTTTGGGAAACCGCTAGAGCACTAAGAGCCTGTGTGTTTAATTTTTCTCTTTCTTTATATATATGTGACCTTAGGCCAGGGAATTTTTTCTGACCTGTGGACATTTTTTTGCTCTTCAGTTGTTGAAAAAAATGCGTGGAAACCATTGAATAGTAAGATCTGTTGCCTAGATTATCAAACTCTGAACTCCTTGAGGGCAGGAATTGTGTTTTGTTCACACTTGTATCCAGTCTAGCACCTATGACATGGCATCTTGTAGATATGAGATGAACTTCTGTTGCAAGTTAAATTAATGTGATTCTTCTGCACGGTTATCATAGGATATAGTAATTAACACATACAAAAGACCAAGACAGGAAAAAATAAAAAAAAAGCCTTTTTGCCAGAGCAAGTATAAGAGAAAAACTACAACATTTAGTTTAAAATAAGCAAGGAAATCTATGATAATAGGAGATCCTCCCTGATTTAATTTGGGATTGACATCAACATTACCCAGTACAGGTAGCAACAAATAAACTTTATTCCGATGTATGTTTTTGATTGTTTGCATTTCCTTTGATCTCAGAAGAAAAATTTCCTTTGCAGAATATGCTACAAGATTAGTAGAAGATGACATGTAGTGGGGAAATTAACACCCGCAAGCCACAACCACAAAGCGTGCCATGGGCTTTTCAAATAACTGGCTTTGATCAGCCCTTTTGGTAAGCTGTTGGCTGCCACGTTTTGCAGTTTTTTCTCTTCTTAATGTGCAAAAACTGGTAAGCACTGGGGAAAGAGCCCCACTGAGTCTCACGTCTTGCTTTTTAACATGGGAATATGAGAATGGAAAGCAAAATTAAAGGACAGTGAATTGTCATTTTCCTTGCACCAATTCTTCTGAAACTGCGTAGTGTTGTTTTTCCAAGCACCAAATGAAGAGTTAAGTCTGCCACTTTGCAGAGAAGAATGTTAATTTACACAGAGGTAGCACTGAAATACCCTGCCAACAGCTCTTTGGGTGTATCTGACATTTTAAGTAGAATCTGGCAGTAATTCACTTATATCTACGTCAAAGAAGTCCGTATTTTGGGAAAAAGTGACTTTCTTTAAAACATCACATTTCCTTTTGCCTTTGAAAGTTGGAATATGTTAGTATTACTGCTAATAAAATTAGCCTGTGGTATGTTTCTCCTTTTCTCATATAAAATAGTCATTCTCCCTATCCTGGACTTTTCTGTCTCTGGACTAGTCGTAAAGGCCTTTTATGTGTATAATGTTCTTTAAATTCTAGAGTTAAAGCAGGAATATAGTAGACAAAAACAAATGTATTTGATTCACTGCACAACAAAATTCCAGATGGAAAATTCTCAAAAAAGAGAATGA
This sequence comes from Heterohyrax brucei, assembly GCA_028571685.1. Classification (NCBI taxonomy): domain Eukaryota; kingdom Metazoa; phylum Chordata; class Mammalia; order Hyracoidea; family Procaviidae; genus Heterohyrax; species Heterohyrax brucei. Next base: position 54,548,547 of record CM053141.1, on the reverse strand, counting down.
AGCCCCTGCTGCCAATCATGTACTCTACTGGTGGCCCAGTGATTAAGAGCTGTGGCATGCTACAGCTGCTAACCGAAAGGTCAGCAGTTTAGATCCACCAGCCACTTCTTAGAAACCCTAAGGAACAGTTCTACTCTGTCCTAGATTCATTAGGAGTCTGAATTCGCTTGATGGCAATGGGTTATACTGGCTCCTGTGCTGTTTTAAATGAGAAATTAATCATTCTGGAAAACAGAGGCCATTCTTGTATTCCTGGCATTGATTACCTGAAGCAGGATTAACCAAAACCAAATCAAACTCCCTCCATCAAGTCAATTCAGACTCATAGCAATCTTATAAAAAAAGCCAAACCAAATTCACTGCCAGCCAGTCAGTCCTGACTCAGTGACCCATCAAACCAAAAAAAGTAACTTCTGTTTAGTCAACTTATAGTGACCCTGTAAGATAGAGTAGAACTGCCCCACTGAGTTTCCAAAGAGCACCTAGTGGATTCAAACTGCCAACCTTTTGATTAGTAGCCATAACACTTAACCACTATACCACTAGGCTTTCTAGTGACCTTTTGGACAAAATAAAACTGCCCCAAAGAATTTCCAAGACCATAATCTTTATGGAATCAGATAGTACATCTTTCTTCCAAGGAGTAGCTGTTGGGTTCAAACCAACAATCTGCCCTTAAGCAGCTGAGCACTGAGCCACTGTACCACTAGGGCTTAGAAGTTAGGTCTTCAAAAATTCTTGGTAGGCCAAGAAGAGAGACTGTCCTTAGAGATCAGGTTTTCTGTTTACAGAAAGTCAGGAAATTGCTGGAAATAGTTGATAATGGGCAGAGCTGTCTTGGGACCAAAGACGGGTGATTTTCAGGAAAGTAAGTAGATTCTGCTCTAATCTCAGGTCTGGCAAAGCCCGTGAACCTGCCTGGACTTCTACTCCAATCTGCAGAGGACAAATATTATGGCTTCTACTTCCTTTTATTTTCCTTCAAAAATCTCACAAGTGCCTTATATATGTCAAAACTGGAAATTGCTAGCAGATTCTGGGAAATACAGTTTCCAGGTTTCCAAGCCTTCTGATTAAGTCGAGAACACAGGAAAGGAAAAGAAACCACTACCACTGAGTCTATTCAGACTCATAGCAACTCTATAGGACAGGGTAGAACTGCCCCATAGAGCTTCCAAGGAGCATCCGGTAGACTCAAACTGCTGACATTTTGGTTAGCAACCATAGCTCTTAACCACCGTGACACCAGGGTTTCCAGAGGTCCCCATCCCCACCCATTGCCACTGAATCAATTCTGATTCATAGCGACCCTATAGACAGAGAACTGCCACGTAGCCCTTAACCACTATGGCATCAGAGTCCACCATAGCAGGAAGAAAATTGTGCTGAGTTGCCAGTAGATACTCTGCCACTGGGAAGAAAGAGATTGCTGAAAGTAAGATAACAGGAAGACAGTCTAAGGCAAAATTCTAGATATTCTGAAAAATAAACTGCTAATTGTTATAATCCTTACCATTTCAGAAGAAAGCAGGCCATGCTAAGTGAGACTCGCTTCTTTTGTCTGAAAGAGTGCCCTGATTCACAAGTAAGGAGATGGCACTGCCACTGTATGTCTTTATTTGGGCACAGTCTTAAAAACATGTCATGCAATCCTAGTGAACACGATGGGAATGACTGAACTGCTTGGTAGTACCGTTAGGAAATTCCTAATTGGTCAGTCATTCCCCCTCAGAAAAATAGTGATTAATGGATTGGTACAATTTGTATAGAAGTAGTTCCGAACTAATAAGTCACAAGTCTCAGAATTTAGCTCTATCTGCTCAATATTTTTTGCAAACACATCAGATGAAGACAAGCAGAGTTGTTTAAAAGGGCTTATGAAGCAAACGGAGCCCTTTTAGTACAGATTAAGTACAGATTTAGTACAGATTAAGAGCTTGGCTGCTAACCAAAAAGGTCACAGTTTGAATCTACCAGCCATTCTTTCGAAACCCCGTGGGACAGCTCTACTCTGTTCTACAGGATTGCTATGAGTCAGAATAAACTCAAAAGCAATGGCCTTGGGTGTTAAACAGATAGGATTCCCTGGGTGGTGTGAATTGTTAAGGTACTCACCACTAACCATAGAGCTGGAGCTTCCAGTCTACCCAGGGACACCTCAAGAGAAAGGCCTGGTAATCTGCTTATGAAAAAAAAATTAGCTATTGAAAATCTTACGGAGCACAGTTCTGCTCTGACATACATGAATCACCATGGGTTGGAACTGACTCCACGGAAAATGGCTTGAGTTGGCTATTAGGTGGACAAAATGTACTGAAAGAATTCTGTTGTAACAAGACAGGATGTGGGAGTCTGGACAACAGCAGTTCCTGTGAAGGAAGAAATGTAATTTACTGAGAAGTTCAGTAAAGCAGGATTGCTATTCAGATGGGGAAAATTGAAACAAAACTAATGCTCTGAGACAGTGTAGTTAAGTGAATCGTGTCTGGTTCAAGGGTGAGATTCCTTTCAGTAATTACAGAATATATGTGAAATTCTTTAACTAGTGCCCAAAGAATGGTATCTGTCTGTTAATAAGATGAAGTACAAAACTCCCAGTTAAATTGACACATTGCTGTCAAATCAATTCTGACTCACAGCAACTCTCTAGGACAGAGTAGAACTGCTGTGTAGAGTTTCCAGGAGCACCTGGTGGATCTGAACTGCTGACTGTTTGGTTAGCAATTGTAGCACTTAACCACTAAGCCACCAGGGTTTCCAAGTTAAATTAGAATTTCAAATAAACAATGAATGTTTTTGTATAAATATGCATATTGCACAAAGCATACTTATCCTGAAAAATTATTATCTAAAATCCAAATTTAAGGGAGAATCATGTATTTTTATGTGTTAAATTTGAGAGCCCTAATCAACAAAAGTAAGTTATAGAAGCCTTGCCTTATGAAGAAAGCATTGATATCTAGCTGCGAAAAGTGTAGATTCAGTAAGATATGAGTAATGTATTCATACAGCCAGAGGAGTGCCTTGATTCAGTTTAAGGAAGAACATCCTAAAAATAAATATTGTCAATCAGTAGTTGTCTGTGAGTCTCAGGCAATATTTAAGCAGAGGCTCCAGTACATCAGGAAAGTTCTAGAAGAAATTACGCTATTGAGTGCTTTGGATGACATCTGGGGCACAAAATTAACATTATAATGTCTTCTAAATTCAAGATCTATGCTGTAACAATTCTCTGATGTTAGTTTTTCTTCCCCTTTCATCATTTCGTCTCCCTTGAGACATTCTTTCTCTTCTGTTGCTTATATTTTGATGCTTCTCACAGTTGATGATCTTATTTTATTATGTTTCAAAATAACTTTTCTGGCTTCTACTCTTGTATCTTCAGCTACCACTCCTAAGTGGCTAATCACATATCTGAATTTCCGCTTTCCATATTTTCAGTGGTGTGTTCTTCAGTGAAATGTCCTAGGATTTAATCCTGGAAACTTTTTAAAACTGTGTGTCCTGAAATGATGTTCTCTAAGCAGTCAGTGGGTCACCATATAGCACATTATAGACAATGAAATGTAATGTTCAAATATAAATAATAAAAATGTTTATTTGCTGTTGTAATAAGAAAGCATCTGTAAGAAGATATGCTAATAACTGGGTATGCTTGTGTTCCAACTCACCAATGAGTTGAATTTGGCCCATGGGCTGTAGTTCAACACGAACAGCAGCTCTACAAGAACTCCACCCTAAAGGCAAATTAAGAGTTTCATACTTGCAGGAGCTGCTTTACATTGTTTCCACTCAAATTCTTATCCCTGAATCAGATATTTACTAACCTACTGTTAACCTAACATGTCTCTTTTGTCTGTCAACTTGCTAATTGGGAGACTGGACTTGATTATTTACATGTCTTTCAACTTTCAATGGCTCTCTGTCTACCAGTTGCCAACCTGGATAAAAACACAGAATATGGTAACTTACTGGGCTATACAGAGTTCTTTATGTAAATCAGTATGCTTCTGTCACCAGTAATGTATGTATCAAAAGTGTTTGTCTCCATTTTTTTTGAAAAGCCATGCAGCTTATGTTTTGGGGAAACACTCAGCTGTGTTGTGAATGATGTTTCTTTGTGAGCATTTGCTAGTCTTGTAAATAGTTTGTGAAATTCAATACATCTAAAAAATAGGTACTTGGACCACAGAATCTCTGTGGTCTCAACTAATGCTGTGTCAACAAGTGCTATTCTATTCATCCTACTCTTTTCTCCATTCTATTTCTTACCACATAAGAATGAAGAATATAAAATCTGCCACCAGAAAACACTAAACTTAGAGTCATCTTTGACTTGTCACCAATGGGTTTGTTTTGGTTTAGCTTCTAGAGCCCTGGTGGCACAGTGGTTAAACGTTGACAGCTAACCAAATGCTCAGTAGTGTGAGTCCATTGGCTGCTCCTTGGAAACTGTATAGGGAAGTTCTACCCTCTCCTACAGGGTCATTATGGGTTTGAGTCTACTTAACAACAATGCTCCTCCCCTGTGAATGGGTTACCTTCCAGTGATGCAGAGATTAAGGGCTCAGCTGCTAACTGAAAAGTTTGTGTTCTAACCTGCCAGTTCTTCCACAGGAGAAAGATGTGACAGTCTGTTTCTGTAGAGACTGCAGGCTTGGAAATCCTATGGGGCTTTCTGCGCAGTCCTGCAGGGTTTTTAGGAGTTGAAAGAGACTCACTAGCAACTTTCAGTGGAGAGTCTCAAGAGCATAAAATAGAAGACTTGAGAAGAACGCAGTATTTAAATCTAGCATCTGATCACTTGCCTTAGGCTTTGGGCATGTCAGCTAGGGGTAATAGCTGGGGCTGTGTACAGAAGCAGAGCCTGCATTGTGGTCAGACAGTTGAGCTAAGCCAAGTGCCATCGTTAGACTCAAAAATTTTGTCAGAGGGACAAGTAGGGCAGAATCCCACAGCCTGTGCTTCACCTCTCATGCAGTGTACCCTGGGAGTTATTTTTCTGTCCATTGGAGAGGTATCCTTTTTTATCAATGTGTCATTCCAGGTAGAGCTGACTTTTCTATTTTTCCCCTTCAGAGAAGGAGATATACTCTAAAAGTTGTCTTGATTTGGGTTAGAATACCTCATTCTCCTTTACGTGAGTTTTTGTTGTGCCTTTATGAATGTTGCAGATGTAACCTGGTTCTGCTGTTACATAGCCTCCTTTAACTGGAAACTTTTATGACCTGACATTTTTGGTAGATTGAAGAAACCTGTGGTTAGCAAGATGCTTTTGTGTCCTGGATCCAATTGGATCCTTAGACTCATTTGTAGATGTGACAGTCATGCCGTTGTTTTGAATCAAGCTTAGATTAGATCTTTTAAATCTGTGGGAAACTCTAGCTTTTTACTGAATTTAGTTTCTGGGTCAGGAAATCTTAGTTTGCCTTCCAGGATATAGTTCTCTTAGCTTCTTACACGGTTTAGAAAATACAACTGTGAGGACCCTTAGGCCTTTCCTTTCAAAAAGATTCAGGTTAATTTGCTTTTGAGAAAGCCCTCTGAACTACTCAGATCTCCACAAATACGAAACAGACAGCTGAAAATAACACAAGAGCGGGAATCCTCATGAGGGTTGCGGATACTTCCTGCCCTGCTCAGGCCATAAATAACATGAAAAAAGTCATCACTTTGGTATTTGAACATTTCCATGTTCGTTTTTAACAGACAACTGGAAGTGCAGAGGTGTGAGAAAAATGTAATGTTTCCATAGTGAGCACACACTGAAGTTATTGTTTGAGATTTGGGTAAACTCTGATCTTGGCCTATTAATATTCAAATTTTATGTATGGTTCCAATGAGAGCTTTCTCTCTAGACTTCAGTTTCTCTGTCTTCTTAATATATGGAAATTAAAATACTTAAAAATAAACGGTGAAGTATGTGGACATGGAGACCTGAAGTTTTTCTACACTCTGTCTAAAAAGTATTATACAGCATGTTTTAGTCAGCTAATACTGTTCTAACAGAAATATCACAAGTGGAAGGCATTAACAAAGAAACGCTTATTCTTACACAGTCCAATAGGCTACCATTGCAAATTAAGGATGTTCGCTCCAGAAGGCTTTCTTTCTGTCTGGTGTGGAGGAAAGTCCTTGTGTGGCATCCGTCTTTGGTTGGGGAGCAAACTGGCTCAGGAACCTGAGGTCTGAAGGATGCGCACTTCTCCTGGTGCTGTTATCTTGATAGTGTGAGGTTCCTAACTCTCTGCTTGCTTTCCTTTCCTTTTATCCCTTGTATGATAAAAGGAGAAACAGTGATGCAAGCCACACTCCAGGGAAACTCCCTTTACATTGGAGCAGGAAGGTGACCTAGAAAGGATTCATGGTCTCACCCTAATCCTCTCTAACATAATTCACTCTGTTAACCACAGGCAGAAATAAGGATTTATAGAATCAGAAAATTGCAAAATGGAGGGCAGTCACAGAATACAGGGAATCCTGGCCCAGCCAAATTACTACACATACTTTTGGGGGGACACAATTTAATCCATGACATGGTACTTTTGAAGACTTTTTATACAAATATGTAATGAATGGTACTGATATAGCAAAAACATGTTATTGCTAGTTTCCTCAAGCAACACATAGTTGGATGCATCTACCTATACCTAATGAAGCATACCGAGTCCTGGTGCTACTGTAGGTCTAAGAAAATACAAGTAAACAATTATTCAGACTTACTGATTGATTAGGCAACCTTGGTGACATAGTGGTTAAGTGCTATATTTGCTAACCATGAGTTTAGCAATTCAAATCCACCAGGAACTCCCTGGAACCTCTATGGAGCAGTTCTACTCTGACCTATAGGGTCATTAAGAGTTGGAATTAACTTTACGACAGTGTTTTGTTTTGGTTTATTGATTGATTTATCTAGCATACACATCATCTAAGTTGCCTGCTTTAAACTGTGATAAAACTAATTCCTGAGACTGGGTAAGAGTAACCTGTCTCTGTGCCTTGGTGAGTATTATGCCCAGAGCTAAATTCTAACTAGAGGTTGAAATTATTCAATGGATTTGGTCTTGATACTGTTAGATGCTATTTTGGTTATCTAATGCTGCTATATACCACAAACAGATGGCTTTAACAAAGATAAATTTACTCTCTCATAGTCTAGTGGACTAGAAGTCCAAATTCAGGGCATCGCCTCCTGGGAAAAGCTTTCTCTCTGTGTTGGCTGCAGAGGAAGCTCCTTGTCATTAGTCTTCCACTGGACCAGGAACTTCTCGGTGCAAGGTTCCCCGCCCCCTCCCCAAGTCTAAAGGGCATGCTGTTCTCCTAGCTCTTGCTTCTTGGTGGTATGATGTCTACATGTCTCTCTGCTCAATTTTCTTTTTTATGTCTCAAAACAGACTGGCTCAAGGCACAGTCTTTTTATGGGTTGAGTTCTCTAAGACAGAGTCTGTTTTTTACAGGTTGAGTCCTGTATCATCAACATTAATTGCCACTAATCCAATCTCATGAACACCATAGTGATAGGATTTACAACACTAAGGAAAATCACATCGGGAGAAAAATCATGCACAATAACATGGTAATAGGAATCACGGCCTAGCCAAATTGATATATGTATTTTTTTAGAGACAAAGTGCAATCCATGACAGGTGCCACTGTAATAGTCCTATCAACAACAGAATGAAACACTGCCTGGTCCATCACTGCTGCATTCGAGCTCGTTGTTGCAGTCAGTGTGTCAGTCCATTCTGTCCAGGTTGTCCTCTATTTTGCTGACTTTCTACCTTACTAAGTATGATGTCCTTCTCCAGGGATGGGTCACTCCTGATAACTTGTCCAAAGTATGGAGCACTCTGGCTATACTTCTTCCAACACAGACTTGCTCATTCTCCTGGAAATCTGTGATCTATATTTGATGTTCCCTCCCAGCACCATAATTCAAAGGCATCACTTCTTCAGTCTTTCATATTTGTTGTCCAGCTTTCCCATGCATATGAGGTGATGTAAGATATCATTGAATGTGCACCTTAGTCCTCAATGTGACATCTTTTCTTTTTAGCACTCCAAAGGAGTCTTTCACAGCACATTTGTCCAGTGCAATATGGTCTTAGCAATAAGGAAACATCTGTTGAATCAATGTCAAAAGATGTGTGTGTGTGTGTGTGTCTGTGTGTAAAAGGGCATGTTAACATGTATTTCCAAACTTGTGTAACAGATATTGATACCTTGAAAGGAAACTGGTATTATAAATTTGTTCAACTTCCTCTCCAGCCCCTAACCTTTCTCTTATTGGGAATGCTGTCCTACCTCTTGAGACTCTAGTGGATCATTGAAAGTTCTGTTCACTAGTTCCAGTTATAATAATTATGCCCAAACTTCTGTATGTAAATCTTTATGCCACTAGTAGCAGGGTTACTTCACTATTGAAAATTTTTTTGTAGAAGGCTAAATTGTGACTTTATTTGGGACTTTGGGCAAGAAAATTAATGAGTTAGGAGGTGTGCCTAGCATCCTATTAATCAGACTGCATAGACCAACCATGAAGTGGGCTCCCTGCTGGTAACTAGTTACATATTTGCTTGCCTTCCCAAATTGATTGCATGGATTTTTATATACATTCTCAAGTATTTTACAAAAGAATATCATCTAAAATATTCTGAAAAACAACCATTGAGTGACTTGCCTGTGTAAGAAATAATAGGTGATTTTTGTGTTAAAAAGAGAGCCACTTCTTTTATCTCAAGCCCACAAGCATAAAGAAAGAAAAAATAGGAAGATACTAATCTGTAAGTTCTCTTAGTGTAGTGGTGAGTATCTCTGCCTGTCATGCAGGAGCCTGGGGTTTGATTCCCTGACAAGGAGACAGAGGTTTTTGGGGAGACTTGGTAGCACGAGTTATGCATGAAGACTGCTAACCAAAATGTCAGGAGTTCAAATCCACTGGCTGCAATTTGGAAACTTTATGGGGCAGTTCTACTCTGTACTGTAGGGTCAGAATCAGCTCAACAGCAATGAGTTTGGTTTTTTGTTTTTGACTCATTCAAGAGAAAAAAAAAGCAAAAGTTATCCCAGATGGCCTGTATTTCATCAGTTGTGATATCATTTGCGTGTATGTGTGTGTGTGTGTGTGTGTGTGTGTGTGTGAAAGAAAGAATTTCAATTTATTTAGTGATCACTTTCTTCAGAATAGGTCTCAGAAGGCTTTTGCTTTTTTGTTTGTTTTGCTCATTTTTCATTCCTCCCCGGCCTCACTTAATTTCAGTCAGCACCTTATTATTACTTAAGTGATGTTCTGGTTCACCATCTATCACTGTTAATCTTTTTTTTCCAGAGTTTAGCTCTCCTGTGTGATACATCATATATATTTGGGAATATCACAGATGTTAGTATCTGAGATCTTTCTGAACAGACCATTAAACTATACTGTGTAAGACTGAACAGTTTAGAAATAAATAAGCTTCAAAATTAGTATTGATGTGGTCTTTTGATATAAGAAAAGAGAAACCCACACCCCTACCTGTTGCAAACATCAAGTAAGAATTTTAGCAGCACACGAACAACTGAGTTCCTGGTACCGTGGAAGCTCGGTATTTCTCACAGCATTAGAATTGGCTACTCATTGCTTTAGTTGCTGACCCTGCAGTAAATAATCAGTGTGCACTTAAATTATGGAGCAATTATAACTTTCCCAAAAAGTAGGTGTCATGGATTGCATTGTGCCTCCCCCAAAGGTGTGTATTGCTTTGACTTGGCTGTGAGTGCCAGTACGGTGCCATGCTCCCATGTGTTGGCAATCTTGCCTCTGCGATGCTGAGGATGGACAGTGGGCAGCAGCTGTGGTGGTGAGGTGGGACTCAAGTTACCAGCTGTGGGAGACAAGGGAGAGAAGTGAGTTCTGAGAGCTGGGAACCTCATACCTCATACTACCAAGAAGCAGCACTGAGAGCAGAGCATGTCCTTTGGACCTGAGATTCCTGTGCCAAAATGCTGTCCTTGAATTTGGGCTCAACCTGCTGGACGGTGACTATCTCTCTGACTGAGTGGACCTGTGACTCATAAATGGATATGTGGCTTAGTGGACTGTCGTCAATGAAGTTTGTCTTCCTAAAGCCTTCCACTCATGATGTTTTCTGTGACAGCAGTACCAGGTGACTCAAACAGCAGCCTTCTGGCCTCCATCAGGATAAAGGAATAACAAGTACAAATGAACATCAGCAAGACAGTGATTTCTAAGGACACATTTTTATAAAGAAATAATTTTACAGCCTTTTTCTAACTCCTCATCCCAATATGTGCTCCTAACTTCACTGGAAAAAACATGACATATGTTGAGAGTGCTGGGAATGTGGCTACTTTAAGCCCCTTACAGTTGGTCTCAGGCAGGCCTTGCAGTTGGTCCTGGACAAGCCTCTTCTTCCCTGCTTTTATCACATCTTTTTCCTTGAGAAACGGCCCTTACAGTACACTGAGGAAAGGTAGTTTAGGAGTTCCTTCTGTTTCTGTATTGACTCCATTGATCAGCCTGGGTGCCATACATCCCATCTTTAGGTAATGTAGGATATAATAGCATAATAAGTATAGAAGAAGGCTGAATGTGCCATGGACCACCAAAAGAACCAACAGATCTGTTCTGGAAGAAGTACAACCAGAGTGTTCCTTGGAAACAAAGATGGCAAGACTGCATCTTACATGCTTGGGACATGTCAGGAGATATCAGTCCCTGGAGAAGTACATCATGCTTGGTAGAGTGGAGGGTCAGCAAAAAAGAGGAAGATCCTCAGTGAGATGGATCGACACAGTGGCCGTAACAATGGGCTTAAGCATAAAAACAACTGTGGACATGGCACAAGACCAGGCAGTGTTTCGTTCTGTTGTTCACAGGAACACTATGAGTTGGAACCGACTCGACAGCATCTACAACAACAACAAGTATAGAATAAAATAAATTATTTCCATTTGAGTCACTTGATTGTGTTAAAACTATAAGAGAGCACTGTTAAAATATGTGTATCTTAGCCTATCTATAAGCTCTTAGCACATGGAATGCCTTATGAAGAATGATTGGATGATTATTTGATTGTTGCATGGAAAGGAGAAAAGGGAGAACTAGAGGGCATTTAATAAAATTAGATATATTTTGTCAAGAATAGAGAGAAGGGAAGCAGGAGAGCTCTGGCGCACTGGGCCTTCAGACGGTTACCCAAGTGGGTAAGGGTGAGGAGGGAAACATTCACATCACTTTAGCTTCTGGCCATTAGCTAGTGGACTTCTTCACAGAGTTAACAGGCCCTGAAGGCAGGAAACCATTTCCAAGCACCTAGTCAACTCCAGCTGTGTTAGTGGAAAAATTTTGTTTATTGCTCTAACAAATAAGGACAAAAATGACTTACAATGTCTATCTTATTAGAAATAAAAAAGAAAAACCTTTGCCAGCAAGCTGATTCCTACTCATAGTGACCCTACAGGACACGGTAGGCTTACCCCATAGAGTTTGCAAGGAGCAGCTGTTAGATTTGAACTGCCAGCCTTTTGGCTAGTAGCTGAGCTCTTCACCACTGGAAACCAGAGCTCCGTCTATCTCATTAAGATTTGTAAAATAATCTCAAAATAGACTGAATTAAACCCAGCAGTGGCTTGGGAAGGTACTATTGTGCCCTTTTAGGGGGATAAAATGAGTAAATATAATTAACTGTTTAAGAATTTATAGCTAGGAAAAAATGAGACTTCTTGTTTAAACTGTTCTTATATATTACTTTTTAGGTAATTGATAAACAAAGCAAAGAAGAAAGAAGGACAAGTCTGTAATCCCCACTATGGAGAGAACGCTACTATTAGTCTGTTAGTTATTCTTTCCAGCTCTATAGAAACCTGTTTTAAATGAAGTTAAGTTTATAGTTTTGTCCTTGCTTTTTCATTTATTATTATAACTTTATTTTCCCATGTTACTACAAATTCTTTGGGTACATAATTTTTATGACAACATAACATTCTGTCATATGAATTGAATTTTTTGCAGGATGTTGCTAACATAAACAATGGTCTGAGATAAATCTTTAAGCAAAAAGTTTTTAATACTTTTAATATTAGTATTTTCACCTTTAAAAATATAGGCCAAAGAGGAAAATAATAGGTTAAAGGAAGTGAATAGTTTGATTCTTTGATACATATTCCTAAATTGTTTTGAAATAAAATATCTGACTCTAAATTTAAAACTTTACACTATATCACTTTTATTCTGGCAATAAAGGAACCTTAAAAGAACTCTTATCCTTAAAAAACTGTAAAGTTTATCAAACAGTCTACATTGTGATCTTCTTATCGTCTAAGTGTCTTGAGCCACTAGATTGGGATTGATAGAAGGAAAACAGACTAAATTTTATTCAACAAAGAACATTTTAATAAGGTTTCAGTTTAATTCTTGTAGGAAAATAAATCAGAAGTTTTAGTCAAATCTTTATATATAGAATATATGCCTAATTTCACTTAAAAATAGATTATTTTATGAATGAACTCTTTAATATTAATAAACACAAATTTTTATTTTATTTCTTGTCCCTCTGAAATGGCACATATCACATCTTTAAAGAGAAGAGCTGATATTTTTTTGAAACTCAAAAATGTGCATAGGACATACTACATATTTAAAACAATCTTGACGGATACTCAGTGAACATCTTATGTACAGTAAACTTAGGACATAGTTCCATCAATGGTAATAAAAATCTATCATAATAACTTTAGAAATTGTTGGTAAAATTGTGAGACAGCTCAGTGTAAATGAAATAAAGATTGCTAATGTATAAAATAGTGCTATTGTAATGACAAAGAAGAGTTAAAGTCTTGTGACTACAGAAATACATTTGTTGATATTTAGCTTAAATTGTTAAAATATCTAGGGTCTATGAGAAAAAGAAGTACATACATTAAAAACAGTACTTAGGCTACTCCCAGTGGAACTGAGAGATATTCACATGATTATATTTCAATAACAACCATCTTGGTAATATAATCTTTCCAATTCATTTCTTCAATGCTGAGTTAACTCAGATTTATCCTCATGAATATAGTGTGTTTACTGAAACAGGCCTGACTTTTTATTAAATGCAGCTTGATTATTTTCAAATAAAATGAATCTTAACATATTTCTGGACTTCTAGAAACTTGAATCCTTGAGACATACACACAAAAAAATCAGAAGAAGAAGCACAAATAAATAAGGGACATATAATAATGAAATGTAGTCTCTGGGTTGTGAAAATGGTTAATAGGCTTGGCTGCTAACTTAAAGGTTGCTGGTTTGAGTCTACTCACAGATACTTCAGAAGAAAGGCCTAGAGATTTCTAAAAATCAGTCTTTGAATACACTTTGGAGCACAGTGCTACTCTGACACATAAGACGTTACCAGGAGTGGAATCTGCTCTAAGATAACTCATGGTGGCTAGCAATGAACTTGAAATTTATCAAGATTTGTATTCTATTCTCAGTGATGTTACTTCAGGTCCTTAGGCCACATCCGATTAATTCAGAGTAGAATATAAAAGAAAACTTAGTACTTTAATGTATAGGTCTATCAGTCAATAACGGTGCAGAACAGTACCATAGGAAGTCTGTTATCTGAGTGTACGAGATTATCCTTTTCTGGGTTCATTTTATTTTTGAGTATGGCGATCTTAAAGTATCAGTTAAAAATATATGTTATACTGTATGTGAAAGTATAGGCACATGATCACACATGTATGTATATGTACATCATATAATTGTACACACATGCATATTTATGCATTCTTTGAGTGTCTGTAGGGGCTTTGCTGCTGTCATGCTGGAAGCTATGCCACCAATATTCAGATGCCAGCAGGGTCACCGATAGCAGACAGGTTTTAGCTGAACTTCTAGACTGAAACAGACTAGAAAGAAGAATCCATAAGTCTACTTCCAAAAAGAATTAGTCATGAAAACCTTATGAATAACACTGGAACATTGTCTGATACAGTGCAGAAGATAAGCCTCTCAGGTTGGAAGACACTCAAAAGACAACGGTGGAAGAGCTGCCTCCTCAAAGTAGAGTAGACCTTAATGATGTGGCTGGAGTCAAGCTTCCAGGGTCTTTGTTCTCTGGTATGATTAGCTGATGTGGCACAAATCAAAATGAGATGAAGTGTCTGCAAACATCCATTAATAGTCAGAATGAGGAACTTAGAGTAGTAATCTAGGAAAGTTGAAAATAAAAGATGAAATGGCATCCATAAACACTGACATCTTAATGAGCTGAAATAGACTGGTATTGGCCATTTTTATTTGGACAATCATATTGTTTACTACGCTATAAAGGACAAGTTGAAAAGGAATGGCATAGTATTCACTGCCGAAAAGACCATTTCGAGATCTATTCTGAAGTATGACACTGTCAATGATAATACCTACAAGAAAGACCAGTTGATAAGACTATTCTTCATATTTAGGTGCTAACCACTAAGGCCAAAGATGAAGGCTAAAAAAAAAGAAACTGAAGATTTTTATCATCTTTTACAGTCTGAAGTTATTTGAACATGCAACCAGGATGCGTTTATAATGCCAGTGACTAGAATGCCAAAGTCGGAAACAAAGAAGAAGGATTGGTAATTGGAAAATACAGCTTCCATGATAGAAATGATGTGCAAGATTGAAGTATGGAATTATGTAAGGCCAATGACTTTTTCATTGCATATGTATTTTTTCCTCCAACGTAAATGGCAACTCTATCCATGGACCTTGTCAGACTACACCTGTGGAAAGAGATTGTGCAAAAGCTCAATATCATCAGTTAGAACAGGTCTAGGGCTGAATGTGGAACAGACCACCAGTTGCTCAAATGCCAAGTCCAAGTTGAAACTGAAGAAAATTTAAACAAGTAGTGAGTGCCAAAATACGACCTTGAGTATATCTTGCCTGGGTTTAGAGACCATCTTAAGAATATATTTCACACATTGATCACTAATGACAGAAGACCAGAAGTGTGTGGGGTGACATCAAGGACACTGTGTGTGAAGAAAGCAAGAGGTCATTAAAAAGACGGAAAGGAAAGACCAAATGGATGTAAAAACAGACTCTGAAACTTGCTCTTCAACATCAGCAGCCAAAGCAAGAAGAAGAACTGAGGAAGTTAAATAACTAAACAGAAGATTTGAAAGTGGCTGGAGAAGGCAAAGTGTTATAGTAACATATTCAAAGAGCTAGGGATAGAAAACCAAAAGGGAAGAACATGCTCTGTATTTCTCAAGCTGAAAGAACTGAAAAAGTAATTCAAGTCTCCAGTTGCAATAATAAAGGATTCTGTGGGGAAAATATTGAATGATGCAGGGAGCATCAAAGGAAGATGGAAGGAATACAGAGTCATACTAAAAAGAATTGGTAGGTGTTCGACCGTTTCATGGGACAGCTTATGATCAGGAACTGATGGTACTGAAGGAAGAAGTCCAACTGCACTTAAAGGCACTGAAGAAAAAAAAGCTTCCAGGAATTGCCAGAATATCAACTGAGATGTTTCAACAAATGACAGTACTGCAAGTGCTTACTTGTCTATGTCAAGAAATTTGAAAGACAGCTGCCTGGCCAGTTGACTGCAAGAGATCCATATTTTTGCCTGTTTCTAAGAAATGTAGAAATCATCAAACAATATCATTAATATCACAGGGAAGTAAAATTTTGCTGAAGATCATTCAGAAGTGACTGTAGCAGTATACTGGCTGGAAACTGCTAGAAATTCAGGCTGCATCCCAAAGAGACATGGAACCAGGGGTATCACTGTTGATGTCCGATGGATACTGGTTGTCATGGGTTGAATTGTGTCCCCTCCAAAAATGTGTGTAGCCATTCGTTGGGCCATGATTCATGGTATTATATGCTGTTCCTTAACATTTAAACCCTGCTTCTATGATATTAATGAGGGTGAATGGGTGGCAGTTAGGTTGATGGAACAGGACTTAATGTATAAGATAGTTTTGTGTTTGAGGCATCTCATGAGATATAAAAAGAAGCCACCAAAGGGCCTGTGGGACCACATTCCACCAAGAAATAGTGCTGGGAGCTGAGTGCATCCTTTGGAAAGAATTGGGATCCCTGTGCCTCAGAAGCTTTCAGTCCAGCAGAAGATTGGTGACAAGCACCTTCCTCCAGTCCCAGCAGAGAAAACCTTTTCCTGGAGCTGACATCCAGAATTTGGATTTCTATCCTGCTATATTGTGACACAATAAAATTTCTCTTTTCAAAGCTATCCACTTGTATCTCTGTTATAGCAGCAATAGATGACTAAGACTGATTTTAGCACAAAGAGAATGGAGTGCTGCCCTAACAGATACCTAAAATGGGGAAGCAATTTTGAAACTGAATGGTTAGAAGACTCAAAAGGAACTGAGGAGAGCAATTAACACTGAAAAAGGTGCTAAGGGTGAGAAACAAGGAGCAGAAGACCAGAAGCAACAGCAGCTGCAGAACCAGACCAGAATGAGACAGCACTGGAGCCAACCCACAGAGTGAAAGAGCCTAGTGCCCAGTGTGCAAAAGATTTCCTGGCTGAGTTGCGTGCCTTGGGGGCACTTAAATCAGTGGAGCTACAAAGATTTGAAGCAGCTCAGCAGGGCATATGCAGGCCTGAGGCCTGGGCCACAAAACTGCAGGGAGCAGAAACTGAAGAATTAAGGAGCAAGAGAAGCTGAGATACCTCCGCCTTAAGAGACATGGCCATGACCTCAGGGGTTTCTTAGGGTGAGGCCATGGCCCGGCTGTTTCTAATGGTGGAGGTGCCACTCCGGTAGGACAATTGTGTGCATCAAGCAGAGCAGAGCTGCTGTCTCATTGGGCCTGGAAGGCTGAGCTGTAGCACAGGGTCAAGGGTCTACACACAGAATCCAGAGACTGTGGCTGGTACCTAGAGTCTGGAGGGCAGGGTCATTGTGTAAAATGTCTCAGAGAATGGAGTATTATTTTCAAAGCCTCGAGGGCTAATGTTATGTGTTCTCGTGACTTGCTTTTTGCCTGTTTTGCTTTTTTCTGCCATTTGTAATGGAAATAACTAGCTTGTGCCTGCCTGTTTTGCCACTGTATTTTGGAAGGCTATATAACTTGTGTTGTAGATTTCACAGATGAAAAAGATTTTCTGGATTTTGGACTTGGATTTAAGACTTTTGCTATGATTTGAATATGTTCTACATGTTAGAAGGATGTGATTTTTGGGATGCCAAAGGGTGAAATGTCATGGATTGAATTGTGGTCCCCCCAGAATGTGTGTGGTAGTTTGCCTGGGCCGTGATTCCAGGGTTGTGTGAATTTCCTGTTTTCCTTTATGTTGAAACCCTTCCTCTGTGATGTTAAAATGAGGGAGGGTGGGCATCAGTCGTATTGGTGGGGCAGGACTCACTGTGTAAGATTTTTTTTTTTTCCCTTGAGGCAGTCTCTTGAGATATAAAGAAAAGAAGTTAGCAGAAAGATTTGGGGACCTCATATTATCTAGAAAGAAAGCTGCACTAGGTGACCAAAACAGATCTCATGCCTGGAAAAGTACAGAGTCGGAAAAGATAAAGACCCTCAGTAAGATGGATTGGCACAGTGTCTATAATAATGGGCTTGGCACAGGAGTGGACAGTGTTTCGTGCTGTTGTGCATAGGGTTGCTGTGAGTTGGAACCAATCTGACAGCACCTAACAACAACAACAACAACAGCATGCGTGTATTACTGATGTATGTAACCATGCCCAGCCACATATATATGTATATATGCCCGTTGCATTTCGTTGTTGTAAAATACTTGCTCACCGTGACAAAATAAACACAAACCAGAATCATCATAACTTGCTCATTACTATCTAGAGAACTGTGGTTTCTCATTAGATGCTTTATCATCATGGCCATGGTTGTTTTAAAGTTACTTCTTGATAGTTCCAACTTCTGGGTCATTTCAAGGTCTAATTCTGTTGTTCACTATATCTTTTGACAATGAAAGAGTTTTTTTGTTGTTTTACTCTATGTCTGTATTTGTTCATAATGTCACATACAATATGTAAAAGAAGAGTAGTGATTAAAAGAAATAGTATTCTTGCCCAGCAATACAGCATTTAATCGGGTCGATCATTGGTGTAGGTGACTGAGTCGTCCTCATCAGTAGTTGAGTTGAATTTAGGTTTTGCTGTTTCTGTAACTAACTTTAGATCACAACAGAATTGAAATTTCTTTAGTGGTAGACTACTACTGCCTTGTGCTTAGTGTGAAGCTTGAAGTACCAGAGGCTTTTCTAGTGTTGCCACTCCACCCTTAGCTTTCAGCAAGTCCTGTGTACCTGAGAAGTGGAAAGGGTTTCTTTGGGTGGTTGCATATACCTTCATGGGGTGAGGGATTTCCTGCTCCACTGGCAGACAGCTTTTCTTCACTGAGAGATTGATGGGATTTCGGGCCTGCCTTGCAGCAGCCAATTGCCACCTGTATGTTTGTACTACAGAGGAAGCTGAGAGTTTTAGGTCTTTTGCCCTGTTTCCAGTCTTTTTTTATAAGCTCCCATTGCAAGCTCATGATAAAGAACTGGTCATTGAGTGCATAGTCCTCTGTGTCTGGAACTCCCAGGACTTCTGTCATGTTGGCATACACTTGATCTTTAAAAAGTCACTGAAATTTCAGTGATTTTGTTCTTACCTTTTTATGGCTACCACCTTCTCCTCCCATGCTGTACATGTGCTAGCTCCTTAGAAGTTGCCGTAACCGTTTGAAATTCCTGCCTTGTGACCTGAGCTGTATGATGAGCTCAAGTATAGTATGTCTAGTAGACCATATGAATTTTATTCATTATTCAGTGGTAATGGCATTCTCTTGTGGCTTCCTAAGTCCTAAGTCAAATTCTCTTTCAGAGTGCTGTGATTTTCACTGACATGGCCTTCCACCATTTGTATAACTATGTTGCCGTATACTGTTGGACTTGAACAGGTAGAAGTCATCATTACCAAGGGTTGAATCGCAGAGAATTAGTCTTCCATTATAATGTGATTTTGGAAAAGGTAATAGTAGCCTTTGAAGAACTGGTTGCTGTTTGGATGTTTTGGCTTCACAATGCCAGGCTAATAAACTAAATAACACATATTAATAAACTATATACCAGAAAAGATAAAGCTTTACAAGTAGAAGTTAGACACCAAAAATTAAAAACAGAGGAAGACAACGAGAAGTAGCACAGTCACCAAATATTGATACTACCTGTCGTCTCTTAGGGTGGAGGGAAACAGCTGTGTACACTTGTGTATAGTGTAAAAATTGTTAAAGTATAAAAATTGACTTTCCAAAAGATCATATGGCATCTCCAAGAAACTAATCTTGAATTACTTTTTTACTACGATGTTTCTAAGCGAGAGACTTGTAAACATACTGGAAAGCATTCTATCACATGGTTATAATGTAAAAGATCCACTGCTTAGAATGGTAATTTTCACTTTTCTAGAAAATTCACTTGTTAAACATTTTGTTCCCACACAATGCTTGGAAATGGATTTTTTTGAATTACACATATTTTAAATGTAGATGCAATATCTTATTCAATACAATAATAAAACAAATGAAATATATTTTACCATACATATACCAAAAGTCCACTGCTATTGAGTTGACTTTAACTTATAGAAATCCTAAAGAGTAGAGTAGAACAGCCTCAGGGATTTTTCAAGCAGGACCTGGTGGATTTGAACTGCTGATCTTCTGATTAGCCGCTGTAGCACTTAACCACTACGTCACCAGGGTTTCCAACGCATGTAGTCAACATCAAAGCCCTATCCTATGCCATTCATTTTAAGATTTTATTAAGTAAGAATCATGCATACTAATTTGATGTATCATATATTTCAAACTCAGCAGGCTCCAAACTAGCTATTTCTTTTAATCATTATGAATGACACACAGAAGTTTTCATACTGTTTTATAAATACAATTTGTCTGGATCTCAGGAAAGATTCAGTTTATAGAAATTTGTTTATATGGTGGCTGACTCTATAGAATTTGTTTATATGGCTGATCATAGCTCAGGGCAGTGATTGTTACAGAATATCTCTGAAAATGTTTTTCTACTCAAACTCCTTAAAGATTACCAAAATTTAAACACAGCTGAATAGCTCCGTAAGAAGTGTTTATATCACCTATTCTTGTTACCATAACTGTAGTCATGGGTTACCTTATATGTGAAACCACAGAGCTTTCAGCTATAAGCTATTGCCCAACCCAAATGTTAATGATAATATCACAGATATAAGTGCAAAAGTGCAGAAAGTACAGGCTATATATATTTGGGGTTTTTTTGCTTTGTTTTTCTTAATTTAGTCTTCACAGTTTTGAGTAGAATCTCAAGGAATTCCACAACTGCCACTTTGGTAGTCAAAATACAATTTCCAAAATTGACCTCTTTGGGGAGGTGCCATCGTGATATACTGGAAAGCCCTCTAGCCAGAAAGTATGAAATATCAGTTCTTGTTTACACTGTACTGCTAACAAGCTCTATGTCCTTGGCTAAGTTATTTAGCTTATTGAGGTCTTAGTGGGGTTGGGAAGGATGGAGTAGGCTTACAGCATGGAACTCTGGTATCTCCCACACATTCTTCGATCCAGGAAACTGTTTTATCCCCAAATATTTCTCTAGGAGAAGGAATTCTGTTGATTCATTTGAGTTTTTTAATGACTCTAAGTGATAGTCCTAGTGTTTTTTCCAATTCTAAACAATTCTGTGATTCTATATAAAGATTATAATTTTCTCAGATTTTGACCTTCTCATAAATTACCATTTTAGCTGAAATAGCATTCTCCAAGTAGAAAAAGTTGCATACAAGCTTGGGAAGATCTATTGAATGTCCATCTCTGTGCCTGTCCACATATTGTTTAGGACAAAAATAAATAAATAAAAAAAAATCTTTCCATTCAAGTGTTTACATAGTATAATTTGTCGACTGAAATTTGTTGGTTGACATCTTGAGATTTTCCGTTTGGAGACTGTTTTTAATCCCTCTCTTTTGTCTTCAGCTTTGGTGCCATTTAGATATAGAGAATATACTTGATGTTACTTGTGTGTTGAGAGCAGTGCATTATACAAGACTTCTGGGAAGAAGAAGTAACCTTGGGTACATCAGCTATTCTCTGGATTTTAGAGATTGTATTTTATCAATATTTTCCAGACTTTTACAAAAATAACTTAAATTGCACACTGGTTAAGTATTACAACCTGGGAGAGCTTAAATAACATTGACAAAAGTAATGCTTATTGGAATAGCTCAGAGCTTTCCATACACAACAGACTCCCCCCTTGAAAACAGTCTGTCTTTGGGTAATATGTATACATGCTGCAGTCCTTAAAAGAAGGCAGAGATACAGACCAAAAACATAAGAGCAAAATTCAGAAGATTTTTGAATTCTTAATTGAAAGGATGGCCAAGACAGAAAGACTTTTCACTAACAATGCAAAACTTCGCAGACTTCATTTAAGACAAAGAGAACAAAAGATACTACCTCACAGCTCATGATGGAAAGCTAACTTAGAAGAAACAGAGTGAGTAAGAGGCACAGAAATGCGTGGTCAGAGGAAGACTGCGAACTACATTCAAGGGTTGAGGAAACTGGAAAAGATGATGAAATTAGACACAAAATTTGTAAATCAAATAGCATGAAGCAAGCTGATGATGTCACTGTCCTTAAAATAGTCAATGTGAGTTCATTGCCACCTAAGGGATGGTCTCTCATGGCTTGTCGCAAATTGCTTTAGTGAATGGGTAGGTTATCAAAAAGAGGAAGGTGCCAGGATTAAGTCAAAGTTTCACAGATACGTTACTGTATGCAGGGAGAGAAGGGAGCCCTGTGTGTTGTTACGTGCTGAACAGATTTCGGTGGAGCTTCCAGACTGAGACAGGCTAGGAAGAAAGCTTTCGGCTCTACTTTAAAAACGAGCTGAAGAAAACCCTGCTGATGGCAATAGTTTGATCCATAACTGATTATAGGGATAGAGAGGACCAGGCAGCGTTTCATTCTTTTGTGCACAGGTTTTCGTTCAGTTGTGGGCTGTGATGATGGTGCGTAATGTGAACAACATAGCCGAAGTGTACAACTAGAGGGTAGCAAACTTTGCTGCAATACGAATAATAAGTGCAGTTGAAGGTTGCAGTGTGATAGGTTGCAAAGGTGGATTCTTAGTGGTAATTTTATGAGGTCTGGCAATTAAGTTCACAAACTTAATTGTTCTAAGTGCTACATACCTCATTGCTGAATATCACCATGGTCATCTTTGAAGTACTGCATTTGGGAAGCTACTCACTGACGCTGGCACTTAGTCCACCCTTCAAAGCAATTTTAGAACTCTTTCTGGAACAGCCACTGCCCATGATGGCAGTTTCGTGAACCTAATTGTGTGGTTGTCTACACAATTAGGGAGTTTTTAGCCAGTAAACAAGTAACTATACTGGAACACCTTTTCTATTCACTGTTCTGGCCCCCAATGAATAGTTTTTTTTTTTTTTTTTTTTTTTTACACCAAGATAAAGGAAATATGGAAAGGAAGATATTTTGATGATATTCAGGACATCAAGGGTAATATGATGACAGCTCTGACCACCGTTCCAGAAAAAGAGTTCCAGATTGCTTTGAAGGGTAAACTAGGTGCTGGTATCACCGGTGAATAGCTTCTGAAGTGGAGTACTTCGAAGTTGACCTTAGTAATATTCAGCAATGAAATATGTACCATATTTTCTAATTGTCAGACCTCATATAACGATGGTTCTATAAATAAAAGGAAAGTAAAAAATTAGGTGTTTTCTAGCCACTGCTAGGCCAAAGTTGTGTGAGAAGTGAGAAAAGAACTAGATTTTGTGGTTAATGCTGTTGCATAAAATGTAGTCAGAATAGCAGCATTTGGCATTGTCTAATATGGGCAAAGTGGATCGTTGTTTTTTGATCAATAAAAGTGAAAGCAACATATTTAGAATAGGGAATGAGAACTGCCTATGGATTTGAAAAAAAGGAAGTCAGTAAAGATTAGGTACTAAGGCTAGGGTTATTCAGCACTGAGAAAAGAGATTATGGAAGGTGAGATAAAAGAGGAACTTAGAAATCTAGGACAATTTGCCTCATAGAGCAGTTGTAAATGTTCTCTCTGGTTATCTTTACTGAGTTTGTTTTATTACACCCTTTTTTGCTGATTATTATATCTACCTCAGCCAAGGAAGACTGAGAGAAGTGTTCCACATGAAATATTAGTTAGATTTATAGTCTTTTATAAATAAATGCTGAACTAAAAAGCTGGAGTCCAAAGAGTTTTAGGGTTCATTTTACGTTGAGAGGGTAAAAAGGAAATTCAATTCAAGGAGACAAAAGCTAACAGGAAGGAACTATATGAAAAGAACTTTTAAAGTGGAAGTCTGAGGATATGGGAAAACAAAGTGAAAGAGACTAAAGAATTTGAAGAATTAAAAACTGTTAGGAGGAAGCCAAGACATGACTTAAGCAATCCAGTGTGGGAAATTGCAGTTAAAGGAAATGGCGAGTTTCAAAGACATTTGTCTGCCCTGGAGAGAATAGACCTTTAGCCTCTTCACACACACTAACCATAATAAGAACCTAGTAGAGAAGCCTCAAGAAGTGCCAGGGTTCCTTCTAATTAGCAAGATGCTTTTTCGACGGCACTTGGCTTGGCTGGCTATCATAGAAAGGAAGATGTCTTCAATGAGCATGCTCTCTGTACCGGGCACTTTATATAAATTACATAGTTTACTGCTCACAAACCAGCATCTTTACCCTTTATAGTTTTGTTTTGTTTTGTTTTTTGATACAAATAGTGAAACTAGGTTAAATGAATTAAGTGATTTACCCAAAGTAACAATATGGAATGCCCGAACTCATAAGTGAGCCTAAATGCATCAGACTTTACAATCCAGGCCTTTTCATGTCACATGGCTTCCCATCCAACTGACAGAATCTCCTGTAGTCCAGAATTTAGACAGAGTCCACAGTGACCCCCTACAGCCAGCGCTATCTCACTCCCCTCTAGGGTCAGTTTTAAATTAGAAGTAAACAAGTGCTCCTGAAAGCCAAAAGCCACTGCTTTCAAGTTGATTCTGATTTACAGCAGCCCTATAGGTCAGAGAAGAACTGTCTCATAGAGAACCTGGGAAGCACCAGGCTGCTCTGAACTGCTGACCATTTGGTTAGCAGATGTGGCACTTAACCACTATCCAACCCAGGGTTTCCAAGGAAAAAGTGTAACTCTAAATGGGTTAAATAGAACGCAGTATGAAAACTATCGTCATCCATCGGGAGATAAAAAGAAACTGATGAGTAAGAGAGGTCTGGTTGTTGAGGATGTTTGGGCTCTGACACAGTACTTTACTGTAAAGCGGTTCTAGTGTCCTCGACTCCGCTGCACATTGGAATCCTCAGGAATTAAAACAAACAAACAAAATCCTTGTGCTTGCAGCCCACCCTAGAGATTCTGATTTTACAGGTCTGGGATGTGGTCTAGTCACAGGAATTTCTAAAAGCTCCCTGGGAAGTTACAATATGTGCTAAAGTTCAAGAACCAGGGCTGTAAAAGTTGAGTCTATCAGTGGTCTCACTCGATCCAGCCTCCAAACAAATGGTATTAATCTTTGCATTCCCCATGCAATTAGTCTAGGATCTTAATCCTAATGAACACTTAATGAATGTTTGGCTGATTAATTTGATTAATGGCAGAAGAACGATACATATACATCTCTGATCCTCCGAACTCTGGTTTACTGTTAATGCAGTTCAATCCTTCAACATTTCTAGGAATTTTTTTTTTTTTTCTTTTAAGTTGCACTTTTGGTGAAGGTTTACAGACCAAAGTAGTTTCTCTTTAAATAACCAGTACACATATTGTTTAATGACATTTGTTGACAACCCCACAACAGGTCAATACTTTCAACCCCAGGCTCCCCACCACCAGCCTTTCTGTCCCTCCTGCCTTCCAGTCCTTTCACCCGGGCTGGTGTGCACCTTAAATTTTATTTTATGGGCCCGTCCAATCTTTGGCTGAAGGGTGAACCTCAGGAGTGACTTCATTACTAGCTGTGTGAGTGTCCAGCCTTGCTCTCAGAGTTTCTCCAGTTTCAGGCCAGCAAATGTGGTCTTTCTTCCTGAGTTACAATTTTGTTCTACATTTTTCTCCAGTTCAGCCTGGAACCCTGTGTTGTGATCCTTGTGGAAGCAGTCGGCGGCACCATGTATTCTGGATTCAGTTGGTGCAGGCTTTTGTAGATGAGGTCCATAATCCTTTGGGCTAATCCTTCCTTGTTTCTATAGTTTTCTTCATTCTTCCTTGCTCTAGAAGGGATAAGAGCAGTGGAGTATCCTGGATGTCTGCTTACAGGTTTTTAAGACCCAAGATGCTACTCACCAAAGTTGAAAAGAACATTTTCGTTATAAATTATGTTATGCCAGTTGATCTAGATGTTCCCCAAGATTATGGTTTCCACAGCCCCGCAACTAAGCAATGGTCCCTCATGCAGTTTGGATGTGTCCTTGGAGCTTCCCTGACCTTGCTTTGTACAGGGGGTGCTGTCTTCCCCAATATTGTGTACTGTCTTACCCTTCACCAAGTTGCAACTTAACCACTGCATGTTTAGTATTTTCCCATCCCTACTTTCTTGGTAACCATCAAAGATTGTTCCTTTTTTTTTGTATAAATCTTTCCATGAAGAGTCTGATACAAGATTTGTCCTCTTGTGATTGACTTATTTCACTCAGAATAATGCCCACCAGATCCCTGCATGTTATGAGATACTTCACAGATCCATCATTGTTATTTATTATTGCCTAATACTCTGTTGTGTGTATTACCACCTTTTGTTTATCCATTCATCTGTTGGTGGGCATCCAGGTTGTTTTCAACTTCTTGCTATTGTGAACAGTGCTGCAGTGAATGTGGGAGTGCGTATGTCTATTCACACAGCTACACTTATGTCTTTAGGATACATTCCTAGGAGTGGGAATACTGGATCATACTGTATTTCTATTTCTAGCTTTCTAAGCATCATATTGTTTTCCAGAATGATTGCATCATTTTGCGTTCCCACCAACAGTATGTAAGAATTCCAATTTCCCTGCAGCCTCTTCAATATTTATTATTTCCTGTTTTGGTGATTTGTGCCAGTAATGTTAGGGTGAAATGGTTTCTTATTGTGGTTTTGATTTACATTTCTTGAATGGCTAGTGATCATGAGTATCTCTTCATGTATCTGTTTGCCACACGGATGTCTTTTCTGGTGAAGTGTCTGTTGATTTCCTTTCCTTGTTTTTTAATTTATTTTTTATGTTTATATTATTTTATTTGAAAAATATTTTATTGTGCTTTAAGTGAAAGTTTACAGTCCAATTTGGAACACCAATACTAGCACACACATTGTTATGTAACTCTCGTTGCTCTCTACCCTGTGACAACACAGTCCTCTTTCCACTCTGTATTTCCCAAATCCACTCAGCCAGCTCCTGTCCATCTCTGCCCTTTCACCTCCCCTCTGGATGGGAGTTAGCCTCATGTATCTACTTAAGCCAAGAGGCACATCCTTTGTCACTATCATTTTATATCTCAGAGTCTAGTGCAGTCTTTTTCTGAAGAGTTGACTTCAGGAATGGTTTCAGTTCTGGACTAACGAACAATCCAGGGACCATGTCTTCTGGGGACCCTCTGGTCTGTTGGACCATCAAGTTGGGTCTTTTTAAATAGAGTTCTAGTTTTGCAAACTCCTTTTTCACCTGCCACATCAGGGATTCTGTTTTATTTCTTGTCAAGACAGTCATTGGTGGTGGCTGGGCACTGTCTAGCTCTTCTGGTCTCATGCTGATACAGTCTTTCAATTATGTGGCCATTTCTATTTCTTGTCCTTTGCCTACCTTTTTGGTAGCAATTTGCTTGATACATATTTTTTCCTTTCTTTGATTTTTCAAATGCATGTATGTCTTTGTTTTTAGGTGAGTTTGTTGTAAATAGTGTATCAATACGTTCTGTTTTGTTTTTTATCCTTTCTTTCACTCTTTACCGCTTTATGGGTGCCTTTAGGCCATTTACATTCAGTGTACTTATTGAAAGGTATTATTTTATTGTTGTCTTTTTGTAATGCTTTTTTTGTTGTTGTACTGACATTTTCTTTGCTCCTTTTACTCTCCTGTGCTAAATTCCTTTGGTGTGTGGACTTCTTTTACAGGTTTTTGTTTGCTTTTGTTGACTTTTTTTAATCGAGACTTTATGTTTTTCTTCTTTATTTTGATGAATATGAGATCTGCCAATTAAGTTCACGAACTCATTCTAGAAAAAGTGCTACATACTTCATTGCGGATTATCACCACTGTCACCTTTGACATACTCGCTTAGGAAGCTGTGCACCAACACCAGCACCTAGTCCACCCTTCAAAGCAATTTTGGAGCTCTTTCTGGAATGGCCATCAGAGCTGTGATTGTATTACCCTTGATGTCCTGAATGTCATCAAAATGTCTTCCTTTCAATATTTCCTTTATCATCAGGTAAAGAAAAAAGTCATTGGAAGCCAGATTAGGTGAGTAGGGAGGGTGTTCCAATGAGTTGTTTGTTTACTGGCTGAAAGCTCCCTCACAGACAACTATACAATTAAGTTGACACGCTTGACACTGTGCCACTGTGCCACTGTGTACAAAAGCCATTCCATAAAAAGAGTTCCAAAATTTCTTTGAAAGGTGGACTAGGTGCTGGCACAGGCACATAGCTTCCCAAAGTGAGTACTTTTTGAAGGTGACCATAGTGATATTCAGCAATGAGGTATGTAGCACTTTAGAACAATTAAGTTCATGGACTTAATTGTCAGACCTTGCATGTTCGTTAACCGTTTTTGTCGTTACCTTGAGATTTACCCTTATCTTTCTAGGTTTGTACTAGTCTGTTATTATTTGGTACCATTACACTTTCTATCACATTAGAAAGGTCTATAACTACATCATTTATTCCCTCTTTTACTGTTCTGACATTGTTGTCATGTACAGATTAACCTCTCTGGTTCCTTGTTGGAATTCTTTTTGGTTTTGGGTAGTCTTTAAGAGTTTATATCCTGGGCTGGTATCTGGATGGTACAAGCCTGTGTCCTAGATTCAGGTTGTGGTCTGGTGTTGTTTGTCCTCATACTAAAGGACTCTCCTTAATAATTCTTGTAAGTTTGGTTTGAATTTTAGCTATTCCTTTTATTTCTTTTTATCTAGGAATGACATAGTTTCACCATTGTATTAGAATGATAATTTTGTAGAGTATTCTTGGTTGGCAATCTTTTTCTTTTAAGGTTTATATGTATATATATGTATATGTATATGCACATATCTATGTCTCTCTATCTCTGTCTATCTATATGGAAACCCTGGTGGCATAGTGGGTTAAGTGCTACATCTGCTACCCAGAAGATAAGCAGTTCAAATCTGCCAGGTGCTCCTTGGAAACTCTACGGGGCAGGTCTACTCTGACCTCTAGGGTCACTATTAGTTGGACCTGACTTGATGGCTGGGTTTGGTTTTTTTGGTTTTACACACACACGCGCACACACACACACACACACACACTCACACACAGTTTATGGAAATCCTGGTGAAGTAGTTGCTAAGTGCTACATCTGTCAATCAAAAGGTCTGCAGTTTGAATCTGCCGGGTGCTTCTTGGAATCTCTAGGGAGCATTCCTACTCTGTTCTGCTGGGTCACTATGAGTTGGAATCAGCTTGATTGTGATTGTGGTGGGCTTCTTTTTTTTAATGGTGATTGAGTGAAAGTGTACAATTTGGTTGAAATTCACATTCCCGCCTATGTGCAGCTCCTACTGCTCTCCTTGTCTGGTGACAGCACATTCCTCCTTTCTGTTCTATACAAGTCGTATCCTCTTAACAATCTCCTGTCACCTCTTCTCCACCCTCTCCACTCCCCTCTAGTAAGAGGCTAGCAGGATGACATCCTACAGATGCATAGAACCATAAAATTCACACATGATATGGTCACTCTGTATCACTGAGTCCAGTCAATTTCTGTCCAAGGAGTTGACCTCAGTAATGATTTATGAACAGAAGCAGCATGAGGTCTAGGGTCCATGCTCCCAGGGGAACCCTCAGGCCTTTGGACCATTAATTGTGGTCTTTTAGTGGAGTTTTCAGGGTGCACCCCTTCTTATTCTTGTATTGCCACTGGAAATTAACTTTGTGAGTCCTATCATGGCTGTCTCTGAAGGTGGCCAGGCACCATCTGGTTCTTCTTGTCATATGTTGATATAGTCACCCATTCTTGTGGGTCTTTTTGCTTTCTCGGTTCTCTTTGCCCCATGGGTGATCATCTGTTCTTGCTGAGTTGGGACCATTTGGTGTACCTCAGATGGCAGCTTGTTAGCTTTTAAGACCTCAGATGCCACTTACCACTATAAGGTGTAGAATACTCTCTTAGCAGTAGGCTAGTTATGCCAGTTGGCCTCGAAGTCCCATGAGAGCACAGTCCCCAGACCTCCACCTCTGCTACTCTGTCTTTGCTGTATTGGGTTGTATTGGAAGAGTTTTCAGATTATGTTGAAGTCTAGCTAAATTCATCTTCTTTCTAATGTGTGCTGTCACTGATTTCACCCAACTAAATTTCTATTAACTAGTCTATAACCAGCCCTCTTCCTCCTTCCCTCCCTTCCCTTGCAGCCGTCAAAGAGTCTTTTCTTCTATACATGAGTCTGTTTTCAATTCCTTGTCATAGGGGTCTCATACAATATTTGTCCTTATGCCGCTGACTAATTTCACTCAACATAATGTCTTCCAGTTCAAACTAGGTTATAAAATGCTTCCTAAAATCATCATTGTTCTTTATCATTGCATAGCATTCCATTGAGCGTATATACCATAGTTTATTTGTACTCATCTGTTATTGGGCATCTGGATTGTGGGTTTGTTTTTTCTGTGTATCGTCCAATTGCCTTCTTGTCTGTATGATTTCTGCTGAATAATTAGAGCTTAGTTACAGTGCTTCTCCTCTGTATGTGACTTTTTGTTTCTCTTGAGCTGTTCTCAAAATTTTTTCTTTGTTTCTGGTTTTAGTGAGTATGATTGTCATGTGCCTTGGAGATTTTCTTTTAGCGTCTGTCATAGATGGGGTCACTGAGATTCTTGGATGTTCAGCTTTTCATCTTTCATGATACTAAGGAAGTTTTCTGTCAGCAATTATTCTATGATCCTCTCTGTTTTCTTTTTTCTCTCTCATTCTGCAACTCTGATTACTTGCAAATTTTTGTGTTTGATTGTATTCCAAATAATTCTCAGGATTTCTTCATTCTTCCTTGTTTTTTGATCTGATTTTTCTTCAACAGAGGTGCATCCAAGTGTTTGTTTTCAATTTCAGTGATCCTCTCTTCCATCATTTCAAGCCTGCTCCTCAGACGTTCTATCACACTGTCCATTTCTGAAAACGTTTTGTTTACCTTTTGGATTTCTAATTGTTGTTTTTGTATAATTTCTAGTTGTGAAATTATTTTGGCATTTTGTTCCTGTAATATTTTCCTAAATTCTTCCATGAATTTGTCTGTTTTTTTCCATGAATTTTTCTATTTTTTCTCATTTTTTGTCAACTTTTTGCTTCAATTCTTGAATAACTCTGAATATTAGAGATTTGAATTCCCTGTCAGGTAGTTCTAGTGCCTTTTTTTTTCTGTTGGAAAGTCATGTGGTATTTTATTTTGGATGCCTGCTGGAACTGCCCTCTTCTGTGATTTAATATTTATTTATTTATTTTTAAATAAGTTTCAATATTATTTGTTGTCTTTAGGGCATTCAGAAGATTCAGTAGTTATTTTCTTCATTTATTGATTGTAGATTTTTTGGCTTCATCCTTTTTTGGGGGGGTACATTATGGTGCAACAGTTCAGGTCCGGCTGAAGGGGCAGGGCTGGGATGGGTTGTTTGTAGCAAAGGAATTAATGCTGGGTGCATTCCAGTGGGCCATGCCTGTTCTTCTCAGGAGTGTGAAGCTCACCACATGTTGCAGGTAGGCAGGAAGGAGCAGGGTGGTTGTGATATGTTGAGCTAAAATGGGTATAGAAAAGAAGAGAGATAAGTAGGAGCCAAAACCAAAGCAAAAAGAGTGTTAAGAGAGCTTGCTATTATAGTAGAGACATGAGTAACCAAGAAATGAAGAAAAACCAAAAGAAAAAAAAGATAAAGAAAAAATATAACTAATTAAAAATTTGGGATAAGAAAACAAAAAGAACGACCCCATTCAGAAGATAAGAAATGAAGTTAGAGAGATGGCAAGTGGGAAATGAAGAAAGACCGGACCCATAAAGAAGAAAAATGAGACAAAGAAAATGAAAGGGAAGAAAGAAAATAAAAGAAATACCCTTAGGTATCTCACTGACATAGTTGGGCAGATTGGAGACATAGGTGTAAACCCTGTAGTACAGCCTGGCTAGCAGAAAGTCCTAAGCCATGAAGAGAAAAAAGAAAAACAAAACAAAGCAAGTATATATATATATATGGATATCTATCATCTATCTATCTATCTATGATCTACCTATCTACCTACCTACCTATCAATCATCTATCTACCTACCTACCTATCTATATCTGTCGGTCTGTCGGTCTGTCGGTCTGTCGGTCCAGCCGTCGGTCTGTCGGTCTGTCGGTCCGGCCGTCGGTCCGGCCGTCGGTCCGGCCGTTGGTCCGGCCGTCGGTCGGCCGGCCGGCCGTCGGTCCGTCGGTCGGTCGGTCCGTCGGTCGTCGGTCGGTCGTCGGTCGGTCGTCGGTCGGTCGGTCGGTCGTCGGTCGGTCGGTCGGTCGTCGGTCGGTCGTCGGTCGGTCGTCGGTCGGTCGTCGGTCTGTCAGTCTGTCGGATCTATTGGTATATAATATCCCAGTATCATGGGCCAGGGGATTAATATTTCCACCAGAACAGCACTTCACAGACTTTCAAGAAGAGGCAAAGATAGCACACAGAGCTGTTGTTTAAGAGAAAAGAAGGTGAGGTTGTGGGAGGCACAGAGAAAACAAACAAACAAACAATCAGGAAAAAGCAACATCAGCTATAGACAAAAGGCACTCAAAGAGCCAGTCAATGTGGTAGTGGCGGCAAATCCAAGTGACTGGACAAAAGGAGTTCCCACCGGGCAGAGAGACTGCAGCTGGTGGGAAACAGAGAAAGGGGCTAGGTATGTGGACAGCATGAAATTGACAAAGGATATATTGCTGATAACTGGGTGATCTGTGTCCTGCTGGGGGCTCCTGAAAGTATTCGAGTACTCACTGTTTGCCAATCCCAGATGTGAGTGGGTTGAATGCAAAGCAGCACAGATGCTGAACTTCTGGATGGCTGAGCTGCTGTAGCCAGCCAGAAAGTGTCAGAGGAAGAACAGTGGAGAGATGAGGGTGGAAAAATATCTTACCAGTGGTCTTGTTTTATGAATTCTTATGTGGGGGGGGGGAAGGACTCCCCAAGACTGTTCTCTGTCCCACTGGTAGTACACCCCACCTCAATCAAATCATAATTTCTTCAGGAAAGTTGACATCTGGTGTCCAGAGGGATAGCATACTTTCATGGTTGAGAGCAGAGACCCTCAAGTTAAGACTTCCTGGGTTCAAATCTAAGCTTTGCTGCTTACTGCCGTTACAACCGTGGACACGTTACTTAACCTCCATGCACCTCAGTTTCCACATTTACATCATAACATGACTGTGTGATTGCATCTTCCTCCTGGGTACTGTGCTGTGGTGGTCGTGGAGGTGTCACTTGCTGCCCGGTTAATTCAGACTCATGGCAACTCTGTGGGTGCAAATTAGAACTGCTCCATAAGGCTTACAGAGCTATGATCCTTCAGAAGGAGATTGCTAGGTCTATCTTCTGAGGCACCTCTGAAGGAACTCAAACCACCATCCTTTTTGCTAGTAGTTAAGTACTTAACCATTTACATCACTCAGGGGCTCCGTGATATGGTCCATGCCACCACCACTGCCATCAAGCCAATTCTGACTTGTGGCATCCCTGTAGGACAGAACAGAACTATTCTAAGGCTGTAAATCTTTACAGCATCAGACTGCTACTTATTTCTCCCACAGAGTGGCTGGTAGGTTTGAATTACCAACTTTTGAATTAGTAGGTTTGAATTACCAGTGCTTTTGCTTAGCACTGAGTGCTTTAACCACCAAGCTACCAGGACTCCTAAATGAGTTAACATATACAAGATATTTAGAACAGTGCCTAGCACATGGTGTTACCTATTGCTAGTTATATACTGTTATTACAATGAGGATGCTTGATTTAAAGTAAAATTTCAGTGTAGTCTACTGAAATTTGAACAAGGCCTAACTGGTAAATTTTACAGGAATATGCCAAAGAACATGATATCTGGCTAAGTTTCATATGAATAGATGTACCGATACATATTATGATGCAGTAATTCTAAAGTCAGAGTGGATCCATCTTTGGGTCCCTGATTTTCTTTTCTATCCTCCTTCTTACAGACAGAAATAAATAAACAAGGACATTAGAAGCAACCTGTGGGGGGCAATCGGTTGATTGCACAATGATTTTGAGGTATCCCGCCTCTCATACACAGTTTATCAAGCAATAGACTGAGGATGGGAGTAGACTATTTTAAAGAGGGAGAATGGGAACAGACATATATATCAGCAAAATGGCCCTAAGAGTGTGAGAGAAACCTATAGTTTGGGAAAGTATCCAAGTTAGACTTCACAAAGACTTAATTTGACAAGGTGAAGAGGATGATAAAAGTCAGGTTGCAGAAAGATAAAATAATAGGATAGGAAGCATTTATGTTACAGTGTTACAAGTGATGTCTAAGATTTAAAAGTATAATAAATCATAACAAAAACATTATTACCTCTATTTGGGGTCCCATGCTGGAAATCAGAATAAAACCCTTCGTAAATTTAATGTACTACTTTAGCTGGACTTCAAGGAGACAATAAGTCAAATGATAGAATCTGAGAATTGAGGATGGTTTATTTCTAGTTTCCAGCTGCAGTTTTTCTGGATTTCAAAACGACTGCCTTGATATTTATTTTTTCTCCTGGGAAAGCAGGGAAAAATTGCTCTACAGCATTCCCACTGTCTAGGATATTAGCTGTGACAATTCCTGTTGGCTGACCTCATGAAAGAGGACATCACATTTGACCAGCTCAGCTTTTCTTCCCCCTTTCTCACTGTGGTTGTTGCTCCACAATGCACACTGAATATTGGATTAGAGTATTTGAGGAACACTGTAACTGGACCTGCACAAAGAGACTAGTAACTCGACACCATTTCCTTTCAAACTCCATTGGCAAAGATAAAAGTCCCACGTATCATATAATTACAATTTCAGTTTGTGACTTCCTGGAAAATGTCTCATCTGAGTTTGGCTTAAAAGAATTCAATCTTTTTTTTTTTTTTTGACCAAACAAGTTGAGATAATGTAGCATTTCATTTTTTCATGCATTTAGGCTATTGGCTATTTTGCAAGAGCCAAATAAGTCTAAAAATTTAGCTATTATCGTTTGTCTTTGTGAATGATAAACTATAATTTGGGAAAGTTTAAGGCATGATTTAAGGAATAGTTTAGTAAAGAAAACCCAAGGTTTTCCTTTGTTAAAAGAACAAGGTGTCAATTTTTCCATACCTCGAACTGATTCAAAATCAATGATTTTCCTGCATTTGAATTTGTAGGCATATATGTAATTTGTATGCTGGATATGATTAAGAAACCCTGACACAAAGGAACACAAAATATCATACTCTGGGTTGTCACATATGTTTCAGTTCTCTAATTGAGAATCATAGAGGGATGATGCCAGTTTCGGATGACTGAAAATATGCTGACTAGGGCCATGTTAGAGGATTTGTTGGTACAATAATTAAGCACTCAGCTGCTAAGAGAAACTTTAGCAGCCTAAGCTCACCAGCCACTCTGTGAGAAAAGACCTGGCATTCTGCTTCCATAAGGATTTCAGCCTAGGAAAACTGTAGGGTAGTTCTGCTCTGTCCTGTAGTATTGCTATGAGTTGAAATCAACTCAGGCACACACTACAGCTACAGCAGAAGGTCCTACAGGATAAGAATAGTCCCTGATGTAACAGGATTGCTGTCCTTTTGAAAGGAAGAGGAGAGATGCACAAGGAAGATAGCCATGTGAGAAGAGAAGCAGAGAATGGAGTGATGTTCCCAAGAGATAAGGAACATCTACCCAACCCAAGGGCTTGGCTACCCAACCCAACCCACTGTCATTGAGTCAGTTCCAACTCATAGTGACCCTATAGGACAGAGTAGAATCCCCACAAGATCTCACAGGAGGGCCTGGTGGATTTGAACTGCTGACCTTTTGTTTAGTGACCAAACTCTTAACCACTAAGCCATCAGAGTTTCAAGAAACACCTAGGATCACCTTAAGCTTGGTGTGGGGGTGGGTGATAAGAAAGGATGTTCCCCTAGAGCATTCAGAGAGAAGATGGTCCTGTCACCACCCTAAATTTGGAATTTAGCTTTCAGGAATGTGAGAGAGACTAAATCATTGTTGTTTTAAGCCACCCACTTTGTGTTACTTTGGTGCAGTAGCCCTGGAAAGCTAATACAGGACTAATGTGGAATTAGTAAGTGTCTAAAAGGAGAAATAGAACTGCAAAAGCTATAGAATGCTGGATTAGGTAGCAATTTAAAAATATTTATTGAATGTTTAGTATTCACAAGCCAAACCTGTACATAATTGAAGTGGAAACTTTGTAAGTCCCAGTCAGTGGACAATATTTAACCTCTTAAGCCCAGGCTCTGCAGC
The DNA here is from genome assembly GCA_028571685.1 of Heterohyrax brucei. NCBI lineage: Eukaryota > Metazoa > Chordata > Mammalia > Hyracoidea > Procaviidae > Heterohyrax > Heterohyrax brucei. Next base: position 54,512,764 of record CM053141.1, on the reverse strand, counting down.
TGGCCTCAGTATTGAATCCTGATTCACTGGATAACAGAGCAAAGAAACTCTGACAATGAAAGATGAACAACTGTAAAATGAGTTTATTCGCCTGCACACGTGCCAGAGACTTCGAAAATCCTTCTAGCCCAAAGCTGAGGCGAGCAAGGTATTTAGTCCCAGGCATTTCGTAAAGGCTGCTGCACTTGAGGAAGCCCCCAGCTCTGCAGTTTCTGGCTTTACGTGCATTTCAGTGGCCACACTGGCCACACACACTTCAGAAAGAGTTTATACAACTGAAATTCAGTTGAGAAGTTTGTGTTTTAGCAGTAATTCCAAAAAATTGCTGACAGAGGCCTACAAAAAACCCTTTCTCCAATTTTTTTTTTTTTTTGCACCTGTGAGTGGCAGGTGTCCTGCTATCTCCCATAGTGAGCACAGCACTAGTTCTGCTGTCAGTCTCCTTGGGCTGCTGCTACCACAAGTTGTCACACACTCGGGTGGCTTTAAACCGAAGAAAGAAAGGGCCTCAGCATTCTGCAGACCAAAATCTGCAATCAAGGTCTCAGCAGGGCCATATTCCATCTCCAGGACCATAAAGTTTCTCCGGGGAAGAATCCTTCATTGCTTCTGCCGTCTTCTGGTGACCCAGGTGTTCCTTTTCTTTTGGCATCGGCACTCCAATCTCGGCATCCACTCTCATGTGACTTTTCCCTGTGTGTCTCTGTGTCTTCACACAGCTTTTTTATAAGGACACCCACTGCTGATTTGGTTTAGTGTTCAATCTCATGGGGGTCTCCTCTGAACTAATTTCATCTGTAAAGACCCTGTATCCAAACAATGTCGCATTCTCAGGTTCTGGGTGGACATGAATTTTCAGAGACCTTGTACCTCAGTTTTTTTCTCTTTCTCTAAATTCCTGGAGATTTTGGTTATTTTTTTCATCTCCTGGCACTGACATGCCAGCTCCAGCTGAATAGGACAAGAAGGATGTTTAAGTATAGTCCCTATAAGGAAATTTGTGTCATGTGGTCAGATCAACCAGGGCCCAGAGACTGCTGTTTTGACTGCTTCCTAGAGGAAATATAAAAAGATTTACAAGCTGGGACTCTCAGCTTATAAACAGGAAACCCACTTGGGAAATTCCCAGAGATAACCAGAAGCCTTGATGATTGCCTTACAACACCCCGGGAACAGTAAAAGTCAATTCTGAGAGGAAGAGCATTTGGTAGTTTTATAAAATCATCTCTAGGCCCACAGAAGTGTCCTGCGTGATGACGGGACTGTTGCTGGGTGTGGTTGTTTCCTGGGAGATAATTGCTTCTACACTGAATGTGTGCATTACACCTTAGGTCCTTGAGGATAGTAATTCTCCTGCAATCAGGGTGACGTTCGCATCTTATGGCTAATAGTTTCAAGTGGGATCTGACCTTCTCCTGGGAAGAATTTTTGGCATTTGTAAGAGCATTTTTATTTTTCATAATGATGGGAATGTGGGAGATTAAAGAGAGCCATAAAGTCTTTGCTTGTCTTGCCTTTCAAAGGTGAAGTCTGTCTTCCACCACTAGAATCAGGGAGGGATTTGTAAGTGCTTGACAAAAGTCATGCTGAACCAATTCTAAGCCCAGGCCTTCTGAGAGCAGTGGCATTCACATTGTCTCTCTTAGAGAGCTAAGTTGTGATGACCTGATTATCCTTCATGAGACCACATGGAAAGTCCCCGAGGGAGGAGAAGGGCCCAGATGAGCTCCGCTTTCTAGCTACACTCATCAAGGTAAGCTGCCCGTGAGTGATGCAAGGCACTAAGAATTAGGGGTAGTTTATTATGCAGCAAAAATAGATTGAACGCAACTTGGTTCAAGAAATTTAGTGATGCTATGACGAAAACCTAGCATTAGTTTTAGGACAAGGCAGTAACAGAGGATGGAAAAGACTCAAAGAGACTATTACTAAAAGCTGAAAAAGCCTTTACAGCACTGTTAATGAGGGCTTAAACAAGAGTAAGGAAAATGTCACTAGAGCCTGGAGGAAGAGAACTACTGTTACATAATGGCAGGAAGTCTAGTGAAGCTGTTATCTGTAATCATGGGGGACAAAAAAAAAGAAAGAAAAAAGAAAAGAAAAAAATCTAATCAGAAGGTGAATCAGATGAAGAGGATTTCAAGAGGAATGCTGAAAGTCCCAACCTATTTATTTTGCTGCATATGATAGTTGAGCTAAAAAAAAACTATTACAATTTTTAGCAGAATTTAGAAGAAATATAAAGAATACAAGGCAATCAACTATCTGCAATCTTTATACTGAGCAAATAATACAAGAAGCTGGACTCTATGAAGAAAATGAGGTATCAGGATTGGAGGAAGACTCATTAACAACCTGCGTTACATAGGTGACACTACCTTGCTTGCTGGAAGTGAAGAGAATTGGAAACACTTAATGACGAAGATCAAAGACCACAGCCTTCCGTATGGATTGCGCCTCAACATCAAGAAAACAAAAACTCTCACGACTGGACCAGAAAACAATTTCATGATAAATAGACTAAGGATTGAGTTCAAGTATTTCATTTTAATTGGTTCCACAATCAATAATTTCAGAAAATCATGCTGTCTGTGGAATCAGACTGCACACAATAACATACCTGCATTGGGCTGCATTTGTAGTTATCACTTTTGTAGCTTGATGTTGTTGTTGTCAGGTGCTGTCAAGTCAGTTCCAACTCACAGTGACCTATGCACAACAGAATGACACACTGCCCAGTCTTTGGCCATGCCCACAATCATTTGTATGCTTAAGCCCATTATTGCAACCACTGTGTTAATCCATCTCGTTGAGGGTCTTCCCTTTTTCACTGACCCTCCACTCTACCAGGCACGGGTGTCCTTCTCCAGGGACTGATCCTTCCTGACAACATGTCAATAGTATGTAAGGTGCAGTCTCTCCATCTTTGCTTCTAAGGAGCACTCTGGTTGTACTTCTTCCAGAACAAATCTGTTTGTTCTTTTGGGAGTCCATGGAACATTCAACATTCTTCTCTAGGACCACAATTCAAAGGCATCAATTCTTCTGTTTTCCTTATTCATGCTCCAACATTCATATACATAAGATGCAATTGAAATACCATGACTTCGGTCAGGCAAACCTTAGTCTTCAAGGTGACAAATTACTTTTCAATACTTTAAAGAGGTCCTTTGCAGCAGATTTTCCCTGTGCAATGTGTCTTTTGATTTCTTTTCTTTTCTTTTTTAAAAATTATGATTGAATCAAAATGTATATTCCCATATAAATTGGCATGTTGACCTACATGCAGCTTCCACTGCTCTCCCTGCGCGGTGACAGCACAGTCTTCCTCTCTGCTCCATACATGTCCTATCTTCCCAACAGTCTCCTATCTTCTCCTCTCCACCAAATCCTCTTCTTCCAGTGTGCAGTCAACAGGACAACCTCCTATAGATGCCTAGAACCATAAAGTGCCCACACAATATGGTCACTCTGCGTCACCAAGTCCAATCCATTGCTGTCTGAAAATTTGACCTTCAATATGATTTATGGACAGGGGCATCATCCAGGCCAGAGGCCCCACTCCCAGAAGAACTTTGAGGCCCCTGGACCATCAATTGCAGTCTTTTAGTGGAGATCTCAGGGTGCACCCCTATTTATACTTGTGTTGCCAGTGAGACTCAACTTTGTGAGCTCCATCGTGGCTTTCACTGGTGGTAGCCAGGCATCATCTGGTTCTTCTGGTCACTTGTTGATGTAGACAGCCACTCACGTGAGTCTCTGTCTTCTGGATTCTCTTTCCTTCATATCGTTATGGACCTTGGTGATCATCCATTCCTGCTGAGTCGGGACCATTTGCTGTACCCTCAGATGGCAGCTTGGCAGCTTTTAAGATGCCACTTACCAATGTGGACTGTGGAGAGACCTCATTAGCAAAATACCAGTTGTGCTAATTGGCCTCAATTTCCCCTGATAGCACTGTCCCTGGCCCCACGTCCCAGCTACTCTATCCTTGCAATATTGGGTTAAGATGGGGGGAGTACACAAGTTGTGTTGAAGTCCCTTTAATATTGATTTTCTTACTAATGTGTGCTGTCATCAGTTTCACCCAACCAAAGTTCTAACAACTATCTAATCTAAACCCCCCCCCCATCCTGCCCCCTCCACCGTTACAGCCATCAAAGAGTCTTTTCTGTTGTGCATGAGTCTGCTTTTAAATTGTTATCATAGGGGTCTCATACAATATTTGTCCTTCTGACTACTATAACTCAACATAATGTCCTCCAGTTGAAACCAGGTTAAGAGATGTTTACTGCTATTGTTGTTGTTCTTTATCATTGCATAGTGTTCCATTGAGGTAAACCAAAGTTTACCTATCCATTCTTCTGTTGTTGGGTATCTGGGTTGATTCCATCTGTTTTGCTATTGTAGACTGTGCTGCAATGAACATTCGTGTGCATGTATCAGTTGGTGTGAATGGCCTTGATTCTGTAGGATACATTCCAAGCAGTGGAATTACTGGGTCAAACAGTATATCTCTATCCATTATTTTAAGGTAGCACCAGATTGCTTTCTAAAGAGGTTGCACCGTTTTGCAATCCCACCAACAGTGTAGGAGAGTTCCAATCTCTTCACAGCCTCTCCAGCATTCAGTGTTTTGTGTGTTTTGGATCATGGCCAACCTTGTTGGGGTGAGATGGTATCTCATTGTCGTTTTGATTTGAATTTCTTTAATAGCTAGTGATCATGAGCATGTCTGTGTGTGTTTTTTGGCTGCCTGGGTCTCCTCTTTAGAGAAGTGTCTGTCCATCTCTTTGCCCATCACTTAATTAATGATTAATCATTTTCTTGTTGATGTTTGGTGATATCTTATAGATTATGGAGATCAGGCATCAGTCTCACATAGAGTTGCCAAATATTTTTTCCCATTCCGTAGGTGGCCTTTTAATTCTGTTAATAAAGTCTTTGGATGAGCAAAAGTGATTGATTCTTAGTAGTTCCCATTTACTATTTTCTCTTCTGTTGATCGTGCTTTGTTTGACAGATTTTGAAGTCTTTCTGCATTGTGTCTTAAACTTTCCATTGTTATTCCTACTTATTCTTGGATGAGCTTTATTGTTTTAGATTTGATATTTAGGTCTTTTATCCAGTTTGAGTTGGTTTTCATATAAGGTGTAAGATACGGGTCTTGTTTTAATTTAGTGCAGAGGAACATCCAATTTTGCCAGCACTATTTGTTGAACAGATTGTTTTTACCCCTGTTTAATGTCTTAGGGCCTTTGTTGAATATCAACTGTTCATAAGTAGATGATGTCATCTCTGGGGTCTTGATTCTGTTCTGCTGACCTATCTGTCTGTTTTTGTACCAATACCAGGCTGTTTTGACTACTGTGGCAGTGTAACAGGTTCTAAGGTCATGTAATGATAGGCCTCCCAGTGTGTTCTTCTTCTTTAGTAATGCTTTACTTATCTGGGGCTTCTTCCTTTTCCAGACAAAGTTTGTAATTTGTTCCTCCATCTCATTAAAAAATGTCACTGGAACTTGTATTGGGATTGTATTATATAAGTGGATTGCTTTAGGTAAAATAGGCATTTTCACAATGTTAAGTCTTCCTATCCATGAGCAGGGTAGGTTTCTCCATTTATGTAAGTCTCTCTTAGTTTCTTGTAGTAAAGGCTTGTAGTTCTCTTTGTAAAGGTCTGTTATTTCTCTGGTTAGATTCATTCCCTGGTACTTTATCTTCTTAGGGGCTATAGTAAATGGTATTGACTTGGTGATTTCTTCCTTAATAATCTCATTGTTGGTTTAAAGGAATCCTACTGATTTACTTATGTTTATCTTGTATCCTGAGAATTTGCTGAACTCTATCAGCTTGAGTAGTTTGCTTATGGATTCTTTGGGATTCTCCGCATATACAATCATATCATCTGCAAATAGGGAGATTTTTAGTTCCTCTTTGCCAATGTAGATACCCTTTATTCCTTGATCTTGTCTGATTGCTCTGGCTAGAACTTCTAGTACAATGCTGAATAGGAGAGGTGAGAGTGGGCATCCTTTTCCTGTTCTCAAGGGAAACTGTTTCAGTCTCTCTCCATTCAGGATGATGTAGGCAGTTGACTTTGTATAAATGGCCCTTACTGCATTGAGAAATTTGCCATCTTTTCCTATTTTGAGGGGAATTTTTAGCATGAATGGGTGTTGGACTTTATCAAATGCCTTTTCTGCATCAATAGACAAGATCAGGTGATTCTTGTCTTTTGTGGTATTTATGTGGTTGATCACATTAATTGTTTTTCTGATGTTGAACCAGCCATGCATCCCTAGTGTGAATCCAACTTGGTCATGATGGATTATTTTTTGGATATGTTGTTGTATTCTATTGGCAAGAATTTTGTGGAAGATTTTTGCATCTAGATTCATGAGTGATATGGGTCTGTAGTTCTCTCTTTTGTTGGATCTTTCCCTGGTTTTGGTATCAGAGTTATACTGGCTTCATAGAATGAGTTTGGGAGTACTCCGTGCCTTTCTGCACTGTGAAATAGTAGTATTAGAGATAAATCTTCTCTAAAAGAATGGTAGAATTCTACAGTGAAGCCATCTGGGCCAAGGCTTTACTTGGTTGGCAGTTTTTTGATGACTTTTTCAGTCTCTTTCTTTGTGATGGGCTTATTAAGATGTTCTGCTTCACCTTGTGAGAATTTTGGTAGGTGGTATGAATCAAGGAATTTGTCCATTTCCTCTAGGTTTTCCAATTTATTAGAATACAATCTTTCATGGTACTCAGCTATGGTATTTTTAATTTCTATCGGATCTGTTGTGACAACTCCCCTCTCATTTCTGTTTTGGGTTATTTGTTTCCTTTCATGTTTTTCTTCAGTAAGTTTAGCCACTGGTTTGTCAATTTTGTTGATCTTTTCAAAAAACCAGCTTTTGGTCTTTTCAGTTTTTTTTTGATGGTTCTTCTATTCTCTAATTCATTTAGTTCTGCTCTGATCTTTATGATCTGTTTTCTTCTGGTGCCTCAGGGGTTCTTCTGTTGTTCTCTCTCTACTTGTTCAAGCTGTAGGGTCAGTTCTTTGATTTGGTTTCTTCCTTCCTTCCAGATGTGTAGATTTATGGAGATAAACTGACCTCTAGGCACTGCTTTGGTTGTATCCCATAGATTCTGGTAGGAAGTGTTTTCATTCTCATTGGAATCCATGAATTTATTTATTTATTTCATTCTTGATTTCTTCTATAACCCATGGTTTTTTGAGCAAGGTGTTGTTCAGTTTCCATGAGTTCCATTTTCTATGTTGTTTCTGCTATTGATTTTGATTTTTATGGCTTTATGGTCTGAGAAAACGCTTCACATTAATTCAATGGTATGGATTTTGTTGAGAATTGTTTTACGTCCTAACACATGGTCTATTTTGGAGAATGTTCCATGTGCACTGGAGAAGAAGGTGTAGTGGTGCACTGATGGATAGAAAGTTCTATATATGTCAGTGAGGTCTAGATCATTAATTGTGGCAATAAGGTCTTCTGTGTCTTTGTTGAGCTTTTTTTCATAGACAATCTGTCCAATGTTGAGAGTGGAGTGTTAAAGTCTACCACTATTACTGTGGAGTGATCTATTTCCTTTTTCAGTGTAGTCAGTGTTTCTTTGATGTATTTAGGTGCTATAATATTAGGTGCATAAATATTTAATATTGTAAAGTCCTGCTTGTGTATTGAACCTTTCAGTAATAAATAGTGTCCATCCTTGTCCACAGTGGCGGATTTCACATTAAAATTAATTTTACCTGAGATTAGAATTGCCACACCTGCTCTTCTTTGTTCATTGTTAGCTTGATGTATGTTCTTCCATCCTCTGATTTTCAGTTTGTTCATATCTTTAGGTCTAAGGTGAGTTTCTTGCAGGCAACATATAGATGGGTCATGTCTTTTGATCCAAGATGTCATTCGATGTCTTTACTGGAGCATTCAATCCATTCACATTCAATGTAATTATTGGTAGGTATGTGTTCAGTGCTGCCATTGTGCTATGTTTATTTTTGTGTTGATGTTTTCTCTGTGGTTCTTATTAATCTGTTCTGCGACCTTATTCTTTGCAAGTTGATTCTTCACCTTTTTCAGGGTTGGTTTTGTGGTTGTTGAGACTCCTGTATTACATTTCTTGATATGGTGTGTTGCTTCTTTATTATGGCTTTGCGGCTGCCCCTATGATCCCACTTAAATTATATATAACCCCAATTTTGATTGCTATCTGTCTTGTCAACTTCCTCTCCATCTGGAATGACTATAATGAGTGTAGTGTAACCCACTTTTTATATGATGATATCATAGTTTGCATGATATCATCACTGGATTGTTTCTTTCCCTGTAATAGCTTTGACTGTGTTTGGAGCCTTCCCTAATTCAGTAGGATTCTGGATAATGTATCCTTCTAAAACACAAAGTTAGTGGTTTTGTTCTTCCAAACCAAGAGATTCTTTCAGTATTTCTTGTAGCTTTGGTTTGGTTTTTACAAAATCTCTGAGTTTCTGTTTATCTGCAAATGTCTTGATTTCATTTTTGTATCTAAAAGATAGTTTTTCAGGATATATAATTCTTGGTAGGAAGTTCTCCTTCAAGTCTTTGAATGTGTCATGCCACTGTCTCCGTGCCAGCATAGTTTCTGCAGAGAAATCTGACAAAAGCCTACAGGGTTTCCCTCTGAATGTTAGCTTTGCTTTGAGTCTTGCTGCCTGTAAGAGTTTCTGCTTATGTTTCATTTTGTTGAGCTTGATTATAATATGTCTTGAAGTCTTTCTATTGAGATCTATATTGAGTGGTGTTCAATACGTATCTTGGATATCTGACTTCTCTTCTTTCCTGATTTCTGAGAAGTTTTCTGTTAGCAGCTCAGCCACAATATTCTCTGTGTTCTCAAGTGTCTCGCCCTGTTCAGGAACTACAATTAATCATAGATTTTTCTTCTTAATAGAGTCTCACATGCTTCTTAATGCCTTTTCATTTTCCTTGTTTCTTTTTTCTGGTTTCTCCTCACAGATGCTGGAGTCAGTGGCTCTGTCTTCCAAATCAGAAAGTCTCTTTTCCATTTGTTCCATTCTGTTTTCTTGGCTTTCAGTGGAAGTTTCTATGTCTTTGATTTCGTTCTTGATCTGTTGGATTTCAGAGTACTGATGTTCCATCAGATCAAAAAGCTTTCTTAATTTTTCATTTTGCTCTGCTGCATTTTGTATAAGGTTTAGTAGGGCTCTGTATATAATCCTTTTGTATTCACCTTCTGATAGTTTCAGAAAAGCTTCTTCATTTGGGAAGTTCTGAGGTGGTTTCTTTTAGGGGCCTTCTGATGCCATTACTGACTTCCAGGTTACTGTCCTCTCCAACGTCTGCTGCTTCTTGGGCATCACGTGGGTCAATAGAGGCTGGGAGAGACACTTTGGTCTGTGCAAGCCTGTGCTTACCGAGAGCGGGGTCAGAGAAAAAGAGGAGGTTTTGAGTTCAGTGGTATGAAGTCCAAATTAACAGCCCTATGCTGCATCCCAGGGCTCACTAGGTGTCCAGAAGGCTCCATTTAACTATCATATCATTTTGGTTTCCAGAGGGATTTTGAGAGATGTGCATTTAGTCTGCCAGCTTGACTCCGCTTCTGTCTTTCAATTCCTTGATTGCTGCTTCCATGGGCATTGATTGCAAAACCAAGTAAAATGAAATCCTTGACAATCTCAATCCTGTCTCCATTTATGATGATATTGCTTACTGGTGCAGTTGTAAGGATTTTTGTTTTCTTGATGTTGAAGTGCAATCCATACTCAAGGTTGTGGTTTTTGATCTTCATCAGTAAGTGTTTCAAATCCTCTTCACTTCCAGCAAATAAGGTAGTGTCAACTGCGTAACCCAGGTAGTTAATCAGGATTCCTCCAATCCCAATGCCTTGTTTTTCTTCATATAGTCCAGTTTCTTGGATTATTTGTTCAGCATACAGATTGAAAAGGTATAGTGAAAGGATGCAACCATGATGCACACCTTTCCTGACTTTAAGCCACTCAGCGTCCCCTTGTTCTGTTTGTGTGACTGCCTCTTGAACCATCTATAGATTCCATAAGAGCATAATTAATTGTTCTGAATTCCCACTCTCTGCAGTATTACCCATATTTGTTACAATCCACGCAGCTGAATGCCTTTGCATAGTCAATGAATCACAGGTAAACATCTTTCTGGTATTCTCTATTTTAAGGCAAAATCCAGCAATGATATCCCTAGTTCCATGTCCTCTTCTGAATCTGCCATGAATCTCTGACAGTTCCTTGTCAATATAATATTGTAGTTGCTTTTTAATGATCTTCAGGAAAATTTTACTTGCATGAGATATTAATGATATTGTTTTATAATTTTTGCATCCAGTTGGATCACCTTTCTTTGGAATGGTCATAAATATGGATTTCTTACAGTCAGTTGGCCAGGTAGCTATCCTACAAATTTTTTGGCATGTAACTTGATAGATTTAAGCAGCTGAATACTTCTTTGGATCTTCAAGTGCAGTAGTGGTTGAGTGCATGTTTAAAAATATTTTATTTTAAATTATGTTTATTTTTTATTTTATAGTTATTATAGTGATTTTTTTAAATTTATTTTTTTATTTAATATGACTGAGTGAAAATGTACATTCCTGTATAAATTTACATGCCCACCTCTATGCCACTTCCACTGCCCCCCCCATCTGGTGATTTTTTTAATGTGAGAAAATAGGCTCTGTTACTTAGTAATTTTTATTTGTTACTATGCTGTCTAGTCATTTCTCACACATAGCAGCCCTATAAAACACAGTATAAGTGTCTTCTAGAGTTTCCTAGGCTGTAATCTTTATGGGGAGCCCTGGTGGTATGGTGGTTAAGAGATATAACTGCTAACCTAAAGGCTGGCAGTTTGAGTTCATCAGTTGCTTCTTGGAAACCCTATGGAACAGTTCTCCTCTGTTCTATATGGTCACTCTGATTTGAAATCAACTCGGTGGCAACAGGGTTTTTTGTTTTTCTTTCCCTTCAGTTTAATCTTTGTGAGAACAGATGTCCTGGTCTTTCTGTAGTTGAAACTCCCATGGATTTGAAACTCTGACCTTTTGGTTTGCTGATGAGTGTTTAACTATTATGAGTTTGGAGTTCCTGAATTTATTTTAGGATAATATATTTTACAACCACTTGTTTAAAGAAAATGGCAAGATATTGGGTCTAATAGGATTGAGAAACACTGTTGTAGTTCATTAAATAAAAATCTCCAGTTATTTTAGAGAACATTGGAGATAACCCAGCTCCATATTAATATCAGAATATTTCTAGAACTCAGATACTTTAGTGATATTCTTACCAGGAAAGCTGATAAAGAAGTATATGAATTCTAATGAGGTGTCTTACCAATTGAGTCACCAGCCATAACTTAAAAAAAATATATTTTCTTCAGATTTTCAAAACAAACTCTATCGATTTCTGAAATTCTTTTTTCCCTCTGTCACTCCCTTTTTCTGATTACGGTATTATCATGAATTAGGTTTGTAGCCACTACTTCTGGTTATATTTTTTTATATACACATTATTATTCATAAATAATTGTGTCTTTAATATCATAATGTAGGTAACATTCTTCCATTTACTGTTTTCATTATGTTATACTTTGAAGATGTATTCATGATATTTATAGATTATGGGGTAATTATTTGAATGCCCATTTATTGTTCCTTCATGTACATACATATATGCCAGCCAAGCCAAATGCTGTTGAGTTGGATCTGACTCATGGCGACCCTAGGGGCCAGGGTAAAACTGACTCCCAGAGTATTCAAGGAGTGCCTGGTGGATTTGAGCTGCTGACCTCGTGGTTAGCAGTGGTAGCACTTAACCCACTACACCACCAGGGTTTCCCATATACACATATACATTTATATATATATGTGTGTGTGTGTACATACATGCACATATCCTTGTGCCTTGTACGTATGTCTTAAGACTTGTGTGTTTTAATCCAGCTCTGGATTAATCTTCAAAGGTCATTTATAGTTGATTAATCTTTTAAAAGTCTTGGCTTGGTGAATCTTTTAAAAGTCTAACTTTGTTTTTATTAATCATGATTCTTTTTGTTTGATTGCTTCTCATTTTACAAATTTATACTCTCGTATTTTTTATTTCCTTTATTTCCATGTGATTCACTTCTTTTGAGTATCTTTATTTAAATGTATAAATAATTCACTTAAAGTGTTATATTAAAAAAATGTGTTCAGGATAGTGTTTCTAGTTACCACATTAGCTGCATCGCACACATTTTGAAGTATAGTGTTTTTATTTTCATTCAGTTTAAATGTTTCACAATTTCCATTGTGGTTTTCTCTTTAATTTGCTTTTTATAGGAATATGCTTTTAGTTTCCAAATTTTTTTTTCCCATCCTTGCATTGTTGATCTCTAGTGTAATTGCGTTTTGGCAGAGAGAATTAACCATGTAAGACAGATTCTTTGGGGCTTCTTGAACAGAGCTTCCCAACCAAGAATAGGTTACAGATGTGTCAGTGTGTTAACTTCTTTAGCTCTTGGCACAGCCAGGTGGAGCTTAGGATGGCCAGAATCAGTCACTGTCACAGTGTGGTCACAAGGTGATGAAACTGGGAAGCACTGCTTTTAGGTCTAGTGCATGGACTATTTTTGTAGTAAGTATTCCATTTGTACTTGATAATGTATGATGTTGTTGTTAAGTGCTGCCCATTAGGTTTTAATTTATACACTCTTAGGAAAAACTAAGATTGGTAATTGTGTTGTTCACATTTGTTCTACCCTTACTAATCTTTTCTGCTTTGTATCAATCAGTTCTCAGAGAGGTATATTAAAATCTCCTTTCTATTATTATGAGGACTTTTATTTTGCCTTGCACTTCCATCAGTTTTTGCTTTAAGTATTTCAGGACATATTATGGAAGGCATTCAAGTTAATGATTGTTTAATCTACTTGGTGGGTTGTTCCTTTTAACTTTATAGGCTACCTCTATCTTTATTAATATTCATTGTATTAATTCTGTTTTACTTGTTATGAATATTTCAAGGCTAGCATTCTCTTGGTATATATTCATCTATTTTTTTCATTCATTTCTTTTCAACTTCCTTGCTTAATTTTTCTTTTAGTGTGATTTCTATCATCTGAAGCAGGACATTTAAGAGTAATGGGATGCTATTAATAATTATGTTGGGACAATTGGTGAAATCCAGTATGCTGTTGAATAAACTGGGACTTGTGAGCACTACTGATAAGGAAAATATAACTGGATTTATTTTATTTATATGTAATCATTCTGATATTCTCTCTCTTAGAATGGATTTAATGCATTAATCCTTTAACTGCTGACGTATTTAGACCTTTCTTCCAACTTAATTTGTGTTTTCTATACATCCTGTTTTTTTCTCCCCTATCCTTATTTCCTGTGTTTTCTTGCTTTCTTTTTGGTTAATAGTATTTTCTTTATCTCTCTTTCCCCCTTATCTACTGGTTTGAAAGTTATTCATTCACTTAATTTGTTTCTAAGGGTTAACTTTAAATTTTAACTTGTATGTTTAAAATATATTTAAAGCTATTCAATAACTTTATCTTCCTCCTGTATAATACCCATACAATGTAACCATCTTAGAGTGTTTTTACACTGATTCACCCTGTATTATTATTGTTTGGTATTTTAATTCCAACCTTTTTTTAACCATCATCTCCAAATTAATCAGCATTAATACACTTTATACCCAACACTTGTTTTTTAGAAACCAACAAGCTAAAAATGTCTGTACTGTATTCTACTTTTTTCCTTTTAGTGTCTCTGTCTTTCTTGTAGAAGTCTTTCAGTGTTTCTTTTAGCAAGTTTTCTACTCTGAAATCATACATTCTCTCAGTCTGTATGTATTTAATAATGTCTGTTTTATTTAACAAAGTGCGTATTACTATTATTATCTTCATTTTATCAATGGATAGGTGAGTCATAGATTAGTTAATAAATTTCTCTGATTGGGGTACTCTTAAAAACTACCAACAGTGAACACCAGAAGCAATAGAAATCATATTTTCAAAACTAGAGGATAAAATAATTGCCTTTTTAAAATTCTAATATCCTGTGTAACTAACTGTTTTCCTTTGATAATGAGTGTTTGTCTTTGGCAAGTTTTGTTATTACTGGTCACCACTGAGTCAGTGTCAACTCACAGCAACTCCATGTGACACAGTAAAATTGTCTCATACAGTTTAATTGGGTATCATCTTTGGAAGCAGATTACCAGGTTTTAAGGTTTTTATTTTGTATTCTGTAGGTTCATCAAGATGGTCTGGATATGGATTTGTTTTTCTGATCCTGTTGGTGATTTGTGTCCTTCTTCAAGCTGAGATTCATGTTCTTTCCCATTTCTTCAGACAGTGTGAGATTCTATCTCATTTTCTCTATTGTGTCCTTCAGGAATTCTCCTTAGAAGGCCACTGGACCTTCCCATTTAATTCTTCACATCTCTACATTTCTCTCTGCCACTCTGTACTGAATTCAGGATGATTTTCTTTAATTTACTAATTTATTTTTCTTCTGTGTTTCTTCTTAAGTTTAACATACCTAATGAATTTTTTTTTTCTTTTCATTATAAAAGAAGTTTGCAGGAAATTAATTAATTCAGCAGGACTGGTTACTGAAAACCTATACATTTCAAGAAGATTTGCTTCAAGACTGGCTCTTGGAGTGCTGAGCCCTTGGAATTTTCTGCCATGTAAGAATGTTTTTGTATGCTCGAAACCTTCGACCATGTGCTGTAAGTTTCATAAAATAGTTTATGTTAATAATGCAATTTATGATCAACTCCTGTTCTTGTTCTGGAGGACTCGAGTTTGAGTAGGTGAAGTTAACTGTGTAAGCTGAGTGTGCTTATGTGACAGACCTAGGTAACAGTCCTGGACACCAAGAATCAGATAGGTGTCCTTGGTTGCTAACACCGTGCACATGTAGTCACATAGCATTGCTGGGAGAAAGTGTGTCCTTAGGACACCATTGGAAGAGGATAATGGGGAGCTTGTTTCTAGTTTCTTTTGGAATTTTCCACATGTGCCTTTTCCATGCACTGATTTTATTCTATAACCTTCTGCTGTAATAAACTCGTACCAAGACCGTAATAGGTTTTCAGGGTCCTGTGAGTCCTTCTAGTGAATTATCAAGGCTCAGGGTGGTTTTGGAAAACAAAATGTATTAGTCTTTTCAATATATTCTATTTTATTCATTTTCAAATTTGTATGTAATATCTATTAGCCTCCTTTCATGCTTACTCAGGCTATTTAAGTTTTTAAGGTACTGAAATAACTTTGCTCTAAGTAGGGGTGGATTATCTAATTTCACATTTTTTCAGCACATCAAAGATTCTGCTTCTAGGTATGACTGCCATCTCTTTCCAAACCCTACAGTACTTTCCTAGAGTATTAAAGCCTCTTTTCAAACTTAAAATCCCTGATAAGGACCTATTATCAGTAAATGAGGTAAACAGATGTGAAATCCATGTGAAATTGTTCTCTACAGATTAATAAGTCAGCACAAGTAAGCCTGTGCTTACCTTGCATACTGAGTAATCCATCTTTAGCTATAACTCATTTTCCTAGATCCAGCAGTCTGAACTATAGGATGATTAATTGCATTTAATATGTATTATAAATGTATAGTATTTTTTTGGAGAGGGTAAGTTTTATAATTTGCTTTGACTTTTCCTTTGTTTTCTGAATGTCATTTTGTTTTAGTGGCAGCATTTTCCCTTTTCTCTTATGTATTGAAAGCCTAATGTAATATACATGCAGATGTAGACCCTCTGTGTAGAATCACGAGAGCCAAACTTACCAAGAAGGATAGAAATACTTTTTTTTGATGAGTCCATTATTTGAGTGTCATTTTGTCTATTTTGGTTTCTTCTAAACCCTAGCCCAAATTTTATTTTTATAAGAATTCTCTATTCATTGTTCAATTTGAAATATAAAGAGAGCAGTGTTTACCAGCTTCCAAAGAATTTACATGCCTAATCCCTTAAGAATGTGAGTAGTTCATTACAAATATGGTTGAAGATCAGAAGTTGCTTGCAAGCAATAGGGCTACTGTAGAAATGGAAAGAATATTAGTTGAGTGAAAGAATGCAGAAATTGATAAAATGTTTAATGAATTCTTTATATTGCTTGCCATGGAGGACAACTGGTGAGTGGGCAGAAAGCCAATAGATTGCCCGGAAAAGGATAAAAAAAAGTACTTATACAGCAAGTGAGCAAAATTGATTAGGAAGTCGCAATGTCAGACGATTGCAAAAACTCTAGGGAATGGCATCCTTTCAGGTTTTAAGTAATCAGCAACATAAGCAAAACTTTAGAGAGAAATTTATAGTTTCATGAAGAAATAAAAAAGATAAAAGTGTAAATGTTTATTTTTGCTAAGAGTTCTGTAATCATCTCTCTAAGAAATTACTATTTAAAAGCAAATTAATGTATGGAACAGTTATATTTTAGAGTTTGTTTTGGTAATAAACATACCACTTTTCCAATTCTTGCAGTTCTTTTTTGGCTGATAGGAATTGTTTTACTATATCTCAGGCATGAGAAAATAAAGACAAGAATCATTAACAGGACCTGTCTACAATTTGAGGACATTGCTTTGATGTTGTATTTGTTCTTCTATTGAAAGAATAGATGCCAGTTATACTTGTGTGTATATGTGTTTGTGCATGAAAGATACAACTGATATTTTTTATGACTCATAGAATGCTATGCTTAGTTATTTTTTAGGTGCCCAATAGTTTTGCTGACCAAATCTTCAATAATGAATGTGGTATAAAATTAATAGGAACTCTCTGAGACAAGGAAGATGATAACTTTGAAAAACAGAAACTAAGAAATATGAGAAAATGTTCTTTCATTGCCCTAAATTATTGCATGGATATTTTTTAATGTTAACTAACATTGGAATTTTGTTTCTCTATGTCCTGCTATTTGCAGATTAGCAGATTTCCCAGTTTGCAACCTCTCTTATATTTTTCCATTTACCTAATTCTTTCTTGTAATCCTTACCAGTTGGTTTATCTCTGTAACTCCAGGCACATTTTGTCTTGTTTGTCCTGTACGTATCTTCCTCAGTTTCTCCTATTGAGAAAATGTAGCCTGAATTTGCCTTTTATGTTTACACACGTATCCAGATCTTGCTCTGTTGTTGTTAGGTGTTACTTAGTTGCTTTCTGCTTGTGACCCTGTGTACAACAGAACAAAACACTACCTGGTCGTGCACCAACTCATAATCACTGCTGTGCTTGCACCCACTGGTATAGCCACTCTGTCAACCTATCTCCTTGGCGGTCTTTCTCTTTTTCACTGAATTTCTACCACGCATGATGTCCTTCTCCAGGGATTGATCCCTACTGATAACATGTCCAAAGATGGTGAGTCAAAGTCTGTCCATTCTTGCCTCTAAGCAGCATTTTCACTATATTGCTTCCAAGACAGGTGTGTTCTTCTGGCAGTCCGTGATGTTTCAATACTCTTCACCAATACTATTCAGTCTTCCTTATTCTTTGTCCAGCTGTCACATGCACATGAACCCATTGAAAATACCATGACTTGGGTCTCAAACACTTCAGTCCTCAAAGTGACATCCTTGCTTTTTAATACTTAGAAGAAATATTTTATAGCATATTTGTCCAATGCAATGTGACGTTTGATTTCTTGGTTGCTGCTTACATGAGCTTTAAGTTCTTTAATTTTAGTCATTTCCTTTTCATTTATGGCCTACTTCCATACTCTCTGGCAGAATTCTTTGAAACAACATTGAATTAAAAATAATAAAATATATGTAAGCAAATAATATGAATTTTCATGTTGTAAAATTGTGTAGAATTAAATACACATACATAAACAAATGAAGATATATAAGCTAAGGTGGGTGGATTATATCAATGCCAATTTCCTTGTGATATTGTGTTAATGGTAAAAACAGTGCACATAAGTGAAAATGTAATTGTCTTGTGTCTGACCATAGCATTTCTATTGAGTGAAAAATCTTGGACAAGACCACAAATAATCATGCAACATCTGTATCTCAGCAAAGTTTTGAGGAGAGGGAATTCAATGTTATATGCACTGAGATCCTTAGATGAAAACCATCTTTAAATCCTAAATTATTTTTAAGTCATTCGTCATTCAGTTATTCACTCTGCTAGTGAATACATCTTTGTTGAATACCTATTATAAACCATGACCTCTTTTAGAAAGTAGCATAAATGTTTACTCACTTGATTACTAACTGAAAGGTGAGCAGTTCAAACCTATCCAGAAGCACCTTAAGAGAAAGGCGTGGTGATTTGCTTTTCAAAGTTAACGGCCATGAAATCTTCACAGAGCACAGTTTTACTCTGCCGCGCATGTGATGTCATAAGTTGGAAATGACCCAACAGCAACTAACCCAACCAGCGTTATAATGAATGAATCTGCTCCTGACTTTACTGAAGTTTATTTTCTTGACTAAAAACATTTAGGATATATTGAGGTCTATTCAGTTTTTAATCATATTGAGCTCATATTTGCAGATTGCTTCATTGCTATCTTATTTTCTGTATGATGCATGTAAGTGAAATAAGATTATATATAATTGTTATTTTCACATAAAGAAATTTCAGGATTGAAACTGAGCATCAGAAAGCACAACGGTTTCAAAGGTGAAGGAGTATGGCCAACTGCCTTGTGGTGGGACCATATTGACAAATATGAAATATATTTGAATAAGCATGTGATAAACAAAGTGATTCACTTTGTCAAGTGGGCTGACAATTGCCAGACAAAGCTTCTAGGGTAAATGACAATCAGCAAGTGCTGGACTTTCACTGAATTCTTAAGAGATTACAGACTATTTCTAGCCTCAGTTATACTCATAATTTCATTATTGGAAATATTCACTGTATTTCTGACTTCACTTGGCTTATGCAGGGTCAGAATACTTCTGTTGTTATTTCAGGAGAATACCCAGAGGAATAAAAAAAAATAGTCATAAAAAAGGATTGAACAAGTTTATTTATATTTCCATGTTTATAGGCATGTGTAACAGAATGAGGAACCAAAACTTCGGTGATTATAGTAAGGCTTCCTGTTGTGACAATGATCACCTCTGCTCTTTGGCATTTAGATTTTCCCATTTCAACTGGGGAAATGAGCTGCAGACTTTTGTTTCTTCAGGATTTTCGAGCATCTTTCTGTAAAGTGTTGTTCCTGTGATCAAAAAAACTTATTTGTAGAAACATAATGATGACATCGTTAGCTTTTTGAACTCTGCCACATTGAAAATTTAAGATTTTGTGTATGTTAGACTGGGCAAGAAATGACATTTGATGGAATCCCTAGGTGCCTCATTCACTAGATTTTTCCTTTCTGATTAGTGTTCAAGGTCAGAAACATAGGATTTGAGGTGACTTTTAGATGTTCACGTTCTCCATGTTTTCCTTTCTGTCACGGAACGACTTATAGATGAGCTGTTCATGTTTAATGCACCTCTCAGGTGAGAGACTGAATCAACACTCTTAGCTTACACGGCCACTGATGTTTGATCTCCTGAAGACACATAGCCCTCTACTCTGTCATATTACCCCAACTGACAACCATCCTTATGGCCGTCTTTCCTTTGTTTCTAGGCTGAATAACATGTTCAATCAAAGCTCCCTCCCCCACAAATTCACTGATGTCCTTTTCCCTGGGTATTTCAACAAACCTCTCCCTATAAACTAACAATACTGCATCAATTCTTTAAACGGCCAGAGAAAATCAGAAACAACTGCACCAATGACATGGAAAACGTGTAGTTTGGGGTCTCAGTCATGTCCTTAATATCACAGTCTTTCATTTGGCTTCTTGCCTACTAATACAGTTTGACTAGTTTGCAGCTAAGCTCTTTCAGACTATGGATATGGGGTATCCTCACATGTTGCTGAAATGCATCTTGAGATTTGCTTTGTAAAGCGGAAGTGGTGGGAAACCACCCCTTCCCCCCACCCGCCCCAAAAGCCATTCGGTAACTTGTGGTTACCTTGTTCTATCACCAAACTCCTGAATGCATTTATGCTGGGCTTTGAAAAGCCGGATGCTTGACAGTGATAAATTAATAGCTGAAATGACGAATGAGAGGCTAATTGGAACTCAAAGTGAAATACAGGTATTTTTCTACACTGTTAGGTTGGTAACTGGCAGTGACAAAGTGTGGTGGCTGCTGGTGCAGTATGGGAATGTATGTGTTATGGTAACAGTTATACTAGCTCATTTGAATCACTTGAGGTACTCTTATTTGTATATGTGTTTTATTTTATTTTGAGGAGTACTACTCCTAATGAATCAGAACCAACATTTACTGAGTGTCATTTTGTGCCCAGTCCAGTGGTAGGCTAGGGAACATTAGCTGCAAAATGCCTAGTTATGATCTCCAAGCACCACTGATGGAAAACTGTGATCTACTTTCCATATTGTTGTGCTATATTTAGATATAACAGACATTCTGGATTTAAAAACCTATTTATAATGTCCCTATGCTTACTCAAATGGAATATGTTCCAGCTTGTTTCTTTCTAAGTGTTACTTACACACTTGTCATTCATGGCTGTCTCCACTGTGACTTGATTTATTCCATTCGCCAATGTTCCCTGGTTACTAGTCCGTGTAATGGTCTGTTCATTTGTATATAAACATTTACATAAGATGGAAAAGTTGAAGCAATTTAAATTTAGTCCTTTTTTCCTCCCGATGTGAATTTTGTGTGTCATGAACTTAGTTTAGTGCAAGGTTATTCATTGGCTTATTCACTGCTTTTTTATGCCTTTCAGGCATGTTTAATATCTGTGATTAACTGAATTTTTCAGGTTAACATCTGCATCTGATCATAAGTTATTACCCATTTCCTAGACAGGTAAGCGTAACGTTTCAATCACTCCTTCCTTCTTTCTCTACCTATGTAGTAAAAGATTCAACCTCAGTTATACTTTCTCTCTTTCACAGCCATAGAACTGCACTTAAATAATATTTAAGAAAGTTATATTTCTTTTGAAGTGGTCACAGGAAGCATATGCTTAGTGTATATAAACACATAGAGCTGAAGTTCTGACTTGGAAGCTGTGGCTGATTTACGGAGCTCTTGTATCTACATGGAAAGCATTTTGCCTCAGAGAGAAATGAAAGACTCTATTGGTCTCCAATAGCCACCTACCTCCTGTATGACATTACCAAGAGTCAAAAAAGCAAGGTTTCTTTGAATTTCATGTTGCTCTATTTTTTTGGTCTGGCTCAACAAACTTCTGAGAAGTCTCTGTTTTAGTTTAACTACTCCTTGTCATGCTTTCCAAGTTCTTTTTTTTTTTTAATTTAGTATGACTGAGTGAAAATGTACATTCCCATATAAATTTACATGCCCACCTATATGCAGCTTCGACTGCTCCCCCTGTCTGCATCCTCCCAACAGTCTCCTTTCCCCTCCTCTCCACCCACTCTCCTTCCTCCAGCCAGAGGTCAGCAGGATGATATCCTATAGATGTATAGAACCATAAAGTGCATCCAATATATGGCCACTCTGCATCACCAAGTCCAATCTGTTTGTCTGAAGAGTAGACTTTCATTATGATTTATGGGCAAGGGCAAATTCTTTAATTTTTAAGGTCATTTGATTGTGAAGAATAAAACCTTGAGGATTAGCCATACTTCAGGTAAAGGGGAAAAACTCGTTCTAGGTTTTTTCCTGCTGAACAGGGTCATTCAAACTAATTCTTCCATTTTCCTCTGACTTTTCCAAAAGCCTGTGACCAATCATTCAATCTAAGGAAGGAAAATAATAGTAAAGTAGTAGAGCTAACTGTGTAGTAATGTCTTGCCATTATATTTTTGGCAAAACTTGACAAAATGTTGAAATTTGCATCACTTTCAAAACTGAATATTTTTGTTGGAGAGGTTAAGAAGTAGTGTAGCACATAAGCAACAGTGCTAGAATTTTAATTGATTGAGCAGTTGTAATTGTTAAAGTACTGTTGAATTGATTCTGATTTATAGAAACCATATGTACAACAGAACGACACACTGCCCATTCTTGCATCAATCCATCTCATAGAGGATCTTATGTTCCTCTAACTCTCTACCAAGCATGATGTCCTTCTCTGGGGACTGATCCCTTTTGATAACATGTCTGAGTATGTGGGATTAAGTCTTACTATTCTTGCTTAAAAGGAGACTTCTTGCTGTACTTCTTCCAAGACAGATTTCTTTGCTCTTCTGGTAGTCCATAGTATGAGGTCTGACAATGAAGTTTGAAAACTTGCCACTGTGTGCTTACATTGACAGCACTGTACAAGCAATTCCATAAGGTTTCGTAAACTTGGTATATCAGTGTCTCAGAGTTGTGTTCATGTTAACATATGGCTGTGTCTTGCTGAGTGGAGTTCATTATTATTGTTGCATGTTTTTGTATGTCATTGCAGGAATGTCAGAGCATGAATTAGAGCAGCAAACATTAAATTTCTTATTAAACTTTGCAAGAGTGGAACTGAAATCAGGAACATGTTAGTCTAAGTTTATGAGGGTAATGCCATGAGGAAAATGGCAGTGTACAACTGGATTGAAAGTTTGTTGGAGAGGAGAGAAGGCATCACTAATGAGAGGTCAGGGTCACCAGTAATGAACAGAAGTGATGAAAACATTGCAAAAATTCATTGACTTATGATTCAAAATCATCAGCCAACTGTGATAAACACAGCAGACCAAGTAAGCATCAATAAGGAAACAGGAAAATCTAAACTGAAACTCTTGGCGTGAGAAAGGTGTGTGCAAAAATGTGCCCAAAGGAGCTCACTGATGAACAAAAAGCCAAGGAGAGTCAAAGGTTGCCAAGACCTTTTGGAGAGGCGAGATGATGTTTTGGTCCATGTTATTGCTGGTGGCAAAATATGGGTATCCGAAAACAACCTGTCGAAGTGCACAATGGATGTCAGCCAGTTCTCTGCCATCAAAAAACTTCTGTCAGTCTAAATCAAGAGTCAAAACAATGTTGCTAACCTTCTTGATATCAGAGGGATTGTTCATTATGAATTTGTACCAATTGGACAGTTAACCAAGTTTACCATCTGGAAGTGCTGAAAAGGCTGCATGAAAAAATTAGACAAAAACAACCAGAACTTTTCACCAACAACTCATGGCTCTTGCATCATGACAATGCACCAGTTTGCTCTGCACTGCTTGTGAGGGAGATTTTAGCCAGTAAACAAATAGCTGTACTGGAATACCCTTCCTACTTACCTAATATGGACCCCAATGACTTTTTTCACCAGTATCAAATACACTGGCTGAAAACTAATAGACATTCAAAATGCATAACAGATGAACAGATTATTTAGCCTGCTATAAAAAGTCTTTAAACTTACTGCCTCCTCTAGTTTCTCAATTTCAGCAATCATGTTAAATGGTATATTAACTTGTATCATCAGATCAGTGTTCCTCGCCTTCTCTGGCTTGTGGAAACAAAACAATATAAAAAAGAACCTAGACTAAGTTGTCTCTTCTTCCAGTCCCAGCCTCCATCTTCCCTAACCTAGTATTCTTAGTTCAAGTACCTTACTCTCTGTTTTTCAAGGTCCAGTTGGCTTTGACTTTGAAGGTTATATGAAAAGAAAATCAGTATTTTCTAAAGTTTAAGGGCTGAAGGTGCCTCAGGGCATCTTGAGAACAAGTGGTGGTGAATTTTGAATGAAGACTATATTCCAGTCTTGGAGCAAGGGAAGGGTGGGCAATTAGTGTCAGGGAGAATTCACTTTGTGTTTGCTGATACAGTGGTTAAGATCTCAGCTGCTAACCAAAAGGTTGGCAGTTTGAATCCACCAAGCCGCTCCTCGGAAACTCTATGGGATACTACAGTGCTGGACAGGGCAGTGTTTTGTTGTGTTGTGCAGAGCTGCTATGAACTGGAACCAGTCTGACGGCACTTAACAACAGCAACAACTACATAGGCTTGAATTGAATGGGTTTGGTTTTTTTATAGAGTCACTATTAGTCTGCAAATTTTTTGTTGTTGTTGTTTGTTTGTTTGTTTTGGTGAGAGAAGGGATAAAACACAGTCTGTTAGTTACATGCGTATGAGACACTATAGCCATTTCTCCAGGCTCAGAAATCAGAACTCTTCCAGTTCGTGTACTGCAGAAGCAGGAGAACTTCTGGGGGAAAAAGCCAAAGACAGTCCTGTCCTGCCTGTGGCCATTTAGTCAACTAAAACCTATTATGCCACTTTAAACTTAGGGTAAGATCCTCCTGTCACACAGAAGTCACTCTTCATTCAGGAACTCATCTCCCAGTTGGCCTCAGAATCTTTCTTAACATACGCAGCAGCTCTCAGTGAGGTCACACCTGGGTTTCATAAATGAAATCTATTTGCAACCATTGACATGTTGTTAGTGTGATTTCAGGGTCAACAGAAAAATCTCTTCCTCTTAGTTTCACTTCCTCCTGCTCTTCTCTTTTGCTCTACTCACACCCTCAGCGATAATGGGTGATACTATCTTTGACAGGCCATTAGAAAGTATAAACGGATGCTGTCTCATCCTTTCCAGGTTTCTAATGCTTAACCTTTTCACATACCCTAATTGCATCCCGTGAATCCAACTCGACAGTGCTTGGCTAGTTTGGCTGTGCTGATGCACTCTACAGGACACTTCACTTAAAAGAACTCCTCCTGAAACTATTACCTACACAAACTGTCATAGTATCACTTTGTCACATTTAAAATGTGGTCTAGGCACGCTACACCTACACACTGACAATGTTTTTCTTCTCCATCCTTGATAACTTGGCTTCCATGATCTTTCCCCTCTGCTGCTGCTTCCCTCCTTCACTGAGAACTAACTGTGGTCCAGGAATTGTGTAAAAATACAAACACAGTGTTATTTAAATCACAGTAAACCAACCACAAAACCCCTCCATGAGGTAAGTTCTAGAAACTTGGGTGTAGAAAGATTAAGTAACTTGTGGAAGGACACATAGATACTATGTGGAAAAGTGAGGAATCAGCCTTGACTTAATCTCAGAACTAATATCTTAACTGCCTTGAAAAATCACCCTAATGTTGAGTTTTCTTCTACTCTTTGTGCTTGTCAATCCAGAAGTGTCCAGTACAACTTTCTGTGATGATGGATTATTTTATATCTAAACTACTTATAATGGTAGCCATTTGTCACAGTTGGGTAATGAGTATTTGAAATGTGGCTATTGTGACTGATGAACTATATTTTAACTTTTATTTCACTTGAATTTATTTATACTTAAACAGGGCGTGGAGCTCAAAGCTACTCCGGTGGTCAGTGTTGCTCCAACCCGTCCATGACATGAGGTCATGACACACGGCATTTTGTTTGCTATTGGTTTCAATGATCATGATCTCATGATTGTCCTTATGTTTTCTGCTCTTCAGCTTCTCTTTTTCCTCTAGTTTTCTACATTAAGCTCTTCCTAAGCTTCTTTGTCAGCCCATTTCTCTTCTTATGTATTATCTTTTGACATTAAAATCTGTTCTAATATCTTCAAATAATACCTTCACATGAACGACCAAAATTGTTCCCTTAAGGTACAATCTTTCTCTGAATTTTTAAGATGCTGTTCCAGGTGCCTACTGAATGTTGTTACCTGGCTACACTACTGCTTTAAACTACTATTTTTATTCAGAAATAAAATTGACCTCCCCCCTCCATATTTCTTCTTCGTGTATTCCCATTATTGTTACTGGTACTATCATCCTTTTAATTTCTCAGATCTAAAATTTTCGATTCTTGAGAGTGATTCTTTCTTATATGTGACCCTGTAGGGAATCATTTGGTAAGTTTAATTAATAACACTTCCAAATAACCCAAGGTTGTTTCTACATCTTTGATTTCGTAGCTACAATTCTATTTTTAAGATTCAAATATAAAGGCCTTCTTAACACTTGTCTGAAATACTGTAAAAATCTTGTAAATGACTGCTGCAAGGCTGGGCAGTTAAGTTCATGTACTCATTCCAGAAAAAGTGCTGCATACCTCACTCTTGAATATCACTACGGTCACCTTCGAAGTTCTCCCCTTGGGAAGCTGTGCACCAAAGCCAGAGCCTAGTCTACGCTTCAAAGCATTTTTTCTAGGATGACTTCATGAACTTAATTGTTAGACCTCTTATATGTTCAGTCTTCACTAATCCAATTTATCCTGCCCACTGATATCAAATTGTTTTAAAGCACAGTTACAAGTATTTATTTTCATGCTTGCAAAATTTTGAGGACTCTCAATCATTCCGATTAGAACTTAAGAGTTGAAATTCTAATTTTGATATCATGATTTTACTTATTACCGTGTTTGTTTCTTCATTTCCCCTGAAGTCTGGTTGGGGGTTGGGGGTTGGGGGTTGGGGGTTGGGGGTTGGGGGTTGGGGGTTGGGGTGGGAAAGGCTGCTTTCACTAGTCTCCCATAGCAATATTGCTTTCTGCCTTGATGTATTTTTATTTACACATGTACATGTCTCATGACTTCCATTAACTTTTTGAGGGAGAAAAAATATTTTACTTTTTTTATTTCTCCTGATACATTATACTATGACTTACACATGAGTCAGATCCGACTCGACGGCACTTGGCTTGGCTACACATTGTAGAACTTATAATTTTAATTCAGCTTCTATCTACTCCAAAATTAAGTTGAAAAATGTTTTAATGCTTCTCGTGTATCAAACATTGTATAAGACATTGGTAATATGAGAAAGAAGGAAAAAAGTCATATTTCCCTATTTTAGAGATTGCAATGTCTAATGGGGAGGACATTAATGAAAATTATTGTTGAAAAGATTTGGACACAATAATAAAATCATGTGCTAGATAGAGTATGACACAAAGGGAAGAGTAATCAAATTCGAGTGGTGAGTTTAGGGAAGTTTAACACAGCAAGAGATCTAGAGAGATACAGAATTTAAAGGATTTGTAGGAAGAGTCTGAAAGTGGTAGGTTGCTTAAGGAACAAGGGTTGTTTAAGCAGTGGCATAAAGGTGTGAAATGGCATGGCACTCATTGGACAATGATACGCATTTCTGCATGTCTACAACAAAAAGTGACAAATAGAGAAAGTAGTGGAACAGAAATAGAAGAGGTCAGATATGAAATCTTAGTTATTTACTGACGAACTTTGTATGTCATGCTAAGAAATTTTGATTCCTCCGTGTATGGGGAGTATTAAGAAGGGCATGTGACCACAGATTCACTTTTTAGAAAGTTCTTGGTAGCAGAATGAAAAGATACAATAGTGGAGACAGCAAGATAATTTAAAAATTTGTTGAAATACTTTAGGCAAGAAAGATAAAGTCTTAAATTAAGGTAGTGATAGAGAGAATGAGGAGAAATAATCCAATGACTGATTGATGGATGGATAATAACAGAATTAATGAAGAAAGACATGTTGAAGAGGAAATGCTTTGGCAGAAAAGGTAAAAAAAAAAAAAAAAAACTCATTCATTCCTTAAAGTTTTGGACTTGCTGAATCTATAGAGCTTGTTGACCATGCTGGGCAAGGTGCCCAAGAGGTAGCTAGTATAGAAATAGAGATCAGAGTAGACTGAGGTGGAAGTATAATTTGGTTATGAGTATAATCTGATAATAAATATAATCAGTTTTTAGATGACAATATAAACGTGGTTTTTGGTTGGGATACAAGAAAAAATAAGCCAAAAGTCTTTTCTTCAATTTGTTGTTCTTTTCTTGTGTTGCAGAGAAGAGTTTTGTATTTAAGCTATTTTCATCTTCCTTCCTCTATATGGAAAAGGGAAGGAAGAAAGAGATATGAAGGTAGAGATAGTTATTGTAATAGTTCATTAGAATGACATAATAACCACTCATCTCTAGGCTTTTCTTTGAAAGTAGTAGATGATTTTTATCAGTGTATATCTGAGGAATAACATATGCAAAATATGTAATAGTTTGGGTCCATGTTTTTTAGTATAAATTTTAATTTTTTCATTGTGTTTTAAGTGAAAGTTTATAATTACAGTGACTTTAGCATACCAAAAGTTACACACAGTTTGCAGAGTGACCCTACCTTCTCTCTGCACACTGTGACTGCACACTCCTCCTCTCCAGTCAGTATTTCCTGTGTCCATTTAGCCAGCTCCTGAACTCTCTATCATGCTTTCCTACCTCTGAGCAGGAGCTGTCTGGCTAGTCTCCAGTACCTGTCCAAGCCAGGAAGCACATTCTTCACCAGTAACGTTTTGTGTCTTGTGTACCAGTTTAATCTTTCTATGAGGAGTTGGCTCCCAGAATGATTTCAGTTCTGGGTTGACAGAGAGTCAGGGGTGTTGGGATAGTGTGCTTTCTGTGGGCTCTCCAGTGTGTCAGACCTTCAAATCTGGTCTTTGTACTAGAGTTTGAATTCTGCACCCCACATGTCCCCCACTCCATCAAAAACTCTTCGTTGAGTACCCTGTAAGAGCAGTCTTTGGTGGTGGCCAGGCACCATCTAGTTCTTCTGGTCTCATGTTGATGTAGTCTCTGGCATAGTGTGGCTCTTTCTCTTGGGCTCACATTTTCTTGTGTCTTTAATGAACTTCTTTCTTCTTTGCTGCTGGTGGGTTGAGACAAATTAATACATTTTAGATGGTGGCTTGCTAGATTTTAATATCCCAGACACCACTCAACAAAGTGGGATGCAGAATATTTTTTAAAAAATCTTTGTTGTGTGCCACTTGTCCCAGATGTTCCCCCTAAGGCATGGTTCCCCAACTTCTGACCCTGGCACTCTCCCTGGAAGATTTTGGTTTTATTTAGAATATTTCTAAGCTTTGAGTTTAGTCTGTTTGTACTGTGTTCTCCTCTGCTGTGTGTTTTTTCTGTTTTCACCCAGAACAATTCTTGTCAATAATCTAAGTGATGAACGTTCTTCTTCTTCCCTTCTCACTTTGTAATCTTCAAAGACTGTTTTCTTAACAGTAAAACCAATCCTTGATTCCTTATAGTAGTAGTTTCATACAGTATTTGTCCTTTTGCTGTCGATTAATTTCACTGGGTATAATGCCTTAAGGATTTTTCCATTTTATATTTCCCAAATTCATTGTTGTTCTTTATCATTGCATAATGTTACGTTGTGTGTATACTCCATAGTTTGTTTATCCAATCTTCCACTGATGGGCACCTATGATGATTCTATCTCTTTGCTACTGTGGACAGCACTGCCATAAACATTGATATGCATGTATCTATTTGTGTGGCACTTTTTATTTCTGTAGGATATATTTCAAGGAGTGGAATTACAGGATCATGTAGTATTTTTATTTCTAGCCTTTTAAGAAAGCACCAAAATGGATTTCCAAAGTGGTTGTACTATTTTGAATTCCTGCCAGCAGTGTATAAGTGTTTCAGTGTCTCCGCAGTGTCTCTAACACTTAAAAACACTTTGTGTTTTTCAGATTAATGCCAGCCCTGTTGGAGTGAGATGGTATCTCATTGAAGTTTTGATTTGCGTTTCTCAAATAACTAATGATCCTTCGCATTACCTTATGTGTCTGTTAGCTGCCTGAATGTCTTCTTTGGTGAAGTACTTGTTCATATCCTTTAACTATTTTTCAACTGGATTACTTGTGTTTTTGTTGCTGAAGCTTTGCATTGTCTGCGAAGTATAGAGATAAGACACTGATGAGCTTTGTCATAGCCAAAATTTTTTCTCAATCTCTAAGCTATCTTTTTACATTTTTGGTGAAGTCTTTGATGAGCATAAATGTTTGCTTTTTAGGAGTTCCCAGTTATCTATTTTCTTTTCTGGTGTATGTACATTGCTGTTAATGTTTTGTAAAGTGTATATGCCATGTATCAGGGATCCCAGTATTGTCTTTATTTTTTCTTCCGTGGTCTTTATTGTTTTAGCTTTTGTATTTTGGTCTCTGATCTGTTTTCATGTGGCTTTTGTGTGTGGAGTGAGGTATGGCTCTATTATATTGTGGAGCTGTCTATTTCACATTTCAGTACTATTAGAGATCATTTGACATGCTTAGGGACACTGTCATTCAGTATGTGTATATTTAATATGGTTATGGCCTCCTGATGTATTGACCCTTTAATCATTATACAGTGTCCTTGTTGTTGTCCACTGTAGTGGATTTTACATTAAAGTCTATTTTACTAGAAATTAATATTGCCACTCCTGTTGATGTTTTTTGTTTTTTTGCTTGGTGTATGTTTTTTCATCCTTTGAGTTTTAGCTTGTTTATGTCTTTAAGTCAAAAGTATTACTCTTGCAGGCAGCATATAGATGGATCATGTTGTTTTATGCAGTCTGCTGCTCTCTGTCTCTTTATTGATGCATTTAACCTGTTTGTGTTCAGTGTAATGATTGGTAGGTATGAATTCAGTGCATTCATTTTGGTATCTTTTCTTGTGTGTTGTTGACAGTTTCTTTGTTCCACTTAATTTTCTGTGGTGAGTCTTTATGGATTTTTAAAAAACTTTTTCATTGTTTTTGGTTTTCTATTTGTTGAGACTTCATAGTTTTATTTCTTATTTTGATGTATAGGATTGTTAATTTCCTTTGCAGTTACCTTAATATTTATACCTATTGTTCTAAATTTAAACCAGTCTTTAATTTCTTTGTATCACCTTTAGTTCTCCATATGAAAGACCTATGACTAGATTATTTAGTTCATCTTTTTTTATATAGTTTTGTGTTTTATATGCTGACATCTCTGTTTCTCTATTTTCAGTGTTTTAGCTTTGATTTGTTTTTGTGGCTTACTTATCCATGTATATATCTGGTTGCTGTGTCCTGCATTTTAGCCTTGAATTTTATCCAATGTTATTGATTTTTCTATTTTTAATTTAATTTTTGTTATTTATTACAGTAAGTGAATAAAATTTCTAACCAGCCAGCAATCTATCAATTATCTTATCTATAATAAACCCTCTCCCTCTGCCCTTGTAGCCAACAAAATTATTTTCTTCTGTAGATAATTCTATTGTTAAGTCCTTATAACAGGGGTCTCGTACAGTATTTGTCTTTTTGACACTGACTGATTTCACTCAGCATAATATCTTCCAATTGAAACCATATAATAAGATGTTTTCTAGAATCTACATTGTTTTTTATCATAGCATAGTGTTCCATTGAGTATATGTACCACAGTTTGTTTATCCATTCATCTGTTGATGGTCACCTGGGTTGATTTCATCAACCCAGACTTTTCTAATCAAAGAAATTCATTTAGCATTTCTTGTTAAGTTGGTTTGGTTTCTCTGGAAATGTCCTGTTTTCACCATAATATTTGAGAGAAAATTTTACAGGACATACAGTTCTTGGCTGGCATTTTTTTTTTCCTTCAAGTATTTGTGTGTTATTCCATTACCTTCTTGTCTGCATGGTTTCTGCTGAGTAGTCTTACTGACTTTTTTTCTTAGATTTCTTTTAACCATAGTTACCTTTAAAACACTCTCCTTATCTTTAGTTTTGGTAAGCCAAGCCAAGCCAAGTGCCATTGAGTTGGATCTGATTTGATTATAATATGCCTTAGTATCTTTCATTTGGGGGTCTACCTTCTGTGAAGTTCCATGAGCATCTTGGATAGATGTCTTCTCATCTTTCATGATACCAGGAAAATTTTCTGTCAACAAATCTTTAACAATTCTCTCTGTATTTTCTGTTACTGCCTCCTGTTCTGGTATGCCAATCACTCATAATTTTTTTTCTTTTGATGAAGTCCCACATAACTCTTCATGTTTCTTCATTTTTTAAAATTCTTCTGTCTAATTTTTTTCTCACATATGTTGGTGTCAATTGCTTTATCTTCAGTCTCACTAATTCTGCATTCCATTGTCTCAATCCTGCTCCTTTGAATTCCTATTGATTTGTCTAATTCTGTAATTTTATTATTAATTTGCTAAATTTCAGATCATTGTTGCTTAAGTTTTCTTGCGTCCTGTTCAATTTGTCATTATGCTCTTCTGTGCTTTGCTTGATCTCTTGCACCATTCTAAATATTAAACTTTTGTATTCTATCTCTAATAATTTGAGGAAGTTCTCTTTACTTGGAAAATTTCTTCATTCTTTGTTTTGGGAGTTTTCTGAACCTATCATGGTCTGCCTGTTTAAGTGGTTTGACATTGACTCTTGTCTGAGCTATCAGAAAGTTCTATCGATTTATGTTTGCTTACTGTATTCTAACTTATTTTTTTGTTTTGTTTTGAAATATTATCATGGGCTTGTACTGTGAAATAGTTTGATTATTGATGCCTTAGAGATTCCAGTTTCCTGGCACAAGGTGGTTAGAGCTGCTACTAGACATGTGGGCCCAGGCATCTGTTTACTTTTCTTGTATGTATTGAGCTCAGGTGCCCAGGTATTTGGCCATGAAGTGTGTGGTACAAGCTCTTCTCTACAGTGCTAGATGTGCGTGGGTGGTTTGTTTAGGCACAGATATCTTGCTGCACTCCCTAAGAATGGTAGGAGGCTGAAAGCTGTGATCCTGTTATGCCTGTGTCTATGAAATAACCTGTTCCTGAACTTAGGTCCTGGCTTAGGAGAGCAAGCATTTTTTCTTTTCTTGTTTGTTAAATAGTTCACATTCATGACTGGGAGAATAGCTCAGATTATCCAACAGAGATCTTACTTCTAGCCCATAGAGCTTCAGAATTTGGAGGCAAGTGCAATACAGACAAGAGAATGGTAAGCACTGGAAAAAGAGAGAGAGGTTTAGTCTGAAGGAAGCTTTAGATACATGCAGAAGGGTAGACATGAGCCACTTAGCTTTTGATGATTCAGTGCTACTTTTTGCTGATTCAGGAGGCAGGAGTAGTGTGTTTAGTTTCACCCACTGAGGAAGATATTTTCCATACTCCATGGCTTGCTTGCTACACTGGCAGTTACGGATCTTCCTGCTGGCTTCAGATTCCCACCTGGTCAGGTCTGGCCAATTCTAGGTACTTCTGTACCTACTCTCCCTTCCTTGTTGCTCAGTCTGATTTCTCAACTTTCCCTTTGCTGTTTAGGGCTACTAGAATGTCATAGATAATCCATTGCTTTTGCTTTTCTGGATCTTTGTTGTTAAAGGGACCACAGGAAGCATCTGAGTATCAGCCATCTTAGCCATGCCTCCTTAGGGACATTTTTAATGAAAATAGAAAGAAGACCATTTAGTTTTTCATAGCCATTGGTAATTCTGTAAAACAGATCTTAGCCCAAAATGTTTTTTTTTCTTAAAAATATATTTCTAGGAAATCAAGTCTTTCCAGAGACAAAAATAAAAGGTATGGTGAATGGAAACCCTGGTGGCATAGTGGTTAAGTGCTACAGCTGCTAATCCAAAGAGTCAGCAGTTCAAGTCTACCAAGTGCTACTTGGAAATTCTATAGGGCAGTTCTACCCTCTCCTAGACAGTCACTATGAGTCATAATTGACTCGACAGCTGTGAATATTTGTTTAGGATTCCTAGAATATATTTGCTGAGTTTCTACTTTCTTATTAATATAGGTGTTGAGAGTTACTCATACAAGTAATTTTCAAAAATCCTTTGAGAAAATATTTTGCATCATATCTCATCTGACTGTACTTTTTGTACTTAAGTTCCTGTGGTAAGCGGGACATGATGGCCCAAGATGGCGCCCAGGGCCAGAACAGCACCCCAACCACACCCTTGTTTACCAGACCTAGGGCTTTCATGGCGCATGCCTGTGGGCAGTGGCTTCCCGCTAGCCTATTGTGGGCCTCCATCTTGGGAGAGCGTGGCACATGAGGATTGGAGGAATCTTGGGTATAAATTGAGCAAGCACCAGGAAAGGAGGAGGAGAATAATAATAATAAAGTAAGCAACCTGCAAGGCGGCTTGCATCCGTGTGTCCTGTCTTCTTTCCGCCGGCGGACAGTTAGGCAGCGACAAGTTCCAATAGTGGTAATTATTCATACTTACAGGCATACTAGACAATGTAGTATATTTTCTGTCATTAGCATTGATCCAGGCTAAATTGCTTGATTTTGGATTTATTTTACTCCATTCCATAATTACATTGTGTAGCACTGCTGTATCTTAGGAAGTATCTGATTTCTTGTACTAACAACTGTAATCTCGTAAGTGGTTTGCCTGCTCCCCTAAATTTGCCTGTCTTTTGCTCTTCTTCTTCATCCTGAATCTAGTGGGATGTTTGCAATCTACTGAGATGTAACAAATCCACTGATGTGTGGATTAATATTTTATTTTGAATTCTGGAGAAAGGATAGAGAATCTTTTTAAGAAGGATTTATGGCCCTAAAATATTTCCCCTGAACTACTTTCCAGAGGCTGGGCCTGCTGATATCAGGATCATAAAGGAAATCTGTTTTCTCAGGCTTCTGCTGTTGAGGACAGATGTGAAAGAAGCTCTGCCGAATCTCCAGGGATTGACTAGGATTCTTTAGACATGTTTATAGTTTAGGTCTGTGAAGACTCATCCATGGCTATTAAGATGAGATGTTTCTTGCTATTTTTAAAGAGAAAACTTAGAGAATATTTTATTACATTAATAACTAGTAACCTATGGAAATGCTGAAAATTGTACTTTTTCCTTCCCTACTTCTCCCTTCTTTCCCAGAGTCACTGCTGGAGCCCAATATAAGAAGGATGGTACTAGAAAATAAAGACAAGGCTATATATCCATCCTTACAGGATTCTATCTAGTAGACTCTATCTTTGGCTTAAATGAGAAAAGGAAACAGAAATTTTGTATAATTAATTTCTCTAATAGAAAATCATCCTGCTTATTGCTCAGAGTCTGCGTTTCAGGGAGTTTCCTTTTTCTGGTTGCTCTAAAATTAAACCACAAATTTTGTAAAGACAATTCAAAATAATAAGACTGGGAATTAGAAACACATAAATTTACATGTGATATAAATATAATACTTATAATCATGTTCAATACTTAAACCTACTTTCAAGTCATTATGGACTAAAATGATACATATATACCTATATATGTATACACACATACATATATATGCATACATACATACATATATGTGTATACATATATATACACATATATACCTAGGTATATATATATATGTATCTATATACCTGTATACATGTATAGCTAGGTATATGTGTATAGTCAAGTGCTGTTGGGTCGGATCGGTATATGTGTATAGCTAAGTATATATGTATACCTATGTATATGTATACCACTGCTAACCACAAGGTTGGCAGTTCAAAGCCACCAGGTGCTCCTTGAACACTCTAGGGGTCAGTTCTACCCTGGCCCCTAGGTGCACCATGAGTCAGATCCGACTCAATGGCACTTGGCTTGGCAATGATACCTACATGTCATTTTAATCTATAATAACTAGGGTTTCAGTATTGACCATGATTGTATTAATAAAGGCTGTTTGTTGTAAATTTGTAAAGTTCCACATAACATTATTTTATGTTGACTCAATAAAAATAATGTAATTATGCATTTAATTCTTAAAATGATTCAAAGTTAAGTTTATATTGTTTTGTAGTGCATCGTAATCATATTTCTAACATGTTTCTTGATTTGCCCTTATCAGTTTTAGAATCCACTACCTCAACAAATGGAGCTCAAATTAAGTTATTCTGCTATCTTGTGGTTGTAACTTGAAATAGCAAATATTGTACTCAAGAGTTGGACTTAACTGTTGAGATAGGAGGGAAAAATCAGATCAGGGAAAGAAGGCTAAAGTACCCTGAGAGAACATTTGATCTTAATCAAAATTTCAATAGTTATCAAATCAGTTTCTCTTAGTGCTTTAGGCCTTCTCTGATTAGAAGTCAGTCACATGTGAAACCACTGGAGATGGTCTAGGGTCCTATAGCAGCTCAGCTGTGATAAATTTAATTATCCCTAGTGATCCCAAAGAATTAAAGCTTCTGCTAATTTCTCTCAGAAACTCAGACTCTTAGCAATAAGCAGGATGATTTTCTGTTAGAGGAATTAATTTTACTCCAGGTATACAAAATTTTCTTTTCTTTTCCTCATTTAAGCCAAAGATAAGAGTTTATTTAGATAGAACACTGTAAGGATAGATATACAACCTTATCTTTATTTTTCAGAACCATCCTTCTTATACTGGGATACAGGTGTGACTCCTGGAAAAAATGGGAGGGGTGGGGAAAGCAACAGTACAGTTTTCGGTGTTTCCATATGTCTGCAGTTTTGTTGGCTGTTTACACTGATTCCCTGGCACTGTGCAGCTATTCCTAGGGCCATTGCATGTTTAGTCTGAGAAGGAGGAAAGGGATCATCCCGAAACGTTTGCAGTGTTCCTCCAAAGGTCACTCAGAATGTCACTGAGCTGCTACTACTATGGATTCAGGGGAGCCTGGTGGTACAAAGGTCAAAGGATTGGCTGCCAGCCAAAAGGTTGAGTTTCTATCTCACTTAGCAGCTCAACATGTCCGAGGGAAAAAGATCCGACAATTTAGTGTCAAAAAAATTAAAAACTTGTTGCTGTCAGGGTAATTCCACCGTATAGGAATGCTGTGGGAGGCCACAGTACAACTACTGGCAGGGATTCCAAGGAGCGGCCGGTGAATACGAATTGCCAGCATTTTTGCTTAGCAGCAGAGCTCTCGAACACTGCACCATCCAAGCTCCTTCCGAAGAATTATACCCGCCAAAACCCAGTGGAACAGTTCTGTCATATGTGGTAAAAACTGGGCAAATGTGGGTAAAAATTGACTGGATGGTACTTAACAACAACTAAAGCAGCTCGTTTCATCATCCAGGAGAGAAGGGTTGACTTCTGTGTAAACTCTTCATCCTGTTTCTTCACCAAAAGTTAAAGTAACAAAGCTGAAAGTTTTCTGTAAGAAGCCACATTTCAGAGCAACTCTGACAGATGTGCAATAATTTAAAACTGCCTTTTTTTGTCTTTTGCTTACACAGTCTTAACTGTAGAGTGGGGACTGGAATCAGTCTTTCTGAACGCAATGAACTTTTTCAATTTCTTAGATATGTTGTGTTTGATCTAGGTTGTTTATGCCTCAGCCCTAATTATTAAAACTTTATTCACAAATCCCACTGTAGTATCATCAGTGAATACACATGCATCTGCTCAGTCCTACCACCACCTTTTTAAAAACTTTTTTTTTTCTTTTTTCCCTTTACAAAGCCCTTTATTTCTTCTGGCAGATGCTGGAAGTATTAATGGTTTCCAAGAGGTGCTGTCCCTTAACGAGAAACAGGTGTAGTCAGAATGCTTTATTATTTATCGCTTCCTCACCCAGGATATTGTTCTGTTCTGTGAAGACATTTAAACACTTCTGTATCAATGGTGTCTTTATTTCATATGGAATATTGCTGTGTCTGACGTCAATGTTACACTTAATGATAACTTGGACATTTGTAACCTCAGAGACTGCCTTCACCTACTGGGGACATGATGGGGTTCAGCTGGAGCACTCCTACTAATGTTTCCCAGATTTGGGGATTACTTGTGGTCATAGGGTTAGGTAATGCGTAGAAGGGAGGGAGTATGGAGAAAAGAGCATTCCCTATGAGATAGCTTTATTGTTTAATATAGCTTTAATTCCAGGTCTTTACTGTAAGATTGGGGATGCTTCACATACACTAACAACTCTGGATAAATAGGAGCTGATCCACTTTGGATTTATTAATGTTATGTTGTAAAACTGAAGAGAAAAATACCATTTTGGGTGCACTATGGTTTTTCATTTTAGGGATGAATACAGATAATTGTGAGTTTTAGGATGCATTGAATTGGTGGAGCATATGAATTCTTTGATGACTGAGAATACGGAATTCAGTTAGGTCTTGCCTCTCATCTTCCTGGAATTCTGCCACTATGGTCAGAGATTCTTTGGCTAAAATTTGACTGAGTTCTTAAAAATTTCTTCAGAATTTCTAAAGCCTCTGCATTTCACCAGGACTGATGGAAATCTTTGCAACTCTTGCTGGCATCATTTCCTGATGCAGTATTTTTGAAATCATCTTGATACAGGCAATCTCTTTTTTAGATTTCTTTGGTTTATTTGTTCTTAACTATGTCTGGATTATATATGTACATTTATACATATACATACATACACACACACACACATATATATATATACACACACACAAATATATGAGCCCTGGTGGTGTAAGATAATTATGAGTTGGAATTGACTAGATGATTTTCATTTTTGGTTTTCATGGTGTAGTGGTTAAGAGCTTTGCTGTGAATCAGAAGATGGGCAGTTCCAGTATATATATATATATGCATATATTTTAATAGGTCATCTGTCCATGATGAGCCAAGTTGACCTAAGTAGACAAGTTTTGAGTTTTCTTTTCACATTTTGGAAAAACTATAAGCTGCTGGGTATTTTAAAAAAAACTAGTCCAACTGGAGGACAGAAGATTTATTAATTAATTCTTAATATATTTAAAATATATGTGTAATTGTTATCAAACTTTATAAGCAATTACTCCAATATAATGTGTGCAAACTATTGCCAGAGCATCACA
Organism: Heterohyrax brucei; assembly: GCA_028571685.1. Taxonomy (NCBI): domain Eukaryota; kingdom Metazoa; phylum Chordata; class Mammalia; order Hyracoidea; family Procaviidae; genus Heterohyrax; species Heterohyrax brucei. The sequence goes on along the minus strand of CM053141.1, from coordinate 54,474,275 downwards.
TTCAATCTCATAGTAACGCTGGAGGAGACAGAGTGGGGCTGTCCCATAGGGTATCCAAGGCTGTAAGTCTCTGCAGAATCAGACTGCTGCCTCTTTCTCCCATACAGCAGCTATTGGGTTTGAACTGCTGACCTTTCTTTTAGCAGCGCAGTGCTTCACTACTACACTATCAGAGCTCTTTACAACGACTGTCTCTCTCTCTCTATCTCTGTCTCTGGGTGTACGTATGTATGTGTTCATATTAATTATATGTATAATGAATATATGTGTATAGTTTCATGTAAGTTTTAATGTGTAATTATAATGAAATGTTATTCCGACTCGACGGCACTTGGCTTTTGGCGTGGCTATATAAATATTACACAAAACTGTACACATGTTTAAGGTCTCTAGAAGGTGCAAATGGTTTGCACTTTACTACTCCCGTAAAGATTATTGCTGTTACATGCCTGGAGCCAGTTCTGACTTACAGTGACCTTATAGGATAGAGTTGCTCCATAGGGTTTCCAAAGAGCAACTGGTGGATTCAAACTGCTGACCTTTTGATTAGCTGCCAAGCTATTAGTCACAGAGTCTCCAGGGTTCCCAGGTGGCTTGAACCCACATAGCAGTAGTATGGAAGAAAGACTTGGTAATCTTCTTTCCTGAAGATTACAGCCCAGAACACCCTCTATGGAACAGGTCTACTCTATAGCACCAGGGGGTGCCATGATGGCAACAGGTTTTGTTTGGGTTCGGTGTTCAATTAAAATAACTTTAAGGAGTTTCATTTTCCTGTTTTTTGCATTTCAGCAATCCTTGAGAATAAAGTTCAGGGCTTGCTTAACATGTACTTCTGGGGTTGGTCCACCACACTTCCTCTGCTGGAGAGGAGCCACAGTTTTATAGCCAAGGTTGTTTTATATGAAGGAAGTGGCTATTCAGTTGCAGTTTTGCTTTCAGGAACACCTCAGGTGAGCTTTGAAACCTGTAAGGGTTGATTGGATGGGTATCTCCTGTATTATGCTCTGACAATTTTAGTTCAACTTTCTAATTATTGCCTAGATACCTAACTTGGGTTTAAGAATGAAAATGACTGTAGAAACTATTTGATGTATGGAGGGTGATAAGCCTCCTTAAGCCTTCCTTTCCTAAAAGCAGGAAGACACTACCTGCCAAATGTAAACAAAAGTGAGAGCCAAAGACTGGGCTGCTTTTGTAACCAGGAGTTCGCAATTTCAGATGTTGAGAACTTAGCATCACACAGCTAGGGTGAAAAGGTTTTCACAAATCCTTATTACGTATTCAAAGAAATATTTATCAATTTAGTCAAATACTCAGTATTTTGTTACCTATTTTTACTTTGTCTTTTAGCAATGAAATGTTTTAAACTTGGAAATAGCCAGCATTTCCTTGCTGTATGAACAATCTCCTGTTAAAATAGCATCAGAATTTCAACACTCTGTAATCTAGTATTTAAGGCTTCACCTTTCACCTAAAAAACACAGCTCAGGGTTTGTCTGTAAAAGGTAGAGCAAGACACTGACCCAGTCTGTTAAAAGTAAAATAAAAATACATTGAACTGAAATGTAAGAGGGAGAAACCTTAGTTAAATAAGTTGCGAGAACTTCTTCCAAGGTGCCTCCAGGTGGACTCGGTACAAACTGCTAACATGCTTGGCTGTTAACTGAAATGCTAGTTCTTCAGGGTCACCCAGAGCATCTTGGAAGAATGGTGTGACAATCTGCTTTTGAAATCATCCCCTGACAACTCTAGAATACAATTTTGCTCTGATACATATGAGATCACCTTGAGTTGGAATCAACACCACAATTGGTTTTATACAACGATACTTGCCTTATTGAAGAACTCCTGAAGGCTAACAATGCTCACCTTCAAATTAAAGGAATGAGTTGAGAATGCTGAAAATTCAATGTCTTCTAAGAGAATGAGTGATTGGCATTGTTCAAATCAGATCATATAGATGATCACGGATTCTATCTAGACAAATCTTTTTTTTTTTGCAGTCATATTGGAAGGAATTTATTGTCTCTAAAGTTTCCAAATCTGGGCCTAATATTCATTCAAATTTATATGTTCGGCCCTCTCCCCTCTCAAAACACCCAAATTAGTCTTAAAAATAAACATGATCAGAAACATACTAATAGCAATACAACCTTTCTGGGGCTAAAATGTGATATAGGTGGTTAAAATCACCAACAGAGAAAAAGTGAAAACACCGCTCAAGGTCAACGGACTTTCTCGTCCTGGACTACAGAGGATATGTTCTTTTTCAATAACATAAGTCTATCTCCTTTTAGACCACAATTTTGATTTAGATTTTGACCACAATCCAGAGGAAGTTGTGTTGGATTTTGGAATTCGGAGAGTTCTGCAAACTCTAAATAGAAATTTATACACCACAAGTAGCCAATGGTTCCTTCAATCAAGGATCCTGCTTCCTACTTTGTCTAATAGTGAATGTTTTAGGAAAAAGCAGTAAAGTCACTGTGATGCCCTTAACTGAGAAATATAGTGCTACCAAGGAAACTTTATAACTTTGGAAGTTGGTTAGCTAGTTATATCAAGCCTGACCCCTGATAACTATTTGTCTGTATAACTACTGTCGCTGACCAAGTCTTATTTTTTGTCCAGGAACATACTATTAAATTTCTCACAAGAATCTAGTCTTTCGTTTAATCTTATTAACCTCTTCTGATTGAAGACTCTATGGCAACAAGTTAAGGCTTCTTTTTTTTTAAAGAGTGAACAAGTAATTGCAATATACCTATTTGCTTAAAAACTTCCAACTGAATGTATGTCAAGTAAGGATACTTCTTACATTTTGTTTCTTCATATAATACTTTTTTTTTTTTTTAAGGCAGAAGGAGTGTACACTTTTACTTCACAAAAAATCATACGGGCAGCCTTGCTTCACTGGTTGGTTCACCACCTAGACCATTCTGGTCATACGTGATGTCTGGTCATACGTGTGATGTCTCTTCCCCCTTTGCCTCCAGCCTGCCCTAAGCTCTGTCAGGATTACAGGTACTGGGAATGAAGAGTTTATGTTTCTACCGGGAAGAAGAGTGTTCTTTTCTCAGAAAAAGTCCCCTTAGGCATATCTTAAGAGAGTTACTAAATCTTTTATACCTCTCATTTTTCCTCTAGAGCACAGATGGAACTAGAAATTTAGGGACACTCTGTCCATCACCTAGGAACAAGAAGGAGCCCACAGGTCTTATTGATGGCTGTATTTTCCCTGTGAATCTAATCCTAACCACTCTCATGTATTACTATTTTCAAAATATTTTATTATTTTAGAAAACTTGAATCTAGATGAGACTTTTAAATTTGATACTGTTGAACTGTGTATCTGTTTTGTTCGATTGCTCCGCTTAGCAGAAGGGGTTAATAACCTAATTCAGGAGAAAAAAAGCCTGGTAGAACTGGACAGTAGTAAGAAGCAGTGGTGCGCTAATTTGGTCATTGTACATATCCCAGATTGGTGTCTCAATTTTAACAGTAGCTCAAGTGCTAAGTCACGCATATAAATGTTGAAGATGTGACCTCAGGGGCTGTGTCAGGCTGTGAAGACGATTACACCTGGTGTACTTTGTTACTGAGATGTTCGCTCCTTCCGGGTGGTAGCTAATTCAATACACTGAGTCAGTTCTGAAAAAGAGCATAAAATGCATGTGGTCTCTTGCCTATTGGTCAACAGTGGCAAGATATACATAACCTTTAAGGCAAGCTTTCCATTTGCAGTGCTGGTCTGGAGGTATAATTTAAGATGTTTCTGAAGTCTGTAACTTAGGAAATTAGGTATATATTGTGTAGATAATAGGAATTTTTGCTACAGAATTGAAATAGGCAAAAAAGAAAGATCATCTTAAAAACTGGGCTTATTTGAAGAATGAGAAAATTATCTTGGTATGGTATACAATACTGCATGTACTGGAAGCATGGAATCATATTTTGTTGAGCAAAACTGCTTTGATGCTGTAAGTGTTTAAAATACACAAAGACTTAACAGTAATTACTTTCTTAATAATCTTAATAATTTCATTAGCATATACCATCCTATCACTAAATTCACTTAAAAAAACAAATCTTTTCAGTTAAGAATTAATGTATGACTGTATAGTCCTTCTCTTTTTGCTTTTACTTGGCTTTTACTTTTGCCTTTCAGTAAGAATATATATAGTCCTAGTAATTTCTTTTCCTCTGGGTTTTAGACTTTTGAAGATTCTTTTTTTTTTTTTGTCTTTTTAAAAATTAAGGTAAATACATAGAAAACAAAAATTTATCATTTTCGTAATCTGTACATGTAACAGTTCAGGAGCATTACTTATGTCCATCGTGTTGTTCAACCATCAGCATTTACTCTTCCCCAAGGTTTCCATCACCTGTAATAAAGTCCAGTGCCTGTGACTGCCAAAAGGTACAAACCACCAAAATGTTTACCAACAGGTAAATGGATAAACAGACGACATGCAAGGGAATGTTAACCAGCCCTAAAGAGAAATGATGTTCTGATACATGCTATGATGTGGATAAGCCTGGGAAACATTATGCTGAGTGAAATCAGCCAGGCACAAAAGGACCAAGATATATGATTCTACTTACATTAAATATCTATTGGTTTCTTAAATTGACTTGAGTGCTTACTTTATTCAAATTAATTAAGAGTATTTGTAGAAGTCTGCTCCTGATAATAATATATAACTAGGTGAGACAGTTCCATCTTTCCTGCTTATGGAAGGCAATTCTGTACAGTTTTTACAGATCTGATCGTTCGAGTGAAGAAAGTGGAGGTAAAAAGACAGCTGGGAGGGGCCTGAGGCAAGTCAGCAGTGGTTTCTCATTGCTTGCACAAAACAGGATCTGTATGTTGTCAGTAGGCTGGGGGAGATGAAAACAACAATGCTTTTCATAAATTGTTTTAGTCAGTCTTACTTTTTCCAAGATTAAAACATATCCCTTGCATTGAGCTAATTCTGACTCATAGCAACTTTATAAGACAGAGTAGAATTGTAGTGTGAGGTTTCCAAATAGCGACTGATGGATTCAACCCTCCTGTATTTTAGTTATCAGCCAAACTCTTAGCCACTCTGCCACCAGGGCTTTTGTTTTTCTCCCAAGATGAAGCAAATTAAAGAAAAGAAAAAAAAAAAAAAAAAAAGGAAATCTTTATTCAGGCCTTCCTTTCACCACTATTTATTAATCTATATGCTGAGCAAATAATCCAAGAAGCTGGACTATGAGGAAGAACAGGGCATCAAGATTAAAAGGAGACTACTTACTAATCTTTCACGTGTAGATGACACAGCCTTGCTTGCAGAAAGTGAAGATGACTTGGAGAAACTGCTGATGAAGATCAGAGACCACAGCCTTCAGCATGGATTGTGCCTCGACATCAAGAGAGCAAAAAGTCTCACACCTGGACCGATAAGTAACATCATGATGAGAGGAGCAATGACTGACATTGTCAAGGATTTCACCGTATTTGGATCCACAATCAACACCAATGGAAGAAAAAGCCAAGAAATCAGATGACATATTGTGTTGGACAAATCCACTGCAGAAGATCTCTTTAAAGTGTTGAAAAGCAAAGATTTTACTCTGAGTCCTAAGGTGCTTCTGACCCAAGCCATGATATTTTCATGTGTCTCGTATACATGCAGAAGCTGGACAATAATAAGGAAGATTGAAAAGAAACTGATGTCTTTGAACTATGGTGTTGGCAAAGAATATTAACTATACGACAGACTTCCAGAAGAACAAACAAATCTGTCTCGGGAGAGTACAGTCAAAGTGCTCCCGGAAGCATGGATGGCAGAACTTCATCTCATATACTTTGGACGTATTACTGGGAAGGACCAGCCCCTGGAGAAGAATACCATGCTTGGTAAGGAAAAGAGTCAGCAAAAAAAGGAGAAGATTTTGATCAAAACAAAATGACACAATAGCTGTAACAGTGGGCTTAAATATAGTAACAGTTGTGAGGATGGTGCAAGACTGGACCATTTTTCATTCTGTTGTACCTAGAATTGCACCCTGTGGCATCTAACAACAACAACAAGCCTCACGGGCTTCTATGATCTAAGGCAAGCCAGTAACCTATAACTGGAGTCTCTCTGAAAGTGTCTGATTCTGCCCCCTGCATCTGAAATCAGAAACCCTGGTGGTATAGTGGTGAAGTACAACCTACATCTGCTAACAGTGACGTTGGCTGGAATCTGCCAGGTTCTTCTTGGAAACTCTATGGGGTAGTTCTACTTTTGTCTGTAGGGTCACTATGAGTCAGAATTGACTCAATGGCTGTGGGTTTGATTTTGGAATCTGAAATTATACCAGGAAGTCTTTGGGGTAAATCTAACCAATACTCATTTAGGAACATTTCCAGAAAATGATGCTGTCTCTTTGTAAGATACATGAATGTGATGAACATTTCTTTCTTTGTTTCTCTGTTGTTCTGTTTCTGTTTCTCTCTCTCACTGATATTGTTAAAGTTAGATGATAAAGTAAAATACTAATAGACTTCATGACGTGGGAGTTGGATGATTCCTTTTATAAAATTAGCTTATTACTAGTAGGTATCATTAGTCACTTAATTTCATGTTCTGTACTCTTTTGAACTTTTATTATTTATTTGAAGATCAGTTGAATTTTTTCTTCCTTTTGGAAGTTTTCCAGTGGCTCTGTCCGAAAAAGTAGTAGCATTTTGTTCTGATCCAGCATTAGGTTGTTAAAAGTAAGAGGTTCTTTCACCCATTGAGAGATCAATTGTAACTCTATATTTAAGTGCCACATTAATCAGTGTAATACTCTTTATTTTAATAGAAAGAACACAGAGATCATAAATACTCTAACTGTTAGAGATTTTTATTTTCCAGTCATGTGTAACTAAGGGGAGCATAGTACAAGAGGTAATAGACAATTTTAGCATAAAACCAAGCATGATGAGGTCAGAGTTCTGTTAGAGCAAATGACAAGTCAGTTACTATGGGACCTTAAACAACCAGGATTTGCGTTGTTGCCATCTGTGAAATAAAATGCTGGGATTATAAGAGTTGCTTTCGTGTTATAGAATTACATGATTTACTTTAAAATGTGACACATGACTATTGGTGTTACTGTGAGTGTCAAATGAGATAATTTACACAAAATGTTTAATATGGTGTCTGGCACTTAGGAAGGATTAAAGTGGCAGTGATTTTTGTGATAAATTCATGAGTTGAACACTGCATAGCAATCAATCTTGAATTAAAATATGTTATTTCAACTCCAGCCACAAGATGGGAGTATTTACCTTTATTGCTAAGTTTTACTCATCTTTTTTTCTGCTTATACCCCTGAAGTAAGTGAGCACTTTGTTACTGTTTTAGCAACTTCCTGGTAGTTTTATCAACTAAAATAAGAGTGGATTTTAAACTTATGGTATGTTGATCAGTATGTTATATTGATGGATCAATCAATCAATCTGTCTATCTATCATCTATCTACCTGTCTGTCTGTCTTTCATTATCATCTAACTGCTTCCCAGTTTCAGTGCTGCTGAAGGTTATTTACCTTCTTACGTATTTCATCAAACATCTTTCTAAAAAATTTAGACTCAGTTTGTGATCCTTTTTTCATGTGGAAGTGATGTTTCTCTAGATAATAGATTCCTCTCATCCTTTACAATCAGGTATGAGGATAAAAGTGAGAAATAAAATGTAGTGTCAATTTTCCAGTTTGGCTGGTAAAATACAGGGCATAATTTGATAGTACATGACCCATTCTCAAAAGTGGATTTGTTTTTTAGAAAAATAACAACTTTATTCTTTTGACAAAATGAAGGTTAGCCAGCCATAAAATACAATCCTAAAGAGCTGTGAGATAAGAATTCTGTTTCAAAGATTAAAGTCATGGGGAACTGTAGCAATGAACATACAATAAGGGCTGGGGAAGGGGTGGAATACGTGCTTTTCTGTACCTGTACATTTTGAACTTTCTTTCTCAAGGAGGGTCGCCATGAGTCAGATCCAACTCAATGGCACTTGGCTTTTGGCTGTCAAGGAGGATTGAAAAAGGAGTGTCATCTCTTTCTAAGAACTGGAGCTCATACATTTATCACATATTTAAATAGACTCTTTGTCTATGGTGGATTCCTTTGTGTTTGAGGGATCTACTGTGATTCAGAGGGAAACATTTGCTGATGAAATATGTAGGAGACACATGCATCTGCTGCATTATTGGTCAGGAAATGCCAACATCAGCTAAGATACACAGAATCTCAACATTAACATTCTGATTCTTTCAAACGAAAAATGAGCCCAACTTCTGCTTCCTGGGAAAGGCTATTCAAATAAGTTGATCTGTGTGATATTAAAATAATGGCAGATATTTTGAAAATGAGTTTGTCAATAGATGATACTGAGGAAAACCATTTTCGTTAAAATAAAGAGATATAAGTGAAGGAAATCTGCACTGACGTTTGTCACACTTGAGAACCTAGAAATACCATCAGTAGCTTTCCTTGTATTCATAAAATGCCACAGAATCTTTGCACAACTAAGGGACAAAAACATAACTTAGTTGGAATATTATGGGAATATGTAAGAATATTTTGCATTTCATCTACAGGTCCTTATGGATTTATTTTGATTATGGTAGAGTATGCTCATTAGTTTTAAACTGAAAGATGATTGAATTTGGAAAGAAAGTTGTTTGAATAATATCATTTGATTTTCAATCAGTCAGTGTAATGTCCAGAGTTGTGACAACTTCCAGACTTTCCCCAGTTAGCTCTAATACTTACTCAGCGATAGCCGTGATGCTCACAAAAATAAAGGCCCAAGGCCATGTATTGAACTTTTAGGGTGGGTAGGGTGTTTAGAAGGAGAGAAGCTGGTAGTAGTCACTAAGAGGATCATGAAATCTTATCAGATTCGTTTACATTAGAAAAATGCAACTGGTGCCAAACTTCAATAACACCTTGTTCCAACATGATAGATTAGTCCAAGTCCCTTTAACTCAGGACTCACTATGTAAATGGTAACTAACTATGCCAGCCAAGTGCCACTAACTATGGAAAAATATTTCTTTCTTCCATTTAATTGATTACACTGATGGTGCAATGGTTAGCCATTCAGTTGCTGACCGAAAGACTGGCAATTTAAATCTACCAGCTTCTCTCTGGAAATCCTTTGGGGGAAGTTCCACTCTGTCTTGTAGGGTTGCTATGAGTCAGGATTGACTTGATTTGTCATCCAAAATTTAATATCTTAAGACCATCCAATTGTAGTCAGCAGATCAAATATCATATAGTGCATTTTGCAAATCATAAAGTTGTCTTGGAGAGTTCAGTGCAAAGTCACATTGCTCAAAGTAAGAATTATATTGATGCTTTGTTAAGTGATGGTTAATTTATTGAGCAGGGTGATTAACAGTGACTGTTCTGAAAAATGTCCAGGCTAAAATTACACCCATACTCTGAGACATGGAGCTCTTAGGTCTTGATTGCAAATTTGTCAGTGTGCTGGAGCAGACCCAGAGCTGTGTTCTGAGGAATATCTTACCTCTGCCAACAGAGATTTTATGAACCATTTCTATATGAAGATTAGATGGCCATCTACTCAGCAACAAGTCTTGATTAGGCTATTTAATTGCCGTAAGATACCTGCTTAGCTGATTATTAAAGAATATTGATATGTTTTTAATCAGCAGCTCACAATACGTATAGTACAAGTTTTGACCAGAAAATATAATTTTGAAATCTCTACTGTCAAATTCCTATCAAAATCTTGGTTTTGAGAAATTGTAATGACAGTTGATTGACTAGTCTATGCAAACCATCTAATACCTTAGATGATAAAACAGTATCTTGACATAAAGCTATCAGGATGCTATAAACTTCCAAGTAGTTTTAGGCTCTTCTAAAACTATGTTTAATCAGTTGCATTGGGCATTTGTACTATTCACACATACTGAAATAGCAGTTACACGAAGGAAGTCTATTTCAAATTCTTAACGAGATTTGTTAAGATGGGTTTCATTACATGACAGAGAATCTTTTTAATGAACTTTCATGACAGAATTTCTTGTCAGGTTTTCCTATTACAAGGAAAGGTGTTTTGGCCAACATGACACTATAAACAGAAACATCCAGTCTCTCCATAGTAAACCACTGACCCATTGCTATTGAGTCAATTCTGACCTGTGTTTCCACAGTAACGACACAAAAGCTAAGTGAGACTGAGACAAACATCCGTCCTGGAAGTCTAAGTGTCAGGTGAGGAAATAAACAGCAACCAAGCAATGGATGGAAAAAGAAACTGAAGGAAGACTGAGAACGAGAGGAGTCAGGGAGTGGAGGTCACCTATCAGCTAATGTGCCACAAGTTCACCAGCTTAGACACCTCAGCCAGAGAATAGTGGACACGGAATATACAGGAAGACAGATTCAAGAACATCTGGTCATGACAGATCAACCAACAGTCAGCTGTATGGCTTTCCCACGCCACGCCCTTCCTCCCCCTCCTGGGGCCCCATAGCTTCCTGGGAGCCCTGGTCAGTCTGCTCGGCAGGCACCAGCTCCTTGCCCCTTGGAGTCACCCTACCCACACTGGCTGACTCCTTCAGTGCCATGTTTTTGGTTGCTTTTTTTTTTGGCTTCTTTTGGTTTCTCCTCTCTCTCTCACCTCCTTCCCTTCCTCTCAAACTCTTAGCTGCATGTGCCATCTGCTTCTTCTTGACAGAAGGACTTTCCCAGTCCACGTCGTCATACTGGTAGAATCCCTGGGGATATATTTTGTCTTTCTGTTTATTCTTAGTTTTGCGTTGCCCTCTACTTCTTTTTCGGTCTCCTGAATATTTGGAGTTGTGTGCCATTTCTGCCCACTCTGGGTGGGTTGCACAGTGCCACTTGGCTTGGGAGCCACTTCCCTCACCCACATCATCACACCAGTGGGCTCTCTCGTTGCATTTGTTTTTCTTCTCTCTTCTTAGTTTATTGTCTTCTTCTACCTCCCTCCTTGTCCATCTCCTGAATACTTCATTCAGTATACTATATCTGCATCTTCTAGATGGATTGTGTAATACTTTTTGACTACAAATTTGCTTCTGGTGGGCTCCCTTGGTGCATTTTTTTTCTCTTTTCTTTCTTGATTTCTTGTCTTTCTCCACTTTCCTTCCTTAGCCTTCCCTTGAATATCTGGCACCGTTTATCATCTGCACCCCTTCTTGATCAGCTGTGTATCACTTCTTGGCTGAGTACTCACTTCCAGTAGGCTCCCTTGGAGCATTTTTTTCTTGGTTTCTTTTCTCCTTCTACCTTCCTTTCTTTCCTTCCTCTTCCTGGTATCTTCTTCTTTTTTTTTTTTTTCCTTTCCCCTCTTGGTTTCTTGTCTCTCTACGTTCCTTTCATTCCTTTTTCCAGACTGACTACCTGACTGACTACTTAACCACATATACCTTTCTCTACCCTTTTTATTTGTTTATTTTTTAAACCTAGTTTCTGATCTATTTCTTTCTCCCTTCCTTTCCTTTCTGTTACTCATTTAGCTGAATGTGCCATATCTATCCCTTCTTGATAGGTTGTGCTTCAAACCCTGCTAGAAAACAATCAATAGATGGCATCTCCCTCTTTGTCCCAGACTCCCATGGCAGACTCCTCCAATACTTGTTTTTTAGTGTGTGTGTGTTGGGGGGGGGGTGGTGGTGTCATCGCACTGTTTCTCTTCTTTCCCCTTTTTTCCACACCCATTTAGCTCTGTATATCACAACCTTTTCCCACTCTCCTGTCTGTCTTCACTCTGTGCTGAACAATGAACCCCTAAGCAGCACAGGCACAGTTTACTAGAGTCTACCCTGTACTGACCCTGCCTCACCCCACCCTGTTGGCCACAATACATGCCACAAATGACCCATCACAAACCTTCTCTTCTACCAGACCTGCCCTGCTACACCATAGCTAAGTGGCTAGCCTTGTCCATGGCACAAGATGCTGAGAAGTATTTTGCCCTCAGAAAAACAAACAACAAAGAACACTCAGACATAACCAAACAAAACAAAAACTCAGGAAAAAACTAACAAATCTAAACGTGATAAAGAAAGTAACTACTGAATGTCTTGAAGAACAGACAGTATCAAAACACACACATATATAGGACACAATGGTTCCAATAGATATCCAAAATAAATACCAGATGATCTTCCAGTAAAAAAAAAAAAGGTATCAGAACTACCTGACAGGGAATACAAATCTTTAATAATCAGAGGTATCCAGGAGTTACAGCAGGAAAAAAAAGAAAAAAGAGGAAAAAATAGACAAAATCATGGAAAAGACTGAAAAAACAATGGAAGAGTTCAGGAAAACAGTGCAAGCACAAAATGTTGCAATAAATTCACAACTAGAAATTACATAAAAACAATTAGAAGTCCAAAATAAAAACAAGATTTCAGAAATCGACAGTGTCATAGCAAGTTTGAGGAACAAATTTTGAGCAATGGAAGACATAATCACCCTAACTGAAGAAAAAACACTTGGATACTACTTTATTGGAAGAAAAATCAGGGAAAAGAAAGACAAAAAGTGAAGAAATCCTGAGAATGGTATGGCATACAATCAAAAACAATATTTTTCAAATGATCAGAGTTCCAGAACAGAGGGAGAAAATGAAAAACAGAGAGAGGATCACTGAAGAATTACTGAGAGAAAATTTCCCTAGAGTCATGAAAAAATAAGCCTACCATCTCAGAAACTAACAAACCTTATTTAGAGTAGACTCCCCCAAAATCACTGAGGCATATCATGATCATGCTTGCAAAAATCAAAGACAAAGATAAAATCCTGAGAGCAGCTTGAGAAAAATGAAAAGATCACCTAAAGGGTGTAAACAAGAAGACTAAACTCTGATTACTCAGCTCAAATCATGTAGGCAAGAAGACAATGAGATAACATGTATAAAACCTTGAAAGCAGAAAAACAACAACAAAAACTGCCAACCAACAGTAATACATCCTGATAAACTCCCATTGCTAAACTCCCATTCAAACATGCTGGTGAAACCAGGACATTTCCAGAAGCATAGAAGTTAAGAGAATATGTAAAAATGAAACCAAACTTACAAGAATTATTACAGGTAGTACTTTAGTTTGAGAACAAATAATGCTGGACAGTAACCTGAATCTAGAATACAAGGCTGCGTAGCCAGTTACCAACCTAGGAAATGAATTTTCATGGATTAATCAAAACTAAAAGATTACAACAGGAAACTAGAGAGGTTAATCTGTAAGTGACAGCAGTGTCGGAACAGAAGAAGGGGGATAAACATTGCAGGAATAGAACTCTTAACCAGAGGGAACACAAGGGGGTAGCAAGTAATAAATGACTGGTTCAAATTTAGGAAGATAAGAGTAAATTTTAAATAACCACAAAGAAAGTTAACAAATCTACTCTTCAAAATAAAGAAGAAAAACATAAAGTTTCAGTGTTTTAGTCATCTGGCCCTGCTCTAACAGAAATACCACTTGCTTGCTTTCCTCTCTTTTTATCTCCTGTAGCATGAAAGGATAAAAGATAGTGCAAGCCACGTTCCAGGGGAACTCCCTTAGCAAGGGTGTTGCAGTCCTACTGTAGTCCTCTTTTAACATCATCATCCTAGCTATTAGCCACAGGTAGAGATTAGGATGTATAGCATAGAAAAATCACAAAATATTGGGAATGATGGCCCAGACAAATGGCTACACACATTTTTTGGGGACACAGTTCAATCCATGACACTCAGTAAACACAAAACCTACAGAACCAGGAAAAAAAATCAGTAAACAAAAGGAATTCAGGACTAGAAAGTAAGAACAACAACAAAATGCCAGCAAGACAAAGGAAAGCACTACAAAATATCAGTAACAAACTCACACTTATCAATAATTCCACTGAACATAAATGGCCTAAATGCACCCACAAAAAGATAGTGACAGAATGGATTTAAAACAAAACAAAACGAACAAACAAACAACCCCAAATACAGGATCTATCAATGCACTGTCTATAACAAATGTACCTTGGCGGGGGGGAACATAACTTTATTAAAAATCAAAGGATGAAAAAAACAAACAACTACCAAAAAACAGCAGGAGTGGCAAGACTAATCTGAGATAAAATAGACTTTAGAACTAAATCCATCATAGAAGGACATTATGTGATGATTAAAGGGACAGTTCAATAATAAATATCTATGCACCAAATGACAGTGCTCCAAAATATGTAAAAGAAACTCTGATAGCATTGAAAAGAGAAATGAACAATTCCACAGTAATAACAGGAGACTTCAACACACCACTGTTAGCAAAGCACAGACCATCTAGAAATAAATTTAATACAGATACAGAAGATCTAAAGGCTGCAATGAGCCAGCTTGACTCCACAGACTTATACAAAGCATTCCACTCAATGCCTGCAAAATACACGTTCTTTTCTAGTGCACATGGAACATTCTTCAGAATAGACCATGTCACAAAGGAACCATCAACAAAATCCAAAACACAGAGATAATACAAAGTATCTTCTCTGACTACAATGTCACCAAGGTAGACATTAACTACAGAAGATCATGGAAAAGAAATCAAATACGTGGAAACTGAATAACATCCTTCTTAAAAACCACTGGGTAACAGAAGAAATTAAGGATGTAATAAAAAAATTGCTAAAATCAAATGAAAAGGAAAACATCATATCAAAAGCTTTGGGACACAGCAAAGTCAGTGTACCCATCAAAAAAGAGGAAAGGGACAAGAGGAAAACATTAACTACACAACTTGAACAAATAGAAAGCAAAAAGAAGCCCATGGTCACCAGAATAAAGGAAATATTAAAGACCAGAGCAGAAGTAAATGAAACGGAGATAGAGAAAGCAATAGATAGAATCAACAAAAAGTTGGTCCTTTGAAAGGATCAATAAAATTGACAAACTATTGGCCAAAGTGACAAAGAAATACAGCACAGAACACAAATAAGAAATGACATATGGGATATTCCAACAGACTTTATTAAAATAGAAAGGATAACATAGTACTATAGAAAACTATATTCCAACAGATTTGAGAACCTAGAGGAAATGGACAAATTTCTAAATGTCTACTACCTACCTAGAATAACACAAGCTGATGCTGAATATCTTAACAGACCTGTAATGAGAGAAGAAACTGAAAATGTGGTAAAAAACAAACAAACAAAAAACTAAACTCCTGAAAAGAAGGACTGTGCTGTCACTGGGCTAGATTAACTGGGATCCTCTAAAAATTAAACAACTATGTTCATTAAAAGACTTCACCAAAAGAATAAAAAGAGAACTTACAGACTGGGAACAAATTTTGGGCTATGACAAATCTGACAAAAGTGTGACAAAGTTTATACACAAAAAGGGGCAATCTTTGATGGTTGTGAGAGAGGGGAGAGGTAAGGATGGAAAAACACTAAAGAGATAATAAACCAAAAAACCAAATACAGTGTCATTGAGTCAATTCCGACTCATAGCAACCCTATAGGACAGAATAGAGCTACCTCATAGAGTTTCCAAAGAGCACATGGCAGATTTGAACCACTGCGCTTTCGGTTAGCAGATGTAACTCTTAACCGATACTCCACCTAAAACAATAAAAAAGAAGGAAAAGTTCCCTTCCCCTAAGATTCAAACAAACAAACAAACAAACAAACAAAAAACAACTTTCAGATGCTGTGAATATTCTTACTGACTTTATTTAATTTTTTATTGTTTATTAGGAAGCACTGAATCAAATCTGCAGCCCTCCTCTAACATATATATGTCTTTATGGCAGGCATGTTTTTTATATGCTAGTAAAACCTTTTTTTGCTCTGTATTTCCCTTCTACATATTTTACTTACTGTTTATATTTTGAGAAGCATTAATGGATTTTTTTTCTAAATATGAATATGCGTAAACAAACATGAAGTAATGAGTTTTTAAGATCTATCTTGGTCCTCAAACTTATACAATGATGATTTACATTGAAAAGCCAATTTAATAATTTGCAATGGAAAGAAAATATCCAAAATTTTCCAGTAAGAATCATACTTGGAAAGTAAAATTAGGAATAGAGAACTTTTGGGGCAAATATGTAGGATCATTACTTTTTAAAGTACCTGCAAGAATAGATCTTTCAGTCGTCTGGGTATTTATCATAATTTATCTAGGTCTTTATGCCATTTCTTGTCCTAATCATTACTAGGAAACATTAAAAAAAAATTAAAGGAAACTCACTGGTGTCAAGTCAATT
Organism: Heterohyrax brucei; assembly: GCA_028571685.1. Classification (NCBI taxonomy): domain Eukaryota; kingdom Metazoa; phylum Chordata; class Mammalia; order Hyracoidea; family Procaviidae; genus Heterohyrax; species Heterohyrax brucei. The sequence goes on along the minus strand of CM053141.1, from coordinate 54,458,012 downwards.
CCCACTCATACCCACCCTGCTGGACAGAGTAGAACTGCTCTGTAGAGTTTCCAGGGAGTGATGGATTCAAACTGCCAACAGCTTGGTTAGCAGCCACAGCACTAATCAAGGTTTCCAGGATACACATTCCGTCCCTAATTCTGCTTTTTCTCCCTTTACTCACTCTAGTTCTATTTTCCACTGGCACTAGCCGCAAAACCATCAATGTCAAGACAATTCTGACCCTGTAAGACAGAGTAGAACTGCCAACCATTTGGTTAGTAGCTGAACTTTTAACAACTGTGTCGGTACAGCCATTGGCCCTGGGACTTCTATTAAAGAGAAAAATGATTTTGTTCAGTTGCAGTAGGTGAGAAGAGGTGTTAGCAGATCTCAATCAGTTGTAGACTCTCATTGTTACATAGCTTGAGCACTGTATTAAGTTAAGCCTTCTGGATGTATTAGTTTTGTAGACTGTTGCCTTTTCCCCCCTTATTTTTGTAAGACAAAGCTTACAAGAATAACTGTGACTTCCCTACATGGAGTTAGGGAGTCCCATTAGGTTTGTTTTGATTTTCTGTGTCAAATATGAAAAACCAGAAGTTCCCTTACATAAGCTAATGGAAAGTTTCCTGCAATAAATCCTTTATTTCTTACTGATGTATCATCGTACCATAGACCAGTAGCATCAAAATGACACTTGCCTTAATGATAGCTTGTATTACCAGGTCATGTTTCCCAAAATCCATTATTACCAGCCCCAAATGAAAACCATTCAATTAGATGGCAGGAATTCCAGCACTGAAAACACATCATCTTTTTTTTTTTTTTTTTTTTGAATAAAAATTTGATTGAGAAAGTATCGTAAATTGAACCGTGGAAGGAAGAGAATGGGCGAACAGGTGGAAGGGGTGGGAGAGGAGAAGGGAGAGACTAAAAAATCAAACCCACCGCCGTCCAGTCTGTTCTGACTCATAGTGACCCTGCAGGTTAGGGTAGAACTGCCCCACAATTGCCAAGGAGGGCCTGGCGGATTTGAACTGCCGACCTTTTGGTTAGCAGACGTAGCACTTAACCCACCAGTTGCCAGGGTGAGAGAGAGAAGCTAAATATAATGTGAGCTTGGGTTGCTTGGGGGAAGAGGGAAGAAACCAACTCTTGAAGCAGGTCCCATAGAGTGAATAATTTGTATTTTCCTATCACTTTACTGTGTGACATGTACTGCACATTTTTGCTCTTCTTTCCATTGTAGTCACTAGTAAAGCTATCTCCACATTAATTATGGGTGTGGATATCTTTTTGGCATATGGAAGGGGGTCTGTCTTACCTGAGTCTACAAAGACAGCATAAGAGAGAATGCTGGGCCATGAGACACCAGAAGACAGAAGAGGCCAGGTTAACGTAAGAGCTTGGGGAGTTTGGAAAAACCTTAGGGAGTAGTTTTGGCTTCCAAAGTTCCCGAAATAGTATGAGAAGGGAGAGGATTCTAGTGAAATTTCCTTAATAACAAAGAATCTCACTCGTATTTTGTTAGAACAGAGTGACTATGTAATTCATCATGCAAACCAGGATGCTTTTGAGTATGAAAACACTAACGATTGTGCTGTGACGACAGGAATCTATCTGGTGTTCAAAAAAAACCAGACAAATGACTATCCTCCATGTAATACTTTATATTTCTGACTTTAGGGCATAAAGCTGTGAAATGATACTTCTGTAATATTTATGCTAAGTATTTGTGAAGAATTTTGCGCACATGTAAAATACCTGAAGCTTGTGCTCATCTATGGTGTATTCTCCAGCATTTTTTTTACCCTCTCTCCTCTTTTTGGAAACCCTGGTGGTGTAGTAGTTAAGTCCTATGCTGCTAACCAGAAAGTCGGCAGTTCAAACCCACCAAGTGCTCCCTGGAAACCTGATGGGGCAGTTCGACTCTGTCTATAGGGTCGCTGTGAGTTAGAATTGCCTTGACTTCAGTGGGTTTTCTCCCCCTTTTGGCGGTAGTTCGGTATAGACCATCCTGGCCTTTCTCTGTCGGTAGTGCTCTGTCACACATCTCAGTTCTCAGGAACAGACCTAGACACTGCTGCCTGGTAGTTTCATCACTATCCTCACGGTTTGTATCCATACTGCATAGGACGATAGCTGACACATAGGAGACAATTGATGAACGTTTATTAAATGAACAAAGGGGTTGGAATATCTTTTGCAGTTAGTCTCACACATTGTGTTTTGGCTTTAAAATCTCTGGTGTCAGCAGGCGTGCATGTGCGCACACACACGTGCACGCACGCATGCACGTACATACACACAAACACACACACACTACGCCACCAGGGTTTCCAAAAAGAGGAGAGGGTAAAGAAAGGCCATTCTAGGGTGGTTTAGTTTGCATTGCAATCAAAAGGAGGTGAAAACCCACTGCCGTCAAGTCAACTCCAACTCATAGTGACCGTGTAGACAGAGTAGAACTGCCCCATCAGGTTTCCAAGGAGCGCTTGGTGGATTTGAACTCTGACTTTCTGTTTACCTGCAGGGGAAACCCTGGTGGTGTAGTAGTTAAGTGCTACAGCTGTTAACCAAAAGGTTGGCAGTTTGAACGTGCCAGGTGCTCCTTGGAAACTCGATGGGACAGTTCTACTCCGTCCTATAGGGTCACTGTGAGTTCGAATGGACTTGACAGCGGTAGGCTTGGTCTTAATTTTGTTTGTTTGTTTTCAGTGTCAATAGGACCTGAGGCAGTAGGCTAAGTCCTGTGCACTCCTATCACAGATCTGCAGGCCCTTGATTAAAACTGCCAGCTTCCCAGGTTGGAGAGTAGCTGAGAGGTGTAACAGATAGGGATTGTTGTTTGAGTCAGGTCCTGGGGGCATCTGAGCATAACAGTTAACTGGCTTGATGCCAATCTTTCTCTACCCTCACAGAAAGCATTTCAGCTTTCTCATTCAGAGACTATTGAATTTTGTTGGATTTTTTGATCTTATTAAATATGTTTTCCTCTAATGGACTTTCAACAAACCACAGATGTCTAAACATTTTGAGGTCTATGATTTTTTTGTGCTTTGAATAGCTGTACTCTGACAAAGGTGTTGCAGGAGGTATGAGAGCTGACAGAATAGACTGTACAAGCTCTGAAAGTCACAGGAAAATTTCCCTCCAACAATAAATTCAGATTCTATTTACAATGGGTCTGAATTTTTTCTATCATGCTCCAAAAGACTATTTATGTTATTTGTTATTTCTTAGAAGGTTTGTGACTAAATTAACACATGTTCAAATTGCTGAAGACTAAATCTGTCTTCCAATTTTCTTGAACTTTTCATACCTACTGTTTCAAAATTGACTAATTTAAGTCAGGATGAGCAAAATAATACATATTTCTTATAGATGTATGCAAACTAGGAAAGTGAAAGATGGTATATTTTTCCTGAATTTGTATTTGTTGATGTGGAAAGTAATATAACAAAAGTTTCTTGATCCTACTCTATTTCACGGAACTTCTGAAGTGGAAACAATAATTATTCTAAAATAATAGCTATTGGAACAGAGAATGTAGAGTCATTCTACTTAGTAAATGGAAATTCAAGATTATAAGCTTAAAAACTGTCAGAATTAATATTTAAGTTCAGTGAGATATCTTGATATAAATACATGTCTTTTACTTTCATATATTTGCTCTAGTGATGTAAAGAAAGAATTATTAATAATGCCAATTTAAAAAAACTCTAGGAATTACTTGAAAAATTAGTATACTCTTGCTATTGAGTAGCAGAAAAAAGTTATTTTTTAAGCAGAAAATATTTACAGATTATAAAATTAGAGCTAAATTTTACAGAACAGCAATAACAACCACAAAAATCAAACCTGGTGCCATCAAGCTGATTCCAACTCCTAGCGACCCTACAGGGCAGAGTTTCCAAGAGCCCCTGGCAGATTTGAACTGCTGACCTTTTGGTTAGCAGGCATAACGCTTAGCCACTATGCCACCAGAGTATCCTTTATGGAACAAATGAGCTATAAATATACACATACATATGCTTTGCAAGTGTGTACTTATTTATAAATAACAATTATTAGTTGGGATCGACAACATTCTACAGAATTTCAGTGTCTGATTCATAACATCTGAGTGGAACAAGTGAGAGATAGGTTATTGGCAGTGTAAAATAGTACTGAAAACAGAATCTAATGCATGTAAGCAGTTAATGCACGAAAAATAAGAATCAAAAATGATTGGGGAAAAAAACAAATTATTCAACAAGTATTGGGAAAATGGTTTATTTGAAAAAAAATTAAGTTAAAGCTACCTGACACTGTGCCATAATCTGTGTGAAATTTCTAAGTATGTTTGCAGTGTAATGTTAATTATGATGATGAAAGTCGTAAGAGACATTTGACAATGAAACAACTTGGTGTGTCAATAAACTTTATAATTAAATTAAAAGGCAATTTATGTATTGGAAACACTTGTAGGAATATAATCAGAATGTGTACCTTAATGTTTAAGCCTCTTAAAATTTAATGAAAACAAACTAATATTCCAATAGAAAGGATATGAAAAATAAAGTTTTTCTTTTTATAAGAGAAGAAAAAACACAAAAACTTATTCATAAAATGCTGTTTCATTAATTGAAGAATACAGTATTCTTGCAACATTTTTAAACATTTACAAACACTATGTTTCTGACATAACTTATTCATTCACTAATTTGCACTCACTACAGGACAGGTGGATCCTTGGTGCCTGCAGTGATTAAGCGCTTGGCTGCCAATGAAAAGGCTGGAATCTCAAATTCACTACCACTTCTTGGAAGCCCTATAAAGTAGTTCTACTCTGTCATATGTGGTTACTATCAGTCAGACCCACCAGCAGCAGGTTTGGTTTGCTTTTGATTTTATGTGACAGACTTTTGGGATACATCGATGAACAAAACAGACAAAAACTCCTGCTCTTGTGGAATTTATATTCTAGAAAATACCTATTTCTATCAGTGTATATGTTCAATATGTTGTTTCCTTCTCTTACAGCTCATCTCCTCTCCAAACCAAGAAAAGAGGATGTCATACCACAGTTGGTAGCATCTTAGAGTTGAGGGCATGAGAAGAAATAAAGGAATAAAGGAGATTTTTTTTTAATGCCTAGAAAAATTGGAAAATATTAAAACAAAATTCTATTTAGTGCTATGAATGTGACCTGAAAGTATGCTCCCAGTTTTTTTAGTGGAGTATAAATACAATCATTGTAGAAATAATTTTTTCTAACAGGTATCAAGGGTCTTAAAAACATTCCTACCCTTTGACCTAATAATTTTATCTTTTGGAAATCTATCCTGAGGAATTACCTGAGAAGCGGTCATTTATTTACTGTAATGTTTCACTATCATTGATAATTAGAAATTGGAAATGACACAAATATCTAGCAATAGAGGAATGAGTAAATAAATATTACTTCATACAAGTGCTGTAATTAAACAAACTTCAAAATCATTTAAACTGAATTACGGATTTAGATAATTCTTATAATACCATTTGTGAAACAAGGCAGGAAGGACAATCAAACAACATTATGACAAATACATAAAATAATATGTACCTGGAAAGATGTTCAAAATAAGATTTTTAAGGTAGTATCAACAATTATCTTTGAAGATGAGACTGTATTTATTTATATTTTTGTATTTTTATAAACACTTTGCACTCTTTTCCAGAGTTAGCACTAGCTACTTTTACAGGAGATATGTAGCATCAGCACTTGTAATAGCAACAGCATTAGGAAGACCCTATCTTATTTATGTTGTGCAGTTATAACAGAAATACCACAAGTGGGTCGATTTAACAAGAAAAAATCATTCTCTTACAGTCTAGGAGGCTAGAATTCAGAATTCAGGGTGCCAGCTCCAGGGGAAGGCTCTCTCCTTCTGTGGGCTCTGGAGAAGGCTCTTGTTGGCAGTCTTCCTCCGATTAGGAACTTCTCAGAGCTGGAATTCTGGGTGCAAAGGGTTCACACTCCTGGTTCTACTTTCTTCTTAGTATGATATCCCCATACCTCTCTGGTGACTGCGCTCTTTCATTCTCAAAAGAGATTGGCTTAAGAGACTGCCTAATCTTGTGACTGAGTCCTGTCTCATTGACATAACTATCATCAATCCCACTCATTAATACTGTAACCTGTTGACCCTGAGTTGATTCTAATTGAGAGTGACTGTATACTAACATTGTAGAGGTAGAATTTACAACACTTAGGACTATCACATTAGATGACAAAATCATGGACAAGCACACAATACTGGGAATCATGGTTAGCCAAGTTGACTGATATTTTGGAGGGACACAATTCAATCCATGACAGACTCTAATTATTTTTCATCAAAAGAGAAATAATTTAATTATAGAATGGAATAATCATTCAGAGAATATATCCCCACTGTTAGAAATGGAAAAATATTTAAGACATTTTTAATGTTTAAGACATACTTAAAAATCAACATGTAGCGTGTGATATCTGTGTTCTGAAACTGGTCTGAGTTCAGAAACCATGAATTCATACTATGTGAAAATTACTCTCACTGAAGAGATACATCAGAGATTGAGCATAAGTGTGTTAATATGCTTCTGTTTTCCTAAAGGAAGCTTCCACAAAACTTGGTGCTTTCAACTGTCTGTAAGAAATGAAGATTCCCAGGGCAGAGAACACCATTCAGGAGGAATGATAGGATGGAGGTTAGAGGCAAGAACCCCAAAGAGCCACCTAATTCTTCGACATGAAACCCTTGCTAAATCACTGTTTTCCACTTCTGTCCTTTATGCTTTACTTTATTACGAGGCTTAATATTAAGTCAAGGAAACTGCCAAATGAATTTGTTGACCTGGTCTCCAGCAGCTTGATAATGCTAGGTATCAAATTATAGCTAATTTAAGAAGTGTTATTGGCTACTTGGCTAGACCCTGGTGGCACAGTGGTTAAGTGCTGTGTCTGTGAACCAAACTGTTGGCAGCTGAAGTCCACCAGGTGCTCCTTGGAAACTCTACGGGGCAGTTCTACTCTGTCCTATAGAGTTGCTATGAGTCAGACTTGTCTTGACTGCAGTGGGTTGGGTATTTTTAGTGGATGGTTAGATTCCATTTACCATTTCCTTAATCTGTGAATGAATTATTCCTTTTCTGTGAATGAATCATTCCTTTTCTGTGAATGAATCATTCATTATGACCTAAAAACCGATAATTTAGCCCAGAGTTTCAGTAGAGTGTGTTAGGCAAGATGTGAGGCTCTTCCTGTGTCATTTTGTATCATTTTCTAAGGACTATCATGTGTCAGGCATTGAGGATGATGAGCTATGTTAAAGGCAACCTTTGTCCTCAATGAGCATGTTGTCCTGCCGGTGCAGAATTCAAGGGCTAGGCTGGGTTACCGTTATGCGACCTGGGGAGAAAGGCCTGGCCTTTTCACTGCTCAGTCTTCCTTACCATTGAGCTATAAGGACATCTGCTTTCTTAGAGTTATTGTATGGATCGAGCAAGATAATATGTATGAGTTTTAATTTATTACTATTCTCATTTAAACACATACTTTTTACTTAATATACTAAGAGTGGAAACTCCGGTAGCTTAGTGGTTAAGTGCTACGTCTGCTAATCAAAATGTTGGGCAGTTTGAATCTACCCGGTGCTCCTCAGAAACTCTATGGAGCGGTTCTACTGTGTACTATAGGGTTGCTATGAATTGGAATTGACTTAATAGTAGTGGATTTTGGGTACTAAAAGCTGTAATTAAAAAACAAAACAAACTTGTTGTTGAGGTCAGTAAAAAAGTTGCTGTGATAGCTAGGATGGTGTAGCGAAGATTTCTCGAGTATTATCAGTATCTTCTGTCCTTGATTTATATTATGCACCCATGGACCTTGAAGACAATTTTGGAATTGTATTACGATTTCATGAGGTTGCATTAAAAGGGTCCACATCTCTCACGACAGGTCTAACTGACTGTCCTTGGAATTCAAAACAGTCTCTTTACTGCATATGAAAGAATGAGCAATCCCACTGGGTGGTCATGATGTCAGCTAAAAACAGAGATGTGAAACACTTTCCACTGTAAAGCTCATGAAAGAGACACAGTGCCTGGGAAGAACACACCACACTGGGTTTGTGAAGTATCCAAATATGTAGACCAGCTCCCGACACAAAGCTGTCACCTTTCCTTTTGTTCATGCCTGGTGTGCAGTGTTGCTTGTCTCTAAATTGGCAGTCAGGCAGGTTCTTTCTTCTACTGAACAGAGACCCCAAAGTTAGCTCACACCCTGCAGATCGAGAAGTGCACCCGGAGCAAGGGCGCTGGCCAAGCAGGTGAGATTTCCTTGTGATGCTCTCATGTGTCTCAGAAGTATTGCAACATGTAATAAAGATGTTCTCCTGATTCCTACAGGCTTTTAATCAGTGGTGAAGCTGTTTTTCTGAGAAGCTGGTTGTTATGATTCTCTTATTTAATAATGCAACCAGGCACTAAATGATTTACAAGTAGATCTTATGTAAAACCACTTGTTCTATTCAACTAACTCACAGGTTCTAAATGCTTCATGAGTGTCCTTTTAAATCTCTATTACAATAAATGAGATCAAATGGCATGTTTTGCCATGCTGTCGAAATTGGTCACATTTTTCTATATGTTGCCTGACTTTTCGAGCATTATAAAAGAGGTTAAGAGATAAATTACAGAAACCAGTACTAAGGTTTATTACACAAACCAGAATTCAGCCTCTTATGGTGAACAGGATGCTTCTCTGTTCAAGTGTCAGGAAATTCCAGCAGCAGACAATTCAATTTGTGACATCTTTCTGTCTTCATTGTACTGACTCCTTTTCTTCCTCTTCACTTTTTATGCTCATCATAGACAGAGTTCTTCTGGGTCCTGAGATACCCTGGAGCCACAGCGAAAGTGAGAAGCTGAGAAATCAGTGCCCATGTTGCTTAATTGAATTGGTCTTGCACTGTTGCCATTAGGTGCCCTTCAAGTGGGTTTCAATTTATACCAACTCCATCCATAACAGAAAAAAAAAACACTGCTGGGTCCTGAGCTGGCACAACCATTGTCAAGTTTGAGCCCAGTTTTAAGTCCTTTTTTACTTGCAGAAAGCAAGCTTGTGTCACTAGCATTTAGAAATTATTGCTGTTGAGTCAGTTCCAACTCATAGACACTAGGGGCTCAAACACAGAAACCACTGTGAAAATGCTCAGAACCTGTCAGTGTTTCTTTCTGTTGTGCATGGGATTGCTATGAATCAGAACGCACTTCACAGTGGCTGCCTACGGAAGGCTGTTAATACGTCTTCCTCCAATCCTGATGCCACGTTCTTCTTCTCAGACTATTTGTTCAACACGCACAGTGAATAAGTGTCATGAAATGATACAACTCAGATGCACACCTTTCCTGATTTTAAGTGATGAAGCATCTCCTTGTTCTATTTGAATGACTGCATCTTGATCTGTGCATAGTTTCCAGCATACTAAGGTGTTAAAAATAGACATAGTTCTTACTGACTCTGTGAAGCATGCCACAGCCTGAGAGAAAAAAACAGCTCCAAGTAACTACGAAGGAGAACATGGGGAAGGACAACTTGTGTTATTGTTCGTGTGACTTGTAGCTCTACACTAAATATTCTGTGAATCATTCAGAACGTGGAAGCTGGACAGTTCACTTCTGTGCATCTCCATGTCCTTATTTGTATGCTAGGTATAACCTGTTGTACCTGCCTTAATAATGTACATAGGGTGCCTTAAAAGTTATGAAGCCCTACACACATGAAAGATAGTCATTACTGTATTTCTTCCACAGCATTTCACCTTTTGGATTTCTCTTTTTAACTCTTCTTCCTTTTTTTCTCCCTATCTATGTTAAAGGAAAGGCAGTCAGAACTTGGGGACTGCACCTTCTTTCAAGAACACTTTAGAGATTGAATATGGAACAAGTTGGAGCTGGAAGGCTCTTTGTTAGCAACCCTTCCAGCCTTTATTCCAAGCAGGGGAAACCTGAATATCCTAGAGGTCAAGGGACTTAAGAAAAGCCTCATGGCTAATTTGCCGAAGCTGAAACTAAAATCTACTCTTCTGAACTCTGTCCTTTGTCCATTTTGTGTCTGCCTCCTGATCCTTGGCACAGGTGAGCTTTCTTTTCCTATGTCTGAGCTTGAGGAACTTGTAAGGCCCTTTAGAAGGATTACTGGGCCTGTTCTTCTCTGCTTCCAAATTTCCTCGAACTCCCTACACCACTGGGTACTAATACATGCACACCGTGGAACTGGCTAGGGCAAAAGCAGGAAGAGGAAACGTGGACAGTGTTGGTAGGAAAAGTGTATTTAAGGTTACAAGGGGCAACAGAATCTCCTAAGCTCCCAGGTGCACTTGGGCTGCCAAGATCATTCATCCCAAAAGTGCAATCAGAACCTAATTAGCTGCCTTCCTAGTTCTTTTTCTTTCTTTCTTGTTTGTACTCTAAAGAGATCTTTCTTTATTTTAGTGTTTGCAGTTTTTCACAGAATAAAAGAGGTCTTATTATGGGTCAGGCAGAGTTCCAGGCACTGCATGCACATGATCTCATTTAATTCTCATGGCAGTTCTCCATAATAGCTATCATTTTTCCTTTTTGCAGATAAAAAACAAATAGACAAACAACAACAACAAAAAAACACCTGATTTTCAAGATTTCAGTGCTTTTATAGCAGGAATACTATAGTGGATGACCTTAACAAATTTATTCTCCCATAGTGTAAGAGACTGAAAATTCCTAACAGGGTGCCAGCTCGAAGGTAAGGCTTTCTCTCTTAGCTCTGGGGGACGTCCTTGTCATCAATCTTCACTTGGTCCAGAAGCTTTTCAGCATAGGAGCCCCACTCCCCCAGTGCTGCTTTCTTCGTCATACTGAGGTCCCTGCGTCTCTCTATTCATATCTCTCCTTTATATCCAGAAAGAATTTGCCTTCAGACACAACTTAATATTTTAGATTGAGTTCTTCCTCGTTAACGTAACTGTCAGGCATTCCACCTCATAACATCATAGAGACGAGAGTTACAAAACACAGGAAAATCACATTAAATGGCAAAGTGGTGGACAATCTCATAATACTGGGAATCATGGCCCAGCCAAGATGACAGGTATTTTGGGAGTACAGAATTTAATCCACGACAAAAACTAACCCTGATATGACCATCAGTAAGAAGTGGCTTTAGACACATTTGGCTTGGCTCTAGATATAAACCCTGGTCTACCTAAGTCTTTGTTAATCAGTGCTCTTGCAAGATGGTTTCTTGCCTTCCAACAGTGTTTAACGAGTCTCTGGGTAGTGCGAAGGTATTAACCTTTTTTTTTGCTTGGCTGCTAATTGAAAGGCTAGCAGTTCAAATTCTTCCAAAGGTGCTTTGGAAGAAAGGCCTGGCGATTTATTTAGAAAAACAAGAAAATCAGATGTTGAAAACCTTATGGAATGCTGTTCTACTCTGACATACTTGAGGTCTTCATGAGTCAGCGTCAGCTAGATGGCAACAGAAAAGACCAGGGACTTGGCAGCACCAAGTTGAATTTCTTACAATTTTGCTACCCTTGTTCTTAGTCTCCTTGTTTGCTTCCTGTCCTGTTTTTTTCTTTTATCAGTTTGGCCAATGGTTTATTGATTTTGTCAATTTTTTCAAAGAACCAGCTTTTGGTGTCATTAACTGAGCTATTTTTCTATTCTCTAATTTATTTAGCTCAACTCTAAATTTTATTATTTGTTTCTTCTGAATGTTCCATCTTTCCCTGTTGATATCTCCTCCTACTACTGTGAAGATGTTTATCTTTTATCTTAATGCTGTTAGAATGTGTTTTGTGCACGTAGGAGCCCTCTTGCTGGATGTATAAGTATTTAATATGGTTACTTCCTCCTGCAGTATTGGCCTTCTAATCATTATGTAGTATACTTCTTTTACCATTGTGATAGATTTTTCTTTAAAATCTATTTTATCAGAAATTAATATTGCCCCTCCTGATTTTGAATGCTATACATTTGGTACATTTTTTTTCACATCCTTTGAGAGTTTTAGTTTGTGTATTTAAGTCTAAGATGTGTCTTTTGTAGGCAGTGTATAAGTAGATTGTGGTTATTTATTTATTTTTAAAACTCCATTCTGTCACTATCTCTTTATTGGTGCATGTAATCCATTTACATTCAGCATAATTATTGATAGGTAATTTAATGCCATAATTTTCTTATCTTTTTTGTGCATTGATCACAGTTTCTTTATTCCATTTAATTTTCTGTGCTGAGTTGTTTTTCTTTTGCGTGTTTTGTTTTCACTTTTTTCGTTGTTGTTGGTTTTGTATTACTGAAACTTCATGCTTTTCTTGTTTTTTATTTTAATGTATCAAAAAAAAAAAAAACCAAACTACTGCCACTGAGTAGATTCTGAGTCACAGAGACCATATAGATCAGAGCAGAACTGTCCCATAGAGTTTTCATGGAGTGCCTGGCAGATTTGAAGTGCCAACCTTTCGGTTAGCAGACGTAGCACTTAAGCACTAGGCAACCAGAATTTCCTATTGCAATGCACAGAATTTTTAATTTATTTTGTAGTTATCATAGTATTTACTCCTATTTTTCTATAGTTAAATGAATCTTTAATTTCTTTATATCATCTTGATTTCCTTTCTATATGAAAGATCTATGACTACATATTTTAATCTCACTTTTTTGTTATGTTGTTGTCATCTTTTACATATTGAATCTGTTTCCCTATTTTCAATGTTTTATCTTTTTTACAATTTCCCTATCAAGGTTAATAGCTGTTTGCTTTGTCCTGTGTTTTAATCTTATGTTATTATCTGATGTTTTTGATTTTCTAACCTAAGGTGTCCGTTTACTATTTCTTGTAATTTTGGTTTGCTTTTTGCAAATTCCACACCTGGAAAAGTCCTAAGTTTACTACCATATTTGAGCCAAGATATGTAATTCTTGCCTCATGATTTTTTTCCTTTAAGGCTTTGTATATTATCATTCCATTGCCTTCTAGCCTGCATGGTTTCTACCGGGTAGTCTGAGATTGATCTTATTGACTCTCCTTTTTAGATTATTTTTTATTTATCCCTAGCCACTTTTAAAATTGTCTTCTTATCTTTAATTTTGGTAAGTAATTATAATATGCCTTGTGTTTCTTTTGGGACCTTCCTTGTGTGGAGTTCGATGCTTGTTTTGGATAGATGTCTTCTCATCTTTCATTATTCTAGGGAAGTTTTCTGTCAAGAGATCTTCAACAATTCTCAATGTATTTTCTGTTATACACCACTCACCCCCTGTTTCTGGTACTCTAATCACTGGTAAAGTATTACTCTTAATATATTTCCACATAACTCTCAGTGTGTCTTAGTTTCTTTTTTTAATCTGATTTTCCTCAAATATTTTGGTACCAATTTCTTTATCTTTAATCTCATTAATTCTGTATTTCATTGCCTCATTTCTGTTCCTTTGACTTTCTGTTGTGTCTTTTAATTCTGTAATTTTATTATTAACCTGCTGAATTTCTACTCTTTTCAAGGATTTCTTGAAGCCTGTTCAGTTCATCATTATGCTCTGTTGTGTTTTGCCTGATCTCCTGAAGATTTCAAAATATTAATCTTTTGTTTTTAACCTCCGATAATTCCAGGAAGTTCTCTTCATCTGGAAAATTTCTGGATTCTTTGTTTTGGGAGCTTTCTGAAGCCACTGTGGTCTGCCTCTTTTACCTCGTGCTGTCGAGTTGGGTCTGACTCACAGCAACCCTAGATAGAGGTCAGAGTAGAACTACCCCATAGAGTGTCCAAGGAGCGCCTGGTGGATTTGAATGGTGTAGTGGGTTAAGTGCTTCCACTGATAACCAAAAGGTCTACTTCTTTCAAAGATTTGATATTGGCTGTTGTCTCTGAGCTATCTGTAAGTTGCTACATTTGTTTGTGTTTCCTTACTGTGTTCTAACTTCTTTTTCTTTTTCTTTTGAAATGCTGATGTAGGCTGGTTGTGTGAGCTAGTTTGATTATTCATGTCTTAGCGGTTCTAAAGTTCTGTCACCAGATGATTAGAGCTATTACTAGGCATGTAGGCACCGGTGTGCATTTACATCTCTGTATGTGTTCAGCTCAGGTACCTGGTATTCAGTCAGCAAGTGTGTGGTGTAGGCTCTCCTCTACAGTCCTAGAAGGGCAGGAATAACTGGTATAGGCATAGGTAACTGACTGCACATGCTGAGAAACACAGGAGTCTGACAGCTACCAGTGACTGTCTGTGAAGAAGGCTTGTCCCGGTTCCTTTACATGAGCAAGTAGATAGTTTTTGCTGCAGGATGATAGGTGCACTGGATGTTGTATGTTGTACTAAAAGGCTTTTAAAATTCATGGACCCCCTTATGTGTATGCCTAGACAAAGGACTTGCTTCTGCCCTGAGTTTGTGTCTTAGTGGAGCTAGCAGATTTTCTTTTTTTTCCTGTTTGTTAAATTGTTTGCTTTCCATGTCTGAGAGAATGACTCAGGACTTGCATAAGAGGTCCTACTTGTGGCCCCTGGAGTAGGTCAGAATATGGAGACCGTTTCAGTGCAGAAAAAGGATGGGGAGGTTCTGGGAAAAGGGGCAGAGATTTAGCCTGAAGGAAACTTTTAGATCCACGTGCAGCAGGTTAAACCTAAGGCATTTAGCTTTTGATGACTGAATGCTGCATTTCTCTCATATTGGAATCATGTATGGGTTTTCCACTGCTCTGTCTCTCCTGCTGAAGAAGATGCTTTACAAATGCCAGAGCTTCACTCACCGTGCTAGGCTGCCTCCATCCTCCTGTGAGTTGTAGATTCCCTAGTTCAGGTGTGGCCAGTCTTAGGTATTTCTGGACCTACTCCCACCTCTGTGTTGCTTGGTCTGATTTCTCAACTTCCCATGACATTTAGGGCTCCTAGAATGTCATATGTACTTGATTCTTTTCTTTTTTTATGATATTTGTTGTTAAAAGAATCACAGAAAGTGTTCACTCTTCTGTCTTAGCACTGCCTAGCTCTTTCTCTCTCTCTCTTTTAAATAAAACTTAGATAAATTTCTAATTTCTATTTGGAATTCAGCACATGGCGCAATTAATATGAGCACAGCAATAGTTTGACTAAGGAGTATTATTGTAAGTAGCTGACATTGGAAGCAAGAATGTGGGGACCAAGATGAAATTTTTGATTACTGCAGCAAATAGTCTTCAAATAGTGATGGTGATCTTTATACTCTCTCAGCAAATTTTACTTCGATTTAACAAGAGAAGTTCAGGTATATTCCTGGAGTCTGAAGTCACATGGTAGAGGCTGGTTGTAATGGAAACTCTTCATGTTGTGATGAATCATGTATACTTCCCAGCAAAAGTTAAAGGAGTATTGATAAACTCAGGTTCCATTTCAGTAGTTTTAAAAACTGTCTCTTTTTTCTTTTTGACCAAGTGCTATCAGGTTATAAAACAAATATTCTTTGCATCAGTTGAAGAACAGACTATACAGATTATTAAAGCAGTATATTAGACAACTGTCATTGTCTTTAATAGCAATTTGACCATCAAGTAGTTTCTTGTAGTTGGAACTATTGCCTATGTTTTGAAAACTTCAAAACTTATACAGTGTTTACACTTTAGTAATTATCTACTAATGTTCAAACAAAATAGAAAGTAAACATGTCATTCCTTTGATGATAGCTGCATATGTTTTGAAAGACTATATGACATCAAGTTATCCCAATGTATTGCTTCTTAGCTAGTCTCTCTTTCTTCCCCTCCCTCTCTCTTTCTGTCTTTCTCTAGGTGTGTGTGCATGTGTGTGCATGTGTAAATGCACACACATCTGCATTTCCCTGTTGCTTATTTCATGTAGAAGATGGAATGAGCTTCATTTTTAGTGATGATTATGTAGCTGTTTTTACTTTCCTTCTGCCTTGGCATTAATAAATCTTACAAGCAGTTGAGGGAGCTGAAAGAGTATAAAAGGCCTGCTGTTTGCAAGGTTTACCTAACGAGTAGATGAAAATTGATTTGATTGGTTTTTCATCTGTGAAATTTTATCCTTGGTCAGCTTGAGGTATTGCATTGCAAACAGATCAATCCTGTCTGATTTTCCAAAGTCTGCAAAAGCCTCAATGGGCTCAAAGAGAGGCTGCCTAAAGGACACAGGCTTAGCCTTCTAAAACACAGAAGAAGGTATCCAATCTTAAATTATGAGAAAGATAAGTAGATGGTGCAAGGTCTATTTCCAGAGTGCTTTAAAGGCCTTTCTAGTTTTGTGACATCTTGAGGAAAGGATTTTGAGGGGGCTGGGAGGGAATATAGGAGAAGAGCTCAACTTGGAAAGAAAGCTATGTAAGAAAGGAAAAGTCATTTTGTTTTAAACCACTTCTCAGTACCTCATTGTCTTTCCAGAAGCATTTATTATTTATGGAGAGAATTTTGGTGACACAGAATGGAGTCACACATCTTCTGGAACTTAGGAAGTGCTCAGTACTCTGGGCTGTGTGAGTGACTGTGGACTGAAAGTATACAGAGCAGTAGTTAAGGAAGTAAAGTCTGCCAATCAAGATCTTTTCCGTCTAGAAGGCTATATTCCACCACAAAAATGTCTGGCAACCAATACAGACATAATTTTATTTAGGAGGAGTTTAAGGATACATTACATCATTGGTCACAAGCTTTGGTTCCTCGAGGGGATGAGACTGATATTGCAAATGCTTGATAGAGGCCTGGTGTAGAAAAATGGTGCAATTATAGCAACTTGACTTTTGGCCTCAGTTCTAGGGAGACAAAAGGGCATGATGGGAACTTTGGCAAACTGGACATGCTGCTTCTTAAGTGGCCAGCTGCATTCAGCTCTAGCTTAACTCCTTGTGGAAATGTGAGCTAAGAAGCTAGAGAATTTTTGATTTGTCAAGAAAAGCTGGAAATCCAAACTTTATGTGCAGCTACTAAATTTTCAGATACCAGCAGAATGCCAGTTTACAGGTTGAATTATGTCCACCAAAAAGAGATGCTGAAGTCATACTACTGTACTGATTGGTATGTATAGATTTGTATGGAAATAGTTTCCTTTTGTTGCATTAATGAATCCAAAACTGAATGGAGTATATCCTAGGTAAAATTATTTCTGAGTGATGTCTTACATTGTTATTATTAAATATTTTATTGTGTTTTCAGTGAAAGTTTACACTGAAAATTAGGTTCCTACTTAAAAGTTTCTACAGATTTGCTCAGTGACATTGGTTAAAGTTTTCATAGTGTGCCAAATTCCTCATTATTTCTGTTTTATTAATTCCGCGCACAGAGATCTGTTTTCCCTGTCCCTTTGCCTTCTATCTTTGCTTTTGAGTAAATGTTGACTATTTGGTCTCCTATAAATGATTTTTTTTAAGAAGCACAGTACTCATAGATGATAACATTTATTTTGTGACAAAATCTGCTTTTTAGCTAAAAGATGACCTCATAGAATAGTTTTTGTTGAGATTTAAAGAGTATCTCCAGGATGAAGTCTCTGAGAGTCTTGTAGTCTCATTTGGTGCAGTTAGTCCAGACTTTTTAAGAACTTGACTTCTAGTCCACGTTTTTCTCCCATTCTATCGGCATCTGCCTGTTGTGTTCCTGATCAGAGTGGTCAGCTGTGGCAGTTGGACAATGTCTCAGGGCAGATGAGTTCATAGTTCCTGGAGAGTATTAGTTCTAGGAATTAGTTTCTGAGTGGTGTCTTATAAAAGGAGTATAGCCCCCCCCCACTCACATACTCACACTCACACACACACACATACACACAGTGTTAGGACCTCTCCATAAGCTAAGAAATCATGAAATGCCTAGTGTTGATAGAAATGAAAAGAGACAGGAAAGATCACATAGAGTATAATCCTGCTGACACTGTGAATTCAGACTCCTAGCCTCCATACTGGGTAACAATCAATTGCTGATTTCTAAAGCCAGTCACTTGTGTTTTTGTTAAGGTAGCCATAGGAAACTAAAACAGTGGGCATTTGTCCTTTGTTTTCACTGTAAGGAATACAGTTCCTTGTTTCAGTTAGGTGCCAGAGTGCACATGGCTGAATGATAGCAGGTGTCAACATTCAGGTGAGTATATTGTTGACTCCACTGCTTAAACACAAAACCACACACACTACCATTGAGTGAATTCTGACTCATAGCGATCATATGGAACAGAGTAGAACTGCTCTGTAGAGTTTCCAAGGAGTGTCTGGCAGATCTGAACTACCCACTTTTTGGTTAGCTGCTGTAGCACGTAGCCACGATGCCACCAGGGTTTCCAGGACCAGCTATTCTCTACTTTTGTTCTCTCTCTCTCTCTCTCTTTTTTCCCTTATAAGTTCTAGTCTTTTCTACAGATTACCGCTGTGCCTCTTTAGAGCTCAAATGAACCTAACCCTTGTGGTGGTTTATATGGACAGAAAAGGATGGAAGAAACTTGTGTTCTTGTTAGATTTGTGCAGTTTGTCCAATTCATATCAGCGCTACACACAACAGAAGGAACCACTGCCCAGACACCTACTATCCATACAATTTCTGTTATGTTCAAGCCCATTGTTACAGTAACTGTGCCAATCCTTCTCACTGAGGGTCTTCTTCTTTTTTGCTGACCTCCTACTTTATTGATCATGATTATCCTCTTCCATGGATTGGTCCCTGCTGATACAGGTACCAAAGAACATGAGACAAAGTCTTGCCATTCTGTCTTCTGAAGAGCAATCTAGCTGTACTTCTTCCAATGTAGGCAGTTACTTCCCAGTAATCTCGGCTGACAAAGTAATTATTCCAGCCTACTTATTATTCAGAGAATTGCCTTTCAGCTTTGCTAGAAAGACTTTTTTTCACAAACCCTAAAGAACCATTTGTTAGACAATTTTATCTTTCTGACATTTCTACAGGGCTTTTAGTACTATACTTGAAGTAAAAGTCTTCTAATTACATTTGGAGAAAATGTGGCGTTCTACATGTACAAAGCTTACCATCATGCTAAGATAGCTGGGGAGGGGTGAGGGAGGCATGAGAAATAGGACTAAGAATTACTGGACTGCAGGCAGGACACTTATAGGAAAACACTGGAAAACATTATGTCCTCTCATGAAGCCAATGGCTCGTTCCTGGTTTTCTGCCGTCTCTGATTCCCCATGCCATTTCATGGGCCCTTGCTGTTTTTGCTCTCTGTTGGCAGTCCACTGTCTGATTTAAGCACCTGTCTCTGACACTTAAGAATTGTAAACTTTAATGATGAATTAGGCAACTTCAGAGCTCAGAGAAAGAGAATTATTTGGACACTACCTGGTCCTGCACCATCCTCACAGTCATTGTTATGCTTAAGTCCACTGTTGCAGCCTCTGTGTCAGTCCATTTCCTTGAGGGTCTTCCTATTTTTTGATGACCTGCTACTTTACCAAGCATGGTGGCCTTCGCCGGGAACTTGTCCTTTCTGATAACACGTCCAAAGTATGTGAGCTGTGGTCTCACCATCTTTGTTTTTAAGGAGTGTTTTAGTTGTACTTTTTCCATGACAGATGGGTTTGTTTGTTTGGCAGGCCATGGTATAGTCAATACTCTTCCCCACTTCATAATTCAGAGAACTTAGTTCCTCTTTCATCTTCTTTGCTCATTGTCCAGCTTTCGTATACACAGGAGGCAACTGAAAACACCATTGCTTGGGTCGGGTGGACTTCAGTCCTCAAGGTGACAACTTTTCTTTCCAACAAAATACAAGATCTCTCTTTAAAGAGATTGTTTGTATGAGATTTGTCCTCTGTAATGTGTCATTTGAATTCCTAACTATTGTTTCCATGGGCATTAATTGTTAATCTGAGTAAAATGAAATCCCTCACATCAGTCTTTTTTCCATTTATCATGGTGTTGATTACTGCTTCAGCTGTAAGCGCTTTGTTTTCTTTATGTTGAGGTGTAATACTGAAGGTAGTAGTCTTTGACCTTCAATAGTGCTTCAGGTTCTCTTCACTTTCGGCAAGGAAAGTTGTATCATCTGCATAACACAGGTTGTCAATGAGTCTTTGTCCAGTCTTGACATCTTGCTCTTCTTATAGTACAGTTTCTTGGATTGTTTGCTCAGCATACAGACTGAATAGGTATGGTGAAAGAATAGAACTCTGACACGCAGCTTTCCTGACTTAAACTACTCAGTATCCCCTTGTTCTTTTCGAATGGCTGCCTCTCGATTTATGTACAGATTCTTCATGAGCATAATCAAGTGTTCTAGAATTTCCATTCTTCACAATGTTATCCATAATTTGTTACGTTAAATGTCTTTGCATAGTCAATAAAACACAGTAAACATCGTTCTGATATACCAGTTTGCATACCTGGTAGAGTAGGTATTTTGAACCACTACACTTGTCTGTCAGCTTGTGCTGGCTTTCATGTTTCATGGATACCATTGGTATTTCAAATACCAGCAAGATCATCATGGTGGACAGATTTCAGCAGAACTTCCAGACTAAAACAGACTGGGAAGAAAGCTCCTTCCCCAAATTAACCAGTTAAAAACTTATGGATCTTCTATACACAGGTCTGTTTTTGAGATCTTATCGTAGAGGTCTCATACAATATTTGTCCTTTTGTCACTGACTACTTTCACTCAACATAATGTCTTCCAGTTGAAACCATGTTATGAGGTGCTTCCTGGAATCATCGTTATTTTTTATCATTGCGTAGTACTCCATTGAGTATATGTACCATAGTTTACCTATCCATTCTTCTGTTGTTGGGCATCTGTATTGATTCCATCTTTTTGCTATCGTGGACAGTGCTGCAATAAGCATTGTTGTGCATGTGTCTGTTGGTGTGAAAGGCCTTGATTCTGTAGGATATATTCCAAGTAGTGGAATTACTGGATCAAATGGTATATCAATATCCATTTTTTTAAGGAAGCGCCAGACTGCTTTCCAAAGAGGCTGGACCATTTTGCAACCCCACCAACAGTGTAGGAGGGTTCCACTTTCTCCACAGCCTCTCCAGCATTTGTTGTTTTGTGTTTTTTGGATCATGGCCAATCTTGTTGGGGTGAGATGGCATCTCATTGTCGTCTTGATTTGAATTTCTGTTATAAATCTCATTGGGAGAAATCAGTGATAGCACACATTGGAAACAAGAACAACATTAAGTGGACTTCAGCATAACTTGAGTACTCCTTCCATCTCAACTCAATATTGCAAGGATAGAGTAGCTGGGGCAGGGGGCACGGGACCATGCTCTTAGACGAAATCGAGGCCAGTTGGCACAACTAGCATTTTGCCAAGAGAGCTCTCTGCACCCCACATTGGTGAGTGGC
Source organism: Heterohyrax brucei (assembly GCA_028571685.1). Taxonomy (NCBI): domain Eukaryota; kingdom Metazoa; phylum Chordata; class Mammalia; order Hyracoidea; family Procaviidae; genus Heterohyrax; species Heterohyrax brucei. The sequence continues at coordinate 54,436,709 of CM053141.1, read as the reverse complement.
ATCTGGGGTCTTAAAAGCTGCCAAGCTGCCATCGAGGGCACAGCAAATGGTCCCAACTCAGCAGGAACGGATGCTCACCGTTTACATGGAGTAAAGACAACTCAGAAGATAGAGAGACCCACATGAGTGGTTGCCTACATCGACTTGGGACTAGAAGAACCAGATGGTGCCCAGCCACCACCAGTGATAGCCACGATGGAGTTCACTAAGTTGAGTCTCACTGGCAAAACAAGAATAAAAAGGGGTGCATCCTGAGATCTCCATTAAAAGACCTCAATTGATGGTCCAGCAGTTTTGGGGTTCCCCTGGGAGCATGGCCTCTGGCCCTGATGCTGCCCTGTCCCATAAATCATAATGAAGATCCACTCTTTGGACAGGAATGGATTGGAATTGGTAATGCAGAGTGACCATGTACTGTATGCACTTTATCGTTCTATACATCTATAGGATATCAGCCTGCTGACCTCTGGTTGGAAGAAGGAGAGTGGTTGGAGAGGAGGGGTAAGGAGACTGTTGGGAGGATGAGACATGTATGGAGCTGACAGGAATAGTGTACTGTCACCGGACAGGGAGAACAGTGGAAGCTGCATATAGGTGGGCATGTAAATTTATACGGGAATGTACATTTTCACTCAATCATATCAAAAAAAAAAAAAACTTATGGATCACAACAGATCATTGTTCAACTTCACTTCCTTTGGACATGTCATCAGGAGTGCTCCATCTGTGGAGGAGGACCTTGTTTTTGGTGAAGTAGACTGACAATTAAGACAAAGAAGTTCCTCAGTGAATTGGACTGGCATAGTAGACAGAACTATAGATTCAAACATGCTAGCAAGTGAACAGATGACTCAAGACTGTATGACGTTTCCTTCCTTTGTACATAAGGTCGCCATGAGTTGGAGCTGACACAGTGGCAACTGTCTGTCTATATACCTACTTACCTATCTGTCTGTCTGTCTGTGTGTCAGTCTGTCCATCTGTTTAGCTGTCTGTCTGCCTATATCTCTATCTGTCTACCTGTGGTGAGCTGTAGACTGAGATGGTGAGCAGAGGAGAAAAATGTTTATGAGCAAAGCTAAATGTCTCAATCTGTTGTGATTTAGAAAGGATGGTAAAGGAGGTGGTAGGGTGTCTATTGGGGATAGAATCTACTTTGCAGAGGCAGGAGTTGACAGGAGCTAGACAGTGAGAGAGTCAGGTGATCATCCTTCTAGATGGCTTGTGTGGCAGGAGTTCATAGGCAGGAATCCAATCTCCAAGGAAGGACTAAACCACGTTTGGATTAGTCTGAAATCTGGAGAGCGTATGAACCTATATGTGGCACAATCAGAGCTTTGGTTCAGAGGCCAATACAGAGAAATGTGGGGAGCTGAGCAGAAGTTACTGGCACAGTCCTGGAGAGGAATTTAGTATTGGCTTCCACTGGCTGATCCCTAGGCTTCCACAGCTGACATCCATATTCTTTAGATTTTATTTTCAGCTAAAGGAAAGGAGTATTGGTTTTATGCACATTTGATAGCTGTTTTCTCTTGTATTCATGTTGAAATTAAATAGATAAGCTCTGGAATACATTAAAATGAAAAAGCCCTAGGATTATAGTAACTTTTACAATAATTGCTGTCTAGATGATTCAGAGTAGACAATTAACCAGAAAGTTTAAAAATTAAATCCATATTCCAGAATTAATTCCAACATTTGTTTAAATGCTTTAAAAAAACTAATTTATTAATACATTCCTCAATCAATTGAATATTTATTCAGTGCCTGCTCTAGGTGGGATATTATTCTTCCAGTTACTTGGACAACTGTGATGAATAAGAAAGACCAGTTTGCGCCCTCTTCACATATACATTTTGGTGATGTAGACAGGAAACACAGAACTAATCAAATAAATAAATAACTTAGGGCTATAATAAATGTGGTTGGTGACACATCAATTTGTTTTCCTGTAGACCCTGAACTTAGTGCATTTTAATTCCTAATTATAATGGTCACTACCTGCTGTATGTTGAATACATAGCTTTTTAAACTAAATCCTGTTATTAACAGGAGACCTGTTGGATTCCACCTCTACTATGACAGTAATATCAATATTAGGGCTTTAAAGTCACACTTAATGGAGAATCAAAGCAAATTAATTCACAACACAATACTGTTGCTTTCACTTGATACATAATTGAAAACAAATAACCTAAATGGCAGCCCACCGCTTAGATGTCAGTAAGCTTAATACCCTTTCCCCACTAGTGAAAATAACTTAATATAGCTATAGAAAGAGCTGAAAATCTGATTCAATGTCACATGAATGTACCGAGGTGCTAATATAATGGAGATTTATTTTATGTTAAAATGGTAAAGTATCCTAAAAGCTCAGGAGTGAATACACACACACACACACACACACACACACACCCACACCCTATCTCCACACACACATAAACACACATGCATACGTCTCTGAGTGGCAAAAATGGTTAACCACTTGATTACTAACTAAAAAGTTGGCAGCTTGAACTCCCCCCATTCTCCCCATGAGGCATCTTGGAAGAAAGACCTGGTGATCTGCTTCCAAAAGATCACAGCCTGGAAAAGTCTATGGAGCAGTTCTGTGTGTGTGTGTATATATATATATATATATATAATCCAACTCCTGGTGACCCAACTTGACAGCACTTGACTGGCTTTGGCATATATATATAATATACATATTATAACTTGGCTGGCTTTTATATTGTAATACATTATATTACATTATTTATATTATAATACATTATATATATATATATAAAACCTACTGCCATCGAGTTGGGTCTGACTCATAGCAACCCCATAGGTCAGAGTTTCCAAGGAGTACCTGGTGTATTTGAACTGCCAACCTCTTGGTTAGCAGACCTAGTACTTAACCCACTATGACACCAGGGTTTCTATACACACACACACACACAGTAAATTTATTCATTAATCATATTTATCTATAAATTTATATAAATTTAAATATTTGTATTGTACATACTACATACACTATATATGCTATGCATACTTTATATACTGATTTTATTTCTATATAAATTTATATAAATTTAATTATTTGTATTATAAATACTATCTGCCATATACCATATACACTATACATACTTACATACTATACATACTTTAAATACTATACATACTATTGTCTACTATGCATACTATCCTACAGTATACCATATTATGTGTACTATTATTATTATTTATTTTTTCTGTTTGTCTACCAATAAAGTATTGGTGTTACTATAACTCACAGTATAAACTAGCTTCATTTCAGTTAAGGTTACAATTTGACAGATGTCAGGATACCAAAGTGTGTATGGTAACTCAATTACACAGGATTTGCAAAGAGATAAAAAGTGATTCTCTTCTGTAACCTTTGGAATTATAGGGAGATCAAAGATTTAAAAATTAAAGAACAGACAAAGGATTTTATGAGAAAGAAGAAGGGTGTAGATTTCTTTGAGGAGAGTAATGGTGGTGCTATGAATTCCTTGTTCAAAATTGAGAAAGGGGTGGAGTAGTGATTACCTTCTAATCCTAAATTCACTATGGAGAGCTTTGGAGGATCTCCTGGGGGACTCTGGGAGACACAGAGCAAAGATAAACACATATGGAAGAGGAAAAAAGAAAATAAAAACCAACAACAGTGTCATCTAGTCCATTCTGACTCATGGTGACCCTATGGAACGGAGTAGAACTGCTACATAGAGCTACCGAGGAGCACCTCATGGGTTTGAATGGCCAACCTTTTGGACACCACCAGGGTTTCCTTAACAGCTTTGGTGGAAGAGTCAGGATAGTGCTCCAGTGTTGAAGAAGCCAAGAATCTGTTGAGTCAAGGGATGCCTAAGTGTTCTCCATGCAGACATGGCGCATGCAGCAGAGACAGCAAAGAAAGAATCAATGTGGATTCTGCTCAATAAAGCCTCTAGAGGCAAAAAACATCTCAGCAGAGGGAGAAAGACTGTGCATGCTAGATTCCTAGGAGCTATGGAAGTACTCGTTTTTGTCAAAGGAAATGTAAGACAATCTCAGTAGGAAGCCACCAAGGAGACTCATAAGCATCCTATTAAATGAAGTCATCTGTAAACATCTTCAAAACTTGAAAGAAAAATACAGAATTACTAAGTCCAGCAAGACTGACCATATCATCTTACCTCTCTAAACTTTGATCCTAAAACTCATTGCTGTTAAATCAATTCCAGCTCATAGTGACCCCATGGGACAGAACTGCCTCACAGGGTTGTGCAGGAGGGTTTTGATGGAGCAGTGGGTGGGTTTGAACCACTGTCCTTTTGGTTAGCAGCTTCACTTTTAACCACTGTGCCACCAGAGTCCCCACTTTGATCCTAGAGGGAGTGAAAGAGCAACAGAATAAACAGTGAGTAGGGAGACGGGAGAAGGAGGGAGGCAGGCTTCCATTCACACTTCAGGTTTTTAGCTCTGTGAAAAGAAAAGGCCAAATAAATTAAGATCAGGTTTGTGATTTCTGTAGAGGACAGCAGCATCGAAGTTCTGACTCAGGTTATATGCAATCTAAAGCAATGATAGGATTGCCCAAGAATGGGTAGAAAATTCACACTTTTCTTACTTGAACTATTGGGGTAGAGACGGTGATGCAATTTAGTTGCTTACCCACAGAAATTATCAGTACCAAGCTAATTAAAAGAAGTTTTTACATTTAGGTCCAGTGAATTATTTGTAAGCTATACCGTATTTATGTAACACAGATTGTTTTGATTCTTCAAAGAACTATTTGAAAATAAGTGATTGTAATGATCAGCCAGCAAGAATATAATAAAAAGCACTTTAATTTTTTAATTTATTCTGATTCCATAAGAAAATTATTTTTATTTTTCAGTGGATGAATAATATGGAAAGACTCCTTCAAGCTGATGCACATCAAGAAAAAACTGATAAACATAACATAAACTTCTTTGTTTTATTGTAATTGAAAGGAAAATTTGATGTGTGTTTCTAGAATAATTTGGAATATTCATCTTGATTCAAATTTAGGAGTTCAGCCCAGAAAACTAGATTTCATTATTGTGCTGTACACTGATTGGTCAAGATTTTAAATAAAACATATGCAAAACCTGTTTTAAAATTTTTCTGGCTGGCTGTAAGTAGGTTGTGATATCTTCATGAACATTTCTTTCTTGGTATCCTAAAATCATTATCATTTTTTATTTCATATACTTAGTGTCTTATCTTTGGGGTTGTGTCTTTGGATTTTAAAATTATGTTCTATCTTTGCATTTTTTTATGTATCAGAAATTTGTTAACTTAAAAGGTTTTTTGTGGATGTGTTACACTTAGTGGTGACAAATGAGTTGACTGTTTTGTTGTCTTGCTAGTGCTACATAATAAAAATTATGTCAAAATTGCTAAAACTGTAGATTTGTCTTAACGAAACAATTAATGAACAAAAATGAAACTGAATGTAATCTATGGGCTGTAAGTCATTTCTCTTTTATTGACATTATAGCTCTTGCTTGCCAAGAAGCTATTATTCTTATTAATGTCATTGCTTTTGTAGTCATCCAAAAAATTCTTCAAGTATTTCTTTTACTAAGAGACCATCTTTCGCTTACTTCTGAAAAAAAGTATGGTTACTAATTATTCTCATTTATCTTTCCAGCATCATCGTTTCTGTGGATTTTCAATTTCTTGAGGACAGGTATACTTTTTTTGATTACTCCCTCAAATTTGGAGTTCTCTGGTGACTGGGGATCAAATTTGGGTAAAATAGTGATTAATTCAAAATAATATGAGATAGTCTGGTAGGGAGTTTTGGTCTTCATTCTTTTTCTCTTCTTCTGGGTATATACAAAGTTTATGCTTTCCAACTTATTTGCGTTTAAAGGGGTCAAATGACTGCTTCAGAGCCCTGGTTTTGCAGTGGTTAAAGAGCTCAGCTGCAAATCAAAAGGTGGGCAATTCACGTCCACCAGCTGCTCCTTGGAAGCCCTGTTGGGAAGTTTTACTCTGTGGAGTGACTGTGAATCAGAAAGAACCTGATAGTAACGGATTTGGTTTTGTTTTGGTGACTACATCTGGCAAAAAGGTAGCAAACAAAAATGAAATGTATTACTTTGGGGTCAAAACACTTCAATCGCTCCAGTGGCCGCAGTGGTTAACTGCTCAGCTGCTAACTGAAAGTTCAGTGATTTGAACTCACAAGCCAACTGCTTCATGAGAGAAAGATACAGCAGTCTTTTTCTGTAAACATTATGGCCTTAGAAACCTTATAGGGCAGAACTACTCTGACTGAGAGTGTCACTATGAGTTGGAATCAACTTGATGGTGATTTTTTTCCTCTAGTGTGTCCAAACCTCAATTCTGTTTCTCACATAAGGAGGCCTTACTTTTGATGGCGAGAACAAAAGACCGAAGCTTCCTGAACTACTGAGTCCTTCACGGGGTAAAAGTTTCCTGAAGAAGTCATAGATCCTTGGCAGACTTTTTGTGGATGAGAATTAACCCGCTCTTCTCTTAGGTCATTGAGATTTCGGAGATTGTTTGGTAACATAACATTATTCCAGTCTACAATTACTATGCAATTAGTCATTAGTTGGCTATTGCAAATACCATACTTAATATTTAATGCCACTAAATCTGCAAGGTGGAGTCTTTAATTAAATGTTATAGGAGGATATAACATACTTCATAAGAGTCTACATATTTTAGAGTATACTACAAAATTACATTGAGGAGAATGGGAACACTTAAATGTGCTCTTACGGAACCTGTACAAAGACCAAGAAGCAGACATTCAAAAACAACAAAGAGATACTTCATATTTAAACTCAGGAAAAATATGCATTAGGATTATATCCTTTTTTCATACTTATTCAGTCTGTATGCTGAGCAAATAATCGAGGAGGTGGACTATATGAAGAAGCATGCAGCACCAGGATTAGAGGAAGAATTATTAACAACCTGCAATATGCAGATGATATAACTTTGTTTGCTGAAAGTGAAGAGGACTTGGCAGTACTTATTGATGAAGATCAAAGACTGTAGCCTTCAGTATAGGTTAGACCTCAACATAAAGAAAACAGAGATCCTCACAATTGGACCAATAATCAGCATCATGATAAATGGAGAAAATATTAAGTTGTCAAGGATTCCATTTTACCAGGATTCACAATCAATGATCGCCACAGAAACAGTCAGGAAATTAAATGATACTTAACAGTGGGCAAATCTGCTGCAAGAGACCTCTTTAAAGTGTTGAAAAGCAAAGATATCACTTTGAAGACTAAGATGGCCCTGACCCAAGCCATGGTGTTTTCAGTAGCTTCATGTGCATGCAACAGCTGTACAATAAATAATGAAGACTGGAAAAGAATTACGGCCATGAATTATGGTAGTGGTGAAGAAAATTGAATATAGCGTGGACTTCCAGACAAGTGAACAAATCTGTCTGGAGAGAATTACAGCTAGAATGTTCCTTAGAAGCAAGGATGGTAAGAGTTCATCACACTTACTATGGACATGTTATCAAGAGAGATCAATCTCTGGAGAGGATACCGTGCTTAATAAAGTAGAAAAACTAAAACCAAACCCGCTGCTGAGGAGTCAGGTCCGACTCTTTGTGACCTTATAGGTCAAAGTAGAGCTGCCCATAGAGTTTCCAAGGGGTGCCTGGTAGATTTGAACTGCTGAACTTTTTGGTTAGCAGGTGTAGCACTTAACCCAATATGCTGCCAGAGTTTCCTAATAAATTAGAGGGTTTATGAAAAGTAAAAAGAAGACCCTCAACAAATGGGGATCTCTTTAGTTTATTTCAAAAGGTGTTGTTCTAAAGAGTTCATAAAACTCTTTCAGTACTATATAATGTTAGTCATTATTGTGGTTTTGACCACCCCAGCAAAAAACCTTTTGTAGATGAATTTTAGGTTTTGTTTTTATCATTCAAATACATGTTCCTTCAATTATACATGATTTCTCTTACAGTTTCAACAGTACTTCCTGTCCTTCTCCATCCTCTTCACTTCACTCTAGTTAGAGGCCAGTAGGACAACATCTTACAGATGCATAGAACCATAAAGTGCACACCTGATATGGTCACTCTGTGTCACTGAGTCCAATCCATTCCTGTCAGAAGAGTTGACCTCAGTAATGATCTATGGACAGGGCAGCATCAGGTCTAGGGCTCGTGCTCCCGGGGAACCCCCAGGCCTTCAGACTATCAGTTGCAGTCTTTTAGTGGAGTTCTCAGGGTGTAGCCCTTTTTATTCTCATGCTGCCATTGAAACTCAACTTTGTGAACCCCATCGTGGCTGTCACTGGTGATGGCCAGGCGCCATCCGGTTCTTCTGGTCACATGTTGATGTAGTCACCCATTCACTTGGGTCTTTCTGTTTTCTGGGTCCTCTTTCCCTCTTGTCATTTTAGTCCTCAGTCATCATCTGTTCCAGCTGAGTTGAGACCATTTGGTGTGCCTTAGATGGCAGCTTGCTAGCTTTTAAGACCCCAGATGCCACTCACCAACATGGGGTGCAGAAGACTCTCTTAGCAATAGGCTAGTTATGCCAATTGGCCTCAGTGTCCCCTGAGAGCATGGTCCCTGGACCCCCACCCCTGCTAGTTTGTCTTTGCAATATTGTTTGAATATCAGAAGAATATTCAGGTTATGCTGAAGTAAAGTTAAACTGATCTTTCTAATGTGTGCTGTCACTGATTTCACCCAACCAAATTTCTATCAACTATCTAATCTATAACCAGCCGTCTCTCTTCTTCCTTCCCCTCCCCTGCAGCCATCAAAGAGTCTTTTCTTCTATACATGAGTCTGTTTTTAAGTCCTTATAGAAGGGGTCTCATACAATATTTATCCTTGTGCCACTGACTAATTTCACTCAATATAATGTGTTCCAACTAAAATCAATTTATGAGATGCTTCCTAAAATTGTCGTTGTTCTTTATCATTGCATAGTGTTCCATTGAGTATATACACTGTAGTTTATTTATCCATTCATCTGTTGTTGGGCATCTGGGTCGATTCTATATTTTTGCTATTGTAGATTGTGCTGCAATAAACATTCTTGTGCATGTATCTGTTTGTGTGACTGCCCTTGCATCTTTAGGGTATATTCCGAGCAGTGGGATTACTGGGTCAAATGGTATATCTATTTCCAGCTATTTAAGGAAGATCCAGATTGCTTTCGAAAGAGGTTGTACCGTTTTGGAATCCTGCCAGCAGTATAGGGGAGTTCCATTTTCTCCATAGTGTCACCAGTATTTGTTGTTTTGTGTTTTTTGAATCATAGACAGCCTTATTGGGGTGAAATGATATCTCATTGTAGTTTTGATTTGAATTTCTTTAATAGCTCATGATCATGAGCATTGCTGCATGTGTCTTTTGGCTGCCTGTATGTCCTCTTTAGAGAAATGTCTGGCTGTCTACTTCGCCCATCACTTAATTGGATTATTTATCTTTTTCTTGTGGATATTTTGTAGTACCTTGTAGATTATGGAGAACAGATGTCATATAGTTGCCAAATATTTTTTCCCACACTGTAGGTGATCTTTTAATTCTTTTGATAAAGTCTTAGGATAAGCAAAAGCGTTCATTCTTAGTAGTTCCCATTTGTCTATTTTCTCTTCTGTTGATCTTGCTTTGTCAGTTTTCAAAGTCTGTGTTGTGTATTAAAACTTCCATCATTGACCCTATTTTTTCTTAGATAAGCTTTATTATTTTAGATTTGGTATTTAGGCCTCTTGTCCAATTTGAGTTGGCTTTTATATAAGGTGTGACATGTGTGTCTTGTTTCAATTTTTTTCAGATTGATATCCAATTTTGCCAGCACTGTTTGTTAAAGAGACTGTTTTTACCCCAGTTTAAACTCTTGGGGCCTTTGTCAAATAGCAACTGTTCAAAGGAGCATGGTGGCGTCTCTGGGGTTTCAACTCTGTTCCACTGGTCTGTACGTTTGTTTTTGTACCAGTACCAGGCTGTTTTGAGAACTATGGCAGTGCAATAGGTTCTATGTTTTTCTGCTATTGATTTCAAATTTTATGGCTTTATGGTCTGAGAAGATGCTTTGCAATAATTCAGTGGTTTGGATTTTGCTGAGATTTGCTTTATGTGCTAACACATGGTCTATTCTGGAGAATGTTCCATGTGCACTGGAGAAGAAGGTATAGTCATCTGACGATGGATAGAAAGTTCTGTATATGTTGATGAGATCTAATTGGTTAATTGCGGCAATGAGATCTTCTGTGTCTTTATTGAGCTTTTTTCTAGAAGATCTGTCCAATACTGACAGCAGAGCATTGAAGTCTCCCTCTATATTGTGGAGTGATGGATCTCATTTTTTAATGCAGTCAATTTCTTTGATGTATTTGGATGCTCTAGTATTGGGTGTATAAATATTTACTATTGTTAAGCCCTGCTAGTGTATTGAACCTTTCAGCAATAGTGTCCATCCTTGTCCACTATGGTGGATTTCACATTAAAATCTATTTTATCTGAGATTAGTATTGCCACACCTGCTCTTCTTTGTATATTGTTAGCTTGGTATATAGTCTTCTGTCCTTTAATTTTCAGTTTGTTCCTATCTTTTAGTCTAAGGTGAGCTTCTTGTAAGCAATATATAGATGGGTTGTGTCTTTTGATCCAAGATACCACTTGTTGTCTCTTTACTGGAGTATTTAGACCATTTACATGCAGTGTAATTACTGATAGGTATGTGTTTAGTGCTGTCATTTTGATGTATTTATTTTTGTGTTGATGTTTTCTCTGTTGCTCTTAATATTATGTTCTGGGACATTTTTCTTTATGAGTTGATTTTTCACCCTTTTCAGTGTTCATTTTGTGTTTGTTAGACTCCTGTATTACGTTTCTTGTTTTGATATGCTACATCTTTATTGTGCTTAGTGGCTGCTGCTATAATCCCTCATAGTAATATATGTTTAAACTCAATTTTAATTTCTACATATCTTATTATCTTCCTCTCTATCTGGAAGGATTATAACTACTGCAGTATATGTCTGTTTTTAATGTGATGGCATCATAGTTTTCATGATGTGATCACTGGATTGATCACTTCTTTTAATATCATAGCTCTGATTGAGTTTTTTGCCTTCTCTAACTGAGTAGGTTTCTCGATGATGTGTCCTGTATTGTCTCCTAAAATAGGAAGTTAATGGTTTTGTTTTTCTAAGCCAAGAGGTTCTTTCATTATTTCTCGTAGCTTTTGTTTGGTTTTTACAAAGTCTCTGAGTTTCTGTTTATCTGCGAAGGTCTTGATTTCATTTTTGTATTTGAAAGACAGTTTTGCAGAATATATAATTCTTGCTTGGAAGTTTTGCTCCCTCAAAGCTTTGAATGTGCTTTCCCACTGCCTCTGTGGCAACATGGTTTCTACCAAGAAGTCAGATGAAAGCCTACAGGGCTTCCCTCTGAATGTTAGCTTTGCTTTGAGTCTCACTGCCTTTGAGAGTGTCTTTATTTTGGGGTCTATATTGAGTGGCATTCAATAGGCATCTTGGATATCTATGTTCTCTTCTTTCATAATTTCAGGGAAGTTTTCTCTCAGCAACTCAACAACAATGCTCTCTGTGTTTTCAGCTGTCCATCCCTGTTCAGGAACTCCAATTAATCATGGATTGTTCCTCTTGATAGAGTCTCATGTGATTCTTAATTCTTCTTCATTTTTTTTTTTTCTCCTCTGATTTCTCTTCATAAATACTGGTGTCAGTATTTCTGTCTTCCAAATCAGGAAATCTACTTTCCAGTTGTTAAATTCTGTTCTCTTGGCTTTGAATTGAATTTTCTAATTTTTTAATTTTGTTATTGAATTGTCAGATTTCAGAATGCTGGTGTTCCATCAGTTCGAACAGCTTGCTTAATTTTTCCCTTTGCCCTGTTGCATTTTGCATAATGTCTAGGAGGGCTCTGTATATAATTCTTTTCTACTTAACCTTGGAAAATTTCAGAAAATCTTCTTTATCTGGGAATTTTTTTAGTTCTTTCTTTTGGGAGCTTCCTGGAGCCTGGGTGGATTGTTCTTTAGGTGTGTGGCCAGGATTTGTTGTTTTTTGGGCATCTAGAGGTTGTTTAGTTTCTTTGGTGTTGCCTTAGCTGGAACTGAGGTGCAGTCTGAGAAGAAAGTTGATCCAGTCACCTCTATGTACTCCAGTGACTGGGCTCAGGCTCCACCTCCTGGCTGGCAAAGTCACAGCCCTACTTGTGGAGTCACTGGTGGGCCATCAGCTGACCCAATGTTGTGCATCAGTAAAGGGTGGAAGAGATGCTGTCAGGGTGCACCACGGTTATTTCTCTAGCTAGTCTTATTTTGAAAGGTAAAAGCTATCTAACAGTTTCCAAAATCGGTCAGGCTGTCAGGTGTACAAGCCTCTGTTTCCAGTTAGCAATGGAGGCATCTCAGATACTGTGATCTAGTTCACACTACAGACAGGCTACTGTCCAGCTGTCATCCACTGCCAGGCCCCACCTGTAAGACTACACTGTGCTAAACACAGCTTTTTTTCTGGGAAAGTGCTGTCTAGGCTAGCACTGCTTCCCAGCCTGGGAACTAGTCCCTGCTGAGGCCTCCGTTTGGGTAACTCCCCCTGCCAGTAGAACGAGATGGTATCACACATGAGCTGTCTAGCCCATTGAGAAATAGCCAAATCAATGTCAGAGGTTCAGAAGGAGATGGTGGAGGGGCTGTTGTTCTCTGAATCTAGAGCCAGGCTCTTGAAGTATGGCTATTCTGCCTGCTGATCCAGTCAGCAGTGCAGCTGAGCATTGCTGCCAGTTAAGCCCAACCCCTATTGCTGGCCAATAAAAAGAAAAAAAAATTAAAAATGTCAGTTACTTTCAGTTTGTGAGAGCCAGCCATTCAACAAGGACAGGGGTTAGTGAAAGAGAAGTTTCCCCTTCAGTGGCATGTGGTCCAAATCGATAGCCCTATGCTGTATCCTAGGGCTCATTGGGTGTCCAGAAGGCTCTGTTTAACTATCAGTGCAGGTCTTAGTTTTCAGAAGAAATTAACAGCATGTGTGTCTAGTCTGCCATCTTGACTCTGCCCCCTCATGGGTACTTCTCATGAGCCAGAAAGTGTCGTAGTTGCCAATAATAGATAAAACCAAGCCAATCAAAACCAAACCCACTGCCAGTAATAGATAAGTATGCCAAAAAGACACAGTCATGTCTCTTAGGAGCCTGGTAGTTAATAGACTAAATAGATGTAATTAGTTGTAATGATAGAAGAAGATAATTTTTAAGAACCAGCTGGTTATTTTGAGCATTAACTACGTACCTGATGCTGTATTAAGCACTCTTCATATATTATCTCATTTGCTTCTTCAGCTAAAGTTGTTCTGTTTATTTATTCAGCAATTTTTTTTTTTTTGGTCATTATGTGCTGGACAATATTTTCAACAGTATTATGGGAAAAAAGAAATGTAAAAGACTTAGATATTAATGGTAAGAGAAGGTGGCCTATTTTTGTAGAAGGATCAGGGAAAGTGTCTCTGAAGAGGTCACGTATCAGCAGAAGTGGAGGAATAAATGTTGTGTAGATTTTGGGGTATAACATTCCAGGAAGAGAACAGCAAGTGCTGAAGTCCTAAATGGAATTGCATTTGGTCTGTTCTAGAAGCAGAGACAATGCAAGTTCAAGTGGAATCATTGGGGGTGCTGGGTCATAGACTAGAGAGAGTGGTGAAATAGAGGTTACAGATTAGCATGGAACATGTAGATCATAAAAGAAGTTTAGATTTTATTCCAAGTATGACAGGAAGCCTTGGAGAATTCTGAGCTAAGGAGTGACATGATCTCATGTTTTCAAATGTCTTCTCTGACTATTCTGAGGTATGTCTTAGATTGTGCAGACTATGTTTCTTCTCCTCATTTTTTTTAATATTCATTTATTCACTAACCTTAACGTGAAGCAAAGTTTGAATACAGTTTCAAACTGAAAACAATTTACTAATTTCATGTAGTATTCACTTAAGCTGTCTCAGAAGGATATTGCTTTTGTTCTGAAAGTTCTCCAGATATGATATATCTACTGCTTATCTATCACTTTCATCCCCCAAACAAAGATAACACCTCGAAGACTAAGGTGTGCCTGACCCAAGCCATGGTATTTTCGATCACATGACATGCATGCAAAACCTAGACAATGAATATGGGAGACCGAATAATATAGATGCCTTTGAATTGGGTGTAGAGAAAGAATTTTGAATGTACCACACATTGCCAAAGGAACAAGCAGATCTTTTCTGGACAAAGTACAACCAGAGGGCTCCTTGGAAGCAAGAATGATGAGACTGCACCTTACATGCTTTGCACATGTTGTCAGGGGGGATAAATCCCTGGTGAAAGACATCAGACTTAATAAAGTAGAAGGTCAACAAAAAAAGAGGAAGACCCTTAACAAGATGAATTAACACAGTGGCTGCAACAATGGGCTCATGAATAGCAATAATTGTGCATATGGTGCAGGACCAGGCAGTGTTTCATTCTGTTGTACACAGTGTCACTGTGAATCAGAACTGACTTGATGGCACCTAATAACAACAGCAACAACAACTAATCCCAAAGACAGATATTGTTTTTCTATCTCAAGATACTGTGCAAGAGTTCCTGATTCCAAATGGCATTAGTGTCATTATTTATGAAAATCAATTGTCACTCACTCTTGACTTTTCTAGTAAAACCAGATTCTTCTTACATTGCCAGGAGGCTTCAGATTTCTTACTACCATGTAGCAGGAATAATGTGCCTGATGGAGAATATTAAGTGTTTGTCCAGAAATGGTTAGTGAAAGAACTACTTGCTTTGGCAAAAAGTGAAGAGAAGGTGGGGAATCAGCAGCAAAGATAGAGAGTTAAGAGGAAGTGAAGCACAGATCTCAAGTAGAGGTAAGTTTGAAGGTGGAGAAAACCAAGATAGGAAGCAGGCTAAATCTGAACAGTAAATACTGGAGAAGAAATGTGTCACTTACTGTGAATTTTTTCTAAAAAGGTGAAAATAGAAGCCATGGAGTATTTAATAGCTGATGATGGAAGCACTAAGGTCATGAACTTCAGAAGGAGAATTTACTGGTAAAGGTTGTCTCTGTAACTGTAAGGAACTGGGTACTCACCAAATATAAATGAAAAGAAAATCATCAAAAACTAGCCAGAATATTTACAGTAGTAAAACTGAGATTTCAAGTAGTATTTTATTCATAAATGGAGATCGTTTCCACTAATTATACTTGATCTCTGCATATTTATGTTTCACCTCATAGTCTTCCAAGGTGAATTTTATACCTGCTTTTGTAATTTAAAGTATTCTCATTTATTTAATGTGTTCTTATCTCTCCAAATCACATAATCTCTGATTCAATTAGGTAGATGGTGTCTTCAGATTTATGGAGATATGTTTATCCCATATATATATATCAGGTAAGGAGAGGTCTGGTCCATGAAATACAGTAATATCTCATTTTCAGGAGAGGCAAGTTTGCTTGCTATTTTATTACTACTGTGAATTTACATTATCTTACAGATGTTTAAAACATCTATCTAGATCTGATAAGTTCTTTCTATTTAGAGTAAGTTGGTTCTCTCCTCCCAGAGAGGATAACTGTGCCATGTGCCCTGACAGTAGACAGAGATCAGTAAACCCTGGGATTGTGAACATGAAAGACATTCAGAAGAAGTAGGAGTGCTCTTAGAAGTGGGTTCTGATAAGCAGTTGATTATTAGTTATTATGTTAGATCTTCGGGCTAATCATAAAGAAGGCTATTAGCGGGTAGTAGATTGAATAAAATAACTCATATTAATATAATTTCTTTAATACGAAAGAGGAAAAATAGTTCATGGCAGTTATCCTGTTGGCAAATCTTCATACAGTGCATGAGATGCTCTTGAAAGGGTCCGAAGGCCATCAATTTTTTTTTGACTAAATATGAAAGACATTGAATTGCTTTTGTCATTGCTTGAGACATATGCTTAGATTTATAAATGAAAATTTAGAGCTGGAAAAGATGTGGTAGATGAAGGAACTAAAATTTTTGGAGGATAAATGACTTGTCTATAGCCTTGTAGCCAGATAGGGCACTACTGCAATGAAAACCCCAGTCACCTGAAATGTATCCTGTCTTTTTAGGTGACTGATACTTGGTCATCCTTTCTTTTTTTTCACTTCTACATTAATATGACAAACCTAATATCGTCATTTGTACCCCTGCCATGAGAATATTAGAGTTCACTCTGAGCAGTGTCTAGAATGCACCGTAGCAAGGGTCAGGGAGATGCCTCTAAGAATAATAGAAAAGTCTATACATTGATGGTGCTATTTAAGATTTTGAAAGGAATGAAAAAGTGTGGTAACCAAGCAGAAATAAGAAAAAAGTATAACCGTGCTTATCCCTTTGCTTTTCAGATAGAAAAAGCTCTCCTTCCCCCTCAAATACTTGAAATGAGTACAGTTAAGAAACAGTAAATGGGTAGTTGTTGGCAATGGCTCTGAACATCGAGGAATCTTCTGTGTGTTCTTTGCTTCATGGGTTCCTGGTGGTTATATATAGTAAATCGATTCTTTCATATCAGTCCTGTCCTCCAGCTATTTTAAAGAGTATAGTTAAATCTACATATTAGTATTAGAGTTGTCTGCCTGTGTTTCCTGGATTTAGCTGTGCTGCGGAAGTCCTCCTTTTGGAAAGCTAAGCTAAGCCGTCATGGTCCATCTGGGAGGATAAGGTATAGACAATCCTACCACATCCCAAAGTTGCTTAAAGAAGCCAGAACAGTAGAAGAATGATGGCTTTTGCCCAGAGCTCTGTGTGTGCTCTGTGTTTAGTCTCACACCTCATTATCGGATGGATAGCCCCCGACTGTGAGCAATTCTTGTTGCTTTAGGTCTGCCAATGTTGGCTGTGCTGCTGTCATTGATTTGAAGGTAATCTGCGTGTTGCATCCTTATTGGATTGCCATGATTCATTTAAAAGGAAATATTTTTGATCTTTGCTGACTGGCTTTCGTGGTGAGGTGGTGTGGGTGGGGGTTGGTGAACAGCCTAGAAAAGAAATACTTTTAATACTGCTCTTGGGCTTATGGCTGGGAGGGAGAACCACTAAAGCACATTAGTCCTTTTGCTATTCAGAGGTTTGACTGCTTCAGCCAGGGGACCTAGATTCGCGATCCATTTTTCTATTTCCTGTTCAGCGCCTGTTTGATGTGATATGCTCCATGTCTCTTCCCATTAAGTGAGACCCATATGATGTCAATTGAGAAAAACAGTAGCTGATGTTATGAAATACTTGCTGTGCCCTGACAAGGATATGGTACAAAGGCCTTTTACTTTGTTCCATTGTATGTTTTAGTATTGTGTTTTATGCCTGCAGCTTGGCTGTATTGAAAGAAAATATTTCAGCTGGGCCCTGCTGGGTTTTATTTTATTTTATTTTTAACTTGCCTTTGAAATGCTAGATAATAGTGAGCTGAATCTATGACAAGCTCCTGATGTTTACAAATGTAGGACAAATCACCCCACTGAGGCACATGACAATGATGCTAACGCCATGCCTAAGACCAAGCTTACAGACATAACCCGCTCTAAATGAGCAAGTTTGGTTCAGCTCAGTGTCACAGATATGGCACCTTTGATAACCATAAATTATAGCTAGCCAGAAAGTGTGAGATGCTATCTCATCAGAGGAAACCCAGCAAGATTGATTCTAAAATGGGAGATGTGAATGACACTATGTACATAAGAAACCAGCCGGAAGAATATGATGCTTTACTGCTACCCAAGCTGAAATATATATAGCATACATTCTCAAGTTTAGAGGATTGGAAAACTAATATTCTTTGTTCCTTCTCATAGCTCCTGAAGACCAGATAGTCTGTTATCTCTGAAGGTCTTAAATAGTTTGAGATGAAGGTTAGAGCTCTGTAATTACCTCATATCGACATGAGAGATGATGTGAAAACTTGACACTGCAGTGCTAGTCCCCAAAGTATGAACCAATGGTAATAAAACCAAATCAAAATCTGGCAAATGGTTTGAAGGAAGTTATAAAGCCAAAAAAAAAAAAAGATTATAGCTCTGATGAGACACATTCATCAGTGAAACTATGATTCCTGTTGTTGGATCTTAATTCATAAGCACTATAAATTGAATGCAGCCTGAATGGCACAGGGGTTACGAGCTCAGCTGCTGAAGGCTGCTAATCCTAAGGTTAGCAGTTCAAATCCACTAGTTGCTCCTTGGATATTGTATGGGGCAGTTCTCTTCTGTCCTGTAGGATATCTATGAATCAGAATTAACTCAGTGTCATAAATAGGATATGAATGCATTATCTCATACACAGCCATAGCACGCATAAAGGAAGCATTACTAAAAGGTTTCACATATTATCTTAATATAGAAAGTTCTAGACAACATAATAACAACTCTTTATCTAAACACCAACAACTGACGTCACTGCTTTTGACATGAAAGCAGTTGAAAGCCAAGGGATTAGTATTAATTTAGCCTTATTAGCCTTTTCCTCTCCCTAATTTTTGGAGAAGTCCAGAAAGTGTAAGTGACCAGTATTTTAAAATACACTTTTATTTTTACAATGTTTTTAAAACACATTTTGAAAGACAGTCAGAATTTTCCTGAGTGGTGCTAAGAACAATGTAATCTCCTGGCAAATGCAGTCAGCATATTACAGCTCAGATTTCATGACTGCTCAACAGCTGCTTCCAAATTATACAATTTCTTGGACTTCCTTTAAGGGAGGGTCCCTTAATCCCCTCTTAGTGATTGAACTATGGATGGCTGCATTTAAATATGCAGGTCCATTATAGGGAAAACTATATACAAAACTTGAAATATCATTCAAGGGGGTTAAATTTATTGGCATCCATTCCCAGCATTATGTCTTTCAAAAGCAGCCATTCTGCATTATTTGTAATACTAGTCCATGAATGAAGATTTTAAAACTGTTAGGAATCCTGTTTCTATGGAAACCAGCAGTAATTGACACTGATTGTTGAAGTAAGGGAAAGAAGAATCAGAAGGTACTATTAAGAAGACCGTTAGGTTTATTTTCCTTGTAAAATAAATTTCTATATGTAAAGCTCAGTTTATGTGCAACAAGGTACTAAAAGGCCACTTTCATTTTCCTGGATACTGCATCTATTATACTGTATGCATGTCTATTTGTTGAGTAAAAATAGTGCCAAACTGATAGTTTTTCAAAGTTTTCCGATGTCTATAAGGGTACAATATCCCTGAGTCTGGGTGCGTGGCATCAGCCTGCCATGTTTCTGCATTTACTTTTGAAACTTGTTACTTAAGGTTAAGTGTTAAATGAAGTATACTCTTGAGTTCATCAAATGACAGAACTATGCTAAAATGGAGAAAATATTTATTTTCCTTGTCTGTGAGTATGATGGGGAAAAAAACCCAAAATCACTAGAAAATGAACATCTAACCACTTCATTTAAAGTCAAACACATCTAAATATCCCCATTCTTTATAAAGAATTCATTTTTGTTTTCTTAATAGGGAGGAATTTGGAGGGACAGTCTATTTTTTTTTTTTTTTTGATTGCTCTTCTAAACTTCAGTTTGAAAACATTGGTTACTATTACTAAAATTATTTTCTCTTTATTTATGACTTTGTGTATAAAACACATGATTTATCTGTTCTGGCATACTGCATTTGGAAATAAGTCCTTTTAGGCTTCTCCAGGTTTTATGATGGTGAACCAAACCTATGCCTCTAAAATTAGACACTATTGTTAAGTGGGGCTTATTAAGTATGATTGTCCCTGGACAACCTCCTGATTTTCCATGATCTCCTGAAACTGCAGGCCAAGTTGTGCTTATGTGTACATTGTCTAGGATGAGGATAATCACGTTTCTGCAGTTCTTCAAGCTTCATCTAAAATAACACATGGCAGCTAACTACACATGGAAGCAGACATGAGAATCCAATGACCTTCAAATAAGGCAGATATTAAAGGAATTGGAAAAAATATGAGAAAATATCATTCTCATTTTTTTAATGAAAGTACAGTTATTTTTCTTAAAACTGTGTTGAATTGCATACAATATGTTTTTTATTGTCATATTAAAAAAAAACTATTGCATTGGTGTTTTATAGAGTTTGACTTTTAATTTTTGCTATAGTAAATATAAATTGATAGGATCTACTTAAATTAAGCTCTGTGAGTCCTCAATAATTTTTAAGTGAATAAAAGATTCCTGGGACCAAAGCATTTGAGAACCATGAGTCTGCAATAAAATAACACTTATGTATTAGTCAGAGGTTTGTGTTTTATTCATTTGACTTCATATACTTGGCTTCCCAGTTGTTCATCCTCTTCAACAACTTGGACTTCTAGAAATTTAGTAACTTGTATGAATTTGTCTCTTTTAAATATTAGCCTCTCAAGCTACATGGAACAAATTGTAACCAGTTACATGACTGTTTATTCTGGTAGCTGATTTTACCAAAAAAGATATATGTATTGATCTTCAAATTATGAAATTCAAGTATTAATGTCTTTAGAAAAGTCAGTCTCCATCTTTATTTCTCCAGGAGGAAGATGTATTATCTTCTACCCAGGGTCACCATGAGTCAGATCCGACGTGACGGCACTTGGCTAGTGTACAAAACTCTACATCCATTAAGAAAATAAATAGTCATGAAAACTCATAAACTAGTTTAGATTATGGTGAACAATATGTAAAGAGACAAAATTATTTGGTGTATATAAAATGAAAATAAAATCGAAACAAGTGATTAAAAAGCCAGTCAATAGTAACAAGCTGTGTACCTGAGCCAAGAATAAAGACTGCTTTTAGACAACATTCATTGCACACTCTTTCAAATTATAACAATACATGTACCTTTTTAATCATCCATTTTGCTTTGATGGTAATCATTTCATATTTAAATTAGAAATAACTATAATGTGAAAACTATTCATTTAAGATAGTCAATAATTCTTCAACCCTGGTTGTAGTCTACATAGCCTCAATTCTCCCTAGATGTTTTGGGATTATTTTTCTCCCAGGCTGTGACACTTGTTAAGAGTATTTCCTGTTAATTCTGTTGTTTTTAATGAAATCAACTTTCATTTCAAAACACCGTAATGCAGACAAACTTTGTGTGATGATAGCAGTCTCCGTGTAACAGAAGGACACAGAGCCACAGTTGTGAGGCATTCCTTCCTGGCTGCTTAATGAGAAGGAAATGGAATTGGAATGGAATCATTATAAGAATTATAATGATTATAAGAATCTAGTTTTTTATTCACTTTACTTAATTATGATATCGAAGTATATAATTATTGTAAAATTATCATTGTAAAATGTGAGTTTATATGTTATTGTTTAGTAACCAATCAAGTCACTCTATGTGGTCATTTACGGTTAGAATCTTTTATATTTCATGCCTTTCCAATCTCTTTTTTAGCTTGGAGGAAAGCTACTGCAACATATTACCTTTCTTTTTTTGTGGTTTTCCTTGTCAGCATGTTCTAAAATAAATTATTGTTAAGTATTCATTCAAATATAACAGACGGTGACCAACAGAAGAGACCTTAAGTTTCAGCTAGGCCAACATCCATATTTTGCAGATAAGGAAACTGATGACAGTTAAATTACTCAACATCACACAGCTAGTAAATATGAGTAGAAGAATCAGAATACAGGCTGAAATTTGTTTATCATTTTTACTATCGACTGGTTATTAGATAACTTATGAAAATATTTCACATTTATTGAGATGGGTAATTTGTAAGGGGAAATTTCAGTTTTCATTTATAAATCACTTGTGGACATAAATCAAGCTCATTAAGAGATAGGAGGGCTACAGTGCATGTCTTACCTTCAGATGTGGGAAGATAAGGTATGTAAGGCTTTAAAAATTCTGAATCAAAATAGGAGAATCATTTTAAGTCAGACAAGAAGGAATAGCTGCTTTCTGTCGATAGATTCTTAAGCCAAACACCCTCTAGTTGTGAGCAGGGCAGGTGATAGAAGGCGACACATCCAGGGGAAACACAGATCCCAGGAGCAGAGATGCAGAGAGAGCACAGCCTTGCGCTGTAGCACCACATGGACACAGGCAGCATCTTAACCAACATATTGGAAGGAAGCAGAATTTTCCCAGAAAGTAATTTAAAAAGACTTCATATTCAGTAACTGTATCTGAGTCAAGTGTATGAGCAATATTGAAAACCTAAAAATAAGAGTTCTGAAGCAAGAAGGAGCACTTGCATGCAGACAGGCTTTGTGGGACAGCAGCAGTCTTGGCATCACAGAAGGCATTCTCTGGAGACCATTGCCAAGGCCGTGATTGTGAAGCATTCCTTCCCACTTCCTCAGTGAAATGGAATCATTACAAGAATCTAGTTTTTTTTTTTTTTTTTTGGATTCACTTTACTTAATTATGATATCAAAGTGTATAGTCATCACTGTAAAATTATCATCATAAAATGTGAGTTTTCTGTGAACCAGATACAGTGTAGTTTTTTATAATGAATGTTTCTAGTCATTGAGACAGAGATTTAATTGTTGGGATGAATAAATTGTTCCTGAATGTTAGACTCAGAGTGTTAGAATCAGGATTCTAGTGTTCAGAATGGGCAGAGCCAGACAGCACCCTGGGTGGGTTTCTGAATCATTGATTTAGGATCTGCTACCTGGAACTCTCCCTAGAGAATCTCCATTGTGCTGATCTCCGTTCAGTTCTGCTGTCATGTCAATTATCACAGGGTCCATTATTTCGGTAATTTCATGCTTCGGTAGAATATATTAAAAGCATGCATAAAACTGCTTTTTAGTTTCAAAACACAAACAGGATCTTAAATGGGACCTTAATAGAAGCTATTTGCAATAGTCAAGGAAAAGCTTTCCTTTACATAATAAAGAACTATTTCCAAGATTTAATTTTGCCATTGCTTTTCGTTTTCTGTAAAAACTGCTTGATACAAAAGGTCATAGTATCAGCAAAACATAGCCAGATTTTTGCTGAATGACATAAACCTGTCAGAATGCTGAGCTTTGATGTTCCATTAAGTGATCGATGTAGATTACTGACTTTTGGCTAAATGCTACTCAACCAGATAAGGTCAATACCTGTTAGTTCATTGGTGGAATAATTAATCAATCAATACAGGATGCTTGAAGTCAGGGAGAATTATTGCCAGGCTCATATCTCCGGTTTTGGTCACAGAAATTATTTAAAACCATCCTTGCAACATTAACGCTGTCCTTGCAGGGCTTATTGTAACGTTACGTATCTAGGGAAAGGGAAGAGAGAAATTCAAGTGAGCAGCACTTCTTGTAACCTTGAGCTCTCCAGAAGGAAAAGCCTCTAACAAGCTGAGTGCATCATCATTAGTACTTCCTTTCACATCATCGTTGCACTCTGCCTGTAGAATAATGACATGCAATTTTTCTATTTTACGGTTGGACCACCTGACTCCATGTGCTTTGGCACAGTGACTTGCCCATCCCCCCTGACGCCCAGTTGAAGGCTGGACCTGCTCACCTTTAAACACCTCAGCCAGAGGCCTTTATAGCAGCTGGTTACAGTATTTCCTGAGAGCTAAAAAAATAATCCATCTGGTTCGCTGAAAAGTTCTCCTTCCTCACTTTTTGTTATTTCCAACTCAACCAAAACTTTCTTAGAAATTCAGGTGGTCTTTGGGAAGGGTTCTTTGTGTTTTCAAAGTTGTTTGTGTTGTAATTTCTCTGAACTCACATATTTGGGAAAATTTACAGTGGAATCTACTTTTTTTTAGAATCTTCTTATTAAAGGATTTTTACCTATTGGTTCTTGATTGTGATAAATATATATATAGATATATTTATAACAAAATATTTTCCAGTTCAACAATTTTTACCTGTTTAATACTGTGACTTTGATTAGGTTCATCATTTGTGTAAGTACATGCTACAATATCGATGAACCTCGAATCTTTTATGCTGAGTGAAATTAATCAGTCACAAAAGTCAGTTCACCTTTTTATCTATAATGTTACAAACTGTTAGTAATTTTTTCCATACTAATGCTAATGTTTTTATTTTAATAACTACTTTTTGCAAGTTTAATATGACCCAGGTATAGCAACGATCTCTGCTCTTTGGGAATTCAAAAGATTTAACTAACACTTAAGTTTTCACATCAGTTCTACATCTCACTCAGTTTAATCTTGCCAGCAACACTGTGAAGTAGGTCTTAGAGAATTGTTACCACAAGTATCAGTTAAGAGGAACTGAATCTCATGAAGCTTATGTTTTACTAAGGTCACTTATTTAAAAAATAAACTAGAAACAGGATATGCATTTTCTAAGTCCTCAGGAATGTGGCTGAAACTATTGACAATTTTTCACTAAGGTGAATAAATGCCAAAGCAAAAGCCACTGCTGTTGAGCCAATTCAGACTTACAGTGACTCTAGAGGTCACGGTAGAACTACCCCATAGAATTTCCAAGGAGTGCTTGGAGGATTTGAACTTCTGACTTGTTGGGTAGCAGATGTAGCGCCAGGGTTTCCATTATACCCCTAAGATGACATAGTGTAAGGGTCCTTTCCAGCCATGAAGTCCTTTTGTGTAAATTTGAAAAAAAGCAACATTTCCTCATGAAAAACAGAAAAAGGAGACAGAAGAGAGAATATTAAGTTAATGTGTGATTGCACCTTTGAACAGTCATACTCAGTGGAGCTCTACTTAGACAAGCTTTGTGCACACATGCCTTCACTCACGTCTGCTTCCACACACCCCTAACCACCCCCATCAGTGGTAATCACAGACAATGGCAAATGCCCTCCCCCAAGATGAGGCAACTATGTCAGCTTCAGAGCAGAAGTGGAAAAGACAGCTGGCATATCATTGGGGCAGAGCTCCGGCCTGAATATAGGATGTACTAGTAAGTGAGTATGCATGTTTTCCTCAGGGTAAATATGGTCAAGATGTCAGTGTGAGCTTCGGCAACAGGGGGAGCTTTCTCGCTTAGCAGCATCTAAGCCTATCCTTCCAAACCAAACCAAAGCCATTGCCATTGTGTTGATTCCAAGTCATGGTGACCCCATGTTTTACAGAGCAGAATAGCCTTATAAGGGTTTTCTCGGCTGTAATCTTTATGGAACTGGATCACCAAGTCTTGATTCCATAGGCCTGCCCTGTGGGTTCAAACTACCAACCTTCTGATCAGTAGCCCAGCAGGAGCCATTTGTACCACCCAAGGGCTTTCCACGGCTGTCAACATGCTTCAGCTAAGTCTGTGTGTATCTATTAGGTGAATGGCAAATCCTGAGAGGTTGTGCTTTTTTGCACTACATAGCCTAAAAATCAGTCTTAGGATGGGTTGCCATAGAAGCCAATCATGACATTTTACGCCCCTTCTCACGTAAAGGTTGGTTCTACGTTCTATTCTCTTAAATATAAGTGGTTTCTGTGTCAACTCAGTACTGTAGATGTTCTTTGCAACTCTTTGAGTTCAGTGTTAGGGAATGCCAGCCTCCAGTTGAAGTCTCTTGGAGCACTCTCTCTGGGAACCCTATAGTGTCACATCAGAATTCTGAAAACCCTGAGACCATCTTGTTGGACAGGACAAATGTATGTACTTTGGTTTACAGTCCTAGCTGAGTCTAGCCTTCCCGTCATCCTTGTCAACGTATTGGACATACAAGTGAAACCATCTTGGATCCTGTAGGCCAATCAGTCCAACAACTAACTTCACTGAGTGACATCATTTAATACAGAATGGAAGAATCACCCAACAAGGCCCTGGAGGATTCTTGGTCTATAAAACTGTCAGCAAAATAAAATGATTGTTGGTTTAAACTACTGTCTTTTGGGTAAATCTGTTATTATACTAACAGGTAATTTGAACAGGAGACAATCAAAAGAAGCATTGGTAGGGGATCTGAGGAGGTAACAGGGAAAGGGAAGGAAGTCAATGTATAGAATGCATTAATGAGTAGGTTACTACTGTGGTCACCACTGAGCTTCGGTCTCCAAGACAGATGGTGTAGACTGTGGCTGATGGTTGAGGGCTGTTCCTACAGCTAAGTCTCAGCTTTTCTCGCTTGCCCCTCTTACAGTCGTGCTGTGTTCCTGAGCCTAGAGAAAGAAAGCTTTCAGGCAGAGTCCAGGTATGCAGTAGAGCAGCAGCTGGGCACCTGAAGGTGCATGTCAAGGTGGAATGGGTGGGTGACAGCACAAGCTACAGTATATATTGGCCTGTTGTCAGATCTTCATAGGTATGTCCAAGGAGGGGATACCAGTGTTGCGTTTGGGGCCCAATTTTTTCTTCCAAACACATTAGCAGCTGCTGGCATGTGTATTGTGCTTTATGCCCAGTTTCCAGTGGCTTAATTATTCAAAGTCCAGTTCCAGTAGCATTTGTGTCCAGATGATTTCCTATACCCACTTCAAGCAAAATTAACCTTTCCTGTATCTGCGCTTTTCATGCTATCTTTTAAAATTCCATGTCTCTACGTCTTAGTCTATTATCACATTTTGTCATAGTTCAAGGTCAGTCTCTCTATCCCCTAACTCCCTCCACTCCATGCAAACTCTAGTAGGGAGTAGACTGATGGTCCAAGTCTTCTGTATCTTTTTTGCTTATCATTCTTGGACCTAATCCAGCTTCAGTGGTAACAGAGGATGCAGATATTTGTTTATTGTATTACGAAAGATTGCAATGAATGTTTTTTGTTGCCTGACATCTTTTCAAAAGTACTTATATTCTGTTAAAAAGAAGACAGAAGATTTACCATACATTCTAAATTCAACTTGTTTCCATCAAGTTCTACAGCATAGTTATTTGAGAGATATAGGAGGTCTGACAATTACAGTCACAAACTCATACTAGAAAAAGTGCTACATACCTCATTGCTGAATATCACTAAGGTCACCTTCATAGTACTCCCCTTGGGAAGCTACACACTGACGCCAGTGCCTAGTCTACACTTCAGAGAAGTTTTGGAACTCCTTCTGGAATGGCCATTGCTCACAGTGACAAGGTGGCAAGTTCACAAACTTAATTGTATTGGGGTCTCTGAGGGAGTTTTTAGCCAGTAAACAAATAACTGTATTGGGACAGCCTCCCTACTCACCTGATCTGTCCCCCAGTGACTTTTTTATTTACATGGAAATGAAGGAAAAATTGAAAGGAAGATATTTTGATGACAATCAGAGCAGCAAGAGTACTATGACAACAGCTCTGATGGCCATTCTGGGAAAAGAGTTCCAAAATTGCTTTGAAGAGTGGACTAGGCTCTGGTTTCAATGCATAGCTTCCCAAAGGGAATACTTTGAAGGTGACCATAGTGATATTCAGCAGTGAGGTATGCAGCACTTAGAACAATTAAGTTCGTGGACTTAATTATCAGACCTCCTATTCTGGTAGACTAGATGTATGATTAAGAATAGTAGTAAAAAGAACTGTTTCCCAAAATTACAGCTTGGAAAACCCTGAGGAGCAGTTCTACTCGGTTCTCTAGGGTCCCTGTGCATTGGAATTGAATGGATGGCAACAGGTACCTAGCAGATTCAAGCAAAAAATAAAATTTAAATGTTTTGGGAATTATAAACCAGGAGTTGAATTACCACCAAATTCAATATGATGAACAAATCCAGGAAACTACTTTTCATCAGGATATCGGCTTTTAGATAGTTTTCACTTTCATGACAATAACAATGTAAAATGTTACTGCAAAGTGAAATGTTTTGGAGAACAACAATTGTGGGCAAATGGATCTGAATAAATGTCTCTCAGATTCGTCATGAAATAATAGAAACCTAGTGTATGATTCTGAAAAATAATGAGTGTTACTAAAATGCATTAGACTTCATATCATCTGTATAATATGACTAATAGTGTTTTATTCTCAGAGTAGGATTAAGTGAAATTATTTGTAATTTGACCAGTAGTGGAGACCTAGTTAAATAGTTAAAAAAGTAATTGTAATAACTTTTGTAATTTTTTTAGTGTCACTTTTTATGAGGAACATCTTGTTTCCTATCAGTTCTGTTTTCAAATTTATGGATTTGATAAACTCGACGGCACTTGGCTTGGCTTGGCAATCTTTATATGAATTTATTTAAATATAACCGCTTTCAGTAGGAAAAAGCCTTATGAATCCTACAGGTAGATAGATATAAATAGAAAAGCTTTTATACTTTTCTAATCAAAGTATCTTGGAAAAATTTATAAAGTGAAAGCTTTAAAATACAAAAATATTCCTCTATTTAAACAATAGCCAATGTAGTACCTAAATAAAACTATATTAATTAGTATAATCAAATTAATTTATATATATTTAGAAAACAATAACAAAATACCCAAAGCCATTGACATGGAGTTCATTCCAAGTCATAGTGACCATATAAGACAGAGTAGAAATGCCCCATAGAGTTTCCAAGAAGCACCTGGTAGATCTGAACTGCTGATCTTTTGGTTAGCAGCCATCGCCTGTAACCAGTATGCCAATAGGGTTTCCAATATATATCTTAAATTACTATAGGGTGGTGTGTGTGTGTGTGTCTCTGTGTGTATATATATATATTAGGTAATAAATCTGGGTAAAGAACTGGTTTATCTATCTGCCTCTCTCTCTCTATGATTCAGTGAAAGTTTACAATCCAAGTCAACTGCCATATAAAATCCTGAACACACATCTCTGCACAACTCCATCTGCTCTCCTCACCTGGTGACAGTACACTCTTCCTTTCCACTTTTTATTTCCAGTATGCACTCAACCAAGACTTGTCCCCTCCTCTCCACACTCTCCTCTCCCTTTTATAAAGAAACTACTTGGACAGCCTCATGTATCTACTAAACCATAAAGTACACATACCACCGGCATCACTCTGTGTCCCATACTCCAGTCCAATCTTCATCTGAAGAGTTGGCTTCAGTCCTGGTTTCATCTCAGAGCTAGCAGCAAGTCCAGGGACCATGTCCTTAGGGGATCTTCCAGGCTGTCAGAGCCTCAAGTCTCATCTTCTGGTAGAAGAACCAGCTTATTTTTGATGTTTATACTTCATGACAAAGATGAAATGCTTCAAATATTTGTTGTATGGGTTTTTCACAATGGCATAATTACTTTTGTTTTAGACTCATTTCTGTCACTTAAACCATATAAAATTGGAGGATTATCTGGCAAGGATTAATAATGTTACCCTGATGCATACATTAAATGTAAATACAAATATTTTCAGAAAGCTATGACATCAGTAATTCCTAGACAATGTAGTTCTTAAAAGGAAAACTTCAGCTCTAAGTAACTAATAATTTTTACTTAAAATAATGCAACTCTACAAAAGCAAATACAAACCTTTAGGTAGATATATTTTATTCAGTTCAATTCACAAAGACATTCCTATGTTTTAATGAAAATGAGAAATGGATAATTCTTTCATAATAAAAATTAACATTTCAGAGTATATAAGATTTTGAAGTGTCTTAGAGAATGTGATGTCAAGTCTTTATTTTTGGATTATCATTATACAAATTTCTCAGCAGTTTTATGACATTTCGGAAATGCGTCTGTATTCTGTTTACTTTTACTTTAAACAAAAAGAAACAAGAAGATGAGGCTATCAATCTGAGGATAAGCCAGAGCCAAGTGCCGTCGAGTCGGATCCGACTAAGCATCAAAAAAACATAGTTCATCACTACTATGGCTGGGAGCAACCAGCATGAGGTTGCCATGCTAGGGCTCGCACCCTGCACCTGATGCAGAAATTCATGAGCATATTGCTCACTGGGCAGCACAAGTGCTGTTATGGTACTATATTAGAACATGGACTATCTTTTTGCTTCCTGAGACTGTTGTAAGTACTTAAACCTTTGATCAGACTGATAGTTTTAAATCCCTTAAGGAAGCCAGAGGTGATAGTAAAATAGCTGATGTTCAGAGATCACCTCCTCTGCACTTGACCTTTGACTTTCACCTTCCTATTAGGCTAACACTTTGAAGATGCTTGCAGAGACACAAGGTGTGTAAGACGCATAGAAGTGGCATTGTTTGGAAACTGTGTAAAGAAGGATACAGGCTCACGTTCGGCTTCCAATCTACCAATGGTGTAAAACAGATTAGCTCCAAGCAGAGACATGGAAGAGGCCTGGAGAAAGGAACTATGCAACTATTTTATGACAACTGTCACTCTTTATTCTGCATTCTCTTCTTCATTAAGGAAATATTTTATCCCCTACGAAAAAATTTTTTTTGAAAATTAAAAGCCCTGACCATTTGCTTTTTGTGGAAGGACTGTTGGCGTGAAAGTACGACTTGATTGGCACATTGTAGAACATGGAAAGTGTCTTTGAACCTTCCTAAAATCCTATATTTGAACTAAAGTTATGCTTTAGAAACTACATGAATTCCATTCACTAGTATTTTGACATTGATGTCACTGGGGCTAATCAGCTTCATCTACTCTGATATGGCTTTGATGGTCTTCACCATTTGTGAGTGGAGTTTATTTCATAAAGTCATTGTTTTTGATTGTTTTTCACTGTTCTCTGTTGTATCAGAAGAGGTTAGATTGTGCTTCCGAAATAGACAAGCACCTGAATCCCATTTGTATAACACAGCACAGGTTTTTTTATTTCTGTGTTCTATTACCAGACCAGGTGACTTTCCAGAGTGGCTTGTACTCAATCTGAGATCACTGCTGCCCTCCCCTGCCCTGCTTTGTAGTGAATCATGGGTGTGCATTGCCACTAAGCATCAGAAGCAACAGCTGGGCAGGTCTTGTGTCTACTCTTTTATGCTTCTTCCCACAGACTATTAGCCAGATCTAGTCTTGTAACCTTGTTGAACTGCAGTGCCTGTGAAAAAGAGGAGACCTGAATAATGGTGAAAATCTTGAAGACATAACTCGGGTTTGAATTTCATTCTCCTTTATTGGCATAGTGGTTAAGTGCTGTAGCTGCTAGTCATAAGGTCCTCAATGCATATCCGCCAGGCTGTCCTTGGAAACTCTATGGGGCAGTTCTGCTCTGTCTATTAGGGCTGCTGTGTGTTGAAACTGACTCAATGAAAGTGTTTTTCTTTCTTTTTTTCTTTTCTTTTTTTAAATCAAGTCAGAAGCCTAGAATAAAACTGTAGTGAAGACGAAGAGAAATTTCACTAAAGTGATTACTTTTTGGTTGAAATACTGTATTTTGAAAAGAACTTGTTATTAGTATTACATTACTACAGGGTGATCATTTGTTTAAAATTTCAAGGGCTAGTGATTATAGTTATGTGGAAAGATGCTTTTCCTGAGAGCTTTCCCAAGAAAACTGCTGCACACTAATCTGTTCCTCAGAGTCAGCTTCTCAGGATGAAGCCCAGTCATGTCATATGCACTTCCAATATGTTTCAATGTCACTGAGTTTCTTTGCAATTCAAGGATGTAAAATGATTTAAAATTGAATTATTTTCTAATTTTTGTTTTGTTATTAAAATATTAGTACTCGTGAGTCATCAAATTGTGTAAAACTATTTAGAAGGCCAACAGAACATTTTGCAAGTTTTTGACTGAGGCAGAAAGACTTGCATAATCAAAGAAATATTAGAAAAATATATTTAAAATTTCAGAGTTCTCTTACATTCTTTCATGAACAGCAGCATAAAACTTAAACAACAGGCAACCAGTTTCTTCTGCCATAAAATTTCAACCTTTCCGTGTTCAGAAAATATAACATTTGGCCTATGTCAGCTTAGTGTTTGTTGTTTCCTGTAATTTACTTACTGCTGTCAATTCTAAAATTTTATATATTGGACAGAAACTTCAACTTTATTGGTAAATTATAATAGTTTTTCTACAATTTGCTTCTCTCTTTTTCTTGATTTTAAAGACATTGAGCTCTGGTAATAATGGTATTCAGAGAAATGGGTCATGTCTACCAGAAGTGAATTTTGTAGTAAAAATATTGGGTTTGTTAATATTGACACAAGAAGAAAAAGTGACACCCAGCTATTTTGTAATTTTTGCTTCTAGATCTGCCTTAGTCTATGAGCTTCTCAGAACCTATGAAAAATTTTTAAATTTTTAAAAAACTGTTAGTGCTTAAATGTGAAATGCCAATTCAAAAATTTAAGTAAATATTTAATCACGTATCCACAAACACATTGGAAATTCTTTAACTACTAATTTGAATATTTAGAATTTTATTTTATGTTTGAAGTTTATAAGTTGGGTTTTAAACTTTAGTCAGACAGTTGTTTTTGAGTATTGTCAAAAATCATACCTAATTGTAAGTTAAATGAATTACTTGAAGTCAAATACTTTCAAAAGCAAAATTTCTGTCAAATACTTGTTAGCAAGAAAATACATTTGTTATTGGTCTGATATATTTTGATGCATTTTACATAATGCAGTGTGGGGCCTAAGACTGTGGAGTAGACTTTAAAACATCCTATTTTTGAAAGAAAGAAAGGGTGCAGATTAAAGGTAATTTTACCTTGCCGCTGTATTTTGCCTGAATGTTTTAGAGAAAGCTATCCTAGCAATCAGGTGAAGGGAACATTTTTTAATGGGAAATGTTTTTCTTTCTTTCCACAATATATTTCTTATTTATTATTTGCCTTCTTCTATTAGAATGTCATCTTCATGAGGACAGATGTCTTTGCATTTTTCTTTTTTTTCCACTAATGTGCCACAGGAATCCCTGGTAGCACAGTGGTTAGGTGCTACTTCTGTTAACCAAAAAGTGGACAGTTCAAGTCCTCCAGGTGCCCCTTGGAAATTCTATGGAGCAGTTCTGCTCTGTCAACAGGGTCACTGTGAGTCAGAAATGACTTGATGGCAGTGGTTTTGATGCTTTATTTATTTATTTATTAACATACCTATGTATGTTTGGTCCTCCAGAAATATTTGTTGAGTTCATAGAAAAAAAATGTTGTCAATAGATTGGAGTCAAAAGGAAGGAGGGAAGGAAGCCAAGGTCCTGTTTTCCCCGCTTTCTTCCTAGTGGGTCACTTTTGAGCTCATGTGTTTTCAAACATTGTTGGCTGCTGTCAAGAAGCCTTGTCAAAGCACCCTAAGATGTGTTCAACATTGGCACTTTTAGGCTTTGCGATGGCGCTATAAGCAAATGTAAAGCCTTGAAAACAGAATTACTACTTCTCTCAATAATTTCACTTTCCTTTTCAGGATTTTTGGTAACACAGAGACACCAAACTGAAATGAACCAGAGGGCTGGCTTCTAAGCAAAATTCCACCTAGATCATCTGTTTATGAATTTATGCTTCTTTGCTAAAGGCAGTCTAAATGTCTGTACATGATGTTGGTTAACAACCTAAATGACTTCATCAGAAGAAATGTACCATTAAAACATTTGTTATAGGCTAAATTTTATTAAGTAGATACTTCCAATTGACATTTTGGTGGCTTTTACGCAAATAGCAGATTTTTGTTAGTAATAGAAGGCAGCTGCCAAATGATGAAACTAACCTGAGGGAGAGTTGTCCAGGTGTGACTGAAGGATGGTTTGTTTCAGTTGTCCTTGATGCTGATTGTCAGCTGTGTCCCCCTGGAAGGGAAATGTTTGCCTGTTGGCTCTCAGAGCAATCATGCTTCTGGAGGGCTTCAGTCATTGGAAATATTTATCTGTGTAAAAGTTGTTGTTGTTAAGAGCCCTGGTGTCATTTCCAATACACGGTGACACTACCTATGACAGAACTGTTACCTAGTCCTGTGTCTTCTTCAGAGTCTTGGCTGTGCTTGAACTAGTTGTTGCAGCAACAGTGTCTGTCCATCTAGTCAATGGTTTTCCTCTTTCTTGCTGACTTTCTACTTTACCAAACATGATCTTTTTCTCCAGGGATGAGTTCCTCTTGATAGCACATTCAAAGTAATTTACATGATGCAAAGTACTTTCTTTCTTTTCTAAAAATATTTTATTGGGCTTTAAGTGAAAATTTACGGTGCAGGTCAATATATCACGTAAAACGCTGTCGTACTTGCTTCTAAGGAGCATTCTGGCTGTCCTTCAGTGGCGGATTTGTTCATGTTCTGGCAGTCTGTGGTACACTCAACATTCTTTTCGAACAGTATAATTCAAAGGTATTAATTCTTCTGCAGGCTTCCTTATTGATTGTCTAGCTTTCACATATATGTGGGATGATTGAAAATATTATGACTTAGGTTGGGTGCACCACAGTCTTCAAAGTGGTATCTTTCCTTGTTTTTCAACACTTTAAAGGGCTCTTTTGCAGTAGTTTTGCCTAACGAAATATATCGTCTGATTTCTTGACTGCTGCTACCATGGGATTAATTGTAAATCCAGAGAAAATGAAATCCCTGACAACTGTAATATTTTTTTTTCCATTTGCATTGGTGTTACATTTGGTCCATTTATAAGACTTTTTGTTTTCTTTACATTGCGGTGCAATTTGTACTGAACGCTGTAGGCTTTGAGCTTTTTCAGTAAGGGTTTCAATTCCTCTTCACTTTCAGCAAGAAAGGATGTGTAATCTGGATGTTATGGGTGGTTAAAGAGTCTTTCCCTAATTCTGACACTCAGTTCTCCTTCGTATAGTCCAATTTCTGATGATTTTCTCAGCAAACACACTGAATAAGTATGATGAAAGGATTCAACTGTGACATATACTTATCTTGACTTGAAATTACACAATGTTTCCTTGTTCTGTTCCAATGACTGCCTCTTGATCTATGTACAAATACTCATGAGCACAATTAGGCATCCTGGAGTTACCATACGTCACAATGTTATCCATACTTTGTTATGATCCACAAAATTGAGTGCCTTGCATAGCCAACAAAACACAGATAAATATCTCTCTGATATTCTCTGCTTTCAGCTATGATCCATCTGATATCAGTAGTAATATTCCTTATTCCAAGTCTCCTGAGTCTGGCTTGAACTTCTGGCAGGTTTCTGTTGATGTGCTACTGTTGCACCCACTTATGAATGATTGTGAGCACAATTTTACTTGTGTGTGATATTAATGATATTGTTTGAAAATCTCCTCTCTGGTCTATCACCTATGTTTGGAATGGACACAAATATGGATCTCTTCGAGTCAGCTTGTCAGGTATCTGTCTTTCTAATTTCTTGATACAGAGGAATGTGTGTCTCCTGCTCTGTATCCATTGCCTAAAACATTTCAAATAGTATTCTTCAAGTCCTGAAGCCGTGTCTTTTGTCATTTCCTTCAGTGGAGTTTGGACTTCTTTTTTCAGGACCATTGGTTCTTGATCACGTGCTACCTCCCTAAATGAATGAAATTCAGCTCTTTTTGGTACAGTGACTCTGTATATTTCATTAATTTTCTTTTTCTGAGGTCTACCGATTAAATCTGTGAACTTAATTGTTCTAAGAGCTACATACCTCATTGCTAAATATCTCTATGGTCACCTTCGAAGCAACTCCTTGGGGAGTGATATACACTGACACCAGCACCTAGCCCACCTGTCAAAGCAATTTTGGAACTCTTTCTAGAATGGCCATTGCACACGGTGGCATGGTAGCAAGTTCGCGAACTTGCTTGTATAGTTGTCTGTAAGGAAGTTTTTAGCCAGTAAGCAGGTAACTGTTGGAACACCCTCCCTACTTACCTGATCTGGCCCCCAGTGACTTTTTTCTTTACCCAAAGACAAGTGAAATATTGAAAGGACGACATTTGGATGACACTGAAGGCATCAAGGTAATATGACAACAGCTCTGATGGACATTCCATAAAAAGAGTTCCAATACTGCTTTAAAGAGTCAACTAGGTACTAGTGTCCGTGCACAGCTTCCCAAGGGGAGCACTTCAAAGGTGACCGTAGTGATATTCAGCAATGAAATGTGTAGCACTTTTTCTAGGATGAGTTCATGAACTTGTCAGTCCTTGTATGCTTCCCGAGTTGTTAATATTTCCCACACAGAATTCTTAAATATGCAACTCAAGGCTTGAATTTGTTCTTCAGTCCTTTCAGCTTGCGAAATGAAGAGCTCTTTATTTTCAGTTTTCTAAGTCCAGATCTTTGCACAATTCTTTATAATACTTTACCTTATTTTCTTGAGCTGCCATTTGAAATCTTCTGTTTGGATTTTTGACTTCATCATTACTCCTGTTCACTTTAGCTGCTCTGCATTAGCAAATTTTAGAGTCTCTTCTGACATCTGCTTTTCTTTTCTTTTCTTTTTTTTTTTTTTGATGTATTTTTTATGACCTTTTGCTTCTTTGTGAATGACGTCCCTGTGGCCATTCCACAGGTTAAGGAGGCTTCTCTAGACCAGGTGGGACTTCGAGATTCTAAGAGTTTATCTGTATATGTGAAGTGCTTCATTATCTGTGTTCACCACATTGTAACTGCTACTATTTTTTGTTTGTTCCTATTTTTATTTATATGGGCTGAATAATGAAACGAGAGTGGCAGCTTCCTTATCTTGATAGATCCTTTGATTTGAGAAAATTTAGTTCACTTGACTCTGACCTGCATAACACCTTGCTGAGATTTCACTCCATATGTAGTTGGCAGTGGAAATGATTATTCAAGAACAGCCTGCTGTATGAGAAATCTACTGTGCCTGGCTCCTAAAACCAACCTGGAAAGCTACCTACATCTATCTGCAAGTCTATGAAATTTCCCAGTAGCTTCACAAAGCACTTTTCGTCATGGCACTTTTTGTGACACCTAGGTCTGGATCTATGACTGTTTTATCTTCTCCCTGACAAAAAGAATCCCTAAGACTCCCTCCCAGTGGACTTTATCTCCAGGTAACACTGTTCATTGATAATGATAGGCTCCCTCATTAGAGTAGAATATTCTCTTTTATACACTGACTTGCTCATGTCCTGTCATTGACCTAGATGTCCCTCTGAAACTGTGGTCCCCAGATCCCTGCCCCTGCTAATCTGTCCCTCTGAGTGTTTGCTTGTATTTATGAAACTTCTTAGTTTTTGGTTTAGCTCAGTTGTGCTGACTTCTCCTCTACCATGTGTTGTCTCTGCCTTTACCTAAAATAGTTCTTCTCTATTACGTGGTTGGTGAATACCCCTCTCCCTCCCTCCCCACCTTCAAAACCATCAGAGACTTTTTTCTTCTATGTTCAAAACTATTCTTGAGTTCTTATAATCCACACAAGATGATACTTGTCCTTTCACAACTTATTTCATTCAGCCTAATGCCTTGAAGATTCCTCCATATTTTGTTTCCAAAAATCATCATTATTTTTCATCACTCCACCATATTCTGTCATCTGAATATAACATAGTTTGTTTATCCATTCACCTATTGGTGGGCAAGTAGTTTGAATCCATCTGTTTGCTACTGTGGACAGTGCTGCAGTGAACACTGGTGTGCATGTATCTATTTGTGTGGCAGCTGTTATCTCTCTAGAACATATTTCGAGAAGTAGTACCGCTGGATCATATGCTATGTCTATTTCTAGCTTGTTACCAAATTGATTTCTGAAGTGCTTGTACAGTTTACATTCCCACCAGCTTTCTCTCAACAACCTCTCCAGCATTTACAATTTTGCGGTTTTTTGGATTAGTTCCAGCCTTGTTGGCATAAGATTGTTTCTCAGTGAACTTTTGATTTGTATTTCTCCCAAGACTAGTGATGGTGAGCATTTCCTCTTGTATCTGTTAGCTGCCTGAATGTCTTCTTTGGCAAAGTGTCTGTTCATGTCCTTTGCCCATTTTTTAATTCAGTTGTGGTTTTGTTGCTGAGGTTTTGCAGTACAATACAGAGTTTAGAATTAAGGTACTGATTTGATTTGTTGTATTCAAACATTTTTTTCCCATTCTGCAGGTTTTTGTTTTACTGTTTTGGTGGAGTCTTTGGATGAGCATAGTGTTTGATTTTTATGAGTTCCCAGTTATCTGTTTTCTCTTCTGGCATCTGTGCATTGTTAATAAAGTTTTGTATTCTGTTTATGCCCTGCATTAGCGTTCCCAGCTCTGTCTCTAGTTTTTGTTTTTTTTTTCTCCCTATGATCTTTATCATTTTGGATTTTATATTTAGGTCTCTGATCCATTTTGGGTTAGTTTCTGTGCATCCTGTGAGGTATGGGTCTTGTTTCATTTTGTTGCAGGTGGAAATTTAGTTATGCCAGCACCGTTTGTTAAAGAGACTGTCTTTTCCCCAGTTAGTGGACTTTGGGTCTTTGTCAATATCAGTTGTTCTTAGGTGGGTGATTTTATGTCTGGATTCTCAGTTCTGTTCCTTTATTCTATTTATCTGTTGTTGTACCAATACTAGGCTTTTTTGAATACCATGGCAGTGTATTGGGTTCTAAAGTCAGGTAGTGTGAGGCCTCATACCTTGTCCTTCAGTAATGCTTTACATATCCAGAGCTTCTTTACTTTTTGTATGAACTTGGTGATTTGTTTCTCTGTCTCATTAAGAAATGCCATTGGAATTTGAATCAGCATTGCATTGTATCTATAGATTGCTTTAAGTAGAATAGATATTTTCACAATGTTGAGTGTTCCTATCCATGAGCAAGGTAGGTTACTCAACTTAGGTAGCTCTCTTTTGGGTTCTTGTAGCAATGTTTTCTCATTTTCCTTGTGTAGGTCTTTGTGTTGCTGCTTAGATTTATTCCTAAGTATTTTATCATCTGTGGGCTTCGGTAAATGGTATTAATTTGGTGATTTCCTCTTCAAGGAATCCAAGTGATTTTTTTTGTGTGTGTGTGATGTTTATCTTGTATCCTGATACTTTGCTGAACTTTTTTATTAGTTCCAGTAGTTTCATGTGTGTATGTGTGTTTGTGTACGTGGATTCTTTATAAGTATCTCTGCAAATAGAGGTACTTTGACTTCCTCCTTACCAAACTGGATGCTCTTTATTTCTTTTGCTAGCCTGCTTGCTCTGACTAGAACCTCCAGCAGAATGTTGAATACAAGTGGTCTGGTTCCTATTCATAAGGGGAATGCTTTCAAACTGTCTCCATTTAGCATGCTTTTGGCTGTTGGCTTTGTATAAATGCCATTTAATGTTGAGGAACGTCCCTTCTATTCCTATTTTACTGAGAGTTTTTAATGTGAACGGGTGATGGACTTTGGCAAATGCCTTTTCTGCATCGATTGATAAAATCAAATGGTTCTTCTGTTTTTTTTTTTTAAAGTGTTTGATTATATTGATGGTTTTTCTAATGTTGAAGCATCCTGTATTCATGGTAAGAATCCCACTTGGTCATGGTGAATTATTTTGTTGATATGTTAAATCTTTTGCCTAGAATTCTGGTGAAGATTTTCACATCTAAATTCATGAAAGATATTGGTCTGTAATTTCCTTTTTTGTGCTGTCCTTATCTGGTTTTGATATCCAGGTTATGACAGCTTCATAAAAAGAGTTTGGAAGTCTTCTGTCCTTTTCTGTACTCTGAAATATCTTTAGTAGTTGTGGTGTTAACTTTTCTCAAAACTTTGGTATAATGGTCAGTGAAGCCATCAGGTCCAATGTTTTTTGGGGGAGCTGAGAATTTTTTAAATTTACCTTTTCAGTCTCTTCTTTTGTTACAGTTAGTTACTTGTTTTACCTCTGTGTTAACTTGGTTCCTGTTATTTTAGGTAGGTAGGATGTGTTTCCACTCATATTTGAATCTGTGAATTTCTTTACCCAGTCCTTGATTTCTTCTCTCATCTGACAGTTTTTGAACAAGATATTATTGTTCAGTTTCCATGTGTTTGACTTTTCGTCCTTGGTTTTTCTGTTTCTGATTTCTACTTTTATGGCTTTACAGTCTAAAAAGATGCTTTGCATTATTTCAGTGCTTTGGAATTTGTTCAGGTTTGCTTTATTGCCCAATACGTGATCTATTCTGGAGAATTTTACATGTGCGTTGGAAAGTATACCTGGCTGCTGTTGAGTGAAGTGTTCTGTATATGTCTATAAGATCAAGCTGGTTGATTGTTGTGTTTAGATTTTCTGTGGGTTTTTTTTTTTTTTATTATTATTATGACTGAGTGAAAACATACATTCCCATACAAATTTACATGCCCACCTATATGCAGCTTCCACTGCTCTCCCTGCCCGGTGACTGCACACTACTCCTCTCTGCTCCATACATGTCTCTTCCTCCCAACAGCCTCCTTTCCCCTCTAAATGTTCTGTCCATCACCAAAAATGGTATGCCCATGTCTCCAACTGTTGTTGTGGTGCTATGTCTCTTTTGAGTCCTGTTAGTTTTTTAAAAATATATGTAGGAATCTATCATTGGTTGCATAATAATTTAATGTGGTTATATCCTGTGGAAACCCTGGTAATACAGTAGTTAAGTGCATTTAATTGATGTAGGCACAGGTACCTGGCTACTTGCACTGAGAAAGGCAAGGAGCCGATAGCTATCCATGAGTGTCTGTGAGGAAGGCTTGCCCCTGTTCCTCAAAGTGCACAGGTGGATTGATTTTGCAGTTGGATTATGGATGCTTGATGCTGCATGCACAGATGAGAGGCATTCAAGGTTCGTGGAAACGTTATGCCTGTGCCTAGGCAAAGGAACCCTTTATGCCCTGAGTTCCAGCCTTAGAGGATCTGGCAGACTATTCCACCCCTGCCACTCCCCAACCCCTGTTTGGTACATTGTTCTTTCTCCAAGGCTTGGATAATGACTCATGACATGTGTAGATTCCTACTTCTTGCCAGGGAATGTGTCAGTCTCAGGAACTGGATCACATGTCAGGCAGGAAAGAGAAGAAGAAGCGCAGATAAAACAGAAGTTCATCCTGTAGGAAAGATTAAGGTCTGCACATGATTGGTTAGACACAAGCTACTTAGCTGTTGATGATCGAATGTCTCCTTTTTCACCAGTTCTGGGAGTGCGCTGTCCTCTTCTCGTCTCCCCTAGTGTGGGAGATACTGGGGAATGCTACTGCTCTCCTCGCCGTGCTCAGGCTGCCGGTCTGCCGTGGGGTGCGGATGCCTGCCGAGTCAGGCCAGTCCTCTACTTGTGGGCCGACTCTCCCTCGCCTGTTACTCAGCCCAACTTCTCAACTTTCCCTTTGATGTCAGGGCCCCTAGAATGCATATGTAATTGATTTTTTTTTTTCTTTTGGGTCTTTGTTGTTAGAAGAACCACAGGGAGCATCTGACTACTCTGCTGTCTTAGCACTGGCTCCAGCACTTAGTTTCTTATCATACTAGTACTGTGTTCTAGTTTTTGAGGGTGATTTCATGATCCTTCATGCACGCTAACTTAAACCCTGCCGACTGCAGGGCTTACTATCTAATAGACAGTTTCAAACAGGTACTGGATAGATACATCTATTTGTAGAGTCATGGTGAACAACACACTTAATTCTGTCAACCAGTTGTTGAGCAGTTTGCCTGTCATGATCTTGGTCTGCACTGTACCAAAATACTATCTTTACAAAAATTACTTTTGCCATTTTACACAGACTTCCAGTGCTGCTTTTATGTAATTGTAAACACTGAATTTTCTTTCAGGCAACAGAATATTTTAGTAATAATAGCTTAAATAGGGTTTTTTGTTGTTGTTATGTGCTGTTGAGTCAGTCATGACTCATAGTGACCTTATGTATAGCAAGATGAGACACTGCACCATCCTCATATTTATTTCTGTTTGAGTCCATTGTTGAAGCCACTGCATTAATCCATCTCATTGAGGGTTGTCGTTTACTATGACCCTCTACTAACCTTGATGTCTTTCTTTGGGACCTGGTCCCTCCTGATAACAGATCCAAAGTACATGAGACAAAGTATTGCCATCCCACTCCTAAGGAATGTCTGGTCATACTTCTTCCAAGACAGACTTCTTTGTTTTTTCTGGCAGTTCATGGTATACTCAACAGTCTTCACCAACACCACGTTTGAAAGGTATCAGTTCTCCTTCAGTCTTCTTTATTCGTTGTCCAGCTTTCGAATGCATGTGAGGTGATTGAAAGTATGACAGCTCAGGTCAAGCACACTTGGTTATCAAAATGACATCTTTACTTTTTAATACTGTAACAGTAAACAGGAAAGACATTTAATTATTTTAAGTAGCAGGAGGGCTGATATGACGCAGATTTTCTTTGACTCTGGTGTACTCAGTGGATAAGCACTTTCCTTTCAAGGTCACAACAGTAACCAAAGTTGTAAGCCTTACATTCTCTCTCAATAGCATCCTAGAGACAAAACAAGAGAATGAAAGGGAAAAACGGGACAAAGGATGTGTTTTTCATGACGTCTCTTATCTTCCTTTCCCAGAAAACTTCCCTGTTAGTTCAGTTGGCCAAAATTGGGTTACACGGACATCCCTACACAAATATCTGGGGATAGGGAATAGAACTACTCTAGACTAAATGTGGTTTATCCCCTGGGGCTCACTACATTATTGTATAAGGTAACCTGGGTTTCTCTCAACAAGGAAGTAAAAGATAATGTTTTCTAAGTGGAGACCAAGATATTTGACTGGAGACCAGATGTTTGTGGTCAGCCATTACATGGGTAAAATGTGTTCTTTACAAGACTACCAAGTTCCCTTCCTGGGCATCAAGAAACAGGAAGAGTCCATAAAAAGGGCTGGTATGAACTCGAGCAGTTACCTCCATGAACTTAATTGGTCCGAGTGCTACGTACTTCGTTGCTGAGTATCACTACAGTCACCTTCAAATACTCCCCTTGGGAAGCTATGCACCGAAGCCAGCACCTAGTCCATGCTTCAAAGCAATTTTGGAACTCTTTGTGGAATGGCCATTGTGCATGGTAGCAAGGAGGTAAGTTTGCAAACTTAATGGTATAGTTATCTGTGAGGAAGTTTTAAGCTAGTAAACAACAGTATTGGAACACCCTCCCTACTTATTTGATCTGGCCCCCGGTGACTTTTTTCCTAACCTGAAGATAAAAGAAATATTGAAAGGAAGACATTTTAATGACATCTGGGACATCAAGGGTAATACAACAACAGCTCTGATGGCCATTCCAGAGAAAGTTCCAAAATTGCTTTGAAGGGTGGACTAGGCTCTGACATCAGTGCAGTACTTTGCAGGTGACCATAGTGACTGATATTTAGCATTGAGGTATGTAGCACTTTTTCTAGGATGACTTTATAAACTTAATTGGCAGTCCTCATATATTCAACTCTTTTTCTAATCTGTACTGGTGTTTTCCACTGGTCCAGTATGTGAGCTGGAGGATTTCTTCCTTAGCTTATTTGAGTTATCACAAATAGTAGACTCCATCAGCTCCCATTTGCTTTTATTTCCTCCTTTTCTGCTGCTGTTGGTCCTCCATGTGTTATCATCTGTTTTTTAAAACACCTCTTTCCCTGCCTTCCAGCATGGATACTGCCTAATGTCTCTAAATGGGGAACCTAAGTTCTCCAGAGCTAAATTTCATTGGTATCCTGTATCAGTTGAATTTGGCACTGAGAATGTATAATTGTGATGTATGTTTATAACAGTGATAGCAAACTACATATGTGTGAAACGTTTAACATTTGACTTAAACATTTATTGCTAGCCTGTGAACAATTTGAAAATAACAAAAAACTTTGAATATCGTAAGCAATTACTCTGGTGTGATATGGTTTGGTGTGACCTTCAATGTAGCTATGTTAGACATTCTGGGTAAACCACTGATTAGGAACCTGTGACGTAAATTGTTGCTGTTATGTACCACTGAGTCAACTGTCAATTCATCATGACCCAATGTGATGGAGTAGAACTTCCCCCAAAGGGGAAGGAGTGGCATTGCAGTGTGGGCTTAAACTGGTAACCTTTCAGTTAGCAGCCGAGTGCTTAACCATTGCATCGCCAGGGCTCCTATGACAGTTGTCCTGATGTGATATGAACTGGATGTCCTTGATAAAGCCTCATCTACAAAACTAGAAAGCGTGTCAGATAAAAAAACCTGGGGTTTTACTCTCCCAACAAGATTTAGGTGAAAGTAGAACAAAAGAGAGAACAAGAGAGAGCAAAGGAGAAGCAGAACGGCTGTCAGCCGAGACTCTGTCTCCAAAAACAGATTGTTCGAGGTTGTGCTGGAGACTCTGAAAGTAGCTGCTGACCTCAAATACCAGCTGCAGGGATCTCTGCGAGGACAAAACACTGATCAGGCCTTCCTCCTGAGAGCATGCGTTGAAGGCAAAAGCACCTAAAGGCTGAAGATTTGGACTTTACTTACTGAACTAATAGTTGTCCAAGTCTAAATGAATGTCTTTTGGTCTCACTTGTGTGCTATGTCATTATTACCTTGCTGTAAACTGAAATGAGCTTATACATGACAAACCCAAGCATTTCTCTACTTATTTTAAAATAAAAATCCCCACCGGACAATAGTATTTATCCCGTTGACTCCCTTTCAATTGATATTTCCCTTGAGATAAAGCAAAAAAAAAAAAAAACCCAAAACAAACCAATGAAAAAACCCAACACCATTTCATTGACTCTCACTCAGTGACTGTAGTGACTCTATAGGACAGAGTAGACCTGCCTCATGAGGTTTCCAAGGTTGCAAATCTTTACAGAAGCAGACTGCCATATCTATTTCCTGAAGAGCGGCTGACGTGTTGAACTGCTAAACTTTTGGCTAGCAGCTGAGTGCTTAACCATTGAGCTACCAGGACAGTGCTCATTTTCCTTCTGTAGAAATCCTGATATTTCTTCTGTGATCAGGTAAAAGTTATCTTTCTCCCATCACGTCTCCTGTGTGCCTCATGATGTCTGGAGCTTGTATCTACACTTGTGCTCTACCCCAGTTGTCTAACAAAGTATAAAA
The DNA here is from genome assembly GCA_028571685.1 of Heterohyrax brucei. Classification (NCBI taxonomy): domain Eukaryota; kingdom Metazoa; phylum Chordata; class Mammalia; order Hyracoidea; family Procaviidae; genus Heterohyrax; species Heterohyrax brucei. The sequence goes on along the minus strand of CM053141.1, from coordinate 54,392,027 downwards.
ACTGACCAAGTCACTCTGTGCCAGGGCAGAACGGGTTTTTATGCCAAGACTTGAAAGATGGATGTGTTGAAGGTTTGACTTTCCAACAGCAATAAGAAATGATTGTTGGCAGTGGCCAGTGCTGGGGGTGGGGAGGGGAGAGAGACTAAGTAGCCATTATAGTCAAGAATGCTGATCACTCAAGGATTTTTCCAGCTCTGCTGGAAGTAGCAGAATCAGCAGACAATTCTTCCTTCTTTCTTTTTTTTTTTAAATGAAGAAACCTCTATAAACTGTGTCTCTTCTACCGCATTTCAGGTTTTGCTCTTGGTTTATATAGACTATGAAACAGTTGACAGTGCTTTACTGTTGCTGAAAGAACACAGAATCACTTTAAAAAAAAAATCTCTTCAAGATGAGCATGATATCTGCTTGTCTATCCAATGTTTAGAATCACAGGACCTTCACTGATGTCACCATAACTTTTTCAGTGCTTCCAAAGTGACGATAATCATTCTTTCTTCTTTATTCTCCACAACTACTTGTTTCTTGCTGTGTTCATTTGTATTTTAAAGTACTATAAATTTTAAAGTACGTTATTTTATTTTAATAAATATTTTATTTTACTTTAAAGTATTTTAGTTGCTTTTTAAAGATGTGATCCCCTCCTTCCAACATGAATCAGTGACTACTAGTTATATACAAAGACAGTACAAATGGCTATTATTGCGTTAAAGTTTATTTTTGCTGCCAAGGTAATTCGCTGAAACACCTAACTTCCCTTGGTGGTTATGTTATTAGCACTTAAGCCCATCAATGAAGTAATTCTAACCTGAAAGATTCATTCATTCCTTTCACTATATCTTCAGTTATTCAATTCATCCAACACAGCAAATGACAATCAAGACAACAACAAAACAGTAACTAAAATTTAAAGAAAAACAACACATTTATAAACATACTCTACATAGTAGAAATAGACAATAAAAGCAAATTGGGATATTCCTTATATTCTTGTTTTGAACAATACTGTATTTGATTGACAATTCTACTCATATGTTACACTGAAATCAACAAATCTAGTTTAATGGATCCTATATCAGTGTATGACAATTTTTTAGTGATTCAAATAGAAAATACTACCAATAAAAAGCAACAAACAAGAGTGACCTTCATGCTGTACAATTTGTTACATTGACATTGTAGGACTTTTCTATAATCTTTAATGTGGTGTTGATTTTCCTACTGCCGTAGCAGAATCATCAGGATCTCGGTAGAAAACAGCATATATGCATAACTAAAGAGATTTATTTAATAAAGTAATTTGGAATTTTCATTAGATTCTGGCTTCTGTGGGAGCAAATGTATGCAATGAGGTCATTCTGTCTAGACAAAGTCTATCTAATTTTCTTACCCCAAATCAAACAAATTACTTATCTATAGATCTAGGCTTACTCTACAATATCCAATATAGTTAGCTGCACCTGGGTGTTTTGACTCCTACAACAAGACCACATCATTTAGCTTCATTTGTATCTCATAGCCATGATGACCTTCTAACCCAAGGGTCATCCTGAAATTTTACGTATGTCTCAATATGAGGCAGAACTGACTCAACAGCAACTGGAATAATGTGATCTTTGTAAGTCAGTTAGTAATTTTTGTTTGCCATCTGTGTTGAAATAGACTATCATTTTGAATAACCAATTAATAACTGAAATGAAATATACTTAGGTAACTTTAAAATAAGATATTTGCTTGAATGGTGACAGGAAATTATTAACATTCATTCAATCTCATGGAACAATGACAAATTGAATTCTAAGTTTAATGTCTGAAAACGAATGAATATTACTGGTTCTAAGATTCTATAGACTATGTAGATGTTTCATTGATTATAATATACTTACATAAAATTATATAGTAACATATGCTAATCCCTACTAACATTTGAAATCATTAAGCCTAGATCTTGCAATATAGTATTTTAGCCAAGAGCTTAAAGATATTCTCTTTACATGCAATGATTACAGTAAAGCTTTTGTTTTCACATATGGAGGTGTTGTCAGTATTTTATCATGTTTGGTGGGTTCATCTATTTATTTCAAAAGGATCTTCTAAAACTCTATTTATGTATATTCTAAAGTGATTTTTCTCAAGAAAACAATGGTTCTTTTTTAACATGATATTTTTGGCCAAATGTTTATTTTGTCCCAAGTTCATTTAATTGTTTTGCTTTGCTTTTCTGTTTGTTTGTTTTAAGCTCTGTTTGCTATTGGTGTTCTCTAGTATAAAGAATAAAGTTATCTTGGAATATCAATTCTTGCTAAGCAAAATAATAAAACACATTTATTTTATTGTATCTTGAAGTTATGTCCCTCCAAAGGGCCACACTGAGGAATGTAAGCAGATTTTAACATTCTTTTGACTTTTCATATCTATTATATGAAGTACAATGGTATTTTATGTCCATTTCTGAAAGAAGATACACAGATATTTAATTTTGTTCATTTGTCATTCTAATATAAGTCTATTTGGTGCCAGAAGTAATTTGTCAGTATTTTTATTGAAGTTTAAAGTGGGGTTATATGGTTTGTTGATGTTACTACTTTTTGTATGGAGAAGAGAAGGGTAACAAAGGCTGGAATCAGATCTAAGTTTTGTTTCAATGTACTTACATTTTAAAAATCTCTACAGGCTCAACAAACACTAGAATACTACCTTAGCATGATAATATTACTGACAATTTTCAGTAATATTGTAAACATGTATAAATATAATAGAAATGAAGAGCTGTCCAGTGCTTCTTCTTAGTTATAAGTACTTTAAAAGCTTTCCCAATGCTTGTCATAATTAAAACCATTAATACTTTATCATACATTATGAATTCATACATAAATAGTTGTAACTATTTAAAAGGCAACAGAAAACCCCAAATACCTATCATAAGATTACTATTTTAGTTTGTGGTGGTTACCATTTAACCTGGATTTGTAGTATTCAAAGCAATTATGTCTTTATTCAGTATGCTGTTAAATATTCCTTTGGTAAATAACATTTTATTATTTTGCATCCATGAAATTAAAATAAATTTCCAATTTTCATAACAGGGCCTTTGTTTCCTAAGCCACATGGTAGTGGTAGGAAATAGACAATAGTAAAAAATCCCAGATTTGTAAGTGTGATATTAGGCACTTATTCATTCCAAAAGAGGGCAGCAGAAGTCCACTTTATATAAATCCTCAGATACAGACTGCCGTCTTCTGCTCAATGGTTGTTTTTGAGTAAGTGACCCATTCCTGCTTTCAAATCAAGTACCTGGTCCCTCTCTTAAAAATATGCAATGAATATAAATATGTGATACATAAAAGAGGTTAATTATAAAAAATATTTAGAGAAACTGAAAACATATTCTTAGCTAATGAAGGTAATTTAAGATATCAAAAGGAGAAATGTCTGTTAAATGACATGATTTTCTTTGTCTCATTCTCATAAATTTGATTAAAACCTGAAGAGAATTACTTTCCACCTCACTTATCCTATGTTACTGTCATTATAATCCAAAATAACTGAAAAATGCCATCGAATTATATAAAACAAAACATTTCTGTTATGAAATGATTATGGACTTTTAAAGGCATTCCTATAATTTTTTAACACATTTTAGCATTAAAAATGAAGAAAACTTTTGTTGGAGAAATCAGACACAATTCTAAGTAAACTTTAAGTGCATTAAATGACTAGTTGGTCTAATAGTGATAACTAGAAATAGATTTTTGTCTGGTTATCTTCATTAAAGAGTTTGAACAGGCACCAAAAGAAGAGGCAGAAGCCTACGTTTGAAAAAACAATTATTTCTTCTGGGTGTTGCTGTTGTGTGATGTCAACCCTATGTGACAGAGTAGAATCATCCCCATAGAGTTTCCTAGGCTGTAATGCTTGTGTGTCATCTCCAAGTCTTTTCTCCCACAGAACAACTGGGTAGGTTCAAACCAATGATCTAATTACAAGCCAAGTGCTCAACCATTGCACCACTAGGACTCTTTCTTTTGTCTTACACACTTCTTTTTTGAACTTTAAATTGCTGGTCTTTACCCCTTTGAAAAATTTTCATTTTCATTTGGTTATAAAATGGTTAATTAAAAGAATGTATTAAATATAACAATTCACAGCTTTCAGATTTGGGGAATAAAAGTAATGAGAAGTATGAGAATGATACCAGCAAAAATATCTGAAAATGTCAGTTATCCAGGACTTTCTGACAAGTAACATGTACTTTGTAGTAACTTACTAGTAGTTCAAGAAGGATAAAAGAAAAAAGAGCACATTACCACTGAGTGATTACAACTCATAGTGAACCTATTGAACAGAGTAGAACTGCCCACGGAGTCTCCAAGGAGTGTCTGGTAGATTTGAACTACCCACTTTTTGGTTAGCAGCCATAAAAATTAACCATTACACCACCAGAGTTTCCTCAAAAGGAAAAATAAAAGAGATAGAAAGGAGTCTTGTGTGAAAGAAACATGATGTCTTCAAGTGGTAGTCTGTGCAGCTGTCTAAGCTAAAGTTAATGACAGAAACATTTCTAATGTATTAAATCTTTTTAGCATTGCTTTAATGTCTTTTTTATTTGGTACCTGGTACAGCTTTTTACAATCAGCTTTCATAAATAACTGCATTATGTAGCTACACTAAAAAAGACACTAAAAAATCCTTTGCTGGTGAATTGATTTTGACTCATAGTAACTCTATAGGACAGAGTCGAATTGCCACAGGGTTTCTAAAGCTGTACTCATGGTGACTTCATGTGTGTCAGGGTAGACTTATGATTCAAAGGGTTTTTAATGGATGATTTTGTGGAAGTGTATTGCCAGGATTAAAGGAAGATATGCAGAATCATTATACCAAAAAATAACTGGTTCAACCAATTATTGATCTAGGTAGTCAATAAATGGTTCTCAATCAAGGCTCATGGAAGTAGCAGTTAAGAAATCAAAAGACACATTGCGTTGGAAAAAAATGTTACAAAAGCCCTCTTTAAAGTGTTGAAAATTAAAGATGTCACTGAAAAGGCTAAGGTCTTCCTGACCCAATCCATGGTATTTTCACACGCATATTTCACACATACATGTGAAAGCTGGACGCTGAATAAGGAAAACATAAGAAGAATTAATGTCTTTGAATTATACTGTAGGAGAATATTGGACTGCAAAAAAGAATAAACAGATTGGTCCTGGAAGAAGTACAATCCAAGAGATTACATTTTAAGTACTTTGGGCACATTACTGGAACAGATCAATCTACAGAGAAGGACATCATGCTTGGCAAAGTGAACCCCCACTAACCCCACTGCCATCAAGTCAGGTCCTACTCATAGTAACCCTGGTAAAGTGAGGGGACAGCAAAAAACAGGAAGACCCTCATCAAGATAGATTGACCCAGTGGTTGTCACAACAGCTTAAGCATAGGAACAATTCAGGTGTGGTGTAGCGCCGGATAGTGTTTCCTTCTGTCGTACACGGGGTCACTATGAGTCAGAGGTGATTCAGTGGCACCTAACAACAACATATTGCCAGGCTTCCCTTGTATGTACCAACAAACTTTGGTTTGCAGCCCAGTACATAACAGTTTGCACCTCCCAGGGGCTCCGGCTCACCACAAGCTTCCTTTGTTATTAGTGTTATTATTTCTTAATAGTCCTCATCTCTCCCTACTGCAGCACAGACAGAAACCCACTTTCATAAACCACCCTGCAGAAGGTTTCTTGACAATTACATGCTGCATTATTTGCAGAGAGTGGTACAGATTTCTGTGAGTTAGCAGGAATTTTTGCTCAGCATGAAGTACATATAGCTATTTATTGAGCAATTTATTGAGCACATATTAAATGACTATGGTGAGAATTTTGTGTGTATTATATCACTTACTGAACAGAAGTGGAAATGGGTTCAATAGTAGAGCAGCTTCTTTTGATCATGAAAATGCATTAAGCACCTAAACTTTTAGGTCAGGAGGACTTAGTTAATTAGTTCAACATAAAATAGTGGATTTAAGCCCCCACCTCCCAGCATATCCTTCTAGAACTGGTTTCCCGGTCAGATTCTCTTACTCCACTTCAGGACCTGAACATTTTCATACTTATTCTCACTGTTCTTTATATGAGCACTTAAGAAAGAATCAGAGTTTAGTGTTTTACATAAATTTCATTTACAGTATTATACTACCTGTGATGGTTGAGATTGTGTGCCAGCTTGTATAGGACATGATTTTCAGTGGCTTGGCAGTCATGTAATGATATAATGTAGCAGTTATTGAATGATTATCCTCCATTTCTGTGACATAATGTAATCACCTCCGTGATGAAATCTTATGTGATCAGCCAATCAGTTGTAAGGGAAGTTTCCTCAGGGGTGTGACCTTCATCTATTGTATATGGACATTCTGGAACATTTAGCTGGTTTTTGTTTGTTCTAGATTCTGCATCTGGCTCATCACCATCTGATATCTGGTTCTTAGGACTTGAGCCAGCAAACTGCTGAACTGCCTGCCAAACTTAGGATCTATCAGCCTCTACAGGCTGTGACCCAGCTGCCTGCTCTCTTACCTGCTAATGTTAGATTCATCAACCTCTGCAGCCTGTGAGCCAGCAGCCTGCCATCTCAATCATTGGTGTTGGGTTCATCGACTCCTACAGCTAACACAGTTAGGAGAACCCCACATCTTGGCACCTAACCCATGGACATGGGAATTGCCAGCCCACACAACTGCGTGAGCCACTTCCTTGAGGTAAATCTTTCTCTGTGTATATATGCTGTTGTTGTTGTTAGGTGCCATGGAGGCATTTGTGAATCATAGCAACCCTACGTACAACAGAACCAGCTATGGCCTGGTTGTGCACATTGTCCGTAATAATTGTTATGCTTGAGTCTATTGTTGGACAGCTGTGTCAGTCCATCTTGCTGAGAGTCTTGCTGTGTTCAGTGACCCTCCACTTTACCAACCATGATGTCATTCTCCAGGGATTGATTCCACCAAACAATATGCTCAAGTATGTGAGACACAGTCTTGGCATCCTTGCTCCTAAGGAGCACTCGGGTTCTACTTCTTCTGGGACAGATCTGTTTGTCCTTTCTGAAGTCCATTTTATATTCAATATTCTTCTCCAACATCACAATTTAAAGGTGTCAATTCTTCTGTCTTACTTAGTGGCCAGCTTTCTCATACATATAACGGGATTGAAAATATCATAGCTTAGATCAGGTGCAACTTAGTATTCAAGGTGACATTTTTGTTGTTCATCACTTTAAAGAGGCCTTTTGCTGCAGATTTTCCCAATGTAGTCTGTCTCTTGACTTCTTGACTACTGTTTCCATGGGTGTTGGTTCTGGAACCAAGTAAAATGAAACCCTTGACAATCTTAATCTTTTCCCCATTTATCATGTTGCTTACTAGTCCAGTTGTGATGATTTTCATTTGATGTTGAGGTGTAATCCATACTGAAGGCTGCAGTGTTTGATCTTCTTCAGTAACTGTTTCAAATCCTCTTTACTTTCAGCAAGCAAGACTGTCATCTGCATAACATAGATTGTTAATGAGTCTTCTTCCAACCCGATGCCCTGTTCTTTTTCATAAAGTCCAGTTACTTGGATCATTTGCTTGGCATACAGATTGAATAGGTATGGTGAAAAGACACAACTCTGATGCATACCTTTCCTGACTGTAAACCATGCAGTCTCTGCTTATTCTTTCTGAATACCTCTTGATGCATGTACAGTTTCCTCATGAGCACAATTAAGTGTTCTCTAATTCCCATTCTTTACCATATTATCTATAATTTGTTAGGATCTAGGCAGTCAAATCCCTCTGCATAATCAATAAAACATAAATAAACATCTTTCGGACTTTTTTGCTTTCAGCCAAGATCCAGCTGCCATCAACAACAGTACTTCTGGTTCCACATCCTCTTCTGAATCCATCTTGAGATTCTGGCAGTTTCCTATCAAAATACTGCAGCAGCCTGTTTTGAATGATCTTCAGCAAAGTATTACTTGCATGTGATATTAATGGTATTGTTTTATAATTTCTGCATTTGGTAGGATCACCTTTCTTTGTGATCAGCATAAATATGCACCTCTTCCAGGTAGCTCTCTTCCAATTTCTTGGCATAGATGAGTGACCACTTCTGGTGCCCCATCTGTTTTGTTAAAACACCTGAGTCGATCTTAATTAAATTACTGATGCCTTTTTTTTCACCAATGCCTTCAATGTAGCTTGGACTTCTTTCTTTAGAACCGTTTAACATACATTACGTCTTGAGATGGTTGAACATCCATCAATTCTGTTTGATATAATGGTATAATGGCTCTGCATGTTCCTTCTATCTTCTTTTGATGCTTCCCATGCTGTTTAGTAGTTTCCCCCATGGAGTACTTTACTTTTGCAACTTCAGGCTTAATTTTTTTCTTCAGTTCTTTCAGCTTGAGACATGCAGTGTGTTCTTCCTCTTTGGTTTTCTGTCTCTAACTCTTTGCGTATGTCACTATAATATGTTACTTTGTCTCCTAGAGCCACCCTTTGAAGTCTTTTGTTCACTCCTTTTATTTCATTATACTTTCTTTTTGTTTTAGTTACTTGATGTTCAAGAGCAAGTTTCAGAGTTTCTTCTGACATCCATTTTTGTGCTTTATTTCTTTCTTGTCTTTTTAATAGTATCTTGCTTTTTTCGTGTATGACATCCTTGATGTCATTTCTTGACTCATCTGGTCTCAGAAACAGATTTGATGTGTTAAACACTAATGACTGAAGACTTGATGAATTGTGGAATGACATCAAAGACATCATTCATGAAGAGAGCAAGACATCATTAAAAAGATAGGAAAGAAGAAAAAGACCAAATTGGATGTGAGAAGAGACTCTGAAACTTGGTCTTGAACATCAAGCAGCTAAAGCAAAAGGAAGGAATGACAAAGTAGAAGAACTGAACAAAAGATTTCAAAGGGCAGCACAAGAAGGCAAAATAAATAATTATAATGACATGTTCAAAGAGTTGGAAATAGAAAACCAAAAGGGAAGGACATGGTGTGCGTTTCTCATGCTGCCGGCACTCGACAAAAATTCACGCCTGGAGTTGTAGTAGTGAAGGATTCTATGGGGAAAATATTAAATGACTCAGGAAGCATCAAAAGAAGATGGAGGAATACACAGTCATTATACCAGAAAGAAATGGTTGATGTTCAACCAAGATGTTGGCAAAAAACAAGGCTGGAGGAATTGATGGAATATCAATTGGGGTATTTCAATAAATGGAAGCAGCATTGGAAGTGCTCACCCATCTATGCCAAGAAGTTTGGAGGACAGCTACCTGGCTAACTGATTGGAGGAGATCCACATTTATGCCCATTCCCAAGAGAGGTGATCCAACGGAATGAGGAAATTACTGAACAATATCATTAATATCGCATACAAGTAAAATGTTGTTAAAGGTCATTCAAAAGTGACTGCAATAGTATACTGACAGGGAACTGCCAGAAATTCAAGCTGGATTCAGAAGAGAATATGAAAACAGGGATATCACTGCTGAGGTCAGATGGATCGTGGCTGAAAGCAGAGGATACCAGAAGGGTGTTTATCTGTGTTTCACTGACTATGCAAAGGCATTAGACTGTGTGGATCATAACAAATTATGGGTAGCTTTACAGAGAAGAACAATTCCAGAGCACTTAATTGTGTGGATGAGGAATCTGTATATGCATCAGGAGGCAGTCATGTGAACGGAACATAGGGATACTGCCTGGTTTAAAGTCAGGAAAGGGGTGCATCAGGGTTGTATCCTTTCACCATACCTTTTCATTCTGTAAGCTGAGCAAATAGCAGATAAACTGAGAAGCTGGACCATGCGAAGAAGAATGAGGAATCAAGGTTGGAGGAAGACTCATTAACATTCTGCATTATGCAGATGACACAACCCTGCTTGCTGGAAATGAAGAGGATTTGAAACACTTACTGATGAAGATCAAAGACCACAGGCTTCAGTGTGAATTACACCTAAACACCAAGAAAACAAAAACTCTCACAACCAGACCAGCTCACATACCTAGCCCAGAGCTTGGTACATAGTAGATGCTCAGTAAACATCAAATGACCAAATAAGTAATGGTTTAAGTACCTACAAAGGCAGATGTCAAGGAAGCAGGGATGAGAGATCAGGTAACAGAGAACTGTTTATTACTGTCTTCGATTTAGGGCACAGAATACTGGCTTTAATTCTGCAACAGCTGCTGTTCCTTTTCTTCCTCCATGAACTTCCACCGAAAATCACTGGGTCTGAAAATGAATATGGATCTGTCCTTTCTGGAGGATTGTTTTTTAATTTTAAAAAGAAAAATTTAGTATTGTGAATCTTTTCCACCATTTGATGAGATACTATTTTGATTCTAGAAACTTTTCACATTCATGGTATTAGCCTTTTTTAAATATAGAACTGTTCTTGTAAAATTTTCCTTTTATCCCACCCCATGATTATTTTTTTATCAAGGATACAATGTAGATAATAAAAAAGTAAATATCCAGCATTTATTGATCTTGGCTTGCCAGAAGTGCACTTATGTAATAACATTAATATAATAATTTTCTTCAAACCCCTGGAAGTTGAAAGGGAGGTCTCTCACTAGACCCATTTAGCTGACCAGGAAATGGAAACGCGTAATCCAATTTGTTTCCAGTGTGGCTTTTCTGACTTTATTCTGGTTCTCTATTAATATCAGCCACCTAAAAACAAAATCTTTCTCTAGAATACTGAGTTCACATAATCATAATCACTCCATTACTGAACATTTCTGCCCAGAATTATATGACAGTTGTAGGGAGAAATTTTTGTCTGTTTTTGTTTATCCCAAAAGTTTTCTTATGGTCTTTCTTTATATATGTTGGAGTTCTTTTTTCCCTCCCTAAGATATTCTGAATTTCTCAATAAACAAATATTTTCTTTTTGTCCTAGGCATCCTACTACATAGGGTGTATCATTAGATGCAATATGCTTGTCCTAAACATGCAGCTTTGTGACAAGCAGAATAAAACAGGAATAGACTGTTGACCTAGGTTTCTGAAGAGACTAAAATATCCAGCCATTTTGTGGTGAAAGAGCTCTTAGAGAATTCCCAAATATCTAAATGGAAAAGAGATTGCTTTCCTCGGTAAGTTTCAATCCTGTAAGATTTCATTTTCTTAAGGTAGTCTATACTTTCTATGTCTACTTAGAATTGTCTTTGATTAATATTTAAATAAATATAAACCTAGATTTTATTAAGACTAATTGTGAAAATAAGGACTCCCACAGGGTATTTTAGATGTTCAAGGAGACATTTAGTCAGCAGTTTTTGTGCTATCTAAAAGATCAGTGTCTAATGGGATTGTTAGGTAATCAGATAACAAACTGAGATCTGGGTACATGGTTTGAGGCCTGTAGCGTATGCCTTTGGTGAATATAAATGTGGAATGGCTAAGGGTAGAAGTCACCATGCCACTATGTGTGGCATTTCTGTTAATGTAGCATCTTGGCATGAAATGGATGAACTGATAAGTGAAGAAGGCAGACAAATTTCACAGCGGTGGAATGAAAAAATGCCATGCAAGGCCAGCTAGTGCAGATATTGTTAGATGCTGTCCAGTGGATTCCATTTCATAGCTATCCCAAGTACCACAGAATGAAACACCGCCCAGTCCTGGGCCATACTCCTCGCCACTATTTCACTTGAGCCTGTTTCTGCAGTCACTGTGTTAATCTATCTTGTCGGATGTCTTCCTTTTTTCGTTGACCATTTACCAAGCATGATGTCCTTCACCAGGAACTGGCTCCTCCTGAAAACATGTCCAAAGTATGTGAGACAAAGTCTCGCCATATGTTATTTCCTTCTAAGGAGCATTCTGGATATACTTTTTCCAAGACAGACTTGTTCAGTCTTTTGGAAGTCCCTGGTATGTTCAATTCCTTGCCAACACCATAATTTGAAGATACTGATTCTTTCTTTGGTCTTCCTTATTCATTGTCCTGCTTTCCCATGCATGTGAGGTGCTTGAAGAAAAACATAGCTTGGGTCAGGGTCACCTTAGTCCTTCAAGTGGCACCTTTGCTTGTAACACTTTAATGAGGCCTTTTGGAATCGATTTGCCCAGTGCATTATGTCCTTTGATTTCTTGATTTCTGTTCCCATGGGTGTTGATTGTGGATCCATGTAGAATGAAATATTTTTTCCATTTATCTTGGTATCGTTCATTGGTCCAGTTGTGTGGGTTTTTGTTTTCTCTATGTTGATATGTGATCCACACTGAACACTATTATTTTTGATCTTTGTCAATGAATGCTTCAAATCTTCTTCACTTTTAGCAAGCAGGCTTGTGTCATCTGCATAACGCAGATTGTTAATGAATCTTCCGTCAGTGTAGATGTCTATTCTTCATATAGTCCAGCTTTTTGGATGATTCATAAAACATACAGTTTGGATAAATATGGTGAAAAGATACAACCCTGACACACTCTTTTTCTGGTTTTAAACCATGGACTATCCCCTCATTCTCTTGACCACCTGATCTATGTACAGGTTCCTCATGAGCACAATTAGTGTCTGGAATTCCCATTCTTCACAATGTTGTCCATATCTTGTTATGATACACATAGTGGAATGACTTTACATGGTCAATGAAACATAGGTAAGCATCTTTCTGTACTCTCTGCTTTCAGCCAGGATCAATCTGACATCAACCGTGATATCCCTCATTCCACATCCTCTTCTGAATCTGGCTTGAATTTCTAGCAGCTTCTCTCAGATGTACTTCCACAATTGCTCTTGAATGATCTTTGGCAAAATTTTGCTTGCCCGTGATACTAATGGTATTATTCAATGGTTTCTTCATTTGGTTGTATATCATTTTTGTTATAGTCATAAATAGTTATGTTTTCCAGTAGGCTGATGAGGTAGCTGTCTTCTAAATTTCTTGGCATAGATGAGTCAGCACTTCAGAGATGTATCTGTTTGCTGAAAAAAATCTGTTTGTATTCCATCGATTCCTGGAGGCTCATTTTTTGCCAGTGTCATCAGCGCAGCTTGGACTTACTCCTTCGGTACCAACGGTTCTTGATCACATGCTGCCTCCTGAAACAGCTGCATAGTCACCAGTTCTTTGGGGTGCAGTGGCTCTCTGTATTTCTTCCTTTCATCTTCCTTTGATACTTCCTGTGTCATTCAGCAAACTGCCCACAGAATCCTTTACTATAGTAACTTGAAAATTGAATTTTTTTTCTTCACTTCTTTCAGCTTGAGAAATGCCAAACATCTTCTTCCACTTTGATTTTTCTGACTCTAGATCTTTGCAAACATCATTAAAATATTTTGTTATCTTGAGCTAATCTTCTAGTGCAGATAGCTAAAATCAGGTTTAATTTCTGAACAGTGCGTATCTTAAGTGTCTCTTTGAGTAATACTTTCTACAATCACTTGCTTTACATAATTTAGAGAGCTGACAGATCTTTTCTTAGAATGAGACTGAAACAAAGTCTGCCTGTATTTGCAATTTTATTACTCTCTTTTGTACCATGGGAAACCCTGGTGGTATAGTGGTTAAGTGCTATGGCTGCTAATTGAAAATTTGGCAGTATGACTGCACTGGGTGCTCCTTGGAAACTCTACAGGGCAGTCCTCCTCTGTCCAATGGGGTTGCTGTAAGTTGGAATCAACTTGACAGCACTAGGTTTGATGGTTTGGTTTGTACCAAAAGTTCTTTCTCTGTATTTATTTTTTCCTATAATTGGTCACTGAAGTATTATTTACTCACTATTTCTTTTTTAATTAAAACATAAGTTAGCTTTGAAATAATTTAAAATATGAAGAGAAAAATTATCTGTTATTGTATTATACTTTCCCTTATATGTCTGTGTGTGTGACAATATGTGCGATATATATAGTAGTAATCAGACTGTGTATGTGTGTCACGGATTGAATTGTGTCCCACCCAAAATGTGTAGTAATTTGGCTAAGCCATGATTTCTAGCAGTGTGTGATTTTTACCGTATGTTGTAAATCCTGCTTCTATTATGTTGATGAAGAAGAATGGGAGGCAGTAGTGTTAGTGAGATGGGACTCAATTGGCAAATTTGGATTGTGTTCAGGCAATCTCTTAAGATATAAGAAAGAAGTGAGCAGAGAGACAGGGGGAGTTCACATCACCAGGAAAGAAGCATCTGGAGTGGAACATGACTTTTGGAGTCAGGGTCCCTGTGCCTGAGTAGCTCTCAGCCTAGGCGAAGATTGATACCACGGACCTTCCTTCAGAGCCAATAGAGAAACCATTCCCCTGGATTTGGACTTTTAGCCTACTTTTCTGTGAGAAAATAAATTTCTCTTTGCTGAGGCTCTCCACTTAAAGTATTTCAGTTATAGCAGCACTAGATGACTAAGATAATATGAATATTTTTTCTTAGAGTTTTTATAAAGTTTACTTTTTTGTGTATTCATAATTTTTAATGAAGTCTAAAATATTGTATTTTGTGAACTGTTTAATAATCTGTTATTTTATTACTAGAAATTTGGTTTTATCCTTCCCTGATAATTTTTGTTCTTTAGCCTCACAGCGTACAAAGGTATGGTTATTCTTCATTTTCCCAAAAGCATTTCCTTTATACAATATAATAAAGAAGACAAACAATTTCTTGGAGAGAATATCACATTTGTAAAGTATCCTTGTTTCCCTTTTGCTCTCTTTCTCTTCCTCGTCTAAAGAATCAACAACCTGGAGATGTTCCTTATCGCTGGTGAGGAAAAGGATCTGGTGAATGTATATACAGCCAACTATACAACACTCCAGAAATTTCTACACATCCAATTTGGTGACATTGAGTCCATTTTTTCAAGTAGCCCTGCCATTCTTGCTCTTGTCTGTCATGTCATTCCACTATTATTACAACCAGTGGCTTCAACTCACTGCTCTCTAAGCTTCTCATTCAATCTTTTGAGTTCCTATTGTCAATCTGAAGTCACACAGATAATACATTAAAAGAGTACAATGCTCAAAGAAGACTTATTTCACTAAATGAAGTAAGCCTTTATTGTTGTTGTTGTTCAGAGAAGACTTCATGGGATAGTTTTTCTTTAAGTTAAAGGATGCTTTCATCTAATATGAAAAAAAAATTTTTAAAAGGTGCCTATTCCTAAAATCTTAGCAAGAAACTGACACAATACTTACTGGATGGAAAGTATTATATAAATATTTATTGAATGGATGAACATCAATAGAAAAGATCATCTGTCAAATCAGTAATGTTTTAAGAAGTATTTATCTAAAGAATAAACTTCCTAGAATATTGTAGGGGGTGGATTCTAATGATTCTGTGTATTATGCTATCATGGAGACCAAATTGTTTTAGATCAGATGGCGCTGAGATGCCTAGAAAAAAATCCCACTGCACAAGCAACCTGATTCTCTTGAAGCCTGGTCTAAGCCCTCATTCTTACAGCCCATTCATAGCATATACTAAACTGTACCTTCAGCATGGGCTGAGACAAATTTGTGATAGTCTAGTTCCCTCTGTGGAGTCTTTAGATCCTTAATTCATATATATTTTTTTTATGTTGCAACAGGATTCTAGATCATCATTATGTAACATGTTAGTTATACAAAAACTCAAACCCAGTCGAAGAAAAGAAATCTATGTATAAGAAATAGAACTTAGTGTTTTATTTGTTATTTTATATTCCTACAGGGTATTCACAGATAGTGTAATTTTACAGAAAATTAATTTAGAATGTATCATAACAAAGCATTCAAATGGTTTACATGATTATTGAATCAATGTAAAATTTGCTTCTGAAATAAACATAGGCTTGACCAGTCCACATACATTTTTACTAACCACAATGTTGATTCATGACACAGTTTACATATGTTTAATGTCTTAAAATTGATTCTTACTAAGTGAAAAGAAGACAAATTGAACATCCATTGTAACACAGTGTTAAAAACCCATTGCCGTCAGGTCCAACCCATAGTGACCCTATAGGTCGGAGTAGAACTGCCCCATAGAGTTTCCAAGGAGCGCCTGGAGGATTTGAACTGCTGAACTTTTGGTTAGCAGATGTAGCACTTAACCCACTATACCACCGGGGCTTCCATTTGCTTTCAAATAATTGTATAATTTTTTAAAATTCTTATCAATTAATTTCCAAGTACTCATAATTTTTTACTAGAAGTATTTACTGGCTTATTGAAATTATTTATGATTTTCTTTTACATATATGAATATTTGTAATGCCTTTTTTTAGAGAGGCAGTTTTATGAAGTAAGGCATATTTGATTTAGTTAGGGTGAATGCAGAACTAAAGAGAAGATTTTTCCAGATTGATTATAGGCAATTAAGAGTTGCCATTGAATTATTTCTGACTGACTGTGACCTCATCGGTATCAGAGTAGAACTAGAATACAGGGTTTTCAGTGGCTGATTTTTCAGAAGAAGGACACCAGACCTTTCTTCTGAGGTACCTCTGGGTAGACTCAAAGTGCCAACTTTTTGTTTAGCACCTGTGTGTGTAAGCCACACTATCCAGGGCGTCCTATGTTCTATTGTTTCTTTATTATCCTCTCTCTGTCCCCGTCTCTTTCTCTATGTATCTCTCTTTACTTCTGTCCCCTTCTCTCTACATTTGTATGTCACCCTCCTTCTCCTTCTGCCTAACTGAAGAGCTGTTGAGGGCGGGCATAACATAAACTGAGCGTGAGAGGTATGAGAGTTTTGTAAAAAGAAACGAATCCCCTTTCCTACTCCCGCTGAGTCTATTCCAACTCCTACAATAGGGCAGAGTGGAACTGCCCCATAGGGTTTTCAAGGCTGCACATTTCTCTTCCTTGGAGCAACTTCTGGAACTATTGACCTTTTTGCTAATAGCCATCCATACTTCACCAACTGTTGGGATGTCATCGTTAATATTAAGGTTGATAATTTAATCTGGAGAGATATTTCATAGCAGCAGACACGCCCTTTCACCCAGATATGGCTGTTATTACAGTGCCAATGAATCACTGGATAACTATTGATAGAAAAGAGATACATTTAGATCTATTCTTTTTATATTCTTTAAACTGTATGACGGCACTTGGCTTTGGCTTGGCAAACCATATGAAACTTGTGATGCTTGTAAGTGCTGAAATAGTGAAACAAATGAATAAAAAAAGAAATAAGGAACATGATGAGTTTGATTAAAGATGTTTAAAAATCCTTTGTTATGCCATCTAATAACAAAAGAGTACTAAATATCCACCCTTTCTTGAATCTGTTCTGCATCTGTGACTGCTTTTATGGATGAAGGATGCCTAAGTGACGCTATACCAGCCTTTATCCTTGAGTTTAAGAAGACCAGGCAGCTTCAATTTTCTAAGTCTTGAAACTTAGCTGACATCCTGTGAAGAAGTACAGTTAGCTACAAAGAGATGCCCATGTGGAATAGAACCGAGGCCCTTTGCCCACAGCCGTACCTAAGCTCCAAGCATACAGAGAAAACCAGCTTGCCAAATGAATAAGTTAGCCATCTGAGAAGATCATCTTCAAGCCCTAGCTGAGTTGCCCCAGATGAGACCACATGCAGCCAAGATGAGATATCTTGTTCAATCTCTACACACATTGCAAAATGATGAGCGTATGAAACACAACCATTATTTCAACCACTAAAGTGTTGAGTAGTTGGTTATATAGCAATGGATAACTGAAACAGAAGAAGATGCTATCACAGATGGAGCTGGGTAATGTAGCCTTTGTAATACATATTAGGGATTTTTGTTTTGATTCAAGGTACAAAACAAAGCCTTGGAAGTGTCAGAGGACTTGATCTACCTTTTGAAAAGGTCATTGTGATTTCACTGTGAAGAATAGATTGGAAGTATTGTGGAAAGAGTAAGTGTGGATTTATAGAAATACATTGTGATCCCCTTATAGCTATCCACTTCCACACATTCATCAGTTTGTCTCCCTATTGGGGGCTTGCATGTAGCTGTGATGATAGAAGCTATGCCACTGGCATTCAAATGCCAGCAGGGTCACTCATTGCGGACAGTTTTCAGTGGACCTTCCAGATTAACACAGGCTGGGATAAAGGATGTGGGGTGTCTACTTCTGAAAAAAAATTAGCCAATGAAAACTTTATGAATAGCAGCAGAGCATTGTCTGATGTTGGAAGGTGAGCATAGGTGTTTAACTCTTGGATAAGAAACTTTTCTGGCAATTCAGACATGAGTTTGTGAATATAACAGTGGAATGTCAAGTTAAAGAGATAAAACAAATTCTGAAAAAACTTAGAGATCATTCAAAGGAAAAAAAAAAAAGAAAAAAGAAAAAAAAAACAGACCCATTTCCACTAAGTCAATTCTGATTTATAGCAACACTTATAGGATAGAGTAGAGCTGTCCCATAGGCTTTTCAAGGAGTGGCTGAAAGATTTGAACTGTTGACCTTTTGGTTGGCAGCCAGGCTCTTAGCCACTGAGCCATTAGGGCTTGTTGGCAGTTCAAATCCACCACGGGCTCCTTGGTCACTCTGTAGGACAGTTCTACTCTGACCTCTAGGGTCACTATGAGTTGGACCTGACTTGACAGCAGTGTTTTTTTTTTTTTTTTAATAATTGTTAAGAGACAATCAAGAATATGAATTACTTACCATTCTTCCAGACGTTTCTTAGAAGTACACACACACACACACACACACACACACACATCTAAGAAAGTCACACATATATTTAGCAGGTATTTGGTGAGTTTCTTACTATGCTGAAGGAACTGAGCTTGTTGTTGTATATATGGGAGAGTCCTGAATAAGATTGTTTTCACGACTTTCATAAACAATAATCTGATGACAATAAAATGTTTCATTCTAAAAATTTAAATGACACTATTGTACAAACAAGAAGGAGAGCTGGTGGTATAACATTTAAACATTGGGCTACTAGCTGAAAGGTTGGAGACTTGAACATACCCAGTAGTTCCAAGGGAGAAAGACCTGATATTTTGATCCAATAAAGATTATAGTCTAGAAAACTCTATGAGGAAGTCATACTCTGTCAAATGGGGTGTCTATGAGTTGATTGATTGATTTCATGGCACCTAACAACAACATCATACAAAAAAGATGTTAAACATATGTTCAAAGTTAATTCTAGAGTTTAAATTTTCTCTTCACAAGAAGTTTTGAAAATCAGTGTTAGTAAAAGTACTTCAAACTTCTATTAGATGATTGTTTTAAAGTTTTGAAACTAGTCAAGAAGACTGCTGTCTACTCTGGAAACTGGACTAGTTAATTTCTTGATTAGTGGAAAGGGCTATGAGCCAGAACACTGGGATTCTAGATCACTTGCGTCTGCCACTAACTGCCTTTGAGATAGTAGGCAATTCATAATCTCCATGTTCCCTAGTTTTTGTTTGTTTGTTTTGTCTTTTGATTACCTAGCTTAGTTTTCAATCGTATCTGTGCAATAGATTAAAAAAGATGGTACTAAATGTGAGAACTTTCAAAGATAAAGACTGTAAACAATTATCTTAAAGAATACATAACGTGTTTAGTTTTATAAAAGGTATCACATATAGACAATCATATATATGCATACATATGTATTTATTAACAGTAAGGAAAACCAGATGCAAATAGTTTTTAGCTACAAGAATAAATAATGACATAATTTGCTAAACAATTCTCTTTATTTTGGTTAAAGTTTAGAGCAAAATAAAAGAAACATGATTGAAAGACATTGAGTAGAATTTAATAAGATGAGAAAAGCATGTGCTTGTCTTCCTTCTTCCTAACAATATTAGGAAGAACATTAAGAATATTAAGAAGAATCTTTTTGGTCACAGTGCTTCATTTCCATGTAAAAATGTGGGAAGAGTTTCTAGCCATTAGACTAACTTAGTAGAAATAAAATATTATAGTATACCACTACAAGCATCTGTCAGCTTCTTGTGCTGCGGTGGCTTGCCTTGTTGTTGTGATACTACCAGAAGTTTGCCATCTGTGTTTCAAATATCAGCAGAGTTACCCTACGTGAACAGGTTTCGGTGGAGCTTTCTGACTAAGACATACTACGGAGAAGAAACTGACAGTCTACTTCTGAAAAAAATTTTGGCCAGTGAGAAACTTCGTGAACAGCAGTGGACTATTGTCAGATACAGTGCTGAAGGATGAGCCGCTCAAGTTGACAGGTACTCAAAATATGAGTTGGGAACAGTTGCCACCTTAAAGTAGAGTTAACCTTAATGACATGAATGAAATCAAGCTTTAGGGCCCTTCAATTGCTGATGTGGCATAACTTAAAATGAGAAGAAATAGCTACAAACATCCATTAATAGTCATAATACAGAATGTATAAAGTATGAATCTAGGAAAAAGGAAGTCATCACAAATGAAATAGAACAAATAAAATTGATATCCTAGGCATTACTGAGCTGAAATGGACTGATATGGCATTTTTGAATCTGAGAGTCGTATGGTGTATTATGCTGAGAAGGACAAACTGAAGAGGCTTGGCATTGCAGTTATCATAAAAAAATACCACTTTAAGATCTGTCTTAAAGTACAGTGCTGTCAGTGATAGTACAGTATCAATATACCTACAAGGAAGACCAGTTACAAAAGCCATTATTCAGATTTACACACCAACCACTAAGAACAAAGATGAAGAAACTAAAGACTTTTACCACCTTATCAAACTGAAACTGATTGAAGATAAAATCAGGAGGCACTGGTGTCTTAAGTCAGCTAGTGCTGCTTTGATAGAAATACCACCAGTTGATGGATTTATAAAGAGAAACTTTATTTGTCATAGTCCAGCAGGCTAAAAGTCCAGATTCAGGTGCCAGCTCCAGGGGAAGTCTTTCTCCACTGGTTCTGCAGGAAAGTCCTTGCTGTCAATCTTCTCCAGGACTGGAAGCTTTGAGGTGCAAGGACACTGGTCTTTTCCAAAAGATGGGCTCAGCTTTCATTTCTGAGGGTATGAGATCCCCAAATTTCCGCTTGCCTTCCTTTCTTTTGTATCCCAAGAGGCTGCTCGAAGCCACAATACAATCCCATGCTTTAAGTCCTGCCCCACCAACTCAACTGCTGCCCATCCTCCCTGATTAACAGCACAAAGGCAGGGTTTACAGCAAACACAGTAACAGGAATCATGATCCAGTCAAATTTCTAAGCACATCTTTGGAGAACACAATTCAATACAGGACAATTGCCAATTACCAGAGATTAGAGATTGAAATTTGGAAACAGAGAAGAAAGGGTAGTTACAAAAGGATGAGTGATAAAAACAACTCTAGAGATAGTATGATAGAATTTTACAAGACCAGTCATTTCCTTATTGCAAATATCTTTTTTCAACAACATAAAAGGTGTTTATAAATATGAGCCACATCACATGGAATAAATAGGAATCAGAATTACTGTATTTGTGGAAAGAGATGATGGACAAACTCAATACAACAGAAGACTAAGGCCAGGGTCCAACTGTTGAAAAGACTATAAACTCTTTATATGCAATTTCAAGCTGAAGCTGAAGAAAATTCAAACAGTTCCACGAGAGTCAAAATACAACACCTGAATTTAGAAACCAGCTCAGGAGTAGATTTGACTAATAACTGAAAACGAGATGAGTTGTGGGAAGACATCAAAGCATTGTACATGAAGAAAACAAAGTTATTCAAATACAGGAAAGACAGAAAAGACCAAAGTGGATGTTAAGGAACTCTGAAGCGTGTTTGTGAAGGTAGAGTAGCTAAAGCAAATAGAAGAAATAATGAAGAAATGAACTTAACAGAAGATTTCAAAGTAGTTTGGGAAGACAAAGTGAAACGTATAACAAAATGTGCAAGGGCCTGAAGTTAGAAAATCAAAAGAGAAGAATGTTCTTGGCATTTCTCAAGCTGAAAGAACTGAAGAAAAAAAAAATCAAGTTTTGAGCTGCTATATTGAAAGATTCTGTTATGGAAAATACTAAATGATGCAGTAAGTGTGAAAAAGAAGATGAAACAAACGTTCAGAGTTCCTGTGTCAACAAGAGCCAGTTAATGTTCAGTGGTTTCAGCCGGTAGCATATGGTGAAGAACCAATGGTACCAAAGGAAGAGATCCAAGCTGCGCTGACAGCACTGGTGAAAAACCAGGCCCTGAGAATTGGTGGGGTACCAAACAGAGGTATTTCAGCCAGGGAATGCAGACCTGGCAGTGCTCACTCATCTGTGCCAAGAAATTTCAAAGACAGCTACCTAGCCAAAGATACTCATATTTGTACCCATTTCAAAGAAAAGTGATCCAACAGAATGTGAAAATTACCAAACAAAATCACTGGTGCCACACACAAGTAAAATTTTGCTGAAGATAATTCAAAAGTAGTTGTAGAAGTACATTGACAAAGAACTGCCAGAAATTCAAGCCAGATTCTAAAGAGGATGTAGAATGAGGGATATCATTGCTGATATCAGATGGATCTCCACTGAAAGAAAAGAATACCAAACAGATGTTTACCTTTGTTTTGTTGACTATTGAATATGTTTTATTGAGTATGTGTAGGTCATAACAAGCTACAAGTAACATTGTGAAAAATGAATATTTCAGAACACTTAACTGTGCTGTTGCAGAACTGGTACATAGACCAAGTGGCTGTTCCAGCAGAGCAGACGGATACTGCATGGTTTAAAATCGAGAAGGTGTGCTTCATGGTTGCATCCTTTTATCACACTTATTCAATCTATATGCTGAGCACACAGTCTCAGAAGAAGAACTGGCATCAGGATTGGTGGCAGACCCATTAACAGCCTGTGGTATGCAGGTAGCACAACCTTATTAGCTCAAAGGGAGGGGGGCTTGAAGCATTTATCAACAAACATGAAAGACAGTACCTTTCAGTACGAATTACACCTGAACATAAGATAAAATTTCTCATAAATGGACCAATAAAAAACATTGTGATAAATGGAGAACAAGCTGATAACATCCAGGGTTTCACTTTACTTGGATGTGCAGTGAATATCCAGAAAGGCGGTAACCAGGAAATCAAAGAAGGTATTGCATTTGGCAAATCCCTTGCAAAAGAACTCTTCAAAGTATTGAAGAACAAAGGTGTTACTTTGAGAACTAAGGTGAGGTGGGCCTGAACCAAGTCATAATATTTTCAACTGCCTCATATGCATTGGAAAGGAGGACAGAAGAATAACGATACCTTTTAATTAGGTGTTAGTGAAGAATATTGGATATGGACTGTCAGAAGTAGGAAATACACCTCTTTGAAGAAATACAGCCAAAGCGCTCCTTAAGGAGAGTGAAACTTTGTCTGATGTACTTCGGACATGTTATCAGCAAAGAGAGTCTCTGGACAAGAACAGTGTGTTTGTTAAAGCAGAAGTACAGTGAGAAAAATGAAAACTTCGGATGGGTTCACGTGGTGGCCTCAATGAGGGGCTTACGTGTAACAAGTCTTGTGAGGATGGATCAGGATTTGGCAGTGTACATACGGTTACCATGAGTTGGAACCCATTGGAAGTTACGTAGCAACAACCACAACCACGTGAAATGTCAATTTTTCAAAGAAAAAGTAGAAACATACATTGAGATAGAACAAACTTATTTAATCAAAATATATTCCATTACGTTCAATCACTTTGTGCCATCAAGATATTAAGTTATATACTCCTCTTTTAAAATAGTCTTCATCTTTTTAACTGTAAACTGGTCAAATTCTTCTAATACACTTTCTAGATTTGAAAATCTTTTATTATGTAACAATTACTCCAGGTGTTTGAAATGTAAAAATCTGCGGGGCGTTGCTGGATCATACGGTATTTCTATTTTAATATCTGATAAAAGACATATGTGTTGTTACTTCACCTCACTCACATTTATGATACCTAAATATACTGTTAAGGAATGACACCAGTTTCCCTTTCTTCCCCTGGCATATTCTTCCTGAGTGTTAAGAGTTCCACTGGTTGCTAAAGTTCTCACTGAAGGAGGTTTGCATCTCTCACTACTTACTAGGTCTGAGGTTTTCACGTGACAACTGAAAGAGGTTATTTGTAGAGAAGCAAAATGACCCTGCAGCTAAATAAGAGGTATTTATCTGTCAAGTCCGGGGACCTGGAGTGATGTGTTTTCCTGTGACAGTTGATGACACCATTAGTGCTTGAAAGAGGAAAAGGAATATTGTTTACACACATGAAGTTTGCTGAAAAAGTGCAACATGGACTAATCCCTAAAAAACTTTACTTTCCTACCTCTTATCAGGGCTAAAACCTTCATGTTTGCAGTTCATAAGTCCTGACGAAATGGCTCAACTATTTCTATCTGATGTCTATCAATTGGAAATGTTTACAGGGTGTTTGGGCAGTTTAATAACATTAAACCAAATACTTATGTCAGATGTAAAGATGGAAAGAAATTATTACCATTTTCAGTTGTTTTCTCTTAAAATAGACTTTTTTCAACTAAAAGAACATGAATCTGGGCTTTCTATCTCGAAAGATAATTTACTTGTAAATTATTTGTCATCTTAAATCCTGTATTATTGTATAATTACAGTGTGAAGCTAAAGCAATGGATATACCGTAAGAGGACATATGCATTGCAACCGTTCTCATGATAAATAGTGCAAATTGGAGAAATCGTTACTCAGATTTGCAAATTTAGCCTGTGACTTATGTTGGTTGATCATGATGGTGATCTACTGGTTGATTTTAACTAGCTGAATAACCGAACAACTGTAGACAATGCTAGCACCAAGACTTTTTTTTGTTTTGTATTTTAACATTGTCTTGTGTTTTAGGTGAAAGTGTACACTGCAAATTATTCATTTAGCAATTCATACAATGTGTCAGAATTCTCCCGTCTTCCATCCTACGTTACCCATTTCCATCTGTCCTGTTCCCATGCCCTTTCTGCCTTCTTCTCTATTCTTTTGGTCAAATGTTGCTCATTTGGTCTTGTATAATTACTTGTTCTAATGAGCACAGTCCTCACAGGTGATATATATATAAAGTAAAATATGTATATTTTACTTTATATAGATATATTTATATATAAATAAATATATATATTTTACTTTATATATATATTTATATATGTAAGGTAAAATATATATATATTTTACGTTATATTAATAATTTGGCTAAAAGAGTGTCTTTGATTCCAGATCAAAAAACTCTTTGGGGGTATAGTGCTAGGAGCTGCCTCCAATCTCTATCAGTCCAGTGAACTTGGTCTTTTTTTAGGAATTTGAGTTTAGTTCTACATTTTTGTCCCTTTAACAAGAACCTTTTATTGAGTCTCCTAGTCAGAGTGGCGAGCGGTGGTAGCTGGGCACCATCTAGTCCTTTTATTTTCAGGCTAGAAGAAGCTGTGATTTGTGTGGGTTTTTAGTTCTTTGGACTAATTACCAGTTGGATCTGACTCGACAGCACTCGGCTTGGCTGGACTAATTATTTCCTTGAGTCTAGTTTCTTTCTCTCTTGTTTTCTCCAGCTAGCAAGACAACAATAATTGTATCTTAGATGGCCACTCTCAAGCCTTTAAGACCCTAGACACTATTCACCGAACTACGATATATAACATTACCAAACATAACAATTTAGCACCAGGAGTTATTTAGATATACCTAGGAAGTTTCCATAATTGTGCCCCATATGCTTGTAATATGTATATGAATACATATGCAGCACCCACAGACGTGTATAAAATGCCCACAAGTATACCTGTATATGCATGTGTGTGTACTCCCACATGCCCTTCCACATTTGTATAACACAGATATCTACTGTATAACCATTCACAAGTTTTTGGTTATTATTGTTGTTGCAGAACTGTATATGTTACTGCTCTTACTGTTGTGATCCTTTGTTCTTTTATACGTCAATGTTTTCATTTACCTTGGTCATATCGTATATTTACATATGTTGGCTACCTAGTGATGTGGCCTCTTTCCTCCTCTCCCCTGATAACCATCAAAGAACATTTCTTTCTCTGTGTAAGCCTATTCTTGACTTTTTATAAAAGTTGTAGCATATTTGTCATTATGTGATTATTTCATTTGGCATGATGCCTTCAGATACATCCATAAGATGTTACACGAAGTCACCGTTCTTTTTTATCACTGCACAGTATTCCACTGTATGTACCACAATTTGTTTATCCATTCATATGTTGATGGACACTTAGGCTGTTTCCATCTTTTTGTTTTTGTGAATAATGCTACAATGAATACGTGTGAATATACCCATTCATGTCATGGCTTTTATTTCTTTAGGGTATATACCTAGGAGTGGGATTGCAGAATCATAAGGTAGTTTTATTTCTAGCTTTTTGAGGAAGCCCATTCTGTTTTCTATTGTGGTTGTAACATTTTATAAGCCCACCAATAGTATAAAAGACTTTCAGTCTGCTTATAGCCTCGTCAGCATTTGTTGTTTACTGATTATTGTCACTTTTGAAGGGGTAAGATGGTAGCTCACTGTAGTTTTAATTTGCATCTCTATGAGGACTAACGGTCCTAAGCAGCTGTTCATGTGTTTGCTGGCCACGCATGCAACATGTCCTCTTTAGTGAAGTGTCTGTTTATGTCCTTTGTCCATTTTTGTTACATTATCTTTCTGTTGTTTTGTTGAAGCTTTCTGCATATTTTAGAGATTAAGCCGTTGGCAGATACGTTGTTGTCAAATATGTTTTCATAGTTTGTGATTTCTCTTTTTGTAGTTCTTGATGAGCATACACATCTAATTTTCAGGAGGTTTCAGTTATTTAGTTTATCTTCTGTTCTTCATACATTTTAAATTGTGTTTGATGGTGTAATTATGCCAAGAACTAGAACTCCTTGCTTTATCTCTGTATTATCTTTCAGAAACATTATAGCTTCAGCTTTAGCATTTAGGTCTTGAATCCATTTTAAGTTAATTTTTGTGTGGTGTGAGACTGGATCCTGTTTCATTTTAGTACTAATGGATATCAAGTTTTGCCAGCACCATTTGATAAAGAGATTGTGGTTGGGATTTGGATATTTATATTTATAAATCATTTTGGGTAGTACTGACATTTTAGCAATGTTAAATTTTCTGTTCGATGAGCATGAACATTTTTCCATTCATGTAGGCCCCTTGGTTTCATGCAGCAGTGTTTTGTAGTTTTCCTTGTATGGTGTGTTTTACATCCCTGGTTAGATTTATTTTTAAGTATTTTATCCTTTTGAAGGTTGTTTTAACTGGTATTGTTTCTTTGGCTTCCTTTTTGGAGTTAGTGGAGAGGAGTTCAAGAGAGTTTTGTATGTTCTTCTTCCCTGTCACTTTGCCAAACAGTGCTAGCAATTTTCTTGCAGATCTACAAGGTTTTATATGTATAGAATTATGTCATCTGTAAATAGGGGTAGCTTTACTTTTTCCTTACCACTTTGAATGGCACTTATTTCCCTTTCTGGCATTATTACTCTAGGTAGCATTCCCAGTACAATATTGAATAAGAGTGGTGATAATAGATACTCTTGTCTCATTTCCTTTCTCAAGGGGAATGCTTTTAATCTCTACTGAGAATAATGCTGGCTGTTTGTTTTATGTATACACCCTTAACATGTATTTAGGAACTTCTCTTCTGTTTTTATTTTACTGAGTTTTTGTCAGAAAAAGATGGTGGATTTTATTAATTGCCTTTTCTGCATTGAGATGATTATATGCTTCTTTTCAGTTGTTTTATTAATGTGGTGAATTACATTGATTGGTTTCCAAATGTTGAACCACCTTTGCACCCTTGGTATGAATCCTGTTTGATCATGATATAGTGTTTTGTCCATGCTCTGTTGCATTTTCTTGGCTATGAGTTCTTACACTTAAGTTCGGGAACTTATCCTAGGAAAAGTGCTACATGCCACATTGCTTAACATCATTATGGTCATCTTCAAAGTCCTCACCTAGGGAAGCTATGCACCAGTGCCAGTGCCTAGTCCACCATTCAAAACAATTTTGGAACTCTTTCTGGAAGGGCCATTGCACAGGTGACAAGGTGACAAATTTAGGAACTTTGTTGTAAAGTTGTATGTGAGAAAGTTTTTAGCAGGAAACAAGTAACTGCATTGGAACACATGCCCTACTCCCCTAATGGCTTTTGTTTTTACCTGAAGATAAAGGAAATATTGAAAGGAAGACATTTGGATGACATTCAGGACATCAAAGGTAATAGGACGACAGCCCTCATGGCCGTTCCAGAAAAAGAGTTCCAAAATTGCTTTGAAGGGTGGGTTAGGTGCTGGCATCACTACATAGCTTCCCAAGGGGAGTATTTCAAAGGTGAGTAGTGAAATTCAGCAATGAAGTGTGTAGTACTTAAAAATAACAATTAAGTTTGTGAACTTAATTGTTGGACCTTGTAGAGTATGTTGATAATTTTTGCGTTTATATCCATGAGGGATATTTGTCTGTAACATTTCTTTTTTTGACGATGATACTTTTGCCTGGCTTTGGATTCAGGGTTATGTGCCTCATAGAACAAATCGGGGAGCATTTTGTCCTTTGCTACACTGGGGAACAGTCTGAGCTGACTTGGTGTCAGCTCCTCTCTGAGCGTTTGGTAGACCTTAGTGAAGCCATCCCGGCCAGGGCTTGTTGGTGTTGGGAGTTTATGATACTTTCAATTTCTTGTTTTGTTAGGAATCTATTTAGGTTTTCTAACTCTGTTTGGGTTCATTTAGGTAGATTCTGTATGTCTAGAAATTTGTCCCTTTCTTCTGAGTCTTCAAATTTGTTAGGATACAATTTTTCATAATATTAGTTTATAGTCCTCTTTATCTGAGTTGATTCTTTTGTAACCACCCATTTCACTTCTTATTTTGGTTACTTGTGTCCTCTTTCCTTTTGTTGTTCTCTTTTTCTCTCCATCAATTTGGTCATTGCTTTGTGAATTTTGTTGATCATTCCCAGGAACCAGCTTCTAGTTTTGTTGATTTTTTTCTATTGTTTTTCAATTTTCTATGTGGTTCATTTCCACTCAGATCTTTATTATTTACTTTCTTCTGGTGACTGTAGACTTTTTGTTGTTGTTGTTATTCTTTTTCTATTTGTTCAAATTGTTGGGTTAAATTATTGATTTGGGGCCTGTCTTTTTCAATGTGTGCATTTACTATTACAAATTTTCATCTGAGCACTGTTTTTGCTGTGTCTTATGTTTGGTATGTTGTGTCTTCATTCTTACTTGGTCTAAGAATTTTTTAATTTCATTTTTTTAATATTTATTTTTTAATTATGACTGAGAATATACAATCCCATATAAATGTGCATACCTCCCAAGGAGAAGCTCTCACTGCTCTCCTTCCCCAGTGACAGCACACTCCTCTCCTCCGTTCTGTACATGTCATATCCTCCTAACAATATCCTCTCCTCTCCATCCTCTCCCTCACCTCCAGTAAGAGGCAGCTGGATGACATCCTATAAATGCACAGAACCATAAAGTGCAGACATGATATGGTCATTCTGTATCACCAAGTCCAATCCATTCCTGTCCAGAGTTGACCTTCATTATGATTTATGGACAGGGGCAGCATCAGAGCCAGGGGCCATGTTCCCAGGGGAACCACGAGGTGCCTGTACCATCAACTGAGGTCTTTCAGTGGAGATCTCAGGGTGCACCCTTTTTTATTTTCGTGTTGTCTATGAGACTCAACTTTGTGAGCCCCATCACAGCTATCACTGGTGATGGCCGGGCACTGTCGGTTCTTCCAGTCACATGTTGATGTCGTCACCCACTCACCTCGGTCTCTCTGTCTTCTGGGTTATCTTTGCCCCATGTCATTTTGGTCCTTGGAGATCATCCATTCCTGCTGAGTTGGGACCATTTAGTATACCTCAGATGGCAGTTTAGCAGCTTTTAAGACCCCAAATATCGCTCTCCAATTTGGGGTGCAGAAGACTCTTTTAGCGATATGCTAGCTGTGCCACTTGGTCTCGATTTCCCCTGAGAGCATGGTCCCCGGTGCCCCGCCCCAGCTATTCTGTCTTTGCAATATTGGGTTAAGATGGGAGGAGTAATCATGTTATATTGAAGTTCAGTTAAAATTGATCTTTCTAATGTGTGCGATCACTGATTTCACCCAACCAAATATTTATCAGCTATCTAATCTACACCTCACCCTTTTCTTCCATCCGTCACCACCCTTGCAGCCATCAAAGAATCCTTTCTTCTATGCATAAGTCTGTTTTTACGTATTTATCATACGGTCCTTTTGCCGCTGACTACTTTCACTCAACATAATGTCTTCTAATTGAAACCAGGTTATGACAGGTTTCCTGGAATCATCATTGTTCTTTATCATTGCATGGTGTTCCACTGAGTATATATACCATAGTTTACCTATCCATCCCTCTGTTGTTGGACATCTGGGTTGGTTCCATCTTTTTGCTGTTGTGGACTGTGCCACAATAAGCATTCACGTGCATGTATTAGTTGGCTTTGATTCTGCAGGCTACATTTCAGGCAGTGGAATCACTGGATCAGATGGTATATCTATTTCCAGCTTTTGAGGAAGCGCCAGAGGGCTTTTCAAAGAGGCCGTACCATTTTGCAATCCCATCAACAGTGTAGGAGAGTTCCAGTTTGTCCACAGCCTCTCCAGCATTTTTTGTTTTATGTTTTTTGGATCATGGCCAACCTTGTTGAGGTGAGACAATATCTCATTGTAGTTTTGATTTTAATTTCTTTAACAGCTAATGACTGTGAGCATGTCTACAGGTGTTTTTTGACTGCCTGGATCTCCTCTTTAGAGAAGTGTCTGTCTATCTCCTTTGCCCATTGTTTAATTGAATGATTTATGTTTTTCTTGTTGATATTTTGTAGTATCTTATAGATTATGGACATCAGGCGTCAGTCTGACATAGAGTTGCCAAATATTTTTTCTCATTTTGTAGATGGTCTTTTAATTCTATCGATAAAGACTTTGTATGGGCAAAAGTGTTTGATTCTTGGTAGTTCCCATTTATCTATTTCCTCTTCTGTCAACTGTGGTTTGTTTGTGAGATTTTGAAGTCTGTCTGCATTGTGTATTAAAACTTCCGTTGTTGATCCTAATTTTTCTTGAATGAGATTTATCATTTTAGATTTGATATTTAGGTCTTTTATCCAGTTTGAATTTTTTTTTTTTTTTTTTTGTATAAAGTGTGAGATATGTGTCTTGTTTCAATTTATTGCAGATGGATACCAGCACCATTTGTTGAAGAGGTTGCTTTTTCCTCAGTTTAATGCCTTAGGGCATTTGTCAAATACCAGCTCTTCATAGGATGATGGTGTCATCTCTGGGGTATCAATTCTGTTCCATTGATCTATCTGTCTCTTTTTGTACCAGTACCAGGCTGTTTTGACCACTGTGGCAGTGTGATAGGTCCTAAAGTGGAGGAGTGAAAGGATGGATGGATTGTGTCCTTTGATCCAAGATGCCACTCGTTGTCTGTTTATTAGAGCATTCAGTCCATTCACATTCAATATAATTATTGACAGGTATGTGTTTAGTGCTGTCACTGTGATACGTTTATTTTCGTGTTGATGTTTCACTGTTGTTCTTATTATTCTGTTTTGGAACATTCTTCTGTATGAGTTGACTTTTCACCTTTTTCAGTGTTGGTTTTGTAGTTGTTGAGACTCCTGTACTACATTTCTTGATTTGATATGCTGCCTCTTTCTTGTGCTTTATGGCTACCCCTGTGATCCCCCTTAAAAGTCTATGTTTAAACCCAATTATAACTACTACAAGTCTTATTAACTTCCTCTCCATCTGGAAGGACTATAACGACTATAGTACATCCCTCTTTTTCATATGATGGCATCATAGCTTTCATGTTGTGATCACTGGATCACTTCTTTTAATATTACAGTTTTGACTGAGTTTGGAGCCTTCCCTAACTGAGTAGGCTTCTGGATGATGTGTCCTTTATTTGCTCCTAAAATATAGAATTAATGGTTTTGTTCTACTAAGCCAAGAGCTTCTTTCAGTATTTCTCGTAGCTTTGGTTGGTTTTTATAAAGTCTCTGAATTTTCGTTTATCTGCGGCGGTCTTGATTTCATTTTCATATTTGAAAGATAGTTTTGCTGGATACATAATTCCTGGTTAGAAGTTCTTCTCCTTCAAGGCTTTGAATGTGTCATCCCATTGTCTTTGTGCCAGCATCATTTCTGCTGAGAAATCAGACAAAAGCCTACAGGGTTTCCCTCTGAATGTCAGCTTTGCTTTGAGTCTTGCTACCTCTAAGAGAGTTTTTGCTTGTGTTTCATTTTGTTTAGCTGTTTAGCTTGTTATAATATGTCTTAGAGTCTTTCATTTGGGATCTATATAGAGTGATATTCAATATGCATCTTCAATATCTATATTCTCTTCTTTCATAATTTCTGGGAAGTTTTCTGTCAGTAGCTCAGCCACAATACTCTCTGTGTTCTTAGGTGTCCCATCCTGTTTAGGAATTCCCATTAATCATAGATTTTTCTTCTTAATAGAGTCCCACATGCTTCTTAATGCTTTTTCATTTTCTTATTTGTTTTCTCTGATTTCTCCTCATAGATGCTGGAGTCAGTAACTCTGTCTTCCACATCAGAAAGTCTATTTTCCACTTGTTCCATTCTGTTTTCTTGGATTTGAACTGAATTTTCTGTCTTTGATTTTATTATTGATCTGTTGAATTTCAGAGTACTGATGTTCCATCAGATCAAACAGCTTGCTTAATTTTTTGTTTTGTTCTGTTCCATTTTGTCTACCAGGGCCCTATAAATAATCCTTTTGTACTTGCCCTCTGATAGTTTCAGAAAGGTTTCTTCTTCTGGGAAGTTCTTTGGACCTTTCTTTTTTGGGCCTTCTGAAGCCATAGGTGAATTCTTCCTAATGTTCCAGTCCAAAGTTTGTTGCTTTTTGGGCATCTGGAGGCTGTTTTGTTTCTCTGGTATTACCTTAACAGGATCTAAAGCTCAGTCTGAAAAGGAAGTTGATCACCAGATACCTCTATGTACTCCAGTGACTGGGCTCAGTGGAATCCCTGGGGAAGTGGGCTCTACCTCCTGATTGTCAAAGACAGAGCCTCACTTATAGAGTCACCGGGGAGCCATCAGATCACCCTACAATGTGAGACAGTAAAGCCTAGAAGAGGTGCCATATAGATGCACTGCAGTTATTTCTCTATTGAAAGGTGAAAGGTATCTGATAGCTTTCAAAATTAGCAGGCTTTTAGGTGTGCAGGTCCTTCTTCCCAGCTGGAAAAGTAAGCATATGTATTCCAAAGACTGCTTTACTGCCAGAAAAGCACCATCTGGACAGGCACTGCCTCCCAGCCTGGGAATTATGTCCAGCTGTGGCCTCCTTATAGGAAAATCCGCCTCCCAGTGAATCAAGATGGTATCTCACAAAAGCTCCCCTGCCTGCCTTAGAAAGACTATTCAGTGGTGGAGATTCTGAGATTCTGTGAGAGAGAGGTCAGAGGTGCTGAGTTGCACAGATTCTAAGGCCAGGCTCTCAAAATGTGGCAACCCTGCTTGCCGATCTCATCAGCAGTGCATCGTAGCCTTCCTGCCAGTCAAACCTCAGTCCCTTCTGCCTGCTGAGACAGACAAAAAAAAAAGGTAAAATGATGATTCACCTTCAGTTCGTGGGAGCAGACACTCAACAAAGGCGGTGATCAGCAAAAGATAAGAATATTCCCCCTTAGTGGTATGTAGACCAAATAGACAGCCCTATGCTGTGTCCTAGCACTCTCTAGGTGTCCAGAAGGCTCTGTTTAATTATCAGTTCAGGCCTTGGTTTCTAGAGGGATTTAGGGAGAAATGTGTTTAGTCCACCATCTTGACTCTGCCCCCTAATTCCATTTTTAATTTCTTCTAAGACCCCAAACCAAAAATTCATTGCCATCAAGTGGATCTCAACTCATAGAGACTCTATAGGACAGAGTAGAACTTCCCCACAGAGTTTCCAAGGAGCACCTGCTGGATTCAAACAGCCAACTTTTTGATTAGCAAACAGAGTACCTAACCTGCATGCCACCAGGGTTTCCTCTAAGATCCAATAGCTTTTAACTGTTATTCAATTTCCAAATATTTATTTTTTTTAACTTACTGTATCTGTTTTATAGTAATATGGTCAGAGAAAATGCTTTATTAAGTCAATGTTTTAGAGTTTACTGAGGCTTGCCTTATAATGTAGCCTATTCTGGAGAATGATCCTTGCTTCATTGGAGAAGAATATGTACTGTGCTGCTGTGGCATGGTGTTTTCTATGCATATTTATGAGGTCAAGTTTGTTGATTGTGATATTAGGATCTTCCCTGTGTTTCCCTGAGTTTCTTTCTAGTTTGTGTGTCCATTGTCAAAAAAGAGGTGTTAAAGTCACCTACTATTATTGTAGAACTGTCTATTTCTCTTTCCAGTTTTGTTAGTGTTTGTTTTGAATATTTGGGAACTTAGTCATTATGTACATACATATTTATTTTTATTATGTTTTTCTGGTTGATTGATTCTTTAATCACTGTATAATGTTGTTCAATGTGTCATAGTAGATTTTGACTTAAAATCTGTTTTATATAAAATTATTATTGCTATTCCTGCTTTTTTTGCATACTGTTTACTTAGCATGTATTTATTCTATCCATTGATCATTAACTTTCTTATGTCTTTATGCCTATGGTGTATGTCTTGTATGCTATATATTGATGGACTGTGGCTTTTAATCTATTTTGTTGCTCTACATCTTTTGAATGGAACATTCAATCCATTTTCATTTCAATATAGTTAAAGATAGATATGTATCATTATTATCATTTTGTCATACTTTCTTTTTTCTTGAGGTGGTAATGGTTTCTTTGTTCTTTTTAGTTTTTGTACAGAGTTCTTTTATGTATAGATTTTCTTTTCCTATCATCAACATTGTTAGTTTTGCATTTATAGAGTTCTCCCTGCCTTTGGTAAGTAGTTTCATTACTTTTCTTTGTGGTTACCATCAAGTTTATTTTAACCCTATTAAAATCAACATAGTCTGTTATATTTTGAAATCACTTTGACTCCTCCCACCCCCAAGGAATCCCTGGAGTTCTCATCCTCCTTCTTTTATATTCCTTCATTAGACTTGGTTCATGTCTCACTCAACTTTTCTTCATTCCAGGTAGGTCTACACAGATTCTCTTTCTCCCATTGGGAATTCTGTGAAGTTGTTTTACTGGCCCCTTACCCAGATCACTGCATGCCTTGTCTCAAGATGTCCACTCAGTGCCAGACTGTCTGGCAGGGTGTCTCTGCTTAGTATTGTCCTCATTCTGTTTACGTTCAATTTTTCTTTTCAATCAAATTGGATCTAACCCTCTATCTTTCCTTTCGAAACTCAGGATTACAGGATTGTCATCTGTATCTGCTTCACTTGGTTTCTCAGGTCTTTGCTGTAGGTGGACAGCAGCATGGTGTGTCTGACTAAGCCACCATCTCAAGTCTTTGGTTTTAAGTCAATATTCCAAAGGCGAAACCAGGTTGCAGGCAGTAAAATGACTAATAGAACACAGAATATGACTCACATTCCTATTTCTTGATCTATTCATGCTAACAGAATCCAAGTTTGGTTTCCATTTCTTGTTTCAAAATTGGGTTTGATTTTCATTTTTTCTTACCTAGTCTGTACTGAGAAGACTTACAGTTTACTAACCTATAAACCAAACCTACTGCCATCAAGTTGATTCCAACTCATAGAAACCTTATGGGACAGGGTAGAGCTGCTCCATAGAGTTTCCAAGGAGCACCTGGCATATTTTAACTGTCAACCTTTTGGTTAGCCAACTAGCTATTAACCTGTACACCACCTGGATTTCCTACAGTTCACTACTTCTCCTTAAATATCTACAATCTCATGTTGTCTAGGCAGTTATAACTGCATGAACCAATTGGTTTCTTATTAAAAAATGTGTATTTGCAGACGATAGTTCTAGGTCTGATACTTTTTAAATTTATAAGTAGAAATTGTAAAAAAAAAAGAGTGTAAGTTAATATTTATCAATCTGCTTTTTAAAATACCTCATCAGGAATGCCAGTTTATTCAATTTTGTCTCTAAAATATTGATTCATTTCTTCACCAGTAGAAGAGTCACATTATCTAATCAAACAACGTGGATCACTGAGAGATCAGCATATTAGAACGTTTGGCCACATTGACCCAAAGAAATTTTAAATCAGAGCTTGAGAGATAGTTATCTCTATATTGTGTTACTGATTCCAAATGTTCATTTTTCTTTATACATGTCCTTGGGTTTCAATGTAGAAGACTTTAGTGATGATGATTTGTTTCATTCCCTTATCTGATTAAAAAAATCAATTCCAATATATTGTTTTATTCATGCATGTCTCTGTGTTATGTTATATGCTTTGCAAAACAAATGGAATAGAGAAGTATTGTCTCTGTTAGCTTTTTAGACACCCCAGTAATCTGTTAACACAAAGTTTTTAGTCAGTAGAGAGTCAATAACCTACTCAACTCTCAACCAGGCTGAAAAAAGATCTAACTACATATGGATTTTTTTTTTATTTTTATGAAAAGATGAATTATCATCAAAAGAATTAACCCCTGGATTGTTTTTCTTTGTTAAATTTATTTCCACAAAAATATACTAATTAAAGGGGGTATTATATATTCTATATAAAATGAGTAGTTTTCAAAGCAGATTAGACATTAAATTGCCCTGTGAATCGTCATTGAATTGACATTAAGAAATCAAAGAACTGTGAAAAAATATCCAGGTCTGGGACCTAACCTATCCCAGAGCA
This sequence comes from Heterohyrax brucei, assembly GCA_028571685.1. Classification (NCBI taxonomy): domain Eukaryota; kingdom Metazoa; phylum Chordata; class Mammalia; order Hyracoidea; family Procaviidae; genus Heterohyrax; species Heterohyrax brucei. Next base: position 54,355,246 of record CM053141.1, on the reverse strand, counting down.
ATCAAATTTGAATCTCTGGATGTTGGCCCTAGGTATGTATATTTTTCAGCCTCCCCAGTGATTCTAATACCAATAATTCTGATACCTGGTCAGCTAGATATGAAAACCACTGCGTAAGGTACTCTCTGAGTTTTCTCTTGCTGTATTTCACTTGTTTTCTTATCTAACAAGATAAGATACAATTCTATCTGGCCTAAAATATTCTGCTTTTTCTTTCTTTTCCCAAAACTGGCAAGAAGAGCTAGCATGTACATGAAACCAACTTATTTCCCAACTTTAACTTACCACACTCCTTTCAATTGAGCAAATAAATATTCAGTTTGGGTCAAAAGTTGTTTTGCTTACAGCCCTGGTGGCACAAATGGTTAAGTGAAACATTGACATTCAAATCTGCCCAGTGGATCTGAGGGAGAAAGACCTGACAAACAGCTTCTATAAAAATTACAGCCAAGAAACCTCATTGGACATTTCTACTTTGTCACATTGGGTTGCTATTGGTCTGAACTGACTTGAGTAGACCTAACAATAACAATAGATGGTACAGATTTTTAGAAATGATCAGTTCTGAAACAACCAAAATTCCAAAAACAAAAACTTAAGCAACAGGTCACTGCTCATAAAATATTTATTATCTGATTGACTTTCTCCAATTCAAATTACTCTTTCATGGAAATGATGTTTGATTATTTTGGCTGATTAACTCTTCCAGTTTTCTTAGGACTGGGAGGGGTTTCTTAGGTCATAGACTTTAAATTCTAAAGCCAGCGAACAAAATTAAACCCATTGCCATCAGGATACTTCTGACTCATAGCAATGTTATAGAACAGGATAGAAACAGTCCCTTTGGGTTTCCAGGGCTGTGAATCATGGAAGTCAACTGCCACATCATCCTCACCACGGAGCACCTGGTATGTTCAAACCTCTGACCTTTTGGTTAACAGCTCAATGCTTAACAAATGCCCAATCAAAAAACCAACAAAACCACACCTACTGCCGTTGAATCAGATACAACTCATAGTGACCCTAGAGGTCAGAGGAGAACTGCTCCATAGAGTTTCCAAGGAGCACCAGTGGAGTGTAACTGCTGACCTTTTAGTTAGCAGACATAGCAGTTAACCCACTATGCCACCAAGGTTTCCACTGCCCTGTGAGGGCTCCTTAAATTAGGAAAGTACCCAGCAAGCTGCAATGGTTGATGAACTTACTTCATTTCCAGTTTTTTAATTTAAGCTTTGTGGTCCAGGTGTTTGTGTCAAGGAATGAATAATTGAGAGACATCCTATTAAACTGTGTAGACTACCTTTATTTCAGCAAAGGAGGAATCCTAAAAACAACAAAAGTGGTTCCAGCTGAAAAAAAAAGGAGCATTTTAAGATTTAATATTTCAAAAAAGTAAAATGAGAACACTGAGCTAGGTATTGGCTGAAGCTGTTCTCAGCTGAAATATCTTGTTATTAGATTAAAAAGGCAAAAACACTGCTTGTTGACACTCTACAATGAAGATGGTTAAGATTATGTGTCAACTTGGCTGGGCCATGATTCTCCATGTTTTGGCTGTTGAGTAATATTATGATCATCCCTGTGATGGAATTTGCTAAGTGGTACTAGCATGGGTGGGGCCTGTGGTGGGTCACTATGCTCTCAGCCTTCATCTCTCCACCTTCCACTTGCTATTTCCTTCCTTTTCACCTTGCCAGGGTTTTTGGCTTGTTGTGGATCCAGCAGCTGCTTCTCTCTTGTCTTCTGACTTCTGATTCTTGGGACTTGAGCTGGTAGCTTACCTGAGAGTGAGAATTCTGCTCCCCAGCCTGCTGATTTTGGGCTCACCAGCTCCTGTAGCTACTTGAATCAGGAGAAATCTTCCCATCTTTCCTGCCATCTTGGGATTTGTGGACTTTCATAGAGCTCTCTGACCTGCTGACATTGAGTTCTCCAAGTTCTCTGCCTGAGTGAATAGGGAGAGGCCTCTGTCATGATCCAAGTTTTAGGATGCTTCAGCCACAGCAATCATGTGAGCTCCTTTCTTGATATAAATCTCTCTATATGCTTTACTGGTTTTGCTTCTGTAAAGAACCCAATCTAAGACAATAACACTTGTTAGAATTTCACAGTTTACCCTGATGGATTACTTTCCCTGATTAATTTAATTCAATTGGCTTGGCTAATTAATTCCAGCACCGTTGGTGATATTTAGGTCACCCTGTCTTCAAAGAGTTCCCAATTTGGTTGATAAACACCATTAAAAATAGAGAGGAAACTAGTGGTGGGGTTTGTGGACTTTGCTCTTAGAAGATATAAATTATTAAAGTTAGTTGCTGGATAAATCTTTGTACCTGCTCCTTTCATCCTCAAGAAATACATTTTTTCCTTTCTTAAATCTGTTTCTGAGCTTGATTTTTAAAGTTACTAGTTGGGTTGTTTTGGCAACTATCGCAAATAATTTTGTTGACAAAGACTTAGCTGTTCCCATAACAAGGGAATGTATTGCCAGGTGACCTATGCTATCCTTTGATGATATTTGGTACCCATGTTATTTGATCTTTTCTTGTGTTTGACATAAACTGGTTCAAAAAGAAATATCTGGAAGATGTATTTTGGCAAAACAGTAATGGAAGAAATGTAAAAGAGGGACAAACTTTCTGTTTCAGGTAGTTAACTATTCAAAGCTGTCAAACATAAGTGTTTTCAAATATTATTCCTCCCCTCAGGAGACATGACAAGTGGGGAATGTTATTAAAGTTTCCTTAACCTGTTTCTTATTTGTAAAATAGCATTGGCCTTCCTACCTCTTCCATGAGGTCATTGGGAAGATCAAACAGTAATGCTTTGCCAAGGGTATAGCATGATTCCTGTTGCACAATTAATATTCAGTGAATATTTGTGTACCTGTTGTGCATTTATATGTTTCTGGTTGTGGCAGTGTTGTGATTTTTCTGTGGCTTCCTTTAGTTCTTAGATATTGCTAGACTTGGGTGTGCTTAAGAGATACTGATAATTAGAAATGATCTGACACTTTCTATATTTCCATTGCATCTTTAGAAATAAAGCCAAGTGCCAAGTGCCGTCGAGCAAGGGGGTCAGTTCTTTAGAAATGGAAGGCAAAATTATATTTTTTATAATAATCTAAAACAGAACCATATGAAAAAAGACATTTGAGGGAATTGTATGTATTGAAAAACAAGTCAATCTGGGAAAAATATAAGGACATGAATAGTATTTGATTGTTCTGATTCAGGAAGCATTTCCTCCTTTTGAAATTGTATCAGCAAAATAATTATCAAAAAACTTTTTCTTTGCCATTCTCCTGTTTTCATATATGTATATAAAATGTGAATAATAGAGAATTAAAATTATTTTTAATACTATTAAGATGTTTAGCAGCATGGCATGTGTGAGAACATAATAGAAGTTTACTTGATTCTTTTTGTAAAGATAGAAAGAGATATGTGTATCAAAGCAAAAGGAAGAGTTTGTTTAACAAGAGGATACATGGGCTGGATGTAGTCCCAGAAGCAGGAAACAGGAGTGCCTGAGGGTTAATAGCGACTACGGTGGCAGCTCTGGCCTTTGGGGTAAGCGCTTTAGCCACTGATGTCAGAGTCATAGACTCAGTACTTACAGTTCTATTCTGACTTTTCTATAGAATTTGCCACCTATAGCCCTGCTCTGTGGATTAACAAGCAGGAATTTGAATTAATAATGTGTCACTTGTCTTATTTTTAAGATGTCCTACATAAAAATCAATACAAACATTACGTTTTAGTTTTCTAGCTATCAAATTGTAGCAGGCTGTTATTTTCCAGTAGCAAAAGTTCTCTGACGTTGCTTCAGAATTGGCTTCTTTTGTTGCATCAGTTTCAGGTCACTAGAGAAGAATGGAGGCTTTGAGGGTGACAAAGATGAAGAGCTGATGTGTGGGCCAGTGCATGAGAAACCAGAAGAGGTGTATGTGCGAAAAGTGGACTCCAGCTTGATGCTCTGTCCAGTCACTTCTTTCCTTCCAGGAGCCCAGAATGTTCATTACTCTCAAAATGTTTCTGGTCTATTCTTAACATAAGAAAAATAGTTTCTCCTAAAATGAGTTTTTTCTCTAAATTCTCAGTTTCTTCATCTAGAGTAAAGTGAATAGATAGGTGAATCTAAATGAACTTAGGAGTTAGAAATGATGATAAATAGTTTCTCTGGGTTATTTAACGCTCCAAAGTAGCTTTATGCTTTTTTTTTTTTTATTTCTTTAGACAGAAATAATGGAAATATAATTCTTTTGCTTTTTGAAATACATCCTATAAGAATTTTATCAATGTCAACTAACTCATAGTGACCCTACAGGACAGAGTAGAACTGCTCTATAGAGTTTCCAAGGAGTGCCTGATGGATTCAAATTGCCAACCTTTTGGTTAGTAGCTGTAGCATTTAACCACTGTGCCACCAGTGTTTTTGAGAGCTGAATAAAATCAGTTTTTGAAAATCCTTAGCTTATGTAAGCTTGAGGCTGTACAACCAGTATATGTTCCTAAAGGAATTCTTTCTGCCTTAAGTAAGGCAAACGGAGAAGATGAATTATCTGAGAACAGAGAAATTTCTTACTTTTAGGTACTAATACGGATAAGTGCGTCTCCACAGGAACTGGTTCTCTATTTAAGTGTTTCTGTTTTCTCTAGGGTTGGTTTGTCTTTTCTGCAATTCAACAAACCTGGTGATTATTCACCAATAGAGAATATCCCCAACTCAGTGTGTCCTCTTAGGTTTTCACCCAGCAGTGTGGGTCTTGTTCATTTTTGTTTCAAAGTCCTTCACCTGATTAATTGTGTCACTCTTCTTCGTATAGCTTTATTCTCACCTTGGCTGATTTGTTACCAGAACTCTTCAGCACAGCCTGAGCTCTCTGTGCCTTACCCTTTGCCCTACAGGATAATGTTCTTGTCATGCTCTGGACCCCAAGTGCCTAAGCTAACAAATGCTCAGTATGGCATCTGGTTGTAGCTTTTCCTTTATACTAAATTCAGTATGACACTGCAGTATGCTAACCTTATGTAAAGTTCTAGTATGTATTTTAACACTAATTCTATGATGAAATGGGTTGACACAGTGGCTTCAGCAATGGCCTCAAGCATGACAATGTTCATGAGGATGGCACGAACCAGTGCTCTGCTCTGTTGTACATGGGGTCACTGTGATGACACCTAGCAGCAACAGTTTTAGCTCTCAAGTGTCTAGAGCCTGATTTTCATGCTAGACAAGAACGACTGTGTTGGGTTCTCCTTCATGAATAGATGAAGCAAACAACAATTTATTTAGCATCCAAGATAATTAAGAACAAATCAGAAGCAGGGGGCTAGGAAGAAAACAAAAACTACACTATAGCAGCTCCAAAGACTGAAAGAAAAGAATAGAGAAATTTTAATTCTACCTTCTCAGAGCCTGTTTGCAAGTCAAAATTTATTGATATTTCTTCACAATGGGTATTGCTGAGTTTCAATTAGGAAAATTGTGTGGATTGTTGTCTTGGAGCAAAAGTTGTATTTCATCAAAGTAATAGGTTTTATGCCACCAAGTTTTTTCATTTGTCCTTTTTTCTCTCTACACTTTAATACTCAGCCTTAGCAACATGCTCACAATTCTGTGGCTTTTCACACTAGCATTATATTTTTTCCAGGGTCATTCCACTTTGTGCGTCACAGTGTACTTCATCTATGTGTAATTTTCTTCTTTCTTTTACAAAGCCACAAGGTAAATTCAATATGACACTGTGAGTAATATGCTTGCTAAATTTGTGCTAACATATGCAAATTTAGGGAGGAATTATTTATCAGTGAGTAATATGTTTAAGTTTTTTTAATAAAGAAAAGTCTAACAAGCATATAGATGAGCTCCATCTGAAATCAGTGATAGATTGGAGGCACTTTCAGAGCACTTGCTAAGAAATCACCTCAAGCAGAAATTTTACTGTCTCAGGAAATATTATGCACATAGAATCCCCTGTTTTGGTTATCGTATGGAGCTACATGTAAAGCAGAGGGCTCATTATCCTTCCAGTCGAATTTCTGTGTTATGGTTTCAGAGGAGTCATGTTATCTCAGAGGATTTGATCGGTCCCCTTCTGATCTGTCTCGGCAATTCAAACTGAGTATATCTGTCAAAGTCAGAACTGCTTTCCGTAGGACCATGGATTCTGTGTTTGATCTCAGTTGGTTGTGCCTGTTTTGAGGAAGGTTTATGAAATCTATGCTTGCTATTGCTCAAAGCACCTGTTTTTCTTTCCCTCTAAGATTCAGATTCATTTGTGGTTCTATAATTTCTTGGTTCTTGAAGAAGAAAGCAATTGTTTATGAAGACTAAGTCATTCTAGCAAGACCATTTGGTTAAAGAGGGTGGTGTTAATGATAAACTCACATTGCATAGTACTTCATTGACTGTAAAGTGTTTTCACATACACTACCTCTCATTCAAGTGTCAAAAATTACACACACACACACATGCACGTTCTTTTGTGGTATAACCAGTTAAAAACTTGACTACTAATTAAAGTTGATAGTTCAAAACCACCAGAGGAAACTTGGAGGAAAGCCTGGCAATCTATTTACGAAGGATTCCAGTCTTGAAAACCCTGGGGAGCAAAGTTCTACTCTAATACACATGAGGTCACATGGAGTCACCCTATGTTGAAATTGACTAGAGTGTGAGTGGTTTGGTTCTGATATGAAAACTGAAAACCATTGCCATCTAGTCGATTCTAACTTGTAGCAACTCTGGGAAACTCAAACCAAGGATGTTGCTGTCAAGTAAATTCTGACTGATAATGACTGTATATGACAGAGTGGAATTGTCCCTTACAGCTTCCATACGGTGGCTGGTGAATTCAGACTACCATACTTTTGGTTAGTAGACAAATTCATTTTTAAAAATTTAATTTATTGTACTTTAGATGAAGGTTTACAGAAGAAGTTGGTTTCTCATTAAACAGTAAATACATTGTTTTGTCATATTGGTTTAACAACCTCACAACAAGTCAACACTGTCCCTTCTCAACCTTGGACTCCTTACTACTTGCTTTCCTGTCTCTTCCTGCCTTCTAGTCCTTGCCCCTGGGCTGGTGTGCCCCTTCAGTTTCTCTCTCTGTCTTTTAACAAAGTGTTTTATTGTGCTTTAAGTGAAGGTTTACAACCCAAGCATACAAAACCCTGCGTACTCACTCGTATCCGCTGCTAGCTGTTCCCCATCCTGTGCCAGCACACTCCTCCTTTTCACCGTGTAATTCCTGTATCCATTCAGTCTAATCTTGTCCTCCCACACTCCACCAACCTCTCATCTCAATTCTCATTGTGTTTTACGGACCTCTCCAATCTTTGGCTGAAAGGTGAAACTCATGAGCGGCTTCTTTACTGAGCTGAAAGGTTATGTGGAGGCCATACTCTCAGAGTTTCTGTAGACTCAGTCAGGCTAGCAATTCTGGTCTTTCTTTTTGAGTTAGAATTTTGCTGTATGTTTTTCACCAGCTGTGTCTGGACTCTCTGTTGTGATTCCTGTCACAGCAGTCAGTGGTGGTAGCCGGTCACCATCTAGTTACACTGAGCTCAGTCTGGTAGAAGCCATTGTAGATGTGGTCCTTTAGTCTGTGGACTAAGCTGTTCCTTGGGTCTTTAGTTTTCTTCATTTTTCCTTGCTCCTGACTTTGACAGGTATACTCTTTGAATTGCCGAGACAGATCAGAAGGGGACCGATCAAATCCTCTGAGATAGCATGACTCCTCTGAAACCATAACGCAGAAATTCGACTGGAAGGATGATGAGCCCTCTGCCTTATATGTAGCCCCAGACGATAACCAAAACAGGGGATTCTGTGTGCATAATATTTCCTGAGACAGTAATATTTCTGTATAAGCTGTTACATCAGTTGGGCTAGATGTTCTGTGAGACCATGGTCCCTGCAGATCTCAGCTCTGTTTGGTTCCTCGGAGAGTTTGGATGTGTCTATGGAGCTTTCATGACCCTGCCTTGTATACGTTGTGCTGGCTTTGCCGGTATTGTCTACCGTCTTACCCTTCACAAAGTTGTTACTTATCTGTTGTCTATTAAGCGTATTTCCCTTCATACCTCTCCCCCTCCCTGGTAACTATGAAAGATTGTTTCTTTCCCTTTGTAAATCTTTTCGTGAGTTTTTATAGTAGCGTTTTCATACATTATTCTTCCTTTTGTGATTGACTTATTTTACTCAGCATTGCCCTTCAGTTTCCTCCATGTTATGAAATTCGTTGTTCTTTATTGATGCATGATAATCTGTCATGGATTGAATTGTGTCCCCCCCAAAATGCATGTGTTGATTTGACTCAGCTATGAGTTCCAGTATGGTGCCATTCCTCCCATGTGTTGTGAATCTTGCTGTGATATTGATGATGGAGAATGGGCTGCAGTTGTGTTAGTCAAGCAGGTTTCAAGCTACAGGCTTGTAGGGTATGAGGGAGAGAAGTGAACAGAGGAAGCTGGAGATCTCACACCACCAAGAAAGCATGGCTGAGAGCAGAACATGTTCTTTGGACCTGAAGTTCCTGTGCCAAGATGCTCTCCTGGAATTTGGACTTAGCCTGCTGGACTGTGATAATTTCTCTTGCTGAATGGACTTGTAACTTGTAAATGGATTCATGGCTTACCAGACTGTAACAATAAGTTTCTCTTCATGAAGCCTTCCACTCATGCCGTTTTCTGTTAGAGCAGTACCAGGTGACTATGACATAATCCGTTGTATGTATGTATCACAATTTGTTCATACATTTATCTGTCAATGGGCATATAGGTTTCTGACTTTTTGCTATTATGAACAATGCTGCAATGAACATGAGAATATGTCTATTTGTGCAATGATTCATTTCTCTATGATATTCTTTCTAGCAGTGGAATTACAGGATTAATATGATATTTCTATCTGTAAATTTCTAAGAAAGTTCCATATTGTTTTGCAAAATGGTTGTAGTATTATGCATTCCCACCAGCAGTGCATAAGAGTTCTGATCTCCCAGCAGCTTCTCCAACATTTGGTATTTCTTGTTTTTGTGACTCCTGCCAGTAATGCCTGGGGTGAGATGGTATCTCGTTGTGGTTTTGATTTGTATTTTTCTAATGAGTAGCCAGACTCTTAACTACTATGCCACCATCCTCTAGGAAAGAGTGGAACTGCCGCACAGTTTCCAAGGCTGTGATCTTTAAGGAAGCTGACTGATAACATCTGTTTCCTTCAGAAAAGCTAGTAGGTTCCATTCAGTGACATTTCAGTTAGGAGGTCTCAGCTGACTGAATGTATATTGTATATTGTTTATACACACTACTTCAGTGTGCCACTGGGGCTCCTGGTTTTAATATAACACCAAACCCACTGTCATCAAGTCAATTCCAACTCATTATGACCCTATAGATAGGACTGCTCTGTAGGGTTTCTAAGGAGTGTCTGGTAGATTTGATCCGCTGACCTTCTGGGTAGCAGCCATAGTACTTAACCACTATACCACGAGGGAATGACTCATTTTGGAATGACTCATTTTTTATTATGAATAAAATTTAAGTGTTTTTCTTTCCTATAATAATGTTTAGTCATTATTTAATTTGGTATTATGCTTTTATTCAGTTTCCTCTGTATATGTCATGTGGCTGCAGTGAGGTTTTTTTGCATTAAAGTTAAAAAATAAAAAAGAGAGAAGAATGAATGCAGTCCAGCCCATTGCAGCCAACTTGTATCAGGGTGTTTTATACATATTGTTTTGTGCTGATGTTTGTGTCAGAGCATCAGCCTCCAGAGAGCTGTGAGGCACATATTATTCTGGGTAGTGATCTGTGATCTGACCAAGACTGGATAAAGAATGTTGATTGATTCTTCTGTTTTCATTTGATTTTTAAATGAATGATGCCCATTCAAACTGTTGGCTTTCTTATGTGACCCTTCAATTTACATTAAAGAGGCATAAAATGAGCATTTGAAAACAGGCCTCCAATAATGGTAATTTTCATAATCAAAAGGTCTACCTGAGTTCTAGGTTGTTTGGTGAATTTGATACTTGATCAGCCTGGATATTTTACAAATTATATTGTTATATACATATATTGTAAATTTTAATGGAAATATGTTGTATAGTTATATCTCAGTAGCAAAGCAATTACTTTTCAAAATGGGTACTCCTTTACAAGATATAATGACCTATAATTTACTATCAGAGCAATATGGACTGAATGTTATTATTGACAAACAGATTCTTCATCATGATGTAATATTTGAAAGGCAATATTGGAAGATCCCCTACATTTAGTGACTTACAATGGGATGAGACCAAACCTGACCAGAGTCCATGTAGCAAACAATATTTCAGTGTAGAGTGAGAAAGGTGAAGGGAGAAGGGATTACTAGGTTGCGTATCTTATTTCTGCTAACCTACATTGGATATAATTAGACTAATTTGTATATACTTATATAGAAGATTTACTAACAAAATGCCACTCAGATACACTAACTGCCTTCCCACTCTGTGAAAGAATAGTATGTTTTATTTTAAAGAACAACAGACTTTTGATGCCATTTCACGATAATCTGAGACAGGGTAACACATACTCATCTTTCAGGGGAGCTCTTGTATAATGAGATCCCATCTCTTTACTTTGGTTTGTACAAAGGACATATATTGAAAGTTTTGTTTTTTCACATTAACTACTTCTGTGCTTTGATGGCACTCTGGAATGTGGTGATGGATTTCTAAATTTTAGTTCTCTTGTCAAAAGCACCATTATTTGTAGTACATGCACTGGACAGGGACATCTATATTTGAACAACTGATACTATAAAATCTTTTGAAAGCTCTATGAAAGCACTGGATTTTATTTTTTAGATCAAATCCACTTCAGCTTTTCTGGTTTAGCAGAATTAAGATTAACATTTTAGATAGAAAAGCTGCCTTGGTGTCTTCATTTTATTAAATGGATGTTGACAATGTAGAATCCCTCTTGCAGTGAGAAGAGGCTGGCTTCAGGTTTGCTAGTATGCTGTGTTGGATTGCAGTATCAGTATTTTCACTGCTTTTAGGTGCCAAACAAAATTGTTGCTAAGAAGTAGGCTTATCTTGACCATGACCACGCACTGGTTTGAAACCGCCCATCTCCTTCAATCCTTACTGCAGCTTGGAATCAGGCAAGCAAGGGAGGTTTATCGTATTTCTTCTGCAACACTGTCTTTAAAACTTGAAACTTAGGTGTTTCTGTTTGACTACTGGTACTCATTTTGTTTGAAAATGACTCAAGTTACACTATTGTGAGAAACATTTTCAAATCCATCTGTGGTTCCTTGACATAAGCGATCAACTGAAATCATTACTTTTAACCTGGCTCGATAACCAGATAATTACTTGTCATTATTTTTAGTAAATTTCAACACAATTTAAAAGATTGTGAAAGTGAATGTCCTATCTAGACATGTTTGGGCAGGCTGACCTGCAAGTAGAGAGATAAGATGAGGGACCTGGAAGTAGGAACTGTGCTGAGAATGATATACACTTCCCCAAATTTGTCACTGTAAAGGAAGTATGAGTTTTTCTGTGGTTTACATAGAAAAAAGAGGAGTCGTAAAGACTTGCAGGGGTTAGAGAACCAAAAGAGAGAGCTTCCATGTGAGCAAGACCTTCAAAAATCAGGGGTAGACCAAGAAGACTAAGGGATCTTCTGGAGAAGAAACCCTCATCTCAGTAATTCAGTCCCTCGGGGAGCTTGTGTCTATCTATGGAGCCTCCATAGCCTTGCCTCGGTCAAGTTGTGCTGGCTTCTCTAGGATTGTACACTGTGTTACGTTTCACCAAAGTTACTACTTGTTGTCTATTTAGTGTTTTTTCCTACTCAACCCTTTCCCCTCCCTTGTAACCATCAAAGATTGTTTCTTTCTGTGTGTCCACCTTTACTTGAGGCTTTCATTCTCATTTAAATCCATGTATCTTTGCATTTTATCCTTGATTTCTTCTATAACCCATGGCTTTTTGAGCAAAATGTTGTTCAGTTTCCATGAGTTCCAATTTCTATCTATATTTTTTCTGCTATTGATTTTGACTTTTATGACTTTATGGTTTGAGAAGATGTGCTCTGTGAAGATGCTTTGCAATAATTCCATTGTTTGGATTTTGTTGAGATTTGCTTTATGTCCCAGCACATGGTCTATTCTCGAAAACATTCCATGTACATTGGAGAAGAAGATGTGGTTATCTGCTGATGAATAAAAAGTTTTGTATACGTCTATAAGGTCTAATGGATTAATTGTGACAATAAGATCTTCTGCGTCTTTACTGAGCTTTTTTCTAGAAGATCTGTCGAATACTGAAAGTGGAGTGTTGAAGTCTCCCACTATTATTACAGAAGATCTATCTCATTTTTCAATGTAGTTGACGTTTCTTTTATGTATTTAGATGCTCTAGTATTGGGTGCATAAATATTTAATATTAAGTTCTGCTTGTGAACTGAGCCTTTCAGCAGTAAATAGTGACCATCCTTGCCCACGATAGTGTATTTTACATTAAAATCTACTTTATCTGAGATTAGAATTGCCACACCTGCTCTTCTTTGTATATTGTTAAATTGGTATATATTATTCCATCCTTTAATTTTCAGTTTATTCATATCTTTAGTCTAAGGTAAGTTTCTTGTAAGCAACATGTAGACGGGTCATGTCTTTTGATCCAAGATGTCACTCATTGTCTCTTTACTGGAGCATTCAGTCCATCTAAATTCAGTGTAATTATTGATATGCATTCAGTGCTGTCATTTTGATGTATTTATTTTTGTGTTGGTGTTTTCTCTGTTGCTCTTAATATTCTGTTCTGGGTCATTTTCTTTATGGGTTTATTTTTTACCCATTTCAGTGTTGGTTATGTGTTTGTTGAGACTCCTGTGTTACGTTTCTTGTTTTGATATGCTGCATCTTTAATGTGCCTTGCAGCTATGACCCTTATGATCCCCTTTAATAATCTAAGTTTAAACTCAATTTTAATTTTGACATATCTTATTCACTTCTCCATCTGAAAAGACTAACTACTGTAGTGTATCCCTCTTTTTAAGGTGATGTTATTATGGTTTTCATGACATGATCACTGGGTCCCTTCTTTTAATATTATAGCTTTGATTGAGTTTTATGCCTTCCCTAACTGAGTATGTTTCTAGATGTTGTGTCCTGCATTGTCCCCTAAAATATAGAGTTAATGGTTTTGTTTCCCTAAGCCAAGAGATTCTTTCAGTATTTCTTGTAGCTTTGATTTGGTTTTCACAAAGTCTCTGAGTTTCTGTTTATCTGCAAATGTCTTAATTTCATCTTCATATTCGAAATACAGTTTTGCATGATATATAATTCTTGGTTGGAAGTTTTTCTCCTTTGAATCTTTGAATGTGTCATCACAATGCCTCTGTGCCAGTATTGTTTCTGCCAAGAAGTCAGACAAAAGCCTATAGGGCTTCCCTTTGAATGTTAGCTTTGCTTTGGGTATTACTGTCTTTAAGAGCTTCTGTTTATGTTTGATTTTGTTAAGGTTGGTTGTAATAAGTCTTGGTGTCTTTCTATTAGGGGATACCCTTTGTGGCATTTGATACACATGTTGGATATCCACATTCTCTTCTTCCATAATTTCAGAAAAGTCTTCTGTCAACAAATCAACAGCAATACACTCTGTATTTTCAGGTATCCCTCCCTGTTCAGGATTTCCATTTAACTGCAGATTATTCCAATTGATAGAGTCCCCCATGTTTCTTAATGCTTCTTCATTTTTCTTGTTTCTTTTCTCTGATTTCTCCTCATAAATGCTGGTGTCAGTAGCTCAGTCTTCAAGGTCAGTAAGTATAATTTCCAGTTGTTCAATTCTCCTCTTTTAGCTTGGAATTTCTTTGTCTAATTCTGTAATTTTGTTATTGATGTATCAGATTTCAGAATGCTGGTGTTCCATCAGTTTGAACAGCTTGCTTAATTTTTCATTTTGCTCTGTTGCCTTTAGCATAATGTCTAGGAGAGCTTTCTATGTAATTCCTTTATATTCAACCTCTGATAGTTTCAGAAAGGCTTCTTCGTCTGGGAAGTTCTTTGGTTTTTTATTTCAGGAGTTTTCTGGTGCCATGGGTGAATTTTTCTTTAAATGTTTGGTCTGGGTTTTTTGCTTTCAGGTCATCAAGGCACCATTTAGTTTCTCTGGTGTTGCCTTAACAGGAGCTGAGGTGCAGTTCTGAGAAGGCAGTTCATCACCAGCCACATCTATGAACTCTCATGACTAGACTCAGTGGAATCTCTGGGGTAGCAGACTCCACCTCCTGGCTGGCAAAGACATGGCCCTACATAAGGGATCACTGGAGGGCCATCAGCCCTATAATGTGGGTCAGTAAAGGCTGGAAGAGATGCTGTTGGGCTACACTGCAGTTTTTCCTCTAGGCTGTCTTATTTTGAAAGGTAAAAGCTATCTGACAGCTTCTGAAATCAGTCAGGCTGTCAGATGTGCAAGCCCCTCCTTCTGGGTGGCAACAGAGGCACTTCTACAGACAACCCCAGATGCTGTCATGTAGATCAAAGTATGAACAGGCTACTGCCCTGCTGTCATCCCCTGCCAGGCCCCACACATAAGGTTACTCTATGGTAAACACAGTTTTGGTGTTGGAAAAGCGCTCCCTCGGCTGGTGCTGCCTCCTAGCCTGGGAATCAGCCTCTGTTGAGGCCTGTGTTTGGGTAAATCTGCCTCCCAGTCAAAGAAAATGGTGTCCCAGACAAGCTGTCCTGCCTGCTGGGCATAGCGGAATCTATCACAGAGGTCTAGAAAGAGAGGGTGGAGGGGCTGTGGTACTCTGATTCAGGATCCAGGCTCTCAAAATGTGGCTATTTCACTCACTGATCACTTCAGCAGTGTAGCTGAGCTTTGCTGCCAGTTAAGCTCATCCACCACCTGCTGGCTAATACAAAAGAGAAAAAAGTTAAAAACGCCAGTGAGCTTACGTCTGCAAGAACTGACCATTTAACTAGGGCAGGGGTCAGTGAAAGAGAAGTTTCTCATTCAGTTGTAGTCCAAACTGCTAGCCCTATACTGTGTCTTAAGGCTCACTGGGTGTCCAGAAAGCTCTGTTTAACTATCAGTGCAGGCCTTAGTTTTCAGAGGGAATCAAGGACACATGTGTCTAGTCTGCCATCTTGAACCTGTCCCCTATGTGAGTTTTTATAGTAGTGGTCTTATATGATATTTTACTGATTTATTTCACTTAACATATTATACGCATTGTGAGATGCTTTGCAGATTCATCATTGTTGTTTATAGTTACATAGTATCCTGTTGTCTGTATGCACTGCCATTTGTTTATCCATTTATCTGTTGATGGGCATCTAAGTTGCTTCTATCTTTTTTGCTACTGCGAACAGTGCTGCAGTGAACTTGGGCATGCATATGTCTATCTAAGTGATGATTCTTATTTCTCTAGGATGTATTTCTAGGATCTGGATTGTTACATCACATAGTATTTCTAGCCATTTTAGGAAGCACTGTATCTTTTTCCAAGATAGTTGCACCATTTAGCATTCCCACCAACAGTGCATAAGAGGTCTAATCTCCTCAGAATTTTTAAAACTTTTTTTCTGTTTTTGAGTCATATCAGTAATCAGACCCCTCTAATTCTTGAACTACTCTCATGATATGTATTTTACTTAGAATTAAGTTCTTTATTATCAGAATATAAGAAAAGCTTGAAGGTTTCAACAAACTTTGTTGTTATTTTCTGTTTTCTACAATGGTGAACTGGTAGTCTTATAACAAAACCTGTTGTCATTGAGTGGATTCTGGTTCATAGTGAACATATAGAACAAAGTAAATCTATCCCACAGGGTTTCCAAAACTGTAAATCTTTGCAGAAGCAGACTCTCACATTGTTCTCATGTGCAGTGACACATGGGTTCAAACCACTGACTTTTAGGTTTGCAGCTGAGTACTTAACCACTGTGCCACTGGGGCTCCCAATAGTGATAGAGTGGATGCCATTTATAAGTCATCTCATTGTTTTCAGTGACTCTAAGTGACATTTGCACACCTTTCTGAATATCTTCTGGTCTATTCAATTGCTCTAGTCAGTGTGTTAGTGTAAAAATCAATTTAATTCTCATTATAATTTCACTTTGAGCTTGGTATTCTACTTTGAATTGGAATTTTCAGCTTTAGTGCCATACATTAACATTTATGCCAATTGTCAGGCTGGAAAAAAGAGCTAAATGAATCTGGAGGAACTGTCTATGCACATGGCAACTGCTGCTAGGGAAACAATTCCCTAGTAAGCATTCTTAATGGTGCCTGAGTTTGAATCAAAGTAGTTCTCAAAGAGAAATGGTGCTCTTAGAATAAGTGTATAGTATTTTTTAATTAATGTAGAATGAAGCTACATGGGCTATGCAATTGAATAAAACTTAGCAATGCATTCATATCAAGTCTTCAACTGAAAGGACTGCTTTTGGTAAGTTTTCCTTTGTATATTACCGAGAGAAGACACTTAGTACCTTTTCCCATCACAATGAGGTGGCCTTTATCTAATTCTCTTAAACAATGAACGAGTTTACATACTTAACAACAAACAAGGGTTCAATGTAGTGTAGAGTAAAGAGAATTGAAATAGATTTGATATAATTCTTAGCTCTGACACTTACTGTTTGTGTAATCTGGAATTGGTTATGCTCCCTGAGCGTCAGTCTCCTGATAAGAATAATAACTACATAGTAAGGTAAAAATGTTATGTTACTGAAAAGGTTATACCAGCTAACACA
Organism: Heterohyrax brucei; assembly: GCA_028571685.1. Classification (NCBI taxonomy): domain Eukaryota; kingdom Metazoa; phylum Chordata; class Mammalia; order Hyracoidea; family Procaviidae; genus Heterohyrax; species Heterohyrax brucei. Next base: position 54,338,467 of record CM053141.1, on the reverse strand, counting down.
AATTCAGTATATCCAAAATAGAACTGATCATCTGTGGTGGATGCTATTTCACATCAGGGGTCTTTCTCTAAACAACAAAGCAGCAATTTTAGGATACTAAGGCATCTAGAGATGAATCAGAAAGGTTTATTCTACTTCCACCAAAGTACTACTCAAAAGAGTATTATACATCATCCAAGTATGAACTCACTGGTTTTATCCGTCTTGTCATGCATTTTTATGGAGATTAATTCTTTCAGAAGTTTGAGCCAACTTGATTTTCCACTTTAGTGTTTGGGTATTGATCACAGAGTTTTGCCCACGATCAGGAGGTCACCTTGAAGAACATGTAGAGGTATTTTTGCCAGCTGATCAGTCCTCTTAAGTCAGAAGAGACTGCCCTTCAGGCTAGTTTAATGGGCAGGTGTTTCTCTGTTCTTCTGAAGTAGCATTAATAAACAGGTTGACATAGTTGTTGAAGATCACTTTCTCACAGCAGATTTGCAAGCACTGAGTGTTTTATTTGGTAGGATATTCATTTCAAGGAAGAAGCACAGAGATTTGGGTTAATGGAGAAGAGTTTACAATCTTACTTTGATATTTCTCTGGTAGTAGGAAGCATTATTAAATACCATTGAATATTAGAATGTGATGAGAATTCATGGGGCTTGCAGATGATTAACAGGTAATTAGTCAAGAGTCTCCAAGGATATTATCTCCCACCAAAATCTAGGTATCATTTTTTTGCCTTCATCAAAATTTTTGTTGTGACTATTGTTTTGTGGTGTGTCGGAAAACTTTAGTGTCAATTTACCTTTTCTCTCTCCTGGACCCTATATCTGGAAATCTTGATGGCACAGTGGTTAAGGGCCACATCTGCTAACCAAAAAGTTGGCAGTTTGAATTCACCAGGCACTCCTTGGAAACACTATGGGGCAGTTCTACTCTGTTCTATAAGGATGTTGTGAGTCAGAATCAATTTGACAGTAGTGAGTGTTTTTTTTCTTCCTTTTTAAGATACTACATCTACCTCTAAGTGGCTGCAAACTGATGTTATTTTGAATACCTGAATTTATTAGCTGTATGAAAGATAAAAATCATTACTTCCAGGTCAAACACCTAACAAGATGTTTTAGTAGAAATTATCCTCTATTATCTAACAAACATAGAAGTATAGACATTTTCAGCCATTTGAACTCCTTGTTTCAAAGTAACCTGTAAATACATTTAAAAACTAGAAAATAAATAAGGGAGACTGAAGAAGAATTGATGTATTTGAATCATGATGCTGACAAAAGATATTGAATATACTATGGACTGCCAGAAGAATGAACGAGTCTGTCTTGGAAGAAGTGGAGCCAGAGTGCTCCTTAGAAGGAAGGATGGAGAAACTTCATCTCATGTACTTTAGACATATGACCAGGAAGTACCAATCCCTGAAGAGGGACAACATGCTTGGTAAAGTAGAGAGTCAGGTAAAATGAGGAAAACCCTCTACAAGCTGGGTTGACACAGTGGCTGTCATGATGGGCTTAAGCATAGCAGTGATTAGGAGATGGCACAAGACTGGACAGTGTTTTGTTCTGTTGTAAACAAGCATACTGTGAGTCACAGATGACTCAGTGACACTTAGCAACAATGAATGTGTATTAATCTGTATTCTTCATAAAACAAACTCTGTGACAAAACCTCCATGACTGTGCTTTATTAAGAGATTGCAGTCTCCTAATGAAAAAGTAATAAAGGGAAGTGAGGTAGGGAAGGAAGGAAAGCAAATAAAAGATGATATGTCAAGACTCCACAAGTAAAAAGACCTGATGTCAGGTCACACGGATGTCCTTAGACTCTGGAATTCCTGAAACTTAGAAAAGTTTGTTCTCCTATATTTTATTCCTCAGTACTCAAAATTAACTCCTTCTGACATCTGAATTATTTTGCCTAGCCCCTCTGAGTAGCTTCACTGAAAGCCGGAGTGTCCTGGAGTCCTGCCAAGTTGCGACATGCCTAGGCCCTGGATGTACTGCAGTTCTCGCGATGGCGGGTTAACTAGGGGTCGTGAAGCAGTACGGCTCTTGCTCACAGGGAGTGTGAGACAGCTGAAAGTTTGGGACATGAGGCAATACAGGCACACCTCAGGCCTCCTCAGAGCCAAGGGAACCTGCAGAGGGACATGGGTTGTGGCTAGCACTATGTCAATCTAAGACCATATTGTTTTGGACATGCTTGTGATTCAGTAATCTCAGTTTTGAAAATACAACAGTCTGAGTCACCACTGCTTATTAAATGTCAGGAGCAAAAGGAAAAGCAGCTAGGTATGTTAGTTTTTCAGTATAATAATGGCTTCTGGAAGAAGACAAAGGAAGTTAAAAACACGTAAATAGTTCATAAGTCACTGTGTGACATAGAAAACGCCTCTGAACGCTGGTTACTGGTTTCCAAAGGAGAACTTGTTTAAACTGAAAACAAACAAACAAAAATTAACATGATACTTCACCACATTTAAGGACATCATTGTCAGGAGAATGAATGTGCTGAAATACCAGTAAAGTAGCCTGAAAAAACTTTGTTAAAGACTTCACAAGAAGAATGCAGCTAAAAAAAGAGAACTTGAGTGAGTCAGTGATTTCCTCTGTTTTAATCAACTCAGTAAAATTTAAGACTTTTCATTTTATGCTTTTTTATTTTTGACATGTGAATCTTTTTCTTAAGACAAAAAAACAAACAAATTTTGTTATACTTTAAGTAAAAATTACAGTCCAAATCAATTTGCCGTATAAAATGCTGAACACACACCACTGTGCAACTGGAACTGCTTTCTCTATCCCACGACAGCACACACATTTCCACCCTCTAATTCCTTCAGCTGTTCAACCAACTCCTGCCCCCTCCACCGTCTCCTCTCAACTTTTTAAAGAGAAACTGCTCGGACAGCCTCTTGTGTATATGTAACCCAAGATGCTCTTTGCCAGCATCGCTCCATGTTTTATAGTCCAGTCCAGTCTTTGTCTGAAGAGTTGGCTTCGGGAATGGTTTCAGCTCCGGGCTGACAGAAAGTCCAGAAGTCATGTGTACTTAGGTGACCTTCCAATTTTATGTTTGTAGTGGAGCTGTATGCCATTTGATTGCAGAAACTGAAGCTTTTGTCTACCTGCTGTACATTAAACATTTTTCAGGACACTCAGTAAAACCCATTTCTATCAAGTCGATTCTGACTCATAGTGACCTTATAGAACAGAGTAGAATTGCCCGACAGTTTCCAAGGAGCACATGGTGGATTCAGACTGCTGACCTTTTGGTTAGCTGACAAAGCTTTTAACCACTATGCCGTCAGGGTTTCCTTTCAGGACACTAGATAAAACAGTGTCCATAGGAATTACTGACACAGGCCTTTAAAAAAAAAATGCTTTTATGATGAGTACAAACTAACACATTTTTTCGGGGATTGACTGTTATGTTGAATATTGCAAAGTAAGTTCATAAATATTAATAGGTCCTTCACTGCATATATGTAAGCACATATACATCATTTCCTCATTTGCATGTGTATATGCTGGGACAATGTGAATTAATACAGAGTAGCTTCTTAGCTTTTAAAGCTCTGCATAAGTGGAAAACTTAAAACCATTAAGATGTGATTGGTTGCATATAATATATAAAATAATGTTCATTTATTTGAAAGCTGCTATGTAAAAATAATGAAGTCGGCTTTAAATACAGAAACCAAAGTCATAAATTAGTATAGCTGTTATCAAAATACTTAAGGAAATTTGAAAGATACAAAGTAGACTTGTCTAAATTGGAAAAAGATTCTAATATCTAAAATAGACATGCAATATGTATGCAGAACACCACTAAATTTAGAAATATTCTGGGAATGAGTATGACATTTTTTATAGAAAGAGAAAGAATACTCACTTTAGCATTTTAAAACTGCATTTGTAAATTCATTACTTACATATTTCTACCAGTGGTACCAGGGATATATTTCTGTCACTAATGAAATGTTTAGTTTTATTTCTATTTGGTTTTGTGTTGCATATCTTCCTTTGTGAACTGTACTTGTTAGAAATGTCACTGAAGGGTGAAAAGCAGCCTTAATAAATCAGAAATATATAGGACATAATCAACATTAGACATTTTGTTAGATTATATAAATTCACATTTATGAATGGAGAAAAAATGAAATGGTGAAAAGATGTCAAAGTCAGAGAAGACTATCTTGGCCAGGCTCCTGGAAACAGCTGGCTTTTCTTAGCAGGTATCCATTGTTCTCCTGATTGTGTAAATTTTTCACCTCATTTTGTTATATATTCTGAATTTTCATAAGATTATTTTCTCATTCAAAGTGTTTATTGAATACCTAATAATTGTAAGACGAGTGTGGCATGTGCCTCTTGCCTCTAAAACTTTTACTTTCACTGTAATAGGTAAGCACATGCTGTTATTTGGGATGATTTAGGAATAATTGGTCATTTACATATTAGAGTACATTAATTGCTTAGCTGCTGTCCTCATATGTGAATATTCTTATTAGACATTGTCTTTATTAATGTGTTCTATCCTTCCATCCAGGTTATAAATCCTTCCAGGCAAGAGGTTATAATAGGGATATTGATTTGTGCTGACATTCCTTAACCCTTTTTAAGGAAAACTGTTCTACCCAAACACCAGCTCTTAAGACAGAATCTTCTGTATATAAACTAGTTCATTGTCTCCTACCAGAATATTTTTTTCACATTCAATACTGTAAAGTGTAAGAGCTCTTCCTCATTGTACTATTTGACAAATGACTGTTTTGTTTTCATTAATACAGTCCAGCATATCTCATTTATTCTCAAGACAATGATTCAGGAGTTTATGAAGTTGTAATTAGTTTCAAGGAAACTTCACGGCATGTTACAGAATACCCTATAATTAGCTAACTAACGGCACTTGGCTTGGCAATCAAATACCAACTTTCTTTGTTCTTGTTTGAAATTATGTCAATTCAGAGGAAATACTTATTTGAAATACTTTCATATCGGCAGTATATTTGCTGATAACAAATAGAAACCTCTGAACTTGAGTGGGGGACCAAGATACTGAATGGAGCTGTGTATTAAGGAGATACAGAGGTTGACTAGAAGCCCTGTGTTATTTTGTTTGTCCTATATAAAGCTCAGATTTATCAGTCAGTAACAGTGAACAGTACTTAAGTGCTTGTATACATTATAATCATAATATAGATTTAAAAAGCTTCAATTATCAAGAAATAGTTGATGTTGATGGACTACTTCATAATGGATTAAAACTTAAATGATATTAACGACAGCTAATATTTCTGAGCACTCACGGGTCTATCAGTTTGTTGTACTGTGGACGCTTGAATGTTTTTGTGATGCTGGAAGCTATGTCACCAGTATTCAGACACCAGCAAGGTCACACATGGTGGAAAAGTTTCAGCTGAGCTTCTAGACTCAGACAAAGTAGGAAGAAGGGCTTAGCAGTTTACTTCTGAGGTGGGGAGAAAATTAGCCAGTGAAGACATTCTGAATAGCAACAGAGCACTGTCTCATATGGTGCTAGAAGATGAACTACCCGGGCTGGAAGGCACTAAGAAGATAACAGGAAAAGCTGCCTCCCCAGAGTATTAAAAAACCAAAACAATATCAGACTCCCTGCCATCAAGTTGGTCCCAACTCATAGGACAGAGTAGAATTGCTCCATAGAGTTTCCAAGGAATACCTGGTAGATTCAAACTGCTGACCTTTTGGTTAGTAGATGTAGCTGTAATCAACTGCAACACAAGGATTTCACCTCAAAATAGAGTAGACCTTAATGACAAAAATAGACTCAAGCTTTTTGTACCTTCATTTGCTGATGTGGCAGGACTCAAAATGAAAAGAAACAACTACAAACACCTATCAATAATAGGAACTTGGAAAGTGTAGAGTAAGGAGCTAGAAAAGTTAGAATTATCAGAAATGAAGTGGAACACTTAGATATCAATACCCTAGGCATTAGGGAGCTGAGATGGCCTGGTATTGACTATTTTGAATCACATGGCCTACTATACTGGGAATGACAACTTGAAGTAGAATGGCACTGCCTTCATCTTCAAAAAGGACATTTCGAGATCTATGCTAAAGTACAATGCTGTCGGAGATAGGTTAATATCAATATGCCTAAAAGAAAGACCAGTTAAAATGATTATTATTCAAATTTAGGTGCCAACCACTAAAGCAAAAGGTGAAGAAATTTAATTTTAACAGCTTCTGTAGTCTGAAACTGGTTGAGCATGGAATCGGGATTCATTGATAACTACTGGATAAAAGTAAGAAACGACGGATTGGTACTTGGAAAACATAGCCTTACTGTTAGAAATGACACCAGAGACAGGATGATGAAATTTTTCAAGACAAATGACTTCTTGACTGCAAGTACCCTTTTCACCAACATAAATGGCAACTATACACATAGGTCTTGCCTTTTGGTTAGTAGATGTAGCTGTAATCAACTGCAACACAAGGATTTCACCTCAAAATAGAGTAGACCTTAATGACAAAAATAGACTCAAGCTTTTCGTACCTTCATTTGCTGATGTGGCAGGAATCAAATTGACTGCATCCACTGAAAGAGATCACAGAAAAGCTCAGTATTATCAGTTGAGCAAGGCCAGGGGCCAACTGTGCAACAGACCATCAACTGCTCACATGCGAGTTCAAGTTGATCTTTTCAATTTTTTCGATTGTTTTTCTATTCTGTAATTCATTTGGTTCTGCTCTAATCTTTATGACTGTTTTCTTCTGGTGCCTGAGGGGTTCCTTTGTTGTTCTCTCTCTACTTGCTCAAGCTGTAGCATTAGTTCCTTGATGTGGTTTCTTTCTTCCTTCCAGATGTGTGTGCATTTATGGGGATAAACTGACCTCTGAGCACTGCTTTGGCTGATCCCATAGGTTCTGGTATGAAGTGTTTTCGTTCTCACTGGAATCCATGAATTTCTTTATTTCATCCTTGATTTCTTCTATATCCCATGGTTTTTTGAGCAAGATGTTGTTCAGTTTCTAAGAGTTCCACTGTCTATGTTTTTTCTGCTATTGATTTTGACTTTTATGACTTTACGATCTGAGAAGATGCTTTGCACTAATTCAACGGTATGGATTTTGTTGAGAACTACTTTATGTCCTAACACATGGTCTATTCTGGAGAATGTTCCATGAGCACTGGAGAAGAAGGTATAGTTGTCTGCTGATGGGTAGAAAGTTCTGTATATTTTGATAAGGTTTAGTTGGTTAATTGTGGCAATAAGTTCTTCTGTATCTTTACTGAGATTTTTCCTAGATGATCTGTCCAATATTGAGAGTTGAGTGTTGAGATCTCCCACTGTTGCTGTGGAGTGATCTATTTCCTTTTCAGTGTAGTCAGTGTTTCTTAGACATATTTCGGTGCTCTAATATTAGATGCATAAATATTTAATATAGACAAGTCTTGCTTGTGCACTGAACCTTTCAATAATAGATAGTGTCCATCTGTGTCTATGATGGTGGATTTTGCATTAAAATGTATTTTATCTGAGATTAGAATTGCGATGCCTGTTCTTCTTTGTTCATTGTTAGCTTGATATGTATTCTTCCATAATTTAATTTTCAGTTTGTTCCTATCTTTAAGTCTAAGGTGAGTTTCTTGTAGGCAACATATGGATGGGTCATGCCTTTTGATACAAGATGTCACTCTACGTCTCTTTACTGGAGCATTCAACCCATTCACGTTCAATGTAATTATTGATAGATATGTGTTCAGTGCTGCTATTGTGATATGTTTATTTTTGTGTTGGTGTTTTCTCTGTTGTTCTTATTAATCTGTTCTGGGACATTCTTTTTTGTGAGCTTATTTTTCACCTTTTTTAGAGTTGGCTTTGTGGTTGTTGAGACTCCTGTGTTACATTTCTTGATATGTTGCATCTTTGTTGTGCTTTAAAGCTGCCCCTTTTATTTCCCTTAATAAACTATGTATAAACTCAATTTTAGTTACTACCAGTCTTGTCGACTTCCTCTCCATGTGGAAGGACTGTCACGACTAGTACATCCCTCTTTTAATATGGTGACATAGTTTTCACGAGAACCACTGGATTATTTCTTTCGGTATTAAAGCTTTGAGTTTGGAGCCTTTCCTAACTGAGTAGGATTCTGGATGATGTGTCCTTCTAAAAGATAGTTAGTGGTTTTGTTCTTCTCAGCCAAATCCAAGAGATTCTTTCAGAATTTCTTGTAGCTTTGGTTTGGTTTTTACAAAGTCTCTTGAGTTTCTGTTTCTCTGAGAATGTCTAAATTTCATTTTTATATTTGAAAAATAGTTTTGTAGGATATATAATTCTTGGTTGGAAGCTCTTCTCCTTCAAGGCTTTGAATGTGTCATGCCACTGTCTCTGTGCCAGCATGGTTTCTGCTGAGAAATCTGATGAAAACCTATAGGGTTTCCCTCTGAATTTTAGCTTTGCTTTGAGTCTTGCTGCCTTTAAGAGTTTATGCTTATGTTTCATTTTGTTAAGCTTGCTGATAATATGTCTTGGAGTCTTTCTTTTGAGATTTATATTGAGTGGTGTTTGATATACATCTTGGATATCTATATTTTCTTCCTTCATAATTTCTGGGAAGTTTTCCATCAGCAGCTCAGCAACAATGCTCTTCATGTTCTCAGGTGTCTCCCCTGTTGAAGGACTCCAATTAATCGTAAGTTGTTCCCCTTAATAGAGTCCCACATGCTTCTTGATGGTTCTTCATTTGTCGTCTTTCTTTTTTCTGATTTCTCCTCATAGATGCTGGGCTCAGCAGCTCTGTCTTCCAAGTCAGAAATTCTTTTTTCCATTTGTACCATTCTGATTTCTTGGCTTTTGTTCTCAATCTGTTGGATTTCAGAGTACTGGTGTTCCATCAGATCGAACAGCTTGCTTAATTTTTCATTTTGCTCTGCTGCATTTTGTATGAGGTCTAGAAGGGCTCTGTATATAATCCTTTTATATTCACCTTCTGATAACTTCAGAAAAGTTTCTTCATCCAGAAAGCTCCATGGTTGTTTCATTTTGGGGCCTTCTGAAGCCATGGGTGATTTCCTTTTTACCATTTACTCAAGGGTCTGCTGCTTTGGGGTCTTAATGTTAGTGGATAAAGGCTGGGAGGGATACTGTGGGGATGGAGGGCAGATGTTTCCCTAGGCTGTCTTAAAATGAAAAATAAAAGGTATCTGGGCACTTCCCAAGTCAGTCAGGTTTTCAGGTGTCGAGGTCCCTCTTCCCAACTGGCAAAGTAAGTACCTCTATATCCAACCCCAGATGATACAAACTAGTTCAAAATACAGCAGTGCTACTGCCCTGTCTGTATCTGCTGACAGGCCCCAGCCATAGGCGACACTGTGTAAACTACTGCTTTTCTGGCAGAAAAGCGCTCTCCTGTGGGAAAATGCTGGCTCCCAGGCTAAGGTCCAGCTGCAGCCACTGTATCTAACATGGTGCCCTGCACCAGGTCACTGCCAATTCTGTACACACTACCCTGTGGCAGAGGTGGGAAGAGGGGCCAAAGGTGCAGAGAAGCAAGGAGTCCTCAGCCTCTGTTCCTGGTGACACTGTGTAAACTACTGCTTTTCCATCAGAAAAGCGCTCCCCTGTGGGCAGGTGCTGGCTCCCAGGCTAAGAATGAGTCCCAGCTAAAATCTCCATATTCAATATGGTGACCTGCACAAGGGCACTGACGTTTCTGTACAAAGTATACTGTGGCAGAGGCAGAAAGTCAGGTCCAGAGTGGTGAGATTCACAGAGTCCTAAGCCCGCCTCCCCAAATATGGCAACTTTGCCTGCCTGTGCCACCAGCAGTGCATCTGAGACCAGCTGCTAGGCAAGACCCAGCTCCGCCTACTGGCCAAGACAGAGGAAAAAAGGTCAAAATGGTGAGTTACCTTCAGTCCACGAGAGCCAGGACTAGCCAGGAGCAGGAATCAGTGAAAGAGAGGAGGATGTTTGTTCCGTGGCATGAAGTCCAAATTAAGAGCCCTGTGCTATGTCCTGTGGCTCACTAGGTGACCAGAAGACTCCATTTGATTATCAGTTCAGGTCTTGGTTTCCAGAGGGATTTAGGAAAACGTGTGCTTAATCTGACTCAATGGCACTTGGTTTGGGTGCTTAGTCCGCCATCTTGACTCCCCCAAGAGTTCAAGTCGAAACTGAAAAAAGCTAAAAGACATTCTCAAAAGTCAAAGTATGACTTTGAGTCTATTCCAGCTGAATTTATGAACTATCTTGCAAATAGATTTGATGTTTTGAACGCTAATGACTGAAAACAGATGAGTTGTGAAATGACATCAAGGGCATAATACATGAAGAAGACAAGAAGTCATTAGAAAGATAGGAAAGAAAGAGGCAAAAATGGATGTCAGAGGAGACTCTGAAACTTGGTCTTCAATGTCAAGTAGCTAAAGCAAAACGAATTACAGTTAAAGAACTGAATGGACAATTTCAAAGCACAGACAGAAGAAAAGTGCTATAATGGCACATGCAAAGAGCTGGAGAATGAAAACTAAAAGGGAAAAACACACTTCACTGTTCTCAAGCTGAAAGAATTGAAGAAAAGTTCAAACCTCAAGTTGCAATAGTGAGAGATTCTAAGACAAAAATACAAAGTGGCATAGGATTCATCAAAAGAAGATGGAAGGGATATGTACAGTCACTGTACCAAATAGAATTGCTCAGTGCTCAACTTTCTCAAGAGCTAGCATATGATTAGGAACCAGTGTTACTGAAGGAAGAAGTTCAAGCTGCACTGAAGGCATAGACAAAAAGCAAGACTCGGGGAAATCCCAGAATACCAACTGAGATGTTTCAACAAATAGACGCAACACTGAAGGTCTTCATTCATCTATGCCAAGAAATTTGGAAGAGATCCATATTTATGGCTATTTCCAAGAAAAGTAACACAACCAAATTTGGAAATTACTGAATGGCATCATCAGTATCACACACAGCAACATTTTGCTGAAGATCCCCTGAAAGTGCCTGCCACAGTATACTGACTGGGAACTGCCAGAAATGCAGGGTAGATTCAGAAGAGGACATGAAACTATGGATATCATTGCTGATGTCAGATGAATCCTAGCTGAAAACAGAGAATACCAGAAAGATATCTACCTGGGTTTTACTGACTATGCTATGGCATTTGACTGTGTCAATCATAACAAATTGTGAATAGCATTGCAGAGAATGGGAATTCTGGAACATTTAATCACACTCATGAAGAATCTGCACATGAATCAAGAGGCAGTCATTCGAGCCAAACAAGGCAATGTTGAATGGTTTAAAGACAGAAAAACACACATAAATGTTGTATCTTTGACTATACTTATTCAATCTGTATGTATGCCAAGTAAATAATCCCAGAAGCTGGAGTACACAAAGAAGAGTTGGGTGTCAGGATCAGAGGAAGACTCATTAACAATCTGTTTTATGCAGATGATACAACCTTGTTTGGTGAAAATGAGTACTTAAAGTACTTATTGATGAAGATCAGTGACCAAAACCTTCAGTATATGTTACAGTTCAGCATAAGGAATACAAAAATCCTCACAACTGGACCAATGAGCAACATCACGATTAATGGAGGAATGGTTGAAGTTGTCAAGGATTTCATTTTGCTCAGATCCACATTCAATACCTATGGAAACAGCAGTCAAAAAATCAAAAGGTGTATTGCATTTGAAAAGTCTGCTGCAAAAAACCTCTTTAAAGTGTTGAAAAGATGTCACCTTGAAAACTAAGATGCATCTGATCCAAGCCATAGTGTTTCCAATCTCATCAAACACATGCAAAAGCTATACAGTTAATTAAAAAAACTGAGGAAGACCAGATGCCTTTAAATTGTGTTGACAGAGAATATTTAATACTCCATGGACTGCCAAAACAATGATCAGATCTATTTTAGAAGAAGTACTGCTGGACTGCTCCTTAGAGAAAGGATGACAAGACTACATCTTACTTGCTTTGGACATGTTGTCTGTAGGGATCAGTCCATAGAGAAGGACATCATACTTAATAAAGTAGTGGGTTGGTGAAGAAGAGAAAGACCTTCTGAACAGGGTAGGTATGCACAGTGGCTGCCACAGTAGGCTTCAACACAATGAGGATTGTGACCATGATGCAAGACCACGCAGGGTTTTGTTCTGCTGGATGTGGGGTCGCTAGGAGTTGGAACCAAGAAGAGCCTTATTCTCTAAGAGTGTATTAAATGCCAGTTATCATGATGCAAATCTTACTGATAGCGTCTCTTAATCCTCACAACACTATAAGGATGCTACTGTGTTATTTTTACTGATACATGAAAATTCATTAGATTTGTTTCATTAAATAAATTTATTCAATTTATTAAAATAAATTGCCCAATTTCATGTTACTAGTGAATAATGCAAGTGTTAGACTCAAGATGTCTCTGTCCAGAACACAAATTTAGCTTTTTGTTTTGAAAAAAAGTCAAGCTTGAAGATAAATTCTAAGAATAATACAACAAAGTCTCATATATCTTTTACTTAAGGCCCTTCAGTTATTTACACCTTGCACACATGCTTCCTTGTTCTCAGTATCTTGCTGACATTGTGTCCCTAAATATTTTAGCAAGTATCTATTGAAAAGGGAAATTATTATAATCAGTTTCAATTCAGAAAGATTGATATTGATACAGTAACATTGTATAATAAATTACATCAATTCATAAATTAGTCCTTTATTAAAATTTTATTTTCCTACAGAGAACTTAATCTGTAATTACTCACCATTTCTCAACTAATTCTTTTCTCTATAAAAATATGTCCAACTTTTTTTTAATATAGCTTTTATGATACTGCTATTTTGGACAGAATAGGCTGTTTATTTTTGATGACGTTTCTCAATCTCAGTTTATCTTATTGTTTCCTTGTGATTAAATTCCAATTATGTGGTGGTGTTAGGAACACTGAATGCCTGTTAATGTATCTTTCTCAGAGCATTGTATCAGGAGGCACACAATGTCAAGACTGTTTCATTGTTGGAAATGCTAACTATGGTCATTTGTTTAAGGTGTTCACCAGGTTTTGCCTCTGTATATCTGCTATTTTCCCTTTTGGAATTAATGGGTAATCTGTGGAACATATAATGGGATTAAGTAAATACACTGTTTACTATCAAATTTTAGTCTAATGATTTTAGCATCAATTGATCATTCTTGCCCAAATCAATTATTACTATGATATTTGTAAAATGGTGATTTGTTTAACCCTATAATTTATTCTGTCTTTGTAGGTAGTAGATTACTGTGCAAAAAAGCATTCCATTCTTTCCCATTTATGTATACACATATACAGTATTAATGAATACATGTCTATGTACTCTCAGTACAGACTCATGAAACCATTTTAAATCCATGAGGTATAATCCATTATTTTCATTATGCATTTTGATGCTCAAATTTTACCAAACTTGGTCTGGGACAACCTTTTTAGTTGGCCCTTTCATTTTTGCGTAATCTCAGAATTTGTTGAGCTCTTTTTTACTTTCTTACATGAACTGTATTCCCTGTTCATCTCATATATTTGCTGCCCTACACCTAGAATTAGCTACTTCTAAAGGCATCTTGATTCCTTTGAGGTGGGAAACAGAATTTAGGAACCAGAATCTGTGCTAGAATATACATTCGTCACCACCACATAAAGCAATGTCAAAATATACAATATAGGATTAATACAAACATAATTAAATATTGATTTGACACATATGTTTTGTAATAGCCCTAAATATGTCAAAACTTTGGATTGAGTGAGAAATGATACAGTAAGTTGCCTCATATGCCTGAGACACCTGAACAATGGAAAAGAAAAGTGAGAATGAATTGATGCAGTTGAATTGTGGTGTTGGAGAATGTTGAATATACTGTAAACTAGGAAAATAACACAAATCAGTCTCAGAGAAACTGCAGCCAGAATGCTCCTTAGAAGCAAGAGCAGCGAAATGTGATCTTGCTGACTTTGAACATGTCATCAGGAGGGACCAGTTGTTGGAGAAGGGCCTAATACTTGGTAGAGGGCCAGCGTAAAAGAGGGAGCTCCTCACAGGGGTGGACTGAGGACAGTGGCTACAACAGGGGGCTCAGACATGGGCAATGATTATGAAGAGGGCACACTACTGGGCGGTGTTTCATCCTGTAATATGTGAAGTCACTACAAGTCACAGGTGAACGGACAACATCCAACAGTGACAGCAATCAATCTGAATAAAAAAAGACTAACAAACAAATTTGGATCAAATAACATAAAGTCTGAAAGTACTGTGGAATGTAGGTTATTAAATGTGGACCTCAGGGAGTTTAGAGTACTGCAAAATATTGGTAGGGTTTCTTTGTTTAACTAGATAGTATTTTGTTTTTCCATGATAATAGTCAATCCAAAATATTTTGAGGTATGGATACAAGAAAAGTCAAAAATCTTTGTTTATTTTCATGTTGTAAGTGAGCATCAACAGGAAAATATGAATTGTTTATAAAATATCAAGAAATATTTTTTTGGTTCCATATCTCACTCTATATATCTAAGAAAGTAACAGAATAGCATGTTCCTTCTAATTTCTCCCATTTGTAGGCCTGTGAGTTTTCATATGGATGCTTAATCTGCTTTCTGGGTAAATCAAGTTATAAAAGACCTTTAGAGTAGTGCTCAACAATCAGGTCTAAAATGAGAGAATAGATTCAAATATCACTAGACGAATAGGTAATATTGCTGACATAACTTGTTAATAATGAAAACACTGACCAGCAAAGAAACTCTCTGAAGTAGGATCTGTCTGAAAGCATATTGATTCTTGAGTACATTATTCCCTTATAGAGAGGAATTAATGTCAAGGAGTGAGTCATGGGCCAAAATATAAGATACTTTTAAATGTGTCTTCAGAACTCACAGTGTGCTCATTGGAGACAATCCATGGTTAAACAATTCAGATGTTCTCTATAACTAAATCCTGTAATGCCTCAAGAAGAGTATAATACTTCTTAAGGAAACTTTGATCTGCTTTATTTCAAGGCTGCAAAATATAAATCAGTGTTTTAGGAGGATTAGTTCACCATTTCCTATAATTTCAAAGCCAAATCCACCGGCATTGAGTTGATTCTGACTCATAATGACCCTATAGGACAAAGTAGTACTGCCCCATAGAGTTTCCACGTAGTGCGTGATACATTTGAATTGCCAACATTTGGCGAGCAGATGTAGCACTTAACCACTACACCCAGTGTTTCCACCATTTTGTATAAGGTTGCCTTAAAAGAGAAATATATATGCTAAGATTATAATAACAGCTTTCCTTTATCATACTGGTTATGTTGCCTACATTGTTTCATTATGCCCACCATATTGAAAACCATTGCTGCTGAGTCATCTCCAACTCACAGTATCCCTACAGAACAGAGAAGAACTGTCCCATAGAGTTTCCAAGGAATAACTGATATGTTTGAACCACAAACCTTTTTGTTAGCAGATGAGTTCTAATGACTGCAGCACCATGGCTACCACCACATTTTAAAAAAACCAAACCCATTCCCAATGAGTCCATTCTGACTCATAGCAACCCTATAAGACAGAGTAGAACTGCCCCATTGAGTTTCCAAGGAACACCTGGATTCCAACTGTCAACCTTTTGGTTAGCAGCCTTAGCACTTTGCCACTACTCCACCAGGGTTTCACCCACTGCATTACACAAACCAAAAACCAAACCCACTGCTGTCAAGTCTATTCCAGCTAATAACGACCCTAGAGGACAGAGTAGAACTAGTCCATTCTTAACACACTGTAGCAAGGTGCCTAAAACCCCCTGTCAGATGTTGTCAGAGAAGTCCAAGTTGACAGCCAGGATGTTAGTCCCAGTTAGGCAATAGTGAGGCATCAAACCCATGGTGTCTGTAGAAAGGTGGCAAGTAGCCTGGCCTTCGTCCTCACCATTGGTAATGAGGCATCCGTCCAATGTCCTGTTAGGCTGGTCTTGGAGGAAGCCTAGTGGAAAGGCAGGCCTTTCACCACAACCTAGTAAGGTCACTCTCCCTTGGTGTCAGTGGAGACTTGACTTTTGCTTTTGAATCTTCCAAACTGTCTTTGAGAGTTAAAGTTATAAACCCTTTGATAGACTTCTGTATGTAAAAGAAAGATTTAAAACAGTTGTCAAAAAGAGTTAAGGAAATCAAAAGAATTGTTTCCGTACTTCACTTGAAATGGGAAAATGCTGATAACAGTTGCCTGTGATAAGTTATGCATATATGATGTAATAACTAGGCAAAGACTAAAAAGGCAATACAAAGAGGGACATTCAACAACACTATAGACAAATCAAAATGAAATTGTAAAGAATGCTCAAAAACACGACAGAGAAGGAGGGAACAGACAGGACAAAACAATAAAACAAAATGTCAGGAGTAAGCGCTAACATATCAATAGTTACATCTAATTGCAACGGTCTAAACGTACCAGTTATAAGACAGGGTAAGTTAAAAAGCATATGACCAAACACTATGCTTCCTGTAAGAAACTCACTTTAAATACAGCAAAAATTTATATAGGCTGAAAACTGCTATGAAATCCGTTGTCTTGAGATACGTAATTACTACTTTATGATCTTTAACAAAAAAAGAAGAGATAAAGGCTGAATATATAGTAAAGATGTGTCCAGTGCAAGATATTATTTAGTTGTCTGCATTAATGAAAGATCACTAAAATTAGAACATTAAAGTATAAACGTTAATTGACTGGGGAAAAAAAAACAACTTTTGAACAGAAACATGAAATTTTCTTGATAGAATGAGGAAAGTAAAGGAGTGTGCTAATGGGGATTTCTCTTCGTAAAATAGTGATACCTAGTATATAAAAGATTCATCAAGAAACTAAGAGTTAAAATTGTGATAATCTAGGAACTGTGAGAAAATAAGAACTGTTTAAAGAAAAGGTTTTCTCCTGAAACAATGCTTCACACCAAAAGAAATGTTCGCAAACACTCCAATTTTGTTGGTTTAGTTAGTGGCTAGAAATTTAGATTTTAAGCCAAAGAATGTCATCATTTAAAGACCACAGTATTAATAGCACATATATCAACAAATAGTGATTTTTACTGTGTGATGAATGCTAAAATTGTTTGGGGTACTAAGAACACAGTACTACTACGGCGAAGTGTCTTCCGATAAGGGTCTCCCATGTTTGAATTTGAATAAAACAAGATGTGTAAATGATACAGTTTTGGTTCCTTTCTTATTTTGAAGCACATTTGTCAGCATTATGTGTGGAAAATAACTTCAGGTAAATGGTTGCTATGGCACCTTCTAAATGGGGCCCAAATAGTCAATTATCATAGCCTGATTATCTTTTGCCATTGACAGTAACAGCCTCTCCTCCTACATCATAAATTTCAAGTAATGCGTGAAATGTTTGAGGAACAAAATCCACTCCCGTCAAGCCGATTCTGACTCATAGTGACCCCACAGGACACAGTAGAACTGCTCCCTAGAGTTTCCAACTAACACCTGGCATATTCGAATCGCTGACCTTTCAGTTAGACGTAGCACTTAACCACTATGCCACCAGGTTTGGTGAACACAGCACCCACCTTGATAATAAACTTTAATAGTTTCTATGCATTGTAGAATCATGTAACTTTTCTCGGGTATTTTTCAAGACTAATTAAAAAAAACACATAACTATGGCTGCCATAACATCACAACATGGCCACCGTGAGCTGTCAAAAATAGGGCATCCTTCTTGGAAGACCTTTTATTTGTTAATTTAGGACACTTGAAATTTCTCTTCAGAGTACTTGTAATCTAGAGAAATTCCATTCTAGCTTGTAGATATGTAGGTATAATCTCACCTTAAAAATACTCAATATTTTAATACATTCTAATACTGATGAAGGAGAAATTTTGTTCATATATAGGTGTGTCATATAGGGACCTGTATTATTCCTGGGATGTCTCAGATTTACAACATCTGCCTATTTCACTGTGGTCAAATTGAGAAAGAAACAGAATCTTGACCAGTAATTAATTAGATACTCAAAGACTTTAAAAATGTATTGGATCTCAACTTTTTGGGAACAAAAAATACAGCAAATAAATATAGCTCTTTTATGTAAATTTTTAAAGGAGTATATATCGCTGGGCAGACAAATATGTATAATTTAATAATGTATGTTCACATTCAATCCATATGTAATTCATGTAAGGCTATTACTTCTATAAATAGAAATAACAAAGAAATAAGTACCTTTTAGCATAATGTGTTGCTTGCTGTTTTTTTTTTTTTTGCTGCACTTAAAAGGATATAAATGCAAGTTGCAAATGAAATGAGTACTTCCTTGTATAATGTGTTGTGGGAGTATTTCATTTCCCTTATTCTGGAATTTTTTGTAGTGAAAAAAATTTTTGTCTTGTACAAATTGCGTCTCATCAATATTTTTTGTTCACAGTGTATGTCTCTGTTAATTTAAAGTCTCAGTGCTTTCTCGATATAGATTTATACTTTTGTGCTTTTCAGTTTCTTATTTCTTCCTGTTTTTCTTTCCTTCTGAAGGGTTATAACCAGGCTATGACTTTCAATACTAGATAACGATGTTTACCATCTGAAGGCTAGCAGAATATCTTAGAAAAAAACACATATGGTCATGCTTAGTTGCTAAAACAAACTTTGCTGATGTCTAGTATAATGCTGTTTGTTGGCCCAAGCTTACTTAAATTTTTGAGATCTGGTTTGTGGAAGTGGAAATCACACAGTAACTTGTAAGAGCTATTGCACTGCTCCTCTGAAACTTGGAAAAGACTGTCTAACCTGACTGAACTCGAGGCCTCATTCAATGCAGTACAATTCTGCTTTTCTAGATGCAAACTGACTACTTGCGGCTTTGTGAAACTACTGTCTTGTCAGATGTATTCTCAGAATAGAATAATTTTTGAAACGTGCTTAAATTTGACAATTGTTGTGGATCTGGTTGAATGTGTAGTACCTATTAGGAAACCCCAGTGGCATAGTGGTTAAGTTCTGTGGCTGCTATCCAAAAGGCTGGCAGTA
Source organism: Heterohyrax brucei (assembly GCA_028571685.1). Classification (NCBI taxonomy): domain Eukaryota; kingdom Metazoa; phylum Chordata; class Mammalia; order Hyracoidea; family Procaviidae; genus Heterohyrax; species Heterohyrax brucei. The sequence goes on along the minus strand of CM053141.1, from coordinate 54,319,408 downwards.
TGAATCCACCAGGCGCTCCTTGGAATTTCTTTGGGTCAGAATCCGTGTGACAGCAGGTGCTTGGATTTTAACTTTTTTTTGTGTGTGTGCATTGTTGGAGATGAGGTCTAAACTTTGAAATTGACTAATACACCTTTTAAATATTTTCAAATCTATAAGTTCCTCTCTACTTTCCGCTGTCCCTCCCTGCCTCTCTCTCCTGTTCTTTCTCTGCATGTATCTTAGTCTCCAACTCTGTCTCTGTCCCTCTCTATCTCTCGTGTTTGCAAACTTATTTGTCAAACTAGGTTGTTTGTTGTATGGAGTTTCCTGTAGTTAGAATTTTACTAACTTTACCTGATTTAGTGAATCCTTCATTTTACTTTTCTTATAAATTGGTAGATAATGTTTAATCAGATTCAGTTTGAGTTTTTGGTGAGCAAACTTCATCTGTGGCATTGTGAACTTCATTGGGAGGCCCACAATGTCTGGTGGTTCTGGTGGTTTCTCATTCTGTGATGTCAGCCACCACTGAGGACTGTTAAGTGTATCCATTTTTGTTCTTTCCTCATGAGAGTTTGTAAAATGGACACATTCTAATTTTACAATTCTGTATTCATTTATTGGCTGGAATATTTTCGTACAGAAAGAGTTCATCTCATCAACTGTTTGATTACTTGTGGGTTAAGGTTTTTGTGGGGAAGAAAGGGTAAGCACTAGAGTCTTATAATTTCTGGAAATTGAAGTTCAACTCATTGAAACACCAATGACTTCTTTTCACATTGACAATAATAAAATACGAGGTCTGACAAGTAAGTTCGCAAACCTGCCACCATGCACTTATGTTGGCAGCACTGTGCAAACCACTTGGTAAGGTTTCACAGCCTTGATATATCCATGTCTCACAGCTGTGTTTGTGTCAGCATGTGGCAGTGTCTTGCTGAGTGGTGTTCATTAATGTTGCATGTTTTTGTATGCCATCACAAGTATGTCAGAGCTCGAATTAGAGCAAGGAGCAAACATTAAAATCTTGTTAAACTTGATAAAAGTGGAAGTGAAATCAGGGACATGGTAGTCCAAGTTTGTGGGGATAATGCCATGAAGAAAACGGCAGTGTACAAGTTGATTAAACGTTTTTCTCAAAGGGAGAGAAAGCATAACTGATGAAGGGGGGGTCAAGGCAGCCAGTAATGAGAAGAACTGATAAAGTTATTGCAGAAATTCGTTGAATTGTGTGTCAAAGTCGCCAAGTGTGAGAAGCATAGCAGATCAAGTAAACATCAATAGAGAAACAGGAAAATCTTAACTGTGTATGAAAAAACGGTCCCAAAGCTCACCGATGAACAAAACAAAGGAGAGTTGAAATTTTCCAAGACCTTTTGGAGAGGCAAGATGATGTTTGGGGGCCATGTTATCACTGGTGATGAAACACAGGTGTACCAACATGAGCCTGAAACAAAGTGTCAAAGTGCACAATGGAAGTCAGCCAACTCTCCATCACCAAAATGTTCCGTCAGTCCAAATCAAGAGTCACAATGATGTTGCTAACCTTTTTTGATATCAGAGGGATTGTTCAATAAGAATTTGTACCAACTGGACAAACAGCTAAGCAAGTTTACTATTTGGAAATGCTGAGAACTCTGCATGAAAAAGTTACATGAAAACAACTTGAACTTTTGACCAACAACTTACGGCTTTTGCATCACAACAATGTACCAACATGCATGCCACTGTGACAGAGTTTTTAGCCAGTAAACAAATAACTGTATTGGAACACATGCTCCCTACTCACCTGATCTGGCTGCCAGTGACTTTTTTCCTCACCTCAAAATTAGGTAAATATTGAAAGGAAGACATTTTGACAACATTCGGGATATAAAGGGTAAAACGACAACAGCTCTGAGGGCCATTCCAGAAAAAGAATTTCAAAACTGCTTTGAAGGGTGAATTAGTCACTGGTGTTGTTGCATAACTTCCCAAAGGTAGTACTTCAAAGGTGACCATAGTGATATTCAGCAATGAGGTGTGTCGCACTTTTCTAGAATGTTCGCTAATGTGGTTGTCAGACAGAACTTACTGAACATGGCTCTCCTGATCGTCAAATGAAACACTGAAGTTTCTAGCAAAATTCTAAAAGCAGAATTTATGAAGTGAATCCAAGTGAATTTCTGAATTTTCTGAAAGAGAAAACTTATTTGGGGGCTCAGTTATGTTGTTCTTGATGACTCTGGTCTCTGAGAGTGAGTGAATCAGTGGTTAGTCTGGATATAAGACATCACTATGACACCTTACAGCAAATAGTTATCCAGTTTTACATCAATGACAGTAAGAAGACTATTTCTTTTTTTTTATTATGACTGAGTGAAAATGTACATTCCCATATAAATTTATATGCCCACCTATGTGCAGCTTCCACTGCTGCCCTGCCCAGTGACAGCACACTATTCCTCTCTGCTCCATACATGTCTCATCCTCCCAACAGTCTCCTCTCCCCTCCTGTCTACCCACTCTTCTTCCTCCAGCCAGAGGTCAGCAGAATGATATCCTATAGACACATAGAACCATAAAGTGGATCTAATATATGGTCACTCTGTGTCACCAAGTCCAATCCATTCCTGTCTGAAGATTGGACCTTCGTTATGATTTATGGGCAAGGGCAGCATCAGGGCCAGGGGCCATGCTCCCAGAGAAACCCCAAAGCCGCTGGACTGTCCATTGTGGTCTTTTAGTGGAGATCTCAGGGTGCACCCGTTTTTATTCTTATGTTGCCAGTGAGACTCAACTTTGTGAGCTCCATTGTGACCGTCACTGGTGGTGGCCAGGCACCATCCAGTTCTTCCAGTCCCAGGTCGATGCAGGCACCCGCTCATGTGGGTCTCTCTGTCTTCTGGGTTGTCTTTCCCCCATGTCGTTTTGGTCCTCAGTGAGCATTTGTTCCTGCTGAGTTGGGACCATTTGTTGTGCCCTTGTATGGCATCTTGGTAGCTTTTAAGACTTCAGATGCCACTCACCAATTTGGAGTGCAGAGAGCCCTCTTAGCAAAACACTAGTTGTGCCAATTGGCCTTGGTTTCACCTAAGAGCATGGTCCCCTGCCCCCTGCCCCAGCTACTCTGTCCTTGCAATATTGGGTTAAGATGGAAGGAGTATTCAAGTTATGTTGAAGTCCACTTAATATTGTTCTTGTTTCTAATGTGTGCTGTCACCGATTTCACCCAATCAAATTTCTACCAAGTGTCTAATCTAAACCCTCCCGCCTTTTCCCTTTCTCCCTCCCCTTCCTTGCAGCTGTCAAAGAGTGTTTTTTTCTATACATAAGTCTGTTTTTGAGTTCTTATTGTAGGGGTCTCATACAATATTTGTCCTTTTGTCACTGACTACTTTCACTCAACATAATGTCTTCTAGTTGAAACCAGGTTATGGGATGTTTCCTGGAATCATCATTGTTCTTCATCATTGCATAGTGTTCCACTGAGTATATATAGCATAGTTTACCTATCCATTCCTCTGTTGTTGGGCATCTGGGTTGATTCCATCTTTTTGCTATTGTGAACTGTGCTGTGATAAACATTCTCGTGTGTGCATCCTTTGGTGTGAATGGCCTTGATTCTGTAGGATATTTTCCAAGTAGTGAAATTACTGGGTCAAATGGTATATTGATATACACCTTTTTTTAAGGAAGCACCAGATTGCTTTCCAAAGAGACTGGACCATTTTGCAACACCACCAACAGTGTAGGAGTGTTCCACTTTCTCCACAGTCTCTCCATCATTTCTTGTTTTGTGTTTTTTGGATCATGGCCAACCTTGTTGGGGTGAGATAGTATCTCATTATAGTTTTGATTTGAATTTCTTTAATAACTAAAGATCGTGAACATGTCCACATGAGTTTTTTTTGGCTGCCTGGATCTCCTTTTAGAGAAATGTCTGTCCATCTGCTTTGCCCATCACTTAATTGGACGATTTATCTTCTTCTTATTGATATTTTGTAGTACCTTATAGATTATCAAGATCAGGTGTCAGTCTGACATATAGTTGCCAAATATTTTTTTTCCCATTCTGTAGGTGGAGTATTTGTTTTTCTAAGACTGAGCATGTTATGGTCTAAAAAATAATTTAGTTAAAATATGTTTAGTTTAAAAATTATTTGTTAATATCCTATGGACTTTGTTGTTATGTAGAAGTATTGTTCACATCTTAGAGAAAGGATAGTATTTCCTTACCTGGGGCAAGCCATAAATCTTAGGTCTGCAGTGCTGCATGAGTATAATTGATCATTTGTGATTATAGTAACTTGGAGAACTGTCAGCTCAAGAGCAATGGTAAAAAAACCCCATAAGTACTTAAAACTCAATCAACTCTTTGGTGTTCATATTTCAGAGAAACGATAATTAAACTTTAAGAAATAAACAGATATATGCTAAAGGAATTTTGCACTAAGAAGGGAAATAAAACCTTTCAGCTTTCTATTTTAGAATACTTTATATAATCTGAATGGTATTCTTATCTTTTATACTGTGATTCATGAATACTGGAACTACAAAGCAGGACTATTTGTATTCAGAAGATCCCAATGGTTGGAAAATGGTGTATAGTTATTTGTTTTTTTTATTTACAGAGCTTGGAGTTAACAGATATGGCAGATTGAGGTATAAAAGGTCTGTAGTTTAAGCCTTATTCTGAACTGTCCTAGCAACTCTAACTTCAGAAAACTGTATAGTATTCAAGCACATGTGCTATTATTTAGATATAAAAACTAGCTCTTTATATTCATGCGTGTGTGTGTGTGCGTGCACGCACACACACAAATACATAAAAGATATTATAAAAATCAGAAAGTCTCCGTTAAGCAGCAGGTCAAAAGAACTTTTAGCTATGTCTCGGAGGATTTCTTTCTATTACAAATATGAAAGTCGGTCATTCAAAATAGGACTAAAATTTAATAATAATATAAAAAGCTACCCAGGATTGCATTCTGTCTGATGGCTCCAGAGAGTAGAAAGAGATTATGTTAAAGCATAAATGGAGCTTTAACATTTTTAAATCCAGAAAGTCTAATCTAATCTAATCCTTTTCAATCCAATTTTTTAAAATGCAGCCTAGACATCAGATTAAAACATGTGCTTTGCTTTCTAGGCTGTTTTAAACAGATTCAGCATCTGTGCTTCTGATCCACCATGGAGCTGTTTTTTTTTAAGTGATTTAGAAGAAACAAAAATAGAAGCATGCATATTATGTGTGTGTGCATGAGGTATATAGTTTATTGAAGAATGATTATTATATATTAAAGTGAACGAAATGGGGAATAATATTAGCAGACCATTTTTGAAGACAATATTTTGGAGTATGAGTTAATCACCCCCACTTTACTGCCTTGCCTGGTGTCAGTTACTGCTTCAATTCATCTCATATCTACCTTCCGCTGGAGCACCAGAGGCAGACACATCGTTTATCAAAGCTGGCTCCACTTCCGGCTAGTTTCAGTTTGCCTAAATTATCCTTTATGTGAAAGCTACTGCTGGGTTAATTACCTTTAATGCAGTTGCTTGCAATCCCCCAACCAGTGGAAGGCTGGAGACCTCAGGGGCTCCCTTGCCCGGCCTCCCTCTATATGCCTGGTCTTTAAAAATACAGCACATTGCTGTATTTTGTATTTGTTTTTCACATTCATTACTGAAAGGAAAGGAAAAGAGAAAACTTTGCATTTAGCAGTTCTTGAACTTGTCCTTAAAATACTGTATTTACCAGTTGGAATTATGATACATTCAGTTTCCCATGGGGCTGATTCACAGGAGTAAATAAACTTCTAGGGATTCTGCTATCCATCCTCGTGTTGTCATTTGTTCTTAAATTCAGCATCATTGTTTTCAGTGTTTTAGCACCTAAATAGTTTATTTAGATGAAGTTTGATTTTTATTATCCCTATCCCTTTCCATTGCTTTGGAGCCCCTGTGGCAGTGGTTAAGAGCCTAGGTCCTGTGGTGTCGTGGTCTCTTAAAAATACATGTTTGATTTTCTCTGACACTTTGTCATTCAAAGTGTGATTGCAGACCAGCAGCTGTGGCATTGCACAGACTGCTGTCACAAAAACAATTCAAAGCTTACCTGGAACCAACGAATAAGGAAGCAGCAATTTAACAAGATCCTGAGAGAACCATACGCACATTCAAGTCTGAGAAAATTTTAATCTTCATAAAAAACCAAACCATTGTCTTGAGATAATTCCAAAGCATAATGACCCTACAGGACAGAGCTGAAGTGCCCCGAAGGGTTTTGGAGGCTATAATTTTTACAGAAGCCAGCTGCTATGTCTTTCTGCTGTGGAGCAGCTGGTAGATTTGAACTGTCGATCTTTCAGTTGCGGTTGAGTACCAAATTGATTTACCTGAGCTCTTTGCTTGAAGGTAGACTTAATAACTGTAGATTGAGTTGAATCTTAGCTCCCTAGCCACTAAGTTTTTAGAAAATAATTGTCTAATTTCAATTTTGGCTTTAAAACCAACAAATATATACTGATTTATGTATATTCAAATATCTTTTACAGGGAATAATTCAACAGACATTCTACATAATGTCAATATGATAAAGAGAACTCTACAGAGTTTTGCCTTCCACTGATTTCCTGCTTTACTTACTTCTGTGCATTTATACATTAGAATCACATAGAAAGAGAGTAATCAATATGACAAAACCTGTTAGGTTAATAAAGGAACTCCAAACCGAGGGCTTATTTGTGAAACTATCGTGATTCTTCTCCGACAGTTGTTATCTCCTGAGCAGATGTAATCTTGAAATCTCCGGTATGTATTCTGCTCAGTTTAAGAAGATTTCATTTCCAAAATATGCTCTTTTTGAACTAAAATGCTTTTGATATTTCCTTTTTAAGAAACAATTATTCTTAACACACACTCAGCACTTCCCATTACACCACCATAGGCAAATGAAGTCCATTGGCATCTCCACCTAGAGAAGCCCGCAAACTCTCCCTTTCAGATCGAAGCTCTTTACCTCCCCCCTGTATCTCTCGTATCTTAACTGTCTCCTCTCCTGTTCGAACAATGTCTTTCTAATTGGTACCACAACTTTCCAGGTCCCTTTCCAAAAATCGGAAGTTTAACGTACATGTATTTTACACTCTCTTTTCTATCCCCCTCAAACATAGTCTCCATGTTCCACTATTCTTTGACGATTTCATGCTGATGGATTGACTGTTCCGGAGAGCACCTGTGATGATTAACATGGCCATGGCTTAATATTTGTACCAGCTTGTCGAATTTTGTGGACTGAAACTCCGTTTCCTGACTATGGCCTCATTTTTGCTGCTACTGTTAGGTGTCGTCAAGTCAGTTCCAATTCATAGTGCCCCCGTATCCAACAGAATGAAAGACTGCCTGGTCCTGTGCCGTCCTCATGATCGTTATTATGCTTGAGGCAATTGTAGCCACTGTGTCATTCCACCTTGTTGAGTATCTTCCTCTTTTTTGCCAGTCCTGTACTTTAACAAGCATGATTTCCTTTTCCACGGGTTGATTCGTCCTGACAATATGTCCAAAATACACTCAGACAATGTTCCACTGCTGTTCATAAAGTTTTCACTGGCAAATTCCTTTCAGAAGTAGACTGCTGCATCCTTCTTCATAGTTTGTCTCAGCCTGGAAGCTCACCTGAACCTGTCCACCTGTATGACCCTGCTGGTGTCTCAGTACCAGTGCCACAGCATCCAACATCACAGCAACACTCAAGCCCCCCACAACAGAACAAGCTGAAAGACACGAGGGGGCCATTCTCTTTTGCCTTCTCTCTCGCTCTGCCTTTATTCCCCCACCCCATTCCCTATATAGCCCAGAGTCCCCTCACTCTAAACTGCTTGAAATTGTCCTTATGTCCCATGTTTTTCACTTCTCTGTGCATTTTGTTAGGTTAATGAAGCACTAACCCAAAGGTTGGCTGTTGGAACTCACGCCGAGACACCTTGGGAGAAAAGCGTCATGATTTGCTTTCTAAAGGTTACAGGCATGAAGGCCTGTGGAGTGCAATTCTACTCTGCAGACATGGGGGGTCAGACATAATTTGAGAATGTTCTAATGTATATTTTATGTCTATAATAGAAATAATGAAGAATATGTTCTGTCTATTGCTTTTCTGCCAATAGTCTTCCTATTGTCACTGCAGATAAATATTAAAATCAACTATGTATATGAAAACACTTTGAAACCTGTCCAAAAAAATCAATTTCTTTCAAAAGTTTTTCACAAAGAGTAAGAAGTACTGGAAACCATTCATTCTATCTACAAAGTGTAGCTATCTAGCTATAGTCTTTTTATCTATCATCAGCTGAGACAAGGGAACTAAAATATATGTTTTCTTTTAGCAGTAAGAACTAATATGACAATTCTATTGAAAAGACTTTGGGGGGAAAGACTTCTACCATCAAAGAAAAATTCTAGACACAATTCCTGGTTCAAGACTATAACTCAAAAAAGGCATGCAGAAAAAGAAGAGCCCTTTCTATCTCAAAAGACCTGTTGGGTAATCAGGAAACATGTAAAGAAGTATGTAAACTCTATTCCAAGTGCCTGCACATAAAGTAGAGAAATTTTGTGAATGTTACAAAAGCTCCACTCATTTACGGCTAGAATTAAAGTCTATTGATTAATTTTAATGAGTTTCCTAAGGCATAAATGCCCACAAAAAGAAAATTAATGTGAGAAATTAAAATGTTTTGACCTACAGAAAATATCTTTGCATGTTTCTACCCAAAGCCCCCGCAGCCCCTACTGGCAGGATGACAACACTCCAAATCACCATCTACTAATTAACTCAGCTGTTACATTTTCCCGCTGACTCCATTTGCCCCCGGTATTGCCTCGTGTCAGGCAGACGACAATAAAAGGTAAATTTAAACTCTTGAAGGAGATTTTAAAATATCTCTGGCTAGAGGAAAACAATATTATGTTGCCCACCTAAGAATACTCCTGGGTGGGACTAACCTGCGGTAACCGCAGAACTGACTTGGTGGAATCTAAGCACAGATTCTAAAAACATTCAACTTCCCTTCATTCCACTGTCTACTACTTTTACTATATGGAAAGAATTAGGAATTAACTAATATGAAACAGGAAAGAAAAAAAATGTGTAAGTGTAGCATAGACACGAGGTTTGACTGAAAAAAAATCAACAGGTATACTATGAAACCTTGTAGGATTGGAATGGCAATATAAAGATGAACAATTAGTCAATATCAAGAAGAAAAATTAAGTCTGTACTATACCTAAACATTCTTAAGAACTCTCTAGGTAAATTGTGTATTCTTAATTCTGCAAGCTGACCTCATTAAACAACTAGTCTCAAAGGGAAAACAATTTCAAGTAGCTCTTATTTCCTTGGCTTTAGGTTAGAGGTGTTTACCTTTTTCACAGAGCAGACACACAGAAAGAAGATTTAGCCAAGCCTGAAAAGTCACCTTTGCTTTGCTAAACCAGAAGCTTAGACCAAGAAGAGAGGACTTGAAAAATCAAAGAGCAAATCAAGATTACTGCTGCAGCACTTGGCTATGATTGTAATTCTCCCCATCCAGTGACTGAGACAACCAAGCATGCCTACAAGGCTTTGGCAGGGAAAGCAGACTGGCACTGAGGCTGGAAGGAGGATGTGGTGTAAATAAGCAGCCATGGAAAGTTTTGGACTTTCTTCAGAAATGGACTCCCATTTATGTTTTATTTTTAATAGTTTCTTTATGAACTTGAGAACAATTTGGTCAGCACTGTGGGGTGGAGGACACATGCAGAAGTGGAGCCAGGCTAAGAGCTAGACCGGGATGTTGTTCCCTGCAGGCAAAGTGATGGAAAGACTGCCACCCCCACGGCCTTCACTGACAGCTCTGGGTATGGGAAAGTCCTGGTGGGAAAGTCCGGCCAGGGAATATGTATGGAGCTGTTTTCAGCCTTGAGAATGATATTGAATCATGAATGGGACCAGCTCTTAGTCTAGATAGAATGCAGATGATGCCCATTATACCTGGAAGAGGAAAATAGGAAAAATAAAATAAGATCAAAGTGTGAAAAAAGAATCCATTAAAGTTGATGAAAGACGGAAGGAGGAAAAAAGAGGAAAAGCTATTTTATCTGGGTAATAAAGTTATGATGGAAAAATACCTGAAACAGGGTTTGTAAAGAGAAATATAATGGCTAAGAAATGTTGAGCACCTGCTACATGCCAACCACTGTGCTAGGAACTTTTGATGTATTATTTAGCCCCCTCAACAAATGCTGAGGTTGGTACTAGTTTTATCTCCTTTTTATAAGTGAGAAAACTTAGTCCAGAGAAGTTTGGTAACTTGATCAGTATCATATGTCATTTGTTGTGGCAGAGTCGGGATTCAGGTCCTGAATGCTAGTGCTCTGAAGCATCACTGTCTTCTTTTTTCAGAAATGATCTCTGATTTCACTTTAATTTACTACGCTAACAGAATGTTAGGACTCCAGAACTGTCATACCCTAAAAGGAAATTGAGTAATAAATCATCAGAGAGAACATGTTTCTAAGTGTGTGAAGCAGGTACTTAGGCCAAAAAAGACTTGGGATAGGTTAGCTCATGTGTAAAGTGTCTGGACAACAGAACCCTGACTTTTGTGTTTACTTACAGAGGAGATGTTATTTAACTTTTCTAACCTCTGTTCTCTCATCTTTAAATGGAAGCGATGGTGTTATGCATCTTACAGGATCTCTGTGAGGTTGATATATCCATGCCTATATAACACTTTGTTCAGCTTTGGTAAGCAGTAGTATTAGGAGCTCAGTAAGTGAAAGCTATTGATGAACTCATTGTGTTGGCAATCAGAGCTCTGTAAAATGTCTAAGAGTTTGAGCAAATAAGCTGAGAAGTTCTAGCGAACCTCAGATGGAATGGAAACTTGAGAACTTAGTGGATGAAGGTTGGGACACACATTTTAAAACACAATGAGGCAAGCAGCCTGCTTCCGGATGTCTGAAGGTGTTCATGTCATAGGAGGGATCTCTAGGATGTCTGTCGTCTCTAGAATGTATGCTATTTCCTTTGCATGACCTGTACTGAAGAAGATTCCACCTAGAAGAATAATAGAAGATGGCAATAATAAAATTGGCCACAATAGGTCCTTTGGGTGGGTTTCCTTAGGAGAAGAGACTAAGATGGGGTTCTAGTGTACAGGAGTTTTGGAAGGAGGGCTCTTTAGAGGAAATGCAGGAAACTGAATAGGGAAGGAGAAAGCCAGCAGCAAGGATGTACCTCAGGTAGAGTCTATCTTTGACCTGATACATACATAATCCGGGTAATAGACTGGGATTTGGAATTTTTCAAACACTCATACGAGTTGGTCTTTGGTTAATGGGAACAGGGATGTTTTCAGTTCCCAGGAAACTTGGGGTGAGATGGCTCCTGATTCTAGGTGCAATTTTCTGAAGATGAAAAGATACATAAGCTCACTCAGTGGTGGGAGGATGGATGCACATTCTGCTGGGAAAGGAGACCTAGCAGGGCAACAATGGTCCCAGCTAGAGGCAGCTCCTGAATGTTACTTAGAACTGGCAATAGTGAAAAAGAAATGATTCAGGAACAAGGACCTGATGGATGTAGAGAACAGCAAGAGTGATTACAATGCCAGGGCATGATGCCCTGAAATGTGTGATTGTCATCTTTGAGGATCTGGTGTGATAATTGTCTCTTCAACCAGACCTTGAAGAGTATAGACAGGAGCCTCAATTGATGAAGGGAAGAGATTGGATGTATGACAGCTGAAAACTCGTTTTGTATGAGTATGGGGTAGGGGGGTGGTGGATGGTAAGGTGAAATACAGCAGTGGAGGCAGAGTCATAAAGGAAACAATAATAATCTATCTAACACACAGTCTGGGATAATTTGGGCTACCGATTACCTGAATTTTACTAAAGAAGTTTTTCAGAACCAAGATATTTGAGCTAATACATGTATCCAGAGTCTCGATGTTATAAATTAGAGGTAGGATGAAGAAATTGGAGACAAGCTGCCTCAAAAGTTGTTACAGCTAAAGCAATTACTTGGGCTAGACAAAAAGAAGACTAAAGAACAATTGGCACTCTTGAACTATGCTGTTGACAAAAGATATTGAATACTCTCTGGATGCCAGAAGGACAAGAATATCTCTCTTGGAAGAAGTAGAGCCAGAGTAGTAATTAGAAGTGAGGGCGGCAGGATTCCTTCTCACAGACTTTGGATGTGTTATCAAAAGAGACCCATCTTTGTAGAAGATTATCATGCTCAGCAGAGTACAGCATCAGTGAAAAAGAGGAAGAGCCTCGGCAGGATGGGTTGACTCGGTGGCTATAGCAAGAGGCTCAAGCATTACGATTATTGCGAGGACAGTGCAGAACTAGGCAGTGTTTCGTTCTGTCACACAGAAGGTTGCTATGAGCTGGGAACAACTCGACAGCACCCAACATCAACAGATATCAAAAATAGGATTCAAAACCTGCACTCTACAATCTTTTTAATTGGTAAATTCCCATGGTTGTTATCGTTATCATTTTTTGAATTCTCCTTAGCTTTTCTTTCTGAAAACTTGTAGCCTCATCCTTGCCTGGATTTTTCCATAACCTGTCCAAGGATAGATGAGGATATACTATTTATTTAGGTCACAGATTTATTTGATAAATCCTAGGACTTTGAGGAGTTAATTGAAGCATTTAAGGCAGAATGTGGACCTTGTGAGCAACTAGAGACAGACACTGTGCGGACATACAGTGTCCTTTGTTTGTGTCTCTTCACTGATTTTCTCCCATTGTTCCAGCTCAGATGCCAGTATAAAAACTCTGGGCATTGCAAAGGAATGATATAGCCGTCCACAATACTTCCTTGGACTTAAATAAATTTTATACAATAGAAAGACTAAGTCAGTTGGATTCCCGAAGTCATCTCATAAGTGGTCTCTCTGCTTCCAGCCTGGCCACTTCTGTTGATTTCAAATGTGCTTATGAAGCACAAATTTGGTCATGTTCTACTTAAAGCACTTGAATGGCTCCTCATATCCCTGCTTCCCGTCCAGTCTCCCTTCTCATTGTGCTGAAGTTCACTATCCATCGTTAGTTGCACTGAATTTCTTAGCCTTCTAGGCCTTTGAATGTACTCCTCTCTGTGTCTGAAAAGCCAGTCTCTGCTTCTTCTTGGATAATATCTCACTTGTCCTGCCTATTTTGCACCAATGTCACCCCTTCTGGGGAGTTATCTGAAACTCCCTTCCCTAAGGCTCCGTCTGAAGGCAGGCTTCTCTTGCCATCACACTTAATATGACTGCCTCCTTACTGCCTGCCTTTCAATCTTTACTCTAAAATCTTTGAAATTCTATCTTTACCAATGCTTCAATCCAAAGATTCTGGCACACTGTGGGTCTTGACTAGATGACTGTAACATCACATCTGGACTCAAATAATTAACCTGAATACATCTGAAACATTTTTGAGGTGATAGTGTAGAGAACGTATGCTTGATTATTTCATTTTAATTAACTAACAAATGACTATTTGTGAATGGACAGTTGGAGGAACGGTCTTCTTGACTGATACCAGATTTGTCAAAAATTACCTGTTGGGAGTACCTAGTGCTTGGCGAGAACAACAGTGAGTATATAGCTGCTTAATTTTATTTTAAATGTACTAATGTAATGTTTGGAAACCCCACTGGCATAGCGGTTAAGTGCTGCGGCTGCTAACCAAAAGGTCAGCAGTTTGAATCTATCGGACACTCCCTGGAAACTCTCTGGGGCAGTTCTACTTTATTCTCGTTGAAATCAACTTGATAGCAAGGTTTTTTTTTTTTTTTTTCTTTTTTAACGTAATTTTAAAAGGAAAAACAATTCATAGGAAATATTAGTTTTGCCAGTTAAGTTCATGAACTCATCCTAGGAGAAGTGCTATATACCTCATTATGTCATTGCTAAATATCACTATGGTCACTTCAAGGTATTCCCCTTGAGAAGCTATGCACTGACACCAGAGCCTAGTCACCCTTCAAAGCAATTTTGGAACTCTTTCTGGAATGGCCATCAGAGCTGTCGTCATATTACATTTGATGTGCTGAATGTCATCAAAATGTCTTCCTTTCAATATTTCCTTTCTCTTTGTGCAAAGAAAAAAGTCATGGGGGTCCAGATTAGGTGAGTAGGGAGGATGTTCCAATACAGTTATTTGTTTACTGGCTAAAAATTCCCTCACAGAAAACTATACAATTAAGTTTGCAAACTTGGCACCATGCCACCGTGTATAATGGCCATTCCAGAAAGAGTTCCAAAATTACTTTGAAGGGTGGACTAGGTACCAGTGTAGATACATAGCTTCCCAAGGGGAGCACTTAAGAGGTGACCACAGTGATATGTAGCATTGACAGCAATGACATTTGCAGACTTAATTGTCAGATCTTGTGTTCAGGATGACGAAATTAAAATTACAAACTCCGTACTTACCTGTTTAGTAATAACCAACGTAGCACTCTAAATGAACTATTCATATTTTTAAGAGCGGTTTTTCTTGAAATATTGTGTGAATGAATTCAATATTGCAAAAGAGAAATTAACTTAGGAGAATCTCTGTCTTGGATTTATTAACTTCTTCTGCCATATCCCATCTGATATCAAAGGTAGAGCAGTATGCAGCCTAGCCAGGAGGAGAGAGAGAGACAGGTTGTTTGGGGAGGTGGTGGTGTTGGAGCATACTAATGGCATGCAATTCTTTATAATGCACATTGTTCAAAAAAGTAAAGTAAGTAGCAATAGAGCAAGATTTTTTCCTGTCTTTTATTCTTTCTTTTTTCCTTATTGTTTTAGAAGTGTAGATAATGCAATTTTGAGCAACGTAAACTTAATTTAAAAATTGAGCAAAAATGAAAATGTGAAGCAAGATGATGCAGCTAACCCAAACACGTTGCTGGTGAGTGGATTCTGACTCCGAGTGCCGGTAGCAGGCAGAGGTAGCACTGCCCTGGCTTGTAAGAGTCTTTGTGCAAGCTGACAGACACATCTTTCTCCTGGAGGAGTGGCTGTTAGAAGCCTAACTACTTGGTTAGCTGAATACTTAACCAGTGTGCCTCCAGGGTTTCTTTTTTTTATTATTATGACTATGACTGAGTGAAAATGTACATTGCCATATAAATTTACATGCCCAATGTTATGAAAGAAGCATAATTAAAGTCTGATAGCCCGGATTAGCTGTCCTTTTTTGCTTATACTCAGCCCGGAGTATGTCTTTGAAGGGGGAGGGGCATCTGAAAAAAAAAAAGGATAAACCTGCTTCATTTTACTGAGTAATCATTTCTCCTAGCAGCTCAACAATACAGGAGCCAGCATGCTTCAAATCCTGCTAGGCTTTATTCTACGAACCCTGCAGAGTTCCTACTGGGTTCAATGGCGAGGTCGGCTCAGTGAAACACGTGTTTGTTCCCTTGCAGTGCCCTAAGCTGCCTTGGGAGGGCAGTGTTGTAGGAGAGTCCGGTTAGTGAGGAAGGAATGCAGGGTTTAACGACAGTGTTTTTATTGCCTGAATTCCACACGCTTTAAGGACAGCCTCAACTCCACTTTCAGACTCTGCTTGGCTACCATCCTTCCGA
Organism: Heterohyrax brucei; assembly: GCA_028571685.1. Classification (NCBI taxonomy): domain Eukaryota; kingdom Metazoa; phylum Chordata; class Mammalia; order Hyracoidea; family Procaviidae; genus Heterohyrax; species Heterohyrax brucei. Next base: position 54,303,822 of record CM053141.1, on the reverse strand, counting down.
CCGCTGTGGCTGTTTGCAGAGGGCCCAGAACCTGTTTGTCTCCTCGAAACCTCTCCTTTTCCTATGTTTGCTTTTGATGTGTGGTAAATGTGGCATAGCAAAAGTACACACCGTCTGTAAGACCCACTTCCTTCTTGCCCTGCGCATTTCTATCAGGAGGGTTTAGAATTTCTACCTTCTTACCGGAGCAGAGATTTCTTTTCTTGCTAATTAACGATTCACTGCAACTTTCATGATCCCCAAAGCCAAAAATTTGTGTCTAATGTAGGCCAATCCTTAAATACACTGCAGGAAGTGAAGGGATATCATACATTGTTCAAATTAGTTATGACCCCCATACCTGGGGGAGGAGACAACTGGAGTTGAAACTCTTGAGTCGTAAAACCAGATGGTACACTATGTTTATATAAGCTGTTTGCCTAGAAACTGAACCACATTTATAAACACTAAATCAATATTTGAGGGTTAGGTGCCAGCTGTTTTTCAGGATGCCGTTAAGTGAGTGGAGCTCATCAGCGGGCTTCAAATCAGACCCATCTTTAAGCCTGGCCACTGTACCTGCATTCCTCTGTTTCACAGCAGCCAGGTGAACATTTCAGCCATTTCCAGAGGACTCAACAAACTTAACACAGATTGTCGCTACATCGCCACGATTTCTTCTCAAGAGTTTTATTCATTTAGTGCTGGCAATAACCAACTAATGGCCCGACTGTTTATTTGCTTGGCATCCAGTCAGAAACGCGCTCATTGACCGGTGATTGACTTCAGTGTGGTTTTGGTTTAATTTGTCATTGTTCTGTTGCCAGGGACCCTGGTGCTTTGCATTTGCCACTCACCAATAAACTTTCTTTTATAATTATGGAGATCTGTTTTGCTCCTCGAGACCACATGGCAGAGGGGCTTTAAAAGTAAATTAATAATAAGAGCAGTTAAATGAGTATTTTATCAGGTTATTTATTTGTGGACAGCTAAAATCAGTGTTAAATTTAATTCCAACGAACAATAAAAAAGGTTGTTTCTGTGGTTACTGACTGGTCTTACTTAAGCCAAACATTCTAGCAAGAGCCAATGTGATTTTCAAGTTTTTATGTCGACTTCGTTAAACTTGAAGGTAGCTTCACCCAGATCTCATGTGTATATTTCCTTTCCTGTTAAATGGGAACTCGCCAGATAAAATTAGAAGTTAATGTTTATAGCAGAGCCTTGATTGAAGTGGGAAGACAGACTTTGCAACTTTATATCTCTTTAGCACACTCGATTCCATGAAAACAAAATTTGAAGTCAAAATCCTTGAGATTTTGCAAATTAATAAATTATTAGTTATGTCATCAAGTCACTTAGCCCCTTAGAATTTCTTTCTTCCACTGAATGAGGACAATTCCTAAAGACTGTATGAAGATAGACTAAAATAACATGGGGCAAAATTATTAAATATGGTAACTGAGGCAATAAACTATTATCATCATTACTAATACTAATAATATCATAATTTAAATGCTTTAAATATCTAGTTTTTTAAAAAGTATTTCCAAGATCCTAATCTCAGCAGTATGTACTAGAGTTATATATGGAAAGATGAATATTAAATATTAAAATATTAAGTATTAAAGACTTCAATTCTAAAATAATTCACAAAGATGGGAGACGAATCTATTAATTCTGAGTATCTGCAGGTCTTACTAGTCGAAATCAGCTCGATGGTGGCAGTGGCTTTGATAGGTTTACCTTCCGGTTTAGTGAATTTGGATCATATCACTATTTTTTTTGAGGGGAGTGGGGTGGAGGTGATGATTAATAATATAATTGTCCGTTTATAAATAAATTGCTACTATCTGAGGTAAACTGGGAAAACAAAGGGGGTTCATCATATAAAAATGTAAGATTAAAAAAAATTTAAAATATTTAAATAGTTTAGAACTGGTATTCAAATTAACAGATAAATCTGGAGACCAGAACAGCCTTGAACTAGCATATGTGGCCATAATAATCAGAGTGGAAATAATTTTTTAACATGCAGTACTGAGACATCCGCTTGTATAAAAAAAAGGCATAAGAAAAACAGCGTCGTCGATTCCTACTTTGAAGCACGCGAACTTCTAGTGGGTTAAAGGAGTATTTCTAAAAAAGAACCAGACAAAATCGGAAGAAGATAGAAAACCCTGGTAGCATAGCGGATTACATGCTATGTCTGCTGATTCAAATCGGCAAGGCTCTCCTTGGAAACCCTGCAGGGCAGTTCTACGCTGACCTGTAGGATCATTATGAGTTGGACTTGACTCCACAACAGTGAGTTTTTTTAGTCTGAGCTAATCTTGGCAAAGGACACTGTTTTCTAAGCATAAAATCAACACAAATGAAAAAGGAAAAAAAATTGACTGTATGTATATAATTTAGCATAATGATAAAAATCACAAACCAGGTTCAAGGAGCAAATAAACTAGAAACATTTACAGTGAACAAGCTTAAGTCGCTTTAGCTTATGAAGTACTCATATATGGCAATAATAAAAAGCAGTAGCATCCCAATGAAAGTAGGCCTGGAGAAAAAAAGATAAGACACAGAAAATAAGTTACAAAATACTGACAAATACACCTGAAAAAGAATGAGCATTTAAAATCTCCTCAGGTAACATAGTTCTTCCAAATTACCACATGATTTTGAAACTAATCTGAATTTAATTTTGGGGGCAAATATATACATACAATTCAAAATTTAAAAGTAGAGAAAACCTCCCTCTAACCTATCCTAGGTCCTTCGTCTTTCCCAAGAGATTACCAATATTAGCAATTTCTTTTAGAAAATTTTGCTTTGTTTTCTCTTTTCCCTCATTAGTTTGTGAATTAAATTTCATACAGTCTTAGTAAAAAGTTCTCGTCATCATGGGGGACACTATAAATTGATGGCAGTAATTTTGCACAACAATTCGGCAGTCCAAACTTTGTTATCTATTAATTCCCCTCCCCTCATTCTACAAATCTGCCATAAGGAACTAATCAGAGACTTAAAGAAATATTTCTGAATTGAGTATGAATGGCAACTATTTGCAACAGGAAACCCTGGTGGCATAGCGGTTAAAAGCAGTGACTGATAACCAAAATGATCATCGGTTGAAATCTACCTGATGCTCCTTGGAAACCCTTTGAAGAAATAGCAACACTCTACTGTATAGGGTTTCAGGGAGTTGGAATCCATTCCATGGCAATGAGTTTGGTTTGTTTGTTTTTATTTATAATAGAGAAAAACAGCAGACAAAGATAATAAAAAGCCAAGTGCCGTTGAGTCAGATCCGATTCATGGCGACAAAGATAATATATATATATATATAAACTCATTTGAAATGCTTTTACTATTCTGTAACATTGACTATTGAGAGACTTCAGTCTCTGAAGTAATGAAAGTGGGTGATGCAGAAAGGGAAAATGAGGAGGAAGCTGGTGGGAGGAAGAGGGGGATGGCAGGATATGGGGAGGGAGCCACTGCTTCCTGGGAATTCATCAACTCACTTGTTTATACTCACCCCAAACACTGAATGCCTGGTAAAGGTATAATCACTGAGGATGTATCAGTAAAAAAATAGACAAAAATCCATGCGCTAGGGACCAAAAGATCATCATTATACAATCATGTGATGACAATATAAATTTAAAAAATGAAATAAGATTATGTACTTAAAGACAGACAAAAATGTAAAAGCATGATAACATTTGCTGGCAAGGATGTGATTCTGTACACTGGTGGAGTATAAATGTCTACAATCACATTCAAAATTTGTCTACCAATATCTAATAGTATTAAATATGAAAAATGTGGCTCATCAATTAAATTTTTACCTTAACCATAGAAACAATTGATAAAAGTATAGAGAGAGTTTATTACAGTTTGTTTTGTGGTGATAAAACACTAACAACACGGTTATGCATTAATAGAGGAACAGGTGGCGCCATCAATGCATTCACACTTTGAAATTAAGCTATTAACAGAACTAACGCTTTGTATTTTAAACTGAAAGGATATTTATGAGGTCTTTTAAAGATACAGATGCAGGCTGAAATGTAGCTTATAAAATACAATATACTGTCTTTGTTAAAATGAACAAATAAACAAATGAAAAAGTCCCGACTTCCAGCAAGCTAAGTATATGCTTTGATAATGGAATGAACAGAGAGAAAGCTTGTATGTACCTCTAGCAGTTACTGAGGAAATTAAACACAGACAGGCTGGATTTTCTTCTTTTCTTCGTCTTTGTTTACACATTATTGTTACTTTAGTTTTGCTTTTAAATGTAATTTTTGGAATTTAAAAGATACTATATTTAAAAAGAGGACAAGATTTAATGTCAAGTATGTTTTATATTGCATATATCAAACACACCATTTGGCAAAATTCTTTATATCTTATTTCTAACAAATTAAAACAAATGTGATCAATTTTAAAATTACTATAATTTTAGACTTATTTTATAACTGTTTCAATATAAAGTATCCATATATTAATATTCTGACTCATTCATTATAGGTTATGAAAGGATTTTACACTGTACTGTAGGCTTGAGAATTAATTCACATTCACAACTTTTACTAGGATTATTTTATATCACTAATCCCTCTAAGACATACACAGGTTTCTTTACACCCCTCTTCCTAGAGCTGCAGAGCCAACTGAGTTCAGTAGAACTGTCTAGTGACAGAGGTTTAAAATAGCTATGGTTTGCATGATGGCAACAAGTGATTAATGGTTCCCTCGGTTTGTTATTATGTATCAGCACAAATTTTATGCAATAATTTTGTAGAGTAATCAAGTAATATTTGAAGAAGGTAGGTAGAATGACAGTGATATCTGAAAACAAATGTGAATAAAGTAGGCATATTTATGAATAACATATATCTTGCTGTTTAGAAAAATGCAGTTTTTGAACCAATTATGTTATTTTAGTAATTCTTTTATAGAAACTTAGCATATTAGAAAGAAAAGGACCATCAAGATCAGTTGTCTGTCTTCATTTGGTTGCTGATCAAACTAAAGATCTCTTAATCTTTTGTTTTAATGTAACTGTTGTTATTTTCCTCATATAATCAATCATCAATTATTTTTTCATAGATCAAACTGGTTAAAGGTGTGGCTTGCGAATGCCTTGGTCTCAACTCCCTTTATACACTTAAAAAATATTGAGGATATCCAAAGAGTTTTTGAATGTTTGGGTTATAGCAAGTGACATTTATGAAATTAGAAATTAAAACCAAAAGAACTATTAATTCAGTAAAGTGATCATAATAAACTTATTACACGGTGACATAAATAATTTTTATGAAAACAGCGGTACTTTCAAAAAAAGTGTGAAAAGATATTCAAAACTGTTTACTATCTCACCTCACAAAATACTGCTGTGTACTTCCTTGTTCATCAGTGTATTGGAAAAACTCTGCTGCATATTTGTGAAAGAATGAGAGTGAAAACGGCAAATAATACTTTAGTATTATTATGGCAATAATTTTGACATCACAGACCTCATGAAAGAGTATTAGGGACTGTGTTGGTCATCTAGTGCTGCTATAACAGAAATACTACCAAGTATAGATTCAACAGAGAAAAACATACTCTCTTACAGCCTGCTAGGCTAGGAGTCCAGACTCAGGCTATCAGTTCCAGCGGAAGGCTCTCTCGCTCCATAGGCTCTGGAGGAATGTCCATGTCACCAATCTTCCCCTGGCCTAAGATTTCTCTGGACAGAAACTTCAGATTCAAAGGATATGTTTTGTTCCCAGCTCTGCGTTCTTGGTAGTATGAGGTTCCCACATCCCTCTATTTGCTTCTCTTTATATTTCAAAAGAGATTGACTTGAGACCTTATGTAATTTTGTATATCTCATCATTGTGATTGCACTACTCCATTTCTTTACATTATAGTGATTTTCAACACGTAGAGAAATCACATCAGATGACAGAAGGTAGACAATCATACAATATCGAGAATAACAACTTGGCCAAGTTGACAGATATTTTGGAGGGGGATACAATTCAACCCATGACAAGGACCCATAGTGTGTCACCAGATTATGCTATGAGACTACTGAATTAGAATATTCACTTAGTAACAAGATGTAACTAGACTGAAGAAAAGAAATTGACTGCATGTATCAACTATATTAGGTAATCCAGAAGGAGAACTGTATAGTTTAGTCTGTGAGAATGCACTGATTCGTTCTAAAATAAAGATGAACTAAATCATTTTCATAGATTGGAGAGGATTATACAGACATCATCGACATTGATGAACATACTTTGCTAGGATCAATGATTTGAATAATTCTAACAGTTACTTCATCCTTGCTCTTCTGTATTTTTAGCATTCTAGAAGGGACCGTCCTGTTAGGAAAATTAGATCACTTGCTGTGTCTTGGCTTTCTAGGAGTCAGAAAAGTTAGAATGTGGCCCCTTGTCTTTCATAACCAGAGTCAGAACTTCTCCCACCAAATTAAAAATGGAGTTTGGATGCTAGATGAGCAAAACTAAGAGGTGTATTCATTTCTATTCCCAGTGAAATTGTCTCATTTATATTTTCTGTTGTTCCAAGCATTCTGTACATCTTTCTTCCAGGACTGATTTGTTCATTCTTCTGGAAATCCCTAGTGTTCTTCACCAGCACACTAATTCAAACGCACCATTTCTTCTTTAGTTTTCCTTATTCACTGTTCAGTTTTTTCTTGCATATGGGGCAATTGAAAATATCATGGCTTGGGGTCAGGTACATTGTAAACCTCAAGGTGACATTTTTGCCTTTAAAAAAAAAAGGTTTTAATTTTACTGTGCTTTAGGTGAAAGTTTGCAGCTCAAGTATTTTACTACACAAAAATTTGTATGTACGTGTTTTGTGATGTTGTAATTGCCACAATGTGACAGCACACTTCCCTTTTCCGACCCAGATTCCCTGTGTCCATTTACCCAGTTTTTGTACCTTCCTGGCTTCTTGTCTTGCTTTTGGGCAGAAGTTGCCCATTTGGTCTCACATATTTGGTTGAACTAAGAAGTATGTTCTTCACACATCTTATTTTTTCTTTTGTAGGCCTGACTAAGTTTGAAAGGTAGCCTTCAGGAATGGTTTTAGTTCTGGCTTAGAAATTGGCCAGGCCCAGCCTCTGAGGAATACTTCTGGTCTCTGTCAGACTAGCATGTCTGTTTCTTTCTTCTTCTTCCTTTCCTGTGAATTTTAAATGTCGTACATTTTTCTCTCACTCTGTATGAGACTGTCTGTTGCCATCCATACCAGAGAAGTCCTTGATGGGCAGTCAGGCGCCATCTATAGTTTCTGATCAGATTAGTGGAGTATCTGGCTCATGTGACCCTTTAAAACTGTGAGCAAGATCTCTTGCAGCAGATCTGACCAGTGCAATACGTTGTGTGATCTCTTGACTGCAGCTTCCATGGAAGTTGATTATTGATTCAAGCAAAAGGAAATCCTTGACAACTACAGTATTTTCTCCATTTGTCATACTGTGTCCTATTGGTCCTGTTGTGATAATTTTTGTTTTTATCATTGAGGTATAACTCATACTGGGGGCTGTAGTCTTTGAGCTTCATCAGTAAAGTGCTTGAGTTTATCTTCACTTTGAACAATGAAGGTTGGGTCATCTCCCTATTGCAAGTTGTTAATAAGTCTTCCTCTAGTCTTGATGCTACATTCATATAGTTCAGCTTTTCAGGTTATCTACCCAGCATACAAAGTAAACATCTACGTGAAAGGATACAATCCTGAGGTATGTAATTCCTGATTTTAAACCAAACAGTATCCCCTTCGTTCTGTTCGAGGAACTACCTTTTGCTGTGTGTACAGGTTCCTCATGAGCACAATTAAGTGGCATGGAAGTCCCATTCTTCCCACGGTTGTACATAATCATTATACACACGAGGACATTTGTATAGACAATAAATATAGATAAACAACTTTCTGGTGTTCTCTGCTTTCAGTCAAGATCTGTCTAACATCAGCAATGACATTCCTGGTTCTACATCCTCTTGAATTCAACTTGATTTCTGACAGTTTCTTGCTAATGTACTGATGCCGCTGTTGTTGAGCCATCTTCAGCAAATCTTCTACTTGCATGTGATATTAATGAAAAAGTACTGTACAGGCAAAATGCTCCTTAGAATCAATGACAGCATCACTTTGTCTTATGTACTTTCGGCATGTTATCTGGATGGACCAGTCTCTAGAGAAGGCCGTCAGGCTTGGCAAATTAGAGGGCCGGTGAAAAAGAGGTATACCCTCCACGTGATGGATGGACTCAGTGTCTACAACAATAGGCTCAAACATATCTAGGATTGCCAGGATGGTGCAGGACCTGGCAGTTTTTTGTTCTGACGTGCATGGAGTTGCTAAGAATCAAAATCAGCTCAGTGGTACGTAATAACAGCAACATCGTTCAAAGACTAGAAGTGGCGTTTCCTAATAGTAGTTAGTGTGTTGACCTGGTCTCTAAATTATACCTCAGGATTGTTAGTATTAGATTTGTTGATAGCTGTAGGCCAGAAGGCATTATTGTGAATAAAGACAAAAACTTAGGACTTGAACAATGAATAAATTATTTCACATTATCCAAATAACATTTTATCTAGGACTACCTTGTGAATCCCTTAGAAGTATTGTGCTGAATCTAAAGATATCATTAAATATCATGATAGGTAAATTAAAGATAATTGTTGTTGTGATCCCACCCTCCCAGACAAACTCGAAAGGAAGGTACCACTTTCCACTCTAAACATTTGTCAAATGTTTTGTTCTCTTTAATTTGCCATTTTTCTAATACAACTTCTAATTAATAGGAAGTAAGCTGAAGCAAAAGATGCTTTGCTTGCATGTGATTATTTCTATTTAAAAAGTTTAGGAACTTTCGATGAATCTTTGGGTGATGTATTTGTTGGAGGAGTGCTAAGCTCCTACTTTGTAAACTCTTTTTTTTTTTTAAAGAAAAAGTAAGTCCGTGGTGAGGAGGCATGCTTAATTGGAAAAAAGGTCATAGACTCTTTCACTTGCACTAGAAAGGTTGCTCCAACACCAGCAATTTTGAAGAGCATCAAAGAAGTCATTAAGCTATGCCAATAATTATAGAAGACTCTTGTGGAATAAATTGCCCTTAATCTCTATTTACTTTTCTCAAGGAACATTTTATAGGATTTTATTTTTACCCATGGTTGGTGCTGCAGACTAATTTTTCATTTCAGGCTACAAGGAAGTCAGTGCAGAGCAATAATATAATGGAAAGATAACAATGACTGAGGTTTGTAATACGTATTTAATTAAAAAATACAGATACACAGTTTAAAAGCCCAGAAATATAAGGATTAGTTAGTCACATGACCTTTGTATTCTTTAGAACCTAACTCAAATCACCCTCAATAGACACTGAACTTCAGTAGCCATTAAAATACTTGCCTATTTGTGTTAGCTACATTTTAAAATTGCTACTTTTTTCTTTCCTGGAGTTACTAGAAGTTCTTATAAGCTGAGAATGTATATATATACATACATATATGTATATATATACACACATGCACATGCACATAAATATGTTTATGTATATGTATTTTTTGTTTCATTGAAAATAAGCTATTTAAAGTAATAGAGTACTAATTCTGAACAAGTAAGACAGAGTAGGCTGCCGTTCATGGAAGAGTGTAAAAATGAGTTTGGGGTCGCTTGAAGAGAGAGTTTGTATATAATTCTGAATAGTGTATTTAGCATGGTGATTATTTTAATTTGATTTTAACTTACTTTAACATTTCATATAACAATTTGTCAGGTAACAAGGTGCTTTTGTTTTTAGGTTTGCTTTGTTTTTCTTTTTATTCCAAGCTTGTTGCTGTTGTTAGGTGACATCAAGACAGTTTCAACTGAAAGGGACACTATGCATGACAGAAGGAAACTTCGCCTGGTCCTGTGCCATCTTAATAATCACCATGAGGTTTTAGTCCATTGTTGTATCCACTGCATCATTTCTTTTCACTAGAAGCCTTTTTCTTTTTCACTGGTCCTCTATTTTATCAAGCAAGATGTTCTTTGCCAGGGACTGATTTCCTCCTGGTAACATGTCCAAAGTGAGAGGAAATTTCATTCTTAAGGAGCATTCTTGCTATACTTCCATGAAGGCAGATTAATTCTTTCTTCTGTCAGCCCATGGTATATTCATTATTCTTTGTCAGTAAAATAATGCAAAATGTCACTTTTTCACTCTTCGTTATTCATTGTCCTCCTTTTTCATGCATATAAGCCCTTTGAAAATTTCTCTGAATATTGAGCAGCTAAAGAAAATGAAAGAAATGATCACTTAAAAGAACTGAACAGATAATTTCAAAGGGTAGCTTGAGAAGACAAAATAAAATTTTGCAATGAAATGTGCAAAAACCTGTAGTTAGAAAACCAAAAGTGAAGACCACTTTTGGCATTTCTCAAGATGAAAGAACTGAAGAAAAAAATCAAGCCTTAGGGTGCAACTTTGAAACATTCTGTGAGGGAAATATTGGACACAGCAGGATGCATCAAAAGAAACTTGAAGGAATGCACAGAGCCACTGTACTGAAAAGAACTGATTCACCATAAGCCATTTTAGTAGGTAGCATGTGATCAAGAACTGACGATTTTGAAGCAAAAGGTCCAAGCTGCACTGAAGACATTGATGAAAAACAACACTCCAGGAAATGACAGAAGACCAAACGAGATATTTCCACAAATGAGTGCAGTTCTTCAGGTGCTCACTTGCCTATGACAAAAATTTGGAAGTTGGCTCACTGGCCAAGCAACTAAAAGAAATCCATATTTGTGCCCCTTCCGAAGAAAAATGATCCAACATAACATAGAAATTCTTGAATGATGTCATTAATGTTACAAGCAAGTAGAATTGTGTTTAAAATAATTTTAAAAATGGTTGCAGCAGGATATTGACAGAGAACTGCAAGAAATCCAAACAATCTTAAAAAGGACATGGAATGAGGAATCTCGTAGCTAGAGTCAGATGGATTTTGTTTGAAAGAAAAGAAAACAAACAAAAAAAATTACCTGTGTTTTATTTGTGATGCAAGGAAATTCAACTGTGCAGATTATATCAAATTGTGGAGAATATCACAAAGAATAGAAACTCCAGATCCAGAACACAAAATTGTACTCATGTGGAATTTGTACATAGATCAAGAGGCAGTCCTTTGAACAAAATAAGGAGACACTGCAGGGTTCCAAATTTAGAAAGGTATAATTAAAGTTTGTATCCATTCACTATATGGACCCAGTCTGGGTGCTGAACAAATAATCTGAGAAACTAGATTCCATGAAGAAGAATGTGCCAGCAGTATAGGAGGAAGACTCATTAACAATCTGAGATTTGCAGATGACACAGCCTTGCTTGTTAAAAGTAAAAAGGACTTAAAACACCAATAAATATCAAAGATGATACCTTCAGTATGGATTAAATATAAACACAAAGACAATAAAAATCCCCCCAAATGGGCCAATAAGCAACATCACGATAAATGGATAAAATACTGAAGTTGCCAAGGATTTCATTTTGCTTAGATCCACAATCAACCCTCATGGAAGCAGTGGTCAAAAAATCAATGGATGCAGTTTATTGGGCAAATCTGCTAAAGACCTCTTTAAAGTGTACTAAACTAAGCTAAACTAAACTAAAAGTTATCTGCTAGAGGACTTAAGGGCACCTGACCCAATCCATGATATTTTGAATTCATTGTTATGTGACAGCTGGGCAATGAATACGGAAAATTGAAAAAAAAATGATGACTTAGAATTATGGTATTGGTCTGTAATATTAAATATTCTTTGGGCAGCCACAGAACAAACAAGTCTGCCTTGGAGAAACACAGCCAGAGTACTCCTTAAAATTGAGGACAGTAAGACTTCACTTCACACAAATTGGGCATTATCAGGAGAGACCTGTTCTAGAGAAGGACACCATGCTTGGTAAAGACGAAGCTCAGAGAAAAAGACCTTCAGTGAGATAGACTGACACAGACACTCCAGCAATGGGCTCAGTCATTACGATCGTGAAAACGGCTCAGGTCTAGGCAGCCTAGGCAGCCTTTCATTCTGTTGTACGACAGTTTACTATGAGTCAGAACTGTGTGAACAGCACCCATCAACAACATGAGGCCACAGAAAATACCATGACTTAGGTCAGATGAACTTCAGTTCTTGAAATGACATCTTTGCTTTTTACCACTTGGAGGTCTTTGCAGCCAATTTGCCCAGTAAAATATGTCCACTGACTTCGTGACTGTTGGTTCCATTGGTGTTGATTGTGGATCCAAGTAAAATGAAATCTTCGTGACTGTTGGTTCCATTGGTGTTGATTGTGGATCCAAGTAAAATGAAATCCTTGACAACTTCAATACTTTATTTATCATGATGTTGCTTAATGGGCAACATTAAGGATTTTTGTGTCATTTATATTGAAGTGAAATCCATACTGAAGGCTGTAGTCTTTGATCTTCTTCAGTAAATTCTTCCAATCGTCTTAATTTTCAACAACCTGTATTGTATCATCTGCATATCTTAGGTTGTTATTTAGCCTTCTTCCAATCCTGATGCTGAGTTCTTCGTATAATTTAGCTTCTCTGATTATTTGCTCAGCATCTAGATTGAATAAATGTGGCAAAAGAATATGATGATGCCCACATCTCCTGCGTTGAAGGCATGCAGAATCCCCATATTATTTCGTATGACTGACTCTTGGTCTACACAGATTCCACATAAGCATAATTAAGTGTTTTGAAACTCCCATTCTTCCTGATGTTCTCCATAATCTGTTATGATCCTCAAAATCCATTGGTTTGCAACGTAAATAAAATACAGGTAACCATCTTTTGAGTATTCTCTGTTTTCGGTCAAGATCATCTGACATCAGCAATGAAATCCCTCATGCCATGTCTCTTTCTGAATCCAGCTTGAATTTCTGGCTCGCTCTTGACGTACTGCCGCAACTGTTTTTGAATTGTCTTCAGGAAACTTTTACTTGTGATGTTAAGGATATCGTTCTAGAATTGTCACATTATAGTTGGTCACCTTTCTTTGGAAAAGGCAAAAATATGAAATCCTTCCGTTGAGTTGGCCTTGTGGCTATCTTCTAGTTTTCTTGGCATAGATACTTCAGTGTTTCTAAACTTGTTTGCTGAAACATCTCAATTGATATTCTGCCAATTCTTGGATGCCTGTTTTTTGTCAGTGCCTTCTGTGCAACTCAGAGCCCTGATTGCACAGTAGTTAAGAGCTTCGCTGCCACCCAAAAAATCAACAGCTCAAATCTAGCAGTAGCTCTTTGGAAATGCTGTAGTGCAGTTCTACTGTGTCTTATGTGGGAATTATGAGTCAGAATCAACTCAGTGGCAATGGGTTTTAGTTCATCATGGACACCTTTTGGTACTATTGCTTCTTGATCATATGTTACCTTCTGAAATGGTCAACAATTGACCAATTCTTTGTGGTAGAGTGATTCTATGTATTGCTTCCATCTAACTTGGGTGTGTCCTGATTTGTTCAATATTTTGCACATCGAATCCTTCACCTCAGGCTAGAAATTATTCCTCAGTTCTTCATGCTTGAGAAATGCCTAGTGTGTTCTTACCTCTTGGTTTCCTAACTCTAGGGTCTTTGCACATTTCATTCTAATACATCACTTTGTCTCTTCAAGCAGCGTTTTGAAGTCTTCTGTTCAGCCTTTTTGCTTCATCATTTCTTCCTTTCACTCTGGCTACTTTACATTCAGAAGCAATCTTCAGAGTCTCTTCTGATGTACATTTTAGTGTCTTCTTTCTTTCCTTTTGAATGATTTTTTGTTTTCTTCACTTGGGATATCTTTAATGTCATCCCACAAAACATGTGGTCTTGGGTCGTTAGCATTCAGTGTGTCAAATCTATTCTTGAAATGGTCTCTGAATTCAGGTGAAATATACTCAAGGTCATAATTGGCTTTTGTGGACTTATTTGAATTTTCTGCAGGGAAACAGGTTAAATGGGGTTGAGAACCCCCAATTTATAGAATTATGGTTCTATTGTTTGCAATGATGCTCTGGACACTGACAGTGTTAAGGCTCTGTAAAAGTGATTTACCATACATAAGATTCTTATAAATTCAAAAATTCTAAGGTGTCTGGCTGAATGTTAATTATTATAAGATTAAATAGGTCTGTGTGATGAATACATCAGGGTTCATGCATTTCTCTATTCTATTAAATGTTTTAAAGTCAATAAAATATTTAAAAAGACATGATTATAAAAGGCCTTATAGGTTGAAATATTCAGTGACAAAAACGAAACACAATATCAAAGACATAAAACTGGTGAGAGGAGATAACTTTGCATATATATGTTTTTAATTTTGAAAAAGCTATCAAAATAACTCACCCATTTTGTAATTATGGGTAAGAGATATATAATATTAATACATTGGGATGTACAAAACTTTACAGAGGGAATTAGAGAGGCAGGGAGAGGTGAGTTTGAATATTAGCCCTGAAAGAGGAAAGCTCAGTTTATGTGGTGGGGATAGAAATAAGCAAATAAATAGGGAGCACACAAGCACAGAACTATCAGAGAGATAACGGAGAATGAAAGCTAACTCTACGGAAAAGAGGAGGAGACTCCAAAGGAAGTTAATAGATTTTAATTACCTTACTCATCAAAAGAAATAAACTATATGAAAACCTGGCACCTGTCATCCTCCAAATAATCAAAATTGCCTGTTGCTAAATGCGATCACTTCATAGACAATGTCTCTTTCTCTCCAGCTTCTTCCTCCTTTTCCCTAATCCCATTTTCTGAAGACATTTGGTTTTCTTAGATTATGAATCACTTGGCTTGGCTAGATTATGAATGAGTTACAGCTGAACAAATTATTGAAGTAAGTGAGGCCTTAGTTTCAAACATATTTATTTTTATAGAAGCAGTGAAGAAACTCTATCATGGGTAGATAGGTCAGAGCAACTTAAGCATTTGAAAAAAAATTTTTTTCTTCGAGTTGGATGAAACTAATTGGTACTGTATTTTTTTTAAATTTTTTATTTAATATAACTGAGTGAAAATGTACATTCCCATATAAATTTACATACCCACCTATATGCAGCTTCCACTGCTCTCCCTGCCCAGTGACAGCACACTATTCCTCTCTGCTCCATACATGTCTCGTTCTCCAACAGTCTCTTTTTTCCCTCCTTTCCACCCACTCTCCTTCCTCCAGCCAGAGGTCAGCAGGATGACATCCTATAGATGTATAGAACCATAAAGTGCATCCAATATATGGTGACTGCATTGCCAAGTCCAATCCATTCCTGTCCGAAGCGTGGACCTTCATTATGATTTATGGTCAAGGGCAGCATCAGGGTGAGGGTCCATGCTCCCAGGGGAACCCCGAAACCACTGGACCATCACTTGAGGTCTCTTAGTGGGGATCTCAGGGTGCACCCGTTTGTATTCTTGTGTTGCCAGTGAGACTCAACTTAGTGAGCTCCATCGCGGCTATCACTGGTGGTGGCCGGGCACCATCCGGTTCTTCCGGTCCCAAGTCGATGTAGGCACCCACTGGTGTGGGTCTCTTTGTCTTCTGGGTTGTCTTTCCCTCATGTCATTTTGGTCCTCGGTGAGCATCCGTTCCTGCTGAGTTGGGACCATTTGCTGTGCCCTCGGATGGCAGCTTGGCAGCTTTTAAGACCCCAGACGCCACTCACCACATTGGGGTGCAGAGAGCCCTCTTAGCGAAACACTAGTTGTGCCAATTGGCCTCGCTTTTGCCTAAGAGCATGGTCCCCCGCCCCCTGCCCCAGCTACTCTATCCTTGCAATATTGGGTTAAGATGAAAGGAGTACTCATGTTATGTTTAAGTCCACTTAATATTGTTCTTGTTTCTAATGTGTGCTATCACCGATTTCACCCAACCAGATACCTAGCAACTATCTAATCTAAACCCTCCCCCATCCCTCCCTCCCTTCCCTTGCAGCTGTCAAAGAGTCTTCTATACACAAGTCTGTTTTTGAGATCTTATCGTAGAGGTCTCATACAATATTTGTCGTTTTATCGCTGACTGCTTTCACTCAACATAATGTCTTCCAGTTGAAACCAGGTCATGAGATGTTTCCTGAAGTCATAGTTGTTCTTTATCATTGTGTAGTGCTCCATTGAGTATATATACTATAGTTTACTTATCCATTCTCCTGTTGTTGGGCATCTGGGTTGATTCCATCTTTTTGCTATCGTGGACTGTGCTGCGATAAACATTCTGGTGCATGTGTCTGCTGGTATGAAAGACCTTGATTCTGTAGGATATATTCCAAGTAGTGGAATTACTGGGTCAAATGGTATATCAATCTCCATTTTTTTAAGGAAGTGCCAGATTGCTTTCCAAAGAGGCTGGACCATTTTGCAACCCCACCAACAGTGTAGGAGGATTCCACTTTCTCCACAGTCTCTCCAGTGTTTGTTGTTTTGTGTTTTTTGGATCATGGCCAACCTTGTTTCGGTGAGATGGTATCTCATTGTCGTCTTGATTTGAATTTCTTTAATAACTAAAGATCGTGAACATGTCTGCATGTGTTTTTTGGCTGCCTGGATCTCTTCTTTAGTGAAATATCTGTCCATCTCCTTTGCCCATTGCTTAATTGGATGGTATATCTTCTTCTTGTTGATATTTTGTAGTATCTTATAGATTATGGAAATCAAGCATCGGTCTGACATAGAGTTGTCAGATATTTTTTCTGATTCTGTAGGTGTTCTTTTAATTCTATTAATAAAGTCTTCAGATGAGCAAAAGTGTTTAATTCTTAATAGAGCCCATTTATCTATTTTCTCTTCTGATGATTGTGGTCTGTTTGACAGATTTTGGAGTCTGTATGTATTGTGTATTAAAACTTCCATTGTTGTTCCTACCTTTTCTTGGATGAGCTTTATCGTTTTAGGTTTGATATTTAGGTCTTTTATCCATTTGGAGTTGGTTTTTGTATAAGGCATAAGATATGGATCTTGTTTCAGTTTCTTGCAGATGGGTATCCAATTTTGCCAGCACCATTTGTTGAAGATACTGTTTTTACCCCAGTTTAATGTCTTAGGGCCTTTGTCGAATATCAGTTGTTCATAGGCAGATGGTGTCATCTCTGGCTCTCAGTTCTGTACCACTGATCCATCTGTCTGTTCTTATACCAGTACCAGGCTGTTTTGACCACTGTAGCAGTATAATATGTTCTAAAGTCAGGTAATGAGAGGCCTCCCAGTGTGTTCTTCTTCTTTAGTAGTACCTTGCTTAACCGGGGCTTCTTCCCTTTCCAAACAAAATTGGTGATTTGTATTTGGACTGCATTATATAAATAGATTGCTTTTGGTAAAATAGACATTTTCACAATGTTAACTTTTCCTATCCACGAGCAGGGTAGGTTTTTCCATTTATCTAAATTTCTCTTAGTTTCTTGTAGTAAGGGCTTGTAGTTCTCTTTGTAAAGATCTGTTGTTTCTCTGGCTAGATTAATTCCTAGGTACTTTATCTTCTTAGGGGCTATCGTAAATGTTATTGATTTGATAATTTCTTCCTTAACAGTCTCCTTGTTGGTATAAAGGAATTCTACTGATTTACTTATGTTTATCTTGTATCCTGAGACTTTGCTGAACTCTTCTATCAGTTTGAGTAGTTTACGTATAGATTCCTTGGGATTCTCTGCATATACAATCATATCATCTGCAAACAGGGAGATTTTAACTTCCTCTTTGCCAATGCAGATGCCCTTTATTTCTTGGTCTTGTCTAATTGCTCTGGCTAAAACTTCTAGCACAATGTTGAATAGAAGAGGTGAGAGTGGGCATCCTTGTCTAGTTCCTGATCTCAAGGGAAAGTCTTTCAGTCTCTCTCCATCATCTCCAGGATGATGTGGGCAATTGGCTTTGTATAAATGGTCCTTATTGTGTTGAGGAATTTGCCGTCTATGCCCATTTTGCTAATAGTTTTTAGCATGAATGGGTGTTGGACTTTATCAAATGCCTTTTCTGCATCAGTGGACAAAATCAGGTGATCCTTGTCTTTTGTGCTATTTGTATGGTTAATCACATTAATTGTTTTTCTAATGTTGAACCAGCCTTGCATCCCTGGTATGAATCCCACTTGGTCATGATGGATTATTTTCTTGATATGTTGTTGTATTCTGTTGGCAAGAATTTTCTTGAAGATTTTTGCATCAAGGTTCATGAGTGATATCGGTCTGTAGTTCTCTGTCTTTGCTGGATCTTTCCCTGGCTTAGGTATCAGGGTTATGCTGGCTTCATAGAATGAGATTGTGAGTACTCCATCCCTTTCTATACTGTGAAATAGTTTCAGTAGTATTGGAGTTAACGCTTCTCTAAATGCTTGGCAGAATTCTGCAATGAAGCCATCTGGACCCAGACTTCTTTTGGTTGGCAGTGTTTTGATGACCTTTTCAATCTCTTCCTTTGTAACGTATTTATTAAGTTGTTCCGCTTCACGTTGTGATAATTTGGGTAGGTGGTATGAGTCAAGGAATTGGTCCATTTCCCCTAGGTTTTCAAATTTGTTAGAGTACAGTATTTCATAGTATTCTGTTACAATATTTTTGATTTCTGTTGCATCTGTGGTGACAACCCCCCTCTAATTTCTAATTTGGGTTATTTGTTTCCTTTCCTGCTTTTATTTAGAAGTTTAGCCAGTGGTTTGTCAATTTTGTTGATCTTCTCAAAAAACCAGTTTTTGGTCTTTTCAATTTTTTCGAGTGTTTTTCTATTCTCTAATTCATTTAGCTCTGGTCTAATCTTTATGATCTCGTTTCTTCTGGTGCCTGAGGGGTTCCTCTGTTGTTCTCTTTCTCCTTGTTCAAGCTGTAGGGTTAGTTCCTTGATTTGGTTTCTTTCTTCCTTCCAGATGTGTGCATTTATGGAGATAAACAGACCTCTGAGCACTGCTTTGGCTGTATCCCATAGGTTCTAGTAGGAAGTGTTTTCGTTCTCATTGGAATCCATGAATTTCTTTAATTCATACTTGATTTCCTCTATAACTCATGTTTTTTTGAGCAAGATGTTGTTCAGTTTCCAAGAGTTGCACTTTCTATCTCTGTTTTTTCTGCTATTGATTTCAACTTTTATGGCTTTATGATCTGACAAGATGCTTTGCAGTAATTCAATGGTATGGATTTTGTTGAGCATTGCATTATGGCCTATCACGTGGTCAATTCTGGAGAATGTTCCATGTGCACTAGAGAAGAAGGTGTAGTTGTCTGCTGATGGGTGGAAAGTTCTGTATATATCAATGAGGTTTAGTTGCTTAATTGTAGCAATGAGGTCTTCTGTATCTTTACTGAGTTTTTTTCTAGATGATCTGTCTAGTATTGACAGTGGAGTGTTGAAGTCTCCCACTATTACAGTGGAGTCATCTAACTCTCTTTTGAGTGTAGTCAGTGTTTCTTCAACGTATTTAGGTGCTCTGATATGTAGGTGCATAAATATTTAATATAGTTAAGTCTTGCTTGTGTACTGCCTTTCAGCAATAAATAGTGTCCATCTTTGTCCACGGTGGTGGATTTGACATTAAAATTGATTTTGTCTGAGATTAGAATTGCCACCCCTGCTCTTCTTTGTTCATTGTTAGCTTGATATATATTCTTCCAACCTTTAATTTTCAGTTTGTTCCTATCTTAATGTCTCAAGTGAGTTTCTTGTAGACAACATATGGATGGGTCATGTCTTTTGATCCAAGATGTCACTCATTGTCTCTTTACTGGAGCATTCAGTCCATTCACATTCAATGTAATTATTGATAGGTATGTGTTCAGTGCTGCCATTGTGATGTGTTTATTTTTATGTTGATGTTTTCTCTGTTGTTCTTATTAGTCTGTTCTGGGACATTCTTTTTTGTGAGTTGAGTTTTCACCTTTTTCAGAGCTGATTTTGTGGTTGTTGAGACTCCTGTATTACATTTCTTGAAATGATACGATACATCTTTGTTATGCTTTACAGCTGCCTCTATGATCCCCCTTAATAAACTATATATAAACCCAATTTTAATTACTACCAGTCTTGTCATCTTCCTCTCCATCTGGAAGGACTATAACAAGTGTAGTACATCCCTCTTTTTAATATG
This sequence comes from Heterohyrax brucei, assembly GCA_028571685.1. Lineage (NCBI taxonomy): Eukaryota > Metazoa > Chordata > Mammalia > Hyracoidea > Procaviidae > Heterohyrax > Heterohyrax brucei. The sequence goes on along the minus strand of CM053141.1, from coordinate 54,283,703 downwards.
ATGACACCATAGTTTTCATGATGATCACTGGATAGCTTCTTTCCTTATCAAAGCTGTGATTGGCTTTGGAGCCTTCCCTAACTGAGTAGAGTTTTGAGTAGTAAAGTTGTTCTAAAATATAAAGTTAGTGGTTTTGTTCTTCTAAGCCAGAGCCAAGAACTTCTTTCAAAATTTCTTGTAGTTTGGGTTTGGTTTTTACAAAGTCTCTGAGTTTCTGTTTATCTGGGAATGTCTTAATTTCATTTTCATATTTGAACGATAGTTTTGCAGGATATATAATTCTTGGTTGGAAGTTCTTCTCCTTCAAGGCTTTGAATGTGTTGTGCTACTGTCTCCGTGCCAGCATGGTTTCTGCTGAGAAATCTGACGAGAGCCTACAGGGTTTCCCTCTGAATGTTAGCTTTGCTTTGAGTCTTGCTGCCTTTAAGAGTTTCTGCTTATGTTTCATTTTGTTGAGCTTGTTTGTAATATGTCTTGGAGTCTTTCTTTTGAGATCTATATTGGGTGGCATATGATATGCACCTGAGATGTCTATATTCTCTTCCTTCATGATTTCTGGGAAGTTTTCTGTCAGCAGCTCAGCATCGATACTCTCTGTGTTCTCAGATGTCTCCTCCTGTTCAGAGACTCCAATTAATCGAAGGTTGTTCCTCTTAATAGAGTCCCACATGCTTCTTAATGTTGCTTCATTTTTCTTGTTTCTTTTGATTTCTGCTCATAGATTCTGGCCTCAGTAGCTCTGTCTCCCAAGTCAGAAATCCTTTTTTTCTATTTGTTCCATTCTGTTTTCTTAGCTTTGCATTGAAGTTTCTACGTCTTTGATTTTGTTCTTGATCTGTTGGATTTCAAAATACTGGTGTTCCATCAGATTGAACATCTTGCTTAATTTTTCATTTTGTTCTCCTGCATTTTGTATAAGGTCTAGAAGGGCTCTGTATATAATCATTTTGTATTCACTTTCTGATGCTTTCATAAAAGTTTCTCCATCTGGAAAACTCATTGGTTGCTTTGTTTGGGAGCCTTCTGAAGCCGTGGCTGATTTCTTGTGTGCCACAAGTGTCTGTTGCTTTTTGGGACCCATGGGAGTATGTAGAGGCTGGAAGAGGTACTGTGAGGATGGACTGCAGATGTTTCTCTAGGCTGTCTTAAAATGTAAAGCAAAAGATATCTGACCGCTTCACAAGTCAGTTACGTTTTTCAGGTGTAGAGGTCCCTCTTCTCAACTGGCAAAATAAGTGCCACTATATCCAACCCCAGATGATACAAACTAGTTCAGAATACTGCAATGCTACTGCCCTGTTGGCCTCTGCTGACAGGGCCTAGCCTTAGATGACACTGTGTAGAGTATTGCTTTTCTGATAGAAAAGCACTGTGGGCAGGCTCTGGCTCCCAAGCTAAGAATTAGGTCCAGCTGCGGCCACCGTATCCAAGATGGTGTCCTCCACACAGGCAGCAGACAGAGGGGCTAAAGGTGCAGAGAGGTAGTGATTCCTCTGATTCTGTTGCAGGACCCCCAAAGCAGGTGGCACTAGGTAAATTACTGCTTTTCTGTTGGAGAAGCACTGTCCTGTTTGCAGGTGCTGGCTCCCAGGCTAAGAATGAGGTCCCACTAAAATCTCCGTATCCAACATGGCGTCCTGCACACTGACTGCGAAACTCCGTACAAACGCCACTGAGGCAGATATAAAACGACAGGCTCAACGTGGCTAGATTAACAGAGTCCCAAGCCTGGCTCTCAAAATGTGGGAATTTCGCCTGCCTGTCCCCCCAGCAGCATGTCTGAGTCCAGCTGCTAGGCAAGACCCTGCTCCGCCTGCCGGCCAAGACAGAGGAAAAAAAAAGTCAAAATGGTGCATTTACCTTCCATCCATCAGAGCCAGGGCTAGCCAGGAGCAGGAGTCAGCGTAGGAGAGGAGGTTTTTTGCTCAGTAGAATCAAGTCCAAAGTAACAGCCCTGTGCTATGTCCTGGGGCTGATTAGGTGACCAGAAGGCTCCATTTGATTATCAATTCAGGTCTTGGTTTCCAGAGGGATAGAAGGAGACGTGTGCTTAGTCCGCCATCTTGACTCCACCTCCCTGGAACTGTATGTTTTTGGTAAGTATTTGGTAGTTTGCTGGAAAATTTGGCTCCCATAAATGATGGTATATTAAATAAAATTTCATGGGACTTAAAGACAGGTCAGTAATATGTTTTGGATTCTTAATGGATTTTTGCTTTAATAGAGAAATTTATTTTATATCAAAGTCCCTTAAATAGTGAAAAACTACCACCCATTAATCTCTGAACTGGGGAAATTCACACAGGTAGAGGTTGCAATCATCTCTTCTGTGGTGTTCATACTGACAGGATTCGAAGTCTGGGCTCTCCTGGGAGTAAATACCTACAAAGTGATGTGGTCTCTCATGTTTTGTGCTTCTTCAAAGCATGGAGATTTCAAGGGAGAGTCAGACTTCTTAGGACACTAAGTGAGTGTTTTAACATTCATAGTGGAAAATGCAGAAACTTTTCTGCTATAGAAGTCACCAAGCCTAACTTATGCCTCTTCTATTTGTTGAAGTAGTTGTAAGCTTATGAAGATTTACAGGGAGGGAACAATGATTCCACCTCTCAATGCAAGAAATGTCAAAGAAATCATGGTCACATTTTATAACTGCCATACTTCCCCCCCTTTTTTTAAAATGGAGATCTGAAACTTCCTGTGCATGTAACTGTTCATGAAAATACATTCAATGAAGTCTGAGTAGGCGTGTCTGCACTGAACAGAAACCCTGAACTCATGTGGTTTTGAAAAGTAAAAGGTCTAATTCAAGTAAAATATTAATGAATAAATCTATTGATCTAAGAAGCCAACTGCATCTTTAATTTCTGCCTTTCATGTACTCTGGAGACATTAGTGATGAAACAGGGTAACATTAAAACAGAGTGGTGTTAACGGAATAACATTGCTTCAAACCTATGATATAAGTATCCTGGCTTGTCCGAAGTTGCTTTGGATTCCATTTCTCATGATCTGGTTTGGGGAGTGTCGCTGCCTGCACAGGAAATTCCACACATGAAAATGTAGCTCGTGTAAGTGAGCCAGTGTTCCTTTCTCTTTCTTGTTCTCACTAGCAATGGAAGAGGGACCTGTAAGTTTAAGAATTATATTTTACAATGGAAAACAAAGAAACCGAGAACAGTGCATGGACTGAGCCAAAGAGAAGATTACCAGAGAACTGTCTGTTCCTTATTTCAACTGGGAATGACATACCTGGTATGTTTCAGAGGCTGGCCACATGTGTTGTATCACTAAGGAAAGACATAATAGTAAAACTCCCAACATCATTTAGACACTGTAGATTTCTCAGTTCAGTGATCTTGATGTTGATAGAGACAGACTTCCTTTGAAAGTGCAATGATCTGCATGCCTTTTGATCAGTGTCTTGGTGGAGACTAACACTATTTCATGTGGAGGCAGTAACACCCAGTTTATATCTTTGTGAAAAAATTTCACACGTAGACTTTCAGAAAATTTAAAATAACTCTCATTAATGAACTATGTCTACTTACTGATACATTGTCTCACTGTTGGAGGATAAGGGATATATATAAATATATCCATGGCTGGAGGCTTGTTTTGCTAAGCATTTCGACAGTTCTACTAGGTACTTGGTGACATGTTTGTCACTTCAAACATAATAGTATTGAAATTGTAGCACTTCACCATTGAAATGTGTTACACACTCGAGATACCATAAACTACTGTATTTGATTTGAATCATAAAATCATAGATATTAGAGCCACAAAATACTTAGGTTATCATGTCCATCCATTGCTATTTGGCATTGTCTTTTACAATATATTGTTACATCTGGAGTTAAATGTGTCAAACAGTAGGAATTCTACCACTGTGACAGGAACATTTTCTTTTATTTCACTGTCTAAAGGACTTGTTCATTATAACATTTTTTCCCTGACATTCAACTGGAATTTATTTTTTGCCCGGTTTCACTCCAGTGTTGTCATACCGTCAGTACTAACCCTCAACTCCAGTTCTCTTTTATCTCTTTATGATGACATTATATTGAAGACTGATCCATTTAAGGGTTATACTTTAAACTTCAAAATTTTGACACATTTGATTGACTACCCCCACAAGCAGACCTTGAGACGAGGATAAAATTGTAGATATTTTATTTGAAGATGATGTACAGGAGATGCTGGTAGGTGAGTATTGGAGTATTGAAGAGAGAAAAGGCGACAGTGCTAATACAGGGTACAGTGTCAAACCAGTTGTCATTGTGAGTAACTGGATCTTAATTCTTCTGCAGGTGTTGATGATTTGTATAGTGTATGTGCCTCAGAAGTATTCCTGAGGGATGGGCAAAGATCTGCGATGTTTATACATCAATGCTTTGCAGCCGTTAGTTGTTCATTTCTGGACACCTCTGTCTGACCTGCCATTCACTTGGCAGAATGGTCTGTGGCCCACAGAGAAAGCCCATTGAAGGTCTGCCTGAGGGTGTCTGGGTAGGGCACAATGAGTCTATTAAAGTTCATGATATTCAATCATCAGTGAAACTTCACATATTCCTCTGTTTTGTTTGCACAAAGTTTATAACTGATTTTCAAGAAACTGCTTTCTCAGAACCAACAAAATTTTATTCAGTAATACTGAAAGCACCTAGAAATACAGTTTTTGAATTGTGCCTTTTGTGAAATTTCACCAAGCAAATTATTTTCTCATTAAACAGATAATACATATATTGTTTTGTGACTTTGGTTGGCAACCACAGGACAGTCTAATATTGTCCCCTTCTTGACTTTGAGTTCCCCACTATTAGTTTTCTTGTCTTCTCCTGCCTTCTTGTTCTTGCCCTTGGGTTGGTATGTCTATTTAGTCTTTTTTTTTTTTTTTTTTTTTTTAATGGGCCTGTTTAATCTTTGGCTGAAGGTTGAACCTCAGGAGGAACTTCAGTACTGTATTAAAAGGTCATCGGGTGTATACTGTTTGGTTTTCTCCAGTCTGTCATGTCAGTAGGTCTAGTCTTTTTTATGGGTTAGAATTTTGTTCTACAGTTTTCTCCAGCTTTGTCTATGACCCTCTATTGGAATCCCTGTCAGAGCAGTTGGTGATGATAGCTGGCACTATCTAGTTGTGCTAGACTCAGTCTGGTGGATGCTGGTTTGGTTGTGGTCCAGTAGTCCTTTGAACTAATCTTTCCCTTGTGTCTTTGGTTTTCTCCCTTCTCCTGTGCTCCAGATGAGTGGTGCCTATGAAGTATCACAGATGGCTACTCACAAGCTTTACAGAGCCCAGATGTACAAGCTTTTCAGAGTCTGGTCAAACGGGATGTAGAACATTATCAACTACGTTATCTAGGTGAGCTAAATATCTCCCAAGACTATGGTCCCCAGTCCTCAGCACAGTAATTTGTCTCCTCAGGGCATGTGGATGTATCTATTAGACTTCTATGAGTCAGAATCAGCTCAATGGCAGTGGTCTTTTTTATTTTTCCTTTCAGTTTATGAGGCTTCCATGACCTTGCCTTTGTCAAGACGTGCTAGCTTCCCCAGTGTCATATACTGTCTTACTCTTTACCCAGATTACCACTTATGTGTTACTTGTTTGTAGTTTTTCCCTCCCTGCCACTCCTCTCCCTTGTAACCATCAAAGAGTAGAAAGGCAACATTTGACTTAGAAGAAAATAATTTTTCAGCTACACTTTTTCACAAGTACATAAACACCGTAGCTGCATTGTTTTTAACCAAGAAGACAGAATAAAACTTTGCATTTTAAAAAGTAAAACCTAATGTCCATGGGAAAGCATGTTAATTAGTACACACTGGAATTCAGAAATCCAAATTTTGTTTTTGTAAGTTATTAATGTCCTATTAATTTTACATAAAGCAAGTATTCAGTGGATCTTCACCAATAAAGTGTGTGTTTCTGTTCCTCTGTGTTAATATTTATTTAAAAGGCAGCAATTGTGTACTGGAAGTGACTAGTGGGAAAAGAGGAAAAAGCAGAAGAAAGAATATGGCAATAGCTCCAAAAAGCTGTAGCAATAGAAAAAAATTGCATTGCCTTGATCAAAATTTTTCTGTGTCCTAGATTCTAAACCACACCTTAATCCTCAAATGTTCTTTCCATTTTAATTTGTCAAAATTTCAACTGGCTATTATCCAATAAAGTACTTTGCAATCTCATCTCCCTCATAAGATCATTGTTTTTCAAAGGAAAAATAAGAACAATTTCCGGTTGGTCTTTGTCTAAATAGTGCCTTCACCCTTCTTCTTTGCAAATCATCTTACTGAATGCATTCACATTTTAATTTATAATGAAAATATTTATTTTTCATTACTTTTTACTTATCTGTTTAGCTTGCATTTTCTGCTTGATACCTGGTACATAGTCTATTATAAGGTCTTCTAACTACTTTCTTTGCTTTCAATATATCCCTACCCAATTTTCCCTTGCATACAGATGCTGAATCCATCTTGATAAAACACCATTATTTTGGGGCTGGTACTACTCTCATGGCACTTAAAACTCACACTTGATAGCTCCTATCTCACGATCTTTCTCCTGAAATTTGATTTATTTTCCAGTGTTCTCTATCTAAGGAAATGGATTTCAAATGTAATAGCTCAAATTAGAGATCTGAAAGTATTTTTTTAACATCTCCCTAAAACATATCTATTATTCATCCATTCTCAAGTCCAGTTGATCTTTTCCCTTAAATATGTTCAGTTTTTTAGAACTTCATGGTGAATATCCTAATACATTCTATAATTGTCCTTATTTTGAATCCTGTGAAAGCTAGCTAACTGGTCTACCTTACCCAGTCTTGCATTTCATCTCTTAAATCTGCTCTTTATATACAGGCAGAAAACCTTTTCAAGACTGTCTTCTCTATCCTTCTCCAGCCCCTTCCTTACTTGCTTAAAGGCTTTCAGTGGTTTCCCGTAACTATTAGGATAAACACCACATTCCTAAACTTACAAGGCACTAGCTGCATGGCCCCATAAGTACATTTCCAAGCTCACTTTATATCACGTACTCTCATCTCTCTTCTCTAGTCCTGTTGGCTTTTCTCTACCCGTTATATGCACTATACATTTTTCTACTACTGATATTTAATTGCGCTGTATCTGCCTACAACTCCCAATAGTCCCTTCCTTATCTTAATAAATAATGCTTGTCCTGCAAATCTCATCTCCAATATTATTTTTGATAGATACTTCCTTCAACCTTCGTATTTAAATTCTGTTATTTGTTCTTTTATCACTGTCTGTCTCTCGTAATTTGTTGCCTTTATAATTTTGTATCTATATTTATGATTGATCTTTCACTTGATTATAGACTACTTGAAGAGAGGGATGTACCATGTTTTTACAAAAATGGGGCAGTTGTCATAATTTTTTTGTTAACCATGGCATCCCCCTGAGATTTTCATAAGCTGGCTGTCCTAATGCTTTTGCATGTTATGCACAAGATTAGCATAGCACGCTTATGACAATACCTCATGCAGAGATGGCATGGTGAGCAAAAATACATCCATTTGTTAGGTGTTGTCGAGTTAGTTCCAACTCATAGTAACCCTGTGAGCATCAGAATGCAACACTGCCTGCCTGGTCTTGGACCATGCTCACAGTTGGTTTTATGCCTAAGCCCAATATTATAGCCACCGTGTCAATCCATCTCACCAATGGTCTTCCTCTTTTTTACCAGCACTCCTTTCTGCCAGGTGTAATGTCCCTCTGCAGGGAACTTCTCCTTCTTGACAATATGTGCAAAGTAAAAATGAATGTAATGTGTGTTATTTGCATAAAATATGGCATGTCTGTTTTTGTGGTAGATAGTCAAGACATACTTTTGAGTGAAAGAAGAGGAGCTATTCTTTGTCTTAGGCAAATAAATTTAATGAGCATAGGTTTAGGGGTAAGAGAGGGACATGTTACTTTTAGCATTGCAAACTGCTTTCTGAAGCAAATATTATTCTTGTTCCCTCTTGACCATTGAAAGATTACTGAGAGAGAAGAACACGATCACTAGATCACTAAGTCATACCAGACAATTTTAATCAGATTAAAATGATCAGTATAAGTCTTCATTTCTTCTATTAGTTTAAAAAAATTGATATAATTTCAATTCCTTTTTATTTAAATATCAATATGCATATGATAAGCACATTGCAACTAATGTTAAATATACTTTTCTCAAACAGAAGCAGTGTATGCAGGGGGCTACATGTAAAACTCTGTAAGGAATCCATTAAAAAACAAGGCTAACCTGAAAAGTTTGAGGAACTATGCTTTTTGAAGAATAAATGACAACAAATTAGTTACAAAAATGCTTAAATATAGTTACAAAAAGACACTCAAGATGTCCTCTACCAGAATATCATACACCATAAGGTAGTGTAAGCATTGTACCTCATGCAGCAGGCTGTAGAGATTTCTATCATTATCTAGGGAAATTGCAGCATACTTTGTGTAGATTTTTCCATACAAATACAGTTTATATAAATTTTCTTATTCAACACCACATTACTGTGTGCTTATAAAGTACGTGACTCTGTGCAGTACGTTGGAAATTTTTTTTTCTTAAGAGGAAAGAAGAGAAGATGCTGATGGTCTTGGGAGGGCAGATGTCCCTGTAAATAAATAAACATATCACAACTTAAAGCTTTGTAAGTGCTCTATGACAGACCTGTACAGGCGAGTTCTGAAGAAGGAGAAGAAGGAAGCATTCATACAACCCTTGAGGAAAAGCATGACCCGGAAAATGAACAGAGCTGGGTCTTGGATGGTAGATGAAAGGTTACCAAATACAGAAGAGATGGAAATGCCTAGGGAGGGCAGAACCTGACATTCTTCATAGTTGAGAAATATAAAATAATACAATATTGTTAAATAAGGAATCCACTGTTAGTGAGAGTCAGATTGTCTTACAGTGAATCTAGAAGGTGGACTAAGTGGCAGGGGAGCTTATGCAAAGGGTAAGAGAGACTCATCCCCATAAGCCATGCATTTGTAGAACACTTTAATGTAAAGGGTTTCCTTACAAATTCCCTGTTTGATCCTTTCCATAGCCTTATGAGCTAAGAAAGGCAGGTGCAAGGATTATTTTCCCTATTTCATGGTTGAGAAAGCTGAGACTTGAAGAGATTAGAGAACTTGCCTAAGGTCAAACAGTTGCTTAGTGATAGACATAGAGCAGGGCACAAATCTCTCACCCCCTTGGAGGGATTCAGCTACACTAGACCACACTGCCTCTGGGCAACTACATACACTTGGCATTCTTTCTGCTTCAACGTGCATCTCATTGAAAACCTTGAGGAAAACTGTGTACATGCTTTCTACAGAGAAACATGTTTATATCAGAGGTTATGCACACATTTTCAGAAAGCATGCAGAACATATCCAAATTTCACAAAAATCTACCATGTATGACTAGGTTTCTAGGTTAAGAACCTGTAACATGGACAAGGATTTGACGAGCGAATGTATCTCTCACTGCATAAATGGGCTCTGTGACTATGTAAAGTCATTTCAGTACAAAGTCACCCTGTACGTTGGTGCACATCCGATTGAGATATTCCAGTGTCTCTGTAGTTGTAGTCCTTGCCTGGCTGCCTTTTGTCACTCTGTGTCAAAGTCTGAGACCTTTACAGTCATGTCATCTCAATGCACACTGATGTTTTGAAAGTCAGAAATCTAGATGCTAGATAGGTGGCATTATCTATTTAAAAGACTACCTGATAAACAAGAGTATTTTGGTCTAAAGCATGAAATTTCTATATTAACTCAGTGGCAAATGAACCTAAAATTGACTCTGATCTCTGTTCTTCTTATAGATTCAAAGTAAACATCATCCTTGTCTTATTATCAATTTTAATTCTGATTTATTAGGAATCCTTCCTACATTTTAATTTTGGTCAAAAAACAAATAAGAAACACTCCACAAAGTTTAGCACAAGGAAATTTATTGATTCTTTTTTTTTTCCTAATGTGAAAGTGAGGTTAACCAGCAAATTTTATCCCCTTGACTTCTGCTGTTCAGTCAGTGCTGGCACGAGGGATTCTAAAGAGCTAGGACAGGCATACCTAGAAGTGTTTCAATGACTTGCAAAAACTAAAATACTGTCTACCTGATCTGGGATACAGATAAGTTTTCTCACAGAAGAGTAGACTTTTTTCAGCAAAAGAAAGTCACAGAACTGAAGCCTGGGCTGAAGCTTCCCCTGAGACTGTCTGGCTGACAGGTCTTTCAGGATTCACATTCCCAGAGTAATAGAATCCTGGATTTCCACTTCCCTGCAACACCAGAAACTTCCCATTTTCTCCATATTAAGAAAAAAAATTATACTTCTATTCACCCTCGGAAACTTCACATAAAGTAAAAATAAGAGAATTCCTAGACACAATTCTTCCTGAATTTTCTATCCAGAAACAGAAATGTTTCTTTAGCATTTGAATGGGAGGGATGGGTGGGGCGGGGTGGTGGTGGAAACCTGTTTTAATTTTATAGTATTATTTTCACTCACAGAGACTGTGAACCCTTGAACTTCTTATTATGCCATCAAACTGAACTTCTGAACTTTTTTCTGAGAATGTATAAACATGAAAGTGAAAGCTCCATGAAATTGTTTTCTGAGGCCTCCCTCAGTATGTCAGCACTGGTAGTGTGCTCGTAAAGGGTCCAAGAGCAGGGCCATGAAAAAGTCATGTAAAATGGACAGTTCTAGAGTGCTGACTGGGGCTTTCAATAAGATATCTATCTTTCCTTTAGCATCATTTCTCAACCTATAAAATTTAGGATATAATCTAGCCTTTTGTAATTTGGCAGAATACATTAGGGAATTGCAGCAACTGCTCAGAAGGAAATCCAGAAAGGATTTTGCATTCCTCAGAGATCTCCATGTAAACGCAAATGTCTCATGGCTTTGCTATAGGCACGCCACCATGTGTCCAGCACCATCAGCCTTACGCATGCTACTGAGAGTCATATGGTGTTTGTAATGACCCATTGACGTGACTGTGCATTTGACATCCTTCAAATTCTTGCTTAAGTCCTGGCTCATGGAGACACAGAGGGTCATGAACAGTTTTATTCACACTTCTTTATATTTCCAGCTTCACGTAAATTACTCCTTGCCCCAAGGCTAAACTTTAACTTCAAAGCTCCCATCATTAGGTAACCCAAAACAGCTAAACTGGTATTTCAATGAGTAGGAACAAAACAGGGTTCAGTTATCCTGGGAAGGTTTAGAAGGTGTGTAGGGGTATGTAGGGGTATGTACGGGTGAGCATGAATGTATACATATACGTGTGTGTATTTGTGCATGTGTGTTTAATAAAGTGTTACACACATACCAGTAACTAAATATAGAAAGGACTGAAAGGAGCCCAGAGTGCAGCATGGCTTCTGTACTGGAGTTTAAAAACTATTGTGTGATGTTCTATATAAATGCAAATTAAAAAAAATATATCAGTTTGACTAGCTAGTGAACTTCTCATGAGCAGGTATTACTCAAGCTACTTTTTTGTGTCTCTACAGTATTTATGAGAATTCTAGACATAATGGTATCAATGGATTTCTTGCACTGACCATAATATTAAACCCATATTCGAGCACGTAACAATCAATTGTTCTTCCACATATAACTAAGCTTTTAAACCAGTCATACCAAGTCAGATAACTATTAAATTATAAAAGATAATAAATATTAGACTGATTAAACTAAACTACCAACTATATAAGTGTTTCATGATTGGAGAGTTTGAGAGTTTATCTTAAATTCAACCACTACTTTCACTAAGCTGATTGTGTTGGTTGTGTACCTTGTCTGGTAGGAGACTGTTCTGCCCTGCAGAGTTCTGGGCTGATTGTGTTGATTGGGTACATAGCTGATTGGAGGAGTAAAGATAGAGTGAGCAGCCTCTACTTGTCTGTCGGTGGAGGCTTTCTTGTTGCTGTGATGCTTGAAGCTATGCTGCTGGTATTTAGGAGCCATCAGGGTCACCCATGCTAGATAGGTTTTATTTAGCTGGGCTCCCAGACTAAGACAGAATAGGCACAAGGACCTGGCAGTCTACTTCTGAAAAGAATTAGCCAGGGAAAACTTTATGAATAGCGGCAGAACACTGTCAGATATAATGCCAGAAAATGAGTCACTCACTTTGGAAGTAACTCAGAAGATGACTGGGAAAGAGAAGCTTCCTCAAAGTAGAGGAGACCTTAATGTTGCGGATGGAGTAAGGCCTTAAAGATCTTCATTTGCTGATGTGGCATGACTCAAAATGAGAAGAAACATCCATTAATAATTGGAACATAGAATGTACAGAGTATGAATCTAGGAAAATTGGAAATCATCAAAAATGAAATGGGATGCATAAATATCGACGTCCTAGGCATTAGTGAGCTGAAATGGACCAGTACTGTCCATTTTGAATCTGAAAAGCATATGGTGTACTATGATGGAAATGAAAACTTGAAGAGGAATGATGTTGAGTTCATCATCAAAAAGAACATTTCAAGATCTGTCCTGAAGTACAATGCTGTCAGTGATAGGATAATACTCACATGCCTACAAGGAAGGCTAGTTAATATAACTATTATTCAAATTGATACATCGGCCACTAAGGTCAAAGATGAAGAGACTGAAGATTTTGACCAGCTTCTGCAGTCTGAAACTGATTGAATGTGCCATGAGGATGCATTGATAATTACTGGTGACTGTAATGCAAAAGTTGGAAACAAAGAAGAAGGATCAGTAGCTGGAAAATATGGCCTTGGTGATACAAATAGTGTAGGAAATCACATGGTAGAATTTTGCAAGACTAACAACTTCTTCATTGCAAATGTCTTTTTTAACCAACACAAAAGGCAACTGTACACGTGGACGTCACCACATGGAATACTCAGGAACAAAATCGACTACATCTGTGGAAAAATGTGATGGAAAAACTTCACATCAGCAGTCAGAACAAGACTAGGTGCTAACTGAGGCACAAATCATCAACTGCTTATATGCAAATTCAAATTGAAACTGAAGAAAATTAGAACAAGTGTACAAGAACCAAAATATATCCCTCTTGAGTTTAGAGACCATCTCAACAACAGATTTGATGTGTTGACCCCTAATGACCAAAGACCAGACAAATTGTAGAATGATATCAAAGACATCTTTCATGAAAAGAGCAAGAGGTCATTAAAAAGACAGGAAAGAGAGAAAAGACAAAAGTGGATGTCAGAAGAGACTCTGAAACTTGCTCTTGAATGTTGAGCAGCTACAGCAAAAGGAAGGAATGGTAGAGTAAAAGACCTAAACAGAAGAGTTAGAAAGGCACCTTGAGAAGACAAAATAAAATATTATAATGACATGTGCAAAGAGCTAGAAATGGAAAACCAGAAGTGGAGAACTTGTTCTGCATTTCTCAAGCTGAAAAAAACTGAAGAAAAAATTCTAGCCTTGAGTTGCAACAGTGAAAGATTCTACAGGAAACTATTAAATGATTCAGGAAACATCAAAAGAAGATGGATGGAATACACAGAGTCGTTATACTGGAAAGAACTGGTCGATGTTCAGCCATTGGAAGAGGTAGCATGCGATCAGGAACTGATGACGCTGAAGGAAGAAACTATAGCTGCACTGAAGACGTGGTAAAAAACAGGGCTCCAGGAATGGAATATCAGCTGAGATATTTCAACAAAAGGTTGCAGTGCTGGAAGTGCTCACTCATCTATGCCAAGAAATTTTTAGGACAGCTACCTGACCATTTATGCCACTTCCAAAGAAAGGTGATCCAACTGAATGTGCAAATTACAGAACAATATCACTAATATCACACAAGTAAAATTTAGCTCAAGATCATTTGAAAGTGGATAAAACAATATATTGACAAGAAACTTCCAGAAATTCCAACTGGATTTAGAAGATGATGTGGAACCAGGCATATCATTGCTGATGTGAGACATATCTTGACTGAAAGCAGAGTATACCAGAAAGATGTTTATTTGTGTTTCATTGACTATGCAAAAGCATTCTACGATGTGGGTCATAACAAATTATGGCTGACATTGCATAAGATGGGAATTCCAGAACACTTAATTGTGCTCTTAAGGAATCTGTATATGGATCAAGAGGCAGTCGTGTGAACAGGACAAGGGACACTGTGTGGTTTCAAGTCAGGAAAGGTGTGTGCCAGGGTTATATCCTTTCATCATACCTTTTTCGATCTGTATGCTGAGTAAATCTCCATCAAGAAAACAAAATCCTTACAACTGCACCAGTAAGCAACATTGTCATAAATGGAGAAAGGATTGAAGTTGCCAAGGATTTCATTTTACTTGGGTCCACAATCAACATCCATGAAAGCATCAGTCAAGAAATCAAAAGACACATTGTACTGGGAAAATCTGCTGCAAAGGATCTCTTTAAAGTATTGAAAAGTAAAGATGTCACCTTGAAGACTGAAGTGTGCCTGACCGAAGCCATGGTATCTTCAGTCTCACATATGCATGTAGAAGTTGGACAACGAACTAAGAGGACAGAAGAAGAATGCTGAACGTACATGTGCCATGAAAAGAACAAATATCTGTTCTGGAAGAAGTACAACCAAAATATTTCTTGGAAACAAAGATGGCAAGACTGTGTCTTACTTACTTTGGACATGTCAAGAAGGATCAGTTCCTGGAGAAGGACAACACACTTGGTAGAGTGGAGTGTCAGAAAAATAGAGGAAAACCTCTTGATGAGATGGATTGACACAGTAGCCACAGCAACGGGTTTCAGCATAAAAATGATTGTAGAGATTGTGCAAGGCCGGGCAGTGTTGGGTTCTGTTGTTCACAGAGTCAATATGAGTCAGAACCGATGGAACGGCACCTAACAGCAACATCTTCACTAACCAACAAATGTTTATTGAGGGTTGACTATCTGGCAAAGTACCATTCTAGGTATTAGACATGCAGTGGTTCCAAGCTGGACTCAAATTTCTGCTGTCAAAGACCTTATATTATTTTTGTCTTGCTGATCCAGGGCATTATGCATGGCAAAGTGCACTGACAGCACTAGGAGTTACAAGATACAGATGACGGACGCATCATTACCTATTCTCAGTAATTGTTATCATTGCTAATTTCATCTCACAAGATGGAATCAACCAGGTTATTTCTGTATCATTCTATGGTATACATACATAAGGACAAGACTCATACTCAGCTCTAGTATGACAACCATGAAGTAATTCTCAGTGCTAAAGCAGCTTCCTACGTGCACACTGAATAAACAGGTTAGAATACATAAGAGTAATGCTAAAGTTGACAGAGTACTTGTCATAAATGTAGTGTTTTTTTTCAAACTCAATGCCAAAAGGTAGTATTTCTCAGTGATTTCTCCTTTTTCTTCTCGTATTCTAAACCTTGATTCGAAACTCACTAGCATTAAGTCAATTCTGACTCATAGCAACTCCATAGGGCAGAGTAGAACTAGGCCATAGGGTTTCCAAGAAGTGGCTCTTGGATTTGAATTGCTGACCTTTTGGTTAGCAATAGAACTCCTAACCACTGTATTATCAGGAATCTAAAAGCTACATTAATATCCTGGAATTTCATAAAAGAAACAGAACAGAAAGTCAACTACATTATCTAAAACCTGTCTTCTCTTAATTTAATTACATTCTGATTCAACGATCCACTTACTTAGCTGACTGATTCAAATTTTGAGACTATCAGTCATATAAGAGGACAGAGTATTATTATGGGCACAGAAATTCATATCTGTTCCCAATTTAAACCTTCACATTTACTTTCCATGGTGCTGTCTGCCGGCCACTTCTACTGGTAGATGTGTTTCCATTGCTGTTGCTGCGTTGAGTTAAATGGTAAAGTCAATGCCATTTTGTCCCTTCTCAGAAGACAACATTTTGGAGGTTATGAAGAACCCCTAGATCTTGGTCAGGAATAAAAAATTCAAAGACCTTCAGGGGTCAGACAGGTATCATCTATGAGATAAATGGAATGGGAGTAATGCAATAAGAGGAAACAACATTCAACCTCAGAACCACAGGTATAAGGGAGAAAGCTGACCTCCCACCTCTGAGAACTTTAGATGACTGTTGCCCTGTGCCAAAGCTACACTAGTGTTGGAAAATAAAAGGATTTTCCAAACGTACCTCAAATCTATATTTTTGTATAAAATATTTTGAATACATTAGGACAAAGAGAGCACATCTGTGATCAGAATCAGGGCTACCATTTGGTACCATCTGATCAAGGCAAGGAAACACTGGTGGTGTCCTGGTTAAGTGTTATGGCTGCTAACTAAGAGACTGGCCATTCATATCCATCAGGCACTCCTTGGAAACTCTATGGGGGAAGTTCTACTCTGTCCTATAGAGTCACTAATGAGTTGGAATTGCCTCAGTGGCAGCGAGTTTGGTTTTGATTTTGGATAAAAGAGAACATCTCACCTGCCTCCCCACCCCCTTCCAGGAGACGCCTATGACCTTTTCCTTTATCATGTCCACAGCCAGAGGTTCCTTTTGGAATCACCTGAGGCAGTGAGTCTGGAAATAGCATGCTTCATCGCATAGAAACAGAGGGCATCTGTCACCTGAAAGGGAGATAGATATTCGTAAAGTTACCACTATAAGAGAGTAGATTGGCATCGGTAGCTGAGTAAGGGTTCAGGGAGCCAAACAAGGGCAAGGAGTCACTGAGTAGGGGAGGCTAGATCCTGACTGAAGAGTGCTTGTAAAAGAATCCAGAGACAATATTGTGGAATGTGTGAGAAAAACAATTTTTCCTACTTCAGTTTTGCCTGGAACTGTCCTTGAGCCTGTTAGTGGGAAATTAAGAACAAGACCTTTGTCTCCAAAGAACATTCCTTTAGCTGTTGGCCCGGAAGCATGGAAGCATGCAGCAGTCGTATCCAATGATCTTAGTCATGGCTTCCTGGTATGCCTGGAAAGGATGCAGGTCATAGCTAGATTCCCCATTCCCTACTCCTTTATTCTTAATTTCAGATTTTTTTTTAATTAATAATTTAATAGTAGAGTCCCTAGGCTGAAGGATGATAAGACTCTGTAATCACTAGCCAAAATCATGCTGAATATAAACACTCTCTATCTGCCTCCTTGTTTTTATATTTGTATGCAGCGTTTGTCAGCATGCCGGCAGTGGACGGTGATAGAGTGCATTTTTCTGCTTGGGTGGTTAGCCCTTTCATTTTTACAAGTGACAAAATAAAAATCTGCTGAAGAGTGAACATGCTGCTTTCACTGTGTCATCTCAGCCCTGCGGGTCATTTTATTATAAAAATGTAAAAATCCAGTCAATTTTATTTAATCAGCTGAAAAGGAAAAGTGTTTCCAGGTCATTAATCAAGTGCTCCTTCTCTGTGGGACTTGTCTCTTCAGAAACTGCCATATGAATCATTAATAAAGCTGGAAGGATGTTTTTATTTTTTTTTTGCCAGCAGGTTTTGAGAAACCTAGATGTTATTAATATAACAGAAGTAAAGTAATTTTAGGTCAACAAATAAAGTCTTCTGCAGCTACTGCCTCAGAACTGCACCTATGTTATTAAAAGCAGCCAATTCTTTACTTTCTAAACATTTAATTGTTAGAAATGCTGGGAAATGCTCAGCTGTTTAGATTGTATATGATTATATATTCTGTAATTACATGTTTTCTTGAATGTTACCTAACCTTATATTTACAGTAAACTTTTATTATGTGAATTGATCAAAACATAATGAGACAGTAGGAAGAGATAATTACTACTGTATCTATAATAATAATAATGATAGTAATTAAACACAGCAAACTGTATTCACATAATGTCAAGCTTGTGCTTAAACCCATAAAATCAAGTTGTGAAACCAAAGCTTGAAATTCCCTCCTGAAGAATTTTGCTGTTTATGTTGATATTGGCTCATGGGGCTGTATTTTTAAAGACATTCGTGAAGAACTTTCTGGTATTTGAATAGCAATTGTTATATTAGATATCTTCATATTATGCTCATGCATTTTTAGAGTCATACTTCCACTCGTGCCAGGTTTTATGCAGCTTGTATTCTCTTCCCTATCCCTAAAAGAGTGACAGAAAAAAGTCGAATAATGACTGCCATTACTAAGCTGTGCTGTTGTTGTTAGTTGTGGTTTAACCAGCACAGACACATGGCAACATCAACTACAGTGGAAGGAAACAGTGCCCAGACCTGTGCCATCTCCACAGTTATTGGAGTACTTGAGCCTATTTGTGTTTATATGGATTTTGACCATTGTCCAACCTAGGGAGTTTATCTGTCAGCAAAATATGACATGATATTTTGTTGTGATTCGTAAGAGTTTTTACTGACTAATTATTTGGAAAATACCATCAGGCTTTTCTTCCCAGCCTACCTTGGTCTAGAACCTCTGCTAAAACCTGCTCCATGAGTAAACTTTGCAGGTATTTGAAATATCAGTGGCATAGCTCACATATAAGCCACTACATAAGCCACACATAAGCCACTAGAATATGACAGAAGGACAAGGTAGTGAAATACCGTATGTGCCAAGTGATGTCTCATTTGATCATCATTTGTATCCTCTGATACGTGCATATTCTTCTCTTACAAACTGTTAATGTGTTGTTTTCTATGTCTGGAGTGCGTTTTCCTTTCCTCACTTCTCACCCTAGTTCTCCTAGCTAACACTTCTTCAACCTTAGAAATTTAGCTTAATCATAACCTTCTTCCATAAAGATTTCATGACTAACCAAACTCTCTCTTCAAGATTGGCTTGAGTATTTCTCCAGTGTGTTGCCATCACACTGTGACTATAATGGAAGCTCAATATTTTTATAAGATTGTTTGTTCTTGTAACTAAATTAAAATGCATGAGGGCAGAGTCCACATGCTCCTAGAATCTAGCATGACTCCATGTACACGGCAAGACGGTTGACCAATTAAACATCAAATACGTTTTCTGTTTACCATGTACCGATATGCTTTAGGAAACAACTATTGACTACACCACGAGGAAAAATATTTGTTACTGTATTTTGATGACTAACAGAGCTTATACTTTTAGCTTTTCTTTCTTTCAAACCCAGCATGCATCACTGAATCTTTTAACTCTGATCTCTGAACCCATAAATGCTTCTTGTCTTTATACTCGATGTTGCCTCTGTGTTGAATACTTACCCTCAAATTTTCACTTGACTGACTCCTTCTAATCACTGAAGTCTTAACTCAAGTGTCATCTCTAAGATTTTTCAGATCACCCCAACATAACAAGTACATCACCCTTTGAACTCCCTTTCCTTTAAATATACATAGTCTTTCTGTGTTCTTGTAAGTTCTTTGTCTTCTTTGTACCTGTTACATGATGAGTACTCACTATTTCTTGAAAGAATGAGTCAGCCAATGCAGGGGAACAAAAGAAGTTTAGAACAGAAACTGAAGATACAACTATAAAGGGGTCACAAGTTTGGCCGCCCAGAGAGCTCCACCTTCCCTTTGTGTCTAGAGCATATCTGAGAACAGCCTGCACTGTGGCTTCCCCTGAATTGGTTTCTTCTCATCTAGAGGTATCAGCAAAACTGCAACTCTGTTCCCTCCCAAGCCTTCTCTCTACCCATCCAGGCATTTGCTTGTTCTTCCATTTATTCATTTTTTTTCCTTTCAATTTACTTACGTAGTCAAACACTGATAAAAGGTCTGGTTAATAAGATAAAGTGGATTTATTGTTCCACCACTGTATCTGTCTGCATAAGCATGTACCGGAGAACGAGAAACTTAGGTGAGTTGAATTTAATAAGTGTGGGGCACTGGTTCCTTCAATTCCTCTGTTGTAATACATGCCCAGCAGCACAGGAAAGGTTAATCTGAGAACTGGGGATGGGAGTAAATTTAATTTTTACCCCGTTTCATATAGGTTGGCATCAGAAGTATGTTTTCTGGTGAAAAGTTTTTAATAAATCTACTCAAAATGTTCATCAACAAGTTGGTAACAAAGATAATGATCTTTTGTTAATGTGCTTGTATTGTTATAAAGTTTTGCTAAGACATTTACTGTGAATGTTTAGCAGTTTTCAAAAGTGCTTTAGAGGTTGTGTATTGCTTGACTAATGCCTCAGAGGCGGGAACACACATTTCTGTCTTTAGGAACTAAGAGTATGGGGATATCAGAGGGTATAAGGAACACACTTACTTATTTTTAAGTGTTATTTGTGTTGTCTGTTTCCGTAAAAGTGTATTCTTGAAAAGGCAGAGCCAAACAAGGTGCCAAACACAAAATTCTGTTCTTGATTCTCAAAAACAAAAAAAGATTTTTGTGTTCAAATAGGTCCACAGAATAAAACAGTCTATTTGTGGAACATGAACGCCAGATCTTAGCAATCTACCTCAAATGAAGTAGAAAATAAGTATCCAAAACGGAGATTTTAAAATAAGTGTTTAGAGTAGATTTATTAAAAACTGTTAGACAAACATTACTTCAAAGCAGCTGAAGAAAAACCAATGTACCTCACTAGTTGAACTTGACTGTCCTAGTTTTCTAGTTCTCTACTGTATGCTTAAGTAGACAGACAGATACCGCAGTGGAACAATAAATCCATTTTATTTTACTTTACCACCCAGAACTTTTATCAACGTTTGACTATATAAGTAAATTGAAAAGAAAAAAAGTAGAATAAATAGAAGAACAAATGAATGACTGGGTGGGTGGAGAAATGGCTTGGGAGGGAACAGAGTTGCAGTTTGCTGGTATCTCTGGATGAGAAGAAATCAATTCCAGGAAAGTCACAGGGCAGGCTGTTCTCAGATGTGCTCTAGACACAAAGGGAAAGCTGAGCGCTCTGTGAGGCCAACCTTGTCACCCCTTTATAGCTGCATCTTCAGTTTCTATTCTAAATTTCTTGTGTTCCCCTACAGTGGCTGACTCATTCTTTCAAGAAATAGTGGGTCCTTGTCACGTGACAGGTATAAGGAAGACAAGAGACTGGTGAGTTTGATGGGAAGGAAAAGTAACAAGGTGATGTGCTTCTTAAGTTAGGGTGATCTGAAAAATCTTCTTTAAGGATATGAACTTTGAATCAAGACTTCAATTATTAGAGTTAGTCAAGTGAATATTTGAGGGAAAGTATTCTACACAGAGGAAATATCAAGTATAAAGACGAGAAGCATTTATGAGTTGGAAATGAGAGCTAAAGGAATCAGTGATCTCTGTTAGATTTGATGGAGAGGTTAAAAATATAAACTTTTTTAGTCAACAAAATACAAGAACAAATATTCTTCATGATCTAGCAAAGAAGTATTTCCCTAAATGTATTGACACATGGTAAACAGAAGAAACATTTGATATTTAATTGTTCAGCTGTATTCCTTTGTACAAGGAGCCAATCTAGATTCTGGGAGCACATGATTCTGCTCTTACAAATTTTATTCTAGCTGTAAGAACAAATAACATAATAAAATATGTACCTTCTGATTTATACAGAGTGTGGGGCGAAGGCAGCATATAGGAAAAATACCCAAGTGAATCTTGTAAAGGGAGTTAGAATTGGTCATATAATTCATATAACAGAAGGTTATGATTAAGCTGCATCTCTAAGGGTGAATGAGTATTAGCCAGGAGAAATGGGATGAGAAGTAAGGAAAGGAAAATCCGTTCCAGATATAGAAAGCAACACATTCAGAGTTCTTAAGAGATGACTATGTATCGACAGAGGGTGTAAGTGGTGATCAAATGAGACATCACTTGGCATAGTATGATATTACACCACCAGTCTGTCTGTCATACTGTGGTAGCTTGTATGTTGCTATGATGCTGGAAGCCAAGCCACTGATGCTTCCAATGCCTGCAGAGTGATCCATGGGACAAGTTTCAGCAGAGATTCCAGACCAGGATAGACAGGAAAGAAGGGCCTGGTGATGCTTTTTCTAAGAGTTGTATGATGGAACTCATAGGAATCACAACAAACTCCTGCTCCTACAGGGCCAGAAGCTAAGCTCCCTGGGTTGGATGGCACCGAACATCCCTAGTAAACACAACGGACTCAAGCATTCCAGCAATTGTGAAGATGGCGCAGGTCCAGAAACTGTTTCTTTCTGTTGTATCTGGTATTGCCGCATGTCTGACTTGACTAGACCCTAAATAACAACTATAGAGTATGCTATTTCACAAACGAGGTCTCTGCCATTGTTAAATCTTTTTCTGTAACTCTACTAGGATTATGAAGAGTAGGTAAGCATCATGAGGCCAGTATCTACATTTTCAGATTTCCTATATATGCCTAAAGCACTGTCTAGCATATAAATTTATTAGGCATTTGAGGAATATTCTCGATGAAACAACAAGTACAGTTGGTTTATGGAGTTTGTGAAAGGAATCAATGTACTATAAAGATGGAATTTAGATTTTCTGTTCTATGCATGCATAGGATATCATCCTGCTGATCTCTGGCTGGAGGAAAGAGAGGGGGTGGAGAGGAGGGGAAAGAAGACTGTTGGGAGGATGAGACATGTATGGAGCAGAGGAATAGTGTGCTGTCACTGGGCAGGGAGAGCAGTGGAAGCTGCATATAGATGGGCATGTAAATTTATATGGGAATGTACATTTTCACTCAGTCATAATAAAAAAAAAGTAAAAAAAATTAAGAATGCTAACTGAAAAGTCAGCAGTTCGAATCCACCAAAAAAAAAAAGAAGAAAAAAAGAAAAAACTTGCCAAGCAAACTAGATTAAAAGAAATAGTAAGAAAAAATTTTTTCTAGGAAGATAGTACATTTTGTTTTGCAATCTGCTTCCTCATTGCTCATTAATCTCACAATCAGTTTTTTGCTTTTTAAAAATAACCTCTGGGCTATTGGGATAGTGATTCTGCTTATGCTTATTTCTCCCTGCTTATAAATTTTACATTATGATAAATGAGAAATTGTTTAAAGGAAGTCTCATTTGCTATTTTTATCCTTGTCTATCTATAAGTAGCTAATTATTGACTCAATAAAAATTTTCAGTTACTGAACTGAACTAATTATCCATAACAAAAAATTCTATCCATTAACCATTTGCTGAACTCTTTTATCTTCTGTACCCATTGAAGTTCATTTCTCATTATTGTTATTTTGTCTCATATGCTTATGTAATATAGCTTTCAATTACTTTTTAAAATAATTTATGTATCTATTATTACAAATAAATCATAGTATCTTTTCCCCAGTCTTATGTATAATTTTCTAGAATTCACAAACTCATAATTTACTATGACATTTGAACTATAATGGCAAAGTTACTTGTATGTAAACTTTACAGTAATTGCATAGCAATTTTTGTATAAGATTCCAAACTCCTGAACTCAATGTGGTTTAAAT
Organism: Heterohyrax brucei; assembly: GCA_028571685.1. Lineage (NCBI taxonomy): Eukaryota > Metazoa > Chordata > Mammalia > Hyracoidea > Procaviidae > Heterohyrax > Heterohyrax brucei. The sequence goes on along the minus strand of CM053141.1, from coordinate 54,260,350 downwards.
ATTGCTGAACCATGATTTGAATACTGGTATGAATCAGAGGAAATCAGCCTCATCCAACTTCATTGCCCTTAATCTGAAAAATGGGGTTAATATTTAAATGTCTCATAATTTTTTTGTGTGTGTTTTTTTTAATTTAACATGACTGAGTGAAAATGTACATTAAATGTTTCATAATTTTTGATGAAAACGGGTATTACATGACATAGTACGTCTGCCAACTAAGTCTGCAAACTTAATTGTTTTAAGCGCTACGTACCTCATTGCTGAATATCACTACGGTCGCCTTCCAAGTACTCCCATGGGAAGCTATGTATCAACACCAGTGCCTAGTCCATGCTTCAAAGCAATTTTGGAACTCTTTCTGGAATGGCCATTAAGCACACTGGCATGGTGGCAAATATGCAAACTTAATCATATAGTTGTCTGTGAGGAAATTTTTACCCAGTAAACAAAGAACTGTATTGCAACACTGTACCTGGTCACCTGATCTGCTCTCCAGTGACTTTTTTCTTTATCCAAAGATAAAGGAAATATTAAAAGGAAGACATTTTCATGACATTCAGGAGATCAAGGGTAATTCAGCAATAGCTCTGATGGCCATTCCAGAAGCCAAGCCAAGTGCCATTGAGAGTTCCAAAATTGCTTTGAAGGGTGAACTAGGTACTGGCATTGGTGCATAGCTTCCCAAGTTGAGTACCTCAAGGTGACCATAGTGATTCAGCAATGAGGTATGTTGTGTTTTTTTCTGGATGAGTTTGTGGACTTAATTGTCAGAACTCACAACCTATATACAAACACCATGTAAATTCAAAATTATTCTACAAGTAGCTGGAATTATTGATGTATTAGTCTATGAATCAGTAATGACACCTGGCCAACCAAACTGAAAAAACAAAAAGTTCTGAAGATAGTCCCCACCAATTCTTTTAGGAAAGTGTGTTTACTAGTATTCAGTGATAATATATTAAGTTCTGGATCTTTAGAAAATACATTATAAATGCTTACCTATATAGACAGTTATGTAAGTATATAGAGAATCAGTCATAAACATTGACATTTTGACTTATTCTTACCAATTTTATTACCTGTATATCACATTATCAATAAATAATATTAATAATTCTATGTTTAAACAGCTTTTTTTCTGTTTCTGGAAGGTGACTATGTAGCAATTGTTTCACTTGATTCAAACAATACTATTTCTCATGAAATGTCATTAGTCTTCTTTGCTACAGACAAATTGCTTATACAGACAATTATTAATCTTCTCCATGGTAAATCCAAAAAAAAAAAAAAAAAAGTTTAAGTGTCTTATGTGAAACTCTAGTTCATTATCTCTTCATGTCCTTCTAACAAATATAAAGAAATACACTTTTTTAACAATCATATGTCCAAGCAGATCCTCAATATGTATTATGCACACATGGACACTCATGTGCATAGACACCTCTACAGAATACGGCAGCTATTTCCATTTGATGTTAAAATATTCTGAGTATTTTTCTACATGTAAATGCATATTCTAATTCCAGTTGTTTCAAGAATGTATAGCCAAATCATACCTGAGCAAACGCTTCAAATTAAATTACAAATCCTCCTTTGTATTTCAACTGTTTGGTCCAACATTTGAGTTTATCAAGTAACAACTGGCACTGAGAATGAAAGAGCCATGTGCTTTGTTTATGCCTTTTATGATTTTGCTGTTCTTCTTAGATGCAATGAACTTAAACAATCTGCATTTATCAGTCAAGTTGTCTTCCAGCATAAAGTAGCATCGTTCTTTTTTGTTTTCCAAATTTAACTTTAGTAGATCACATTTCCATTTCTTGGGGATTATAGTTTAGAGACACTGGAAGTCTTACCATGACCTATACTCTGAAACAGTCTCCATTTGCTTCCAAACAGGGCAAGGACCTAGAGATTTGTCAATTAAAAATAGTATAAGCAATTAATGAAATATGATCTCTTCATAAATCCTCTGCATGTTATAAACTGTTTTGTGTGCTATTTCATTGTACCCACCTGAAGTCATACACTGTTAATGCATACAGAGAGTTGCTGGGTGATGCAAACGCTATTAATCAAAGGGTGCTAGTTTGAATTCACTGAGCATTGGCTTGGGCGAAAAGCCTCTCAATCTACTTCTGAAAGAGCACAGTCACTGAAAACCTGGTGGAACACAGTTCTACTTTGACACATGTTGGTTCTTCATGGATTAGAGCTGACTTAATGGCTGCTGGTTTAGTTGGGTTTCAATATGAAGGAGAGGATCTGACTATGGACTAGCTGCTAGAGTTGAGATAGAACTTAAGGACAGAGAAGGAATTCTTACCTTTATGGAGTTAACATTACTGCACAAATTGTTATATTTTGGCAAACAGGAAAAGACATAAGTTATGGAAAATTAAGAAAGCAACATTTCTTTTTGTACTGTGGGCTTCATAATTACAAATAAGACTATAGTTTATATCCTTGGGATATGCAGTAGTGTAAGACATGGATTAGCCACAAAAGTATCATTATAAGCAAGGAGTCTTATAGTTGGAAAAGAGAAAATGTGCCATGGCAGCATGAAAAATTGAATAATGTAAAATGGGCTTGTTTTCAAATATGACTCCAATATGCATTTAAGAGAACTTTATATGAGGACAAAGAAGCACGATATCTTATTGAATCTTGATTACACTCCCTCCCCCCCCCCCCCCCACGTGCCCAGTTTTGGATTTTTAGTTTTTTAAATTTTTTTAAAAATATATTTTATTTATTGTGATTGAAAGTGTACAATCCAGTCTAAATTTGCATGCCCACCTATGTGCAGCTTCTGCTCTTCTTGCCCAATGACAGCGCTTCCCCCCTTTCTGTTCTATACATGTCATATCCTCTTAACAATCTCCTGTCCCCTTTCTTCACCCTCTCCACTACCCCCTGGTAAGAGGTCAGTAGGATGACATCTTACAGATGCATAGCACCATAAAGTACTCACACGATATGGTCACTCTGTGTCACTGAGTCCAATCTTTTCCCGTCCGAGGAGATGACCTCAGTAACGATCTATGGACAGGGACAGCATCAGGACTAGGGGCCGTGCTCCCAGGGAAACCCTGAGGCCTTTGGACCATCAATTGTGGTCTTTTAGTGGAGTCCTCAGGGTGCATCCCTTTTATTCTCCTGTTGCCACTGAGGCTTAACTTTGTGAGCTCCATCATGGCTGTCACCGTTGGTGGCCGAGCATCATCTGGTCACATGTTGATGTAGTTACCAGATCACGTGGGTCTTTGTGTCTTCTGGGTTCTCTTTCCCTCACATTGTTTTAGTCCTTGGTGGTCATCTGTGCCTGCTGAGTTGGGGCCATTTGGTGTACCTCAGATGGCAGCTTGCTAGCTTTTAAGACCCCGGATGCCGCTCACCAATACAGGGCACAGAAGACTCCCTTAGCAATAGGCTAGATATGCCAACTAGCCTCGACGTCCCCTGAGACCATGGTCCCTGTACTCCTGCCTCCTGCTACTCTATCCTGGTAATATTGAGTTAATACTGGAAGAATATTCATGCTATGTTTAAGTTCAGTGAAATTGATCTTCTCTGTAATGTATGCTGTCACCGATTTCACTCAACCAAATTTCTATCGACTATCTAATCTTTAACCAGCCCTCTTCCTTCCTCTGCCCCCTCCCTTGCAGCTGTCAGTCTTTTCTTCTGTACATGAGTCTGTTCTTAAGTCGTATAGCAGAGGTCTCATATAATATTTGTCCTTGAGCCACTGACTAATCTCACCCAACATAATGTCTTCTAGTTGAAATCAAGTTATGAAATGCTTCCTGAAACCATCGTTGTTCTTTATCACTGCATAGTGTTCCACTGAGTATATATACCGTAGTTTATTTATCCATTCATCTGTTATTGGGAATCTGGTTGGTTCCATCTTTTTGCTATTGGGCAGTGTGCTGCAACAAACATTCTTGTGCATGTGTCTGTTCATGTGACTGCCCTTGCTTCTTTAGGATATATTATGAGCAGTGGGATTACTGGGTCAAATGGTATATCTATTTACAGCTTTTGAAGGAAGCACCAAATTGCTTTCCATAGAGGTTGTACCATTCTGCAATCCCGGCAGCAGTGCAGGAGAGTTCCAAATTCTCCACAGCTGCTCCAGCATTTGTTGTTTTGTATTTTTTAGATTATGGTCAACCTTGTTGGGGTGAGATGGTGTCTCATTGTAGTTTTGACTTGGATTTCTATAATAGCTAATGATCATGAGCATTTCCGCTTGTATCTTTTGGCTGTCTAGATGTCCTCTTTGGTGAAGTGTTTGTCCATCTACTTTGCTGTTGCTTAATTGAGTTATTTACCTTTTTCTTGTTGATGTTTTGCAGTATCTTGCAGATTATGGATATCAGATGTTGGTCTGATACGTAGTTATCAAATATTTTTTCCTGTTCTGTAGGTAGTCTTTTAATTCTGTCAATAAAGTCTTTAGCTTAGCATAAGTGTTTGATTCCTAGTAGTTCGCATTTATCTATTTTCACCTCTATTGTTGGTCCTTTGTTTGTCAGACTTTGAAGTGTGTCTAAGGTGTGTATTAAAACTTCCATTGTTGACCCTATTTTTCTTCAATGATCTTTGTTGCTTTAGGTTTGACATTTAGGCCTTTGATCCAATTTCAGTTAGTTTTTGTGTAAGGTGTGAGATGCGAGTCTTGCTTCATTTTTTTTGCAGATAGATATCTAATTTTGCCAGCACCATTTGTTGAAGAGACTGTTTTTACCCCAGTTTACAACTGTAGGCCTTTGTCAAATATCAGCTGTTAATAAGAGGATGGTGGCATCTCTGGGGCGTCATTCTGTTCCATTGGTCTGTATGGCTCTTTTTGTACCAGTATCAGGTTGTTTTGACTACTGTGGCAATGTAATAGGTTCTAAGGTCAGATAGTGTGATGCCTTCCACAGTGTTCCTCATTTATTCAGTGTTGCTTTCCTTATCTAGGGTTTCTTCCATTTCCTAACAAAGTTGGTGATTTGCCTCTCCAACTCCTAAAGAAATTACATGGGATGTTGTATTGGGATTGCATTGTATATGTAGATCACTTTTGGTAGAATAGACATTTTCACAATGTTAGGTCTTCCTATCTATGATGAGGTTAGGTTTCTCCATATTCCTAGGTATTTTATCTTCTGGGAGGCTACAGTAAATGGTATTGATTCGGTGTGAACCTTGATTATATTTTGAAAACAGGTATGCACAATGTTGCCATGAGTCGGATCTGACTCGACAACACTTGGCTTTGACTTGGCATTCACGATGTGAGAATATGCCAGATTTTAATTGTTAAAAGCAATGTCTTGTAATGACAGAGCACACACAGATACATGCCCATACAGAAACGACAATACTGTTTCCACAAAAAAAAAAAAAAAAAATTAAATGTGTAGTAGATCTTTCATTATCTTCTGTGGAAGTTAAATTGATCACTAACAGGCAAGAAAGATGTGCCTTTTAATTTTAAAGTTATTTTTAACCACTAACTATTATTTTGCTATTTTCTTTCACTAAAACATTGTATCCCTTGGTTCTTTCCACCCACCAGTTTTCTTATGGCCTCATTTCTTTCCCATTCAGTTTTCCTGAGGATCATCTACTCAGTTTGTAAAAGCTGTGATTCCCTCTTCTTTTTGTCAGTAGAACACAACTGTCTTATTACACATCAGACCTCTCTGTGCCACCCCATCTACTGAGTGGTGCTTTACAGCATGGAGAGTATGGGTGAAATAAGTTGAGTCATTTCAGTACAAATGTGTAGTTTTGGTTTAACTAGTTCATCTGCTGTTTTGAGAATGTTAAATTGATTTTCAATCAAATTCTGCAAAGAATTGTTTCCAAACTCTTTCTTGCTTACCTGAAATTCAAAGAACCCCAACTGATCTTTCATTATGGAGCATTCTTTAGTGAAAAGCCATCCAATATGGGCTCACTTAATTTCCATTTTCTCCATTTGATATTATTCTTTGATTTGATTTCACTGTCTTCTACCTTATTTTTCAATGTCTTAAGTTGACAGCCAGTTAGAAGGTAATCATCTGGAAGAGCAGATGAATTTCCTTCTGAATCTAACCTGTGGCTTAGAAAGAGTAGCAGTTTCTTAAAATAGATGTATACGTCTTTGACTTAAAGATGTGCTACGTGAAATGATACTTCCTGTAGTTAAGGATGTGCCAAAAAGAATGTGGATAAGGCTATATGATGTAACCCTACTCACAGTAATAAAAGCCTGAAAGCTACCAGATAGTCAGTGACAGGACATTAATTTAATATATTATGGTACATCCACAATGTAAAAAAATATCATTTTAAAAAGGATTTCTGGTTACTGTTGGTGTATTCCTGAAAGTTTTTTTTTTTCTTTCCTCTCTCCAGTCTTACACTGAGTTACCCTCCTCTAATTTGCTGTATAACCTTTATTTGACATGTTGTTGGAAACTGAGACAGAAATTAATTTCTGTTTTTAGCTATGTATGTAGAATTTTGGGTGTCCCACAAAACAAGGCAGGGCCAATGCTTCTATACATTTATCATTCCTACACATCCAAGAGAGGGCATTGTTTAGAATCAATATCCAACACTGATTAACAACAAAATGTTAAAATATTTTGTAATATAATTTGCTTACCTTTATCAGTTAGGCCTATCATGTAATCTCAAGGAATCCCGGTGGCACATGTGTTAAGTACTCTGCTCCTAACTGGAAGTTCTGAGGTTTGAACCCACCAGACTTGTTATTTGTGGAAAGATTTGTGGAAGTCTCCTGGTGTAAATAATTACAGCCTTGGAAACCTTACGGGGCAATTCTCTGTTCGAATTGACTCAAAGGCAGTGTGTATCCTGTAATCATCTCAAGTACCAAATGCAGCACTGTCCAATATAAGTATAACACTACCACAAATGCAAGTCATATATGTAATTTAAAATTTTATTCTATCTACACTAAACAATAGCAAAAAGAAGCATGCAAAATTAATTTTAATGATATATTTTATTTAACCCATTCTATCCAAAAGCAGAATGCCTGGTAGTTCAGTGGTTAAAGTGTTCAACTGCTAGCTGAAAGAACGCTGGTGGATGGTTTGAATCTACCAGCCACTTCTTGGAAATTCTGAGGAGCAGTTCTATTCTGTCCTATAGGGTCACTATGAGTCAGGATTTACTAGATGACAATGGCTATTAAAAACAAACAAAACAACAACAACAGCAACAAATCGCTGTCAAGCAGATTCCTACTCATAGCATTCCCCTGTAAGAGTAGGACTGTTTCATAGAATTTCCAAGAAGTGGCTGGTGGATTCAGACTGCCGACCTCAGTAGCCATAGCTCTTAACCACTATTCCACTAGGGATTCTGACAATGGATTTGGTTATTAAAAACGAAAACCGCTGTCGTCAAGGGCTGAAATTAAGTCCGCAAACTTAATTGTTACAAGCGCTGCATACCTCTGCTGAGTATCATTGTTATCAACTTTGAAGTACTTCCCTTGGGAAGACAGCATCAACGCCAATATCTAATCCACCCTTCAGAGCAGTTTTGGAACTCTTTCTGCAACGGCTGTTGTGCACAGTGGCACGGTGGCAGGTTCACAAACTTAATTGTCTGCTTGTGAGACATTTTTTAACCAGTAAACAAAGAACTGTATTGGAACACCCTGGTTACTCACCTGATAGGGTCCGCAATGACTTTTTTGTCTACCTGAAGATAAAGGAAATATTGAAAGGAAGATTTTTTTTCCTTTTTTTATTATGACTGATTGAAAGTGAATAATCCTGTATAAATTTGCATGCCTGCCTATATGCAGCTCCTACTGCTCTCTCTGCCCGGTGACAGCACACTCCTCCTCTCCGTTCTATGCATGTCACATCCTCCTAACAATCTCCTATCCCCTCCTCTTCACTTTCTCCCATGCCTTGAAAAGAAGACATTTTGATGACATTCAGGACATCAGGGGTAATATGAGGACAGCTCTGATGGACATTCCAGAAAAAGCTCCAAAATTCTTTGAAGGGTGGACTAGGTGCTGGCATCAGTGTGTAGCTTCCCGAGGCAAGTACTTCAAAGGCAGCAATAGGGGTATTCAGCAGTGAGGTATCTAGCACTTTTTCTAGGATGAGCTTGCAAACTTGATTGTCAGACATTCTTAAAATATATATATTCAAAATACTATAATTTCTATGTGTAATTAAACATATTGAGGCACTTTACTTTTTTCATAGTAAGTCTTCAAAATATTATGTGTATCTTAACACGTATAGTACATTTCAGTGTAGACTGGTCATATGCTAAGCTCTCAATAAGCATTTATAGCTACTGAATGCACTGGATAGGTCCAACATATAAATATAATTGCAGTCAAACTTAGTGGGACCCTCACATACATCTAATATACCACGAAAGTTTGCACTTAATCTAGTCAAAAATAAATTTTACTCCTGGCCACCACCAGTGATAGCCACCATGGAGCTCAGAGAGAGGAGTCTCACTGGCAACACAAGAATAAAAAGGGGTGCATCCTGAGATCTCCACTAAAAGACCTCAATTGATGGTCCAGCAGTTTCGGGATTCCCCTGAGAGCATGGCCCCCAGCCCTGATGCTGCCCTTACCCATAAATTATAACAAAGGTCTACTCTTTCAACAAGAATGATTGGACTTGGTAATGCAGAGTGACCATATATTGGATGCATTTTATGGTTCTATACATCTATAGGATATCAGCCTGCTGACCTCTGGCTGGAGGAAGGAGAGTGGGTGGAGAGGAGGGGAAAGGAAGCTGTTGGGAGGATGAGACATGTATGGAGCAGAGAGGAATAGTGTGCTGTCACCGGACAGGGAGAGCAGTGGAAGCTGCATATAGGTGGGCATGTAAATTTATACGGGAATGTACATTTTCACTCAGTCATGTTAAATAAAATAAATAAATAAATTTTACTGACAAACCTTTAGTATGTTTTAGTTACTCAGGTGGGTAAAATTAATTATTTGCATAGTTATAGAAGAACTGAAACATCAGATTTTGTTTTCTCTATTTTTGACAATTCATTGTTTATTACAATCATTGGCTGGATGATTGTGAAATTAATAGTAATGAACTTCCTTTAATTCCTATACAGTTACTTGTATTTATTTAAAAATAAGAAGCCTATAAAACATTTTTACTGAAACAATTTATATTAAGTTTATGGAAAAGAGAGGGGAAATCTGAGCTGAATGGGTTTGAATGTGGCCTATAAATTTTTAATGACTAGTTTAGGGTAATATAGTGGGTAAAAGGTGTAGTGAGAGTACAGTAAACGGGAACTCTATGGAACAGTTCTACTCTGCCCTATAGGGTCACTATGAGTTGGAATCAACTTGACATCAGTAGAATTTTTTTGTTGGTTTTAACACGTACCTAAGTACATGTTAAGTACGTACCTAAGTAGAAGGTCATTGAAGGTCCACCAAAAACAAAAAAACAAAAACAAACAAGCAAGCAAGCAAACAAACAAACAAATACAGTGCACTGCTGTTGAGTCCACTCTTTAAATTGAGTATTCGTACCAGTCTCCTTCCACCAATGAGGACACGTAGAGATAGCTAAAGTAATTTGCAAAAGCTGATGTACAGAAAACACTGCTTCTGGAGACTGTCTCTTGACCAGAATCCCACTGAACCACCTAAAACGAACTTGGCTGACAAAATCTGTGCCTGAACTAAAAGTTCTCTTTCAAACTAGACTTTGCTAGTACATGCCAATACAAACTAAAATGTTCAGTGGACTTGAGTGATATCCGATAAAAAACACCACACTTTGAAATCATTATTTGAAATATTGAAAAGATCTGTCAGTCACTTGCGCCATTGTAATGCAGAAAGTTGGATGAAGCTATTTATAGCACCATCTTTCTTCACAGTTCTGTTGGGAATCCAGTTATTCTGTTCACTTGAGTTTTTATCTCTTCCTCCTTTGTACTAGACCATATACCCCAATCACTGTGTTAATTTTTGGTTAACTCCTTCCTTGTCAGGACTGCTAAATCTGTAAAGTCGGAAAAAGTTTGGTCTGAAGCTGCCATCATGGACATTTGAAACCATAAACCAGTTGAAGACACAACAGAACACTGTGGAAAGGCAGAGTCCTGTGGAGATAAGGTTAAGGACTTACAGAAAAAAACTAACATTACAGATCTTGTGTCTGAAGAAGGAAAATAATAGACATAAAGTCACTGCTTTTGTTAACCTTACAGCCCTGGTGTAACCAAAGGTCAGCACTTTGAATCTACCAGCTGCTCCTTAGGAATCCTATGAAGCAGTCCTACTGCATCCTATAGGGTCACTATGAGTCAGAATCAACTCGATGACACACAATAGCTCAACATACTCAATACAGTCAGAAGCATATCTCAAAATCTCCCAGCCACACCAGAACAAGAAGAACTTGCTATCACAAGGAATTCTTTCTTGCATCTCCTGGTGTATATACCCGAGAACTGACATTTCAGAAACTGATGCCCCTTTCTATGATTTTCTGCAGTATTATGAGAGAATTTGTCTCCTGATCTCCTTGTCTGTCCCCAACACACATAGCTTCATACTCATCGAAAGAGTAGCATATGGTTTCATTGGTTCTCTCAATCTGTAGGTTTGCCTCATTTTTCCGTTATGCTAAAAGATGATCCCTATAGTCCTGAAGGTCCTGGGGCCCAGTTTCAATGCAAACCTGTGTAACACCCAACTCATAAGAATCATAGATGCTGAGATGGTAAAAAATTTCTATGATTTGTTGTTGTTACCGTAAAAGTAAGTGAATTAAAGAATAATGATAGTATTACAGGTAGCTTATAACTTTCAGCATATTTGAGTTACAGCAAATCATAATTGCAACCATCAAAAATTTTTTCCATGTATATCTTATTGTTATTAATATAGATTACATACAGTGTTACAGCACCTAATTTGTTGATGTTATTCTCAGATGTTCACTCACAGATGTTTATATGTCTGAAAGACAAAGATTAGATTTATAAAGATACTGACAACAAAAGGCAGTAACCGTGAAAACTAAAAAAAAAAATCAAGAAGTCTTTGACTTACCTCAGAGCTGACCTATGACCGAAACATTATGGCTCCCCCCTGTAAATCCGGGACTACAAATAGTCATATCTAAGATCACACTGAAGTCAGAATACCTGGAGAAGTCACTCCTGTACCTAAGTCCCATTTCCTAGCAGTCACACTGACATATTAAATCTGAGCCGGCTCAGAGAACTGCTGGGTAGGTGACTCTGGTCTTTAGCATGGTGTTGGTGTCACCTGCTGTCAAGTGGATTCTGACTCACTGACTAATTCCACAGCTGTAGTGTTTTCAAACATTCAAAAGAAGTGTTGTCAGTTGACCATAGTGATTATTATTTAAGTAGTTAATGATATCTTTTCAATTCTGATAAGTTTCATAATTTATCCTACTTGTCATAATCTATACTTGCAGATTTTAAACAGCAGTCAACAGCAAGTTCTTCAGAATATATGCTTTTATTCTGCCTTTTAAAATAATAGATGTGGATACACTTATTTGTGCAAATACCACTTGTTCCCCTCTACTGCTATTTCTGTGACAGCAGTGTGTAGGAAAGTTCTTTAAGTGATTATATTCTGATGAGAAAAAAAGCCAAACAGAAACTGTCAGCTGTTTCATATCCTTTCTAAAAGCTGTTTAGAAATACAAGTTAACATCCACTGCAAAGATCTATAAATATGGTGAGTAATATGCTACAAACATGGATTTTGTTTTCTTGGCTTTGCTAAGCTGGTGGCAAAAGACTCAAACACATCTGCTGGATTTTTTATTTTGTAAGGTGTGTTGTGTGGACCTATGGCATTGATGTGTGAATTGAACTATGCTAAATGAAAATGTTTACCAATTAAAATAAAAAATCAAAAAGGCATAAAATAAGCAAGATGACCCTCTATTTTTATACCCTCTTAGAAGAGTTATACTTTAATTAAGGTATTTCTTAACTTATGAACTTGGAAAAGATTTTCTACTGGAAATGATAGCCAGCTCATCACACAGACCCTTAGAAGTCTCACAGCTCAGCTTCTAACATCCCGAATGTCACCTCCAGATTGCCTTTTCTTTGTTCTTTTTGGATGTCAATGAGGCAAGTTTCTGACAGAGACAAGTTTCAATGTTCTATTTATTTGTCATTTTGGCCTTCCAATGGGTGTAATTTATAAATAGCAAATCATTAATATGCTGAGTAGTTTCAAGAGCTTTTAAAACCACTTGAGAATAGTATAAGGAGGTTGTTCTTGTTTTCTTGCTGTGACAAAGGAATAAGGGGAGAATATTAGTCACCGGCATGTGGCAAAAGGCATTGTGCACTTTTTAATGTTCTCTTGAAATGATGGGTAGTTCCAGTGCAAAGAGGAGAGGAAATCATTGTTCGCGGGTTACACAATCAAACACTGTTCTCTAAATTCTAAGGAGAATCCCTGAATGTGTTTCACAAAGTGTAATGCTTTCAGATAAGGTGGGGCAACTAACATTTAATGATCTATACAATTTACAGGTGCTGTCCCTTAGACCCCAAGTATTGTTTTAGCATAATCAGGTATACACCGCTACTGGGGGAAAAAAAATTATGTTTTTGGTTCAATGTTAGATGATGGAACTGTGACTGTGTTAAATATGAGGAAGAGGTTGTGCTTCTATAATGAAAATTATAGGTGTAGCCAGGGACACTATTACAGTCTACTTGGCCTGATTCTTCAAGAATAGTAGTGGCTTCTTGGGGACTCAGATTACTTTGTACAGCATGACTGTCAATCTGTGTGGCAACAGACATTTCTCCAAGGTTCTTGACTATCTGATTATGGAATGGAAGAAAAGTTGTGATGTGTGGGAACACTTCTAAACTCAGGATGTTATATTAAATTTCGTTAATTTTACTTCTCAGGTCTCTTGCAAGTGTTTATTTCCACTGCTACTGCTTAGCTTACATCGACAACGCTTGCTTGGTTGGTCTTCCAGGTTCTACTTTAAGCCCTATTCGAATCTATTCTCCTGGATATAACCAGCGTGGGCTTTCGGAATGCAAATCAGATCACTTTGACCACCCTCTATCTCCTTATTGTCTACCCCTTGATTAGAAGCCTCAATGACTTTTTACTACTCTTAGAATGAAGAGAAAAATCCTAAGAGTTCTACACAGCAAGATAACTGGCCTGGGCTTGATCTTCAGCCCTTTGAACCACATGCGCCCATGTCTGTTCTTCAGGGGCGCTGGGATTCTTTGTTCTTCTCTTCTTGGGGAATTTGCACATTACCTTCTCTCTACCTGCAATAATTCCCCTTCTACTTGGTGTCAAGATAACTCTTGCTGATCGTTGCATGTCTTCCCTAACTCTCCCTTGAAGCTAAGTTCTTTTCATAAATGCTCCTTTTTATTTTTCAAAGGACATAACTTGGTGTGACATTATTCTTTCATTCCTGTAATTATTGGACTCACGTCCACCTATCCAGTTGCCTTGTTGGAACTTTAGTTTAGTAAAGCTGAAACTATGCCTGTTTTCACACTCCATCCTCTTCCTTGCACCAAGTACCTCATGTTGTAGAACAGTAGGAACTAAGTAAATATTTGTTGAACAATAAATGGCCATGGATAAATAAATGTGTACTTGGACTAAGGCATCCGTGTCTCAGAAGAGGATGGCTAGGCAAGTGACTTGTTCTGTCGTACTTTTGGAATAAATTGCGCCATGAGACTTACTCAGAGATTTATGGAAATCTAAATGAGCTGCTCAGCAGGCATCTTGTCAAGAGGTGCCCTGGCAGTGAGGCTGAAGAATATCAAGGGGTGAATCAGTGTTTGAGAAAAATCACCAAGTAAGTCTTTGACACCTCTGTCTTTTAGACTAACTTTGGCAATTTGGAATAGAATCTATGAAAATCTGGAGCCAAACAATTGTCCTGGCAGAGAGAAATGAGAGTGGAAGAGTGATGAGCTGATAAGATCTATCAGATGAAACAACAGAAAATACAGAACAGAAGAGCAGTTATGGGTAGGGAGATGTCTTTAAAGAGACAGATATTGGACAGAATCTTCTTAAAGAGGCAGAAGAGGGTAGAAATGAAGAAGTAAAGTCCCCCCCCCATTCTACACTAAACACTCTAAACTAAATCATCTTTATCATTCACAGATAAAGAAAAACCTATGCTATGGGAGCCACGTTTCTCCCTTTTGTTGTCTTGGCTAAGTTTTACTCTAGTAATTTTCCAAATAATAAACTCTTACTGCTGACTATAGTGTTGTTAGGAGCCACAGTGGACTCTGAGGCAGTGAGTTTGATTTCTGGAGGATGGAGGGTGGAGGGTGATGGGGTTAGGGACTCTGCTGCAGTGGTTAAAGTGACTGTTAAGTGAAAGACTATGAGCTTGAAACCAACACCAGCTCTGTGGAAGAATGATATGGCTATCTGTTTCCGTAGAGAGTTCTAGCTCTCTATAGAGCTATAGGTCAGTATGAGGGAGAATTGCTTGACAACAATGGGTTTTAGGAACTATAAGGGATACTTATATATGTGTGCGTGTATGTGTGTGTATGTATATATATACATACATATATATATACATACATACGTATATACATACATACGTATATACATACATACACACACACGCACACATATATAAGTATCCCTTATAGTTGTATATATATAACTATATAACTTATAGTATATATATATATACACACACACACATATATTTTGAGTTGGAGTCAACACCATGGCAATGAGTTTGGGTTTTGGTTTAGGGACTGGATGATACTATAAATCAATATGGTTTGAAGCCCAGATTTTGAATAAATTAGAGTATTTGGATTGGAACCAAGTCTTGGATCAGAGCACTAGAAAAGAGCTATTTTGTGCAGGACTACATTAATGATAAATAACAACAACAATAAAATGTTGCTGTAGAGATGATTCCCACTCATACCAACCCTATAGGACACAGTACAACTGCTCCATAGAGTTCCCAAGGAGTGCCTGGTGGATTTGAGCTGCTGACCTTTTGGTGAGCAGCAGTAGCTCTTAACTATTACAACATCTGGGTTTCCTGAGGACAAATAGGTATTACTAAGTAAGAAAACCATGATACAGGGGCCTGAGTATTTGAGGACTGTAATACCATTGCCTACTTCTTCTGGAACTCCTAGGAATAATGCAGTAGAGTCATTATTCCCCAGTTGTCGGTAAGATAAAATACACTTAAAAGGGTCTCAATGAGCTGGACAAACTGCTCTTTTCTTGGTGTTAGGTACCTGAGTTGGTTCCAACTCATAGTAACACCATATGCAGCAGAAAGATGCCGCCTGATCCTGTACCATCCTCACAGCCATTGCCGTATGTGAGCCCGTTGTTGCAGTCACTGTGTCGGTCTGTCTTACTTCAGTCTCCTCCGACTGAGCTGCAGTCTGACGTGCTATCTAACTGACTTAAGAATGAAGCCCAGAATAAAACTGAGCAGCATTACTTTCTGTAATTATTGGTACTGTTTCTTTGTTGTTGTGTTATTGTTACTCAGATAAGTGTAGAATTTCAAGAAGTGTTATAGTTATTTTTCCTATGGACACAATTCAGTTATAGACTGAATTGTGTCCCATTGGGCCATGATTCCCAGTACTGTGTGATTGCCTTCCATTTGTGATTTTCCTGTGCTGTAAATCCTAATCTCTGCCTATGACTGGTAGGCTGGATTATGTTAAAGAGGATTAGGATGAGTCTGTAACCCTTCCTAAGGTCACCTGCCTGCTCCAGCATAAGTGGAGTTTCCCTAGAGTGTGGCTTACACCACTTGTTATCCTCTTATACTACAAGAGATGAAAGGAAAAGGAAGCAAGCAAACAGTGGGGACCTCATACCATTATCAAAGCAGTACTGAGGGCAAAGCATGTCCTTAGGACCTGAGGTTCCTGCTCAGAGATGCTCTCAGACCAAAGAAAGACTGAAGCAACACAAGGACCTTCTTACAGAGCCAACAGAGAAAGAATGCATTCTCCTGGAGCTAGTAAATTTGGACTTGTAGCCTACTGGACTGTGTGAGAATGAACTTTTCTTTGTTAAAGCCATCTACTCTTAGTATTTCTGTTAGAGCAGTACCAAGTGACTAAGACATACATTTACTTAATGGTTACAGGAAATTGTTTGCATCATGCTATCCTGCGACTTAATATAGTTCATTTGAGAGATTTTTGTAGTATCCTTTCCTTCTTCCCAGCTTTGAGACTTTACTGTATCATGTTACTCTATTTAGAGAAGATGGTATATTTGGCTGGTACACCTAAAAATATTCACGAAAGTGAGAAACTATGTTAATAATTGTATTAATAATAATTCTATGTACTGAAGAACCTTCCAAATGATGTATCCACAAAGTAATTGCTCTGGGCCAACAGAAGAAAGAGCTAACAGCTAGTAAAAAAACAAATTTATTAGCTGTATGATTTATAAATACCAATGGCATGGTGTTGTTATAATCACTCCTGTTTTAAAGGTAAGTAAAAGATGCAATCAATTGTCTATGGACTCAGCAACTTATAAATACAAGCTATTATAAATATATAACTATTATATATTGACGGCACTTGGCTTGGCTGGCATACATATTTATAAATATATAACTGTAATTCAAGACCAGTTTTGTGTGGACTCTGCATTCATTACAGTGTATTCATCTTTCCTAGATTATCAATCAGAACACCAGGAGAAAATGAAGAATATAATCTTCATTGTAGAATCTACTTTGTAGAGTCTGACTATTCATCTGAAAACCCCTTCACATGACAGGATTTTTCTTTTACCTGTGAGTATTCAGTAAGTACTGGATGATATGTCCATAATATACCTGGTTAACAGAAGGGCCTCTATTATTTTGGAGGCATTTCTAACATTAAAGAATAGTACAGCTGAGGCCATAATGGTAATGAAAGAGCATGGCATTGTGAGCAGCATAGGAGTAAACTGAGTTAACAGTAGATGTTCATCCTTTGAGGTAAAGAGATATAGGAATGTCTTTTTCTCATGTCAATAGAAATCTCACAGCTCTGATGAAAATATAAGACCTTCATTTTGTATATACTAATTGGATATGTACATCAGATTGTCAGGTGACAGCAGAATATGCCATTAGACCACTGAATATTGTAGATTGGTGTTCGGTGAGAGGGCTAGTACATAGAAACATATTTAAGAATCACTTGCATACATATGGAGTCCCTGGGTGGTACAGATAGTTTGTGCTCAACCACTGACCTGAAGGTTGCTGGATCAAATTCACCCAGTGGAGTGTCTAGAAAATCTCCTGATGATCTGCTTCTGTAAAAATTACAGACAAGAAAATCCAATGGAGCACTTGAATGTACACCACATGGGATCATTACATGAGTTGGAATTAATTTGACAGCAATGTTTTTGTTTGGCATATCTATCAGCTAGCTATGTAAAATTTTAAGATTAGGTAAGTTCAGTTGATAGTAATGTATAATTGGAGACAAGAAAGAAAGCCAAGAATAAGCCTGGAGGAAGAGCATAGAAAGAAAGCTAAGAGATTTATGAAGAAATCAGGAAATGGTAGTGTTGCAGATAGTTATAGATACTAAGAGACATAAGGGAAACAAAAAACCCCCAAAAACACCAAAAAGAGCCAAAGCCTTCAGACTGAATCAATTCTGACTTGTAATGGTAAGCCTATTCTTGTTGTTGATAGGTTCCATCAAGTCAGTTCCAACTCAGAGAGATTATGCATGACAGATTGAAACATTGCCCAGTCTGGCATCATCTTCACAATCTTTGTTATCCTCCAGTTAACTGTTGTAGCCACAGTGGCAGTTTGTATCATTGAGGACTTTCCTCTTTTTCTACAGCCTTCTATTTTACTGAGCACAATATCCTTCACCAGGAACCGATCCTGTCTGGTAGCCTGTTCAAAGTATGCGAGACTAAATCTCACTGTCCTCTCTTCTAGGGAGAACTCTAGCCATACCTCTTTGAAGATAAATTTGTTTATTGTTCTAGAAGTTCATGATACATTAGAAGTTTTTTTTTACCAACACCGTGATTCTAAGGCATCAATTCTTCCATCTTTCTTACTCACTGTCCACCTTGATTGAAAGTGCTATGGCTTGGGTCAGGCATACGTTGCCCTCAAGGTGGCATCTTTGTGTCTTCACATTTTAGAAAGGTCATTGGCAGCAGATTTGCACAATATAATGAGTTCTTTGACTTGTTAACTGCTGCTTCCATGAGTGTTGATAGTGGATCCAAGTAAAGTGAAATTCTTGGCAGCTTCCATCTTTTCTCTGTTCATTATAATGTTGCTTATCGGTCCAGATGAGAGGATTTTAGTTTTCTTGATGTTGAAGTGTTATCCGTAAGGAAAATTGTAGTTTTTGATTTTTATCAATAAGCACTTCAAGTTCATTTTCAGCAAGCAAGGTAGTGTCATCAACATATTGTATGTCGTTAATAAGAATGCTTCCAATCTTGATATCACTTTTTTCTTCCTATAATCTAGCTTCTCAGATTATATTCCAAGCATACAGATAGAATAAGTATGCTGAAAGGGTACATCACTGACACATGTCTTTCCTGCTTTGAAATCATGCAACATCTCCTTTCTCTTTTTCAAATGACTGCCACTTGGTCTGCAGCCCTGATGGCACAGTGATTAAGAGCTATAGCTGGTAAATCCAAAGGATCACAATTACAATGCACTAGCCACAGCTCAAAAACCCTCTGGGCAGCTCTGCTCTATCCTATAGGGCCAGCATGAGTTGGAATCAACTCAATGGCAACTTTTTCTTTGCTTTCTCTCTCTATGAACAGGTTCCTCATAAGCACTAATAAGTGCCATGAAATTACCATTCTTAACTATGTTACTTATAATTTGTCCTGATCCACAGTATTGAATATCTTTGCATAGTCAATAAAACAACAAGTAAACATCTTTCTGCTTTTCTTTGCTTTTAGTCAAGATCCATACAATATTAACAATAATATTCTTTCTTGTATGTCCTCTTTAGAATCTGGCTTGAATTTCTGGCAGTTCCCTGTAGGTGTACTGCTAAAAACAACTTTTCATTTATCTACAGTAAAAGTTTACTTGCATGTGATGTTAATGATATTGTTAGATAATTTCTACAATCTATTGGATTACCTGCTGGCACTTGATTTCGTCATTATCTCAACACTCAAGCCACCACAGAACAACAAACTTGTAGACCTGCAGTGGGAGAGTAATAATAATAGAACCAGTCTTATAAGTGTATGCCTTCTTGGGAGTATCCCACTGACCATTAATTGTGAAAACTGAACTGTATCCAATTTAGTGTCCATTCTTTTAACTTCAGCAATGTTTCCAGTGATTACTGATCATTGCCTTTGGCTAAATTTGTTTTCCTTCATGGATCACTCCTTGAGAACTTGTCACATTCTCCATTTAGATGCCAGGACTAGTTATCTATCCATATTTGGAGGTCTTCTTCCTCTGCAGTGGGCGTATTATGACTTCTGGATCTCAACTCATCATAATTGTCGACTAGAAAACAATATTCTAAAACATTCTAGATTACAGCCTGCTTGACCAGGCTGCATCTGTATGTTCATATGGAAGTGACCCGGGCTGAAAGAAGGCTACCTAAAATCGGGTCCACCAGTAAGCCTCAAAGCAGTTGCCAGATCAAAAACACCCTGCCCCCAGCTCTGTATTGAGTGCAACCAACCACTCCTTCCTGCAGAGAAGACTACATCTATTTTAATGTTCTTTATTTTTTTACTTAAGTTCCACTGTACAATACTTTCTTTCTTTATACTAGGTAATGGTAGACAGTGTCTGCAGGGAGAACACAATGAGTTTGATCATCAAAGCGTAACTATTAATTTGACAAAGGGGGAGAGTGAGAAATCAGGACGTCTTATCTGAGTAAAATAAATTATTTGCAAGGCCATGATTCTGTTGCATAATCCTGGTTTTCAAGAGATGATTCCTGAGTATATTCTCAGCCCTAGTCCTCCATTTCTTCTGTTGTATATTCTAACCTCTGTCTTGGCAATTGATTAAGATGTGGTTGGTGCATATCTGGAAAAACCAGAAAGCAAAACACATTTATATATATTATATATTATATTATATATATATTATTATATATTATATATAATTAAATATAATATATTTTATATATATTATATATATACACATTATATATATATTTATATATATTATATATATATATACACACACATATATTTAACATCAGCCCTGTTATGCCAAGCCAAGTGCCGTCGAGTCGGATCCGACTCATGGCAACCCTAGGGGCCAGGGTAGAACTGACCCCCGGAGTATATTGATCACTTATTATGTATTAACTAAAGTAAAAGACAATGGGGATGCAAATATGTGGAAAACACACACATCTACCCTGAGGCAGTTTGCAGCCAAGAGGGTAGAAGGGCAAGCAGCTGTGCAGAGAAAGGCCAGGATGTTGCTTCTAGATTATGCTTGAAGGAGGATGTGAACATAGAAAGGTTATACTATCAGGATACAGCTTCAATCAGTTTCTGACTATAATTTAGGTAATTTAGGTCCAATCAGTTGTTAGCGTGTAGACCCCGACTCAACGTGATGCGAATTGTGGTGCTGCAAATGGTTTACGTGCTCTGTTGCTAATCAAAAGTTTGGAAGTTCAAGTCTACTCAGAGGCATCTCAGAATAAACGCCTGGTGATCAACTTCTGAAAACTTAGCCAATGAAAACCACAGGGAGTACAGCTATACTATGATGAACATTGGAACTCTGTGAATTTAGGTCTCCTTTGAGTGGCACATGTGTTCTGATGTTTTGACTTTTACTACTTACTGGAAGGAAGAAATTGAATATTACTTGGCAAATTTAAAACTACTTATGTTGTCTAGTTGTTGTAAAAAAAAGCACATGCACAAAGGTACATGTAATACTACAGTATGGACATAGGCCAGATAATTTTTATATCATGCCACATCACTTAACAGGTATGTTTGAAAACCAGTGTAATTTTGCTGGGATGCGTGTGTGTGCATGCATATGTGTATGTGTGTGTTTAATAAGCTAAGATTTATTTTTTAAATTTTTTGATTAACACTAGCCGGGATTTTACCATTAACAGCTCTTAAGACTGATTATGCTTTGGACACCTTAGGATGTCAATCCTCTCCTCAGGCAGTCTGATGTATACCGGGGAGCCAAGAGGAAATACCTTGATTATAAAGTTATCCAGGTTATTTTCAAATAATTGCAAGTAAACAGGAAGTAATGAACTGACATTCTCAAATATTAAAAAAATAAATAAATAATCCAGAAACAAAGGTAGCCCTATTGTTTCTGTGATTTGCAAAGTTGCTGCTGCAATTACTGCTTATTTATTCAAGGGCTCTTTAATTTATACACAAAAACTTTCTTTTCTGCTTGATGAGAGTTTTCTCCTAGTTTTGACCATGTAGGGTAATTTACAGTCAGCTCTCGCTATGTAAAGGGATGTCATAAAATAATGTCTGTGTGTATCGTGCGAGGCAAGTCCATCCCCAAACCTTGTATTTTTTGAAATCGAAGGCACCTGCTGCTAAGGTCAGACAGCTTAGATTTATAATGGGGGGAAAAGCCTATGGAATTTAATCTAAGTGATGGCTTACCGTCTCCCCTATGTTTAATGTCTGTCTCTGAGATGATATTGATGTCGCTGCCAGGTATGCAGGTTTATCTATGACAGGAAGACAAGAAATTCAAAATCACATTGAATCTTGACTATTCCATGACAAGAGTGAAATTACCATCTTCAGAAAAGCTTGGAAGATGAACAGGCAAACTTATAAGAATATAAACAGTTGAAATGTTTAGCCATGAAAGAGAAACACTGCTACAAAAACATCTTAAAGAAAGCAGAGTGTACACAGATGAAAACAGAGTTTCGAGTGCCAGTGCCTGCTTGTCCAGACTGACAGGTTCCTGGAACTAAACTTTATGGTTATTTCTAACCAGTTTTTGAGACTAACCAGCAAGCTTGAACCTGTCTAGTTGTTGTTAGGAGACGATGAGGTGGTTCTGACCCCTAGTGACCGTATGTACAACAAAACAAAGCAAAACAAATCACTGTCTCATAGTGATCCCGTGTACAATGTAGTGAGCTGTGTGCAACAGAACTGAGCACTGACTCGTAATGACCCTGTGTACAACAAAACAAAACAAAACAAAAATCTCACAATTGTTGCTATGGTTCAGTCTGTTGTTGCAACCACTGTGTCAAGTCATCTCGTTAGGAGTCTTCCTTTTCCCTGACCCTCTGAATTACCAAGCGTGACGTCCTTCTCCATGGACTGATTCCTACTTCTAACATGCCCAAAGTGTGTGAGGTAAAGTCTCATCATCCTTGCTTCTAAGGAGCATTCTCGATATATGCCTTTCAAGACAGACTGGTTTGTTTTTCTGGCAGTCCGTGGTACATTCAGTAATCTCCAACACCATAACTCAGCTGCATTAATTCTGAATCAGTTTTCTACGCTCATTGTCCAGCTTTCACATGCATGTGAGGAGATGGAAAACACCACAGCTTAGGTCGTGCTCACCTTAGTTTTCACATGACATCTCTACTTTCCAACACTTCAAAAAGGTCTTTAGCAGACAGGCTCACTACAACATGTCATTTGAGTTTTTGACTGCTGCTTTCATGGGCGTTGACTGTGAATCCAGGTAAAGTCAACTTCTTGACACCTTCAATATTTTCTCCATTTATCATGATGTTGCTTAAAGGTCCAGTTGTAAGAATTGTTCTGTTTTTATATTGAACTGAAAACCGTATTGAATGCTGTAGTCTTTGAATTTCATAAGAAAGAGCTTCAAATCCTCTTTGCTTTCAGCAAGCAGTGTTTCATCATCTGCATTTCAGAAGTTGTTAATAAAACTTCTCTCAATGCTGATACCACGTTTGTTCCTCATATAGTCCAGTTTTTTGGAATATTTGCTCAGCACACAGATTGATTAAGTATGGTGAAATGATAAAACCCAAACAACAACTTTCTGATTTTAAACAATTCAGTATTTCCTTGTCTTGTTCAAATGACTACCCATTTGTCTATGTACAGGCCTGTACAAGCACAATTAAGTGTTCTAGAATTTTTAGTCTTCATAACTCATACATAATTTGTTATGACCCACACAGTCCAGTGCCTTTGCATAGTCAACAAAACACAAGTAAGTATCTTTCTAATATTCTTTGTTTTTATCCAAGATTCATCTGGTATCATCGATATCCCTTGTTCCATGTCTTCTAAATCTGGCTTGAATTCCTAGAAGTTCCATGTAAATATATTGCTGTAATAATTTTCAAACTATCTTCAGCAAAGTTTACTTACATGTGACAGTGCTCTACAAATACCACATTCCATTGAGTCACCTTGACAGAATGATGTTGGGTGAAGAAATATGAATGGAGATGTATGACAAGTTATAAAAAAATATCAAACCAGAACCAAATCCATTGCTGTCAAGTCAATTCCAATTCACAGCTACCCTATGGGATACAGTAGAACTGCCTCATACAGTTTCTAAGGGGTGCCTGGTGGATTTGAACTACACACCTTTTGGTTAGCAGCCATCAGTAGCTATAGCTATAGCTCTCAACCACTGCAACACCAGGGATTCCATGATAACGTTAGAATATCAGTACTTTTTAATCCTTATGTGGTTTCAGAAACCTTGGTTGTGTAGCAGTTAAGAGCTACATTTGCTAACCAGAAGTTCAGTAGTTTCAATCTTCCAGGCTTTCCTTTGAAACTCTATGGAGCAGTTCTACTCTGTCATATAGCGTTGCTATGAGTTAGAATGGACTTGACGGTAGGGGGGTTGGTATTGGTTTTTATATTGCTGCACACATAAGACTTATACTGCAATTTTTTTATTGATACTAGTCTGTAGGAATCTGAGCCACTGCATGCCTGTCAGTTTGCTGTACTGTAGTTGCTGACTTGTTGCTATGATCCTAGAAGCTGTACAACTGGTATCTGAAACAACTGGAGAGTCACTTATGACAGACAGTTTTCAGCTGAGTTCCAGACCAAGACAGACAAGGAGAAAGCGCCTGGTGGTCTACTTCTGAAAAGAATTAGCCTGGGAAACCTTGAGAATTGCTACAAGAACATTGATTGTTACAGTGCCAGAAGATGAGCCCCTCAGGTTGGAAGACACTCGACAGAAGACTGGAGAAGAGCTGCCTCCTCAGAGTAGAGCTGACCTTATTGATGTGGATGGAATCCAATTTGGGGGGCCTTTCATTTGCTGATGTGGCTTGACTAAAAATGGGAACCACTACAGATAGCCATTAATAGTCCGAACACAGAATATAGGAAGAATGAATCTAAGAAAATTGGAAATCATCAAAAATGAAATGTAATATGTCAACATCAATATCCTAGGCATTAGTCAGCTGACATGGCCTAGCACTTGCCATTCTGCATCAGCCATTAATTTACTGTACTGTGTTGGGAATGACAAACTGAGGAGCAATAACATCACATTCATTGTCAAAAGGAATATTTCTGGATTGGCTCTAAAGTACAGTTCTGTTAGCAATAGGAAAACATCCATAGACTTTACAAGGAAAGCTAGTTAATGTCTCTATTATGCAAATTTACCCAGCAATCACTAAGGCTGAAGAAAAGAAATTGAAGATTTTACCAGTTTCTGCAGTCTGAAATTGATCAAATATGCAATTAAATGCAATGATAATGACTAGTGATTAGAATGTGAAATTGGAAACAAAGAAAGATCAGTAGCTGGAAAATATGGCCTTGGTGACCCCAGAGATAGCATGATGAGCTTCTGATGAACTGGGACACCAAGCCCTTTCCAAAGGCCACGCTTGCTCCCATCACTGTTTCTTGGTGGTATGAGGTCCCCAGAGGACTCTGCTAGCCTCTCACCCTTTTAACTCAAGAGATTGCCTGAAGGCACAATACAATCTTATACACTGAGTCCTGCCCCAGCAACACAAATTATGCTGGTCCTCCCTCACTAACATAGAGGCAGAGTTTACAGTATAGAGGAACATCACACAATACTGGGTATCATGGCCTAGCCAGATCACAACACACATTTTTGAGAAGACACAATTTTATTCATGATAGTGTCATTAAAGCTATCATACATAAGAAAGTTCATGAAATCAGAAACGAAGGAAAAGAAATTTGCTTTTGTGCATACAGTAGCTAAAGCAAATGGAAGAAATGATGAAATAAGAGTTGAACAGATTTCAAAGGTAGATCAAGAAAGAGTAGAAAATTTTAATGACCCAGGAAACATTAAAAGAAGATGGAGAGAATAAACAGAGTCACGGTACCAGTATAAATTGGTCAACATTCAACCATTTCAGGAGGTAGCGTATGGTCAAGAACCCGTGGTGCTGAAGGAAGAAGCCCAAGGTGTGTAGCGAGCATTGATGAAAAGCAAGGCTCAAGGAAATGAGGGGAATACCAATTGAAATGTTTCAGTAAACAGATGCCACTCTGGAAATGCTCATTCATCTCTGTCAAGAAATATGGAAAACAGATATTTTGCCAACTGACAAGAAGAGATCCATATTTGTGGCCATTCCAAAGAAAGGTGATTCAACAGAATTTGGAAACTAGCTAACAATGTCATTACCAGCATACACCACTGAATTTTTGCTGAACATAATTCAGAGTGACAGCAGCATATTGACAGGGAACTATGAGAAATTCAAGCCATATTTAGAAGTGGATTATGCAAAGTTGTTTCTCATATCAGATGTATATTGGACGAAAACAGAGAATACCTGAAAAATGTTTGCCTATGCTTTATTGACTATGCAAACACATTCAACTTTGTGAACCATAATAAATTAACAGAAAATCAAGTCTAACTCTGAAAAAATCATACAGAGGGAGGACAATAAGACCCTGTCTTACGTACTTTGGGCTTTTGAGCAGCAGGACTAGCCTCCAAAGAAGGACATCATCTTTGGTAAGGTTGAAAACAAACAAACAAGCAACCACCTGCCATTGAGTCGATTTCAACTCATAGTGACCCTATAGACAGAGTAACTGCACCATCGAATTTCCAAAGAGCACCTGGCTGATTTCAGCTGCTGACTTTCTGGTTAATAGCTGTAGCATGTAACCACTCATGCCCCAGGGTTTTCTGGTAAGGCAGAAGGTCAATGAAAAAGAGGAAGACCGTCAACTAGTTGGATGGTCACAGTAGCTGCATCAATGGGCTCAAACATTGCAACAATCACGAGAATGGTGCAGGACCTGGCAGTATTTTGTTCTGTTGTATGTAGAATTGCTGTGGGTTGAAACTGATGTGATGGTACTTAACAGTTAACAACAGGCACCAAAAGTATTTAGACCTAGTAAATTTAGGGGAGTCCAGCCACTTTCTGCTTTCCACTCTATTCTGCACTTGCATTGTTTATAACCTATTTGAGTAAACACTGGACTTCCGTTCCAAGGCTACTCAAGGCCACTTTGCTTTAGAGATCCTTGCTGTAACTTTGAGTATTTCTCGAACAAAATATATAAACGGTCAAATACAGCATATTATTTAACCTATGTTTCAGTCCCCTTTACTGTAATGTAGGGGATAATCTTAGCACTCCAATGTTCTAATTCATATATTGTGAGAGATAAGTAAGGTCAAACATACAATGTGTGTAATGTAGTACATGACACATGTTGTTGTTTAATACATCATGACAATTTCTCTCTATTGGGTTAAGTTAAATCTAACATCATAAAGTCTCTGGGGCACCAAAAATCAACTTTAATGAATCAAACTTTTTTTCCTACTGATTTTGTCTCATTGCCAAAGTAAAAAAAAACAAAACTTATATCAAGAAACATAAATAGATTTATTAAGTTTTAATGTGTCAGAAATTTTTACCTACCCTTAGCAGTGTATTTGATCTTGATACATTGGAGTTCATAATAAATCAGAGTTATAAATTAGTCAGAATTTATGTAATGATAAAAAATGTTCATTTCTTTCTTGATCATATTGCTTAGGATTTATTAAATATGTGAGTAATATTTGGAACCTCACAACAATGTGAGAGATAGGGAGAGAAGGTGTTGTTTTCTTCAATGAAGGGATGAGGAAAGAAGCTGATTATGTAATGACCTGGTTTGTAAGGCCACAGGGCTAATTAATAGACCTAAAGTCTGCTCACTTGTAGTCAGTTCTTTCAAGTATCTTGCCATGGCCTTTCCCCAGGAACAGGGTGAAAGTGGAAACTAAGCTATAAACGGGAACAAATATTCTTGTAGTCAGAACGTGAAATGTGTCTGTATAGCAGCATGGTAAAAACTTGATTGAATTCATGGGCACTTTACTTGAAGAGGCTCAAGGATATAATCCCCTTTCCTAATAGAAAACCTACCTTGGAAATAATTCTTTATGCTCAAAAGATCCAATGATGGAAAATGCAGAAGAACTCACTAGGCTTTCTGTTCAAACTTGAAGTAGGAGCCTAGGAAAGAGATTGTTAGAGCAGTTACCCTAAAGTTTTAGAGTAAAGGTTCAGGGGCTTTGAAGAGATGATAGGGGCTTTCCAAGAATTCTTTTTTGAAGTAGTCCCACAGCTTTTACTAAGAATTATTACCCATGAACACTCTTGGAGGAAAGGTTCAAATAGGTTTGGTATCTCTCAAGCTTTAATATGATCAAATGACTTAAGTTAGGCCACAAGATGTAAGACACACTGGCATTTAACAGTAAAAATTAAAGCTAAAGTACTGAAAATTAAAAAAAAAAGGAAACAACATGATGTTACTGAATTAGTTAATCTCAAATGCAAATTAAATACAGAAAAAGTTTCAACTAGAAATCTTACTATTCAAAATTAAATATGATTCAGATACAAGAAATGGGCGGTATGTGCGCTTGTAAGTGTGTGTATGTGTGTATGTGTGGGCAGGGGAGAGCTCTGAATGAAAGTTCTATTGGGTTTGCAGAAAATTTCTTCTTATCTGTAGTGTACAAGAATTAATTTACCAGAGTAGCTGGTGTATGTCCCCAAAGTCATAGAAAGCCAGAGTTAACCTTGAGGGATTAAAAAAAAACAAAACTAGGCTGTTATGTAGTCCTTAGAAATAAAATACTAGAAGCATTGCGGTGATCAAACTCAGGAATCTGGAGGAACAACATAGTGAACCTCAGATAAAGGTGAAGGCTGCCGCTGGGACAGCAGGGCTCTTACATGTCAGGATTGTGCTAAAAGGGAACAAAGAAGACCATGGCAGCTTCCTGTCTTTTCTACAACGGAGCTCTGATAAATCTCTAGCAAAGCTATTGTCGTTGTTGTTGGATACCACTGGGTAAATTTCAATTCATAATGATCCCATGTAACAGAGTAGAACTGCCCCACAGAATTTTCTGGGCTGTAATCTTTATAGGAGCAGATAACCAGTTCTTTCTTCCACATTGCTGCTGGGTGGGTTTGAACTGCCAGTCTTCAGGTTAATAGTCAGTTGCCAACTGCTTATGGCACCCAGATGCCTTAAAATGCTTATAATTGTTAGCAAGCATTAAATAATGCTCTCTCTTAATTTTCAAAATATATTTTGAAATATTTCAAAGGTATGTATTCAAATATGAATGTGCATTTATCTATTTAGTGGCAGTGAATTGTAGTTATTGAGAAACAGGCCATAGACCTAACTATCAAATTCAAATGTAGGCTTCACCACTTACTAGTCATGAAAACTTGGGAAATCCATGAAATCTTTCTGAGTTTCTGTTTTAACGTCTCTAAAATGTAGATGACGAAGGTGTCTAACTCTGTGGGTTATAAAAATTCCATGGTTGACAGCTTCTGATTTCCAGGTCAAAATATTAAGTGATGCAAGAAGCATCAAAAACATGCTTTTTCTATTAAAAGGTGGAAGGGATACCCAGAGTCATTGTACCAGAAATAACTGATTGATGTTCAACTAGTTCAGGAGGTAGCTTATGGTCAGAAACTGACAGCACTGAAGAAAGAAGTTCAAGCGGCCTTACAGTCATTGGCGAAAACCAACAAACCAAAAATATAACAAAGCCTCCAGGAATTGATGGGATGCTACCAACTGAGATGTTTCAATAAATTGATGCAGTGATGGAAATGACAACAAATTTACAAGACAGCTGCCTGGTCAAGTGACTACAAGAGATTCGTGTTTATACCTACTCCCGAGAAAGATGATCCAACTGAATGAGAAAATTATTGAACAATATGACTAACACAACACCCAAGTATAATTTTGCTGAAGATCACTTCAGAGTAGGCCAATGAAAATCTTATAATTAGAGGCAGAACATTCTGTCATATTCTGCAGAAAGAGAAGCCCTTCAGGTTGGAAGACACTCAAAATAAGACTGAGGAATATTTGCCTCCTCAGAGTATAGTAGCTCTTAATCATGCGGATGAAAGAAAGATTCAGGACCTTCACTTGCTGATGTGGCATGATTCAGCATGAGAAGAAACAGCTGCAAACATCCATTAGTAATTGGAAAATGGAATGTACAAAGTATTAATCTAGAAAATTGGAACTTGTCAAAAATGAAACAGAATGCCTGAAGATAGATATCCCACGCATTAGTGAACTGAAAGGGAGTGGTATTGGTCACTTTGAATTTGGTAATCATATTGTCTACTACGCAGGAATGATAAACTGAAGAGGTATAACATCACATTCATTGTCCAAAAGAACATTTCAAGATGTATTTTGAAGTACAACACTGTCAGTGATAGAATAATATCCATATATCTATAAGAAAAACCATTTAATATACTATTGTTCAAATTTATACATCAACCGCTAATACCAAAGATGAAGAAATTAAAAATATTTACCAACCTATGCAGCCCAAAGTTGATCAAACATGCAGTCATGATGCATTGATAATTACTGCTGACTGGAATGCAAAAGTTTTAAACAAAAGAGAAGGATCAGTGTTTGGAAAATACAGTCTTGATGACAGAAATGATATGGGAGAACACATGACAGATTTTTGTAAGACCAACAATCTATTCACTGGAAATATCTTTTTTCACTGACACAAATGGCAGCTGTACAAGTGGGCTTTACCAGAAGGAATACGCAGGAATATAACTGACTACACCTGTGGAAGAAGATTGTGGAAAAACCCAATATTATCAGTCATAACAATGCCAGGGTGCAACTGTGGAACAGACCACCAATTGTTCATGTGCAAGTTCAAGGTGAAGGTGAAGAAAATGAAAACAAGTTCATGAGAGCCAAAGGCTGTTCTTGAATATGTTCCACCAGAATTTAAAAAACCATACCCCAAATAGATTTGACCCATTGAACACTAATGACTAAACACTAGATGAGTTTTGGAATGACCTCAAAGGCATCCTATATGAAAAAAACAAATGGCCATTCAATACACTGGAAAGAAACAACCAAGAGAGAAGTCAGAAGAAACTCTGAAATTTTCTGTAGAATATAGAGTAGCCAAAACAAATGGAAGTATTAAGGCCCACCTCATTCAAGTATGACTCTAAGTCAACGAGTTATATCTTCAAAGGTGATAGTTAAAAAAAAAAAGAGTACATTCACAGACACTGGAATTAGGATTTGAACATGTTTTTCTGAAAGACGATTATCCCATAACATTACCCAAGGACTTACAAACATTTGCGACATCTTCATACCTATTTGTATGTGAAGAAAATATGTCTTAAAGAGTAGCCCTCAGTAGTCTGGCCTTTTATCATTTCATAATTCTGTTTCTTTGCAATCTGTAAAATCCTTTATAAACTAATTGAAGTAAAGAGTTTGGTAGGCAAGAGAAGTAGAATTCTACTGCTACTGTGATTTGCAGTATTAATGCTCATTAGCTCTCCTAAACAGCTTTGGACTGCCTGGTGGAAGCCACTGAGTTTGTACAGTCTAGTATTTCTCCTAGTTTTGTCTCTAAAGACCCCTGGGTGTTCCTGAGACCGTTTCAGAGGAGGGGGACATGAGGCCAAAACTGTTTTCCTAGTAATACTAGACATTCATTGCCTTTTTCATTCTGATGACAGCTGCCCTAATATTCAACAGCATTTCTAAGTAAAACTGCCAGTGCCTTCGCAGGACTCCAGGAGGCGACACGGAAGTGTAGGCCATGAGTTTTACTTAAGAACAAAACTTAATAACTTGTTAAATCCTTTTCCTTTAGTCTTTTGAATATTCTGTTTGACAAAATGTTTATGAAGACAACACTTCTGTTGCATATTGATTCTCTGAAAAAAAAAATCTGTGATTGCTCAAATTACAAGTCAAATTGCAGGCTTTTTTTTTTTTTTTGGAACACCATTTCCACTTACAGGAACTACTGACAAACTATAGCTATTCACACCTGGATATCTTGCAGACATTTTCTCAAAAACAAGCCAAGCAACTCTGTCACTTCAGGAAAAACTGACTGTGTATGTTAGGGGAAACAAAAAAAAAGAAAACACTGTTGTTGAGTCAAACTCATAGTGACCCTATAAGTCAGAGTAGAACTGCTCCATACAGCTTCCAAGGAATGCCTGGCAGGCTCAGACTGCCAGCTTCGTGGTTAGCAGATGTAGCACTTAACCACTACACCACCAGGGTTTCCAACTGGACATATTAGAGATGATAAAATTAGCACTTTCAAACAAAATAAAAATTAAATCCACTAAAGGACCTCAATTGATGGTCCAGCGGCTTCGGGGTTCCCCTGGGAGCATGGGCCCCTGACCCTGATGCTGCCCTTGCCCACAAATCATAACAAAGGTCCACTCTTTGGACACAAATGGATTGGATTTGGTGATACAGAGTGACCATGTATTGGATGCACTTTATGGTTCTATGCATCTATAGGATATCATCCTGCTGACCTCTGGTTGGAGGAAGGAGAGTGGATGGAGAGGAGGAGAAAGGAGACTGTTGGGAGGATGAGACACGTATGGAGCAGAGAGGAATAGTGTGCTGTCATCGGACAGGGAGAGCAGTGGAAGCTGCATACAGGTGGGCATGTAAATTTACACGGGAATGTACATTTTCACTCAGTCATATTAAATAAAAAGAAATAAATAAGTAAATTAATTAATTAAAACTTGTATCCTCACCTTGGATTTGATACCTTCTGAATGCTTTCTAATATTTCCCTAAGACTTTTCTGATCTGATGAAATCTGTAGGGATACTAAAAAAGTGATTTTTAAAAAATATCATATAAGGAAGATATAGATGTTTGTGTGTGTAATATAATGCCTTGATATTTTCCAAATGACTAGTGCATTATGTTATAAAGTCATAGGTGGGTAAAGTATCTACATAAAATACATATAAAAAATAAAAATGCTTTTAATGTAAAATAGTATAAGAAGCTCACTGACACAGGTTCATAGTCCACATGAAACTAAAATTTTCAGCAATCACCACAGGTTGAATTTCAATGTGAGATCAAAGAAAAATGTACACAATGATCTGGAAAGGCTTTTAAAATACTTTTGGGGTTTTCCTGCTGCATATCTGTTGGAATTTCTTCAGATAGTTCAACAAAGTCAACACATTGAATTAGACTGGATACAGAAGCAGATAAGAGAACATAGCTGTCTTCTATTAATCTACACATTGATAAGATTTATAAAAATGTGAACAATCTCATTCTCAGTTTTTCTTTGGGAAATTATTTTTCCTGCATAACATGCTGTTTATATTATAGTATCTATATTTAGGTAAGTAGGGTTATTACCACTATTTATAAATGAATTAATGCTTAAACACTAAAATACTCTTAGTTTTAATTTTTTGTTTTTTGAATTGTTATGTATTAATTATAGTAAAAGAATAAAATTTCTAACATCTGTCAATTATCTCATCTATGATAAACCCTCACCCCCTCTTGTAGCCAATGCAGTTATTTTCTTCTGTAGATAATTTTATTTTTAAGCCCTTATAACAGGCATCTCATACAATATTTGTCCTTTCAACATTGATTTTATTTAGCATGATTTCTTCCAATTGAAACCATGTTATGAGATGTTTTCTAAAATCGTCATTTTTTTTTTTATTATAGCATGGCATTCCACTGAGTATCTGTACCATAGTTTGTTTATCTGTTCATCTGTTGATGGGCATCAGGATTGATTCCACCTTTTTGCTGTTGTGGACTGTGCTGCAACAAGCATCCATGTACATATGTCTGTTCATTTGACAACCTTTGTTTCTGAAGGATAAATTCCAAGCAGTGGAATTACAGGATCAAATTGTATAATTATTTCCAGCTTTTGAAGGAAGCACCAGATTGCTTTCCAAAGAAGTTGTACCAACTTTCAATCTCGACAGCAATGTAGGAGAGTTTCAGTCTTTTCATAGCCTCTCCAAAATTTGTTTTGTATTTTTTGGATCATGGCCAGCCTTGCTGGGGAGAGATAATATCTCATTATAGTTTTGATTTGGATTTCTCTGATAGCTAATGATCATGAGCATGTTCTCATATGTCTTTTGGTGGTCTGGATGTCCTCTCTAGGGAAGAGTCTGTCTATCTCCTTTGCCCATCTCTTAATTGGTTATTTTACCCTTTTTTTTGTTGACATTTTGCAGAAAGTTGTAGATTATGTAGATCAGATGATGGTCCAACATGTATTCGCCAAATTTTTTTTTTTCCATTCTGTAGGTGGTCTTTTAACTCTTTTGATAAAGTCTTTGGATGAAGAAAAGTGTTTGATTCTTAGTAGTTCCCATTTATGTGTTTTCTGTTAATCATGTTTTGTTTGTCAGATTTTGAGGTCTATCTAAACTGTGTATTACAATATCCATTGTTGATCCTATTTTTTTCTTGCATGATTTTTATTGTTTTAGGTTTGACATTTAGGTCCTTAATCCATTTAGAGTTAGTTTTTGTGTAAGATGTGAGATAGGGGTCTTTTTTTAGGTTTTTTTTTTTTTTTTTACAGATGGATATCCAATTTTGCCAGCACCATTTGCTAAAGACACTGTTTTGACCCCAGTTTACAACCCTAGGGCCTTTTTCAAATATCAACTGTTTATAAGAGGATGGTGGCATCTTTGAGGTCTCCATTCTGTTCCATTGGTCTATGTGTCTCTTTCTGTACCAGTACCAGGCTATTTTGACTACTGTGGCAGTGTAATAGTTTCTGAGGTTGGATAGTGTGAGGCCTCCCATTGTGTTCCTCTTCTTCAGTAGTGCTTTACTAAGCCTGCGTTTTTTCCTTTTCCAAACAAAGTTGGTGATGTGTTCCTCCATCTCAATAAAAAAATGACATAGGAATTTGTATTGGGATTGCTTTGCATAAGCAGATCACTTTAGGTAAAACAGACATCTTCACCATAGTAAGTCTTCCTATCCATGAGCATGGTAGGCTTCTCCAATTTTGTAATTCTTTTTTTTAGCTTCTTGCAGTAAGGCCTTGCAATTCTCTCTGTATAGGGTGCTTATTTCTCTAGTGAGAGTTATTCCTAGATATTTTATCTTCACGGGGGCTATAGTAAATGGTATTGATTTGGTGATTTCTTCCTTGATGAACTTTTTGTCGGTATAAAGGAATCCAATTGATTTACGTACATTTGTCTTGTATCTAGATACTTTGCTAAACTCCTCTATTAGTTCCAGTAGTTTACTTAGGGATTCCTTTGGATTTTCTATATATACAATCGTAACATCTGCAAATAGGGAGATTTTTACTTCTTCATTGTTGATACAGATGCCTTTTATTTCTTTGTCTTCTCTAATTGCTCTGGCTACAACTTCTAGCATAATGTTGAATAGAAGTGGTGAGAGTGGGTATCCTCGTCTAGTTCCTGTTCTGAAATGGAGTTCTTTCAGTATTTCACCATTCAGGATGATGAAGGCAGTTGGCTTTGTGTGTATTCTATTGATTGTGTTAAAGAATCTCCCCCTCTATTCCTATTTTTCTCAGAGTTTTTAGCATGAATGGGTGTTGGACTTTGTCAAATGCCAGAATCTGTGGGATACAGCAAAAGCAGTACTCAGAGGTCAATTTATCTCTATAACTGAATATATCCAGAAAGAAGAAAGGGCCCAAATTAAAGAATTAACCCTGCAGCTTGAACAAGTAGAAAGAGAGCAACAGAGGAACTCCTGAGGCACCAGAAGAAAACAGATTATAAAGATTAGAGCAGAACTAAATGAATTAGAGAATAGAAAAACAACTGAAAAAATTAACAAAACCCAAAGTTAGTTCTTTGGAAAGATCAACAAAATTGATAAACCACTGGCTAAACTTACAAAAGAAAAACAGCAGAAGATACAAATAACCCAATTAAGAAATGAGATGGGAAATGTTACAACAGACCCAACTGAAAAAAAAAATATTGTAACAGAATACTATGACAGGCTGTACTCTAACAGGTTTGAAAACCCAGATGAAATGGACAAATTTCTAGGTTCATATCACCCACTAAGATCATCACAAGGAGAAGTATATCTACATAATTAAGTCTATCACAAGAGATTGAAAAAGTTATCAAATATATATGAACCAAAATAATTCCTTCCCTAGATGGCTTTACCAGAGAATTCTACCAAACTTTCAGAGAAGAGTTAACTCCAAAACTATACTCCGAGGCTATTTCACACCATAGGAAATGATGGAATACTTCCAAATTCATTCTATGAAGCCAGCATAACCTTGATACCAAAGCCAGAGAAAGATCCCACAAAAAAAGAAAATTACAGACCAATATTATTCTTGAACCTAGATGCAAAAATCTTCAACAAAATTCTAGCCAACAGAATTCAACAGCATATAAAAAAATAATTCATCATGGTCAACTTGGTTTCATTCTAGGATGCAAGGCTGCTTCAATATCAGAAAAACAATTAAGGCAATTAACCACATAAATAACACAAAAGATAAGAATCATCTGATTTGGTCAGTTGATGCAGAAAATGCATTTAATGAAGTCCAATACCCATTCATGCTAAAAACCCTTAATTTCTAATGTGGTACATCTCAACAGAAATGACCCACATAAGCCAAACCTCTTTGGGATCTTCAGTATATTCAAAGAATGAAAGAGGTCCTGGGACCAAACTTTTGGAAAACCCCTGATTGTTATTTTTGTTTGTTTGTTTTATTATTTATTTTTTATTGTGTTTTAAGTGAAAGTAAAAAATTCCAGTAAGTTTCTCACACAAAAACTAACATATGTTGTATGGTGTGACCCTTGCCATTCTCTCAACACTGTGACAGCATACTCCTCTCCTCCATCCAGTGTATATCATGTCCACTGAACCTGCTCCTGCTGTCTCTGTCTTCTCATCTTACCTTCAGACAGGAGTTGTCCAGTTAGTCTTCAGTATCTACTTAAGCCAAGAAACATACTCTTCACCAGTATCATTTTACATCCTATATACCAGTTCAGTCTTTGTCTGAGGAGTTTGCTTCTAGAATAGTTTTAGTTCTGGACTAGCAGAGAGTCCAGAGACCATGTCTTTCAAAGACCCTCTAGTCTGTCAGATCATCAAGTCTGATAATTTAGAGTTTGAGTTACTTACTCTGTGTTTCTCTTGCTCCATCATGAACTCTTTGTTGAGTTTCCTGTAAGGACAGTAGCTGGGCACCATCTAATTCTTCTCGTTTTGTGCTGATGTGGTCTCTGTGCTTGTGGACTCACATTTTCCTTATGCCTTTGATGTTCTTCATTTTCCTTTCCTCAAGGTGGGATCAGACCAATTGATACTTCATAGATGAGAGTTCATTAGCTTTTAAGACCTCAGATGCTACTCATAACAGTGGGATGCAAAACATTTTATTAATAAATTTTGCTGTTCAAGTTGACCTAGATGTACCCTGAAACTATAGTCCCCAGGCCCCTGCCCCTGCTACACTGTTCCTCAAAGTGTTTAACTGTATTTAGGAAATTTCTTTGCTTTTGGTTTAGTCCAGTTTAACTTCTCTACTGTTCATTCTACTTCTCTTCACCTAAAATAATTCCTGTTTATTACCTAATTAGTAAATATCCTTCTCCCTCCCTGCCTACTGTTGTAACCATCAAAGACTGTTTTCCTCTGTGTTTAAACCTTTTCTTGAGTCCTCATAATAGTGTTCTCATATAATATTTGTCCTTTTGTAATTGACTAATTTCACTCAGCATAATGCCTTCCAGATTCCTCCATGTTATGTTTCCCAAGTTCATGGTTGTTCTTAATCACTGAACAATATTCCACTGTGTGAATATACTAGAGTTAGTTTACCAGTTCATCCACTGATGGACACAAAGATTTATTACATCTTTTTGCTATTGGGGACAGTGCTGTGATGAATGTTGGTATGCCTATATCTATTTGTGTAGCAACTCTCAAGTCTCTAGATTATTTCCAAGAAGTGAGATTGATGGATAATACATTGCTATTACTATTTTTAGGTTTTTAAGTGCCCATACAATTTCCAGAGTGGTTGTATCATGTTAAATTCTCACTAGCAGGGTATAAGTGTTTTGGTCTCTCTATAGCATCTACAGAATTTTGTGATCTTTGGGTGAATGACAGCTTTGTTCAGATTACATAGTAACTCATTGTAGTTTTGATTCATCTTTCTATAATAGCTAATAATCTTAAGCATCTCCTCATATATTTGTTAGCTGTCTGAATGTCTTCTTTGGTGAAGTGCCTTTCCATATCCTTTGCCCATTTTTTTAATTAATTTTTTTAGTCTTTTGTGGCTGAGGTTGTACATTATCTTATAAATTTTAGAGATTAGACACTGATGATATTTGTTGCAACTAATTTTTTTTCCCCAGTTTGTAGGTTGTCTTTTCACTCTTTTGGTGAAGTCTTTGCATGAGGATAAGCACTGATTTTTAAGAGTTCCTAATTACTTCTAGTGTCACCGAGAGTAGGACTCAACTCAATGG
Organism: Heterohyrax brucei; assembly: GCA_028571685.1. NCBI lineage: Eukaryota > Metazoa > Chordata > Mammalia > Hyracoidea > Procaviidae > Heterohyrax > Heterohyrax brucei. The sequence goes on along the minus strand of CM053141.1, from coordinate 54,222,367 downwards.
CACTGGGTTTTTTTAGTTATCTATTTTATTTTCTGGTGTTTGTACATTGTGAGTAATGTTTTGTATTCTGTTTATGCTGTATACTGTGATTCCTAGCATTGCCCCCTATTTTTTCCTCCATAGTCTTTATTGTCTTAGATTTTATACTTAAGTATTTGATCTACTTTGAGTTAGCTTTTGTGTATCGGATGAGATATTTCATTTTTATTGCAAATAGATATCTAGTTATGATAACACTGTTCGTTGAAGAAACGATCTTTTCCTGAATTTACAGACTTTGGGTTTTTGTGAAATATTAACTACTATGGACTCAAAATGAGAAGATACAGCTGCAGACATTCACTGATAATCAGGACATGGAATGTATGAAGTATGAATCTAGGAAAATTGGAAAGCATCAAAAATGAAATGGAACACATAAACATTAATATCCTGGACACTGGTGAGCTGAAATGAACTGGTATTGGCCATTTTGAATCCAATGATCATGTGGTCTACTATTCTGGGAAGGAAACCTTGAAGAAGAATGGTCTTGTGTTCATCATTAAAAAGAACATTTCAAGAACTGTCCTGAAGTACAATGCTGTCAGTGATTGGACAATATTCATACACCTACAAGAAAGGCCAGTCAATACAACTATTATTCAAATTAACACACCAACCACTAAGGCCAAAGATAAAGAGACTGAAGATTTTTACCAGCTTCTGCAGTCTGAAATTGATTTAACATGCAATCAGAAACATTGATGATCACTGGTGACTGGAATGCAAAACTTGGAAACAAAGAGGAAGGATCAGCAGTTGAAAAATACACTTTGGTAATAGAAATAATGCCAGAGATCTCATGATAGAATTTTGCAAGACTAATCACTTCTTCATTGCAAATACCTTTTGTAACCAACACAAGTGGCAACTGTACACATGGACCTCACCAGATGGAATACACTAGAACCAAATTGACCACATCTGTGGAAAAAGACAATGAAAGAGCTGCAAACCAGCAGTCAGAACAAGACCAGGTGCTGACTGTGGCACAGATCATCAACTGCACATATGCAAATTCAAATTGAAACTGATGAAAATTAGGACAAGTCCACAAGAGCCAAAGTATGACCTTGAGTATATCCCTCCTAAGTTTAAAGACCATCCCAAGAACAGATCTAATGTGTTGATCACTAATGACTGAAGACCTGATGAATTGTGGAATGACATCAACGATATCACCCATGAGCAAGAGGTCAGGAAAAAAAAGAAGGAAAAGAAGAAAAGATCGAATTGGCTGTCAGAAGAAACTCTGAAACTTGCTTTCAAATGTTAAGCAGCTAAAGCAAAAGGAAGGAAAGGAGAAGTAAAAGGTTTGAACAGAAGATTTCAAAGAGAAGCTCAAGAAGACAAAGAAGATGTTATAGTGACATGTGCGAAGAGCTGAAAATGGAAAACCAGAAGGGAAGAACATGTACTGCATATCTCAAGCTGAAACAACTGAAGAAAAAACTCAAGCTTTAAGTGCAATAGTGAAGGATTCTACAGGGAAAATATTAAATGACTCAGGAAGCATCAAAATAAGACGGAAGGAATATAGAGAGTCATTCTACCAGCAAGAACTAGTTGATGTTCAGCCATTTGAAGAGGTAGCATATGATCAGGAACCAACAATACTGAAGAAAGAAGTCGAAGCTTCATTGAAGACATTGGCAAAAAGCAAGGCTCCAGGAATTGATGGAAAATCAACTGAGACATTGCAACAAAGAGATGCCGTGCTGGAAGTGCTCACTCATCTATGCCAACAAATTTGAAGGGCAGCTACCTGACCAACTGACTGGAAGAGATTCATACTTATGCCTATTCTAAAGAAAGGTAATCCAACCAAAAGTGGAAATTACTGAACAGCATCATTAATATCACACAGCCAAGTAAAATTTTGCTCAAGATCATTCAAAAGCAACTGCAGCGGTATATTGACAAGAAACTGCCAGAAATTCAAGCTGGATTTGGAAGAGGACGTTAAACCAGGGCTGTCATCGCTTATGTCAGATGGATCTTGGCTGAAAGCAGAGAATACCAGAAAGATATTTACCTGCATTGCACTGACTATGCAAAGACTTTCAACTGTGTGGATCATAATAATTTATGGCTAATATTGCAGAGAATGGGAATTGCAGAACACCTAACTGAACTCCTAAGGAATCTTTATGTGGGTCAAGAGGCAGTCATGCAAATAGAACAAAGGGGTACTGCATGTTTGAAAGTCAAGAAAAGTGTGTGCCAGGGTTCTATCCTTTTACCATACCCTTTTAACCTGTATGCAGAGCAAATAATCTGAGAATCTGGATTCTGAGAAGAAGAACGAGGCATCAGGATTGGAAAACAACTCATTAACAACCTATAATATGCAGACAACACCATATTATTTGCTGGAAGTGAAGAAGATTGGAAACACTTACTGATGAAGATGAAGGACCACAGCCTTTGGTATGGATTGCACCTCAACATCAAGAAAGCAAAAACCATCGCAACTGGACCAGTAAGCAACATTGTCACAAATGAAGAAAGGATTGAGGTTATCAAGGATTTCACTTAACTTTACACCTATGGAAGCAGCAGTCAAGAAATCAAAAGAGGAAGCAGAGTCAAGATGGTGGACTAAACACATGCCTCCTTAAATCCCTCTGGAAACCAAGACATGAATTAATAATTAAATGAAGCCTTTTGGACACCTAGTGAGCCCTAGGACACGCCATACGGCTGTTAATTTGGACTTCATACAGTGAACAGAAAACCTCTTCTCTTTTGCTGTCCCCTGCTCTTGGTGAGTGCTGGCTTTCACGGACCAAAGGTAACTCACTATTTTAACTTTTTTTCTCTGTCTTAGCTAGTGGACGGAGCTCTGACTTGACTAGCAGCTAATCTCAGACACACAGCTGGTGGGATTGGCTGGAGAAATTACCACATTTTGAGAGCTTGACTTTGGACTCAGTGCATCTTGGTACCTTTGGCTTCTCTTTCAGCCTCTGCCATTGAGTTGCCTCTTCCGGCAGGCAGGGAGTGTGCAGGATGCTATCTTGTTCCACTGGGAGGTGGAATTTGTGGGAAATCATGTTAACTCTCTTGACATGAGTGCAGCCATCTCGGCTGATGTACCATTACTTCAACTCTGTATAACCTCTTGTACTGTTTGTATACTGTAACCTAGAGGCAATCTGGGAACACCTCCAAGTCCTTAGCCCGAACATGTGGAACAATGTACAACTGAAACTGTAAACAACTGGCTTAGTTACTGAATGTTTCAGTTCCTTGTATTCTAAGTTACCAAAAGGGTATAAATACTGTAATAAAACTTTGCTCTGGGCTCTCAGCTAGGGAAAGCCGTTAGCCTCCTGATCCCAAACTGTTTCATGTCTATCCTTTCTTAAGTGCTTGGCACCGCTTCTCCTCCACTCATGTTCATGTCGGAGAACTCCCTGATTAGCAGGAACACCGACAGGAAGTACCCAGATGGAGGACTCAGCTGGACCTAATTCCGAGGCTGGGAGGCAACACCTGCCTGGAGGAGAGCGCTTTTCCAGCAGAAAAGCAGTATTTTACACAGGGTTGCCTACAGTTGGGGCCCGGAAGCAGTGGCCAGCAGGATACAAGCCTTTCCGTATTTTGAACTAGTTTATAACACCTGGGGTTGAACATAGAGATGCTTATGTTGCCATCTGGGAAGAGGGACCTATATACCTGAAAACCTGACTGACTTTGGAAGTTGTCAGATACCTTTCACCTTTCAGTTTAAGACAACTTAGAGAAACAACTGTGGTCTATCCTCACAGCATCTCCACCAGACTTTATTGACTCACATGATGCCCTCAAAGCAACACTCTGGATTAAAGCATAGTGAAGAAATCACCCATAGCTTCAGAAGGCCCCTGAAAGAAGCAACCAAAGAACTTCCTAGATAAAGAAACCTTTCTGAAACTACTGGAAAGTGAATTCAAAGGATTATATATAGAGCCTTCCCAGACCTTATACAAAATGCAGCAGAGCAAAATGAAAAATTAAGCAAGCTGTTTGATCTGATGGAACACCAGTACTCTGAAATTCAACAGATCCAGAACAAAATCAAAGAGTAGAAACTTCAATTCATAGCCAAGAAAACAGAATGGAACACATGGAAAATAGACTTTCTGACTTGGAAGACAGAGCTACTGACTCCAGCATCTATGAGGAGAAATCAGAGAAAAGGAAACAAGAAAAATGAAGAAACAGTAAGAAACATGTGGGACTCTATTAAGAGGAACAGTCTACTATTAATTGGAGTACCTGAATAGGGCAAGACACCTGAGAACACAGAGTATTGTGGCTGAGCTGCTGACATAAAACTTTCCAGAAATTAGGAAAGAAAAGAATGTAGATATCCAAGATGCATACCGAATGACACTCAATATAGATCTGAAAAGAAAGACTTCAAGACATATTACAATCAAGCTTAACAAAATGAAACATAAGCAGAAACTCTTAAAGGCAGCAAGACTCAAAGCAAAGCTAATATTCAGAGGGAAATCCTGTTGGCTTTTGTTGAATTTCTCAGCAGAAACAATACCGGCATGGAGACAGTGGCATGACACATTCAAAGCCTTGAAGGAGAAGAACTTCCAACCAACAATTATATATCCTGCAAAACTGTCTTTCACATATGAAAATGAAATGAAGACATTTGCAGATATACAGAAACTCAGAGACTTTGTAAAAACCAAACCAAAGCTACAAGAAATACTGAAAGAATCTCTTGGCTTAGAAGAACAAAACTACTAACTATATTTTAGAAGCAAATTCAGGACATGTCACCCAGAAACCTACTCAGGGAAGGTTCCAAATTCAATCAAAGCTTTAACAGTGAAAGAAATGATCCAGTGATCATACCATGAAAACTATGGGGACATCATATTAAAAAGAGGGATGTACTACAGTTATTAAAGTCCTTCCAGATGGAGAGGAAGTAAATAAGACTGGTAGTAATTAAAGTTGGGTTTATACATAGTTTATTAAGGGGGATCACAGGGACAGCCATAAAGCACAATAAAGATGCAACATATCAAATCAAGAAACATAATATGGGAGTCTCAACAACCATGAAACCAACCCTGAAGAAGATGAAAATCAACTCACAAAGAAGAAAATCCCAGAACAGATTAATAAACAACAGAGAAAACATTAACACAAGAATAAACTTATCACAATGGCAGCACTAAACATGTACCTATCAATAATTCCACTGAATGTGAATGGACTGAATGCTGCAGTAAGGAGACGTCTAGTGACATCTTGGATCAAAAGACACGACCCATCCATATGTTGCCTACAAGAAACTTATCTTAGACTTAAAGATAGGAACAAACTGAATTCAAAAGAATTCCCACAAAAAACCACTGGAACTAATATGAGAGTTCAACAAAGTATCAGTATACAAGATAAACATACAAAAGTCAGTTGGATTTCTCTACACCAACAAAGAAATTGTCAAAGAGGAAATCATCAAATTAATAGCATTTACAATAGGTCCCACGAAGATAAAATACTTAAGAATGCTCCTTGGAAGCAAAGATGGCAAGAGTATGTCTTACATACTTTGGAAATGTTGTGAGGAAGAATCAGTCTCTGGAGAACGATATCATGTTTGGCAGAGTGGAAGGTCAGCATAAAAAGAGGAAGACCTTTGATGAGGTGGATTGACACATGGGTTTAGGCATAAAAACGATAGTGGGCATGGCACAGGACTGGCAGTGTTTTGTTCTGTTCATAGGGTTGCTAAAAGTTGGCAGCTATTCGACAGTGCCTAACAAAAACAATGACATGGATTCTCAGTCTGTTTCATTGGTCTATGTATCTTTTGTTAACTGTACCAGATTGTTTTGACTAGTACAATAAATTCTAAAGTCGGGTAGTGTGAGACCTTTCACTTCGTTTTTCTTCTTCAGTAATGCTTTGCTTAACCCAGCTGTCTTCCATTTCTGTGTAAAGGTGGTGTTTCTTCTTATCATTAAAAAGATATCATTGGAATTTAGATCAGGATTGCACTGTATTTATAGAAAGCTTTGTGTACAATTGTCATTTTCACAATGTTGACTCTTCTATCTATATATGATTAAAGCAGTTTCTCCACTTACACAGGTCTTTTTTGATTTCTTGTAGTAGCGCTTTGTAGTTTTCTTTGTATACAGCTTTTACATCTCTGGTTGTATTTATTCCTAAGTATTTTATCTTTGTGGGACCTATTGTAAATGGTATTAATTTGGTGATTTCCTCTTTGACAATTTCTTTGTTGGTGTAGAGGAATCCAACTGACTTTTGTATGTTTATCTTGTATACTGGTACTTTGTTGAACTCTTATATTAGTTCCAGTGGTTTTTTTTTTGTGTGTGTGTGTGAATTCTTTTGAGCTTTCTGTATATAAAATTCTATCATCTGCAAATACAGACACTTTTACTGCTTTATTATCAATTTGGATGCCCTTTATTTCTTTTTCTAGCCTGATTGCTCTGGGCAGAACCTCTGGCACAATGCTGAATAAAAGTTGTGATAAAATGCTTCTCTTCCTGGTTTCTGTTCTCAGGAGAATGCTTTCAGACACTCTGAAAGCTGATGGCTTTGTCTAGATTCCCTTTAGGATGTTGAATAATTTCCTTCCTATTTCTATTTTGCAGAGAGTTTTTGATAAGAATGGGTGTTGGACTTTGTCAAATACCTTTTCTTCATCAGTTGGCAAATCAAGCAATTCTTGTCTTTTATTTGTGTGGTTGATTACACTTACTGGTTGATTATATTGAGTCAGAATCAACCCAATGGCAATGGTTGGTTGGTTTTGTCTAATTTTGTAATTTTATTATTAATCTGATGAATTTCTGATTGCCATCACTCAAGAATTTTTTTTACTCTGTTCAATTTGTCATTATGCTGTCCTGCATTTTGCCCCATCTCCTTCCTGAACTCTTCAAGAGTTCTAACTGTTGAACTGTTGTATTCTACCTCCAATAGTTCCAGTAAATTCTGTTTATCTGGAAAGTTTCTTGATTCTTTGTTTTGGGAGCTTTCTGAAGCCAATATGGTCTGCCTCTTTAAGTGATTTGATATTGACAATTGTCTCTGAATCATCAGTAAATTGTTGTATTTATTTGTGTTTGCTTACTGTGTTCTAGCTTCTTTATTGTTTTGTTTTAAAAACACCCAAGTGGGCGGATTATGTGAGTTAGTTTGATTTTTGGTGCATTAGAGTTTCTAAAGTCCTGTCACCACATTATTAGCGCTGTTACTAGGCACATGGGCCCAGGTATTCATTTATTTTTCTTATATGTGTTTGGCTCAAGTGCCTAGACTGCCAGTCATCATGTGTGTGATGCAGACTCTGCCAGAGTCCTAAATGGGTAGGCATGATTGGTGTAGGCATAGGTAACTGAGTGCAAGTGCTGAAAAAAGAAGGGGGCTGACAGCGGTCCATGAGTGTCTGTGAGGAAGGCTTGTTGCTGTTCCTTTATGTGAGTAGGTAAATGGCTTTTGCTGAAGGGGAATGGGTGCCCTCCTTTCTATATGCAGTGCTGAAAGGTTTTCAGGGTCCATGGACCCTTTATGCTTGTCCCTTGGAAAGGATATGTTTCTGTGATGTATTCTTGTGGTTCAAGGCTAGCTTAACTGGTCCCACTTCTGGCCCAGGTAGCACAACAGAATATAAAGCCTGGTTCAGTACAGGGAATGGAGGGGGAAGTGCTGGAAAAAGAGTGAGAGGTTTAGCCTGAAAAAAAGTTTTAGATATGCACATGGCAGGTTAGATGCAAGTCACTTAAATTTTGGCAATGGAGTACTGCTTTTCACTTGTTCTGGAGGTGTGAGTTGTCTCTCTGCTGCTCTGTTTCTCCTGATGAAGAAGATGCTCTCTGAACACCAGTTCACTCATCATGCTGGATGCTACAGACCCTCCTGTGAGGTAACAATTCCCACGGGGTTGGGTCTAGCCAGTCCTCTTCTGGACCTACTTTGCTCTCCCCATTACTCGGTCCGATCGCTCAGCTTTCTCTTTGATGTTCAGGGCTCCTACAATTCTATATATAATTGATTCATTTGTTCTTCTGGATCTTTGTTATTAGAGGGATCACACAATCCCTCTAACATCTGACTGCTCCATCATCTTAGACCTGCCTCCCAATCTATAAGACTTTTAAAAACTGTATTTTGAAACATTTGTGCTAATTTTAAAAACAACTACTTTGTAACTGAGATACTCAGAGAGAATATGTTGGAAACATTCTTGGTAAAGATCCTCTTACCCGTGAATTAGATTTACTTGTTTTTGTCACCACTACATACATCATAAATGACATAGGAAAGTTATGGTCAGAAACCATTTCTGGGCCAAGATTTCTGCCCAGGGAAGTAGTTCTCCTTTTTCTGTTTAGAGTAAGTCACCCAACTTTGATACCATTGCACACAATTCCCTGTTTGCTGGATATTCACCAAAGTAAGCAATGGGGTTCTGGACTCCTTTGTTAAAAAGAAAAAAAATTCAGGCAGAAAAGAATTATTTCAGATGATATCTCCAAGTCTAGCACAGGGATAAAGGGATTATTATCTTCCTGCCTAGTCTCCATTTCTTCCTGTCCTGAAACACTGGATTTATTGCACAGAAAACAATCAAGTTAAAGCATAAACACAGGAAGAGATGTCACTTTTAAATATGTCAGGTTCTAATACAGCATTATAGGCTACTTGTTGTAAAGTGCCATTGAGTCAGTTCAACAAATGTAAGCATTGCCCAATCCTGCACCTCCTTGCAATCACTGTTATGGTCGAGCTAAATGATGCGGCCAGTATGCCATTACATTTCATTCAGTCTTTCTCTTTTGCTGATGATCTTTTACTTTACCAAGCATGATATCCTTCCTTCGGGACTAGTACCTCCTAATAACATGTCCAAAGTCTTGCCATCCTTCCTTGAAAGAAATGTTCTTCTTCACTTTCAAGCTGGTTTGTGTCATGTGCATATCAAAGGCTGTTGACGAGACTTCATCCAATTCTAATGCCATGTTGTTCTCCATATATGACAGTTTCTTGGATTATTTGTTTGTCATACAGATTAAATGATGTGGTGAAAGACACAAAACAGATGCATATCTTTCCTGATTTTAAACCATGCAGTGTTCTTTTTTTTTTGAATGTCTATTGGTCTGTGTAGATATTCCTCATAAGCAAAATTAAGCACTCTGGCCCTCTCATTTTTTGCAATGTTATCCATAATTCTGTTATGATCCCTGTAACTGACTTTCATTGTCAGTAATACACATGTGAACATCTAGTGTTCTTTGCCTTCAGTCAAGGTCCATCTCACATCAGCAGTGATATCACCCATTGCTTGTCCTCTTCAGAACCCTGGCTGAATTTCTGACAATTCTCTGTTGATGTACTGCTGCAATCATGTTTAAATTATGTTCAGCAAAATTGTATTTGTATGTGATAATATTCATGATATTATTCAATTTCTACTTTTCATTAATCACCGTTCTTTGGAATCAGCATAAATGTCTCCCAGATGGTTAGCTCATTGGCTGTTTTCCAATTTTTTTGCTATAAGCTACCAGGGACTTACAGTGTTGCATTTCCATGTTGAAACATCTCAGTGGGTAGTCTGTCAATTTCTGGAGCCTTGTTTTCGCTAATCCCTTCAGTGTAGCTTGCACTTCTTCCTTCGTGGTGATCAGTTCTAGATCATAAGCCAACTCTGAAATTGTTGAACACTTATCAATTATTTTTGGTATAGTGACTGTGTATTCCTTGCATCTTCCTGTAGGTCTTTCAACATTTTGTCCACAGAATCTTTCACTATTGCAACTTGAGACTTGCATTTTCTCTTCAGTTGTCTCAGCTTGAAAAACGCTGAGCTAGTTTTGGCTTTCAAACTCGTGATTTTTGTACATGTCATTATAATATTTTACTTTGTCTTCTCTACCTGTCATTCAAAGTCTTCTTTTCAGTTCTTTTACTTCTCATTTCTTCCTTTTGCTTTAGCTATTCTACATCCAAAAGCAAGTTTCAGAGTATTTTTTTACATTCTTTTTGCTCTTTTCTTTCTTTCTTGTTTTTGGTTAATGATCTCTTTCTTTTTTATGTATATGATTTCTTTCTCAAATGTGTCTGGTCCTTGGTTATTAGTGTTCAATATGTCAAATCTATTGTTGATGTGGTCTCTAGATTAAGGTGGGATATACACAAGTTCATTCTTTGGCTCTCATGAACTTTTTTAATTTTCTTCAAACTCCAACTTCAACTTGCATATGTGCAGTTGATGGTGTGCTCTGCAGTAGGACCATGGCCTTGTTCTGATGATACTCAGCTTCTTCTAGAGTCTCTTTTTACAGACATAGTCATTGATTCCTATGTTTTCCACCTCATAACGTCTACACGTGTTGCCACTGTGTCATTGAAAATATGTTCTTTCCAATAAGTCTGCTAGAAATACATATTCAATTTTGTTCATTCAAAAATAGAATTTTATTATTTTGATGTCTAAAATAGAGGGATAGGTACTTGTATCAAGTTAGAGTTAAAGGTTCACGAACAATGAGTTTTTTGCTAGTTTAGTTGTACTATTTTATTTTTACTGAATAGAATGCTCTGATCCTGGAAATTTCTTTCTTACCATATACGTGTGTGTGTTTGTGTGTGTCTTTTTTTTCCCTCTGTGTAGGCAAGAAGTTGTTAGAGGAGAAAAAGCCTGAAATCTGTCATAATCTGTCATTTAAAAGCAGCCTCATCAAAAGTCATGGATAATGCTGCAGTTTAGATGGGAGAATTTGGTCAGAGAGGGCCTTGACAAGGAAAGGGATGCCCCAAATCAAAATGCGTTGGGGGTCTCCCGAGAAGGTCAGGCGCATTGAGTGTGTAATAAGCAGGGGGCACTCCAGTCGCCTTTATCTCCCCTCTGGCAGAGAGCAGCTCACTGACCTGGCGTGCCGGCAAATGGAGAGGAAAACTGCACCACGATGTAAATTCCCCATCCAGGTCCCTCATGAATATCTTGTCTCCAGGATTCAAGCCAGTGACCTGGAAAACAAGGTTCCTCCCCAATCAAAGTGACAGGCAGAGCTGGTTTCCTGTTAGGAAGACTATGAGGTGTGTAAAAAAATTATGATTTCTGTGGGGAAAAAATGAGATGTCACACAGAGCAAAATATTACTTTCAAATGGTCCTCTGCAGTTCTTTTGAATGGCAGCTGTTAAGAATTCAATTGTGTGTATAACACACTGGAATCCAGAGTGGAAGTTCTGTTGAGGAGCAGGAATGAATAGAAATTTTTGATTTAAATAATCTTTTGAGAATATTTGAATATCTGTCATTCTTTGTAGTCTAAAGGTTAATTCTTGAAAAAATAATTTCCATTAGTAACACAAATTCTAACCTTGTCAAATCCTCTTATGTAATGCATCAGTGCTGAGAGGCATACTCTTACAAAATTGTCCTATTAAATATATAATCCTGATTTACAGACAATATTTTCCTCTGGAAGTTTTATTGATTTCTCAGCTATTTATTTAAGGGAGACTCATTTAGATAAAATAATTCTGTGTCATTTTTGAATTATGGAAAATATCAAAATTAGGAAAAATATTCAGTATTACACATGTCAATAGATTCTTTTTCTAAAAATCTTACAGAAAATGTGATTATTTAAAGGAATTTCATTACTCAATACTGTGCATAGCAAAATAATAGCTTAGATTTTGACTATATTTTGAAAAATATTTTTAATGTTTTAGAATTTAAAAGTAGTATCTTTTTCCTACTTGTTATAGTAATTCATACAACTATAGCTCTGTTGAAGATAAATGAATGGTCTGATACAACATGATCAACTTGAAACAATCGTGTATCAAGTACAGATGCTAAGTATGTATGCAAGTTACGGCTAAGCTTCTGCTTTTCTTAAACCGTCATCTACAGTTAGTCCAGTTTAAAAAAAACTTAAAAACAGGTTTTTGGATTTCCCATACATACAGATATATGCCAAAATTTTATTAAAAAGAATGAATATTTTGAAGTCTCTTTTTTGAAAAAAAGACATTGCCAATGTGGTATGTTATGTATATATATGCATATATATATATTTAAATCCTATTTTGAAGTTACAAAATCACTATCTGATAGATAACACAAAAACAAAATTTGGGGTAAATGCCAGTGGAAATCTTATACACTCATGTGCCTCTTTTTTCCTCTTGTTACTTTCACATGAAATTTCTCTTTTATGTACCATGGTTTTCCTTTTTTCAGTTTTTGTGGCAATGTTCCTACTCAGTGTAATCCAAACATAAATGATCTTTAGTATGATCATTATTACGATCATTATTCCAGAGTTGAGACTTGCAGACTCCACCTTTGTTCCTAAGAATTCCTGGTTTTGTTGTTTTGGAAGTGATATGAGCTATTTTTGGAAACCACAATTTAAATTTGCACAGAGAAAATTTATTCAGCAAAATAAATATGTTAATGAGCTCCAGTCACAGATTGCACACTCAGATTATCATCAGTTGTGCATGAAAGTTTTCCAGGCTATTTGTTGTGAAAATAAGTACTAAATTATGCACCAAACTTAAGTTCAGGCAAATATTATATATATATTTATATATACAGCCAGCCAAGCCAAGTGCCGTTGATATATATATTATGTATATAATATATATATTACATATAATATATGTGTATATATGTGTATATATATATGGATCTGACTCGATGGCACTTGCCAAGCCTGACTTGGCGTACATATGCTTTCATAGACTTTTTTAAGATGGAAGTTTTTGTGTGTGCAAATACTATATGTTCTTGTTATACAGCATTTTTTCTTTTACTAGATTAAAAATCAGCATATAAACTGGTGCATTAAGTGTCACAAAAGCAGAGGGAGAGTCTTGGGGGGAGGGTCTACTTTGAGATTATACTCATCTAAGTCATCTAGCATTGTCATATCAGAAATACCACAAGTAGATGGCTTTAGAAAGAAAAAATGTATTGTGTCAGATTAGATGGCTGCAAATCCGAATTCAGGGCATCAGTTCCAGCCAAAGCCAAGTGCTGTCTAGTCGGATCCATCCCAGGGGAAGACTTTTTCTGTTGGATCTGATGGAAGGTCCTTGTCATCAATCTTCCCCTAGAACGTGAGTTTCTGAGGTGTAGGGACTCTGGGTCATTTCCAAAGACTTGCTCTGCCGCTGGCATCGCTTCTTTCTTGACAGAATGTACTTACCAACCTTCTGCTTGCTTCCATTTCCTTTATATCCAAAGGATTGCCTCAAGACACAATGCAGTGTTACACAGTGAGTCCTGCCCCACCAACACAGCCACTTTGAAGGGTGGACTACGTGCTGGCATTGGTGCATAGCTTCCCAAGGGGAGGACTTTGAAGGTGACTGTAATGATATTCAACAATGACGTGTGTAGCACTTTTTCTAGGATGAGTTTGCAAACTTAATTGTGAGACCTCGTATCATCAGATTCAGAGAGAATCTGTTTGCTGTATGAGGCTAAAGTAAGTAAGTATGAGCTTCAAAGTATCTTTTTCTATTCTTCTCCCTGCTTTTTCAATCATCTATTTCTGACAGGGTGTTTGACTCAACAATGCAAACAGCCAGCCAGCCAGCAAGGGACCTTTATTTCGAGGAGGAACAGCGAGGGCAAACTAGGGTAACAGTGTGAAGAGCCAAGTCTATTCTCAGGCTCAGAGTTACAGATGCTGCAAACTTAGCACGACTGACATCTAAAGTGGCTCCTACGGAGGATCAGGAGCCTGTAATTGGAAAGCATCACCACTTTGCCCTAACGTGGTTGATTGCACCTTGCTATGCCACTGGAAGCTATGCCACTAGTATTTCAATGCCAACAGAGTCAGTCATCCATGGTGGGCAGATTCCAGTGCATTTCCAGGCTAAGAGAGACTTAGGAAAATAGGTCTGGCAATCTGTCTGAAAATTAGCCAGTGAAAACTTTACAGATTACAGTAGAATATTGTCCTACAAAGTGCTGGACGATGAGCCCTTTACATGGGAAAACACTGCACAGTAGATGAACTAACGGACACAAACATACCAACTGTTACAGAGAAGGTGTAGGGCTGGGTAACGTTTTGACCGTTATGCATAAGGTCTCCATTAGCCCAAGTCCTCTCAGAGGCAAGTAACAAGAAAAACAGAGACTATCTGAGCTGGAAAGACCCATAAGGAGCACAGTCTGATCTTACCCTGCCTTTAGTGACTATGGAGGCCCTGGAGCCATTCTAGAGGAAGTCACACAGACAACTTCAGCTGCTTCTAGATAAGTTTGTTTATTTTCACTTTATACTTCGAACTTCACTGTGGCTGAAATGTCAAAAATACAATCTATTTCTTTTAGTACTAGAAGCAAATGTGTAAATAAGTAAATAAATTCTTCATACAAGAAATTGAAGTTCCCATGAATTATTTGAATGGGTGGGTAATATATCAAATTGCCTTGTATCTATTGACAGCTTTGAAGTAATCTTTCCCAGCTGAGAGACAGGAATTTCACAACCTGATATTCCCTCAACATTGTCTTTCCTTGTGAATATCTATTGCTTTTGACTTTTTCAGTTCAGTTCCCCTCAAGTCTTCTTCCTCTCCTTCAAAAGTTAACTGCTTCCAAACCCTCTTAGTGACCTAGCATTCTCTGTATATACACGTACTCTGTGGGCTGACCTACAGAGTCTATCCTGAGGTGGCTAGTTTTGCCAGGGCCGGTTTGGTGGTAAGAAAGTGAAGCTCACTACAACTAATATACTCATGATGACGATCTGTCTGTAGCTAACAAAAACAGAAATTATAGGCTGATAAAAGGACCTGAGAGGTTATGTACAATAAAATAAATTATTCTCTGCATCTGTTTTCCTCTGGAGTTTCAAGTGTTCCCATTTCTTCGCTCCATGTATCTATGGTTCATCTGGATTTAACCCCAAAGACTCACCACTGTGCTTAAAGCTGCTTACTTTAGAAATATAGTCTTGCACTTTAACTTTCATGATCTGTAAGTATACCCACTGTACTTTCCTGTGAAAGAAAATCTGATAGGTCCTCTGTAACTTCTAGATTGGTTCCTAATAGTTGTATGTTCAGCTTGGAGTTAGTCATCTCTGGCTGGCTAGAGAGAGAAAGCCATGCCATACAAACAGTGTTGAAGGGTAGGAAGCTGCAAAAGTTGGCTTGGCTTTGAAAGTACCATGAGATTTATTTTATCCTATGCAGCTTTGTTACCTTATTTTGATTAATGAATTGTTAGACAAACTGATTAACTTACCTGGGTTAATATGGTTTCAAAAGGTTTTAAAGGGTTACAGTCTGGTGAAGTTATTTGCATTTTAATGGCTTTATAGGTGCTAGATCATTAACTCAAATGCTTACAAGGGACTGAAGTGAACCTGTGTCAATGAGAGTGGCTGGATGTAAGAGAATGGTCTGTGGAGGAGCTTTTGGCCAACTGGTGAGCACCTGCCCAGCGTAAATGCATTACAAATTATTTTAAAATGATGCATTGAATAAATGAAATACGTCAGTAGCCAGCGTTGGCTAATTTGTTACTCCTGATTTGAAAGCTCTGCTATAAATTCAAAGGAATGATTCTAATGGCTGTTATGATTGGCATCATGAAAAGCCAGTGGAAAAGGTAGTGCTGCTTTGTAGGATTCCTAAAGTCCAGAAGCACAGTTCTATACTGAGAGGTACAAGATCCAAATCCTAGTCCTAATTTTGCATTTTCTAATTGAGGGATTCACTTCTTCAGGCTCAGTCTTCTCACAAAGAATAAAAGGTGGCTGTTGAGTTGTTTGAAACTTAGTGGACCTTAGGAATCGCTTTCAGGGAGAAGAGTAAAGCTAAGAGGGAAAGCCCCAAGTCCTACCACAGAGCAATAATCTCAAATTGTCTGGGAGTGCTGCTCAGGAAAACTACATGTTTTTAAACCTCCGCACATAGTTTTATGGTTACTGCCATTTTGGAAAATGACCTAGATGACCCTCTGCTTCTAACAGTCTAAGAGTCTAGTAATTCTAATATGGATCTTTTTCATGAGATGGTCTCAAAGAAATGGAACCTGAGACTGCCATATGGAGTAAAACCATAGATAGATGAACACGTCTGCCATTGCTTTCACCGGAAAAGAGAACACAAGGCTTTTCTGTGTTCATAACTGTTAAAGCTTGTCTCAGCTAGGGATTAATCAACTCTACTCTTTGGCTTTTCTCTTTTTATTTTCTGTAAATTGTTCTTCATGTCATTAGTTGCCATCCCCATGACATGTTAACACTCTTCCCTTGTCAACCTTGAGTTCCCCACCATCAGCTTTTCTGTCCTGTCCTACTGTCTCGTTCCTGCCCCGGGTCTGACGTGCTCATTTAGTCTCATTTTGTTTTATGGGCCTGCCTAATCTTCCGGGAAAGGGGTGAACCTCAGGAGTGACTTTGCTACAGAGCTAAGAGGGTGCCCAGAGACTATACTCTCAGGGTTTCTCCAGTCCCTGTCAAACCAGTAAGTCTGATCTTTTTTTTTTTCAGTTAGAATTTTGTTTCTACATTTTTCTCCAACTCTGTTCAGTACCCTCTACTGTGATCCCCGTAGGAATAATTGGTGTTGGTAGCCGGGCACCATCTGGTTGTGCTGCACTCAGTCTGGTGCAGGCCTTGGTGGTTGGGGTCTGTTAATCCTTTGGAGTCATCTTTCCCTTGCGCCTTTGCTTTTCTTCATTCTCCCCGACTCCAGATGGGGTTAAGACCCACGGATATCTTAGCTAGCTGCTCACCAGTTTTGCAGGCCCCAGATGCTGCTCACCAAAGCAGACTGCAGAACATCTTCTTTGCAAACTGCATTATGCTGATTGACCTAGAAGTCCTGTGAGATTGTCTTCAGCCTTTGATTCTTGGTTCTTGAATTTGTCACACTGTTTTAATTTTACTCCTTTGTGTGTTCGTGTCTTTACACCTTCTTGAATCTCCTACTTCTCTTCCAAAAGTTACCACCTCAGTTGGGACTCTAAAATGAATTCATGTACCATAACCTTCACCAGCCAGATTTCCCTAAATGCTCAGTCACATTGATACAGTTATTCAGCATGCTTCTGTCATACTTTAAATGCATTTATGCTCCTTTTATTTTTTTGTATTGGAGTGCAGATCTTGGGTCCTCTTTCTTCTCTCATTAAATTTCCATGATGCAGAAATCACACTTTACTTATTTTTCTATTATTTTGTCTAGCACAATGCCTGACAAAAAACATACGCATCTACATAAATTGTGAATTAATAAGCTGACAGCTGTCCCTCCCTTGCTTATCTCACCACCATCATCAGTAGTGTATGGATTTAAAAGTGTTACATGCATGGTTTTAAATTTATTTTTTCACCAGGAAACAATGAAAGGTTTCCAACTCCTGTTTTTTTTTTTTTTTTTCCCCTGTTGAGGAATCTGAGTCTAGCATAAAATCAATGAACCGATGTCAGTGTGGCTGGAAATCTAGTCTGACTTTAGAGGCCAGGGTCTTACCCACAAAGATATACTTCCTCCAACATTCATTACCGTTGTTCTGCAGTCTGGAGTAAAGATTTGTTAGGTTGCTTTAGAGTCAGGGTCACCAAATCATTCACAAAAAGAAGAGAGATGGAGATGTTTGTTGCTGTCCAATAACCATTCACACGATCCTGGACTTCGTGTTCTTGTCCCCTTTTCTTCTTCTTGGCTGTGTCTGTGTACAAGGCAATCACAGTGATTCTGCTTTATGTTTGAAAACCAGTTAAAAAAAAAAAAAAGACACTATTCTTCCTAACTTGTGAAGCTACCCAGGGAATATAAAACCAACCAACCAACAAAGTAAGCAACCAAACAAACAAATAAAACTTCAGGCCCATACAGCCATCACAGTTTACCAGATAATCCAGAAAACAAAAATATGATGGTTATTTCAAAATATGTAACATCACTGTGTTACAATGAATACACTGACATGCATGGTACTATAGGTAATTTCTGTTTCTTACTTCAGAATTCTGGTTAACTCTGTCCTTAATATAGCCAGAAATGGTCTTTATACAACTGAGAGAGGGCTGCCTTTGTTCTGTTTAGCAGGATCTCAGTGTCTGGTCCTGCCTATGTACCTGAAGTTCAGCAACAATCACAGCAACAGTAGTAGCAGCAACAGCCGCTAGAATGCCTTGAAGGTTACTTTGCATCATGTACATACGCTGTTTCATTTTATCTTCAAAGCAAGCTGATGAGTGACACATTAATACTATTTCTTCTTTACAGATGAAGAACTTGATATCTAGAGAAATCAAGTAAACTGGCATTAACATGTATCTTGTAAATGGAAAAATTGAGATTCACATTACATACACATTAGTGTAGAAAAAGTAAATTCTAGTTATCTCTGACATCGAATGCAACGTATCAACACCATGTATTCCACATGTGTTCTAACAGCAGCTTCATAAGCAACAATTCTTCCTTCGACCCTAATCGTTCCGAGTGGGGTTAGATCTCACAAATTAAAGGACCCTGTCGTCCAGATTGCCTAATCTGCTCATGGCTTTGGATGTCAGCCAGGAGCCTGGATGTCTCCTGGTACCCTCACTTCTGACCTGATGGCTACTTCTTTCAACCCAATAATTTACTGGAATGGCTCACGGAACTCACAGAAAATGCTGTACTTGTAGCTTTACCGTAGCAAAGAAGGACACAAAGAAAGAGACACGTTAAATGAGGTCTGGGAGGGCCTCTAACACCAGAGCTTCCATGTTCCAAAAAATGGGTGGCTCTACTCTGACACGTGCATTAATATCTGTCACCAGCAGGCAGCCTATAGGGCTTCTGTGTCCTAAGCCTTTCCTGGGGCCTCATTACACAGGCATGATTGACAGAGCCCTGTCCTCACCTGCTTCTCTCCTGAGGATGGCTGATATCACTGGGGACATCCCAAGGCCTTAGTGGTTATTTCTCAGGAATCGAGGACAAAGACAAAACTCTGGGTACATTAACCTCATAATCATCTTCTCTTACATGTGAGAGATTTATCTCTATATTTGTGTCTGTATACTTAAAGATATGTGCCTGCGAGAAAGTCACAGACATCATGCTTTATTGTTACATACTTCAGTGGGTATTTTTGAAGAACAAAGACATTCTCTTATATAGCTACCACAAATAATCAAAACAAACGCAAAAAAACAAGGCTTTGACAATTATACAACAATTAGCTAATTCAGAGTCACTATTCGGGTGTCATCAGTGATTGCAGTACTGTCCTTGACAGCATTAATTCCCAGTCCGGAATCACCCATTGCCTCTTTGGTTGTCACTGGCTTTACTCTCCTTTAATTTGGTGTATTTCCTTTCACGTTCTTCTTTTCACTCCCGTTACTTTGACATATGCCAGTTGTATTGCCAAAGAACTGAAGGCTCTGTCTGATGTTTTCTCTGATGTTTCCCCTTGATTAGATTCAATTTATACATCTTTGCAAGAGTTTTCATAGAAGTCCTGTTGAATCCTTCAAGGTGTATCACATCTGGAGGCAGAGCTTATTATTAGTTTTGATAGTAATGATGATGCTAACTTTTGATCATTGTTTTAAGATGATATCTTCTGAGTTTTTTTGACTTCAAAGTGAAACTATGCCATCATCTCCAGGTAATTAATATGTTATATGTGAGAAGATATTTTGAGAGCATATAAACATTCTATTTTTCTGAAAGACTCAGTATTTTTGCCTCTATTTTTCATTTCCTGTTTGAATCAACGACCAGTATTACTATACCATTGTAGCTTTATTTTTTCATTTGTGTGAAATTTTCTGTTTGTTTTAAGCATTTTTTTATTGTGCTTTAGATGAATTCTTATAGAATAAACTAGTTTCTCCTTAAACAGTTAATACACATTTTATGACCTTGGTTAGTAACCCTGTAACACATCCACACTCTCCCTTCTTAAACTTGGGGTCTCTATTACCGGCTTTCCTGTCTCTTCCTACTTTCTAGTCCTTGCACCTGGGCTGATGTGACGTTTTAGTCTCGTTTTGTTTTATGCTCCTGTCTAATCTATGCTTAGAGTGTGAACCTCAGGAGTGACTTCAGTACTGTGCTGCAGGGGTTTCTGGGGCCACACTCCCTAGGTTCCTCCAGCCTCTGTCAGGACAGCGAGTCTGGTCTCTCCTTTTGATGTAGAATTTTGTTCTCCATTTTTCTCCATCTCTGTCTAGGACATTCTATTGTCTCGCCTGCCAGATCAGTCAGTGGAGGGAACTGGGCACCATCTAGTTGTACTGAACTTGGTCTGGTGGAAGCTTTGAACTAATTTTTCCCTTCTTTTTTTAGTTTTCTTCACCTTTCTTTTCTCCTAAAAGAGTGAAACCAGGGAAGGATCACACATGGCTGGTCAGGCTTTTAAGATCCCGGATGCTATTCACCAAAGTAGAATGTAGAATAATTTTGTTTACAATCTGTATTAGGCCTCTTTAGCTAGCTGTTCCCTGAGACAGTAGTACCCACAGCCCTCAGCTGAGAGAGCATTCATGAACTTCCTTCCTATAGGTCGTGCTGGCTTCCCCAGTATTGTGGACTGTCTTACCCTTCACAAAAGTTAGCACTTACCTCCCAATAGTAATTTTCTAATTAAATCACTATTATATATTTGTTAGTTGGCATTCCATTGCAAGATCTGTTTCCCTCCATTTATTTATTTTAATATGAACTCATGGGTTTTTCTTTTATTCAATGACTTCTAAGCCATACTAACATTGTTATTATTATTTACTCTATAACTATCCAACATTTCACTACTGAGGCCTTTTACAAGTGATATTTCTTTGACGTGTTCCGTTGATGACTGTTACATAATTTCAAATGAGTTTATTTTTGTTATTTCTTCTCATGCAAGAATTTTAAGATTGAACAAGATTTGGTGTGAAAAGTAAAGGAATCTCAAGGAGGTGAACTGTGTCCCCAGCGTTAGAAGCTGTATTCAGGGATGTGCTGCAGCTGGTTGGAGAGAATCAATTTCTTCCCGGCTCCCACCAACATCATCATGTTGATAGCTTCTCATCAACAATACCACAGAAATTGTCAGTGTTTTTTTTTTAAAAATCATCCCTGAAGATCTGGCTTGTTAAACTTCTACCAGAACACTGCGGGCTACATCCAATATCAAATTTGGCATTGCTTTCCTATTAGGCAAGCAAGCATCCTGAACACAGAGAGTTTGGTGTCAATTTTCTTAAATCTCTAATGCCACACACTGGTCTCCTGGCTTAGAATAGAGTTCTAAGGAGCAGGACACCACAGTGAAAGGGCCATAGACAGTAGCTGCAAGTGGATTTCTCCATGGGTTATTCATCCCAAACATATAATGGAGGCATTATAACCCTATGGTCATCTGGTAAAAAAGAGGTCGCTTGAATTCTATGAATGTCTCTCTCTAGGACCTCAGGGGAGTGAGTGCCTGGAGCCGGGGAGGTCCCCTCTGAATGGGCAAATACAATTACCCAGCTTCAATGGATGTAGCTGGCATTTTAGGTTCACTGATTCCTTTGCCCCAGTACCTTGCGGAGCCCCCATACCATGTCTTTGTCTCGCTGCAGCCTATCCCAGAGAGCTGGCCCAGATAACTGCAAGTTAAAAATGCTTGGGTGAATTTGTTCTGGAAGTGGACTCTATCAAATTCTTATCTAAAGCGTGTGTGCCCAACTGGAACATTTATTTATCTCAGATTGATAAGCAAGCCTAGGCTTGTTTTCATCAGCTCCAAATTTGCTTTGACACAGAAATGTTGACACTACCAACCTGGGCTCAAATGTGATCACATGCTTTCACTGAAAAGGGCAGCTAGCACTCTAGGATTTCTGTGATGTGGCGGTACTTGAATGCACTACATAGCTTCAAACGTAATAACATTTGAAAGGCTTATTCTCACAGTAAGAGGGGTTGTAGCATTCTTGAACAGATGCAATTTTCAGTGCTCTGCTATTCTCAGAAAGACAACCCAGAATAGGGAAGCTGTATCTACTCTCTTCCAAATCCACAAAAGATCATTTTCTGTCCTCTGTTTGTAAAAGGAATCAGGATATATCCAAACATTCTTCTCTTCTTTGTTTTGGGCCACATGGACTGTGTTTTCTTTTTTTATAGTAATCTGTAAAATATTTTAAAGACAGAAAAATAAAATTCTATCAAATTGGCTTTATTATTTCTAGAATGGTCTTCTGACAAATCTGATGTGACAACCGGAGGAATATTCAAGGCTGGCACCTGCTATTACTTTGGAATTTTTGATGGGGTTCAAAGCTGGATCTCCATGACCTGGAAAAATAAACCAAGGTCACTGATTGACTCATGCAAAGTCTTTTGAGCCATTTATATTACAATGTAATTACAGCAAACTGATGTACAATCCTGAAAGAGCTATAACCTAGTCACTTTGATACATATGCATTGTATGATGAATATGTAAAATAAGAGATAATATGCAAATGAAATTGCCTATACAGACTACATTGTGAGGAGGTTCTAAGCACAGCCACCTGAAAGATTAGCTTCTAGACCTCCCCATCCTTCTTGATATTCAGGGTGTCTTCATTTACTACAACTTTTTCAACATTCCTTCTTTTTTTTATTATTATTTGCATTTTAAAACAGTTCAATTATTTTACTTGATCTTAGAAATGAGCACTATTTCAGAGCTGAAACTCTTTCTCTGATTGATCATAAAGCTGGAAAAATCCAAGTCTACATCAGTATATTTGAAGAAACATCAAATCTGACACAGAATGTGTTTTAAAGAACCCCATGCTGCAATGGCTTTGGGAAACTGGGGGAAGAGAGACTTGCTTATATTTCCAGAAGGTTCGTTTTCATTTATCCCATGTTTAGACTGAATCTATTAAATTAGTTTATAGCTTCCCAATCAAAGACTGGTAGCATGAACCTTGAAAGGTAGGCATTACATGGAGTCATGGAAATTGAGGATGAAATTTTTTGTTTGCAATGTTTTCTTTCTTGGGTGGAAAAAGAAGGGGTTTTTTTTGGCAAGGAGTTTACCTGAAATGTGAAAGATGATAGGAGAGAATTTAGAGATGGAAGAAGGTAGGCCAAGAGAATTGTCTAGTTTTTTCCTTGGTCTTTACAAAGGACAGCTCCTTTTCTCATATATTCTTTAGAGGAAGAAAGGTTGAATGGAAAAGACAAGGAACATAATTTTGGCTAGGTAGTATTGTGACAGAATTCCCGCACCTGAGCAAATGGGGAACAGAGGGTGCAATAAAGGGGAATCTCTTCCTTCCTAATTCCAGGAGATTCTGATAAACTGTTGCATCCCCCTGATTCATTAGCTAAAGGCAATGTCTAATTCACATCACATTCCTTTTGAGAGACCCCAGGGGGTGTACAGTTGAAAACAAGTTTTCACAATTGTTTACAAATAAGCATACATAATGAAACTTTCTATCCCCAAAGTTTTGGTTAGGTTTTCTTTAGACTGTATTGTTTGTTAGTTTTCTACTGCATTCACTGAACCCAAAACTGCATCAAGTTTTTCTTAACACAACTGGTATATGGAAACAATAGTTTTGTGTTTGATTGTTTGTTATTACATTTACTGTACTAGGTGTGTGTCTTGGTATGCCCCACTTCCCCTAGGCTACACTATTTGTCACTCTAGAATATTCTTCTATGTTTTCCCTGAAGCCTGAGTTGAGATTAATTCTGTGATTCTCAACTGAGGTATGGTTTTTTCTGTAAAGGAATTATTTAATAAAAAATATTGATATTAAATTTATGACTTAAATCATCTAGACATTTTTAAGGAGAAGTTAGGCTTCTTATTTCCAGAATTTTAGGGAGTAGTGAATTTGTGTTAATGGAGGAGGAAGGACTCAGATAAGGAGCGTGAGAATGGTTGTACAACTCAGAAAATATAATCAATGTCACTGAACTGTACATGAGGAACTGTTAAACTGGTGTATGTTTTGCTGTGTATATTCTCAACAGCAATAAGGATTATTTTAACAGATTGCTACTAACATAAAACAAAATACTTATGGTATATCATAACCAGACTCAGAAATTTATGAAAGTAGAAAAATAATTTACGTAAATCATTATTTCCTGCTGATTAAAACTTCATGTCATGTCTGCCTTAGTTGTAGGCTATAAATCCAAATTTGTGTTTTTCCTTCCCTGATGACTGTTGGTGACTCTGTATGTCATAAAGATGATCTAGCCATACTTGACTGAATAAAGGAGGCAACTTAGCTATTTATGTATTTTAAAAAGCTGTAATTCAAATGATATCGTGTTAAATATTGGCTTAAGAGAGAGGCATAACTGGTGAAATAAAATGATTTCTTACTTCTCTCTGTATTTATATTTATAGAATTGTTTTTAATGCTGAATGTCCTACAGTTGGGCTGAAAGGAACATGACTCTCCAGGCTGAGTGAGGAGGAGTACATCGCAACACTAAAAACTGAAGATATTGCAGAACTAAATTACAGCAAATGCTGCCAGGTAGCATAAATAGGATTGGATCTTTTTGCATTTCCAGTAGTTAATACGCAGATAGAGCACTTGGGTGGAATTAGTTTGGCTCCTGTTCAGCTTTCAGCAATATCAATATTAAATCTCTAGTACAGTTGAATAAGTAGAGGATTAACATATTTCCAAATTCATTTTATTATGTACCTTGATAGTTGGTTTCCCGTATTGAGGAAAAAAACACAAAACTTCTAAAGTTAGTCCACAAATAATGTCACTCTAAAGGCATGAAAAATTGTAGACATTTCAGTTGAAACAGTCTCTCTAGTAGATTCAAGAAAGCTTAAAAGGAAAAAGATTCCTTTTCGTGTCATTTTTTTCGTATGACTAGTTGGTATTTTTGTAAAGACAGTATTTTTATGAATATTAAAAAAAAAGTCATCCAGTCAATGTCACCTTACAGCAACCCTATAGGACAGTGTAGAATTGCCCCATAGGGTTTCCAAACAGCTGCTCGTGGACTTGAACTGCTGACCTTTTGGTTAGCAGCCAAAAGCTTAAGCACTGAGCCACCAGCTTTCCTTTCTGAGTGAAGTGAATGAATATTAGACATATTGCTAGGTTCCTAAAATATTGCATTTAAAATATTATTAATTACATTTCTCTTTCTCAGAAACCCTGGTGGCATAGTTGTTAAGAGTTAGGCTGCTAACCAAAAGACTGGCAGTTCAAATGTGCCAGGTGCTCCTTGAAAACCCTATGGGGCCATTCTGCTCTGTCCTGTGGGGTCGCCATAAATCGGAATCAAATCCACAGCAACATTTCTCTCTCTTTCACTCTCTAGTCCCCCCTCGCCCCCCATTTTAGGCTAGAAGGTACCACGAAACGAGCACATGACTTCTAGCCACCATTTCTCCTTTAGCTGGTTTTATTTGGCTGTGTTTCATCTGTAATTTTCCTTCTTAAATTCGGCACAATGCACAGGAAGAAACAGATGATCTGCGACTAGTATTGCAGATTCTGTTAGACAGGACCAGCAATAGGGAAAATGGGGAAGAAAGCACATACACACAACAGCAACAACAACAACAAAAAACTGCCTTTTTGCTTTTTTTGTAGATCACTCTTTAACCATCACCATGACAAAATAATTGTCGGAGCAGTAAGATTAGTGAGACCACATGGGCACGAGGACACTGGAGCCTGTGACAGCAGCCAGTGTGCTATTACGGAAGGAGCCGGGCAAGGGCGTGCTGCTCTGACACTTCTCGCGCTGTCTGTGAATATGGAACGCCTTTTCTGAGTGAATGTCAAGGCACTGATTACCGTAATTAGGACCTACATGTATGGCACGTTTGTAGCTGTTTCATTCCAACAAGAACAAATTAGTCACAACTGGAACTCCAGCATGGAGACTGTGGCCTAAAGATCTGGCCGATTCAGGTATTAGAGCTAACACCATGCGCAGAAAGCACAACCTTACCTCAGTGGCCTGGTTTGCCTCCTGAAAGCAAGCTACAGAATCTGTTTACTCCTGGGATGTTTTGAAAGAGAAAATAAACTCATTGGCTTCAACTCATTCTGTTTTTCTTACCAGGCAGCAGAAGCTGAGAAGCTTTGGGTCTTATGTTTTATAGGAAAGCCAGAAAACGTTTCTCCCTCTGTGAGAGCCTGGCAGTAAAACAGACTGGAGAGTCACATCGATCACTGTGCGTTGAAGGCTGACTTGATGAGCATCACATCTTCCAGGGCCTCGGCTCACTGCATCTTCTCAACCTTCCCTTCGCTGTCAGTGGTGATAGTTACGCTGCAGGTGAAAGAGGATTATGTGTTTTCAGTGCTTGGTTAATTCATTAAAATTAAAAAAAAAACTAGTATGTCACTCACTGCTTTGCCTCTGGAACCAGCTTCTTAGAACAAATCAAACACTTTCTTTAAAAAAAAAATAACAGCTTAGTCTAACATAATTGTAGCCCAGTGTATTATGTCATTTCAGTACAAGTAAAGATACATTTTCCTTTCATAAGGATGAAAATTTCTAAGGAATATATTTAGGCTATTTTTGTTGTTGGTTTTTAATTATTTAAATCTGTTGAAGAGTTGTGAACACAGAATCATCCAACTGTGTACCTAAAGAAACCTCCAAATTGTCTTTCATCTAACATGCAAAGTAATTACAATCATTAACCATACGTTTTGTAGAAGAATTTTTGTAAGATTATTGAAGGGAAAAATTCCTGTTGTCACTAGTTATTTGACAAATAAGTATTAAACACTTTTATCAATATGGTTATCTAAAGAAGGAATACCCTATGATATATTTTGGAAATTTATGGAGCCCTTTTGTAGGTTGCAATGAGATACTTAGCACACAGGGTCATTACCAGTTACCCCACAAATGCACGTATTATCTGCGATGACACTGCTGATGTCACAGCCCGTGTCCCTTCTTTCCTCCCTTTCCCAGCTGAGGTGAATGCTCGTCACGGCACGATGGCAGTTTATGACATCGAGCACCCGTGTGTCTCCGCTTTGCTGACTTACCATTTTCTCCAGCCTCCCAGGGAGCTCACATCACCACAAGTGTGGGCAACTGGAAAGCGAGGAATAGCTCGAGCCCCAGTGGGTCATGAGAATCCTCAGATAACTGTCATGTCTCCTCAGGTAAGCTAGGTCTGAGACATGTTCCACGTGGTTTATCGTGGGTGCCCAGTAGGCTGGGCTGCATTTACCCTCAGTGATGGCTTACGAATGAATTCGCTCTCATCTTTGCTCCTTATTTCCTATCTCACTACCCTCACTTTCTCGCCAGTGCTTTCACAGGTACTTGTGTCTCTCACTGTCAGCTTTTTAAAATATGTGTGATGGTGAAAATGGTTAGGGGCTCTGTTACTAGTCAAAGGTGTGAGGTTTGGATTCATCTAGCAGGACCGGAGAAGACAGGCCTGGTGACCTGCTACTGAAAGGCCACACATTGACACTCCACGTAGAGCGGTTCTACTCTGAGCACATGGCGTCATCCTGAGGAGGCACCGACTTGTCCACAACTAATAACCATGCGTATTTATGTTACCTATCTTCTAACATTTACAGTCACCATCCAAGGGATTCCAACTCGTGGTGACCCGTGTGTTTATTAGAGTAATACTGTACTTCTGGGATTTTCGATGACTGATTTTCTAGAAGTACGTTGTCAGGCCTTTCTCCTGAGACCCCTCTGGGAGAACCAGACATCCAGCCTTTCAGTTACCAGCTGAGTATGTTAAAGACACGCGAATGTTTACACACACCTATCTATTACTGTAAGCTGTCCTCCAGTTGGCTCTAGATAATAGCTGTTGTGTAGCAATACTCCTTTCTGTTCTATCCCTCTTGACAAAATTTTGGTAGCATAGTGGTTTAGTACTATGGCTGCTAACCAAAACATCAGCAGTTCAAATCTACCAGGTGCTCCTTGGAAACTCTATGGGGCAGTTTTACTCTGTCCACAGGGTCACTATACATCAAAAATTACTCCATACCAATGGGCTTGGTTTAGTTTTTAATGCATAACAGGAAACTTTGGTGATGTAGTGGTTAAGTGCTACACCTGCTAACCAAAAAGTTGGCAGTTCAAACCTGCCAGCAGCTCCCTGGAAACTCTATGGGTCAGTTCTACTCTGTCTTATAGGGTTGCTATGAGTTGGAATCACCTCAGTGGTAGAGTGGGCATGGTTGGTTTGGTTACGTATAACAGAATGAAACATTGCCTGGTTTCACACTGTCCTCATAATGTTTGTATGTTTGAATCCAGTGTTATAGCCACTGTATCCATCTCCTGAATGAAGTCCCTCATTTTCACTGCTACAGATATGCACACACACAGAGATTATGTATTGTAATCATAATAGATATTATATAGAATAATATATTATACATAACAATATATAGCTATCTAAGTCTAAATTTTTACTCTTGTTACATATAAATATAAAGCATTTTTTCCATAGTTGGAATATACATTAACATTCACATTTTCAGGAATTGAGCTGCATAGAAAAAGGAAAGTTTTGCTCAGTCTGGTTTCAACCTTAGAGACATTTTCAGCACTTTGGAAACTCATGTTACCAGTGGTAGCACTACAGTTTTGGAACTCTTTTTCTGGAATGACCATCAGAGCTGTCATCGTATTAGCCTTGATGTCCTGAATGTCTTCCTTTCAATATTTCCTTTATTTTGGGGTAGAGGAAAAAGTCTTTGGGGGCCAGATCAACTGAGTAGGAAAGGTGTTCCACTACAGTTATTTACTTCCTGGCTAACAACTCCCTAACAGACAACACTACAATTAAGTTCACAAACTTGCCACCATCTGCAATGGCTATTCCAGAAAGAGTCTCAAAATTGCTTTGACGGGTGCCCTATTAACTGGAGTCAGTGCATAGCTTCCCAAGGGGAGTACTTGGAAGGCAACCACAGTGATAGAGAAATGACGTATGTAGCCCTCAGAACAATTAAGTTCGCGGACTTGTCAGGTCTTGTGGGTATACATGTGTGTGTGCAAATATATTTTGTGTATTAATTTCATTTGGTGATTAAACCACGTGTAATAAAATATTTACAATTCCAGAGTGTCAGTCACTATTTTAGTGCTGACTGTACAGATGTGAACAAAATTGTTCCTGCTCTCACGGAGATTATCATCAATTGACTGATATAGACAATACTGAAATTAATTGTATTCCTTATTATAATAACAGGACTGTGATTGTTGTCGTTGTGATTGTTACTTGACAGGACCTAGGTTTCTCTGATTGGTATTTCTGCGACATTACGGCAGCATCTCCGTCTTTACCTACTCAACCATCTTCTCTTTACCTACTGGCCCACACCCAACTCTTAAATGAAACAAGCTCAAGGAAATTTGAAATTCTCTTTAATTTTTAAAATTTCACTTTAAGTGTAGGTTTACAGTTCAAGTCAGTTTGTCATACAAAAATTTATACACATACTGTTAGGTAACCCTAGTTGCTCTCCCCATGCTGTGACAGCACACTCTTCTTCTCATCCTGTATTTCCCATGTCCATTCAACCAGCTCCTGTTCCCTTTTGCTGTATCATCTCACCTCCAGGAAGGTGAGATGCCCATTTAGTCTCACATACCTACTGGTGCAAGGAAGTGTGGTTTTTACCACTATCATTTTGTATCTCACAGTCCTGTCTAATTGTTGTCCGAAGAGTTAGTTTCAGGAATGGTTTTTGTTCTGGGCTAACAGAGATTCTGGGGGCCATGTCTTCTGGTGACCCTCCATACCATCACACAATCAAATCTGATCATTTAAATATACTTCAAGATCTGCACCCTACTTTTCTCCTACTGCTCCAGGGTTTCTTTGTTGTGTTCCCTGCCAGGGTAGTCAACGGTCTATTTCTTCTGATCTCATGCTGATGTAGTCTCTGGATTATGTGGTCTTTTCAGTCTTTTGGGCTCATATTTTCCTTGTGTCTATAGTATTTATGATTCTTCTTTGCTCCAGGTAATCTTTGAATAATTCATGTTTCTTAGACGGCCACTTGCTACTTTTTAAGATCCCCGAAGCTATTCAGCAAAGTGGAATGCAGAACATTTTCTTAGTAAACTTGGTTATGCCTGTTGACTTAGATGGTAGCCAATGTCATGGTGTTTAGACCTCGCCCCTATTACTCTGTCACTTGAAGTGTTCTGTTGTATTCAGGAAACATCTTAGTATATGATTTAGCACAGGCGTACTGTCATCTCCTGCTTTACATGTTGGTCTTTTCATCTAAAATAATCCTTGCCTGCCGTCTACTTAGTTAATAGCTGTCTCCCTCTCTGCCCAGCCTCATAACTATCAAAGAATGCTTTCTTGTGTGTTTAAGCCTTTTCTTGACTTCTTATATATAATAGTACTCTCGTATAATATTTGTCTTTTTGCAACAGACTGACTTCATTCAGCATAATGCCTTCCAGATTCTTCCATGCTATGAGATGTTTCCTGAGATCATCTCTGTTCTTTATCATTGTGTAGTATTCCATTGTGTGAATATCTCATAATTTGTTTATCCTTTCATCCATTGACGGACAGCTAGGTTGTTTTCATCTTTTCATTAATGTGAACAGTGCTGCAGTGCACATGGTGTGCGTATCTGTATTCACGTGACAAATCTTATTTGTCAGAGCACAGTCTAAGAAATAAGATTACTGGATCATATGGTATTTCTATTTCTAGTTTTAAGAAAGCACCAATTGATTTCCAAAATGTTTGTACCATTTTACATTCCCACCAGCAGTGTAAATGTGCTGCAATTTCTCCACAACCTCTCTAAAATTCACAATTTTGTGTCTTTTGGGATGAATGCTAGCCTTGTTGGGATGGGGTAGTGTCTCACTCTAGTTTTGATTGGCATTTCTCGAAGCATCTCCTCCTGGGTCTCTCAGCTGCCTGAACATCATTGGTGAAATGTCTACTCATCTTTTTTGCCCATTTTTAATTGGGTTATTTGTCTTTCATTGTTGAGATTTTACAGTATCTTGTGGATTTTTAGAGACTAGATATTGATTGGGTTTGTCACATTCAATATTCCTTTTTTTCCTAGTCTGTAGGTTGTCTTTTTACTATTTTGGTGAAGTCTTTGGATGAACATAAGTTTTAATTTGTAGGAGTTATCAGTTGTCTGTTTTCTCTTTTGGTTTCTGTGCATTGTTAGTAATGTTTTGTATTCTGATTATGGCATGTATTAGGACTCCTAACACTTTTCTTAATTTTTCTTCCCTGATCTTTATTGTTTTAGATTTTATATTTATCAATATATTTACATATTGATCCATTTTGAGTTAGTTTTTGTGCATGGTGTGAGATTTAGGTCTTATTTCATTTCTTTTGCAGATAGATATCCAGTTTTCCAATACCATTTGTTGAAGAGACGTCCCCAAACCCCGCCACAGTGCCTGAACTTTGGGCCATTGTCAAATATCAGCTGCTCATAAGAAGATGATGTTATACTTGGATTATCAATTCTGTTCCATTGACCTATGTGTCTGTTATACCAGTACCAAACTGTTTTGATTACTGTTGTGGTATAGCAGATTCAAAAAACAGGTAGTGTGAGGCCTCCCACTTTGTTCTTCTTTAATGCTTTACTTATCTGGGGTGTCTTTCCTTTCTGATTGAAGATGGTGATTTGTTTATCCACCTCATTACAAAACAACATTGGTATTTGGATCAAGACTGCATTGTATCTATAGATAGCTTTGGGTAGAACAGACATTTTCTTTATGTTAAGCCTTCCTATCTATAAGCAATGTATTTTTCTTCACTTGCTCAGGTCTTTTTTGGTTTCTTGCCATAATGTCTTCCAATTTCCTTTGTACAGATCTTTTAAATTTATGGTTAGATTAATTCCTAAGTATTTTAACTTCTTGTGAGCTATTGTAAATAAAGCCACCACAGAAAAGAAAATGACTGACCTGTATCCCTTATGAACTTAAATACAAAAGTCCTCAACAAAATTCTAGATAATAGAATTAAACAACACAGCAAAAAATAGTTTCCAATGACTAAATGTGATTCATGTCATGTAAACAAAGATAGTTCAATATTAGATTGATTGATTTCCTCTTTGATCTTTGTTGGTGTAGAGGAATCCAACTGATTTTTGTATGTTTATCGTATATCCTGATACTTGGCTGAATTATTTCTTCCTTTAATTGTTTTTGTGGATTTTTTAAGCTCTTTTGTGTATAAAATCATATTCTCTGCATGTAGAGATACTTTTACGTATTCCTCACCAACCTAGATGCCCTTTCTTTCTTAGTCTGACTGCTCTGCCTAGAGCTTCCTGCACAATGTTGAAAAAAGTGGTGACCAAGGGCATCCTTGTGTGGTTCCTCTTCTCAAGAGGAATGCGCCAGCATCAATTAGGGTGATGCTGGCCGTTGGCTTTGTGTAACTCCCCTTTATCATGCTGAGGAATTTCCCTTTCACTCCTATTTTTATGAGAGCATTTATATAAGTGTTGAACTTTGTGAAATTCTTTTTCTGTATCATTAATAAAATCATACGGTTCTTGTCTTTTGTTTCATTTATGTGATTAATGACACTGATTGTTTTTCTAATATTGAACTATCTTTGTTTACATGATATGAATCACATTTAGTCATTGAAACTATTTTTTGCTATGTTGTTTAATTCTATTATCTAGAATTTTGTTGAGGACTTTTGTATTTAAGTTCATAAAGGGATACAGGTCAGTCATTTTCTTTTCTATGGTGTCTTTATCTGGTTTTGATATCAGGGTTATTACTGGCATCATGGAAGGACTGTGGAGTATTCCATTATTTTCTATGCTGTGCAATACCTTTAGGGGTGTTAATGCTTCTCTGGAGGTTTGGTACACAATTCTCCAGCAGGAAATTTGAATTTCTTAATACCATTTTCTGTAAGGGTTCCTGAAGACTAAAGAGAAGAAAACCTCTAGACAAGTGCCAGGTTGAAAAGTATTCATACACACACACACACACACACACATACAATCTGACTAATGTGACCTCATAGGACACAGTAAGATTCCTCTAGATGGTTTCTAAGGAATGCCTCATGAATTTGAACTACAAACTTTGTGGTTAGCAGCCATAGCTTTTAACCACTAAGCCACCAGGGTTTGCTTGTATATACACACAGTAATATAAATCAAAATAACAAAATAATACTTTGATGTATATAACTGTACTTACTCTGAAGATGACTATCTTTTCATCTTTTGATAATGATGCTCCTTAAGATTAGCTATTACTGAGTCCACTAATTTATTAATATTTCAAACATGTAGGTAAGTGTGCCTAACATCAACTAGAAATGATAATCAGCAAAATTTCTTGGCTACCATTAAATATATGTAATAAATATATGTAATAAAAATATGTAATACATATGTGTACAGAAACTTGCTCCACACTCTGAACATATGCCATATACTAAAACAAATAAGTAGTGGTTCCATAAGAGACTAAAGAAGTGACTTAGAAATTGTGTGGAACAGAAAGGAAAGATTGTTGGCCATGTAAGTCCTGGTTCCAATACAGGACCACAGACTGCCAGGATGAGAAGAAAAAAGAAAATACTGTGAAAAGCAGTCATAGTAACTCAAGCAAAATAGTAGAATAGCTATTTAGTAGCTATAGGTTCAAATTACCTACCTTTTGGTTAGAAACCAAGTTCTTAACCACTACACCACTAGATCTTAGTCCACAATAGCATATGTGAATTATAGCATGCTAATGTGCTATAACAGAGCTTTGGTGGCACAGTGATAAAGAATTTGGCTGCTAACCAAAAGGATGGCAGCTTGAAGCTACCAGCCACTCTAAAGGAGAAGAATAGGATGGTCTCCTTCAATAAATATTTGCGATGTTGGAAACCCTATGGGGGCAGTTCTATTCTGTCATATATGATTTCTGTGAGTCAGAATTGACTTGATAGTAATGAGTTTGTTTTTGGAATGTGCTATAATTCTAATGTTAATGCATTATTAAGTGTGCCCTGATATATTCTATAGAACATTACACTATCTATTAATACGCTGGTAAAAAAAAATAGAAAAACCAAACCTGTTGTCATCTAGTTGATTTTGAGAGACAGTGACTCTATAAGACTTAGTGGAAGTATCCCATATGGTTTCTAAGAAGCACCTGGTGGATTTGAACTTTTTAATGCTGTAGTTAAGTGAAAGGATATGACATATATAGAATGAAAAGGAGGAGTGTGCTGTCACCAGGCAAAGACAGCACTACCATTTAAGAAGGTGGAGAATGTGTAAAATATTTTAAGTAAAATTGGTTCGCACTGTTCTTGCTTTCATTATGGTGTTCTTGGGGTAACAGCTGTACAACACCCTGATGTAGACTGCATCATTAGTGATTATGTTCAACAAATGATGTTTAAGTGTACTTAGGTTTTGCAGTACCTAAGTAGATTAAAAGAGAGTTTTAGACAACTGTACTACTTAAAATGCAAGACAATTATTGTGTTGACCTAACATTAATCTGAGTCCTAGTTAAATCTTTCTAACATATTCATTCACAAAAAGATTTATTGAGTACTAGCTATGTCATATACCATCGTATAAATACAGTAACATGCAACAACAAACACAATCTCTGCTGTCATAGGTCTACACTTCAATCAATGATAATGACATTATTCAAATAGTCCTGTAAAATTACACTGTCAGGGCTTATATAGAAATGATACATTATTTCATATAACTTGGATGATTAAGCTATATAGAGGGCTAGGGAACAGTCCCTGAGAAAGGAACATTTGGGCTAAGATATAGAATCTTTTTATTTATTTATTTTATTGTGATTAAGTGAATGTATACAATCCAAATAAAATTTGTATGCCTGTCTGTCTGTAGATCCTCTGCTCTCCTTGCCTGGTGACAGCACACTCTTCCTTTCCATTCTATATATGCCATATCCTCTTACTCTCCTGTCTCCTCCTTTCTACCCTCTCTTCTCCCTTCTAGTAAGAGGTAGTAGGACAGTATCCTATAGATGCAAAGGCCCATAAAGTGCACATAACATATGGTCATATTGTGTCCTTGAGTCCAGTCCATTCCTGTCTGAAGAGCTGACCTCAGTAATGTTTTCTTGTCAGGGGCAACAGCAGGTCTAGAGGCCATGCTCCCAGGGAAATCGCCAGGCCTCTGGACCATCAATTGTCGTCTTTTAGTGGAGTTCTTGAGGTGCACCCCTCTATTGCTCATGTTGCTACAGGGACTCAATATCGTGTACCCCATCGTGGCTGTCTTTAGTGGTGGCCGGGCACCATCTGATTCTTTTGGTCACATGTTGATATAGTCACCCATTCATATGGGTCCTTCTGTCTCCTGGGCTCTTTTTCCCTCATGTCTTTGTTGTTCTTGGTGATCATGTGTTCCATGTGAGTTGGGACCCTTTGGCTAAAATACAGGATCTTGACAGAGGAAAGTTTTCTAATGAAATAGTGGAGGTGGAGGGGTTGAAAACTGACAAAATGTGTTTTTGAAAAGACCATTCTGGCTACAGTGTAGACAACTGACTGAACCAGCTAGAGTTGATACTTTCATCTCCTTAAGAGGCTTTGACTATTGTTAAAAGGAAGATAACAGTAGCTTGCACAAGAGATGTAGGCAAGGGTCTAAAGATAATGATGTAGTTTCAAGGCATAGTGAAGCATAAGCTAAATGTATTTTTCCATGTTAGGTGAAAGGTGGGTTAAGGGGAAAAGAAATTTGTGTAGGATGAATACTGATTTTCTGGGTGATTCAACTGGATATATGGTGAGATTAATACACACTGAGATAAGAAAAAGCAGATGTTAACTGTCTTTGTAGCAGAATCATTGGTTTGGTTTTGGACAGGTTCAGCATTGAGTTGTCATTGAGATATCCAAAATGAGATGTCAAGTAAACAGTTGAAAATATATGAGTTGGAAACTGGAGACCGGGTCATATTCAGAGACATAACTAAGTCATCATCATAATGATGCAGATTGATTCTGATGGCATATCTGAGGTTGCCCATGGAGAGAGACTGGAGTGTAAAATAAAAAGATGTATAAAAGGGAGCTTTAAGGAACTCAGATATTTAACATTTGGGCAGATGGAAATGAAGCTTCAAAAATAAACAAATAAAAAGAAGCAGCAGCCAGAGAGGTAAGTGGAAACCAGAAATTGTGTGATTGCAGGAGCCAAGGGAAAAGTGTACTTTAAGAAAGATTCAATGCCAAATTCTGATGAGGAATTAAGTTAAAATCTAAAATACTCATTTGGAAACAGACAAAACAGAAAGAACTGAATTCAATTTTGATTCTACCATTTCTTACTCTGTCAGCTAAGGTAAGTTCTTAAGATTCTTCTATGTGTACAATCTAGCTAATAACTTTATGGGAATATTATCAGCATTAAATGTGACAATGGTTTTCTGGTGCAAAGCACACACCTCTTGATTAAAGGAAATGGAGCAGAAGCGTGGTAACATTTACAAAATCTCTATAACCTCAACACTTAGTATAACCAAGAGAAATAGAATTGTTAGTTTCTACCTACAAGAAGGAGCCCCGGTAGCACAGCGGTTAAGAACTATAGGAGCTGTAAGTAATTCAGGTAATATAAAGCGATTCCTAAAATAATTCTAGAAGCGAAAGATTCAGAGAGGTGTGGTTTTTGTAAATCCTAATTACAGTTAAGTCACATCTATTGGCTGAAGAAATTTGTACTAGAGAATTCATCAAGACTGAAGAAATCTGTACTAGAGAATTTTGCAAGCACTAACCCCTGCTGTGTTACAACTCATGTTTCTCTTTCTACTTTTTAAGCACTCTCCTGTCTCCTTTTCTCTTGGTAGTTACTTCAGAGTGATTTCAAGTTGTGGTCAGAATGCCTGTACCTAACAATCTTTACCTCAGCCCGACACAATTAGTAGTCTTCTGCTTCAGTGTGTTACGAGGCTGCTGGGTTTTTTTTCCTCCAAATATGACTCAAGTTTAGCATGTTGGGTAAATGTATAGATGTACATTTATCATGCAGATATTTGTAGCAAACAGACTTAATAGTAGCCAAGCAAAGTTTATGACTACTACTTCTTGTTAATGTTGACTGTCAATCTATGCCTTCAAAATAATAATCAGACACATTAGCTGATCTCAACCTTTAGCTGTACATAAGAATTATCTGCAAAATTTGTTGAAAACTAAGTATCAGTATTTGTCACCAGAGTTCATAATTCAGTCTTACTTGACAGTCAGAAATCTTATTAAAAAGGCATCAGATTAAGTCTTGTGTGCTTGTACACTTAGAGTACAAGAATACAGTGTTTAAAAATGATTGACTGTCTACTAGATATACTAGATTTGAATACCACCTCTGTCCCTTATTAACTGTGAGATCTTAGGTACCTTGATGAAGTTCAAGAGTTCTCATGATAGAAGGAAGGAAGGAGGGAGTGAGAGAGAGAAAGAGAGAGGAAAAGAGGGAGAGAGGGAGGGAGGGAGGGAGGGAGGGAGGGAGGGAGGGAGGGAGGGAGGGAGGGAGGGAGGGAGGGAGGGAGGGAGGGAGGGAGATAACACTACTATTGAATTGATTCTGACTCATAGAAACTATATTGGACAGAGTGGAAGAGCCCCATAGTATCTTCAAGTCTATGGATCTCTATGGAAGCAGACTGACATGTTTTTCTCAATTTGAGCAACTGGAAGGTTCAAACCACAGATTTTTTTCATTATCATGCTAGGGCTTTAACCACTGTGCCATTAAAGATGCAATATAATAGCTATATCATAGGTATATTGTGCAAATTAAATGAGCCTATTGTATATTTAGTATAGGAGCTGGCACATACAGAATGCTTTCTAAGGTTGCATTCCTTAGAAAATAGAGCCTAAGGCAAACTGACAGACAAGTGGTGAGACAGTGACAACTAAGGACAACTTTGTTTTAAACCATGACTGTCTCTTCTTAGTGTGATATTAAGAATTTTAATCTTACATAATCTTTCTCATCTTCAGTTTCTGTAAAAAGAGCCTAAAATACCTTAAAGTATTTTCACAAAAGTAAATAAGGATGTGAAGAACTTAGCACACTGCTCTGGGTACAGTTATTTATCTGACAGGTGATCCTAAGAAACAAAGGTGAGAAATGACACAAAATCAATGAGGAGAGGGAGAAAAGCTAAAAGAAAATTTTTGAGCTATTTATTGCTGTGAGCCACTGGGGCTCAATACCATTGGGGGGGTTAGTCCTCAAGAACCATGTAGTATGCATTCTCTCACCACAGACAGGGGAGGCTGGGAAATTTATCCACCAACGCCTGGACTTCTAAGATGTGTTGAGAGGTGTTTACTTTGCCTCACTTCTGAACTCTCTCTTAGATTCATGGCTGCCCTGTCTTTCTTGGGTTCAGAGAAAGCCTGGAGGCAACAAATCAGAAATACCTCTGATGCACTTGAGGAGAAACTTAGTAATGTTTACGGGACGATGAAATCAGAAATGATGAGGTTATGTGACAGGGTTCGAGAAAAGCAACTTCTACAGCTGGTAAATCTGAATGACACGTGCACTCAATAAATGTTAGTCATTATTATCAGGTTGTGGGCAGTGTGCTAAGTTCTTCACATCCTTATTTACTTTTGTGAAAATACTTTAAGGTATTTTAGGCTCTTTTTACAGAAACTGAAGACGAGAAAGATTATGTAAGATTAAAATTCTTAATGTCACACTAAGAAGAGACAGTCATGGTTTAAAACAAAGTCGTCCTTAGTTGTCACTGTCTCATCACTTGTCTGTCAGTTCGCCATACCTGCTGCTTTGATACTGGAAGATATGCCATTAACATCTCCAATACTAGCGGGTCTACCAGTGGTGGACAGGGGAGCTTCCAGGCAAACACATATTAGAAAGAAGGACATGGCAATCTACTCCTGAAAAATTGGCTAGTAGCAACTTTGTGAATAGCAGAAGAGCATTATCTGATATCATACTGAAAGATGAGCCCCTCAGCTTGGACTACACTCAAAATACAACTGGAGAAGAACTGCCTTGTCAAAGTAGAGTCTACATTAAGGACATGGGCACAGTCAAACTTCTGGGACCTTCATTTACCGATGTGGTAAGATTCAAAACGAGAACAGCTATTAAGATCTGTTAATAATTCGGATATAGAAATCATGAAGAATTAATATAGAAAAATCGGAGCTTGTCAAAAATGAAATGGAACACTGGATGATATATATCTCAGGCATTAGTAAGCTGAAATGTACTGGTATTGGCCATTTTGAATGGGCGGTCATACGGTTGTCTATGCCAGGAACGACAAATTCAAGACAAACAACATCTCATTCATTGTCAAATGGAACATTCCAAGATATTTCCTGAAGTATAGTGTTTTAAGGACAGAATAATATTCATATAACTACAAAGTAGACTAGTTGATACAACTATTGATTAACTATTATCAAATTTATGCACCAACCACTAATACCACAGATAAAGACATTGAAGACTTTACCAACTTCTGCTACCTGAAGTTAATGAAATGCTATTACAATGCATTGATACTGTCTGGGGAATAGAAGACCAAAAAGGGAAATATAGAAAGATTGATATTTGGAAAATATGGTGTTGATGATAGAAAGGACGCCAAAGGAGACCAAAGACTACATGATAGAGTTTTGCAGGATCAATGATTTACTGATTGGTAATATCGTTTTTCAACAACTGGCAACTAAGCAAGTACAACAACTAAGCAAGTACCTGACCAGAGGGGATCACAGAAATTAAATCAACTGTATCTTTGGAAATAAGTGGAGAAGCTCAATACTGTTAGTCAGAACCCAGCCAGGGGCCCACTGTGGAAGAAACCATCAATTGCTCTCATGCCAGTTCAAGTTGAAACTGAAGTAAATTAAAACAAGTCCATGAGAGCCTACGTACAACAATGAATATATCCAACCTACATTTAGATACTTTCTCAAGAAAGATTTCATCCACGGAACCCTAATGACTGAAGACCAGATGAGTTTGTGATGACAACAAAGACATCACACAATAAGAAAGCAAAAGATCATTAAAAGGATAGTGAAAACAAAATAGATGTTAAAAGAGGGTGTCAAAATTACTGTTGAACATCAACTAGCTAAGGTGGTTTGAAGAAATTCTGAAGTAAAAGAGAAGAACAGAACATTCATAACGGGTGTCTTGAGAAGACGAAGCGTTTTATGGAGAAATTTGCAAAGATTAGGAGTGAGAAAATCAAAGTGAAGAACACTCATGGCATTTCTCAAGCTATAAGAAATGAAATAAAAATCAGGCCTTGATTTGCAATACTGAAATATTCTGTGAACAAAATACTGAACCACAAAGCAAGCGTCAAAAGAAATGGAAAGACTAAATAGAGTCACTGTACCAAAGTAGTCAACATTCAAACATTTCAAGAAAAAGTAAGCAATCAAGAACTAATGGCACTAGAGGAAAAAGTCTAATCTTCATTGAAGGCACTGGCTAAAACCAAGGCTTTAGGAATTGACTGAATACC
Source organism: Heterohyrax brucei (assembly GCA_028571685.1). Lineage (NCBI taxonomy): Eukaryota > Metazoa > Chordata > Mammalia > Hyracoidea > Procaviidae > Heterohyrax > Heterohyrax brucei. The sequence goes on along the minus strand of CM053141.1, from coordinate 54,181,760 downwards.
AGCTGAGATGGTTCAACAAATGGATACAGCACTGGAAGTGCTCACTAATTTGTGCCAATAAAACAGGAAGACAGTTATCTGGCCAAATTACTAGAAGATATCATATCTGTACTCTTCCCAAAGACAAATGATCCAATAGAATGTAGAATTGATCAGATCATGCAATAAATACCATATGCAAGTTAAATGTCACTGAAGATAATTTAAAAATGTTTGCAGTAGGACACAAACAGAGAACTGTCAGAAATTCAAGCCACATTCAGAAGAAGGTATAGGATGAAGGATTTCATTGTCCATGTAAAATGGATCTTGGCTGAAAGTAGAGAATACCATAAAGATGTTTAACTTATTTACTTATACTATACAGAGGCATTCAACTGTATGAGTCATACCAAATTATGGGCAACATTGCCAAGAGTGGAATTCCAGAACGCTTAATTGTGTTTATAAAGAAACTGTACAAAAACTAGGAGTCAATTATTTGAACACAATTTAAAATGAGAAAATGTGTGCATCAGGGTTGTATCATTTCACCATACTTATTCAAACAATATACTAAGCAAATAATCCAAGAAGAGGGACTAAATGAAGAACAGGACATAATGATTGGAGGAAGACTCCTAAACAATCTGAGATGAAGATGATACAACCTCATTTGCTGAAAGTGAAGAAGACTTGAAGCACTCGCTAACTACAGCCTTGAAGTGGATTACACCTCAACATAAAGAAAACAAAATTCCTTACAACTGGAGCAATAAGCAATATCATGGAAAATGGAGAAGAGACTCAGAGGTAGTAAAAGATTTCATTTTACTTAGATCCACAATCAAGGTCTATGGAAGCAGCCATCAAGAAACTAAAAGACATTGCATTGCGCTAATCTGTTGCCAAAGACTTCTTCAAAGTATTAAAAAGCAAAGATTTCATCTTGAGGACTAAAGTGTGCCTAACTCAAGTGTTGGTATTTTCAGTCTTCTCACATGCATATGAAGGCTGGACAATGCATCAGGAAGACCAAAGAAGAACTGATACGCCTTTGAGTTATAGTGTTGGTGGGGGACACTGAATATACTAGTAACTTCCTGAAGAATAAGTAAATTTGTCTTTGAAGAAATACAACCTGGATGCTCCTTAGGATCGAGGATGAAAGGATTTCGTTTTATGTTCTTTGTACTTGTTATTAGGAAGGACTATTCCCTGGAAAAGGACATCCTGCTTGCTAAATTAGAAAGTCTGGGAAAAAATAGGAAAACCCTCAAAAACATGGATTGACACAGTAGTAGCAACAAAGGCTCAAACACAGGTGTGATTGTGGGTGCAAAACTGGTAAATGTTTCATCTTGTTGTACACAGGATCACTGTGAGTCAGAATCAATTCAACAGAACCTAACAACGACAACCAGTCCTCAAGAATTTCAGGTGGGAAAAAGATTAATGCTTGACTACTAGTACATTCAATATTAGAGGCAGTCATGCAAACAGAACAAGGGCATACTACATGATTTAAAGTTAGGAAAGGTGTGGGTCAGGGATGTATCCTTCTGCCATATTGTTTCAGTCTGTATGCCAATCAAATCTGAGAAACTGTATCATATGAAGAATGAAGCACCAGGATCAGAGGAGGACACAACCCACTTTATGCAGATGACATAACCCTGCTTGCTGGAAGTGAAGAGGCTTTGAACCACTTACTGATGAAGATCAAAGACCACAGTCTTCAGTGTGGATTACACCTCAACATCAGGAAAACAAAAATCTTCACAACTGGGCCAGTAAGCAGCATCTTGATAAAGGGAGAAAGGATGGAAGTTGTCAAGGACTTCATTTTAGTTGGTTCCACCATCAATGCCCATGGAAGCAACAGTCAATAAAGCAAAAGGCACATTGCATTCGGCAAATCTGCTACAAAAGATCTCTCTTTTTTATTTTTAAATTTATTTATTGTGATTGAGTGAAAATGTACCATCCACTTTAAATTTGTATGTCCGCATATGTGCAGCTCCTACTGCTCTCCTTGTCCAGTGACAGCTGTCACCTTTGAAAACTAAGGTGCGTCTGACCCAAGCCATGATATTTTCAATTGCATCATATGAGTGTGAAAGTTGGACAATGAATAAGGAAGACAGAAGTACTGATTCATTTGAAATGTGTTGGAGAAGAACATTGAACATACCACGGACTGCCAAAAGAACAAACAGATCTGTTCTAGAAAAATTACAGCCAGAGTGCACCTTGAAAGCAAAGATGGTGAGACTACATCTTACATAGTTTGGACATGTCGTCAGGAGGGATCAGTCCCTAGAGAGGAACACCAGCCTTGGTAGAGAGGAGGGTCAGAGGAAGAGGAAGGCCCTGAATGAGATGGACTGACACAGTGATTGAAACACTGGGCTGAAACATAAAAACAATTGTGGGCATGGTGCAAGGCTGGGCAAGGTTTTGTTCTGTTGTACACAGTGTCATTATGAGTTGGAACCTACTCACCGGCACCTAACAATAACAACACTTGGAGTATGTTTTTTGGCTCAAAACCACCAAATGATATCTTTGAATACAGTCCTGGAGCTCTGCTTCCAAAAAAGTTATGGCCTTGTAAACTCTCTGGAGTAGCTGTACTCCGCACATATGTGGTTTCCCTGTGTCCAAACCAATTGGAAGGCAACTAACAATGTCTCTACTTCAACAGGGTTAAATCTGAGTAGTAACAGAGGAAAAAAAAAAAAAAAACTACTCTGGAGTTTACTGTCTCAAAGTGCCTATAGGAATGGCAGCAGCTTTATAAACTTTAAGAGACCAAGAGTTAAAAAACTGCATGTATTTACCCATGAAGCACTAGAAGTAAAGTCAATTTGGCTTCTTACTGTATACTATAAAATCTTCATTGTTGTTGTTCGGGTCAAGTTGGTTCCAACTTTTAGTGGCCCTGTGTCTAACAGAAGAAAACACTACCCAATCCCGTACCGTCCTCACAAGCACTGTTACGCATAAGCCCATGTGGAAGCCACTGTGTCTGTCCGTCTCATTGAGTCTCTTTCTCTTTTTCACTGCCTCTCTACTTTACCAAGCATGATGTCCCTCTCCAGGGATTAATCCCTCCTGGTAACGTGTCCAAACTATGTGAGACATCACCTCATCGTTCTTGCTTCTAAGGAACATTTTGGATGTACTTCTTCCAAGACAAATTTGTTGGTTCTTCTGGAGGTCTGTGGTATATTTAATATTGTTTGCCGACATCATAATTCAAAGGTATCAATTCTTCTTTGGTCTTCCTTAGTCATTGCCTACCCTTCCCATGCACGTGAGGCAATTGAAAACATCATGTGTAGGGTCAGACGCACCTTGGTCTTCAAGATCACATCTTTGCTTTCCAACAAGTGAGGTCTGTTGCAACAGGTTTGCCCAGTTCAATGAATCATCTGATTTACTGACTGTTGATTCCATAGGCACTGATTATAGATCCAAATAAAATGAAATCCTACATAAATTCATTTTTTTTCTCTGTTCATCATGATCTTGCTTATTGGTCCAGTTGTAAGGATTTTTGATTTCTTGATGTTGAGGTACAGTCTTTGATCTTTGTGTGTGTTTCAAATCCTCTTCACTTTCAGCAAGCCAGAATGTGTCATCTGCATAACACATGTTGTTGATGAGTCTTGCTCCAATCCTGATGCCCGAGTCTTGTCCATATAGTCAGTTTCTTGGATTATTTGCTAAGCATACAGATTGAATTAGTAAGGTTAGAGGAGATCACCTGATACACCTTAAACCACACAGTATCCTCTTATTCTGTTAGACCAACTACTTCCCGATCTATGTACAAATACCTCAGGAACACAGTTAATTGTCCTAGAAATTTCCATTTATGCAATGTTCTCCATAATTTGTTATGATCCACACAGTCAAAGACTTTTGTATAGTCTGTAAAACACAATTGGACATTGCTCTGGTATTCTCTCCTTTTAGCCAGGAGCCATTTGATATCAGTAATGATAGGCCCAGTTTTATATCCTCTTCTGAATCCTGATTAAAAACTGGTAGTTCTCTGTCAATGAACTGTTGCAGTTGCTTTTGAATAATCTTCAGCAAAAATTTACTTCCATATGATATTAATCAGACATTATTAAAGCAGTGTCGAGTGGCATCTAACCTTCTGTAACTTTACAAGACGGAAGGAGAATCTAGATCAACAACTCAACTGAGGCTGATTTCTTTGAAGAGTTCAGACATACCTTTTCTCTCCATAGTATTTTATCAGGTTTAACACCATCCATTCCTTCTGCATCAGTCTCTCTTTATCTGCTGAGTTCAATAATTTATTGTAGTGACCACACAAAACTTACAGACAACACCCAGAAACTTGTCAGTAGTTCTTATCTGAGTTTGATGAAGAGGAGTTGGAAGTCTACAGTATGACTGTATGAAATCTGTAATCAGCCAAAGGATCTTAAAATCACAGATTTCTGAATTAAGCATGCCTTAATATTTATCTAACTGGTTTAGTTCTTAACACATTTTTTTTTTGTCTAAAAGTTCAAGAATAGCACATAAAGATAATGATTAAATTATTTTGAAGGTAATAAAACCAAAAATAACCTGGCAGACACTAACTAACATCTAATGTTTTTTTGCAGATACTGGTAAAAAAATATTTTTCATAATTTCAATTTGGAGTAAAGGGAAAATTGATTTAATAAAGTCTTATGATGAACTTGCTGACAGATTGTCTTGAATTAAAATTAATTACTTGAAAATCCCAGCTTAGTGTCTAATTAATATTATGAAATCAAATAATGCAGTATATTGCTAGTAAAAATCTTTCATATTCCAGCAAGAAATTGAAACAATACACTGAAGAGAGTGTTTTTTTAAGACTATTTTCTCAGACTGAGATGTGAAATTGCTGATACGCCGAGGAGTGATTTTGAAGTGGGGTCTGGTGCTGTGCCTGCACTTGGGCCTAGCAGCCCAGCTGTGCCGGTTGTTCTGTTGGAAGGAATGCCTGCTGAGAGTAGCCGCTGTGTATTCCTTAATTTCCTGAATTATCATATCCTTATAATCAGTTCCTGAACCATGACGCCGTTATGAAGACTGAAATATGAGGTTCCAGGAGTGTTCCTAGGAGATGTGGTTTGAAGTGGAATATTTTATTTAGCCTCTTATCAGTCATACTGTATATGTGTGCATATGTGTGTGAATTTATACATGTACATACATACACATAGATTTTTATGTTTGCCTTACCTAAGCCATGAGCCACTTCTGCTAATTTATCATAATGAAGTTTCAGACCCCCAGATGGTCTTCAAGTAGTTAAGTAAGAAATATTGTCTCATGTAAGAAGGCTGAATCAGACAAAATATATCTGAATTGTGCATACACTGAGAGGAAAAAAAAATGCTGTACAGACACACTGCAGGGTCCAAAATAATGGATACATATTTAATTGAAAATGACAGTGATATTCTTTTCAGAATTTAGTGATTAGCTCCTGTTTGCCTGGGAGTGAATAAACTAAAACCCATAATAACAAGTGTTATTATTAGACTCTAGTATTCCTTGAGTATCCTTTAATTTTTTCATATGATTAGGCATCATTTTATTCCATATAATTTAGAATTGTATAAAGACATTTGGATGTTTGGAATTAATGAGAATTTGATGCTTGAAATCAGAGAAAAACAATTGGTATAATTAAGAATATCGTTGCTGTTGTGTGCCAACGAGTTGATTCCAACCCAGAGCGAGTCTATAGGACAGACTAGGACTGCCCCATAAGGTTCCCAAGGCTGCAATATTTATCGAAGCAGACTGCCAGGTCTTTCACCCCTGAAGCTGCTGGTGTGGTTTGAACCACCAACCTCTCAGTTAGCAGCTGAGCACTTAAACACTGTGCCACCATCGCTCCTTTTGTCAGAAATACTGATCCACATTTTACGGTCATCTTGATAGGGGTAACTAGTATAATGCATCTTACTTCCTCCCTGCCTTTAATTGCTATTATGGATAAAACTAAGCTCCTATTTTATGAAAACCTGAAGTTCAAGTGCAGGTGAGATGAAGCCAGTGTGATGATATACATAGAGATGGGGAGTCTGGAAAAGGAGTCCTTGTTCAGAGAAAGTCACCTGCTTAGATTAGGGCATATTGGATCTCAAGTAGTGAAGGGGCATTCCTGTGGAAGAATCAGCTGATCATTTTTTGCACGGTCTACTGACCCACATACTCAGATTCCCTCAAGCAAATTAACAATGTTTACCTCCTCATGTTTGTAGTGATGTGTGAATTTATAAAAAGAAACTCAAATTAACTTGGTTATGAGAATCAAATATAAGAAACAGTAACAAAAGGTCTCAAATGTATGCACATCAAGTCTGGGGTGGACATAATTGTGGATGAAGCATGTAGGTGACTGGATTAATTAAAGGATTTGAATTTACAAGGTCTAACAGTTAAGTTCACAAACTTGTTTTAAGTGCTACACCTCGCTGCTGAATAGTTACTGTCACCTTTGAAGTACTTCTCTTGGGAAGCGATGTACCAACACCAGCACCTAGTCCACCCTTCCAAGCAATTTTGGAACTCTTTCTGGAATGACCACTGCACACGGTGGCATGGTGACAAGTTCACAGATGTAACTGTATAGTTGTCTGTGAGGGAGTTTTCAGCCAGAAAGCAAATAACTGTATTTGAACACCCTCCCTACTCACCTGATCTGGCTCTCAATGAACATTTTTTTTTTTTTTACCTGAAGATGAAGGAAATATTGAAAGAAAGACATTTGGATGACATTCAGGACATAAGGGTGATATGATGACAACTCTGATGGTCATTCCAGAAAGCGTTCTAAAATGACTTTGAAGGGTAGACTAGGCACTGACAGCAGTATGTAATGTCTCAAAGGGAGTTCTTTGAAGGTTGACCATAGTGATACTCAGCAGGGAGGTATGTAGCACTTAGAACAATTAAGTTTGCAGACTAAATTGTCAGACTCATATATCCTGATCAGCTTTTTGTCCCCCCTAATTTCTATGGTAGAATTTTCCTAAAGATTTTTTGATGATCCATCCCGTTCCCTTTAAGTCTCACTTTAAAAGGTCTATTTTCATGAGGGTTTTCTTGATTGGGAGTAACAGAGATGTAAAATAACAGTAGCTCAAATAAGACAACAACAACTTGTGAGCTAGGTAATATTCTCAGCCTCATGTTAGACTTGAAAAAACTAAGATGTTGAGTAACTGACTTAAAATCACAGGACAACGATGTGATCCTGCTGACACTCATCCCAAGAAGTTTTACTCCAAAGCCCAGGCTTATGATGACTTAATAATCCTACTTTTGAAAAAGTTAATCATGACTATTCTAAGGTCTACTAAACAATAACGAGAACTTTTAACATATTTATCCATATTGGGTTCTGGAACTTGAAGATTACCATGTTATTTTTTTCTAGCTATGTATGATATTATAGGAGAAATTTGATGTTTGCTCAATTTCCCGGCTCTAAGTAAAAATAAATAAATGAATACATAAAATGACTCCAAAACTTTCCATTTTTACTAGTCAATTTAAAGAAAACATCTACATGGGGAGTATTTTTTTTTTTTTAATGTGCCATCTTCAAGTGATGTAATGAGTATTCCATGATTATCTTTGATCCTTTGAATAATTGAAAAGGACATTTATAATTTTTAAAAGGACCAGGTCACTCTCATTTATAAATGATTGGAAAACATGAAAGGTTTATAATTATGACCATCATTTCACTGGCAAATGACTTTGTGACCTTGAAGTCATTTACTGGTCACCATTTGATAAAGGAAACAAAATCCACCAGAATATTTCTTTGTATATTTGATGGCCAAGACTATACAAAACCTCATTTGTTTACACATTAAAAATGTTGGCTGCTTTACTTACTCCTTTGAATAAGCAAGTAAAAAATAAAAACTGTTACCCTTGTGTAAATTCTTAGTTATAGTGACCCTGTACAAGAGAGTAAAACTGCCTCATAGGGTTTTTGAGGATCAACTGGTAAATCTTAACTACCCCTTTTAGTTAAGAGTGAAGCTGTTAAACATTGAGCCACTAGGGATCCAATAAACAAGATGCTGCTTATTAAATACATACAACTGTAATATTTTAAATATACCTAAGATTTTAGTGACAAATAGTAAAGTTTAACTTAACACAACACCAGAAAACCAAACTCACTGCCATCCAGTTGATTCTAGCTCATAGAGACCCTGCAGACAGAGTAGAACTAACTGCCCCATAGCGTTACCAAGGAGCGCTTGTTAGATTCAAACTGCCGTCCTTCTGGTCAGCAGCCGTAGCACTCAGCCACTACACCACCTGTGTTTCCTTAATTAATACAATGGTAACAGTTTCTGTCTCTTATGAAAATGCCACTAACCGTGCTTGTGTAACTATACTGTGCTATTCTCTTCTCTACAAATATGTCTATTTTCATACAATCAGAAACTTCCCTGTCCTCTGTCTCTAGGTCGCAGTTGTTTCTAGCATGTAGTAAGAAGTCAACAGATACCTGTTGTTTTAGTTCCTCAAAAATAGATTTGTTTAAGTACATATTCATGTCCATTCTATATTTGCAGAATTTACATTGATTATTTTTGATAAGGTAATGTTTTTACATGGTTCAAAATTTAAAGAATCTCTTTTAAAATGAAGACTCTGCTTTCTCTCCCTGTCCTTTTCCCTCCCTGGACTTAACCAATGTTATTATTTCTTATATACCCTTCAAGAGATATACTGTATTTAAAAACAAATACATTTGTACACATTTTTAAACAATATTGTTCGAACAATAACTGTAGTGTATATGTCAGAATGTCTATTTACAGACAATACAATCTAGTCAGCTACATTCAGAAGAAAGGTCCTTATTAAAAGGTATTAATAGCTTATAGAATTATGGGGAAGTGTGAGGAAACAGGTTCTAGGCTGAAATTCCAGGGATGTTCTTTAAACCACTCCACATCTAGAACTGAAGCTATGGAAGAAATACTGTGAACCACAGCCAGGAAACTGTGATTCTGGCAGCCAGACGCCGGAGGCCTCAGCCACGGTTGTGAACACCCCATTCACAAATTCTCTTCCTGGATCCATACCCCAAGCTGGATGCATAGCTTGTGCCTCTTTCTCTGCCCAGGTAAAAAAGTATATTCAACACGTACAAGGGTGTTTCCATGTCCATGTTCATCAGGTCTGAATCAAGATCCTGGGTGGATGCATCTGTTTGGTAGAATTCAAATCATATTTGAAACTAACTCTTTGAATATCAGGAAAATACATTTTTTTTAGATTTATATATTTTTCTTTTTCTTTTTTTCCCCCAACTCAGCAATGCATTTTGCAGCTTTTAAAGTGTAGCATACAAAAATAATACCACACTTTTTACTGGGGACATGGAAGTCCATAACATGGCTTTGTTACAGCTTTTTTAAATGCCAACCTATTGATGGAAAATTAGTTTAGTTTTAATCTTTTGAAACTACAGCAAAACTGAACAAAGCTAACATTTACGGATACTAAATTTTTTTTTGCTTCCATTTGGGAAAACACTACCAGTGGAATTCCTGGGTTCAACTGCAGTACCATATGTAATTTTGTTACCTATTGCCAAATTATCTTTTATATACAAAATATGACTTTATTTCACAGCGGAAGTGATGCCAGTGGCTGCTTTCCCCAAGACTCACCAACAGAAAACATTATCAAACTTTAAAGCCTTTTCTGTTTTTGATGTATGACTTGTATTTCCTTTATTGTGAACTCTGTATTCTTACCCATTGCACCCATTTCTATTGTGTTATTGTTCTTACTGATTTATTTATTTATTTTAATTAGATAGAGGAAATTACCTCTAATCTGTGATTTGAATGGAAATAAGTTTCCAGAATTGTTATATTTTATGTTTTCTGGTGACTTTGTCTCTCTATTGGAAACCCTGGTTGCATTGTGGTTAAGTGCTATGTCTGTATATTGTTCTTATGAGTCAGAACTGACTTGACAGTAGTGGATTTTGATTTTTGTCTCTGTGTTAATATATATAGGTATAGGTATAGATATGAATATGTATATGGGCATAGGCATAGACAAAGGCATAGGCATGGACGTGGACATGGACGTGGACACGGACACAGACACAGACGTAGACGTAGATACGGATATTCACTGGTAAAGAAACCTTTAACAGAATAAAGACTTTGATGGTTTAGAGGATTCCAGAACTCTAGATTCATTTCATTTCATTTCTTTCTTTCAGACCAGAAGAAGAGCCTACGGCAGCACAATTATTCTGTGAGGAATTTCTTACCTCATTTCTGACTTGGTGTCATCAGGCCTACAGCAGGCTTAGCTTGAATTACTTTATTCCTACTGGACTTGTCCATACATCCTTTTAGCTACTCTTTAAACACAGCTCAGTTTCTAATTTCTTTTCAGATTGTCATCTCAGATCTCAACTTGAGAGCACATTACATCCCCCCCGCCCCCCAAATCATGACAACATTATAGTGTAAATATTTTCAGTTTCTCAGCTAGTCTGGAAGGAATTCCACTGCTATTCGTAGCCTTAGTCAGTGCAGAGATGTTAACAATATATCCTACATGGTTTTACATCCTCAACTCTGGAATACAGGGAAACTAAAGTTCTCTAGGGTGAACCTTAGACCAATGAGAGAAGAAAATCAGCAGAGAAATTCTTCTCTCTTCTGTCCCAGCCTGTGTGGATCTGAGAAGCAACGGTTTACATGGTCTTTTGGAAGATGTTCTCTACATATTGAGCAATTAATTTTGCTTGAAATCAGGTGGGTTCCCACCTGGTAGCACAATTTTATATTGGCTTCTCCTCACTTTTTGGCTTTATTTCCCTTAAGCTTAATGATCGCTCCCTACTGAGTTATGAAATTGCACTCCATAAGCACATAAACCTTTGCTTCTCCCTTTTTGAAACACGGGGAAAGCAAGGAGACATGTTTCCTAAGTATATCCGTAAGATGCACAGTATGTTAGATGATGTTACGTGCAATTGAGAAAGAGCAGGGGAAGGTCAGAGTTGATATTCAGCAGGTACACATTAACACAGCTTTATAGAGGCTTGCCCAAATCCCTCTCTCAGGACTGAGGGTGTTTTCTCCCAGCTGATGAAAATGTTAGTGGTTACTAGATTTTATCTGAGTGTCTCTGAGAATTACTCTCAGATGAACCATTTTCCCATGCTCATGCTCTCTCTCCTCAGAGCAGCCTAGACCCAGTAAGAGGTCCACATGGGGGTATTAAAGCCTGGCCACCTTGTATCATCTGTGATCAACTGACAGGGAGTCTCAGATCTAGAGTTTCCCCTGACATCCACTGAGACCTGTGTTAGAACTACTGTGATGCAACTTGTCCCTTTGTTCGATCCTGTTTCATTCAATTTCTTGTCAGTATTGCTCCTAAGGGAAATCTCAGTAAATTTCCTGAATACTAACCTCAGCCTGGGATTTTATTTCCCATGAAACCTCACATGCCAGGGCCACGTTGAGTCGGATCCAAATTTATGCTTTTCTAGAATATTGGCCTGCAGATTCCTCCCATACCATCCAGTTAAGTGCTGCCATCCTGAGTACCCTTCTCTGTGGTCTTGGTTATGCCAGCTACTACTACACTACATGCAAAATCTTTCTCATTCTCTAGAAGTCCTGAAATTCAGAAGGAAGCATAAGCAGTAAAATGTGCAAATAAAAGAAAACTTGACTAACAGTGGCTTAAATGATAGGAATATTTGTTCTTTACTTATGAAGATTAGATGCAGAAAGTTCAAAGTTGGGTGCGGCAGCTCAACGATACCATCAGGAGCCTGGGATCTTTTTGTCTTCTCTCCCCCATCCTTTAGCTGTTCACCTTAGGCTTTGCATTTCATGTTTACTGGGTGGTTGCCACAACTCGGAGCACATTTCTTTAGAGTAACAGGAGGAAACACAGGAAACTGGGAGAGTGGCTACAGTGTCGAGCAGTACAAGAGTGGTTTCCTACTCCATCTTTTTTCTTTAGTCACAGTAGAAAAAATGTTGCCAACTACTTTGTATGATACTTATAACTTTTGGGAGGAACTGGTAAAGTAGCCCACTTTATCCACAGGACAGGCAGAGAATGTCGCTATCTGACCACTTTAGTAATTGATAAAGGGAAGTCTGTCAAGAAGAGGATTAGAAATAATTTTAGTGTAGTCAGCTAGTATTTCTGACACGTGTCAAAGTAGAAGCAATGAAAAAGCATTCCAAAGTGGCCTAGTGAAAAGCATAATGGGAGCTTAAAAGACGTCAATTAAAATAACTAAACATCTAGAAACTGGATTTCTATGTAACAGTATGGTCTTCAAAACTCTATGCATAAAATGTATGTGTGTGTAAGTGTATGCGTGTGTGTGCGTGTGTGTGTGTGTGTGTGTGTGGTGCTATTGAATCTGATCAGATTCACAGTGACCCTACGTACAGCAGAATGAATTAGCCCTGTGTCATTCTCATGATTGTTGTCAATTTAAGCCCACAGTTGGAGCCGCTCTGTCAGTCCATCTCAAAGACGGTCATCCTCGTTTTGGGAAGTCCTCTACCAAGTATGATGTCCTTCTCTAGGGACTGATCCCTACTGACAACATGTTCAAAGGTCAGAGAACAAATTCTCATCATCTTCCCATCTAAGCAGTGCTATGGCTGTACTTCTTTCAAAACAGATTTGTTAATTCTGGCGGTCCACCGTATGTTTAATGCTACTAGCCAACACCATGATTCAAAGGTGTCAGTTTCTCTTTGATTGTCCTTATTCATTGTGCAGCTTTTACATGCAGATAAGCAATTGAAAGTACCAAGGCTTGGGTTAGTCTCACCTTAGTCCTCAAAGTGACACCTTTCCATTTGAACACTTAAAAGGGGTCTCTTGCAGATTAGCCCAAAGCAATACATTATTTGCTTTCTTGATTGCTCTTTTCAAGGATGTTGATTGTAGATCTAGATAAACTGAAATGCTTGACAACTTCAGCATCTTCTGCATTTATCGTGATACTGCTGCTTATGCGTCCAGGTGTGAGGATTTTTGTTTCTTTTATGTTGAGATGTAGTGTATACTGAAGGCTGTAGTCTTTGATCTTCATAAGTGCTTCAGGTTCTCTTCCCTTAGAGTATTAAGGCTGTGTCGTCTGCATATTGCAGCTGTTAATGAATCTCCCACCAAGCCTGATGACATACATTTCATGTAGTCCAGATGATTGGATTATTTGTTCAGTACACAGACTGAATAAGTATGGTGAAAAGATACAACCCTGAGACACTATTCTTGATTTTAAACCATGTAGAATCCCCTTTTTATGTTCAGCTGACTGTCTTTTGGTCTAAGTACACGTGTGCACAATTAAGTGAACTGCAATTCCCATTTTTGCAGTGGTATCCATAATTTGTTATGATCCACACAGTTGAATGCTTTCACATGGTCAGTAAAACACAGGTAAACTTCTCTCTGGTATTCTCTGCTTTGAGCCCAAGATCCATCTGACATTAGCAATGATACCCACAAAATTTAGACCACAAAGCAACTGATGGAATATTTAATAACAGCAAATTGTCAGTCTTCACGATGTAAATATCGCCAGTAGTACTATTAAAAAACAACAATAACAACAAAAAACCCACTGTTGTCCAGTCAATTCTGACTCTTAGCAACCCTGTATGATAGAGTAGACCTGTTGACAGGGTTTCCAAGGCTGTAATCTTCGTGGAAGCCTACTGTCGCTTCGGTTATCTGTGCTTGATTAACTATTACCACACCTGCGTAATAGTTAATATTACTATAATGTAAATACTTTTTGATGTGTATAATACCTATATTTTAAAATTGGTAATAAAGAAAAGCTAAGTGGCTACGGGCTTCAGATCTGTATGTAAAAAGAGAAGAGACTACTCAGGTTCATTTTAATTATGATCATCAATTTACTACATTTTAAAAGACTTTCCTTCATTCTAAGAGCATGTCTGTCTGAATTTGAATGTTAAAATTATAACTTGTTCTTTATAAATATTAGACACTAAAAATACTAATACTTGGTAAAATAAAAATTGTCAAATGTTACATTTTGTCTGTTAGTATTTTGATTATTGATATTTACCTTTCCTGAAATCCTAGAAGTCTAGACATTAAGATTGATAAGATTTTGCGTCTTTTTCAGATGAAAATCCAATCTGAAAGTGTGTGACAATAACAATAGCAATCATTTATTAAATGATAGCACAATTAGTAAGACAGGTTGTAAATTATTTAAAATATGCGAAGAAGAACGTGTATAGATTGATTCAAAGATGAGATTTTAGGGACTTGCAATGTTGTAATCCACAGCAATATAGGGCTAACTCAAAACTCATTGAACTCAGAGTTGGTGTTATTAGTGCTAAAGCAGCTGATGATTTTAAGACAGAACACTGGATTCATGGCACAATATGTGGGAATGGGTAGGGAAACGTGACAGACATGCAGGAAGACAGTTGGTGTGATTGTCACAATCTTGATAGTGTCTTCCAGAAGACGTCTTGAAGCTAAACTCCTCTGGAATCAATTTTCACCTTTGGGGTCTGGCAACAGATTGTGGCGGGGTCTGACAAGACTCCCAGGGGAGCAATGTCCAGTCTGCCACCATATGGCTTAAAAGGGCTTTTCACAGGTTGCAATATTCTGAAGTAGGGACTCTCGGCTAATCTTCAGAATACATCCTTAATCTCATGAACCTAATTATCTGTAAAGGACAGTTTAAGGAGTGCTTCTTGGAATTATTCGTATTAAGGGATGTACTTCTATTATGGGGCATATACCACTTTCTTTATTCAGTGATTACATTTTGGCATCACAAATATATTCTAAGGAGGATTAAATGGATTATTCATCTCCATGGTGATCTCTGTGTCCATTGTTGACCATAAACACAAAATGTATTAGGTTCACTGACTTTTTCAAAACACCTTAGTTGTCACATAACTGATACATTTGAGTTTTTTTTCTTTTCACAGAAGTCATGTGGAAATTCAGAATTTCTTGCTTGAGGCTAGTATAAAGAAGGTGTGTTAAAAATTTTATTTAAAAATTTCTGCTTTTATATTGTAGTATACTATATAATGAAGAGATGCCTTGATTATAATTTATCTGTCTCTCACAATTCTACACTAAATACATGTTCTCCACAACCAGGAGGTCCTTTCCTAATATTCATAGCTAGTGATGTGATACTAGTTGAACTCTCATGAAATATAAAGTGAAGAGGGAGTGAAACACATGTCACTTAAGTTCTTCATTAAGGAAGGAGCACATGTCAGAGTGACCGACACCTCACCAAAGATGTTCACATAGAGAATTCAAAGCAATCACACATGCAAAATAATACTGAGATGATAAATATTTCACATTCATGAAAAGCTTGATTTAAATTTGTAACAACATGCTACATACAAATAAAATTATAACAATCCTTTTACTGTATGCATAGAATATACTAGGTATAGTCAGAACAGTTTTATTATACTTTGCTTATTAAAAATCAACCCTTATATTGGTGATGGTATAAGGTGTGGGCTAATACTTCAAATCAAAATGTACTCCAAAATATGAAATAAAATCAAGTAAAAAATTTAGAAATAGATTTCAAATAGCAAACAGTTTTAGTTAGCTAAATGTCTTTAGTAAGCTTAAGACTGAGGACAGTAACCACTATTAAATTTTTGCTAACAAGAACACGTTGTCAGAAAAGAGCACTTTTAGAAAGTGTTATGTTAAAAATTGAATCTTCAACTATTTGGAATAAAAATACATTTATACTTGAAGAAAATGCCAAGTGCCAAGTGCCGTCGAGTCGGATGAAAGTAGATGGTTAAAATAAAGAAGTTAACTTTTAAAATATAATCTTAATTGCTGAGCAGCCACAAGCAAAAGAGTTGCATCAAGGATTCCATTGGATGAAACACAGAATTCAGAAAGGAGAGCAGTGGGTAACAGTTCTGTAGCTAAATGACTTCAGACATCACTCAGACAGACACTTTGTTCCACCTCTCCTCCTTCAAGTGAACCTTTAATAGATTCCTTTGGTAATGGTCTGAAAGAGGGTAAAGTTCTACAATCTAGCTGCACTGTTCATTCACCTGTGCAAACAACTTGAACTTGACTTCTTTCCAAATGGCTTCCTAGTAATCTTCCCAATGTACAGCTGCTATATATAAAACATGAATTATAGCAGAGAAGGTCCTGCTGTGCTGTGAATCACAGCATACTCGACCACATTTTAGCAGGTTGTGTGATGAAAGAAGAAAATGTCTGCAAATGCCTTGTTCTTTCCCCTTTGCCAGCAGGTAAAGTCAACACATGGCAGCTTCCTGGAATGCTTTATTCTGTATCCAGCTGTACTGTAGGTGACCTGTCCCGTTCCCTTGCCATCTTTTGGTATAACAATATATGGTAAGAGCATTATCCCTTTCTGAAGGCAGTGGGGGCCAAATCAATTGCCTAGTCGAGTGAAAACAAAACATCTGTGATGTATGAAAGGGAGGATGGCTTTCTTGGGAGATTTTTTTAATAAACTGATTAACTCAGGGCACTGCTAATCCTCTCTCTTGCACTTCAAATGTTACACTGACAAGGAAGATTAGAATGAAAAGATAATGATTATGTCACCAGTGTGCAATAAACAATCTCTGAAGGACTAGCAGAGGTTCTGTAAGGTTCCTGTTACGAATGTAAATGTGAACTTTAGCACCTGGGCAAAAGAAACACTACAAAACACCTATGTGTCAAGAAGATACAGAGAAAAGAGAGAAACAGACAGCTTTGACCAATGATCTAAGACATCAGTTCCTATGGGTTTATATTAGATTATGGGAATTTGATAGGAAAATAACATCCTGTTGCTTTGCACATGAAATTAGGTGATATTTCAAAAGTACGTTTTGCAATTCAAAGGAGGCTCAAACAGTTCACAGCTGTAAACTAGCAGGGTGGTGTGCAGACTAAATCAAGTTCTTGAGAAAAGAATCTTCAGGGGAAATACACTTCCCTTGAAACCTACTCATACGACCCAGGCTATGCACTAGGAGGTCATCGTGGAGCAGGTCAGACATGAGGATTTTGGTTCTTACACACACCTGGTTATCTACAGATCTAAGCCCTTACTACTCTGTACAGAAACTGTTTCAGTAACATGATTCATTCCAATGTTACTTCTATCATTGAAATTTCTTCTGATTTTGCAATGATTTCTGTGTTGTTATGCCACATACCAGATATGTAGGAGAGACATTATGTTTTTAGAGACATAGTTTAAATTTGCAGCGAGTAAGGAAGGGCCATAAGAATAAAGTGAAATTATTACAGAGAATGAGCAATTAAAATGGTTGCATGTGTTCTGATAGAAAGTGGTAATTAAAAGTAAAAGTAGATTTGTTTTTATCTTGTTCTATAAAAATTGGAAATCTTGGCAGTGTAGTGGTTAAGCGTTATATCTGTTACTCAAAAGGTCAGCAGTTTGAATCCACCAGGCACTCCCTGGAAACTCTGTGGAGCTATGCTACTCTGCCCTGTAGGATCTCTATGAGTCAAAAAAGACTTGACAGCGGTGTTGCTTTTTGGGAGGGCAGCAACTATTGCCAAAAATTAGAATTGTTAACGTGGTATGAAAATAAACATTAAGTAAATAAGATGCAAATGTTACTGATATTACAAATATTTTGCTCAAGAAAAAATATAATAATGCAGCATCTATTATGTAGGCATACTTAAAAAAAAATGAGTAATCCATTTTTCCTGAGCCTGAGAACTTTTACAATTAGGCAGGAAAGAAAGAGAAGTAGAAATAGAAGAACAACGTCTTGTGGAAGAGTTCTGAGAGAAACACATGGGTGTTACAGGTGGACATAGGAGAAAGAAATAAGATCACAAAAGAGAGGAAAGGAGGACATAATGCTTGTTATTAGCTGTGAAACATAAAGCAAAGTGAGCGGAGCAAAGAAAACGAGGAGATCTTTCAGACAGAGAGCAGCCCCTGTGAACACACGGAAGCCTGCGGTGTCCGAACTTCACTACTTTAGCCCATTGGCTCCCAAGGAGGGACGAGGGACTTGAGAAAAGTTAACTGCTCGGTGTTTCAGAAGAGGTCGGATTATAAAGGGCTGTGTTTGCCTTGCTGCAAAATTTGAACACTTTCTAAAGGGTTTAGGTGGCAGAGCAATAAACATATAAACCAAAAACGGGAAACTAAACCTATGGCTGTTAGGTTGATTCCCACTCACAGTGACCCTGCAAGACAGAGTAGAACCGCCCCATAGAATTTCCAAGGAGCACCTGGCGCGTTCAAACTATTGACCTTTTGGTTAGCAACTATAGCACTTAACCACCATGCCACCAGGGTGTCCAATAGGCATATAGAAAGTAATTCAACCAGAAAAGGTATGCATTAGGGTTGCATTCTTTCTCCATATTTATTTAGTCTGTATGCTAAACAAATAATCTGAGAAGCCGGACTACGTGAAGAAGATTCTACATCAGGACTGCAGGAAGACTCACTAACAATCTGCGGTATGCAAATGACACAGCCTTGCTTGCTGGAGTAAAGAGGGCTTGAGGCACTCGCTGAGGAGATCAAAGACTACACCCTTCAATACAGATTACAGCTCAGTAAAGAAAGTAAAAATGCTCACAATTTTGGCAATAGGTAACATCATGATAAATGGGAGAAAATATTGTTGTCAAGAATTTTATTTTATTAGGATCTGTAATCAGTGCTCATGAAAGCAGTAGTCAAAAGATCAAACTACACACTGCCTTGAACAAATCTACTGGAA
The DNA here is from genome assembly GCA_028571685.1 of Heterohyrax brucei. Lineage (NCBI taxonomy): Eukaryota > Metazoa > Chordata > Mammalia > Hyracoidea > Procaviidae > Heterohyrax > Heterohyrax brucei. The sequence continues at coordinate 54,162,897 of CM053141.1, read as the reverse complement.
AAAAAAATTTCTCTTTCAAGTGCTAAAAAGCAAAGATGCCACTTTGAGGTCCAAGGTGCCTCATATGCATGTGAAAACTGGACAATGCATAAGCAAGACTGAAGAGGAAGTAATACATTTGAATTATGGTGTTGGTGATGAATACTGAATATCCTCTGTACTGCCAGAAGAATGAACCGATCCGTCTTGGAAGAAGGACAGCCAGAATACTCCTTGGATAAGGGAGGGTGACAAGACTTCATCTCATGTTCTTTGGACATGTTATCAGAAAGGACTAGTCCCTAGGGAAGGAGAACACGGTAAAATAGAAGGTCAGCAAGAAAGACGAAGGTCCTTAATGATGTGGATTGACACAGTGACTACAACAGTGAGATCAAGCACAGCAACAATTCTGAGGCTGGTACAGGACAGGGAGGAGTTGGCTTGTTTTGTTCATGAGATCGCTATCAGTTGGAATGAACTCGTTGACACCTGACATTATCAACAGCAACAAATACTTAAGAGTGTCTGTTGACATGAGGAAAACACAAGCCCAAGAGACAGAAGGGGCCATACAATCTGGAGACTACATCAGCGTGCGACCAGAACTAGATGGTGTCTGGCCACCATCAATGACTGCCCTGAGGGGGATTGTAACACACAGTCCCCAACATAGTGGGAGAAAAATGGGTGTGCAGAACTAGAATTCTATTAAAAGACCAGACTTGATGGGCTGACACCCTGGAGGTTCCCCTGAAGACATGACCCCCAGTCTCCCTGTTAGCCCAGAACTGAAACGAGTCCTGAAGCCAACTCTTAAGACAAAGATGGGACTAGACTATAAGACACCGATACTGATGAAGAGTGTGCTTCTTGGCTTGAGTATATACACGTGGCTAACTTGGCTTCTGTCCAGACACAAGACAAGAGGGCAGAGGAGGACAGGAGCCGGCTGAATGGACATGGAAAATACAGGGTGGAAGGGAGGAATGTGCTGTCGCAGGAGAGCACCTAGAGTTTCATAGCAGTGTGTATGCAGGATTTTATATGACAAATTGACTTGGATTGTAACTTTTCACTTAAAGTACATCCAAGTTCTTAAAAAAATAAAATTTCTACATGAATATGTGAAAGATGCTGGGCAAAATATGGTCAAATGAGCATTTATGAGCAGTTGTGGACTGAATCAGAACGTTTGGTGTTCTAGACAAGGGGATGAGTTACGAATCTGTTACATGACTAAAGCAAGGAATGGTAAGGACTTGAAATGAAGACAGGCCTTAGGGCAGAAGGGTAAATCACTGATTTGGCCTGTATAAAAACTAGAATTGAAAGACAGGCTCTGGAGAGCTCAGTTTTCAGTGTTATTTTTGCAATTTAGAAAGAGATGTTTATTGCAGTCCTAGAGAGAGCTCTGTTCAAAAAGGAGAATGCCCTTTCCCTCTGCATAATGGATCACATGCACTGTGAGCATATAGGGCTTGGAGAGCAGATGGCAGACTAGGTTTCAACCTCTACTGGTCACCTCAGCTAGACACCTTTCCAAAAGCAAGACTTTCCACAGCAAGACTTTCCACAGCACTCTTAGGAAGTGGGACAATTCTCAAGTTTCTGACTTGAAGACCTTTGTTGTTGGTGCAACTCAGAACGGGAAAGGAAATCAGCTGAAAGAGTGGACATTGGAGAAAGCATGATGTTTGCTTTAGACATTGAATTTGATTTATTTTGGGGCCATGGAAATGAGCATATTTGGATTTGCATTTAACATATGGTTCTGCAGTGTAAGAAGTTGATAGAAAAATACAAAACTGTGAATTTCTAAGTGGCAGAGAAATAGTTGAGTGAGGTGTCTCCAGAATTTCTATTCAGGTTTATTTTTGGAATGACCGTGTAGTTGGAAGTAGATGGTGGGGTACTTTTATAGACAATGTTGATTACAAGGTCTGACAATTAAGACAGCGAACTTAATTGTTGTAAGTACTACACACCTGTTTGCTGAATATCCTATGGTCACCTTTGAGGTGCCTCCCTTGGGAAGCTATGCACCAATACCTACCTAGTCTACTCTCCAGAGCAATTTTGGAACTCTTTCTGGAATATCCATTGTGCACGGTAGCACAGTGATAAGTTCACAGACTTCATTGTATAGTTGTCTATAAGAGAGTTTTTAGCCAGAAAACAAATAACTGTACTGGAACACGTTTCCTACTCACCTGATCTGGCCCCCAGTGGCTTTTTTCCTTATCTGAAGATAAATATTAAAAGGAAGACATTTGGATGACATTCAGGACATCAAGGGTAGTATGATGACAGCTCTGATGGCCATTTCAGAAAAGAGTTCCAAAATTGTTTTGAAGGGTGGATATCAGTTCATAGCTTCCCAAGGGGGGTACTTCAAAGGTGACTGTAGTGATATTCAGCAAAGAGATACGTAGCACTGTTTCTTTTTTTTATATATATATTTTATGTATTTATTGTGATTGACTGAAAGTATACCATCCAGTTTAAATTTGCATGCCCACCTCTGTGCAGCTCCTACTGTTCTCCTTTCCCGGTGACAGCACACTTCTCCTTTCTGCTCTATACATACCATATCCTCTTAACAATCTCATGTCCCCTCTTCTCCACTCTCTCCTGCATCCTCCACTCTATGCATCCTATGGATTCATAGAACCATAAAGCACACAGATGACATGGTCACTCTGTGTCACCAAATCCAATCTAGTGCACCCCTTTTTATTCTTGTGCTGCCACTGAGACTCAACTTTGTGAGCTCTGTCATGCCTGTCACTGGCGATGGCCCAGCACCATCTGGTTCTCCCGGTCACATGTTGATGTAGTCACCCATTCATGTAGGTCTTTCTGTCTTCTGGGTTCTCTTTCTCCCATGTGGTTGTTGTTCTTGGTGATCATCTGTTCCAGCTGAGTTGGGACTGTTTGGTGTGCCTCAGATGGAAGCTTGCTAGTTTTGAAGACCCCAGACGGAGATATGTAGCACTTTTTCTGGGATAAGTTCACAAACTTAAATGGCAATTCTTGTATAAAAATAAAAAAAAACCAAGCAACTAGTACCATAATGTGAGGTCAAGGAAGAATGAAGTCAAAAGGTGTTTACAGGATTTGCCTTCTAAGGAGTCACCAGGACATGCCAAGGCAAAGACAGTTTCAGTGGGATAAATGAAGGCAGCAGTGAACTGGAGATGATGGAGAAAGGTCGGTAAAGTGAAGGTGAAGGAGACGTAAGATAGTGACTAAAGGTGGATCCGTGGAAATTTATTCATTTTACTATATAAAGGGGAAGATTTCAGATTGTTTTATATGCTACAAGTTTATTTTTCTTCATCGCCTTCTATTGGCAGTGCATATGAAAGCATGACACATACTGTGATCCATTAATGGAGTTTTATTTTCAACTTTGCCCTTTAGACATGTTTCAGTTTCATCTAAGTGATAAAATGGCCTTAATGTTAGGAAATAGAGTATCATTTTATGAAATAATTTTGGGAAAGCTGATGTTAATTTAAAACATTTGCATGAATTCATGTGTATACTAATTTATTCTATTGTAGGCAAAGGCATTTGACTGTGTAGATCATACTAAATTATGGCTAACATTGTGGAGAATGGGAATTCCAGAACACCTAATTGTGCTCTTAGGGAATCTGTATGTGGATCAGGAGGCAATCGTGCAAACAGAACAAGGGAACACTGCATGGTTTAAAGTCAGGAAAGGTGTGCATCAGGGTTGTATTCTTTCACCTTACCTCTTCAATCTGTATGCCAAGCAAATAATCTGAGAAGATGTATTCTAAGAAGAACGAGGCATCAGGATTAGAGGATGACTCGTTAACAACTTGAGTTACACAGATGACATCACCTTGCTTGCTGAAAGTGAAGAAGACTTGAAACACTGATGAAGATTAAAGATCACAGCTTTCAGTATGAGTTGTACTTCAACATCATGAAATCAAAAATCTGGACAACTGGGCCCCTAAGCAACATTGTCATAAATCGAGAAAAGGATTAAGGTTGTCAAAGATTTTATTTTACTTGGGTCCACAATCAGTACCCATGGAAGCAGCAGTCAAGAAATCAAAAGATGCATTACAGTGGGAAAATCTGTGGCAAAAGATCTCTTTAAACTATTCAGAACTAAAGACGTCACCTTGAAGACTAAAGAGCACCTGACCCAACCCACGGTATTCTCAGTGTCCTCATACGCATGCAAAAGCTGGACAGTGAACAAAGAAAACAGAAGAATTGATGCCTTTGAATTGTAGTGTTGGAGAAGAATGTTGAATGTACCATGGACTGCCAAAAGAACAAACAGATCTGTTCGTGAAGAAGTACAACCAGAGCACTCCTTAGAAGCAAAGATGTCAAGACTGCATCTTACATACTTTGGACATGTTGTCAGGAAGGATCAGTCTCTGGGGGAGGACATCATGCATGGCGGAGTGGAGGGTCAGCGTAAAAGAGGTAGACCCTAGACAAGATGGATTGACACAGTAACCACAACGATGGGTTTAAGCATAAAAAACGATAGTGGGCATGGCGCAAGACTGGGCAGTGTTTCGTTCTGTTTTTCATAGGATCGCTATGAGTTGGAACCAACTCAAGAGCACCTAACAACATAATGTTCGGTAATATAATATATGATGGGAAACCAACAAGTATGTGAAGATGGTGTGGTAGTCAGCTTCCAACGAACCCCACTTTCTGACATTCTCAATCCTGTGTAGTCCCTTCTTTCAATGTACTAGAAGTGGTCTGGATGACCCATAGAATATGCCAAGAGTGGTAGTATGTTACTTTCAAGATTAGGCTGTGGAAAGCTGTGACTTCTGTATTCCATCTCTTTTGGCTCACTGCTTCAGGAGGAAGGCACCATATCATAAGTAAAACTTTGGTGAGGAAGTGAGGGTGTCCAATCATCACTATGAATAAGCCTGGAAGTTAGTCTTCCAGTCGTAATTTGGTTTTCAGACGACTGTAACCACAGCTGACACCTTGACTATAACCTTATGAGAGAACTTGAGCTAGAGTCACCCAACTAAACATTCTTGAATTCCTCACCTTAGAAACTAGGTAACATAATGAATATGTGCTTTAAACTGTAACATTTTGGAGTCATTTGTTATATAGCATTAGCTATTTAACAAAGATTTGGATCATGTCAGTTTTTAAGTTGATCAGTTTCTTTATTGACAGAATAATATTTATTAGAAATATACATAATGTAGATATAAAGTATATAATTATGCCTTATTAAACTGAATCTTTAAGACTGAAATGAATTCCCTTTTCTTCAGAATTCTAAGGTTTAGACAATCCATTTAAAAGACCCACGTTCTTCTACTAAGAGCTTTTTTGTCTTCTTAAATTAGATTCTTGTTTAACTCTTTAACAATGGTCCCAAGTCTGAATTGTAAAGTCTCCTTCTCGTACATTAGATGTGAATGATTCTTTTTCCCTGGTATTGTTTTCCAAGTTCTTAAATGAGACCTTTACCTTCAGGGTGACTAGGGGGTTAAAAAGGGTGGAGAGTAATTTAAGCAGATTTAAGCACAGAAAAATAGAAGGGAAGGGGGAGTTTTCTCTTCTCTCATCTCTTTTCTCCCTCTTCCCCCTTCTCTTTCTTTCTAGGCTTTCTTTTTCCCTTCTTCTTCACTTCCTCCCCACTACCCTTCCTTAACTCCTGCTTCTTTTCTCAAAGCATCTTTTTTATTTTATTTTTTTATTTTTTAGGGAACTTCAGGAGTTTGCTTTTGCTGGTTCTAGAGTCTTTGGGATGACAGACGAAAATACCTTGAGAAGCCAGTCACTTATTGCCTTTTCTGCTCATTTTGAGTAAAGGCAACCTCTCCTAGAGGCAAGAATCAGTGACTCTCAGAGAAGTTTCAAACCTTTGGGTTATAAGTAAGTAGACAGACAGATAGATGGACATATAGATTGACAACAAATAAAGCAAACCCATTGCTATCAAATCAATTCTGACTCACAGTGACACTACAGGACATAGTAGAACTGCCACATAGGGTTTCTAAGTTGCTGCTGGTGGATTAGAACTTCTGACCTTTCGGTCACCAGCTGGGCTCCTAACCACTGTACAACCAGGTCTCCAGAGTTTCCATAGAAACACAAATATTTTTATATCTCTATAGCTATATATCTGTATCACTCTGTATATAACTTAATGTCTTAAATAAATGTACCATTCCTTTATTTTAAGTTTGTAGGACAATATGAGCTACTTAAAATTCTTATCAAGGTAATTGAATTTTACCCTCCCCCTACAATTCTAGCTGATTAATGACTTAGGTTAAGTACAGTTTTTAAATGCCAGGTTTAAATCAATGTACGTGTATCATGTGTAGAGTAATTCTCAATTGTTATAAAAATTATGTCCATTATGCTACTTGCTGGGATTCTAGTAATCATCTAAATTCCATAAAACTTAAATTTTCAAATTATACTCAGTAATTTAAATGTGTTATTAGGCCTTTCATGAAGCATTTTTCTTCTCTGAAGAAAACAAGCTAGGTTTCTCAAAAGCACTGCAGGATAAGTTATAAGTGACTTTCACTTGTAATTTGCAGATGCTGTAATAGGAATTTTCCTTCTACCATCTAAGTCCGACTATTTTACATTCTAATTTGCAAGTAAAAAGTTGCCTTGAAATTTGGTATAGAAGTTTGCGAGAACTTTAAGAGACTTAAGGTCTATTTTTGCAAAAGAAGCAGAAATTGATATTGAAAATTAAGATGTGACTTCTGACAAAAATAATATAGAAGTATTGTACACAGAAGAAGGAGTATAAACACCTCATATTTGAAGGCTTATTTTTTAGAAGTAGGAAACTATATCCCTATTGACTTGTGCATTCTGTAGCACACATTCATGTTTTAAGCTCTAATGTTACTTATTTTTGTGAACTTTATGACGAAATGTCAACAGACACCATATGGAGGTGGCAAGATATCCAGATTTCTCCCATCTGTGATACTGGCAATTCAAAAGTGACATTTGAGACAATAGTGTCTTAGTGTTACCGAAAGGAAGTTACATGGCAGGAGACACTGTCACCTGAATAAGGCATATCGCAACAGAGAGGTCCATGGCATTAGTGCAACCCTGAGGAAAATGGATTTTCTTTGCTAGGAGTTACAGAGTCATAGAAGAAAGCTGAATAAAGAAAACATAGTTGCTGCTTTGCTGTAAGAGTTATCAGAGTTTAAGAATCTTCACTGCCGTGTAGAATATACACTATTTATAGATCAGGCTAGTGACGTTTAATATTAGCAGCTCTTCAGTGACCATTAGATTAAGAATTATAGTATTCTGAGTTGTTAGCATCTCTCAAACAACAATTCAAAGTATACAGGCTTGATTATCTAAACTCTCCAATAGGTCAGCAAGTGCCAAGAATTTCATAAAACTGTAAGTGCCAGAGCTGGAAAGTGCCATGATGATTTGCAAGTCTATTTCCTTTACCCAAGTGCAGAAACTAAAACTGAGAAGTAAAATGACCAGTCCAAGAATATATGACTACAAAAATACAGGGAGTGAACTCCCAGATCAGCTTTGTTTCTCATATAGCGAGCTCCAGGTTCTCTGGAGGAACAGAAAAGCCAAGTAAAAATCTGTAGAAAGGACTCATAAATCGTAGAAACTTAGCATAACTTCTTCTAACACGATAATCCTTTTCCAAAGTAGGTGGGATGTAAGTCATATATAAATATAAGTTTCCTGCACATTTCGCCCATTGCCATCGAGTTGATTCTCAGTCATGCCAACCGTATAGGACTGGACAGAATTGCTCCTTAGGATTTCCAAGGCTGTGACTCTCACGGAAGCAGAATGCCACATCTTTCTCCAGTGCAGCAGCTGGTGGATTTGAACTGACAACTTTTTGGTCAGAATGGGGGCACTTAACCACTGTACCACCAAGGCCCCATTCCTATACATTGTTCTCATTGTTGTGTGCTGTTGAGTCGATTCCAACTCATAAACACCACACGTGATGGACTAGAACAGCCCTCTAGGGTTGCCTAGACTGTAATCTTCACAGGACACAATATTTAAACAAAGAATAAAAATTTTTAATTGGAAATGCTATCATCATATTAAAGTTCAGAAGACTTGAAAAAAACTAAAATTTTCATCAATTGCTTGTGCTGAATTTAGCAAGTGTTAAGTTTGCTATGCTGCAAAAGAGGTATTGTAAATGTACTTCTGTTTTTCTTTTCGTAGGATTCCATGTCTACATCAGAGTTCTGGGTTCAAATCTGAGATGGTATAAAACAAGCTTCTACTTTTAGGAGGAACTTGCGAAGACTCTCCAGTCCTCATGTTTTCTTCCTTAAGATGGGGTGAGCAATACTACTAGCCTAATAAGATTCACTATGGGGACACAGTGCTTAACTGTTGACACCGAGTGAATTCAGACACGTAGCGACCCTATAAGGCAGAAGAGAATTGCACCATATGGTTTCCGAGTAGTGACTGGTAGTTCAAACTACCAGCATTCTGGTTACCAGCCACGTTCTTAACCACTGCCCCTCCAGGGCTCCAGTATAGTACTAGGCGCATAGTAAACAACAAATTGTTAGGCTTTATTTCTTAAAATAATCCTAATAATCACTAATATAAAAAGACTTATTTAAAGGAAGAGCGGACTTTCTACCTTGCCTTATTGGTATATTACATAAATACAATTTAAAAAGTTTTAAAATGTGCATAATTTCAGAGATTTAAATGATTTTTGAAAGGTATTTATCTGGGATATGATTTTTGAAGTTCTTTAAGTATAGTAGAATAATTTACAAACACATATTCTTACATATAGTGGAGTAAAACGTCATATTGTCCTATTACAATGCTTTGCCTTTAAAGATAAATGTGAAATTTCGTTGCAAGACTTTTCCTGAAGTATGGGCCACATTATATTAAAAGGAAATGTGTGTGAGTGTGGACTGAAAACCCCCCACAATAACTGCCATCTTAATAATGACTGTATCTATGGCTATAACATGCAATATTTAGGAACTGTGATTTTTGTAGATTAACAAAAGAAAGCTCTAAATGAATCAATTAGGTTTCTAACAAAAGAAATATATTTCTGCATTTTGCATCATGGCGATTTACATAGATGGTAGCAATTTACGACACGGATTAATAATACAAATTTGAATTTCTTGGAAGGAGTCCACATGCAGAGTGTTTCTTTGCCACACAGTTCTCACAAACAATAGGCAACTGTTCATTATTGTCATTGTGTATTATTATTGCTTCAACTTAAGATGGAGACAGCAAGATCACCAAATTCAATATGGCCTAAGAGGCTTGAGAGAACAATGCTTACAAATGATTCTTATTGTGTATACGAAGTCATGGTATGTCCAAGGAGAGTGGAAAGCTGAAGGTGGGCTGGGAAAGAACCCCAGGAGAATGCTCTGCGTCGTATCGCCCACTGACATACAATTACATGGCTTTGAATCTGATCCATGCCACAATCCATGGTGATTACACTACTCAGACAAACCAAAAGACAGATGAAAATGCTTAATTTGCTTATTCTCCAATGTGGCAATTTGCCTAATGAGTGGAATTGACTTCATAAAATGGCAAGGTTATCTTTGAGTGGCAAATCTGGAATACAAGAATGGACTTGCCTCAGATCCCCATGCTCACAGCTATTATGGATTCAAAGTGTGGTATACGGGGTGCCACATGGCTCCAGTCATACAAAAACAGGTCGCATTAAGCAAAAGAGCTGGTAAGCACAAAGGTTTTGACAACAAAGAATAAAAGATGACTCACATCCTGGTCAATCGTGATTAACTCTAAACATCCATGTAGGAAGATACAGAACTGTGGTTTATTTTGTCTTTTTTTCTCTCATTTCAACATTTTATATCAAAGTATTGTGTTGCCTGAGTAACATATGAACCTTGGTATGTAAGTATAAAGAAAACAATTAATGTTCATTTTTATTTGACACAGTAGCTGATTAACAAAAGCATTATGCAACAATTTATAGTAAGCAAAGTATACAGGGACTTAATTGTGTTTTTTTAACTAATCTATAGGGTGCAATTCCACATTCAAAGATGTTGTGAAAAACAGGTGAAATTGTATACTACAGATTAGTAACCAAGCACAAGTAAACTCATGCGTACCTTGCTTATCTTATAATCCATCCCTAACAAGGAAAAATCTGCCACTCTAGGGTTGGTAGTGGTTGGAGGAAGGGTTCGGGTACCTGGTTGCTGTTGTTACCTGCTCTTGAGTCCATTATTGTCTATCAGCTTACGTTAGTAAGTGTCTAAATCAGAGGTTGAAACCTCCCTCCCTCTCTTCTTTTCCCTCTATTAGGGCTAGACTGGCTTGGCAGGGCTAGATACAAATATTTTTAGCTTTGTATGCTATACAATTTCTGTTGAAATGACTGTAATCTGCCATTGTAAACTGAAAGCATCAATGAACCATCCTTAAACTATTTTCACCAATAAAACTTCATTTATAAAACATGTTGAATTCGATTTGGCCTTCAGGCTGTAGTTTGCCAACTTCTGCTCTAAATCATTAGTAGTGATTCTTAATAATACTATCAGCAGTAAAGTTCTGGTAATGAAATGGCTTTTTCTTTCTTCTTTCTTTTTTTTTCCCCCCTTGTGCTGATCTTTGTCCTTATAAAGGTCCTATACATGCCAGTCATTTTAGTCAATACAGTAATAAGAAAGCTTACTGAAGAGAACGTCTTCCAAATGTATGGTGTGCCTCCTCTCTTTAAAATGCTATGCACGTTCCTCACTTATCAACTATTCTATCACTTGACATTTCACATTTATGACACCTCAGTGAAAACTAGCTCGACTTGACTATTTTTCACGATGGTGATATATAACTGGCAGCAACAAACGTGGTGGTGTAGGTGAGAGTAGCCGTGGCTGTGATGGTTAAAGTCATTTGTCACCTCTGCTGGGCCGTGATGCTCAGTGGTTTGGCAGTTACTCAGTGATGAAATTTGGCAGTCACATCATGATGTGAGTTGGCAGTTAAATAGTGATGTGACACGGTAATTAGGTAATGGCATAATCTGGCAGCTGAGTAGCGATTTAGGTGTCTCCCTTTTTGTGCTGACGCAGTCATCCCCCATTTTCGGACAACACCAATTTGGCATGACGACCTGTCTTTGGAACCTCACCTTCCTGATAAGTGAAAAGAAGGCATACCAAGAATAGTTGGAAAAAATGTACACCTATTCGTCACTTATCCGCTATCATGTTATCTGACACTGTGCCTCTACAACAATAGTAAAAAATCTGCTGTCCAACTATTTGGTGCATTAACGATCCTGACAACCAGAAAATCCTTGCCCCGCCCAGCTCCTCCAGTGGAGGGAGGAAGACTACCCCTAGGGTATTTAATCCCAGTCTAGGAAGAGTGGGGTCCCTGCTACTTCAGCTCCTCCGGGTTTACGTCTCTTCCCTCCTCCCAGTGTACAGCACCCTTCACCTCTTGCTCCCTTGGCTCACAGGTACTGGGAGTGTGGTGTGAGTGGCATGTGGTACTCACCTCTGTGGAGCCATGCCCTGGCCAAGGCTGCTCTCCACCTCCCAGCCCCGTTGAGTGCCCCATGAACCGACAGCGGGACACTGGGCAGCAGAGAACACTCTGCCAGCAGCCCACCGGATGGGTTTGGATTCCAGTCAGCGGAGCAAGAGTGAAAGAGTGACCTCTGTGGGCCCAAAGATTCATGGTCACTCATCTGTCTGGGAGGGCTGAGGCCGAGGTAAAGGGAAGGCAGGAAATCCAAGTATTTCCCGTAACACAGACTGTTGCTAACAACCTGATCTTTGGATGCTAAAGCTGTCAATAAGCAAAAAATTTGTATACTCTTAGAAGGTCATCAACCAAATGTTATTTTTATTCTAAATATGTCATGATTACTGAAATTCCATAAGCTGAATTTTTAAAACATGTTTGGTAGGGACTTATCATGGGTGTTTTATAAAACTGATACTTCTACATTATACTTAAAAATGACTTAATATCCATGTGCACTCAAAGGCAAAGGTAATTAAAAAAAAACAAAAATAGTTTTTCTCTTACCATTTGCAGTGATAGATTTTAAGTCAGCCTCCTCATCTGTCCCCTGTAACACATCTCTGCACGTGTATGAGCATGTGTGTATATCTATAAACCAAAAAAACCTAACCCACTGCTGCTGAGCTGATCTGACTCATAGTGGCCCTATAGACAGGGTAGGACTGAGTTTCCAAGGAGTTTCCTACGGATTTGAATTGCTGACCTTCTGGTTAGCAGTCATAGTACTTAACTACTATACCATGAGGGCTTCCGTGTTTGTATATACCAAAACACAAACCCACTGACCTTGAGTTAATTCTGACTCATAGCCCCTGTAGGTCAGAGTAGAACTGCTCCACAGAGTTTCAAAGGAGTGCCTGGCACACTCGAACTGTCAAATGTGGTTAGCAGACATGGCAGTTAACCACCATGCCACCACGGTTTCTTGTGTATGTATACTTGGATATATATGTATTCTCACATATTTTTAGCAACAAACTAGTGAGACCAGCCGTCATTCCGTAAGAACTTTCTGCTTTACCAAATTACTCAAAGCTGGTTGTCAAGGTTAAAGGGAAAAAAAGAAGTTACACTTATTTTTCTGAATTTAGAACAGCGAAAACAGCCACAAGCTCAATCATAATCGCAATAACAGAAAAAGCAACCATCCCCAATCATCTTAAATCAAAATGTGGCTAAAGAATTGATTCTAAAATGACTGTGCAGGAAGAGAAAGAAGCAAAGGTTGAAAGCTTATTTTTCAAAGTATAAAAGGCTTATTATTCTAGCTCTGTTTTCTATCAAGAGCTTCCTGTTCCTTCTCATTCGTTGTTCAATTTGGCATTCCCTTATATTGCCAAAGCAGGTGCCTTGTTCACAATAGCAGGGGTATGTGTTTCCAGAGGTCCCAAAAGGAATAATTTATCATGCAAGATTACTTCACAGCTAATGATGATCTCTGTAAACATTCAGGTGCTATTTGACTGCTTGGTTGGTGGTGGTCCAATCTGGTGACAGCCTAGCATATGTTTTATCTCATCTCACCTTCTGCATTCTCCACATAGCCTAATATATGTTGGAAAGAGGATTTGGCACGTTCTGAGAAACGGAATGATGAATAGAAGCTATTAAATTAAATTACTACAAATACAGCATTGAACACAGGGTTTTATCATCTCTAGTTGTATCAGTGACATAGGAGGTCTTTTTGAAGCTGTAATCCAAACCTCAAAGAATCAGCTGCTGAATACTATGAGATAACAAGGATCTCATCTCAGGAAAGCTGGTTTGTGGTTGATAACAGTTTGAGAGGAGGAAATTTTAAAATTAACACATTTCTTTGGCCGGAATTTTGAAGCTATAGATAAGAATGTATGCGAAATGCTGTGTAAAGTATAAACATCATACAAATATAAAGTATTTTATATTCCTACAGTGTTTAAACCATACATTTTTACTAGATAAGCCATTCTAAACAATCTAAATTTATCTTCTTAAATTTCAATTACCCTAGTCACTTTGAGCTCATTGAGCAGAATCAGCAAAGGACTGAACAGATACATAAAATGTGTTTCTGACTTAAAACACACAAAATATATTTTGATATTGGCATGAACAACATGAGATAATATAATTTACAACAAAACTTTTAAATGGATAATTATTTATAATAAAAAGATAACACTTGAGTACACTTTGAATTCTCCATAATTTTTAGAAGTGTTTCTAAAGTTGCAGCACTTTTTAGATTGTGGGAAAATAACTAAAGCAGTGTTTCATTCAAAACTGAAACTCTTCCCACCTCAGTCTCCCATTGACATCTGGAGTAATTAACAACTTAGGCATCCAAGTGAATCCAAATTCCTCTGTTTTTTGCTTTTTGATAGATGGGTTTATGTTTTCCTAGTAGACTAAATGACAGTACTTGGCTTGGCAGTAGACTAAAATTTGCAAGTTCTTTGTTTTCTCATTTTTATGTAGTAATTGAATTTACAAAGCTCTTTAAAACTTCACAATAAATGGAAGAATTTTAGTTATGATCATAGATTTGAGAACCAGACTTTTGAGCCTGGAATTCCTATACCAGCTTATTACATTGGTCAAATGAATTGCTATTTCTTCCCCTTAACTACATCAGCTGTAAACTGTGGGTCTACTAATGCTCTGTAATGTGGATGTATAATGCTCTATTACTAATCTAGCAGTTGGTGGTTTGAACCCACCCACCAGTGCTGGGCAAGAAAGGCCTGGCAATCTGCTTCCTTAAATACAAGGAAAGAAAAGTGGGACAGACAGAGGCAGAGGGAAACAGAGAGAAAGAGAAGGAAGGAAAGATAGAAAGAGAGAGAGAAAGAGAGGGAGGGACGGAGGGAGGGGGAGAAAGTGGCAGAGAGAAAGGAAGAAAGGAATGAAGGAAACAGAAGAAAGAAGGAAGAAGGAAGGTAGGTAGGAAGAAAGAGAAAGAAGGGAGGGAGGGAGAAAGAGAGGTAGAGAAAGAAAGAAAGAAACTACACTTCCAAGCTTGTTGCTCTTCAGTTGATTCTAACTCATAGTAACCCTATGGAACTGAGAGGAATTGCCGCATACGGTTTCCAATGTCTTGGAAGAAATACAGCCCGAATGCTCCTTGGAAGCAAGGATGGTAAGACTTTGTCTCCTGGAGAAGGACATCATGCTTGGCAAACTAAATGGTCAATGAAAAAGAGGAATGCCCTTGATGAAAGGCATTGACACAGTGGCTGCCAGCAATGTGTTGGATCATAATAACAAGTGTGAGTGTGGTGCAGGACTGGGCAGCGTTTCCTTGCCAGCTTGATGGCACTTGATGACGACAACCACCACCACCAAAGGTTTCCAGGGAGTGGTTGGCGGATTTGAACTGCCAACCTTTTGGTTAGTATCCTGAGCTCTTAACCACTGTCAGAAAAATTCTGTGGAGCAGGTCACTCTGTAACACATGTGCTTATCATAAGTGGTAATGGACTCAATGGCAGCAGGTTTGTTTATTTATGCATGAGGTTATAGAATTATTGTGAAGATCAGAGATAATGCAAAATTTTACAATGATTTCTGACAAAACATGCTCAACAATTGCTGGATGTTGTTAATAATGATTATTTCTTTTAATATGTGTATTCCAAGTTGGAAAGGTGTCAGAATTTGGTACCTGTAATGAGCTGCTTTGTAGAGCAAGGTCTAAGCTCCGTACAGGGTCAAATCACGCCTGTCTCTGAGTACAGCCTCTTCGGGTTGCAGCACCACGCCTGACACACAGGGGTAGCTCTGTACTCAGTAACAGTTGAATGCATGAATAAATAAATATACTAATGGACCCCACTTCAAGGGCAAGGGAAACTCTGGCTTGCTACATTTTCAGTCAGAAACAACCAAGGGAGTGTTAATGAACTTAGATCAGCTTTGCCTCAGTTGCCTCCTTATACTACGTCCCCTTCATTTCAGGTGCCTTTGTGTTGACTAAATATTAATGTCTGCTGTCTTATTCCCATCACTTCAGTCTTATTCCCACCAATTCAAAGCCTTTTTATTAGTTTGCCTAGAATGAGAAGAGAATAAGAGCGAGAACCAGAAGTAATCAGAACTTGGGTTGAAACGTGTAGAAGATCTCCAGTGTCAATGTTCGTAGAAGAAAAGTGTGAATACTAAGAAAAGTTAAAGAAATTTCCTTACCTGATCCCAGAACTCAAGTAAATGTCACCTGCCACTAGTAGCTAATATTTATTAGATGCTTACTAAATGCTACTTTTCTAAGACTTCTTGGTGTGAATATTTATTTGCCACATTGTGCGATACATGCTATTATTATGCTTGGAGAATCTGAGGATAAGAGACATTAAATAATTTGCCTAAGATGACTTGTGCAGTTAGTAAGCAGCACAACCAAGATTCTAATCTAGGCAATCTCCTCCTCCAAAACCTGAACAATTAAACACTGGGATGCAAAGACTGAACTATAGGCCAGTATTCATATCTGTTTCTGTCTCATTTTACAGCCCTACCTTTTTTTCTTTTATGGTAAGGTTTCAGACTGGATTTAATTTATAAATATGTTGAAGACTTTAAAAGACATATTTATCTATTCTTTGTAATCAATTTTTGCAAAAGATTTAGAAATTGAGTATAAGTATGAAGTTATGTTGTTTAATTTCTTATATATTATAGTTATCATTTTAAAATTTAAGTTGAACTTAAATAATACCAATAAAACCAAACCCATTTGCACTGAGTCAGTTCTGACTCGTAATGACCCTGTAGGATGGAGTAGAACTACCCTGTAGAGATTTCCAGGAGCAGCTGGTGGATTTGAACTGCCAGCCTTTTGGCTGATGTTAGAACTCTTAACTGCCCCACCATTTTAAAATTTCACTATGTTTAGCCTGCTGAAATATGACATTTCAAACAATATCATTTCTAACGTTAGAAATTGTGGTATTGTTATTAGATTACTTTAATAATTTAACTGAGTCCAGCATAAGAGACTGCATCCAAATCATAGCTTTGACATTAACCTTCAAGTTGGGTGGAGAACTGCCACTGTTAAATGCCTCCATTCATTATATGCCTGGACAACACAGAGCAATAATAGTCTTTTATTTACACATGTAGAGCTCTGGAAAATAATGTACTCTTTTTTATAAGAATGCTGAACTTCAGTCATGTTTCTTTGAGTTTATGTTAAGCCATGATTTTGCTTAGTTAGAGATTAACATCTTTGTGAGAGATCACAAAGGACTCAGTAAATAAAATAAAACAGTGTGCTTATCAAAAGAGTAAAAAACAGGTAGATTCTCTGGCAGCCCGGGTTTAGACACAAATTTATATGTTTAGTTAAACTGAATTTAAACTTATTTTTATTGTGAAGTTAACTTTATATTGAAGTTCAACTTGAGGGGATGTCACGTGAAAGGGGGTAAAACTTTGTTAGCCACAAAGTTAACATGAAACATGTTTTCAAATTAACATCTATAGATCGCTCTTAGGAAGATGTGCAATCTGCTTTAATTTCCCGAAGAATTGTCACTGGGCATGTTTGGCCAAGCCAAGTGCCGTCGAGTCGGATCCGACTCTTGGGGCATGTTTAGGAATGATGAATATTGGTTGGGAGAATTCCAAGGTACCAGCAACCAACAGAAGTTCACCAAGGAAAGACCATACAGAACAAGAGATAGAAAAATTGAATGTGTTAGATATGCTTGTATGAATTTTCCAACAACCTGTTAAAGTCAGCATTATTATCTCCATTGCAAATGAGACAGCCAAGACTTAGAGATAGTGCATATGTTATGCAACTACTGTGCATCTTCTATGATTGCCAATTGCAACTTGTTTTTGTAAGAGCACTAGATTTTTTTTTTTACAGCAATATGTAAAATAAAGAGATGAGTATAGAGCGTTTATGAAGGTATTGCATGGTTAACAAGCACATATATAAGGTCTGCTCACTTGCATAAAAATATAGTATATAACTTTCTAAGAGATCCACAGCTAATCAGTGGTGGAGTTGGCATATTATTATAGTACTTTTATTTTAGAGAAAGACTAAGAAATGTCTGCCAAGAGTCAAATAGCCGCGTCCCAGATCTGTGAACATCTAGTTCTGTCTCCCTAGTTCTTTGCAAGAGAGCTGTAGACTACATGCTGTTTAATAGTATTTGAAACGCAAAGTGATTAGCAGGCATAGCCCTCAACCACGATGCCACCAGGGTTTCCAGTGGTGTTACTAGCCAGCCAAGTGCCACCGAGTCAGATCCGACTCATGGTGTTACTAGTGGATGTGTATTAACTGTGCCTGTGAGAAAAGAGAAAGAGATAGGACCCGAGGACGAACATCATCTCTCGTAGAAACGAGGCAGTTTGTTACTCAGGCGTCCTATAAGTCAAGAAAAAAGACTTCCAACAAAAATAGGAGTTATAAAAGAAGAGAAAAGAAAGTAAAAGTAACAGTCATAGTTGTAATGATGGCTGCGGAGGGGTATGTGCCTTGCGTTCTGCGTTATTTTATGTTATATATTAGGTGTGTTAAACACTGTTACAACTGTATTTTTATCTGTGTTTATGAATTTTCTAGCAGATATGCCTATCTTTTTAGATCTGAGACCACGTTTAACTTTTTATGTATGTATACACCTTTTGACATGTCAGATGACAGGGACAAGAAAACTTTTTCCTCTTCTCTTCCAAGTTCTCCCCACAAAATGACCTTTCGGGTTCTAGTTCAGTTTTAATAGCAGGAAAGCTATGGTTGTCCTTGTTCATTTCAAACATCTGTGAATTGTTATTTTTCTCTCTCTCCCTTATGATTTAGGCAATCAATGCGTATTTAGCTTCTTTAGCAAGCATGTCAATGATTCCAGAGCCTTCATCATTATCTGAACTCTCTTTAGTGTGTGTCCTTCTGGTAATAAGAGAATATAAAACAGTCTTATAATTTTCCAGAAACAGTATTTTTCATTTTGTTAGAGAATTATCATTTTCTGTCAAATTAAACTAATTTTTTGGTATGTCATGGCAAAATCTGTTTAATGGCATCATATTGAGGAGTATTTTAACTTCAGCTTTTAGTAGACATTTATTTTTCTGCATGTGTTTATCATTTTTTTAATCGGAAATAAAGTTAAAGACAACTGTTATTACAGGCTAAGTATGATAGAATTTTCCAAAGTGTGCTCAGGAAAGAGAGAAAGTAAATATTTAAGCACAGCGACCTGATTTAAAGAAAATATTAAATAATGTGTTTGGGTATACAATTACATGTGCTGTCTAGAAAACCTTCCCCAAAACTAGTGGTTTTAAAAGATAGCCATTTAATTATTTCATAGTTTTGCAGAATGACCATTTGAAATGGTCTTGGTTAAACAGTTCTTTTAGTCAGGATCTTGTTTGGCTGATCTTGGCTGTACTCATGCTTGCATCTCTTAGCATCTGGTAGGTTGGCCGGGGAACAGCCAGCAAGTGATGTCTTCGTGATAGCTGGAACCAGCAGTGTCTCTCTGCTTCTCATCCTCCAGCTGCCTAGGAGGGCCTTGCTCACTAGTCAGCAGGACTCCAGAGCAGGAAGAAAGCACACCCAAAGCGCTTGTACTTTTTACATTGTCTTAGAGCACATCTGTTAGTTGTGTCAGGTTATGGCTACACAATGGCCAAAGCAAGCCACTTGGCTAAGCCCAGAAGCAAGGTGAGAAGATGAGCACAAGTTTACTATATTAGATAAGGCAAATTTTAGAAAGTTATGTATGATACATGTAAATTTTTGATAGTTGGGTAGCATATCATATGTAGGTCTGTATTTTTTATGGTTGCTTTTAGCTGCTTTTCAGTTGATCCCCTGACACAGAGCAACCCATGCGTAGTAGAACACAAGATTGCTTGGTTCAGTGCCATCCGCGTGATCAGTTGAGGACAGGTGGTTCAGTGACAGAATTTTGACTTTTGATGTTTGATTCTGGCTGGTGTCTCTCATCTGTATCCACCACCTGTCAGTGGTACATGGCATGTTGCTATGATGTTGAAGAGAGTTTAGTGGAGCTTCCAGATTAACAGAGACTAGAAAACTAGAAAATAAGGCCTGGTGATCTTCTTCTAACAGCCAGCCAATAAAAATTCTATGAATATAAATAGTATAAATAGCAATAATTAAAAAATTTATGATTCAAATAAACTGGCTGAATTGTGACTCTTCACTGAGAAACAAAACCTGAAGTGAGTGGTATTTCAGTGAGATGTGTTTACAGTTTCAGTTTTGAACACAATGAGTTTGTGGGCCTTGAATCATCCAGTAGGAAACATTATGTAAGCTACTATAGTTATAGTTCTAGAGATGTGAGTATGGGGTCCCAACTCACAGGATTAAAAATGAATTTCTATTAAAGATCTGTATTTATTTAGATTTAATAAGGTTTCATAACAAAAATTGAGAGGTTAAATCTGTTCATTTCCCAGGAATACGCTAAAGCCAAGTGAATTTAGTGCTTTAATGACAGCTTAATATCTTTGCTAAAAACGAAAAAAAACACTGCCATCAAGACCCATGGTTACCATACAGGACATTGCCGGAATTTCCAAGGCTGTAATTCTTAGGGAGACTGCCACATCTTTCTCCTCTGGAGGGGCTGGTGGGTTCAAACAACCAACCTTTCAGTTAAGAGCCAAGTGCTTAACTACTGTACCACCAGGCTCCTCAGCTCTTTGTTAGGCAATTAAAATTACATGTGCTTTTAAAGTAAACAGCCTGTTCTCTGTCCCCTCCTCCCCGCCCACCGCTAGGCCTCTTGCAGAAGCCTCTTTCTTGACCGCACTCTCTTCTCCGTCTCGGCCTCCACCTCAGCCCTCCACAGCTCTCCCTTCATCCCACATGGTCATACATGGTTTCCAGTTTCCTCAAGGAATCCTCTCTTACTTTCCTCCTAGAGTCCATTGTTCTTACTGAACACTTTCATAGTACCTTGAGCCTCTTTTTGGCGGCATCTACTGTAGCTGCAACACTGCTCTGTTTTTATCTAATTAGTTAATATCTTACCTCCCTGTCCTGTAGGGTGTTGTGTTCCCTTTGGGCTAGCTCAGCATCTAACCCATGGCTGGGCATCTAGTGCTGCTGGAGAAGCATTTGTGAAAAAACAAATAAAGGAATGAATTAGAAAATAGTTGTTAAGGTCTAACGTATTTAAGTAAAATACTTTATTGTTGCCCTTCACTCACTCATGAAATTTTCCTATGTATGAGCCGGGCTTGGCATGAGTAGTACTTAATGCCACTAAATTTTCTCTTTTACAAATGAAGCCTTTAAAATATCATTTTAAGTGATTTCATTGTAAGATCTTTAATTTCATCTGTTCTTTATGAAAAATAAGAACACAATAATTTCTTATGACAGAAAATCATTATGAGTATACATAATTATACTGTATATATTTAGGGGTAGTGTTTATCTTAAGTTTTTTTCTGATACATCTTTCAAAGCCAGGGTATCTTTCTCCTGAGTGTCTAATTCCATCTCTTCTCATAGGCTCTTTGGACACTAAGCAACCCATCCTGCTACTTACATGGCTGCCTCTCATGTGCTGTTCCAGATAATCAAGCTTAAAAAAAAGACAGTTAGAATAAACAAGAATCTTAGTATACACTGGGTACTGAAGCACAAAACATTAAAGCAGAGGTTTATTGAGAGTCGCTTCAAGCACACAAAATAGTTTCACTTTCTTCTGAGTATGTAGGCTTACTAAGGGTATCAGTATTTCTCAAGTCTAAACTCTCGGGAAGTCAGGTCTCTACAAAAGTGAAACTGAGGCAGAAGTTGGGTGGATAAACCTTACCTGTCACAGATCTAGGTGTCACACCTGATATCATGTATCTGAACTGAAGACAGTAAATTAGATCTGTAATGAAATAACAACTCAAGGATATAAGTTTGCCAAACCCAAACCTGTAAAGGTATTCCAATTCTGATGCAATAAAGCTTTCATCAAAAGTTCACGTTCTGGAACTTCATGATCTTTTACAGAGCACTTAATAACCTTCCCCACTTCATTTCTCAACAAGCATAGCACTCAAAAGTCGGCAGATCCACAGTGAAGTCTGGTGGTTATTTTTGTGTATGAAAAACTTTACATGTGATCCTGTTATGTGGCTGAGTCAAGAAAGAATGTCATCATTTGTCAAGCAACCAGTGAGGTTCTAACTTCTTAAGGCAAGGTTGCATTCAAGTTTCATTCTTATCTCTGAAATGTACAGTACCACTGTGTGGTGATGAGATTCTCTCTGACATTTATGTAATGAAGGTTAGGTTGGATTTTTAATATATAGAGGAGTTGATTCCATACATTTGTCAGATCATGATCAGTACATCTGAGTAAGATATATATTCTTGGCATTTTTAATTATTTTCAGTGTTAGATGTTCAGTCAAAGTCAGGGCTATGGTGCGATGTGTCATTTATATCAACCTTTTAAGTTGGACACAGCAGAAGTTTAACTCCCAGGAGCACTCATTCCTCTATGCCAAGAAATTTGGACAGATACCTGGCCAACTGCCTGGAATAACTCCTTATTTGAGCCCATTAAAAAGAAAGATAATCAAATGGTATGCAGAAATTATCGAACAATGTCATTAATATAATACACAATTTTGCTGAAGATAATTCAAAAAATGTTGCAACCTTACATCACAAAGAACGTCAAGAAATTGAAGCTGAATTCAGAAGATTTAGCATTAGCAAGCAGAATATATCAGTGCTGATGTCAGGTGAATCCTGTCTGAAAGCAGACTACCATAAAAACATTTACCTGTGGGTTTTTTTTTTCTTTTTTTGACTACGTAAAGATATTTGACTATGTAGATCACAACAAATTATAGATGACTTTCCAGAGATAGGAATTCCAGAACACTTAGATGTGCTCACGTAGAACCTGTACCAAAAGGCACTATTTCCAACAGAACAAGTGGATACTGCTTGTTTATAGTCCGGAAAAGTATATTTCAGGGTTGTATCATTTTATCATGCTTATTCAATCTATGGAAACCCTGGTGGTGTAGTATTTAAGTGCTACATCTGCTAAACAAAAGGTCAGCAATTCAAATCTGCCAGGCACTCCTTGGAAACTCTATGGGGCAGTTCTACCCTCCCCTCTAGGATGGCGATGAGTTGGACCTGACTCCATGGCAGTGGGTTTTTGTTGTTGTTGTTGATTTAATTTATACACATAAAAAAAAAAAGCGAGGAAGCCAGACTGTATGCAGATAAACACTGTGTTAGGCCAGAGGGAGACTCATTAGCAATCGTAGATATGGAAATTACCCATCTTTATTTACTGAAAGTGAAGAGTGTTTGAAGGATCTACTGATGAAGATTGAAGATGTCAGCTTTCTGTATGGATTACACTTTAACAAAAAGAAAATGAAATCCTCACAACTAGACCAATAAGCAAAGTCATGATAAACAGAGAAAATACTGATGTTGCTAAGGGTTTTATTTTACTGAATCCCACAATCAGCATCCATGAAAACAGCAGTCAAGAAATCCAAAGACATATTACATTGGGAAAATCTACTACCAAAGAGCTATTTTTAGTGTTAAAATGAGAAGATGTCACTTCAAGGACTAAGGTACCCCTGACCCTAGCAATGATATTTTCAGTCACTTAGTATGCATGTGAAAACTGGACGTTGAATGAGGAAGACCAAAGAAGAATTGATGTGTTTGGGTTATCATGTTGGTGAAGAATATTTAAATTATTGTGGAATGCCAGGAGAATGAACAATTCTGTCACTGAGGAAGCACAACCAGAGTGCTCCTTAGCAGTGAGAAAGGTGAGATTTTGTCTCACCTTCTTTGGACTTGCTGTCAATAGTAACCAGTCCCTGGAAAAAGACATCATGTTAGGTAAAGCAGAGGACCAGCACAAAAGAGGAAGACCCTCAAAGAGATAGCATGACACCGTGGCAACAACAGTGGATTCAACCATAGAAGGTACTATGAGCATGGCACAGGAGTGGGCAGTATCCCGTTTTGTTGAATATGTAGTCACCATGGAGTCAGAACTGACGTGATGGCACATTATGGGCAGTATGAACAATTTGTATACCACAGTTCTAGTTCTCAGGGGGCAATTAGATTAATTACAACAGGAATGTTGAGAATGTAAGGGGCAAAACACAACTAAAGGAGTTCTCTATAAATTACCAATTTAATGGTAGACTGGAGAAACCTGTTAAAACATAATGAGAACGAATGTATATGGCTGAGACTCTCACCTCCGCCTGAGATGGTCAGAGTTATGGATTCAGTTGTGTCCTTCAAGAAGTTTATGTTGTAATCCTAAACCCGGTACCTATAAAGGTGATCCTATTAAGTATAGGCATTTTCATTTGTTATGTTAGTGAGAGATGCTAGTATAAATTTGGTCTTAAACCTAATTCCTTCAATTAGGGTTTTATCAAAAAAAGCAGAATAGATAGACACAAAACGGAAAGACATCATCCTACAACAAAGGCAGATGTATCCATAAGTAGCAAAGGATCACCAAGGATTACAACAGCCACCAGAAACGAGAACTGAGGCCTACAGGCATAACTGACACAGCCGAGACCTTGGTGTGAACTCCTTGCACCCAGACCTTTGAGCAAATAAATTTTTATTCTTTCAAGTAACCTACTTTGCGGTATTTTGTTAGACACTCTCTATCAATCAGCATCTACGTTTTTATATGGAAAGTTTCAGCTTGAACTGTGCTCTCAGTTAATTTAAGCATTGTGATGGATAATATGCCACAATCACTTGTGACAACGTGAATTTATTTAGGAGGAAAGATAATCCTTCCTAATGTTTTTACATTTTAATTAAGCACAATGATTATTTTATTCGATACTTGTGATTGTTTTATTTTCTTCCAGGTGCCCTTTGGGAAATCCTATGGGGCAGTGCTACTCTGTCCTATAGAGACGTTATGAGTCAGAGTCAACTCAGTGGCATAGGGTTTATAATTGACTATTATATAACATGTTAAAAATAGACCAAAAATGACATTAGTAGCAACACAAGAAGAGTATCCTTCCTGAAGAGTGACTTTTACTTTGTCTCACCCTTCTCTCTTAAAATTATACTCTTTAGAACCTGGCAATGAGTCATCATATTTCCTCAAATAGGCAAATGCTACAGGAAATAACAAAGACATTATCAAAATATTAGAAGTATTTGTAAATTACCATATTCTATCGGTGAATTGAATTCAAGTCTAGGCTCTGGTTGCAGACCTCTTGGGTTCACTTGCTGGTTCTGGCCTTGCCACTTGCTCAGTGATGATAAGAA
Organism: Heterohyrax brucei; assembly: GCA_028571685.1. NCBI lineage: Eukaryota > Metazoa > Chordata > Mammalia > Hyracoidea > Procaviidae > Heterohyrax > Heterohyrax brucei. The sequence goes on along the minus strand of CM053141.1, from coordinate 54,138,008 downwards.
ATTTATTTCATTCTTATGTACCTTAGCTCCTCATATGTAAAGCAACAACAAAAATAACTGTACTTTATGTAGTTGCCATGGCGATTACATGTATTTTTGCACACAAGATGCTTAAGCTGTAGTAAATGAATGGCCAGTGTTGTTTCTTTCACGTGAGTAGCTGCAGTAGAGGTGCTGGCACTGCCGACAGAAGCTTAACTGGAAGGAACAAGAAGTTACCTTGTGAACTCTGATGGACGTTATAAAGTGATGTATTCAGTGTCATTTGTTCTTCTGCCTAAAATCAAGTGAAGGCGCTTTTTAGAAAAGTTATTGCCAATAAGGAAAAATACAGTGGGAAAATCTAGCTGAACCTTTCTAATTTTTGACTGTGGGAGATTTGTTGAGAAGAAATCAAAACGGTAATGTATATAGCTTACTAGTTGAGCAATGCAGTTTTGGAGGTTTCAGAAAACAAAGTACAGTATGACTGATAAAGCTTCAATAAAAAAAGAACTAACTACATACTTTGTTTCATAGGTATTGTAAAAATGTCCTTTGGAAAATTATTTTATTTTCTAAGACAGGAGCATCATGAATACGTACAAGTTACTGAGAAACTCTTTAACGGAATCCATCCTGACAAAGAAAATACACACACGCACACGCGCGCGCGCACGCACACACATAATTTCCAGCCTCTGCAATTATGGAACCCCGAACTACAGTCGACTATGTTAGGAAGAGCCCTTCCTGTTGTTGTTCCAATGTGAACTCACAGTGACTCAGCACAACAGAAGGAAGCGCTTCCAGGCCCTGCACCGTGCTCACAAGAATTACTGTCTGAGCCCATTGCTGTAGCCACGGTGGCAGACAGTCTCCCTGAGGGTCGTCTTCTTTTTTGCTGACCTTCTACTCTGACAGTCATGACTGATCCCTCCTAATAACATATCCAAAGTATGTGAGACAGTCTAACCATCCTTGCTTCTAAAGAGCATTCTGGTTGTATTTCTTCTAAAACAGATTTGTCTGTTATTTTGGCAGTCCGTGGTGTATTCAGTATTCTTTGCCAACACCATAATTCAAAGGCATTGTTTCTTCTTCAGTCTTCCTTATTCATTATTCAGTTTTCACATGTGCGTCAGGTGACTGAAAATACCACACCTGGGGTCAGGCATACCTTAATCCATAAGGTGACGTGTTTTATTTTTAATAATTTAAAGAGGTCTTTGCGGCAGATTTTCTCAGTGCTATACAGCATCTGATTTTTCTCTTGCTATTTCTGTGGGTGTTTATTGCAGATCCGCGTAAATGAAATCCTTGACAACTTCAATATTTTCGCTATTTATTATGAGCCTGAGGATTTTGGGCCTATATAGCAGGTCAAAAGCTAATCCTTTTGTTGGTCAGTAATATGCAAAATAAGCCTTGGTGGTGAAGTGCTTAAGAGCTCAGACTGTTAACCAAAAGTTCAGCAGTTCAAACACTCCAAGCATCCCTTGGAGACTCTATGGGGCAATTCTATTCTTTAATAGGAGTTGAAATCAACTCAAAGGCAGTGAGTTTGGTAGTATGTAAAATGATATAGAAAAGTCTTGACGAAATTTAGAGAGAATTACAAGATGCAGAATACTGCCAATTTAGAATCTATGTATAAAACTGCAATCTATTGATTTTTGACCTGGGGAAGTTTCTGCGATTCCTTAAACATTCTAGCATGATACAGAAACTAACTGCCAATTTAAGAACTGTGTAATGAGAAGTCAAATTAATATTTCATGTTCTTTAATGTTCATCTTCAAAAACATAAAAAATAAAATTTCTAGGCTACGTCCTCTGTGTCAGGTGCTATCTAAATATTTCATGAAGATCAAGTAATTTAATCCTTACAACAACTTTGCAAGGTAGGTATCATTAGAAATAGAACCAAATCCACAGCCATCAAGTCACTTCTGACTCATAGCAACCCTATAGGACAGAGTAGAACTGTCCCCTAGGATTTCCAAGGAGCCTCTGGTAGATTCGAACTGCCCACCTTTTGGTTAGCAGCTGTAAGCCCTTCACCACTACCTCATCAGGATTTCCAGAAACAGGATAGTTACGTCAAAATTCAGATCCCTTGTATGGGATTGCTGTGAGTTGGAATCGAGTTGATGGCACTGGTTTTTATTGTTTGTTTGTTTGTATTTAACTGACAGCTAAATACTTGAATGTGTGTTTTACATGCTTGTTTTGATGTTGTAACAGCATGAAAAAGCAGATAATAGTAATAGGAGCAATAAAATAATTTCTTGAATATTTGAAAAATATTGATTATCATTCATTAGCTTATCAACTATTCTCAGAGAATCTAGAAGGGCTTACCAGTAGAAGCTTTAAGATTGACTAAGAAATGTCACAGTTGATGTGTTTCTACAAGTGAAGTTTTACTGAAGTCAAGAACAAGTAAAGAAGTAAACATAGAAAAATAAAATTTCACCTATTGAAAGGGTAGTTAGCACCCTTACTGCATTTATGTGTTCCAGATTAGACAGAATATTGTTTATTTTCAAGGTAGAGGAAATGAAAAGCAAGAGTCTTACGATTTTATCACGGGGTAGAGTCATTTTGCAAAGTAAAGATACAATCTAGAAAATTGTATTTTGAATTTTTATATCTATTTACATCTATTTTTCAGTTATTTTTACAGTTGAAAATAGATAGCTTCCCCTCCCTCCAGGGAGAAACATGTGTGAGAAGCCTTGTGACTAAGTTGTAGCTGTTAGTTGCTCTCATGTTGGTTGCAGAGCAGGCTCCTGCACAACAGGGTGCAACACTGCCGAGTCCGGAGCCGTCCTCACGGTCCTTGCTAACCTGGAGCCCACTGTTGCAGTCATTGTCCCTCCATCTCCTTGAGGTTTTCCTCTTTTTTGCTGACCCTCCATTCTTAAAGCAGTGCTTGTCTTCATACAGCCTGGCTTCTTCAAGAACTTGATCAGCACTCAGACTCAATAAGTATGTTGAAAAGATAGAACCCTGACACGTACTGTTATGGCTTTAAACCATGCTGTACCCTCTTGTTCAGTTCCAATGCCTGCCTCTTGGTCTATGTACAGGTTCCTCATCTATACAGTTCAGTGATCTGGAATTTCCATTCTTGGCAATATTATCCGTAATTTGTTATGATACGCACAATTGAATGCCTTTGCATAGTCAATAAAAAACAGGTAAACGTCTTTTTGATATTTTCTGCTCCAGCCAAGATCCATCTGACATCAGCAAAGATGTCCCTGGATTCAAGTCTTCCTCTGAATCTAACTTGAATTTCTAGCAATGATGTACTGCTGCAACTACTTTTGAATGATCATTGGTAAAATTTTACCTGCATACAATATTAATGATATTTTTTGACAACTTCCACATTCTGTTGGATCATTTTTGACAATGGGTATAAATATGGACCTCTTCCAGTTGGTTGGCCAGGTAACTGTTTTCCTAATTTCTTGTTATAGATGAGTGTGATCACCTCCAACACTGCATCCATTTGCTGAAACTTCTCAGTTAGTATTCCTTCAATTCCTGAAGTAGTTTGTTTTTGTTTTAGTATTTCATTGTGATTTAAATGAAAATTTATAATCCGAGTCAATTTGTCGTGCAAAAACTTGAATACACATTGCTATGTAATTCTAGCTGTTCTCCCCTCAACTGTGGCAGCACACTCTTCCCTTCCACCCTGTATTTCCCATGTTGATTCAAGTAGCTCTTGTCTCCCTCTGCCCTCTCGTCTTGCTTCTGGACAGGAGCCGACCAGTGAGTCTTATGTATCCACTTAAGCTAAGAGGGATACTCCTTGCTAGTATCATTTTCTGCCTTACAGTGCAGTACAATCATTTTCTGAAGAGTATAGGAGGAGTCTTTTTTTTTTTTTTTTTTTTTTTGCTAATGTCTTTAGTGCAGCTTGGATTTCTTCCTTCAGTACCATCGGTTCTCGGTCATACGCCCCTTCCTGAAATGATTTAAAGTCAACTAATTTTTTTGTTATAGTGGCTCTGTGTGTTCCTTCCATCTTCTTAATATTTGTTCTGTTGTTTAATGTTTTTCCTATAGACTCCTTTAAAATTGCAACTCAAGGCTTGAATTGTTTCCTCAGTTTTTCCAAGTTGAGGACTTCTGAGTGTGTTCACACTTTTTGCCTTCATAATTCTAGGTCTTTGCACATGTCATTATAAGACTTGACTGTGTCTCATAGAGCTGCCCTTTGTAGCTGTCTGTTTAGCTCTTTCATTTCATCCCTTCTTCTGTTTACTTAAACTGCCTTCAAGATGAAGTTTCAGAGTGTCTTCTGACTCCCGTTTGGATCGTTTCTTTCTTTCCTGTCTTGTGAGTGACCTCTTGTTTTATTCGTATACAATGTTCTGAGGAAATAGTACATAAAATACTATTAATACTATTAATGAAGTAGTGATTTTATCATAATTTCACACTAGCTGCTGTTGCCAAAATTTCAGTTAACCTTTCTGTGCCTCAGTTTTCTCATCTGTAAAATAGATAAAATAATTTTATCTACCTTATAGAGTTGCTGCGAGGATTAAGAAACCCTAGCAATGTGACTGTTAAGTGGTCAACTGCTAACCGAAAGGTTGGCAATTTGGACCCACTGGTGGCACTGTGAGGCGAAAAACCTAGTAATATACTCCAGTAAAGATGTGAATCAAGGAAAGCCTATGTGGTACTTTGTCATATAAGCAAACTACAAGGCAAAATCCACTTGACAGACCAAAATAACACTAACAACAACTGTTGCCATATGTAACAATAAAATTTATTTCCTGATTTAAAATTTGTGGGCTTTCATTTCTGAAAACTCAGCTCATGAATCTCTTTCAGATTAGTAGCCTAATGTAGATACTACATTGAAATTTTAAACAGATCATATCTTTCTATGCAGAAATATTACTTTTCAGTTTAAGACCTCAGGAAACCCTGACAGCATAGTGGTTAAGTGCTGTGGTGACTAGCCAGATACTTGACAGTTCAAGTCCATTCAGGGTTTCTTGGAAACTGTCTGGGGCAGGCAGTTCTAATCTGTCCTGTGGGGCCACCCTGAGTCAATTTCAATAGTAATGGGGCTTCGGAGGTTAGCACTATGTAATTCTGTTCCTGTCATGTCTGATGTTCAGAATCCTTTCCAGCCTGATTCAAACACGGGGTTTACACTCACCACCTTATCCTATCTACACTGATTATTACCGGCAGGCTACTTTAGCTCTGTTTGTCTTCTGATTCATTAATACTTTTGAATCCAGTGGAATATTACTTTACCTTGTGGAGTTTGTTTATGACAGTAGTGCTTAATATCCTATCACAGGGGTCAAAGTCTTGAAAACATTCTTTGGCCACACCTTTGTTTTTCTTCACACTTTCTCCTAGAATTCTTTAGTTGCAAATGGTACTCAGTAGGATTACTGAGACCAGATAGTTCTTTCATACAATATAAAGTGAACAATGTACTTTTCGTTCATTTATTAACTACTATTTGTCATACATAGTAATGGATTCCAGAGATACCATGGGAGCTTATATTCAAATGCAGTCAACAGATGAAAAAACCTAATTAAAGATTTGGGAAAGTGATACAGAGTGAACAGGCTATTGTGATATAAAGTGTTGTGGGGCAGCAGTCGTTGATGAACGGCGGGTGACTTGGCGTGGCATTGGTGTCCGGGAAGCCATATCCTTATCTGAAAGAAGACGAGAGGCCAGTTAAGTGAAGAGCTTGGAGACAAACACAGTGGGCAGAGGATTCTTCAAGGGCCGAAATACTGGAAGAGGTTAAAGAAATGAAAAGGAGTTATAAATAATATGACCTGGAAGGATTTCTGCTGGTTTTAAAATGGTAATAAGCCGTGATAAATTGTCAATACTGTCTCTTGTGTTTCTCATGTAACAAAAGACTTAGACAGGGAAAATGTTTTGCTTGCCCGGAGTTTTTGGCCAACAAACAGTATACTTGGATAAATACACTCCACTAAGATGATCATGTTTACAACTCTGGTTATTGGTATTGTATTCTTCCCAACAGCATTAAATGGTCTAGACATGCATTGAAAACATGGTCTCACAAATATATCAATTTAGAGAGACTTTGAGATATGTTTGATAATAATAATTGATTTCACATTATTATATCTGTTTTCTATCCTTTAGTTTTATCAGAAAGATGAATGGTCCTTTGTTGTTGCTATTAGGTGACTCACAGCAACTACGTAAGGCAGAATAAAACACGGCCATGTCCTGTGTCATCCACCCAGCCTTGGCTATGTTTGAGCCCATTGTTGCAGCTCTCACTGAGGGTCTTCCTTTGGTTCGCTGACCGTCTCTACTTTACTGATCATGATATCCTGCTCCAGAGATTCATCCTTCCTAATAATATATCCAAAATATGTGGATGAAGTCTTGTCATCTTGTCTTCAAGGAGCTTTCTAGCTGTAATTCTTCCAAGATGATATTTTCCTTCTTCTGGCAGTCCACACAATGAAAACAGTAAATGCTTCAAGTTCTCTGCTTTCAGCCAGGAAGCTTACATCATCTGCGTGTCACAGATTGTTAATGAGTCTTCCTCCAAACCTGATGACTCCTTCTTGTTCATAGAATCCAGCTGTAAATAGTGCATTAGATATAAATGTACCTTTACAAAAAGAGAATATACCTCTTGCTAGAATCTTATTTAAACCTTTAACTTGAGAAATATGTTACTATGAGTTGTAACTGACTCAACGGTATGTAACAACAACAATTGAAAATATTGTCTCTATTCATGGGATGAGGAAAATAAAACCGTTCTTTGAAAATCAGGTTGGATAACTGTCTTCCAAATAATCATGGTCATATATCAGAGCTTGTCTTTATAGAGCTTGTCTGTATAGGAAACAGTATTATACACAGTTGATTCACCATCACAACAAATAAATACAGTTCTTTTTGAATTTGATGATAATGTATTGAAATTTAGCTTACTTTAATAACAAAGTACCAGTTTCAGACTGAAAATCCTTCACTCTATGCAGCTATTTCATTGACTCAGCTCATTCTGAGGATAAACTCGCCCTGAATGAAAGAGAACGAAGTTTGTGTAGAAAGATAAATTGTTAATTCTTTAGTTGATACCTCTATAATATTTTCCATGAACGCGGGTCAGAATTTTTCTCAACTTTTGAGGATTGACAAACCAGAATCTATCATCTCTATCTTTTTATCTGTCTGTCTGTCTGTCTGCCTATCATCTACTTTAAACTTACATTTAAGGTGGAATTTGAATAAAATCTCAGCATAAATCTAAGAGATATATGAAGACATATAAACCTCAAGTTTGTGTGGTTTGTAATTATAGCTCAAATTAAAACTTCTGGCTTTCTTGGTTTACTTAAATTCTGACAGGATTCTTAATGCCATTTTAGCTTTCTTATTAGGTTTCCTCAGCTTTTCCCTGCTCCTTAAGTTGTGACTTGTGTTTTGTTTGCTTTTGTGTTTCTCTTTGCCTTTTCTTTGATAAAGTAGGCAGGGAAGCAAAGACATCAGAGAATACAAAAGGCTTTCTGTAGAATTTTCTTCCATGTGTGTATAGAAAATGTTCACAAACACATTATACTTAGTATTATTCTAGCTATATTGTTAAAAATTCATTTTCTAATTTGACAAGAAAAAAATCAGCAAGTAGTTACGGAGAACCTTGTAGTAGGGTAGGCACTGCTCATGCAATTCATTCCCTGGTTGTCTCAAAATTTTTCATACCAATTTCCTGTAGACAAACACATGGTATTTCAGTTTCTTCATTAATTGAAATGTTGCATTGGACATCCATGGATGTAATATGAGGTGTGGGTTGGTGCATCTATCAAATTCTCTATCTCTTCAACTATTACCTATTTGTAGTGATAACTTCCTATTTTTCCTTTTTCAGTGGCACTGGAAATCTGTGTTTTAAAAATTATCTCATCGTAACTCTTAACAGCTAAAGAGGCACTTCTGGACTTTGAACTTTGACTTAGAGGCTTTCACTATGATGAGATGAATGTTTTATGTACTGCAAAGATGTGATTTTTTTTTTTTAGCGATCAAAGGGTGGGATGCTATGAATTAAATTGTGTTCCCTAAAAAATCTGCAGCAGTTTGGCTGGGACATAATTCCTGGTGTTGTGTGATGTTCCTCCAAGTTGAAATTCCTGCCTCTACGATGTTAATGAGAGTGGGTGGGCGGCAGCTATGTTGGTAGAGCAAGATTTGGTGTGTAAGATTGTTTTGTGCCTTGAAGCATCCTCTTGGGATATAAAGGAGAGGAGCTAGCAAAGACATTTGGGGACCTCTTACCATCAGAAAGAAAGCAGTGCCGGGAGCTGAGCACACCCTTTGTAAAGGACTGGGGTCCTTGTGCCTCAGAAACTCCAGTCCAGCGGAAGATTGATGACAAGGACCTTCCTCCAGTGCCAGCAGAGAAAGCTTTCCCCTGGAGCTGGTACCCTGAATTTGAATGCTTAGCTTGCTGGACTGTGACAAAGAAGATTTCTCCTTTTAAAGCCATTCACATGATATTTCTGTTAAAGTAGCACTAGGTGACTAGAAGAATTTTGTGGTGAGCGGGATGCGACGGTCCAAAACGGTGCCTAGGGCCAGGACCGCACCCCGACCACACCCTTGTTTACCAGACTTAGGGCTTGCATGGTGCATGCCTGTTGGCAGTGACTTCCCGCTAGCCTATCATGAGCCTCCACTTTAGGAGGATGTAATCGATGCTGATTGGAGGATCCTGGGGGATAAAAGTGTGTGAGGGCCGGGCGGAAGAGGTAGAAGAATAAAGCAGGCAACTTGCAAAGCCACTCGTATCCGTGTGTCCTGTCTTCTTTCCACTGGCAGACAGTTAGGCAGGGACAGAATTTGATACCGGGAGTGATAATTTCATCAGGACATTTAACGGAAACCCTGGTGGCATAATGGTTAAGTTCTATGTCTGCTAACAATAAGTTTGAATCCACTAGACACTCCTCGTAAATTCTGTGGGAACAGTTCTATTGTATCCTGTAGGATCGCTATGAGTTGAAATACATTCACAAGCACAATTTTTTTGTTTTTTGTTTTTTACTTTTAATATTCTACTCTGCATAAAGAAAAAAATACAATAGGCAAAATATACAAACAGGCACATCAGCGAAGAAGATATTCAAGCGGCTAACAGATACATGAGGAAATGCTCACAATCATTACCCATTACAGAAATGCAAATCAATACTACAAGGAGATACCATCTCCCTCGAACAAGGCTGTCATTAAAAAAAAAAAAAACACAAAATAATAGATATTGGAGAGACTGTAACATGTAGACACTGCTGATGAGAATGTAAAATGGTACCATGACTGAAAATTGATTTGGTACTTTTTAAAAAAAAGCTAAAAATAGAAATACCATACAATCCAGCAGTTCTACTTCATGGAATATACTCTAGAGAAATAACAGCTGCCACACTAATAGATTTATGCATACCAATGTTTATTTCAGCACTGTCCCCGATAGCATAAAGATGGAATCAACCTACACGCCCATCAGTGGATGAAAGGGTAAACAAACTAGGATATATTCGCCAAGGGAATACTATGTAATGATAAAAAAACAAAACAAACTACCATGAATTTGGGAAATGTACCATAACATGGATCAATTTGGAAGACATTATGCTGAGTGAAATTAGTCAGTTGTAAAAGAGAAAATATTATATTAGAAAATACTCTTTGATAGTTACAGAGACGGGGAGGGAGTGGAAGGGGTATTCCTTAATTAGATAGCAGACAAGAATTATTTTTGATGAAGGGAGAGGCAGCACACTGCTGAGGAGAATCAGCACTACTGGCCTAAACTGAAAGCTGTGAAGTTTTCTGAATATAACCAAACACTCTGAGGGACAGAGTAAAGGGGCAGGATCTGGGGACCATGATTTCAGGGAACCTCTAGATCAATTGGTATAACAAAGTTTTTAAAGAAAATGTTCTAAATCACACTTTGGTGAGTGGTATCTGGCTTCTTAAAAGCTAAAAAGTTGCAGTCTAAGAACCATCAATTGGCCCCAACCCACCTGGAGCAGAGGGGAATGGAAAACACTAAAGACAAAAGGAAAATAGGAGCCCCAGAGACTGCAAAGACCGCATGATCCAGATACTACATCAGCATGAGGGCAGAGAACTAGATGGCACCCAGCCACCACCAGTGACTGCCCCGACAAGAAACATAACAAAAAGGCCTTGATGCAGCAGGAGAAAAGTGGCATGACTTGACATAGTGGGTATGTGAGACTAATGGGGAAGCCTCTGTCTGGGCCGACTGATGCTATTTAGGTGGCAGCTTATTAGCTGTTTGGAGCCAACATGAGAAGGCTGGACAGGAACTGGTTGAATGGACACAAGAAATACCAGGTGGAAAGGAGGAGTGTGCTGTCAGAGCATGGGGAAAGTGACTCCAGTTATGTAACAATGGGTGTGTAAGTTTTTATATGACAAATTGACTTGAAGTATAAACTTTCACTTAAAGCACAATAAAACATTTAAAATCATCATCATAATAAAAGACCTTATAGGCTGAAAACATGGGTCTGGATTTGGATATTTTGTCTCTGCTGCTTATAACCAAACTCCCTCAGTTTGTTGTTCGGTGCCACTGAGTCCATTCTAACTCACAGTGATACTATGTGTGACAGATTAGAACTGCACAGTAGCTTTTTCTTGAGTGTAATCTTTATGGAAATCCTGGTGGAGTATGGTTAAGTGCTGTCTGCTAAGCAATAGGTCAGAAGTTCAAATCCCACCAGGTGATCCTTGAAAACTCTATGGAGCAGTTCTGTTCTGTCTATAGGGTCACTAAGAGCCGGAATCAGCTTGCCAGCTATGGGTTTGGTTTGGTTTGGGTAATCTTTATGGAAGTAGATCACCAACTCTTTTTATTTTGCAGAGTCATTGTTGTGTTTGAGCAGGCAGGCTAGCATTTAGCAGCCAAGCAGTAACCCTTTGTGCTACCAGAGCTTTATTGCACAGGTTTGTAAGAAGCAGAAATAGGTAGGATATTATATTTGATTTTAAAGATATTTTATTCAAATATAAATCAGTTCAAATTGACTTCTCTTGTTTCTTTTCTCACTATTAAAAGAAAAAGAAAGAAAAGCTGAAGAAGACAGAGTATGATAATTGGGTAATTTCAATAGAAACATCACTTATCCACTGGAAGTATTATCTAAAAATGACTTGTTCGTTAGTTTTTAGAACTTTAATCTAGTTTTAAACATATATGATTGCTTCAAGCATTTGTCATTAGATTACCTGTACAATAGCTGTATGCATAGCTATAGGTCCAGACACCCACAGCACGTGTCAGAAATATTCACATGAAGTAAAATTGAGAATAAATGGCTTGTGTGTGTGTGTGTTTAAAGTTTCCTCTCTCTCTGTTTTAAAAGCTGTATCAAATTGGCAGATATTATGAAAGGGTTGCTTGTATTATAAGTAAATCATGCCTTCTGAATGTTAAATTGCCTTTTTTTAGTTCTTTAATGAAAGCCAAAATATTCTGTGACAGGCTTTATTGGGAGAAAGCCTAGCTTTATACAGTATTCATGGTGGGAATATAAAATAGTCATTTACATTTTAAATAGAATAATTCACTTATTTACCAAATATGTTTTTCTTTTAGATGCATATCATAGTTAGAGTTATAAAAAATCTAATTAATCAATTCAGTTATAAAATGACTGGACTGAATTAATGGAAACTAAATAATTAAGCATCTATGTGATTAGAAATGTAAGAGACAAGTCCATTCTTCAAACTCTGCAGTCCACACAGAGGTCTCAGGGGTAGCCACTACTTGATAGGCTGAAACAAACAAACAAAAAAAACTTCCTTATAACCAGTGTATCAGAACTGAACAGTAGGGGACGATATTTCACTAGTTTGTGTAAATCCATCAGCAGTTAAAAGTGAATAAAAAAATCTTTAATGAGGTGAGACAGCTAGCTAAAAGACAAACATGATAGAAAATGATTCCATTCAATTCATCTTCATTTAAAAACGTTTCTTTTTACTTATTTATCATAATCAGCTTTTACGGCTGTGAAATATATGGCTATAGTCTTCATCAGCATTTTTTTAATATTTCGATTTTATTGGAATGAAAACACATTCATTAGTGCTCTGTCCAATACATCTTCCCAGTTAGAATTCTCCCAAGGAGAAGAGCTTATTTTAAAGAAAATTGATTTAAGTTAGAAATGTTTTCTCCTTTAGACTCTCAGTTCATTGGATTCAAGGGTTAAAAACCTGCCAGACCTGGTCAGGGCACCAGTGGTGCGTCGCAGCTCGTGTCAGAATATTCAGCTCTGTCTGGAAAGAACAGACTTGTTTAAAAATACATTTCTTTATTTCCCTTCCCATTAGGGGATTGAGAGTTCCAGAGTTTTTTTATTGACTAGGTTAAATCTTGGAGGATGAAAGTGAGCCTGACTCAAACCACGATATTTTCAACCACTTTGTATGCATCTGATATCTGGAAAACACTGGAGGGAGACCAAAGAAGAACTGCTGCCTTTGAATCATGGTACTGGGAAAGAATATTGAATATACTGTGGCCTATAACAAGAAGGAACAAGTCTATCTTGGTAGAAGTACTGTCAGAATGTTCCTTGGAAACAAGAATGGCAAGACTTTGTCTGACACACTTTGGAAAAGTTATCAGGAGGGACCAATCCCTGGGGAGGAGCATCATGCTGGGTAAAGCAGAGGGCCAGCGAGAAAGGGGGTGACCCCCAAAGAGATGGAGTTGTGCTGCAGCTGCAGCACTGGGTTCCAGCACAGCATTGATGGAAACATGGTTCGGGACTGGGGAAGAGTTTTTCAGATGTACAGAGGGTAGCTGTTAGTTGGCACTGACTCAGTGGTAACTATCTATGACAGGAGGTTGAATCTTATAAAACTTCATAAATATGAATCTTATAAAACTTCATCAATATGTATAGGTATGAAGTATATATGTATGTATGTATCTATACATGTACACTATATATACACACATACATGCTCACATGTATACATATATATGCATATATGAGCAGGAATATATATACACATACATATGAGACTTTTACATACATATCTGTGGCTGTCAAGTTAGTTCTGACTCAGACTGACCCTGTAGGACAGAGTAAAACTGCCCACAGGTTTTCAAGCGGTGGCCAGTGGGTGAGAACTGAGGACCTTCAGATTAGCAGCGGAACTCTGAAACTGCGCTGCCAAGACTTCACAGAAAACATTAAAAAAGAATGTCAGTCCATATTTATGTCTAGCAGAAAATAAAGTATGATATAATGAAGTGTTTCAAGGTAGTTATTGTATAATTTTCAAAGTTTGATGTGTATTTATACCCTAACATTCCCAAGAAAACTAGCTGTAGATGTTTTAAAATTATTTTCAGTAAGTAATATTTTGATTATGACAATAAATTAGTGTTGTTAATTGTTATATCTAAACTTGCAGCTATATTATTCTTGAACAATTGAAAATGAATTCTTAAAGATTTTGTTTAGAAAATACATAATTCAAATTCCTTCACTTTTTAAGGACAAGGTTTCTATTAGTGTTCTAAGAAATAATTTGGAAATACCTGCAAGAATAATACTAAATGTATACCTTAATTGTTTTATTTCACTTATTGTGAATTGGAATCCTATTTGCAAAAATTACACAATGTAATTCATTTGATTCCTTTATAAATGCAAGATCTTCAGATACTTGTTAAAACTATGTTTCTGATATTTAATCATGAAATAATTAACAAGTCACATACTCTTCATTAATCCTAATTTCAGTGGCTGCTTGAGGTCCAGAGAAACAAATACAAATCTTACCTACTGCATACATTTGCCTACAGTTGAACTTTTTCTGTTTTGGGTAGAATATTTGTGTAAAAATCTGATATAGGCTAAAAGAGAATACTTGCGTAAAAATCTGATGTAGGCTAAATTAATGTAAATGTGAGTTTCATAAAAAGTAGGGCAGTGATTTGAGAAGAATATCTTGGACTGATGCAGACTTTGTGGAGAAATATATAAGCTATGAGAACGACTTCTAAGCTTTATCACTGTGGTGCTTAAGTATGACTGGGCACCCCTGGCTGTGGTGAACTGCTCCAGCTGCTACCAAGAGGGCAGCGGTGTGAATCCGCCAGGTGCTCCTCAGAGACTCTGTGGGGCAGTTCTACTCTGTCCTGCAGGGTTACTATGAGTCTGAATCGACTCGACGGCAATGGGTTTGGTTTTTTTGGTTTGATGTATGACTTAAAGAGAGAAAGATAATAGAGCATTATTAAACAAGTGTATCTGAGTATCTAGAATAAGCAGATAGACTAAGCGCTGTACTAACCACATACATTATCTCTCTCCAATGGATTTTACATTTCAAGGTAAAAGATTCTAGAACACTAGTATTAAGCATGAAAAGAGATTTAATTTTAAACTTGTTTCAGTTGTATAGCGCTGGCTTAATGGAAATAATAGGTGGATGGCTTTTAAAAGAGAAATTTTCTTTGTCACAGTCCAGTAAGCTAGAAGTCCAAATTCAGGGTGTTAGTTCCTGGGGAAGGCCTTCTCTCCTGACACTGGAGAAAGGTCTTTGTCATTAATCTTCCCCTGGACTGGAAGCTTCAGAGGCGCAGGGACCCCGGTCCTTTAGGAAGGATGTGCTCAGCTCCCGGAACTGCTTTTTAGTGGTCTGAAGTCCCCAAATGTCTCTGGTAGCTACTCTTCTTTCTATCCCAAGAGGCTACCCCAAGGTGCAAAACAAATTTAACACACTGAGTCTTGCTCTAGCAACACAACAGCCCCGACCCACCTTCATTAATCTCAAAGAGGCAGGAATTCCAACTACGGCCCAACCAAACTGCTATGGATATTTTAGGGAACACAGTTCAATCCGTGACAGAACTTCTCAGGACAAGGATTTTATATGAAACACAATAGGTTTTATTTTTTCTTGTTAGGGCTTTTTGACATAGTGTGTGTGTGAAATTTAAGCTACCTGGAATGAAGAAATTTATAATCCCATTAACACCTGCCAGGGTGAAGGTGTTTGACTCCTAAGAAAACTCTCTGGCCATTAGAAAAGTAATAAAATTCCCTGTATTGTTTTCATAAAATGATGTATCCTTTGTTTTCTGTACACATTTGTATGTATAACTTGTAAGACAATAGAATAGAGATTTAAAATTGCTCTAAGTAATGAGTCATAAGGTTAGAGCAGTTTTTCTCAACAGAGGTAATTTTGTGCCCCAGGGGACATTTGGCAATGTTTGGACACATTGTTTGGTTGTCACAACTTGAGTGGAAAGAGTGCTTCTGGAAGCTAGTGCATAGAGGCCCATCCTACAGAGTTCAGGAAATCCATCCACCTCTCCTCCACAACAAGCTAACATCTGGTCAAATAGGATGATAGTGACATGTTGAGAAACTTGATTTACAGGGATGAAACAGTCAGGAGAAAGGGAATCCCTGCTCCTACCTTAAGATCATGTGGAATGTGTGAGTAAGCAAACAAGGAAAGATTTTTTTGACTAGAAGTGGTTGGAGCACCATCAGAAGAGTCTTACTGAAGTTTTCCAAAGAAAGTGCTGTGTGCTAACACATAGGACCCTTCCCTATAACTTAAAATAGCTACAATATGCATAATAGGCTTAAATACTTTCTGCAATGCTGAATAAAGGCTGAATTTTGCAAATAAGGCTAGATCTGAGCCATTGATGCAGTAAAATTGTTGAACAAAAGACTTCAAAGATCTCTAACAGAGACCAAAGAAACTCTGACAGTGTGGAGTCCAGACACCTTTTCAGCTCAGTAATGAAATTACTTCTAACATTCACCCTTCAGCTAAAGATTAGACAGGTCCATAAAACAACATGAGACTAAAGGGGCACATCAGCCCAGAGGCAGGTCTAGGAGTCAGGAAGGGATAGGAAAGCTGCTAGTGGGGAACCAGAAGTTGAGAATGGAGAGTGCTGACATGTTGTGGGGTTGTTAACCTTTGTCATAAAATAATATATGTACTAACTGTTTAATGAGAATCTAGTTCTATAAACTCTGATCTAAAGTACAGTAAAAGAAAAGGAGGGTGAAAATGGTTGCATAACTTGAAGAATGTAACCAATGTCTATTAATTGTACATGTAGAAACTGTTGAATTGGTACTGGTGTACATTTTGCTGTATATTATAAACAACAAGATACAACCCTCCCCCCCCCAAAAAGTAAGAAGATTTCAAAGGGCTCCTCAAGAAGATAAAGTATTACAATGACATGTGAAAAGACATGGAATTAGAAAATCATAAGAGAAAAACACTTCAGCATTTCTCAGGGTGAAAGAACTGAAGAAAAAATTCAAGCCTCCAGTTGCAATGTTGAAATATTCTATGAATGAAACATTGAAAGACCCAGGAAGCATCAAAAGTAGATGGAAGGAATACACAGAATCACTGTACCAAAAAGAATTTCAAGTATTTCAGGAGTTAGCATATGATTAAGAAGTGCTGGTACTACAGGAAAATGTCTATCTGCACTGAAGACATTAGAGAAAAACAAGTGTCCAAGAACTGAGAAAATACCGACTGAGATGTTTCAACAGATACAATGCTTGAAATGCCCACTCATTTGTGTCAAGAAATTTGAAGACACCTACCTGTCTTCTGTCTACTGACTTAGAAGAGATCCATGTTTGTGCCCATTACAAAGAAAGGTGATCCAAGCAGAATGCAGAAGTTATTGAACAATATCATTAACATTTACAAGAAAAAAATTGCTGAAGAACATTGAAAAAGATTTGCAGTAGTATATTGACAGAAAACTGCCAGAGGTTCAAGCTGGATTCAGGAGAGTACATGAAATGTGGACATCATTGCTGATGTCAGATGGATTTTGGTTTGAAAACAGAGAATATCAGAAAGATGTATACTGTGTTGTTTTGACTCTGCAAAGGCATTTGACTGTGTGGATGATAACAAATTACAAATAATGGTGTGAAGAATGAGATTTGCAGAAGATATAATTGTGCGGAACCTCTACCGAGACCAAGAAACAGTTGTTCAAACAGAACAAAGAATAAAATGCACTGTCATAGAGTTGTTTCCAACTTATAGCAAAACCCTATAGGTCAGAGTAGAACTGCCTCATAGAGCTTCCGAGGACTGCCTGGTGGATTTGAACTGCTGACCTTTTGGTTAGCAGATATAGCATTTAACCACTATGCCACTAGTGTTTAAACAAAGAAATACTGTATGGTTTAAAATCAGGAAAAAAGTCTGTGTTGGTGTTGTATCCTTTCATCATATTTTTTTAATCTGTATGCTGAGCAAATAATCTGAGAAACTGGACAGGATTAGAGGAAGACTCATTAACAACCTGGGATATGCAGATGACCCAATCTTACTTGTGGAAACTGTGGAAGACTTCAAGCTTATACTCGCACTCTTCTGTAACATCAGAGTTCCATATCAAAGCTGGACAATGCATGAGGAAGACTGAAGAACTGATGTATTTGAATTATGGTGTTGGTGAAGAACACTGAATATACCTCAGACTACCAGAAGAGTGAACAAATCTGTCTTGGAGGAAGTATAGGCAAAATGCTTCTTACAAGCTTGGATGGAAAGGCTCTGTCTTAAGTGCTTTGGACATGTTAACAGAACGGACCAAGCCCTGGTGAAGGATATCACACTTGGTAGAGCGTCAGCAAAACAGAGGGAAATACTCAAAGAGATAGACTGACACAGTGGGTGCAACAGTGGGCTCACACTTAGCGTCAACTGTGACGATAATGCCAGATGGGATAATTTTTACATTTTTGTCATATGTGGAATCTCTATAGGTAGGAAATGACAAGATGATACCTAGTAATAACTTGGTTAATAAATAGTCTATGAAGATACATAGAAACATATATCATCCGAGTTGGCACTTAGTTGGTGCGCATGGATTCACTAATAGTTCAAGTATTACAATCTTTTCATACCATTGATAAATAGTTACTAATTTGAACTCTCTGAATGACTCTGATGCGTCAACTACTTCCATACTTCCCACAAACCATTAAATAAAGAGATGATCCCTGGCATATCTTTAGCCTGTGACTTCCAACCCTATAGCCAGTGTCCCTTCTGCTGGCTTTGTGCACTTCCAGTACTGCAGTTAAATATTTTGAATGCCATTTCTTGTTACACTGTTAATAAAATAAAACCCATCCCTCCAAAGCTGGCAACTGAAGGTCGTTGTGTACCACAGTCATGCAAAGGTCAATAAAACCTAGCCATGCTTTCACATGTTAAGCTTTTTCTCTCTGTTGACGACCTTGGAAGTGTCATTTTAGAATTATTAAAGAAGTAGATTTTTTGAGTATAGTTTCAACATGAACAATCTCTTGTCAGTATGTTAATTTCCTAAGTAAAACTAAGAATATTTTAAATAGCATAATATTTATTTGCTTATTTAGGATCCTGGGAGAGAAAATGTTTGGAGAAAACTGGCGCAGTGTCAAAATAATAAACATGTCAAGGAATAAACATCTCCTTAAAAGCAAAATGAAGATGGGAACGGAAATGCCACGTTTGGGTTGTGCAAGTTCTCAAATCAATTATTTCAAATGCATTTTCATTTATTTAGATTTACTTGCTATGTTTATTTGTGAGAAATTTTTATTGTTGCTATAAAACAGCCATAGTGACACAGCACCTTGGACTGGTTTGCATTTTCTATAAAGGGAGATCTCAGAAATTGCAGTAGATGAGCAAAGTTAAGACTGAGTTCTTGGATCCTGAAAGATTGTAGGACCCATCAATTATATTTGTGAAGACAGGACCAAAATGTACCCTTTCCAGAGGACTGTAAGGTAATAAGTACATTACTGACACGTTTGAGCATTTCTTTTTCTTAAATGAGTATACATTATTATTATAATCACCTCTGTGAGAAGTTCTTTCACTTGTATTGAATTGCAAAGATAAATGGCATTTCCGTAGAATATAAGCCTATTAAGCACATCTTCCTTCCATCCTCCACCGTCTCTCTATCCCTCCCTCCTTCCCTCCTCCCCTCCCAATCTCCTCTCCCTTCTCTCCTGCTTTAGGTAAAAGTTTACTCTTCAATTTCTTATACAAAATTTTGTGCACATACTGTTATATGAAATTAGTCGCAACTCCTGAAATGTGACAACATACTCCTCCTTTCCACCCTGATTTTTTTTGTGCCCATTCAACTACTTCCTGTTCCTTCCAGCTTTCTCATCAAGCCTCCAGACAGGAACCACCCTTTGGTCTCATATACCTGAATTGACTAAGAAGCCCATTGTTTGTGAGTATTATTTTATGTTTTATAGTCCACTCTAATCTTTGCCCAAAGAATTAGCTTCAGGGTTATCAGAGCACCTGGGGGCCATAGTTTCAGGAGTTCCTCCAGCTTTAGTTAGACCATTAAGTCTGGTGTTTTTATGTGAATTTGAGTTCTGCATCAGACTTTCTTCTGCTTGCTCTGTCCGAGACTCTCTCTCTCTCTTTTATTTTTATTATTATTGTGATTGAGTGAAAGTGTACAATCCAGTTTAAATTTGCATGCCTGCCTATCTGCAGCTCTTTCTGCTCTTCTTGCCTGATGACGGCACACTCCTCCTTTCTGTTCCATACAGGTACATATCCTCTTAACAATTAATTTCTTGTCTCCTCCTCTCCACCGTCTCCACACTGCAATGGTAAGAGGCCTGTAGGACGACATCCTATAAATGCATGGAACCATAAAGTGCACATACGATATGGTCACTCTGTGTCGCTGAGTCCAATCCATTCCTGTCCAAAGATTTGACCTCAATAATGACTTATCCATCAGGGTAGCATTGGTCTAGGGGCCACGCTCCCAGGGGAACCCCCAGGCCTTCAGACCATCAATCTTGGTCTTTTAATGGAGTTCTCAGGGTGCACCCCTTCTTATTCTACTATTGCCACTGGGACTTAACCTCGTGAGCCCTGTCACGGCTGATAGCTACTTGAATATCTTTTTTGGTGAAGTGTCTGTTTGTATCCTTTGCTCATTTTTCAAGTGGGTTATTTGCCTTTTCATTCTTGAGGTGTTGCAGTGTCTTGTAGATTTTAGAGAGTAGACCCTTATCAGATATGTTAAAGCCAATATATTTTGTGCCAGTCTGTAGGTTATCTTTTATTCTTTTGGTGAAGTCTTGTGATGAGAAGAAGCATTTGATTTTTAGGAGCTCCCAATTATCTAGCTGATCTTCTGTTACTTGTGCATTGTCAATTATAGTTTATATTTTGTTTATGCCACCTATTAAGGCTTATAGCATAGTCTGCATTTTTCTTTCATTATCTTGATCATTATAGATTCTATATTTAGGTGTCTCATCCATTTTAAGTTAGTTTATGTACACGGTGTGAGACATGGGACTTGTTTCATTATTTTTGCAGAGGGATATCCAGTTACAACAGCACTGTTTGTTTAAGAGACTCTCTTTTCCCCATTCGACAGGCTTTGGGACTTTGACAAATAATCTGCTGTCATAGGTGGATGGATTTATGTCTGGGTTTTCAATTGTATTTCATGGGACTATATATCTGTTTTACTAGTATCAGGCTGTTTTGACTAACATGGTGGTATAATAGGTTCTAAAATTAGGTAGTGTAAGGCCTTTCCGTTTGCTGTTCTTCAGTAATGTTTTACTTATTTAAGACTTCTTCCCTTTCCATATCCATTTGGTGATTTGTGTCTTCATCTTGTTGAAAAATGCCATGTCAATTTAGATAGAGATTCCATTGTATCTGCAGGTCACTTGGGTAGCGTAGACATTTTCACAATAGCAAATCTTCCTATCTATGATCATGATATGTTTTTCCACTTACTAGTGCTCTAACAGGAATACCACAGTTGGATGGCTTTAGCAAAGGAAAATTTATTCTTACACAGTCCAGTAGGCTCCAAGTCCAAATTCAAGATGTCCACTCCAGGGGAAGGCTTTCACCCTTGTAGGCTCTGGAGGAAAGTCCTTGTGTTGGGTTCGTCTTTGGTTGGGGAGCGTTTTGGCACAGGAACCTCAGTTCTAAAGAACTCACTCTTCTCGTGGTGCCAGTCATCTGGTCAACAGACACAGCATTAACCACTCTACCACCAAGGTTTCCTAGACACTCACAGAGCTGTTCACTTGCTCTCATAAAACCACTCACACATACCCACTTAAATACCACTGTGTTTTTCTGGGAGATTCTTAAAATCTCGATGTCAATGTATAATTAACTCTTCAATTAGTCACTCTTCAAGAAAAATCAAAGCATAAATTGGTGGTATCCCCTTTTCTTCTTAACCATTACTTGAGAAATTAAAATGTTAAATAACTGTAGCACTTCATTAGACAACCATACCCTTTTTTTAAAAAATCACATTTGGTTTTCTGCCTTTTTTCTTTATCTCATCATAATTGGAATGCCTTAAACAAAAGTTTGCTCAAATTTTATGTTACAGTCAACCTCTAACATTTTTATGGGGGTTTTATTTAAAAGTATAAAATTCAAAAAACTTAAGGTTACATTTTCTAGATACTTTAAATGTAAAATTTCATTGTGTGTAATCATTAGAATTCTCTATTATAACAGCACAAAATATGTTTTTCAAATAACAAAAGTTTATAAATGGGCTTATCACATTTAAAAATGTATTCTTTGATTCAGATAACAAGGATAACACAAAAACTCATCAATAAAAATCAAAATGATTTAAAATAAATTTGTGGGAATTATATAACCTATTGTGTAACAAATTATAAAAAGGAATTTAGTGACTTGAACCTATTAAAGTTATCATGTGGGATTCTGTGAGTAAGGTATCTGGGTGTGGTTAAGGGAGTTCCCTGGCTCAGCTTCCTTACAACACTGCAATCAAGGTGCAGACCAAGGCGGAAGTGATCTCAGGGCTGGAGGATTAGCCTCCAAAGTCACTCATGTGGTTACTGGCAGGAGTCATTTGCTCCCACTCTGTTGACTATGTGTGTGTGGTATTTTTTGTTTTGTATTTTTTTGAGTGAAAATGTAGATTCCCGTATAAATTTACATGCCCACGTCTACGCAGCTTCCACTGCTCTTCGTGTCGGGTGACAGCACACTACTCCTCTCCGCTCCATACATGTCTCATCCTCCCAACAGCCTCCTTTCCGCTCCTCTCCACTCACTCTCCTTCCTCCAGCCACAGGTCAGCAGGATGATATCCTACAGATGTATAGAACCATAAAGTGCGTCTGATATATGGTCACTCTGCATCGCCATTTTTTGTTAACCACTGGCCAGAGGCTGCCTTCATTTCTTTACCACAAGAACGTCCCCAAAAAACAGCTCACATCGTGGCAGATTGCTTCGTCATAGCAAACAACAAAACGTGTGAGAACCAGAGGGAGAAATTAAGAGAGTAATTGACAGACAAGCTGATAGAGAATGTGAGTGAGAGAGAGGTCATAATCTTTTATAATATGATCTTGGCAGTGACATCTTATCAAATCACCATAAGCTATTTGTTAGAAACCAGTCACTAGGTCTAGTCTCACTTGGGCGGAGTGTGATTTCTGTGAGTTAGGAATCACTGGCACCCTTTTCAGAAATTGCCTACCACCTTTATTTACAGGCAGGAAAGTGTATAGATCTTAAGTGCACTTTAATAAATCCACAGAACGACTTCCCTAAACAAAACGAAGAACACTGCTCCCGAGAAGAAATTCCCTCTTGACCCATTCCAGCCTATCCTCACCAGGAGTACTTGGCAGATTTGAACCACTGACCTTTGGTTTAACATATGTAGCACTTCACCACTACACCATCACGGTTTCTTCCTGAGGCACTCCTTGGAACTCTATGGGGTGGCTCTACGTTGACCTACAGGGTCGCTATCTCAGAATTGACTCGACAATAACTATTAACAACCCCCAAACAGTGATCTGTGGTGGAACAGCTTCTCATGTCCTTACATGGAATTTAAATATCTTCTGAAGAGTGTGAATCAAGACTTGTAGCCATTTTTTAAACTGGATTCTCCCGTTATTTGTAATTTGTAGGAGTTCTTTATACACGTTTGGATATAAGTCCTTTTCATATAGATATGTAGTACTGCAAATATGTTTTCCCAGTACCATTTGCCTTTTAATTTCTGGTGTTTTTGTGAGGTAAAAATTTTAAATTTGATGAATACTATTTATACTATTCTTTTTTTCCCTTTTTTTATGATTCATGTGTTTTTGTTTTCCCTAAGAAATTCTTTCTTTACTGTCATGAAGACATTCTGCTGTTTTCTTTTAGAGGTTCTAGAATTTTAGTTTTATTTTTAGGTCTGTGATTCAGCTCATATCAAATTTTGTGTAATACGAAGTAAGTAATCAAGGCTCCAGTTTTTTTTTTTTTTTTTTATCATTATATCCAGTAGTTCAACCATCATTTCTTAAGATCTTCCTTTTCAATAGATCTTCTCCATGTTTCTGTTGGAGATTAATTGACCATATGATTGCTGTTTGTGGTTGTTTCTGGACAGCATTCCACTGAAATGTTTTTTCTTTGCTTACACAAATACCATGTTATCTTGATTATTATAGTTGTATGATATGCCTTCAAGTTAGTGTTGTTTTCCAAATTTACTCATTTTCAACACTGTTTTGGCTATCGTAGGTTTATTAAATTTAGATAAGTAATTCAAAATGAGCTTTAATATTTATAAAAAAAGAAAATAAAAAGCTTGTTGAGACTTTTTTGGGATTACATTTGATGTATAGATCAGTTTAGGGAGAATTAGCATTTTAACACTTTTGTCTTTTAATCCAGGAAGATGATATGGTCTCCATTTATTTAATTTCTTCTTTAATATTGCTCAGCAAAATTTTGTATTTTAAATTAGAAAAATTTTACATGTCCTTTGTTAAATTTGTTATGTTTTCTGTATTAAATCCATACTTTGTGTTGAATTTTTGTTCAAACTTTTTATACAATTGTAGATGACATTTTTATTACATTTTATTTATTTATTGTTTTTCTGGTAGCATATAGGAATATAGCAGACTTCTGAATATTGACCACGTGGCAGCCTACAACCTCAATAAATTCATTTATTAGTTCTGATAGCTTTGTGGGGGAGGAGGTACATTTCTTGGTATTTCTATGCACAGAATTTTAATGTCTGAAAAAAGACAGTTCTTGTTTTCAGTTAGCATGTCGTTGTACAGTTTTACTTGCATTTCATGCTCATTGTACTCTCCAAGTCTTCTAAACAATATGAAATAGAAATACTGAGATTACGCCCCTCTGCTTTGCTCTAGATCTTAGAGGGAAAGAGATCCATAGTTCTACTCTGTCCTACAGGGTTCCTCTTACTCGAGATCCAGTTGATGGGAAAAGGTTTTACAGTGTTAGCTGTGAGATTTACATGACTCTTTTTCAGAGTGAGAATGTTACCTTCTATTGTTTATCTATTAAACACTTTTAATAAATAAAAGGTTGAATATTGTCAAAAGCATGTTTTGCATCTTTATTAAGAGAATGAATTAATCTTTGCTTTTCAATTCATGTGATGTGATATTTATTTTTAAGGTTAAGCATAGCTAGGCTATGGTGCCCGTTTGGTCTAGATGTTACTGTGAAAATTTTTACTTGGGACTAACATTTAAATCAGTTGAACTTAAATGTTGAACTTGTATGATGTAAGGCCTTTAGAGCAAAAACTGAGGTTTCCTGTGTGAAGAAGAAAGAGTTTGCCTAACGACTATAACAGAGCTATCCTTCCAGAGTTTCCAGCTCACTGCCTGGGCAACTGATTTGTGACACAACACTACCAAAGTTTCCAGCCTATTGTCAAACCTGTGGAAACCCTGGAGGCACAGGGGGTTAAGTGCTACGTCTGCTAACCAAAAGGTCTACCTTTCAAAATCCACGAGGCACTCCTTGGAAACTCTATGGAAACTCTATGGGACAGTTCTACCCTGATCTGTAGGGATGCTATAATTTGGAATCGACTGGATGGCAGTGATTTTGGTATGGTTGGGCCAAACCTATGGATTTTATACTTGCTAGCCCCTATAATCATTTGAGCCAGTTTCTAAAAAATTAGTCTCTTTTTCTGTCTGTCTATAAATACTTGTTAATGCTTATCTATCCATCCATCCACCTACCTACCCACCCACCCACCCATCTATCTGTCTACTTATCTATTATCTATCATCTGTCTAAAAATTGTTTCTGTTCTCTGGAGAATACTGACTAATATAAGCAATGAATTTCTTTAATTGATTTCTGAATGCTAATGTAACTTTGTATTACTATGCCAGTGTTTTATTATTTTATTAATGGATTTGATTTGATATTTTGTTTAGAATTTCTGTAAGTTTATAATATACGTTAGCCTGTATTTTTTATTTTTAGACAGGGTCTATATTAGGTTTGGATGCTACTATTATGCTGATTCGTATAATAAACTGGTTAATGTCTCCTCTGTTTCTTGAAATATTTTGTATAGGAATGGTAATATTGCCACTTTGGTATTCAAGTGGTATCTACAAGTGAAACCTGATCACAATGACTTATTGTCATATCTTAATGATGAGCTGATCCTTTAATCAATATGAAATTTCTCGTTTAATCTCTCTTCATTTTGAAAGTGAACCTGTTTTAACAGTGAATAGCTGAATTTGGGGTTTTATGTAGTCTGATAATCTTTAATTGAACTGTTGAAATTGTTGATATGATTAAGTTTGTTGCTGTTGTTAGGTGCCGTTGAGTTGGTTCCAACTCATAGTGACCCTATACACAACAGAAGGAAACACTATCCAGTCTCGTACCATGTCCACAATCGTTTTTATGTTTAAGCCCATTGTTGTGGCCATTTGTCAATCTATCTTGTCAAGGGTCTTCCTCTCTTTCACTGACCCTCAACTCTACCAAGCATGATGTCCTTGTCAGGGACTGATCCCTCCTGACAACACATCCAAAGCATGTAAGATGCAGTCTTGTCATCTGTTCCCAAGGAGCACTCTGGTTGTACTTCTTCCAGAACATATCTGTTTGCTCTCCTGGCAGTCCAGGGTACCTTTGAGTTGTGATGTTGCAGAAGAGCACAGAACGTTGACTGTGCCATGGTACTTCTACTCGTTTACCGTTTGTTTTCTATTCATTTCATCTTTTCTCTTTCTGTTTCTTTTCTGACCTCTTATTAATGAATTACTTTTCAATATTTAATCCTACTCATTTATTTTCTTCAGAGTTTAACTTATGAAATGTAATGGACTTGGATTTAATCCTTGTTATACAACTTATTAGGAGGTAGACTTAAATATTTCACTTAACTTTTCCAAGCCTTATTTCCTCATCTATAAAATGAGAATAAATGATTGTCAGCTTCTGACTGTGGAAACATTAAATGAAGTTATATATGTAAAGTTCTAGCTCTGAACTGCGCGTTTTTTAATAGCCCTAGCAGTTACTCAGTAGACTCAGAATGTGAGCCTAAGAATTCAGAATTTATGTTTCACTATTGTCACTTAAATACATAATATACTGAAATAGAC
Source organism: Heterohyrax brucei (assembly GCA_028571685.1). Taxonomy (NCBI): domain Eukaryota; kingdom Metazoa; phylum Chordata; class Mammalia; order Hyracoidea; family Procaviidae; genus Heterohyrax; species Heterohyrax brucei. The sequence goes on along the minus strand of CM053141.1, from coordinate 54,111,405 downwards.
TGAAACGTATTATGTCTAAGGCATTTTCCTGTTAGTTCCTTAATGTAGTGTCTACTTACTTCCTAGAAACTAGAGTTTCCTGAGACATTTGTCCAAATGTCTTATGTAATTCTCTTGAGGCCACCTTGTGTATCTAGTTAAAGCATCTTACGTGGCTCTCTTGTGTATCTAATTTTTCCCTTAAAATGCATCTTTTGTATCTATATATAATACATCCTGTGCAGTAGATTGTAATCTCAAAGTTTCTAGGATAGAGTTGCTTTTTTGCTACAGTGAGATTAGATGGCTATGTTACCTCTCCCCTGTTCCTGATTCCAGTGTGTCCAGTAGGACTTATTTCCATATTAATTTAGACATAGGAGTAAAGTAATAGACTAACTTCCATGGATTGCACAAGGAAAGTATAGAATTTTGAGTATGGTCTATTAGAGGATGCCACTCATTGCATTACCATCAAATCAATTCAAACTCGTGTGTGTAATCTCTATGGAAGCAGTTTACAAACCTTTTCTCCCATGGATCCTGGGTGGCTTAGAACCACAACTTACAGTTAGTAGTTGTGCACAGTCTGTTTGTGTCACCCAGGGACTTCATTACAAAACAAGTAAATACAACAGCAGATCAATCTCAGTCAAATAGAGCTGTACATAACAATAAGTTTAAGAGCTATTTATCTGAAAAGGCATCTGTGGGAACTGAGTGATCAGGGCTGAAGACAAACTCACGTATCTTGTATTCTAGGAAACAACATGTCCAGATATTTCTTTGCTTATAATTAGAAAATGGAAGAGAAACTGTGTTAGTCAGCTAGTTTCTGTTATCTCTAACAGAAACACCACAGAGAGGATGGCTTCAACAAATGAAGGTTTATTCTTACACAGTCTGGTAGGTTGCAAGTCCATATTCAGGGTAATTACACAGTCTGGTAGGTTGCAAGTCCATATTCAGGGTGTCCGCTCTATGGAAAGGATTTCCCCTTGTTGGCTCTGGAGGAAAGTCTGGTATTGCATCAGTCTTTGTCCAGGGAGCGTCCTGGCACAGGAACCTTGGGTCTGAAGGACGCACTCTTCTCCCGGTGCTGCTCTCTTGATGGTAACGAGGTTCTCAATTCTCCTTGTTTCTTTTTCCCTTTTTATCTCTTGCAGGCTGAAAGCATTAAGGGTGGGACAAGCCATACTCCAGGGAAACTCCCCCTACAGCAAAGCAAGGAAGTAATCCTATGCAGGAATTTACAGCCCCACCCCAATCCTTCAACATACAGTTTAGAGAAACCACACAATGGAGGACAGTCCCAAGATACTGGGAACCATATCCCAGTCACATGGCTACACATATTTTGGGGAGGACACAATTCAACCCATGACAGAAACCATGACTGTTAAAAGACATTTCAGGATAGAAAAATATATATTAGTCTACAGAATTTGAGAAAATACCACTTCTCAGATAAAATTATAATGTTTAATTACTGACACTGGAGGAACACTTCCAGAAAACTGATTGTACTGTGAATAAGACACTCAAGGTAAGGCCTTTATATAAAAAAAGGACAGTAAGTCATAAGCTGCAAATGGTCTGAGAACGCAAAATGTGAGAGTAAGTATGATGGGAGTTACGGTGGGAAATACTGGTTCAGAATCTAAAATGCATGAACAGAATTCATCTTCATGTTGGAAATTGTAAAGATTGTAAGTCTCGCTCACTCTGGGTATCTCTTCCAGCATGCTCCTAACAGGGCAGTGATTCTGATGTGTTGCTCACTGTTGTACTCTCAGGGCTTAGTATGGTAGCTGGCATGGAATAGTACGTGTTCAGTAAGTACTGGCTACAGGAGAACGGGTTAATGTCTGCATTGTAACTTAGGATACAAAAAAAAAAAAAAAAAAGGAAGAACCAGAACAAAAACTAGCACAAGTTATCCAGAATGGGAAAAACAGTGAGCTCTGAATATTCTTAAGAAATGAAAACTAATGTACCTTGAAAAAAAATTATTTGAATTAACTTGATAGGAAAGAGTGAACATGGAGAAATACTGTTTTAAAAGTGCAATGCCAGTTCTGACTCTTAGCAACCCTACGCACAACAGAATGAAACACTGGCCACTACTGCAGCATACCCACAATCATTTTTTTATGCTTAAGCTCATTGTTGTAGCCACTGTTTCAGTCCATGTTGTTGAAGATTTTCCTCTTATTCCCTGACCCTCTACCGAGCATAATCTCTTCCAGGGATTGATCCACGGTGATAACTTGTCTAAAGTATGTGAGACACAGTCTTTCTGCCCTTGCTTCTAAGGAGCACCCTGGTTGTACTTCCTCCAGGATAGAACTGTTTTTGTTCTTTTGGCAGTCTGTGATACATTCAGTACTTTTTTCCAACACAATTCAAAGACATCAGTGCTTCTTCTGTCTTCCTTAGTCACGTCTGTCTTTTGCATACATATGATATGATTGAAAATATCATGGCTCGGGTCAGGTGCTCCTTAGTATTCAAAAAGGTATCTTTGCTTTTCCACTATTCCTAAATTCTCTCAGTCTGGCTCTAAAATTTATTTCACATTTTTTAAACCATTTCACCACCCTCTCTGCCCTAGACCGAACCATTGTAAACTTTCTTGAACTTTTGTGGTAATTTCTCAGTTGGTCTCTCTTCTTCCATTTTTGTCCTTCTTTCAACTTACCCTGCATATGTATAGATCAGCCCAGTGAATGAAAAAGATACAGTTTTTTTGTTTGTTTGTTTCCTTGTGATGTGCATATTCTAATCAAATGCCCTTGTGGCTCGGTGGCTCAGTGGCTAACCAAAATGTCATTTCTAATCCATAGAAACTCTACAGGGCCGTTCTACTCTCTTCTGCAGGCCAGTTCTACTCTCTGTCTCTGCCACTATGAATAGGAGTCACCTCTATGGCAGTGGGTTTGGTTTTTGTGGTGTGTGTATTCCGGTCATTCTTCATATTGGACCATGTCACTTTTCTGCTCGAAATACTCTAACAGTTTTCATCTTACTCACAACTAACTATCAGTGTTCTGATGGCACCAGACCTCACCTAATCTGACCTCCCTGGAACTTCTCTGATTTTGTCCCCTGTTGTTTCCTCTTTGGAAACGCTGGTGGTGGTTAAGTGCTACATCTTCTAACCAAAAGGTCAGCAGATCAAATCTGCCAGCCAGTCCTTGAAAACTCAATGTTGTAATTCTACTCTGACTCATAGTGTTACTGTGAGTCCCAGTTGACTTGATGGCATTGGGATTGATTGTTTGTTTTGGTCATTTCCCCTTTACTCATTCTACATCTTTGAACACTGGTTTCCATGACATTCCTCGAGGGTAGCAACCATATCCTGCCTCAGGACCTTTATTGTCATGTTCTCTCTGTGTGGGACGATGCTCCCCTTGTTTTCTCCCTTCATCGAAGTCCTTACTCAAATTTGACCACTATCAGAACTTCCATGGAATCTTGTTTTAAATTTCACTACTTTTACCCTTTAGTTGATGGCAGTGGGTTTCTCACCCTTTAGTCCTGATTCATGTATCCTTAAATCATTTACAATATCCTAACATTTTACATATTTATTTTATTTCTACAGACCCACAGGTTCCAAATTGTGTGCTGAGATGACTCAGGGCATTCACAGGGGTACAGTGCAATATTGTAAAATATCAAAGAAAACATAATGGTATTTGAAATACATCAGATACCACAAACACTGCTAAAATAAAAATGATTTCAATGTTAGGTTAAATTACATTTTTTTTTGATAGGGTAGTAATTATATAAGGTTCAGTTTGGAGTGATGTTGATTTTTTTTTTTTTTTTTAAAGGCAAGTACCATGAGAGATTCAATGTGGAATAGTAAATGAAGGAGGTAGGTCCCTATGTAATACCAAAGTTTGAGAAGCTGAGCTGTGCCCAAGAGATGTCTGCAACCCATTAGGAATAAAATGTGATCATTAAAGAAATAAGACTTTAGCCAAAGACTTTAAGGCATAAATATTAAGTTGGTTGGAACTAACAACTTAATTACACTTGTTAGTTTTGGGGGTTTGTTTGTTTGGCTTGGGCATTATGAAATATTACTGAAAAACTGAGAGTTGAGGAATCTGTTCTCTAAACTATTAGATTCTTGTTTATGTTTTTCCCCCCAATACATAGAACAGAAAATGACATGTAACAGTAACAATATAGCATCATTTAGAGATAGCCATAGAAGACACAATGGTTGAACTGACATTACTATGCCATGATGTCATAACAATGAAACTTTGTGCCCTTAGTGAGGAGCTTGGAGGGGAAAATATATATATATATATATATATACACATATATGTACATATACATATATAAATGTATACATTATTTACAGCTTTTCCCTCCAGATCCCCACCCTTCACCATCTTCTTTGGTTTCTTGGTAGGCCATGTTGCATGGATTACTTTAAAAGGATTCTCTTCTTCTGGCTTCTCGTTGGAGTGGGGCAATAGAGGCAACAGCAAGGGATAGGAAGGCCGGTAGTGAACGAGGTCCTGTCTCTTTTACTGTCAGTCCGTAGGTAGCAGTAACTCCATCTGCCTAAGGCCACCACTGCTGTCATTTGATCCTGCCTGTTTTATAGCTTCTCCCTCTGTGTTGAAGTAGCTACTCCTTTCCTTGGGCCTTTGAATCGCAGTACTAGGTACTGCCCCATCACTGTTAGTTTCCTTATTCTCACTTACACATCTATAAACAGTTATTTTTATTAAATTCTCCCTAATTACACTGTTCAAGTTTGACACCTCTTTTCCGTCAGGATCCTGACTGATAAAGAGCACCCACACAACCCATCAGGAAAGCCTAAGTAATAAACTTGGTGGCTAGTGTTCAGATACATTTAGAAAACTTCGGATGCTGTGGGTGGGCAGTCTGACTCCAGAGCCTCTCTTAACTGTGTCACATAATCTTCAGGAAGTTGAGAACACTTTTCTTTTAATCATTACTTTGATACGTTTAACTCAGATTAAGGCGTGGCTAAAGGCCTCATCTTTTGCTTCCGGTTTGGAAAAAACTTCTTTGTGATTTGCCGTCTTACTTGGTACAGCACCGTGAAACCAAAGCTCACCTCACAAAAACAACAAGTATCAGTCAATTTGTCTGTTGAATGCCTAGAAGGAATATAAAAGAATACAATTAATAACTTAAAAAAATGTAGCATGTAAAGTGCCAATCAAAAGAAAATTCAAAGAAGTTAAGAATAATCTTTAATTTCTAAATATTTATACTTGAGCTTTGGACCTATTAATGTCATTTAAAAGTGTCCAGTTCACTGATTATTGTATTTCTGCTGAACCAAAAACCAAATATAATTAATTCCTGGAGAATCATCAGCAACATCATTTCTCATCTGTTAATGAATTGATATGATTTCTAATTAGGATTATCTTACATTGAATTCTTTACACATACACACAGAATTACATTATCTCTGACTTATCCTATCTTCCCAATGAAATAAATAATATACCCCCTTTTTTTTTAATTCAAAATCAGAGTTTGGAGCAAACTTTTATGGACAAACATGGTACCACAGTTACTGGGCAGGGTGGGGGCGTGAAGAAGTGCAATGGTGTTCAGCAATAATGAAATACAAAATATTTTAAAGCATTTCAAGCAGGTGGTGCCACCTGTACCCATCTAATTCCTGTCCTGAGAGTCTGCCACCCACTTGCGAAAACGATAGAGAACTTGATACTGGCTCAATTTCGGTGAAGAAAGGGGTCCACGGCTCTAGCTCAAACATGAAGTCAGATATCGAGGCGGGGATTATTACTATTAGTGCCAGTGGATAATTTTCTTTCTGTGAAACAACTGTGGGGATCCCCTCAACAAATCTAGCTTTGATATTAGCAAGCTCTCAAATGGAAGAATGGACACCTGTGGGTCAGAAATTCCCAGCTGTACTTGTCACCCTGCTGGTCCAGCTGGCTGGCATTTCCTTACGAAGAATATAGAGAAAGGTCTGGATAAGGGGCAGATAATCCATTAGAGAGGGGAATTCTGCTTTAAATCAAGAAATACATTGGGAAATCGTATTGAGAGTGCCATCATAGGGAACTGAAGAAGAATGAAGCCAAATAAAGCCATATATATACATATTTTTTTTCCAGAAACTCCTAGGGTATTGCTTCTTCCAGTGCTATAATGATGAGGATTCTATGTCATCAATTCTGGAAAAAAATGTGCAAAACATGTAAAATGAATCAATGAATCAACGAGGGTCACAGTTCTCCCGCCATTTCAAATGCCAGAACCTGACTACGTATGCATGTCTCTTCTGTATTTTTCTTTTGTAATTGGAGGTGTTGATAAAGGTGTTGCTCTTCCTGACTTGTGTTGGGAAATTGAACACATCACATTCATTTGTTTCTCTGTCTGCTTGGTTATAAATGAACCACTTTATAACGAGTCTTACATTCTTTTCCATCTAATACTTTTGTTCATCATGAAAAAGGAATTGGCAAAATATTAGAAAAAGTCGTAGTAGTAACTGTTTCTGTTGGGGACAGATGCAAGCATCTCTGATAGATAGTCCTTACCTGAAGTTTTCTTTAAAAAAAAAATGAAGCTGTGTATACTTGAAAAGGTACAGCTTTAGATATTATGCATCATAAGTCATTGATTATACTCATTATGTTCAAGCTATACATCATAAGATTACCAAGATAGGTCAAGTCTTAGCATAAACTTGTCTCCTGTTAGTTATTATTATTATTTTCAGTATTGGCCAGTCATAGCAGAGGAAGACAGTAATAATGATGATGATAACTTGAGGTTTCTTATTTAATTTACTGTTTTCTCAAATATGAAGTCATTCAGGGACATGGATACGTCTGTCATATCCTCAGTCTCCCTAGGTGTTGCATTTTGTATCCATTATGGTTTGTGTCTATAATTGTTTAATAGCAGCTAATCCATGGAAATCTTCATCTCCTGTACTGGAGAGAAGGAACAGGCAAAAGATGTCTCTTGATGAAACAAAAGTAGCTTGCGTTTCAAAAGCAATAATTGAGAGCTAACATGAGTTTTCCAGGCTTGAAATGGTTAAAATCATCTTTTCTAAGGTAATGTGTTCTTCTACTATTAAGTCATTTTGTTATTACATGTATTCCAATCTCAGAGAATGAAGAGCCTGACAGCGCAGGTGGTGTGAGGTCTGAAGCAGGATCCTGTTACTAAATTCCTTTTCAGAAGCCTTGAATTTCTTCAAGAAAATGAACATCTTACGCTGCTGTATCTTAATGGATCAAAGGGGCCTGTAATTTGTGAAACACATCTATGTTTGTGGCAGCATGTCGGAGTTGTCTGTGAAAAATCTCTCTAGTAGGGGATGATGGGGACCAAAGTCCTAAGAAAAATAACAATGGAAACCTCATATTCTTTTTCTAGGGGCCATACTCAGACTGTCTGGTGTGAAACAGCATTCAGCACCAACCTTAAATCTTATACCAAGAAGAGTAACTAATCTCAGCATAGTGGTGACAGGTGCAAACCTTATGGCTTTTTACTGTGGATTGACTGGGAAAATGTACCTAATAATGCTGCACAGGTTCGCAGAGGTTCAGAGAATCTGCCTTCTTCTACCTTCAAATCACTGGTTATCTTCTTTTTTTCGTACCATGATAATATTCTGAGTTCTTACTCATCTCACTATTCATTAACAGAGGCTTAGTATGGTTTCATTTCCATTTTCATTTTCGTCTGCTCACCCTGTTATAAAGTCCTTCATTTATTTAACTTTTAAAGAAAAAAGATAGGTTTAGAGGGATGTCTAAAAATTATTATATGCAAACTACCTAGAATTAAATAATGCTGAACATTTATTCCAAAGCCAAGAGCCAAGTGCCGTCGAGTCGGACCGCCAAAGGGTAATGTTAATTAAAACTAAACCAAACCCAAAACCAATTCTGACTTACAGTGACCATATAGGACAGAGTAGCACTGCTCCATAGAGTTTCCAAGGAGAGACTGATGAACTCAAACTGCCAGGCTTTTTGGTTAGCAGCAGTAGTACTTAACCAGTACATCACCACGGCTTCTGTGTTAATCAAAGCAAACGTTAATTTAACACTACGGTTAGAGAAGATCAGGTGTGTACTATTTGGGTGAAAAGAAACCTGATGGTTTCTTAGTTCAATTATTATTTGTGTTACGTTTCCAATTCAAGGACGGCAGCACTTATTTCTCTAATTTTGTCTGCCATTGTAATTACTGGAAACCCTGGTGCCATAGTAGTTAAGAGATACGGCTGTTAACCAAAAGCTTGGCAGTTCGAACCATCAGGCACTCTTTGGAAACTCTATGAGGCAGTGCTGCTCTGTCATACAGGATTGCCATGAGTTGGCTTCAATTCAATAGTGATTTTTTGTTTGTTCATTTATTGTAACAGCTTATTTGTACCTGTAAAGATGTGAAAAGGGTAGCAAGAGCGTATCTTTTTGGCTGTGCATGGATAGACTTAGTATCTCATTTGCTGGCTGCTTTAAGCTGTTAGTTTGTATCTTGATGCTTTTGTAACCTAAAGAAGAGATAATTTAATTTATATATTTCTTTTAGCTAACAATCTAAACCATGGGATTCCGCCCCATCCAGTATGAAACTGGACAAACATGTAACAGGAATAGCTGCAAATTATTTCAATTTATGTATATTGTAACATTTGTTTGTCTACAGGATCTCAGAGTTTGGGTGGAGGAGTTTAGGGGGTTAAAACTATCAAGGCTGTCATGTTGCAATTAAGTTAACTAACTTAGTATTGATAATAGGTAAAACTTGTTGAATGTTTTATCACTGCTATGTAGCATTCTATTTCATATTATTGTATTAAATATGTGTAAGGGAAATCTGAACACACAATGGTATATTTTTGTTGAAATTCTTAAACTAAAAATACTAAACCAAACCTGTTAATGTCGAGGTGATTCCCACTCACAGCAAACCTACAGGACAGAGCAGAGCTGCCTTACAGAGTTTTGAAGCAGTACCCAGTGGATTCAAATTCATTCAAAGGTGGTAAGGTAAACCCTTCGGGAAGAACATTTAGTGGTGCAGTTCTCTACATTGTACCACCACCACAGTCTAGTTGTGTGAACCTTGGCGAGTTATTTTTAAAATTATTGCTCCTTTAGTACCTTCATAATTAAATTGAGATACTATGAGCAACCTTTCTGGTACAGATGTTGTAAATATTAAAATGATTCAGTGAGTGTAAAGTAATTTGAAGGGAGTCTTTCATATTATAAATATCACAAATATTTTAACTGTTGGCAGTTTGAATCTTTTAGGTGCTCCTTGGAAACTCTGCAGGGCAGTACTTCTCTGTCCTATAGGGTTCCTGTGAGTTGAAGTCAGTCCAGTGGCAGTGGATTTGAGTCAAGTTTCAATCAGGGAAGTAGAAACCACTTTCTGTATTTCAAACAGAGTGAATTCAATGCAGGGGTTGGTTGCACTGGTGATGAAGAAGCCGAGAAGCCACCCCGGAGAGAGTGACGCAGCACAGAAAGTAAATACAGGGGAAACTACTCACGTCTCAAGGCTAGCCGAATGTGTGTGGGAAGCAGGGGTGATTATTCAATAGGCAAGGCAAGTGTGGTGGTTAGCTTGCCTACGAGATCATCTGTAGTGAAGCTTATCACCTTCCTCACCATGTCAAATATTGTGCTTCTAGGTATGACTGACATCCGTCTCTTTCCATACCCAATAGCATCTTCCTGAAGAATCAAAACCTCTTTTCAAATTTGCTGTCCCTAACAGGGACAGATTACCCAGGCATCTAAGAAAGCACAGGTTTATTTGTGCTTACTTGTTAATCTGCTTTGTGGTAAACCATTCGTGAAATTGTTCATGGCAGATTAGTAATCAAACACAGTCACAGGTTTTCTTGTGCTTACTTACTAATCTGCGGTCAGTTTCACATGGGTTTCATAATGATAAGCAGGAATAAGCCCATGCTTACCTGATTTGCAGGGTAATACACCCTTGATAGGCAGCAGGGTTCAGGTAATTCAGGTATATATCACCTCGGAGAGGCTGTAACTACTCGGAAAATTCTCGTGGGAGTTGAAGTCGTAGAGTGGGATGCAACTGCAGTGGGAGTCACTATCCAAAGGTAAGATAAGACCACCCAACTTTCTCCCTTTCTCCCAGTCTCTAGTCTTCCACCTGTGTCTCCCCTGGCTTAAACCCAGCTCAAAGTCAGCTGTCCCAGGAGTTTTTAAGCATACAGAAGTTAGACTTTCCAATATACAGAGCAGAGCGGGGGTGAGGGAGTGAGTGGTAGGCAAACAGATCACACTGATAGCATTTACCCCGTCATCGAGTCAGTTCTAACTCATAGTGAACCTACAGAGTAGAATTGCCCCATAGAGTTTCCAAGGAGCACCTGGCAGATTTGAATACCAACCTTTCAGTTAGCAGATGTAGCACCCAACTACTAGACCACCAGGGTTTCCATTATTAGCACAGATACTACTATTAACACTTTCTTTAAGGGTATTGGGAAACTCTAGGGGTATAGTGGCTGAGAGCTATGGCTGCTGACATCAGTAGGTGTTGAGTTTTAGGTATCTTGGAAAAAATATAGCCCTATCTTTTGGTACATTTTTGTGGCATAAAAAGATAAGTAATATATCCATGTACACAAGTTTAGATGATGTTTTTCAAAATGTACTCACTTATTAGTCTTGAAGTAAAATGAAAGGCTCTTACTATATTTTGTAACTAAGAATTTGAATGACTGAGTTTGTGTAGGCAACTATTTAAGAATAGAAGATAGATGTATTTGTTTCATTTTTGTTAATGTAAGTACATTTTTACTGTTAAGAGTACAACAATAGATTGTCATGTACTTGAGAATAAGTTTTAAAATACTGTTATTACTAAGTGACATTACTACAGATTTAAGCATGCTCTAGACTTACAAACTGAACTAATTTATTTATACAAGTGTCTATATGAATGCTCTATTTTGTTAAGAATTCTGGGAGTTAATTTTGAAAAATCAGATTTTTCTGTCATGTTTTTAACTTAACCATTTTATTTTAACATTAAATTTTTGTGTAAATATTTATTGGGTTCCACTATCTTTTTTGTATTGTTATTTCCCAAATTCCATGCTTTCTCATGAAATACTACAGCTGTTGATATCCAAATTCAATGGAAAGATGTTACTTGATTTTTCATCATCATAATGCTTTATGTTGGGACATATTTTATAGAGTAGAAGATCTGGTAAATCATTTTTAAGATTTAGAATAACAGTTTAATAGTTATGTGAAGAAAAGTCAAGGCAATGTAACAGACACGGTACTAGCTCAGGTAACTTCACATTTTTATTAACATTTCAGTCATAGAGGTTGACTAATCAAGCCCCCTTCACGTTTTTTTATTAAATGATTAAACAAATAAATGAATGAATGAGTAAATAAATTGAATTCCACTTCAGATTTACTAAAATCTGGGCTCCGGCACCAGTAAGTATACCATAACAATAAAATAAATAATGGTTTTATGTATTATCTTGAAATAAAAATCAGTTTCCAAAGTAAACTAATTTAGTTCAAATTTGATAAGTAATTAAAACCTCTAGGTTTGTTTCTACCCATAGACTGAGACTGGGCTTTAGCCATCTACAACTCCCCCGGGATGAAATTTAATGCTACTCCACGTGGTTCCATCAGTGTTTCAGTTTCAATCTAGACGTTGGTTACTTCCAGACATAGTCCACAGTCTGTAGATAACAGGTCTGATTTTCATGAATGTGTGATTAGCCAACTATGAATTCTTTAGAAGGAGGAGCTGAATGTTATTCACCTTTTCACTCCAAATATGTGTCACTGTGTTCTGTACATAGTTAATAGCTAGTAGAATTGCTTTTCTAACTATAGAAATAAAACAAGAAATGATAGCTCTTTGTTAACAAGTTCCATGAAACATAAATCACAAGAATCTTTAATACTCCCTTTATAGTAAAAAATTCTGTAAGATGCAAATTAAACTGGAACAGCAAACAAACAAAAAACCTCTTGAATATAGTCTAAAATTTGATGGTAAAAGAACATCTATTTACAGATATTAATCTCCTTGCTTCCATGTCTAAATAAACAGAAGGTATTTTCCAAGTTTTTGTGATGGATTTTCACTTCAGTTTCTGTTTGGAGGAAATAAAAAAAAAAGCAAGAAATATCCTAAGCTTTCAGGAAGTAAAAGAGTTTAAACCCATAAAAAAAAAGTCTGTGTGGCCCTGTTTAATGTTCATGTCATCAGTTAAATTAGATGTGACAGGAGCAGTAAGTCTGGAGATTTTCACCACTAGTGTGATTGCCTTGAAGTATTTTGTCTCCCTAGAATCTCTGTGGCTCCGTTTCCCAAGGAAGTTGACTCCGTGTTAATCCTGTTGCCTCTTTCATAGAGGTTTTAAATAGTCTGTGTCCAGCCCAAGGGAAAGGAATGCCTCTTGGAAAACTGCTAGCTCACTTAGCCACCCAGCCTTTGTCCTCCTTCTAGGAAGGAATGCCAATTACAAGGGATTGCTTATGTCTTCACACAGTGGTGTGAGTTGAGTCGCTTATTTATTCAGGGATTGTGTATGAAGTTAAAGAGTATGCCCTTATCAGAGGTCTTTACACTGAGAATTGCCAAGAAGAAACAGCTTGAAATGGTGATGAAGCAAGGGAATATATTTTCATCACCCATAATACAATCATATTTTATAAGCAAGGTGATGTCAGGCTGACTTCTAGGGATCTGGAGTCTTTATCATAGTATGTAAGGTGTTCAGAATTCAGTTAATTGACCTTGAAAACATTTTTTACTTGATTATTTTACCACTTTATAAGTATCATTTAAATTAATTGACATTTAAGTACCTGCAAGTCAAGATTTTAAACTTTATCTTGCTTTTGCTTCACTGATAAAAACAGTATGTTTGCTTTTAGCATTGTTCATAGTTAACACAGCTTTTTAAAGTTTGTTTTATTCAAACAGTAAAATATGTTTAAATTCTTCAAAACAGTTGTCTTAACTGAATCTTTTAAAAGTAATTACTAGTAAGAAAACATATCTTTGCAAATAACCTGAATCAAAACTTACAATGAACAACTATAGACTATAAATTTAGTAGGAAAGAACTGCTTTTGAAGAGTAGGAAAAGTTCCAGGAAAGACATTCAGGTGATGGAGAGAAAAAGGAAAAAAAAAAACCTTTAAAAGTATACGCTTATGTAGGATTTAAACCAATTTATTTTCTTATATTAGCATCATCATGATTCAAGATTCCTCTAGTTACACCTACAGTATGTCTAATTAAGATAAAATTATTGCTATGTAAACATCAACCCATATTTACAGTATTTGCATCAGTGTTACAGATCATTGGCAGAGCTTCTTGGTTTCTAACATATTTCTACTCAAGATAGTTATGTTTCTCATCTTTAATTGTTAAGCTTTCTAACCTAATGAAATAAAACTGAAAAAATTCTCATGGGGTATATTCACTTGAAGGCCTTTTAGTAAACAGTAATGATAGCAACTCAGACTAAATTATTTGTAGAAAAAGGTAGAAGCTGACAACACTTTCACGAGCTAGTTTTAAACTACGGAGCAATTTGAGATTCTGTTGGTACGTTCCAGAACTCCCCTTGGTCTTAATTAGAACAATTGAAAGAAACTGTTAATTTTAATCAGCTGGTGAAAAGTCCTGCTGTTGCAGTCAGTCATTTCTATAGAGTTCAACTTTCAAGTTCATAAGCAAAAGGCTTAGATTAAAGGACTTTTTTTCCTCTCGGTAAATCATTAGCACAAATGCATCATTTCAAAATTAATACTTTAAGATTGAGCTGTATTTTAAAGTGATAGAGTTGCTAGTTTAAAATGTGACATGCAATGTATGAGTAATTCATTTCACAGAGGGTAGTACCTATTTAGTTTCCATATTTAGAGCTAAATAGAATATTTTAATTTGTGGAAAATCCATCTTTGGGGGTTATGTGCTGTTATTCATATTACGTATCTGTAGGATAAGCAAAAGTATTTGGAAAAAGAAGTAATGTGGAGAGGCCCCAAGTTAGACAGATTTCTGCAATGGGCTCTGAAGGGCCTGGGATTGATCAGGGAGAAATTCAGTTGCTGGGGATGTTGTTGATTTCCTTTACCCCCCATGTGTGTGCTGGTTACATTGGCTACCCTAGTGGTCTCCAGGTGTGTGCATCTGATAGTTCATGACTGATGATCAATGGAAGCCTAACGTACTTTTGTTTTTCTCTCATCTCTTATGCTATCTGTTTTGTAATGTCTATGTCATGGCAACATAATAACACATGTATACATACACACATGGTGCACAGTTAAAGAGATTTGGAGTCTCTGGTTAATGTAATAAGTACATTTCAATAATGACACAGGTCTCATTAAGTCTAATATTGTATGATAGTAAGCATGTCATTGTGTTATTGTATATGTTTGTATTCAAGCTAAATATTTAAATGATTTTATACCTGCATCACATGGAAGAAAGATATTATATTAACAACTAATAATATCTATTTAATACAAGCTCTACCTACATAGCTTTACTATCTTGCTGACAATTTGGGTACTTAACCCACCTCAGGAAACCCTGGTGGCGTAGTGGTTAAGTGCTATGTCTGCTAACCAAAAGGTCAGTAGTTAAAATCCACCAGGTGCTCTTTGGAAACTCCACGGGGTGATTCTACTCTGTCAGATAGAATTATTACGAGTTGGAACTGACTGGACGGCAGTCGGCTTGATTTTTTTTTTTTAACCCATCTTGTCTTTGTAACCCATTCTTGTTAGTGTATATATTTATCTTAGTTGTGCTTTAGGTGAGAGTTTATAGCTCAAGTTAATTTCTCACTAAAAAATTCACACTCTATGTGTGTGTGTGTGACAATGGCTGCAGTCTTCACAATGTGACAACATGTTCCCCCTTTCCACCCCCACTACCCTCTATCTATATATTCTTGTTCTGCTTTGGGCCAGGAACTATCTATTTGGTCTTCTATATTCGACTGAACTAATAAGTGCATCCCTCATAGGTGTTATTTTTTTGTTTCATAGGCCTTTCTAATCTTGGTCTGAAAAGTAGGCTTCAGAATGCTTTGAGTTCTGGGTTAGCAGAGCATCCAGGGCCTATAGTTTTGGACGTTCACACAGAAAAAAAGGCATTCTTTGATGTTTATGAGGGTAGAGAGGGAACGAGACTGCAAATGACTAGCCAGGTAGTAGATTACTGTCAACTTTGGTGAAGGGAAGGACAACACATAATACAGGGGAAGTCTGCACTCTGGGCCAAGTCAAAAGCAGACAAGTGTTCTAGACATATCCAAACACTTTTAGGGACTGAGTAGCCAGAGCTGAGGCCTGGAGACCTTAGTATTAGGCGATGTCTTGGTCAACAGCCCTAGCAGTTTATAAGAAAATTGCTCTATACCCTACTTTGATGAATAGTGTTTGGGGCCTTAAAAGCTTGTGAACGGACATCTTGATTAGAATTTATTGAGAGGGAATGTTTTCTAAGGGCTTACAGGCATAATTTAACTTGTATGCATAACTCAGAAACTGAGTAAATTAACAGTTTTTAAGAATCCCTGTATGTTTCCAAAAATTTTCATATATCCATATGTGTAGGAAATAGTCGACTTCGGAAGTAGCATCTGCTTGATGAAGGACTGAGAAAAACAGAAGCTAGATAGCCAAAAAAAGTGTATTATACTCCTGTATACTAATCAATAAGGGAGCCACTTTTTTAAAAATTGTGATTAAGTGAAAGTATAATTTTTTAAATTGTGATTAAGGGAAAGATCAATTTTGCATGCCTGCTTATCTTCAGCTGCATCTGCTCTCCCCACCCTGTGACAGCACACTCTTCCTTCTCACTCTGTACTTCCAGTATTCTCTTAACAAGCACCTGTCCCCTGCTCTCCACCCTTTTCTCTCCCATCTAGAAAGAAGCCAGTAGGACAGCTTCCTATAGATGTATAAAACCATAAGGTACATACACTATATGGTCACACTGTGTCCTCTAGTCCAGTCCATTCTTGTCTGAAGAGTTGATTGGTTTCCTCTGGGCAGGGCCAGCAGCATGTCTAGGGGCCATGTTTCCAGGGGACCCTCCAGGCTGTTGGACCATAAGTTGTGGTCTTTTAGTAGAATTGTTGAACTGCACACCTCTTTTTCTCTTGTTTACTCAGGGCTTCTACATTGTAGGGAGCCACTTGTGGTTAATCTCAATGGCTATACTAGTGTAAGCTAGGATCCAAAGTTGTCTCAGTCACTATGCTGTTGTTAAGTCTCTCTGAATTAGTTTCGACCCAGTGACCCTATGTACAACAGAATGAAACACTTCCAGGTCCTGTGCCATCTACACAATTGTTGTGATTGAGTCCTTTGTTAAAGCCACTGTCAATCCATCTTGTTGAGAGTCTTCCTCTCTTTTGCTGACTTACTTTACCAAGCATGGTGTCCTTCTCCAGGGACACCATGATAGTATGTGGTCCCTCTTGATAATATGTCCAAAGTATGTGAGATGAAGTCTCATCATCCATCATCCTCAATTCCAAGGAGCACCCTGGCTTCTTCCAAAACAGATGTGTTCATTCTTCTGGCTGTCTATAGTATGTTCAATATTTCTTCCCCAACTCCATAATTCAAAGACATAAATTCTTCTTTGGTCTTCCTTATTTATCATCCAGCTTTCTCATGTATATGAGGCAACTGAAAATATAAGTATCATGCTCCATAAATATAATTTTTTGTTGAGGTTAGTAGAAACTAAAAAATATGTAATGCTGATATAACTGTTAGAATAGACTATCCTCTCTTTCTTCCCCAGACATTCAGACTTTTGTGTGTTTAAAACCAACTTTCTGAAACAGTTTCTTGCTTTTCTGTATTTACTTAAGAGAGTAGTCACTGTTACAGATTGTATTTACCCCCAAAAGATACCTTGAAGTTCTAACCCTAGTACCTGTAAATGTGGTTTTGTTTGGAAATAAGGTCTTTGAGGATATTGTCAGTTAGGTCAGCATTAGTCTATACTAGAGTAGCTTTTGTTATGAGTAGTTGTTGTTATTAGTTGCTGTCATGTTGATACCAACTCATGTTGACTCCATGTATGCAGAGTGTTGTTGTTATTGCTGTTAGGTGCTGTCTTCTAACTCATAACCATCCTATGCACAACAAAACAAAACACTGCCTAGACTTGCGCCACATCCACAATCGTTTCTATGCTTAAGCTCATCATTGTGGCCACTGTGTCTCTCTTTGAGAGTCTTCCTCTTTTTCCCTAACCCTCCACTCTACCAAGCATCATGTTCTTCTCCAGGGACTGATCCTTCTGGACAACTTGTCCAAAGCATGTAAGATGCAATCGTGTCATCTTTGCTTCCAAGAAGGACTCTAGTTGTACTTCTTCCAGAACAGATCTATTTGTCCTTTTGACTGTCTGTGATACGTTCAATATTCTACTCCAATGCCACAATTCGAAGACAATAATTCTTTTTCTTGTTCATTGTCCAACTTTAACATCATATGATGTGATTGACAATATCATGGCTTGGGTCAGGCACACTTTAGTCTTTAAGGTGACACCTTTACTTTTCAGTACTTCAAAGAGATCCTTTGCAGCAGACTTTCCCAATGCAATGCATCGTTTGATTTCTTGACTGCTGCTCCCGTGGGTATTGATTGTGGATCTGAGTAAAATGAAATCCTTGACAGCCTCAATCCTTTCTCCACTTATGGCGATGCTGCTTACTGGTCCAGCTGTGAGGATTTCTGTTTTCTTGATGTTGAGGTACAATCCACACTGAAGGCCGTGGGACTTGGTCTTCATCAGTAAGTATTCCAAATCTCCTTCACTTCCAGCAAGCAAGGTGGTGTTGCCTGCATAATGCAGGTTGTTAATGAGTTGTTTGCCAATCCTGATGCCTTGTTCTTCTTCATATAATCTCCTTGGGTTATTTGTTCAGCATACAGATTGAAAATGCATAGTGAAATGATACAACCCTGGCATACCCCTTTCCTGCATTTAAATCATGCAGTGTCCCCTTGTTCTGTTTGCATGGCTCCCTCTTGATCCACGTACAGATTCCTTAAGAGCACAATTAAGTGTTCTGAAATTCCCATTCTCTTCAATGTTAGCCATAATTTGTTATGATCCATAAGTCAAATGCCTTTGCACAGTCAGTGAAACACAGGTGGACATCTTTCTGGTATTTTCTGCTTTCAGCCAAGATCTATTTGACATCAGCAATGGTATCCCTGGTTCCACATCCTCTTCTAAATCTAGCTTGAATTTCTGGCAGTTCCTAGTCAACATACTGTTGGAGTTGCTGCTGAATGATTTTGAGCAAAATTTTATTTGTGTGTGATATTAATGATATTGTTTGGTAATTTCTGCATTCTTTTGGATTACTTTTCTTTGAAACAGGCATAATTATGTATCTCTTCCAGTCAGTTGGCCAGGTAACTGTCTTCTGTATGCAGAGTAGATCTGCACAATGAAGTTTTCAAGGATGTGGCTTTTCAAAAGCAGATCTTCAAGCCTGTCTTCTAAGGTGCCTCTGTATGAGTACATATATCTTGGCTAGTAGTTGAGTGCTTAACCATTTATGCCACCCATAGACTTCTATTCTGAGCAAGATATGTCCTTAATCCTATGTAGTGGTGTCCTTGTAAAAGAGGAGAAGAGAAATAGAAGAAACAGAAATGACAGTCATGTGAGATGCATCTGCACACCAAGGGACACCCGGGGTTACCAGAAGTTGAGGGAGGTAAAAAAAAAATAGTAATAATAAAAAGGATCTCCTCTAGAGTGGACAGAGGGAACATGGCTCTTCTGATGCCCTGAATTTGGGCCAGAACTATGAAACAGTAGATTCCTGTACTCATAAGCCATCTAGTTTGTGATGTTTCATTATAGCAGCCCCAGGAAATCTTACACAGAGCCCAGGTGGTACAGTGGTTAAGAGCTTGGCTGCTAACCAAGGATTGGCAGTTTGAGCCATTCCTTGAAAACCCTATAGAACAGTTATGCTTTGTGCTATAGTGTCACTATTAGTTGGAATCAATTTCAAGGCAACAAGTTTGGTTTGATTTGGGTTCAGGAATCTTATAAAGTTTCTAAAGTTTATGTAGCCCTTTGTTTTCCACTTGACAGATGAGGGTTATCTTCTATGGATGGCAATAGGAATTACTCAGAGAAATTGTTTAATAATGTTGGCTTCTAGGCCATATCCACAGATAGTTTGAGGTCTCTAATGATCCCCACAAGGTGCCTTTAAAAAAACCAACCCAGATGATACTGACGTAGGTATTCAAAATGCACCAAGAATCTGTATTTCTTCAATCCCTTATTCAAAGTCCTTAGTATGAGATATAGTTTGGAATCCTGAAATTTTTATATTTCAGACAAGTGGTGTGGTTTACAGACAGCTCTGGGTTGTACACATTGTAGCACACTTAGCTATGAAACAAAAGTTTAAAGGTTTGAGCCCATTCAGAAGTTCTTCAGAAGGCAAGCCTAACAATCTAGCTCTGAAAAATCAGCCATTGAAAACTGTCGTGACAACAGTTATACTATGACAGTATCAGTGCTACTGGTCCAGATGCAGTGTCAACTACAACTGGTAATGTGGTCATATATCATATATACACTGTGTAACACATCCAGCAATTTCTAGGATATCACACCTGTATCAGCCATGCTCTAGTGAAGAAAAGAGAAGGTGCCGTAAATGTCTTTATAAAGGAAACTGAATATTAGAATTTGGTTATACAAGTAAGGAAGGTTCAGAACAAGAAGAAAACACCAACGGACACACAGAAAACAACAGAAGTGAGGAGTTCATCAAAATTCAGAAGCTGGGAGAAGAGCACTTAGCAAAGAGAGCTCAGGCTGTGTCATGGTGTGAACTGTGTCCCCCCAAAATGTGTGTAGCCATTTGGCTGGGCCATGACTCTCAATGTTTTATGATTGTCCTCCACTTTGTGATTTTTCCTATGTTGTATGTTAAAAAGAATTACGATGGGATTATAAATCCCTTCCTAAGTTTACCTTGCTCTATTTCAAAGGGAGTTTCCCTGGAGTATGGCTTTCACCACCCTTTATCCTTTCATCCTACAAGAAATAAAAGGAGAGGGAAGCAAGAATTGAGAATCTCACACCATCAAGAAAGTAACACCAGGAGAATAGTGCATCCTTCAGACCTGAGATTCCTGGGCCAAGATGCTCCCTGATCAAAGACTGATGCAACACAAGGACTTTCCTCCAGAACTGACAGAGGGAAAGCCTTCCTGTGGAGCAGACACCCTGAATTTGGACTGGTACCCTACTGGACTGTTTAAGAATAAACTATTCTTGTTAAAGCCACCCACATTGTGTTATTTTGTTAGAGCAGCACTACTTGACTAAAACAGGCTAGTTCTGTAGAAGTGAAAAGAAGTTGGAGGCCTACACCTACTGTTGATATGATTCTGTGAGGAGGGAGAAGGCAAACAAACAAATAAAAGCATATCCTTTCTCCTTCCTCTTGCTGCCTTAGTGCAACTCATAGGTAAAACCTAACAAAAAACCATGTGTGAAAGGAAACATACGATTTGGAGAGTCCCAGCACCAACACCCCAGAGCCATACTTCAAAGTATGAATTAGAACTAAGAGAAAGTAGCTTAATCAGCAACATAGCAGGTTGGTGTCTGTAACAAAAATAATACGTATTCACCCCGAGTAGGAGAAGTAAACAGAATAATATCTGTTCTGTTGAAGTTTTATAGCCAGAGAAGAAAGCTGTGCATTTTTAAGTGGATTTGAAATAATGCATAAAGGATTATGGAAGTACATCTCTGTGTTAGAGGGAAACGTGTTTTCTGCTGTCTTGTGTGTTGAAGGAGTTCCCTAAGCACACTGTTTTAACTCATTTTTTTCTTCACTTATTATGAACTTAGAGAGATTGAGGAATTGTTGTGAGAAGAATAATTCAAGTATGTATGCCCAGTTGATATCTGTCCTTTTCTTTTGTCTCGAGAATAAGCTTGACTGAAGAAGAATGCCTTCCTGGCTGCTCCTTCGTGTCGTAAATCCAACCCGGGAAGGTCCTTTCTATGAGGGAAGACACATGCTAGTACTGCATTGCCGTAAATGGTATTTTGTAGTATAGGCCCAATTGGTAAAAAGATCTAAAGCCAAGTCCTCCAAATTGGCCCCTAACAGTAATAAAGGCAATGTTTTGACCTCATTCTTTATTTTGTAATGAAGATGTTGAAGAGTGGTACAATGCTGCACTGATCATTGAAATTATCTTTCTGTACTGTAATGCAAATAACAGGTAACAAAAGTTGTGGCTAGAGAAGGCAGTTTGCAACAATAATATCTTATCCTTGACAGCATTAACTTGCACTGTTCTTGAAAATTTTGGGTTTGGGGAGCTCTGTGTCATGATGCTGTCTCCCACAATAAAGCAGTCAAAGTTCTTGAAGTAATAGCTGTGTCTCTGAACTATCTTGTGACAACCTACGTTCCCCAAGAGAAAATTCAGCCACAGAACCATGTGTAGAAGGAAGTAGACATCTACTGTTGATAACTGAAGAGTATCAGTGCTACTGTTTATTTTCATGTTTGAAATAAGTGATCAGAATTGTATCTTTATATTGAATACAATTTGTCAAGTTCAAGCTGCTTAAACTATTTAGAAGAGAAAACATTATATTATTGAATGAACATGAATGTACTACTAGAGCATAAACTTATAAATGCTCCTACTTTTGATTTAGGTAGTATTCTCAGTGTTATTTCTTAGAGAGAAGTTTAAAAGATATAAAAATATAGACTTTGACCTCAGAGTGACAATACAACCTATGCCAGTCAAGTGCCGACGAGTCGGAGCGACTCATACAACCTATAGACCAAAGATAAAAGTGACAGTCTTCCCAGATACTTACACTTGGGTGGACACTCTTCCATTTAGTGTATAAATCCAAGTGTAACATTTGACTTACAAGGATGGAGGTAATATCCAACAAATTAAAATCTTTTTGTCTGTATGTAACATCATTGCCTGTTACAGCTACCTATGGAGAGGTGGTGGCAGCTGTTCAGCAGCAGGCAGAGGAGTCCTCCTTTTCTCAGTAGCTGTGAAATCTTCATCTCTGACCAGTGGCTACAACAGTATGATGAAAAACTGTGATATTCTTGTTAGCTACTCTGTCTCTATACCCCCTTATTTTTCCTCCCTTCCTGTCCATCCCCCCCAATCCAAAATTTGTAATGTGGTAAAAGCAGAATGAATCTGTAGTTACCTTCTATTCATGATTGGATCATTAAATATTCTATTGTTTTTCAGGGTAATAATGAAAAGACATGAGCTTTCTGAGAAAACTTAAAATATGGCATCATTCACTTGGTTTTAAAATTCATAACTAATTCTCCTAAGTCTCCTCAAATGCATACTTCTGCAGGTATTCTTAAAGTTCTACAGTTCCTAGAAATATGCCTGTCCAATCTAATAAACTTTGCCTACATGGTACTGAATTATAAATGAGAGCTCAGATGTTGCGATTTCATCAATTTAGGATTCTGTTTGCACTCTGAATTTGGTAATCTGAATTACAAAGTGAACATATGGAAACCTAATTAAACTAGGGTAGAAATATTTGACAATGTCTGCTGTTTACCAACTATTGGAGTCATCCAGTACTGCTGTAACAGAAATGCCATAAGTAGAAGGCGTTAACAAAGAAAAGTTTATTCTTACACAATCCAGTAGGCTACAAGTCTGAATTCAGGGTGTCTTATCTGGGGGAGTGCCTTTCTTCTTTTTAGGCTCTGGAGGAA
The DNA here is from genome assembly GCA_028571685.1 of Heterohyrax brucei. Taxonomy (NCBI): domain Eukaryota; kingdom Metazoa; phylum Chordata; class Mammalia; order Hyracoidea; family Procaviidae; genus Heterohyrax; species Heterohyrax brucei. The sequence continues at coordinate 54,088,526 of CM053141.1, read as the reverse complement.
AATCTTTGTATTGCATCAATCTTTGGTCACAGAGCATCTCGGCACAGGAACCTCAGCTCGGAAGGACGCTTTCTTTATAGTATGAGGTTCCTGTTTGTAGGTTTGTTTCTCTTTCATTTTATCTCTTGTAGGATGAAAGTATAAAGGTATGAGCCACACTCTAGGGAAACTTCCTTTACATTGAAGCAGGGAGGGTGTTACAGTACCATTCTAATCCTCTTTAACATAATCATCTATTAACCAGAGACAGAGATTATGATTTACAGCACAGGAAAAATCACAAAATGAAGGGCAATCACACAATACTGAGAAACATGGCCCAGACTAATTGCTACTTGTATTTTTGGGGGGCCACAATTTAATCCATGATGCCACCCAAAACCATTTTTACTCCAAGTCCTTCTCAAAGAATGACAGTTACTGTAATTATTCAGTTTTTATTATACTTGTAATAATTTAGTCACGTAATCATTCAATGACTCTCGTGTGATTTTTAGAAAATGCCTTGGGTTGCTTTGCTTGTCTTTGACTACTACAGATAGTTTCTCTTAAATTTTTCCTTGGATATCTACTTCTGGAATGAATCGTTTCTTGTTATACAATCATACTGTTTTCCTGACAATGGATGAAGCACATGGTTTTGAGCAAAGAATCTTGGAAAGATGGTTGTTGTATGCTGCAGAGTTTATTCCAGCTCAGAGTAGAAATGTCTCATGGGGATTCTAGTAGGAGAGCAAGAGAAGAACTCCTCAGGCACTGGAAGAAAACAGATCATAAAGATTGGAGCAGAGTTGGGACCATTTGCTGTGCCCTCAGATGGCAGCTTGGCAGCTTTTCCCTGATACTGCCCTTACCCATAAATCATAATGAGGATCCACTCTTTGGACACAAATGGATTGGACTTGGCAATGCAGAGTGACCATATATTGGAAGCACTTTATGGTTCTATACATCTATAGGATATCATCTTGCTGACCTCTGGCTGGAGGAAGGGGAGTGGACGGAGAGGAGGGGAAAGGAGGTTGTTGGGAGGATGAGACATGTATGGAGCAGACAGGAATAGTGTGCAGTCACCGGACAGGGAGAGCAGTGGAAGCTGCATATATGTGGACATGTAACTTTATATGGGAATGTACATTATCACTCAGTCATATTAAATAAAAAAATAAAAAATTAAATTAAAAAAACATTAGAGCAGAACTAAATGAATTAGAGAATAAAAAAACAATTGAAAAAATGGAAAAGACCAAAACTGACTTTTTGAAAAGATCAACAAAATTGATAAACCATTGGCTAAACTTACTGAAGAAAAACAGGAAAGGAAACCAGTAACTCAAGAAATGAGAAGCAGGATGTCACAACATATCCAACAGAAATCAAAAGTATCATAACAGAATACTACAAAAGACTATAACAAATTTGAAAACCTAGAGGAAATGGACAAATTCCTAGATTCATATCACCTACAAATATTATCACAAGGTGAAGCAGAACAACTTAATAAACCCATTACAAAGGAAGAGATTGAAAAAGTCGTTCCAAAAATACCAACCAAAAAAAGCCTTGGCCCAGATGGCTTCACCACAGAATTCTACCAAGCTTTTAGAGAAGAGTTAACACCAATACGAATAAGATTATTTCACAGTACAGAAAGCGATGGAATATTCCCAAATTTATTCTATGAAGTCAGCAGAATCCAGGGTGAGACCAAACAAAAAGGAGAATGACAGACCAACTGCTCTCATGAACTTAGATGCAAAAATCTTCAACAAAATACTAGCCAGTAGAATTCAACAACATATCAAAAAAAAAAAAAAATCATCACGACCAAGTTGGATTCATAGAGATTCCAAGGATATGATCCTGTAGGAACAGATTGCTGATCTTGTCTTCAGCAGAATGGCTTCATAGAATTTGAATGCCTGATCTTTTGTTTGGCAGTGGAATGTTTAACCACTGTATCGGCAGGATTCTTTCATAGAAATAGAAGTATCATTAAAGAAATTCTGTAACAAGCTTTGAATATTTATTGAAAAATAATCATCACCTATTTTTTCTCTTTTAATTTTTTTAGACAGCCTATAACTTTGTCATAGAATTTTCTGTTGAAATTTATTATCTTTGGAAATCTATTGTGAAATGAAAGATTTTTATAGGTAGGTAAATTGTATTCCAGTAATAGGAGCAACATGAGGATGATTTAGATATTCTCTACTATTGATTTTTAATAATCAGGGGCTTATGAAAGTCTACAGTATTGTAACCATGTTCACCGAATAAATTTCCATGGGAATCTCAAGTGCTCTCAAATAATCTTATTTTTTTTAAACTGGTATATATAAAAATATATTTTTCTTGGCTGCCATCAATTACAGAGCCCTGGTGGTACAGTGGTTAAGAACTTGGCTGCTAACCACAGGGTTAGTAGTTTGAATACACCAGTCACTCCTTGAAAACTCTGTGAAGGAGTTGTGCTCTGTTATACAGAGTTGCTATCAATCGGAATTGACTCAACAGCAACAAGTTTGGTTGTCGGTTTTGTTTGCTACCATATGTACTCACAGGACCAGTACTAGTAATGACCTGAATAGATAATAAGACAGCTTAGCTCCTTAAATACCTGCTCTTGAGCTAAACTGAGAACCTATTGTGTCTATGAATTGCAGTATTAATTTGATTCTAATTTATTTTCCAAGCGGAATAATTTTATATAAACCCAACCCAATGGGTTACTGGAGATGGGTGTTCTGCCCTGCAATTAAATAACAAAGAATATATTTCTAAAAAGTATTATAAGTAAATTCTTCAGTCCCTAACAGATAAGTGAAACTCCTTTCACAAACTATCAGAGTGAGCTCATTCGGCACTTACAGGTAAGAGAGCCAGCTGTAAATAGAGACTTGTTTTTGCATGTAAGTTTATAATATTATAGCTATATACCAATCATTATTGGAAGTAAATGTACCACATACATAAAGAAATTTTGGAAAGTACTGACATGTTTTCTAAGCATTATTCTTTAATTGAAGACATTCATGTATCTGTAGTTTAAGAGATGAACTAGTGTAATAACACAAACAGTAAAAAGAATTGCATTATTTTTTCTTAAACAATGTTTTTAAAATAGAACTCACAACATAGGAAAATCAGTGTTTTTTCTCTGCAATTCTTTGTCAAAATTAATGTACACTTCCAGCTTAAAGTACAGAAATTCAAAAGCTATCTGTACAGTACGTTTCATGCAACATATGTTTTTAGCACAGCTTATATAAGAATGTTCTGTAGTATCAGTAAGGAGGCAGAGGGAAGTGAGGGAAAGACTGGAACAAGAGTACTTCCATTTCCCACTTTTCTTCTAGTAAATGAAGAAAAGATGAACAGCTAAAATTACGAATTGGTTTACTGATCAGTTGTACTTTGTTCGATTGATTTGCAATTAATTCTGGTTTGTGGTGCTCCAAAGCAGAAAGGCGGCACCAACCTTTGAGGAAGCTGATACTTAATACCCTGCTGGAGACAGCAGGGCAGAGTGTCAATATTCAGTTTGCAGTCAGCTCCTACTGTCTTCCACATAGAATTGCTCCCTGCTGATCTTTCTAGAGAGGCTGAACTCGTATTATTTATTGTTTCAAGTGGTATTAAAAAAGTAATTGTTTCCACTTGAATTTTAATCTTACGTAATCAGAATGTTAAACTACACGCAAACACAATTGGAAGTGCACATCATTTGGTTCTTAAGCTGCCCCCTCTGGCTCCTCGCTCACTTATGCTACAGAACATTCTTTTCCTTCCCCACCTGTACTCCCAAAAGTGAACTCCTCACACATTCCTACAGTCCTACCAGCGCTAATGGGTTAAAGACAATTTGATGAATTTATTCCCAGTAAGGGGCAAGTAGTAATGAAAACTGAAATGTTAACCTTCTTAGGTGAAGTTTAAATCTGACTCTCATTTTCAATGTGTGAGACTGAGGCTGAAGAAATAAAGCTCTGATGTTGAACTTGCCATCATTAAATAATGAATTGAAAATACGGTGAGCAGAAGTATCTTTAGGAGTGCGCATTTGCTGACTCTGCTTACATTGGTCTACCCCTAGCCTACCCCTTCAAAAAACAAAAACAAACACAAAACCCTTTTGTTTACTTTTATGCCTTCTATTCTTATATGAATTCTTCTATCTGGGCCCAATTCTTTGTAAGACTTTTTATAGCATTATTTATTTACTGTGTTTTCTATAATTAAGAATATATCAATGCTAGCATTGTAAAACTATGCATCATTGTTTAGTAAGAGCTATGTATAATTTTTAATGAGAAATGAAATTATAACTAATGTGTATTTTTTCCTGGTGCCAAAAGACAGAATCCTACTATACCAATATAAACTGTGAACTTTCACAAATACATTTTTAGGGTTGTTTGTATGTTTTCATGCCTTTTTATGATGGTTAAGATATGTCTCACACTCACTACTGATTCTCTGATTCATGTGAGCATATTTTTCTTCACTGATTATTGAATAGATATTGTATCAGGTAGGATTGCATAATGGTGCCCTTGATAGCAACCTAACTAAGTGGCTTAATAACATAAATGGTTGATTGCTTTTCTTAGCTGACATGGGTCCTGGAGTTTGGCAAGCCCTGGCTGATTCAGCTATATAAAAACATAGGTCTTTTCTGCCTGCTATGCCATCCTTAGGATGTGACTGATTTTCATGATTGATAATTGTCTGTTCTACCTCCTGGCATCATCTGTTCCACATTCCAGGCAGCAGGACAGGACAAAGAAAAGAAAGCAAAACAAGTCACATTGGGCTCCCCACTTGGTGATTTGAGCTCATTACACAGAACTGAATCACAGGGACATGCCTAGATCCCAGGGATTCTCACAAGTGAAAATGTGCATGGCTGCCATGCCACCTCCAACATAGGAGTTACTTTGGTAAGGATAACAATGGGAATTGATATTATATGGGCACTTAAGATTCTCAAATTCTATTTTGTTTGTATGATTTACTTTACCTCATTTGAAATTATTTATTTTTCTTGCCTGTTTGCTCCCAAGAATATCTAAGATTGCTGAAAGCAGATACTTTTGCTTTCTTTCTTTTCTTTTTCTTCATTTTATTTTCAAGAACCAGAACAGTCTTGGAATATGGTAGTCATTTAACATGTATTTGTTGAAAGACTCAATGAAATAATTCATGAAATCATTGCAAATATACTAAGCATGTGCTTTGCAAACTAATGCTAACCAGACTACTAAGTATTGCAAAATACAAGCACAAATATGTGACTTTCCTAACATCAAAGTGCGTAACATTTATGGGTAAGTCAGTCATTGAAACAGGGCCATGACTGAGGTGTGTACAGAGAAGGCATTCTGGAGGCAGGACATCTAAATTCAGGCTCAAAATGTTAAGAGTGTATGAGCCAGGTAAAATAGGGCAGGGTTGGGAAGACAAAAGGTAAAGTGGGAAATACCAATCAACGTGGGAGAAGAACAATATCTGAAAGCAGGGGTTCCTGGTGTAATCAGAAAACTATACGTAGATTAATGGACTCAGAGAAGTTTGTGTGTTGGAGGGGAGAGGTGGGTATCTGTTGGTTCTAAGGGGGAGGAAGAAGTTGCACATCATGAAAACTGAGATAAAAATGAGGGTCAGGTTAGGGAGGGTTTAATATTCAAGCTAAGGGTTTGATTGTGGAAGGAAATAGAAAATGTGATATTGTTTAACATGCTATAGATTAGGTGTTCAGCTGCTAACCCAAAGGTAGGTGGCTGGAACCCAGAAAGCTACTCATCAGGAGAAAAGCTTAGCCAAGAAAACCCTAGAAGACAGTTCTGCTCTGTCAGAGTTGACTCTCTGTCAGAATACACTTGATGGCATTCAACAACAGCAGCAGTTGTTCTAATGGTCTAATATGTTGTAATGATCTAATACTCAGTAGTAAATAAAGTACATTAGAGATAAGGAAAGAAAGGACCAAAGAGACTAACACTTGTTGCTGTGAATCAGGAGATAAGTTGTTCAGAACTTGAATCAAGGCTGGTAGGATACAGAGAGGCAACAGATGTCAAACATATTAAAGAAAGAAAATTTTTTTTTAATATGGTAGTAGTTTAGATGGCTGGTTGCTGCTTAGGGGCTCAGAAATCGAGAGTTCAGTTTGAAGTGAGGTAAATGGCAAGATTCAAGGGTGGAATTATGCAATTTATTAGAACTCTGAAGGTAGACAAGGGTGAGAAATCCACCTGGAAGACACGAATGCACAACCAACAAGTGAATCCATGGGAGCGGATATATTCCAACTAATGAGGATGATGAAAAGTGAGGGCCAAGGATGGAACCCTACTGCACATCAAGAGTTTGCTGAGTAAGGAAAGCTTTAGGACAGTGATAAGAAAGGAAGTAGTGTACTGTGCCAATTACTATAGAGGCAGACTACCATTGCTCACATGGATCCTTACAGAGGATGCTGTTCTGGAAAAGGTATCTCAGCATTACTTGTAATGCAAGGGGTCCTGGATCCTATTACAATAGCTCTCAGCACTAAGTCTTGCATCTCCCAGTGTATCTACAATATTAGGGGCAAATGACTGGGGCATGAATTTTTGCCACCAAAATTAGAATGAGAGCTGTAGAAAAGAATATCCTTTGATTTAGTGAAAATCAAACTTACAAATTCATTTTTAACCATGTATTTACCCTTAAAGGATATAATTCAAAATTACAAGATTGATGGATACATTGTAAGTTAAAGAAAGAATCAACACATCTCACAAAAGGCTTAAATATATACATTGAGTAACCATCTGTTAGAAAAAGATATTTGAGATTTTCTTTTGTGTTTTTTTGGATCTTGGATTCAAAAACAATAAAAACCTTTCTTTCACCTTCTACTACTGAATGGGAAATTCTAGAGGCAAAGTGGTTAAGTGCTACAGCTGCTAAGTAGAACATTTGCAGTTCAGATCTACCAGGTGCTCCTTGGAAATCTGCAGCACCGTTCCGCGCTCTCCTATAGGGTTGCTGTGAGTTGGAATTGGCTCAGCGGCAATGGGTTTGGTTTCTTTTGGTTTTGGTATCATTAAATGGGTTCCCCTTCTATCTAAGAATCTGATCATTTAGAAGCTTATTGACAATTCGTTGTTCCTGCAGGAAGGTCCCTAAGTGGTATAAATGATTGGCAGGAGACTGCTAACTAACAATTGGAGTTTCAAACCCCACAGTAGTATTTCAGAAGAAAAGTCCTGGTAATATGGTTCAGTAAAGATTACAGCTAAGAAAACCTTATGGAGTCATTCTTTCTGTAACATAGTCACCATGAGTCCAAATTGATTTGAAGACAGTTAACAATGACAATATTTGTAGTACACACTTTATTTGCTATTTGAAATTATTGGAGACTTCTTTAAGTTGTACTTTAAATGAAGATTTACAGAGCAAAATCATTTCTCATTAAGCAATTCATACACATTTCATTTTGTGGCATTCATTGCCCATCCCACAATATGTCATCGCTCTCCCCTTGTCAACCTTGAGTTCCCTATTGCCAGCTGGGCTGTCCCCCTCTGCTTCCTTGTCCTTGTCCCTGGGCTGGCGTACTCCTTTAATTTCCTTTTGGTTGGGATGCCCCGCAAATCTCATTCTGTTTTATGAGCCTGTCTAACCTTTGGCTGAAGTTTGAGCTTCAGGAGTGACTTCAGTGCTCAGTTAAGTGTGTTGAGGTGGCTATAGCTCACGGTTTCCACAGTTTCTGTCAGACCAGGAAATCTGACCTTTTCTTGGGAGACACAGTTTTGTTCTATGTTTTTTTTTTTCCTGCTCTGTGATCTCTGTGATCTCTGTCAGAGCCACCACTGGTGTTGGCCAGGCACCATCAAGTTGTGCTGGACTCAGTCTGGTGGACACGGGGGCAGTTGTGGCTCATTAGTCCTTCAGACTGATCTCTCCCTTGGATTTTCTTCATTCTCCTTTACTCCAGATGGAATAGGACCAGTGGATTGTCTTAGATGGCCACTCACAAGCTTTTAAGGTCCTAGATGGTACTCATCAAAGTAGGATGTAGAACATATCGTATATAAATTGTGCTAGAACTAGAGATCCCGCTAAACCGTGGTCTCCAGTCCTCAGCCCAGTAATCTTGTCTTTTGGGGAGTGTAACTGTGTCTATGAAATATCTATGATCTTGTCTTGGTTGAGTTGTGCTGACTTCCCCAGTGTTGTACTGTCTTTGATTGTGCCGGTGTTACACTTATCTATTATCCATTTAGTGTTTTTCCCTCCCCACTTCTTCTGTACCTAATATTCTGTTATCTTTTCTATTTAAAATGCATTGAGTTTTCGGCATACTTTGTCCTTGAGAGGGAGGCAGGCAGGAAGGGATGGAGGGAAGGATGATGGAGGTTGGAGTAATTTGTAGACCGTTGCAGAACGAATTTGAAGTACAACAAAATTTCTTTTTCTTCCACATGCTATTTCACAAAAATAATCTTTCTATGTAACCAGTTTCAGTGAGTAAAGTAAGAATGTGTTCAAATCACTCAGGGATGAATTTCCCTTGGTATAGAAAACAGTCACATTTCACCTGGACTCAGTTTTACACAAAACACTGACCCATATTCTTAAATGACAGTAGTTCTAATTTCTTCATAGAGGAGTTTGATTTCCAGCCATCTTAATCTCAACTCTTAATCTTATGTAATTTATTAGCACATTTGGAGGTAATGGAGGCCTTCATTTCTAAATGAACATCTGTTTCTTTTCATAAGACTGTGATGGCGTGCTGTGGGTGTATAACCAAGCGAGAACAAAACAGGGTAAATAATATATTGCTCAGATTTAATGGAGCTAATAAATTGGATACCAGATTTGAGGTATTGAAGAAAGTGATTGGAAATCAAATCTCAAACCCTTTGCTACTATAGAATTGCATTTTTTACAACGGTAGTGATCCTGTTTCTGCTGTTGAATGGATTTCCAGCTCTCTTTTAAAGTAGCTACATTTTGTATCATGTAGTTCTCACAGGGCATTCCAGTGAGAAGGATGAGAGGGTTACTTGACTTCAGGGCAAGAAAGCTGTCTGTCCCTTTATCTAATTAAGCTCTCTTAACTGATGCCAAGCTTGCTTTTATAAGGAGACTTTTGCATACATACTTCATCAGCAGAAGCCCAAGTGGTTAGGAAGAGGCAGAACACAAGACGGAATGAGAATGATTTGATAAGTGAATAAAATGATCTGCAGGACTTTTCATCCTATCCTTTCTTTGTCGTGTTTGGTTACACAGCTTCTCAATTTGGAGACTATATATCCCTACTGGGAAGTTTCTTAGCTTATTCATAATTTAGTCAGTATATCACATGTTCGTGTGTCTTGAATCAATAATACTGTTAGTGGTCTAAGAAATCTGTAGATCCATTTCTTGATAAAGAGAAGATTGTATGTTTTAGTGTTTGAACTAACAAACAGGGGTTTCCTATTAACCAGCTTTCCTGTCCCTTCCTGCCTTCTAGTTCTTGCCCCTGGGCTGGCAGGCCTCTTTACTCTTGTTTTAGATACCTGCCCAATCTTTCACTGAAGGGCAAAGCTCAGGAGTGACTTTGTTATGAATTGAAAGAGTGTCTGGGGACCATACTCTCAGTTGTTCCCATCTCTGTCAAGCCAGCAAATCTAGTCTGTCTGTTGAGTTAGAATTTGGTTCTGTGTTTTTCTCCAGCTCCGTCTAGGACCCTCTGTTGTGATCTCTATCACAGTGATCAGTGGTGGTAGGCAGGTATTGTATCGTTATGCTGGATTCAGTCCACTGGAGACCATTGTAGACACGGTTCATTAGTCCAAAGGGCTAATCTTTCCCCTGTATCTTTAGTTGTTTTCTATTTTTCCTTGCTCCCAAGGTGGTAGGATCAGTGGAGTATCTTAGAAAGCTGCTTATAGGTTTTTAAGACCCCAGGCACTAGTCACCAAAGTAGAACGCAGAACATTTTCTTTATAACCTCTGTTGGGTTAGATTGAGCTAGAAGTTCCCTGAGACCATGAACTCCACAGCTCTCAGCCCAGCAGTTTGGTCTCAGGAGTTTGAATATATCTGTGGAGATTCCATGACCTTGCCTTGTACAAACTGTGGTGGCTTCCCCACTATTGTGCTCTGTCTTAACCTTCACATTAGACCAAATCCATTGCTGTGGAGTCGATTCCAATTCACAGGGACCCTATAGGACTGAGTATAACTGCCACAGAGAGTTCCCAAGGAGCACCTGGTAGGTTGGAACGGCTGATCTTTTGGTCAGCAGACGTAGCCTTAACTGCTACCTTACCAGGGTTTCCTCACCAAATTTAACACTTGCCTATTTTGATGGCAGTAGGTTTGGGGTTTATTGTCTATTTGGTATGTTTCCATCCCTTCCTCTCCCATCTCCTGTTCTCCCTATTAACCATGAAAGACTGTTTCTATTTATGTGTCAACATATTTCATGAGGTTTTATGGTAGCAGTCTCACATAAGATTTGTCCTTCTGTGATTGATGTATTTCAGTCAGCATGATGCCCTCCAGTATCCTCTATATTAGGACATGCTACACAGAGTCATCACTGTTCTTTATTGTTGTGTAATACTTCATTGCAAAAAATGGTATTGTTGATGAATATAAAGGGCCAGGAAATGAAACAGCTGTCATAAAATTAATGTGTCCGAGGAGATGAAACAGACACAGAGAGAAAGAGGAAGGACAGCAATATCGAAGTATGAGTGACACTGGTAAAAATACATCCTTTTATTCTCTCTTTCCTTATTTATTTGTTTTAAACTACATCCTTTTTAAAGGTATATTTTTGAAAAACAGTTGTGATTCTTTTAGACTGTATCATTTCTATAAACCATTTTATAGGTCTGTAGCTCTTAAAAACCACCTGATAGGAAGAAGGAAAGCTTAAATTTGTAGAATAAAAACAAATGTGTTATCAACAAAGCAAACCTATTAGAAATGTTTCAGTTTATATCTTAAGGCTTGACTGGGTATCATTATTCACATAAAAAGCCTGACAACCTGTTGCCATTGAGTTGATTCTGACTCATAATAACCTTATAGTACAGAGTAGAACTGACCCATATGTTTTCCAAAGAGCACTTGGTGGATTTGAACTGCTGAGTTTTATGGTTAGAAGCCACACCTCTTAACCACTATGCCACCAGGGTTTCCTTTATTAACATGGACAACCAAATAAATTGCAGGTCAAGAAGGAGATGAATAGAACACGAGGAAAACTATGGTCTCCCCAGGCTTTGTAGTCAAGGAGAAGGATTAAGTTTTGGATAGAAGTTGGAAAAGAATAGGTGGGTAAATAATAAAACAGCATAGAAGGCAGGAAATTCATGGAACTGTTAAAAAGTTAAGAGTTCTGACTGAGTCAATATCCAAATGGTACACAGAGAGACGAATACAGTGGTTAGTAAGATGCTGCAGTACTAACGTGCAGGATGGTAAATATTCAGTGCACCAAACCTGGCAAATATTTGTGCCGTCCTGGTCCCTTCCAAAGAACTGCCAGAAGAGCCTCCAAACCCAACATTTAAATGATTAAACATGGAGAATGGTCACTACTGATCAGCTCCAGATGTAAAGCCCTTTTCCTTTTTATTGTGTACTAGTGCTGGTTCTTAAATGGTATTCCAGTACTACATATTTTTGAAATACACTTTTTCTCCCCAAATGAGAATAATCCTCTTTACAGAACTCAGAAATTATACACATGTATGTAGGTCTGAGCAGTTATTGTCACTAGGTGTCATGGAGTAAGTTCCAACTAACGGTAACTCCATGTGGAGTATCACTGAACACCGCCCTGTCATGCACCATTTTCACCATTTGTATGTTTGGATTCATTGCTATGGCCACCGTATATTTTGTGTACCTTCCAAGGTAGAGGGATCCTCACTGAGTATTCATGTTGTCATCATTGTTATAAGGTGTCATCTAGTCAGTTCTGTCTCATGGCTATCCTGTGTGAAACAGAAGGGAGCACTGCCCAGTCCTGCAGCATCTTTACAAGCCTCGCTGTACTAAAACCAATTGTTGCAGCCGTTGTGTCAAATCATGTTCTTGATGGCCTTTGTTTTTTTGCTGACCCTCTATGTGGTCATCTGTTATTGTTGAATATCCCTACAGTCACCTTTAAAGCACTCCCCTTGGGAAGCTATACACCAATGCCAACACTTAGTTCACCCTCCGAAACAATTTTGGAACTCTTTCTGGAATGGCCATTGCACAAAGTGGCAAGGTGGTGAGTTCTTGAACTTAGTTGTATAGTTGTCTGCGAGGGGGATTTTTAGCCAGTAAACAAATACCTGTATTGGGACACTCTTCCTACTCACCTGATCTGGACCCCAGTGACTTTTTTTTTAACCAAAGATAAAAGAAACATTGAAAGGAAGACAGTTTGATGGCATTCAGGACATCAAGGGTAATATGATGAAAGCTCTCATGGCCATTTCAGATAAAGAGTTTGAAAATTGCTTTGAAATGTGGACTAGGCTCTGCTATAGGTGCATAGGTTCCCAAGGGGAATACTTTGAAGGTGACTGTAGTGATATTCAGCAATGAAATATGTAGTAGCACTTTTTCTAGGATGAGTTCACAAACTTAATTGGCAGTCCTTGCACTTTAGCAGGTATCAAGGAAGTAGTCATCCTGATAATATGTCTAAAGTTGTTTAAGATGAAGTCTTTTCATCCTTGCTCCTAATGAGCATTGCTTCTTACTTCTTGCTTCTAGGGAATTGTATAGTTCAGATTATTGAATTAGTTGTTCAGCATACAGAATGAATATGCATTTTCTCCCTAGAAACTTTCAATACTGCATCTGGAATCTTCGGTTTTTTTATTTAGTTCTCTCAGCTTGAAAAGGCCAAATATGTTATCTCCTTTTGGTTTTCTAACTTTAAGTTTTTGCACATTCTTTGTAATACTTTACTTTGTCTTCTACAGCCACCATTTGAAATATTCTGTTCGGTGCCTTTACTTTCTTCTAGCTGTTATTCCTAGATAGATTTTTTCCTTGACAGTGTAAAAATAAAATAAACAAACAAACAAACAAAAAACCCAACTTATTGCCATCAAGTTAATTCCAACTGATAGCAATCTTAGAAGACAGGGTAAACCTGCCTTACATGGTTTCCAAGAAGTGACTGATGGACTTAAACTGGTGACCTCTTACTCAGGAGCTGAGCTTGAAACCACTGAGCCACCAGGATTTTTTGACAAAATCAAAAACTACACACAGAGCCATCAAGTCGATTCCAACTCATAGTGACCCTATAGATCAGGGTAGAACTGCCCCATAGGGTTTACAAGGAGTGCCTGATGGATTTGAACTGCCAAACTTTTGGTTAGCAGATGTAGCACTTAACCACTACATGACCAGGGTTTCTGGTTTCTTGACAGTGCATAGTATATATACAATATTTGTCACCAATGCTATAATTGAAAGGCATCAATTTTTCAGTCTTCCTTATTCATTGTCCAGCTTTTGCATGCATATGAGCTAATTGAAAACAGCAGGGTTTAATCAGACACCTTAGTCCTTGAAATGGTGACTTTGTTTTTTAACCCTTTAAAGAGGAATTTTGCAGCAGATTTGACCAATGCAATGTGTCATTTGATTTCTTGAGTGCTGTCTCCATGGGCATTTATTGTGTATCCAAGTAACAAAATATTTGGTAACTTCAAACATTTCTCCATTTTTCATAATGTTGTCTATTGGAATAGCTGTGAGGTTTTTGTTTTCTTTATATTCTTGGAAAAAGTATTTACAACAATGATATTGTTGGTCTTGCAAAAATCTATCATAAATTTTCTAATATTGTTTCTTTCATCTAGTCCATATTTTCTAAAAACAATCATTTTTATTCATTTCAGACACTTGCATTCTGGTTGCCAGTAATTACCAATGCATCTTTATTGCATATTTGATAAATTTGAGGTTGCATAAAATGGTTAAAATCTTCACTTTCTTCTTCTTTGTCCTTAGTGGTTAGTGTGTAAATTTGAATAGTAGCCATATTAACTGGTCTTCCTTTTAGGTGTATGAATATTATCCTTTCACTAACAGCTGTACTTCAGGACAGTTGTTGAACTTTTCTCTTTTACAGTAATTGTGAAGCCATTCTACTTTGGTCTGTCATCCTCAGAATAGTAGACCACACAGTTGTCTTATTCAAAATGGCCTGTACCCGTCTGTTTCAGCTCATTAATACCGAGGGAATTGATGTTTATGTGTTTCATTTTATTTTTGATGACTTCTAATTTTCCTGGATTTACACTGTATGCATTCCACATTCTGATTATTAAATGATGTTTGCAGCTATTTCTTCTCATTTTGAGTTGTGCTTTATCCACAAATGAAGGTTCCGAGACCTTGACTCCATATCTTTAAGATCAACTCTCCTTGGAGGAAGCAAGCCTTCTGTAGTCTTATTTTGAGTACATTCCAATTTGAGTGGCTCATCTTCCGGCACTGTATCAGATAATGTTCACTGCTCTTCATAAGAGCTTTACTGGTCAGTTTTTCCAGAAGTAGACTGCCAAGTTTTCCTTAGTTTGGTTTGGTGTGGAAACCATCCACCAGTGGTGACACTGTTGATATTTGAAATACTGGTGGCAAAGCTTCTGGTATCACAGCAATAGTCAAGCCACTGCAGCACAACAAACTGATACATTCCAGTACTATACCAGACACTAGTTTGTTGTGGAGTGGTTTCATTGGATGATTTTTGGAAGTAGATTCCAGGCCTTTCTTCCTAGTCTGTCATAGTCTGGAAGCTCTGTTGCAGTCTGTCCAGCATGGGTAACCCTGTTGGTATCTGAGATACCAGTGGCATAGCTTGTAGCGTCTTAGCACCGTGCAGGCCGTCACAGCACAACACAGTGGCAGATGGGTGGTGCCTGAACAATTTTAGTGATGCTGATACATTGTTCTTAGTGGAAATAAATTTGCAGTAGTGCTCTGCAGCAGAGGGACAATCAGCATAACTAGAAGAGCAAAGTTCTATCCGTACACGTCTTGAATTAAATTGCATCCCTCCAAATATTTGTCATTTGGCTAGGACATGATCCCCAGTATTGTGTGGTTGGCCTCCATTTTGTAATTTGATATAATTTTCTTATGTGTTGCAAATCCTAATTTTGCCTAATCCAAGGCAAGATTAGCTTGTGGCAAAGTGGATTAGGGTGGTATGCAACACCCTTGCTCAGGTCAAGCCCTGATCCAATTATAAGGGGGGTTCCCCAGGACTGTGGCCTGTTTCACCTTTTATTCTACAATAGCCAAAACAGGAGAAAAGCAAGCAGAGAGACGGAGACATCACAGCACCCAGAAAGTCGAGTCAGGAGAAGAGTTTGTTCTTTGTGCCACAGTCCCTGCTCTGAGAAACTCGTAGATGAAGGAACTTCCCCAGAACTCACAGTGAGAGAAAACAACCCCTTGGAGTTGCTGACCCTGAATTTGGACCTCTAGCCTCTTAGACTGTGAAATACAAAATTCCTGTTGTTAAATCCATTCACTTGTGATATTTCTGTTACAGCAGTATTAGGTAACTAACGCACTACCTATTGGCACTCTGTATCTATCTATGAACTGAGTGGAAGCCATACTGAAGAGTTCAGTAGTGGGAAATTTGTTGCTAATAGCTGTAGATATTTAATAATCTGAAAAATGGTTTTTACAGCCAACATGTCTCAGCAAAGGGCACACAGATTGAAAATGACTGTCATCATTGAATGAGTGATTTAAGGCATGGATATTTGATGTCCCATGTGTATTAGAAGACTCTAAATCATCTCATGAATAGTTGGTACCTCTTGACTGCTTAGTGCAGATTTGATTCTACTTTATTTATTTTATCTGTGCCTAAGATGCCTCATAAACTACTTTTTTTTTCTGTACTTGATGTCATCTATCCTTTGTATTTCCTGCCTGTATTCTCTATATCAAAATTATGCTTGGTTAAATAATACAATAAGTACACATTATATCCTCTCTTTTTCCCTCAACAGCCAAGCATCAGAGATAGCTTTACATCAGGTATATGCACCTGCATCAACTAATCATTGCAGATTCAACTTGAATTTGATTTCTCTAATGTTGCTACCTTCTTCAAGGTCTTTTTTGTTGGCTAAATCTAATAGCCATTTTTAGTTTAATTTGCTTGACCCTTCTGCAGCTTTTTATGTTGTTTTTATTTCTTCAGATTTGCTAGTTCTTTGTTTTTGTATATTGTCAGTTTTCTTCCTGCTTCCACAGTCCCTTCTTCTCAATTGTTTCATAGACTTATTTTAGTTTTGCTGAAGCATTTTCCGGAGTTATGTTCTTAAGCTTTTCACATTCTGCTCTCTTACTGGAATTTCTTATCTATTCTAATTAGCTAAGACATCGTTTATATTGTCATGAGTACCAAATCTATAGCTGAGATATCTATTTTGAAAATTAGAAGGATGTATTGTAACTCTCTTATAAAAATTTATTTAAATACCCCCCAAAGAACCAACTCACTCAACATGAATCCCCTGAATCTTCTTTTCTGTTGTCTATCCGGTCACAGGAATTTGTGAGTCTCAGTCCCCTCCCTTATTGTCAGTCCAAAAAATGTCACAGAATGACTTCCTTTACCTTTGTTTTTCTAAAGTTTATAAACCTATTTCTACCCATTAGACCAGTTGCCTTTGAGCTGATTCGAATTCATGGTGACCCCGTTTGTGTCAGAGTGGAACTGTGCATCGAATTTTTTAATGGTTGATTATTTTAGCAGTAAATCACCAGGCTTTTCTTCTGAGGTAATTCTGGGTAGAATTGAACTTTCAGTCTTCTTGGTTAGCAGCAGAACACATTAACTGTCCGGCAACTGAAGGATTCCTTTTTCATTCATTAACCAAACATGAAAGCAACTTGTGGCAGTTCAGTTTATTCCAACTCATAATAACCCATTAAAATCCCAACCAAACCCATTGCTACCTGGTTGATTCTGACTCATAGTTACCCTATAGGACAGAGTCAAACTGCTTCACAGAGTTTCCAAGTAGTGCCTGGTGGATTTGAACTGCCAACCTGTTAGTTACCAGGTGTAGCACTTAACCACTATGCCACTATCAGATTTTTTATGGATTACTACAATGGATTCCAACTGGCTTTCTCTATCTGAGCTTTCACTCCTATTCAATCATTGTTTCATTTACTGAATAGTAAATGCACTCTTTATGTCACTATAAGTCACAATCTACTCAACAACCTTGAGATGTTCTTTTTTTTTTTATAAAGAGGTTTATACAAGTGATAAGAAAATGTAAAAATTCAAAAGAGAGTCTGACAAGTCATGAAAAGAAGTAATTCACAAAAGATGAACACAATTAAGTAGATGGAAACTTACTGATGCAGGTTAAATTGTTCAGTCTCAGTAGTGATAAAAAATTCAAATTCATTTTAAAATGAGACACTATTTTAATGTGTAAACTTTCATCTTAAACACAATAAAATGTTAATTTAAGAAATCCAAGTTAAATCATGTGAATCTATGTTGTCTTTCTCTAAAGTGAGCTCCTACTTTTAAAGAGACTTACAAAAATTAGGCTTACGGTTTATGTAACCCTCTTGAAAACCTTTTGTTAATACAGAATAACAACCTAAAGTATTATTAAACTTTGACAGAGTAATATTACTTCTTGAAGTCTGTCAGTATAACTTCTTGTAATTTATATATGCAGATATATTTATCATAAGCAAAAGAAACCAAACCCATTGCCAACAAGTCAATTCTGATTCATAGCAACCCTATAGGACAGAGTAGAACTGCCCTGTAGGATTTCCACCTAGTGGATTTGGACTGCCAGCTTTTTGGTTAGCAGACATAGTGCTAAACCACTACGCCACCAGGGTTTCCATGTTTATCGTACATATGTAATATGTAATGACAAAAAAAAAAAAAGAAAAAATTCTACAATCCCCTAAACAGGAAATCAATTCATTTAAGTAAAATATATTATTGCATTATGTCAGATTCTTGCTCTGAAACCTTCTTTATCTATCACAGTTTAAACTTCTTTACATGTTAGAGAAAGCCTCCTTTTGCAGGTTTTTCCAGAAAGAGAGAAATGCAGTACATTTCTGCACCACTCTAAACTGCTTCAGCCTGGGATGTATGCCTTAATTCTATTTTTGTCTGAGAGGTCTTACCCATGTTTCAAATTCTGGTTCAAGTCATTCTTCTCTCAGACACCTTAATCTATGCTCTTGAAATTCTAGGTACTACTGTAGCAAAGGCGTTTCTTCCACGTTATTATATAGCAACAAGTAGTTAACATAAATTCCCCTTAGCTTCCATTTAAATATTTTTTTTCTCTCTTGGTCATCAGTCATATCAGTGATAAGTTTCAACAAACATCTTTTCAACCCCTCTAAGGGGTTGAAAAGCAGAGTTGTCACTCCAAAGATTAAGTTGCATCAAACCCAAGCTATGACGTTTTCAATCACATCGTACACATATGAAAGGCAGACAATGAATAAGAAAGACCAAAGCATTGACACTTTTGAATTGTTAGTGTTGGAAAAGAATATTGAATATACCGTGGACTGCCCAAAGAACCAACAACTCTGTGTTGGAAGAAGTACAACTAGAATACTCCTTAGAAGCAAGGATGGTGAGCTTACATTTTACATTCGTTGGACATATTGTCAGGTGGGATCAGTCCCTGGAGAGAGACACCAGGCTTAATAAAGTACAAGTTCAGTGGAAAAGACAAAGACCTCAATGAGATAAATTGGCATGGTGTTTTTAACAATGGGCTCAAGCGTAACAAGAGTTGTGAACATGGTGCAGGTACCTAGGGTCTCTATGAGCTGGAATCGATGTGATAGCACCTACCAACAACAACAAATGATAAATTTCCAGTAATAATTGTCAAAGATATATATTTATTTAGAACATTATTGCCAAATAATAATATTTGAATTTTAGAAAAAGCATTAGTTTATTTTTGGTAGTGTATTTCTAGGTTACAGTGCCTGCTGATTCATTTTTGCATTCATATGTCTTCATTTTAAATATGTAGGATAGACTAGGAAGAAAGGCTTGGTGATCTATTCCCGAAAATCAATCAATGAAAATACTATGATTCACAGAGGTCATATGTGTAACTGATGCTGGGGATGATGGAACACTGAGAAGTATTTCATTTTGTTGTGTATGGGTCATCATAAGTTGGAAGCCTACTCAAAGGCAGCTAAGAACAATGTATAATTGGCTTAGTTATAAAAATACAAAGTTATCTGTTACAGGCTTCTCTGCAAAATCTAAAATAGATATTGACTATCAATTAAAAAGGCAATGACAGTAAGAGGAATAGTAAACACTTCATTGTGTATTTAAACTTTCAATAAAGGATTTTCAGATAAAAGATGATTACAAAATATATTCTCACTGACCAAAAAAAAAAAAAAATCACCCAGCTATTCATGTTTTATTGTTAGCTAGATTCAGTTATTTTCATGGAACATTGCAAGTTATCAGAAATTGTACTTAGTGATTTAAAACCATAGAGAGTTGTTTGGTTAAATATATCCAGGACCTTCTCAAAAAGCATGGCTCTAAAATCCATATAATACAGTCCTTTTTCCCCAGGGTTTGCTTATCTGCTTTTTATCACCAGCAGTTTTACAAGGTCCTTATTTTTGTAAGTAATTTAATAATGAGCTCTTGTAAGAAGTCCCAGCATTCTAAGCTACATTCTCCTTGCCTTTTGCACTTTTATTTTTGCTTTACAATGACTGGATAGTATTTTATTTATTAAAGATTACTTCATTTCCTTAAAAAAGCAATCACCTGATTCTCTAAAAATGTCTTCCAAATAATTCTTTCTGGAATTCTAGGAAAAAAAAATATAGTTTTATTAAAAAGTACTTTATTTCCTGAATCTGTTGGAATTATTCCTGCTTACCTGATTTTATATTCATGTTGCTTTATAAATGTTCAATCTGTATGTTAAATATCGACTTCAAAATAAATGAAATTAATTTTAAATGTTTTTCTCTTTGACCAAAATTGGAATTGTATCAAAGAGGAAAGTCAAAGACAGGAAATTTTGTCTGCCTTCCATATTCGAAGATTCAATAAATAATTATTAAGTGAAAGATCATTAAAAGAGCATATCTTTCTATTTAATTTCCTATAAAGATAGAAGGTGGGCAGTGGAATTGGTAGTCTGGGATTTTTTTTTAAGTTTATTTGCCTCGTAGACTTGACATACTACTAGCAATATGTTTTTTTTGTTGTTTTTTACAATGAGTTGAAGTCTATTACAAAGTTACTTTCTAAAAGTTTTGTGTGATTTGTCTTTTTCACATAAACTCATGAAGATTTGTGTTTTATTATCCTTCATCAATACTAATATCTTTTCCTTAAAACAAATTCCTTTTTCTTGCTGTGTACCTAGAGGAGTCTCAAACTTATCCCTTATTCCTGTAAATGCTTACTCACTCTTTTGTATGTCTTACTAATTTTTTAAAATGCTTAAAAGTTTGAGAGCATACAAATGATTCAGGAAGCTCAATTCCTGACAATTGTTTCATACCCCAACAAAATTAGCATTCTCTTTCATCTGCTAGCTTATAGGACAGACAGCAGGTGGAAGGTTTGAGAAGAGATGATTTTTAAATAGAACAGAATTTTAAGAAACATTTTTATTTTCTTAAATATATGACATAAAACTAGACTTTTTTTTTCTTTTAGAACAAATTGAAGTAGGTAAATATTTGAAAAGAAAAATAATACTAGCTAAAATAATTGTAGCTAATAACCTAACATATTACATATCTTTATAAAATTTGCTACTTACTAGTGAAAAGTAAAATTGTCTATCATACAGAGCCCTGGTGGTACAGTGGTTAAGCACTTGACTGCTCATGAGAAGTTGTATGCCTTGAACCCACCAGCTGCCCTGCTGGAGGAAGACACTGCAGTCTGCTTCTGTAAAGATAGACCAGCTTAGAAATCCCATGGGGCAGTTCTGATCTGTTCTATAGGTTCGTATCAGTCATAATGGGTATAGGAATTAGGGAGAATCAATTGATAAACAAACATGACCAAACAGCAACTAGGTATCAAGGAGCTTGGGAAAAAAATGGATAATAGCAAAAGGATGAAATCTGGGATAGAACAGATTGTGAGCATTCATTCTTTCTTCTGCAATCTTTACTAGTTCTTAATTAGCTGCCTTTTGATTTTCCCATCTGTTTTTGGAAAGATTAAATGGAAAATTTCATATAACAATAATTATAAGTATTTTTTGAATATGTGTTAATTATTCCTGTTGTCCTTTTTTTTCCTTTGGAGATGCATACATGTATCTATATATAATTTTTGAAACTTATTTTTCCCCAAGACTGTTTCTTTGTATCTCCCTCTTTCCTTTTCATCTTTATACATTCTCCTTTTCTGAGATGAAATCAAGTGAAATTGTTTAATGGGTAAATGTCTAAATGACTCCCAGTTTTCCATTTTTATGCTAAAACTAATCTAGAGTTTTCCTAATTTTTTTTTAATTCCTGCTTGAATCATGTACTTCTACTTGTTTCTTCAACTTGCCAAGCCAACTGCTGACGAGTTGGATCTGACTTAGCACTGTATAAAATGAAGCATTATTACATCACTTCACATGTAGTAACATAATCTTATAGTGGTAAGAAGCGAAGCAGAGTATACCATTATTTCTTCCCTCCTGTCTTTTGTGATATCCTTGTCACATATTTTTGTCTTGTACATTGTAAACTCCACTTACACTGTTACTATTTTTGTTTAAAGAAGCAATTATTTCTTGAAGAGTTTATTGAATATGCATTAAGGTACTTAGAACTGTCGCACAGCTCACTACTTGACCGTCTGTTGAATTTGTTAAATTCCATTTACTCTCCCTGTTTCTCTTTGGATCATTTCTACTGTTGCGTCTTTTAGTTCACCAGTCCATCCAGTGTATCTTTTCACCCACATGTTGTAATTTTCCTGTCTGGAAGTTCCTTTTCTTTTATCCCTTCAAGTCCTCCATCCCCCTTACTTACCCTTTTGAGCATACAGATTATGTTTACAACAACCGTTTGATGTCTCTGCTAATTCTAGTTTCTATATCCATTAAGGGGACACTGCTGGAGTAGTGGGTAAGAGCTACAGCCGCCAGCGAAAAGGTCGGCAGTTCAAACCCAGCAGGGGCTTCTTGGAAACCTTATGGAGCAGGTCTACTCTGTCTTGAAGGGTTGCTATCATTAGGAATCAAAATGACAGCAATGTCTATTTGTGTGCATGTGTCAGAGAGAGAATTCAAGGTGACTTACATTTATTATGGTAAATTTATATGCAACAAGACATTTGCCTTTCAACTTTGAGTAACACTAAGTATGCTTACCATTGTTCAGCCATCACCGTTACCAGTTTCCCAATTTTTTCATTGCTTTCATAGAAGCTCAGTATCTCTCTTGGTTCTCACCCTTAATAACCACCAATAAACTTTGTTCTCTACATATCTGCCTATTTTAGGCATCTTATATATAAGGGTAATAATATAATTGTTTTCCTTTTGTAATTGACTTAGTTCATTCAACATATTTTCTAGTTTCATCCAGATGAATTGTGAAAATTGATTTTTCTTTTTATCATGCGTCATATTTTCTTGGTTCTTTGTGTGCTTATTTATTTCTGTTTAGATGTCAGAAATTATGAATTTTGCCTTCTTGGCTGCCTAAAAATATTCTGGAGCTTTTGTCTGGGATTCACTGAGTTCAGAAACTAGGGAGTATTTGGATCTTTTTGTCTTGTTTTTAAAATGATTTGTTAGTTCAGACTAAAGCAGTGCCAGTCCAGGTTTAATTATTGCCCACCACTGAGTCATGGCCTCTTCTGTACTTGACCCAGTGCCCCATGAATCTGAAGATAATTCAAAGAATGGCTTGTGAGAATAGGCATTATTCCCAGTCTTGTGTAAATTCTGGGCACTGTGACTTCTAGTCTGGGGCTTCTCAATCTTAAAACTGTTGACATTATGGACTGGATAATTCTTTGTTGTGCAGCTCTGTCCTGCGGATTCAATCTGCAACATCCTTAGACTCAATTAACAAAATGCAAGCAGAATCGCTTCAGCTGTAATCATTTTATTTTCTCCGGATGGCACAATAGCCCTCACATTGAGAACCAGTATTCTAATCTTTTGGGGGCTGTTCTTCCCTAAGTTCCAGCGGTTTTCTCACGTGTGTGTGTATGCTGATTGTTTCTGTTTCTCTCCACCATCAAGTCAGCGCTGGCCTCCTGGTTGCCGCATGCGCACTGGGATGAACGTCCACCCGGTCCTGCACCATCGCCGTGACTGGCTGCAGATCAGACCTCTGTGATGCTAATGTACAGTTACCCTTTTGAGAACAACTGTGAGCGGTGTTTGCTTTGCGCACTGGCTTCTGGTTGATAAATTCTGCACCTAAGAATTTGTTTAGGTGTGGCAACTGGGAAAGGGCTTCTGATTTTCATTTAGCATTGATAACCTCATCTTTCTATTCACCTCTTTCTAATCTCTTCTGCTTGTGTAAGTTAAATAGTACCTTTTTTAGCTGCTTATCTATCACCCCTAGCAACAACACGTTCTATTAGCCATCTTCATAGATCTTTGAATGTCAGCACCACTGCCTGTCCTTCCAGTCTTTATGTTCCTTACATTAATTACACCCATTGTCTTAGTAGTCTGGTGCTGTTATAACAGAAATACCACAAGAGGATGGCTTTTTTTTTTTTCTGTCACACTCCAGTAGGCTAGAAGTCCAAATTCAGGGTGCTACCTCCAGGGAAAGGCTTTTTCTGCTGGCTCTGGAGGAAGAGCTTTGTTGTCAGTCTTCCCCCAGACTAGGAGCTTCTGAGATGCAGAGACCCTGGTCCTTTCCAAAGGACATGCTTTGCTCCAAGCAAAGCTTCTTAGTGGTATAAGGTTACCAGATCTCTGCTTGCTTCCCTCATAGGGACAACCGTATAGAACAGAGTAGAACTGCTCCATAGGACTTTCAAGATTGTAGTCTTCATGGAAGCAGATGGCCAACCTTTGTCCTGTGGCCTTGAATTGCTGACCTTTAGATAAGCAGCCAAGCATTTTAACCACTGAGCTACCAGATCTCCTTTGTTGTGATACAAAAACAAAACCCATTGTTGTTGAGTCGATTTGACTCAGAGTGATCCTACAGGACAGAATAGAACTGTTAACATAGTGTTTCCAAGGAGCATTGGGTACTAATATTCTTACTTTATTCAATTTCCTGAGGAATCTCAATAATCAAATAATAATTTCTGTGAATGATTTTTAGATCTTAATGCTTAGTTAATATTTGATGTTGATACATATCTCAACCAATCTGTGTCTTTATATTTCAAACAGAAATTAAGCCAAGCCAAGTGCCGTCGAGTCGGGGCGCCATAAACAGAAATTAGGGAGTATAAATTTCCAACTCTGTTTATATTTTCCAAAATAATTTGGCTTAGCTAAATAATTTTCCTTGTACACACATTTTAGAAACTGCTCATCAATTTCTAATAAAAACAGTGGGAATTTGAGTGAAATTAAAACAAACTGACAGATTAATCTGTAAAGAACTGGTATGTCAACTTCTGGATGTAAAGACTTTTTTTGTATTTTATTTATTTTTATGCTCTGATTTTTTTTTTACACTGACTTATATTTTCATGAAATATTTAAAATATATACTTCAGTAATATTTAACTTAAATCACATGATTTTTTTTTATAGTTCAATAGTATTTGGAAGAAAAATAATACAGAAGGTAAATTCTGGGACTGAGTTGTAACTTGGGCTTATGTTGTTTATTAATGCCAAGAGAGTCTGACTCCTAAAGTCACTTGTACAACTGCCCAGTCTCACAGTTGTTGAACATGCTCAAGCCTGTTGCAGCCATGTACCAGTTTGTCTTGAGAGGGTCCTTCTTTTTTTTTTGCTGACCCTGAACTTTACCAAGTATAAGGTCTTTGTCCAGGGACTGATCCCTCCTGATTCCATATCTAAAATATGTGAGATATAGTCTGACCATCCTTGCTTCTAAAGAGCTTTCTGGTGGTAATTCTTCTGAGACAGATTTGTTTCTTCTTTTAGCAGTCTATGGTAGATTCAGTATTCTTCTTCACCAGCACCACAATTCAAAGTTGCCAGTTGTTCTTCAGTCTTGTTTATTCATTGTTCAGCTTTGTATGCCTAGGAGGTAATTGAGAACACCATAGATTGTGCTGAGGTGCAACTTAATTTTTAAGTCAACTTCTTTGCTTTTCAATACATTAAAGAGGTCTTTTATAGCAGATTTGTGCAATGCAATGCATCTTTTGGTTTTTTTGACTGCCACTTCCGTCAGTGTTGTTTGTGGATCCTAGTCAAATGACATCCTTCACAACTTCAATTGTTTCTCCACTTGTCATGATGTTGCATGTTTGTCCAGTTGTGAGGATCTTTGTTTTCTTTATGTTGAAGTGTAATCCATACTGAAGGCTTTAGTCTTTGATCTTAATCAGTAAGTGTTTCAAGGTCTGTTCACTCTCAGCAAGCAGGATTGTATTATTAGCACAATGCAAGTTACTAAAAAGTCTTCGCCCAGTCTTGATGTCCCATTCTTCTTCATAGAGTCATCAGCTTCTCTGATTATTTGCTCAGCATGCAGATTACATAGGGATGGTGAAAGGCTACAACCTGACACACAATTTTTCCGTCTTTAAACTTTGCAGCATCCCCTTATTCTGTTTGAACAACTGCCTATTGATCTATGTACAAGTTAGGAGCACAATTAAGTGTCCTGGAATTCATAATGCTATCCATAATTTGCTGTGACCACAGATTTGAATGCCTTTGCGCAGCCAATAAAACACAAATAAACTTCTTTGTGGTATTCTCTGCTGTCAGCTAAAATATTTTTGACATCAGCAATGATATCTCCAGTTCTATATCCTCTTCTGAATCCACATTGAAATATTGGTAGTTCTGTGCCACTGTGGCCACATTTGAATGATCTTCAAAGAAATTTTACTTGCATATGATATTAATGATAACTGTTTGATAGTTTCTGGAAACCCTGGAAGCATGGTGGTTAAGTGCTAAGTCTACTAAACAAAAGGTCAGTAGTTCAAATCCACCAGGCACTTCTTGGAAACTCAATGGGGCAGTTCTACTCTGGCCTATAGGATCACTACGAATTAGAATTGACTCAATGGCCTGGGCTGATAATTTTCACTTTCAGGTGAATCCTTTCTTGAGAACAGGAACACATATGAATCTCTTCCAGTCAGTTAGCCAGGTAGCTGTCAGCCAGATTTCTTGGTATAGAGGAGTGCGCACTTCCAGTGCTGCATCTGTTTGTTGAAACATCTCAGCTGATATTTTGTAAATTCCTGGAGCCTTGTTTTTTGTCAATACCTTCAGTGTAGCTTGAACTTCTTCTTTCAGTACCATGAGTTCCTGATCATATTCTGCCTCCTGAAATGGTTGAATGTCAGCCAGTTCTTTTTGGTATAGTGACCATATATATCCCTTCCATCTTCTGTTGATGCTTCCTATATCATTTATTTTTTTTTCTCCAAAGAATCATACACTGCTGTAACTGGAGGCTCAACTTTTTTTCTGCAGTTCTCTCAGCTGGAGAAATGCCATTAGTGTTCTTCCCTTTCGGTTTTCTATGTCCAGGTCTTTACACAAGTCCTTATAACCCTTCACTTGTTCTACTGGAGTCTGTCTTTGAAATCTTCTGTTCAGCTCTTTTGCTTCATCATTCCTCCTACTTTGCTACTCAGTGCTTAAGAGCGGGGAAGAGAGTCTCGTCTGATAACAATTTATTCTTTTCTTTCCAGTCTTTTAATAGCCTCTTGCTGTTTTGTGTGTGATGTCACTGGTGTGATTCTACAGCTTTTCTTGTCTGTGGAATGACAACTCACAGGGAAATGGTGTTGGATTCATTATCCAAAAGCACATTTTTCTGTAAGATAAGTACTTTCAAAAAAGTTACTATCTGTTCATTCCAATTCACTACAAATGTACAGCTAGCAGGTAAAAGATGTTATCCTCATCAGAAAACAGAGACCGAACTTGCCCATTGGAACCACATATATAAATGTGATAGATGTCATGAATGCTGTTGTAGTTTTTAGAGTAGCAAGCCTAGCTATATCTTAGAAGAAGAAAATAATTATCAAGGTTGAGAGTTTAGTAGAGTTAACTGACAGAAACTGGAAGTTAGTATCAGAATTGGATGAATTGTTTATAGCGTGGTAAACTTTGATCATTGTTAGGAGGTTTATATCATAAGAACATAATTTTAACTCAGTAAAGCATCATAGATGATTAGTAAATCTTCCTCAGTCTTATAAGTAGCCTACACTCTTTCTTCTTTTTACTACTAAACTACTAAACTGAGATTAAAATTCTAAAAATGAATACATCAGCATTCATTGACCACATTTGATCATGTGTGTATAGTGTACAATGTAATGTAAAAGCTGAACTGCAGAGCAAAAGCAGAGATGGAAAGGTCAGAATCATTACACATAAAGTGACTATGGCTTCACTGACCAATCTGGAATTACCCTCCATCAGCACAAGCCCTTTACTTTTGACCCTTTTTGTATAACAGATATAAATAGAAAGATAATTTGGTGTTCCTTAATCCATTTCCTGCAATGTTCTAGACATTCAGTAAAAGCCATTTAAGTAAATGAGTGATAAGAGTAGTCAGTTAGTTATAATTTAGCACTCCAGTTAGTACATGGATAGTTTAAAAGTGCTAAAACACCTCCCTAAAGACTGTTATTACTTAGGTAAAGCATCTATGGGTTTAGGGTGGATTAAAAAACAATGGCAATCAATATGCCAAGAATTCAAACTCTTTTGCTGGAAAGATGTGTCTCTTATTTTTATATGAGGAACCAGTAGTAGCAGCTAATAGCCAAGCCAAGTTAGTGAATTAATTTTCCATAGTTATTGAAGCATAGAGTTAGAAGAGTTCTAAAGTTGCACCTCTGGTCATTGAATAGACATATGAAAAACATTATAATTCTATAGGGGATATTGGAAAGTAATTAATCCTTTATCCTAATTTTCATGTAAGTAATCTAAGATACAGATAAAGGAGATTTACCTAAGTTCATCATCCCTTTCAACTCCTTTTGAAATAAGATGTGGTGTAAATAAATATGTTATGTGAAGCAGTTGCAGAATTATGAATAAATTGCTTCTTTTGTCTCTTGATCAATTACAGTTTGCCTCACATGATATTAAACTATGTGCCTGAGAAATAAAAAAAAATCATGTTTTAAATATTCAAATAAGTGATCTTATCCTTGTAGCTGTTGAGTCAATTCTGACTTGCATTAATCCAATAGAACAAACTAGAACTGTTCTACAGTGTTTCATCAGATTCCTCTCCATGACCTCTGTTAAATTCCTTCATGTAGAAATTTCTAGGACATTTTAGTGAAAAATCAGACAACTGTGTCCATCTTTGGAGCATGCATTTATGTAGACTTCTCTGGAATATACTGGCTTTGTGAGGAGCTTAAAGAATCCAAATAATGGGGGGAACAGCTGTCTCTTAGAGATATACACAAGAGGGGAAGAAAAAGTGGGAAGCAATGCCCCGAAATAATAGAGCCAGAGAGCACATCCATTTACTGGCTCTGTGGACTTGAAGAACTCAACCTTTCAACTTTTGTGTTTCTCCAATTGGAATGTATGATTTTAATAATAGCGTATTCGTGAGAACGCTTAGAATAGGGCTTGGCAGATAGTAAATGATAAATGCATGTTCACTTTTGTTGTAATTCAGTGTTTTTCCTCAAGGTAAGCTAAAGTTGGAAACCCTGGTAGCATAGCAGTTAAGTGCTACAGCTAAAGTTATATAGACATGGTTTGCACAAAAGAAATCAAGAGTCTGGTGACAGTTTAGAAGGGAAGGGATGTGGCAAAAGTCCCCAAATGGACATAAAGCAGAAAGTGTCCACGTAGAAGGATCATTTGCCATTTTAGTAAACTTGCTTTTTGCAGTAAATAATTATTACCTGCTTGGCTGTGTCTATCTACTTTCTTAGAATGGAGAAGTTTTACATTTTATTTAGGAAATTAAGTATTTTCTTTTATGTGACTTTTCTGGTTGTTGCATGAGATCAATGATGCTGATTTCAAATTTGATGTATTAACTTGCAGAAATTTCAGTGAAGGACTGAATTAGCTTAGTCGTGAAAAAACATAGACATTGATTCCCTTCTCTTTATTTCAAATATTGCTGTTAATATTATTGTTCAGGTCACATTACCATTTATAATAAGGAGTCCTGATGGTGCAATAGTTAAGCCCTTGGGTGCTAACTAAAAGGTTTAAACCCACTAAGAGGCTCAATGGGAGACAAACCTGTTGATCTGCTCTCATTGACCAAAACCTAGAAAAACCCTGTGAGGTAATCCTACCCTGTCACATGGGGACTCAACAGCACCTAATGATAACTGTGATGATAATAAAGTAACAATGATAGATTAAAATTATTTAGCACTAACTCCATGCCTTTCATTCTTTTGCAGCTGAAAGTATTGTACATAGACTCATTTAATTTTCAAAACTACCTTATGAGTATTAGGATCACGTCATTTTATAGATGAGGAAACTGAGACATAGGTTAAATTGTTCAGTGTCATACTAGTAGTAAATACCTAGAATATGACACAGACACTGATAAATATAAGACCATATATTAAGCAACAAAAGACATAATTAGATAACATGTCAAATGAACAGATAATTTTCCAAAAAAATCAATCCCCTTTACAATGCATATGTCTTTGTCATTTATGCATGCATTCTTCTTGATCAGTAAACAAATCTTTAATGAAAGGAATCGTTTTGAATAGTCATTCACAAATATACTACAGCTCCAGTGACCTACTTGCTGACCTGGAACTCTGGTGTCAAAAGTTCTTGCCGATCTTTAACCATGCATGTCTTATAGGTTCGTAGACTAGTAAAGGGGCTCTATTTTCTGCTTGGTAGATTTACAGATCTATTTATTGTAAATTATTCACCAGAGAGAGACATTTCATTGTAAAACACCTCCTGGTATTGATTCAGTGAAATGGGGGTGGCATCATTAAACAAATCTTTCTGAATATCTGTGCTATTAAAACTAATTGACCCTGTCTCTTTTTCAAGCAGGATAGATGTAACTTGCATTTTGTACCCAAATCACACAGTATCTCAGGGTGATATTGCTTAATAAATGCCTCAGGAAGGTTTTTCCCTCTTTTAAATCAAAACTCACTGTCATTTGTTGATGCTGACTTACCACCCTTACAGGACAGAGAAAAACTGCTCCATAGAGTTTCCAAAAAGTTCCTGGTGGGTTCAAACCGCTGACCTTTTGGTTAGCAGACATAGCCCTTAACCATCACACCCCCAGGGTTTCCTTCCCTGCTTTAGATAAACAGAAAATCACTGAGAAATATTAGCAATAAGTAAAAAAAAAAACCTTTACAATTATGTTCCATTTTAAAAATACTAATTTATCTATTTTTAAATTTGAATTGTCTAAACTATCAGGATTCTGATCTCTAAGTAAGAAATAAATGCCATCATCATATTTATAAAGTGTTTTCCATTAAATATTTTAGATTTCCCTTTTCAGTTTTGTTACATTTCTCAAGTCTCACTGTGTTGAATCAAACTGATTCTGACTTATGGCCACCTTAGGGGTGCAGAAGAGGACTGCTTCATAGGAACTTCAAGGGTACGGCCTTTCAGAAGCAGATTGCCAGGACTTTCTTCCAGCATGCTTCTGGGTTGGTTTTAACAGCCAGATTCTCTGCTAATAGTCAGACACTTAACTGTTAATTCTTTTAGTTAGCTAATGGCTTGGGGGTATGGTTGATATGCTCCTTGTTCTGGATTGCCTCGTCAGACAGTTATTTTCCAACTCATTTGTTTAAAATAAACGACCTGTTCACAAGGGCTCTTTAGTCAAATTATTCCTTCCGTCTTCTCAAGTTCCCTCTTCCTCTCTATAAAGTACAAACCTTGGCACATGACTCAAGCCTCCCTCTGTGGCCCTTGAACATGTGAACATCCACACGATGACTCATCCCATTCCTAACTTCAGTATTTCTTGAATCTTAATCTCCACTTCAATCACAGGACTAAATTCACATGTTGAACACTGTCATTGCCGTAAACTACCATCCCAATCATTGAAAAAATTATGAGATTGTCTGATAAAATTCTCTAATTATTTGGTCTTCAGAGTTCAATATTCCCACTAGGACATTATTCTTAACTTCTTAATCCCTGCCTCTTTTTATTTCTATGTACATACAGCTTTGCTATGAGTCAGAATTGACTCGACAGCCATGAGTTTATATACAGTTTAAGCTCCTTGATTTATCATTTCATAACACTCTTGTGTCTGTCTTACAGTATACAAAATAAACAAAAATATTCATTTATTTTATGTCTATGACCTTGTAGCTGATTGTTGCTGGAAAAAATTATACATTAGTACAGATAGGTAAATTTGTGTAATTTGTAATTACCAAACTCATATTGCCATCAATCAGCTCACAAAATTCAATTATCTTTCCCAAATTCATTCTGTCTCCCAGCATTTATTCATTACCTGTTTCCAGTTGTTGCTGTCTTCAAATTTCTGATCATGCCTTTCCAATTTACTTTCTCTCAGCAAATAGACGTGTTTGCAGTATCACAGGAAAATAGGATCCAAGAAAAATTAACTCAGATTTTCTTTAAACTTTAGACAGTGTACTTGTTTGTTGTTTGCTTCTGTAGTAGAAGTCATTTATTTCCTATCTAATTTTTCAAAGATTAAGTAGGATGATATATGAACCCTCTCCTGATCTTGTTTTATCTAATGAGGGATTTGGACAGCCATGAAAGAGAGAGTTGTTTGCTCTAGCAGAATGGGTCTTACGGTACGTTTCCTAAGCTAAAATAAAGAAAAAGAAAAAGAAAAATTAAATATTCCTTTACAAATAATGGTCATTAAAGTGTTCCACAGAGGGCAGGTTGAAAATTAGGTTCAAAAAAGGAATATATTCTACTAAAATGGGATTAGTTGTATTACTCTGAAATTATATTTGCTTTGTGTTTTAGTCATCTAGTGCTGCTGTAACAGAAATACCGAGTGGATGGCTGTAAAAAAGGAAAGCTTATTCTTACACAGTCCAGTAGGCTACCAGTCCAAATTCAGGATGTCCGCTCCAGGGGATGGCTTCCTGTCCGGAGGAAAGTCCTTATGTTGCATCGGTCCTTGGTCTGGGAGCATCTTGGCATAAGAGCCTCTGGTGTGAAGGATGTGGTCTACTTCCGGTGCTGTTTTCTTGATGGTGTGAGGTTCCCAGCTCTCCGCTTCCCTCCATTTCCTTTTATCCTGTGTAGGATAAAAGGTGGTGCAAGCCACACTCCAGAGAAACTTCCTCTACAGCGGAGCAGAGGTGTGATCTTAAGAAAGGATTTATAGTCTCACACTGATCCTCTGTAATATAATCCACTCTGTTAACCACAGGCACAGATTAGGATTTACAGCATCAGAAAATCACATAATGGAGGGTAATCACAGAATACAGGGAATCCTGGCCCAGCCAAATTACTACACGTATTTTTGGGGGGACACAATTCAATCCATGACACTTTGCTTGAGCAAAATGTGCTTCAGTTTTTAGGCAAATAAGTAAAAAAGTTAATCACAACTTTCTCTGATAGCAGGAAAATGGAAACACCCAATTTTATCCTCACTTCTGGCCTAAAGGCCATGACTTCCCCTGAAGAATTACAGAAACTAAATTCAAAGAATAGGAGGAAAAAAAACAACTTCATGAGTATCTAGAGTAAGCCGGAAAATTTGACTTCATAAGGCATAAGAAAGTCCAAGGCTGTATACTAGATTAGTAGTTGCAGGAAAGATATATATATATGTATACGTGTGTGTGTATGTATGTATGTATTCAATGGACTTTAATGATGTAGGTGGGGGCCAGATTTGGAAATCTGAGACAAGCAAAAGAAAAAGATATGGGATATACTCATAGTGAAGGTTGAAGCCTGTGAATCAGGAACAAACAGAAAGCAGTGAAAAGTGCCTATTCTGCTTTGCCTATGATGTAGTAGTCTGTTCAAGACCCTGGGGCGTTTATAGAGGAATTTGATTTTTTACCTGATAACCTGGGCTCTGTCTGAGCCTTGGTGGCATACTGGTTAAGAGCTTAACTACTAACCAAAAGATCAGAAGTCTGAATCCACCAGCTGCTTTGTGTTCAACCTTATGGGACATTTCTCCTCTGTCCTAAAGTATCACTATTGCAACCACCTGAATAGAAGTGTGTTTTGCTTTGCTTTTAAATCTGGGCTCTGTTAGTCCTGGAGAGTAACATAACAAGGATATGGAGGAAAAATGCCTGAAGTGCATTTGATTCTTCTAGAAGGGGCCGTGGTAGAGTGAGAGCCAAAACTTGCTTGTCAGCCCTGCAGTTGTTGTTAGGTGCTGTTCAGTGGATCCCACCTCATCAACCCTGTGTGCAACAGAAGGACACACTGCCCAGTCCTGCACTATCCTTACAATCGGTGATAGGCTTGAGCCTGTTGTTACAGAAAC
This sequence comes from Heterohyrax brucei, assembly GCA_028571685.1. NCBI lineage: Eukaryota > Metazoa > Chordata > Mammalia > Hyracoidea > Procaviidae > Heterohyrax > Heterohyrax brucei. The sequence goes on along the minus strand of CM053141.1, from coordinate 54,054,827 downwards.
TGTGTCAGTCTGTCGTTAAGGATCTTCCTTTCTTTTAGATTTTATTCTGCTTTAAGTCAAAGTTTATAATCCAATTAATCAAGCAGAATATTGCGCACACACACTGCCATGTAAATCTAGCTGCTCTCTCCAACACATTCCTCCTTTTCACATTCCTCCTGTGACAGCACATTCCTCCTTTTCACCTTGTTTTCAGTGTCCCTTCAACCAGCACCCAACCCCTCTACCCTCTCTTCTCGCCTCTGGACGGGAACTGTTCACTTACCCTCATGTAGGAAGTGCTCACTTAGCCTCATGTGTATACTTAAGCCAGGAAGCACGTTCTTTGCCAATATCATTTTATGTCTTATCTAGTCTAATATTTCTTTAAAGAGTTGACTTCAGGACTGGTTTCAGCTCTAGGCTAACAGAGTCCAGGAACCATGTCTTCTAAGGATACTCCAGACTATTGGACCATTAAGTCTGGTCTTTTAAAAGAATTCTGGTTCTGCATACCCATTTTTCTCTTGCTATGTCAGGAACACTATGTTGCGTTCTCTGTCAAGGCAGTCATTGGTGGTGGCCAGGCACCATCTAGTTCCTCTGGTCTCATGAAGATGTAGTCTCTGGATTCTACGGCTCCTGTGTCTCCTGGGCTCATATTTTCCTTTAATGTCTTTCGTTCTCCTCGGCTTCAGGTGGGCTGGGACCAATTGATGCTAGTTAGACGACTGCTTGTTAGCTTTTAAGAACCCAGATGCCACTCACCGAAGTAGGATGCAGAACATTTTCTTAATTCTTAATTCTTTGCCATTTACCTCTTTCATGTTTGGATTCCATCTCTAGACTCAGCTGAATAAGTTGTGCTGATCTTCATTTCAGCCAATGCATTGAGTTTCTTTTGAGTTCCATCATGCTTGATCTTTGAATGGAATTCAAATAGCTTCTTTGTTTTTTTTTTTTTGAAATGTCCTTTCCTTGAAATTGGCAATGCCATTTTTTTTCTACTTTTTGTCATATTCTTTGATCATTTCTCTTTTGTCCCTTATCCAGGTGAACCTTTTCTACCTGATCCTTAAAAGCTGAAATTTCTTAAGGATTGTTTCTGATTTCTACTCTTCTCTCATGTCATGCTCTGAGATCCAAACTATGCCACTGCCTATAAGATGATAATCCTAAAATTTCTGTTTCTAGCTCTAAGTTTTCCTCTGAAACTCCAGATGTCCTTCCAACTGGTTAGCCACATCGTCAGTATCTTAAAGGCACTGAAACTGTACATGCCAGAAAATGAACTCATAGCCTTTGGTCCACATTTCCAGTGGTTCCTTGTAGAGGTTAGGTGATATAAGGACACTGAAAGTTTATATTTAGAACTTTATATGAACTTTTATGGTTATTTCTCAGGAAGAATTATTTGAAAGAGAAATGTGTCAATAGAAATAATTTCTAGTCATAGTGGTCTAATTTCAATGAGATAGCTTTTTAACTGGTGCCATAGGTTAGTTACTCTGGGCTGTTGAATTAAAAGATCTTTTAGTTTTTAAAGAATGTATCATTGAATTTTACTTTTAAAATTATTACATACGTCATCAGAAAGAATTAATGAACTTTGTAAAATCATTGTTGTTAGCTGCCGTCAAGTGACCTCAGCATATGGTGATCTCACAAACAGAGGTGCCGAATACTGCTGGGTCCTGCACCATCCTGCTCCTCAGTTGCAGATGGAATTATTGGCATCTACAAGGTTTTTGCTAGCTGATTTTCAATAGTAGTTCTCTAGGGCTTTGTTGTGAAGTCATGCACTGATGTAAAAATAGGAAAATTTTATTTTTGATACAATTTTTGTAATAGGAGTTGTTATAATTGAACAAGTAAAAGTACCTGAAGGCCTTATGTATATACGTACATTGCAAATAAATGCATGAATGTTACATGTATATGTTATACATAAGGGTTTTATACATATTATCATTTTGTACATGTCATTTTGTTTAAAATAATTTTTAGTGAAATTAAAGGAAGAGAAAAGTTTCCTTTGTTCTGGATACTATATTTTAGTTTGCCTGAGCAGTATGTTATTAATTTGGTAGTATCTACTGTTGAGACAGGCAAGATGTTTCATTCATTTTAATTAAGTAAACCTGACTGCTGGTTCTCTTAGAGAGAAAAAAGAAGAATTTTGTATCTCCCTTCGAATTATTGACAGAAGATAGAGGTGTGAGGTCATTCCTTAGACTTTTTCGTCTCACCCTAATTGAAAGAGAAAGGCGTGGTGGAAATCAGCCTCATTTGCTCATTGGGAGCTTAATAAGGCACTTTTACACACATACTTAGGAGTCTCTTGTAGCTGTACTAGTCCTAATTAATGCTTGCCACCTAACATCCCTGGGTTTAAGAGGAAAACCAAGAGAATGCCTTCAAGGGGAGGAAAATAAATTGAAAAACAAAAAAAAAACCTGAAAGATTTAATGTAGGTACTTTATGAAATCATATAAAATTATGGAGCAAAATGCATGGTTTTCATTAATACGCTCACATTCATGTTATAGTTGTTGAATAATTAACATAAATAAGTGAACATTCCTTTCTATGTATGATGCAAACACCATGGCCAAGTCACATTTTAATTTCATACTTGATGCTTCAGCTTACACCATGTTTTTAGTTAGTGCTGGCTTATTAAGCTGCTAATTTGTCTACTGTTGTGAAGGCCTCTGGAAATACTGCACCATAAATAATAGAGCAGTGATCCATAACCACCTCCCATATAAGAGCATTGAGTCCACTGCAGCTAATAGGAAAGAACTGCTGGTTGCTAGGTGCCAAAATGCTGCTTGCCTATTTAGGAAGTGATACAGTTCTGTCTCCCTGCTAAGATGACAAAACTGTAATTAGAGATTAATCAAGAGCTGCATTAGTGCCACAGTTTCCTGCAGTCTGACTTCTGTTGCCCACCAGCAGTTAAGTGCATCTGCCTGTATTTACCAGTTCTCTGGAGATTTAGAAATTTATTGTCATATTTATAAGAACAGCTGCCGTGTAAGTTGTCAAAGCATAAAGAGCTAACTCAGTAGAATGCATATAATTAACTCCTCTATCTGTAGTCTATTTATTTTTAAAATGAGACTCCATTGAAAAGGATTAAATAATGTATTACATAACTAGCTGTTTTTTTTATTGTTGTTGCAGTTGGATTTTGTTGTTTTTTGTTAAAGCATTTTCAACAACTCTACAGTAATACACGTATATGCTGAATAAATAAAGATCCAGTATTACAAGAGAGAAAAGACCCTGCTGGTAGCAATGGTAACTTGAATCTTGTGATATTCTAGGAGTGAGATGGTGTTTGTAGGTTCACATCACTGAAAGTTCTAGGCTACTACGGATTTTTTATGGAAAAAATAATACTAACGTTTTTGGTATGATAAGTTTTACTTGCTGTTCCTTTAGTGTTTTTTGTTATATCTGCCTTGGAGAAAATTATTGCTGTTTTTCTGTTATATATCTTATTTTTTATCTTTATTTTTCAAATAAGATAGTATAGGGGCATATTATTTAGAAGGTTTTTTATTTGTAGAAAAACTGATACTGCAAGATAATGACTTCTCTGGCTTAATTGATTATGATAGCAAATACAGAGTTAAGATTATTGAAATGTTTTTAAACAAACTAAGGTAAAGAAAACTAATATTAAATAATGATATCTTAGCATTATTATGTTTATCCTTAATATCTAATTATTTTAAAACTTGAAGTGAAATTAAATATAAAATTGATTTCATACTGTTTTAGTCACCTAAAAGAGACACTTAGGCATAAATAAAATAAATGGAAGCTAATAAGGTTCTCATGAGAAAATTTAGAGCAGTTACATGTGTACACGCATGGATGCACACCTGCAAATACATACTTTTAAGCACATTCATTGTATGTAAATTATTTTGTAATCGAAGAGAATTCACTGTGATTCCATTATGGTTCTCTAACTTACTGCAGAATTTTGGGACAGCTAGAATTCATTTTAATATTAACATGTTAGTAAAACTATTCCCATTAGAACTTGTAAAATTAAAAAAAAAAAACCAACTACAAGCTACTACGAGCCAAGTTCATGTTTTCCGCCCAGATTGTCAGTTACAATACTGAATTTAAATATTCTTAAGCATGTAGATCACTAATTTGGTGGTACCGCTCCACAGGAAAAGTATAATTTTCTGAGTATTTTCTAATTTATTTACTCATTCTCTCTCACAACAAGAAAAGGCAAACAACAGGAAAGACTTGTGTAATTACTGCCGTTATTACTTGATAGTAACATGTACACATATATATAGCGTATGTATTCAGATCAAAACTATCTGTAGAAAATCTTCAGGATTGTAACAGGAGTTACAGACACAGTTAAAAAAAAATGATCTGCACTACAGCCTAGGTTTATTTTGGAATTTGGCTTTTTTTTTTTTTTTTTTTTTTCTGTTCAGTCTAATGTGGTAATCTGCTATATATTGGAGGAAAACTGCTAATTTTCCTCAACTTTTTGGAAATAAAAAATGAAATAGATAAAAATCAAACAATGAACTTCCACATCTGTTAAAGAGCCCGCAGTCACCAAATTGGGCTGTTTAAATGGAGCCTCAGCCTTCTTCCTCTCTTGCTCTCTGGCTAGCAGTAGGAAGCCTGGTGGTGCAGTAGTTTTAAGCACTTGGCTGCTGACTGAAACATCAGCAGTTCAAACCCACCAGCTGCTCCATGGCAGTAAGATTTTAGCAGTCTGGTTCTGTAAAAAGGCACAGTGTTGGAAACACTGTAGGGCAGTTCTGCTCTGTCCTATAGGGTTACTATGATTCAACATCTACTTGCTAGTCACTGTTTGTTTGTTTGTTTCTTTTTTTTTTTTGTGGCTAACAATAAAATCAGTAGTAGATTAAAAATTTTACCTTTCTTCCTCTAAAAAAAAAAACTCTGGAATCATGTTTTTGCATATTGGATTAGCATACTATATTATTTGCATACTATATGCAATTTTGATTGTAGTCATAATGGATTGTTTGTGGAAACAGTAGAGATTCCATGGACACATTTAAATAGCTCGTTTATCTAACATAGAAAATGCTAGTTTTGAATAAAAAAAGACATTGTCATTAGATCTGTAGTGATCTGAGCATATTTTTAAAATGCTGATAATCCACTCAATTTTTTAAAAAAGAACTTAGTCACACTACTACAGTCTGTTAATAAGTAAGCATTTCAGAATTGAGAGCATTATAAAATGAAAACACTATTAAGTAGAATGGTATAAAAGTAAAACATAATAAAGATATGTTAAAAATAATTAATAGGAAATTCTTCCCTCTATAATATGTTCCCTTCTGGTGTAAAAATGGATAGGACTTACAATACACTAATAATCATAAAAGAACCCCCAGAACAACCCCGCTAACTGCAAGTAGAACCATTGTAAACTGGGGACAAGAAATTATTTTATGTAACATGTTATTATTGATGCAGAAAAGCATTGGTAGGTAATGAAAGAGAGGGTTCTTTGGCAGCTAATCACTAAATTTGGTTTCATTATTAAGGTATTTGTTCTCTAGGTTATTTAAGAAAGATCAACAATAACAAAAGCAAATACTATTTTTCTCTAGGGAAGAAGTATAAGTCCAACTATTAAAGAATCAGGGAATGTTCTTGGGCCTTAAGTTAGTGAATTCCAGTGTTTTGTAATAATTGAGAGTGAATGTCCTACCCAAATTTGATGCACTAAAGGCTTTTTAAATTTATGATTGGGATTATCAATGCCAAAGTAGTGGGTACTCTAGTGTTATGGATTGAATTTCTCGTAGTTAAACAAGCTTGAGTATTTAAGGTGACATTTTGCTATATTTTGTACTTTAATGATCTCAGACAAATTAACTATCTATGCCTCAGTTTCCTTATAAAATAAAACCTATGTCAACATGATGGTTTTTAGGTTTAAATAATTTGAAGTATGTAAAATGTTTAAGGTGCTTGGCACACGTTCCTATTTTCAAGTATCCGTTTTAGGAAATCACACAAATGGAGACACATGTATCTACATTTTCTGATGCATTTTTACTACTAGTCCGTGAACTATATAACTGTTAATATTCTTATTTATTTCTAGACTACACACACCTTGAAAAATGTAGTGTATACCTTTATTTACCCTAAATTCAAATAACATGATTAAACAATTTGTTTTCTGTTATGTCCCTTTATTCTCTTTAATACATCTTAAACATTTTTAATGTCAATAAATGGCATTTAAAAAGAAATTGAATGGGTAAATAATAACTGATTTCCAATATATTATCATGTACTTAACTATCCCATCATTGTTCATCATTGGATCACTCACTATTATTTTCATAAGGTTCACTGTACTGGCAATGAATGTTCTTTTCATATTTTCTAGAACAGATTGCTACCAGAAAATATTATTGCACAAAGTCAATGGGAAAAAAAAAAAAAAAACAATGAAAAACTTCATTTACTTCTAAATTGTTTCCCAAAGGGCCATGCCAGTATGTATTTTTATCAGTATGTTAGAATGAATCCTTTCCCCATCACACCAATTTCTACATTTAGATTTTTTTCATGTTGCTAATTTTATGAAGATCAGTGGCGTTTTTATTTAATTACTGATGATGTTAGAACTCTTGTGTCTGCTTTTGTCTCTTCTCTAAGCTGTATTTTTTATTACTTGGGGAGTTAATTACTTTTGTATGTGGCTTGCATATGGTGTTGTAGAACGCTCATTTTTTGCAAATATATTGCATTTTGACATTTTCTTTGTATGTTTGATTATAAAATTATTGATATGTAACCTTTAAATTATCTAACTACATCTATCAGCAGTGGGTTTTTTGGGTAAGTATAACTGTAAATCTTTCCATTTGCGAATGTTTCCATGACTTTGTACACTGGGAATGTTATCTCCCATTCCCAAATATATTGCTATTCACATGTTATTTCTTCTAGATCTTTTCAAAAATAATATATTTTATTTGGTTGCTGTTGAGAATATGCATAGCAGAACATATACCAATTCAACAACTGCTACATGGACTGTTCAATGATATTATGTTCTAGTCATCAACCGTTCACACCTTCCTTTTAGGAGCTTTTCCTCCCACATTAACAAAACTTGCTCCCAAATAAGTTCATATCTAATCTTCTGAGTTGCCACTGAATTTTAACATGTAATGCTTTCATAGCTCTTTTTCTCTAAGTATTTAACCAATACTTCTAAAATCACCTAAAAGAACAGTTATTGCCATCGAGTCAATTCCAACTCACAGCATCATATAGGACAGAGTAGAACTGCCCCATAGAGTTTCCAAGGCGTTCCTACTGGGTTTGAACAACCTTTTAGTTAGCAGCCATAGCACTTAAAACACTACACCACCAGGGTTTCCAAAATCACTTAGACAGTAATAATAACAGCTGATTTTTTCACCCATTATTATTGTAACAAGTGTAATGTGTGTTGGGATCTATTTCTGAGTTACAAATTACATTCCATTGAGTCTATTAAAAATTCTTACAACACAACCATGGGCTTCCATGCAAAATCATTTTGCATCTGATTTATTCTTACAAATGACTTAAATGCATTGCCAAAAAAAAAATATCTTATTTGGAATTACACTAAAACTAAAATGTAATTTGGAAAAAAAATGTCTTCGTGGACTTGACGGCACTTGGCTTGGCTGGCTATAACATCCCACCAAACAACATATTCTTCACCTGTCTATACAATATTATTGCCACTCAATATTGTGTTTTTTTGTTTGTTTCAATACTAGTAGCTTTCTCTAAAATTTGGAAGACTTGAGACAATCATATTTCCTGGGCAAATTTCCTTGGCACTTTGATAAGTACCTGAAAGTATTTCTTCAAATGTCTCAGTTATCCTATCAAGGGATGCTCGCTATCCCTATTGTGTGAGTAAAATGTTAGCACGTAGAGAGGTTAAGGAATTTACCCGGTGTCCCACGCCAAGGAACAGCAGAGGCCACTTGTCTAACTCAAGACCCACAGGTTTGACTATCACATCCATTAACTCCTGATTATTGTGATTCTAACTGATGAAGGAACTCTGAACCTGAAAATGTTATTTAATAGGAAAATTAAATAAATATCCTGGGTACATTAGTAAATGTAACACTTTTTAACAGTCTGCTCCCACTTGCTTTTCTATATAAAAGCAGAGTTTTCTGAAAAATAGTTGTCATATACATAATTGTTTTAGTAGTTCATGATTCTGATTGCAGTTTGATTAGTGAAGGACTATTTCAAATTGATTTATTATAAATTTCCATAAATGAGACCCACTAAAAGAAAAAGAGAAACAGACCATTTCTCAGTCTCCGTAGACTGCAAGGAGATCATGGTAGTACAAACTGTTAATACAGCCAGCAGCTCAGAGAAACACTGGAGGTTTGAGTTCACACAGAGTTTCCTCAGAAGGAGAGACTGATGATCCACTTTTAAACAAAAAACAGCCATTGTGAACGCCACCGAGTCCAGCTCTACTCCAACACATGTGGAGTTACCGTGAATCATTATGGAACCAGTGGTGACAGTTTTTTAAACCACAAAGGTTTTTCAGCACACTCTCAGATCCCTAGTGTCTCTTCCTACCCAGAACACACAGCCAAAGCCAGCCTAGTGACGTCGAGTCGGATCCGACTCATGGACAGAAGAGACCGTATAAAATTAAACAACTTTCCCACAACAGAATTTGCAAAATTCCACAAGTCTCTGTTCCTAAGCTAACCTTGATTGTGGCTTTTTTTCCCCTGAAGGTTGCTGTTTACTCTTTCCAGGCAATATGCAGGCCTGTGAAGATTTCCATTAGGGCTCAAATTTCAATGTGGATAATTTTGCCTTTCAAATTTTCCTGATCTCCAAAACTGCACTGTTTATTAATAGCTCCTTCAAATTACAGATTAGCTTTGATTACTGCTCTTCTGGTTAAAAATAAGCACAGTTCAGGAAAAAACAATCACATTAACAACATTGGTTTTGCCTTCTCTCTTAAATGATTTTATAAACTAGAACAATTCATTACATTTGTTTGGATTAAACTTCGCACCTTCAATATAAGAATGTAAATACTTTCTTTTGTTAATAGATAGAGAAAATAAACAAAAACCTAGAAGCAATGCATTGTCTCAATTCCGTGTTACTGTTTATGAATTAATTTGTTTTTGCCTGAAGTATTCTGGTTTCGGCTTCTCCATTGACATTTCACATTGTGTAACTGATATCCCAGTGATCAGTCACTTGTTTCTGAGTCTTTGTATACATTTCTGAAGTGATTCCGTACCCTTGAATCACGCCACTGAGCTGAGTTTTTAAATTGGGTCACCAGAGGAAAAGTGGTATCCATGGTAACAGAAAAATGTGGTGCCTGACACAGTTTTCGTGTGACAGAAATAACAGCCATCGTTGTTAAGTAATACCATGTTAGAATGCTGTCTTTTGTGTCAACTGTATTATCGTACCCCAAACTGAGGAATTATAACTTTGGAGAAAAGATAGACGAATGATTAAAGTGCATATTAGTCTTTAGGCACAGTTCTTATAACCTGCCTTTTCGTTCAGTGCTTAATTTACAAAGGAACATTGACTAGTGTTCAAAAATTGTCATGGATTAATTAAAAGATGTCAGTCTTAAACCTGGACCTTAATACGTTTTTCGCACAAGCAACTAAAATTGTAAACTGAATAATTTTTACTTTCTTCTGATTCAATATGTTGAAAACATGGAGAGTTCAACTTATTCAAAAGTTCTGATGAACAAAATTTAATCCACACATTCAGAGGCAGCCTCTGTTTTCTTCCCTTTTCATCTTGAAAACACACACACAGAATTCACAAATGCTACATTTTAAATAGTATGTCAATATTTGAGGATAATACATTGATCGAGGATAATATATTGCTCTTCGGTAACAAAACGCATAGGTTCAGTTCCCAGCTCTTGAGCTTTTATGAAACTAAGCAGCATTTAACTTCCTTCAACTTTAGTTTCATTAGCTCTAAATAGAGGTGATAATAGTACATAGTGTTTAGATGTGTTTTTGCAAGAGCCAAATGAGATAACGCATGTAAAATACTTAACACAATGAATGTCAATTATTTAGCTTTCAGTATCAGTTAACTATAAGTATTATGAATTCCCCAACAACACAGCTAGCTAATGTTATAATTATTTTAAAGATGAATTGCAGAGAGATGGACTAAGGAGTCAAATGACACGGAGCTAATAAATGGTGGGAAAAGTTTCAAACTCAGCGGCTAAAATCTGTATCCTCATCTAAGTCCTGTTTCTCAAAGCCCTGACTCCTCTGTTACCATTGCCCTGAGGACTCAACATTCACACGTCTACTTATGAGTTTCTTTCTTTTGTCCTTGTATTTAGATCACTTTATCGAATGTATGTTATTCATTGTATTTTTATGTGAATACCATCTCTTTAACTACACTATTAGTTTAAGGGCAAAAATCACTTCATATGTTTCTTTTCTGATTGCTTACTTCTGTGTGCAGTATTGTTACTTGATCCATATGAATTTAATGGCTTGCTAATAACCTTTGACTGATTTTAATAAAACTGCTATTTTTAAAAAATCTATATGCAGTTTAAATAACATCACTTGAAATATTTACTATTTATGTTCAGGAAGAGAAGTTTTACTGATTATCTTATGTCTTTCCACAAATTGATGTTATGGAAGATGCACATTATTATTTTGTTACTTAGAATTGTCATACAGTGGTCAAGTTAATTTAGTCATTCGGATAAAAGAAAAAAATGCTTTCCTGAGGTCAAATTCAATGTCACTTTCACACGAAATGGCTTATATAGCAATAGAAGAAATTTCCATCTTATTAAAAAGTTGGTGAAATAGTGTTTCCCAAGGCTTGCATTATTGTATAAACTGTGTGCCTTTAGACTCTCTATTATGTTTTGGTGAGACCTGGAAAACCTAGTGGTGTAGTGGATAAGGATACAGCTGCCACTGAAAGGCAACAATTCAAATTCACCAGGTGCTCCTTGGAAACTTTATAGGGCAGTTCTATCTGGTTCTATAGAGCCACGAGACTCAAAATCGACTCAGTGACAATGTGTTGTTTGTTTGTGTTTGGTGATGCAGTGGTTAAATGCTTGACTGATAATCAAAAGTTTAGTTGTTGGAATCCGCCAGCCACTCCATGGGAGAAAGATGTGGCTATCTCCTCCTGTAAAGATTGTAGCTTAGGACAAATCTATAGGGAAGTTCTACTCCATCCTATAGTGTCACTATGCAACAGAATCCACCCAGTGGCAACAGGTTTTTTGTTTTGCTTGTTTGGTTTCAGTATTATGTTTCAAACACATAGCACTTAATGGGCGCTGAAGTTAGATAACTCGAGACTGAAATGACAGATTTAGAATTTTGAAAGATTCAAAATGTGCTGTCTTCAAACAGTTTCACTTTATTTTCATAATTTCCTTTTAATTATGTAAAAATTGGGAATAAATCCATGCATAGAATTGTGTAAATAGCCTCAGACAAAACACTTAGGGAGAATGCCTTGCACAGAATAAATTCAAAAAATGTTAATTATTAAAATTTTTTATCATGATTGCTTAGTAATGATGTTTCTCTAAATCTAGGTTGTTATCTCTGGAGGTTAGAATGCACTGGCATCTTTTGAGCTCTGCTCCATTAAATTGATCGTAATTATGTTTTTCTTGGAAAATGAATTTCTGTAGTTTTTCCATTGGATACATGAAAGTAGAAACAGAGATCAAGATCATACTTTACAGAGAAGCAAGTAAAACAGCTAACACTGGAATCACTGAGGGAAGAAGTCCTTATGGTAGCTGAGAACCCAAGCGTTCTGCTCCACTATGGGGTGACTCAAGTGCAGTCATCAGAGATAGCACAGAACACAAAAGAGAACAGTACTCAAGGCTGAAGGAACCAGGAAGTCTTTTTGTAATTAAATAGTGATTTGGAAGTTGTTTTTTTTTTTGACTTATGAATTTTAATGCCTATATATATTTATATGTGTATATGTATGTGCATATATTTGTATATGTTTGTGTGTATCAAGTAAGACTTGTTGGATTCAGAAAATCTATCACCTTGTCAAGGATTATTTACTAATGAGACTATTTCTTCATGGGTAATACGTGTGAAAGCTATTTATTCTATTTTTGGGAAAAAAAATCACAACAAAGAAGAAAATCTCCGTAAACTAGCCCCTTGAAGTATCTATAGTTTAACCTATCTGTCAATCACTTGTTCTTCCAAAGGTGGAAAATTGGAAGTATTACTAATGGCAAAATTTTGTGTTAATGGATTTTGGTGTAGAAATCAGTCTTGTACAATTGAACCTCACCAGTACATGTTATGTATGTTAATAGATTATCCAAAATACCAAATCGAAAGATTTAACATAAGAAATTGAATTTGTTTTTATATACAACCACACTAACAAATATAAAACTAGAAGATTTGTATTTCATACTTGATTATTTTATTTCTGCTACTCTACCAAATTGTCAAATTCTTTGCCAAAGATTTACAGCTAATATCACGTAATCACACATTTATCTAAAAATTTTTTCTAAGGTATAGACGTTCTTAACTAAATATTAAGAGACAGAACATTTAAAAATGAACTAGAGGAGCAAGATACTCTAATATTCTTGCAAATCAGTAAAAATTATTTTCAGCATCAAAGTATCTTGCATTTTTTTAATGTCATACATTTGGTATGTTTTCAAATTAGTTTTCCACCACTTGTCCATTATTCTGATAGACATAATGAAATCAAACAAGTTTTTCTTAAAAAAGGACTTTTCAAATAAAAAAGTTCCATTTGGGTTAGAGAAGAATGCTTACATAGCTGTAACTGCAACAGTCACTGGGGATCAAACACTGAATCCAAAAGGCAGCTGCACAGCATAAATGAACAATTTCGTTCTCCACAATTACCTTGATTGTAGATAATCTGATTTGGACTGCTGTGTGTGCATGTGTATGTGTGTGTGTATCTAATTTTATACAAGAGTCGATGCCTTTGGTGGCTGAATTAGGTCAAAATACAAAAGACAAAATAGCTAATAAGTAAGAAACATTATCAAGATTTTAAATCCACAATTGTACTCTATTTCTCCCAACCCAGAGCTTTGATGAAAATTGTTTATTGCATTGCTAAGTTCTTATCTGGAAGGCATCTTCTGGGCTTTGAAGATTTTGCCATAGTCTTAGAAATAAAAAATTGAGGAAATTGCAGTGCTTTTCTGTAATTTTGTAAAACAGGGTGTTTCAAGATAAATTATACCAGTGGACTGTATCTGTCTTGTACCACAGAACACATGTAAAATACCTGTAATTTAGTCATTTCAAGGCATGTATGAAAAAAGGTAATAAACATAAACACAGACATCCTAGTTTGCAGACATGCAGACTTCACAAGTTAGAAAGATTTCAGAATTACTAAATATCAAAAGATGAAACCTGTACTGCACACCAAACCACTGAAAATTGCCTTCAAATTTAAGGTGCAATTTATTTCAAATGGTGTAAAGTTGTAGCTGGAAGGATTGAAGTAGAAAGAGGTACACCTAGATTTATTATTTTATATTTACAACACAAAATCACATACACATACAGACAGACAAAATGTACTCAAAATGGTGTTCTTTACTAATAGTAAAAATGCTTGACATTTTAGTATTTAACATACCCAGTCTTTATTTTAAAGTTTATTTTTGTCTTCAGAAGTTTATAAATTCTGTATTTTTTCTTTTCAAGTTTCTTTGGGGCACTCAGAAAATTTTACTCAGAATAAAACTCTATTCCCTATTTTAAATCATAAGAGTATCTTTTACCTTGTAACACACAAAATTCAATAATAAAAATTTATTGTAAGTTGAATAAATGTTTTTCTCCTTCAGTTGATTAATAGTGACTTTGAGTTCATTTTTTCTAAGAAATATACACAATCCCAGAAAATACATCCCCAAAACTGTTAAATGCAGCTGCTAAAAGGATAAGTCATATTTAGATTTCGATTAATTTTCCCATTAGGGAATGTTAATGTGCAAGCGTTAGAAAACCGAGATGTTCTTTATTATTTTTATTATTTTTAAGTACATAGAGTACAATCCTTCCTATGTTCACTTAAATCAGATTGTAGTAATGTTAATGGTAAAAATCTCCAGATTATTTTAGCAACAGACACATCTAAATAAGGTAGAAAATTCAACACTTAAAATATGGGCACAATTTCATTATACACAACTAAGAGTAAATAGAACATTGATCTTGACTTCAGGAAGGCAAACTTTTTATATTATTCAAATTACTAAATTCACTTGGCCAACTCAATTGGCTTGTGAAAGTATGAAAATTCTAAATATCATTGTGGTAATAGCTCTCACTTTACCTAATATCGGTTTGAGGAACTGAACAGTTAATCAGAAAAACACATCCCTGACAGCAGAAAGAAGGCAATTCCCATCACATCCTTTTATCTATTGTTGTAGATTGAGTTATCTTCTTCAAAATCCCTATTTGGATTCTAATTACATCCATAAGTCCAATGTAAACTAGTACGCAAGCTACGTTCTAGTTTATATCTGTGATGTAAGCCCATTTGGGATTAGGGTGTTCTCTGTTACATGCTAATAAGACTATGGGACTGTAGAGTGTGTCCTAAAGCAAATCACTTCCTAGTTACAAGAGCAGATCGCACACCGAAGCAAGCCAATTCAGGGGAAGGTAGAAGCTATCTGATTACAGTAAAGGCAGATGAATCTGCAAGCCCAGGGCCTCCAAGGATTGACAAGTATTAGAAGCTGAAAAAGCTGAAATAGACACGTCCTGAATTGGACTTCAGGCCTATTGAATTTTGCGGTATTAAAACCAGACCTTGCGGCATCTCCTTTAGAGCAGACTAGGAAAATAAGGCCCTATGTTACTTGTGGTGATAGGCAACCAATCACGCTACAATTGATGCCAGTGAAGGAAAGGGAAAGATAGGACAACCCATAGTTCTTTCTCCTTTTTGCCCTTCTTTTCTCACTGGTAGATATGTGTGTATAAAGAAAGAAAAGAAAACATGGGAGTTCATTCTGTTTATTTATTTACTACTCTTGGAGGAAAAGAACACACATATAAGCGCAAGCCAAATTATGATTTGTGTAATTTCTGTGTCTCTACATATGTTACATGCCCTGAAGACTGTTATAGACAGGCTTAATGTGCATGTTCCATTGTCCCATATGTCTCTTACAAAACACAGATGAAAAGATGATGCTAACTACAATTCCAACACAATGACAATATTAAATTAATCAGGAGCTCTTTCTCAGTGCTGAGTCCTATGCAACATCATAGATCACAAGCCCATGAAATTTATATTACATAATATATTTGAGGGTTGACTATGCCAAAAACCCAGGTTTGCAAAGCCTTTATACATCCTTCATTTTATTCTGGGAAAAAAAAAAAGATCTGGTAATTTAAGGGGTATTATCTCTGTTTACAAGAAGACATCGAGGTAGACGTATGGGGCAAACTATATGATACGTGCTCACTCTACCTATTATGTCCTTCCTCAGATATGGATGACCATTGGTGGTTTTATGATTTATACTGTAACTGTAGAAGGGTCAGTTTTGCTTGGTACCTCTGTAACTGCTGAGTAATTAAATACATTGCTGTTATTAGGCACCACCAAGTCACTTCCAACTCATAGCAACCCTATGCACAACAGAGCAAAACATTGCTTGGTGTTGCACCATGCTCTCAATCATTTTTATGTTTAAGCCCTTGGTTGCAGCCACTGTGTCAGTCTTCCTGTTGAGGGTCTTCCTCTGTTTTGCTGACACTCTACAGCACTAAGCATGATGTCCTTCCCCAGGGACTGATCCTCCTAACATGTCCAAAGGATGAAAGACCCAGTCTCAACATCTTCGCTTCCAAGGAGCGCTCTGGTTGTACTTCTTTCGAAATAGATCTGTTTGCTCTTTTGGAAGTCCATGATACAATTCAATATTCTTCTCCAACACCACAAATCAAAGATGTCAATTCTTTTCTGTCCTTCTCATTCACTGTCCAGCATTCACATGCGTATGTGCTACTGAAAATATCCGGGCTTGGGTCAGGCTCCCCTTAGTCTTCAAGGTGATGTCTTTACTTCTGAATACTTGAAAGAGGTCCTTTGCAGCAGACTTTCCAAATGCAATGTCTTTTGAAGGCTGTGGTCTTTGGTCTTCATCACTAAGTGCTTCAAATCCTTTTCACTTTCTGCAAGCAAGGTTGTGTCATCTGCATAATTCCTAAATACATAAATCCTAAAAAAATATGGCTAAGATTGTTCTAGATATACAATCAAGTTACCCAGTATGCCACCAGGGTTTCTAAAATAAGTGTCTAAGACAAAAAATTTAAATAAAATTTTAAGATTAAAGAAGAAATCAGTTTTAAACCTGAAACAATTTGGCTGTTTCAAACTTGATGTGACCATATGACATTAGGTTACAAAACAAAGTAAAAAAATTAAGATTCTTTTTAATCTTTAAATGGTAAAAAGTCTAGAGAGTAATATTGCTTAGGAAGTTGGCCCCAAGAATTTTTTTTTTCTTTAAAGGATTTAACTTCTATTTAACTCCAGGCCAGTATGGCATGAAGTCAGGTGAAGATCTGTCAGTTGATTTAGGAATTTGATCTACTCTCTAAGCTGCAGCGGGCTGAAAAAAGAGAGTTGTAGAGTACTTACAATTATTGAATTGTTAACACATAATTATTTATATTCCTGTCCTACTATACATTTTCTTTTAATTGTTAACTATTTTCAGTGAGATAAGACCTTGTCTTACTTATCCATGTAATACACACAGTACTTGTGGTAATACCAAAACCAAACTCATGGCCAGCAAGTTGATTCCAGATCATAGGATTTATGTATTTATTTTTTAGGATTTATGTATTCATGCATTATGCAGATGACACAACCTTGCCTGGAGAAAGTGAAGAGGATTTGACCACTTGCTGATGAAGATCAAAAACCACAGCCATCAGTAGAGCTGCCCGGTGATGTTTCCAAGGAGCACCTGGCAGATTTGAATGGCCAGCCTGCAGGTTAGAAGCCATAGCAATTAACCAGTATACCACCAGGGTTTCCACTTACTGTAGTATTCAGGACAAAATTAATGCTTAGTATTTATAAGTAAAATCATGTATCAGACTTTAAGAATATTTAGGAATAGTATGGAACAATAGGTTTGAAACATTCAACTGTAGGAGTGACTGTTAAGAACTTCTTACAGAATTTGAATGGACTTTTGGAAGAATTTCAACATATCTTTGATATTAAGGATGTCATTTTTCAGAGGAGGAAGCTTGAAGTAATATACTTTATTACAGGATGTTGAGAATATATTTCTAAAATGAGGGTAATTAAAAAGTTGCTGGTGTTCATAAAAGTTTTGGGAGAACTACAGTATTTAAAGCATAGTTCTCCCTTCTCTTTCTATTTCTCTCTTGTTCCAAAATTACTGAATGAGAAAACTTCACGTCCTTCACTCTGCTGATTACCATTTCTGGGAACATTGCTTCTGAATGCAGGACATGCTGAAATGACATCTCACTGCTGGATGTGCTGATTCACTGGCACTAATCTGTCATTTTCAGACACATTCCCTCTCACAGATATTTCAGCGTGGCAGATTCGTGGGTTGGAGGGTAAAAGCAGATTACCTATGGTTAGAAGCAGATAATGGGCATTTTATTATCCAGTCATCTCTCATTTTAAAGCTGCTATTCTCGAGGAATAGACAGATGACCTCCAGTCATGATTTTGATTTCATCAATTGAAATTGGTTGTAAAACTATTCATTGCTCACATATGATTATGCATGAAGTTAATGTTATATGATTTTCCAACTGAGGTGATTCCATAACCTCTTCACTGCCTCATTCCTACTATGTCCACTGAATTCAAGTTCGCACAGCAGCCTGCTGAGTTTCTTAAAACTTCTGAATAACATTAATGAACACATTTACAAAAACAGCTTGAATTCTTTATGATTTTGAGAATCCAGAATGCTCAATTTATAATAATATAACTTTCAATTAGACACTTGACTAGTTACTAAGTTGTACGCATGTCACTGTTGTAATACTAACATTAACAACAACACAAAATCCTTTGTCACTGAATGAAATTCCGACTCGTAGTGACACTACAGCACACAATAGAACTGCCCCATAGAGTTTCCCAGGAGCAACTGGCAGATTAGAACTGCCAGCTTAACCACTGTACTGCCATGCCTGCAAAAATAGTTTTTATTATAACAGAAAACTTTTCTGTAGTGCTTACAGCATACCATCTGTTGTTCTAAGTATTCTAATATACTAATACTTTCAATATTAATTTACTGAGAGAAATGTACAGTGTTTAGAGTAAAATAAAATTAAAAAAAGAAAAAACAAAGCATTGGTTTTGAGTTGGTTCTGACTCATAGTGACCCCTTAAAGACACAAACTTAAAATACAAGTAATCGTGCATTAAACACACAAGAATGTATAAAAATGGTACATAAATTTGGAAAGCAAAAACCACCCATAAGGAGTTAACTTACTAGGATGTCTTCCAGGTGCTCCTACTATGCTGGATATATCAGGAGTCTGACGTAAGAGCTGGAAACCCTGGTGGTGTAGTGCTTAAGTAATTTGTCTCTTAACCCAAAGTTCAGCAGTTCAAAGCCACCTAGGCAGTCCTTGGAAACTGTATAGGGCAGTTTTACTCTGACCTAAGGGATCACTAGGAGTCAGAAACAACTTGATGGTAGTGGGTTTTTTTGTTTTTTTTTTTTTTTGGCCAGTAAAAGTGTCAAGCTGTCATGTTCCCTGAAATAACACAGTTAGAAACATTTTTAAAAATACATATTCTGTATTTCTGCATTTTTAGAGCAGTCTCATATATCTTGTTCTAGTTCCTTCTCACCCAAACCCTACAGAATAGTCAGGTCTGACTATTATACATAACAGCAGAAGTGGAAGCTTAAGAGCTAACCTTCATTCTTTAAAGCACACACATGTTTCAGAAGAATAGCCAAAATAGCTAGTGAGTTCAGTCTCCCTGATAACCAGTCAAGGGGATTCGGACTCACTGTGACCCTACTCATATCAGAACAGAACTGTGATCCATAAGGTTTTCAATTTTTTGGAAATAGATTGCCAGGACTTTTTTTGGAGGCCCTTTTGGGTGGACTTGCATCTCCATATTTGAGTTAGCAGCCAATCCTTTAGCCCTATGCACGACCCAGGATTCCTCTTCCTTATAATCACTCTGTAATTCCCTATGCTTATGGTGTCTAAAAACAAAATGAGGGCATTAAACAAAGAGTTGTCTTACATTTGCCAGCGAAAGCGATGACATTGTTGGGACCAAGATTATCAGAATGAGGGGACCATTATTCATTCCAGACAATAAAATAATCCTTATATTTTGTATTGTTTCCTCCCAACTGTCATCCAGCAAGTTCTTGCAGCTTGCAGATCCCTTCCTTTGGGAAGCTTTCTCTTCCTTGACTTTGTCAGTCGTCTTCATCATATGTAAAACACTTTGAACTTCTTTGTCCCAGTATTTGGCATATTATGTTGTATTTTATGAAATGAAATTTCTTCAAAATATCAAAAAATTCTGAGGTTGACTGTATCTTTTTTTTTTAGTTACCATTAGTTGATAGCCTTTTCTCCTTCAAGCTATGTTTTTCATAAGTCTTATTTGACAAGTGATTTTGTATTGCATCTTGCATACTTTGCATACTGTGTTAGAAAATTATTTTTTATTGTTTTTATTATGATTAAGTGAAAGGGTTCATTCCAAGTCAGTTTTGCACACCAGCCTCTCTACAGCTCTTATCTGCTCACCCGACCCTGTGGCAGCACACTCCTCCTCTTTTTCACTCTTTACTAGTAGTATCCTCCCAATGAATACCTGTCCCCTGCTTCCCATCCTGTCCTCTCCCTTCCAGAAAGAAACCAGCAAGACAGTGTTCTACAAATGCATAAAACCATAGACGCACAACATGCTCACTCTGTGTTAGAAAATTCTTAATCCTCCTTAAAATCTTCTTATTCAGCAAGCATTCACCCTATTTAGCTTTAGTGTATAGATTCCTCCCTATTTTGATGAGTCGTAGTTGCAATTAAAATTTAATTATCAGAGTCCTTTCAATGCTCTTCGGTTTCTTTCCTTTATTTAATATCATGATGCTCCTGCTTTATCACTGTAGGTGCCTTCTGAGCTGCCTGGTGTCTCTCTACGGGAAGGTGACGAAATTCTGGGCCATTGTGGTATTCTGGGAATGGTTCAGGAGACTCAGGCTGCTTCTGTGGCTGTCACCAGATCAACTTGCAAGTGGCTTAAAGTATGGGGCAAGTGACGCTTTCCTTCTGAAATGGATTGAGCAAAGATGCCCAGTGTTAGGGGAAGAAATATTATTGCCTACTCTGTCTCTGCTGCTGTGATGAATCAGGCCTGTTGTAACTCCGTCACTGACGATGGGACCCTGCTGAGGCTCACTACTGGTCCTGCTGTGGCAGATGGGACCTGTTGCTGCCGAGCTTGTTGCTGTCTCTTTTCTAATATTTTGACTGGAGAGATCAGGGTTTTAGTTCTGTATCTACACATGTTGGTGTTCCTGAGTTTCAACCTTCTCCAATGTCTAGTTCAAAGTACAGGGGAGACAATAAGAAAATCCAGGGAACTCCTTGCTGGGCATTTACCTTCTTCTTTACATCTTTCACAGACTGAGTCTTTTTATAATGGTCTGTTAGGTTATTTCCAGGAAACAGCTATATTTAGAAGAGTCAGGAAAAGTGAGTCTATACCATCTCATTGTTAACAACCTGTTTTGTAAAGAAGATTCAATTTATAGAATGTTTTCAAGCAATCCCGGGGATTTCAGTGTCTTTCACCCTGGCCGTTCTTCATTGTGCACATTTTGGTATCAACTTTTTTTAAGTTGGATATTCTGATTCCTTATTCGACGGCACTTGGCTTGGCTATTTAATTCTTTACCTAATTATCAAATAATTTTTTAGCATAATCGTATCATTTTTCTGTTTTAGCTGTCCATATTTATACCTGCATTTGTGCAAGATGGATTTCATTACTCCATTTTGTTAAACCTTATGACAATTATGTGCCTAGTAATTAAATGTCTTGTTATCTAAATTTTAACTTTTCTGATGGTATAGATAAATATATAGGAAGGGACAAAATAGCTTTGTTTATTAATATAGCAGAGAAGCTACCTCTTGACTTCCAAATAGAAACAGTATTTCTCTTTTGTTTTTAAAATGAACTGTTTCGTTTCCTACAGCATAAGAGATTACATCAGCTCTGAGCTGAACTAGGTATCAAAAAGTGGAAATATTTGTTCTGTAAATTTGGCCAAGGTGGAGGAAAATTTTTACTTATCAGTGAGATGACTTCTCTAATACAGAGGCAACTGAGATTTGTTTTGAAACTTGGCTACAACTTTAAGGTCAGCTTTTAAACCAGGGAGTTTTCTAATTATATAACAAATATGTCTACAGATGTCAGGTACAGATGAATGATAGTTGACGCAGAAAAATGAGTATAGATAGTACTCAGAAGGATTTGTTGATCTGCACAAGAATTGAGTGTATGGTAGGCCCCTTTATAAAAAATCGATTTGGGATTAAACCAGGTATGTTAGTGGAATATATAGAGCATACGATTGTTACCATCCAAGTCCACTTCCACAGACTTGAGAATATGACAAAGAAGCCCATTGTCATCCAATGTCCACCCATTATAAGAAGTCTGTTTTGTTGGCTCTAATTTCTTTAAAGAAAAAAAAAAGTTCAATTTTGTGCACTTTAATCACTATTAAATTTTTCCCTTGACAGCCTTATGAAATACAGGATTCTTGGAAGGTGTTTGTGGTAGGCTGAATAACAACCCCCGGAAAACACCCACATGTTAATCCCAGAACCTATGAAGGTTACTTTGCAGAACAGAACAGATTTTACAGATGTGATTATTTAAGGAGACTGACCTAGGGACATTACCTTGGATTATCCAGATGGACACAATGTAATCACAAGAGCCCATTAAGTGGGAGGAAGCAGGGTCAGAAAAAGTGAGAAAGGAAGACAAAAAAGAAAGAGGAGTGGAAGAAACCTGCGCCACTGGCTTGGAAGAGGGGCGTGAGGTTAGGAACCAAGTCATACAGATGGCCTCTAAACCCCAAACCAAACGCAGGGTCAACAAGTCGATTCTGACTCACAGTAACCACATAGATGGAGTAGAATTGACCTCATAGAGTTTCCAAGGAGCACCTGGTGGATTTGAACTATTGACCTGACTAGCAGCAGTAGCTCTTAACCGTTACATCACGAGGGCTTCCCAGATGGTCTCTAGAAGCTGGAAGAGACAAGGGCATGATTTCTCACCTAGTGTCTTCGGAAGGAAAGCAGCCCTACCAATCCTCTGGAACTTTTAATCTCCAGAACTTGTAAGAGAATAGATTTGTGCTAAGACACTAAGATTTTGGCAATTTGTTACAGGAGCAAAAGAAAGCTAATCTAGCATTCTGCAATCAGAAAAGTTTGCCAATAAAATGGGACAATCCAGTAATTGCAATCTAGAAATTAACATATGTTCGTTTAATGTAGGTTTACATTTAGAGACGCAGTATTATGTGTATATGTGGATTAATATTTGATTTTGCTTTTTGTAATTTTAGAGTTCAGTTTTTTCTTTTAACATTTTTTATAAATAAAAGCCAAGTGTTATTTTAACAAATAAATTGAAATAGCATTTCAGACATACTTACAGCATCGTCCATGTATATATGAAGTAGGTGGAGGCAGATGTGGCAGGCCTTCCGAGCATCACCAAGGGAGAAAGGAGTTTTATTTAATGGTTTACAAGTATAATAATTTCTCATTAGAAAGGGCAGCTCTAATGCGAAGAGGCACTTTAAACAACAACAACAACAACAAAAAAAAAACCTCATTAAATGAAATTGAACGTTGTCTCGTCTGTCCCAGGAATTTTTAGATAATACTGTGGTGTAGTGGTTAAGTGCTACAGCTGCTAACCGAAGAATTGCAAATTCGAATCTACTAGATGCTTCTTGAAACTCTATGGGGCTGTTCTACCCTGTAATATAGGGTTACTATGAATCAGAATCCAGTAGACGGCAACAGGTTTGCTTTTGTTTTGTTTGTTGTTTTTAGATTCATTTCTATATGTACCCGATGACTTGCATAAAAATATTCATAGTGGCACCATATGAAAATACAACACTCTGGAAAATTCCCAGATAACCACTAAGAGAAAAGTTGCTGTGTCTGCTCTGGTATGGATTGCTGTGCAGGACTGGAATGGGAGCACTGCGGCTAACACAACTTGGGCAAAATAAGGACCTGGAGACGAATACAAAGAGAAAGTCAGCTGCTTCGTACAACTCCATTCATGGAAGTGGAATCTATACCCTACTAAAAATATCATTTCAGATACCAATATGTGTTGTCAAAACATTTAGAAAAGCCAGAGGTTGATAAATAAAAGGTTTAATACATGGTTAACTGAACAGTAGAAGAAACTAGACTAAGAAGCTAGGAGTATTACCTAGGTGACTTCACGTGTAATTTTCTCCTTTAATTTCAAATACGATTGCTATATTGGTATACTTTATATTTTACATAAACTTATGTGCAATTTTGTACCTACTTAATACTTAATCAAATTATTGTATAGTATCCTTAAGTAATTAAAACTACAGGACTGAAGACATAAACTTATCTTGGAGAAAATGTGAATATCCCTATGTATTTTTTTTCCTTTGATCCAAGAGGTTTATTGTTTGTAGTTACTATTATTTGGTTTTAAGAGGGGACAATTCATTTCATTTTAATAAATTTCTGAGTAGTTTACTTTTTTTCCAAATGTTATGAGAGTGATTTTAGATTTCAAATTTTATGGTATTGTGGTACAAGAGTGTAAAATTATAATGTCTGCTTTTAAAGTTTATCGATCTTTTTCTTTTTTTTTTTAGGTTAATATATGGTCAATCATTGTACTTTTGTATGAGACTACTATTTTTAGCATACAACACTTATTTTTACAAAGTTACTAATTTGAACTTTTAATTATGTCTCCAGATTACCTTTTTCAACATTTAATATTGCAAATTCATTTGAAACTGAGCATAGTAAGACTGCTACAATTTTTTAATAGTTTCTCGTAATTTTCTGTTATGCGTTTTTCTATACATGTGTTTTGTTATGATTGAATGAAAATACACAAATTTGTATGCTCATCTATATGCAGCTCCTGCTGCTCTCCCTGCTTGGTGACAGCACACTCTTCCTCTCCACTCTGTACATGTCCTATCTTCCCAACAGTCACCTATCCCCGCCTCTCCACCCACTCCCCTTCCTCCAGTAAGAGTTCAGAAGGATGATGTCTTACAGATGCATAGAACCATAAGGTGCCCACAAAATATAGTCACTCTGTGTTGTGAAGTCCAATCCATTGCTGTCGAAGAGTTGAACTTCATTATGATTTATGGACACAGGTAGCATGAGGGCCAGGGGCCATGCTCCCAGGGGAACCCCGAAGCCCCTAGACCATCAACTGTGGTCTTTTTGTGGATATCTCAGGGTGCGCCCCTGTTTATTCTTGTGTTGCCAGTGAGACTCAACTTGGTGAGCTCCATCATGGTTATTACTGGTGGTGGCCGGGCACCATCCATTTCTTCTGCTCACTTGTCGATGTAGACACCCACTCACATGGGTCTCTCTGTCTTCTGCATTCTCTTTCCCCCATATCATTATAGACCTCGGTGATCATCGATTCCTGCTGAGGTGGGACCATTTGATGTACCCTCAGATGGCAGCTTGGCAGGTTTTAAGACCCCAGACACCACTCACCAATGTGGGGTGCAGAGAGACCTCATTAGCAAAACACTATTGTGACAATTGGCCTCGATTTCACCTGAGAGCATGGTCCCAGGCCCCCCGCCGTAGGTACTCTGTCCTTCCAATATTGGGTTAAGATGGGAGAAGTATTCAAGTTGTGTTGAAGTCCAGTTAACATTGATCTTCTTACTAATGTGTGCTGTCACCAAAGTCACCCAACCAAATTTCTAACAATAATCTAATCTAAACCCTCCACACCTCACTCTCTCACCCTACCCAGCCTTGCAGCCATCAAAGGGTCTTTTCTTCTATACATGAGTCTGATTTTAAGTTCTTATCGTAGGGGTCTCATACAATATTTGTCCTCTTGTCCCTGACTACTTTCACTCAACATAATTTCCTCCAGTTGAAACCAGGTCATGAAATGTTTCCTGAAATCATTACTGTTCTTTGTCATTGTGTAGTGTTCCATTGAGTATATATAGCATAGTTTACCTATTCATTCCTTGGTTGTTGGGCATCTGGGTTGATTTCATCTTTTTGCTGTTGTGGATTGTGCTGCAATAAACATTAGTGTGCGTGTGTCAGTTGGTGTAAATGGCCTTGATTCTAGAGGATATATTCCAAGCAGTAAAATTACTGGGTCAAATGTGTATTTGTATCCAGTTTTTCAAGGGAGCGCCAGATTGCTTTCCAAAGAGATTGCACCGTTTTGCAATCCCACCAACAGTGCAGGAGAGTTCCAATTTCCTCATTGCCTCTCTGGCATTTGTTGTTTTGCATTTTTTGGATCATGTCCAACCTTGTTGGGGTAAGATGATATCTCACGGTAGTTTGGATTTGAATTTCTTTAATAGCTAATGATTGTGAGCACGTCCACATGTATTTTTGGCTTCATGGATCTCGTCCCTTAGAGAAATGTCTTTCCATCACCTTTGTCTATCACTTAATTGGATGATTTATCTTCTTATTGATATTTTGTAGTACCTTATTATTATGGAGATCAAGTGTCGGTCTGACATATAGTTGCCAAATATTTTTTCCTATTTCATAGGTGACCTTTTAATTCTATTAATAAAGTCTTTGGATGAGCAAAAGTGTTTCATTCTCAATAGTTCTCATTTATCTATTTTCTGTTGACTGTGGTTTGTTTCACAGATTTTGAACTCTGTCTATGTTGTGTATTAAAACTTCCATTGTTGTTACTACTTTTTCCTGAATGAGATTCATTGTTTTAGATTTGATATTTAGGTCTTTTATCCAGTTTGAGTTGGTTTTTGTGTAAGGTGTAAGATATGGGTCTTGTTTCAATTTATTGAAGATAGATATCCAATTTTACCAGCACCATTTGTTGAAGAGATTGTTTTTACCCCAGTTTAATGTCTTTGGGCCTTTGTCAAATATCAGTTGTTCACAGGCAGATGATGTCATCTCTGGGGTCTCAATTCTGTTCTGTCAATCTATCTGTCTGTTTTTGTACCAGTACCAGGCTGTTTTGACTACTGTGGCAGTGTAATAGGTTCTAAAGTCAAGAAATGAGAGGCCTCCCAGTACGTTTTTCTTCTTTACTAGTGCTTTACTTACCTGAGGTTTCTTTCCTTTCCACACAATGTGGATGATTTGTTTGTCCATCTCATTAAAAAAATGTCATTGGAATTTGTATTGGGATTTCATTATATAAGTAGATTGCTTTGGGCAAAATAGACATTTTCACAATTTCAAGTCTTCCTATCCATGAGCAGGGCAGATTACTCCACTTACATAAGTCTCTCTTAGATTCTTGTAGTAAGGGCTTGTAGTTCTCTTTGTAAAGATCTCTTATTTCTCTAGTTAGATTTATTCCTAGGTACTTTATCTTCTTAGGGGCTAGAGTAAATGCTATTGACTTGGTGATTTCTTCCTTAACAATCTTGCTGTTACTATAAAGGAATCCTACTAATGTATTTATGTTTATCTTGTATCCTGAGACTTTGCTGAACTCTTCTATCAATTTGGGTAGTTTTCTTATGGATTCTTTGGATTCTCTGCGTATACAATCACATCATCTGCAAATAGGAAGATTTTCAGTTCTTTTCAGATACAGATGCCCTTTATTTCTTGGTCTTGTCTAATTAGAACTTCTAGTACAATGTTGAATAGGAGAGGTGAGAGTGGGCATCCTTGTCTAGTTCCTGTTCTGAGGGGAAATTCAGTCTCTCTCCATTCAGGGTGGCATAGGCTTTGTGTAAATGGCCCTTATTGCTTTGAGGAATCTGCCATGTATTCCTATTTTGCTGAAAGTTTTTATCATGAATGGGTGTTGGACTTTATCGAATGTCTTTTCTGCATCAATAGACAAGATCAGGTGATTTTTGTCTTTTGTGGCATTTGTGTGGCTGATCACATTAATTGTTTTACTGTTGTTGAAAAAGCCTTGCATTCCTAGTATGAATCCAACTTTGTCATGATGGATTATTTTTTGGATATGTTGTTGTATTCTATTGGCAAGAATTTTGTTAAAGATTTTTGCTTCTAGATTCATGAGTGATTTTGGTCTGTAGTTCTGTTTCTTTGTTGGGTCTTTCCCTGGCTTAGGTATCAGGGTTATGCTGGCTTCATAGAATGAATTTGGGAGTATTCCATCCGTTTCTATACTGTGAAATAGTCTCAGTAGTATTGGAGATAACTTCTCTAAGAGCTTGTTAGAACTCTGTGGTGAGGCCACCTAGGCCCGGGCTTCTTTGGTTGGCAGTTTTTGGACGAGTTTTTCAATCTCTTCCTTTGTGATGGGTTTATTAAGTTGTTCTGCTTCACCTTGTGATGATTTGGGTAGGTGATATGAATAAAGGAAATTGCCCATTTCCTCTAGGTTTTCAAATTTGTTAAAGTTGATTATAGTATTCTGGAGAGACCAGTGGAAGCTGCATATAGGTGGGCATGTAAATTTATATGTAAATGTATATTTTCACTCAGTCATGTTAAATAAAAATTTAAAAAAAAGTTGATCATAGTATTCTGTTATGATATTTTTGATTTCTGTTGGATCTGTTGTGACAACTCCCCTCTCATTTCTAATTTGGGTTATTTGTTTCCTTTCCTCTTTTTCTTTAATAAGTTTAGCCATTGGTTTGTCAATTTTGTTGATCTTTTCCAAAAACCAGCTTTTGGTCTTTTCATTTTTTTCAATTGTTCTTCTATTCTCTAATTCATTTAATTCTGCTCTTATCTTTATAATCTGTTTTCTTTTGGTGCCTGAGAGGTTCCTCTGTTGTTCTCTCTCTACTCGTTCAAGCTGTAGGGTTAGTTCTTTGACTTGGTTTCTTTCTTCCTTGCAGATGTGAGCATTTATGGAGATAAATTGACATCAGAGCACTGCTTTAGCTGTATCCAATAGGTTGTGGTAGGAAGTGTTTTCATTCTCGTTGGAATCCATAAATTTCTTTATTTCATCTTTGATTTATTCTGTAACTCATGGCTTTTTGAGCAAGATTTTGTTCAGTTTCTGTGAGTTCTGCTTTTTGTCTATGTTTTTTCTGCTAGTGCTTTTGACTTTTGGGGCTTTATGATCCGAGAAGATGCTTTGCATTTGTTCAATGGTATGGATTTTTTGAGTATTGCTTTATGTCCTAACACATGGTCTATTCTGGAGAATATTCCACGTGCACTGGAGAACAAGGTATATTTGTCCGCTGATGGGTAGAAAGTTCTGAATATGTCAGTGAGGTCTAGTTGGTTAATTGTGGCAATAAGGTCTTCTGTGTCTTTACTGAGCTTTTTTCTAGATGATCTGTCCAATATTGAGAGTGGAGTGTTGAAGTCCCCCACTATTATTGTGGAGTGATCTGTCTCCTTTTTTGAGTATAGCCAGTGTTTCTTTGACATATTTAGGTGCTCTAATATTAGGTACATGAATATTTAATATTGTTAAGTCCTGCTTGTGTATTGAAACTTTCAGCAATAGTGTCCATCCTTGTCCACGGTGGATTTTACATTAAAATCTACTTTATCTGAGATTAAAATTGCCACATCTGCTTTTCTTTGTGTATTATTAGCTTGATATATATGCTTCCATCCTTTAATTTTCAGTTACTTCATATCTTTAAGTCTAAGGTGAGTTTCTTGTAGGCAACATATGCATGGGTCGTGTCTTTTGATCCAAGACGTCACTCAGTGTCTCTTTACTGAAGCATTCAGTCCATTCACATTCAATGTGATTATTGATAGATATGTGTTCAGTGTTGCCATTGTGATGTTTATTTTTGTGTTGAAGTTTTCTCTGTTGTTTTTATTAATGTGTTCTGTGACCTTCTTTGTGAGTAGATTTTTCACCTTTTTCAGACTGGTTTTGTGGTTGTTGAGACTCCTGTATTACATTTCTTGATATTGTATCTTGTGTCTTTATTGTGCTTTGCCACTGCCCCTAATCCCACTTCATAAAGTATGTGTAAACCCAATTTTAATTATTACCAGTCTTATCAACTTCCTCTTTATCTGTAAGGACTATGACGACTGCAGTACATCCCTCTTTTTAACATAATGACATCATAGTTTTAATGATGTGATCGCTGGATTATTTCTTTCACTATTATAGCTTTGATTGAGTTTGGAGCCTTCCCTAACTGAGTAGGATTCTGGATGACGTGTTCTTCTTAAACATAAATTAAGTGGTTTTGTTCTTCTAAGCCAAAGCTGAGAGATTCTTTCCGTATTTCTTATAGCTTTGGTTTAGTTTTTACAAATTCTTTGAGTTTCTATTTATCTGTGAATGTCTTCATTTCATTTTCATATTTGAAAGATAGTTTTGCAGGATATGTGATTCTTGGTTGGAAGTTCTTCTCCTTCAAGCTTTTGAATATGTCATGCCACTGTCTCCGTGCCAGCATTGTTTTTGCTGAGAAATCCAACAAAAGCTTACAGAGTTTCCCTCTGAAAGTTAGCTTTGCTTTGAGTCTTACTGCCTTTAAGAGTTTCTGCTTATGTTTCGTTTTGTTAAGCTTGATGATAATATGTCTTGGAGTTTTTCTTTTGAGATCTATATTGAGTGGTGTTTGATATGCATCTTGGATATCTGTATCCTGTTTCTTCATGATTTCTGGGAAATGACTCTGTCAGCAGCTCAGCCACAATACTCTCTGTGTTCTCAGGTGTCTTGCCCTGTTCAGGGACTTCAACTAATCATACGTTGTTTCTCTTAATACAGTCCCACATGGTTCTTAATGCTTCTTCATTTTTCTTATTTCTTTTTTTCTGATTTCTCCTCATAGATACTGCCTTCAGTAGCTCTGTCTTCCAAGTCAGAATGTCTCTTTTCCATTTGTTCCATTCTGTTTTCTTGGCTTTGAATTGAAGTTTTATGTCTTTGATTCTTTTCTTGACCTGTTGGATTTTAGAGTGCTGGTGTTCCATCAGACTGAACAGCTTGCTTAATTTTTCATTTTGCTCTTCTGCATTTTGTATAAAGTCTAGAAGGGCTGTACATGTAATCCTTTTGTATTCACTTTCTGATAATTTCAGAAAAGTTTCTTCATCCAGAAAACTGTTTGGTTGTTTCATTTGGGAGCTTTCTGAAACCACGAGTGATTTCCTGGTTATGATTTTCTCGAGAGTCTGTTGCTTTTGGGGCTTCAAGTGAGTCAATAAAGGCTAGGAGAGATGCTGTGAGGATGGACCACAGTTGTTTCTCCAGGCCATCTTAAAATGAAAGGTGAAAAGTATCTGACCACTTCCCAGGTCAGTTAGGTTTTCAGCTGTATAGTGCCCTATGCCCTATGGCAAAGTAAGCACCTCTATATCTAACCCCAGATGTTACAAACTAGTTCAAAATGCAGCAATGCTACTGCCCTGTCTGTCTCTGCTGACAGGCCCCAGCTACAGGCAACACTGTGTAAAATAATGCTTTTCTGTCAGCAAAGCACTCTCCTGCAGGCAAATGCTGCCTCCTAGCCTAGGAATTAGGTCTCGCTGAGGCCTCTGTATCCAAGATAGCATCCTGCACAAACTCGCCCCCCAGAACCTCTGTGCAACTACACTATAGCAGAGGTGGAAAGAGAGGCCAAAGGTACTGAGACACACAGAGTCCACAGTCTCTGTTGCCAGGCCCCAGCCATAGGCGATACTGTGTAAACTACTGCTTTTCTGCTGGAAAAGCACTCTCCTGAGGCAGTCGCTGCCTCTTAGGCTAAGAATTAGGTCCAGCTGAACCCTCCATATCCAAAATATTATCCCGCATAAGCTTGAGGCCCAGTGCCTCTGTACAAACTATACTATCGCGGAGGAGGAATGAGAGGCCAAAGGTGGTGAGACGCACAGAGTCCTGAGCCGGGCTCTCAAAATATGGCAATTTTATCTGTTGATTCCACCAGCAGTGCATCTGAGACTAGCCCCTAGTCAAGGTCCAGCTCTGCTGGCTGGCCAAGACAGAGGAAAAAAAGTCCAAATGGTGAGTTACCATCAGTGAAGGCCAGGACCACCTAGGAACAGGAATCAGCTAAAGAGATGAGGCTTTCCATTCAGTGGTATGAAGTCGAAATTAACAGCCCTGTGCTGTGTCCTAGGGCTCACTAGGTGACCAGAAGGCTCTGTTTAATTATCAATTCAGGTCTTGGTTTCCAGAGGGATTTAGGGAGATTTGTACTTAGTTTACCATCCTGACTCTGCCTCCTGTGTTTTTCTATTTTTGAGAGTTTTTTCATAAAATTTCATAACTATTGTAGGATTCCCTTGTATTTCATCTTTTGCCCATTTTTATGTTTAATATTTTCCCTTTAATTCCAAAGTCTTAAGCATGATTTATGCTACCTTTAATTTTTTTCTTTTTGTTTGTCCAGATATTTTCCTTTAGTATTTATGAAGCACTTTAATTTGATCTCAGATGGATAGTTTTACTCTGAGAATGAATTGTAAGTTGGTTTATATGCCTGCCATCAATTTATTATGCAATATGCACTGTATTTAACTGAAATAGTCTTACATTTTTGGCATGTAGATTTCAGTCTTATCTGAATTTCTTTATGAACATTTAATTCTTATGCACTTGGCTTTGGCTTGGCTTTCACTCTTTTGGTTACATCA
Organism: Heterohyrax brucei; assembly: GCA_028571685.1. NCBI lineage: Eukaryota > Metazoa > Chordata > Mammalia > Hyracoidea > Procaviidae > Heterohyrax > Heterohyrax brucei. The sequence goes on along the minus strand of CM053141.1, from coordinate 54,022,794 downwards.
GTTTGAATTTGAATATGGTGAGGGAGAGTAAGGATATATGTCTTAGCATTAATTTAATTGAAGAGTGTTCAATTATGGACAAGACATACTGGGGTGTCTTCTTGATTTTGTAGAGTAATGTAATATAGGGTCACTATGAGTCAGAACTGATTCAACCACAATGAATTTGGGGTGGTTTTTGGTATGAGTAGGAATAGTGAGCCCTGATGACATAGTGGTCAAGAGTTTTTCTTCTAACCAAAACATCAACAGCTCATACTCATCAGTCATTCCTTGTAAGCCCTATGTGGACAGTTTTACTATAACCTATAGTGTCACTATATGGAGTTGAAACTGGCACCTAATGACAAGAGCAAATGAGTAGAAATCAACTCCATGGCAACAAGAACAGGCAGGTAATATAGTTTGCAGTAATGAAAATAGTAATCATGTGTCATTGGCCAGGTAGTAGACATGCATTATCTCAACTAAAAAGCCTTTAAAATAAAGTTGAAATATATACTGTATGTCAGTATTGGATTCATTACTGGATCACTAGTGGTCACCAAAAGAAATTGCTCTTGGCCACAAGTAGCCTGGGATTCTCTATTATTCAACTTTATATTCTTTAAGATAACTCTTACTTTTTGTATAACTACAGACCAGCATAGCCTTTCTTCATTAGAAGAGCTTAATTCTTTTCTTCCTTCATAAAGCCTTCCCAGTCAAATAAAAGCAAAAAAAAAAACTTAAAAATATCTTTTCTCCAAGAAACCTTTCTAGTCCTACTTTAACTGTACAGTTATTCTAATAAAAGCAAAGGAAAAGAAAAACTTTGATTTTTGTCTAAATTTCCCTGTTCTTGTGTTTATATTTTAAATCTCCTATTATTATGGTGGCAAGTATCACATCTGTCATGTGGGAGCCAGATATCAATTCCCTTATTGGCTGGTGGAGGGGTGGGAGCATACAATTTTTGGAGCACTGGTCATGCACTGGTTAAGAGCTCAGGCTGCTAACCAAAACGTTTGAGCAGTTTGAATCCACCACCTGCACCTTGGAAACTCTGTGTGGGCAGTTCCACTGTATTCTATAGGATAGCTATGAATCCAAATCAACTCCACGAAGTTGTTTTTTTGTTTGTTTTCTTGTAATCTATAAAAAGGGCTGTTTCGAAACCATGGTCTGTAAAGAGTAAGAGCTAAATTATCCTCTTTCTTTAGCAGTTTTCCAAACTGGGTCTTTGAGAAGAGTGATTTAAATAGACTCAGTTAAGCTTAATATCTAGTAGTATAATTCAGATTACAAGTCTCTCTCTCTCTCCCATCTACTCTTTCCCTCTCTTCCAACTGAATTCATTCAGACTATGACTCATGTTGTTTGTTATTAAGTAATCAAGGAAACATCCAATATGACTTACTGATATTCATCCAAAAGTGAATCTAAACCCTCTGGGAAAACAAACATGTCTCTTCAAGTGAGGTCCTAGCCTTTTAAATAAATAATAAGAAGAAATATCCATTTCTTCATAGAAATGAGAAATGGCTTTCAGCCCACAGCAGACCAATACAAAAAGCAAAAAGAATTTTTATTCCACCTCTAATTTAATCTGTATGCTTTGTAATCTGCAAAAAGGGACACCCTCATGCAACAAGTTGAAGTAAAGGTACTGTATAGTCACTTACTCTTCTGAATTTTTTTTCTCAATGCTATGAAATAGAAGTAATTGATCTCATTATTGTTAAAAGATAAAATGCCCTAAAAACTTAAGAGAAATAAATGGAATCAAATATATCCTTATATAAGCTCCTGTTACCTCCCCCACCCCCTTTTTAACAGTAAGGCCATCTGAAAGTCATGGCATTGTGTGCATCTCATAGAAAACCTATGCCTGTATCTAATGACATTAAACTATGGCAAAAGTAACTTGTCACACTTGATATTTACAAGTTAAATATTGAGCACACAACACTCACAGCATATTGGCAAACTTGTCGCTGGCACATTGGCTGAACAGCCTATAAACCTTTTAATCCTTCATGGCTGTGAAGAACCAACTGCAAAAATCAGTCAATATTTTGTCCTTTCAGTATTACTACATATGTCTACAAAACCCTACATAACTACAAGAGAAGAGAGTTTTTGTTTTTTTTTTCCTCTTGCCACAAAATATTGATGAAGTGCTTCATTGAGGCAGAGATCTCATTAACGATTCAATTTATAGCAAGAGAAGGCAGAGGGAAATGAGTGCCCTGGCTAATACCATGATGTACCATCTTGAGACTTAAGATGTTTTTAATGTATTCATCAAGGGTGCATCTGAAAGGGCAAGAGTGAGCTGAATGGGTCCATTAATTTAATTGAAGCTAGCTTTGACAAGAGATAAAACATCTCAGCACAGTTTCTTTTCAGGCGGCATCAGCGTTGTAGTAAACAGGCAGAGATCCAAACCCACCAAAAAGAAATAAAAGTACATGAAGACCCTAGAGCCTTCAAGGCCGTGGAGCATCAACAGATGCAGACGTGAATAAGCTCGGAAGAGGTCCTCTCCACGGGGTACCCCCACGTCTGTTTTCCTTGGGCACTGGCTAAGCTTTATTGTGAAACTCTCAACGACTCTGAGGTTACATGTAAGTAATTTAGACTTTGTAAGGGAAGGTTGCATTTGTTGCCTTTTTTTTTTTCTTTTTCCTCCCCACTCCCGCTCTTCGCCCCCGCCCCTGAAAAACTTCTAAGAAATAGGCGCCATCTCCTTCTCTTAAGAGACGGAGATAGAAGAGGGGAAATGGACTTCCACTGATCTGGGAAGCTGCTTCAAATGACACTGCTCTCTTTCAGCTGTTTTTGAAATATAGCAGTCAGAAAGTCTTTTAGTCCTGAAGAGGCTGGGGCCTCCTGTTGCACTCAACATTTGTCTTTCAGCGGTCAGAGTGATTGTACACAGCACATTAATTCCGTCCCTGGCTGTGCACCAGAACACAAAACAACCAGGGGAGATCTCCCAACTCACATAAAATCTGTCCGTGGAAATTTATTTCCTCTGAAAAACAATGTAATATGTTTAAGCAAAGCAGCACTATACTCAGAAATAGTCCTTAAATATCAATACTTAGAGATAAAACCATATTCTATACATTAAAATCATTATTGAATATCAAACTAAGTATTTAGTTTTCCATAAAATCTTAGGAAAAAAATCAACACCAAAAGCTTGCCAGATTAGTTTCAGGTATCAGAAAATAAATCAGTGATTTGTAGTAGAAATATAGCATTTTTTAGTGAAATCACATTTATTCAGTATTGCACTTTTAATAGCAATAATGAGCAAAGTGAATGAAGTCCTGTCTTGGCATGGTGTTAAAATACAGCCATCTTCATAACAATATAAGACTTATTTTCAGATATATGAATCATAATAAAAATTTGGACAGCTAATTTTCAAATGCAATTGAAACTCTAGAAAGACTTAAAAACTAGTTTTAGGAATAAGACACACATTCCAGTAATAGAAGTTACTAATTTGTTTTGTAGTATTATTTTTCATAGCATCAATAAGAGATTTCTCTTTTTATTATTTTGTGTACACAAGTGAGGCAACTATTTTTTTTATATGTGTGTAAAAATCTTTACTTCTTATTTTGAAAACTCAGAAGTAGAAGTCATTTTTTCTTTTCAAATAAAATCGTATGTATATCTCTAGCATTTAGAATAGTTGGAAATAGTACTATTTAAAAATATAAATTTATTTTTTAAATTTAATATAATCACAAGTGATGTACAATAAGTTATAATCTTTCATATATCAAGTATGTAGGTTATTTTTAAAGACATCAAAAAATAGTAATAGCATGCCTTTTTAGACCATTGAAGTAGTTAAGCAGAACTCCGTCTTAGAAGAATAAGGGTAAAACAACACATGGGCAATACCAGACCGATAGGAGTGCAGCTTTGTCTTCCAGACGACACCACCGGGAGCCAGGCAGATTCCATAGCTGCAACTCAATCAGATCCCAGTTCTGGAGGGGTTTTATATCAACAAGGATATTACTCAAATTAATGTAACAGTCAGCTGCAACACTGTTTACTTTCCCTGTCTTGCCCTGAGTCACTTAACATAAAAAATGAAAAAAGTAGAGAAAGTCTGGGCATTTACCTAAAACTTGACGTATATTTAACATTTGCCCAATATTGCACTTAAAAATAAAGTTAAATGTAGTTTTTTTTTACTCATAAGGATAAGAGATCCAATCTGATTTTTTAAGATATAATAATAACTTTGTACCTTAGCCCTGTATTATTAATTCAGCTTATATGATATACAAGGCAATAGACACAATTTACTTATCCTGGTAAATGTTTTTTCAGTCCATAATTATTTAAATACATATTTGTTTTACAGGGCTGCTTCATAGCAAATACTATCAAGCATCAGATTTATTGATGAACACTTGTGTTATCATGGAAAATATATAAAAGCTTTCTGAGTTTATACCTGGCACCAGGGCTAGGAGTTATTTTCGTTATATGTGCAGTCAGTCCAATTTGCTGTGTGACAAAGACATTGGACCAGAGCAGTAAGTACTGGCTGAAATTTAATTTGCTCTGGACCAGTTCTCAAGATACTGGAAAATCCTTCCTAGACCATCCATGTCAGCATCACAATCAGCAATAATAGCAACTGTAGAAGAAAGGAATAATTTAATCCATTGCCTAAACATATTACTTTAGACATTGTACAGAAGAATTAAATAGTGGTTAGCAACATCAGACTCAGAATCAGGCTGCCTGAGGTAAAAACTTGACCATATTATTTAATACCACTATACTTCAATTTTCTTATTTGTAAATGGGAACTGTAGTAGCACATGGAGTCCCTAGATGCCAACAGTGGTTAAGTGCTCCACGACTAACTGAAAGCTTGGCATTGAGAACCCACCCAGAGACGCCTTGGGAGATGGTTCTATGAACTTCTGAAAAGTTCCAGTCTTGAAAACCTTTTGGAGCAGTTCTGCTCTGCACACCTGAGGAGCCAGAAATCGGAATCAACTTTGAAGGCACCTAATAACCACAACGCCAGGCCAAAGCCAAGTGGTACATGTTATAAAATGGTGTGAAGATTAAATGAAGTGAAGTATGCAAAGCTTCCTGAAGTGTATTTAGTAACCATTGTTACTAGTGTTTTTATGTTGCATGTGATTACGTATTCCATGAGAAAAATAAATGGCCAGTATGGTAATACTTCACCAAAACATGCTTTCTGCTGACATAGCATTGCTTTAATTGAAATAATCGTTATCTTCCTTGTATGCCACTTTAGACAGCCCTTTAATATCTATTTGAGGGGAAAAAAAATTCTGTTTAGAAAAAAAAGTGGTTATGAAGTATGTCCTTTTGTTCCCTCAACCAACTCTTTTATTGATTTTTTAAACTTGAACATAATGCACATTTGTTATTGTTTAATCAAGTATAACTTTATTTAAAATATCATCTGAGAGCTAGTAAGAGCTCTTCATCCCTTGAATGTCTGGCCTTTTATGATCACCACGGTGGTGCTTTCTGCGCACATGTAGAGTACTTCTTTCCAAACCAGGAGTTCATGGTAGGCTGCGAGTTACACACTGTTGAATGTCCCCTAACACCTGCTCTCCACAGATTCTCATCAATATTTGATGGAACCTACATGTCTGCTGAGATCAACCATTCTTTTCAGATTTTAAGAAAATGGTCTTTAGTTTTCTATCTCTTAATTTATGGAGAGCCCTTCCCAAGATACCTATGACTTCAGGGGACTTACATTCTCTAGTTCCCTTCTATCTACTATTAATATGGTTGGTGAACTTGGGATCTCTTCTTCGTCCTTTTTTCCTCAAGCGCTCTGTTATTCTTTTGGTGTGTACATATACAAATTTAGTTTCTTTCATTTGATTATCTCATGATTTGGCCCTTTTCCCTACTATACACAGGATAATACTTTCACTAGTTTTTGAAAGTTTATAGCAGCAGTGGAAACCCTGGTGGTATAGTGGTTAAGTGCTATGTCTGCTAACTAAAAGGTGGGCAGTTCAAACCTGCCACACACTCCTTGGAAAGTCTATGGGGCAGTTCTACTCTGTCCTTTCCAGTTGCTGAGTTGGAATCAACTCAATGGCAGTGGGGTTTTTTTTGGTTGTAGCAGCAATAGAGGTTATTTCACAATTTATAAGCCAAAGTCCTCTTGCTGATGATCCTTGACTGCTTGACTTCAGTTCTGTGGGCATTTCTTTCTTTCCTTTTGTAGTTTTTCTCTGTTGGTGAAAGACTTTAAGAGTAAAATTTCATCACTTCTTTTCCCAACTGATTTAGGCCAGCTACCAGAAATCATATAATCTTACTCTCTGCCCTTAATCTTCAAAGACTAGCCTTTGTGCACAGAAATAACCATGTAAACAATAATGCATACATTATGAGTCTGAGGAAAAGTGACAGACAATTTTTGATTGCAGTCTTTCCTTTCTCCTTTTGCTACTCATCCCCACAGGCAAAAGGCATTTATTATATGTATTTGTTATTTGTTATCAAGTTATTCTACTGTTCTCCTTGTAAAGCAAAATAACAATTTATGTAGTTTTAAATGAATTGTTATCATAATCTACATATGAAAATATGGACTTTGTTTAATACTTTGATGCATTTTGCATTAGAGAACATTTTCAAATACACTTTAAGATAGATCATACACTTAAAACTAGACCTAGAAATCTACTGTCTAGAGTGTATCTCACTGGTCTTTATCTTTTGAACCAATTCAATTTTAGATTTGCATATGGATTGAAATGATACTTGGAATTGAAATGATGCAAGATTTAGCTTTTCTTTCTTATTTTTATAATTATTCCACTTCTTAAAATTAGAAGTTAATTGTGTATAATATTCGGTAGCCAGATACAGATCTTACTAAACGCTGAGTTCTGACTATATGAATGCTAGAACTGATCATTGTGAACGTTACAATTTTTTGTTGTTGATTAGAGTAAGGTACCTGTTATAAAATTGATTCAATACAAAAATGTTGTATGAATATAATCCAGTGCTAAAGTGGATTTCAAGTAATAAGCCTAAGAAAACGACTTCAGTGAGAAAAATCTAGGTCATAGAATAAAGAGCAGGATTTGTGGGGAGCATCATCATTCAAGGTGTATGCAGTGATGACTTTGGTAAAATTTTAAGACAGTGAGTCTTAGCCTGAAAAAGAAGAAAATGATCTTCTTTCATTTGAACATTCAGGCTCTGCTTTTGAATGCCTTATGACTTTATGTATGCACTGTACATTTATTCTGTGCTTTTAGTAAGAAGATGTAATACAGTTTCATTCATTCTTTCTTATATTTTTACTATTTTCTTGTGTTTTAGATCAAAGCTTAGACATTCAATAATTCAAGCACAAATTGTCTGGTGATACAGGTTGCAGTCACCATGATGTGTCAGCACTCCTGCCGTTTCCACTCGGCCTGCCCTGTCCATCCATCCAGTTTCCCTGTCCCTCTTTCCTTCCTCATCTTTACTTTTGTGTAGATGTTGATTGTTTAGGCTGTTACAGTTGATTGTTTAAAGAAATGCATTATTGTTTATTGTATATTTTAAAGGCTAATCTCTTATTTGGCTATGGACCTCTGATAGTAGTTTCTCTTCCAGATTAAAGTATATGTTAAGTTGACAGTCCTGGAGGTTTCTCTAGTCTCTATCAGTCCAGTAAGTCTGGTCTCTATTACATATGAATGAGTTTTATTCTGCATTTTTTTCCTGTTCTAACCAGAACCTTCTACTGTGTTTCTCGTTGAGACAGTTGATAGTGGTAACTAGATGCCATCTAATTCTTCTAGTTTCTGACCAGAAGAAGTTGTGGTTTGCCTGAGCTGTTAATCAGTGGAATAATTTCTTTCTTGAATGTTTGGTTTCCTTCACTCTCCTTTGCTCCAGATGAAAAGAGACCAATGATTGTATCTTAGATGGATGCTTTTGAGTTTTTAAGATCCTAGATGCTACTCACCAAGCTAGGATGTGGAACATTATCTTTATGACCTAAGTTATACCAGTTGACCTAGTTGTCCCATGAGACAATGGCCCTGAGTCTTCAAACTCAGTAAATCAATCCTTGGAACTTTCTAGGTGTGTCTAGCAAATATCCTTGTCTTAGTTATCTAGAGCCACCATGACAAAAACCCCACAAATAGGTGGCTTTGGAAAATGGAAATATATTCTCTCATAGTTCAGTAAGTTGGAGGTCAGAAATCAGGGTTCTGGTTCTAGGAAAAGTCTTTCTCGCTCTGTCCACTCTAGGGGAAAGTTTTTATCTCCTTTCAACACTGTGAACACAGTGTTCCTTGAGATGTCCGTGTGTATTGGCATCCATCTTTTCCTGGGTCTAGGATATTCTTCATATAGGCATCTGGGTCCAAAGATTACGCTCAACTCCCAGGTCTTCTTTCTGGGTGGTTAACGGGGCCCTTCTCTCTCTCCTTGCTTCTCTCTGCTTTTATTTCTGTAGGATGCTAAAGGGTAATGACTCAAGATTCATCCCACCCAAATTCTTTCTTATTAACATAAAAAAATATCACCTAATCCTCATTAACAAGACTTAATCCTGCCTCATTAATGGAATGGACAGCTCACTGTCAAATGGGACTGTAAAAAAGGCAGTCTAGAGCTTACAATATATCACAAGATGGAGGATAATCAGATCAGAAAATAAGGAAAACTACACAATACTGGGAAACGTGTATATATATATATATGTGCATATATATATACACATACACATATATACACCTATGTAACCACTCACTGTTTTTACTATTGTTGCAAAATTATGTATGTTTTAGGATTTATTATAGCTGTCCTTTATTCTTGCGTACTTTTCAGTGTCTTCACTTATTTTGATGAAGTGCTGCTGAATTTCTGTGTATTGTGGATTGCCATTCTCATTACTAGAATTAATACTTGTCCACTATAGAAAAAATAATTTCCTCTGCTTCACCCTCCCATCCCTAGTAACTAGCAAAGAACACTGCATTCTGTGTATACCTGCTCTTGACTTTTTATAAATGTGCTAGCATGCAGTATTTCTCGTTTTGTGTTTTACTTACTTCACTTAGCATAATATCCTCCAGATTCATCCATGTTATGTTTTGGAGACTCACCATTTTTCCTTATCTTTACATAACATTTCATTGTATGTATGTACCATAATTTGTTTATCCATTCATCCGTTGTTGGGAATTTAGGTTGTTTCCATCTTTTCAGTATTGTGAATAATGCTACAGTGATCATGGATATGCATATAAAAAAATTATACCTATTTCACTGCTATTATATCTCTAGGATATATGCCAAGTAGTGGTATTGCTGGATCATATGGTATTTCTATTTCTAGCTTTTTGAGAAAATGACTTACCATCCTCCAAAGTGACTGCACTATTTTGCAATCTCATCAGCAGTGTACGATACTTCCAATTGGCCCAAACCTCACCGGCATTTGATGTTTTCTATCTTTTTTTTTGGTCATTGTCATTTTTGTAAAGATGGGATAGCATCTCATTTTAGTTTTGTTTTGTAACTCTCTAGTAATCAGTGATCACAAACATCTCTTCGTATGTCTGTTAGCTGCTTGAATGTCCTTTTTGGTGAAACATCTGGTGATTTACTTTGCACATTTTGTGATTGAATTGTTTGCATTTTTGTTTTTAGTTGTTGAAGTTTTTTGATATATAGAGATTAGACTCTTGGCAGATGTTTTATTACCAAACATTTTTTTCCCCAGTCTGAAGAGTATCTTTTCACTCTCGTATTAGTCTTTTGATGAGCATAAGTAGTTCGTTTTTAGGTGGTCCTAGTTACCTAGTTTGTTATCTATTGTTTGTGCCTTTTTAGTCGTGTTTGATAATGTACTTATGGCAAAAATTAAGATCCCTGTCTTTATCCTTATATTATCTTCGAGAAACTTTATAATTTGGGTTTTAGCATTTAGGTCTTTAATTCATTTTGAGTTAGGTGTTGCATATAGTGTGAGTTATAGATCCTGTTTCATTTTTTCTGCAAATGGGTATTCAGATTATTTGTTAAATGTTAAAGAGACTGACTCTTCCTCCATCAAGTGGACTTTGACCTTTGTCAAAGATCTGCTGTCTGTAGACAGATGGATTTACTTCTGGATTCTTAATTATGTTCCATTGGCTTATGTGTCTGTCATTGTACTAGTGCCAGACTGCTAATGACAACTTGTGACTACATAGTAAGTTCTAAGATTGGTAAGTGCTCACATTTTGCTTTTCTTTCTCAATATTGCTTTATCTGTTCAGGCCACTTTCTTTTCCATACAGCTTTGGAAATCAGTTTTTCCATTTGGTTAAGGAATGTTTCTAGGACTTGAATTGGGATTGCATAATATTTATCAATTGGTTTGGTTAATATTAACATTTTTAAGATGTTGTCTTCCAATCTATGAGCATGGATTTTTTTCCATCTATGTAATTTTCTTTGTTTCTTAAAAGTGAGTTTGGTAGTTTTTGTTGGGCATAAATGTTTACATCCTTGGTTTTCTTTTTGGCATTCTTGTTGTTACTGTAGAGGAACCCAACTTATTTTTGCATGTTGATCCTGTATGCAGCAACTTTTGCTGAAACTTTCTTTTAGTTCCAGTAACTTCTTAGGAATTTCTGGGATTTTTCTCTGTATCCAATTGTGTTATCTGCTAATAGAGATCATTTTACTTCTTTCTTCCAATTGGATTCCCTTTATTTCCCTTTCTTGCCTTATTGCTCAGGCTAGGACTTCCGATATCATACTGAATAACAGTAGTGATGATAGGCATCCTTCTGTCATTCCTGTTCTTAAGGAGAATGCTCTAATTTCTCTTCACTGAAAGTTATGTTGTTTGTTGGTTTTACATGTATGAGGCTGAACAATTACGTCTGTGATCTTAATTGTTCTAAGTGCTACATTCCTCATTGCTGAATATCTCTATGTTCACCTGTCTGGAATGGCCATAGCATGTAGTGGCATGGTGGTGAGTTCACAAACTTCATTGTATAGTTATGTGTGAGCAAGTTTTTAGCCAAAATACAAATAACTATATTGGAACACCCTCCCTATTCACCTTATCAGGCACCCAAGTGGCTTTTTTGTTTATCCAAAGATACAGGAAATATTAAAGGGAAGACACTTGGATGGCATTCAGGACATCAAGTGTAATTAGATGTCAGCTCTGATGGCCATACCAGAGAAAGAATTCCAAAACTGCTTTGAAGGGTAGACTAGGAGTTAGCATTAGTGCATACCTTCCCAAGGGGAATACGTCAAAGGTGACCATAGTGATATTCAGCAGCAAGGTATGTAACACTTTTTCTATGAGTTTATGAACTTAAGTGTCAGACTTTGTATGCTTTCAGTTATGCTGAGGAATTTCCTTTATTTTCCCATTTTTCTCGGAATTTTTTTGTCAGGAAATGTTATCAGACTATCAAATGCCTTTTCTGGGTTAATTGAGGTGATCACATGATTCTTTTTCTTTGTTTTATTTATGTGGTTGATTTATTGATTGATTTTCTAATATTGACCCACTTTTCCATCCCTGGTATGAATTCTACCTAATCATGATCTATTATTTTTTTATAGGCTGCTTTGTTCTGTTGGATAGGATTTTGCTGAGAATTTTTGTGACTCTATTAGTGAGGGATACTGGTCTGAGATTTCCTTCTTTTCCTTTTCCATGCAAGTTTCATGTTACAATTCCATGCCAGGATGGTATATCAATGAAAAACATGTGACTTTTTCACACTGGAATAGAACAAACATAACCTAAAATTTGGGTCCAGAATTTACATTTCTAGAATTCAAAAATACTTGTATTAATTTTGGTTAAAAATTTTTGTATTTCAACATATATATTTTTTTAAATTTCTCAGTGATACTCGTATTGTACTGACAGTGCAGGGAATAAATTCTGCAAGAGAAAGAAGAGCCTTGTTTGATGGCAATGGGACAAGCCCCAATTCTTTGACTAGGGTGCCTAACATGTATTCAGAATTGTTTTTAGTTTTTGGTTGTTGTTGGGGATGAGTTTTATGTGGTAGATCATCTAGGGATGTGAAAAAGCCACATGGCATATTACTTACAATGGAATTCACAAATCTAACTTCCTAATGTTTATCCACAAGTTTGAGTGTCACACTAAACTGAACAAACTCTGTGCTCTCTTATTTTTTGTAATACCTTCATCTACTTTTGAAAACGATATCACTAGGGTGAATCTATTTTAGTGTCATATTGAATGCAGCACAAACTAATTAGACAACAACTTTCTTAAAACACAGTTTTATGACACTGTTCTCTATTTATTCAATGATGTATGGCTGCTTGGTGATCTGGGGATTAGCTTGTTGTTAACTTGTCCTTAATTGAAAGGGTCAGGTCTTTGGTGTGCTGCATGCACATCCCATCTTCCAAAGGTACCCTGTTACTGCAGAAGATAAGGTACCCGCTGGCAAAAGACAAGGTAAAGAAAGTCCAGTTGTGTAAGAAAAATAAAGTTCACAGTAATGGGAGAAGGAAAGAAGAAAAGCTCAAATGTGCAAGAGCTTCTCAGTATCTATTCGTGTCACATTTACTGTGATTCTTTTGGTCAAAGTAATTCACAGGGCTGAATGTATAGTTAAAATGTAAGTTGTAGTGTCTCACCTCACTGCAGAAAAAACCCAGTGCTGTAAGTCAGGTCCAACTCATGGCCACCCTAGAGGCCAGAGTAGAACTGCCCCTTAGAGTATTCAAGGAGCACCTGATAAAAACTCAATTTTTTTCTTCCTTGAGTTGACTCCAACTCTTGGTAATGTTACATGTTTCAGAGTATAACTGTATTCCGTAGTGTTTTCATTGGCTGTTGTTTCTTTGTAGATAGCTAGGCTTTCTTTTACTGCACAACTGGTTGAATCTGAACCATATACCTTTTGCCATTTGAGCCACCCAGTCAGTACACAGGGCCCTGCAAAAGCACGGAAAGAGTGGATTGGATACAGAAAGTAATGGGGACCTGGGCTCTTTATGTAAGCTAAGACAATCACCTTTCTCCTCACTCTCCCATTTTTATTTAATTTATAAGAACCACATAGTAGGATTAATATCCACTTAACATATATACTGCATTTTTCCCAGCATATCACTTCTCTTCTAAATACAAGTGTCTTTTAAAGTACAAGCTAAATATGTTTTTAATTTAAAAATAATGAACATCTATTGAAGGGCAGAACTGTTGTGTTAAGAGATCCATAATGACCATGCTACAACAAAAATGACCATATAAAACACACACACAAAAAAACACTGCTTCATAGCATATTGCTACTTTATCCAACTATTAATACAGTGACTTTCAGATTTTAAAACTTTAATGAAAAACAATATAATGCAAAATGAAGATGATCAGCTAAATGTGAAGGGATATGAAAATCAATAAAAATGGTTTTTATTTTGGCAATAAATATTAATGCAGCACTTTACAAAGCAATTCTCAAATAGAACATTCATAAGACTGTAGCAGTATGGAAGATCTATATTTCATAATTGCAGCACCAAATACTTGATATTAAAATATAACTAAAATTAGGGGGAGGAGTCAAGATCGCAGACTAAACACACATCTCCCTGAATGCCTCTGGAAACCAAGACCTGAACTGATAATTAAACACAGCCTTCTGGACACCTAGTGAGCCCTCAGATGTGGCACAGGGCTGTTAATGTGGACTTCATACCACTGAATGTAAAACCTCCTTTCTTTTGCTGACCCCACTCTCAACGAGGGTGGGCTTGTGCAGACCGAAGGTAACTCACCATTTTAATTGTTTTTTTCTCTGTCTTAGTCAGTGGGTGAAGTCGGGACTTGACTAGCCAATAATCTCAAATGCACTGCTGATGGGATTGGCAAGCAAAATTGCCATATTTTGAGAGCCCAGTTTTGGACTCTGTGCACCTTGACACCTTTGGCCTCTCTTTCTGCCTCCACTATATAGTAGTCGGTACTGAGGCAGTGGTGAGCTTGTGCGGGATGCTATCTTGATCCATTGGGAGTCAGAAACACCCATATGGAGGCCCCAGCTGGACTTAGTTCCTAGACTGGGAGGCAGTGCCTGCCAAGGGGAGAGTGCTTCTATGGCAGAAAAGTGATAGTTTACACAGTGTTGCCTACAGCTGGGATCTGACAGCAGAGGCCAGCAGAGCAGTAGCCCTTCTGTATTTTGAGTTAGTTTATAACATCTGGGGTTTGATAGAGGTGCTTACTTTGCCAGCTGGGAAGAGGGACCTATACACCTAAAAACCTGACTGACTGGAAGTTATCAGATACTTTTCACCTCTCATTTTAGCCTAGAGAAACAACTGCAGTCCATCCTCACAGCACATCTGACAGCCTCTATTGACTCACATGATGCCCCCAAAGCAACAAACTCTGCTGAAAGGCATAACCAAGAAGTCACCCATGGATTCAGAAAGCCCCCCCCCCCCAAAACAACAAAAGAACTATTTCTGAAAATATTGGAAGGGGAATACAAAAGGATTATATATAGATCCCTCCTAGCCTTTATAAAAAATGCAGCAGAGCAAAAGGAAAAATGAAGCAAGCTGTTTGATGTGATGGAACACCAGTACTCTGAAATCCAGCAGAACAAGAACAAAATCAAAGGCATACAAACTTCAATTCAAAGCCAAGAAAACAGAGTGGAACAAATGGAAAATAGACTTTCTGACTTGGAAGACAGAACTAGTGACTCCCAGCATCCATGAGGAGAAATCAGAAAAAATAAACAAGAAAAATGAAGAAGCATTAGGAAGCATGTGGGACTTTATTAAGAGGAACAAACTACGATTAATTGGGGTTTCTGAACAGGGTGCAACACTCAAGAACACAGAAAGTATTGTTGCTGAGCTGGTGACAGAAAACTTCCCAGAAATTAGGAAAGAAGAGAATATAGATATCGAAGATACATATTGAATGCCACTGAATATAAATCTTAAAAGAAAGACTCCAAGACATATTACAATCAAGCTTAACAAAATTAAACAGAAACAGAAACTCTTAAAAGCAGCAAGACTCAAAGCAAAGCTGACATTCAGAGGGAAACCCTGTAGGCTTTGTCAGATTTCTCAGCAGAAACCATGCTGGCACAGAGACAGTGGCATGACTTATTCAAAGGCTTGAAGAGGAAGAACTTACAGCCAAGAATTATATATCCTACAAAACTATTTTTCAAATATGAAAATGAAATTAAGATATTTGCAGACAAACAGAAACTCAGAGACTTTGTAAAAACCAAATCAAAGCTACAAGAAATACTGAAAGCATCTCTTGGCTTAGAAGAACAAAACCATTAACTTTATATTTTAGAAGCAAATATAGGACACATCACCCAGAATCCTATTCAGTTAGGGAAGGCTCCAAACTCAATCAAAGCTGTAATAGTGAAAGAAATAATCCAGTGATCATATCATGAAAACTATGATGCCATCATATTAAAAAGAGGAATGTACTACAGTCTTTATAGTCCTTCCAGATGATGAGGAAGTTGATAAGAATGGTAGTAACTGAAATTGGGTTTATACATAGTTTATTAAGGGGGAACTCAGGGACAGCCATAAAACACAATAAAGATCCAACATATCAGATCAAGAAACGTAATGCAGGAATATCAACAACCACAAAATCAACCTGAAAAATGTGAAAAATCAACTCACAAAGAAGAAAATCCCAGAACAGGTTAATAAGAACAACTGAGGAAACATCGATACGAAAATAAACACATCACAATGGCAGCACTGAACACATACCCATCAATAATCAAATTGAATGTGAATGGACTGAATGCTCCAGTAAAGAGACACTGAATGACTTCTTGAATCAAAAGACATGACCCATTCATATGTTGCCTACAAGAAACTCACCTTAGACTTAAAAGATATGAACAAACCGAAAAAGAATGGAAGAATATATATCAAGCTAACAATGAACAAAGAAGAGCAAGTATGGGAATTCTAATCTCAGATAAAATACATTTTAATGTAAAATCCACCATTGTGGACAAGGATGGACACTATTTACTGCTGAAAGGTTCAATACACAAGCAGGTCTTAACGATATTAAATATTCATGCATCGAACAGCTTGCTTCATTTTTCCTTTTGCTCTGCTGCATTTTTTATAAAGGCTAAGAGGGATCTACATTGAAGAAACACTGGCTGTACTCAGAAAGGAGACAGATCACTCCACAATAATAGTGGGAGACTTCAACACTCCACTCTCAATATTGGACAGATCATCTAGAAAAAAGCTCACTAAAGACACAGAAGACCTGATTGCCACAATGAACCAATTAGAACTCATCGACATATACAGAACTTTCTATCCATCAGCAGACAACTACACCTTCTTCTCCAGTGCACATGGAACATTCTCCAGAATAGACCATGTGTTAGGACATAAAGCAATACTCAACAAAATCCATACCATTGAATTAATGCAAAGCATCTTCTCAGATCATAAAGCTGTAAAAGTCTAAATCAATGGCAGAGAAAATGTAGAAAGTGGAACTCATAGAAACTAAACATCTTGCTTAAAACTAAAATTAAAATTTTACAAATGTGATTTATCAGAGAATATTCAGATTTTCTTTGCCAGAAAAAAAAGTTGCAAATGATTCCGATATTCTGTTGAAATTAAAATTCTATGACACTCTGATCTTCTATGAGTTATAAAAAAATTAAGGATAAAATTAGTTTGTGAGATTTCATCTATAAAAATTCAATAAAACAAATGAAAACTATGGCAGATATGGATAACAACTAAAGTTATTATGGGGCACTATTACTAAGAAAGTCTACCCTGACCTCTAGGGTCGCTGTGAGGCGGAATCAAGTCAACGACCGTGGGTTTTTACTAAGTCCTGTTGACACAGTTGCTAAAGGTCGGGAGTTTGAACTCACCAACAGCTCTGCAGGGGGAAGCTGTGCCAGCCTGAGTCCATATGGCACAGCTTTATCTGTGCTATAGGATTACCATAGCTTGGAATCAACTCAATGGTTAGATAGCTTTAGTTTGGTGTTATAAGCAAGAAGTCAGATGATGAGATCTAATACAGCCCAAACACAAGGAAGAATTAGCCTGACAGTAAAATAACATTTAAAAAATTAAAAATGTCTTCAAGACATACCTGGTATAGCTGAACTGGTATGTAACAACACTCCCCCACCACCAAGGTCAATATTGGTGTTCCAGTGTATACATTATAATAGTTAAAATACAAAAGAATGATACAGTAAGAAAAATATATTGAGTTAAAAGAAACCAATAACCATTTAAGATATACAATGCCAATGCGTGCCACATTATTGTTTCTAGTCATAATTCATGTTGATTATAACATAGTAGGAGAAAATTGCAATGCTTTAATAATTAAAGCATAAATATTTGTTTTTCTTTTTTATCTTTCTCTCATCCCCTCCCCACCATGATTCTAAGATAGTCTGGACTATCCAGGAGAAACATACACACATTTGACTAATAATACTTTTTACAGGATGTAAAGAAAGTAACTTCTAACCATTCCACGGTCTCCATTGTTTTGCAAGGTCTTTATGAATATGTTGGAGAGTTCCTCTAATGCATTGAAATATTAACTCTGTCTTTAAAATGCATCAAATTATTTACCCTGGAAGATAAATTAACTAACAAAAAAGTTTATAGTCCCCTATAGACAATTCTTACCAATGAAACCATTGGTCTGAAGTTGGGAAATATCATGGTTGTCAAATGTGTTGTATACATTTAGGTGTTTTGTCATAGTGCATTTAAATATGCTGCGCACAATGTTACGTTAGACACCCCAATGCAACTTTGATTTTATAAAGGAAATACTTCCATGAACATGCTTTGTGGAACATACAATAAATCCATGATAAATTAATAGAAGAAAGCAAGAAATAAGCAGGTAAATGGAAAAAAGAGTTTGCATCAATAAAATTTAAGCAGTCCTTTGAGAATAAAGTAGATAGCGTTAGTAGGATAAGCTTAAACATGAGATTTAAAATCAATTTACTAATGGAAACTAGTATTCAGGAAATAGTGCTATATCTATTCTTATTTCAAATAATAAAATGGGTTGTGTAGCAAAGCTGTAGGAAGCTGAGTTCCAATATAGTTTATTTGGGTAAAAATTCATACTTGTCAAGGTATTCAAAGTCTATTTTTTAAAATCAAATCTTTTTTTCTCCTTAGTCGGTCCTTTATTTTTGTCAAATAGATTGTTTGGAATCACAGATTTCTTATACTTTATTACCAAAACACATCTTCTTGATGATACAAAAAAAAATTACACAAAGTTGCATTATAAAAAATGAAGCCTTAATTACAAACACCTCTGAGCAGAGACTTTTCTTAATATACTGCTTAAAATATAATTTAGCTTTAGACTAGAATCAAAACTCTTATATATTTGATCCTCACATGCAAACATTTTTATATGCCTGTGCAAATTACATTAAAAGACAGAATTATACACACATACACATGGTTTTTTGTTTTTTTTGTGTGTGTACTTAATTACGGGAATGCTAAGTGCTGCTTTAAATAAGTTAAACATTCAAGGCAGTTTTCAAAAGCTGCAGAGAGATAGCATTGGCCTCTTGTGCACAACACTCTGTTTTAGAAGAACAAATAAAATTGAGAAAAACATCCAGTGAGATAAAAACTCTACAAAATTAGGGAACTGGATAAACGGGAGGCACACTTTATCCAATTAATAATATGTACCTAGCTAATATTCACCAACAATCAGAATGCTAGAATTTTTTTTCTTTTTTTTTACTAAACTCACTTTTCAGAAACTGAGGTCTTCTTTAAACACAATTTATTAGTTTGACCATATTATTTTGAACCTTTCAAAATAATGCATTTTATCTGTATTTCATGTATTCACTGGGTTAATTAACAGCCCAATTAAGAAAAAATAAGAGCAAATTTCAGGAAGTAAAATAATGTATTAATTTCTCAGTTATTCGTAGGTATTTGTAATTTTAGAATCAAAGTCTGTTGTAGATAGTTGTTAGATGATGCCAGCAATTTATGCAATTCACTAGCTAATGAAAAGATTGGCAGTTTGGGTCCAGTCAGAGATGCCTTGCAAGAAATATCTAGAAATCTACTCTAGGAAAAATGGCAATTGACAACCCTGTAGGTTGAAGTTTTACTCTGACATGTCTGGACTTACTATTGGTCTGAACTCACTTAACAGCAGCTGATTATCTCTTATAGATACTATGCAAACTACAACATTCTCTGTTATCAATAGCTATGTTGTATACATACATACACATACACATGTATATATCGAGATTGTTTTTCAGAAAAATCTTTATAGATCCTCCACATATGTATCCTGTAGAGGATATTTCTTAGAGGAAATGCACATAATTTTCCTTTCAGACTATTTAAAATAGAAACAATAAAACAGGTGGTAATAGATTTTGCAAGTTTTTAAACAAAGTAAGCATATAAATAGAACATTGTAAATAAGAAAACAAATATATATATATATGTATTTAATATAGATGACTATATCTGACATCCTGGTAGTATAGCAATGGGTTTGGTTTGTTTTATATGTCTATTTGCCGTAGTGTAATGGCGTGATTGTTACTCTGATGATGGAAGTAATTCTATTGGAATTCAGACACAAGCAGGGTCGCTCCTTGTGGAGAGGTTTCAGCAGGGCTTGCAGACTAAGAGTAGGGAGGACAGGGCAGTCTACTTCCAGAAAAAATTGTCTAGTGAAAAATCTGTAAAGAACAGTAGGATATTGTCTGATGTAGTACCAGAAGATGAGGACCTCAGGGTCAAAGGCTTTCAAAATCCAACAGGGGAAGAGCTGCCTCTTCAAAGTAGAGTCAACATAAAGCTGTGAAAGGAGTCAAGATTTCTGACCCTTCGTTTACTGACATGGCACAAGTCAAAATGAGAAGGAACGGCTATAAAGATCCATAATAATCAAAACGTGGAATGTATGAAATACAAATCTAGGGAAATTGTAAGTCACCAAAGATGAAATGAAAGACATGAAGATCAATATCGTAGGCATTAGTAAACCAAAATAGACTGGTACTGGCTATTTTAGACTCAGACAATCCGCATAGTCTTCTATACCAGGAATGGAAAATTTAAGAGGAATAACATCATGTTAATTGATAAAAAGAACATTTTAAGATGTAACTTGAAGTATAAAACTTTCAGTGACAGGATAGTATCCACATGCCTTATAAGGAAGACAAGTTAATACTTCTATTATTCAAATTTTTGCACCAATCACTAGTATCAAAATTGAAGAAATTGAAGACTTTTAACAACTTCTACAGTCTGAAGTTGATCAAACGTGGAATCAAGTTGCATTGATAATTACCAGGAATTGGAAAGCAATCTTTAGAAGCAAAGAACGATGGACAATAAAAAAGGATGACCTTAGTGATAGAAATGATAACAGAGATCACATTACAGAATTTTGCAAGATCAGTAACTTCTTCATTGAACATAGCACTTTTCACCCAAATAAATGGCAAATGTACATACAGACCTTGCCAGATGGAGTACACAGGAATCAATTTTACTACATCTAAGGAAAAAGATGATAGTGATGCTCAATAACATCTGTCAGAGTAAGTCCAGGAACCAATTATGAAACAGACAACTAGTAGCCCTTATGCAAGTTCAAGTTAACCTGCTCCCTTCAAGTGTTTCAAGTTGAAGTTGGAAAAAATTAGAACAAGTCTACATAAAAATGCAACTTTGATTATATCTTACCTGAACTTAGAGACCATCTTGTTAATAGACTAACACATTGAACATTAATAACTGAAGACCAGATCACTTCTGGAATTGTGTCAACGAAAACACACATAAAGAGAGCAAGATCTCATTGAAAAGATAGGAAGGAAATAAAAGTTCAAACTAGATGTTAGAAGATACTCAGAAAGTTTCACTTGGATGTAGAATGTTAATGAAAGAGGAAGAAAAGAAGTAAAAAGCTTAACAGAAGATTTCAAAGGGTGACTTGAGAAAACAAAGTAAAGTAATGCAGTGAAATATGCAAAGGCCAGGAGACAGAAAACTAAAAGGGAAGAACAAGCTGAAAGAAGTGAAGAAAAAATTCAAGCCCTGAGATATAATACTGAAGGAATTCTATGAGGGAAATATTAAATGATGAAGAAGGTATCAAAAGAAGACAGAAAGAATACACAGTCAGTATACCCAAACAAATCGATCAAGGTTCAACCATTTCAGGAGGTAGCATATTACCAAGAACCAATGGTACTGAAGGAAGAGGTGTAAGTTGCACTGAAAGCACTAGGGAAAAGCTTCAGGAATTGACAAAATACCAACTGACATGTTTCATTCAGTAGTACAATGCTGGAAGCATTTAACTAAGCCAGGTAATTTGGAAGACAACTACCTAGCCAACTGAATGCAAGAGATACATGTTTGTACCCATTCCAAAGAAAGGACATCCTAAGTAATGTGGAAATTATGTTGAACAATATTATTAATAATACAATTAAAATTTTGCTGTAGATCATTTGAATTCATTTGCAGCAGAGTATTGACAGGAAACTTCCAGAAATTCAATCCAGATTCAGAAGAGGGCTTGGAACAATGGCAGATGGAGCATGGCTGAAAGCAGAAAACATTAAAATGATGGCTGTTTACTTTTGTTTTATTGACTATGCAAAGAAATTGGACTGTGGGGATCACAACAAATTATGAATAGTAATACGAAGAATGGGAATTCCAGAACACTAAATTATACTGATAAGGAACCTGCACTCACACCAGGAGTCAGCCTTTCATACGGAAAGGGGATAATGCATAATTAAAAATCAGGAAAAGTGTGCATTATTCTTTCATCATGCTTATTCAGTTGTGTGCTGAGCAAATAATCTGAGGAACTAGACTATATGAAGAAGAATGAGATATCAGAAAGACTCTGGGAAGACTCATTGTCAGCCTGTGATCTACAGATAATATGTCTTTGCTTGCTGAAAGTGAAGAAGACTTGAAACACTCATTAATGAATAGCAAAGACCACAGCTTTCAGTATGGGTTACACCTCAATATAAAGACAACAAAAATCCTTACAACTGGATCAATAAGCAGCATCATGACAAATGGAGAAAAGATTTAAGTTGTCAAGGATTTCATTTTACTTTGATCTGCAATCAAAGTCATAGAAGCAGTAGTCAAGAAGTTAAAAGAAACATTACATTGGGCAAATCTGCTGAAGAAGAACTCTTTAAGGTGTTAAAAGCAAAGATGCCACTTTAAGGACTAAAATGGACCTGAAGCAAGCCATGGTATTTTCAATTGCCTTGTATGCATATGGAAACTAGACAATGAATAATAAAAACCCAAGTGCATTTAATGTCTTTGAATTATGGTGTTTCTAAATGTGATAGTTAAGACGTGTGTCTGTTTGACTGGTCCATGATTTTCAGTGTTTGTATGTGGTTACCCTCATGACAGGATCTGCTGTGAGCAGCTCAATCAGCTGAAAGGGATTTTTGTGGAGTCTGTGGCCTGCATCCAGGTGTAAGTGGATGTTCTGCCTTTTACCTGCCCTGGATTCTGCAGCTGTCTCCTGTTCATCTGACCTCCAGTGCTTAGGACTTGAACTAGTAGCTTATTTCCCAGTCTTGGAATCCTTCAGTCTTTGTAGCCTCTGAACAAGTGCCCTCCTCTCTGACCTGCCAATCTTGGGTTCACCAGCTGTTGCAGCTATTGGAAGCACCAGAAGCCTCTGTTCTGATCTACAGACTTGATACATTCCATCATCTACAATCTCATAAGCCATTTGTTTTGTGTAAATATTTTTCTCTGTATATTTATATGCCTTACTGATTCTGTTTCTCTAGAGAACTTAGCCTAAGACAGCAAAAAATATGGAATATACCATGTACTGTCAAAGAATGAACAAGGCTACCTTGGAAGAAGTATAGCCAGAATACTAATCAAAAACAAGGCTAGTGAGCCTTCGTCTCACACTTTGTACATGTTATCAGGCAAGCCCATTCCCTAGAGAACGAAGGCATACTTGGTAATGAGGGTCAATGAAAAAGAGGAAGACGTTCTATGATACAGATTGACAAACTGGCTGCAACAGTGGTCTCCAATATAGCATCACTTGTGAGGATGATGTAGGAACAGGCAATGTTTTCTTTGGTTGAACGTGAGTTCTGTATGTGTCTTCATGGCACCTGACAGCAACATACAGACACCTGTTGCCATCACGTCATTTCCTACTCATAGGAACCCTTTAAGACACAGCAGAACCGCCCAATAGGGTTTCCAAGGAGCGATTGATGGATTGGAACTTCCTAACTTTCAGTTAGTAGCCAAGCTCATAACCACTGTGCCACCAGAACTTATATCTATCTACGTAAATATTGAGTAGTGACTAGGATATAGAGAAATACATGTCCTCCCAAACTGCAAATGATGTACACCATCTTGAGGACTTTCAGGATTTAGTGCAATCAAAAATGTGCAAGCTTTGTAATTTTCCAATTTGCTTTCAAATATTTATTGCAAAGCTGTTGTCAAGGATATATTCTAGGAACTGCACCCATAGTGTTCAAGTGGGAGAGCAATAGTGAAATCAATGAGAAAACACCTAAGTATTACACAGTAGGTGCAAATTCTTTGACTGTGTTATTTTTAAACAATGAAAAAATTGGAAAGCAGTGAGAGAACATGGGCGCTTTTTCTACACGTTGTTGTTAGCTGTCTTGAGTTCCCTGTCCTGCTCCATCGTCATGGTTGTGTTCATGCTTGAGTCTGTTGCCACAGCTGCAGTATCAATCCATCTCATTGTGGGTTTATCTCATAATGTAAATTCACCTGGAGACACGATGCTGAGTGAAGTTAGTGAGATATGAAAGGACAAATATTGTATCAGACCATTATCATAAGGACTTAAAAGAAACATTTAAGCACAGAAGAAAATAATCTCTGATGGTTACAAGGATGGGGAATGAGAGAGAGAGGGATATTCATAGATAGTAGATAGGAAATGGATTAAGTGAAGGGTGTGACAGCACACAGTAGAGGGTGGCTAACACTACTGTACTATCCAAAAGCTAAACAGTTTCCTAGATAAACCCAACATTTTGAAGGGCACTACCAGGGAAAGGGATCTGAAGACCATGGTTTCAAGGGACACCTAGGCTAATTAGCATAACTAGGCTTTTTTTTTTTTTCTTTAAGAAAATGTTCTGCATACTAGTTTTGTGAGTGGCATCTGGGGTCTTAAAATCTAGCGAGTGGCTATTTAAGTAACATTAGTTCATCCAATCCACCTGAAGCACAGGAGAACAAAAGGCATCGAAGACATGAAGAAAGTACAAGCCCAGCAGACAGAAGGTACCGTGTGATCCAGAGATTACTTCAACGTAAGACCAGAACTAGATGGTGCCTGGCCACTGCCAATGAATGCCCTGACAAGGAACTCAGTGTAAAGTCTCTGATGTAGTGGGAGAACATTGGGTGCTCAGAACTAGAACTACTCTCTTAAAAGATCTCACTTGATGATCTGTCAGACTGGAAGATCCCCTGAGGGCATGACCCCAGACTCTGTTAACCCAGAGCTGAAACCAGTGCCAAAGCCAACTCTTCAGATGAAGGGTGGACTGGACTACAAGATATATGAGAGAGTGATGCTAGTGAAGACTATGAATCTTGGAGTAAATATGTACATGAGGCTGCCTGAGCAAGTCTTCTCTAGGGGTAGGATGAGAGAGTGGAGGGGAACAGGAGTTGGTTGAATGGATATTGAAAGTATAGGGTGCAAAGGATTATTGTGCTGTCATGGAGGAGGGGAGAGCAGTTAGAGTAGCATAGCGGTGTGTTCAGGGTTTTATATGGCAAACTGATCTGGATTGTAAACTTTTACTTAAAGCGCAATAAAATATTTTTTAAATGATAATAAACTGTCTACTTAAAAAAACTACTATAAAATAAAATTAGATTAATTGGACTTCATCAAAATTAAAAATTCTTGCTCTAAAAAAACAACAAACAAAACCCTCTGTTAAGAAACCAAACCTACTGCCATCGAGTCTATTCAGACTCATATTAAGAAGATGAAACTATAAGGACTGTAGAAAATATTTGCCAGCTATGCAGCTGACAAAAATAGTGTCAGAACCTACAAAGAACTCTCAAAGCTCAATGATAAACAAAATAAAAACAATCCTACTAAAAACGGGCAAAAGCATTAGGGAGTACTTCATTGAAAGATATACATAGATGACATGTAAGAGTATAAATAAATATTAAATCTCATTAGCTGCTAAGGAAGTACAAATTAAAATCACAGTGAGATGCTGCTACACAGGTCTCAGAATGTCTATGTAACACCAGTAAGGATGTGGAGAACCTGTCACTCATACACTGCTGATTGGAGTGTAAAATTCTACAGACGCTCTGGAAAAATTTTGCTAGTTTCTTCAAAAAGACTAAACTTGAAACTACCATATGGTCCAGCTATTGTACTCCTTAATATTTATTGCAGATGAATGACAATTTATGTATACACAAAAACCTGTACATGAATGTTTATAGCAGCTATATTTATAATAGCCAAAAGCAGTAACACGACAGATATCCTTAGATGAGTGAATGGCTAAACAAACCATAGCACATCCAAACCGTAAAGTGTACATAGCTCAAAAAGGGAAGAACACACAACAATCAGAATGAGTCACCAGAGACTCATGCTGAGTGAAAAAAAATTCTAAAATTCATGTACTGTATAATTCTATTCATTTAACATTCTTAAAACTACAAACTTGTAGGAATTCAGAATAGATTAATGGCTTCCAGAGGGTAACAAGGGGATGGGACAGGAGGACAATGGGTGTGGCTAAAAAGGACACAAGTAACCCTTGTGGTGCTGGAGACGCAGTGTATCTTGACTGTATAAATGTATCTCGACTGTATAAATGTATCTTGACTGTATAAATGCAACTGTACTGGTTGCCATGAGTCGGATCCGACTCGACGGCACTTGGCTGGCTATAATGGTTGTGATGTAGTTTTGCAAGATAATACCACTGGGGAAACCAGATAGAGAGCATATGGAATACTTTGGTATTATGTCTTAGAATTGCATGTGGATACACAATCGTTTCAAAATAATAATAAATTAAAAATATTTCAGAGATATCCTCGTGTGTGCTTAAAGACATATGCACACTATGGTTCATTGGAATGACAAAAAAAAATCAGGGTAAAACATATCTCCTTCTACAGAGGAATAGATAAATTGTGTAATACTTACACAATTCAGTAGTATGTAGTACTTATCTACAAATGGATAAATGTTAAAAACAAACTGCTAAATGACAAACAACAAATTACAAAAAATCCTTATATGTAGTTTTTTATTAATAATTTTTTATTGCTCCTGGAAATAAATGGTATTAGTATACAAATATATAAAATGTTTTATATATTATATATAAATTTATAAAACATGCTGTATGTGTGTTTGTATATCTATGTATATAGATATCCACACATAGATATACGCATGTAAGGTCTGACAATTAAGTCAGCAAACTTAATTGTTCTAAGTGCTGAACATGCCATTGCTGAACATCACTATGGTCACTTTTGAAGTACTCCCCTTGGGAAGCTATGCACCATACCAGCACCTAGTCCAGCTTTCAAAGAATTTTTGGAACCTCTTTCTGGTATGGCCATTGTGCATGGTGGTGTGGTGGAAAGTTTGCTAATTTAATTATATAGTTGTCTGTGAGGGAGTTTTTAGCCAGGAAACAAATAATGATATCAGAACACTCTCCCTACTTGCCTTATCTGGTTCCCAGTGACTTTTTTCTTTACCTGAAAATAAAGGAATTATTGAAAGGACATTTTGATGACATTCAGGATATCAAGGGTAATATGATGACAGCTCCGATGCTCAATCCAGATGAACAGTTCCAAAATTGATTTGAAGAGTGGAGTAGGCTCTGGCATAGGTGCATATCTTCCCCAGGTGAATATGTTGGAAATGATCGTAATGAGAGTCAGCAGTGAGGTATGTGGCACTTTTTCTAGGATGAGTTCACAAACTTAATTGGCAGTCCTCATATTTTTGTCTGTTTTCATATTAAGAAGTATTATTGAATTTTAATATCTTAGGGGCAGAGTTTTAAACCAGAAAAGTGGAGGACATTATGCCTAATGAATAATTGTCCTGACCCAGATGGCTGGAAGAGCCCATCATTATACACGATCTCAATTGTCTTCATAGACCTAAAAGATAGCATAAATTTGTATATCATCTAGAATTACAACAGTTGAATTGGTGCAAAATATATATATAAAAAAAAGAGATTAGCCAAAGCATCAGTATTATTAAAAAATGGTCGAAGAACTGCCTTGACAGGGAACACAACGAAGAGTCCCTGAAGAAGTAGGAGAAAAATAGGTTACAGAACTCCAACTCTGTTAAAAGGACCAGACTTGACAGTCTAGCAGACCAGAGGATCCTGGGAAGACTGACCCCCAGACTCACTGTTAGACCAGAGTTGAAACCATTCCCAAAGTCAACTCTTCAGACAAGGATTGGACTGGAGTATAAGACATAAAATGATACTGGAAGAGTGTGCTTCCTGGCTTAAGTAGATACATGAGACTAACTGAGCAGCTCCAGTCTAGAGGCAAGAGGTAAGATGAGAAGGCAGAGGGGAACAGGAACTCGCTGAATGAACCCAGAAAATACAGAGTAGAAAAGAGGAGTCTGCTGTCAGTATGGGGAGAGCAACTAGAGTTACAGAGCAATGTGCTGTGTAGAGTTACACAGCAAGTCTCTATATGACAAATGGAGTGTAAACTTTCACTGAAAGCTCATAAAATACTTGCTAAAATAAAAATAAAGAAAGAAAAAATAGTCAAAGAAAATATGATTAATCTCTGGCACCTGATCTACAGCATAGAATGAAATAAGGGAACACTGATAATTTTTGGAATGATACTAACATATAATGATTTCTAAAAATCAATTTAAGAAGAATTCCAGCAGCAATGTAGATGATAAATTAAATCATAAGAATGTACAGCACAATGATATCCCAAAGGCCTAGGAGAATGACACTGAGGACATAAATGAAGACAATGACAGTGGAAACTCTGGTGGAGGGGGCAGATTTATGAGACTGAACAGATTCTTAACGAGTGGAACTGGCGGGTCTGGTGATCAACATGAAAATTACTCATAAAAGCAGTTTTTATTATCTTGTGTGGGAGTAGTCTACACTTAGGAAAAAAAATCACATGTTTGATTTTCTTCCATCTACATATGTTCTCTAGCGTGATGACATTAACAATGGATACATAGCATTTCCCTAACATGGATTTTGTTGTTAATGCTGCTATATTTTGTTAATTGGCTGGTTTGTTTTTCTTTCTTTGTGATTAAATCTCTTACAGGTTGTCATTGGATGGCTAGTCATCACAGTACATTTAGATTTGTTCTAGTTTTAGCACTGCAAGTTCCCGACCTGTGGAGCTCTTAGGTATTTGACAAAATGGAATAGTTGGTCACCCTAGGGAAATGTAATATCCAACAGCTGGAAATTATTACCTAGTATTACCATGCAATTCGTCTGTGAATTGATACTACTCTGGTGACTTGCGTGCCATTATGATAATAGAAGCTATGATGCCAGTATTGAAAACACCAGCCAAATTACAATTAATTAAGTTTGCAAACTCCTCATAGAAAAGTGCTGCATATCTTATTGCTGAATATCACTACTGCGATCACCTTCGAAGTTCTCTCCTTGGGAAGCTATGAACCTACACCAGCCTTAGTATATCCATCAAAGCAATTTTGGAACTCTTTTTCTGGAATGGCCATGAGAGTTGTCATTGTATCACCTTTGATGTCCAGAATGTCTTCAAAATGTCTTCCTTTCAATACTTCCTTTACCTTTGGGTAAACAAAAATGTCATCGGGGGCCAGATCAGGTGAGTAGGGAGGGTGTTCCAAAACAGTTATTTATTTACTGGCTAAAAGCTCTCTCACAGACAATTATGCAATTAAGTTTGGAACTTGCCACCTTGCTGCCATCCACAATGGCCCTTCCAGAAAGAGTTCCAAAATTGCTCTGAAGGATGGACTAGGCTCTGGCCTAGCTTCCCAATGGGAATGCTTCAAAAGTAGACCCAAGTGACATTCAGCAATAGGATATGTAGCACTTAGAACAATTAAGTTCGCTGACTTAATTGTTAGACTCGTATTTACAATTGTGATGATGGCATAGGAGTGGGTAAATTTTTTTTATGTTGTACATGGAGTTGTCATGAGTCAGATCCAAATCAATGGCATCTAATGACAGCATCAATCATGGCAACATACTACATTACTATAATTATACCCAGACTGAGAGACACACATAAATATGATGTTATATGACTATTATTTATTTATTTGTTTATTAATTTATTGTGATTAAGTGAAGGTATACAATCCAGTTTAAATTTGCATGCCCACTTATGTGCAGCTTCTACTGCTCTCTTTGCCTGGTGACAGCACATTCCTACTTTCTGTTCTATACATGTCATGTTCTGTTAAGAATCTCCTGTCCCCTCTTCTCTGCCCTCTCCACTCCACTTTAGTAAGAGACCAGTAGGACAACACCCTATAGATGCATGGAACTACAAAATGCACACACAATACAGTCACTCTGTATCCCTGAGTCCAATCCATTCCTGTCCAAAGAGTTGATCTCAGTAATGATTTATGACCAGGGGCAGCATTAGGTCTAGGCACCATGCTCCTAGGGGAACCCCTAGGCCTTCAGACAATCAACTGTGGTCTTTTAGTGGAGTTCTGAGGGTGCACACCTTCTTATTCTCATATTGCCATTGAGACTCAACTTTGTGAGCCCCATCATGGCTGTCACTGGTGGTGGCTGGGCACCATCTGGTTCTTCTGGTCCCATGTTGAATTAGTCAGCCATTCACATGGGTCTTTCTGTATTCTGGGTCCTGTATCCCCCGTGTTGTTTTTGTCCTTGGTCATCATCTGTTCCTGCTGAGTTGGGAACAGCTTGCTAGCTTTTAAGAACCCAGATGCCACTCAACAATATGGGGTGCAGAAGACTCTCTTAGCAGTAGGCTAGTTATGCCTGTTGGCCTTGATGTCCCCTGAGAGCATGGTCTCTGGCCCCATCCCCCACTACTCTGTCTTTGCAATGTCATAACCTGAAAAAGTATTCAGGTTATGTTGAAGTCCAGTGAAATTGATCTTCTTTGTAATGTGTGCTGTCACTGATTTCACCCAACCAAATTTCTATCAGCTATGTAATCTGTAACTAGCTCTCCTCCTCCTTCCCTCCTCTCCCTTGCAGCCATCAAAGAGTCTTTTCTTCTGCATATGAGTCTGTTTTTAAGTCCTTATAGTAGGGATCTCATACAATATTTGCCCTTGTACCACTGACTAATTTCACTCAGCATAATGCCTTCCAATTCAAACCAGGTTATGAGATGCTTCCTAAAATCATCATTGTTCTTTATCACTGCACAGTGTTCCATTGAGTATATATAACATAGTTTATTTATCCATTCATCTGTTGTTGGGTGTCTGGGTTGGTCCCATCTTTTTTGCTATTGTGGACTGTGCTGCAAACACTCATGTGCATGTACCTGTTCATGTGACTACCCTTTGATCTATAGGATATATTCCAAGCAATGGGATTACTGGGTCAAATGAAATACTATTTCTAGCTTTTTAAGGAAGTGCCAGATTGCTTTTCAAAGAGCTTGTACCATTTTGCAATCCCATGAATAGTGTAGAAGAGTTCCAATTTCTCTACAGCCTCTCCAGCATTTGTTGTTTTGTGTTTTTTGGATCATCTCCAACCTTGCTGGGATGACATGATGTCTCACTGTAGTTTTTATTTGAATTTCTTCAATAGCTAATTATTGTGAACAATGACTGTTTTTATTAACTGCTATCTAAACCAAACCAAACTAAACCAAGTGCCTTTGAGTCTATTCTGATACATGGTGACCTTATAGGACAGCGTAGAACTGCCCCACATAGTTTCCAAGGAGCATATGGTGGATTTGAACTGCCAACCTTTTGGTTAGCAGCTGTAGCACTTAACTACTGGGCCACCAGGGTTTCCTAGCTATGATTTACAAGGGAAAAATACTGTTCTAGCTGGTATAAATCCATTTGATGAAATAAACTTGTTTTTCCATTTTCTTTGAATAGGTATATTTCATAACCTCACATGGAAATTTAAACTATAAACTTTGCAGAATAAGTTTAAGGTTCTGGAAAATTTTCTTCATGATATACAAAACATTTGGTATGATTATTTTAGAGAAATGCTTATAACTACTCATGTTATCATTTTATTTGTGTGAAGTGTAGGTGTTATGGTTTTAGATAATGAACACTAAAGATAAAACATGCGTTTCTTGAGTTATTGACAATAGACAGAGTTTATGACTTACAGTGTGAAGTAAATCACATTGGAAAGGTTATTAATTTTTACAGAGAAAGAATGGTTTATTTCAAAATAATCCTGAATTACCCCATTTCTGAGTCTACTGAACTCTGATGTAGGATTTTATTTTATTTTTTTAGCGTTTCATAGACTTGGGAATTCTCCTTTCTCTGATGATTCATGGACTTCAACTGCTGATAAAGTTTTCATTGATCAGAAAACATTTATTGAAGAAGAAATGCTAGCCACTGGAATGTATGTGTAATATAACAGAGGAAATATAGAAGTTATATATTTTTTCTCCTATAAATAAATAAATTGAAATAAATGAGTAATCAAGTACCTTTGGTAGTATAACATCTAAAAAATTGAATCTTTAAACATTTGAATTGTTTTCTAAGCAAATGGGGATTCTTGGGCTTGTAGGTTAATGCTACTCATTCAAGGCTGTAATTTCATATTTAATCTAGCATATTTTTGATAATTGCAAATACATCTATTATTAGATGATGAGCGCAATACATCTATTATCATTTTCCAAACAATAGATTATTTTTTTAAAAAAAAACACTGATTAAATCAATAAGCTTTATGCGTTTTTCTGGATTGTGGGTCAGCATAACTGATAGTGTTGTTGTTGTTGTTGTTAGACACCACAGAGTCCATTCCAACTCATAGTAGTCATATGCACAACAGAATGAAACACTGCCCAGTCTTGTGCTTCATACACAGTCATTTTTTTATGCTTAAACGCATCGTTGCAGGCAATGTGTCAGTCCATCTCATTGAGGGTCTTCCTCTTTTTTACTGACCCTCCACTCTACCAAGCATGATGTCCTTCTCCAGAGACTGATCCTTCCTGACAACATGTCTGAAGTATGTAAGATGCAGTCTTACCATCTTTGTTTCCAAGGAGCACCCTGGGTATACTTCTTCCAGAACAGATATGTTGGTTCTTTGGGCAGTCCATGGGACATTCAGGGTTCTTTTCCAACACCGCAATTCAAAGGTATCAATTCTTCTGTCTTCCTTATTCATTGTCAAGATTTCACATGCATGTAACGTGACCGAAAACATGGCTTGGGTCAGGCACACCTTAGTTTTCAAGGTGACGTCTTTATTTTCAATACTTTCAATACTTGGATGCAGAGGCGCTTACATTGCCTGCTGGGAAGAGGGGCGTGCACAGCTGACAGCCTGATTGATTTTGGAAGCTGTCAGATAGCTTTCACCTTTCCAAATAAGACTACCTAAAGAAGTAACTGTGGTGCATCCTCGTGGCATCTCTTCTAGCCTGTGCTGACCCACATCATAGGGTCAGCTGACAGCCCCTCAATGAAGCTATGTAAGTAGGGCTGTGTCTCTGCCAGTAAGGAGGTGGAGCCTGCTATCCCAGAGATTCCACTGGGCCTAGTCACTGGGTGCAGAAAGGTGACTGGTGATCAGCAGACCTTCTCAGTGCAGCTTTCCTGACTGCTGCTCCCATGGGTGTTGATCCTTGACAACCACACCAGCAGTAGGATGGGTGTAATAATCCATCTCCCTACAGGGGTGACAGTCCAGCTGTATTCAAGTCAGTAATGTCAAGGTGTCCAGTACTGTATCTAACATTCATATTAACATCTATAATGTTATCTGTATATCTGCACTTGTGCCTAATTGTACCTATTTAAATGGATATGACAGGGTTTTCTAGGGAAATGTGCACCTGTATGCATGTATGTATATACGTATGAGCTTTAGTGGCATAGCATCTAAGAGCTGAGCTTCTAACCAAAAAGTTTGCAGTTCAAATCTGTGAACTTCCTCTTGATAATCCTTTGGGGTAGTTTTGCTGTATTCCACAGGGTCACTGTAAGCCAGAAACAACTCAATAACACCTAGCAACAACAACATATATATGTATGTGTATGTGTGTGTGTGTATATATATATGTATATATATATACACACACACACACATTGATACCTAGAGAGATTGAGATTTATTTCAAGGAAATAGGCCAAATGATTTGGGGGAAGGACTGGCAAGTTCAAAATTTGTAGCCAGGTAGCAGGCTGGAGATTCCTCTGGGTTGGTTTCCAAAAACTACAGGCCAAGGAACTGGAAGAGCGTGAGCACAGTTTCTGCCAGAATATTTCCTTATAGTCTATTGTTGGCATAGACCCTAGGGAAACTCCATGTGTTCCCCAAACCCTCAACTGAGGGATGGATTGATCACATTCCAACAGATTACATTATGGGAGAGGATTATATTGTAGCTCCTTAGAGGAAGTATGATTGCATTGTATTTCAGAAGGTAATACGCTCTATTCATAATCAATTGATTTAATCACATGTAATTACCTGATAACAGCACATGTAACTAACTACTCCCTAACAGCAACCAGACTAGTGTTTGGCCAAATAACAATTAATTATAGCCTAGCCAAGCTAACACATAACCAACCATCACAACATATAATCTCCTCCATATAACTGTCTCCATATTGGCAGAAAAAAACCTGGAAAATTCTCTCAATGCTTCAGTATGCAATATTTTAATCTCAGCAGAGAATTACAACATGAAGTATCCTGTAATGCATACTTTCTTTCATTGTATTGCTTTTCTTTTCTTTTTTTAACTTCCTTGAAAAATAATAGGTTTTTCATTTAGACATGAGAAAAATAACCTTCCTAGGACCATGACTTTTTTGTTTTTATTTCTTTAAGTAAAGTAAAGCTAATAAAGCATCTGTTGTTTTTCCTTTGAAAGTTCCTGGTCTTTTGTTTCCCTTGTATGTCTCGTGACACAATGGTAAAACCACTGGACTATGAACCAAAAGGTCAGATGTTCAAACTCACCGCTTACTCTGAGGCATTCTGAGTGTATAAAGATTACAGCCTATGAAAATGTATGGGGAAGTTCTGCTCTATAAGTGGTCTGTGAGTTGGAATTGATTGGATGGCAAGTAACCACAACATGGCTCTCCTAATAAATACAATTTCTAAAAAATAACAAATGTTAGAATATTTTATTGTTGCTGTTGTTACTGTTATATGCCACTGAGTTTCTTCCGGCACATAGTAACTCTGCACGACAGAGTAGAAATGCCTCAGCCTATGCTGTAATCTCCACAGGAGCAGATCTCCGGATCTTTTCGTCCTTGAAGGAGTTCTAACGGGGGTTCAAACAGTTGGTTTATAGCCAAGCACTTAACTATTGGGTCACCAGGGCTCCTTATTTTATAGTTGGTTTAGCATTTTTGTGTAATATCCTTCAGTCTTTAGTCAAATACTTGATACCATAAGGATGTAGTTTGCTGACATAAAGGAAAAATCATAAGGAATATTGGACAGATTAGAAAGAAGTGCAGTAAATGATATCTGATACTCATCCACTCTCATGTAGACTACTGTAATTTTTTTTCTTTTTCTACACATCACCTATATTTTTAAAACACACCAAAGTACAAAGAAAACAATCACAATATGTCCTATTACCATGCTGCTCCAACAAGCCCTGTTGGTTAAAAAAAAAAAGGCAAGTATGGAGGAAGAAACCCAGAAGCAAAAATTTTGGTAAAGTTTTTGTAATTCTTAACTTGAATGATGGTTTAAAGTATCATTTCAAGTACATATTTTTGAACACTTGAAGTATTTATTGAATACTTTAGAAATTATATCCTTTTGAGAGGTACAAAGATTAACGTTTCCTACATTAAATAGATCCAAAGCTGGTAAGGAGTACCCAATGGGAAAATTATTGCTATCTCATAAAAATAAAGTTAGCTTGCATAAATAACTGTAAATAACTATTTTTAAATTCCTATCTCATGCACACTAGGTTTAACCACTTTTTTAGAGTCTTCCAGAAAGTACATGTTCTTGCCCAGATACACAGTAAAGATGAACAACTAAATCATCATAATAAAATTGCTAATAAAATTGTTGTTGTTGGTAAAAACACCGTTGCTACTGAGTCTATTCCAAGGCATAGCAACCCTATAGGGCAGAGTAGAACTGCCCCACAGGGTTTCCAAAGAGTACCTTGTGGATTCAAACTGTTGACCCTCTGGCTCTTAACTACTATGCCACCAACTAGGTTGTCTTGTTGTCAGTAGCCCAGTAGAATTGTTGCTTTGGGTTGCCATCAAGTCCATTTCAACTCATGACAACCACATGTGTGCAAAGTAGACCTCCTCCATGGAGAGGTCACAAGACTGTGACCTTTCAGAATCCTATCTCCAGACCTGTGTCCCAAGGTGCCCCTGAGTGAGTTCAAGTCACCAGTCTTTAAGCTTGTGCTTGAGCATTTAACAATTTACGATACCCAGGAACTCTACAGTAGAATTAAGATAATAAAATTAATTTTTATAATATATTTTATTTATGGTCAAGAGCTTGGCTGCTGCCTAAAAAGTCACTAGTTGGAATCCATCAGCTGCTCTTGAAAATCCTGTGGGGCAGTTCTACTCTCTCCTATAGGGTCTCTATGAGTTGGAATTCACTTGACAGCAAGAGGTTTAAGATTTTATTTAGTGTAATATATTTGAAATGTCACCTCAATATACTTTTGTTAAAATATTATTGAAAGACTTTACATTATCTTCTTTTTTAGTAATGCTTTAAAATCCAGTGTGAATTTCACACTTAACACATCAGTTCAATTAGTAATGCTTTAAAATCTAGTGTGAATTTCATACTCAACATATCAGTTCAGACTAGCCACCCTTTAAGGGCTCAGTATCCACATGGGTCTAGTGAAACCACATTGGTCATAGCAGCTCTGGAACCTCACTTCTAGTTTTAAAACTTTCTAATGTTAAACTTTATTCATAATAAATTATATCAGTAGTGCTTGTTTTCAAAGTCATTCTAGTTGAATGAAGCACTAGGCTATAAAATATATGTACTTAATAACTCCCATGCGGTGTGCTAGAGGTTGTAATTCTTTTTTGTAAGAAAAAAATGAGAAATTATCTTGTTTTTTAATTTTGTTTGTTTTCCTTATATGAGCTCACCTTTCTCTTTAGCCAGCCTCTCAATAACATCAGTAGCAGAAACAAACACACATGTAATATGCAATTTAAAACCTATGTTGAAAAACATCATGTGTCCAGTTCAACACATTGTGTTTCTTTCCAGTTAAATAAAAGTTAAACTACCTCTTCAGGGTTTCTCCCTTCACTTCTTGCTTTGATTTCCTGGTGTACATAAAGGTGTACACAGTCTGTGTTCTTATGGTGAAGAAAGTGAATTTTCTTTTGTGCTATTCAGTGATCATCTTTTCTGGATGAGTTGGGACAATTTGGGGTACTTCAGATGGCAGCTTGCCAGCTTTTGAGACCCCAGATACCACTCACCAATATGAGGTGCTGAAGACTCTCTTAGAAATAGGCTAATTATGCCAATTAACATTGATGTTCCCAGATAGCATGGTCCCCAGACCCCACCCCTGCTACTCTGTCCTTGCAGTGTTGGATTGAATATTGAATATTGGATTAGAAGAGCTTTCAGTTTATGGCAATGTCCAGTT
Organism: Heterohyrax brucei; assembly: GCA_028571685.1. Taxonomy (NCBI): domain Eukaryota; kingdom Metazoa; phylum Chordata; class Mammalia; order Hyracoidea; family Procaviidae; genus Heterohyrax; species Heterohyrax brucei. The sequence continues at coordinate 53,985,717 of CM053141.1, read as the reverse complement.
AAGCTGATCTACTTTCTACTGTGTGCTGTCACTGCTTTCAGCTACCCAAATTTCTATCAAGTATCTAATCTATGATCAACACTTGCCCCCCCTTCCCATCCTTGGAACTATCAAAGAATCTTCTGTGTGTAAGTCTATTTTTAAGTCCTTATGGTAGAGGTCTCATACAATATTTGTCCTTCTGCCACTGACTGATTTCACTCAGCATAATGTCTGTTAATAGAAATAAGGTTGTGAGATGTTACCTAAAATCGTTGTTTTTGTCATTGCATAGTGTTCCATTGAGTATATGTACCATAGTTTGTTTATCCATTCATCTGTTGATGAGCATCTAGGTTGATTCCATCTTTTTCTTACTGTGGAGTGTGCTGTGATAAGCATTTGTGTGCATGTGTCTGTTCATGTGGCAGCCTTTGTTTCTGTAGGATAAATTTCAAGCAGTGGGATTACTGGATCAAATGGCATATCTATTTCTAGCTTTTTAAGGAAGCACCAGCTTGCTTTCCAAAGAGGTTGTACCCTTTTGCAATCTCCCCAACAACATAGGAGAGTTCCAATCTCTCCTCAGCCTCTCCAGCATTTGTTGTTTTGTGTTTTGTGGATTATGGCAAGTCTTGTTGGGGTGAGATGGTGTTTTAGTCAGCTAGGGCTGCTCTAACAGAAATACCATAGAGTGGATGGCTTTAACAAAAGAAGGTTTCTTCTTACATAGTCTGGTAGGCTGCAAGTCCATATTCAGGGTGTCCACTCCAGGGAAAGGCTTTTCCCATTGTTGGTTCTGGAGGAAAGTCTGGTATTACATCAGTCTCTGTCCAGGGAGCATCTTGGTGCAGGAACCTCAGGTCTGAAGGACACGATCTTCTCCCGGTGCTGCTTGCTTGATGGTATGAGGTTCCCAATTCTCTGCTGCTTCTCTGTTCTTTTATCTCTCATAGGATGAAAAGATTAAGTGTGGGGCAAGCCACACTCCAGGGAAACTCCCTTTAGAGTGGAGCAGGGAGGTGATCTTATAAAGAGATTTACAGCCCCACCCTAATCCTTTAACATACAGCATAGGAAAACCACAAAGTGGAGGGCAGTTACAAGATACTGGGAATCATGGCCCATCTACATGGCTACACATATTTTGGGGGGGACACAATTCAATCCATGACATCCCACACTTTGGCACCCCAAAAAATCACATCACTGAAACATGTAACACATTCATCGCGTATGATAGAAGTCATAAATCAGTTTCAAGACCAAAATTCAAAAATTCCTTTACATCTGCAAAACCTAGAATACAAGCTATCTGCTTCTAAAAGTACAACGGCAGAATAGGCACAAGTTAGACATTCCATTACAAATGGGAGAAATTGCACGTAAAGAAGGCATTAACAGGCAACAGGCGAGTCAGCAGAACACGTTACATTAGCCCTCAAAGCTTTGGAAATACTCTTACATTTTCTGAACATTTCTACACAGTGGCCCTGCCCTCCAGACTCTAGGTATTGGCCACACTCTCTGGATTTTGAGTGGATACCTCCAGCTCCATGCTACAACTCTGCCTTTAAGGCCCACTTGGGCTGAAACTCTGCCCCATTGGCTTTAGGAGCATCCTAATCCCAACTGAGTGGCAATTCCACCCTTACGAACACAGGATGCCCTGTTTCCACCCTTTCAAACCCCTGAGGTCATGGCCATACCTTTTGAGACCGAAGCAGCTCAGCTTCTCATGCTGTTTGTCTCTTCAGCTTCAGCTTCCTATGGCCGCATGGCCAGGGCCTCAGGCACACATCTGCCCTGCCAGGCAAGTGTTCGAAAGCTCTGTAGCTCCACTGATTCAAGTGCCCAGAGGCACCCCACTATTGCTAGAAAGTGTCCTGCCCAAAGGCACTCAGCTCTCTCGCTCTGTGGGTCAGCAAGGCCAGCTCCACCGATTCAAGTGCCCGGAGGCACCCCGTTCCACCAGGAAAACTGTGCGCAGGCACTCAGCTCTCTTGCTCCACGAGTCGGCTCCAGTGCTGCCCCTGGTTCTGCTACTGCCGCTCCTGCTGCCACCAGTCCTCTGTTGTCCATTTCTCACCATCTGCACCTTCTTCCTTCCTTCTCCATTCATGGTTTCAAAATAGCCCCCACATTTCAGGTATTTGCTAGAGCAGTGCCCCACTCTCACGGTACCAAATTCTGTTTTAGTCAGCTGGTGCATCTCTAACAGAAATACCACAGAGTGGATGGCTTTAACAAAGGAAGGTCTATTCTTACATAGTCCAGCAGGCTATAAGTCCATATTCAGGATGTCTGCTCCAGGGGAAGGCTTTTCCCTTGTTGGCTCTGGAGGAAAGTCCGGTATTGAATCAGGCTTTGTCCAGGGAGCATCTTGGCGCAGGAACCTCAGGTGTGAAGGACACGCTCTTCTCCCGATGCTGCTTGCTTGGTGGTACGAGGTTCCTAATTCTCTGCCTGCTTCTCTTTCTTTTTATCTCTTGCAGGATGAAGGATTAAGGATGGGGCAAGCCATACTTCAGGGAAACTCCCTTTAGAATGGAGCAGGGAGGTGATCCTATGAAGGGATTTACAGCCCCACCCTAGTCCTTTAACATACAGCATAGGAAACCCACAAAATGGAGGACAGTAACAAGATACTGGGAATCATGGCCCAGCCACATAGCTACATGTATTTTTGGGGGACAGAATTCAATCCATGACAGATGGTATCTCAGTGTAGTTTTGATTTGGATTCCTCTGATAGCTAATGATCATGAGCATTTTTTCATATGTCTTTTGGCTGCCTGGATGTCCTCTTTGGTGAAGTGTCTGTCCATCTTCTTTGCCCATCACGTAATTGGCTTATTTACCTTTTTCTTATTGATATTTTGCAGTACCTTGTAGATTATGGGGATCAGATGTCAGTCAGGCATGTGGTTGCCAAATATTTTTTTCCCTTCCAGTAGATGGTCTTTTAACTCTTTTGATAAAGTCTTTGGTTGAGCAAAAGTGTTTGATTCTTAATAGTTCCCATTTATCTATTTTCTGTTGACTGTGATTTGTGAGATTTTGAAGTCTGTCTAAGTTGCTTATTAGAATTTCCATTGTTGACCTTATTTTTTCTTGGTTGATCTTTATTGTTTTAGGTTTGATATTTACATTTTTGATCAATTTCAAATTAGTTGTTGTGTAAGGTGTGAGATATAGGTCTTGTTTCAGGTTTTTGCAGATCGATATCCAATTTTACCCACACCTTTTGTTAAAGAGACTGTTTTTACTCCAGTTTACAATCTTAGGGCCTGTGTCGAATATCAACTGTTCATAAGAGGATGGTGGCATTTCTGGGGTCTCAACTCTGTTTGAGTGGTCTATTTGTCTCTTTTTGTACCAGTACCAGGCTGTTTTGACTATTGTGGCATGATATCTAGTCTTTTGACTTGCTTTCTTGTTTCTTAGCTTACTTCTTGTTGGCATTCTTGATATTGTTAGGCTGTTATAACTCCCACTTAATCAACTAAGAAGTCAAGCTGCACCCATCTTCATGATGTTTCCCAAGGGTAACTTGCAACATGTGTCCCTTAATGTCCTCATCACTCTGAGGCATGCGGAAGTGAGGAGAGGACATATGTAATCAAACCAAACTCACTGCTGTCAGTCAATTCTGACTCATAGTGACTCTATAGGACAGTGGAGAACTGCCCCATGGAGTTTCCAAGGAGAAACTGGTGGATTCAAACTTCTGACCTTCTGGTTAGCAGAGGTAGCAGTTAACAACTATGCCACACGGTTTCCAGGAAATACATAGCACAGCCCAAACAAAACAAAAAACTCATTGCTGTTGAGTTGACTCTGATTCACAGCAGTCCATTGGGACAGAGTAGAACTGCCCTATAGGGCTTCCAGGGAACATCTGGTAGATTCGGACTGCTGACCTTTTGGTTAGCCCCAACTCTTAATTTCTATGCCACTAGGGTTTCCACATAGGACAGTATTTCAAAAAAATTCCAATACAAAATCAAATAAATAGTAATAAGATTGAGCAGGGCCAACCGGATGTAGATAAAGTTTCTACAAAGGCATTCTGAATACATTCCAAAAATCATTTTGAGATCAGTTCATGTTATTTATTTTTATTTCTGAATATTAATGTTTTGGGACAATAATGTAAAATTTTAGGGGAAACTAAAGTCAGAAAAAAGAGGAACAATTTTTTTGTTTGTTTTGGATATATGCTTTTAAGCTCAAGTCATTTGGGGCTTAGTAACACCCCTAACATTTTCCTTAAAATAAAGATATTCTTCCATTTGAAATTGTCTTTTAGTGCTAGAGGACAAAAAAAAACAAGTCCTTAGGTATAATAATTTGAAGTCTTAGACATTTTCTATCTGAATCAAATGTCATGAGTTATCTTTCTGTCCTATAACCATTATCCTAACACAGTTCATTTTACTGACACTCTGCCAACATAATTATCATCTGTTCTTTACCTTTTTAGCTTAGAAGTTAGTCATTGCCAGAAAATTATTTCCCCTTTCCAAATGATTGTTTGTAGAACTAGCTTTTTTCCCCTTTGTTTTAGAAGCCTTTCTTAAAGCTGCTTTCCTCCAACACTTATTAGTTTTCATTTTGTTATTACAATTCAAAAGAATACCAAGTCTCAGACAGAATAATGATAATTGAATATATTAAAAAACCATTAATCATCAATTGATTCTAAAATAAGGTAGCGATCACTCTATTGCTTCTCATTTAAAACCAAACTCTTTGCCTTTGAGTCAGTTATGATGCAATGTGACCCTATAGAACAGAGTAGGATCAGCCCTCAGAATTTCCAAGGAGCACCTACTGGATTTGGACTGCTGGCACAATTGTAGAACCTAAACCATTGTGCTACTAGGGTTTCTGGCTCTTATTTCTGCTCTGCAAATAAAGCATAAGTGTGTGTCTTGATTACAGGCCATTATCAAGCAGTTCTGTTACATAAACAAAATTTATATAATAAAACATATTTTATCAGTTGCCACTTTAAACCATAAGCAAAATCTCAGGTATTAAAGTGTTAATGGTAATAATTATATGTATATGTTGAGAAACTGTTTTAATTTTCCTGGAATCCCTGTTTCTTGGCTCCATGGTATTTGTGTGACCACTTAAATTGTTTGCCCTTATATGTTTTTGAATCTTGTTCCTTGAAAAAAACTGGTTTCCTAAAGTCACCTTTTATGTCAAATATTAGCCTAATAAGCTACTTAGATGAGACTGCTTTGCTTTAGGCTTTGGGCTGTTTTAGAGAACTATGTTGGGACAGTCAGTGTTGGGAAACAGAAACTCTTAAGTCTGACTGGAAGCTACGTTTTAGGGTCAATTGTTATTACATGAATACTGCTTTACCCTCCGTTTCCATAGCAATGGCCATATGATGTGTTATAAGAATTTTGGAAGGTCTCATATGTAGAATACTTCTGGTATTCTAATCAAGTTATTAAGCCAATTTACAAATAGTATATTAAATAACTGTCAATCAATATCTATTGTTGGCTTAGTATGATTATTTTAAATATATACATACACATTAATTTATATGTGTGTGTATGTCCACATGAATAAATATAAAACACACCAGAACTAGCACATTTTTGTAAACCAAGTCCATTTTGTGCTGTTATCATTACAAAACTGCCAAAACAGATTGTTGTTCTTAGGGGCCGTGGAGTTGGTTCTGACTCATACTAAGAGTCATACAACAGAATGAAATACTGCCTAGTCCTCTACCATCTTCACAGTCGTTGTTATGCTTGAGGCCATTATTGCAGACAGTGTTAATCCATCTCATTGAATGTCTTCCTCTTTTTCACTGACCCTCTATTTTACCAGCTTGATGTCTTTCTCCAGGGACTTGTCCTCCCTGATAAAATGTCTGTGTCCACCAAAAGTATGTGAGACGTAGCCTCACCATCTTTGCTTCTGGGGAGCATTTTGTTTGTTCTTCTCTTAGGACATGTTTGTTCGTTCTTTTGGCAGTCTGTGGTATATTTGATATTCTTCACCAACATTGCAATTCAAACCAGTTAATTCTTCTGTCTTCCATATTCATTATCCAGCTTTTGCATGCAATTGAAAACACAAACCAGGTAATAAATGAGCAGTTTGGCCAATAAGGCAATGATCTGAAAATGATGTATAAAAAAAATGGTTGTGATCAAGTCAATTCTGATTCATAGCAAACCTATAGGACAGAACTGCCTCATCGAGTTTCTAAGGATGTCCTGGTGTATTCAAACTGCCAACCTTTTGGTTAGTAGCCATCGCACCTAACCATTACTTTGCCAGGATTTCAGGGCCAAACCAAAATCAAACCCGCTGCCATTGAGTAGATTCTAACTCACTGTGACCCTACAGGGAAAACAGAGTGGAAGCTACAAATAATGTTGTGCATTTTTACCTATTAGGCTTCTGAAGGAACTATCTCACTACTTGGTTAAAACCTGCTGCAGATAACTGGTAGAAGTTAGATGGCTAAAGAAGAGAAGAAAAACTGTTTTTGAGTAAAACTGGTTCGCTTGGTTTATAAGCTCCTTACCCCAAGCTAGTGGAATTTGTGTGTTATATTTTACCAAAAAAAAATTACGGTAATTGATATATTACTAATTCCTTTAATTTTCGCTGTTTTTTGACAAACAAATACAAAAGAATGATTCATTTTGAGCTGCTTAGGTTTGACACTTACTAGTCTAAAGAAATAATTCCAGTTATTTCCCACTTTGTCATGTTCTATCAAATAGCCTATAAAAAGACCAAACAAAACCCCACAACCATCGAGTTGATTCCGAGTTATAGTGATCCTGTAGGGCAGAGTAGAACTGCTATATAGAGTTTCCAAGCAGTGCCTGGCAGACGTTTTGGTTAATAAACCTAGCACTTAGCCACTATACCACCAGGTTTCCTAAATAACCTATGAGAGTTTCTAAATTTATAACATTCAACACTCAGTTATGATTAGAGCTTATATTTTATGTGATTAATTTTAAGACATCAGAAGAATTTTGATCTCAAAATTTTAACACTGGAAGGTGAAATGATTTTATAGAAAATGTGCTCCTAATTTCATGATTGTGGGTCGACGGCACTTGGCTTGGCTCTGTCTCTTAAGGTTTCCAGTGAGGAAAGTATTCTCATTTACTTTCTGGGACCATTGTAAGGCTTACTGGTGAAAAGCCTAATATTAATTTTAAAATAAAGATTAGTAATAAGGTACTTGATTCTGATGTTGTCATGGATCGAATTGTGTAGCCATGTGGCTGGGCCATGATTCTCAGTGTCTTGTGAAAGCTCTTCCATCCTCTGCAGATAACTACTCTCCTTTTGTAAAACAACTTTTGGCTTGTTACTGGGCCTTAGTAGAGATTGAACGCTTAGCCATAGGACACCAAGTCACCATGCATCCTGAGCTGCCTATCATGAACTGGGTATTGTCTGACCCACAGAGTCATAAAGTTGGACGAGCACAGGAGCACTCCATCATTAAATGGAAGTGGTTCTAGAGATTCAATAAGGGGAAAGCCTTCCCCAGGAATGGACACCCTGAATGGACACCTTGTAGCCTACTGGACTGTGTAAGAATACACCTTCCTTTGTTAAAGCCATCCACTCTGTGGTATTTCTGTTAGAGCAGCCCTAGCTGACTAAAACAGAATTTGGTACCAGGAGTGGGGTGCAGCTCTGGCAAATATCTAAAATGTGGGAACCATTTAGAAACTATGAATGGATAGAAGATTCAAAAGGAACGAAGAAGGCACAGATGGTAAGAAACAACAGAGGACTGGTGGTAGCAGCAGCAGCAGCAGCAGCAGCAGAACCAGAGGCAGCAGTGGAGCCAACCTGTGGAGCAAGAGAGCTAAGTGTCTGCACACAGCTTTCCTTTCAGAACGGGGTGCCTCTTGGCACTTAAATCAGTGGAGCTGGCCTTGCTGACCCACAGAGTGAGAGAGCTGAGTGCCTTTGGGCGGGACGCTTTCTAGCAAGAGTGGGTGCCTCTGGGCACTTATATCAGTGGAGCTACAGAACTTTGGAACACTTGCCTGGCAGGGCAGATGGGGGCCTGAGGCCTGGGCCATGCGGACATAGGAAGCTGAAGATGAAGAGACAAACAGCATGAGAAGCTGAGCTGCCTCGATCTCAAAAGATATGGCCATGCCTCAGGGGTTTGAAAGGGTGGAACCATGGTGTCCCATGTTTGTAAGGATGGAATTGCCACTCAATTGGGCTTAGGGTACTCCTAAAACAGAAGGGGCAGAGTTTCAGTCTAAGTGGGCCTTAAAGGCAGAGTTGTAGCACAGGGCTGGGGTCTCCACTCAGAAACCAGAGAGTGTGGTCAATACCTACAGACTAGACAGAAGGCAAGGCGATTGTGTAAAATGTCTTAGAAAATGTAAGAGTGTTTTCAGTGCTTTGAAGGCTAATGTAATGTGTTCTGCTGACTCACTTTTTGCCTGTTAGTGCCTTCTTTCCCTGTAATTTCTCCTATTTACAATGGAATGTCTAACTTGTGCCTGTTCTGCCATTGTACCTTTAGAAGCAGATAGCTTACCTTCTAGATTTCACAGATGTAGAAGACTTTTTGTATTTTGGTCTTGGAACTGATTTAAGACTTCTGTCATATGGGAAGGACATGATTTTGCTATGGTGAGATGAATGTGTTACATGTTTCTGTGATGTGATTTTGGAGTTGCCAAAGGGTGGGATGTCACGGATCAAATTGTGTGCCCCCAAAAACATGTGTAGCCATGTGGCTGGGCCATGATTCCCAGTATCCTGTGATTGTTCTCCATTTTGTGGTTTTCCTATGTTGTATGTTAAAGGATTAGGGTGGGACTGTAAATCCCTTTATAAGATCACCTCCCTGCTCCATCGTATAGGGAGTTTCTCTGGAGTATGGCTTACCCCACCCTTAATCCTTTCATCCTGCAAGAGATAAAAAGAAAGAGAAGCAAGCAGAGAATTGGGAACCTCATACCATCAAGAAAGCAGCACTGGGAGAAGAGCACATCCTTCAGACCTGAGGTTCCTGCACCAAGATGCTCCCTGGACAAAGACTGATGCAATACTGGACCTTCCTCCAGAGCCGACAGGGGAAAGCCTTCCCTGGAGCGGACACCCTGAATATGGACTTGTAGCCTTCCTGACTGTGTAAGAATAAACCTTCCTTTGTTAAAGCCATCCACTCTATGGTATTTCTGTTAGAGCAGTCCTGCCAGCCAAGTGCCGTTGAGTCGGATCCAACTCATGGCCACCTGAGGGCTGACTAAAACAGATGTGTATTATTTTAAAGGTATATTTATATGTACTCTTACAAAGTTCCTCTTCTTAGTCTAGCTCACCTTTAAGCTCCAATTTGCTCAACCTAAATTACTCTTTTCTCTAAACTGACTGTCATGTAAAAACCTCTTGACTACTTTTTACATGATAGGCAGTCTAATAAGAGATACACCACTTTGATGTGTTGGTAATTGATAGATTTTGTCTTTCTTTACAATCCTGATTACAGTTTTTGCCATTTTTCTCAAAATCCTCAACCTCCTGGAGACTTGAATAAAGTTAAGCATTCAGCTGTTTGAGTGGCAAAAGTCCCCTTCTGTAGTTTGATAGTTTCTCAGATAAGGATGTTACTAACACATTTGAGGTCAACATTTAAAAAAATAATTCTGTCTACATAATATTATTACAAAATACATATTTTATGTACATATTTTCCAAATAAGTACCTTTTTTAAAAAAATGTAGTGATCTCCTTCACCTCTACATAAAAGATGTGATTATATGAGTCTGACAGTTAAGTCTGGGAACTTGCCACCATGTTCACACATTGGCAGCACTGTACGAACAATTCAGTGAGGTTTAAAAACCTTGGTACACCAGTATATTACAGCTGTGTCAACATGTGGCGGTATCTTGCTGAGTGGCATCCATTATTGCTGTATGTCTGTTATGCTGTCACAAGATGCTGGAACTTGAATCAGAGCAATGAACAAACATTAAGTTTTTTGTTATACTTGTCAAGGGTGGAAGTGAAATCAGGAACATGTTTAGTCCAAGTTTAATTGAGATGATGCTATGAAGAAAATGGCAGTGTACAAATGGAGCAAAAGTTTTCTGAGGGGATTTAAAGCATCACTGATGAAGAGAGGTCAGGGCGGCCAGTAACAAGTAGAACTGATGAAAACATTGCAAAAGTTCATTGAATCATACATCAAAATCATTGGCTGATTGTAGAAGCATAGCTGACCAAGTAAACATTAATGTAGAAACAAGAAAATCCTAACTGAAAATCTTGGCATGAGAAAGATGTGTGCAAAAATAGCCCTAAAGTAGTTCACTGATGAATAAAAGCAAAGGAGAGTCAAAATTTGCCAAGACCAAGGCAATATTTTGGGCTATGTTAGCACTGGTGATGAAACATTGGTGTACCACTATAACCTTGAAACAAAGTGTCCAAATCAAGAGTCAAAACAATGTTGCTAAACTTTTCTTGATACCAGAGGGATTGTTCCTTATGAATTTGCACCAACTGGGTAAATAGTTAACTGAGTTTACTATTTGGAATTGCTGAAAAGGCTGCAAGAAAACATTAGACAAAAACGACCTGAACTTTTCACCAACAGTTCATAGCTCATGCATCATGACAGTGCACCAGCTCACATGGCACTGTCTGTGAGCAAGTTTTTAGGCAGTAAACAAGTAACTGTCTTGGAACACCCTCCCTACTCAACTGGTCTGGCCCCCAGTGATGTTTTTCTTTACGTGACGATAAAGGAAATATGGAAAAGAAGACATTTTGATGACATTCAGTAGATCAAGGGTAATAGGACAACAGCTCTGATGGCCATTCCAGAAAATGAGTTCCAAAATTGCTTTTAAGGGTGGGTTAGGTACTGATGTCAGTGCATAGCTTCCCAAAGGAGTACTTTGAAGGTGTCCTCAGTGATATTCAGCAATGAGGTATGTAGCACTTTTTCTATGATGAGTTCGCAAACTTAATTGGCAGACCTCACTTGATTCGAATTTCAAATTCTGTGAAACATAGCAGAGCCCCAATTTCATGACTTCAGTACACAAAGTGTGGGAGTATGGTAGAAAACTTTACCAGAACTTTACATGAACTATACTTGAACTTACGTACTAGAACTGTACATAAGGAAGTCAAGATAATATTCATGTTACTTTTTTTTTTCTTGTGAAGCAACTCAAGTTTATGGCATGTAAAAATTAGTTATAACAGGGCTTTCTTTATAGACAAAGCTATAGATTGTAGTAGCTACCAAGGCAGATTGTGTATCTAAATTCTACCAGGTAGGTTTTTCTACATTGACAGGTCAGGTTTTTTGTTTGTTTGTTTTTTCAATCCATTTCTTGTTACTGATGTAAAATCTGCTCTTGGAGTCATCAAACCCTATTATCTCAACCAATGCTGATATCTTTATTAGTTCTTTAGATTTTAATGACTAGAGATTCAGTTGTGTGAAGAAACCTCTAATTATGCTGCTAAAACAATTCTCACTGTGTACATAAAGAAATGAGGATTTAGTCTGATCTTTGCTTTTAAACCTTGGAATTAAGCATGTTTTGATTTTAGGTTTACTGCTTGCATCCCTATTCAGTAAGTTGTGAGTCCAGCCAGAAAGCCTTCCACTGTAAGCCCCGCCTTAGTGTTAGAGACCCATTTCACTCAAGGTCATACTGTATCCTGGGGTTACTCAAATCCATTAACTCCTCATTGTGTGGAGTAAAGTTCTAGATTTTTGTGTGTTTGTTTTGCCCAACACAGTACAATTCTGATGGACTCTTTATTTCTTCACACTCTGTAGAGTCGGCTAAGATCGTCATTGGGTCCATATTACAGTTTGACTTAATTCTTGGCCTAAATCTGTACACCCATTTCAAATTCTGTGAAACATAGCAGAGCCCCAATTTCATGACTTCAGTACACAAAGTGTGGGAGTAAGGTAGAAGACTTTACCAGAACTTTACATGAACTATACTTGAACTTACGTACTAGAACTGTACATAAGGAAGTCAGGATAATATTCATGTTACTTTTTTTTTTCTTGTGAAGCAACTCAAGTTTATGGCATGTAAAACTTAGTTATAACAGGGCTTTCTTTATAGACAAAGCTATAGATTGTAGTAGCTACCAAGGCAGATTGTGTATCTAAATGGCTTATCCTAATGCTGTAAGAATGAGGAGGTGAATCTAATAGGTTGTTTATTACATTCTAAAAGAAGTTGGTTCCTCTGAAGGGACCTATTTCAACTTCAGTTACCACCAGTCCCCCAGACCTACGTATTTTACAGTCTTATAATAAATTAGCATTCAAGGGCTTTTCCTTTCCGGGTTTCTATGGCAACCCTTGTACTACATACTCATTAGAAAGAAGTTCTGTTTAATTGATCTACTAATGTATTGCGTAATAGTAACTGTTAAGCAGTCCTTTGTTTCCAGGTCATATTTAGGGTTCATGTATTTGCATAAAAGCATTTCGTTAGCTGAAACCAATGATTACTAGTAATTTTCTTTCTTTAGTTTAAAATAACTACACCCTCACTGAGATTGTCTGAATAGCAAATATTTATATCTTGGAGAATAGGCTTCCTGTATGAGCTTGGCTTGCTTTGTTTCTGTGAGCAGCAAGAAAATTACAGAGCTGGAAAATGTTAATCAGTGAAGACAAAAAGAAGGTGTCTTTTTCTCTAGTTGAAATGCAAATTTACAGTGATGCTAACTATAGGCCATATTCAATATTTGATGACAAAGTTGTAATGGATAAATATAATTTAGAATGCACAGTAGTTATCCAATACATAACTTTCACTAATTAGAATTTTTGTGTAGTCTATTCACTGCAATTGAGATACTTTTAGCTGACTCGTTTCCTGTATTTCAACCCTGTCCAAAAGATGAAGCTTAAAAATGCACTTGTCATAATCTTTAAATAGGCCTAGAGATAAACATTAGTGTAAGTGTTAGGTTTCTAAGTTAACTGGGGTTATGGCGCAGGGTGGGGAGATAACATATGTTGGAATATTGCACAAAATGTATTCTAAACACTACACTGGGAACTTGAAAAATGGTAGGCCATTCAGTTATCAGAAACATAATTTTCATTATAGAGACAAAAAGACTAAAATGTTAAATCTTCATCTAATGAGCCCATTTAATAAATATTAATTGGATTCATACTACATGCCAACAGCAGTGAATAGCTGAGCAATGAATTAAAAATTAAAATGCTAAAGAAAATAAGCATAGATTCTGTGCTCATGAAATTATGTATACTGTTTCCTATTACATTAAAAAATTCACCAAGCAAGATTTGAATGCCTGTCATGTGCCAGACAGGTGCTGGACAGTGTGACACAAGGTGACATCCAACATAATTATGCTAATTATTCGGGGAACTAGGTTTTATACTCAAGTCAGTGACTGCAAATCCTACTTTGTTTTTATTGTGTTCTCCATGGTAGAAAGTTTATTTTGCACAAGGAGACATCACCATCACTTACTCATTCTGTCTACTGCTGGTGCTAGTATTAGTTCTTGATCCTCCAGAGATCTCAGTTGTTTCAGTTCATGTTCCTTTCTTCTTTTATGAGATTCTAGTTTATTATATCATCAGCTGCATTTTTTAATGATTGCCTGAGGGCTATTAACTGCCTAAAACAGGTAGTTACCCGTGGGAAGGAAGGTAGAGAGGATGAAGGACAAGTATTGTAAGGGCACGGACACTGGAGTTGAACTGCTCTGTAATCAAACATTTGTTCATTAGCTGAGCAATCTAGGGCAGAATGTTCAATTTTTCTTATTTAAAACATGACGGTAATTAATACTAGCTACAATTCTGCCCAGAATAGCATATGGATTCCGCAGTTATATTTCTTACATTTGTTATTTTTACTATCATTACCCTTGCTAGTATACTTAAGATGCTGATGAATGGGAGAAAATTCAGCAACTCCATTTTTCTTTTAATAGAGTACACAGAAATATCAATTTGGGCATCTACAGGTATGCACAAAAGTGCCGATTTAGTTAAAATAAATGAGCAACATCTTCATGCATCTTATTCACTTAGGGTAATAATGACCTAACAACACTAAATGGGTTAATTAAGAGCAAGGATACCTGAGTAACTCAACAGGAAGTGAAAATGGTATTATTTATTTCCTTTCTTCTTTTGAATCTTGGGTTTATCAAGTGGTATTTTGCTGCCATAAACTGAAGGAATAACAAGAAAGAACAAAAAAGATTTGATAGTGGAAGGAACATTAGGAGTGACGAATTATCATATGTGATGCGATTACTGAAAAGGTAAAGGAAGATGTGGAAAGTGCATGTGGTAACAATTTTGGTGGAAAAGCTGGAAAAAGCTTGATTAAGCTTTGAGTGTATGAGAGGAGAATAAGAAAACCCCTGTATAAGTGTAGTGTGAGCCAGTTACATGTACTGGATTTATTTTGAAATCTATTTAAAGTGTCAAAATTTTAAGATATGAAAGCATCCAAAAAATTGGCGTTATATTTTTGTATACCCTAAAGTTCACATTCTATCTGAGTTACAAAATGCTGTTGGGATCATTGTGTAGATAGTGTCAAAAGTAGTTTTTCCCCAGCCACACAGCTGAGTTCAATGTGTTGTCAGTTCCATTTCTGCAATATATGATACCCGTGTCCAATTATTCATGTATGATGTTACTTCCCTGATTCAAGCTCCTACTCACTCCCAATAATCTATAAGAACTATTTTGTGAATTTTATGACTCTATTTTACTCTAATTTTAAGCCTGTTATCACAGAATGTGATGGGAGAAAATATTTAAAGTTAAATCATGTTGTTGTTGTTCTACCATGTGTCTGTCAGTTTGTTATACTGTGGTGGTATTTGCATAGCTGTTATACTAGAAGGGACATCATTGCTGATATCAGATGGATCTTGCCTGAAAGCAGAGAATACCAGAGAGGTGCTTACCTGTGTTTTTCATTATGTAAGGCATTTGACGGCATGGATCATAACAAATTATGGATAACATTGCAGACAATGGAAATTCCAGAAGATTTATTTGTACTCATGAGGAATATGGTTTAAGAGGTGATTTTATGAACAGAACAAGAGGACAGTGCATGGTTTGACTGTCAGGAAAGGTGTGCTTTAGGGTTACAACCTTTCACCATATCTTTTCAATCTATGTGCTGAGAAAATAGTCTAAGAAGGTTTAGTATATGAAGAAGGGGGAAGACTGATTAACAACCTGAGTTATACAGGTGACACAGCCTTGCTTGCTAAAAGTGAAGTTGAAACACTTACTGATGAAGATCAAAGACCACAGCCTTCTGTATGGATTATACCTCAAGATAAAGGAAATAAAAACCCCCACAGCTGGACCAATGAGCAATATCTTGATAAGTGAAGAAAAGCTTGAAGTTCTCAAGGATTTCATTTTACTTAGTTTCATAGGCAAGACCCATTGAAATAGCAGTCAAGACATCAAAAAACCACATTGAATTGAGAAAATCTGCTACAAAAGTCCTCTTTCAAGTGTTAAAAAGTAAAAAGGTCATCTTAAAGACTAAGGTGAACCTGACTTAAGCCATGGTGTTACTTGGACAATAAATAAGGAAGACAAAAAAAGAACTGATGCTTTTGAGTTGTAGAGTGTCAGAGAAGAATGTTGCATATTCCATGGACTGTCAAAAGAGTGAACGGATCTGTCTTGAGTGAAGTACAGAATATTCCTTAGAAGCAGGGATGGTGAGACTGCTTCTTACATATTTTTGGGATGGATCAGTCCCTGGAGAAGGACATCATGCTTGGTAAAGTAGGTGTCAAGTGAAAAAGAGGAAGACCTTCAAGGAGATGGAATGACACAGTGCTGCAACAATGAGCTCAAGCATAATTGGTATGGTGAGCATGCCACAGGACCGGGCAACATTTCTTTCTGTTGTACATGGGGTTGCTATGAGTCAGAACTGCCTCTATAGCAACTAACAACAATGACAACATACATTACTCTTTATTATGCATAACATAAAATTATATTTACATAGTATATATTTATACATATTATATTCCAAAAAGAAAAAACAAACCCATTGCTTTCAAGTTGATTACAATTCATATTAACTGCCTCACAGAGTTTCCAAAGAGCACTAGGTGGATTCAAACTGTGACCTCTTGATTAACAAATGGCTCTTAACCACTGTGGTGTCAGTAGTCCTCATATATTATAATTGTCTATCATATAATTGTTTTATTGCAAAGCAGAGTCAAGATGGCAGACTAAACACACATCTCCATAAATCCCTCTGGAAACCAAGCCCTGCCAAGCCAAAGCCAAGTGCCGTCGAGTCAGATCCCAAGCCCTGAACTAATAATTAAACAGAGTCTTCTGGACACCTAGTGAGCCCTAGGACATGGCATAGGACTGTTAATTTGGACTTCATACCACTGAGTGGAAAGCTTCCTCTCTTTTGTTGCCCACCACTCTTGGTGAGCACTGGCTTTCACGGACCAAAGGTAACTCGCCATTTTAGCTTTTTTTTCTCTGTCTTGGTCAGCAGGCAGAGCTGGGACTTGACTGGCAGCTGGTCTTGGATGCACTGCTGGTGGGATTGGTGGACAAGACTGCCATATTTTGAGAGCCTGGCTTTGGGCCCTGTGCATCTCAGTGCCTTTGGCCTCTCTTTCTGCCTCTGCCGTTGACTGGCCTGTGCCAGGGCAGGCAGGGAGCTTGTGCAGGACACCATTTTCTTGCACGGGGAAGTGGATATACCCATACAGAGGCCTCAGTGGGACCTAATTCCTAGGCTAGGAGGCAGCGCCTGCCTGGAGGATAGTGCTTTTCCAGCAGAAAAGCAGTATTCTACACAGTGTCACCTATGGCAGGGGCCTAACAGCATGGCCAGCAGGCCAGTAGCCTTTCTGTATTTTGAACTAGTTTATAACATCTGGAATTGGATATAGAGGTGCTTACTTTGCCAGCTGGGAAGAGGGACTTGTACACATAAAACCTGACTGACTTTGGAAGTTGTCAGATACCTTTTACCTTTCATTTTAAGATGGCCTAGAGAAACAACTGCAGTCCATCCTTACAGCATCTCTCCCAGCCTCTGTTGACTCACATGATGCCCCAAAGGAAAAAACTCTGGAAAAAAGCATAACCAAGAAATCACCCATGGCTTCAGAAGGCCCCCAGAAGAAACAACAAAAGAACATCCCAGATGAAGAAAACTTTCTGAAACCTTTGAGAGGTGAATACAGAAGGATTATATATAGAGCCCTCCTAGACCTTATACAAAGTGCAGCAGAGCAAAATGAAAAGTTAAGCAAGCTGTTTGATGTGATAGAACACCAGTACTCTGAAATCCAACAGAACAAGAACAAAATCAAAGAGATAGAAACTTCAATTCAAAGGCAAGAAAACAAAATGGAACAAATGGAAAATAGACTTTCTGACTTGGAAGACAGAGCTACTGACTCCAGTGTCTCTCGGGAGAAATCAGAAAGAAGAAACAAGAAAAATAAAGAAGCACTCAGAAGCATGTGGGGCTCTACTAAGAGGAACAATCTACAATTAATTGGAGTTCCTGAACAGGGCAAGACACCTGAGAACACAGAGAATATTGTGGCTGAGCTGCTGACAGAAAACTTCCTAGAAATTATGAAAGAAGAGAATGTAGATATCCAAGATGCATATAGGTCTCAAAAGAAAGACTCCAAGACATATTATCATTAAGTTCAACAAAATAAAACAAACAGAAGCTCTTACAGGCAGCAAGACTGAAAGCAAAGCTAACATTCAGGGGGGAACTCTGTAGGCTTTCATCAGATTTCTCAGCAGAAATGATGCTGGCATGGAGACAGTGGCACAACATGTTCAAAGCCTTGAAGGAGAAGAACTTCCAACCAAGAATTATATATCCTGCAAAACTATCTTTAAAATATGAACATGAAATTAAGACATTCACAGATAAACTGAAACTCAGAGGCTTTGAGAAAACCAAACCAAAGCTACAAGAAATACTGAAAGAGTGTCTTGGCTTTGGCTTAGAAGAACATAGCCATTAACTTTATATTTTAGAAGGTCACATCATCCAGAATTCTACTCAGTTATGGCAGGCTCCAAACTCAATCAAAGCTATGACAGTGAAAGAAATGATCCATTGATCACATCATGAAAACTATGATGTTGTCATATTAAAAAGAGGGATGTACTATACAATTGTCTAATTGCTAGTGACAATTTAGTTATCTGTTAAATTTATGTGTACATTTAGTAAAACAAAAGAACAACAATCAAAATAAACAGTATGCCATCATGTTGATTTCAATTCATAGCAACAATAGAGGGCAGAGTTGAACTGCCTCATAGAGTTTTCAGGACTGTAAATCTTTGGAGAAGCACACTGCCACGTATTTCTCTCACAGAGAAGCTGTTGGGTTAGAACCAATAATCTTTCAGCTAAGCAGTTGAGCATTTTACTCAATGCACCAATAGATATTTATATATCAATTTTTTAAATAATCTTGCATACACATGCATATATTAGTTTATTATCATATATGCATTTTATATACATGCTGACAATTAAGTCAGTGAAATTAACTGTTCAAAGTGTTACATACTTCATTGCTGAATATCACTACAGACACCTTTGAAGTACTCCTCTTGGAAAGCTTTGTGTTGATGCCAGGGCCTAATCTGTTATTTAAAGCATTTTTGAAATTCTTTCTGGAAAGGCCATTGTGCAAGTTGGCAAGTTCTAAACTAAGTATAGTCCGTGAGGGTGTTTTTAGCCAGTAAACAAATAAGTGTATTGGAACACCCTCCCTACTCACCTGATCTGGCCCCCAATAATGTTTTTCTTTACCTGAAGATAAAGGAAATATAGAAAGGAAGCTATTTTGATGACATTCAGGAGATCAAGGATAATATGACAACAGTTCTGATGGTCATTCCAAAAAAAGATTTCCAAAATTGCTTTGAAGTGTGGACTAGGCACTGGTATGGGTGCATAGTTTCCTAAAGGGCGTATTTCAAAGTTGACCATAGTGATATTCAGCAACGAGGTATGTAGCACTTTTTCTAGGATGAGTTCATGAACTTAATTGGCAGTGCTCCTGTGTGTGTGTGGTTGTGTGTATTTTCTTTATATCACCATGATACCTACTTAATTAATGTAAGGAAATCAGAAAGATGAAGAAGCTATAAAGGAAAAATAAAGATGAAAAAGATGTGCTTGTAGTGAGAAATGATCATGGCTTTTTTTTTTAACTTGAATATTTTTTGAAGAAGGCACAAGTGACCTCAAAATAAATGCACATATATGAAGTAATATTTCATATCTACCTTTTTTCTTCTTTCTTATTATTATTTCACTTGGGCTTTTGTTCAATGCATGATTTGTCATGCATGTAAAGTAACTTCTTTATTCTCCGATATAAATATAGTATTGGGTTTGGTCAAATTACTTGAATTTCAGAAATATATTTTGCATTAAAATTCAAATGCTTGACTTAAGAAGAAGCTGAAATAAACCTCTGAAATGTCTACATACTAATCTCTCCCCAGATAGGAAAATCTTTTCCTAGAACTGAACCATCTAACTGCTTATAACTCCCAGGTACTTATCTATCACATTATACATATATATCCTCTCTTCTAAAAAAAAAAAAAAAGTGCTTTACTTATATTATCTGCATACTTTTCTCAGTAAAAGTGTACAAAAAACAAGCCTGTAACATGTTTCAATTTGAATATTTAAAAGCTTTTCCAAAAATGCAACTTAAAAAAATTTTTTGACAATTAGTAGAACTTCACATAGTTATAGACCATGTGTACTATTTCAAGTTTTACTTTTACTTTTTCAGGGATTTGTTTCAGATCTCTCATTTAAAGCATCCTTCATTATTACAATAGGTTCCCATAGTGGTCTGGGCACATGAATTATTTTATAACAGTGTAGAATGAACAGATCTACACTGACTGCTCGTTAGTAGCAAGGATGACAAGACGTCATCTCATAGTCTTTGGATATCTTATTAGGAGGGACCAGCTCCTGGAGAAAGCCATCACGCTCGATAAAGTGGAGGGTCAGCTAAAAGGAAGAAGACCCACAGCAAAGTGGATGTAAACCATAACTACAGTGATGGACTCAAACATATTGACAGTTCTGAGGATGGTGCGGGACAGGGCAGTGTTTTGTTTTGTTGCACATAGGATTGCTATGACTCAGAACTGACTGGATGAAACCTAACAGCAACAACATAATAATTTCTGTTTAAAATTATTCAAATCAGATATATGGTAGATATGTAATTATATTTATATATCTAATTTTAGCTCTAAATACTATATTTATTATTTCATTTATTTACTTTTTCATTTGAAAGGACATTCAGCATATTAAGATGTAGCAAAAGATAAAAATAGATACAGTGATATCTCTAGGACAGTTTTTGTTGGAGACTCACTGCATGAAATATTTATTTGATGTGATTTATATCAATACCATATGCAACAGTAACTCAAGTTAATTTAAAAAGATGAATATTAAGACACTCAAATAGTGAAATTTATACTCTTGTATGAGAAAAAAGTATCTTTGGTAATCATTACTCCATTGAAATAAGCAGTTGAATAAGTCTACATGACCTCTGATTTTTCTCTTTTATTCAGACTCTACTGCTTACAGAAGAGTAGATTAAAAACTCAAATTATTAAAGGATCTTAATAAAAAACAAACAATGCATTCTAGTTGTAAAAACTTACATGTAAAAAGAGCAGCAACTGAAAAGCAAGCTGCTCTTCCAAGTGGCCTTCAATCCCATTTTCCAGGAATAACAACTGTAAATACTTTTTTCCGTATTTCTTTAAAAGTGTTTAAATCAAACATGAGGATTGACTGAACTATTTTTGTTCCTCAAACTGTAGATGAGAATTTGGGGCATTCTTAATTTCATAACCAGGCTTAAACCTGATTAGTGGGAAATGCTGGATTTATAGTTTCATCGTGTCCTTTAGGAAACCCTGGTGGCGTAGTGGTTATGTGCTACAGCTGCTAACCAGAAGGTCAGCAGTTCAGATTCACCAGGTGCTTCTTAGAAATTCTATAGGCAGTTCTACTCTGTCTGTTAGGGTCTCTATGAGTCAGAATCCGCTCAGAAGCAATGGTTTTGGCTGGGTTTTGGTAATGCCGTTTTGCTCTAGGCCTCTGTGCCTCTATTGGGTGTCTCTTTTCTGTGTATAGCTTTTTTTTCTTAATAATAGACATAATCTGGCTGATAATTTAAAAGGATTACCCTGATTACTAAATTGTAAAGATTGATAGGGCAAAAGCAGAAGTAGTGAAAACATTTGGAAAACTATTTCAGTAATTTATTTGAGTTGTGATGGTCAGTGTGTTAGTAGGGAAATGATAAAAACTGTTCACATACTGAATATCTCTTGACAGTAATCCCCAGAAATTTCAGTATTTTCTGATGGATTGGTGTGGAATATGTGAGAGAAGAACCAGAATGATTGCGAAGCTTTAACCTGAGACAGTGAAAAATAGAATTGTAATCTACAGGGATAGGGAAAAATTTGGGATATACGAAATCTGACATCTCTATCAGACATTGTTAGTTTTCCATTGCTGCCACAACGAATCCCCACCGCGTTAGCAGCTTGTGTTTATTATCTCAGAGTTTTCATAGTTCAGAAGTCTAGGCACAATGTAGTATAGCTTTTTCTTTAGTCTTGGGTCCTGCAAGGTCAAAATTAAGGTGTCAGCAAGATCATGGTCCTTTCTGAAGCCTCTGGGAATAATCTTTCAAGACCCTTCAGGTTTTTGACAGAGTTGGGTTCCTTCTAGTTGCAGGATTGAGATCTGTGTTTTTTTGTTGTTGTTGATGTCAGTGAGGGTCACTGTAACTCTTTAGAGGCCTCCCTCTGATCGTTGCATGTGATCAACCACATCTTTGAGCCAGCGCTGGTACATCAGTTTTCACACCTGAAATATATCTCTTAGTTCTCTTTCTCCTGCAACACTGCTTTTAATGACATGTGTGTTTAGATTGGACTCACCTGGTAGTTACCCAGGATAATGTTCCTGTGCAGTGGGTAAGCGCCTGGCTGCTAACCAGAACTAGTAACCACTAGTTACTCTGCAGCAGAAAGATGTAGCAGTCTGCTTCCATAAAGATTTATAACCTTAGAAAATCTATGAGGCAATTCTGCCATATTGTTTTGGGTCTCTATGGGTCAGAATGGACTTGACAGGAATGGGTTTTATTTTTTTTATTTTAAATCTAAATCTTTACAACTGGACTGGTAAATGACATCACGACAGATAGTAAAAAAACTGAAACTACCAAATATTTTATTCCGCTTGGATCAGCAATCAATGGCCATGGAAATAGAAGTCAAGAAATCAAATGACATCTTCAGTATTGTACTGGGCAAATCTGCTGCAAAAATCTTCTTTAATAATCTTAAAAAATGGTAATATTTTCAAGAGTCTTATATGCATGCAGAAGCTGGACAATACAAAAGGGAAACTGAAGCTAAAGTGACACATTTGAACTTTGGTGTTGGCGTAGAATATTGAATATACTGCAGATTGCCAAGAGAATAAGCAAATCAATCTTAGAAAAAATACAGCAAGAATATTCCTGAGATGCTAGAATGATGAGAATTTGACTTGCTTATTTTGGACTTTGTATTGGGAAATAGCGATTCCTTCAGAAGCATATCACATTTGGTAAAGCAGAGGGCCATGGGAAATTAAGGAAAACCACAGTAAAGTATTGATACAATAGCTGTAACAGTGCAGCCGTACTTACCAATAACCATGAAGATGGCTCAGGACAGGGAATGCTTTGTTTTATATACGTAAAGTAATTGAACTCAATGACAACTAACAACAACTTTAAATATAACTGCAGTTTCTCTCATCTTATAATGTAACATATTCACACATTGCAGGGATTAGAGAACAGATATCATTGGGGGATCATTCTGCCTGCCTAGGCATCTTTAGGACACTTGGTGGTACAGCAGAAAGGTAAATATCCAAATCAACAATATCACTAAGCATGGCATTCAAGGGAAAGGTCCAGAGCAAACATTTAAAAAGGAAAGGTTTTATCAGCCTACAGATGGTATATAAAGTTCTGAATGAACCTGAGCAAGATCAACAAGGAAGAGAAAGCAGGAAAAAAATAAAAAATGTTTTTCAAGGACTGAGCATAGATTTATTCCAGTGCTGAAAGGGTTGAGACCCAGCAACGGGAAGAGAGAGTCAGCTTCAAATGAGACAGAAGGGAAAGCAAAGAAGTTGGGCTGTGCTGGTAGCCAAGTAAATAAAGCATTTCACAGAGGCAGGAGTGATCAACTGCGCTAAATACTACCATTAGGTTTATAAGATGAGTTATGAGCATTGACTATTGAGTTAAATAGTATAGAGATCATAGGTGGGAAATTATGACATGAAGTAGTTCAATGCAGTGATGAGACAAAAACTTGATTGAAGTGGGTTTGAGAAGCTAATGACAGTAGAGTAATTGAAGCAAATAAAAAGAATTCATTTGAGTAGCTTTCTTATGAAGGACAGAAAAACAGAGTAGCCTTAAAGCTGAATGGCTTTTGAAAAGTTTTTAAATGATGTAAATACTCCAGGAGACAGAAGATAACATTAATGTAGGAGGAACGGGAAACTCACAAGAGTAACTTTCTTGAATAGGTGTTAGGTGCTGAGAACTAGCGTGAGTTGAGAATATGGCTTTCTTTTATCCATAGCAACAATGACAATGTAGAATACACGGCACGTATGTAGGCAGGATGGCAGATGAGGAAAGTCTCTTGGGAATGCTTCTGTGTTCTCAGTGAATCAACAAGATGAGGTGCTGGAGGGAAGGTTTTAGAAATTGGTGATGAGAAGAAAGAAAGAAAATAGACAACTACATAGAGAGGGAGTATAAACTAATTGGGAAAGCGTAGTTTGGTTACCTAAATTTGTTACTTTGGTGACTTTTAATCAGTGTCAGCATTTTGCCTGCAATTTTCTTTATCTTCAAAAGGATGTTAGGGTAATATCTTGCTTCCACCTACCTCCTTCCCTTCCTTGTTATTCTGCTTTTTCTTTTTTTGTTTTTTCCTTTAGCTTACTTGTACTTGAATAGTTCTCCAAAAACTTAATTCTGATACAAACCTTTTTCTAGCCATGTGCTTCCTTGAACTCTTGCACAGAGGCCAGCTTCTCAATGAGGCCTAGTATAACTATCACTACCAATATCTCGGATATCTCAATCCCTTTACCTTGTTCTGTTTTCCCTTACTTTCATTGCTCTCGCCTTCTAACATAGCCCTGTTTTTGATAGATGTGGTCGGGTCAGTTCCAGCTCAATGAGATCCCGGGTACAACAGTACGAAACCCTGCCTGGTCCTTCCCCACCCTCATAATTGTTGCTGTGTTTGAGACCATCATTGTAGCTACGGTGTCCTTCCATTTGTTTGAAGGTTTCTGTCTATTCACTGTCTCCTTTACCCAGTGTGATGTCCTTCTCCAGGGACTGATCTCTCCTGATAACAAACCCAAAGTATGTGACATGAAGACTCATTATCCTGACTTCCAAGGAGTGTTCTGGCTATATGTCTTCCAAGAAATATTTGTTTTCACAACTGACAGTCCATGGTGTATTCAATATTCTTTGCCCAAACCATAATTCAAGACTTCAATTCCTCTACAGTCTTCCTTATTCAATGTCTGACTTTTGCATAAAGGTGAGGTGCTTGAAAATAAAGTATAATTGTTCAGGCCCAACTTAGTCCTCAGACTTACACCTTCTTCTTCTTTTTTTAATGCTCTAACAAGTTCTTTTGAAGCTGATTTTCCTAAAATGATAAATCACGTGTTTTCCTGAGTGCTGCTTCCATCGATGTTGATTGTGAGTCTGCGTAAAATGAAGTCCTTGACAACTTCAGTTCTTTCTCCATTTATCATGATATTGCTTACTGGTCCAGCTGTGAGGATTTTTGTTTTCTTGACATTGAGATATAATCCGGACTGAAGACCTTGGTCTTTATCAGTAAGGGCTTCAGGTCCACAGTTTCAGCAAGCAAGCTGTGTCATTTGCATATCACAGGTTGTTAATGAGTCTTCCTGCAGCCTAATGCCATGTTTTTCTTCATATAGTCCAGCTTCCCCTATTATTTGATCTGTATACAGATTGAGTATGGTGAAAGAACCCAACTACGACACACACTTTTTTTTTTTTAATTTAAACCATATAATATCTCCTTGTCCTATCCAAATTACTATTTCTTGTGTATCTACAGGTTACAGCTGAGTACCTTTAACAATTCTGGAATTACCATTATTCATAATGTTATCCGTAATTTATTATAATCCACAGAGTCAAAAGCTTTTGCATAGTCAATGAAACATCTTTTGTTATTTTCTGCTTTCAGTCAAAATTTATCTGACATCAACAATAGCTCTAATTCCACATCCTCTGAATCTGGCTTGAATTTCTGGCAGTGCTCTGGATGTACTGCTGCAACTGTTTCTGAATTATCTTCTGCAAAATTTTACTTGCATGTGACATTAATTACACACTTGATATGATATACTATCTGACATTCTAAATAATGTAATTGTTTATTGTATTTATTGTTCATTGCCTCCCCCAAAGCCTGTAATATAAAACCTATGAAAGTAGAGATTTTTAGGTATCGATGTATCTAATGTATGTTGAATAATGTCTGACATGTGGCAGACACTCAATACATTTATTTTCAATGAAAAATTAATTTTGAGCTATCCCTGAAACCTCTGAGATCACCTTGGATTATAGAACTTGAGCATATATTTGGATATGTAAGTCAGGAGTATGAGAGAGTCATTGTCACATTTCTGTGTTTTTACAAGCCATCAGTGTGTTGCTTCACTTGAAGCTATTGTATTGATGTAAAAAATTTAGCTTCAACATTGAATTAAAAATGAAATCCCAGTATAGCCAAGGCAAGCTAATTGGTGTAGTGGGTTAAGTGCTACCACTGCTAACCACAAGGTTGGCAGTTCAAATCCACCAGGCACTCCTTGAATACTCTGGGGGTCAGTTCTACCCTGGCCCCTAGCGTCACCATAAGTCGGAAATCCCAATATATAGATTCTTAATTCTTGGGAGTGTCAGCATTTACGGAGTGGAGTGCAGGAGAGAAACCTAGTCAGCTCACATCAGAATTATTGTTAACCCTACATGTCATATTTTTAAAAGCATACTGATAGAGGAGTAGAGTTCCATGCAGGGTGCAATCGGGAAGAAAAAGGGTCTAGAAACAAGTTCAAGAAAGTAAAGATATTATGCCTGATAGGCTTTAAAACACAAAAAATCCCAGAGGACATGACACTAGTTAGACAAGTTTAAGGCAAGAGGATTCTCGTTTAATCTTACACGTGGAGATTTCACGGAATTCACACTTAGAGTAAAAGGAAGATCACTGCAGCAACTGGAGGTAGTCAACTGTGGAGTGAATTTTTAAATGCTGTTTATGTTATCACTAATTGAGTGGGGGCAATGTCGGTTCGGTGGTAGAATTCTCACCTTTGATGCCAGAGGCAGATTTAGTTGCAACCATGTACCGCCACCAACTATCTGTTAATGGAGGCTTGAATGTAGCTATAATTATGAAGATTTCAGTGAAGTTCCTAAATTAAGATGGACTATGGCTTGGCTTGGCTTGTGAAAAAAGTCTGGTTAGCTACTTATGAAAATCATTCAAAGAAAAACATATTGATTACAACACTCAGACGTGTAACCCATCAAGGGAATGGCTCAGGGCCATGTGACGTTTTGTACTACATGATCATTGTCAATCTCAAGGGCTCAATGTCAAGAAACAACAAGAGGCTGATAGAGTTAATGAATATTTCTGATTGTCTTAGTCATCTGATACTGCTCCAACAGAAAATACCATAAGAGGAAGGCTTCATGAAGGGAAACTTTTATTGTCACAGTCCGGTAAGCCACAAATCCATTCATAAATTAAGTTCAATCAGAAAAGTTATCATAGTCCAGTGGGCTGAGTCCAGAGTCAAGGACAGCATCTTGGCACAGGAACCTCAAGTTCAAAGGATTTGCTCTGTTCTTGGTGCTGCTTTCTTGGTGGCGTGAGGTTCCCAACTTCCTCTGCTCACTTCTCTCCCTTATATCTCACAAGCTTGTAACTTGAGTCGTGCCTCACTCATACAACTGCAGCCCATTCTCCACATCAATATCACAGAGGCAGGATTCTCAACAAATGGGAGGAATGGCACCATAGTGGGACTCCTAGCCGAGTTAAATCAACACAGATTTTTAGGGGGACACATTTCAGTCTGTAACACTGATACACAGACATTTTTTGGATTAGGTAAATTTTTGGACTAAATAACCTCTAAGTTCCTTGATACATTATAGTTTAACATCTATTTGGCGTAAAAGTTTGCTTCATGTAATGTGTCAACTCTATCCTAACTTAAAAATAAAACAAAAACCATTAGTGGGAATTCATTTAAAATCAGTCAGTAAGCATTTCTTCATATGGAAATTTTATTTTTTACATTTGAACTTCTTTGCGCATGTAATTTTCATGTTTGAAAATATTCCTTTTATAGAGATAATTTCAACATAAAAATTTCTACATTATTTCATTTTCATTAAAATTATATAAATACAATTCAAGTTTTGCTTTTTTCCTATTATTTCTCTAAATTAAGGATGAGACTTATTTCTACTTTAATAATTTTACTAAGTTGGGAAAATATTTGGTCTTTTAATTGTCCACTTTCTTTTAACAGAAATTCAACTCTTGGAAATACTGCCTATATGATTATTATTAGCCATGGTGACTGTGGTACTTACCCACCCTGTTTCTCATTCACTGAGAATCTTACAGTAGTGGCATGTCTGATTCAAACTCTGAGTTTCCAAACTTGCCTTTTGGTAAGAATCATTTGTGAAGTTACTCACTAGCTGCCATCAAGTCAATTCCAACTCATAGAGACCTACAAGACATAGTTCTACCACATAAAGTTCCCAAATGGTGCCTGGTGGATTCAAACTACCAACATTTTGGTTAGTAGCTGTAGCATTTACCCACTATGCCACCAGCGTTTCTGTATGGAGTTACTGAGAGGTCCTGAAATCGGAACAAAACAAAACCCTGACAAAAATTCTGCAACTTGGCTGTGGTCATTCTGCATTCTTCATACTGATCAACACTTAAGTTAAAAATTTAATTTTCAAATAGCTGATGTAGTGAAAGAATAGAATCTACTCCTGGAAATGTGTCCTTCAAGCATTTGATTCTAATGTTTTAGGACCTTACTATGCCCAAGATCCTTAGTTAGTACAGATGATGTGAGTTCAACTACTAACCTAACGATTTGTCCTTTCAACACACTCAGCACTGGCATAGAAGAAAGGCCTGGTCATCTGCTCTTGTAAACATAGCAGGCAAGAAGACCCCATAGAGCTGTTATACATTTTAATGTGTGTAGTTGCCATGAGGTGGAATCAACTCTGATGCAACGGGACATCGTTGACCATGAGAAAAGTTCATCCAGTACTTGATACATAAGAGTCCTAAGCTGCTTTGAGAAAATAGTGAGATTGGGGGGGAAAAATAGTGATTTTTTTTTCTTAAAGTGCCTGTTACAAGGCTTAAGAGATAGATATGCTAGGTGCACTTTCCACTTTCAATTTTTTTTTTCTTTTGGAGTTCAAACTTTTTTGTTTACTATGATTGAGTGAAAATGTACATTCCCATATAAATTTGCATGCCCCACTATATGCAGCTCCCACTGCTCTCCCTGCCTGTTGACAGCACTCTCTTCCTCTCTGCTCCATACATGTCTTATCCTCCTATCCCCTCCTCTCCACCCACTCCCCTGCTTCCAGTAGGAGGTCAACAGGACGATATCCTATAGATGCATAGAATCATAAAGTGCACACACGATATGGTCACTCTGTGTCGCCAAGTCCAATCCATTCCTGTAGAAAGAGTTGACCTCCATTATGACTTACGGACAGGGGCAGCATCAGGGCCAGGGGCCATGCTTCCAGGGGAACCCCAAGGCCCCTGGACAATCAACTGTGGTCTTTTAGTGAAGGTATCAGGGTGTACCCCTTTTTGTACTTGTGTTGCCAGTGAGACTCAACTTTGTGAGCTCCATCATGGCTGTCACTGGTGGTGGCCGGGCACCATCCAGTTCTTCTGGTCACATGTCGATGTAGTCACCCACTCACATGGGTCTCTCTGTGTTCTGGGTTCTCTCCCCCATGTCATTTTGGTCCTTGGTGATCATCTGTTCCTGCTGAGTTGGGACCATTTTCTGTACCCTCAGATGGCAGCTTGGCAGCTTTTAAGACCCCAGACACCACTCACCAGTGTGGGGTGTGGAGAGCCCTCTTAGCAAAGTGCCAGTTGTACCAATTGGCCTTGATTTCTTGAGAGCATGTTCCCTGGCTCCCTGCCCCAGCTACCCTGTCCTTGCAATACTGGGTTAAGATGGGAGGAGTAATCATGTTATGTTGAAGTCCAGTTAACATTGATTTTCTTTCTAGTGTGTGTTGTCACAGATTTCACCCAACCAAATTCCTATCAACTATCTAATCTAAACCCTCCCCCCATTGCCTCCCCTTCCTCCACACCCTTGCAGCCTTCAAAGAGTCATTTCTTCTCTGTGTGAATCTGTTTTTAAGTTCTTATTGTAGGGGTCTCATACAATATTTGTCCTTTTGTAGCTGACATGTCAGCATAATGTCCTCCAGTTGAAACCAGGTTATAAGATATTTCATAAAATCATCGTTGTTCTGTCATTGCAGTGTTCCATTGAATATATATACCATAGTTTACCTATCCATTTCTCTGTTGTTGGGCATCTGGGTTGATTCCATCTTTTAGCTCCTGTGGACTGTGCTGTGATAAACATCCATGTGCATGTATCAGTTGGTGTGAATGCCCTTGATGCTGTAGATTATATTCTGAGCAGTGGAATTACTGCATCAAATGGTATATATATATCCAGCTTTTTAAGGAAGGGCCAGAGTACTTTTCAAAGGTTGCACTATTTTGCAATCCCACCAACAGTGTAGGAGAGTTCCAGTTTCTCCACAGCCTCTCCATCATTTGTTGTTTTGCGTTTTTTGGATCGCAGACAACCTTATTGGGGTGAGATGATATCTCATTGTAGTTTTAATCTGAATTTCTTTAATAACTAATGATCGTGAGCATGTCTGCATGTGTTTTTTGGCTGCCTGAATCTCCTCTTCAGAGAAGTATCTGTCCATCTCCTTTGCCCATCACTTAACTGGATGATTTATCTTTCTTTTATTGCTATTTGGTAGTACCTTATAGATTATAGAGATCAGGCACCAGTGTGACATATAGTTGCCAAATATTTTTTGCCCATTCTGTAGATAGCCTTTAATTCTATTAATAAAGTCTTTGGATGAGCAAAAGTGTTTGGTTCCTAATAGTTCCTATTTATCTATTTTCTCTTCTGTTGTTTGTGGTTTGTTTGACGGATTTTGAAGTCTGTCTATGTTGTGTATTAAAATGTCCATTGTTGTTCCTACTGTTTCTTGGATGAGCTTTATCATTTTAGATGTGATATTTAGATCTTTTATCCAGTTTGAGTTGGTTTTTGTATAAGGT
Source organism: Heterohyrax brucei (assembly GCA_028571685.1). NCBI lineage: Eukaryota > Metazoa > Chordata > Mammalia > Hyracoidea > Procaviidae > Heterohyrax > Heterohyrax brucei. Next base: position 53,955,016 of record CM053141.1, on the reverse strand, counting down.
GTCAAATATGAGTCTTGTTTCAATTAATTGTGGATGGATATCCAATTTGCCAGCACCATTTATTGAAGAGATTGTTTTTACCCCAGTTTAATGTCTTAGGGCCTTTGTTGAATATCAACTATTCATAGGAAAATGATGTCATCTCTGGGGTCTCAATCCACATTTAATTTTTTAAAGCAGAAAATGTTAGCCAAAGAAAACTGAATGGAGAGGAATGCCCAAAACACAGTTTCTCTTTTAGTTCAGTAAAAAAATTTGTTTTTCAATCTTTATTCTATGTGCCAGGCAATGTGGCAGATTCAAATATGACTACATCAGGAATAGACTAGTTAGTTACTAAATATCCCATCCTCTCCAACTCATACCATCTTCCTGTACCAAAAGACAAAGAAGCTGAAGAAAATAAACCATCCTCAGCAATCATTCTTAGGGTTTCTAATACATTAGCTGAGGTGAAAATTGGGGCGAGGGGGGCAGACAACAGCATAGAAAAAAATGTTAAGTTGGACATGTTGCCAGATACCAGGGATACAGAGATCAGTTAAACCCCAGTCTTAGATTGCAGTAAGTTCCTAGTGAAATTCAAGAGCAAGGCTAGGAAAAACACAAGGCAGATTAAAAGCCTTGCAGGAGGTTTTCACATAGGCTTACTGGAGTAGATTCCTGGCATCTTGATCTTTCAATTGTAAGTTTCCCTAATTTATTTTAGAAATGGATGAAACATAAACAATGGCATTGTTGATGCTGATGTTAAATTATGTATATCTAGTTCCCAGTAGTAACATTTTATTTTTAGTATTACTAACAACTTACTAAAAATCAAATTCTGCTCGTTCAAGAAATATCATCTTCATGTGACCCAAATTATCTGTGACTAGTGGGTTCACCTGAACATTCCAAATGTATCTGTTTTATAGGCTGACATAGAAAGAACTATTAAGTAAATTAGTTCATCTTACTTTGGAATGAATTTTTTATTCTCTTTTAAAAGCACATGGTCCAATAGCAAGGATAGAAAGGACGGAACTCTAAGATTTTTCCCTTGCTTTATATATAAGATGATCTTTTTAAAACTATTTGACTATCAGTACTGTTGTAACTTCTGTTGTGCTGAAGCAGTATATACTGGTAGAATCACTGATTATAACCTTGCTTTTTAAATGAACTGAGGAACTACCATTGTTGATAAAAATAATAATTGTTTAAAGTATAGAGCAAATTACATTACAGAGCCCTCCCATTCATTATAGGTTTGATCAAGTTGGGCAGCAGTACAAATTACTTTTGATATTAACTTTCAATACTCTCCATTTTCCCCTTTAATACTGTGCATCTCTAGAGAGCTGACAGGAGCCAGTCAAGCAGTCAGAGCAAGCCTAATGATGTCCTGGTACTCTTTCTCTGTCTCTTAGCTTCTGCATGCCTTCAGCCCCCACTAGATCCACAATTCAATACGCACTGCTGCTTTGAAACTATGTCATCTAATGATCTACTTAGAAACCCTTTCCTATTGCTTGTTTTTATCTCCATTTCTTTCTTAACCATCACACTCCTATTGTGACATAAAAATAAAATATGTTCAATACCAACAGTTGAAAGAAAGACTCTGCCAAGTGGGTAATGGGTATTCTCCTTGGTGCTTTTAGAGAATTTGGATGGAAAGGCTGTAACTTGATCTAAAATAAATGTGATTACAGTGACACTGTTACCATTGCTGCTGGCACTAAGATATTGATTCTCTACTTCTATGGCTCTTTGATGTCGCCTTAGAGCACTCATGCAGAAAAAACATATTAACAGATTTTGCCAGAAACACAATACAAAGTGGGGATATTGGTGGCCAAGATACATAGAAATGGAATTTTCCTTTTATTTTGATATTGGAGAGTAATCTAGCCTTGGAGGCTATATGGTTATTTTAAAGCTTTTCAAGTCTTATAAACTTATGAAAATCTATGTGTGTCCGTGTGCATGAACATAAAACAGGATCAACCCTTTCCAATAAGAAATTCAATTCCTAATCAATCTCAGTATCCTAACATTAGATTTTCCCCCCTTTTGTTAAAAATCCAGGGAAACATTTTACTGCCATGAATATTTCAATGTCCTTTAAGAGCAATCATAGTACATTTGGGCAGAGACCTCTGAAAGTTTGAGTTATACCTGAGATAACTCTTGACCATGGCTCATCTTACAAGGAAGTCCATTTCTGCTGAAATGCGTTAGGATTTTTGACTTGTTTATGTTAACTAAATTCTTTTTACCCTTCTTATCAATTGCATTGTCAAGCACATACCTATAATTTTACATTTCTCATAAAATGTTTTACCAGTAGAGCTGAAAAATTTATTACTGAACAGTTTTCAGCAGGAAGGTTAAATCTTACGGATGTGCCCTTACTTTCAGGATGCCATTAACTCAGTGACAGATCACAACCTTTGTTAATCAAAATCACTTTAGATGTCTTTTTTGTTAAACAGAAGCAAATGCCAGTCTTTTGTCACAATGAGCTACTTATGAAATTTATGTTTTCTCCAGTCAAAATTAAAATCACTTTGAAGGCTAAGAAATCCATACAGAGGGCCATGTAATATAAACTTAGATATCTTTTACAATGACTTCTATATTGCTTAAATAGAATTTTCACCCTAAATAATTCCTAATCTAGCTAGTGCAGTGGCTAAGAGCTACAGCTTCTAATCAAGAGGACAGCAATTTAAATCCAGCTGCTTCTCGGAAACACCAGGGGTCGGTTCTACTCTGTCCCGTAGAGTTGCTATGATTCAAAATTGACTAGATGGGAGCAGGTTTGCTTTCTTCATGTTTTTACTCTAGTCAGCAGATGTTAAAAAAAAAGAAACAACAACAAAAACATTCCTCAGAAGCAGCACGGCTTCACTTTCTTCTTGTCCTATGACCTGTTTAGTTCAATAGGAATTTGGACTGCTAGACATGTGTGAAGAAGATCATGTAACTTTCAGCTGAATATCATACATGCATGTCTGCTGTTAAATCATAGATATATTTTCTAAATGACAGTTTCACTACATATTTTTAGGATACTTTCATATTTGCACAATTTCCACATTTAAATGTAGGTAGCTTTCTGGGAGAACTGGAAGTACATATGAATTATCTCAAGAAGTAACAAATGAAATTATATAACATTTTAAATAGCTTATGACCAAGCAGTATCACAAAGAACATGCTGTGTTGCAAATCCTGGCGAGAAAACTAATCCTAGTGTGAGCTACATCCCTGCAATCACCCAAAAGAGATTTTATAACCGGATGTATTTATTTTTAGGTGTTCTGGTGGTGCAGCACTTGACTGCTAACTGAAAGGTTGGCAGTTCAAATCCACTAGCTGTTCCTTGGAACCCTACGAGGAGATCTGCTCTGTCCTTAGGGTTGTTTGTTATGAGTTATGAGTTATGAGTTATGAGTTATGAGTTATGAGTCAGAATCAAGTTGAAGGCAAAGGCAAATATATATTTATTTTGGGGAGAGTATGTTGGGCACTCTGTATCTTGATATTTAGAAGACTGTGTACTGGAAAAATTCTTAGATTTTGTTTGTTTTAGGATGACAACATCACCAAATGGTTAACAATTTTGGAAACAAACATGCTGAGAAATTCTATTAACTTTTCAAATGAATTACGTTCAAAATCTTTCAAACTGGAAAATTATGCTTATTGGCAATTAAGATTAACAAAAATTTATAATTTATGATAGTGTGGCTTTGCTGGTTGTCATTCTAAGGTGTGTGACAATAAACGGAAATAAATGCTATTATTTTTCCAAATCAGAATTAGCTGTTCTATTTGAAGACCAAAATGTTAATAGTGATTTTGTTCAATGAGAGGCAACATTCCTTTCTTATTAAAAAATAAAAAGAAACAAAAGCTATTTCCTTTATTTTTCATTGAACAGAAATACTAGGCATGCATAAAAAACCAGTGCTACAACTACTGATCGAAAGATTGGAAAGTAACAGCCACTAGGTGCTCCTTGGCAACTCTATGGGTGGTTCTACTCTGTGGGGTTGCTGTGAATCTGAGTCAACTCAACAGAAGTGGGTTTAGTTTTGGGGGGGTTTCACTGTAAACTGTGGTTCATCTGGTGTTATGAACCACAGATGTATAATTATGGATTGAGAAAATTGGGGTATAATGTGAAGAGTGAGCTCTGATTCATCCCAAATAATTCTCTAATTATCTCTCAAAAACATAATAAATACTTTAATGTATACATAACTCAGAATTATATCCTATACACTCTAAGAAAGTTACTGGTAGATATTTACCTGAAAAGCTGTATTCACTGTCTCATGCAAGACTGTTCTTATGAACATAGCCCACTGAGAATTATCTCGACTTGGCATCACTCATAACAAAATTCAAGGCATCGTTATTAATAATTTTAAAGATATTTTGATTGGTAGCTTTTACACTGCCTGAATCTTTGAAATGTGTACTGAAATTAAAGTTAGGGTGTTTTTAATGTTTATATTATAGTCAAACAATAGAAAACTGATAAAGCAAAGTATGTAAAACAACTGTGGAATTATAGACTATCAAGTAAAGCCAAGCGAAAAACTGAAGACATGTACACTTATATAATACATATACAACATTCTAAAGAAACTATAAAATTAAAATGGAAGAGGAAAGACATTTAAGCTTTAATGTAAATTTGACGTTTAAAAAACCTTGAGTTATAAACATCTACCTGTTTTTATGAAGTAGAATTCATAGTAGAGTAAAAAAAAGTAAACTTTCCTGAAAACTGACATAAAAACATGGTATTTCTCCTGAAAAAGACTCAAAAAAACAAAAAAACAAAAGAGAGAATTGGCTAAGGACAAACTGAACCAAGATTCATGAACTTTACTTTTTTGATTTTTTATTGATAAATTTAATTAATGAAGTAAATTTTTCAAGGTCACTTATCTAAAGAGTAGACATCAATATTCATGTGAAAATTTGTGTCTAAAGAAATCAGTAACTTAAAATCTATTTCTTACTTAGAATTTGCAAATAAATTTTAAATTTTGAATTAAAGAAAAATATAACTCCAGTGTTTTATTTTGATCAGAATGAAAATATACATCAGAAAATTGTAAGAGATAAATGACTTAAGATGTAGCTAAAGATTGTGTATGTTTTTGAAAACAAAATATTGACTAAACAATAAACAATTTATGGAAAGAAAACTTTTTCTTCTTTGTTAGTTTAAATAGCCAATATACAGATTTGTTATAAAAAATGTATATTACATTATTAAGATATTAATTCAAAGAAGCCAAGCTGATAGCAGAGAATACCCAAAAAGATGTTTACCTGTGTTTCATTGACTATGCAAAGGCTTTCGATTGTGTAGATCATAATGAATTACGACTAACATTGCATAAAATGGGAATTCTAGAACACTTAATTGTGCTCCTTCTGAATCTGTTTATGGATCAAGAGGCAGTTGTGTGAGCAGAACAAGAGGACAGACACTGCATGGTTTAAAGTCAGGAAAGGTGTGCATCAGGGTTTTATCCCTTCACCATACCTTTTCAATCTGTATGCAGAGGACATAATCCAAGAAGATGGGTTATATGAAGAAGAATGAGGCATCAGGATTGGAGGATGACTCATTAACAACCTGTGTTGTGCAGGAGACACCACCTTACTTGCTGGAAATGAAGAAGATTTGAAACACTCACTGACAAAGATCAAGGACCACAGTCTTCAGTATGGAGTGCAACTCAACATCAAGAAAACAAAAATCCTCACAAATGGCCCAGTAAGCAATATCATCATAAATGGAGACAAGGTTGAAGTTGAATAGGATTTCATTTTACTTGGGTCCACAATCAACACCCATGGAAGCAGCAGTCAAGAAATCAAAAGACACATTGTATTGGGAAAGTCTGCTGCAAAGGATTTCTTTAAGGAATGGAAAAGGAAAGATATCACCTTGAAGACTAAGTTACACCTGACCCAAGCCATGGTATTTTCAATTGCCATATGCATGCAAAAGTTGGATAATGTACAAAGGAGACAGAAGAATTGATGCTTTTGATTTGTGGTGCTGGAGAAGAATATTGAATGTGGTGTGGATCACCACCAAAAGAACAAACAGATTTGTTCTAGAAGAAATACAACTAGAGTACTCTTTGGAAGCAAAGACAGCAAGACAGTGTTTTACATAATTTGGACATGTTGTCAGGAAGGATCAGTCCCTGGAGAAGGACATCGTGCTTGGTAGAGGGTCAGTGAAAAAGAGGAAGACCCTCAAATGAGATGGACTGATGTTGGCCGCAGCAGTGGTCTTAAGCATAAAAACAATTGTGGACAAGGCACAAGACTAAGCAATGTTTTGTTCTGGTATTCATAGGGTCACTATGAGTTGGAAATGACTTGATGACACCTAACAATGACAACAACAATTGAAAGCAAGCTAATACAGAATTTAGGGAGCCTCAAGGATGACTTAATTTTAAGCATTTTAAATCTTCAATCTAATGAGGAAAAAAGGATTTTGCACAAGATTAAAAATAAGTCAAGATATCAGAAATCTAACTTCTTCAGTGTCTTCTGTGACCCTTGTGTAGTAAGGAAAAGCATTAACTTAATACTGAAAATGTTATGCAAGTATTGTCAGTTTTTGTAATTGTTTAATTGGCTATGTTTTCCAAATTATGGGAAGCCCTGGTGTCATAGTGATTAAATGTGACAGCTACTAACCAGAAGGTTGGCAGTTCAAATTCACCATGTGTTCCTCAGAAGCCCTACAGGGCAGTCCTGTTCCATCCTATGAGGTTGCTATGAGTGTAAATCAGCTTGATGGCAGTGAGTTTTTGAGTTTTTTTTTTCTTCCAAATTATATAGCTTTTAAAAATCAGATGTATTGAAGTACAATTCATAAGCAGTAAAATTTATTCACTTAGGTCTAGAGTTCTGTCAGATTTTACAAATGTATATAATCCTATAATCATATTTTTATCATCCCAAATAATTAACTTATGTGGCTACGATTTAACATCACTAATCTATTTTCTATCTCTCTGTTTGACTTTTCAAGAGTGACATGCAAATGGAATCACATATCATTCTCTGAGTCCATATTTTTTCATTTAACTCAGTGCTTTTGAGATACACTCATGCTTCTGCCTGTATTAGTAATCTTCCTTTTTTATTGCTGAATAGTATTCAGTTATCGCTGTTAGGAAACATCCAGTCAATTCCAGTTCAAGTGACCCTACTTACAGCAGAAGAAACACTGCCTGGTCCTCAGCTATCCTTGCAGTCATTACGATGTTGAGCCCATTGCTGCAGCCGCTGTCTTAATCTACCTTGTTGAGGAAGTTTTCTATCATAAGTGACACTAACTTTGGTACCTTTTGGAGCCCAGTGGTTAAGAGTCAGCTGCTAAGCAAAAGATCAGCAGTTTTAAACCACCAGCTACTCCTTAGAAACCCTGTTGGGCAGTTCTACTTTGTCCTATAGGGTGGCTGTGAGTCAGAATTGAAATGGCAATTTTCTAATTTTTCACTCTCTCTTAAGTTGTTGTTATTATTGGGTGCCCCTGAGTTGTTTGCAACTCATAATGACCATATACACAACAGAATGAAACACAGCCTGGTCTAGCAGCATGCCCACAGTAGTTTTCATTCTTAAGTCCATCATTGCAGCCACCGTGTTACTCCACCTCCTTGACGGCCTTCCTGCTTGTCACTGACTCTCCACTCTACCAAGCATGGTGTCCTTCTGCAGGGACCGATCCCTATGAAAACATGTCCAAAGTATGTAAGACACAGTCTTGCTGTCTTTGCTTCAGAGAAACACTCTGGTTGTACTTCTTCCAGAACAATCTGTTTGTTCTTTCAGCAGTCCATGGTACATTCAATATTCTTCATCATCACCATAGTTCAAAGGCATCAATTCTTTTTGTCTTCCTTATTCTTTGTTCAGCTTTTGCATGGATATAATACAGTTGAAAATACCATGGTTTGGGTCAGGTGCACTTTAGTATTCAAGGTGACATCTTTACTTCTCGATACTTTGAAAAGGTCCCTTTTCATAGCGGATTTTCCCAGTGCAGTGCATCTTTTGATTTCTTAACTGCTGCTTCTATGGCACTGGTTGTGGAATGAAGTAAAATTAAATCCTTTACAGCCTCAATCCTTTCTCTGTTTATCATGATGTTGCTTACTAGTTCAGTTGTATGGATTTCTGTTTTCTTGATGGTAAGGTACCATCCATACTGAAGGCGGTCTTTGATCTTCATCAGTAAGTGTTTCAAATCTACACTCCCAGCAAGAAAGGTCAGTCTGCCTAACACAGGTTGTTAGTGAGTCTTCCTCTAATCCAATACCTCTCTCTTCTTCATATAGTTCAAGTATGGTGAAAAGATTCAACCCTAACACACATCTTTCCTGTATTGAAACCATGTAGTGTCCCCTTGTTCAGTTTGCATGACTGCCTGTTGATCTATATACAGATTCCTTAACAGCACAATTAAATGTTTTGGAATTCGCATTCTCTGCAATGTTAGCCATAACTTGTTATGAACCACACAATCTAACGTCTTTGCATAGTCAAGAAAAAAACAAAACAAAACGCAGGTAAACATCTTTCTGGTACTCTGTTTTCAGCCACAATCCATCTGACATCAGCAAAGACATCCCTGGTCCCATACCCTCTTCTGAATCTGAGTTGAATTCTGTGCAGTTCCTTGCCAATGTACTGATGCAGTCACTTTTGAATGATCTTGAGCACAATTTTACTTGCACGTGATATTAATGATATTGTTTGATAATTTCTATAATTGGTTGGATCATCTTTCTTGGGAATAGTCATAAATATGGATCTCTTCCAGTCAGGTGGCCAGATAGCTGTCCTCCAAATTTCTTGTCACAGATGAGTGAGTACTTTCAGTGCTGCATCTGTTTGTTGAAATATCTCAGTTGATATTCCATCAATTCCTGGAGCCTTGTTTTTTACCAATGCTTTCAATGCAGCTGTAACTTCTTCCTTCAGTACTATCAGTTCCTGATCGTACACCATCTCTTGAAGTGGTTCAAAGTCAACTAGTTTTTTCTGCTGTAATGACTCCCTGTATTCCTTCCATCTTCTTTTGATGCTTCATGAGTCATTTAATATTTTCTCTGCAGAATCCTTCACTATTGCAACTCAGGGCTTGATTTTTTTTCTTCTTTTCAGTTCTTCAATAATAGGATAATATCCATAAGATTATAAAGAAGTCCAGTTAATACGAGTATTATTCAAATTTACGCACCAACTACTAAGGCCGAAAAAGAAGAAATTGAAGGTTTTTTTTTTTTTTTTTTTTTTTTTTTACCAGTTTCTGCAGTCTGAAATTGATAGAACATGCAATCAGGATGCACTGACACAATTACTGGAGACTGGAATGCAAATGATAGCAACAAACTTGTAGTTGGAAAATATGGCCTTGATGTTAGAAATGATGCTTGAGTTTGCATGATAGAATTTTGCAGACCAACAACTTCTTCATTGCAGATAGCTTTTTTTACCAACATAAATGTGACTATACACATAGAGCTCACCAGATGGAATACAAAGGAGTCAAACTGACTACATCTGTGGAAAGAGAGGACAGAAAAGCTCTATATCAGCAGTCAGAACAAGACCAGGTACTGACTACAGCACAGACCATCAGTTGGTCACACTCAAGCTCAAATGGAAACTGAAGAAAATTAGAATAAGTCCACAAGAGCCAAAGTACAACCTTGAGTATATCCCACCTAAGTTTTGAGGCCGTCTCAAGAACAGATTCGATACATTAAACATTAATGACTGAAAACCAAATGAACTGTAGAATGCCATCAAGACATCACCCATGAAGAAAGCAAGAGGTCATTAAAAAGACAGGAAAGAAAAGACCAAATTGGATGTCAGAGGACACTTGACACTTGCTTTAGAACATTGAACAGCTAAAGCAAAAGGAAAGAATAATGAAGTAAAAGAACTGAACAGATGATTTCAAAGGGCAGCTCGAGAAGACAAAGTATTATGACATGTGTGAAGAGCTGGAAATAGAAAACCAAAAGAGAAGAACATGTTCTGCATTTCTGAAGTTGGAAGAACTCTATCCTATAGATGTCCAATACAAATAATTTTAGACCAACTTTTATTTCTATTCTATTTCCCAAATAGGTCCAAATATCCAAATGGGCCTCAAATATCAAATACTGTGTATAGAAAATAACATTAAGCTGCAAAGTATTCTTTCTCTTTATTCTGTCAGTTTTAGGAAAACCTTTAGAAATAGAACATTGTATAAATTTTCAGCCTCTAAAAACATAAATATCACTACTTTTAAAGAAAAGCTGTATAAGTAGAAAGTGCACATCATTTCTAATCAGCATTACAATTCTTTTTGAGTATGTTTAACTGCATGTCTATCAGAAATGACTTTGGCCACTGCCAGTGAAATAAGTAATCCAATTAGAGAGAAGCTGATTCAGCAGACACAACTCCAGAAAAGACTATGCAAGTCCTTCTGTCCCTTGCAGGCATGCTAAGTAAGATTCCTTGGCTCAGACTTCTGTATTTGTTTCCAATACCCACCCTCTTGATTCCTCTCTCTGGCATTACTCCATTTCAAAGTTCTATTAACATTGCTAGCTTGAAAATTATTTTCTCCAACATATTGCTCTGCTTACATCTGAACTGCTGAACCCAGCTACCGTTTAACTATGGTTAAAGAATCATTGATCTATATTATAACCCTTGACTTAGAAATCCCTGAAAAACACTAGTAATCACTGGCAAGTTTGGCTCCCCCTGTAAAAGTGTATGAGAATAATCAGGGTGAAGGCTGTAGAAACTAAACTAAATTCTCCAGCTACATCACTCAGAGATAACAAGACTCCATTTACCTAGTTAAACACTGTTCCACTGTCCCTTTTGTTTAAATGTACAGTACAGACATACATCCTCTTGCAGCAAACTAACAATTTAAAAAGAGGATTGTCCTCCCTATTTGCAACATTATTATTTTTACTTTTTTGAACTTCAACAATCGTTGAGCTCAATCTGGTAAGACAGGTTTTGTACATTGTATTGATTAATTGGAGGTCTATGATCTTCATGAACTTTTCCAATGCTCTATATTTTTAAGTAAGATATATAATCCTCTTAAATATACAGAAATTATCCAATTATACCATGAAGTCATTTGTATCACAACAATTTAAATTGAAAAAAATTGCATCTAGTTTATACTATAGCTAAAAATGTTCTTGGTATGTGAAAATAATTTATTGATTCTATATTGTGGACTTTGCAAATCTTTCTAAGTCATGATTCTGATTAAGTCAATATTCTTGAAAGCTGAATTGGTATTCACTTTGATGTTTTTAACACAGAAATTTACTTACTCTTGAAACACTGGTGGATATTCTCAGATGTAAGGCTACCTCCCAAAGAGAAATGTTAGAGGCTAGTCTGAATAGGTTCATGGCAATCACAGTGTTCCAAATCCTGTATCAAAATGGAAGAACTAAATTAAAAAATCTGATTTTGCTCATGGGTTAGCCTTGACACAAAGTACTTCTGTGAATTTTTAAATGATTGAACATATAAGCAAGATACATGGATAGTTACTGGATACTGGAATGAGAAAGTTGGAAATAAAGAAGAAAGCTTAGTAATGGGACAATATGGCCTTCTTGATACAAACAACACTGGAGATTGAATGAGAGAATTTTTCAAGACCAATGAGTTAGTCATTGGAAATACCTTTTTCCAACAATATGAGCAGTGACTGTATGTGTGCACCTCACTAAAGGGTGAGTACACAGGAATGAAACCAGCTACACCTGTGGAAAGAGGCAAGGGAAAAGCTCAATGTTATCAGTCAGAGCAAGGTCAGAGACCAATCATCAATTGTTCATATGTAAGTTCAAGTTGAATCTAAAGAAAAAAACAAGTCCATAAGAATCAAAATACGACTTTGAGTATAACCCACCTGAATTGAGAGACACCCTCAGGAATAAATTTGAAAGAATGAGCACTAAAGACTGAAAATCGGAGGAGCTGTGGAATGACATGAAGGACCTCATACGAGATTAATACAAAGATCATTACAAATACAGAAAGGAAAGGTCCAAATGGATATCAGAAGAGACTGAAAATTACTCTCATACATAGATTAGCTAAAATGAAAGAAAGATATGATGATTTAAAATTACAGAACAGAAAATTTTAAAGGGTGATTCAAGAAGACAAGGTAAAGTATTATGACGAAATGCTCAAAAATCTGGAGGTAGAAAAACAAATGGAAAAAGACATACCTAAAATCACTCAAAGAGAAAGTTCTGAAGAAAAAAATCAAGACTTGAGTTGCAACTGAAGGACAAAGTCTAGGTTGCATTGAAATTACTGAAAATCAAAGCTCTAGGGATGGACTAAATACTAAGTGAGCTGTTTCAACAAATGAATATAAAGCTGGAAGTGCTCAATCATTTATGCTAAGAAATTTGGAAAATAGCCACCTCGCCAACCACCAAAAAGTGATTCATATATACTCCTATTTCAATATATACTCCTGTTATTCTGTAGAATGCAGAAATTACCTAACAGTTATTAGTGACATGATATGCAAATAAAATTATGCTAAATGTAATTTAAAAAAAATGATTTCAACACTACATAGATAAGAAACTGCCAGAGATTCAGAAGAGTCAGAGAGGATATGGAATCAAGGATACCATTGTTAATGCCAGATGGATCTTGACTGAAAGAATAGCAGAAAAATGTTTACCTGCATTCCATTGGCTATGCAGGGCCGTTCTACTGTGTGGACCCTAACAAATTATGGTGAATGCTGAGAAGAATACAAATTACAGAAAATTTTATTGTTCTTAGAAGGAAACCAAGAGGCAGTTGTTCAGACAGAACGAGGTGATAGTATGGGGTTTAAAATCAGGAGAGGGATGTGTCAGGATTGTTTCCTTTCACTGCACTTACTCAATCTGTACCCGGAGCAAATAATCCAAGAACCTGGTATATGAAGTCAAGACTGGAGTCTCGTTAACAGTCTGCCACATACAGATGATACAATCTTGCTTGCTGAAAGTGGACTTAAAATATTTATTGACAAGGATCAAAGACTACAGCCTTCAGCATGCATTGCACCTCAACATAAAACAAAAATTCTCACAGCTGGGCCCCGCACAACCACGTGATAAATGGACAAAAGACTGAAGTTGCCAAGGATTTCATTTTACTTGGATTCACAGTGAAAGCCCATGGAAGCAGCAGCTAGGGATTCAGACATCATGTTGCGTTGGACAAATCTGCGATAAAAGTCCTCTTTGAAGTTTTCAAGAGAAATTTGTCACCTTGAGGATGAAAGTATGCCTGACTCTAGTCATAGCATTTCAGTCAACTTCTATGCATGCAAAAGTTAGATAATGAATAAGAAAGTATTGGTACATTCAGCTATAATGTTGGGAAAAAATATTGACTATTACATGAATTTCCAGAAAAACAAAGCAAATCTGTCTAGAAAGAGATGCAGCCAGAATGCTTAAAAGAAGCAAGCATGATGAGTCTTTACGTCACACAACATGGACATGTTATCAGGAGTCCAGTCCTTGAAGAAGGACGTCATGCTTGTTAAAGTGAAGAGTCAGCAAAAAGGAGGAAGTCCTTCAGGTAGACAGACTGATGCAGTGGCTGCAAAGATGGGCTCAAATACAGCAACAATTGTGAGGCACAGGATTAGGCAGTGTTTCCTTGTGTTGGATATAGGGTTGTTTTGACTCAAAGTCAACTTGAAGGCATCTAACAACAGCATCTTATATATTACTTCCATGATTCCATATTATTTTTCAAGCTTATAAATCAATCTTCTTTATTAAAAATGATTTTAACTATTTTAAACAATGATATTATTTTGACATTAGTTGCTTTATTACTCAGTCCTCATTTTACATTAAAAACAAATAGAATTTATTAGAGAAAAATCTTACTAAAATAGTGTTATTGATTAGTGAATAAAAATAATTTTATTACTTAAGAAGTGTGCTAACTCAAAGTAAGGCAGTAACATAAACTAGTTCACTGTTATAACTATGCTTTGTAATATACTAGTAGGTGCTTGCTTAAAATAATTTTTCAGCATTTTTCTTCTAAAATTAATTTTGAATCCATAAACCAAAATACCAAACCCAGTGCCATTGAGTTGATTCTCACTCACAGTGACTGAAGGCAGCCCTATAGAGCAGAGTAGAACTGCTCCATAGAGATTCTAAGAAGTGCCTGGCAGATTTGAACTGCTGACCTTTTAGCTAGTGGATGTAACACTTAACCGCTACACCACCAGGGTTTCCTTTGAATCCATAGTGAATATTATATTGTGCCCAGATCTTGGTTTATGGACACCATTCTCCAAGGAAAGGAAATAGGTTTCTTTAACAAAGAAGTGATTTTCTATGACCCCAGACGGAAACTAAAATATGAATCTGGAGCATCTTCTAGTGCTTGAAATTACGGTGGTTTCTAAAAATACCACAGTGATGATGACAGGATATAAGATGAGTGAATGAGCTTCCAATGGCCAATGCTTAAATCATTCGAGCAAGAAAATAAGTACACTGGACTACAGGAGTCAATGAGTTCTGCAAACAAGTAAGCACTCAGCTCCTGTCAGGTTGGCAGTGCAAACTCGCCCACAAGCGCCTTGGAATAAAGACTCACAGACCTGTTTTTGCATGGTCACAGCTTGGTGAGTACTTGGAAGTGCAACTATTCCCACCATGGATGAATCTGGAGAACAGTATGCTGAGTGAAATAAGTCAGTCACAGAGGGACGAGTAATGTAGGAAACCGCTTTTAGAAAGACAAGAAAATGTGTACGTGCAGCAACATTCTTTAATGGTTACCAGGAATGGAAGGGGAAGGTGGAAAAACTACTAACTAGATAGTACTAGATATGGTCTGTTAGGCGAAGGGAAAGGCAAAATGCCATAAGGGGCAATCAGAACACCATGACAGAGGCAAAGGAAGATGGCGAGGAGCAAAAGAACAAAAGGCAACTGTGGAATCCCTAGTGGCATAGTGGTTAAGTGCTATGGCTGCTATCTGGAAGGTCAGCGGTTCAAATCCACAAGGCATTCCATGAAAACTCTCTGGGGCAGTTCTACTGTGTCTATACATTAGCTGTGAGTCAGAATCAACTTGACAGCAGTGAGTTTGGGTGTTTTGTTTATGGCAAATACTATACAACGTACACAATTCTGCAAGGTATAAGAGGTCGTGTAGGAGTGTATGCATGGCATATATCAGTTTCACTCATTCAGTTACTGCCATTGAGTTGAGTTGACTCATAGCAACTCATAAACAGAGTTGAAATGCTGCATACAGTTTCCAAGGAGGGCTTGGTAGGTTCGAACTGCCAACCTTCTGGACAGCAGTTGTAGCACTTAACCATTACACCAGGATTTTCATATATAGGTTTAGCTATGCATAATTCTCTCTCTATATATTTGTATGTGCTGCATGTATATACACAGATACCACTGAACACACAGGAGGCACAGTCATGGAAACTTCCTAGACATAATCAAACACCTCATAGGACTGCCTTCTGGGCTTGAAGGGTAAGGATTGTTGCCTGGGATGACATAGAGGTTAATAGCCATAATACAGTTCATACAGACAGTGTTCTACACCCTATTTTGATGAATAGCGTCTGATATCTTAAAAGCTTATGAGCAGCCACCTAAGGCTCAACTATCTGTCTCTGTATGGAGTAAAGGAGAGTGAAGAAAAACAAAGACTCAAAGAAGCGATTACTCCAAAGAACTAATGAATCACAGGAAGCTCGACTTCCACTAGCCTGAGACCAGAAGAACTGGGTGATGCCCTGCTGCCAATATCAGCCATTTTAACCGGGATCACAATAGAAGTTTCTGGTTAGAGTGGGGCGGGGGGGGAATGAAATAAAATAACAACAATAAAAATAAGATACAAGAGCAAAATTCAAATTCTGGTCCTATAGAGACTTAGAGGAATCCCAGAGACTATGGCCTTTAGATACCCTTCTGATTATGAATTTAAGCCACTCCAGGAGATAGCCTTTCACTTAATAGCCAGGCCCATAAAATAAACAATAATGCCCCTAAGGATGGTCCTCCTTTGAACAATGGTCTTTTCGAGACCAAAAAGGCAACATTCACATTAAAAAAAGATGAGAAGGGAGAAAGGGGGAGGAAAACCAGATGAGTGAAAATGGGAAACTCAGGTTGGTAATGGGGAAAATACTGACACATTGTGCGGATTGCAGCCAATGTCACCGAACAATTTGTGTATAAATTATTGATTGGGAACATAACTTGCTCTGTGAAACGTCACCTAAATCATAGTATAATGCATAAAAAAAAAAAATCTTACTGCTAATCTAATGACACTAAAAGAGGCTATTCCAGTGCATCAGTTGATATTTTAAAGACCTAATCAATATGGAAATGTGTCGTAAAAACCAAATAAACAAAAAACAAAGATTCCCAGAACAACCTCTACTTTTTTAGCTAGCCCATTGTTTACCTTTAATTGTTAACAAAGTCCGAAGAAATAAACTTATACTATAGATTCAATTTTCATGAGTAACACAAGCAATTATATCTACCAAAATAGTGCACACCAAAATAATTCCAGTATAGAACCTCCTCAAGCAGAACTCTGGGAGAAGAACATCTGTCAGTAACTCATCGACCATTAAAATCTGTTCCTGTCTGCATTTGGGAGACTTGCTAATGTTTTTAAATAAAATATGAATGTATGTGTATGGTATGCATAATCCATCATTATGGTAGACCCTTGTCAATATATTACACTGAAGAAAGAAAATGATAAATATGCACAGATTAAGAAAAGAGATGTATAAATGGTGTAAGTTACAGCTTTGATGGTTTATATTTTTGATTTATTGACATCTCTGAATTATTAGTGGTATCCAAGAAAGGAAACAACATCCTAAATTAAAAACATCACTTGAAATTAAAAGCATTATGACAAAGACTAATAGATTTTATTCCTGCTTGATCCTTGCACTGACATCACATTTAACTTGATAATTTTAGAAAGGGGCATTGAATCAATAACTCAATGATCTCAGCTTTGCTGATGTACAATTCTATCTTACATCATCTATAAAACACTTATCAGCAACAATTCATAATATACATGCTTGAATATGAAGGGATTGGATAGGATATCAACTGGAATGATAAATAGCTATCGTTCATGTATCTCTGTTAAGTGAATTTAAAGGTAAACTCCTAAATGGATGTTGCAAAATCATTCACCATCATATGGAGAGTGCTTCAACTCATCGTATTTGGGCACCTTACCAGGTTAACTCAGGTTAAAGGGGAGTCTGCCACACACCTATTGAAATCCTATGTTTTGATTTAAAATAAAATATTGGGTTATTAAAGGAGTAGAAAGAGGTGGGGGTAAAGGTAAGTGAACAGAGGGTAAAGAGGAGAAAGAGAAGAATGACAATATGCTGGTAAAACTCTTGAATATAATATACTATGATTCTAATTTAGACATACCTTCTTGTAAGACATACACATGGCCCTAAATCTAGATACAACATCAGTTTCAGTTTATATCATCATTCCAGATATTTACACTTTATTCTTTATTTTTAATTGGGTATTGCAATCAGTTGATCCCTTGACTAGCAGCTGAATGTTTGGTGGCTCAGACCCTCACTGAGGCCCCCTGGAAGACAGGCCTGGGAATGTGGTTAGGGCAGGTCGTCGCCATGACAACTGTGTGAAGTAGTTCTACTCTGCACACGTGGACTTGCCATGAGTTGGAATTGATTCTACAACAGCTGGCAACGATAAGATTTCTTAACACTTTTCCTTTGAAACTTTTTAATCCCAAACCAAGTTATGTTATACACTTTATGATATTTTCTTTGCTTTTAAACTTATTTGTCTTTTTATTATAGTATTGAAATACTGGTTTCAGCTTAAATAGTAAAACAATAGAAGCCAATATTCTGAAATTGTAAATGTACTTATTATTGTTAGGTGGCCTCCAGTCAGCTCTGACTCATAGCAACCCTGTGTACAACAGAAGGATACCTGATTGGTCCTGTGCCATGGCCACATCGTTTTTATGCTTCAAGTCATTGCTGCAGCCACCATCAAAGCCGTAACTTATACCCAGAAGGTCCATCTTCTTGAGTGTCTTTCTGGTTTTACTGACTCTTTGCTTTACAAAGCTTGATGTCCTTCTCCAAGGACTGATCCCTCCTGACAACATGTCCAAAATATTTAAGACATAGTCTCTCTGAACTTGTGTTTAAAAAACATTCTGGGTGCACTTTTTCCAAGACAGACTAATTCATTCTTTTGGCAGTATACTGTTCATTCACTATTTTTCCACAACACCACAATTTAAAGGCATCAAATCATCTTCTGTCTTCCTTATTTATTTTCCAGCTTTTGCTTGCATATGATACATTGAAAATACCTTGGCTTGGATCAGGTGCACCTTGGTCTTCAAGGTGACATCTTCATTTTTTAACACTTTAAAGAGGTCTTTTGCAGCTGCTTTGCCCAATGCAATGCATCTTGATTTTTTGACTGCTGCTTCCGTGGATGTTGACTGTACGTCAAAGTAAAATGAAGTCCTTGATAACTTCAATATTTTCTCCATTTATCATGTGCTTATTGATCCCGTTGTGAGAATGTTTGTTTTCTTGATGTTGAGATGTAATCCGTACTGAAGGCTGTGGTCTTTGATCTTCATCAGTAAGTGCTTCAAGTCTTCTTTACTTTCATCAAGGAAGATTATGTCATCTGCATAACTCAGGCTGTTCATAATTCTTCTTTTCAATCCTGATGTCCTATTCTTCTTCATACTGTCGAGTTTCTTAGATATTTGGTCTGCATACTGAATGACCGGGTATGATTAAATGATACAACCTGATGCACGCCTTCACTGGCTCGTATCCATGCAGTATCCTCTTGTTCCTCGAAACAACTGCCTCTTGATCCATGTACAGATTCCTCATGAGAACAATTAATTGTTTTGGCATTGTGTTCTTTGCAATGTTATCAATTTTTTTTTTTTATGATCCACAAAGTTGAATGCCTAGAATAGTCAATAAAACACAGGTAAATATCAAGATCTACTTGGCATCAGCAGTGATATCCCTGATTCTTTGTCCTCTTCTGAATCTGGCCTGAACTTCTGGCAGCTCACTTTCAATATATTGCTGCAGCTGCTTTAGCAAAATTTTGCTTGCCTGTGATATTGTTCAATTTCTGCGTTCAGTTGGATCACCTTTCTTGGGAATAGGCAGAAATGTAGATTTCTTCCACTTGATTGGCCAGGTAGCTGTCTTCCAAATTTTTTAGCATTGGTGAGTGGGCATTTGCAGTGCTACATCCATTTGTTCAAACATCTCAATTGATATTTTGTCGATTCCTGGTGGCTTGTTTGTTGCCATGCATTCAGTGAAGCTTCAGGTTCTTCCTTCAGCATCACTGGCTCCTGATCACTCTGCTGCCTCTTGAAATGGTTGAAAGTCTGGCAGTTCTTTTCGGTATAGTGACTCTGTGTGTTCCTTCCATTTTCTTTTGATGTTTCCGACTTTAATATTTTTCCCCATAGAATCCTTCACTATTGCAGTTCAAGGCATGAATTTTTTCTTCAGTTCTTTCAACTTGAGAAATGTTAAGCATATTCTGCCCTTTTGGTTTTCTTTCCCTCACTCTTTTTACATGTAATTCTAATACTTTACTTATCTTTCTGTGCTGCTGTTTGAAATCGCATCAGTTCTTTTACTTTATCAATTCTTCTTTATGCTGTAACTGATGAATGTTCAAGAGAAAGTTTCAAAGTCTCTTCTGACATTCATTTTGGTCTTTTCTTTCTTTCCTATCTTTTTAATGACCTCTCACTTTCTTCATGTTTGATAATGCTGGTGTCATTTCACAAGTACTCTGGCGTTATGTCATTAGTTTGACCCATCAACTTTACTCTTGAGATGGTCTCTAAATGAAGGTGGGATTTATTCAAAGTAGTACTTTGTCTCTGGTAGATTTGTTATAGTTTTCTGTGGTTTCAATTTGAACTTCCATATGATCAATTGAAAGTCTTTTGTGACTGATGGTCGATACCAGCTCTTCCGTTTTCTTCTTCCACAAATGCTCTTGATTTGATTTTTATGTCTCCCACCTGGCAAAGTTCATGTGTATAGTCCCCATTTATGTTGGTGACAAAGGTACTTACAATGAGTAAGTCATTGATCTTGCAAAATTCTGTCATGTAATCTCCAACATCATTTCTATCACCAAGATCCTTGTTCTTTGTTTCCAGCTTTTACATTCCAATCACCAGTAAATATCGTTGCAACCTGACTGCATGTTTGATCAGTTTTAGACTGCAGAGTCTGGTAAAGATCTTAATTTCTTCATCTGTGGCCTTAGTGGTTAGTACGTATTAACTGGTATTCCTTATAGGCATACGCATATTATCTTGTCATTCCTACTTATGGATGTTTACATCTGTTTCTTCTCATTTAGCGTCAGGCCACTTCAGCCAACGAAAGTCCTGAAAGCTTGACTCCAACGACATCATTCAGGTGGACTCTACTTTGAGGAGGCAGCTCTTGCCCCATCATTGTTTCAGTGCCTTCCAACCTGTGAGGTTCATCTTCCGGCACTATCTCAGAAAATGTCCTGCCACTATTCATAAGGTTTTCACTGGTAAATCTTTTCAGAAGTAGACTTCCAGGTCCTTCTTCCTACTCTGTCCTCATCCAGAAGCTCTGCTGAAACCTGTTTTTTCTTAGTGACCCTCCTGGTGTCTGAATACCAGTGGCATAGCTTCTAGCATCATAACAACACTTAACATACAAGCCTCTATCGTGCAACAAACTGACAGACACACGGGGACTATAGTAAATTTATTTTAAATGTAAATACACTTTTGAATTTCTTTGGCTAACTTTATTATTTATATACTTGGCATAAGAGAGGGAAAAAATATAAAGAATTTACTTCTCACCATGTTATTTTTCCATAAATAAGTTAATTGAATAACACCTTTAAAAAAAAGTTGTTTATACAGACAAAGAAGTTAAACAATAATTTCTAGGAGAAACAACTGAAACAAAGACATAAATATAGGTCTGGATCTCTGATGTAAGTAGGGGCTCTAGGGCTACCTGATAAGTTGGAGAATTAATGGAAAGCCATAGAGGAAAGGGACACACTTTCCAAGGAAGTAGAATTAACTGGTATACAAGATACTTAATAAAACCTCTTAAGATAACACAAATGAAAAAGAGCAGACAATGTGGTCTAATCAAGACTAAACAACCATTTATATGTGTTCTTTCTAGCCTCCTCACACTTTCACCAGCAGCACACAAGTGGTAATTTTCAGAGGCAAGAGAATGATCTCAGATAGAGTAAAACATATACAAAAGAGTCATTCACGTTATATCTAAACAGAGTGAACAGCAATTAACCTTCAAATATTAAAAATGAAAAATACATGAAATATGAAAGAGCTCAACTTATAACGTATTCAAGAATAAATATACATTTCTTACAATTTTTTTAGCTACAGAACAGCTAAATAAGAGGATACATTTTAAAAAATGAAATACAAAAATGAGAAAACATGAAAAAATATAAAATCAAAAATATCAGAATTCTAGAATTAAGTGTCCATAACAGACATCAAGGAAAAGAAAGAACAAGGTAGAACACAGTAGAAGAAACAAGGAAACATAGAATGTGAAATGCCGGTTAAAATTTAAGAAATTAATGTGGGGAGGCAGAGAAGGATGGAGAATGCCTCTGAGGGAGAAACAAATGATGTCAGCACTAGGTGGTAGTGGTGAGGCAGGAATTAAGAGGGCCAGCCTAGTCACCTTGGAGCATTCCAGAGGGAAACAACTGATTTTATCATCACACCTGGGAATGCGTTCCTTAAATGATCTCTTGCTTTTCAGACAAGCCATTTTGGACTCACCCAACTAAGACACACGTGCGGAAGAGACACAGGTGAGCACTATATGTCCTTCCAGTGGGGGGCACCACAGAGCTACAATCAGGACTGGAAAATCCATCCAAGGGAGCAAGAAACTGAGCCTGCCCAAAACCAAAATCCAAACCTACTACCCGGGAGTCAGTTCCGACTTCCTGAGACCCTACAGCGCAGAGTAGTACTTCTCCACAGAGTTTCCAAGGAGCACCTGGTGTACTTGAGCTGAAGACCTTTCTGTTAGCATAGGTAGCACTTACCCGCTACGCCACCAGTGTTTCTGTACACGCCCGCCACCCTGTAGTAAGTCCAGCTACCAGTCCCAGAAGCCCCCAAGGCAGGAACCACCCCTAAGTTTGCATGCCAGCATGCAGCCAAGGGGCAAGCAGCCCCCTGTCAGAAAAGGAAACACTTCAGACCCCCATCACTGATTTGCTGTCCTCAGTTACTCCCTGGGCCCACACGGGGCTATGAAAACCCAATCCTGAGCTGCTTCAGTGGCACAGCCTGCTGGAGTGCTAGACACTCTGCTGTTCCCTCGCTGCAAAGTGCTTCCATTTTCCAATAAAGAGTTCTTCCGTGGGCCAGCCAGGTCTCCACAGGTAGTTCTTTCTTGTGGATCTTCAGAGACCCCCTGTAACAGTAATTCTAAATACTGTGTCTATGAATTATACTAGTACTGCCAATAATAGCAGTAGTCATAATGGCAAAAATAACAACTACTATTATCTAATGTCAAAAATAACAATAAGAACGACTACTATACTACCTTTAGGATAGGACAGTAATACACACGTAACAAATACAGCCTAAAAAATGACTGATTAGAGTTAAAGGGTTACAAGCTCGTTAAGTGTGTATGTCCCAACATAATATTCATCAGAAAAATAGAAATTAAGAGTATGATCTCCAAAATAGTGGAAGATAGTGGGGAAAATAAAAGGGGGACAAGAAGGCAGAAAATAAAATTGTAGGCAAATGAGATCCATGCAAAACAAGCACACGATAATTTTATCAACTATCACTACTATAAATATACTCATGTGAGGTACCCGTTACTATTGGATGGAGTCTGAATCACAGTGACCCCACGGATAATGAACAAGGATGGAATCAAGAAACTAAAATTTATCTTAGGAAATTAGACAAGCCAAACAAAATATTCCTGAAGAAAGTAAGCATGAGGACTTTTTAAGGATAAAAAGTAAATACATATATATATGAAAGTAAAGCAAACAATACATAGGATGCTTTATTATGTAAAAATTCTAATACAATAGACTTTGCAATGAATTACTCGATACGGCCCTTCTAGCTGTGGTCTTCTGGCTTCCACAAAATCACTGGGTGAAAATCAAAACAAACCCGTTGCTGTCAGGTCCGTTTCGATTCATAGGAACCTCGTAGGACAGAGTAGAACCGCACTACAGAGTCCAAGGAGGGCCTGGTGGATTCAAATGACTGACCTTTTGGTTAGTAGCCTTAGCACTTAACCACTTACACCACCAGAGTTTCCAAATTTGGGGGTAGGATTATGCAAATAGGAAACTATTTTTGCAGTGGTTAAGCGCTATGGCTGCTAACAAAAAGGTTGGCAGTTTGAACCCAACAGGCCATCCTTCAAAACTCCACGGGGCAGTTCTATTCTGTCATATAGCGTCATTGTGAGTTGGAACCAACTTGCTGTCAATGGGTTCAGGGTTTTACGATTTCGTTATGCAAACTGTTTGTGGAAACCTTTTAGCAGATTGGTCAGTTTTGCCATCACGAGGCTTATAAACAGCCAATATTGGAGACGGAAAGGAAGCTAACTAAAATCCAGAAGAGCTGGGAGCTAAGCATGTCTTTTGGATCCCAGGTCCCTTCCCTGAGAACCTCCAATATCCAGGGGGATAGAAAACTGTCACACTGGATATGGCAAGCATAGCAGAGGCCAGTGGTGGAGAAACAGCAGCAGCAGCAGCAGCAGCAGCAGCAGCAAACCTACATGAGACAGTATTTGGGGCGGGGAACGCCCATGTAATGGAGAAAGAGTTGACAGCCTAGGAGCAGGAGGCTTCCTGGCAGAGTGGAGTGTTTGCAAGCACTTTTTGGCAGAGCTAATGAGCTTTGTAACACTTGCCCTAGCGGAGCGATTGTCCAAGGGAATAAGGGGCTGACAGCCCAGAGAGAGAGCTGCCTGGGAGAGCAATACTGAGAAGCTGTCTTGACCAAAGAACTGTGTCTATATCATACATGATCCTAAACTGTAAGCTTTTCTGCCCTAAAGAATCTTCAAACTATGAGCAGCCTAGTCTGTGAGTTGTGTGCGTTCATTACCAAAAACTATCAAACCCAGTAGGTAAGTAGAGACAGCAGTGGGTAATTGGAATTGGTAAAAAGCTTGGAGGGTGTGGGTATGTTTGACCTCAACCTCAGTAGCAATCAGCTTTCTGCTAATGGTGATGCTGCTGATTCTTCTCCCTCTCTGAAATCAGGTGATCTCTGATGCTGCTGCGTCATTTTTACTTAGGCAAACCTCCAAAAAGATTATTCATGGAAATGACAGAGAGCATGAACAAAGGACAAGAAAAATGTAAATTAACTACAGATTCAGAAGATATTAACAGGAAAATAAAAATATGTAATGACTAAATTTATGCCAATGAATTAAAGCTTAGGAAAAAAAATGGTTGAATATCAACAAAAATAAAATATGACAAATGGATTTTGGAAGAAATAGAATACTTAAATATTTCCATAAGCTAAGCACCAATAATCATCTGTTAAAATTCATTCTCCAAATTAAAAACTGTTGGAGAATTTTACTTGTGTCATGGATTGAATTGTGTTCCCCCCAAAAATCTGTGTAGTGGTTTAGCTAGACCAAGATTCCTGGTATTATACAAATTTCCTCTGTCCTGTAAACCCTGGCTTTGTGATGCTAACAAGGCTGGATAGGTGGTGGTTGTGTTGGTGGGACAGGCCTCCATATGTAAGATTGTTCTACCCCTTGAGACAGTCTTTTGTGAGACTGGAAAAAAGGTAGCAGAGAAATTTGGGACCTCCTACCACCAAGAAGCTGTGCCAGAAGCTGAGCACATCCCCTGGAAAGAGCCCAAGAAGCCTGCAGTCCAGGGAAGACTGACAACAAAGAACTTCCTCCAGATTCAGTAAAGAAAGCCTTCCCCTGGAGCTGACACCCTGAATTTTCCACTTTGAATTTTAGCCTACTGGACTTTGAGAAAACAAAATTTCTCTTTTTAAAGCCATCCACTTGTGGTATTTCTGTTACAAAGACCTTCCTCCAGATTCAGTAAAGAAAGCTTTCCCCTGGAGCTGACACCCTGAATTTTCTACTTTGAATTTTAGCCTACTGGACTTTGATAAAACAAAATTTCTTTTTTTAAAGCCATCCACTTGTGGTATTTCACCGTTAAAGAAGCACTGTCTAAGATAACTTGTGAATAAATTTCATTAAATTATTATTCTAGAATTTCTAGGAATAGTTTTCAATTCCATAGAATAATTTCAGAGAACAGAAAATAGGGATTAAACCCAAATTCATTTGTAAGTCCACTGTAATACATATGCAAAATCATGTAATGGCACTGCATAGAAGAGAAAAATACAAGTAAATCTTACTCATGAAATGACTGAAACAATTAGTGTAACAAATGTTAAAAATAGAAGAAACTTTGCACAGGGAAAAGAAGACACATACAGAACTACTCTGTACTTTTGCACACTTTTTTTGTAAATCTAAAATTGCTCTAATAAATAAAATTTATTTATTAAAAATATATGCCAAAATGTTAAGTAACAGGTTAGCCCAGCTATTCTAGTAAGCTACTTTTTAAAAAAATGCATCTTAGGGCTTGCTATGATTATCTCACAAGTATACTTTTTTAGGTAATCAATTATTGTTATTAAAATTTGTTAAAAATGGAAAATCTATGTAATAATTTCAAAATTTTCAGAAAAAAACAATATGATAGAATTCAACCTTCACTGGGAATAAAAATAGAATTTCTCAAATGGATAAAATTATTCATTCTCTTTAAAATTCTGACCAAGACTAAGATCCCTTCTATCATCAATTTTTAATTCTATACACTTAAAAATTACAGAATGCACTTGCAATCTTATACATCAAATGGAAAATCATTATAAAATCATTGCATATTATAAATATAATATGAAAATGGATGGTATAGGCAGTATAGTAAGACAAAAATAGAAAATTCAGTGCATACTTCTTCAAAAAGAACAAATGGAACTATCTTTATTTGAAAGTGCTGTAATTAACTACATAGAGAATCAACAGATTTTGTTGGGCACTTTTTATAAATGTTAAGAAAGCTTAGTGGAGTTGTAGATTTAAGATCAGGTGATAAAATCAACAGCTTTTCTATTCATCAGCTAAAACCGTGAATACAAGTAAGGAATAATAATAGTTGAATATCAGCTACATAGTGACAAAACTTGTGAGCATTATAAGAGCTCTGTAAAAGAACATAAAACTTTATTAATAAACAATAATGAAAAGTACATGAAGAGAAAACTTACAGTGATCTTGAAGAGAAAGACTCCATCACAAATATATGTATTGATTCTGCAAAAAATAATCTATAGCTTCATGCTAATTCTAATAAATGTCCCAATACAGCTCTTGGATACAACTCAATAAGTTGATTCAATTTTTTTATTTGTATATTATATTTATATTTATTATTATTTTTATATTTTTGCCTTTTTCATTTAAGTCATTTAGAGTCTCTTTATTTTCCCAAAGTTAAAGAGTACAGCCTTCAATATGGATTATGCCACAACTTAAAGAAAAGTTCTTACAACTGGACCAATAAGCAGCATCATGATGATTGGAGAAAAGATTGGATTTCATTGTACTTGGATCTACAGTCAATGTTCATGGAAGCAATAGTCAAGAAATCAAATGACATACTGCTTTGGAAAAATCTGCTGCAAAAGATCTCTTTAAAGAGATAAAAAGCAGAGATGTCATTTTAAGGACCAAGGTGTCACTTTAAGGACCTAAGACATTGTATTTTCTGTCCTTTCTTATGCATGTGAAAGCTTGACAATCAGTAAGGAAGATGGAAGAGAAATTGATGACTTTTCATTATGGTGGTATGAGTTGGAATTGACTCAATTGTGACAGGTATGGGTTTTCAGTTATGGTGTTGGCGAAGAATATTGAATACACCGTGTACAGCCAGAATAATAAACAAATCTGGCTGGGAGGAAGTACAACTAAAATATTCTTTAGTGGAAAAATGGTGAGACTTTATCTCAAAGGGAGGATGGGTAGTAGTTGGGTTGGTAAGGTGGGACTCAAAGTGTAAGACCATACTGTGCCTTAAGGCAATCTTTTGGTGTAAAAAGGAAAGAGAAGCTAGCAGAGATCTGGGGACCTCAAATCATCAGGAAAGAAGCAGTGACAGGAACAGAGCACATCCTTTGGAAAGGACTTGGGTCTCTGGTCATTCAGAAGCTCCCAGTCCAGGGGTGACTGACAACAAAGACCTTTCTCCAGAGCCATCAGAAAAAGCCTTTCCCTACAGATGAGAGCCTGAATTTGGACTTTTGCCTACTGGATTGTGACAGAATAAAATTTTGCTTATTAACACCCCCCCCCCCAAAAAAAACTTGCTGGGGACCAGGACCATTCACTGGGAAAGAACATCATGCTTGAAAAAGTAGAAAATCAGAAAAAAAAAAAAGAAAAAAGGAAGACCGTAAGTGAGATGGATTGACACGGTAACTTTAACAACAACATACAAACATAGCCATCATTATGTGGATGGAGCAGAACTGGACAGTTTTTCCTTCTAAGTAGGATCTTCAGGAGCTGGAACCACCTCAAAGGGCATCTAACTTAAGTTACAGGAAAACATATACACTTGCTGTTGCACTGTCTGTATTTCTCTACTGTAAGTAAGATTTATGAAAGTTACTTGTGTTTGTTTTGTTTTATATCATGTTCTGGTAAATAGAAGAGTGACACATAGTTCACACTCAATAAATATTTATTGAATGACTGCATTAATGAGTCAAACTAAAACATAAAAAAATGAGTAAGAAATAAGCGGCATTTTACAGAAGATAACCATTGCATATAACAACTATGGAAAGATGCTCAAATTCATTAGCAATCAGATGAATGGGAATCACGGTTTAAACAGTATAACATTTTACACTGCCTGGACCACCAAATCCAAACCCATTGCTGTGGTGTCAGCGCTGACTCACAGCTACCCTAGAGGACAGGAAATAACTGCCCCACAGGGCTTTTAAGGCTGCGATCTGTTCAGAAGCAAACGATCATCACATCCTTCTCCTGCACAGTGACTAACAAATTTTAAATGCTGACTTTTTAGCTAGTAGCTGAGCACCTAACCACTTTGTCACCAGACTTCTTTCATGCTCACTAGATTGGATAAAATTCAGTCAAAGTCACTGCCGTTGAGTTGATTCCGATTCATAGCAACCCCGTAGGTCAGAGTAGAACTGCCCCATGGTTTCCAAAGAGTACCTGGCAGATAGGAACAGCTAGACTCTTGGTTAGCAGATGCAGCACTTAACCACCATTATCAAATATGGGTGAAGAACTGTGTCAACTGAATTACTCTAAACTGCTCAGAGGAATAAAAATAAGTGAAACCCTTTAAAGAAATGTTAGGTCCTTTTCTAAAATGCAATTCTACGTCAGTGCACCTAACATAGACAATCTCTTGCAAATACACAGTGAACCAAATCGCTAAAACTGTCATAACAGTTTAAAGGACAAAAGTTAAACAAAGAAGGACCAAACTAAAAGTACTCACTGATTAAAGAATAGTAAACTGAGTGTGTTATATCTCCACAGTAGGATATTAGACAACTGCTAAAATTATTCAACTGCAATTATACAGAACATGGCTTTATAATTACCCAAAGTATTGAGACAGAAATGCGATGTCAAACCTTGTTGATTTTTTTTATTGTGATTAAGAGAAAGTTTACAATCCAAGTCAATTTTCCGTATAAAACCCGGGTACCTGCATCTCTGCAGCTCTGTGTGCTGTCCTCACCCTGTGGCAGCATACTCTTCCTTTTCACTCTTCACTTCCATTATCCACGCAACCCAAACCATCCCTTCCTCTTCCCCTTCCCCTCCCCTCTCTAAAAAGAAAGCAGTAGGACAGCCTCATATATATTAATCCATAGAGTACACATACCACAAACATCACTCTGTGTCCCCAAGTCCAGTCCATTCTTTTGTCTGAAGTGTTGCCCTCAGTACTGGTTTCGGGTCTGGGCTAGCAGCAATTCTAGGGGTCGTGTTCTCAGGGAACCCTCCAGGTTGTCAGACCATCACTTCTGATTTTTTTTTTTTTTTTTTTTGGTTCTAGACCTGCACACCTCTTTTTCTCATGCTACATCAGAAACTCTACATTGTGTCCCATATCAGGGCTGTCTTTGCTGGTGACCGGTCAACGTCTAGTTGTTCTAGCCTAATGCTGATCCGGTTTCCCAATCATATGAGCCCTTCTGTCTCCTGGGTTGATTTTTCCTCTTGGTTGTCATCTGTTCCAGATGGGTTGGGACCAGCTGATGTTTCTCAGATGGCAGACTGCTGGCTTTTAAGACCCAGACCCTACTCACCAATACGGGATGCAAAAGACTTTCTTAGCAGAAGAATGGTTATGCCAATTGACCTCCATATCCCCTGCAAACATGCTGCTCAGATCCCTGTCCATGCTATTCTATCCTTTGAAATGCTGAATTGAATTTAGAAAAACTTTTAGCTGCTGGTGTAGTCCAGTTATGCTGACCTGCCTTGTAGGTGAGCTGTCCCTCCCTTCACCTAACCAAATTCCTATCGACTAATCTATGAATAACTCTCTCCCTCCCTCCCCACCCTTGTAGCCCTCGAAGAGTATTTCCTTCTGTTCAAAGCCGTTTTTTTGTTAAAAGAACAAAATTTTTTTATGAACCTCAAAATCAATAAGAAAGTTCATCCTCCTCTTTAGTAAAGCTTGTATGTTATAAAATTGTAAATGCAAAATCATTTCCATAGTTGACACAACCAGACAATGGACAAATACCTACAAAAATATGAAAGGAGTGCATTGTCATCCAAGCTTAAAAGTCTTAGATACAGGACTGACAATTAAGTCAGTGAACTCATCCTAGAAAAAGTGCTACGTATCTCATTGCTG
The DNA here is from genome assembly GCA_028571685.1 of Heterohyrax brucei. Taxonomy (NCBI): domain Eukaryota; kingdom Metazoa; phylum Chordata; class Mammalia; order Hyracoidea; family Procaviidae; genus Heterohyrax; species Heterohyrax brucei. Next base: position 53,924,747 of record CM053141.1, on the reverse strand, counting down.
AGTATTACTACGGTCACCTTTGAAATACTCACCCTGGGAAGCTATGCACTGATGCCAGCACCTAGTCCACCCTTCAAAGCACTTTTGCAACTCTTTCTCTGTAATGGCCATCAGAGCTGCCGTCATAATTACCCTTGATGTCCTGAATGTCATCAAAATGTCTTCCTTTCAATATTTCCTTTATCTTCGGGTAAAGAAGAGAGTCCAATCAGGTGAGTAGGTAAGGTGTTCCAATACAGTTGTTTGTTTACTGGCTAAAAACTCCCTCACAAACAACTATACAATTAAGTTCATGAAAGTCGCCACTGTGCTCAATGGCAATTCCAGAAAGAGTTGTACAGTGGGTGACCTTAGTGATGTTCAGCAGTGAGGTATGTAGCACTTAGAACAACTAAGCTTGTGAACTTAATTGTCAGATCATGTAGTTATTTGGGGACTCTCTGTGTGTTGCTGGAGGGAGCAAAGAGAGGAAATCTCATTGTGCAAGAGCACAAGAAAATGGATATTAATTTGTGAATGGTTAAATTGGTGCAAAAGTAGATCAGGAAGCTAGTGAACACCATAGACAATCCAGAAAGAATTGAGTGCATATAAGTTATACAAATCTGATAACATTAAAACTATATATATGTGTGGTCTTAGGTCTTAGGTAAATAGAGCTAAAATAAGGCTCCATAATTTTCACTCAGATTTATAATCTACCAGAACTGTGAACATACAGCAAAGATCATTTAATAGAAGTGAAGAGGGAAATAAATTGTTAATCTTGTTGCCTTTGAGTCAATTCTGACTATTGTGACACTTTACAATAAGTAGAATTGTTCCACATGACTTTCAGGGCTGTAAGTCTTTATGGAAGCAGACTGCCATGTCTTTTTCCCATGGAGACTCCAGTGGTTTTAGACCTCTGGCCTTTGAGTTAGCAGGTAAACATTTTACCACTGGGTCGCCAAGGTTTCTCACAGGTAATCATACTGGTGTATAAGTAGTAGCTTTAAACAACTTGAGAGGAATTTGTCACTGACACTGAAAACTCAGTACAAAAGAATAAAACATGTTTTAAAAAAAGATATTTGTCTTCAAAAAAATTGTTTTTTCTTCAGATCATGAAAAGAAATACACTATTTTAATGTAGCCATTTTGTAATAAATATTAAGTCCCTATTTAGACATAATTGTCAGAAGAAAAACATGAAGGCTTATTTATGTATTCTGGTTCATACCCTTTCACCTTCAGCTTATCAGTAGTTTATAACTGCACTAAGTTAAAATATAAAGCCTAACAGGACTGGCAACTAACTCTTAAGCTCAACTAATTCTTGAGTTTCATATTCTCTTCCCCTTCCTGTTTCTTGTGCTAAAAGCCCATTGACCTCTTACAGTTCCTCCTAATAACCAGGGTATTGGTGAGACACCCTCGTGGCAGAGTGGTTAAGTGCTCAGTTGCTAACCAGAAGATTGGCAGTTTGAATCTACCAGGCTGTCCTGGGAAACCCTAGTGCCTGGTTCTAACACGTCCTATGGAATCTCTGTTGGCAGCGTGGTTAAGTGCTACATCTGCTAACTAAAAGTTTGGCAATTTGAATCTGCTAGGTGCCCCTTGGAAACTGTGGAGCAGTTCTTCTCTGTCCTATGGGATCACTATGAGTTGGGATCAACTCCACAGAAGTGGGGTTTTGGTTTAATACATCATACAAAGTAGCTATGAGTCTGAATCAATTTGTCGGCTTTGGGTTTGGTATCTACTTCAGAATAGAATTGCTTCATAAGATTTTCAAGGCTGTGACCTTTTGGAAGCTGTTTCCCAGGACTGTCTTTTATGTTTGAACTCCCTCACACCTTTCCTACCAAATATTCACAGACACTCATTGTCTAAATATTTCTTATTCTGACCTAACTTGAGTATAATTTTTCAGAGAATGTTCTGATTCTTTAGTCTGCATAAGCCACTCTGTTATTTGTAATCACTTAATTACACATTGGTAAAATTTACCATGTCTTGCCTTATATAATTTTGTATGAGATATTAATGTGAAATGTCTTTAACTGTTCAAAAGAGAATACCTTCTACAGTGAACTAAAACTTTAAAAGACATAGGATTTACTCGACAAGAGTCTGGAAGTGGGTGGCACTATGTGCCATTTTGAAAATCTTGTTACTTTTCCACATAATTTATTTGACTTTTGGATGAAACTCATTGTATTGAAGTTCTGTCTTATGACTGTATTTAATTCTTCCATGTGGTAATTGAGTTTAAATACAAATGCCTTAACTATACACATGTAGTTCACAGAGAATATTACTTTGTCTTAATGCTATTTTTATATAATCTAGTCAACTAATGCCCATGTTAAAATACGATTTCCATAATGTATGCAATCTTTCAGATACTGTCTAAACATTTTAGCATGCAAAGATATCATTCTGTTATTTTTAACCTTCTGTATTGTGAAACTTATGCCCTAAATCCTCATTAGTTCTCCTCGTTTGCTTTTCATTGACACGCTATACTGTTTACTTATATTCACTGAACTTACATTCAGCTAAATAGCTAGCTATCTTTTATATATCCTACATACTACCAGGAACCCTACAAACCAGGTTTAGATGTATATTTTGTTTGTTTGTTTTTGTGTTTGTTTCTGTTGTTGTTTGGTTTGGTTTATCCTGGTAGATGTTTATTACTGTTCATACAAATATCTTTTTTTATCTAAACCCCTTGCTATATTTTACAGTGCTACCCACTCGTGTCAGTTTTCTCGATATTTTGTTAGCACTTTGCTGTCTTTTAATCCGAACATATCATTTTATTATCAGTACTGAATCCATCTCAAGATCCATGTAAAGTACTATTTAGATGTGAAATCCATCATCAAGTTTGTAATATGGTTTTGAATAAATCTGATTAGTGTCCTTCTACGTGCTGTGCCACACACCTTTTCTGAATTTAAACCATGCAGTGTCCTCTTATTTTCTTTGAACGACTGTCTCTTTTTTGATGTACAGATTCCTCATAAGCACGATTCAGTATTCCAGAATTTCCATTATTATAGTGTTACCTTTAATTTGTTACGATCAAAACACTTGAACACCTTTGCGTAGTCAATGAAACACAAGTAACTTATCTTTCTGGTGTTCTTTGCTTTCAGCCAAGATCCATCTAACATCAGCAATAATATTCCTCGCTCTGTGCCCTTTTCTAAATTTCTCTGAATTTCTGGCAGTACCTTATCAATGTACTGCTGTAGCCACTTTTGTATGACCTATAGCAAAATTTTACTTGCATGTGACATTAACAATATTGTTCAGTAACTTCTGCATCTCATTGGATCAACTTTCTTGTTGACATGTTTGGGTTAAAACAACTTTCTTGGGAATGGGCATGAATACTGATCTCTTTCATTAGGTTGTCCAAGTAGTTGTCCTCCAAATTTCTTTTTTTTTAATTTTTATTTTTATTTAACATAACTGAGTGAAAATGTATATTCACATATAAATTTACATGCCCACCTATATGCAGCTTCCACTGCTCTCCCTGTCTGGTGATTGCACACTATTCCTCTCTGCTCCATACATGTCTCATCCTCCCAACAGCCTCCTTTCCCCTCCTCTCCGTCCACTCGCCTTCCTCCAGCCAGAGGCCAGCAAGATGATATCCTATAGATACATAGAACCATAAAGTGCTTCCAATATGTGGTCACTCAACATTGCGAAGTCCAATCCATTCCTGTCCAAAGAGTGGACCTTTGTTATAATTTATGGGAAAGGGCAGCATCAGGGCAGGGGGCCATGCTCTCAGGGGAACCCCAAAACTGCTGGACCATCAATTGAGGTCTTTTAGTGGAGATCTCATGATGCACCCCTTTTTATTCTTGTGTTGCCAGTGAAACTCCTCTCTGTGAGCTCCATCGTGGCTATCGCTGGTGGTGGCTGGGCACCATCCAGTTCTTCTGGTCCCAAGTCGATGTAGGCACCCACTCTTGTGGGTCTCTCTGTCTTCTAGGTTGTCTTTACCACATGTCACTTTGGTCCTCGGTGAGCATCTGTTCCTGCTGAGTTGGGACCATTTGCTGTGTCCTCGGATGGCAGCTTGGCAGCTTTTAAGACCCCAGACACCACTCACCAATGTGGGGTGCAGAGAGCTCTCTTAGCAAAACGCTAGTTGTGCCAATTGGCCTGGAATTCACCTAAGAGCATGGTCCCCCACCCCCCGCCCCAGCTACTCTATCCTTGCAGTATTGAGTTAAGATGGAAGGAGTACTCAAGTTATGCTGAAGTCCACTTAATGTTGTTCTTGTTTGTAATGTGTGCTATCACCACTTTCTCCCAACTAGACTTCTAGTAACTATCTAAACTAAACCCTCCCCCCCCTCCTCTTCCCTCCCTCCCCTCCCTTGCAGCTGTCAAAGAGTCTTTTCTTCTATATACAAGTCTGTTTTTGAGATCTTATTGTAGAGGTCTCATACAGTATTTGTCCTTTTGTCGCTGACTACTTTCACTCAACATAATGTCTTCCAGTTGAAACCAGGTCATGAGATGTTTCCTGGAATCATCGCTATTCTTTATCATTGCGTAGTGCTCCATTGAGTATATGTACCATAGTTTACCTATCCATTCTTCTATTGTTGGGCATCTGGGTTGATTCCATCTTTTTGCTATCGTGGACTGTGCTGTAATAAACATTCTGGTGCATGTGTCCGTTGGTGTGAAAGGCCTTGATTCTGTAGGATATATTCCAAGTAGTGGAATTACTGGGTCAAATGGTATATCGATATCCATTTTTTTAAGGAAGTGCCAGATTGCCTTCCAAAGAGGCTGGACCATTTTGCAACCCCACCAACAGTGTAGGAAGGTTCCACTTTCTCCACAGCCTTTCCAGCATTTGTTGTTTTGCAAATTTCTTAGTATAGACAAGTGAGCATTTGTTTGTTGAGATATTTTGATATTCTGTCAATTCCTGGAATGCCTGCAAAGCAGCTTCCCCTTCTTCCTTCAGTATTATCAGTTCCTAATTATATGCTACCTCTTGAAATGGTTAAACGTTGGTTGATTGCGTGGGGTATAATGATGCCTCTGTGTATTCCTTCTGTCTTCTTTTGATGCTTCCTGTGTCATTTAGTATTTTCCCTGTAGAATCCTTCACAATTGGAACTTGAGCCTTGATTGTTTTCTTCAGCTCTTTCCGCTCGAGAAATTCAGAACATGTTCTTCCCTGTTGGTCTTCTATCTCCAGCTCTTTGTACATAGCATTATAACACTTTGTCTTCTTGAGCTGCCCTCTGAAATACTCTGTTCAGTTTCTTCGATTCATCATTTCTCCCTTTTGCTTTAGCTGTTCCATGTTCAAGAGTAAGTTTCAAAGTTTCTTGTGACGTCTTTATTTGGCCTTTATTTCTCATCTTTCTCTTGCTTTCTTCATGTGTGTGTCTTTGATGTTATTCCACAATTCATCTGGTTTTCTGTTGTTAGCATTAGTGTCTCAGTTCTATTCTTGAGATGGTCTCTAAACTCACATGGGAGATACCTAAGGTCATACTTGGGCTCTTATGGACTTTTTCTAATTTTCTTCAGTTTCAGTTTTAACTTGTGTATAAGCATTTGACTGTCTGTGCTGGAATAGGCACTTGGCCTTGTTCCGCCTGATGATACTGAGCTTTTCCATCTTCTCTTTCCGCAGGTGTGGTTGATTTGATTCCTGTGTATTATGGCTGGTGAGTTTCATATGAATAGTCACCATCAATGTTAGTGAAACAGTCATTTGCCTGAAGAAGTTATTGGTCTCGACAAATTCTATAATGGTATCTCTGGCATCGAAAACATTTTGTGAAACCTTAGTGACGATGAGCTTAAAAGCTATGGCTGCAAACCAAAAGTCTGGCAATCTGAATTTAACAGATGCTCCTTAGAAACCCGATGGAGCAGGTCACTCTGAGTTGTAATTGACTTGACAGCAAGAGTCTTTTGTTGTTGTTGTTGTTTGCCGTTCTATAACTCAGGATATCAAGGTTCTGGGTCAGCATTATTTCAGTGCCCTTTATTAGTCACTAAATTTCCAAGACAGCAGCCATAAATATCAAATGTTATTCAAGTGGTGCACGTTGTTAAGTATATGACTACTAGTCAAACAGTTGGTGGCTGAAGCCCCCTACCACTCAGGTGAAACTTATAAGACAGTCCTGGTAAACAGCTTCCAAAAGGTCATAATGTTGAAAATCTTACAGAGAAATTCGATTTTGCACACGTGAGGTCACTGTGAGTCAGAATAGACTCCACAGAATCTAACAGCGCCGCCCTGTGAGATACCTATGTGGTTAGACAGAAAAGGAGACTCTCCCAGGAAGAATTTAGCTTTAAAGGGGAAGAAAATTGTATCCAGAAACCTCGGTTTCTCCATCTTCATAATGAGAGACATATAAAAGAATTCTAAACTCCCTTCCATTTCCAAATTTTGGCAATTAAAAATACTCAGCCCTCCTCGCATTTAGTTTTCTGATCTGTTTGTTGGATTTTTTTTTTTTTTTTTTTTTTTTACTCTGAATAAAAAGTAGAGCTGGCTAAATATCACGAGTAAAAACATTGATGCCATCCTGTTCTTGGCTTCTTTTTTTTTTTTTCCATATTTGATCACTACATATCTGAACTGATGAACTGAATTTAATCTGTAGTGCTTAACATGTTCTTGCAACGACTAATCTTGATTTATCTCCCAGGTTTGGTCTGCTAACTTTGAAATAGCTGTTGATAGTGTTGTTATTTCATCCAACTGTAACAAAAAAGAATTGGAGTGTTTGAAGTGTGTGTGATTATATTATTTGGAAATTATACATTTTCCAAGATAAGGATTAAACACAAATCAAAAGAAGTCAACATTTCATTATGAATGGAAGTGATTACATGTCATCGGCAAACTTTGAAGCTTTCTACACTGGCACACTGACTAATCAGCTCTGTTATTTCGTCATTATCAGTAGGGTCGCACTTTTGTAGCTTTTGAAATGCCTGCTGTTTGCATAGTTCAAGGCAGAGGGGAAAGTTTGTTTTCCCACTAACATTTCATTGATTGTTTGCTCCTCGTTGATAGTCGGTGACACTTTATCTCCCTGGCAGCAGGACTTTTTACCTGACGTATATGGAGTGGTTTCATTAGAATCTCATTGATTTTCCAGTTGATGAACTAAATGCCGGTATTTGCCTCTTATAAACTATTTTCCACACATTCCTTCTTTTTCCTCGTGGTGTCAGAAGAATGTGCTCAGTATTGAAATTGCAGCACATGAAAATAGTAAACTTAACTTGAGCCAATCATGACGTGTGTTTATTGGTATCTAAAGACATTTCCAGCATCTTTCCTAGTCAAGTTTTCTCTTTCAGAACTTGATTATTTGAAGAAATAAAGTTTGCATGATTTATTTTACATGTCAAAGAACAGCTTTCAAATCAGTAGATAATTTTATACTACACAATTGAAAAGGATTCTTGTGAATAATATGATGACTTTTAGCTTAAATCATGTTTTTCATAAGTGAACCATGGAGTTTGTTTACATGTATCTAATGTTTACCTCTGAGTATTAGATTCTGTGTGTGTTTATTTCTTTAAGCATGAACTTTTCCATGGTGGCTTTTCAGCATTTAGACAATATTTTTGGCTCTTTCTTTTATGAAAAATGTTTTTAAGTCAAAATTACAACTTGATACATGTGGTAGTTCTTTTATTAAACTCAGTGTACCTCCTGCCCTATTGTAAGAAAAATACAGCATGTTTGACTTTCCGTATGAAAACCCCAAGACTTAATGAGCTAAAGAAAGTCCTAAGTGAAATCCACTGGCCTATTATTTTGTTGTCCATGGGACTTAATAACCAGGTGGGAACCATTGTTCAGAATACTAGAGGGTGGCCCCTTCAGGTGAAAACTTAAATGTACTCGCAAAGTAGAATGAGAACCTCCTGTCTCTATTCAGTCTTAATCTCTTTCAGGGGCACTAAATTCATAGCTTCAGGTTGATTAAATTAAAAATTCAATTATGTACATATTTTTAAGTGGACACACTTGCTTTGAATAGTATGTCTTGAATTACAATCAGTTTTTAGAGGTAATATTCATAAAATACAGTCATTGCCATTTTCTGTAAGACATTCTTCAGCATGTTTTAAGTTACAAAATGTGGTATATACTCCAAAGATCAAAGGAACAAAGCAAAGATCAAAGATCAAAGCAAAATAGGAAAATTTTTGCCTAATTTTTCAGGCCGTTACACTAAGGGTAAAAGAATATACTTTAAAAATATATCATTTTATCATTTCTATATTTTTAAGCTTTCCTCTGCACTAATCACCCTGGACCATTGACACTTATTACTTATTTTACATCAAAGTAAGCAATTCTTTCACACAATCTTCATTATGAGAAAGCAGACTGAATCTCTATTGTGAAGAACTCTGTTAAAAATTTTGAAGCAGTATGTTTAACACGCTTACTATGACTTCTGGAATAAATGCATGTGGAAAAGATTTAAAAAATTGAAAAAATTTTAATAGATCTAACGTCTCTTAACATCTTTACAATAAGTTAAACTACTTGGTTGGAGATAATCACCTTTTAATAAAATACTATATTTTAAACTATGTGTGGGAGTTGTGGTTTTCAAAGATATAAATTAAATGTAGTCTTTCCATATTTGAATATAAAGTAAGCTAACCGATATGAGTGTTAACAGTGAACTTCATTTAGGGACATATTTCCAGAACTGGTAACATAAATTTAACTAAGGTTTTCAAGCACATGGATGAGCAAAGGGTATTCTGAAATTTATCCTCAATTAATCTCCTCCAATTGGGAAATGGAAATCTCTACTTTAATCAATAAACCAAGTGGCTTGGTTTATTGAAAAGTCTAAATTACATGTACTACAAAGCCAACACCTTTGAAATACACAGAATTTAGTCACTGAGATGATTCAAAAATTATCACTGGGCTTTGTACTTTTTAAGGACTAGAGTCATTCTTAGATTTAAATTCCTTGTAGTCAATGTATCATTTAGGACTTAGTCGTTGGTAAATGTTTATTACACCTGTTTGTTTTTGCTGAATTAATAGCTATTTCCATAAAGCTATACTAAAACAAGCTAAAATGAAGAAGTGAAAGTATTAAATTTCTTTGAGCTTGTGGCTGATTTTAATATATGCAACATAATATACTTTAAGCCTTAGTGAAGTGAGCTACCACATATATCTGTATTCATTCTGCTTCCTGAGAGGCGTAGATGTATACTATATTTTTTGAGAAATAATGATGGAGTACCTCTACTGAAATTTCAGCTGCAGAGATATCCATACCATCTTACAGATAAATTTTTTGGTGTCTGTCATGGATTGACTTGTGTCCCCCCAAAGTATGTTTCAACTTGGCTAATCCATGATTCCCAGTACCGTGTGATTACCTACCATTTAGTTACCTGATGTGATTTTCCTATGTGTTATAAATACTACCTCTATGATGTTAATGAGTTACAGGATTACAGGCAGTTACGTTAATGAGGCAGGATTCAATCTACAAAATTGTGTCTTAAGTCAATCTCTTCTGAGATATAAAAGAGAGAAGCAAGGAGAGAGGCATGGGGACCTCATGTTGTTGTTGTTAGGTGCTGTTGAGCCCGTTCTGACTCGCAGCAACCCTATTCGCAATAAAATGAACACTGTGCTATCTTGCACCACGCACGTCAACATTTCTATGCAGAAACCCATCACTGCAGCCACTGTATCAATCCGTCTTATTGAGGGTCTTCCTTTTTCACTGACACTCTGCATGCTGAAGCTGGACCATGAACAAAGAAGACAGAAGAAGACTTGATGCCTTTAAATTGTGGTGCTGAAGAAGAATAATGAACTTACCATGGACCACCAAAAGAACAAACAGATCTGTTCTGGATGAAGTACAACCAGAGTGCTCCTTGGAAGCAAAGATAGTCAGACTGCATCTTACATTTGGACATGTTGTCAGGAAGGATCAATCCCTGGAGAAGGACATCATGTTTGGTAGAGTAGAGGGGACCTAATACCACCATGAAACAAGAGACTGGGGGATAGAATGTCTTTTGGAACCAGGGACCCTGCAGTGAGAAACCCCCTGACCAGGGAAGACTGGTGACAAGGACGTTTATCCAGAGCCAAGAGAGAAAGACAACCTTCCCCTGGAGCTGAAACCCTGAATTCAGACTTCTACTCTTCTAGTCTGTGAGCAAATAAATTTGTTTGTTAAAACAATCTACTTGTGATATTTCTGTTCTGACAATACTAGATTAAACAAGACAATGTCAAATTCAATCACAGTCTGCTCTCATAAAAAGAAATTAAAAATCAATTGTGTTATCTATCTACAAACTAGTTTCTTGGTTCTTCAGCAACTGGACACCCCCCCAAAATAATTTTTGACAATTTCTTATTTCATGATGGTGGAAGAAGTATTTCTTTTTAACAAGGAAGAAAGGGGTACTGAAAACACTGCTCAATACTTATACTCATTTACATCAAATCAATTTCAACTGGCAGAGACCCCATAGGTCACAGTAGAACTGCCCCATAGGAATTCCAAGAAGAAGCTAGTTAATTCAAGCTACCAAACTGTTGGTTGAATTTTTAACCACTGTGCCACCAGGGCTCTGATTCAAGGCATGGAATACTTGAAAAAAAAGTTAAAATATGAAAATTTACAATTAATACTTATAATTTTTAAAATTTTTGTGTTGACAACAGAAGAATTCAAATAAATTTCTAGAAACTTAGCGCACTGAAAACTAATGGAAAGTTACTATGTGTTACTGTAATTTTTAAACATCCTCTTTTAGCATTATTTCTGACAATAAACTGTATTGATCTAGTAAAGTCAACAAAAAATAATTTTCCATTCTTCTATTACCTCTCACATATTATCATAGAGATGAAGTTCCTTCAAAACAACATTTTAAATGTTGCTGTTGGGTGCTATTGACTCAGTTCCAAGTCATAGTGATCCTTTGTACAACAGAATAGAATACTGCCTGGTTCTGTACCACACTTAACAATTATTGTTATGCTTAAGTCCATTGTCGTAGCTACTGTATCAGTCCATCTTGTTGATGACCTTCATCGTTTCCTCTGACCCTCTACTTCACCAAACATGATATCTTTCTCCAGGGACGGACTCCTCTGAAAATATATCCAAAAGCTATAACATGCAGTCTTACCATCCTTGTTTCCAAGAAGCACTGTAGGTATACTTCTTCCAAGACAGATGTTTGTTCTTTTGGCAGTCTGTGGCATGTTCAATATTCTTCTCCAGCATTACAATTCAAAGGCATCAGTTCTTCTTCTGTCTTCCTTATTCATTGTCCAGCTTTTGCATGCACATCAAACCCACCCAAACCCTATGCCATTGTGTCGATTCCAACACATAGTGACCCTACGGTGCAGAGTAGAACCTGGCAGATTCGAACTGCTAACTTTTTGGTTAGTAGACTTACTTAGCACTTAATCATTACATCATCAGTGTTTCTTGCATGCATATGATGCAATTAAAAAATGCTATGGCTTTTGGTCAGCTACACTGTCTTATTCACCTGGTATTGTCCTAACAGAAATACCATGACTGGATGGCTTTAACAAAGAAAAGTTTGTTCTTACACAGACTAATAGGCTTCACATCCCAATTCAGGATGTCACTTAGTTAAATATTGTTAGAAAAACATTTTCAAGGTCTGTACATGTTGTAGAATGTATCAGTACTTCATGTCTTTTCTGTTGCCAAATACCGTTCGTTCTGCTTGGTGACATATTTACTGTTGATTTGGAAAACACTTTATGCCATTTCGTGGAGGATAGGTCTTGAGTATCTACTGTATGTATGTGTCATGGATTAAATTATGGCCCCCCAAAATGCATGTAGCATTTGGCTCAGCCATGATTCCCAGTATTGTGTGGTTATCCCCTATTTTGTGACAGTAAATCCTAATGTCTGTCTGTGGTTAAGAAGGAAATATCAGACTATGTTAAAGAGGATAATGGTGAGACTGTAACATCCTTCCTAAGGTCACCTTCCCAATCCATTGTAAAGGAAGTTTCCCTGGGGTATGGCCTGTACCACTTTTTATCTTATAAAAGTAAAGAGAAAGGAGCAGAGAGTTGGAGACTTTATATCACCAAGAAAGCAGTGCTGGGAGCGGAACATGTCCTTTGGAAGTGAGGTTCTTGTGCTGAGATGCCCTCAGACTAAGGGCAGACTGATGCATCCCAAGGACCTCCCTCCAGGGCCAACCGAGAGAGAAAGCCTTCTCTTGGAACCAGCTCTCTGAACTTGGACTTCAAGTCTACTGGACTATGAAAGAATAATCTTCTCTTTGTCAGAGCCATCCAGTCATGGTATTTCTGTTATAGTAACATTACATGACCAAGAGAATGTGAAAGATTGTCTTGAGACTACTGATAATTCATTACAAAAGAATAGGTGATTTTAAAAATGGAAATATTATTGTCAATGGCATAGGCTTCCGTGATAAAAATCTTCTCAGTTTGCCAGTGTGTTTTGGTACTGAAGACTCAACTCTGGAATCCAGTTAGTCTTTTCTTTTTTCCCCCTAGTTGGTTTTCTTTAACATAGTTTAAACATAAATACCCCCCAACATGTACCTATGCTATGTATGAGCACTGCCAATTAAGTTTATGAAGTCATCCTAGAAAAAGGACTACATACCTCATTGCTGAATATCACTATGGTCACCTTTGAAGTACTCCCGTTGGGAAGTAATTTTGGAGCTCTTTTTCTGGAATTGCCCTCAGAGCTGTCATTGTATTACCCTTGATATCCTGAATGTCATCAAAATATCTTCCTTTCAAAATTTCCTTTATCTTCAGGTACAGAAAAAAGTCACTGGGGACGAGATAAATGAGTAGATAATAGAAATATTGAAAGGAGGCATTTTTATGACACTCAGGACATCAAGCGTAATATGACAACAGCTCTCATGGTCATTCAAGAAAAAGAGCTTAAAAATTGCTTTGACTGGTGGACTAGGTTCTGGCACTGGTGCATAGCTTCCCAAGGAGAGTATTGCAAAGGTGACCATGGTGATATTCAACAATTAGGTATGCAGAGTTTTTTCAAGGATGAGTTTGAAAACTTAATTGGCAGTCCTTGTGTGTACAGATTGAGTGAATGTAAGGTAATTATTACAAACTGAGTTAGAATTAAAAAGAAAAGAATGTATTGGAAATACAAAATTATCAAAAATGAACATTTGAAACTATTTTCATAGACTGTCTTTACAGGGAATATGACTTAGTCATCTAGTACCCCCCTAACAGAAAAACCATGAGTGGATGGCTTTAGCAAAGAAAAGGTTATTCTCACACAGTCCAGGAGGCTGGAGGTCTGAATTCAGGGTAGCAGCTCTAGAGAAACACAGTACTTTTCTGTCAGCTCTGGCAAATGGTCCTTGCATTGCATCAGTCTTTCTTTGTTCTGAGAACTTCTCTAGGCACAGGAACCTCAGGGTGAAAGGATGTACTCTGCATCAGGCTCTGTTTTCTTGATCGTATGAGGTCACTAACTCTCAGCTTGCTTCCTTTTGCTTTTATCTCGTGTAGGATAAATTGTGGTACAAGCTGCACTCCCAGGAAACTTAAGAAGGGTGTCGCAGTCCCACCCTAATCCCTTTTTAACCTATCAACCACGGGCAAAGACTGGGATTCCCAGCACTGGAAAATTACCAAACGGAGGACAATCATACAGTTTGGGAATCACGGCCCACCAAATTGCTGCCAATGTATTGGGTGTGGGGGGGGTCTCAATTCAATCTCTGACAGAATACAACATAAAGTCCATAATGGAGTGAGAGAAAAATGGGTGTACAGGACTCAAGCTCTATTAAAAAGACAGACTTGTTGGTCCAACAGCCTCTTACTAGCTGAGAACTGGACCGTTCCTGAGGCCAACTCTTCAAAGATTGAACAGGAACACAAGACAGAGAGAGATGCTGGTGAAGAAGGTTCTTCTTACCTCAAATGTAGACATGAGGCTGTCGGAGCTTCTCTTGTTCAAAGGCAGATGAGAGAGTGGAGGTGGATAAGAGTCGGGTAAATAGATTTAGAAGGTACAGGGTGGGAAGGAGAAGTGGGCTGCCACAGATGGGGAGAGCAGCTAGAGTTACATAGCAGTGTGTGTGTGTGTGTGTGTGTGCATGCACGTGCGTGTGTGTGTGTATGTGTATGATGAATTGACTTGGATTGTAAGCACAATACAGTATTAATATACAGATTTTCCAAAATGAGACATTGACATTTTTATGAATCATAAATGAATGATAACCACTATCCTCATGGTGTGGCAGTGAAATGCTATGGCTGCTAACCAAAGTTCGGCAGTTCAAATCCACCAGGCACCCCTTGAAAACTCTGTAGGGCAGTTCTACTCTGGCCTACAGAGTTGCTATGAGTCTGAAAACTCAATAGCATTGGTGGGTTTAATTAGTCTTAAATCTTATAGGTGACACGTAAACATTTTAATATACACAATTCTAAGTTTCTTAGAATCTTCAGAGAAGGCCTAGGAAATCTTATGCACTTACTAAACCATTTGCTGAGCTATATTGATTGAAATTATTCTGAAATATCAGTCCAAGTTCATTGTGATTTAACATAATTATCCTAACAGAACTAAAACTCAGAGTCACTGAGTAATTGTATTCAGAAGCACTGGTGGCACAGTGGCTAGGCGCTCAGATGAGAAAGTTGGCAGTTCAAACCCACCCAGGTGCTCAGGTTCTGCAGAAGAAAGACCTGGCAACCTGCTCCCATAAGGATCACAGTCTAGAACGGTCCATGTGACGGGTCCACATTGTCACATGGGGTCAATATTCATTGAAAATCGACTCAATGGCTCCTTATGTCAATAACTGCAGCAATCTCATTAAAGCAATTTGTTTATGAGTAAAGATAACATGACAAAAAAGGAATCTGCTTAGTGTTTATTAATTTCATTTGCCAACAGTGTCAAAAGATCTTTGGTATGCATGTGGTACTTAATACTTGCTGGTAGCAGTTGATTCTCTGCATATAACCCTAGATATTAATGTCAAATAAAAATTACTATCAGAATCAAGTTGGCATGTCATCTATAAGAAAGGCTGTTTTGGCACTCATAAATGCATGCATGTGAGATTTTTTGAGTAAAAACATAAACCAAAGGTTGGGAATAAATTGTCTTTGTTATGTTAATAGGGTAGGATTAGTGTAGAGAGTACCTTAGAGTTAATCTCCTTTGAGATACAAAAATGACGTGAAGGAAACTGATTTGAGAAACAGAAGCATGCAGAGACGGTGGAGGAAGACTCATACCAAGCTTCGGCTCAGGAGAACAAGCTCAGGGGAGACAAGGACCTCCCTTTAGAGCTGACAGAGACCTTCCTCTTGTCGATGGGAAAGGAAAGTCATCATGGATAGACTATGAAAACAATTTGACCATAGTTTAAAGGTGAGGATAAGAGAGGAAGTGAAAGAATTATTGTTTTTGAGGTTGCTGGTTGAGTGAGGTTATCATCAGACAATATAAAAGCTAGTGATATGATTAAATGCATACCTCCGTTGAGTGTGATAGGTCTGCAGTACATCTTTATGGCTTAGTGATTTGCAATTGGGGCAAAATTGCCTCCAGGCTACATTTGTAATGTTTGGAGTTTTTTTTTTTTTTTTTTTTTTGTAGTTGCATTTATTTTGTTGTTGAGAAGGTACACAGAGAAACATACATATTCTACCAATTCAACAATTTCTACATGTACAATTCACAGACATTGATTGTATTCTTTGACTTGTGTAACGATTTCCATCCTCAGTTTTTGAGTTGCTCTTCCTGCACTGCAAGAAAATAAATGTAATTTAAAAATCTACACAGACCAAAACCTAAAATTATTCCTGTGGCCCACTTCACAAAGATTAGACAGATCTATAAAACAAAAATTAATACATATGAGGAACATGTTTCTTAGTTCAATCAAATATCCAAGACCACTTGAGCAGCTCCTAACCAAAAGCAGGAGGAGAAGTCAGGAAGGAACATGGGGTAGAAAAGGGAAGACATTGTCACACTGTAGAGACTGAAGCCATGTAGCAAAACAGTATGTGTATAAATATTTTGAATGAGAGATTAACTTAAACTGTAAACTTTTATCTAATGCACAATACAAAACCAAATCTATACAGATATACAGAGAAATACCCCCTAAGTTTCCTATCTAATCTTTCAAGTTACTGTTGTCAATTTGATCCCATATAGATAGATTCTGCAAGAGTACAATACTCAAGAAACATTCTATACTAATTAAGCCAAAGTATCGCTGGACTTTAAGACTTCATGGAATATTTTGGTTTAAAGGTCTGGAGATATTTTCCATTGTTATGTCAGGAGAGAGAGTTATCATGGACATGTAGTAAACTGAGGCCAGAGAGACTGCTAAGCATCCTAAATTTCATAGGAAAGATCTCTACAATAAATAATTATCCAGTCCAGAATGCTGATGGTGCAGCTGTTGTATCACGTTACGAGTAGGTCATAAATCTGGACTAGAAATTAGTGTCGGTGCATCTCCGTGAGAAGAAATCTGTCAGATAATTCAGTGGGTTGCACTACAGACTGGAGGAATTATTTGTTCCAAGAACAATTGTTCAGTTCCTTCTATATGCCAGACACTACTCTATGTAAGAGGGATACAATGTTGAGCAAGACAGAAAAGACCCTTGTTCTCTGGAAAGTTTCCTCTATTGGAGAGACAGACATTACCTAGGGAAATCACATAGTACCAGGACTCATGGGCCAGCCAAATTGATACACACCTTTTTTGGAGGACATAATTCATTTCATGACAATAACCATAATAGAGGGTGCCATACGATAGGTTGTCTAGGATTGCAAAGCCGATGAAGCACACGTATGTACACACACATAGAGAGAGATTTGTATTCCATAGTTGTGGGGGCTGGCAAGTCCCCAATCTGTGGGTCAGGCATCCTTCAGCAGACTTCCCTTGACTCACATGGTTTTGAGGGCTGACCTCAGCAGGTCAGAAGACAGGCTGCTGGCTCACAGAGCTGCAGGAGCGGGCAAATTCCAAGTCTGCACATTAGACAGTAAGCTGCTGGCTCACATCCCAAGAACCAGAGATCAGATGAGGAGGAGTCAGAATCAAGACTGAGAGCAAGAGAGCTTCGCCAGTATATCCCTGTACCCTGGATACAGGTCACACCCCCAAGGGCACTCCTCTTACATCAGATCACAGAATGGAGGACAATTCCACAACACCAACAGCCACAGCCTAGCCAAGTTGACACACAACATTCACTATCACAGAGGGATTAGTTTATAATGCCCAATCAAGGGAAACATGCTGATACAGTGGTGTTTTAGCAGACCTCACATTAGGAGTTCCTAGGTGATACAGAAAGCTAATGCATGAGGCTCCTAACTAATAGATCAGGTGTTTGAACTCACCCAGAGGCTCCTGGGAAGAAAGGCCAGGTGACCTATGAAAAAGCAACCATTCGACATCCTAGGCAACACAATTCTACTCTGATGCACACTGGTTTGCCTTGATTTAGAATTCACTCAATCACAATTTATTTATTTATTTAAACAATAGAAACTAACGGCCAAAGGCAATTTTGCTTGGCTACACAGTATTACACAGTTTTGTTGTATATGTCAGGTTGCAGATACAAATCTTTTAGCACTGTAAAATTAGCAGAACTTGCAAGTGAAAATAGCTGTTTTGTCTTTTGCCTAGGAAAGTATCTAGCAAAGAAATTAAATCCAAAGCAATTTACTCAACTTGCAGAGTACTTGTCTGTATATTGAAATAATCTGATGAGGAATCAGAAACCTTTGTCCGAAGACTGTAATTTTAGTTTGGGAGATTCAGCATAGGAAATGTCAGCGATGGAGAAAGACACTTGCTTAGCAGTTGTTAGAGCTCTTCCAAGTGGAAGTTAATTATTACCAGCATCCAACTGGCTATTTTAGCTTATGTATGAATGTAGTCAAATATTATTATAATTGTAATGGAATGACAGATTAATAACATTATTCTGAGTTAACATTTACACTATAAAAAATTAAATATAACTTAAAATCTAAACAAAGACATGTTGATGTAGAATTTAGAATGTATTGTAAATTTTTGGCTCTCAGTATATGTCCAGATCCTTGTTTTAATAACAGTGCATTGCCTCAAAGTCATTGCTTATGAGCTAATTTTTCTTCTGAAAGTCTATAGGTGTAGCTGGATTATTTTGATAAAAACTTTTGAGTGCGTATCCTCCCTGTTTCTCCCTTTTCCCGACAGATGTCTTGCCCTTAAACTTCAATGTCAATTATTTTGTGCCATTGATTTCAGAAGCATTTTACACTGTTTTTCAAAAAGAAAAATCCCTCTATTTATTCAGAACATTCTTTCTAGTTAAAATGATTTACATGAAAACAAAGCTTTCGTAATCCAATAATTATGCATCAGTAGATGAAACTAATTTTATTTTAAAGGACTAAATCCACATTATAAATGGTACATAAAATGTGTGATTCTGAAAATATTACATTATGAATTCCTCATGTTCATCTTTCTTCCCTGTAGCTATATACGGTGAATGGATTTAAACAGTTTGTACCACTTAAGTGTGGTCTCAGTGGCAACAGTATTTTACAAATCACTTGGAGTTGTTTTTCCCCCAACACTAAAATTGTAAGCAAATGTAAAATAAGGTGAATACTGAACCCTTAGGTCGACAGGTATTATAGTCTTATAATTGCCAAAATTGTATTTAAAACCGTACTAGCAATCCAAATGCTGAGTGTTAGTCTCTTATCTATTGCTTTAAGATGAGACATTCCCATAGTGTGTAACAATTAAAGACAGTACCAACAGAGCTAAGTAGCAATTACAATAAGACTTCTCATTATACTCCACATAGTAAGCCAGGATCACTAACTAGTATTTTCCTATCTGGTGCTACTATGACAGAACTACCACAAATGGGTGGCTTTAAAATACAGAAATTTATTTTCTCACAGGTTGTGAGGCTAGACGTCCTTTCCCATTGACTGGTTCCATTCTCGAACACTTTTCAACATTTCAGTGGATTATTGTATTTCCTCTGCATGACTGATTAGCTCACATAATAATTACGTATAGACTTTAGTTTTCTTTCCTTCATCTGTTTCAAAAAGCTTAGCTAACACAAGAGTATGGCACATCAAATATGTGATACACTCTAGTGTGTTAAGTGGAGTCTTCTGTTCTCAAAGATGAAGCTGAAGATTTGTCCCTGTGACTATGGACTATACCCAACTTCAGCCATTTCTTCATATAAATGGCCTTAATACCTTTCTAATGTGAGTGATGCTGGCACCATCCATTGAGCCTTATACTTCTTGCTCTTTTATTAATAATTTTTATTTCTATGCTTGTCATTGGAATTTTCCTCATCTCTTGAAGCCAGCTATTCAAATAGAATCAGCTTTGTTTTGGCTAAACAAATCATCACCAAAGTGGTATATGCTGGGATGTGATCAAGACATTTCATTGTGATGTAGGGGAAAAGAAATACTAGTACTTCTATATATATTTATTTTAACAAAAGTTTCAGCATTAATCACTAATGTGATTAATACACATTAGTAAATTAGTGCAGTAGTACTTACATACAATTTACTAAAATTATATGTAAACATTAGTGCAATAATATTTACATATAATTTACTAAAAATAAATATTTGTATATTTAAAGTATACATTTTTTTTTAATATACTTAATCAAAAAACACTGAACGCCAGTAGCTTACACAGAGACTTTGGTAATAATGATAATTGGCTACATGGCCAGGCAGTTCCCGTGACTGATCCTGGCTATGTGATCTGACTTCAGTGATCAAGCAGTTCCACACTTAGTCCTATTTCTGAAATGTAAGTACCCTAAATGAAAGGAATGGACTATTTCTGATTACAGGGCTTTCCTCTCACTGGAAGTGCCCAAATTAAATATATGAGGAAGACCTGGGGGAGACAGGTAGAAGGGATAAGCCTTAAGAAGGTAAGCTGTAGGTAGTTGAAGTCAACATGTTTGCTCATGTCTTCATATATGGCTGCCTGTGCTTTTTCATGTTAAAAATAGCAACTGGTTTTATTTTCCATTTAACTCTTTAAATTCCATCTTGTGACAACGTATTTTAGATTAGTTGATCTATAACTAATCTTGTATAGAGTGATATCCTGAGATGATGTAAGTGGAAACATATTGAAAGTGTCATACTGGCCGTCTGCTTTGAGATATGGAAAGTAAAATCTATGCTTAATTTGTGTGCAAATTTTAGAATATTCACAAGCACACAAAGAAAAATATATTTTAATCCCTTGGTAACTACTCATATCCCCATGCAAATACAGAATTACAAACATACATTCATTTTTTACATACAGAAAGAGTTGCAATTCATGTGTAAATCGTCAGTTTTTTCAATTCTAAGCCATAAAAAAACCCCAAGATTGTGCCCAATTAGCTCACAGTAACAAAGAACAAGGTCAGGTGTTTTTTTTTTTTTTGTTTGTTTGTCTTGTTTTTTTTTTTTATTATTATTCTGCAATACTAGGCTAATGGTCGCTTTTTGATTTTTACTTTCTCTGGCTGTATATACCACTTTATAGTGGTCCACACATATTTAGTGGAAATCTACATTCCAAAATCGTTCTGTTTTGTGTCTATACAATATTTTGGAGCCCTCGTGAGATAGCAGTTAAGAGTTCACCTGTTAACGAAAAGGCTAAAATTGGAATCCAGCAGCCACTCCGGAGAAACGTGTAGGGCAGCTTTACTCTGTCCTCTGGGGAGGCTATGGGTCAGAATCAACTTAGCAACAATGTGTCTGGTTTGTTTACTTTGGTTTAGTTTAGCTTCAGATAATAAAATGTATGCTATTAAATTACTACAGTGAAAAAGTAAGTCAAATCACGTTTTCCACTTTAAAACATTTTCTAGGTTGCAATTACCATTTCTTTTAGAGTTTTATGAACGAGATTATCATGGAATAACTCATAAAAAACTACACTTCACAATACATTTGCAAGTTAATGTTATCATTTGTCTTGGCCTTTATATCAACTAGAATCTCTATTTTTTTTTCTGAGTCATTTAATTAAGATAAGATTTGGGAGTTAATACCAAACTTCTGTAAAGATCACTTCTACCATATTGTTAAGATTGGATGATTTTTTTTAACCGTTAACATCAGTATTTTTTTAGTTTTTGTATTCACTTTAAAATTTATATCCAGCTTGGCATGGTATTTCAAAAGATAAAACAAATTTGGTTTTTATATTTTTATTCCAACAAAGATGAGAAGACAGTAGCTAACTACTTTAAAATAAAAGTAGTTACATTTTTAATTTAATAATGTAATTAAATATAAGTTATACAAATGTATCTTACAACATAATTTCTCAAATTCACATATTTTACTGTAACATTAATAATTTGTTATGTATAATTTGTTATATTTGCATTAATTATATTTGTTTTGAGTTATGTTTATTACCTTTTCACATGTTGATCAACATGTTTTTCTTATTTGAATTAACATATCTGTTATGAATTTCAATTTTATTTCAAAGACCGGGGTTATGCTAAAATAAAATATATTAATCTGATTGCTACAAATCACAAATAAATTATACCCATTCCACTCAAGTCCACCACACTATAGATTTATTAAGAGAAATGGAAGATGACTTGTTAAAGACATTAATATTTTTCTAATTCCATCTTAAACTGAAAAGCTCCTAATTTCCTGAATCTCCAATGTATTTTCCTTTCCTTAGTGTGTATTTTAATAAGATCTGAAAAGTTTAGATATTTTGATTTAAACGTTAACATGGAAATTGAATAGGAGGAAACAATTTAAGATAGAATTATGTAAATAGAAATATAAATAGCTTCACTTTTCCACAGTTAAAAAGGGTTATAAAATAATCTATAGAACAATCTTCATCTGATTGAGTTCATCACTTCTGTTATTCAAATTTAGAGAAATCAATTATGGTCATTTCTCTTAACTGTTTTTGATTTCATTTTTATTCATAATTTAAATATTCTATGCAATGTGTTTAATACACAAATATGAAAATAATTAATTAAGTAAAGTTCTTTGAAAATGGTTTTTTGGCAGGTACAAGAAGACCTTCAATTTGAAAAACACATTTGAACAATAATTATAAATAATGGTTTAGTGTCCCAGAGGGTCTTGTCAGTGCAGTCATTTATCTGTGTAAAAGTCTGTCGTAAATTCTGAATGAAAATCAAGGCACTAAGTGTCTGGATTAAACGCTGACTTCTCTAAAGCTGAAAAGGCATGTCTACTGATTTGAGCTGCTTCTCTTTCATTTGGCATTTATACACTGTTTTCCCTTAACGTGACACTCTAAAGTAGACAAAGAAAGATAGGCCCTATACTTTCAGGGAGCCCCAGTGACAAACTTTAGGACCTCTTGACTGTGTGCTTTGTGGTCAGGGGCATCCAGTGTGGTGCCAGGTGGGGTTACACAAGGCCAAGTGACATTTGCTTTGCCGTGATGGGAGTCAGAGACAGTGCTGCCAGTTAGCCAGTAACAAGCCTAGAGGCAAAAAAAAAAAAAGGAAGAAGAAGAAAAGGATTGCAGAAATTTCTATCGCAAACAGAGCTAGGGCAGCAGGTTGAGACCGAGGCCATCTGTGTGTGAAGAGCACCCCAAACAAAGCAATCACATTTTCTTTTCGTTGTAATTCACAAACATGAAGGGCAAAAAGTGTTATCTTGTGTAAGAGTACTAAAAGAAGAGAATAACACCAGTCTGATACATTCTAGGTAGCACTGTTCTCTCACCCTTCAGAATGCCTGTGAAATGCCTTGTTTTATCTTGGCCCTAATTAAGCTGTGGCTGAAGAGTTGCTGTTAACTGCTTTGTCACAAATGTCATGCTAAACAAATTGATTGTAACTAAAGGTTAGAGACTTCCTTTAGAAATCTGAAATATGTGATTCTTCTAAACTTCTCAGCAAAGTTACCATATACATTACTTGGATTTATTTACTATGACTGGTGTAGATTTCCATTTGTGGAGTAGAGATTATAAAATCACCAGTATTAATGTTTGTTCAGGAGTATTTGCTAAATGCATCAAGTAGTCCTATAAGATAACATTCATATTTCTTATTTGACTTCATTTTTTCATCAAAAAGTTGATAAACCAAAAAAACAAACCCACTGCTGTCAAGTCGATTCCAACTCATAGTGACCCTATAGGACAGAGTACAACTGCCCCAAAGAGTGTCTAAGGAGCACCTGGTGGGTTCGAATGGCCAGCCTTTTGGTTTGCTGTGTAAGCACTTAACCACTGTACCACCAGGGATTCCAAAAAGTTGGTAGTTACTTAAAATATAATTCTTAAAAGATTTCAGTTTATTTTCTTTTACTAGAAAACTACAGGCAAAAAATTGACTTAAAGATTTTTTTGCTTAAGTGTGGCTCTTTTAGCAGTATTCTTGTAGCAGCTAATTTGGAATTCTAGGAGGAGGTAAAGCATGTGATATTCTGAGTTAGAATGTACTAGTCACGCATTGCTGTTTCCAACAATATGAGAACGGTCCTTATGAAAATTGACCTGTCTGAGTGAACTCCAAGTTTTGAAAGCCATATGAAATTCCTGTCAAAATTCACAAGTCCTATGGCAGTTACCTTGGGTATAGATATAGAACTAAAAATGAAGACTAAAGTTATCATTTCTAGCTTGCTGAAAACATATAAAATCTCATCATAGATTTTCAAAATGTACTGATACTTTAATCACCAAACAGGATTTAACAATACTGAATTAGTATAGCGTAGCAGCATATGAATTTCTACACTGACTTTTTTTCCTTCCCATTAGAAGCTTACAAAGAGATTGCATGTTTATTCTCTCAATGGTATATTGCTGAATTATTTTAAATTTCTGAGGTCTACTGAAACACAAAAACTGATGAACTGTGGTCTCATTCTCATGATAAACTCAAAGAAAACTTTCCCCCAACAGAGTGCAGATGTAAAATCAGTTATGTTGTAACTAAATGTCATTGCATGTAGCTTGATAAATGATTTATAAGGAACTGTTTTTGGTCAGCCAATACTTTTACAATGACATATTTTAACAATTGTTTTAAATTATAAAATTTTTCATTATTAGTTTTTTATTACTCAATTTAACAATTTAAACAAAATGGGAACAAAAAAGATCTATATTACATGTATACTGGGGATGCTGAATCTGGTATTTATATAAGGCTTCATATGTATTACAACTGCAACCCCACTGAATTGCACAGTCTGATTGCTTTAAGCCAATTATGAATAAAGGAGGAACAGTTCTGTGTCCTGATTAAGAGGAAGCCACCCACGCACAATATTCCAATTCCTTGGAGAGTAATTTTTCCTTAATGGGTTTTACTTGAATCATTAAGATACAACACAATTAAATGTGTTTCTGTGTGTCTTTGCACATGTGTACACATGTATCCAAAACAATGCAACGACATTTGCTCTTGTTTCTTTAAATAGTCTTTAAAAACGAACAAGCAACAGCATACAGATTACCAATAGACATTTCAGTGGAGAAGAGCGGGAGAGCCTGCCTAGGGGACACGAAGAACCATAGCAGAGGGAAATGGTGAGGCTCAGGGAAAAGAGATTGATTGTTTCTTTAAGGTTAGGAGTCATAAGGCGGGCAGGCGAGATGGAGGCTAGAAATGCGAGTTGAAAAGAGTCAATTAAGTCCAGAGAGGCAGGGAAGTGGTGCCAGATGGCAGGTAAAACACAGGAGAAAGAAAAAGAGGTGGAGTGGGAGAGGTGAAGAGGGTGAGGGCGTGCCCAAAGAAGGAGAGTCGGGAGGCTTTTAAATCTGAATTTAATGGTAGAACAACATGAAAGTGAATGCTCCTAAACAATTTTCAATAACAATCTAGTGTAATTCAAGATCATAGTTTTCAGTATATTTGCAGAGACTGAGGGGTCCAATAGCATAAGCCTTCATGGGAACCTTCTTCTTTCTGTCCTAGGATCGCTCTGTTACCACCCAAGCCCATGACCCGTACACAAAGCCCACATTTTAAATCACCCTGTAAACTTTGCATGGCACATCTAACTATCATTTCACCAGATTTATGTGGATTTCCAGAAATCAGAACACTTAGCTATAAATTCAAGATGCCTAGAGTTGGACCGAATTGTCAACCTATCAGTTTTCCTGAGGGGAGTTGAGACGTACGGGAGGAAGAACCCTCATACAGAATGCCATTGAGTTTTGCCCTTTGTCCAGATAATGAAGCTGGCACCTCTCAGGATGGCAAAGATCTCAAAGCAACAAGTTTTCCCCGGTATAGCACTCAATTTGTTATTCCAGATCGAAGCCCCATCTTGTGGCAGCTACCAGTGGTGGGAGGCAAGTATCATTTTGTTCCTGCTCTTGTCTGGGGAGGCTTTCTCAGAGACAGTGGTAGTGGCACTGAATAAAGTTGGTTGTGATTGAAAGCTGACGTATGTATTAAGTAATCATTTAAGTAAATTTTTAGTTAGCATCCATTATGAATTATGGATCTCTGTTGGGACAGTAGTTAAACACTTTGCTTTTAATTGAAACGTGGCTGTTTGAATCCACCAGCTGCTCCAGGGAAGAAAGATGTGGCAGTCTGCTTCTGTAAAGGTTCGCAGCTGCAGAAACTCTTTGGGATAGTTCTACTCTGTTCTGTTGGCTTGCTGTGAGTCAGAGTCAATTTGATGGCAATGGGTGTTATAGATTAGGTATCACATTGTGTACTATGGATACAATAACAAATAAGACAAAGTTACCCTCCAAACACATTGCCACGGAGTTGATTCTGACTCACAGTGACACTGCAGGACAGAGTAGAACCATCCCACAGGGCTTCCAAGGAGCACCTGGTGGATTTGAACGGCCACCTAATGACTAGCCAGTACACCATCAGGGCTCCTTCTATTCTCCAGAAGTATGTAGACAAGAGAGGAAATAGAATTCAATATACAGTTACAAAACCAGTAGAAGTAGTTAGAGAAATACAGGGTAAAACTAAAACAGTAACTAGGAACTGTGATGATGAAGGGGTAAGTGCTCTACAGCTAGTTGAAATTTGGGGAGTTTAAACCTACTAACTGGTCAGTGAGAGAAACACTGCAGCCTTGGAGACCGCATGTGGCCATTTCACTCTCTCTTATAGGGTCACTATGAGTCAGAATTGACTTGATGATATTGGGCACTAACTAGTACCTCGTTAGTTACAGAGACATCAGGGACAGCTACCGTGGTAAGTCAACACAGTAGTTTTAGGTAGTAGGCACACCAGGCACAAAAAGCAACACTATATGGCTTCCCCAAAGTGTGGAACTTGTTCCCGGTAGTTCCCCGTAGTTCCTTCAGATATACGTTCTCGTAAGACTGTATCTCAGCTCCTTAAAAAGCTTTTAATGTCTTAACAGAGGGTCCATGTATCTCATCAAACCACTCTTACGGCAACTCTCTCATTATGTCTCTGGGGTCGAGTGCTAGACTTGGCTGAGAAACTCTCAAGTAACAAACACATAAATACAGCCAAAGGCAAAAGCCAAGCCAAGTGCCATCAAGTCAGAAAGTGATAAAGGTTTTCTTAAAGAAATCATTTTGTGTAAGGCCTGTGTGACATCATACTCTAAAAGTCTATTGATTCTCTTATTTATTTATTTATTTATTTTATTATGAATGAATGAAAATGTACATTCCCGTATAAATTTACGTGACCACCTCTATGCCGCTTCCACTGTTCTCCCTGTCCGGTGACAGCTCACTATTCCTCTCTGCTCCATACATGTCTCATCCTCCCAACAGTCTCCTTTCCCCTCCTCTCCACCCACTCTCCTTCCTCCAGCCAGAGGTCAGCAGGATGATATCCTATAGACGCATAGAACTTTAAAGTGTATCTGATATATAGTCAAAAAAAAAAAAAAAAAAAAAGAAAAAGAAAAGGAAAGGAAAGGAAAAAAGAAACAGTTCAAATGCAGAATGAGTTAGTTAGCAGTTTCTAGCCAGTCTGTGACAGGAAGAAGCTTTCAGTGGTTTTGTCCATTTGTAATGTTAAAGTATAGTGATGACTTTGTAACATACCTCAGCAGAGTGGCTCTGGCAGTGTGACCGCTCATGGTCCCACTGTTGTCTATTCTGTAGTATTTCCTTGGAGGTGGACAGATCCGTATCGGCCCTGGCAGCACGCTTGTCTGTTTTCCCATTCTCGTCTATTCCATAATATCCTTTGGATTTAGGCAAACATGGCTGTGGCAGTGTGTGTGTCTGTTTTTCTCATTTTTGCCTGTTTGTTAATTTCCTTGGATTCTGGCAGACAAGGCTCTAGCTGCATGCTTGTATGATTTCCCACTTCTGCCTTCTTGAATACATGCCAAATAAAACTTTCCTTTTGCTTACTAAAAAAAAAAAAGTCTATTGATTCTCTTTCAGAAAGTCCAGATCAGTAGTTCTCAAACTTAGACTAACAGAATTGTCTGAGGAGCTTGTTGTAAAAAGACAGGACTGTTACACAAGCTTCAACCATTGTTCTAAGATCTTCTAGGCTGCTATGGCAGGTTACACAGCAAGTCCTATGCATATATGTATATGTGTGTGTATGTGTGTGTGTGTGTATGTATCTATACATACACACACGTACACATACACGCATAGGATGGCATTGGGTAGTAACTAGTGTATGTGGATATGTGCGTATACACACATACATACATGTATGTATGTATATGTATATATACTAAATCCAAACCCATACTCACTGCCTTCGATTTTATTCTGGCTCATGGCAATCACGTCAGACAGAGTAGAATTATCCCACAGAATTTCCAAGGAGCACCTGACAGATCTGAACTGCTGATCTTTTGGGTAGCAGTCATAACACTTAACCACTATGCCATCAGCGTTTCCATATATATGTGTGTGTGTATGTATATATATATATACATGTATATATATATATACATGTATATATATATATACATACACTAGATTTTATGTGTATTGAACTCCTCAGCTGGTTCTACAAAAATTAAGGTTGGGGCTTGGGAAACGCTCTTGTTGTTATACGCCATACAGTCAATTACAATCCCTAAGGATCCCAAGTGACAGAGTAGAATTGTCCCACTGGGTTTCATTGGTTGCAGTCTTTACAGCAGCAGGTCACTGGGGTTTTCTCCCACAGCTTCCTGGGCTGAGTTTAAACCACCACCATCTCAGTCAGCAGCCAAACTCAACCATGATGCCACTGGGGAAACACTATTTTAGAGGGGAAAAATTAGCACTGGAAGCTAGTGGTAAGTTCTAGGTCAACCACAATTCACTGTGTTACTCAGGAGCTAGCACTGGCCCAGGGCGACCCTAACCTGACATACTGATGCTCCCCGCTAACATTACTGAGGTTCCAGCACAATACTTCTCCAGTCACTTGCCTGATGCACTGAAAGAAAAAGTAACTGCATCCAAACGCCATCCACAAAGGTCCTGTGAGTTGTGCTTCTGCCAAAATCAAAGATGGCTAATGTTTCAGAGCATAGGAAGAAGCTGAGCAGCAGAAGAGCTTGAGTAGGAGACAGGTAATTACCCTGTCAAATCATTCCTTCAGAGAGCACACTTTCAATAGAAACTTGCATAATGAAAGATCATTTCCATTTTCTTACATCCTTTGTGTACTGATTCATTGTTTTAATAGAACACACAAACTAGCGTGATTTGAAAAAAAAAATCACACACGATGTCTGAGGAATTTTGTAATATGAAATAATTCATATTAGTCTTAAGTTTATGTGTGCATAAGTTCCCAATAAAATATAATGCTGATTAGTTGTGCTGGCCACTTGAGAGATACTGAATACTGACTCTAGGAAACATGCATAAAATAACATTTTAAAAGTTGTTTAAATTTTCTAAATTATGTTATTAATAGCTATATATATGTTTTTAGATAAATTTGGACACAACTGTATTTCAATGTTTTTAATCTTTAAAGATTACAGATTGGTCAAGTATGATCCACGTACCAAAGTCAGTCCACCGTCTGTTTTTCATAAATAAAGTTTTATTGAAACAGAGCTTTACCCATTCTTTTATTTACTCTTAATGACTGATTTTGTGCTGCAACTACAAAGCTGAGCAATTGTGGCAGACTATATGCCTCTCAAGGTCTAAATTATTTATTGCATGATCATTTAGATGTGAAGTTTCCACAGCTGTTTATTTTTACTCAATAGAATGAGAAATACTGAAAATTGTGATGAAATAACCTAGTGTCTCTATGTATAATTAATAAAAGAAAAGTAAATTTTATGGAAAATATATAATGTCTGAATTATGGCAGTGCATCCCTGGAGATGTAGAGGTTAAGATCTCAGCCGCTAACTAAAAGGTTGGCAGTTCAAATCTACCAGTTACTCTTGGAAACCCTAGAGTGGTTCTACACCATCCTGTGAGGTTGTTTTGAGTCCAAATTGACTGTAGAGCACCGGGTTTTGGTATGATTTGTATGTATCTCCATCCTACTACTCATCAAAGCATTGCTAAGCACACTGTCATGGACGACAATAATTAAGTCAAAGTCCTCTGATATTTGTCTAAATCATATAAAAACACAGTTTTATAAAATGTAGTGCTGTTGTTTTCTAGGTTTGAAAGTTAGAACAATAAAACCAACCATCATTGAGTTGGGTCCAACTCATAGCAACCGTAGAGGTCAGAGTAGAACTGCCCCATACAGTTTCCAATGAGGGCTTGGTGGGTTTCATCTGCCAAGCTTTTGGTTAGCAGATGTAGCACTTAACCTGCTATATCACCAGGGTTGTTGGAACGATAGAATGAATTTTATTTAACAGCTTGTTAATTTGATTTATCATTTTTAAATATATAGGAATATGCTATGTGACCTCGTTTATACCCTTACTTGATCCCCAAAAGTAACTAGAAGTCCTTCATATCTCGCTGACTCAGGAAGTGAACCATTTCACAAAAGACAAACCCATGTAAAAGCCATTTATCATCATTTGTCAAGCCCAAAGGGCAAAATGGCTGGATTGCCAATGGTATTATCAGCTAGTAATGGTTCTAGAAATCTATCTTAACTAACTGGAAACTCTAGGTAGAGAAGGAAGGAAAAAGTTGGCCATGTTCCCACCCCCCCATACCAGACAGCCAGTTTGCATTAGTCCTGACTGGAGTGGAAGGAAAAAACCCTCAACTTAACCAAATCTTGAGTTCTGATTTTTACCTGAGATTGGATAATTACTGAATTGAAATACTTTTCTACAATAGAAAGCACACACCTATTTTTGTATGCAAAAGTGACAAGAGAAATTATGAGGCCCCACGAAATAAAATTAATGGAAACCACAAGACATAAATAAAAGTTGCTTTCTGATTAAAACCCATCAGTTATTCTCATGAAACCTAACAGCTACATGTACATTCACTGTCTTATAACGAGACTGTGAGTAAAGCAGGCTATTGATGTAGTGCTTAGGATTCCAGACACAGAGACAATTTGGCCTGAGTTTGAGTTCCAGCTTTACTTCTTAACTCTGTAACCTTGACCGAGTTATATATTCTCTCTATGCTTCAGAGATAGTTTCTCTATCTTTGTTTCCAAAGGAGCACTCTGATTATACTTCTTCAAGGACATATCGGGAAAATTAGTAATCATTTAATAGTGCAAATACACATTTCTGACCAGGAATTGACACCTGATCCAAAAGAAGCCATCCTAGGAATGGACAAGAAAGGAATTGCCTGTGAAGGGGTCCAAGGTGAAAGCTTGGGCCACCGGGAATTCCTTCTTATGGCTGATAAGTCACCAATTTAAACAGAACTTTGCCCTTCAAGGCTGGGGTGGGGATAGGAGATGTGAACAGGAATCAGAGAAGACCGTCTATGTTAAAGTAGAACAGAAGATAGAAGATGCATGGAAGCCCACTGGCAGAAGCCCTTAGCAAAGAATGGTAGCAGCAAATGGTAGAGGAAGAAAGAACAGAGACAAAGAGAAGCTGATCACGAGAATGGTTAACTACATTAGGTTGGCCAGTGGGACACAACTGTCGTTGAGATTTTATTTCTTATACCTCTTTATCCCCATGTGTTCTTCCACTTCTACCTCACACTAAGTTGAACATAATTTTTTTTACTAATACACAAAATGGTCCAGTTAAATTCTGGATGTATAATTACAATGTTTTAAATAGTCTAAGACATTTTGAGCAATTGAAATAACTGAAGAAATGAATACATGACCTTGCCTCTGGCCTACAGCTAACCTTTGTCCAGCCATTTGTGCATCTGTAAGATATTAGTTGGAAAACAATCTTAGCCTGGTGAATGGCCGAACTCAATTTTAGCACATTTTAAATTAACACTAAAAGAGGCATTAAAGTTTCAAAATAAGGATGTTTTAAATGGATCTGATTAACTACATTTCATCAATCTCTTAGCTGTTGATGAAGGCGCAGCAGGGTAATTGCAAGCACTATAGTAAGTGGTGTGTTTTTATTGTGTTCATTCTTAGGAATCATAGCATCAAATCTAATCTTATAATAACAATTATAGTGCTATTAGCAGTAGAGAAAGACTCCTATAAGAATCAGGCTGCCACTAAATTGGTTAGTGTTCTAATATATAGTAATTTTGTTGCTCTTAGCTTAGAGTTTCTTTGCTACCGCATTTGTGACTTGACCCTAAGAATTCGGTCTGAACATCAAATGACATACAAAAGATGTCAAAAGATTTTGTCCTTAACATGGTGAAAAAGCAGCGTATTTCTTGAATTAAGGTCTCATTTTTCATCTTAAGGGATTTTCTTTGTGAAATTTGTACTGGAAGAAGAAATATTAATTGAATCTTCTTATATACACCTTTCATTTTCTTTCATTCCAGCTGTGTCTTCTTAGATACTTGAGAAGCCAGTCAGGTTTACAGTTAATGGTTTTAACTGATTGTTAGTCTAAATTAATAAAACTGTTACAAATCAGAGGGAGAAATGTGACTACTATAAATATGATATACTTTATTGCTTGTACAAAATAATGATCGCACACTTCTTGGGTTAATGTTATGTGAATTCAACCCAGCCTATCAACTTTTTCTTCCATAAGCTGTTTCATTATATGATGTCTGGCAATAAGTTTGTGAACTCATCCTAGAAAAAGTGCTACATACCTCACTGCTGAATGTCACGGTGGTCACTTTTGAAGTATTCCTCTTGGGAAGCTATGCACCGACACCAGCACCTACTCCACCCTTCAAAACAATTTTGGAACTCTTTCTGGAATGGCCATCACAGTTGTCATCATATTACTCTTGATATCCTGAATGCCATCCAAATATCTTCCTTTAATATTTCTTTTATCTTCAGGTAAAGAAAAAAGACACTGGAGCCAGATCAGGTAAGTAGGGTGTTCCAATACAGTTATTCATTTACTGGCTAAAAACTTCCTCACAGACAACTAGACAACTGGGTTTGCAAACTTGCCACTGTGCCGCTGTGCAGAGTGGCCATTCCAGAAAGAGTTCCAAAATTACACTGAAGGGTGGACTAGGCACTGGCATCAGTGCATAGTTTCCCAAGGGTAGTACTTCAAAGGTGAACACAGTGATATTCAGCAAGGAGGTACATAACACTTAGAGCAATTAAGTTTGTGGACTTAATTGTTGGACTTTGTGTGTTTTATGCATGTCTGTAGAGAATTCAAATTTTGTTCAGCCTTGGCTCTATTGACATTTTGGATCACATGTTGTTTCTCATCTCTGTCTCAGTAGCACCCACTCAGTTATACCCAGTCATGACAGTCAAAAATGGTGAGCCTTAAGTCAAAACTATCTTAAAACCAAACAAAATTATTAGCTTAACTAATAAAGAATATTTGCCTTTAGCATTATTCCCATACAGAAGGATCTATATGGGAACAACTGACAATAGCAACTGGAAAGATTGCATGTGAAACGTACAGGGTGATGAGCTTATGTTGATGAAGGAAGAATGGTTCTGAAAATGAGGATGAGCATGGTTGCATGACTTAAAGAATGCAGCCCGTGTCTCTAAATTACACACGTAGAAATTACTGAATCAGTGTTTGTTCTGCTGTGTATCATTACAACAAAGACAAAACAATACACATATAATACAAGATTACAAGCAGAAACTAAAAACAATGTTCACTGACTTTGCCAGATATCCTCTGTAGGACAAAGATGTCCTGCTGAGAACCGCTAATACCAGAAAATAAGAAAAAATATTACAGAAGTTGGCTTTAGATCTCTCAATTTCCAAATAACTTGGTAATATTTCGTAAGACAGGCCACTAGAAAGTTATTAGTTTTAACAGTTTTATGTTCTTTTTCATTTGTCTATTTTTTGAGTGTGCCTATTATATTGAAAGCCAGTCAGCCTCTCCTTTACCTTTCTAATTGCGCTAAACTATGAACATTTCATTACCTCATAAAAATATTCTAATTTAGCTACCACTTTGATTGAATATAATAGGAAATATTGTGTAAAGAAAGAATGAAATGCTGCTTAGCTCAGTATTTTTCACAGACAAGACATTCAATCAATGTATGAATAAGTAAGTGTAGGACTATATTTTGTGATAATAAAAACCAATAGAATGGCAAAAATTGAAGTGCAAGCAGTTTATTAAAAAGTAGAGAGAAAACTACACACACAACAGGTGGGAACGTAAGTGTGAACAAGGAATTTTCACTCCAGAGAGTCTCAAACCAAATCAGTTATGAGCTTCTTTTTTATTCAAAATATAAAACTCATGTTATGATCCTTGGAAGATGTTCAGATGACTTCAAGTTGGTTCAGAAGATGCAAAAGAGAAAAAAAGTGTCACCCCACTTCCCAATAAAATAGAGCAAATATGCTGCACAGAAGTTAGTTTTATGGAGTAACATAAAGTGCACAGGATGGTGCTGGATTATAATCGTTTCCTTTCACAATTGTAATTGCATTATAAAATAGCAGTGATAAGATTTTATCAATCTTGAGACTTCCTTTTACTGCTCTTTTGAAAGTAGCTCACCAGGCCCTTCTTCCAAGTTGCTCCTGGGTAGACCAGAACTGCGCAATATTCGGCTAGCAGCTGAGTTCCTCAACTGTTTGCACCAACCAGAGACTCTGCAGGTAAATATAAAAATGCTAAGGCCACAACTGTAACTTTATGTCTTAGAGGATTTTAGAAAATTATCAATGAATGCTGAAGTTTAAACAGAAAATCATCAGTCTCTAGATATATGTTAGGACCTGAGGGGAATTTACTTCTAATATAGAATTATACTAGTTATCAAAAGCATATTGTAATGCTGACATGCGAATATTGAGATGTATACACCTTAGTTATGGACTACAATCACCATTTGTTGGTACAGTAGGCTGACTAATGGGTCCCCAGTTTGCCTGTATCTAATCCCCTGGAACTGTGAATATGTTAGGTTCTACGCCAAAGGGAATTCCAGCTTGCTAACAGACTGCCTTGAAATCAAGTTTGCTGACGAGCACCTGGATTATCCAGTGCAAGAGCACACTGTTACTGTCAATATCTATTTGAATTTGTTGAGGTATATCTTAGGTCGTAGAAGACTCATCTATTTTGGTGAATGTTTCACGTGCCCTTAAGAAGAATGTGTACTCAGCATTTTGGGCGGGCTGTGAAGTCATATTGGTTCATAGTATTGTTAAGGTCACTTCTATCTTTACTGGTTATCTGACTAACTGGCTTATCAATTGTTTTCTTAGTTTCCTAGAGCTGCTGTTTCAAAATACTGCTAAGAAGATGGCTTTAATGCAGGGAAAGTGATCTTCTCAGAGTTTTGGAAACTGAAGTCTAAGGGCTGTGCTCTTTCCTTGTCTGCTTCAAAAGAAAAGTCTTTCTAATCTATTTCAGTTCCTGGTAGCCTCAGGTGTCTCCTGGCATTTCTGGTGTGTAGACAGATCCTCACAGGCTGTCTTTCCCCACATGTATGTGTTTCTCTGTCTGTTCTCTCCAGAACTCAGAGGGGTTAGGACTAGGATCTACCCTACTGTAGTGTGAATTCACTGATATCTTCAAAGAAAAACCCTGTGTTCCCTAACAAGGTTTCATTCACAGGTACAGGGTTAAGGCTTCGTTAGATCCTCTCACTGGACATAATTCAATCTGTAACAATTACTGGTAGAGAAGTATAAAAATTCTCAACTCTGATTTTATATTCATGGACTTTTCAGTTCTATTCCAAGTTTAACTCCAAGATCTCTTCTTAGGTGTACAAACATTTAAGATTTTTTCTGTTTCTTGGAGAATTGACCTCTTTATTCTTATGTAATGTCCCTCTTTATTCCTGATGTTACTTGTTTTGAAGTTTGATTTGTTTGAAGTGGATATAACTATTTCTGATTCATTAGGATTAATATTTCTATCCTTTTACTTTTAACCTACATATGTCTTTATATCTAAAGTGGGTATCACGTAGACAGCACGTAATTGGAAAAATTTTCAATCCAATATAAAATTTTGTCTTTTACCTAATACACTTGGACCATTTAAATTTAGTGCCCTCATTCCTATGTTGCATTCAAAATCTATGATTTAGACAGCTGCTGCCGGTCTTTTCCCATGTTTTATATCTTACTGCTTTTCCTGAATCAGAATTGACTTGATGGCAGTGGTTTGTTTGTTTGCTTGTTTTTACTATATTTTTCTTCTTAGATTATTGAGGATTTTTGTAATTATTTTTTTCAATTCCAATAATTTAGCATTTCAACTTCCAAAATTTTGTGTTTTTTCTGTTTCCACCATTTTAGGCCATTGTAAGTAGTGATGCAACAAATATTCATGTATGTATTTCTGTTTGTCTTGCTGCTTTGAAGTCTCTTGGTTTTATACTTAAGAGCAGAATTTGGGGGTCATATCATTATTGTTGTTATTAGGTACCTTTGAGTTGGTTCCAGCTCATGTACAAAAGAACAAAATACTGCCCAACCCTGCGCCATTCTAACAGTTATGCTTGAGGCCATTGTCAATCTATTGACAAAGTATCTTCCTCTTTTTTCCTAGACTCTCTACCAAGCATGATGTTCTGCTCCAGCTACTGATCCTTCCTGGTACAACAAATCCAAAGTACATGAGACATAGTGTTATCATCCTTGCTTCTAAGAACCATTTTGGTTGTACTTCTTCCAAGACAAATTTGTTCATTCTTTTGGCAGTCCAAGAAATCTTCAATATTGTTCTCCAACAGCAGGATTCAAAGGCGTCAATTCTTTCATCTTCTTTACTCATAGTCCAGCTTGCACATGCATATGAGGCAATTGAAAACATTATGACTTGGAGCAAACATGCCTTAGTCTTCAAGGTGATGTTTAAAATTAGAGAACATCTCAATAATAGATTTGATTTGTTGGACACTAATGACCAAAGACAAAATAAGTTGTGGAATCACAAGGACATCATACATGAAGAAAGCAAGAATTCTTTAAAAAAAAAAAAAAAAAAAACAGGAAAGAAAGAAAAGACCAATCTGGATGTCAGAAGAGACTCTGAAACTTGCTCTTCAAAGTCATTTTCAAAAATTTTTCCTTTTTTTTTACACTCTGAAGTTATCTTACATTTGCCATCTACCTTATATGTTTCCTGAAGAGAATCTCTAAGAACCAAACCCATTGCCATCAAGTCAAGTTTGACTCGTAGTGGTCAACGGCTATTTCTGGGGTCAATGGATGGTAAGAAAAGTTCAAACCAGGTAAAACAGGTATGCTTTGCATTAGTCGGTGAGAAGGATGTAACTGACTTGAAATGTGAAGTGTACGTAGAAACCAAAAACTGAATAATAGATTTTAGATGAAGGAAGAAGTGGATGGAATGCCTGCTTTTGGGTGGTGATGCATTTCATCAAAAAACAACAGAAAGCCTAAGGAAGAAAATATGCAAAAGCAGGGAGAAACAATGACATTGTAACTAATCGCACTATTGTGACTGCATAATATTAATTTATACCTTTAAACAATCTGAGATAATTTTGAGGACTTGTAATGCAAGCACATATTTTATTTGATGGAGCTTTTCACGTAGGAAAAACTTAGACTCACTCTGTTAAACACCTGTTGTTCATGTTGATTATAATGAGAACTGTCAGCCCCAGGAGAGTAATTCATTACTGTTTCATCTCTGAAATCCCAATAAAGAATGCTTATTTTCAATGTTTTGTAGCACAAAGTGTTTCATGTATCTTTTCTCAAAATCAGCCCTACCAAAGGGATTTGCCACAAAGGAAAAAAGCAATTTCAGACAAAAGAACCCTTTTAAGTTAAAATTCATTGTAAAAATGGAGAATTTCGCCTCAGGAAAATATGTGGCTTCTCTATTCAGTCACACTGTGGAAGTAGATGCTGTCTTTGTGGACTAATTATAGGTATTTACCAGAATAAGTTTGCTTTCTGTCCTGTGAAAGTCTTAAGTCATCAATGAAAAAAGTGCATTTTTTAAGTAAAGTAAGGGTGTGTCTGTGGCTTACAAGAAATAACTAGTTATTATATTTACTAAGTAGGCTAACATTTTGACTCTCCTGAGACCATTCTTATCCTTTCTGCTCACAGTTCTGTCACCGAACAAGTGCCACACTTGGATAAAACTCATGAGCACTACCTTACTAAAAGACTGGAATGAGGCCAGCTGCAAATATTACTCTGATTATTTTGATTTAAAGGCCACAAATCTTCTAGGTCCAAGGACACTGAATCCCATCACTACTCTTCAAGGAAGTGTCCTCCACCTATTTCTGCTGTCCCTTGTCCCTTTCGAATATTCTGACATATTTTAGCAATATCTATAGTTTTGCACACACACCAAGATTGATTTATCCTTTTATATCAAATATTTTAATCAAAACAATTACCAGCTCAGAATACCTGATGAAGACTGAATGCCTCACATTTTTTTTTCTGTTGAAGAGAAAATCATTTTATTTGGTTTTTAACTCCCTTGTCACTTAAAAAAAAAACAGAAAAATTATTGCTGTCAAATGTGTTTTCGTTTGTTTGCTGTATAGTTTAAGTTTTGTTTTTGGATCATCACTTTCCTACCATAACATTTATGTTTTCTTTTTTTCTAAGGCTCTCCAGATATTTGGGTTCTGCCCCATACTTGACATGAATTTGGACTTTGTGCTGAGTGTGGCACTGGCTCAGACAGACTTGCTAGAACTTCCCTGGAATGGTTGGTGGAGAGTTTCTAGTCCTTATCTAATGGTCAAGCAACCCTTCTGGCTCATGGCTTGATGCATCTAGTAAACTTTTGACTCCCTGTTTCTCAGGGTATAAGACTATATATCAGGTTTCTTGGGGGTTTCAACATTTTGGCCCCCAGAGTCCTTACCTAGGTATGTATTGTTCCAATGCACTACGAATTATTTGATTTCAGTTCTGGCTCTTATGTCATATTCAATTTATGTCTTTTTTTCTGGTCTTTTAGTTCTTTCTTGCTCTGAAATTCAGCAGCAAATTCAATTTATTGTTTTATTTCATCTAGTATCTCTATGCATTTATTTGTCATATGGTGGAGTCTTAATAGTTGCTGTGATATCAGAAGATACAGCATCAGGTTTCAAGTACCAGCAGGTCATTCATGGTAGATGAGTTTTGGCAGAGCTTTCAGTCTAAGACAGACTAGAAATAAAAGCCTGGTAATGTACTTCTAAAAATTGGTCAATGAAAACTTTGTGGAGCTCAACAGAACTTTGTGTGATTTATTTGCTTTGGATATAACATTAAAAAAAAAAAAAAGCTAAACCCATTACCGTTGAGTCAGTTCTGACTCATAGTAATGCTATAGCACAGAGTAGAACTGCTCTACAGAGTTTACAAGGAAGAATTGCCAAGGCCCGTCACCCACAGAAGCCTGTGTAAGCAAGGCCATACGCTTATGTGATGGCAAGCAGACGCATCTCACCCTTGACATATTTTTTTGGCTGCACTCTCCCTGATGATATTTTGCATCCTAATTAAACCTTCCTCAAAAATACCCTCTTATCTCCCGGCACAAGGACCAAAGAAGATGCTTTCTAAGAAGGGTTTTACAACCCCCTCGGCTTAATGAATTCTAACACAGCACACCCAGCCCGGGAATACTGAGGCCGACCTGGCTCTGCTGGCTTCCCCCAACTGCACTTCCCCCTCCACATATGAAACACAAGATTATGGAAGGCCCTGGGAAGCTTCCCAAGGACAATCCTCCACACAGCCCTTAGATATAGACATCCCACTCCCTACATCAGGAAGATAGATAGGCTCCCAAGTTTATTATAATTGGCATGACAAATGAGTAAACACTAAAGAAATATCCTTCTTAGAACAGCTTAAGGGTAAGTGACGGTGGATGCTTACTATCCTCACAGGAAGAGATAAAATAAGAACAAGGGAGGAACAAATAGAGACAGCCAGATGAGCTTTGAATGAATCTACCCTTCTTTCTGTACCCTTGACCTCGAGACATGAATAGAGCTGATTAAGCTCAAGGCATAAATTTGTTTTCACTGTTAATTATCACCACAATATACTTGCCTCGGGCCATTATCTAGAAGGCCTTGACAATTAACATGAAAAGAGACCACGAGGTGTCAGGTTTTTACTAGCCAACAGCTTACGTGGCCAAAGACCAGGGTGAAATCACGTCACCTCATTGATTATAAAAAATAAAGAAAGGCAGGCCCTAACAGGCTGCTGATCTTCAGATTCCTGGTTGTCTCAGTCTCATTTCTTTCTTCGCCAATGCCACCCATCCCTTCATGATCCCAGACCCTGCCAAGGCTGGCTCCCGGCAATGAATCAAACTGTCAACCTTTTGGTTAGCAGACATAAGCCCTTTACCACTACAATACCAGCGGTTCTGGACACAGCATCAGGAGGGATCAATTGCTAGAGTAGAACACCATGTTTGGTGAAAAAAGGTCTAGGGAGTGGGCAGAGGAGACCCTCAGTGAAATGAACTAGCCGAAAATCACAGCAATGGACTCAGACATGTTGACAGTCTTGGGGATGACACAGGACCAGTTTTGTTCTGTTTTACCTAAATTTTCCAAGAGCGTGGATTGACTCAATGGCAACTAGGCGTATCCATCTATCCACCTGTCTACAATATCCAGTATCTGAGGAGTCTGCATTACCTCATTTAACTCATTTACTTCAAGTCCTCATTTGTTTTCATTGACTCTTTTCTGTAGAGAATGTGTTCTCCAGTGTTAGTCTCAATACCCTGAGATCATCTTTCACTAAACCATACCATGACGTATGAGTCCTCATAATTTAATACTATTCTTTCTTGTTAATCTTTTTTTTCCCCCCTGGAAGTACAAACACTTTAAATGTCACAGTTTGATCACAATTTCAATTCTAATCTGGCAAAAAAAGAAGAAAAAGAAGGAATCTACTATATCCTAAATCTCATCATTTTCCATGGTCTCTTTTTCTTGAGGTGATTTTTCACCACACTAACTGATACACGTGTGATTTTAATTATTTCAGAAATGTGCTAGTGATAACCATCACCACAATATTCGTCTTGTCCAGGCTCAATCCACTCTCACACAGTCTTTTCAAAACCATACTTCTCATTTCAAAATCAAAAATTAAATTATTAGTCTCCTGCATGCAGTTATTTTTCCTGCACCAAGTCTCTGACCAAAACAAATTTGTTTGATGCTACTCCTCTGGCCTATCACTTTCTACTAAGTCCAGTGTCCTTGACACTGACTTTATTTGTATGTGCTACTTTGTACTTCTTCCTTCTCTGCAGCATTAATGCTTCCTGTAGAGTTCCTGCAAAGTACATTTAGTCTGTTATCTTCACAAAGGAATATTAACAACAATATTAACAATATTCTGTCATAAGACAGAATTTACCTCATCCATATATTTATCCAGGAAATTTTAGGAGAGGTTTGATGATTGTAGATAGAAAGTGTGAATACTGGATCATGGTCAAAAACAGGAAAAACAAGTACAAACAAAGAGGTTGATGTAAGATGGTATAGCCATGTGCAAAACAGTTTGGTGGTTCCTGAGAAAGTTAAACACAGAATTACAATTATGATCCAGCAATTCCTCTCATATATAGATTCCCAAAAAAACTGAAAGCAGCACAGATACTTGTCCCCCAGTGTTCACTGCAGTGCTATTCACACTAGTCCCAAAGTGGAAACAATCTAAATGTCCATCAGTAGACTAATGAATAAACAAAATGTGATATAGACATTTAATGAAATACTGAAAAATGTGATGAACATAATGTCATTGATCTATATATGTGGAGATTGTTGAAATGTCATGTTTTGTTACAAATACATATACACAATGCAAAAAATAAATATATTTTAAAAAAATCATTTCAGACAAATTATCAGAAGTCACATCTCCCTAACTAACAAAAGATACTAACTCTGAAGATGTACTTTATTTTTGTGAAATTCATCTTATCCCATTTCACTAGGCATTTGGATTAGTATCTTCCTTACAGATGTCACCCTTAGTCTCCATTAACCCCCTTAAAAAAAAAGTCTTTGATGTATAGTTGCCCCTGAAAAAAAAAAATAGTGGATGCCCACAATAATGTCTGCAAGATGCTGGCTACTTGATGTCTTTGTCAAATCAAAAAATAACTTCTACCTTTTTCCATTCTGAGAAAGCATAAACTGATTTCCACCTCATTAACATATCTGACCCTAATCCTGTCCCATTAACATCACAGACATTAGGGTTTACAACACGTAGGATAAACACATCAGATCAGATCACAAAATGGTCCACATCCACACAATACAGAGGATCACAGCCCAGAGAAGTTCGTGCACATTTGGGAGGTGGCTACACAATTCTATCCATGACAATATCTTTGAAATAAACTTGTATATCCTCTAGAAGCATTGTAGATAATGTTACCAACTAACCTATCACTCCACCTCCAAGGACAGCACCTCAGGGGACGTGCCTTTTAATTGTATTATGTTAAAAATATTTAATGATATAATTTGCAAAGCAAATGTTGTTAATTTATTGGCACTGTTTCATGGACTGAATTCTTCTGTTCCCCCCCCCCCCAAAATTTATGCAGCAACTTAGCTGGGCCATAATTCCTAATATTGTGTGATGTTTCTCCATGTTGCAAATCTTGCCTCTACAATGTTAACGATGGTGGATGGCCACAGTTGTGTTGGTAGGACAGGACTCAGTGGGTAAGATTATTTTGTCCCTTGAGGCAGTCTCTTGAGATTTAAAGGAAAGAAACTAGCAGAGAAGTTTGGGAATCTCTTACCATCTAGAAAGAAAGGAGTACCAGGAGCTGTGTGTGTCCTGTGGGCAGGACCACAGTCCCTACACTTCAGATGCTACCAGTCCAGGGGAAGATTGATGACAAGAACCTTCCTCCAGAGCCAGCAAAGAAAGCTTTCCTCTGGAGATGACACCTGAATTTGGACTTTTAGCTCACTGGACTGTGACAAACATTTTCTATTTAGAGCCATCCACTTGTGGTTTTCCTGTTAAAGCAGTACCAGCTGACAACTAAATACTGGTATGTTGCTGTACTGAGAATTCGGTATTGACATATTGCTGTTGCTGTTGTTACCAAAACCAAACTCAGTGCTGTCTAGTCGATTCTGACTCATAGGACAGAGTTACACTGCTTCATAGAGTTTCTAAGGAGTACCGGGCAAATTTGAAAGGCTGGAGGCTGAAGTACACTCAAAGGTACCTGGGAAGAAAGGCCTGGCAATCTTCCAAAAACACCAGTCCTTGAAAATTGTATGGAAAATTGTTGTACTCTGACACATGTGAATTTGCTATGAGTTGTAAACAGCAGCAACTGGTTAAGCAACTACAGGGATAGCCAAGCCAAGTGCCATCAAGTCGGATTTTAAACAGAGTAGACAGTTGTGAAAGTCCAAATAGGGATTGAGTCAAGAAGATGAAAATTATTCCAGAAAGTCTTTTTTACATACAGATTACTTTAGAATTGGAAAACATCCTTAGTTTCAGGAAGGTAGAAGTAGTTGATCATGGCTGGAACTAAGCTGTGGAGGGGAATAATAAAAGAGAGAAGGAGATCACGAGGAATGTTATATTCTCTGAAGACTGAACTGAACTTCTAAAAATCCATGGAAGTACTCAAACATGTTGGCATGGAAGTATTATAATCAGATTTGACTGTACGCTAGTTTGTAGATTTGACTGTAGTCTAAGTGCAGTGTTGTTAAAGTAGACAAAAATGAAAAAAGAATAGAAAGAAATTATAAACTAAATATAATCGCTTCAATACTGCAAGTTACAGATAGATATGAAATTTAGGGGTGAGACCTTAAAATCTCATTGGGAAACCCTGCAAGTGGAGTCCACACTCAGCAATCACTACTAAGTATCACTGAAATGCATGTGCACAGATGTCGGGAAAAACTAAGCTGCTGTGGCGGTTGGCTGCTGCTACTGAGTTGGGCATAGCTCTTGACAGCCTCATGCGAAAGAGGATCCGACACTTGTTGATCCATTGGTGTCATGGATTGAATTGTGTCTCCCCAAAAACATCTGTAGCCATTTGACTAAGCCATAATTCCCAGCACTATGTGTCTTCCTGTGGGTGGTAAAGCCTGCCTCTATGATGTTAATGAGGGAGGGCGGGCAGCAGTTGTGTTGGTGAGACAGGACTCAGTCTGTTAGACTGTATCACACCTTTTGACAAT
Source organism: Heterohyrax brucei (assembly GCA_028571685.1). Taxonomy (NCBI): domain Eukaryota; kingdom Metazoa; phylum Chordata; class Mammalia; order Hyracoidea; family Procaviidae; genus Heterohyrax; species Heterohyrax brucei. Next base: position 53,880,887 of record CM053141.1, on the reverse strand, counting down.
CTCTTGGGATATTAAAGAAAGGGAAGCAAGCAGAGACAAGGAAACCTCTTATCAACAAGAAGCAGTGTTGGGAGCCAAGTGAGTCCTTCGGAAAGGACTCAGGGTCCCCGTGCTTCAGAAGCTCCTGGTCCAGCAGAAGATTGACAACAAGGATCTTCCACAAAGATCCAAGAGAGAGCGCTTTCTTCTGAAGCTGATGCTCTGAATTTGTACTTTTAGTTTACTAGACTGTGACAGAATAAAGTTTCTCTTCTTAAAGCCATCCAGTTTTCTGTGTCTGTTAGAAAAGGGCCAGATAACCAAGACAACAGGGATTTTATTGGCTGACTTTTTTTTTTTTTTAAGTACACTGCCATGGCTTTCTTCCTAGTCTGTCTTAGTTGGAAAGCTCCAGCGAAATCTGTTCTGCATCGTAGCAATACACAAGCCTTCACTGACAAGTGGGTGGTAGCTATAGTACACTGTTTGGGAGTAAAGCCCCGTCTCCTGTATGGTAGATTAGAATTCTACCACTGAGCCACCATTACCACCCAAAATCAAGTGACTGAAGCTTAATCCCATTGATACAGTGATGAGACTTCACAGTTTGACTGAGACTACTAACCATTTAATTAGGGGGAAAAAAAAAAACAATAGATACATACTATTGAAAAATTACGCACAGTGTTTTAAGAATTTACTAGAGAGGACTTCTGGCCAACATGGTATCACAGACAGAAACATCACACTGTAAAACAGAGGCAAACATCAATTCTGTAATCGTAAGTGTCAAAAGAAGAGATAAAGGTTTTAGTCAAACACTAAATGGAATAAAAAAAGAGAACAGAGATATGAGAGCAAGTCTCCTGTTAGCTAACCCAGCATGGATTCACTATCTTAGATTTCTGTTGGAGATCAGCAGACAACAAGCAAAGGAAAGAAAATTCGCAGACATCTCAGAAGACAAAGCACCTGGTGACCAGTAGCTCATGTTTTCCCATTCTTAATCTTCTCCCCACTCCTCTACGTCTAATGTGTCTTGGCTAAGCTAAAGTGGTTCATCCAGCTGAGAGGTGCAGTGTCCAAGTTGCTTGGATTTGCCCTACCCATACTAGAGATCTGCAGATGGTGACTACTCAAAAACACCTTCACGAGCTCCCAGCAGAAAACACATCATCTGATAACCAATGATATATGCTTTCCTAACCTCTGATCCCACCCTGCCCACCACCACCCTTGGCTTCCTCTGTTTCCTTCTGGCTGTAGTCTGTTGAGCAGGAGAAATTCATTCAACCCAAGCAGATTGGATTCCACCTCCCCTGCTGGCTGGCTCCTTGAGTATCATTGGTCTCTAGCTGATGCTGCTTTCTCCCTTTTCTTTTTGTTTCATCTGTGCCTCACACTACTTTCTCTTGAACCCCTACTTCTGTGTGTTATATATGCCTCTTCTTAAAAGTCTGCAAAGTGTTGATCAACTGAAGAATTACTCCCCCGAGTCCATGATCACACATAGAAAGTTCTCAGAACTTTCTATTTTGCTTTGCTGTATTCTGTTTGTTTGGTTTTGTTTTGTGGCTTGGGAGTACAGTTTAGCTAGGATGTTCTACATAGTTTAGGACCCACACTCCAAATGTATGCAACTGAGTCAGAGGAATTCCTAGGGGCATTTCTTTCTTTCTTCTGTTTTTCCTTCTTTCTGTCTTTCTTCATTTCTGAGTTCCCATTCTTCTATACATACCTTCTTTTCCTGTCTCATGAATACCTGACACACCTTCTAGCTGTGATATACTGTACAGTTTGGGAGAGACTTCCCCAGTCTGCAGAGCAGCACTAGTGAAACTCTGGGAGCCTTTCTTTTCTTTTCTAAATTTTTAACTAGATTTTTTTTTTCCTTTTCTTAGTTTCTCACCTCTGTACTCCAGTGGCAAGCTCCTTCAGCACTGTTCGTTTGTTTGTTTTTGGCGCCTGTTGCTCTCTATCCCCCTCTTCTTTCCCATACCCATCTTAGCAATACATATCACAACTTCTATCCTCCTTTCTACCTACCTATACCATTCACTGAACATCACAACACCAACTAGCACATGTATGACCTCTTGATGCCTGGCTAGCACTGATTCCTGACCCAAGCTTCTGGTCCTAGTGGGTTCCGCAAACAAACCATGTCAGTCCTGCTCCTTCAGCTGGACCTATCCTACTGCACTATAGTTGATCAACTGATGCTGCCCATTGGATAAGGATGTGAAAAATACTGTGACCACAGATGAGCAATCAACAAAGAATGCAAAGCCTGCCTACTCTCACATTAGCAAATCAAACACACAAAGCAAGTGAAACCAACAGATTTACAATCAATAAAGTCACACATACAGGAGAAACAATAAAACTAACCTCTGGTTGTTTTGCAGAAACTACGCAGGCAAGAAGGCAATGGAATGGTATATATAAAACCTTGAAAGAAAAAAATTGCCAACCAAGAATGCTATATCTTGGAAAACTCTTATTCAAATATGATGGTAAAATTAACACATTTCCAGAGAAACAGCAATTAAAGGAATATGTAAAAACTAAACCAACCTTACGAGAATTATTAATGACAGTATTTTGGTCTGAGAACAAACAACATCAGACCAAAGCTTGACCCTAGAATGCAAGATTGTATCAGCCCAGAGAGTCTAGTCTGTAAATGACAGCAATATCAGAAGAACAAAAGAGGGAATAAACGGTGTAGGTATAGAATTTTCTGGTGAAGTGGAAGGCAAGATGATACCAAGTGATAATAGACTAGTTCAAAAATAGTAGGAAATAAGAAAATTTAAAGGTAACCACAAAGAAAGTTTACAAATCTATTCATCAAAATAAAGAAGCAAACATAAATTCTCAATGAAAACAAAATAACTAAAAAAGAAATCTAAAAAACAAAGGAATTTGGCATTTGCCACAGAAGAAAATGTCAGCACTACAAAAAGGGGGAAAAAAGAGCACTACAAAATGGTAGGAATAATTATATTGAATGTAAGTGGTCTAAATGCTCCCGTAGAGATGACAGAATGAATTAAAAAAAACAGCATCCATCAATATGTGGTTTAAAAGAGATATACCTTAGAAACAAAGAAGTAAATTTATTAAAAACCAAAAGATGGGAAAAATACATCACACAAATAGCTACCAAAAAAGAACAGGAGTGGTAGTACTAACTTTGGATAAAATTGACTTTACGGAAAAGTTCACCATAAAAGACAAAGAAGGGCACTATGTAATGATTAAAGAAACATTCTACCTTGAAGACTTAGCCATAACAAACATCTTTGCATGCAATGGTGAGGCTCCAAAATACATGAAACAACACTGACAATGGAAACTGACAGTTTTACAACAGTAAGAGACTTCAACACAGCACTCACAGTAAAGGACAAAACTTCTGGAAAGAAACTCGACAAAGATACAGGAAAGCTAAAAGTAACAATCAGCCAACTTGACCTCACAGATATTTATATAACACTCTACCCAACGCTTCAAGGTACATATTTTTCCCAATGTATACACAAATTTCTCTAGAACAGACCATGTTTTAAGCCACAGAACAATGGTCAACAAAATCCAGAATACTGAGGTAGTAGAAACTATCTTCTCTGACCACAATATGATCAGAGTATAAACTAACAAAAAAAAAAAAACAAGTAAAAAAAATCAATTATATGGAAACTGAGTAACACTTGTTTAAAATCACTGGGTAACAGACTAAATTAAAGATGAAACTTAAAAAATTCCTAGAATAAAATGATGATATAAACATCATATCCAAAATCTTTAGGAGACAGCAAAGGCAGTCCTCAGAGGTCAATTTATAGCAATAAATGAGCGCATCAAAAAGGTAGAAAGGGACAAAATCAAAACATTAACTACACAACTCAAACAAATAGAAAGAGAACTGTAAAAGAGGGCTACAGTCACCAGTAGAAAGGAAATAATAAAGATCAAAGCAGAAATAAATACATTTCTTCTTTGAAAGGACCAACCAAATTGACAAAGCACTGTTCAAATTGACAATAGAAAAACAGGAGAGGACTCAAATAACCCAAATAAAAATAACATGTGGAAAATTACAATGGACCCAACTGAAATAATAAAATTCATACAAAGTATTATGAAAAACCATACTCCAACAAGTTTGAATACCTAGAGGAAGTGGACAAATTTCTAGAAACAAATAACCTATGCAAACTAACAAAAAATAATGTTGAAAATCTGAACAGACTCATAATGAAAGAAGAGATTGAAAATGTAACAAAACAACTCTTTTTTATCTGTTTTTATTTTTTTATTTAATATGCCAGCCAAGTCACCAAGTGAAAATGTACATTCCCGTATAAATTTACATGCCCACCTATATGCAGCTTCCACTGCTCTCCCTGCCTGGTGACAGCACACTATTCCTCTCTGCTCCATACATGTCTCATCCTCCCAGCAGTCTCCTTTCCCCTCCTCTCCACCGACTCTCCTTTCTCCAGCCAGAGGTCAGCAGAGTGATATCCTATAGATGTATAGAACCATAAAGTGCATCCAATACATGCTCACTCTGCATCGCCAAGACCAATCCATTCGTGACACAACAAAATCCCTGGCCCACATGCCTTCATTGTAGAATTGTAACATAAAGTCAGAGAAGAGTTTAGACCAGTACTACTCCCACTATTTCAGAACATAGAAAAGGAAAGACTATTTCAAAATTCATTCTACAAAGCTAGCATAACCATGATACCAAAGCCGGGCAAAAGCACCACAGAAGACTACAGAACAATACCTCTCATGAATATAGAAGCAAAATTTTCTAAATTTTTAGCTAATAGAATTTAGCATTACATCAGAAAAATAATACACCCGGGCCAAGTGATGTTCATACTAAGTATTCATGGATGACTCAACATTGGAAAATCACTCAGCATAATCCACCACATAAATAAAAGGAAAGAGAAGACTCACATGATCATCTCAACTGATACAGAAAAGACACTTGACAAAGTCCAATCCCTATTGTGGTGAAAACTCTCAATAAAATAGGTAAAGAAGAGAAAGTTCTAAACATAAGAAAGGACATCTACACAAAACCAGCAGCCACTAACATTCTTAATAGCAAGAGGCTGAAAACATTTCCCCTGAGAACAGGGGGAACAAGACAAGGATGGCATTTGCCACCACCCCCATTTAATATTGTATTGGAAGCCCAATAAGGCAATAAAAATAAAAATAAAAGGCATACAAATTGGTAGGGAAGAAGTTAATCTGACCGTATTTGTGGATAATATGATGCTATACATAGAAAACCTAAAAGACTTCACAAGCAAACTAATGGAATTAATAGAAATATTCAGCAGAACAGCAGGATACAAGATAAATATACAAAAATCACTTGGATTCCTACATATCAATGAAGAGACTGAAGAAAAATAAATCAGGAAAATAATACCATTTATAATAGCCCCTTAAAAAATGACATATCTAGGAATAAATCTAACCAGGGATGTAAAACACCTATACAAAGAAAATTACAAAACACTACTGCAAGAAGAAGTCTGTATAAATGGAAAATCATACCATGCTCACAGACACATAGACCCAGCACTGACAATTTTACCCAAAGTGATTTACAAATACAATGCAATCCCGATTCAAATACCAATAACAGGAGATGGAGCCAAGATGATGAAGCAGTCAGACACTTCCTGTGATCCCTCTAACAACAAAGACCCAAGAGAACAAATGAATTGATTATATAGAACTTTCTTGGAGCCCTGATCATCTAAGAGAAAGCTGAGAAATAGGACTGAGTGGCAAGGAAGAGAGAGCAGTACAGGAGTATGTAGGTCTGTCCAGACCTGATCCACTACAGAGAGCATAGTAAATAAAGCAGTGGCATTTAGAGGATTGAGTGAAGAGTCTAATCACACCTCCAAAACCAATGAAAAATGTCACTCGATAGTCAGAAGGTAAGTGGCTTACATCTAACTTATTGTGCTGTAGATCTAAATCTTTCCATGTGTATGAACCTCTCTCCTTTTCCCAGAGTTTTGCCCCACTTCTCTGCACTGTGCCCAGCTCCATTATCTCAGACAGAAGTAGAATGCATTATGCATGTCCTGACATATTCTCCTAAGCTCAGAGAGGGAACAATTTAATAAATGGGGGTGAGAAGAATCTTTCAATTCACAAGAGCTGGACATTCAGAGCATAAACACTTTCTTTACCTAGGATCTGGCATAAGAAGATGTACCTTCCTCACAGACACTCAAGGATGGCTGTCAATGCCTTGCCTTTGTTAGTGTCTGAAGCCAAAAACCTTTGCCTACATCAATTATTTTTGCCCATCCAAGACTGGAGGGGAGAGCCTGCACTACACACCTGCTGAGTGAGTCCTATCTGCTATCTGAACTGAATCCATACAAGAAAAGTAAATTGACTTCTGCGCTCATGTGCTTAGTAACAGCTCTAACCACCTGGTGAAAAGACATTAGAGCTTCAAAGTTTCCAGTACCAAACTAGCACAAACAACTAGCCTATGTGGACATTTTGAAACAAAACAAATCAAAAAGCTAGAACACTGTAAGCAAACATAAAAATAAATAATACAACTTACTGATGGCTCAGAGACAACAGCCAGTATCGAGTTACTTAAAAAGGTAGAATACCATGGCTTCAAAAATCTCATGTATGGAAAGAGAAGAGGCCTCCAATAAGTAACGTACAACTGAAGAAGAAGAGGAAAGTAGGAAGACTCCAGAGTCTTCACCTCAGAACCTACCATACGACTATCACAGTCAAAACAGCCTGGTACATTCACGAATGGAACAGAATTGTAAACCCAGATCATCTATTGTCAGCTGATCTTCAACAAGTTCCCAAAGTCTATCAAAAGACAGTCTGTTTAAAAAATAGTGCTGGCAAAACTGATGTCATAATTCGAAAAAAAAAAAAAAAGTGAAACCTATGAAAACCTGTAAAAAAAATGAGACCTATACCTCATATGATGTATAAAAACTAATTCAAAATGGATCAAAGACCTAAATACAAAGTTCATAAAAGATAAAACAGGATCAGTGCTAGAAGCCTAATACACAGCGTAACCGGACACAAATCATAGCCAACAACACACATATGCCAGAAGATAAGCTGGATAATTGGCATCGTCTAAAAACTAAACACTTCCATTCATCCAAAAGATTCACCAAAAGAATCAAAACAGAGCCTACAAATTGGGAAGAAATTTTTGCCTATCATAAATCAGACAAAGGTCTAATCTCGAAAATCTATGAGAGAATCCAACACTGGTACAACAAAAAGATAATCGAATTTAAAAAAATGGGGAAAGGAAATGAACAGACACTTGACCAAAGATGACATTTAAGCGGCCAACCGACACATGAGGAAATGCTCATGATCACTAGGCACTGTTTCTGTTGTTGTTAAGTACATTGACTCAGTTCTGACTCAGCAACAGCACGTACAACAGAGAGAAACACTGCCTAGTCCTGCACCCTATGCACAGTTGTTGCTGTGCTTGAGCCCATTGTTACGGACACTTTGTCAATCCATCTCACTGACGGTCTTCCTCTTTTTCTGACCCTCTACTTAACTGAGCATAATGTCCATCTCTAGGGACAAATCTCCCAAATGAATGTCCCAAAAGCTTGATTCCACCTACACTGTTAAGGTCAACCCTACTTTGAAAAGGCAGCTCTTCCCCAGTTGTCTCCCCAGTTGTGTCTTCCACCCTGGGGAGTTTCATCTTCTGGTTCTACATCAGAAAATGTTCTACTGCTTTTGATAAGGTTTTCACTGGCTAACTCTGAGTCCTTGCTGGTCCGTCTTGATCCGGAAACTCATGTGAAAGCTATCCACCAGGGGTGACCATACCGGTATCTGAATACAGTGGCATAGCTTCCACCATCCTAGCAACATGTAAGCCCCACAGTATGACAGATAGATACTTGGGGGCAATAGTCATTGTCCACTGCTGTCAAGTTGATTCCAATTCATAGTGACCTTATAGGTCAGAGTAGAACCACCCTATAGAGTTTCTAAGCAGCACCTGATGAATGTGAACTCCCTACGGTTTGTTAGCAGCTGCAGCACTTAACCACTATGCAACCAGGGTTTCCAACAGCCATGAGAGAAATGTAAATCAAAACTACAATGAGACACCATTCACCTTGGCACTAGTGACGCAAATCACACACACTGAAAAAAACGGAAATAACAAATATTAGAGGCTATGGGGAGGTTGGCACTTGTATGTACTGCCGGTGGGAATGCAAAATGATACAATCATTTTGGAAAACATCATATTTCCTTAGAAAAACTATAAACAGAAATACCATATGATCCAGCAATCTCATTCCTAGGAATATATCCCAGAGAAATAAGAGCTGTCACATAAACAGACATATGCACACTCATGTTCATAGCAACACAACTTAGGTGCCCATCAACAGATGAATGGGTAAACTAACTGTGGTATATATACACAATGGAGTATTATGCAGCAATAAAGAACAGTGATGAATCTATGAAATATCTCATAACATGGAGGAAAATGGAAGTCCTTATGATGAGTGAAATAAATCAATCACAAAAGGATAAATATTGTATGAGACCTCTCATAAAGAACTCGTGAAAAGATTTACACATAAAAAGAAATAATTTTTGATAGTGACCAGGGAAGGGAGGGATGGAATGGAAAAACACTAAATTAACAACAAATAATTGGTAACTTTGATTAAGGGTAAGACAGTGCACAGCACGAAGTATGTCAGCGCAGCTTGTACAGACAAGGCAGTGGGAGTTCCACAGCCTCGTGCACGCTCCCTGAGGGATCAAACTGCTGGCTGAGGGCTGTGGGCACCATGGTCTCAAGGAAGATCTAGCTCAATTAGCATAGCAGTTTATAAAGTATATGTTCTACATTCTACTTTGGTGAGTAGCAACTGGAGTCTTAAAATCCTGTCAGCAGTCGTTCAAGTTACTCCACTAGTCTTACCACTTCTGAAGCAAGGAATAATGAACAAACTAAAAACTAAAGAAACAAGGGAAAGATGAATCCAAAGGACTGATGGACCACATCTACAATGGCCTCCAGCAGGCCCGATCCAGTACAACTAGATGGTGTCCAGCATGTAAATTTATACGGGAATGTACTTTTCACTCAGTCATACTAAAAAAAAAAAAAAAAAAAGAATTCACAATAGAGAGTCCCAGAAAGAGCTGGAGAAAAATGTAGAACAAAATTTTAAGTCAAAAAGAAAGACCAAACTTAATGGCCTGACAGAAACAGGAAAAATCCTAAGATTATGGCCCCTTGGATACCTTTTCACCTCAGTAAAGAAGTCACTTCAGAGGTTCACTCTTCGGTCAAAGACTGGACAGGCTCATAAAACAAAATGAGACAAAAGGGGCGTGCCAGTTCAGAGACAAGGACTGCCACATGAGAGGGGAGATGAAAGCTAGTAATAGGGAGCTCACGTTTGAGAGGGAGAGGGTTGATTTCTTGTGGGATTGTTAGCCAATGTCATAAAACAGTACACCAAAAAATAAATAAATAAATCTCTTCATTACCATTTATTAACGAAATTGAACTTAGGTCAAAATTTTGTACATACTTTTCTGAAAGCAAACATTTTCTTTCTTTCTTTCAAGTGGCAAAGAGCAGAGCTACACAGTGCTTTTGCTTTTTAGAACAATTTCAGCTTCAATAGCTAGGAATTGTTCACAATTTTGTAAAATTAAATCTCCATTTTGGTTTTCAACATGTGAAACATGGTTTCCTTTAAAGTTAATTTTGAAATAAAAAGCTTTGTGTAATAGATTTTACACCATCACTCAATATATAAAGCATATACAATCCTCTTCCGTTTCGATTAAATTTTTGACATCTAAAAGTTTCAGCTAATTGAGATGTTTCAACTCTGTAAGCGGCAAAGACATTTTTGTATCTCTATTATTGCATAACATGATGGTTCCTAAAGTTCTATTCCCTAAATTGGTGGGTTTCCAAATATTGTTATAAGAATTGAGAGTGCTTCAACTTCAATTTGACTGCTACAGGTTCACGCAGAATCTTTCTCAGGAATAATTTTCTTATTAATTTGCATGCTGAACGTATATGCTTATTGCTGTCATCATAAATCCTAAAGAAATAATTCAGGGTATGTGTATACAGCCTGTCTTTTTCTATAATATTGCCATATCATAATGGCAACAAAGAGGACATCTTTGTCTAACTCCTTCCTTGGTGTCATGGATTGAATTGTATCTCCCAAAAAACATGTATAGCAATTTGGCTAGGCCATGATTCTTGGTACTGTGTGATGTTTCCATACGTTGTAGACTCTGTCCCTAGGATGTTAATGAAGGAAGATGAGTGGCAGTTGTGTTGATGAGGAAAGACCCTGTGTGTAAGACTGTGTTATGCCTTGAGGCAATCTCTTGAAATATAAAGGAAAGAAGCTAGCAGAGAGCTGGAGATCTGGTATCTTCAAGAAAGAAGCAGTGCTGGGAGCATAGCATGTCCTTCAAAACTGTCTTGGGGGTCCCTGTCCATCAGAAGCTTCCAGTCCATGGTAAGACTGAAATAAGAAACTTCCTCCAGAGCCAACAGACAAATCTTCCTCTGGAGCTGACAACCTGAATTTGGATTTCTGGCCTATTAGACTGTGACAAAATAATTTTTTCTTTTTGAGGTCATCCACTTGGAGTACTTCTGTTTTAGCAGCACTAGATGATTAAAACACTTCATGATCATAGGAAAGACTGAGAAATGAAAATGCTATTTTCAGATCTGCTTAAGCAATGAGTACTTTAGTTAAGTGTTCTACAGTCTAGAAACTACCGCAATTTCTTAAAGTATTACAGGAGTAATACCCCTTGTGGGAAGTATCAGAGACTTGTATAGTGCAACCTTGTATATATCATCTATCTGCTTTCTAAGATATTTTTTTGTGTGTCTGTGTGTCATTAAAGAAAAATTTAATTGCCTCTTCTTTACCTCTTTACCTTTTTCGTATCTTAGGACTCCCTTCAAAGGTGTAGGGTGGGGAGGTGAAGGAATTCCACTGGTTGGAATCTAGAGCACCTACTAGGTTATTCACTAACATTACTGTGAAGATAATAATGTTCTTGAGTGGTTATTCTAAGATGAGTGGAAGATCAGATATAAGAAAAAGCTCGTAGATATGTTCAAAAAGGAAATTTGTTTTTTATTTTAGAAATAATTGATTGAAAGTACCCATATGTCTAAAAATTATATGTTATGTCTAAATAACATTTATCAACTATACTTATCCTGACATCATTTTGGGCTCGTATCCAGCTATTCTGCCATATCTAACAATCTATAGATCTATCTATGTATATACACATATATATAAAACTCATTTTGAGTCATGCCACATCATCAAATGAAAGTTCTGAAAAGTAGATTCCATCCATGTCATTAATGTTGACTCTGCTTTGGGGAGACAGCTCTTTCCCAGTTTTCTTTTGACTGCCTTCCAACCTGGGGTTGGGGTTCATCTTCTAGCACTATCTCAGGCAATGTCCCCTGCTATTCATAAGCTTTTCACTGTCTAGTTCTTTTCAGGATCAGACCACTGGGTCCTTTTTCCTAGTCTGTCTTGATCAGGAAGCTCAGCAGAAACTTGTCCACCATAAACTCTGTTGACAAATGAACACTGCTGGTATAGCTTCTAGCATCAAAACAACACGAAGCCCCCACAGTACAACAAAATGACAGACATGTAGGGGATTATTGAGTTGCAAGAATTCTTAATATATTGTAGAAATTTGTTCTCAACTAATGGGTCACCTTTTCACTTTCTTCATGCTTATATTTGATCTGAATTTTTTTTAATTTTGAGAAAGTCCAATCTATTTTTTTTTTTGTCATTTGTATTATAGTATTGTATCTAAAATGACATTGGTTAATCCAAGTTCACAAAGATTTATTCCTGTTTTCATCTAAAAGTTTTATATTTTTAGCCCTTACATTTAAGTCTATGAAAGTTTTAATTAACTTTTGTATATAAAGTGAGATAAGTCCAACTTTTTAACTTGTATGTCCAGTTGAATCAGCACCAAATATTAACAAAATTTTAGTTATTTTACACTCTTGTCAAAATTGATTGACTTTAAATGTATAACTAACTTTTTGATCTGTATGTTTATGTAAGCACCACAGTGTTTTATTGTGGCCTTGTAGTTAAGTTTTGAAATCAAGTAGTGGGAGTTGTCCAGTATTTTTCTTCTTTTTAAATTTTAAAATTTTAAAGATGAAGATAACATGATCTATTTTGTTAAAGAAAGGAATTATCACTTATTTGTCAATACATTTCTACTAGCTAGTAAGGAGCAGGGAAAGATAGCCATTAATGATTTACTGATGTTTCAAATTAAGGTACAATATTTCTCACTGTTACTTCATTTTATCACACTTCAGAAGAATTGCTTACAAATTCATTTTATCACTAATGTTAAAAAATAATATTTACTTTTTTCCTAATAGATTTTTAATGTATTTTTTCTTTACCAATGAATAAGAAGAAAAAAAAATCCATTGCCAGTGGATTTCAATTCATAGAGACCCTACTGATGTACACTGTCCCCAAATTTTTATTCTCTATACCTTTGGTATTCTCAGATTAGTCCCAGATTCCCCTGTTGCTATTTGGAATGTGGAAGAAACTAGGGCTGACCACAATCTGTAGAGAATAAGTAAAATGCTACACCTCCATTCTCATTCCTACACTAAAGTGCTTCAGACAGGTGCAGATGATGATAGTGGTTGTTTCAGGCAATAAGGTCACAGAAAATGTTCTTGTTTCAATTATATTCACTCAGAGAAGTCAGCAATGAATCCTGCTGAGATGACTTAAAGCTGTAATCAGTTAATTTGACCAATAAACTATGCTATAGTTTCCTGCATCTCTGCCTCTAGAATACTGAAACCTATCAGGAAAAAACTATGCTCCTTTAGAGAGCTTAAAAAAAAAAAAGCAGAGCACAAAACAAGCTATACTCAGAGTCAGTATGAAGGCTTTGTTTTTCTTTCTGAACTTTTGGATAGCAGATGAGTCATTTCTAAAAGACAGTTGTTTTCAATATAAAAGAAGATAAATAAGCCTGATTTTGATTAATTCAATCAGTTTTGATTAAATATCAACATCAGGAACTTTGTTCTGTCTTATTGCTAACAGATCTTTCACTTATGACGTCACATTAAACATAATAAAGGGGACACGCACATATCCACAAACACACACACTGTCAAAGAAAGGTCTGCAGACATTCAATTACCTAAATAGCAACAAAAAGCTTGACAAGGTCAGTGGTTTTATAAGTGTCTATTCTGATATTAGAGAGCTGAGTTAAAACAGAAACCAAAATCTTGTCAGCATATTCTCAGTTCTATAAGATGGGATGAAACATTTATTTCCTAAACTTAGACATAGACAAGTCTATAAACTGAGTTTACAACCAAGAAAACACAGACTCCTTGAGAAAATCCAGGAGTCTACCTGAGAAGGAAAGAAGAAGCTACAAAGAGGTTTACCAAAAGAAGTGGTTGATGAGCCATGTGGCCTTTTAGATGGATTTTGATATTTATCTTTCCCTAGCTAGCACGTAAACACAAATCATAAATAATGCATGGTTTTGACAGTCACTTTCAGATACCTTTTCATATTCTCTCACTCTGCTTCATGGGTTCCTGCCCAACAATTTTAGAATGATTATTGCCATATCCAACTCGACGGCACTTGGCTTTTGGCCATTTCCATATTTAAATACAACTACCACCCTGCAATGCTGCAGAAAAGAAAATGTTTGGTGATTTTTTTTCCATAAGGACTATAGCCAAGAAACCATACAGAACAGTTCTACTCTGTAATATATGGTTGTTGCCAGAAGTCAGAATTGACTCAACAGCACAAGACAATAACAAATTGATTTGTTATTGATTTAATATAGTTCTAGATTATTACCCTGGCTTTTCTGTTGGGTTTCACGTATGGTACTGTTCTATTATAATTCTCGTTTTGAAATACATCCTGTTTCTGGTGTATCGTTTCAGCCCTAAGACCCTACATCTGGTGAGGAGGCCCTAGGATACAACAAAGGAAGGTGACTTTCATAGGTAGGTGTTTTTATGGCAAGCTCTTCCTGTGCCCAAGGGGCCTGAAAGACTTCATTCAGCTTTTAACACTCAGTTAAGCCAACATGTTTGAAGCATTTTATGTGTTAAAACTGTATTGCTTTAAATGGGAAAGCACATGACATACAGTCCAAATAGACTGAACTCCTTAAGGTTGGCAACTTTGCCTTATTATTTACCACAATGCTGAATATACTGTAAGTATATTTTATTCAGTATTCATATCAGAATACAAAATGGTGGACAATCACACAATACTAAGAATCATGGCCTAGCCAAACAGACACATATTTAGGGGAGACATAATTCCATCCTTGACAGTAATATATGTTGATGAAAAGTTCGGTCAATTTTTATGCAGCTTTAAAATAGTCAGCAATTTCCAGCTAGCTATTAGTTGCTGAGAAGATGCCAATTCATGGCAACCCCAATGTGTGATAGAGTAGATCAGTTTCAACGGCTGAAAGAGTTTTCAGTGTCTGATTTTTAAGAAACATTTTGACAGGTCTTTTTCCTAAGGTGTCTCTCAGTGGACATGAATCTCCAAACTTAGGTTAATAGCTACAAACAATACTGTTTGCCTTAACCAAGGACTCTAACGTCTGGTTAAGCCCATTACTGATGTGTCACTGCCAATTCGTAGTGTCCCTACAGGACATGGTAGAACTGATCTGAAGAGTTTCCAAGGAGTGGATAATGGGTTTGAACTACTGATCACTAGTTAACAGCTAAGTTCTTAAGCACTGAGCCATGAAGACTTCAAAATCTGATTATTTCCCTATTAGTATCATGGAACAAAGGACCTCTGGTGTCACGATGGTTGACGTGGTGGCTGCTAACCAGGAAGTTGGTGTTTTGTCCCACTATTGGTTCTTGGAAAAATATGTGACAGTTTGCTTCCACAAAGATTATTGTCTTGTAAACTCTATGAGGCACTACCACCTGGTCCTGTAGGCCACTGTAAGTCTGAACTGACTCCACATCAACATGTCCTGATTATTCAGAGTAGCTCTGGAAAGTTATGTATTGTAATTATTTTAAAATTTATATCACGGTTCCCAATAGTCAAGACTTTTCCTTGGCTATTTTAAGAATAAAACTTTAGTTCACTTTTAAGTTTACAAAAATGTATAAATTCACATTTTTATCACTGTTTATAATCTTATTATTTATAGATTTCATGCTCCTAACAAATCCCAAATAGCAAAGATATCTAGATCTATTTCAAATCAATCCTTGATTTCACCATAAAGATACCCAATCTGGTTGACTTTCACTTATACTTTCTGCAGGTAATTTTTATTTTATTTTATTTTATTTTTTCATATCTCAGTAACAATAATGTTTTAAAAGTTTAAATATATATATATATAAACACCTTTTTGTCACCTTGGTACCCTCTCTTATTTATCTTAACATTAATTAATTGTGTATGTTTAAGTGAACCCATTTGCTCAAAACTGTCTTGTGTTTTGCTGCCCGTATTGACAATTGGCTGGTACTAAATGGTTGAAATAACATTTCCAGATCTGTCCTGAAGTACAATGTTTTCAGTGATAGGATAATATCCACATGCTATAGGGAAGGGCAGTTAATACGACTGTTATTAAAATTTAAGCATCAACCGCTAAGGCCAAAGATGAAGAAACTGAAGATTTTTACCAGTTTCTGCAGTCTGAAATTGATCAAACATGCAATCAGGATTCGTTGATAATTACTTGTGACTGGAATGCAAAAATTAGAAACAAAGAGGAAGGACTGGTAACTGGAAAATGACCTTGGTGATAGAAATAATGTTGGAGATGACATAACAGAATTTTGCAACACTAATGAGTTTTTCATTGCAAATACCTTTTTTTTAAACCCACACAAACAGCAACTATACACATGGACCTCACCAGATGGCATACACAGGAACAAAACTGACTACAGCTGTGGAGAAAGATGAAGGAAAAGCTCCATATAAGCAGTGAAAACCAGTTGAGGTGCTGACTGTGATATGGATCATCGGTTGCTCATATGCAAATTCAAACTGAAACCAGGAAAATTAGAACAAGTCCATGAGAGCCAAAGTATGACCTTGAGTATATCCCTCCTGAGTTTAAAGACCATCTCAAGAACAAACTTGAAGTGTTGATCACTAATGACTGAAGACCAGACAAATTGTGGAATGACATCAAAGACATCACCCATGAAGAGAGCACAAGGTCATTAAAAAGACATGAAAGAAAGAAAAGATCAAACTGGATGTCAGACAACATTTTGACACTTACTCTTGAGCTTCAAGCCGCTAAAGCAAAAGGAAGGCCTGGTGAAATAAAAGACCTAAACAGAATATTTCAAAGAGCAACTCAAGAAGACAAAAGAAAGTATTATAATGACATGTGCAAAGAGCTGCAAATGGAAAACCAGAGGGAAGAACACATTCTGCATTTCTCAATCTGAAAGAACTGGAGAAAAAATTCAAGCCTCAAGTTGCAATAGTGAAGGATTCTACAGAGAAACTATTAAATGACTCAAGGAACATCAAAAGAAGATAGAAAGAATACACAGAGTCATTATGCTATAAAGAACTAGTTGATATTCAGCCATTTGAAGAAGTAACATATGGTACCAATGGTACTGAAGGAAGAAGTTACAGTTGCATTGAAGGCATTGGCAAAAAAACAAAGCTCCAGGAATTAATGGAATATCAATTGAGATATTTCAACAAACAGATGCAGCACTGGAAGTGTTCACTCATCTATACCAGGAAATTGGGAGCACAGCTACCTGGCCAACTGACAGGAAGAGATCCATACTTATGCCCATTCCAAAGAAAGGTGATCCAACTGAATGTGGAAATTACCAAACAATATCTTTGATATCACACACAAGTAAAATTTTGCTCAAGATCATTCAAAAGCGACTGCAACAGTATATTGACAAGGAACTGCCAATGATTCAAGCTAGATTCAGAAGAGGATCATCACTGGTGTCAGATGTATCTTAGCTGAAAGCAAAGAATACCAGAAAGATGTTGACTTGTGTTTCACTGACTATGCAAAAGCATTTGACTGTGTGGATCATACCAAATTATGGCTAATGCTGCAGAGAATGGGAATTCCAGAACACCTAATTGTGCTCTTAAGGAATCTGTATATGGATCAAGAGGCAGTTGTGGGAACAGAACAAGGGGATACTGCATGGTTTAAAGTCAGTAAAGGTGTGCATCAGGGTTGCATTCTTTTACTATACCTTTTTAATCTGTATGCCAAGCAAATACTCTGAGAAGCTGGATTATATGAAGAAGAACATGGCATCAGAATTGGAGGATGGCTCATGAACAACCTGCATTACACTGATGATACCACCTTACTTGATGGAAATGAAGAAGATTTGAGACACTTACTAATGAAGATCAAGGACCACAGCCTTCAGTATGGATTGCACCTCAACATCAGGAAAACAAAGGTCCTCACAAGTGAAACAGTAAGCAACATTGTCATAAATAGAGAAAAGACTGAGGCTGTCAAGGATTTCATTTCACTTGGGTCCACAATCAATGCCCACGGAAGTGGCATAAATGCCCATGGAAGCATCACTCAAGAAATCAAAAGACACATTGCATTGTGAAAATCTGCTATAAAGGACCTCTTAAAGTATTCAAAAGTAAAGACGTCACACTGAAGACTAAAATGAGCCTGACCCAAACCATGGTATTTTCAATTGCATCATATGCATGTGAAGGCTGGACAAGGAATGAAGGAGGGAGAAAAAGAATTGAAGCCTTTGGATTGTAGTTTTGGAAAAGAATGTTGACTGTACCATAGACTGCCAAAAGAACCAACAGATCTTTTCTGGAAGAAATGCAACCAGAGTGTTCTCTGGAAGCAAAGATGGCAAGACTCCATCTTACGTACTTTGGACATCTTGTCAGGAAGGATGAGTCCCTAGACAAGGGCATCGTGCTTGGTAGAGTGGAATGTCAGCATAAAAGTAGAAGACCCTTGATGAGATGGATTTACACAGTAGCCACAACAATGGGCTTAAGCATAAAAATGATTGTGGACATGGCACAAGACTGGGCCATGTTTCATTCTGCTGTTTATAAGGTCTCTATGAGTTGGAACTAACTCAACAACACCTAACAACACCCACAAACTGTTTAGATCTGCACTTTTTATGCACTTATAAAATGTCAGGGACTTGGTGGCAAACTCAGTCTTATTTAATCACCATGAGTAGAAAAGGAAAACAGGTGTTGATTAAGACTTGCTAAGCCACTTAATAAGGACTTTAATGTTACATGAACTAGTACTGGCTATTCTCTATAATGTTGGTAGTCTAAAAGTAAATCTTCAGATTGTTATCAGAGAGTGAATAGTAAATAACTTTACAAATTGTAGCTTTTTTTTCCTGCTATATTATTTCAAGCTTGTATTTCTGTATGAGATCTAGAAATTCAACACCTGTTATTCTCACTGTCATCCCTGTTCTTTTTTCCACATGTATCAATATTTTCTTCAACTCATTATTTAAATAATTTTACTTCCAAAGCTTCATTAGATTATACATTAGGGAGATGACAGGAGTAGCTAGCAGGGTACCCGAAGATTGTAATTTTAATATAGTAGTTCAAGTCCAAAAGGCAGAGAGAATCAAGGTGAAGGTGTACTACTTCAAAATCCTCGAAATCCATTGTATATGAGACTTAAACAAACAAGAAATTACATTCATTGATTAAATGTAGATTGAATTAGGAGACAAAAATGACAGGCACTGCTAAGGTTATGTCCTCCATTCATTGTTTAACTCAGCATGACTGATTCAATCTTGCTGAGCCCGAAGGAAGGCCAAAGATGTCACTCATGGACTCCATACAATGCAGGATCTTTAGAAGAGCAAAATCAAAAAGTTGCATTTTATCTACTCACAGCCTGGAGCCACTGTTCTCATTCAGTCTTGTGTTAGCAGAACAATGAACTGCAGCAGGCACTGGGCTGCCCCGCATAATAATTATAGGTATCCCACAGGCAAAGCTGTTGTTGCTTTTAAGACTTGACAGAATGTGTCTTGTAGGCATGACCTAGCAGATGGGGACTTTTTGCTTTCATCTTTTCCCCAAAGCCACCTAGGAGACATACTTAAAGCATCTTGATAAGGGATATATTTTCTCCTATAGGGGCAGGTAGATTACTATAAGCTGCTCTTCTTGTTCATTCACCTTAAAAATAATTGCCACTCTGTGGTGGAAAAGTCAAGTATAGCCACAGAGGCAGGATAGACCTTTTGCTCCATCATACTAATTTGTGTCACCTACTGCACTGCCTTATGTATTGATGGTAAGGGGGGAAAAAAAATGAAGCAGAAAATTAAGCCTGAAAGGATTTTTTGTCCTGCTGTCACTTTGTACAACATTTAGTTCAGTTGACATGACCCTGTGCCTTTTGTTACATAAAACTGTCACATTGTCCCCTTCTGGATAGCTGCAGTTGCTGGCCAAATCAATAATATCTGTCAAAACTATCAAATAATGAAAGGATCCTATGATATGTTGGCTGCAGTGAATGATATTTTTGACTATCTGTAAAAAGTTGTATCAAATTAGGTTCAAATATATATTAGAAATGAAGAAATAGGATAAAGTTTGTAAATTATATGACAGATTTGAAAATGAAGACATCTGTTATGCACATTACCCAAAACCCACTGCCTTCATGTCAATTCTGACTCATATTAATCCATAGGGCAGGATAGAGCTGCTCCATAGAACTTCCAAGACTACAAATCTTTACAGAAGCAGACTGCCACCTCTTTCTCCCATGGAACAGCTGGGAGGTTCAAACTGCTGCTCTTTCAGTTGTTAGCCAACTGCTTTAACCACTGCACCACCAGGGTTTCTTATTATGCACATTAGGTATATGTTATTCCATGTGCTACTTACAATTTAAAGAAAAAATGAAAATGAAACACCAATTGCAGCTATCTGGATACACCATTTTTACAGGGGGTAAAAAGCTGTTAAGTCTAAACAAAGAGGTAACTAAAAAATCCTGAGGTTCTATTCTTTTTTTAAAAAAAATATTATGACAAATTTAGTTGCTTTATCTAGTTAAGTATGGAGAAATTCCTAAGGTGAGAATAGATCATGGAAGAGAATTGTCAGCTACTGTTACTAATTTTCATTCAGGAATCTCAGAAATTTCCTTCTCAAGTTGTTTGTAAGCAGGAAACCTAGCTAAAACTGGAGCCAATACTTTCAAATATTACTTATCAAACCTTCTAATTAAAAACTACTGGTAAAAATTCCAGCACAATAGCTAAGGTTCTTAGGGGAACTATATAATTTTATAGTTTAGTTAAACTATCTCACTATATTCCATTTATGAATAACTTCTTTATGTCTTCATCATTTTAGTCTATAACCAAGCAAAGAACACACATGAAAAATTATGCTACCAGGAGGCATAGCCACACAAACTTGCCAAACCCTCTAAAACAAAGAACTCCAGAATCAATTTAACTGGCCAAACTGAGCATTCCAGGAGGCCTGAAAACCCAGTAGAAAATTATAAGAACAGACTGGGTGACAGGAAAATCATAGAAGCACTGACTCACCACGGAGAAACCCTTTGTGCTGAAGGTGAGGTGAGCAGAGTCAAACTCCCCAACCAAAACAAAGTCACACTGTGAGACTAAGAGACACCATGAGGGCTGAAGCAATGTTGGGCCTGGCAAAGGTGATCAAAACTAAAAATGCAAAGTAGCTCAGGGCTGAAGGCTACCATGCAAGTCAGAGAGGCTTGAGACCAGGCTGGCCAGTGATCAGAGGGCATTAGGACCCAGCAGCCCGGCAGGCCTTAGAATGACACAGGAGAAGGAGACTTGATTCCAGTGGACGATGGAATCATGGTGTGGGAATGTGTGCACATACAGAAAGTGATGTGGGTGCTTGTGCAACTTGGGGGAAGGGAAGACTTGGTTGGTGCCCCTGACCCAGGTGTGGCAGTGACAGAGGCACGGGTGACCTGCCCAACTTTGGGATGGCAGCAGAAGCAGTGGTGCAGGTAATCCACTCAGCCTAGGGTTGGCACAGGTGATGAGACCAGCCAGAGGACAGTGGCAGCAGTGTGGGTGATGGACCCAGCCTGGGGACAGACGTGCAGGTGATGCCTGTGGCCCAGAGGTTGTAGCAGAGGCAGCGGCATGTGTGACACCCATGACCTGGGGGCAGGGGTGTAAAGCAGCACCAGGCCAGGGTAGTGTAGGACCAGGTGAGACATCAAAGGACCAGTAAGGCTGAGGAGAACTATGCTGGCCTATCTAGTACAGTGCACAACAGTAAGATCAAAGAGCTGAAAGTTACCTGACCACAGGAAAAAACATGAGCCCAGTCCCCAAAGAGACACTGGACAGGTCATCTGATTTATTAACTTTCCAAAAATCAAGCCAGCTGAAAAGTCCTGAACAACCACAAGTATAACTTAAACCACAATAACCAAACAAAAAATTGTGATGACTTTCTGATGACTCAGAGACAACAAACAATTTCTAGACATTTGAAGAAGCTGAGTACCATGGCTTCCAAAAACTCCTAAGTATCAATGGATTTCCCAGATGAAGAATTCTTCATGCAATTATCAGAGACAGAATACAAAAGACTGATTACAGAGCAGTACAAGATATCAGGAAAGAGATCAGGCAAAATGCAGCAGAGTACACTGAAAAATTAAACAAGCTGCAAGAAATGCTTAAGCAGCAGCAATCCAAAATTTGATAAATTAACAATAAAATTACTAAGCTTGATGACTCAATAGAAAGTCAAAGGAGTACTATTGAGGAAACAGAATGCAGAATTAGCAAGACTAAAGACCAAGTAAATGACATCAGCATACATGAGGAAAAATCAGATAAAAGATTCAACAAGAATGAAAAATCACTAGGCGTTATAAGGGATTCTATAGAGAGAAATAATATAAAAATGTTTGGCATACTAGAACAAGACAGGGTAGCTGAAAATACAGAGAGAATTGTTGAAGACCTGCAGACCAAAAACTTACTTGGTATTAAGAAAGATGAGAAGATATCCATTCAGGATGCTTATCAAGCCCCACTCAAGATAGATCCCAAAAGAATTACACCAAGGCATACTATAATCAAACTCAACAAAACTAGAGATAAGGAGATACTATTAAGGGCAACTAAGCTTGAACAAAAAAAATAACCTACAAAGGAAAATCATTAAGATTAAGCTCCAGTTACTTAGCCCAAACAATGGTGGCAAGAAGACAATGGGATAACGTATACATAGCACTGAAACATGAAAACTACAAACTAAGAATTATACTCCTTACAACATGGTCTCTCAAATATGAAGGTGAAATTAGGCCTTTCACAGATAAACATGTTTGGAGAGTTTGTAAAAACCAAACTAAAATTATAAGAAATGTTAAAGGAAGTCCTTTGATTACAAAATCAATAACATCAGATATACAGTCAAACATCCAATGCTTGAGAGAACATCTAGATATCATCAAGGTAGCCAAGCCAAGTGCCATCGAGTCGGATCCGATCATCAAGGTAGGATATCCAAAAATGATATCCAAAGTCAAACTATAAAAAATAGAAATTTAGAGATCTTTGGATTTAATTGACAGCAACATTATGTGAAAAAGAAAGTCAAAATAATATGTTTATAGATCTTTCAGCTGGTGAGAAAGTCAAGGAGATACAAAGACACTGAAGTTTGGATTACTTTTAGATTAAAAAAAGGGACTAAGGGAGTAACTGCAAAACAACAGAAACTATAAGTCTACATGTTAAAACAACAAACTAAAACACAACCAAAACATGCAATCTCAGCAATTTCAAAATAACAAACACTAAAAGACGTGAAAAGACAATACATAAAGGAAAAATACAGCACAGAAAATTGAACGCAACAGAGTTGTCTGCAGCACCCTTGAAAAGGCATCAAAATGACAGCACTAACATCTAAACCTATCAATAATCACACTGAACATAAACAGACAAAATGCACCAATAAAGAGAAGGAGAGGAGATTGGATAAAAAAATCATGACCCGTCTATAAACTGCTTACAGGAGACACACCTTAGACTCAAAGACACAAACAAACTACAACTCAAAGGTTGGAAAAAGATCTATCAAGCCAACAACATTCAAAAAAGAGCAAGAATAGCAATCCAAATATCTGACAAACTGGACTTTAAAGTTAAATTTATCATACAGGATGAGGAGGGTCACTGTATAGTGGTTAAACACTCAATGCATCAGGAAGACATAACCATGTTAAATATCTACGCACCAATGACAAGGCTCCAAAATACAAAAAACAGATACTATTTGCATTAAAAACAGAGATAGACAGCTCCACAGTAACAGTAGAAAACTTCAATATGCCACCCTCAGTAAAGGACAGAATATCTAAAAAAAAGCTCAGGAAAGACACAGATCTAACTACCACAATCAACCAACCTGACCTCACAGATATATTCCGAACACTTCATTCAACAGTGTACTTGCTTTTCCAATACATGTGGAACATTCTCCAGAATGGACCACATATTAGGCCACAGAATAATTCTCAATAAAATTCAAAACACTGAACTAATACGAAGCTTCTTTCAGACCATAAAGCCATAAAACTAGAAATCAGTAACGGGGGGAGGGGGGAAGATGGAAATAAAATCAAAACCGTGGAAACTGAACATTTTGCATAAGAACTACTAGGTAATAGAAGAAATAAACAATGAAATAAAGGAAACCATAGAATCAAAAGAGAATGAAGACACATTCTACCAAAATATGTGGGAATCGGTAAAAGGAGTGCTTAGAGGTCAATTCATCTCAATAAATGCACACATCCAAAAGGAAGACAGGGCCCAAATCAAAGAATTAACTCTCCAATTTGAACGATTGAAAAGATCCCAGCAAAAAAACACATTGGACTCTAAAAGAAAGGAAATAATTAAAATTAAAGCAGAAATAAATGGCATAGTCAAATGACTGAAAGAATTGACAAGACTAAAGCTGTTTTTATTTTTTAAAAAAACATCGACAAAATTGATAAGCCAATTGTCAAACTGACAAAAGAAAAACAGGAAAAGAAACAAATAACCAGAATAAGAAATGGGATGGGTGATATCACAACAGACCCAAACGACATTAAAAGAATTATAACAGAATACTACAAAAAATTGTACTCTAATAAATTAAAAAACCTACAGGAAATGGACAATCTTCTAGAAACACACTAACTACCTAGACTAACACAGAGATAGAACAACTAAACCAACCCATCACAAAAGAAGAGATGAAAAGGTAATTTTTAAAACTTCCATCTAAAAAAAAGCCCTGGGCCAGATGATTTCCCCAAAGAATTCTGTCAAATGTTCAGAAAAAAATTAACAGCAGTGCTTCTAAAGGTATTTCAGAACATAGAAAAGCATGGAATACTTCCAAATTCATTCTGTGAAGCTAGTATAACCCTTATACCCAAACCAGGTAAGCCAAGTAAAGACAACACAAAAAAGGAAAATTACAAACCATTGTCTCTGATGAATTTAGGTGCAAAAATCCTAGCTAGCAGAATGCCACAACATGTTGAAAAAATAGTTCACCATGACAAAAGAGGATTCATACCAGGGATGGTTCAACAATAGAAAAACAATTAATGTAATCAACCACATAAACAAAACAAAACACAAGAACCACTTGATTCTATTGATCGACACAGAAAAGGTATTTGATAAAGTGCAGGACCCATTCATGTGAAGAACTTTCAGCAAAATAGGAATAGAATGATTACCTACATAAATCCGACAGCCAATATTATACTTAACAGAGAAAAATTGAAAACATTCCTCTTAAGAACACGTACAGACAAGTATGGCCATTGTCATTATTTCTATTCAACATTGCTCTAGAGGTCCTAGGCAGAGAATTAGACATGATAACAAAATAAGGGGCATCCAAATTGTTAAAGAAGAAGTTAAAGTATTGCTGTTCCGTAAACAGAAAATCCTAAAGAATCCACCAAAAAGCTACCGAATCTAATAGAAGACTTTAGCAAGGTGTCAGGATACGAGATAAATATACGTTACTCAGTTGGATTTCTTTACACTAACAAAGAGACCATCAAAGAGGAAATCTCAGAATCATTATCATTCACTATAGTCTCCAAGATGATAAAATACCTAGGATAAATCTAACCAGAATATGGAAGACCTATACAAGGAAAATTACAAGACCCTGCTGAAGAAACTAAAAGTGATTTACACATGCAGAGAAACCTACCTTGCTCTTAGTTAGGAATACTTAAAATTGTGAAAATATCTTCTTCCCAAAGCAACATATGCATACAATGCAATCCCAATACAAACTCCAATGATATTTTTTAATGAGATGGAGAAATGCATCACCAACTTCATATGGCAAGAGGAAACTATGGATAAGTGAAACATTACTAAAGAAGAACAAAGCAGTAGGCTTCACTTGACTTGACCTTAAAATCTACTACACTGCCAAGATAGTCAAGACAGCCTTGTACAGGCACAAAAACAGACATGTAGACCAATGGAACAGAATCGAGAGTCCAAATATAACATCATCCCCCCGTGAACAACTGATATTAGATAAAGGCCCAAAGGCTGTGAACTGGTGAAAAGACAGTCTCTTCAACAAATGGTGTTGATATACCTGGATATCCACCCGCAAAAAGATAAAACAAGACCCTCGTCTCATACCATTCATAAAAATTTACTAAAAGAGGATCAAAACTTTGGAAGAAAAAAATTGGGAAGACACTGGAAAGCCTAACCCATGTCATGAACAGCCTACAAAAAACCACCACCAACCCTCAAACACCAGAAATGAAATAGATAATAGGGAACTCTTAAAATTAAACACTTATACTCATCCAAAACCTTCATCAAAAAAGCAAAAAGACTGTCTACATAGTGGGAACAAATATTTGCCTGCCATGTTTCTGACTGATGCCTAGTTTCTCCGGTCTAAAAGATACTGTAGAACTTCAACAAGAAAAAGACAAACAACCCAGTTAAAAAGCAGGCAAAAGACATGAACAGGCACTTCACCAGAGATGACATTCAGGATGCCAAAAGATATACAAGGAAATTCTCACAATCACTAGCCATCAGAAAAACCCAAATCAAAACTACAATGAGATAGCATTTCACCTCAACTATGTTGGCAATAATCCAAAAACACAAAATAATAAATGGTGGGGAAGATGTGGAGACACTGGAACTCTTCTACACTGTTGGTGGGATTGTAAAATGGTACAACCACTATGGAAATCAATTTGGTGCTTTCTTAGAAAACTAGGAATAGAAATACCATACAATATAGCAATCCTACTCCACAGAATATATCCAGTAAAATAAAGGCTACCACTCAAACAGATTTATGTACACCAGTGTTTATTGCAGCTCTCTCCACAATAGCAAAAACATGGAAGCAATCTAGATGTCCATCAACAAATGGTTAAACAAACCACGATATATTCATATAATGGAATATTATGAATAAGAAACAACGATGGCTTAGAGAGATACCTGTTAACGTGGGACTATCTGAGGGACATTATGCTAAGTGAAATTAGCCAGACACAAAAGAACAAATACTGTATGAGACTATTATAAGGACACAAGTCATTTAAACATAGAAGAAAACAGTCTTTGATGTTACAAGGGTAGTTGGGGAGGGAGAGGGTTTTTTTAAATAGACAGTTAGGTTTCAGGTCGGGTGTAGGATATGACGGCAAGTATTAGAAGACAGGTGTCCACAACTGCTCAATTTCAAAATTAAACTGTTCCCTAAATGTGACTCATCTCTTTGGAAGGACAGAGTAACAGGGTCTGAGATCAGGGGACCATGCTCTCAGGGGACATACAGACTAATTGGCATACCCAAGCTTTCTTATTTCTTTTTCTCTTAAGAAAATGATCAGTATAGCACCTGGGTGAGTGTTGTCTGGGGTCTTAAAAGTTAGCACCCTGCCATATAAATAGCATCAAATGGTCCCAGTCCACATGGACCAGAGGTAAACTATGGACATGGAGGACTGGAGGAAAATATGAGCCCACCAGATAGAAGGGTTCATATGAGCCAGAGTCCCCTTCAGCATGGGACCAGAAGAACCAGACGGTGCCTGGACAAAACCGATGACTGCTCTGACAGGGCACAAGATCCGGAGTCCTGAACATAGCTGGAGAAGGAGTAGAGGGCAGAGATAGAACTCTACCAAAAGACCATACTTCATGATCCTTCTGACTAGATGGTTCCCTAGGAGCATGGCCCCTAGACTCTCTAACCACAAATGTATCCAACACCAGGGCCAGCTCTCCAGACAAAGACTGAATGGAACTATACAAAACAGAGTAAGGCTTCTGGTGAACAAATCTTTGAACTTTAACATGTACATGGGGCTGTCCTAGAGGCTCATAGCTGGAGCAGAGATGACTGAGTGAGAGGTGTCAGATCTTGGTCTAAAGGTCACAGGAAGTTCTGGATGAAAGGAGAAGCATACTGTCACGGGGTTTGGAGGGAGGGTGCAGAGAGCAGTTAGAATAGAATAGCACTGAAACTTCTGGGTATTACATGGCAAAATGAAAAAAATGTTAATGTGGTTCTTAAATCACAATAAAATTTATTTTAAAAAAATTATGCTATCAACAGTTCCCTGAACCACTTAGCTCATGTCTTCCCCTACCCCCCACAATGGACTGTAAATTTTTGTCAATGAAGTCTAGGTATCAATTGTTCATTTTAGTATTTCATTGTGTTGTAAGCAAAAGTTTACAGTTCAATTTGTCACACTAAAACTTACATGCGTATTACTATCTGGAAATGTTCTAATTTTACCATCCTATTTGCGAGGCAATTTTGCTGGATGTATAATTTTTGGCTGATTTTTTTCGCCCCCTTTCAAGGCATTGTTTATGTCCTCTGACTGCCTTCTTGCCTACATGTTTTCTGCTGAGTAGTCCTAGCTTAGTCTTATTGATTTTCCTTTGTAGGTTATTTTTCATTTATCCCTAGCCACTTTAAAAGTGTCTCCATATCTTTAGTTTTGGCAAGTTTGATATTAATATACTCTGGTGTCTTCTTTTGCAATCTGCACCTTGTGTTGAGATCGATGAGGATCTTGGATAGATATTTTATTATCTTTCATGATATAAGGGAAATTTTCTGTCAACAAATCTTTGACAATTATCTCTGTATTTTCTATTATATATCCCCTCTTCTGGTACTCTAGTCACTAGTAAATTATTTGTCCTGATGGAGTCCCAAATAATTCTTAGTGTTTCTTAATTTATGAAACTATTTTTTTCTGATTTTTTCCTAAAATATTTTGTTGTCATGTGCTTTATCTTCAGTCTCACTAATCTGGCCTTCCACTGTCTCAGTTCTGCTCCTTTGGTTTTCTACTGAGTTACCTAATTCTGTAATTTTATTTTTAATCCTCTGAATTTTGAACTCTTGACTCTGTATGTTTTCTTGCAGCCTGTTCAACATGTCATTATGCTCTGCTGTATTTTTCCCACATCACCTTCCTGATCTCCTGATGAGCTCTAAATATTGATCTTTTGTATTCTATCAGGAAGTTCTCATCATCTGGTAAATTCATTTATTATTCATTTTGGAAGCTTTCTGAAGCCATCATGGTGTGATCTGACATTAATTAACTGTTTTCTCCAAGCTGTCAGTAAATTGTTGGTTTATTGTGTGGTTGCTTACTGTGTTCCTTGTTTTGTTTGAAATGTCCAAATAGGCTGGTATGTGTGCTAGTTGGTTACTGGTGCCTTTGAAGCTCTAATGTCCTTTCATCAGATGATTAGAGCTATTACTAGGCACCTGAGCCCAAGAGTTCTTTACTTTTGTTGCGTGGCTTCAGATCAGATGTCCAGATAGTCAATCAAGAAGTGTGTGATGCAGACTCTCCTCTACAGACCTAGAGGATCAGCACAGGTATTTAGTTGCATGCACTGGGGAAGATAGGAGTCTGACAGCTATCCCAGTGTCTGTGAGGAAGGCATATCCCCTTAAGCCTGAACTTCAGTGATGGAACTGTTTCTAACCTGAGTTCAGGAGAGTCAGGAGATTTTATTTTTTTCCTTTTTCCTTTTTTCTGTTTGTTAAATTACTCCCTCTCCAGACCTAGAACAATGGCTCAAGGCACGCATAAGGGATCCTACTTCTGGCCCAGGAATGGTATAGACTATTGAGCCTGGTGCATGACAAAGAAGGGAGGGGTAAGAGTGAGGGTACCTCTAGTAGGTTAGGAATAAACTACCGTAGCTTTACAAATATCACTTCCATGAACTGTCAAAAACAGGACACCTTTATTGGAAGATCCTTTATTTCTCAACTTTCCATTTAATGTTCACAACTCCTAGAACGTCATATATAACAGATTTATTTGTTCTCTGGGGTCTTTGTTGTTAGAGGGATCATAGGAAGCACTGATTACTGTGCTACCTTGGTCCTGTTTTTATCCTCATGCTTTTTTATTTAATTTGATTTTTGACACTGGAGTCTAATTTGCTCTCAGTGATT
Organism: Heterohyrax brucei; assembly: GCA_028571685.1. Classification (NCBI taxonomy): domain Eukaryota; kingdom Metazoa; phylum Chordata; class Mammalia; order Hyracoidea; family Procaviidae; genus Heterohyrax; species Heterohyrax brucei. The sequence goes on along the minus strand of CM053141.1, from coordinate 53,851,125 downwards.
CCCTTTCCTAGTCACCCTACCCAATGCCTCAGACTTTTTCACTCATCAGAAATATTCAGAGTTCAGTTCTTTCCTTTAAACTTCATATGGCCTGTGATCTTTCAAATTCATGATGTCCACAAGGTCCTTCAATTAAGTCCACAAACTTAGTAGTTCTAAGTGCTACCACATTGCTAAATACCACACAGTCACCTTCAAGTACTCCCTTGGGAAGCTATACACTGATGCCAGCATCTACTCCACCCTTCAAAGTAATTTTGGAACTCTTTCTGGAATGGCTATTGTGCATGGTAGTACAGTGGCAGATTTGAAAACTTAATTGTACAGTTGTCTGTGAGGGAGTATTTAGCCAGTAAACAAATAACTATATTGGAATACTCTGCCTACTCACTTGATCGGGCCCCCAGTGACTTTTACATTTACCTGAAGATAAAGAAAATATTGAAAGTAAGACAGTTTGGTGACATTTAAGACATCAAAGGTAATATGACAACAGCTTTAATGGTGATTCCAGAAAAAAAATTCTAAAACTACTTTGAAGGGTGGACTAGGCACTGCCATCAGTGTATAGCTTCCCAAGGGGGATACTTTGAAGGTAAACTTAGTAATATTTAGCAACGAGGTGCATAGCAATTTTTCTAGGATGAGTTCACAAACTTAATTAGCAGACCTCATGTACTACCTTGAATCCCCAGTTCTATAACCTGTAGAAATCTGAAGTCTTCCAGTCATTCTGTCACTTCTCAGTATCACTGGGACATTATGCTGTGCTGTACCTCCATGCTGTCTCTGCTCAGTACTGAGTTGCTTCAAATACAAACTGAACATTTCTGAGTTCTTGAAAAAAATATAAGTCTTAAGGTACAGACTAGACTTAATCAAATATGTTTTCGAATCAAGGTGATAAATACATATACCAAATTTTTTCCCAAACCCTTTTACCCATATTCTCTTTTACACTGAATTAGCACTATAAATATTTGCACATAACTGTAACATGAATACATTCCAACAGATTATTATTTAGTCCCCAGGATGCCTGAATTGATCCATTCTTGGTATTTTAATAAAAAAAAATTAAAAAATAGATATGAAATAAAGTTAGCCACTACTTTTCATATATGAACTGCTATAATTGGCTTAGGAAAAGGAAATATTTAACTCTTAGTTATGCACTAAATCATATATCTAATTTGTATAATTCTTCAAGTCTTCATAAAAATACTTACCAAAAAAATTCTTATATACAATTACAAATAACAAAATTTATTTGAATTTATTTAAATTTATTTGAATTTATTTAAATTAATTTGAATTCTTTTTTTTAGTAAGTTAAACCTTATAATTTCCTTGTGATTTATAACAGAGAAAGCACAGTAACTTCTGTTGGTAAAATTGTAATATTTAATAAAGCTGACCAATTAATTCTTGTAAAATAAAGTTCTAAAAAAAAACTTACACTTTTCAAATTCTTGGAAATAATATCCTTATCCACCTAATTTTTTTTTTGCCACAGGAATATTCATCTGGAAGAGAGATCTTAGCTTCAATCTAGAATTCTGGGTTATGTGGGTCAGTCTAGGGGAAGTTGTATTATATTCACTAAGACTCTATTTTATGATGGGTTGAGGAGATTCCTGGACAATAATTTATCATTTATCATAAAAGAAAGCCAGAACCTGAGCTTATGAACCATAGATTATTATTTGAGAAATTATTTGTTTTACAGAATACACCCATATCTGTGGATGATTGCTCTGTGGACATTAAATTTATATTTAATTCTTAGGATCAGGAGTAAGCCATAAACAGGACAAACCTAAAAGTTAATTGATTACAAATCAAGACAGTGAAAGCAAAAATGCCAACAACTACCCCATACATGCCTTTCAGTTCATGTGTCTAGAATCGGGGTATGTGCTGGCATTCCTGATGTAGATCTCACCATGCTGGATGCAGATGCTGGTGGGTGTCAGTGACAGTGGTGCCTGACATAAGACCAGCACCTTGCTGTTACTTTTGCATTTTGGAGAGAGAGAGAGAGAGAGAGAGAGAGAAAGTGAAACAACAGAACAAACAAACAAGTTGTTGTTCATTTGAAGTAGAAAAATTAGAAGATGGTCAAAAAGACTCATGACATCTAACTACTCCCAAAACACTCAATTAAGAGTAGTAAGAAAATTAGGGTAAAATTGAGCAGCTTTCAACAAAGAGAAGTTAAGTCTCAGCCAGATTCACTGGTGGAGTCTATCAAACAAATAAACAATACCAATCATACACAAATCGTCTTTTTAAAAAAAACAGAGAGGAGGTGGGAACACTTCTCAACTATTTTACAGCCAGAATTAACCCAACAAAAGAAGGGTGAACTCAAAAAACTGAATTACAGAATGGATGTGTCTTCTATTCTGGAATGTTCTGGGTTCAGAGTCATCCTTTCAAGAATACTACCTTATAGCAAGACGGATCATTGAAATTACTCACTCCCTAATGCATCTTATTAATAAAGTAATGGAGGAACAGACAGTTTAAGAGATTTGCCCAAGTTTACACATGTGGTAAGTGAACTTCAACTAACAAACTGTCTCCAGAGTAACTGTTCTTCACTGTGGTGAAAACGCTGGTTGACCTTGGAGATTTCACTGGCATTTAGCACTGAAAATTGACATTCCATGACGTAGGTGATAAAGTGCCCAACTACTTATATCTGGTTAACTGGAACAAACTGTGCACTAAAGGCACTATTTTGATGGACCAAGTTACTGCTGTGCAGATCTCTATTGCACATTGAACAACTGTGTTCACCAAGATGTCGTATCTTTGAACTTAAAACACATCTTAAGGGTTTATGACCATAGAGAATACATTATCTGACCAATACAGAGTTGTTATATTAAAAACAAAAATAAAGAGAAAATTTTTAAATATTCAGAAATCAAACATCTCAATATAAATTGTTAATCAAAGAAATCAGAAGGCATATTGCTACATTTCTGATCATATGATACTAAAAACAAAACACGTAAGATCTGTGGGAGACAAATAAAACAGTGTTGAGAGGTATTTACAACTTTTTCTTCTAAATAGTTAATACATTTAGCTGTCCATAGCACTACTGAATACGGGGGGAATCAAATAAGTGATGGGTGGCATGCATTACCAATATTAAATATTAAAGTGGGGGTACTACTGCGGGTCCTAAGACATTAAAATGCATTTTAAAAACATTATGATCTACCTTATGCTGGTATGTTCAACCACTTAGGTGGGCAAATTGCTTATTTGATAACATAAGTTGTCAATACTGACTTAAGAACTTGTAAATACGAATATCCCCACATTCATTACATAAATTAAATTTGCAATTACAAGACTTCAACAAAGAAAATTTAAGTCTCAGCCAGATTCACTGGTAGAGTCTATCAAATAAATAAACAATACACATCATACACAAATGCTCTTAAAAAAAAAAAAAGGAGGTAGGAACATTTTCAGCTATTTGATGGGCCAGTATTACCCCAACACCAAAACCAAACAAAGATATAAGAAAAGAAACCATAGACCAGAATCCTCATAGAAAGTAAAAAAAAAAAAAAAGGAACAAAAACTGTTAGCAAACTGAAATCAACAACATACATATTACTGTACAATTGGGTGAGGATGTATTCCAGGTATGAAAGACTGACATTCAAAAATCAGCCAACATAATTTGCTGTATTAACAGACTAAAGAACAACATGCAGTCATATCTACAGATAAGAAAAAGTGTGAAAAAATTCAGTATTCATTCATGATAAAATTCTTAAGTAACTTGGAAACGTGGATAAATATGGATCTCTCTTCCAGTTGGTTGGTCAGGTAACTGTTGTTGCAATTTTCTTAGCATACATGAGTGAGCACTTCCAGTGCTGCATCCCTTTGTTGAAACCTCTTGATTGACATGCCATCAATTTCTGGAGCCTTGTTTTTCACCAGCGCTTTCAGTGTAGCTTCAGTTCCTCCCTCCCTCCCTCTCTCCCTCCCACTTAAGAGCAAGTTTAGGAGTCTCTTCTGACATCCAATGTGGTCTTTCTTTCCTGTTTTTTTAATGACCTCTTGCTTTCTTCATGGATGATGTCTTTGATGTCATTCCACAACTCAACTGGTCTTTGGTCATTAGTGTTCAATGCATCAAATCTATTCTTGAGATGATCTCTAAATTCATGGGTTATACACTCAAGGTCATACTTTGGCTCTTGTGAGTTGGTTCTAATTGTCTTCAGCCCCTTTCTGGGACCTCCCTCAAGGACAGTGGTGAAGGCAAATCCTCCCAATGGGCTGAGCTTTGAGCAATGTATATGGTTGTTCACTTTGCTTGCAAGGAGAGATGGCCAGATGTGAGGCTTTATACTGATTCATGGGCTGTGGCCAATGGCTTGGCCAGTTGGTCAGGGACTTGGAAGGAACATGACTGGAAGATTGGAGACAAGGATTTACGGGGGAAAGGTATGTGGATAGACCTCTCTGAGTGGGCCACAGAAGTGAAAATATTTGTGTCTAATGTGAATGCTCATCAAAGAGTGACCTCAGCAGAGGATGAGTTTAACAATCGAGTAGATAGAATGACCCGTTCTGTGGGAACCAATCATCCTTTTTCTCCAGCTATCTCTGTCATTGCTCAGTGGGCCCCTGAACAAAGTGGTCATGGTGGCAGGGACAGTGGTTATGCATGGGCCCAGCAACATGGACTCCCGCTCACCAAGGCTGACTTGGCTACAGCCACTGCTGGGTTCCCAATTTTCCAGCAGCAGAGAACACTGAGTCCTTGATATGGCACTGTTCCTCAAGGTGATCAGCCGGCAACCTGGTGGCAAGTTGATTATATTGGACCGCTTCCATCATGGAAAGGAAAGCATTTTGTCCTTACTGGGATAAATACTTTGGATATGGATTTGCCTACCTGGCATGACGTGCTTCTGCCAAAACTGCCATCTGTGGACTTACAAAATGCCTCATCTACCATCATGGAATCCCACACAGCATTGCCTCTGATCAAGGGACTCACTTCACAGCAAATGAAGTGCGACAGTGGGCCCATGCTCATACAATTCACTGGTCTTACCATGTTCCCCATCATCTTGAAGCAGCTGGCTTGATAGAAGGATGGAATGGTCTCCTGAAGACACAATTACACTACCAGCTAGGTGGCACTACCTTGCAGGGTTGGGGAAGTGTTCTCCAGGAGGCTATAAACCAGAGTCCAATGTACACTGCCGATTCTTCTATCACCAGAATTCATAGGTCCGGGAATCAAGGGGTGGAAATGGGAGTGGCACCACTCACTGTTACCCCTGGTGACACACTTGCAAAGTTTTTGCCTCCTGTCCCCATGATCTTATGCTCTGCAGGGTTAAATGGCTTAGTTCTGAATGGAGGAATGCTGTCACCTGGAGACACATCAATGATTCCACTGAACTGGAAGCTAAAATTGCCACCAGGCCATTTTGGGCTCCTTGTACCTCTGGATCAAATGACAAAGAAGGGAGTTACAATACTGGCTGGTGTGATTGATCCTGACTATGAAGATGAAATTGGATTGACATTACATAACAAAAGTAAAGAAGAGTATGTTTGGAATGCAGGAGATCCCTTAGGATGCGTCCTAGTACTATCATGTCCTGTGATTAAGGTCAATGGAAAACTACAGCAACCTAACTCCAAAATGAGTGATAACGGCCCAGACTCTTCAAGAATGAAGGTTTGGGTCACCTCATCAGGCAAGGAACCAAGACTAGCTGAGGTGCTTACTGAGGATAAAGGGAATACAGAATGGCTTGTGGAAGAAGGTAGTTCTAAATATCAGTTACGGCCCTGCGACCAGTTGCAGAAACAAGAACTGTAATTGCTATGAGCATTCCTGCTTTGTATGTGTGTATTAGATATTTTGTTTACTTATGAAACATAGGATGTAAATGGGCTAATGCATTTTCAGTTGTACATGTGTTAGTTATATCATGTTAGACATAAGTATGACTTTGAAACTGTACTCCTTCACAGACTGTGGATGGTAAGGTGAGATGTGAGCAGACGCCAAGTTGACAAGGGGTGGACTGTGGTGGTCAGGATTATGTCAACTTGGCTACTCCATATTTGGCTGCTGTATTAAGTGGCAGGGCGGGGTTTGTGGTGGCTCCCCGCCCCTTGGCTCTCATCTCCGACCTTCTACTACTACTGCTGGTCTGCTCACTTAGCCAGGAGCTCCTGCTCTCTTCTTCCAGCATCTGGTTCCAGGACTTGAACTAGCAGCTGTTGGATTCATCAGTCCTTACAATCGGCACTTGAGAGTCCTGCTCCCTGACCTGCCAATCCTGGGTTTGTCAGCCTCTGTCGCTTTGTCTCGCCACCAGCTTGGGATCCACTTACCTACACAACCGGTGATCTAGAACTCTGGTCTCTGACTTGCTGACTTTGGGTTCCTCAGCTTCCAAGGCCATGTGAGGCTTGTGCCAGAACTTGGGACATTCAGCTTCTGTGATTATGTGAGCTGTTTCCTATATCTGTATCTATCTATATATTATAAATCTTTCTTTGTACCTACATGTGTTACTGGTTTTGCTTCCTTAGAAAACCCAGCCTAAGACAAGCACAGATTGTGGACCTGAGTAAAATCAGATCCTTGACAACTTCAATCCTTTCTCCCTTTACAACGATGTCTCTTCCTGGTCCAGTTCTGAGGATTTTTATTTTCTTGATGCTTAGGTGCAATCCATATTGAAGGATGTAGTGTTTGATCTTCATCAGTAAGGGTTTCAATTTTTCTTCACTTCCAGCCTCCAATCCTGATGCTTCATGCTTCATATAATCCAGTTGCTCAGATTGTTTGCTCAGCATACAAATTGAAAAGGTATGGTGAAAGGACACAACCCTGATGCACACCTTTCCTGACTTTAAACCATGTGGTGTCCCGTTGTTCTATTCAAACAACTAACGGACTCTTGATCCATATATAGATTTTTTAAGAGCACAGTTAAGTGCTCGGGAATTTCCGTTTCACACAATGTTAGCCATAATTTGTTATGATCCATAATTTTCTTTTGCATAGCCAGTGAAACACAGATAAACATCTTTCTAGTGTTCTCTGCTTTCAGCCAAGATCCATCTGATCCATCCTCTTCCGAATCCAGCTTGAATTTCTGGCAGTTCCTTGTCAATATACTGTTTCAGTTGCCTTTGAATGATCTTGAGAAAAATTTTACTTACATGTGATGTTAATGACATTGTTTGGTAATTTCTGCATTTCGTTGGATTACCTTCTTGGAATGGGCATAAATATGGAACTCTTCTAGTCAGTTGGTCAAGAAGCTATGCTCCAAACTTCTTGGCAAAGATGAGTGAGCACTTTCAGTGCTGCATCTGTTTGATGAAATATCTTTTTTTAAAAAAAAATTCATTTATTTATTGTGATTGAGTGAAAGTGTACAATCCAGTTTATATTTTCATGCCCTCCTATGTGCAGCTCCTACTGCTCTCCTTGCCCAGTGCCCACACACTTCTCTTTTCTGTGCTATTAACAATTCTGTTCCCTCTTCTCCACCCTCTCCACTCCCCTTTAGTAAGAGCCTAGTAGGACATCCTACAGATGCTTAGAATCATAAAGTGCACACATGATACGGTCACCTTGTGTCACCAAGTCCAATCCATTCTTGCTTGAGGAGTTGACTTCAGTAATGATTTATGAACAGAGGCAGCATCAGGTCTAAGGGCCAAGCTCCCAGAGGAACCCCCAGGCTTTGGACCATCAGCTGCAGTCTTTTATTGGAGTTCTCAGGGTGCATCCCTTTTTAATCTTGGGTTGTCACTGGGCCTCATCTTTGTGAGCCCCATCACGGCTGTCACTGGTGGTGGCCAGGCACCATCTGGTTATTCTGGTCCCATGTTGATGTAGGGTCTTTGTCTTCTGGGTTCTCTTTCCCCCGTGTCCTTTTTGTCCTTGGTAATCTTCTGTTTTTTCTCAGTTGGGACAATTTCTTGTACCTCAGATGGCCGTTTGCTAGCTTTTAAGACCCCCAAAGCCACTCGCCACTATGGGGTGCAGAAGACTCTCTTAGCAATAGGCTAGTTATGCCAATTGACCTCAATGTCCTTTGAGAGCATGGTCCCTGGACACCTGCCTCCCGCTACTCTGTCCTGCTACTCCTTTACAATATTAGGTTAAGATTGGAAGAGTTTCCAGGTTATGTTGAAGTCCATTTAAATTGATCTTCTTTCTAATGTGTACTGTCACTAATTTCAGCCAACCAAATTTCTATCAACTATCTAATCTATGATGACCCTTGGGGCCACAGTAGAACTGACCCCTAGAGTATTCAAAGAGTGCCTGGTGGGGATCCGACTCTTCGGCACTTGGCTATCTAATTTATAACCAGCCCTTACCCTCCCTCCCTCACCTCCATTGCAGCCTTTAAAGAGTCGTCTTTTCTTCTGTACATGAGTCTGTTTGTAAGTCCTTAGAGCGGGGGTCTCATACAATATTTGCCCTTGTGCCACTAATTTCACTCAATGTAATGTCCTCCAGTTGAAACCAGGTTAAGAGATGTTTTTTGCAATCATCATTGTTCTTTAACATTGCATAGTGTTTCACTGAGTATATATACCACAGTTTATCCATTCATCTATTGTTGGACTTCTGGGTTGATTCCATCTTTTCGCTATTGTGCACTGTGCTGTAATAAACATTTGTGTGCATGTATCTGTTCCTGTGACTGCTTTTGCATCTGTAGGATATATTCCAAGCACTGGAATTACTGGGTCAAATGGTATATCTATTTACAGCTTTTTAAGGATGCTCCATATTGCTTTTGAAAGAGGTTGTGTCATTGTGCAATCCCACCAACAGTGTAGGAGAGTTCCAATTTCTCCACAGCCCCTCCAGCATTTGTTGCTTTGTGTTTTTTGATCATGGCCAATCTCTTTGGGGTGAGATGATATCTCATTGTAGTTTTCATTGTGAGTATTTCCGCACATAACTTTTGGCTGCATGGATGTCCTCTTTAGAGAAGTATCTGTCCACCTCCTTTGCCCATTGCTTGATTGGATTATTTATCATTCTCTTGTTGATATTTTGTAGTACCTTGTGGATTATGGAGATCAGAAGTCAATCAGATATATAGTTGCCAAATATTTTTTCCCATTCTGTAGGTAGTCTTCTAATTCTTTCGATAAACTCTTTGGATAAGCAAAAGTGTTTGATTCTTAGCAGTGCCCATTTATCTACTTTCTATTCTGTTGATCATGCTTTGTCAGTTTTTGAAGTCTACATTGTGTACTAAAACTTACATTGTTGATCCTATTTTTTTCTTGGATGACCTTTGTTTTAGATTTGATATTTAGGTCTTTTGTACAATTCGAGTTGGGTTTTGTATAAGGTGTCAGATATGAGTCTTGTTTCAATTTTTTTGCAGATGGATATCTAATTTTGCCAGCACCACTTGTTAAAGAGACTGTTTTTACCCCAGTTTAAACTCTTGAGGTGTTTGTCAAATATCATCTGTTCATAGGAGGATGGTGGCATCTCTGGTGTCTCAACTCTGTTCCATTGGTCTATATGTCTCTTTTGGTACCAGTACCAGGCTGTTTTGACTACTGTGGCAATGTAATAGGTTTCAAAGTCAGGTAGTGAGAGGTCTCCCAGTGTGTTCTTCTTTTTCAGTAGGGCATTATTTATTCAGTGTTTTTTCCCTTCTCAAGCAAAGTTGGTGATTTGTTTCTCCATCTCATTAAAAAATGGCACTGGTATTTGTATTGAGATTGCATTGTATATGCAGATTGGTTTGGTTAAAATAGACATTTTCACAATGTTAAGTCTTCCAGTCCATGAGTGGGGTAAGTTTCTCCATTTATATAAGTCTCTCTTAGTTTCTTGTAGTAATGTCTTGTAGTTCTCTTTTTAAAGGTTTCTTATTTTTCTATTTAAATTTATTCATAGGCATTTTATCTCCCTGGGGGCTATAGTAAATGGTATTGACTTGGTGATTTCTCTAATAATCTCTTTGTTGGTATAAAGGAATCCCATTTATTTACTTATCTTGTATCCTGAGACTGCTTAACTCTACTATCAGTTCAAGTAGTTTACTTATGGATTCTTCAGGAGTCTCTGTGTATACAATCACATCACCTGAAAATAGGAAGATTTTTGCTTCTTTGCCGATGCAGATGTCCTTTATTTCTTTGTCTTGTCTAATTGCTCTGGCCAGAACTTCTAGTACAATGTTGAACAGAGGAGGTGACAGTGGGCATTCTTGTCTAGTTCCCACTCTCAGGGAAAATTGTTCCAGTGTCTCTCCATTCAGGATGATGTAGGCAGTTGGCTTTGTAGAAATGGCCCTTATATCATTGAGGAATTTGCCATCTATTCTTATTTTGCTGAGAGTTTTTACCATGAATGGATATTGGACTTTATCAAATGCCTTTTCTGCATCAATGGACAAAATCAGGTGATTCTTGTCTTTTGTGTTGGTATGTGGTTGATCGGATTAATTGTTTTTCTGATGTTGAACCAGACTTGCATCCCGGGTATGAATCCAACTCGGTTAAATGATGAATTATTTTTTTGACATGTTTTTGGATTCTGTTGGAAAATATTTTGTTGAAGATTTCTATGTCTAGGTTCACGAGTGATATTAGTCTATACTTCTGCTTTTTTGTTGAATCTTTCCCTGGCTTTGGTATCAGGGTTATGCTGGCATCATAGAATGAATTTGAGAATATTACATCCTTTTCTATGCTATGAAATAGTCTTGGTAGTATTGGAGTTAACTCTTCTCTAAAAGCTTGGTAGACTTCTGTGGTGAAGCCATCTGGGCCAGGGCTTTTGTTAGTTGGTAGTTTTTGGATGACTTTTTCAATCTCTTCCTCTGTAATGGGTTTATTAAGTTTTTCTGCTTCACCTTGTGATAAGTTTGGTAGGTGACATGAATCTAGGAATTTATCCATTTCCTCTAGGTTTTCAAATCTGTTAGAGTCTTTCGTAGTATTATTTTATGATGTTTTTTAATTTCTGTTGGATCTGTTGTGACATCCCTCCTCTCATTTCTTATTTGTGTTATTTATTTCCTTTGCTGTTTTTCTTCACTAAGTTTAGTCAATGGTTTGTCAATTCTGTTGATCTTTTCGAAAAACCAGCACCTGGTCTTGGTCTGACTGTCGATATGAAGATTTTCCATTGTCTTTTTCCAGAGATGTAGTTCATTTGCTTCCTGTACATTCTATCTGGTGAGATCCATGTGTGCAATTGCCATTTGTGTTTGTTAAAAAAGGTAGTTGCAATAAGGAAGTCGTTAGTCTTGCAAAATTCTGTTGTGCAATCTCTGGCATTGTTTCTATCACCGAGACTGATCCCATTTTGTTTTTTTAAACTAATATATTTTAGGCAAAAAAAAACCTTTCTCCCAGGAGTAGGAACAATGCAAATATTTTTTCAGTCATCATTTCTAATCACATTTTATTAAAGGTGTTGTCCAGTGGAACAGACAAGAAAAGGAAATGAAAGGCATACTGATTTGAAAGAAATCACAATGGTTTAAATTCATAGATGGCATAATTGTGTATGATTAAAATCCTAAGGAATTTAATAAAATTATTTAATAGAAGTAATAAGTGAATTTAGCAAAAATGACAGAAATCACACCTTTCTTTTTTGAAAGAAAATAAATATACTTTTCCTTGTATGTAATACAAATGGTTTATGATTTATAGCTCATCTTGGTTTTCTTGTTTCTTAATAGTAAAAAATAGAAGACAAATTATTGGTATGGGGCAGTGAAGAAACAGGATTGTGTGGGTGTTTGTTATTTGCATCTGATCTAACATTTTGGAAAAAAAATTCTCAATACTGCAAATCCTTCATTATGCATACAGGTTAAAAAAAAATCACTGTACTAACCAGCCTTCCTAGCCATGTGATACTGGTTTCCCCTAACTGGTTAATCACAGAAAGATTTGACTGATAAAAATTTGTTGAAAAAATGAGACAAGAGGGTTCACATGACAAGAAACACTGTGGATGGAGACTGCTGTAGAAGCTTCTATACACCCTGCCAAAGCCAGATTCTGCAGACAGAGTCAGGTTCCTGGACCCATCAGATTCTGCATGGTTATGTGACTAGTAGGAGCATCACTTGAATTAACAGGTAAAATATGACTCTGGAAGTTTTTCACCAGTATTAATATATTCTGTCTTCAAACTCAGTTTACTAGACAGGATTCAATGGTAGAAATATGAAAAACCTAGTAGAGGAATAGTGTTTATGTAATGTTGTCTCTAAGATGTTTTTCTGGATTTCTCTATTAGACTGAGTCTTCTCCACATCTGTATTCACAAGGTATGTTTTTTCTATAACCTACTACTTCCTATTACTTTTGTTAATGCCTGTCTATCTTATCTACCTGTCAAAAGGTAGTAATACACATAGAAATTACCTGTTTCTTATGTTTTGAAACTCCTCTAAGACACAGTGTATACCTAATATTTGTCTGGAGAATAAATCAGGACATATAAAAGTGTATTGTGAAAAAATTTTAATCCTACATAACTTCAGAGTAAAAAACATACACATGATGAAGAAAAAGCTGTCTCTACTGTCAAACAAAAACTAATATACTTCACCTTTTTGGAACTAAACAATAGGACCTTTTGTTTTACCTTGGAAACCCTGGTAGCATAGCAGTTAGGTGTTACAACTGCTAACCAAAAGGTCAAGTGTGCCAGGTGCTCTTTGGAAACTGTATGGCGCAGTTCTGTCCTATAGGGTTGCTGTGAGTCAGAATCAATTCCACAGCAGTGGTTTCTTTGCCCTTTCTTTTTCTTCTCCTCCCCCTCCCTCTCCCCTTCCCTTTGCCTCCCTTTCCTTTCTGTTTTTGCTGTACCTCAAACAAAAAATACAGTTGGTCTTATTTTATAATTATATAGAAATACATAGAAAATAGGAATGAATCCAGGAAATAAGTGACTGTAATAGTTATTGCCAATGAGCTCATCATAGAAGGGAGAACTCGGGAAATATTTGACTTAACTGCTTTATTCAAGAAAGTGATTTGAGATATGATTTAGTTGTTTATTACAACAATACCTTGACTATGTTCCCATCAATACATCAGTGTTTGCTGTTAAAAAGGATTTAGGAGGAGGGTGAGAGAAAGAAACATAGGATAAACGTTAAGGAGTGCCACCAAGATCTCATCTTCCAGACTCTGAAAAGAAAGAATCACAGGAAAGACTGTAAAGATGGGCTTAAGAATCCAGAGGAGTCACTGGGTAGTGCAAATGGTTACCACCCTCAGGTGGTAACCCAGAAGCTCCTCAGAAGCAAGGCCTGCTGCTCTTTCTCAAAAATCAGCCACTGGAAACCTTAGGGAGCCCAGTTCTACTCTTACGCACATGTCCTCGCCATGAGTCAGAATCCCCGCAATGCTCGCTACTTTCAAGAATCCAGAATGCTGGTGAGACTCTGTAGCTGGATATCTAGTGAGGCTTGGTATGGTAGTCGCAGCGACTGTTCCCCAATATCTGATTCTCCTTAGAGAACACGAACAACATTAATCTTCAAGATTCTTTGAAGTTAAGTATAGCCACGTAACTTACTTTGGCCAATAAATTAACAACGCAAGTGACAAATATGAATTCCAGGTGGAAACATTTAAAGGCTGGTGGCTGACTTTTCGTATTATTTCTGCCCTCTCATAGAACTACTTATCAAAACCTTTCAGGCCTGGGCCTTTGAGTGATTGTAATGAACAGATTCCTTGGGCTCATCCCTTGGCAGCTTATATGGGAAATAAATTTCTATTTTTTAAAGCTTCTGGGATGGCTTACTGAGGAGATACATGGTGCTATATGTATCTCATTTTGAATGATACACTTGGTGGGAAGAAGTCAGAAGGAGCTTCTCCGAACCTCGCATGTAGTGACACACTTGACTGAAAGTGACTTTAGAGGCAGTTTCTGAGTCAACATACAGAAATGTTTCTCTGTGTCAGAATACTTAAAGTATATTTGTGGCTCCCTGTGACTGAATATTTTAAATTTTCTAAGTCATGTACTTTGTTGTATAGTATCTCATCCCCTGTCACTTACCAAATCTCTCGGGGACCATCTTACTTCATTTTATACTGTAGACTAAGATCAGAAGCATAAAACTCAAAAGTCCACCTTTTCTTTTCAGCTATACAGTCTTGCCTGGAGGAAGTAACTGCATTCCCCCTTACTGCTGCCCAAATGATAGCATGGAGTTTTCATTAAAAAATGGAAGGAGAAAGATGTTGGTTTAAATTTCAAAATTGCACCCTGCCTATTTGCATATTTATATATTGGACTTGTGTTAACAAATATTCCTTTTTCAATAGCCATGAAATTCAAATATTTATTTAATATTAGCCTCCCTAAACTACAAACACACTTTAAGAGAAATAAATTACATAGGTGAATTTTTCTTCCTGCAGGAAAAAGGGCACAAAAATTAATTGTTATCTAAATCACAACTGCTTAGCAATTTAGACACATTAAATAGTTCATGAATCTCAGTCAAAAATAAGCTGATTATAGACTCTTAAAAATAAGTAACAATGAGAAAGCTCAACTTCCATGCCGCAGTCAAACTACACTCAATATGATGGAAATTTTTCCCCATTTTGGTGGACATTGTGACTCCCAGTTGGACTTCATTTTTTATTTACTTATTTTTGGCAAGCTTTTAATTATTTCATTTCTTCCCAAAAAGAGATTATTCTTCATCCATATTTATTTGGAAAAATCTAATTCTAAAAGTACCTCCTGTGCTTATAAACAACTAAAATTAGGATATAACTTGGCTTCTCTACACTGTTTCCTCAGAGTTAGATGTAAGAATGCCCTGTCATTGTGCTGATCTCAGTGGTAATTAGATTTTATTGAAAAATAAATCCCCATAATCTTGAGTTTCTCTGAAGTAATCAAATTCTGTATTTTTATTAGATAAATGAAAAGCCTCTCAATATTTTCCTCGTGTCTCCAAATTTGCTTTTGGGGAGTCTTTAGTCTACCCTTTATTAAAACATGGCCCATGAAACCACCTCTTCAGGGTGTGAATACACCTCCTGATTGGGCTCCAAGAACAAATGACTTGTATGCAAAGATATATGTTTCCCAGCCTCTCTTACAACCCTTATGTGTTCCACATCCATCAGTAGCTGAATTGCTTTTCAGTAAAATAATCCAGAAACTGACTTGAATTAATGATAGATCTTAAAGATTCCTTCTGCAGGTGCTCAGCCTGCAGGAAAAAAGAAAAATAAAAGCCTCGATATTCTCCAACTAGTTCTTCCTGCCTTAATCAAGATATTTTTCAAGATCATTTCAGCTAATACTATTTCAGGAAACTGTTATCTGTTCTGAGACCTAGGATTAGTAGCCTTCCCCTTCTTGCCACTGAATACTGTAGGAAAGACAAGTCTGATTTATGAAAACTTAGGGAAATAATGGGTTCTTAGTAAGTCCCTCGGTTGTACTTGGCTACTCACCTAAAGGTTAGTAGCTTAAACTGACCCAGTGGTACCACTGAAGAAGTGCCTAGCAATCTGCTTCAGTAAAGATTATAGCCAAGAAGACCCTACGGAACAGTTCTACTCTGTAACACATTGGATTGCTATGTGTTTGAATCATCTCAGCAGAAGTGGATTTCTTGTTGTTTTACCCTATTTGTCTTTATGGACAGGCAATTAGATACCTAACGGCCAACTCCAAGTAAACCCTTACGTATCATTCTCTTGGAAAATATCATTGTGCTTTACCTCTCCTGCACATGGGATCTAACATCCATCTGTTGGTTTGTTGCACTGTAGTGCCTAACATGTCACTGTGATTCTGAAAGCTGTATCACCAGTACTTCAAATAAAAAGAGGGTCATCCATGGTGGACTGGTCTCAGTAGAGCTCCCAGACAAAGATACAGTAGGGAGAAGGGGTTCGTGGTCTATTTTGCTGGTGATCTATTGGCCAGTGAAAAACTGACAAAGAGCAACAGAACATCATATGATTTTGTGTCAGAAGATGAGCTGCCCAGGTTGGAAAACACATACAATACAACTGGAGAAGAGGTGCCTTCTCCAAAGCAGTGGACTTCAATGCTATGGATGAAATAAACCTTCCAGGACCTTCATTTGCTGATGTGTCACAACTTCATAAGAGAAGAAATGCCTGCAAACATCCATTAGTAATGAGAATGTGAAATGTACAAAGTATGAATCTGGGAAAATTGGATGTTGTAAAAAATGAAAGAGAACACTTGTATATGAACACCCTAGGTGTTAGCAAGCTGCATAGAACTGGTATCAGCCATTTTGAATCAGACAATCATATGGTCTACTGTGCCTGGAATGATCAAATGAGGAAGACTGGAGATACAGTCATCATCAAAATAGAACATTCCAAGATGCACCCTAAAGTGTAACACTGTTAAGCCAACCAAGCCAAGTATCGTCGAGTCGGATCTAGTGACAGAATATTATCTGACATGGATTGAATTGTGTCCCTCTCCGCCCCCAGAAAAATGTGCATGATAATTTGACTGGGTCATGATTCCCAACATTGTGTGATTGTGTTTTGTTTTATGATTTCCTTATACAGTAAATCCTAATCTCTGCCTGTGGTTAATAGACTGGATTATGCTAAAGAGGATTAGGGTGGGACTGCAACACCCTTCCCAAGGTCACCTCCCAGCTCTAATGTAGGGAGATTCCCTGGACTGTGGCTTGCACCACCTCCTATCTATGTCAGTACCTATACACCTAAAAGGAAGACCAGTTAATGCAATTATTTTTCAGATTTATGTATCAACCACTAATGTAAAACAGGGAGAAATGGAAGATTCTTACCAACTTCTACAGTCTGAAATTAATTGAACACACATCGAAAATTACCAGTGATTGAGAGCAGTGTTTGGAAAATACGGCCTGGATAGAAGTGATGCCAAATTTCTCTATGAGAGAATTTTACAAGACCAACAACATATCCATTGGAAATACATTTTTTCAACAACATAAACAGTGGCTGCAAATGTGAACCTCACCACATAGAATAAACAAGAATCAAACTGACTGTATCTGTTGAAAGAGAAAATGGGGAAATTCATTATCATCTGTCAGAACAAGGCCAGAGGCCAACCACAGTACAACTTGTTGCTCATGTGCAAGTTCAAGTTGCGGCTGAAGAAAATTAAAACAAGTACACAGTAGCCAAAGTATACAATCTTGAGATGGTCTGCCCTGAATTGGGAGGCCGTCTCAGAAAGAGATTTGACACACTAAACACTGATGACTGCAGACCAGACATGTTGTGTGGTGGCAACAAGGCCACGATGCTTGAAGAAAGACAAAGTTCGTTAAAAGAAAGGAATGACAGACATGGATATCAGAAGAGACTGTGAAACCTGCTCTTGGACGTAGAGTAGGTAAATGAATAGGAAAAGAATGATGAAGTAAAAGGTTTGGACAGATTTCAAAACACAATTTGAGAAGACAAAGTAAAGTATTACAACAAAATGTGCAAAGACCTGAGGTTGGGAAACAAAAGAGAGAACATGCTTGTCATTCCCAAGCCGATAAAACTGAAGAAAAAATTCAAGACTCCTGTTGCAATACTGAAGGATTCTACTAGAAAAATAGTAAACAATGAAGGAAACAGCAAAAGAAGATGGAAAGAATACACACTCACTATGCCAAAAAGGGCTGTTCTTCATATAACAACTTCAGAGTGTAGCACATGATCAAGAACAAATGGTCTTGAAGGAAGAAGTTCAAGCTGCACCGAAGGGACTCGCACAAAACAGGCTCCAGAAGTTTTCAGAATACCGACTGAGACGTTTCAACAAATGGATACAACGCTAGAATAGTACACTGGACTACACTAAGAACCTCGGAACAGAGATACCTATAAACCAACTAGAAGACATCCATATTTGTGCCTATCCCAGAGAAAGGCAATCCAAGAGAATGTGGAAATTGTCAAACAATATCATTAATATCACCTACAAATACAATTTGGCTGAAGATAATTAAAAACTGTTTATAGCAATATATCAGCAAGGAACCATCAGAGGTTCAAGCTAGATTTAGAAGAGGATGTGGAATGAGGGTATAACTGCTGATGTCAGATGGACCTTAGTTAAAATGAGAGAATACTAGAAGGATTGTGTTTTATTGACTATGCTTAGGCATTAAACTGTATGGATCATAGGAAATTAAGTTGCAGAGAATGGAAATTCCAGACACTTAATTTGCTCATGTGAAACTGTATATAGACCAAGAGGCAGTGACTTGAATAGAATAAGGTTATACTGGCTGGAATCAGGAAATGTGTGCATCAGGGCTATATCCTTTCACCATAATTATTCGATCTGTATGCCGAGTAAGTAATCTAAGAAGTGGTGCTATATAAAGAAGAATGCAGTATCAAGACTAGAGAAAGACTCATTAACAATCTGCATTATGCAGATGACACAACCTTGCTTGTTGAAAGTGAAGCAGACTTGAAGTACTTACAAAAATCAAAGACCACAGAGCCTCAGTATGAGTTGTACTTCAACATAAAAGAAAACAAAAATACTCATATCTGAACCAACAGGCAATATCACGGTAAAGAGAAAAACAAATTGTAGTGGTCAAGGATTTCACTATCAATGCTTGGAGAATCCACAAGCAGTGCCTAGAGAAACAGCAGTCAGGAAATCAAGTAATGTGTTGCATTGGGTAAATCTGCTGCAAAATACCCCTTCAAAGTGTTAAGAAGGTGTGCTTCAGCCAGCCCACGGTGTTTTCAATCACCTTATGTGTATGTGAAGTCTGGAAAATGAATAAGGAAGAGCAAACAAGAATTGATGTCTTCCAATTATTGTGTTGGCGAGGAATAGTGAATATACTGTGGATTTCCAGGAGAACAAGTAAGTTCGTCCTGGAAGAAATTCAGCCAGAATGCTTTGTGAAAGAGGTTGGCAATATTTCTCCTCACATACTTTGGACATGTTGTCAGGAATTATCAGTCCCTGGAGAAGGACATCATGCTTGGTAATGTAGTAGATGAGAAAAAAAAAGAGAAAGAGCCTCCATGAGATGAACGGAGACAGTGGCTGCTAAAACAGCTCAAGCATAACAGCAGTTGTGAAGATGGTGCAAAACTGGGCAGTACTTCATTGTCTCAGATGCACTTTGTCTTTCTCACTTTCCTAGCCAGATTTTTCTGAAGTTATGCTGTGAGATGCCTATGGAAGTCTACTTGTGAAACACGGACCTTACTGGGCAGGAGGTAAGAGATACGGTGTTCACCTTTTCTTTTTTCCAGGTGAACACATCTATTACATATTTTGTGTAGCTTCTTAGAAGGTCTTCAATAGGTCAAACCTCAGTTGCCCAAATTTGTGACAAACCCTAAAACTTACCTTTGTATTGATTCACAGTAATTTAACATCGATCTCTGGGACCATTGCTCAGAATAGACATCTGTTAAGAATCCCTTATATTCAGACTCTGATTCTAGCCAAATGAGCACTTAGTCAAGCGATAAGTCACACTTGTGTTTCTTTCTGTCTTTCTTTGCCTCTTTTAGGTTTGATTTTATTTTTCATTTTTGTTGTCATTACTGAATTGATGAAGATAGCATTGTACTTCTCTCTCTCTCCTTCCCTCCCTCTCTCTGGCCCTTCTTATCTGTCTGTCTATCTAATCATTTCTTGTAATTAGAAGAATATGAGGCTGTCAGATATGTTCAGTCTGCCATCCGAGATACTCCTGCCTATATGATTTGACTAAGATATTTCACAGAAGGCTTTCTTTTTTTGTTTTAAAAACTCAAACTGAGCCAAATCCACTGCTACTGAGTTGACTTACACTAACCTGTTTTAGTACACTTATATGCCCAAAGATATAACTTTGTTTGAATAAATACTCTTCTCAGTGCACCAGTGTGCATACATTGAATGTACACAAGAGCATGCTCTTTAACTGCTTTCTGATCAACCTGAGTTAGAGGACTTTAGGTAGTGTTTTTAAAGAGTAGTCTTATGTGCCTTTATATAATTTTCTAGAAAGTAAGACGGAAATACTTCTATTTGCTATTGCAACCTCAGTTTTTCATCATTCTATCTGACTAGGACCCTGGAAGCCTGCAGTGGTTTCGACTGTAATCAGACACCCAGTTTGTGACAAATACTGTTGGTTATCAACACAGCAAATGTTCCTGTAGGCTTTTCTGCAGGTCCAGAGGTGACTTCTGATCAGTCTGAAACAATCACAGCATTCTCACTCCCTTTGTCAAGTGTAGAATTTGGCCTTTGACTCAGTTCTAGTTGGAACATGGAGACATTAGCCATGGAACTTTTAGGATATTCTCCTACTCCAGATGCAATTCTAGGAGGAAAGGATTCTCCTTTTCTGTTTCTGCAAGTCAGTTTTTTGATTCTTCTGCAGTCCTTTCCCTTGTGGGCGGTGGAGAATTCACTGTCAATGGAGGATTTTTCTCTCACTAGACCTTTAATTTAACCCATGTTCTGTTTCCACTACCTAAAATCGATTCTGGAATCTTATTTTGGCTTAAGTTTTTTATGTGTCAGTGATGTAGCAGGGACAGAGCAGATTCTACTAGGCAATTCCACCACACTCTGTAATTTTGAGATCCAACGTTCTCTAAATCCTTCATTTGACTGCATTTTTGGATTCATCAAGGTCATTGCCCATGTTAGAATTCTTCACACTGATAGTTTCTCTTACAGTGAGATGGGTTCACTTCTCACATTAGCAGGCCATAGTAAGGCAAGCAACGGGAAGAGAATGAGGAAGTCTGAAAGGGAAAGCTTCAGGGTGAAAGATCTCAGGCACCTGTGTGGGGGCCGCTAATTATACTCTGAGTCAGTTTCAGCAGGCTCAGTAATGGTCACTGTTCTAGAGTTTGTCACCAAATTAGCCAGTGGAGCAATGCCTTATGGGGACTTGGAGATACATGAGATTCACAGGCCTAAAAGAAAGAAAGAAAAAATTTGAGTACATACTGAGACCAATGTCTCTAAATGAATAAAATAAAACAGTATATAAACATTGGAATCATTTTACTACTACACAGATTAATTTTTTCACTTCAAATTAGTAATGGATAATTTTAAAAAGGCAACACCCATAAATTGTTTTTATGACCTGGATGACAATTCTATTTTATGTTAGCTTTGCCTCTGACTGATGCCATTTACTACAAAACATTTCAAAAACATATAATACACTGACAAGGAAAGCAGATCAGATATACATAAGAAGTTTTTCTAAGTCTCATTACTCATATCTGAAATACATTAAAAATTGTTTCAGTTTGAAGTTTTATTTAGTATTGCTTTTATTTCTGTGCCCCAAATAGGATTATGTGCTTTCTGGAAACCATGCATTATCTATCCATATAAACAGCTGGTTCTTCTGTGTATTGTCCACACACACACATCAACATATTCTTGACTGACAAGATTTCAACTAAAATTATTTTAATGATACCCAAAATGCATTTATAACATCACAACTACAAGTTCAAAGTAAAACAGAGGAACAAATATTTTCTCTTTCATGTAAATTCATTCCTGGAATTTTGTAATAGTATCTAATTTAATTTACTGGGAAACTAAAACTTGCTCTCGAACATCTAATAAGCTAGTAAACTAAAATGTGCTCTCAAATGTCAAGCAGCTGAAGCAAAAGGAAGGAATGACGAAGTAAAAGAACTGAAGATTTCAAAAGGCAGTTCAAAAAGACAAAATAAAGTACTATAATGACATGTGCAAAGGTCTAGAAATAGAAAACCAAAAGGGAAGAACACATTCTGCATTTTTCAAGCTGAAAGAACTGAAGAAAAAACTCAAGCCTTGAGCTACAATAGGGAAGGATTCTACAGGGAAAATGTTAAGCAACTCAGGGAATATCAAAAGGCGATGGAAAGTATACACAGAGTCATTAGGCCAGAAAGAACTTGTCAGTGTTCAGTTGTTTGAAGAGGTACTCCATGATTAGGAATGGATGGTACTGAAGGAATAAGTCAAAGCTGCACTAAAGTCAGTGGGAAAAACAAAGCTCCAGGAATTGCTGGGATATCAACTGAGATATTTCAACAAATAGATTCCACACTGGAAGTGCTCGCTCGTCTATGCCAAGAAATTTGGAAGATGGCTACATGGCTGACTGGAAGAGATCCATATATGTGCCTATTCCAAAGAAAGGTGATCCAAACTAATGTGGAAATTACTGAACGATACCATTCATGTCACACTCAGAATTTTGCTCAAGATCATTCAAAAGCAACTGCAACAGCATATTGGAACTACCAGAAAATCAAGTTAGTTTCATGGAACCAGGTATATCATTGTTAATGCCAGATGGATGTTGGTTGAAAGCAGACAACACCAGAAAGATGTTTACCTGTGTTTCATTGACTATGCAAAGGCATTTGAATGTGTGGATCATAACAAATTATGGCTAACATTGAGGAGAATGGGAATTCCAGAACACTTAATTGTGTTCATGAAGAATCTGTGTATGGATCAAGACACAGTTGTGTAAACAGAGCAAGCAGACACTGCCTGATTTGAAGTCAGGAAAGGTGTATGTCAGGGTTGTATCCTTTCACCGTACCTTTTCAGTGTGTATGCTGAGCAAATACACCGAGAATCTGGATTATGTGAAGAATAAAACATCAGGATTGCAAGATGACTCATTAGCAACCAGTGTTATGCAGAGGACACCACCTCACTTATTGGGAGTGAAGAAGATTTGAAATACTGATGAAGGTCAAAGACCACAGCCTTCAATACGGATTGCACCTAAACATCAAGAAAACAAAAATATTCACAAATGGACCAGTAAGCAACATTGTGATAAATGGAGAAAGGCTTGAGGTGGTCCATGATTTCATTTTACTTGGTTCTGCAATCAATGCCCAAGGAAGCAGCAGTCAAGAAATCACTTGTTTTGTTGATACCTTTAATCTGTTTACACTCAATGAAGTTACTGGTATTTGTGAGTTCTGTGCTGTCTTTTTGATGCCTTTTTTTCTGTGTTGTTGAGAGTTTCTTTGTTCATGTATTTTTCTGTGCTGAAATGATTTTCTTAATGTGCTTTCTTTTCATCTTTTTCATTATTGTTGATTTTGTATTTGCTGAGTTTTTGTTTTATTTTCATGTGTAGAATTGTTGGTTTCCTTTGTTGTTACTTTAAATTTTACCCTTATTTTTCTGAGTTTAATCAGACTTTTATTTCTTTCTACTACCTTGACTTCCTTGACATATGAAAGATCTGTGACTATGTTTTTTAGTCCCTCTTTTTGATTATAATATTTTTATCTTTTATATAATGATACCTTGCTTTTCCTATTTTAAGTGTTTTAACTTTGATTTATTTTTGGGATTTCCCTATCTGTGTTGATACCTACTTACTCTGTCCTGAATTCCAGCATTGAGTTTTTTATCCAATGTTATTGGCTGCCTAACTCAGTGATTCCCTTTTGTATTTCTTATATTTTTTTTTTACTTTTGCAAATTCCTTTAACTTCTGTTTTTATGGAAATGTCCTGATTCAGCCATTATAACTGAGAGCCAATTTTACTGGATATGTAAATCTTGACTGTCTTTTATTATCCTTTAAGGTTTGTATGCATTATTTCTTTGACTTCTTGCCTGCAAACTTACTGCTGAGTAGTCTATGTTCAGTCTTATTGACTGTACTTTGTAGATTATTTCTTGTTTATCCCTAGACATTCTTCAAATTTCTCTTTATCTTTGGATTTGGCAAGTGTGATTATAATATATCTTGGTGGATTTCTTTTGGGATCTAGATTCTGTGGAGTTCAATTATCAACTTTGTTATATTACCTTCCCATCTTTCACTATGCTGAAGATGTTTTCTTTCAATAAATCTTCAACAATTTTCTCTTTATTTTCTCTTATCCAACCCTGTTCCAATGCTCCAGTCACTTGTAGATTACACCTTCTCATAGAGTCTCACTAATTCTTAGGGTTTCTTCACTGTTGTAATTCCTTTGTCTGATTTCTCCTCGAATATTTTGATGCCAATTGCTTTATCCTCAGTCTCACCAATTCTGGCATCCATTATCTCAGTTTGGCTCCTTTGACTTTCTATTGAGTTTTCTGAATCTGAAATTTTATTATTAATTTTCTGAATTTTCATTTACTGTCTCTCTATGAGTTCTTTCAGGCTACTCAGTTTGTCATTATGCTTTGCTGTAAGCTTCTTAAGTTCCTCAGTTGCTGGTCTGTGTCTTTCTTGGCTTGGTCTACATTTTGCCTGATCTCCATGATCTTCTGAAAATTTCTGTGTTATTCTTTTGTATTCTGACTCTAGTAATCCCAAGAAGTTCTGTTCATCTGTAAAGTTTTTTAATTCTTTATTTTGGGAGCTTTCTGAAGCCATTGACAGCTGCCTTTTTAGGTGATTTGATATTGACTGTTGTTTTTGAGCTATCAATAGATTACTGTATTTATGCTTTATTACTCTTTCCTAGCTTCTTGTTTTGTTTTGAAATGCACAGTTAGTCTAGCCCTGTGAGCTAGTTTGATTACTGGTGCCTGTGAAACACTAATGTTCTTTCATCAGCTTCTTAGAGCTGTTACTAGGTATGTGAGCCCACAAGTTTGTTTACTTTTCATGCATGAGTTCAGGACAGGTATCCAGGTAGTCAGTCACTAGGTGTGTGGTACAGGCTGTCACCTAAAGTCCTAGAAGGGCAGAGTGATTGGTGTAGGAACCAGTATCTGGCTGCACGCACTGAGCAAGGCAGGGATCTGAGAGTACCTGTGAGGAAAGAGTATCTCTGTTCCTTAAAATGTATATGTGTATATATGGTATGCGTCTAAGACTATGGGTAACATACTTTTGTCTGTAAAGACTCTGATGTACCACTTATTTTTAGAGCCCTATTGTAGACAGTTAGGTGGCATGGGTGGAACCACAAGTCTCTAGGCCCCTGCTGTGGGTAGGTGAAGACCGTGCTCAATAGGCCACTTGGTGTCAAACACTAGGAACCTACCTTTCAACTACGTAGCTGATGCAGTACAATTTGGGTTCAGGTATATGCCCTGTTGTACTTTGCTGATGAAGACCTGTACTGTTGTAGTGGACTCATATGTGTCTAAACAGGGGTGAAAGGCATTCAAAATCTGTGGGCTCCTCGTACCTGTTTTTGCTCTGAGTTCCTGATTTAAAGGAACAGGCAAACTATTTTTAGCTTGTTTGTTAAGTTGTTCCCTTTCTAAGGCTGGGAAAATGGCTCAGGGGACATAAAGGATCCTACTTCTGGTCCAGTGTATGCATCACTCTGGAACCAGCCCCAGCCTGGTGCAGAACAGGTGGAATGGCAGGTAAAAGGGAAAGAAATTTATCCTGAAGGGAAGTTTTTGACCTGTGCCTAACAGATTAGATGCAAAATATACATCTTTTGGTGATCTAGTGCTACTTTTCTGTTTCTGGAGGTGCAAGTGGATTCTCTGTTGCCAAGTCTCTCCCAATGTGGAAAATGTGTTTCAAATTCTGTTGTCCACCTCACCATGCTGGTGTCCATGGATCTAGCCTGTGTGCTGAAACAGGACTGGCCACTCCTGACTGCTCTTGAAATTTCTCTCCCTCCTGCCACTCGGTCTGATTTCTCAATTTTGCCTTTGATGCTCAGGATTCTTTGGATGTCACATATAATTAAAATATCTATTTTTTCAGGTCTTTGTTGTAAGAGGGATCGTAGGATATTGGTGACTACTTGGCTATATTGGCTGTATCTACCCTGAGAACCAGTTTTTTATTTCATTAATATTTCCCTGTTGTTGTTTTTGTTTTAGATTTCTTTGATTTATGTGATTACTCTTATGTTTCTACTTTTACTTCTTTTAAATTTACATTGCTCTTCTAATTTCATAAGGATTTATTGTCTTGAAACTTTTCTTGTTTTTAATGTAAACATCTAGTGTTATAAATTTTCCTGTCCTTACTACTTACTTGAGTTTCATGTATTTTGATGTTATACATTCATTTTGATTAACTGCTATGCATATTTTTATTCCCTTTGACACTTCTTCCTTAAATGAATTACTGTTTTTTTTTTTTTTTTTTTAAGAACTTCACAAGAATGGGCTCAAACATACCTACTAGAAGAAGGATGGTGCAGCACTGAGTAGTGTTTTGTTCTGTTACAAATAGGTTATCTATGAGTCAGAGTCTGCTCTATGGCACCTAACAGCAACAATCTCTGTTTCAACATCCTTCTCTCCCTCCCTCCCTCGCTGCCTCCATCCATCCGTCTTTCTTTCTCTCTTTTCTCTTTCTCTCTCTCAGACTAAGATATTGTTTGTGTTAGTGAATGTACCATAGGCATTAGTAAACAATGTATATTCCTTTACTGGGAGGAGTGTTCCTTATATGTCAGACACTGTTGTGTGGTGATGTTCACTTCTTCAATACACTTTCAGTTTTGCTCTGTGTTAACTATGTCTATTGCTAAAATTAGGTTGTAGAAATTCAACTATATCTATGAATTTGTTCAAGTTCTTATTTGGTGCAAACACATTTAGAATAATCCGACTTGATGGCACTTGGCTTGGCTGGTAGATTGATCTTCTAATTATTGTATAATTATCCTCTGTGTCTCTACTAATTGTATTTGCTTTGAAGTCTACTTTTATTTGATGTTAATGTAGCCACTTTTTCATTTTTTTTTGACTGAAGTTTACATAGTACATCTTTTTCCATTCTTAACTTTTCACTCAATCTATGTTATTGTATTTGAAGATAGTTTCTTACAGATAGTATATGGTTGAACCACATTTTTTATCTGCTATGACCATCTCTGTCCTATAATTGGTGTATTTAGAACATAACATTTAGGTGGTAATTGATATGTCAAGCTTCAGGTGACATTTGATTAATCGATTAATTTTTTGCTTGTTTCTTGTCTGTCATCCTTCTGATTCTCTTCTCTTTAACCTTTCTGTACATCACAAACATTTTTTAGGATTCCATATTGATTTACTTATGGTAAGTATATCACTTTTTGCATTGTTCTAAGTTGTGACTGTGCACGTTATATAAACACTCACATGCATACATGCATTTGTCACCCCGGGCTACTGCTATAAATGTGTTACTTCTTTAAGTGAAATGCAAAAACCTTACTTCCACTTAGGTCCATTTACTTTCCCTGATTTTTAAATATCTTACCTTATTACTAAATTATGAACTATATTAGACAGTGTTATAACTGAACTTTCATAATCAAATATAATTTTAGAAACTCATGAGGAGTCAATTAGGAGGAGTCAGTTAGGAGAAGTCAATTATGGATAATGATTATAAAAAATACAGGGTCTTAAATTTTCTCCTGTATTTAATTTTGCTGATGTTCTTCTTTCTGAACTTCTGTAACTTCTTCTGTTATTGTTTCCTTTCAGTTTACAGAACTTTTAGCCATCTTTAAGATGAACTTTACTAGTGACAAATTCTCTTTGTTCTTTTTCTGAGAATATCTTTACTTGCCATTCATTTCTAAAGTATATTTTTGCTAGATACAAAATTTACAATTGGCTATTATTTACATTTAGTACTTTAAGAATATTACATGTTCATGTTTTCTCCTGATGAGTAGCTTCTCTTTTTACATTTTTAAAAAGTTTATTTTGAAAATCAGTGGTTTTTATCTTGATTAAGCACAATTATTATTAGTTTCATTTGTGGTATTTTACATGTCCTGTTTAACATGTTTTTGCTAACACTGAGATGGCAGATATTTTTTTCTATGTGTTTTCTTCTGTAAGCTTTATAGTTTTAGTATATTTGCTAAGGTTACAAATCTTCTCAAGTTAATTTTTTATGCGTGATTTAAATAATGTACAAGTTCATTCACTTATCATCCCCAGTGAGTGCACTCAATTATTTTAGCTTTTTTTTTTTTTAAGTATTGTTTTCTCATGGAATTTTTAAGACAGCTTTGCTGAAATTTAATTTGACTATATACCTATGGGTGTATTTCTGGGTTTTGGTTTGTTCCACTGCTGTATACACACTTCTTCCTAATGCTACACTGACTTAAATACTACAGCTTTGTAATAAATCTCATAACCAGTACTCCAAATTTGTTCTTGTAGTTAAAACTGTTTAGTAACTCTAGAACTTTAGCATTAGCAGAAGTTGAGGATCAGCTTGTCTAAGTTTTAAATAACACTGCTGGGATTTGGGTTGGGATTATATTGACTCTATAGATCACTTTAGAATTGAAATCTATATTCTACTGAATCTTTAATCCATTAACATGTTATATTTATCCATTTAATTTGAGATTCATTAATACCTATAAGAATTGTTTTATGGTTTTCTGTATACAGATCTCAAACATTCTGATATGGTTATTCTAAGACAATTTCTATATTTTTATCATATTACAAATAATATTGTTTATTTTTCCACTTGTTTCTAGTATATAGAAATACAATTTTTTTATATTGGTCTTGTATGATTTGATTTTTCTACATTCATTGTGAGTATTGAGGTCTTTTGTAGATTCATTAAAGAGATTTTATACACACAATCACATTATCTGTAAATAAACACATTACCACTTTGTCGTAGATTATTTGTATGGAATGATTTTGACAGTAATCAATAGCTTTTCTAAATGTATGCTTTCATTTGTATTTATATTTAGCTTTTATTACAGCCTATGAAACCTATTTGACAGCAATCATTACTCCTTCCCACTGTTGGAATTGCTGCATAATTTTGTTGTTTTGCGTGCATACACTTCCTTACGTACTTCACCATCACCTTATTGCCTTTTCATGTCATGACTCAGCTTCCAACAGTGTCCAAATTTTAAACCACTGCAATCTGCCTATTGGAAGCTGTATATTCTTCTACTACTAGGTGATGTAACTTCATTCAATCTGTATGCTACATCAATCTAGTATGATAAAAGTACCAGTCTTTCAAGAAAAAAAGAAGCAGCACATATTTTCTAATTATGACTCTGGGCTCTGCACACAATTAACATTTTTCCTTTGTTTTCTGGATGGTTTAAGATTGGGTCCATAAAATACAGATCTTATCCCCAATTAAGAAGTAAATTCCTGCAGGAAGGAATTTGAGCTCAATTTAAGGTATTTTTTTAATTATATAGATGTGTCTACTTGCGTGTAAACATGTATGTACATGTGTATGTATATGTATGTGTATGTATATATGTATACAATGTCTATTAGGTTCACAAACCAAATTGTTCTATTACCTACACCATTACTGAATATCACTATGGGTAC
The DNA here is from genome assembly GCA_028571685.1 of Heterohyrax brucei. Classification (NCBI taxonomy): domain Eukaryota; kingdom Metazoa; phylum Chordata; class Mammalia; order Hyracoidea; family Procaviidae; genus Heterohyrax; species Heterohyrax brucei. Next base: position 53,821,787 of record CM053141.1, on the reverse strand, counting down.
CTCAAAGTACTCCCTTGGGAAGCTGTGCACCAATGCCAGTGACTAGTCCATATAAAAGCAGTTTTGGAACTCTTTCTAGAATGGCCATTGTGCATGGTGGCAAGGTGGCATGTAAACATCTACACACATGTGTATGTATATGTATGTATGTATGTATACAATGTCTGACTATTAGGTTCAAAAACGAAATTATCTTAAGTGTTACCTACACCACTGCTAAATATTACTATGGTTACCTCAAAGTACTCCCTTGAGAAGCTATGCACCAATGCCAGTGCCTAGTCCACCCTTCAAAGCAATTTTGGAACTCCATCTGGAATGACCACTGCTCACAGTGGCAAGGTGGCAAGTTCACAAACTTAATTGTATAGGCATCTGTGAGGGAGTTTTTAGACAGTGAACAAATAACTATATTGAAACACTCTCCCTACTCACCTGTTCTGGCCCCCAATGACATTTTTCTTTACCCAGAGATAAAGGAAATATTGAAAGGAAGACATTTTGATGACATTCAGGGCATCAAGGGTCATATGATGATAACTCTGATGGCCATTCTAGAAAGAGAGTTCCAAAACTGCTTTGAAGGGTACACTGGGTGCTGGTGTATAGCTGGTGTATAGCTTCCTAAGGGCAGTGTTTCAAAGGTGACCATAGTGATATTCAGCAATGAAATATGTAGTAGCACTTTTTCTAGGATGAGGTCACAAACTTAATTAGCAGTCCTCGTAGCTGTATGTATAAAACCCAAACCAAACACATTGTCATTGAGTAGATTCTGACTCACAGTGACCCTACAGACAGAGTGGAACTGTCTGATAGTTTCCAAGGAATGTCTGTTGGATTTGAACCGGCAGCTGTGGTACTTAACCACTATGCCATCATATATGTAGAGGTGAAGCCAAGCTAACCACGCTATGGCCAAGTCAATGTTGACTCATGGTAACCCTATAGGACAGAGCAGAACTGTGAACTGTGTCATAGGATTTCCCAGGAATAGATGGTAGAATCGAACTACTGACCTTTTGGTTAGCAGCTAAGCTCTTAACCACCGTGACACCAGAGTTTCGTGTGTGTGTGCGCATGTCCATGCTTGCGTGAAGGTATGAAAATCATAAATTAGTAAAATTAAAATAAAAAACGTCCTAATTCTACCACTTCATTATTAGACAGTATTAATGCGGACAGCAATGCAACTAATTACTTCTTTTAATCCAAAAAGCACCACACCCAAAAAACCCACTGCCATCAAGTCGGGTCCAGCTCATAGCAACTCTATAGGTCAGAGTAGAACTTTCCCATAAAGTTTCCAAGGAGCACCTGGCAGATTTGAACTGCCGACCCTTTGGTTAGCAAACGTAGCATTTAACCTATTATATACCACCAGGGTTTCCAAAAAAAAATAAAACCTTCCCATTATTAAATGTAAACATAGACAAAAATACGGGTAGTATGGTGAAAAATGACCATACCACCCGTATTTTTATCCCTATATTTACATTTAATAATATACTGAGGTTTTCTTGTATGTCAATTTATGAAATTCAGAATATTGCATTTTTCATAGTTGTGTAACATTCAATTGCCTAGAAATAGCACAGTATGTATGTCCTATTCCCACTGCAGAAAATTTTGATCATTGTTTCCAGCATAACAAAAAATAAACTACAATTCTACCCACATTTTAGACTGCATTCTTAAGGTTATTTCGCAGAGATAAAGTTGAGTCAAATGTTATGTAATTTTCAAGCTTCTGACTCCAATTAATAAATTATCATTAATTTTGTTTAAAATATAGTTCAATTAGCATGCTGTAAGTAGATGTGGCCAACAGACCATTAAACACATGGGCTAAAACTCCCAAATAAAGGCAAGATACACATCAGAGGCCCTGTGATACCTGATACTGAAAGGCTGGACTACATTTCTGAGAAATTTAAGAAAAGATAGGTAAATTAAAGAAAAAATAAAGAACAAAGAGAAGAAATTGAAGATCATCCATATTTAAGAAAAGGAAAAGACACTGGCAAGGAAATTGTTCCAGAAGAATGAATTAGTCTGATTTTGTGTAAGTGTAAAAAAGGAGAGAATTGCAGGTAGTTTGTGAACTGTTGGTTGACTGAAAGCAGACACATCGAGGAGCTGCGAGTAGGTCACACAGTTATTCAACTAATACGTTTTGAATGACAACTACATATTACGCTTTCTGGAGAGGGTACACGTAGATTTACAAGTATACCAATTTTCAAGAAGCTAAGAATGTAGTCATTCCTACTAAAATAAGAGCAATAAAGAAGTAATCAATTCTAAAACTAGATTTAAAAACAACTGCCATGGGAATCAGTTTCAACTTCTGATGACCCCATACATGGCACAGTAGAATTGTGCTACATAGGACGTCAATAACTGATTTTTTTAGAAACAGGTTGTCAGATCCTTCTTCTCAGGAGCCTCTGGATGGACATGAAACTCAAACCAACAACCATAGGTGAGCAGCCAAGCATGTAACCTGCCTGTACCAGCCAAGGACTCCAAATGCTGCATAGGAAGGCACATATGTCAAAACAGTATCACTACCACGTACTCAAGAAGTTCTCAGAAGATCATTTAAGTAAAGGTGAAATAAAACAAAACAAAACAAAAAACAGCTTTCTTTTGTTTAGGCGTTTAGTGTAGGATTAAGTGAAGCCCTCTGATTAATTATTCCCAATTAAACATTGCTTCATAATTTCCCATTTCTTCAACAAGAAGTAACGGACTTATTCACTGCCATAGTCAACATGTTTATTCAGCAAATTTAACTGTTACTAAATTACAACATTTTATAAGTTTATATGAAACAAAAGTAAAACTTCTATTAAATGAGCCATGATGTGGTGTAAGGCAGTGACAAAATACTTACCCACTATTCAAAACTAAAATCTGTGAAGATAAGTTATAAGAACTTCGAGGTTCATTATAACCACTCCAACTAACATGGTTATTTGGTCTGAAATTTTACCAGAAAAGCAAGTGAACAGATCCCATGTCTCTATAAACAGAGGTAAGAACATAAGGTAGTACTTAACTAATAAATTTACATAGAAGATGGAAAGCTTTTGTTTTACTGGATTTTTTGGCTGTGTTTCCTATACAGTTACGATAGAGTATATATCCTTCATTGGTAGGGATGCTATCTTAAATTTTGTTTAAAGGTCTTTTGAGAGTCCCATAAGTTCTCACCAAAACATGATATGAAGAGCAATGATAATAAATTGAGAAATAATAATAAGTTGAAGAAAAATAATAGCAAAAAAAAAAATGTTCTGGAGACTTTGGTTTGGTTCAACAGAGCTATCTCATTTGTCGGTGTTGTTTTTCACTTACGGGAACAAAATATAAATAAAGTAAAAACTAAAGTACCTCTAAAGGTATTTGAAAACATGCTCCCTTTCTGTGAGTTTATATTCTGTTTTTCTCCCTCAACTTCATCAGTTTTGCTGTTAATAAACAGTTTTAGAAATTATGTAATTTTTCCCATTAAAGCAACGTCTATTTCTTATACGATTACACAATCCAAAATGAAATCTTTGAGGTTAAGTTATAATAGCTTGAGAATGAAATTCATTGTAACTACTCTCACTAGTACAGTTATTTGGCCTGAATTTTTTCCAGAGAAGCAACTGATCATATGCTATGTTTCTAGAAAGGGAAGTAAACAGAAGGCTGCACTGAAGAGACGTATTTTAGAGCTTAGCTCTGAGTTTACAAAGATTCAGCCTTTAGCGCGAGGCCTCTTGTCCTGGAAGCACCCCAAGCCCCCAGGACCTACTTACTGCCTTCCAGTTGCTTCTGACTTACAGTGACCCAGTATAAGCCCTGTAAGGTAGAGCAGACTGCTCCATGAGGTTTCCAAGGCTGTCTCTAAGAGTCAGAACTGACTCAACAGCAGTTGCTTTTTTTGTTTGTTTGTTTGTTTTAATCTGTACAGAAGCAGAGTGCCATGTCTTTCTCCAAGGAAGATAGTGAGTTCCAACTGCCAACTTTTTGGTCAATAATAGTAGAACTCTGTAACCACTGGTATAGCCAGGAATCGTTTCTGGATTTTATCAAATTAACAACAAAAGAATGGAACATTTAATATTCTAAAAGGGTAATACCGTTTCAAAGGTAGTGGTCTTGGATTCAGACCTTCAAATATCATTTTGCTGCTTTGTTCCATGATCTAGTCATTTATTTACGTAAAAATTTTTCAAAAAAAATTGAGGCAGGAGTGTGAATTTTAGAGATGATATAAATCTTATAAACAGCAAAGTAATTTTTTTTTTTTAATGTTCTCTTTCCACAGCAAAACCTTTGCAGTTTTACCCGGGGGCTATAAGCTCCACTTCACATCAAAAAGTATATAGTTTCAGATCAACCAAATTTCAATTACTTTTTTACAACTAAATCAAATCTGAAAATTACGCACATACACAGACACATACAATACACACACAAACCAGCTGTTTACTTTAAAATGCTTATTATTTAACTGAAAACCCTGACATACGGGTTAAGTGCTATGGTTGCTACCCAAAATGTTAGCAGTGCGAATCCACTAGGCACTCCTTGGAAACTCTACAGGACAGTTGTACTCTGTCCTATAGGGTCACTCTGAGTTGGAATTGATTTGATGGCAGCTTTTTTTTTAATGCTGTTTAACTAAAGTAATTTTTTATTAAAAATACATCCATGAGTTAGAGTTTTTTTTTAAGTTTTAAGCATTAATCTTATTTAATACATAAACTTTTGCGATCGCTGTACATTGAGTGGCTCTATTTAAACTAGAGTTACAATTTGAAACACCCAAATTAGGTTCTTAAACTTTATTTAATTTTCAAAGTGTTCTTAGGGCAAATGTTTTAGTAGTGAAAACCATAACCATTATCATAACAACACACACATCAACTAAACTTGATGAACCACTTTAATTTCTGTGCTTGTTTATCCAATCTTCTAAACATTCTTAAGAAAGAAAAATATCATTTTCCCATTTTACAGATGAGAAAACTGGAAGAACTAAGAGGTGAGATCATTTTGCTAGCATTGAAACACTGTGAAGGGGGGAAAGCAGAGTGAGAGCCACTGCTGTCAGGCTGGTTCACAGACTTCCCCAGGTGTCAGACTAGAACTGCGCTCCTGAGGGTTTTCATTGGCTAGTGTTTTAGATGTAGACTGCCGGGCCTTTCTTCTGATGTACCTCTGGGTGAATAGAAACCTCCCACCTTGAGTCAGCAGCTGAACATTTTAACTGTTTGCACTGATTTGTCTTTACAGCCAGTACCATTAATCACTGGCCTGTAAAATCCCCACTAGAATCCTTTTAGTTAATCTACTTGCCTTCACTGATAAACCCACTTTTAAAGTTTTAAAATTTTAACCTACCTTTATTTCCACATTAGCCATATGTTTTAAAGTTAAGTTTTTGTTTCTACAACTTCGGAAAATTGAGAAAAGACATCTGAGGGAAGATCTTTTCTATCGTGTATTAGACAATTAAATACAACTTCATTATCTCTAATGAGGTGCACATGTTGGAAAACTTGTTCTTTTTTGCTTAAATATGCGCTGTTATTGACTTCTATACTTTATAACCTAGATTTTATTTATGCTTTATGTATTTTTTGCACTGATGCTATTCTAACAGTGGGGGAGCTACCTTAAATCTTAATGGTCAAAATACAATTCAGAATACATATAGTTAAGATGGCTAAAAGATATGACAGTTTACCTGACATATATATGTCTAGTAGATAAAAATAAAAGTATATTCCTGTATATCTAATAGAAAAATATGTGTTAGAGAATAAATGACATATATGCAATACTTTAAACTGAAAAACAAAGTGAGGGAATAACTGAATTTTGGTATGCTATTCCAAGAATGTATGTTATATTTTTAATATTTTAATATGCTGAACATTTTTATATGCCAAAAATTGATTTCTAAAGGTGCTATTATTTGCCTGTAAGCACAAAGGATCTCTGGTGGCCCAATGGTATAAGTGCTCAGTTTCTAACTAAAAGGTTGATGGTCTAAATTTTCTAGTTTCTTCACCGGAGAAAAATGTGGCAGTTTACTTCTGTAAAGATTTATAGCCTCGGAAACCTTATGGGGCAGTTCTATTCTGTCCCATGGAGTCCCACTGTGAATAAGAATGGACTCAATGGCAATACGTTATCTATAAACACAGAATTTCAGATTTTTATGGATTCCACTGTTCTTATCAATCAATAAGATGTTGACAGTTATGCCCAGGTTTTACTGCTATAAACTAAAATGTAATGCTTTCAGTTGTAACATTGTCTCTAGTATCTTTATAATATAAAATTGTGTATATAAGGCATGATTGTAAAAGACCCTAGCTACCTATTTGATACTGAACTTTAATTCTAACTCTTCTTCTTTGTCCAAATCAACAAAGCTATTTTTATAAATGTGAAAAAAATGTCACCGTTAACACAAAACAGTCTCCAAAAAGTGTCTTTGTATACCTTCTTTCGCATGTCGCAATATTTGAAATATCCTTGATGATGAGGAGAAGCACGCGTGTTTATTGAATACATATAGTTTTAAGCAACAAGGAAAATATCAACAAAATAAATTTCTTGCAATAGTGACATGCTAACTAAACATAAGTAGAATAAATTAGTACAATACATTTATGTGTTTATAAATAAAAATTTAAGTAATTATGTAATGGCTCACTGAATAGGACGCTCCTGGAAACGTTTCAGAGGAAACCTCTGACATGTCTGAAGTAAGGTGTACAAACTCTGTTGCTGCCGAGGAATATTTAGAATATTTCAGACACTAGAAATGGCATAGTCTCTGTGTATGGTATGCCTTTAGTACAATTTAGACCACCATTTGTCCTCAAGTAGGTCTATTTAAAGTATAATTGACTGCCCCAGCAATTATTGTGAATAGCAGCTGTCTGCTGGTAGAAAGGCATATATATAATGAGGGAGAAAGAATCAAATACATGCAATAGAAAAGAAAAGCAAAAAGAAAATATCTATATGAAGTATTTTAGCCCAGATTTTATATTTGAAAGGGACAAGGCCTATTAGCCATTTCCAATTAGGGACTATAAAAAAAATTGAATGAAAGTACTCATCTATTTATGAAAAGCAGCTGGGACTCCCAAAACCCAAAACTAGCAAAAGTTTATTTGTTCTAAAATTGTTACAGCTTACAGGATTTCATTTATTTTCATTAGCTATGTTAGGTTTTGTGAAAACCTTTCTTGTACCATGTGCCTTCTGCAATACACAAAAACACCTTGCTTTGTTTTTCTCTTAAATAGCTACATAATTAGATGGATTATTTCATGTGTCTGTGCGTGTGTTTGCTGAGGAGAACAAGCCAGATAAATTAGCACTTAGCAGAACTCACAATAGCACATAATATGCCCTTGTGTTTCATATAAAGCTTTATTTGTCATTCACGGCTGGTTGGCAAAACTGACTTTGCTTTTGAAAATGACAGGTGGTACTCTGGTGAGCTCTGCTTGGAAAAAGAAACAACCTTCCCCAAGACAGTTTCTGTCAATAGCTTCCATGATTTAGCATGCAGTCTGAGTTTCTGTTCCTTCTAAAGTTCTGTTTCATTTGCATCTCTTAGGTCTGGCATCACCAAGACCCTTTAATAACTGGGATTCTATACTACAAGACTAAAAAGGCAGGCTTCTCCCTTCTCTGCAGGCTTGATTAAAAGACAGGTGAAGTTCAGTGTATTTCAATACTCCTCAACATTCCATGTCAGGAATCAATAGGCCTCCTTCTTTTTTTTAGGGGTTATTAAATTGCAGCTGTAACATTAGCCTTCTTTATCTAATTGATTGTCTTTTCACAGGGCTAAGAAAATCAATAGCAGTCAATGGGACTGCCCTGTTTTTACCTAATAGATGTTTTCTCCTAATTGGTTGCCTGGGTGGCTTCGCCGAGCTCAGTATGTTTTCAGAAGTCCACAGTATGTTGCAAGCCTTGTAAACTACTTTACCCTGTGCAACGGTTATTGATTTTATAATGAAATCTAAAAAAATCAATAGCAATCAGGAATATAGATCAGGATTCCTAGGTACGTCATGACAAAGGGCAAACTCACTTTGCTCCCACTTCAAACTGTGATCCAATTAAACATGTCCTTAAAACATTACATTTTCCAAAGACTTTGATCAAAGTCACTTGATTCATTGTTCAAGACCTGGCTGAAAATCTAAGAACTAAAAGATCCTAATTAAAAAATAATGTAGCAGTTTTTTTTTTTTTTAATTTTTTTTATTGACCACTTCCTTACAAATATAAGCCAAAACCATTAGAAGAAAATGATGAATGTGCTCAGGAAAAAATGATCCATCAAAACACACGATGCACACTATCCAGTAATTTCCCGAGAATTGACAATACTAATTTTTAACTTTAATTAAAAAAAGTAGTATTTGGAAATCCTGGTGGTGTAGTGATTAAGTGCTACGTCTGCTAACCAAAAGATTGGCAGTTTGAATATATCAGGTGCTTCTTGGAAACCCTGTGGGGCAGTTTTCCTCTGTCCTAGAGTGTCACTATGAGTCAGAATTGACTTGACAGCAGTGGGCTTGCTTTTTTTGGTTTTGTAAGTAGTTCCATTCCAAGTTTATGTGAAAATACTCTCAATTGATCTTGTATCCCAGGATCTGTGTTCAAATTCTGTCTCTTAAAATTATTAGATTTTCACCTCTGAATTCATTTTGAATATTTACATATATAATGTTATAAATTAGTTCGTGCTACAACTGAACTAAAGTTTTCAGAACAGTGATTTTGTATTAAAGTTTTCTGATTCAAAATGTGAGATAAATTGTGGTGTTTTAAATTTTTGATTTATCTATAGGAGAAAAGAAATGGTTTTTATTTCTAAAAGCATGAGGGAATAAGATCCTCTTTATATTTGTTCTTTCACGTTTGCCTTGTTGTTGCTGACTTCTCAGCATTTTTCTCGATATCTCAAATTTCTCCGTTGGCTGTGTCTCTCTAGTGTGTTATCGTTGCCCGTCCTTATTTGCTAAGGAGTTTTGCATTTCTGTGTATTTTAGAGCTCTGCTTGGTAATAGAGCAAAGAGTAAAAAGTCAGGAATTTCCATCTGTAACCTGCAATTTTGTAAACAATCCTTCATTCTCCCTTGTTATGACAACCAACTGGGCATTTCATTTCTCAAACCAGGATCATAGGCTACAAAGTAGTTTCCTATCATTTTCCAGATTAGCATTCATGTAGTTTAGTCTTTATCATTCTTCTCTCAATTGACATGCCCTACTAAAGTGTCGTGCCACTTAATATGCCTAACCATGATGGGGATGACAGTTCCCTAGTCAGTGACTGTCAACCAGTGTCTGTGGCACTGTCGCCAGCTCTATAGTCACAATCTGACAATATATGTGGGTTTGACCTCAGCTCCTCTCTTTCTTGCCCCAGTCTCTGGCAACTGAATAAATAAACACAACCTTCCATACACCAGATTTCTACGGGTCTGAACTATTTTTGAAGAGCCAAGCCAAGCCAAGTGCCGTCGAGTCGGATTTTTGAAGATTCACAATAAAAAAGAATTGTCGGATCCAACTCGACGGCACTTGGCTTGGCTGGAAGGTTTTTTTATGTTACCCGGCGTCTTAGAATGGGAAGGGGTAGGTAGGGGGGGTGGTGGCAGAGAACACTGAAGATAATGATACCTTTCTCAAGCTTAACAGTGACAAATGTCAAAAAAAAACAGCACCAGAATGTCAACCCGAGACTGTCAATAACAACCCCAAGCTTCTAAAACTAATGCTAGTTTGTTTAGTTTTAAGTGTAAATCAGTTCCTTTTCTTGAGAAAACAAATGAATCAAATATAGATGACAACTTGAAATCTTGAGCATAAAAGACAAGGCTGAAGGGTTGACCCGAGTGCCCAGTGGAAGGAAAGAGTGTATAAAAACAGTGGACACTACAAATTTTGGATGATCAGTGTCCTGTGCTAGTCAAACCCACATATCATGGCCATGTTGAGACATGCAGCGTACAGTAAATAAAATTTTGGATAAACAAAGGAGAGTTTCAGCTCCCTCCCACCTTGTGATGGCCTTCTCCTAATTCTCAGGCACTCAGCTGTACTGTGTGTTCCTGCATCCCTATCTCTGATTATCAGGTTCTCAAGGTAGAGCTTGATAAATCTATTCACGTGAAGTATGAATAACTGATAAATTTCAATGTGTCAAGTCACGTAAGTAAAGCAACATCTGACATGAATCAAAATATAGAGTCAACAGAATGAATCATTAGTATCGAAACTTTGTATCACGGAGACAGAGGCCTGTCTTTTTTCTTTGTTGTTGTTGTTTGCTTTGTTTTATTCAAAGCATTATGGTCTTACGGCATTTGGAGTAAGAATAAGACTTATTCAGAAGGTTACAGTCCAACAATTAAAATATATAAGACTATAGGAAACTAAAATATGTAAAATTGCTAGTGAGTTATACTACTAAGGATGTTGTTTTATTGATCACGATGGCATAGCACTTACAAACGTCCAAGATGCTTTTTGCTGGAAATAATTTCTATTTGGTGATTGAGCTAGTCAGGTCTTTACACATCATCAACTACATTAAAGTTTATGAGCCAGTAAATGAACTTTAATCACCTCAACATTCCTCCTCATTTTTTTGTCAGTAATCGACTACGTGGGTTACTGAAGCAAAGAGAAAGTCAAATTATCATCCCGGCATCAGTCTTTGCCATCAGAGGATTTTGTATTTCTTTCATTTTCAAATATAACATTCGATATACCACCATCATTCCTTTTTTAATCCAAAAAAGTCCGTGGATTTGGGTCAGAATTTTGATAAAAATGCTAATTTAAAAAATTAAATCCAAACAGATTAATAACACACACACACACTAGATACTGTGACTCTTCAGGTAAGATACATTTCAGTGAAAAGTTTGTTCCTCCTATATTTTCCCTGAAGAGCTTGCAGGAAGAACAAAACTCCTGTTATCCGGTTATGAAACGTGTCCTGGCGGTGCAGCTGCGGTTCTCCATCTCCGTGCCTGCTTCATCACCACCACTGCTGTCCTAATGATCGGTATAAACTCAATGTGGTTACAGCTCTAATGATAACGATGATGATTTTGTGGTTTATGGTATCTGAAAGACTGTAGTTATCTTTTTACAAGTTTTCTCCCATCTCATGTTTAAGAGACTCAAACGTAAAATATTTGCGTAAGAGAGATGGGTAAATGAAGGGAAACACTCATCTTTTTCTTCCTCTGTGAGTGGCCTTTTTAGGACTGGGAACAAGGACATTGCATTTTAACCCAAATAATAAAAACAGGTTTTCAATTGCTTTTTCTTGAAATTCTCTACATATAAAAATTGACCCATTGTCCTTAAACTTTTACAACATTTCTTTTTCAAACTGATGAAAAAAAATTCGATTTTCAACAAAGCAGTTTTATCTACAAGTTTAGTTCAAGATCTTGCATTTAAATTCTTGCAAGATTGTGGCAGATCAGAACTGTTATCACTCACCTTAGTTGTTTGTATTTCTATTTCAGAATATATATTATCCTACTACCTGAAGTTTCTGACTCAGTAATCATCATTCAGATATTCACTGGGTGTCTGACTAACCATAATCTTGGAAACGAGAAGACTCCAAAGTAGTTCTGCCCTACCACATCAGATAAGATGACCAGACCACAAGGCTCATAGCCAAAGAGATGAATGAGATAACTCAAATGAAAGTTCTATTGCTCTTCCCATAGAAGCTAAGTTAAAAGCAGTGGATTCTATTGAGATTGCTTTCCCCCTTGGCCTTTTTCTTCCCTTCATATACTGTACTAGATGAAAGCCATGAGTAACATAAAGAAAATAATCATTAGAAAATCGTGTTTATTACATGGAGACCTGAAAGAACTCCTCAAGAATAAACTTAAACAAGGGATTTCCTTGTGATCTCTGTGAAAAAAAAAGAAAAAAGATAAAAAAGCCAGATAATTTAGGAACTGAGACAAAATGATGACAGTGCAGTGACTAAATTCTAACTACTATAAGCTGGATTGTCACACGTTATTGAAAATCCTTTTGGCGACAACACAGTCTGCGGGGAGTTGGAAATAGTTACTGAACCCTGATCTTTCCCTGACAATATAATGAGCTATAATTGTTACAACACTTGGACTTCACATGAAAACTAGAGAAACGTGATGCAGTATCAAGCCTGGAGTGGGTGTCCATGATTTTTGAATATTCCTTATATATTCCTATCAAAAAGAAATATAGATCATTTGTTTTATCAAATGACAACATGTTCGATCACAGTCCTGAATATCGGTCAAATATTAAAACTACAAAAATTATTTCTTTCAATATATTTACCTGTGATCTACTTGTATCATAAAGGAAACATGATTTCAAAAGAAATTAAAAGCTGTGACAAGGCATTCTTCTGTTGTTGTTTATGTGTTGGCACTAGCTGGGACAAAGGCGTTCTGCTGATGTTATTAATGTGTTGAACAAAGAACAAATACCTCCTGAAAAACTGACACTGAGAAATGTAATAAAACAACTGAAGATTTGTAAAACCCTCCTATATTCAGTGAAGAATCATTTTCTTTTCTTAGATATTTGTTTGTGTACACATGAAAATATTAGTCTGACATGTAAATACAATTTTTTTCTTTGAGTATGAAATAAGGAGGCAATCCAAGACGGCAGCCTCGTCGGATACCTCATAAAGTCTCTCTCACAAAAACGACCTGAGAAAACAAATGAATCAAATATAGATGACAACTTGAAATCTTGAACATAAAAGACTAGGCTGAAGGGTTGACCTGAGTGCCCAGTGGAAGGAAAGAGTGTATAAAAACAGTGGACACTACAAATTTTGGATGATCAGTGTCCTGTGCTAGTCAAACCCACATATCATGGCCATGTTGAGACAAAGCAAACAGTATTCCCAGGCAAAGCCCCCATCACGAAGGGTACAGCCAAGCAGAAGAAATTCTGCATCCATGCTCAGAGCCAGGTAAAAAGGCTTCTGACCCTGGGAAAGTTAAGTGAAGTTGCCTCATCCACTATGTCCTTCTAACTCCTGTATTGGATGCCTATGGACATGGATGCCTCCATGTGTCCCTCATTCATTCCCTGCTGCACACAGCTGTGGTCTGGTGGCACTTACTACCACCCTGCCGCTGAATGGGGGCCCATGGACAGGCAGCACCCACCCTTTCACTGAACCACCTGTGCCTGGCACCCATATGCATGCCTCTACACCAGGCCACCAGCACCTGGGGCCTGTGGAACAGTGGTAGGCACTTTTCTTCCTATCTATTCATGTTGGGGACTTATGGACTGGCAGTGTCCTGTCTTCTGCTCACATAACTATGCCAGGGCTCATGTTGTAATGGTGCACACTTCTGTCCAGCCACATATGCCAGAAACCCATTTTCCAGCAACATCCCGTTTTGTGTGCATCCAACCTTTCTGGTGGCCCACAGACTAGCAGTGTCCACTTCTTTGCCAGGCTGCCGGTATTAGTGGATCAGAGACCATTAAGACACCTTTTTCTGCCCAGTCACCTGCACTAGGGTCCTATAATCCAGCCTACCTGTTTCTCCACCCACCCTCCGGAACCAGAAGCCCACCAACTAGAGCTGTCTGCCGCATGTCCAGCTACTTGCATCAGAGCTTGCAGACTAGCAGTGAATGCTCTACTCATGTACATGGGGAGGCGTGAGGACTGGCAATATACTCTCCCCTGCATCATACTGTAGCAAATGAACACATCATCTTAGTGGGTACCTATGGACTATTGGCGTGTCCCTTTCCCTGCCTCCTGAGGCAAGCCCCTCTGCAACCAGAACCTTGCACCTGATCCAACTACCCCCAAATAATCCTGTCCTTCTAAGACTATCAGCAAGAGTTCCTATACTACTCAGCCAATGACCGATGACCTACATAACCTTGCCCTGACCACTGGGTAACCAACATTGCTCATGCACACACATAACATTTAACCCAGTAACCAGTGAGGATATTTCCTCCACCCACACCCGTGACCAGCCAGATCAGTACATCACCACACTAGCAATGTTAGCTACATCCTCAGCCACCCCATATAAGACTAGTGGTCACAAACCCAGTCACAACCTCACCCATCCAGAGACAGACATGTGATGTCAGCATCAGCACAGCCAGACTAGCAACCAGAGTAATGTGCATGGACTGCCTACACAGCTATATATAAAAAAGAAAGAAAGAAAGAAAAATCGGGAGGCAGCAAACAAATGCGCAACAAATAATCATCATAACACCTTAATGCCTCAGAGATGATAAACCCCCAAAGCCGAATGCTGACAAATTGATTCCAACTCATAAAGATAATATCAAATCACATAAAGAACAGGACAAGTTGGCTACAGCAAGCAAGCAAAATAAAGAACCAGAAAACCTTCTAGTGGAAGAAATGCTAATGGGCTTATCTGACAAGGAATTCAAAAGTCTAAAACGTAGGGTTCTCAAGATGGAGGTGAAGCAAAACAGACAAAATCAAGGAAAAGGTGCAAAATCAAAGAAAACCCTAAATAATAGAAGAATTTAGGATAATAATACTGCCATGCATTGAACTCTGTCCCCCTCAAATATGTGTATCAACTCAATTAGGCCGTGATTCCCAGTATTACGAGATTTTACACCATCTTATCATAAGATATGATTTTCCTATGTGTTGTAAATTCTATCACTATGATGTTAAAGAAGTGGACTGATTGCAGTTATGTTGATGAGATCTACAAGACTATATTGCACCACAAGCCAATCTCTTTTGAGATATAAAAGGCAGAAGTGAGCAGAGAGACTGGGGATCTCATACCACCAAGAAAGCAGTGCCAGCAGCAGAGCACGTCCTTCGGACCTGGGTCTCTGTGCTAAGTAGCTCCTTGGCCAGGGAAAGACAATGACAGGGACCTTCCTCAAAAGCCAACAGAGAAAGACTTCCCCAGAACTGACAACCTGAATTTGAACTTGTACGTAGCCTTCTAGATTGTAAGGGAATGCATGTCTCTTTGATGAAGCTATCCACTTATGCTGTTTCTCTTACAGCAGCACTAGATAACCAAGACAGCACAAAAATAAAATAATAAAATAGACAGAAACCATACAAAAACAGCAACTAGAAATCCAAAAGATTTGCCATTCAATTTCAAAAAAAAAAACAATTCAGTAGAAGAATGTAAGAACAGAAGTGAATAATGCAAGGCAGAATATCTGAAGTAGATGGCAAATCACTGGACACAAATTTGAGGACAAATCAGAAAAAATGAAGAAAAATGAGGAAAGTCTAAGAAATACATAGGACACTATCAAGAGGAAAATTTTCTGCATTATTGGGATTCTAGAAGAAAAGAATGATGAAAAAATAAAAACAAATGAACTAAAAACAAACAAACAAACAAACAAAACCCAGAGAGTTGTCAAAGCTTTGCTGGAAAGAAAGAAAAATCCTCCCTTATCATGAAAGACGAGAAGATACTCATCCAAGAACCATGACGCAGGACAGACCTCAAAAGAAAGCTGTAAATCTGTATCAAAATAACATGTAACAAAACCAAAGACAAAGGACTCTGAACAGCTCAGGAAAACGAGCAGTCACCTCTGAAGGGCAACTGATAAGACTGAACCCTAATTACTTAGCAGAAACCACTGAGAAACTGTCTAATGGGGTTGTTAATCAAATACACTGGTGAAATTTGGGCATTCTCCAATAAACAGAAATTAATAGAATTTGTAAAAACCAAGTCAGTCTCGTATTAAAGGAAGTCCTTTGAACAGAAACCAACCAAATAAGACAACAACCAGAGACTGTGACACAGGACAGCATCTGTCAGATACCAATCAAGATAAAAAATTGTTAAAAATAAAATAAAGATGTCAGACTGACAACAAGGAACTAGAGATGTCAATCTGTAAATGATAACAATGCCAAAACAAACAAAAGGGAGGAATAAATGGAATAGTTATAGAATCTTCATATGAAGAGTAAGACAATATCAAGGAACAAAATGTCAATTTCAGGGGAACCACAAAAAAAATTAACAAACCTACTCATCAAAATAAATAGGAAGGAAAACATAAAGATTCAGTAAACACAAAATCAACAACAGAAATAAAAATAAAACCCATGAACAAGAAGAACTCAGCACAGAAAATTAAGGGGGACAAAAAAACCACCAACAGCACGTAACAAAACCACACACACACACACACACACACACACATAAGAAATAACCAGTTAAATTCATATCTGTTGATAATCACATTGAATGTAAATAGCTTAATGAACAAATAAAAAGGCAGAGACTGGCAGAATGAATTTAAAAAAATAATCCATTAATAAGCTGTCAACAAAATACACACCTTAGTCACAAAGAGAAAAATAACTAAAACTCAAAGGACAGGAAAACAATGTATCAAGCAGATAATAATCCAAAAAAGAGCAGGAGTGGCAATATCAGTGAAATAGAGTTTAAGGTAAAATTTACATTAAAAGATTAGGAAGGACACTACACAAAGATAAATGATCAGTTCACCAAGACAGTGTAACTATAATAAATGTATCTACATTAATGATGGAGCTCCAAAACACACAAAACAAACTCCAACAATATAGAAAAGAAAAACTGACAGTTCCACAATAGTAAGAGACTTTAACACATCACTTTTGGTGAAGGACGGAAAACCAGAAAGAAACTCATGAAAGATACAGAAAATCTAAAAGCCGCAATCGACTTTACCTCATAGACATATACACACCTAAATATAAAAGCTAAAATAATAAAGATCATGAAAGAAAACATAGGAACAATGCTAGGAGCCCTGAAAAAAGAAAAAGAAAAAAAAAAAGTTAAGAGAACATGTAGAATAGGAAAAAAACTCCTGACTACAACATACCGTACAAGGGCTTAACTCTGAAACTGACAGGAAACATCACTAACTCAACAACAAGAAGATAAATAATCCAACTGAGAAATGGTTAAAGGACATGAAAAGACACTTCACCAAAGAAGACATTCGGGCTACTAAGAAACACGTTAAGAAATACTGTCAGTCATTAGTCATTACACACATACACACACACACACATAATCCGTTGTCTTGAGTCCATGTTGACTCATAGTGATCCTAAGGGCAGAACAGAACTATCTATCTGTCCCATAGGGTTTCCAAGGAGGAGGCAATAGATTCAAACTGCTGACCATTTGGCTAGTAGCCAATCCCTTAACCACTGTACCACTGGAACTCCTATTAGCCATCTGTTGTTACTGGTAGGTGCTGTTCAGCCAGTTCCAACTCATAGCTACCCTATGTTCCACAGAAGGAAACAGTGTCTGGTCCTGCTCCATGCTCACACTCCTCGTTATGCTTTAGGCCACTGTGGAAGCCTGTGTTTCAGTCCATCTTTTTAGGGTCTTTCTCTCTTTTTCTTACCCTCTACCAAGCATGACATCCTTCTCCAGGGACTATCCCTCCTGAAAACATGTCCAAAGTATGTAAGACATAGTCTTTCCATCCCTGCTTCTAAGGCACACTCTGTTTATACTTCTCCCAAGACAGATCGGGTAGCTCTTCTGGCAGTCCACAGTATAGTCAATATTCTTCTCCAATGCCAGAATTCAAAGGCATCAATTTTTCTGTCTTTATTCATTGCCCAAGTTTCACATGCATTATGATGCAATTGAAATACCATGTCTTGGGTCAGGGGCATCTTACTCTTTAAGATAACATCTTTGCTTTCAACACTTTAAAGAGGTCTTTTGCAGCAGATTTTCCCAAAACAAAGCAATTTTTTTTTTCTGGATTCCTGTTTCCATGGGTGCTAACTGTGGACCCAGGTAAAATGAAATTCATAACAACGTCAATCTTTTCTTCATTTATCATGATGTAGTTTTTTGGTCCAGATGTGAGGATTTTTTATCTTGAGGTTGAGATGTAATCCACACTGAAGGCGGTGCTCTTTGATATTCTTCAGTTAAGTGTTTCAAGTCCTTTGCACTTTCAGCAAGCAAGGTTGTGTCATCCACAGAACACAGGTTATTAGAAAGTCTTCTTCCAACTCTGTTGCCCCATTCTTCTTCATATAGTTCACTTTCTTGGATTATTTTCTTATCATACATATTGAATAGGTACAGTGGAATGATACAGCCTTGACATATGCTTTTCCTGACTTGAAACCATGCAGTGTCCCCTTGTTATGTTTGAATGACTGCTTCTTGATCCATGTACAGATTCCTCATAGTGTCACTATCAATCATAATCTACTTGGTGGCAACGTTATGATAATTATTAGAACACAGGCAATATCACAACAATAAAATTAACAATTATTTATACACGGATACATAGTTAAGTAAGCTAAATGGGTATGAAAGGGTGTAAAGTAGCATACTCACCTGCAGATAAAAGCTTGGTTTTAAATATTTTTCCATGCATAATTGTAGATGCTGTGTGTATACTCATATAGACAATAGCACATACAAGGAGTACAGTTAGGAAATTTCTTAGACATAGTTTAACACCTTGTAGGATGATATTCCTAGGCTTGAAGACAAAGAACAATAGACTCATGGGACATCTGCATCAATTGTTAGAACATACGAGGTCTACAATGAAGTCTGTGAACTAATTGTTCTAAGTGCTACGTGCCTAATTGCTGAATATCACTATAGTCACTTCCACAGTATGCATTGATACCAGCCCTTAGCCACCTCTCAAAGAAATTTTTGAACTCTTTCTGGAATGGCCATTGCATGTGGTGGCATAGTGGTAAGTTCACCACTTATTTGTAGAGTTGTCTATGAATGTGTTTTTAGCCAGCAAACAAATAACCACATTGGAACACCCTCCCTACTCACCTAATCTGGCACCCAATGACTTTTTCTTTACCTGAAGACAGAGGAAAAATTGAAAGAAAGACATTTGGATGACATTCAGGATGTCAAGGGTAATATGACAACAGCTCTGATGACCATTTCAGAGTTCTAAAACTGCTTTGAAGGGTGGACTAGACACTGGCATCCATACATAGCTTCCCAAGGGGAGTATTTGAAGGAGACTATAGTCATATTCAGTAATGAGGCACGCAACACTTTTTCTAGGATGGGTTCATGAACTTAATTGGCAGTCATTGTAGTTCATAAAGACAATGTTCTGCATACTACTTTGATGAGTAGTATCTGGGGTCTTAAAAGGTTGCAAATGGCCATTTAAGAGACAACTGTTGGTCGTTTCCCATCTGGATTAAAATAAAGAAAACCTAACACTCGAAGTAGCAATTGGCCCAAAGAACTGAAGGACAGCATGTACTAAGCCTTCACAGCCCCAGGACCAGAATTAAACAGTGCCTGGACACTAGCACGGATTGTTCTGGCTGGGGAATGGACAAAGTAAGAGAAAAATGTTGAGGAAGAAATCAAATTCACAAAAAAGACCAAACTCACTAGTCTGACAGACTGGAAGAACCCACAAGACTATAGACATAAGACACACTTCTGACATGGAAATGAAAGCACTCCCAGATAACACCAGAGAAGAACATGTTCCTCACAGCAATCATTTATAGAAGAACAAAAGGACAATATTTTCCCTAAAGCAAAGATGAGAAGGGGCAGAAAACTGGGATGAAAAGAAATGAAAGTGGTGCAGAAATGGGGAGAGTGCTGACACATTGTGGGGAATACGACCAATGTCATAGAACATTTTATTTACAAACTGTCAAATGGGAAACTTGTAGCTATATAGTGCTGTTATAACAGAAACACCACAAGTGGTTGGCTTTAACAAACATAATTTATACTTTCACAGTCTAGTAAGCTGGAAGTCTAAATTCAGAGTATAGAGACTCCGTGAGTTGAAATCACTTGATACAGTGCATTGGTTTTTGTGTTTTTTTTCTTTTTTTTTTGCAGGGGGTGGGGTGAGGAGGGTGGGATTTCTCCAGGTAAAGGCTTTCTTTCTCTGTCAGCTCTGATAGAAAGTTCTTGTTATCGATCTTCTGCTATTCTAGGAGCTTCTCAGCTCAGGGACTTCTGGTCCTCAGGATACACTCTGCTCCTGGCACTATTTTATTGATAGTATGAAGTCCTTCTGCTTTTCCGCTTGATTCTCACTTTTATCTCTCAAAAGAGATTGACTCAAGATGCAGCCTAATCTTGTAGACTGAGTCCTGCCTCATTAACATAACTGCCTCTAATCCTGCCTCGTTAACATCATGTTGCTGTTCTTAGGTGCCATTGAGTCAGTTCTGATTCAAAACAATCTTAGTTACAACAGAATGAAACGTGGCCTGGCCTCTCACCATATTCTCCTCACTGTTATACTTGAGCCCATTGTTGCAGCCCCTGTGTCAGTCCGTCTCATTGAGGGGCTTCCTCTTCTTTGCTGACCCTGCACTTTACCAAGCATGATGTCCTTCATCAGGGAACTGATCCCTCTTTATAACATGTCCAAATTAAGTGAGAAATAGCCTCGCCACACTCACTCTAAGAAGCATTCCGATTGTACTTTTTCCAACACAGATCTGTTCATTCTTTTGGGAGTTCATGGTACATTCCATGTTCTTTGCCAATACCCCAGTTCGAAGACATCAGTTTTTTGATCTTCGTTATTTATTGTTTAGCTTTTGATGCATGTGAGATGATTGAAAACACCGTAGTTTGGGTCAGCTGCACCTTAGTCCCCAAGGTGACATCTTTGCTTCTCATCTCTTTAAAGGGTCTTTTCTGTACATTTACTCGATGCAAAGCATCTTTGGTTTTCTTGACTACTGCTGCCATAAATAATATTGATTCAAGTAAAATGAAGTGTTTGACTTCTGTCTTTTCTCCATTTTTCATAATGTTGCTCGACTGTCCAGTACTAATGATTTTTGCTTTCTTTTTGTTGAGATGTACTTTATACTGAGGGCTGTGGTCTTTGATTTTCATCACTAAGTGCTTCAAATTCTCTTCATTTTCAGTAAGCAAGGTTGTGTCATCTGCATAGTGCTGCTTGTTAATGAGTCTTTCTAACACTACAGAGGTAGACAATCAAATGACAGAATGGTGGATGGTCACACAACACTGGGAATCATGGCCTCGCCAAGTGACACATATTTTGGGGGGACAAAATTCAATCCAAAATGGAAACAAACTTACTCTGTAAAGTTTCACCCAAAGCACAATCAAAACAATGTTAAAACACACAGAGAAGAAATCAAAGCTAATGTTCTATAGAAGTTGGAAAGAAACAAAGAACAAAAAAAACCAACCCTGCTTCTCACTGGGAAAAAGTATATCATATTAATCTTAAATTCTTTTAAGGTTCTAGTTTTCTTCAGTTATTTAAGGACTAGGGTATAGTAGAGAGAAATTGAGAATGGATTAGTTTATACAATATACCCTTTATGTTTGGAAATTTAGGATAAATCTAAGAGTTTTCGGTGTTCACTACACAGCAGGCATTGCTTCTGGTGTTTTATGGCCATAAGCTCATTTAATACAACAAACCTGTGAAGTGGAGATACAACGTTCTTATTTTCCGGATAAGTAAATAAAAAGTATGGAGAATTAAAAGAATTTACTCAAAGTCACAAAATAGTAAATGCAAAGCAGAGACTGGAGACTAATTATTGTAATACACATGAAAGACTAGTTAAAACATTAAACATTAAAACATTAAAATCAATGTTCTCTTCTTGATGGATTAAAAAGAGTACTTCACTAGGACTTTGATTAAGAATTTATTACTATATACTAACAACGAGACTGTTAAGGAAGAAAGTATCACATCAATACCATTTACGATAGCCCCTAAGAAGATAAGGTACCTAGGAATTAATCTAACCAGAGAAACAACAGACCTTTACAAAGAGAACTACAAGCCCTTACTACAAGAAACTAAGAGAGACTTAGATAAATGGAAAAACCTACCCTGCTCATGGACAGGAAGATTTAACATTGTGAAAATGTCTATTTTACCCAAAGCAATCTATTTATATAATGCAATCCCAATACAAGTTCCAGTGATATTTTTTAATGAGACGGAAAAACAAATCACCAATTTTGTTTGGAAAGGGAAGAAGCCCCAGTTAAGCAAGGTACTACTAAAGAAGAAGAAAACACTGGGAAGCCTCTTATTACCTGACTTTAGAACATATTACACTGCCACAGTGGTCAAAACCTCCTGGTACTGGTATAAGAACAGACAGATCGATCAGTAGTACAGAACTGAGACCCCAGAGATGACACCACTTGCCTATGAACAACTGATATTTGACAAAGGCCCTAAGACATTAAACTGGGGTGAAAACAGTATCTTCAACAAATGGTACTGGCAAAATTGGATATCCATCTGCAATAAACTGAAACAAGATCCATATCTTACACCTTATACAAAAACCAACTCCAAATGGATAAAAGACCTAAATATCAAACCTAAAACAATAAAGCTCATCCAAGAAAAGGTAGGAACAACAATGGAAGTTTTAATACACAATATGGACAGACTCCAAAATCTGTCAAACAAACCACAATCATCAGAAAAGAAAATAGATAAATGGAATCTATTAAGAATTAAACACTTTTGCTCATCTGAAGACTTTATTAATAGAATTAAAAGAACATCTACAGAATGGGAAAAAAATATTTGGCAATTCTATGTCAGACTGACACCTGATTTCCATAATCTATAAGATACTACAAAATATCAACAAGAAGAAGATAAATCATCCAATTAAGCGATGGGCAAAGAGATGGACAGACATTTCACTAAAGAAGAGATCCAGGCAGCCAAAAAACACATGCAGACATGTTCACGATCTTTAGTTATTAAAGAAATTCAAATCAAGATGACAATGAGATACCATCTCACTCCAACAAGGTTGGCCATGATCCAAAAAACACAAAACAACAAATGCTGGAGAGGCTGTGGAGAAAGTGGAACCCTCGTACACTGTTGGTGGGGTTGCAAAATGGTCCAGCCTCTTTGGAAAGCAATCTGGCAGTTCCTTAAAAAAATGGATATTGATATACCATTTGATCCAGTAATTCCACTACTTGGAATATATCCTACAGAATCAAGGCCTTTCACACCAATGGACACATGCACAAGAATGTTTATCGCAGCACAGTCCACGATAGCAAAAAGATGGAATCAACCCAGATGCCTAACAACAGAAGAATGGATAGGTAAACTATGGTATGTATACTCAATGGAGCACTATGCAATGATAAAGAACAACGATGACTTCAAGAAATATCTCATGACCTGGTTTCAACTGGAAGACATTATGTTGAGTGAAAATAGTCAGCGACAAAAGGACAAATACTGTATGAGACCTCTACAATAAGATCTCAAAAACAGACTTGTATGTAGAAGAAAAGACTCTGACAGCTGCAAGGGAAGGGAGAGAGGGAGGGAGGTGGGGAGGGCTCAGATTAGATAGTTGCCAGGTATCTGGTTGGGTGAAATTGGTGATAGCACACATTAGAAACAAGAACAACATTAAGTGGACTTAAACATAACATGAGTACTCCTTTCATCTTAACCCAATATTGCAAGGATAGAGTAGTTGGGGCAGGGGGCAGGGGACCATGCTCTTAGGCAAAAGCAAGGCCAATTGGCAAAGCTAGCATTTTGCTAAGAGGGCTCTTTGCACCCCACATTGGTGAGTGGCATCTGGGGTCTTAAAAGCTGCCAAGCTGCCACCCAAGGGCACAGCAAATGGTCCCAACTCAGCAGGAACGGATGCTCACTGAGGACCAAAATGACATGGGGAAAAGACAACCCAGAAGACAAAGAGACCCACATAAGTGGGTGCCTACATCGACTTGGGACCGGAAGAACTGGATGATGCCCGGCCACCACCAGCGATAGCCGCGATGGAGCTCACTGAGTCGAGTCTTACTGGCAACACAAGGATAACAAGGGGTGCATCCTGAGATCCCCACTAAAAGACCTCAATTGATGGTCCAGTGGTTTCGGGCTTCCCCTGGGAGCATGGCTCCTCACCCTGATGCTGCCCTTGACCATAAATCATAACGAAGGTCCACGCTTCGGACAGGAATGGATTGGACTTGGCGATGCATTGACCATATATTGGATGCACTTTATGGTTCTATACATCTATAGGATGTCATCCTGCTGACCTCTGGCTGGAGGAAGGAGAGTGGGTGGAGAGGAGGGGAAAAAAGAGATTGTTGGGAGAATGAGACATGTATGGAGCAAAGAGGAATAGTGTGCTGTCACTGGGCAGGGAGAGCAGTGGAAGCTGCATATAGGCGGGTATGTAAATTTATATGGGAATGTACATTTTCACTCAGTTATATTAAATAAAAAAAATTTTTTAAAAAAATAATTTATTACTATAGATTTTTTTTAATATAGTTTAGCATGACATCAGTGTTTCAAATTTTGTAATTTGCTTATTTGGGTCATTTGCTCAATTTAGGCTGTCGTGTTTTGTTTGTTTCTAAGAGCTTTTTATGTATAAAATGCTAACCTGGCATATATTTTGTGCTTGTATGCTACCCCTCCTTACAAAAAATGTTGATGATATTGTGAAATTATATAAAATGTATAAAGCCTCTATAGGTACTTAATGTTTTTATTACTTTATCCAACATTTAATCATTTTTCCCAATTCTTCAGCCCTTATTCTAGGCATTTATTGAGTTAACATAGTAGTTTATCACTGATATGAAATGTCAACAATTTCATTTGTAAAATAATTCAATTTTCATGAGTATGAGTTTTCTATTTTGTGATATTGACCTGAATGAGTATTCTGTGTCTGCAGTACACTTCTTTAGTTATCTTTACAATCTGATACAGTTTACTATTTGGCACTCAATCTTCCTTCTCAGTAATGTTTCTGTCAAAATATCTGATTTTTCTTGCCTTTTCCACATCTCTTATGAACCTAAGAATTTTTGTCAAAGTATTTTACCTATGTATGTGTATTGATATCTACATATGTGCTTTGCATTACATTTCATGTACAACTTTATTAAGAAAGAGTTAATGTTTTAGCTTCCCAGATGAGAAAACAAGCATTTATTCATATTTTTAAAAAATGTTCTGCCTTATTAACACATGTCCTGTCATTTCTATCTTTAGGATTCATCTTATAAATGTGTATATTTGGATGCTGTCATGGATTGAGCTGCGTGCCCACTGAAAAACAAGTGTGGTCATTTGTCTGGATCATGATTTCTGGTACTATGTGATGTTCCTTTACGTTGTAAACCTTGCCTCTATGATGTTAACCAGGGAAGATGGATGGAAGTTTTGTTGGTGGTACAGGACTCAGTGTGTAAGATTATACGGGCCCTTGAGGCAGTGTCTTAAGACATAAATGAAAGAAGTAAACAGAAAGATTTGGGAACCTCATGCCATTATGAAAGAAGCAGTGCCAGGAGCAGAGTACATCCTTTGGAAAGGAGCTGCACTTCAGAAGCTCCCAGTTTAGGGGAAGACGGACAGAAGCACCTTCCTCCAGAGCCAACAAAGAATTCCTCTGGAATTGATGTCCTGACTTTGAACTTGTAGCCTGCTGGACTGTGACAGAATAAAAATTCTTTTTTTAAAGCCATTCACTCATAACATTTCTGTTAGAACAATGCCAAATGACTAAGACAGTTACTATGATAAAGATTTTCCCAGTTTTAATTTGCTACAGGTTATTTACTTAAAGTAGGATAACTGCTTCATTTTGGATGTCAATTTTATATCCAGTCACCTTACTTAGGTTTCCTAATACACCATTTATATTCTAATTTGGTTGTCTTCTATGTAATAAAATCAGTAACTTCCTAAACTAAAACAATTTTTAGAAATGTTATTATTTTAACAGAAAATTTATTTTTCTTCTTTATATTTAATGACCAGGACTTCTAGAAAATATTGAGTAGAGGCAAAAGACATTTTTGTTTAATATGTGATTTCAACAAAAATGTTTATAATGGTAAGGATAATACTGGCTGTTATTTTAAAATATAGCATCTGTTATATTAAACTGCATTCTTCTATATATTTTTATTATGATGACATAGAATTTAATTAATTTTTGCAACTATTTATGATGTTATAAGTTTTCTTATTCCATTTCATGGTATGTAGAGATTCATTAAAGAATTTCCTAACAAAAACATTTCTTTGGCACTGCCAATGTAAACTATAGAGTTTAAAAGTAATCCAAAAATTAAAGCAGAATTAAAGTAATTTTATTTTTATTAGATTAATGGTAGAATTAACAAAATATCAAAAATCATATTCATTTGTTGAAGTAAAAGTAGTTTAATTTTCAAGTAAAATATTTAATTTCCAGTTATCTATTATTTTACATGTATCTTGATAATAGTTTCTATGTCTTTCACAATGTTTGTCAAAAATTATAAGTATTTTTCAGTTCTGTATTATTATACTTAATTCACTTTTTAATCTATAGTTTTTTTTCTATTTTCTTTAGGTATATTTTATTGTTTCCTTTCTTAATTCCTCAGATGAATGGGTATTTCATTGTTTGCATTTATTTTTATTTGGTAAGAAAGTAAATTTGTTTCTTACAGTATCTGTGTCTGATTCATAGATTTTGTTATAAATTTTAAATGTATTTTATATTTGAAGAAAACAATATGAAAATAAACTATGAGAAGGTTTTTAATTCTATTTGTGCAACTTGGCATTTTGGTTCTATCTCTTTACTAATCCACAGTACTCTGTTATGCATGTTTGAATAAGTAGTTAATAAATTTCGCTGTTTCTATTTTTTTTAGGTCTTACAATAAGTTCAATAGCTATAGGTATAGAATCAGTGTTTAAAGAAATATTTTACTTTCTATTGTAAGTGCACTCTATTCAAACTATATACCACATATTTCAGCATGGTAATTAAGTTTACTATTACTGTATGTGTTGTTTTCCCCCTTGATCTGCTAATAACTGAGAGTTCTGATAAATGTTGAATTATTATTGTGTGTCAAAGGTTTTCTGCATGCATTTTTTTTCCTTTGTTGCTAGTTTCTTCAGAACAATGTGTGGGTAGTGTACTTTCTCTGTACTTGAATAGTGCCAAGTGTTATCATCACTAGGAAATGATGTTTTGGCTAAAGCTAAAATTACTAGGTCACACATTGCCGCACTCGGGCCTTTTAATCTCCACTGTTTGGTTCTATATTAGACTGACTGATTATACTAACCCTTTTTTTTTTATGTAATGGAGACATTTAGAAATTTTTGTAAATACTTACATCTAATTTAGAAATCCATCTCCTTCCTAAATGTTCTAGACCTCAAACTGTTCTTCACCAGTTATCTTCCAGGAAAGCCACAAGCACGTTGTTCCTTTCGAGAATTATCATATCCTTAATCTTCCAGCACTAACCCAGGTTGCATAATGGTGAAGCAGTACAGCTGCCAACCAAAAGGTCTGTAGTTCAAACCCCCCCAGGGACTAACTGGAAACTCTATAGTGCAGTTCCACTTTGTCCCACAGAGTTCTAATAAGTCAGAGCTGACTTGGCAGCAACGAATTGGTTTGGGTTTGAGGCAGTGTCCCCATGCAAGTAGTCCTGGTGCTGTAGCAGTTGAAGAGACCCATTGCTAGCGGAAACACCAGTGGCTCTGAGACCACCAGTGGCACTGCAGGAGATCGGTGGAGTCTCACAGCCTTAGAACCCAGCGGGGTCACTGTAAGTTGTAACTGACTCAATAGTAGTGGGACTGGTTGTTTGGGAGTCTCCCAATACAGCACAACTCTAAGGCGCAATCTGTATCACTCTCTTTGGTGCAACATTTTGATGAGTACTCAACAGGAGACATTTTAAGCTTCTCCCTATCCTGACTACCAGAAGAATGAACCAGTCTGTCTCAGAAAAAGCATATCTAGAATGCTACTTAGAAGACAAGATCGTGAGATTTCATCTCGTATACTAAGGAAATGTTGTCAGAAATGGACAGTCCCTGGAGAAGGATATCATTCTTGGTAACATAGCGGGTCAGCACAAAAGAGGAGAAACCTCAAGGAGATGAGCTGACACAGTGGCTTGAACAAGAGGCTCAAGCATAACACTGACTGTGAGGAGCAAAATGACAGGGCAATATTTTGTTCTGCTCACAGTATCACTGTGAGTTGTAACCAGCTGCACAGCACTTAACACAAAGATGAAGAAATTGAAGATTTTTACCAACTCTTGCAGTCTGAAATTGACAAAACATGCAATCAAGTGCACTGATAATCATTGACTATTAACAATACAGGGGTTAGAAACAAAGAAGGATAAATAGTAAGAAAATATGGCTTTGGTCATAGAAACAGCGCAGAAGACAGCATGGCAAGTCTGCAAGCCAAATGAACTATTCACTACAAATACCTTTTCAAACACCATAAACAATGACTATAAAAGTGGACCTTGTAGGCTGGAATACACAGCAATTAAATTGAATACATCTGTAAAAAGATATGATGGTGAAGCTCAAAATCATCAGTCAGAGCAAGGCCAGGAGCTGATTGCTTAAGAGACCATCAATTGCTCCTATGCAAGTTTAAGCTGAAGCTGAAGAAAATTAAAGCAAGTCCAGACAGAACCTAAATACGGTCTTGAGTGTAAGCCACCTGAATGTGGAGAGCATCTCAGGAATACATTTGATACGTTACACACTAATGACTGAAGACTAGATGGGTTGTGAGAGGACATCATACATGAAGAAAGAAAAAGGTAATAAAAAAGGCAGGAAAGAAATGAAAGACCAAAGTTGATGTCAGTGGAGACTCTGTAGTTTGCCACTGAAACTCAAGTACTTGAAGTAAATAGGAGAAATGTTGAGGCAAAATCTAAAAATTAGATTTCAAAGAGAGTCCAGAAGAAAACAGTAAAATGTTATAACAAAACGTGCAAGGACTTTGAGTTAAACACCAAAAAGAAAGAACATATTTGTCATTTCTCAAGGTGAAAAAAAAAAAGAAATTCAAGCCTTGAGCTCTAAGTTCAAAGGATTCCATGGACAAAATATTGAACAACATGAGCAGTATCAAAATAAGATGGAAGGAATACAAAAAGTCACTGTACCAAAAATAATTGGTCAGCATTTAGCCATTGTAGGAGGGACCATGTAAGCACGAGCCAATGACACCAAAGGCAGAAATCTAAGCTATACTAAAGCCCTTGGCAAAAATCAAGGCTTATGAAGCTGATGAAATATCAATTGAGATGGTTCATCAAAGAGATGTTTTTATTGTTGTGTGCCTTCAAATTAATTCTAACTCATAGCAACATTGTGCACAACAGAACAAAATACTACCTGGCTCTGCACCATGCCCACAGTCATTCTATGCTTCAGCCTGTTGCAGCCAGTGTATCAATCCATCTTATTAAGAGTTTTTCCTCTTTTAGGCTGACCCTTTACTTTACCAAGCACAATGTCCTTCTCCAGGGATTGATCCCGCCTGACAACATGTCCAAAGTATGACAGGTGAAGTCTCACCATCTTTGCTTCCAAGGAGCACACTGGTTACACTTCTTCCAGAACAGGTTTGGTTGCTCTTTGGTGAGTCTATGACATAGTAAATATTCTTATCCAATACCAGAATTCAAAGATGACAAATCTTCTTCTGTCTTCCTTATTCGTTGTTCAGCTTTCACGTGCATAAGATACAATTGAAAATACCACGGCTTGGATCACGAGCGCCTTAGTCTTCAAGATGACTTCTTTACTTTTCAACACTTAAAGAGATCTTTTGCAGCAGACTTTCCCAATACAATGTATGTTTTGATTTCTTGACTGCTACTTCCCTGGGTGTTGATTGTGCTTACCGGTCCAGTTGTGAGGATTTTTGTTTTCTTTATTTTGAGGTGCAATCCTGTGTCTGTGGTCTTTGACCTTTATCAGTAACTGTTTCAAATCTTCTTCATTTTTCCACAAGCCAGGTTGTCACATCTGCTGAACAGAGATTGTTAATGAATCTTCCTCCAATCCTGATGTCTCATTCCTTGTACAGTCCATCTTCTCATATTATTTATTCAGAGTACAGATTGAAAAATTACGGTGAATGGATTCAACTCTGCTACACCCCTTTCCTGACTTTAAACTATGCAGTATCCTCTTGTTCTGTTCATGCAAGCACTTCTTGATCCATATACAGATTCCTCATGAGCACAATTAAGTGTTCTGGAAATCCCATTCTTAGCAGTTTGTTACAGTTCACATAGTTAAATGCCTTTGCATGATCAATGAAACACAGATAAACATCTTTCTGGTATTGTCTGCTTTCAGCAAAGATCCATCTGACATCAGCAGGGATATACCTGATTCCAGGTCCTCCTCTGAATTTGGCTTGAATTTCTGGTGGTTTCCTGTCAATACACTGTTGCAGTCACTTTTGAATGATCTTGAACAAAATTTTACTTATATGTGATATTAATAAGATTGTTTGATATTTTCTGTATTTGATTGGATTACCCATCTTGGAAACATGGATAAATATGGATCTCTCTTCCAGCTGGTTGATCAGGTAACTGTTGTTGCAATTTTCTTAGCATAGATGAGTGAGCACTTTCCAGCGCTGCATCCCTTTGTTGAAACCTCTTGATTGACATGCCATCACTTCCTGGAGCCTTGTTTTTCACCAGCGCTTTCAGTGCAGCTTCAGTTCCTCCCTCCCTTCCTCCGTCTCTCCCTTCCTCCCTCCCTCCTTCCCTCCTTCCCACTTAAGAGCAAGTTTAGGGGTCTCTTCTGACATCCAGTGTGGTCTTTCTTTCCTGTTTTTTTAATGACCTCTTGCTTTCTTCATGGATGATGTCTTTGATGTCATTCCACAACTCAACTGGTCTTTGGTCATTAGTGTTCAATGCATTAAATCTATTCTTGAGATGATCTCTAAATTCATGGGTTATACACTCAAGGTCATACTTTGGCTCTTGTGAGTTGGTTCTAATTATCTTCAGCCCCTTTCTGGGACCTCCCTCAAGGACAGTGGTAAAGGCAAATCCTCCCAATGGGCAGGACTCCGAGCGGTGCATATGGTTGTTCACTTTGCTTGCAAGGAGAGATGGCCAGATGTGCGGCTGTATACTGATTCATGGGCTGTGGCCAATGGCTTGGCCAGTTGGTCAGGGACTTGGAAGGAACATGACTGGAAGATTGGAGACAAGGATTTATGGGGGAGAGATATGTGGATAGACCTCTCTGAATGGGTGAAAGAAGTGAAAATATTTGTGTCTCATGTGAATGTTCATCAAAGAGTAACCTCAGCAGAGGATGAGTTTAACAATCGAGTGGATTGGATAACCTGTTCTGTGGGAACCAATCATCCTCTTTCCCCGGCTACCTCTGACATTGCTCAGTGGGCCCCTGAACAAAGTGGTCATGGTGGCAGGGACAGTGGTTATGCATGGGCCCAGCAACATGGACTCCTGCTGACCAAGGCTGAATTCAAACTTCTGTATGTGTAACTGATGGTTGTCTATCACAGTTAGCACCTGGTCTTGTTCTGACTGCTGATATTGAGTTTTTCCATCCTCTGTTTCCACTGATGCAGTCTTTTTGATTCCTGTGTATTCTATGTGGTGAGGTCCGTGTATGCAGTTGCTGTTTATGTATTGAAAAAAAAAGGTATTTGCAACAAAGAAGGTGTTGGTCTTACAAAATTCTGTCATGTGATCTCTGGCATCATTTCTGTCACCAAGACCATATTTTCCAACTACAGATTCCTCTTTGTTTTCAGCTTTTGCATTCCAATCATGAGTAATTATCAATGCATGCTGATTGCATATTTGATCAGACCACAGAAACTGGTAAAAAATCTTCAATTTTTTCATCTTTGACCTTAGTGATTGGTGTATAAATTTGAAAAAGACTCTTATTAACTGAATTTCTTTGTAGGTATATGCACATTATGCTATCACTAACAGCATTGTATTTCAGGACACATCTTGAAATGTTCTTTTTGAGAAGGAATGCAACATCACTCCTTTTCCAGTTTCTATTCCCATCATAGCAGTCCATATGATTGCCCAATTCAAAAGGGTGAATACAAGTCCATCTGTGCTCACTAATACATTCCATTTCATTTCTGACCATTTCTAATTTTCCTTATTTGATACTTTGTACATTTCATGTTCAAATTATTAATGGATGCATGCAGTTGTCTCTCTTCATTTTGAGTCATGCTACATTACCAAATTAAGGTCTTGAAAGCTTGAGTCCATCCATGTCATCAGGTCAACTCTACTCTTCTAGTTGTCTTTTAAGTGCCTTTCAACTTGGGAGGATTATTTTCTGGCAACTTATCTGACAATATTCTGCTGTTATTCATGAAGTTTTCACTGGCTAATTGTTTTCAGAAGTAGACTTCCAGGTCCTTCTTTCTAGCCTATCTTAGTCTGGAAGCTCCGCTGAACTCTGTTCATCAGGAGTGACCTTTCTGGTATCCGAATACTGGTGGCATAGCTTCCAGTATCACAGCAAAATGCAAGCCTCCACAGTACAACAAACTGACAGGCAAATGAGGGCAACAAATAGACACAGTGCTGGAACTGCTCACTCTACTATGCCAAGAAATTTAAAGATAGATCCCTGGAAAACTAACTAGAAAAGATCAAATTTTATGCCTATTCCAAAGAAATGTAACCTAACCAAATGTGGAAATTATTGAGCGGTATCATCAGTATCACACACAAGTAAAATTTTGCTAAAGATGATTCAAAAGTGACTCCAGCAGTACATAGGCAGGGCATTGCCAGAAAGAAATTCAAGTTGCATTTAGAATTGAGATTTACATGTCATATAGACCTTGGCTAAAAGGAGAGAATACCAGAAAGATGTTTATCTGTTTATTACCAACTGTGGAAAGGCATTTGAATATGTGGAATTATGTAAAATTTTGGATAACACTTCCAAGAGCAAGAATTGTAGAACACTTAACTGTGCTTATATGGAGTCTGTACATGGACTAAGAGATAGGTATTCAAACAGAACAAGGGAATTTTGTATGATTTAAAGTCAGAAAGGAGTGGGTCAGTGTTGAATCCTTGCCTCGTATTTAATTGGCATGTTGAATAAATAACCTGATAAGCTGGATGATGTGAAAAAGAACATAATATCAGAATTGTTAGAAGATTCATTAACCATCTGAGACATACTGATGACACAATTTTGCTTGCTGAACAAGGACTTGAGGTACCTGCTGATAAAAACCATAATCTAGAGTCTTTGTAGGAGAAAACTATGGCACTCCACTTCCACAAAGATGCCATTTTTGAAACCCTATGAGGCAATTCTATCTCACAGGGTCTCTGTAAGCTGGAATCGTCTCAGAGTCAATGGCTTTGTCTTGGGTTTTGTTAATTATCCTTTAGCTATAATGAAAGAACAATAATCATTTCATAGATGAATAGTACTTAATTCACAATTGTAGGAAAAGAAATTACTTCATGAAAGTTATGGAAATTAGCACACAGGAAGCATTCAGTAAGTAATATTAATTAATATTATTGTTATTTATTTTTTATAGTATTCAAAGTTGGTTTTATCAATATCCCAAACAACACATTTCCAAACCAGTCTTCAAAAAAAATTTGCAAATATGAATGTGTGATTTTTAAAACCATTTTAAGTCATGTTTCTAACTAATATTAGACAGGGAAACAAAGGGAAAAATCCATTTTGACATATCTAATATGTTAACTTCCATGTTAATGAATTATTTTTTCACTTATCCTGAGTGTTAAATACAAGGAGTAACCTGAAAGTACTCAAAGTACTCGTGACTTAAAAATAGAAGCGCTTTTCAGCTTCTTGTTAAAAAAAAAAAAAATGAGTATTTGTCTTCAATAAACAGCCATAGGAAATGCAAAGGATCCAAGAATTTCTGTACTGTAGCTGTCTTACTGTGTCAGTGTCTTCTCAGGAGCAAGTATCAAGAAAGGATTAGACATGCAGGTGAGATCTGAGTGAATCACCTATGAAAGTGAACAAAGAAGAGAGCAATGTGATAGATACGGGGTTGAGGGGACTCCAACTTTACAGACTATATACCACTTTGATCCCTTTAAAGGAAGAGACGGAAGGAGGGCTTGAATAAAAACAGTTTTAGTCCCCAGCACAATTCTAAAAAAGCCTTGACCAGATACACGAAGTCTACGTGTTAAGTTTGTCCATAGAAAGTGTCCCAGGTTAGGTAGGAATTTTCTAGTTCTAGCATCCTCTCCTGTGCTCAGCCTTTGGTAACAGGAGCATGGGCTACATTCTTCAATGTGACCCCCTGAATACATGGAAGAGGGTGGCAACTGAAGGCTTTCAGACACCCATTTTACACCGATCATTTTGAAAGAAGATGTGAGTCATGCCCTTTCACTTTCAGCTCACCCCGAGAGAATGCTTGCAGAAATCTGAGCATTTCTAATTAAGTTCAAGAATGCATCCTAGCAAAAGTGCTACATCAGTGTTGCTGGATATCATTACAGTCGCTCTTGAAATACTTCCCTTGGGAAGCTACGCACCGTTGCCAGTGCCTAGTCTACCCCTCAAAGCAATTTTGGAACTCTTTTTTTGGAAAGACCATCAGAACTGTCATTGTACCACCATTGACATCCTGAATGTCATCCAAATGTCTTCCTATCAATATTTCTCTTATCTTCAGGTAAAGACAAAAGCCACTGGGGGCCAGATCAGGTGAGTAGGGCCAGTGTTCAATATAGGTGTTTGCTGGCAAAAACCTCCCTCACAGACAACTATACAATTAAGTTCACGAAACTGCCATCCTGCCACCATGCACAATGGCCATTCCAGAAAGAGTTCCAAAATTGCTTTGAAGGGTTGACCAGGCACTAACATTGGTGTATAGCCTCCCAGAGGGAGTACTTTGAAGGTGACCACAGTAATATTCAGCAATGAGGTATGTAGCACTTAGATTAAGTTAGCAGACTTAATTGTCAGACCTCATATATTAACTTTTACTATTTAAATTGAGTATGCAAGCATATTTATTTGTTGATTTATAAAACCTAAGTAATTCATGTATAAATCTGTTCTAAGTATGGAGTAATTTGAACCCACAACAAAGGTATGAAACAACAGTTGCAAGGAATATTATGCCCAGCCAAGTGCCGTCAAGTTGAATAATTGTTAAAATTTCCCATTTCATTTTGCTTCAGAGACCACACTTTTCTCTCCATCTTAAACCTTTATCAAGTGTTCTTTATGTCCTTATTAAGCTCCTCCATCTGTCTTGGAAACACTCTCCCACAGCTGTTTCATCACTGATCCAACGTTTCAAAGTTCGCTGGCTATCTGCAACTTCGAGTTCACTTTTGCTACACAAATAGATGTTACACATTTTAAAAAGTCAAAATTCTAATAAAGTGCAGTTGAAGAACATTGTTGTAATAACTAATGATGTTTTGCTGAAATTGAATTACCTTTGCAAGGGGCTATTCTACCTTGAAGTTTTCTTTTGTTTTGGCATGCCAAATTACAGTATGTCACATTCCACTTTCTTATGTTTGCTCTCTTGCAAAACTTTTGTTTGCACAGTGTATTTGAGCCTTTATTAATTTTCCCTTCTGTATATATCTCAAGTTTTTACTTAAGAACCTGTGATGATTAAATTAGTGCTAATAAATGCCAATTGGGTTTGAAAAAAAAGAAAACAGAGACACTGACATACGCTATAAGATTATTAACTGAATAATCTAGACTGCAACTATATTTTTTATGCCATCACTTATAATAACTCTTTGCCCTCAAGTTGAGTTCTGATTTATAGTGACCCTAATATATAAATATCTCCATCTAATCATAGAGTATTATGAACATATTTGCTTTTCTCATGATTTGCCTCTGACTACTCAGTTGGACTAACTCTGCCTTTTATTTGCGTTTAAGATTTAACACCTGTGTAGATAAGCAAAATCGTATATGGTGCTGTCACATGGAAGTATTACTAGGACCTATAGGCTTTGCAAGATCTACAGTGCAGCCTGGGAGTAGCCTGGGAATTCAGAAAGCTATACTTTATTATGACTCTGCAACTATATCTTATTATTTAATTATAATAAAGTATATTACTATTATGTATTATATAAAGTATATAATAAGTTCATTATTATATACTTTATTATGACTCTGCATCTATACTTTATTAGTAGGACCTATAGACTGTACTTTATCATGACTCTGTAACTATACTATTATAATAAAATATATTATTATATACTTTATCATGATTCTGCAGCTATACTTTATTAATAGGACCTATAGACTATACTTTATTATGACTCTGCAACCTATAGACTGGGGATAGCCTAGGAATTCAGAGAACTGTACTTTATTATGACTCTGCAAATAATTGGATTATATTATTTTTATATGACATGCCTACAGATTATAGCTATTTAGAGCTTAACTATATCTCAAAAATTATCCAAATCCATCATCTCATTGTACAGATGAGAAAAGGTAAAACAATCTGTCTTTAATGGTTTATCCAGTTATCCACGGCAATGTTCTTGTCTGCCACTACTCTTTCATTATACATGTGAAGAACAATGCAAAATTAAATAATTCAACATAAGTAAACCTTTTATTGCAAAGGTATCAACTGATGCCTTTGAACTGTGGTGATGGAGAATAGTGAGTATACCATGGACTGCCAAAAGAACAAACAGATCTGTCGTGGTAGATTCACATCCAGACTATCCCCTAGAAGCAAAGACGATGAGACTATCTTTTTATTATGGACACGTTGTTAGGAGAGGTCAATCCCTAGAAAAGGACCTGATGCTCAGTAAAGTAGAAGGTCAGTGAAAAAGAGGAAGACTCTCAACAAGCCGGACTGACACAGTGTCTACAGCAACAGGCTCAAGCACAGCGACCACTGTCGGCATGGTGCAAGGCTGGGCAGTGTTTCTGTGTTGCACGTGGCATTGCTAGGAGACAGAACTGACTGGATGGCACCTAAAAACAACAATAAACTTTTTATATCACTTTAAGTTTTTTCTGTTTTATGAAGACCCCTTATTGTAAAAAGGAGCTCTGGTGTCACAATAGCCAAGTGTTCAGCTGCTAACTCAACTGGACTAATTCTGCCTTCTGTTTGCATTTAAGGTTTAACATTCAAGCTATAGTTGCTACTGTAGTTACTACTAATTATACTTTATTGTTATAATAAAGTATATTATTGTATACTTTACTATGACTCTACAACTATACTTTATTACTAGGACCTATAGATTATACTTTATTATGACTCTGCAACCTATAGACTGGGAATAGCCTACAAATTCAGAGAACTATACTTTATTACCACTCTGCAAAACAGGTCTTTCCTAACACCCAAGCTGTTCAAGCCTACCAATCACTCCACAGGACAAAGATGTTCCAGTAGCTTCTCTAAAGAGCAAAGCCTTGGAAACCCTATGGGTCAGTTCTGCTGAGCTTGTTAGGATAGCTATAAGTTGGAATTGGCTCCACAGTATTGCCAAAGTGTGAGTTCATTTGACCAATGCTATGTACATATTCCTAGAACTGTCCATGTGGTCAGAATGGATGATGCAATACATATATGACATATTAATTAAAAATTCATCTTTCAACAAAACTGCAAAACCAAACCCATTGCCATTGAGTCAGTTCTGATTCATAGCAACCCTATGGCATGTGGTAGAACTGCCTCACAGCGTTTCCAAAGAACACCTAGTGGATTCAAACTGTCAGCCATTTGGTTAGCAGCTGAAGCTCTTAACCACCAGCCACCAGGGTTTCCAATCTGTAAATGGTGTATATTATATTGAGTATTAAGATTATATCACAATTAGTACATACTACTGCCATGTATGGAAACCCTGGTGGCCTAATAGGTTAAGTGCTACATCTGCTAATCAAAAGGTCAGCAGTTCAAATCCATCAGGTGCTCTGTGTAAACTCTATGGGGGAGTTCTACTCAGACCTCTAGGGTCGCTATGAGTTAGACCCAACCAGATGGCCATGGGTTTGGCGCAGTGGGTTACTGCCGTGTATAACATTGCTCTTCTTTTCCCTTGATTTTTGGAGAAAACTCAAAGGATGAAGTTTAGTTACTTAAAATAAAGAATATGAATGAATACATAACTGGTTGAAAAATGTTAATTTAAAAGGGAGATACCCAAGAATGTATTTGTTTACCTTATCAATGACAAATACTTACTATTATGTAAGACAAATAAAACACTGATCATGTCAATGCCTTACCAACAATAGTGACAGGCTGTTTTAGTGCTATAAAGATAACAGATCGGATAACTTAAGGAACTGAACAGAAAATAGTTGATACAAGCTGTTTTTCATCCATATTCAAAATGCTAATCTTGTTTCTACAAAAGATCATGTTCACTTGGTTAAGAAAAGTTTATTGCATAGATCATATTTGTTATGTAACATGAACCAAGTATATCTGTCTTTTTTTCCCTCCTTTCTGTTTTTCCTGTAACAAGGTCGACTGTAGAAGAACAGTATGTTGCTAGCCTGCCTGCCAAGTTTTAATTGAAATGTTGTGATAAATTTCACTGCCAGGTCAGATGTTATTTTCTGGTTAAGGAGGGTCAAGCTGGTCTCTTAAAGAACCACTTTTGATTTTTATAGTGTCCAGTGATTTGTTCCTGGAAGTTGATTTACCGCAGAGCTGACCTCTGTCCTCTTAGCTGACCCATGCCAACACTGTCAAGTCTCAGTTCACCTATAGCCACTGCTACAAAAAATATTTTATTAAACGCAGCTTCTCATTTTATTAGTGTGAAAATAGGTCTTTTCTAATCGATAGGCCAGGAAGCATTCACTTGATTGCTTTAGACTAGAGACTAAAGGTCATTTAATGCAAATAGAATGAGACATATAACAAAACCAGCAATAAATATCTGATGATTCAGCACAAATAACTTACTTAACATAAACAGAAAAAAATCTGTCTTCTTATGTACACTAGACTAACAAAACATATTAAAATTGTAGAAATTTGGAATAGCTATGTTTGTGATAATCTCTATAAATGACTAACTTTAAAATACTATTTTGGCTTGATTATTAAAAACATCTACCTCAAGATTTTGCATCAGAATTTGTAGAACGCCATTGTTTACAAAAGAATACAGCTCTACTCTACAAGCTAAAAGTGCTTTGTTATTATAAATACACTAAAATTTCCTTTGAAGAAGTAGTGAATTTTGAGTGATAGTAATAAAATATACAGTGAGAAAAATGAGGAAAATAACAACAAATTTGCCATTTGGTAGATGAAAGTATTGTGGAGAGGACAACAGGAATCAAGGAAAATACCCTCACTGTCTTTGTCTTGTCGAGTGTTGTGAAGCCGTGACAGGATGGTGTCCCAGCACTAACCACTTGAAAGCATCTATCTCAACTCAGTAGCCTGGCTTTGCGAGATCTACAGTAATCCACGGCCCTATTTCAAATACACATTATTTGAAATTATCCAAATTCATCGTCTCATTGTAGAGCTGATAAAAGGCAAAATGACATGTCTTTGGTGGGTTACACAGTTATCCATTAACAAAGAAGGAGGCAGTGTCTTTGTCTCCTGTCACTCTTCCATTCTACATGTGAAGCGCAACACAAAATTAAATAATTCAAAGTAAACTTTTCATTTCACTTTACAATTCTTCTATATTGTAAACACCTTTGTACTTTTGTGAAATTTTTAGTCTAGTTTTCATCAACAATTGAAAATTTGCTTCTATTACTTGAACAACTGTAGTCTTAACTTTTTAAAATTAAATTTACATGTTAAGTCATTTGTATGACATACACAGAGTCATTGAGCAGTGTAAACAGTTAAGGAGCTGGTATGCTAACTGAAAGGTTGGTGGTTTGAGTTCACACAAAGGTACCTCAAAAGAAAGGTCAGGAGATCTGCTTCCGAAACACCAGTCACTGAAAGTCTATGGAGCTCAGTTCTCTGTTACACAGGGGTTACTTTGGGCAGGAATTCACTGGAGGGCAGCTGTTTGTTTGTTTATTAATGAAACATAAATGTATAAAAATCCAAATATAATGACTTTTCTTATCGACTTTACCAACATCTCATCAGTCTTCTTTGATACATGCTTTATTGAAATATCATTTATATGTATGTACTTTGGCAAAAGCTTTGTATCATAAAGATCTTAGTCAACATGAAATCAGTAAAAAGATGATTCAAATCCCTGTACAAAGGACTCTTCTTTAAATAATGGACAGGACATTCTAAACAATTTCCTTAAAAGATTATGATAGTCTTTGAGACAATGATTGAGGTAACTTCATAATATGTACTATTTAGAATTTGCATTTGTAGAATTATTACTTTGGAATTTAGGATTACATAAAATAAGGTAGAATAAATTATAAAACATAAAATGTTATCTTATTTATTTTTTGGTGGATTTTATTCAGAATGCTCACTTACTAAGCTATCTGTTCTGCTGCTCTCATTACCCAGATGTGTGTGCACTTCAAGGCTCTAGTTATTTCTGTGAATTACTGACAGTCAAAAAATCTCAGAGAGCCTTACTACACAATACTGTAGAAGACTGTGTCAGACTGATTTTTTTTTAAATGAAAGGGAAGCAACAAATTTATCTTTATATCAAAGGAATAGGATTTTACAATCGATGCTCTCTGATCCATCAGAAATAATCCGTTTCTGAGGCTTCAAGTATGCAAGTTCAGTTTGACTGATTTCTATGATATTAAAGAAACAGCTGTTATAGATTTAGATAAAAGGAAACATAATTTGCATTAATGAATTTTTCATTTTTCAACCAGTGATTTGAACATGGTCTTGTTACCACTTTGGGGTACGTAAGAAAATCATGACAGCGAAAATGTTGACCTTGGGCCTGATTTCCTTTGGAACATGGGCTGGAACAGAGGTCCAGTGATGCAGGAGGCAGGAGCTGATTTCGTGAGAGCCTTGTGGATCGTGAGCTCTAAGGGGTGTTCTCTATCTAGATAGCAAATTTGTTTCAGAAAATTGCCAAAGTGTCTCTTCCCTCCATGTCTTCTGGAGACTCACTCTAAGAAAGGTAAGTTTTAACTACTTTGAATTACAGATATTTAGGATAGTAGTGGTCCAAGAAGATCCTTCCAAGTAGCTTTGCTATTACTGTATACAATACACCCATTGCCATCAAATAGATTCTGACTCATAGCAACCCTTTAGAACAGGGCAGGAGTGCCGCACAGAATTTCCAAGGCTCTGTTCTTTACGAGAGTAAATGGGTATATCATTCTCTTACAGTGTGGCTGGGAGGTTCGAGGAGCCTACCTTTGTGTTAATAGCCAATTGCTTAACCAATAAACCACCAGAACTCCTTGTATGCAAACTGGAGTGAACAAAGAAGAAACAAGTGATACACAAGACAGTAGTACGTAGTGACTGTAGTGTCATAATGGTAACTAACTGGTCATCTTGTAAGCAAATTGGAAATCACACTTCAAGTCTCAGAAAAGCACGGGGAAGATTTGGGGTATACTGTGAGACACAGGTGAAGGTATAGATTATTAATAACAGTAAAAAAAGAAAACAGACAACTGCTGAGTCTATTCCAACTCATACCAACCCTATAGGACAGAGTAGAATTGCTTCATAGAGTTTCCAAGGAGCACCTGGCTCATTTGAATGGCCAACCTTTTGGTTAGAAAATGTAACACTTAACCAACTACATCAGTAAGGTTTCCAGTAACAACAATATTTAGTATTATTTTGTAAGTTATTGTTGCTAAAGAGCCCTGGTATGTTTAGTATTATTTAGTAGGGGGCCCTGCTGGCTAAAAGTTTGGTATTACAAATCCACCAGTCACTCCTTGGGAACCTTATACGGTAGTTCTGCTCTGTCCTGTAGGGTCCCTATGAGTAGGTATTGACTCAGTTGCAGTGGATTTGGTTTTCTTTCTTAGTATCAGAGGTAAATAAAGACTTGACAAGTAGCAGGTAAGAAGAAGAAATCATAACATTCTATCATTACCATCACAAGAGGTCAGACAATCAAGTTTGAGTGGTTCATTATTCTAAGTGCTACATACCTTATTGCTGAACATCACTATGGTTACCTTTGAAGTATTCCCCTTGGGGAAATACGCACTGATGTCAGAACCTAGTCCACCTTTCAAAGCAGAAATTTCAAATTTGGGAATTCTTTCTGGAATGACTACTGGGCACAGCGACACGGTGGCAAGTTGGGGAACTTAATTGTACAGTTTTCTGTGAGGGAGCTTTGAGCCAGTAAACAACCATGTTGGAACACTCTCCCTACTCACCTGATGTGGCCCCTGGTGACTTTATCCTTTATCTAAAGATAAAGGAAACATTGAAAGGAAGACGTTTTGATGACATTCAGGACATCAAGGTTAATACGATGACAGCTCTGATGGCCATTTCAGAAGGATTTTCAAAACGGCTTTGAAGCTCTGCACTGGCATCGGTGCCTAGCTTCTCATGGGGAGTGCTTCAGAAGTGGCCGCAGTGATACCCAGCAACAAGGTATGTAGCACTTATTCTAGGATGAGTTCGCAAACTTAAATTATCAGTCCTCCTATAATATTTTAATCACTTTAACATAATCACGCCAGGCACTCTTCCATGGACCATATCTATAGAGATTCAGCCTTATAGCAACCCTTTAAAATAGTGATTATGGTTGGACCCAATTTAGATACTAAGTCAAGATAAGTAATGAAATAAACAGTGGAGCTACGATTCAAACTTAGTTCACGTTCTAACACCTGGAGCCCTATGCTGTTGTTAGCTGAGAGTTTTATGTACAATAGATCGCCTTCATGATTGCCAGGATGCTTACTGTGGCTGCTGTGCCAATCCACAGCACGGAAGTCTCCCTTTCCGTCACTGGCTGTCTGAATCGCCAAGCATGATGTCCTCCTCCAGAAACTAGATCCTCCTGATGTGTCCAAAGCAGATGAGTCAGACAATGTTTTATAAGGTTCCCATTGGCTAATTTTAAGAAGCAGTTTTCCAGACCTTTCTTCCTAGTCTGTTTAGTCTGGAAGCTCTGAGGAAATCTATCTACCGTGGGTCAAGTGGATGATACTTGAAATACCGATAACATAGCTTCCAGCTGCATAACAACACACAAGCCATCACAGTAGGACACACCAACAGCCAAGTGGTGGCTCATCCTATATGTCTCCTTTTTTAAATAACTAAGGAGTTTCGGTCGCTTCTCCAAGGTCCCAGTACTAACAAGCCACAAAGCCAGCTCTTGAACCTAAATCATTCTGACTTCTAACTCTGCATTTAATCATCCCATTATCCTGAAAAGTATGTAAAAAATGCCTGAAGTTGGGAAGACTCAGAAATTCAGAATCTTTTGAGTCTCTTGTTTAGTGGATAGGATTTGACAAATGGAGGATATAAATTGTCTGCATGCAAGTATCCAATTAGCTATGGCTTGGTTCATCCTGTGGTGCTTAGTTGTCTTAAATAGCGCTGCCTAAAAATGGGGAACCTCTGTCTAGTCATGTTTCAAAGCCACAATTTATTGAGCACCTACTATGCTTTGGGAACTGTGCTAAGCACATGCATTCTGTGTCCCTTAGTATTCACAATAATGCTAGTAGAAATGTATTATTAATGTTGTTTTATAGAAAACAGTGATAAATGCATAATTCACCAAAAGCCTCTCAGCTGGCAAGGAGAAAACAAGATATATCCAATACAATAAATTTTACACCGTTTTCCCATAGTGCACTCAAATCCACTGAATCTACTCTGTGTTATGCATTTATGTAGATATACATCTTCTATGGCATACCCTTCACTGAACTTGACTGTATCATGTCTGCCAATCCACTCTATTCATCCATTTGGTGGGGGGGGGGCTTGTTTTTCAAGCATAATCAGTGATAACAGGTACTGAAAATGAAAAACTCTACCTGTGTGTGTACACATTGTTAAAAATGTTATGTAGCACAAAAAGATCACCAGTTTATGAAATATGTGTCACATTCTACTTAATTCACATTTATTAAAGGAGCTATAAACTTCAGTGTGCTTCCATATTTTTTAACAGCCTTCATGTCCTTGGGCTTATAAAGTAATAGATTACAATTTGAAGGCAATCTTTTTTTTTTTTTTCCTATTTGATGTTTAGCAGATGCCACCTGTTTGCAGAGGACAGGTTGTTTGTTGTTATCAGGCACAACACAGATTAGAGAGCACACAAACACAGTTGTGGGATATAATTACTTGAGCTCTTGATGGAGGTGGAACATCTCACAGTAT
Source organism: Heterohyrax brucei (assembly GCA_028571685.1). Classification (NCBI taxonomy): domain Eukaryota; kingdom Metazoa; phylum Chordata; class Mammalia; order Hyracoidea; family Procaviidae; genus Heterohyrax; species Heterohyrax brucei. The sequence goes on along the minus strand of CM053141.1, from coordinate 53,777,446 downwards.
AATGCTCAACAGGATGTAGTGAGGCCAACTGTCTTTTATGGCGTCAGCTGCCACACCAAGTTTGATGTTTTGCCACTGACACCAAGTCTTTTTGTGTATCAGGTAATTAACAATAATGATGTCTTGCTGCTTGGCTTTGTTTCAGAACCAAGGCAACTTCTTTTTTGGAACTGAGTGGACTTCTAGGCTCAGGCCGGTGGCCTGACTATCATAAGCACCAGCCGGCAATTCTGAGCTTAATTACCTCCCTGTTTTGTTCTTTACATAGGGCAATAAATATCCAGTCTAAAGGCAATTTGTAGGAGAGATGGCAGAGGAAAAGGGGGGTGCCTCCTCTCACGGCAATGCAACCATCAAATAAACTTACTTAAAAATGTTTTGACCTTGAGTTCTTAAACATTATTGTAATTCTCCGTCTTATAAGGAAAAGCATTTTAAGGAAAGTTATTCAAATAAAACACAACCCTACAGATAGGCAGTCTATTTATGAAATATGAGGGAATTCAATTATCCACGAATGGATGAATGGCTTTTATTCTCTTTCTTTGTCTGGTCATCATTGTTACTGTGGATTTCTTTAACAAAAGATATCAAAATAAACAGAAATATCTTCAATGAACTGTGAGCCTGCAGTTAAGTGGTATATCTATGGGAGTATGCCTTCCTGGGATGTATTTACCACAAGTATGATTTTTTTAATGGTACGTTATTGAATTTTCAGCAATATTAAACCAAAAGAAGAAATTACTGCATAATGAAGACCAAAGCTCTAGAAAAATGCCACATGTAGCTTTTAATTGTTTTTTTTTTTTCCCCTCCTTACAAAAAGCTGGAATACTTATTTTGTAAGAAGTCTTAATAAGTTTTGAGATATTCTTTGGTTGATTATTATAGTTTAATTTATATACAAATCATATACAATTATTTTAATACTTGTAATTTTTGAGTCACACTAAATGATTTACTAATTTGTAACTTTATCATATCAAAACTATGTATTAAAATAAACTTTAATGTGTAACAAGTACGTAAATTTTAAAGCTCCTTAATGATACTTGGAATATATCTGATACCAAGATCCTAAAGTTTTAGAGGTATTTTCATTAACCATAAGCTGTGATATTGTTAAGGATACTAATTTGCTGGATAGCTCCTGTGGATAAACCAGCAACCATTTGTAATAAAGTCTCCTCACTCTGTGTTTAAGAAGCATTTAATTATTCTGCATAGTAACCCATATGTAGCCTGTTTTCGCTCAAAATAGTATCCAGGTTAAATTATAAGTTACGCATATACCAGAGCAATAGGCGTGGTATATATTTCAAATAGTGAGACAATTTTTCATTGTATTAAAAAAAAGGTGAACTGTGGGTTGAAGATTTCTTATGGAAAGAAAGGATCATTTGTATAAAAATATGATTTTTCTATTTTTCCAGAGAAATTTTACATCAAATATATTCAAACTTGTGAAATTTGTATAGCATAGTCAAAAATGCTATGTAGAATCCTAGTAGAATAGAGGTTAAGATTTATGGCTGCTAACCTAAAGGTTAGCAGTTGGAATGTACCAGCTGCTCCTTGGAAACTCTATGGGGGCAGTTCTACTCTGTTCTACAGGATTGCTAGGAGTCAGAATTGACCACAAAGTGTTTGATTTGTTTCATCAAGTCGATTCTAAATCATAGTGACCCTGTAGCACAGAGTGGTACTGCCTCATGGGGTTTCCAAGGCTGTACTATTTATAGAAGCAGATAGCCATACCTTTGTCTCAAAAACTGTAGGTGGTTTTGAGCCACTATATCCACAGACATCCTTTCCTATAGCATAGTTAGAAATGTTTCCTGTCTTACTTCCATTTCTCATATTTTCATGAATGAGATGCGTTTCATAAAGATAATAAGTGAGTTTCTCCCTAAGACGAAAACAAGGTAAGTACTGCTTTCCTTGGCATTCAAATACTATTTCCATTCTTTGTTACATTTTGAAAAAAAAAATAAGTTTTACATGCTCCATCTAATTTATTCAATTTTCATAGGTAGAAAAGGACACCTTTAAAGTTAATGGTACTCTTCTTATTAAATACCAAATACCAGAAATATTAACAGATTTAGTTGTGTCTATTATTTATAATATGGTATTCCCGCTAAGAATATTTACATTAAAAAACTGAGTTATTCACTACAATTACTCATCATTGAGTTAGCATGTTTATACTCTAGTCTACTGAAAAAGATGAAATGAATAAATTGTACAAGACGGATAAGGTACAGTGGTATACAGTTTTCAGGGGTAATTCTGAGACACCTCATACACCTTGTAGGGTATGGTTGACATGGTTGATATCTATCAGAATTTATCAACATACATACAGAAATATAATGGATCTGTGTTGCTTTTTAGGTAAACATGTTTTGTAGCCTGAGGATTCACGGAGGGACCAAGAAGCCCTTCACACCACTGCTTGATGTATTCCTCCTACATGTAGTAAGCATAGAAGGCTTAAGTGAATTTGGTACTTAATAAATCATTGCCATTTTTATTATTTTTCATACACAATGAATATTGTTACTTATTATTTTATTTGCACAAGGAGAAGTATTCTAATAGCTGCCCTTGAACTTGGAAAATACAATGTTTTACACTTAACAGGAATGATTTTGGCTACTACTCTTAGAAAATAACATCCACATCACCACGAGTCTGAGCGGTGGCTGGAAAAAGAAAAGTGTAACTACAGGGAGTCCTCACGTCATGAATGTCTAACTTATGGACAATTCGTATCTACAAACGAACTTCCATAAGGCCTATTACATTACCAATTTGAATGCAGTGGTTCATAATATCCAACACATATGCTACTTTGTGACTCTCGTGAAAACATTTCATGGTTTGGAAGTGGTTTTTCTTTGTTTTAAATGTTTTTTATGCACAGAAGTTAAAAATATATACTGTATACTAAACAAAACTTTGACTGATGCTAAATAACAACTATATGTACCTACTCCAATCTACTTATAAATTCAACTTAAAGACAGACTCAGGAATACAGCTGGTTCATAACCCAGGATTGCCTGTATCTTAATCTTAGGCTGTTTCCACTTTTCTTATCACTGGGAAAAAAAAAAAAATTCTTTCTACACTCTGAGTTACACATGCACAAAGAAGTGCCAGAACTGGGTGACTGATGTAATTGTTCTTCCAATAACTAAGAATCTGTTACACACTCTCTGAAAAATGAAAGGCGGGGGTCCTGAAAATCAGTATGTCTTTACCCAACCGTGAAAACCCTGATGGTGCAGTGGTTAAGTGCTACAGCTGCTAACCCAAAGATTGGCAGTTCAAACCTGCCAGAAGCTCCTTGGAAACTCTATGGGGCAATTCTACTCTGCCCTATAGGGTTGTTATGAGGCAGAATTGATTCAGTGGCACTGGATTTTGTTGTTCTTTTTCCCAACAATAAAATGTTTAGTGGAATAATAATAGTCAAATCAGCTGAAGTATGTTTCTTTAATCCAGTACTGTGGGGTAAAACTATTTAGACACGGATTTATTTAAAATTGATAGGCACATACTTTGTATGGAAGGGTAGAGTCACACACAAAAATCTAGTTAGAATATTTACATTTCAAGCACTTGCAATGCTATTCTAATTATTTTAAAAATGGAATTAAATTGTAAACATGAGTATGAGACTCAGAACACACGATTGAGTTTTTAGTGGAGAACAAAATTGTCCAACTTTATGGAGACATTGTACAGGTTCTTGATAGCAAGCAGATATTAAGGCAATTTGAGCACTGTTTTTTTCCTTTGGTATTTCAACACCAAACTGCTTTTACATTTTCCTCACAAATCATGGAAGAGAAAGGAGGTAACAACAATAATAATGATGATGATCCATTTTGGCCATCTGATTATTTTCCCCTCATCATTTGGGAGTTACAGTAGAGTCTTAACCATCCTGTAAACACTTATTTAGCAAAAGGAAACAGAGTGTATTTTCCCTTGGATTCTCTGTATTGACATATTGAAATAGCAGGGAAGAAAAAAATTTAAAAAATGAAGAAAAAGCCCACAATGCTTCATTAGTTAATTGTGCAGAGTACAGCTCTTTCAGGGTAAACAGGTGAAGGACATTTGCTGAGTGGCCCGTCCTCCTCCTGCATATTATGGCCTAACGATGCTACTAATGGTGGGAGGCTCCCGGAGAGTCATCTGCCAAATTAGCACATTGAATTATTTATTGCCTCAGAGTAAAACTGGTGAAAGGTAGCAGCTGAGACATTGTTTTTATAAATCTAAAATTCAAAAAATCAAAGCTGGATAACTTGTACATCTGCCTTTAGGATTTATTTCCTTTTTAGCCACTATATTTATGAACACAATAATCCTCACGGGGTAAACCGACTACTTTTATTTCTGACTTCAAATCTGGTGTTCAGTGTGTACATGTGTGTGTGCGCATGAAATCATGTTTTATGCCTTTACTGATGATGTGATTACCCCAAATTTAGGTTAAATGGTATCTTAAATCTTTATAACTCATCTCAACTTTTCACCTATGTAAAATATACAATAAAACATATTTTTACTAGATTACCCAGAGTTGATATGGAGGGGTGGGAATGGTGTATGATTCTTGATTTTTAGTTCTGTTCACATTCATATTCTAGCACAAAATTTTCTAAGATAAAAAGCCCACCTTCCTGGGACTTCATAGAGGAGACAAATCTCTGCTCTCCTTTTTTAAAAGGCAACAAGTACATAACTGTGAAAAAGCCTCGCAGAGGAATCTAAACAGTGGAAGCCCTGAGTAGGCTAAAAAAGTCTTTCAAAAAAAAACATAATTTCATTATTTGTTTAGCATCTACTTCACAGATGTGGGCATAAATTGAATTCTTGTCAATATCTGTTATACAGAGAAATAAATTCACTTACCAATATCTCCCGCTTACCAGTTTCTTACATTATTCTGAAAGAAAGAAAGAAAGAGAAAGGAAGGGAAGAATTCCCAGTTCTCTATGGCTCATATCAACTCCTTTATTTATTTACTTTTAAGATTTCATCCTGTACTGAAATTTGGTGACAAAATAAGTCACAAATTTCAGATGGGAAGATATGCAGTACTCATTATTTGATTTGGACATGTGGATTGGATGTTTAAATGGAAATATCAAGAAAGTTGTTAAAAATGTAGAAAAGTGATTTAAAGAGAGGAGAATTGAAAACTCACGAGTAAAAATTTGAACGGCCTTTTTAAAAAAACTAAATTTGAATCATTGTTGGAATGAAGTGACTTGTATGTGTGCATGTACCCATTTGATCAGAAACAATTACAAGTATTCTAGCAATGTTTTAGTCCCTTGGAGACTAATAGCTAATGACTTCAGAGTTGACTGGCATCTTAATGGGTGTCATGGACTGAATTGTGTCCCCCAGAAATGTGTGTAGTCATGTGGCTGGGCCATGATTCCCACTATCTTGTGATTGTCCTCCATTTTGTGGTTTTCCTGTGCTGTGTGTTAAAGGATTAGGGTCGGACTGTAAATCCCTTCCTAGGATTACCTTCCTGCTCCACTGTAAAGGGAGTTTCCCTGGAGTATCGCTTATACCACTCTTAATCCTTTATCCTACCAGAGACAAGAGGAAGGAGAAACAAGTAGAGAACTGGAAACCTCACACCATCAAGAAAGCAGTACCAGAAGAACAGCACATCTTTCAGACCTGAGGTTCCTGCGCCAAGATGCTCCCTGGACAAAGACTGACCTAATACCAGACTTTCCTCCAGAGCCCACCAGGGGAAAGCCTTCCCCTGGAGCAGACATCTCTCATTTGGACTCATAGTAGACTGGGCTGTGTAAGAATAAACCTTCCTTTGTTAAGGCCATCCATTCTGATATTTCTGATAGAGCAGCCCTAGCTGACTAAAACAACGGGCAAGAAATCATAGAGAAATTGGTAATGGATGAGGGTACGGAAGTACAAACCAGCTTTTGGTGGACAGAGAAAAGCATAAACAAAATCATCTTGGTAGAAAAGCAGTCAGAAAGAGTGTACTGGAGAATTTACAAAGAAAGTTAAGCTAAAAATCAAATGCTAACAGATATTGGAATATTTTGAATGTTCTGATAAGGATCTTAGATTTTATTTTTAGAAAAAATTTGTGCCCTTTAAAAGTTGGTTGTGACCCTTAAACCATATAAGACACTTCATATGAGGTAAGAAGTGGAAAGTTTATTTATCGGAATAATATTGACACATGCAGAAATAGGGGTATGAATATAGAACTTTTAGGTAAAAATTAAATACCTATATGTATAGTGAGACACTACATAAATTCTAAACTATTATACGCATCCTAGTTTTCTTCATTATCACCCCCATCGGAACAGCAAACATCACACGACATCAGAAAGGATGGTGGTAGAGGAAGACAGAAATGTAAGTTTGCCAAGTAACCTCTCTCCTAAGAAAACACTGATGCTATTAATCAAAGAAAAACCTCATGAGAAGAGTATTAAGTTGAACAATAAAGATCATATTATTCTATTATGGGAATTTAGATTTGGAAAGGGAAATGTCAAGAAAGTTATTGAAAATGTAGAAATGTAATCTGCAGAAAGGAGAGCTGCAAACTTACAAGTCAAAACTGGAAATTACCACCAGCTAAGCAAGAATCATGACAGCTAAACTGATTATTTGGTGTGGTTTAGGCAACGAAGTGGTGTTTGCACGCATGTTTAGCTTTCTTTTAAGACCATGGTCATCACATTGAACCAGTATTGCTTTTATTATCAAATCAATTTTCCCATCAATATCTTGTTTTAGTTTTTTTTTTTTCTCCTGCAGTTGTCATTTTAATTTATTTTTATTTAGCCCCTCTTACCTAGGTCCTTTATTATCACTGCCTCTTTTTATTTTTACTTTTCTGTATGTACCATAGCTAAAGGTCTTCTTATTTTCCTCTATGTCTTTTACCTTCTTCAAAGAAAGACAAAAAGACAAAATATTGACTGTGTTTCAGGCTCTTAAGTTGAGCATTTTGTATGCATTACCTCATTTAATCAAAACAAAAAGCATCAGGAAACTGGAATATCCATTTAGCAGGCCAATAAAATTTAAGAACTTATCCAAAATTGCACTGTTAATGACCCTGTAAACCAAAGCCAAACACACTGTTGGTGAATCCATTCCGATTCATGGTGACCTGTGTGTGCAGAGTAAAATTGCATTCCATAGTGTTTTCAAGGCTGTGACCTCTTGGAAGCAGATAACAAGGCTTTCTTCTGAGGTGTCCTTTGAGAGTGCTGGAACATCAACCTTTCAGTTAGCAGTCAGATACTTAACTGTCTGTTTGCACCCCTCCAGGACTGTTAACATCCCTAAACAGGTTGCCATGGAGTCCATGCAGACTCATAGTGATCCTCTATGACAGGATAAGAATAGACCGGTCTTACAGGGTTTCCAAGGATGGGTTGGTAGATTCACACTGTTATCCTTTTTGGTTAGCAACTGTTCCCTTCAACACTGTGCCACCGGGCCTCTAGCTCTGAATAATACCAACGTTCTGCTTTTGCTGTATCACATTGCTATATCACAATGCGCTATCTGCACCACATTGTTTTTCTACACCACATTGTCTTCTAACTTCTACACCACTTTACTATTTGTTGTGTTCTATCATCTCAAATATTTGTAGCCTTTTCCTAGTGATTATTCGTAACACCTTGTTTCTATCCCATTTTCCCTTCTTCTCTGCCTTTCTTATTCTAAGCCTGCTCCTTCAGTTGGTGGGTTGCTTCACTATACTGCTTCATATGTTTGAAATGTGTCTTTTGTCTTTTCTAATACTGAATCAGCAAACTACCAACATGCTATATCAATACAGCAATATTTAGTAGACTTTTACCATTGAAACTTGCCGTGCCATTGTAAGCAGCCCCAAATCCACCCTCTTTCTCCAGTACTGAAAGATAAGGCTGAAATCTCTTGCTTTTGTTGCAAAAGGCAGTACTCTGGCAACTGAATGGGCAAGTGTAGTTTTGGTTTTATGCCCTTCATTGTCCAGAGAAGTCACCAAGAGTTGTGCTACTCCTACTTACATATGGTAAATTGCACTGTCCTGTTGCATACGGAGCCACATGCTTGCAGCTTGAGATCCAAAAATTATTTTAAAGATGAAAGTGTTATAGAAAGTAGAGTGAAAATATTAACAAGATGACTATGTCTTTTTAGAATAGTTGTCTGTTACAAATACAACCAGATAGTTTGGTTTGATGGAGACAGAAAATCCAGCTGATGCCTAGTTGACATCTAAAAAGTCAAAATCTCTTTTGCCTCACTCCAAAGAGTTGATAGAATGAGCCTTGCAGCAGGGAATAGTTTCAGTGACTGTTGAAGGAGCTCACATGCATCTTTTTCTAGAGGATGCTGGAAATAAACTGACATCTTCGAAGTCCCTGTTGAAATACATGTCTGAAGTTTTTGAATACGACTGAGGCTTATTTCTGAAGTGTGTTGTTCTAAAGGAACCATGTTTAGCTATAAAATCTGAAGGAGTGGTAGTGGTGATCCAGTAGGTGGCAGTCTTCCCCCAGAATACACATTGAGCCAGAGTTACAGTTTGAACCCAGTTACAGACGTGGGGTATGCGGCTTGTCTGCGTTAACAGGAGGGATTTTGTATCTAAAAGTTCAGAATTCCAACAAAAGAAGAAATTTCAACTTAATTAGGATATTTTCTAGTCTCTTTGTATACTAAGTTTTAGGGACTCCACCTTTTATTGCCTAACTAAGGCCCTTTTTAGGCTTATGTAACTTTTCCCAGATCATTCTTAATATAGACATAGCTACATTAGTATAAAGTCTCCATCATTCTCACATTTCTCATGTATCACGTATTAGCAACTGCTCTTGGCAAAAGTTGATTTATAGCTTTCAAGAGAGTAAATCCCACTGCTGCAGAGTTGATTTTGAGTCATAGCCACCCAGGGGACATTGAAAAACCATCTCAAGGATGTCATCACTCAGATAATATTTTTAAAACAAAAGATTTAAGTAGTTCTGTAGGCTGCATCTGATCCTCTACTATATATATCTCAACATGACGGAACTTAGAGTTTAAAATTTTATAAAGGCTTATGCAAAGTAACAATACATTTTTCGTTAGGAAGTATGTAAAGCAGATCTTACAAAGAAATACAACAGCAAATATTTTACTAGGTGCTGACATTTTTTTTGTAACTTTTCTGAGATGTGCGTTATAATTGATATTGATATCATTCTGGGTCACATTCGTCTCTCAGTTTGTCATACTGTGGTGACTTGTGTGCTGTTATTTCAAGAACCAGCAGGGTCACTTACGGGTGACAGATTTCAGTGGAGCTTTCAGACTAAGAAGAAAGACTTGGTGATCTACATCTAAAATGAACTGGTCAATGAAAACCTTATGAATAGCAATGGAATGTTGTTTGATGTAGTGCCACATGATCAGCCCTTCAGGACGGAGGGCACTCAAAATACAACTGTGGCAGAGCTCCCTCCACAAAGTGGATGGTGGGACACTTCGAGAATCTTCATTTCATGGTGTGGTATGACTCCAAATAAGAAGAAACAGCTACAGATATCCATTAATGGATATCTTGGAAGATGCAGTATAGAAAGGATGAATCTGAGAAAACTGAAAGACATCAAAAGTGAAATGAAACACACGAAGATCAACACTCATGGCATTCGTAATTTGAAGTGGACTGGTATAGGTCACTTTGACTTAGAAAAACAACATGGCGTCCTCTTCAGGGAATGACAAAAAGAAGAGGAACGTCATCACATTCATTATCAAAAAGAACATTTCAAGATCTATCATGAAGTAAAACTCTGTCTGTGATATAATTGTATCCATAAGTTTACAAGAAAGACTGGTTAATATGACTGTTATTCAAATGTATATACCAACCATTAAAGCCAAAGATGAAGAAATTAAAGATTTTTACCAAATTCTACAGTCTGAAATTGATCAAACATGCAATCAAATGCATTAATAATTACTGGTGATTGGAATGTGAAAGACTGTAATCTTCTTTCAGAAGCATTGGTAGTTAAAAATATGACCTTGGAGACAGAAATGACTCCACATATCACATGATGGAATTTTATAAGATCAATAACCTCTTCACTGCAAATACCATTTTCAGCAACAGGAATGGTGTCTGTATATACGGACTTCACCAGACAGGAAAGTACAGGAACCAAGTTGGTGACATCTACAGAAAGAGACAATGGAAAAGCTCAGTACAGTTGGGGAGAACGAGGCCAACAATTATTCCAATGCAAGTTTAAGTTGAAGCTGAAGAAAATTAAAATAGGCCCAAATGTGAACTTAACAATGTCCCCGCCTGAATTTAGGGATTATTTGGGGGAATAAACTTGATAGCCGAACATCAACAACCGAGTAAAAGACAAGTTACGGAACGATGTCAAGGACACTACACGTGAGTAAGGAAAGGTCACTAAAAAAGACTCGATAGCAAGAATAGACCAAAATGTACGCCATGAGGGAATCTGAAATTTGCTTTCAACATCAAGCAGCTAAAGTAAGTGGAAGAAATCCTGAAGTAAAGAGTGAATAGAAAAATTAAAAAAGGTAGCTCAACAAGACAAAGTAGAGTACTATAATGAAACATCAAAAGCCTTTGAGTGAGAAAACCGAGAACATGCTTGGTATTTAGCAAGCTGAAAGAATTGAAGAAAAACTAAAGCCTGAAGTTGCAATATTGAAAGGTTCTTTGGGCATAATATTGAAGGAGGCAAGAAATATCAAAAGAAGATCGGGACAATACACAGAATCACTGCGCCAGAAAGAATTGGTCGACTTTCAAACATTTCAGGAGGTAGCATATGTTCAAGAGCCCATGATACAGAAGGAAGAAGTCCAGGCTACTCTGACGGCGTTGGCGAAAACAAACCTCCTAGAATTGATGGAGTACCAACTCAGGATGTTTCAGTAAAGGAATTCAGCACTGGACGTGCTCGCTCATCTAGACCACTACGTTTGGAAGATAGCTACCTGGCCAACTGACAGGAAGAGTTCCATATTGGTGTCCATTCCAAAGAAAAGTGATCCAACACAATGTGGAAATTATCGAGCAACATCTTTAGTGCCTCGCACAAGTAAAATTTTGCTGAAGATACTTAAAAAGTTCACCAGTACATTGACAGGGAACTTCTGGAAATTCAAAAGAAGATATGGAATGAAGGAATCATTGTTAATGTCAAATAGATCTTGTCTGAAAACAAAGAACACCAGAGAGATGTTTACTTGTGTTATTGATTATATAAGGCACTGGACTGTGTAGATTATGGACAACATTTCAAAGACTGGGAATTCCAGAACACTTAATTGTGCTCATGAGGAAACTGTACATAGACCAAGAAGTAGTCATTTGAACAGAACAAGGGGACACCACATGGTTTAAAATCAGAAAGGGTGTGCATCCTGGTCATATCCTTTCATTACATGTACTCAATATGTAAACTGAGCAAATCATCCTAAAAGAGGGACTATGTGAAGAGCACATCATCAGGATTGGTGGAAGGCTCATTAATGACCTGAAATACGAAGGTCAAACAGTCTTGCTTGCTGAAAGTAGAGAGGACTTGAAGCACTTGCTGATGGAGAACAAGGACTGCAACCTTCATTCAGCATAGATTATACTTCAGTGTAAAGGAAACAAACATCCTCACAACTGAACCAATAAACAGTGTCATGAAAAACAGAAAATACTGAGGTTGTCAACAATTTCATTTTACTTGGATCCAAAATCAACTTGCACAGAAGTAGCAGTCAATAAATCAGCTGAAGTGTTAAACTATAACACATTGCCATCAAGCCAATTTTGACTCATAGTGATCCTGTAGAACAGAGTAGAACTGCCCCAGGGAGTTTCCAAGAAGTGTCCGGTGGCTTCAGACTGCTGACCTTTTGGTTAGCAGACATGGCTTTTAACCACTAACTCCAGGATTCCATTTGTTACAAATGATCTTTTTAAAATGATAAAAAGCAAAGGTGTCACTTTGATGACTAAGGTGACCCTTACCCAAGCCATGGTGTCTTCAATCACTTCATAAACATATGAAAGCTGGGTAATTAGTACGGAAGAACTAATTGTGTTGGTGAAGAATAATGAATATACCATGGAATGCCATGGAATGTCTTGAAAGAAGTAGAAAATAGAAGTAGAAAGAAAGAAACACAGTGAGACTGCTCCTTAGAAGCAAGAATGGTGAGGCATCATCTTAAGTACTTTGGACATTTAATCAGGAGGGACTAGTCCTGGAGGACATTATACTTGGTAAAGTAGAGAGTCATTGGAAAACAGGAAGACCCTTAAAGAGAGGGACTGATGCACTGTCTGCAATAATGGGCTCAACCATAGCAAGGATTGTGAAGATAGCGCAGTACCAGACAGTGTTTCCTCGTGTTGTGCAGTGCATCACTACGAGGTGGAACCCCCTCAACAGTACCTAACGACATTAAGAACATCATTCTGGGATTTTAATGTAGTTCTTTCTGGTGACCACAAAGTAGGCTATCTGCAAAAGTTACTCTTCCCTAAGGACTTACAGTTGAGTTTGTGAACTCAGCCTAGAAAAAGTACTATATACATCACTGCTGAATATGACTACAGTCACCTTTGAAGCACTCTCCTTAGGAAGCTATGCACTGATGCCAGTGCCTAGTCCACCCTTCAAATCGATTTTGGAACTCTTTTCCTGGAATGGCCATTAGAGTGTCATCACATTACCCTCGATGTCCTGCATGTCACTGAAATATCTTCTTTGCAATATTTCCTTTATCTTAGAGTGAACAAAAAAGTCATTGGGGGCCAGATTGGGTGAGTAGGGAGACTGTTCCAATACAGTTATTTGTATACTAGCTAAAAACTGCCTCACAGACAACTAACTATACAAGCAAGTTCATGAACTTGCCACCTTGCCACCATGTGCAATGGTCATTCCAGAAAGAGTTCCAAAATTGCTTTGCAGGGAGGACTATGCACTGGCACTGATGCATAGCTTCCCATAGTGACCATAGTGATATTCAGCAACAAGGTTTGTAGCACTTATAACAATTAAATGTATGGGCTTAATTTTCAGATCTTATATGTTTTCATTGTCATGATTATCTAGTGTTACTATAACTGAAATATCACAAGTGGATGCTTCAACAAAGAGAAAATTATTCTCTCATTCTCTAAACCAACAACCAAATCCACTGCTGTCAAGTCGATTCTAACTCATAGTAACCCCTTAGGCAAGAGGAGAACTACCCGATAGAGTCTCCAAGGAGTACCTGGCAGATTCAAGCTGCCAGTTTTCAGTTAGCAGCCATAACACTTAACCACTATGCCACCAGCATTTCTCACAGTCTAAATTGAGGGTGCTAGCTCCACAGGAAATTATTCTACATCTCTCGGCTCTGGAGGAAGGTTCTAGTCATCAGTCTTCTCCGGTCAAGGCATTTCCCAGCACAGAGACCCCAGATTCAAACAATGCACTATTGTCCTGATTCTTTGTTTCTTTGGTAGTATGAGGTTCCCATGTCTCTCTGCTTGCTGCTTCTTTTATATCTCAAAAGAGACCAACTGAAGACACAACCTACTCTTGTAGATCAAGTCCCAACTCATTAATACAACTGCCTCTCATCCTGCCTCCCTAACAGAGGTAGGATTTACAATACATAGGAAAATCACATCAGCCATCAAAATGGCAGACAATCACAGAATATTGGGAATCATGTCCTAGTCAAGTTGACACATATTTTTGAGGGACACAGTTCAATGCATGACATGTGCATATATATATATATATACACGTATACTTATATACGTTTATCATTTTGTTTTAAGTATTTTATTTAGATTTGGCACTTATTCTCATCAATGCTGATTAGGTTGGTGGCACCACCACAGTTCAATAAAATCTAAATCTACTCAACTTCTAAGTTGTTGTTGTTGTTTTCAGGTGTTGTGGAGTCAGTTCTGACTCATGGTGACCCTATGAATAACAGAACATAACACTGCCTGGTCTTGCAACATGTCCACAATCATTTTTACACTTAAGCCCATTGTTGTGACCACAATGTCAATCCATCTCGTTGAAGATCTTCCTCTTGTTCACTGACCCTCCATTCTACCAAGCATGACGTCTTTCTCAGGCGATTGGTGTGTCCAAAGTATATAAGAGGCAGTCCTGCTATCTTTGCTTCCAAGGAGCACTCTGGTTGTACTTCTTCCAGAACAGATCTGTTTGTTATTTTGGTGGTCCATGGTACATTTAACATTCTTCTCCAACACCACAATTCAAAGGCATCAGTTCTTCTTCGGTCTTCTTTGTTCATTGTCCAGCTCTCACACACATATGATGCAATTGAAAATATGATGGCTTGAGTCAGACGCACTGTAGTCTTCAAGGTGACATCTTTACATTTGAGTACTTTAAAGAGGTCCTTTGCAGATTTTCCCAATGCAACATGTCTTTTGATTTCCTGACTGCTGCTTCAATGGGCGTTGACTGTGGAACAAAGTAAAATGAAATCCTTGACAACTTTAACATTTTCTCCATTTATGACAATGTTGCTTACTAGTCCAGTTGTAAGGATTTTTGTTTTCTTGATGTTGAAGTGCAATCCATACTGAAGGTTGTGGTCCTTGATCTTTATGTCTCAAATCTTCTTCACTTTCAGCAAGTAAGGTGGTATCATCTGTGTAACGCACATTGATAATGAGCCCTCTTCCAATCCTGATGCCATGTTCTTCATAGAATCCGGCTTCTCGGATTATTTGCTCAGCATACAAATTAAAAAAAGGATGGTGAGAGGATACAACCCTGATGCACACCTTTCCTGACTTTAAACCAGGCAGTGCTCCCTTGCTCTGTTCACATGAATGCCACTTGACCCATACACAGATTTCTTAAGAGCACAGTTAGGTGTTCTGGAATTCCTGTTCTCCACATTAGCCATAATTTAGTATGATTTGCACAGTCAAATGCTTTTGCATAGTCAATGAAACACAAGTAGACATCTTTCTGTGTTCTTTGCTTTCAGCCAAGATCCATCTGACATCAGTGATGATATCCCTGGTTCCACATCCTCTTCTGAACCCCACTTGAATTTCTGGCAGTTCCTTGTCAGTATACTGTTGCAGTCACTTTTGAATGATCTTGAGCAAAATTTTACTTGTGTGTGATATCAGCGATATTGTTCAGTAATTTTCACATTTGGTTGGGCCAACTTTCTATTGAATGGGCATAAATATGAATCTCTTCCAGTCAGTTGGCCAGGTAGCTGTGCTCCCAATTTCCTGACATAGATGAGTGAGCAGTCCCAGTGCTGCATCTGTTGGTTGAAATATCACAGTTGACATTCCATCAACTCCTGAAGCCCTGTGTCTTGCCAATGCCTTGAATGCAGCTTCAACTTCTTCCTTCAGTGCCTTGGGTTCCTGATCATACCTGCCTCTTCAAATGGCCGAACTTGGGCTAGTTCTTTCATCGGTATAGTGACTCTGTATTACTTCCATCTACTTTTTGTTTTCCCTGAGTCATTTTATAGTGAAACCCTGGTGGTGTAGTGAGTTAAGTGCTAGCACTGCTACCCAAAATCCACCAGGTGCTCCTTGAATACTCTAGGAGTCAGTTCTACTCTGGCTTCTAGGGTCGCCATGAGTCAGATCCGACTCGATGGCACCTGGCTTGGCTTGACAGAATCCTTCACTATTGCAACTTGAGGCTTGAAGTTTTTCTTCAATTCTTTCAGCTTGAGAAATGCAGAACATGTTCTTCCCTTCTGGTTTTCCATTTCCAGCTCTTTGCACATGTCATTATAATATTTTCTTTGGTCTTCTCAAGCTGCTCTTTGAAATCTTCTGTTTAGGTCTTTTACTTCACCAGTTCTTCCTTTTGCTTTAGCAGCTCAATGTTCAGGAGCAAGTTTCAGAGTCTCTTCTGACATCCAATTTGGCCTTTTCTTTCTCCTGCCTTTTTGACGATCTCTTGCTCACTTCATGGATGATGTCTTTGATATTGCACAACTTGTCTGGTCTTTGGTTATTAGTGACCAGTGCATCAAAGCTGTCCTTGAGGTGACCTAAACTTAGCTGGGATATACTCAAGGTCAAACTTTGGATCTTATGTACTTATTCTAATTTTCTTCAGTTTCAGCTTGAATCTGCATGTGAGCAACTGATAATCTGTGCCACAGTCAGTACGTGGTCTTGTTCTAACTGCTGATATGGAGCTTTTCCATCATCTTTTTCCACAGATGTCGTGAATTTGGTTCCTGTGTATTCCATCTGGTGAGGTCCATGTGTACAGTTACCGTTCATGTTGGTTAAGAAAGTTATTTGAAATGAAAAAGTTGTTAGCATTGCAAAATTCTCTCATGCAATCTCTGGCATTATTTCTATCACCAAGGCTGTGTTTTCCAAATACCAATCCTTCTTCTCTGTTTCCCACTTTTGCATTCCAGTCACCAGTAATTATCAGTGCATTGTGATTACATGTTTCATCAATTTCAGACTACAGAAGCTGGTAAAAATCTTCAATCTCATCATCTTTGGCCTTGGTGGTTGGTGTATAAATTTGAATAGCAGTCATATTAACTTGCCTTCCTTGTAGGCATATGGATATCATCCTATCACTGACAGTGTTGTACTTCAGAACATTTCTTGAAGTGTTCTTTTTGATGATGAATGCAACACTGTTCCTCTTCAAGTGTTTTTTGCCAGCATAGTAGACCATACAACTGTCAGATTCAAAATGCCCAAAACCTGTCCATTTCAGCTCACCAGTGCCTAGGATATCCAATGTTTATGCATTCCGTTTCATTGTTGACAATTTCCAATTTTCCTAAATTCATACTTTGTACATTCCATGTCCCCACTATTAAGGGATATTTGCAGCAGTTTCTTACCATTTTGAGTCATGCTACATCAGTGAACAAAGGTTCCAGAGGCCTTACTCCATCCACATCACTAAGGTCGACTCTACTTTTAGGAGGCAGCTCTTCACCAGTCTTCTTCTGAGAGCCTTCCAACCTGGGGGGCTCGCTTTCTGGCACCATATCTAACAACATTAGGCTGCTATTCATGAGGCTTTCCTTAGCTACTTCCTTTCAAAAGTAGACTGCCTGGTCCTTCTTCCTAGTCTGTCTTAGGCTGGAAACCCAGCTGAAGCTTGTCTACTATGGGTGACCCTGCTTGCACCTAGATACCAGTGGCATAGCTTACCGCACCACAGCCACAAGCAAGCCTCTACTGACAACTTCTGAGTAAAGAAAGGAAACGTGGTTCTAAGCAACCTTGATGTTGAAAGTGGAGATGACCTACTTGGGGTAAAGACTGTGTGCGAAATTGACATGCGGCACTTCTGTGTAGAACTATGGGATTGCTTGTGTGAGATTTTCCTGCTCTCTATTTACCTAACTACAACCATCAGCATTTTTCTAGATCATGGCTCTTTTGTTCGCTCATTTACATTATTTCATGAAATCAAACTGGAATGAAGTGTCTATTTTACCACAACTGAGGGGTAACCTGACCAGAATAAACTTATTATTATTATTTTTTTTTTTGGCCCACTGAGGTTTCACATATTTTGATGTTCATATAGCTTAGCTAATACCACAGGAAGACATTAAAATCAGCTTTGTGGAATGGGTAATAAAAACTATCCAAGCTGTTGTCAGCCAGTTAAGCCTGATTTGTGGCAGCTCTATGTGTAACAGAGTAAAACTATAGCTTTTTCATGGTTTTCTTGGCTATATTGTATATGAAAGCACCACTGGGTGGGTTTGAACCACCAAACTGTAGGTTAGTCATTGATCACAGACCTCTTTTCACCACTAAGGAACCTGAATAGGTAATAAGTGATATTAAATTATATATTCCATTTAATTATTCCTTTCTGAGACAATCCAGTGGTTAAACACATTGGCTGCTAACCAAAAGGTTCCCTGTTGGAATCCACAAGCTTCTCTTCAGGAGAAAGACGTGGCAGTCTGCTTCTGTAAAGATTTGCAACCTTGGAAAACCTCTAGGGTGTCTGTGAGTCAGAGTAGACTTGATGACAAAGGATTTTTGTTTTTTACTCTGTCTTACAGGGAGGTTGCTCTGAGTTGAAATCATCTCGGTGGCAGTGGGTGAGTAGAACAAGAAAGAAATATAGTATATGTAGGCAAAATATACTGCAGAAGCATATTCTTGGGCGTGAAAATTCTCTTCACGTCAAACTGTTTTCCTAACACAGAGGAGATAAATGAATCTCCTTTCTTCCACAAGCCCCATATAAAAGCAGGACTCCTGTATAATCAAGCAATAGTCAAATTTTCTCTGACAGTTTCAAGTTCTGATGGCAAGTTGTCTATTAGAAAAGCATTTATTTAACTGAAAATATAAACACAATTCTAGGACAAGGTCTGATGAATGATGATTTTTATTGTTGTTTTGTTAACAGACATGCATGTTATATTTTCACCTCTACTGTAGAAATTCACAGCTACTTCAGTATTCCTGAAAATTTTCAAGAATAAGATACAGTATTATTGTCAAGGTCAAAGGCCTAATAATTTCTATAAAATGTAATTTCACTGTGACTTGTGTTAAAATTACAATATTTTCATATACATATACACATACACACATACATATACACATATACATATTTGTTTTCACAGTTGCTGTCAAGTTGATTCCAGTTTATGGTTTCTCCATATAGAAAAAAAATAACATATTTAACAATGATGGAGAAAATTTATTTTTTATTAAAAGAATGCTTCTGAGGAAATCAAGTTTTCTCATGACTATTCCTCTAAATATCGTAACTCTTACTTGCATTTTGCTAAATTTTCACCTTAGAAGGAAAAGAGAAGGGTTATAGTTGGCACTTTGGAAACTGCACACAACTCTCTGAGTAAGCTCTTGGTGTGTGCTGAGAAGCTGTACTCCATCCTTCATTCACTAGGGAGTTAATAACAGGTTGAAACCTACCTGGTCGCACAGTTTCACTGCCTGGTTTCTGTATCTGGTAAGTAGTTAATGATCTGTTGTCACTGTGTACTCGTTGATGCTGACTCCTAGCGGCCCCCTAGGACAAGTAGAACTGCCCTGTGTGGTTTTCAAAGCTATAATCTTTAAGGAAGCAGATTGCCATGTGACTCTCCTGTAGAACAGCTGGTGGATTCAAAACGTCAACCTTTAGTTTAACAGCTGAGCTCTTAACCACTATGCTACCAGGGCTCCTAAGTTAATGGACTGAGACTCATTTATCCAACAATTGCGCATTGCACGCCTTCTACAGACCAGACTCTGTGCTAAGCACCAGAGATAGGAAGTTGATGACACATGATTCTCTTTCTGAAGAGGTTGCTGTTATCAGAGAATATAAGTGACTTAAATACACTGTAAACATCAAAATTGAGATATCTTCAAATGCTGTAAATACAAGGAGGCCAAGTCAACATGAACAGAATAATCAGAAACAAAAAGTCATCGAAGTTTACATATATGGACAACTAAGTTTTGTCTTGTGTGGCTTGAATGGCCCAGAGATATTTGGGGTATAGAGATTACTTAAGAATGTTTATTAACCAGTGATAGCCACGATAGAACTCACTAAGTTGAGTCTCATTGACAACATAAGAATAAAAAGGGGGTGTACCCTGAGATCTCCACTAAAAGATCACAATTGATGGCCCAGCAACTTTGGGGTTCCCCTGGGAGCACAGCCCCTTGCCCTGATGCTGCCCTTGACCATAAATCATAAGGAAGGTCCACGCTTCGGACAGGAATGGATTGGACTTGGCAATGCAGAATGACCATATGTGGATGCACTTTATAGTTCTATGCATCTATAGGATATCATCCTGTGGAACTCTGGCTGGAGGAAGGAGAGTGGGTGGAGAGGAGGGGAAAGGAGGCTGTTGGGAGGATGAGACACGTATGGAGCAGAGAGGAATAGTGTGCTGTCACCGGACAGGGAGAGCAGTGGAAGCTGCATATAGGTGGGCATGTAAATTTATACGTGAATGTACATTTTCACTCAGTCATAATAAAAAAAAAAAAACTTTACAGTATTGCTTAAGAAAGAAGAGCCAATTAGAAGTAAAAAATAACGAAGGTTATGTGACAAAGTAATATGTCGGGTAAATTTTGACAAAAATAGTTAAAATAAAAGACAGATTGCTATGAGTCCACGTTGGCTGGATGGCACTGGTTTGAGTACTACAGTAAGGTGGAGGACAGGACCCCAAGTGGAGGTAAGGTAGAGAAATGAATACAAAGATTGCCCCTTAAGTTCACGGACTCATCCTAGAAAGAGTGCTGCATACCCGATCGCTGAGCATCCCTGCCTTCACCTTTGAAGTACTCCGCTTGGGAAGCTATGCACCAACACCAGACCCTAGTCCATCCTTCAAAGCAATTTTGGAACTCTTTTTCTGGAATGGCCATCAGAGCTGTCATTGTATTAACTTTGATGTCCTGAATGACATCAAAATGTCTTTCTTTCAAAATTTCCTTTATCTTCCAGTAAAGAAAAAAGTCAATGAGGTCTGATTAGGTGAGTAGGGAAGGTGTTCCAATGTAGTTAATTGTTTACTGGCTAAAAACTCCCTCATGGACACCTATATAATTAAGTTTGTGAAATTGCCACCACATGCAATGGCCATTCCAGAAATAGTTCCAAATTGCTTTGAAGAGTAGACTAGGTGCTGGCATTGGTGCATAGTTTCCTAAAAAGAGTACTTGAAAGGTGACCATAGTGATATTCAGCAGTGAGGTATGTAGCACTTACAAAAATTAAGTTCGTGGGCTTAATTGTCAGAGCCTGTATTTATTGATTGCCTATAATTTTCTAGACTCTTCAGTGGTAATAATTCACGTACCAGAACATTTTCTGCTCACAACCACCCAGTCAAGTAACATTGTAATTCTCATTGCATGGACTCCCTTACAGCAAGCACTGTTAGGAAACAAAATGTTGAAACACAACTACTTTTCAGTCATGACTACAGGCCCTTTACTGGAAAATAATGGTTACCACTGTTAAATAATGTGTGGGTTTAACTTATTAATAAAGTTATAATTAGATTTTGAAGTTTCGTATTTTTGTAAATTTTGTTATAAATAAAGTATACAATGTCAACGAAGTTAGCATCATCCATTTTCTTGAAAATAGGACATGTTTCTGTACAAACAGGAAAAATACACTTATTTTATGTTTATGTTTAATTTATTTAACCACATATAAGTAAAAACTTTGGCCCTAAATTAAAAAGACACTGAAAGGAATGAACAGCAATCACCTTCTGAGGTATAGTGTTAAATCAGAGATTCCTTTCTGGAACCATGAAAATAACTCCCCCTCTATTATGTCTACTTTTTTATGTCCTTGAAATATCTCTGACCCTCATAGTAAGTAAAGCAGAAAGAAAAAAAGTTAAATGTTTTAAAAACAATGAAAAAATAGTTGCCTCGTGAAAGATCAACCAAAAATTGTTTCATTTTGCACCAACACTCACAAAGACACAAACCATTCAGGTATCAAAAAGTTTTCAAGTGCATTTAGACTTTAATGTTAACAGTTTGACAACTTCTCCACTATCTCTTAGTCCCAGTTTCTTCCTCTCTTAATTACTGATCCTAATTCTAGCAGAAGCACTAAAACTACCGGTGGGTAACACCCTCTCTTCATCCATGATTTTTGGTCCACACTTCTTGTAATGGTATTTCTTAATTCTTCATAGTTAATGCAACATGATGACTGTTTTCACTACAACTTTGTATACCCTATAAAATTTTATAATGTAAAACAATAGATGTGGCTGATAGAATAGTCTAGAGAAGAGGTAGTATTGGGTGTTGGTTAAGCCTGTCAACTCTATATGCAGATAGTTTTGAAGTCAAGTATTTACCAAAGTCAGGTTTGGTTACTGGTCACAAAAGAATTCCAAAGATTTATCTTGGCATCTGGACCCCTTATGTTCTGTGACCGTAACTAAAATCTTTAATGGGAAGATTTTATTTGTATCTTCTCAATTACTCCTGCTTTTATTTTTCTTAAGTAGTCAATTCCCCTGCCTCCATCATAAATACAGCTTCATAGCAAAGGTGTGTTTAGCAGGCAAGAGTGAAGTAAAAATAAAATAAAATAAAAGTCTCAATACTATTAGGTCAATTCCGACTCATAGTAACCCTATGAAACCCAAACCCATTGCTGTTGAGTTGATTCCTACTCACAGCAACTTTATAGGACAGAGGTGAACTTCCCCACAGGGATTCCATGGAGCAGCTGGTAGATTTCAACTGTTGACCTTTTGGTTAGCAGCCAAGGTCTTAACCGCTGCCAGAGTACAACTACCCATAAGGTTTCCAAGGCTGTAATCATGACAGAAACAGACTATCACATTTTTGTCCCATGTAGCAGCTGAACCTTTGACCTTTTGGTTAGCAGCCAAGTGCTTAATGGTGATGCCACTAGGGCTTTTTACAAGAACTCAGCAGGAATCTAAAAATTAGTTGTCATACTCTATGCAATGTCAAAATATCCCACAAAGGCAGGAGTCAGTCAGCAGTCACCTTCAAAGAAGATTCAACAAAGTATTCTAATTTAGGGACAGGAACTTAAACAGCCATTCCTTAAAAGTCTGTTCAAGACTGCTACTATGTTTTGCTTATATCAGTATCTATTTTTATACAATGGCACATGATATTTGTCGTGCCTATTCAATTACTGCCCAGCATTAGTAATACATTTTTCTTACAGGCATCTCAAAGGAAAATCAGTAAATTCCAGACACATTAAAATCACACATTAACAAATAGTGATTCAAAAGTCTGACAGTTAAACCATCCACTCCAATTTACATTTTCACAGCAGGTTTCACTCTGGTAATTATCACACTTCCAGTGTTCCTAGATTCATACTTCATTCATTCTACATTCCAGTTAGTAATGGGAGTTCACAACTATTTCTTCTTCTTTTGAGTAGTGCCAAATCAGCAAATGAAGGTTCTGAAAGCTTGACTCCATATACTTCATTGAGGTCGACTCTACTTAGAGGAGGAAACTCTACCTCAGTTATCTTTTGAGTGTCTTCCAATCTGAGGAGCTCATCTTCCAGCACTATATCAGACAATGGTCCTCTCCTATTCATAGGATTTTAATCGGCTAATTCTTTTCAGAAGAAGACCTCCAGGTCCTTCTTCCTAGTCTGTCTTAGTTCGGAAATTCAGTGAAATCTGTCCATGAAGGGTCATTCTGTTGGAATTTGAATACCTGTGGCATATCTTTTCATATCATAGCAACATGCAAGCCCCTACAGTACCAAAACCCAGTCACATGGAATATTGAACACTGAAGGATTCTACAGAGAAAATATTAAATTTTGATACAAGAAGTATCAGAAAAAAAAAGATAAAAAGAATACACAGAGTCACTAAACCAAAAAAAAATGGTTAATGTTCAGTCATCTCAAGAGGTAGCATGTGATCAAGAACCAAAGGTACTGAAGGAAGATATCCAAGCAGCACTGAAGTCACTGGTGAAAAACAAACCTCCAGCAATTGATGGAATATTAACTGTGATGTTCCAGTGACCGGATACAACATTGGAGGTATTCATCTGTCAAGAAATTTGTAAGACAGCTACTTGGCCAAACAGAAAGAAATCCGTATTTGTGTCTATTCCAAAGAAAATGATCCAATGGAATGTGTGAACTATTGAACAGCATCCTTTATATTGCATACCAGTGAAAAGTTGCTGCAGATTATTTAACAACAGTTGCAGTAATACATAAATGGGCAACTTCCAGAAATTAAAGCTGGATTTAGCAGAGTACATAAAACTAGGGATACCACTACTGCTGTCAGGTGGATCCTGGCTGAAGGCAGAGAAAACCAAAAAGATGTTTACATGTGTTTTATTGACTATGCAAAGGCATTTGACCATGTGGATCATAATATATTATGGATAACATCACAAAGAATGAAAATTCCAGAAGACTTAATTGTGCTCATGAGGAATGTGTACAGAGATCATGAGGCAGTCTTTCAAACAGAACAAGGGGATACTGCATGTTCTAAAGGCAGGAAAGGTATACATCAGTGTTGTATCCTTTTGCCATAGTCATTCAGTCTGTGTGCCAAGCAGACAGTCAAAGCATGTGAAGTATACGAGGAACTCCGCATCAGGGTTGGATAAAGACTCATCTATGTTACGCAGATGACACAACCTTGTTTGGTGAAAACTGAAGAGGACTTGAAGCACTTACTAATGAAGGTCAAAGACCACAGCCTTCAGTACAGATTACATTTTAATGTAAAGAAAACAGACATCATCATAACTAGATCAGTAGGAAACATAAAAAAGAAAACGTTAAAGTTGTAAAAGATTTCTTTTTTACTTGCACGTATAATCAATTCTCAAAGAAGCAGCACTCAAGAAATGAAGAGACACTGTGTCATTCAAATCTGCTGTAAATAACCTCTTTAAAGTGTTTTAAAAAAGGCAAAAATATCACCTTGAAGAGGAAGCTATGCCTTGCCAAGCTGTCATGTTTTCAGTCACCACTTATGCTCGTGAAAGCTAGGCAATGAAAACGGAAGTCCAAAGAAGAAATGACACCTTTGAATTATGGTGTTGATGAAGAGTACTGAATATGCCATGGTCTGTAAAAATAATGAACAAATCTGTTTTGGAGGAAATACAGTCAGAATGCTCATTAGAAGGAAGAGTGTCTAGAGCATATCGCTCATACTTTGGACACATATCAGGAGGACTCATTCCCCGGAGAAGGACACCATGGTTGGTACAGTAGAGAGAGGGTCACAGAAAAAAAGAAAGACCCTCAGTGAGATGGATTGGCATGGCAGCTGCAACAATGAGCTCAAGCATAACAAGGATTGTGAGGATGGTGCAAGAAAGGGGGACATCTCCTTCTGTTGTACGTAGGGTCCCCATGAGTCAGAGGCAACCTGGTAATACCTAGCAATAACAACAACTGTTCCACCAAACCTCTGCCCTCAAAACAAGAGAAAAACTATGACCCACAACCCAAAGACAAATGTTGTAGCAAATTACTTTCATTACCCCAAATCGTTAAATAACTTCTATTAGGTACAATCAGATCCAACTCGACAGCAATTGGCTTTGGCTATATACAAGTTTGAGTACTGCATTCAAAATAACTTGAAAACAACTAAAAGAAACTGTTGAACAGAAGGACCCATGACCTCAAACAGAACAAGGGCCCTAGGACACATTTGGTGATACCACGCCATGAGTTGAGTAGGCTTTACCATGCATTCCTCTACATTACTAAACTCTGCCAAACAGAAGAACTAACTCTTGCTGGAAAATAAATGCACAAATACTTTTGAACTAAAAGAAAAAAATTAAAGATTTCCTAGTATTATAACAGTTAGATAGTCACTACCATTTGACAGCATGACATATCAATGCTGTGATGTTGGGAATTTGTCAATATACTGCAATCATAAATTTTATTTCTGTTAATTTTTGGTTTGTACTCATTCTAGCTTTAGTGTGGTTTGTAGAACGGGTATAATGCCAATATACTGTTAGGTTTGTGTTCTAGAAGGTTATAAATAAAAAGTTATAATTACACTCAGGAAAAAAATCCAAACATTTCGTTCAACAAATATTAATTGAGTTCCTGTTATGTGCCAAGCTCAATGAGACCAAAATTAATATGTATCAATTCCTTATTGGATGGAAATTTTTCCTCTACAAAATTATAGTATAAATAAGCATAAATAAGCTTAATAATTTATACCCAAGGTTATAAACTGACCATCTGCAGGCTAAAATACAGACTGTAGACATTTGGGAGATTCAAGGGATTGTTAAACATTGGAACCAGCATTTAAAATTTTGAAACAAAAATCTAGTTTTCTTATTTCTTTAGAATTACCAACATATGTCCACAAATACAAGAAGCTGGATAACAGAGTCAAAACTCTCCAGTTTTCAGTGTTGTTGTTAGGTGCCATTGAGTCAACTTAGACTGATAGTGACCCTATATAAAACAGAGTCAAACACTGCTTGGGCATGCCCTCAAAACAATCCTTTTGAACTTGGTGCCCTTTATAGCAGCCACTGTGCCAATCTGCCTCATTGAGAGTCTTCCTTTTCTTCAATGACCTTCTGCTTTGCCGTGCATGTGTCATCCTCCAAGGGATGCTCCCTACCGATAACATGTCCAAAGTATGTAAGATGAAGTCTCTCCATCCTCATTAATTCCGTTGGCTTACACAGCTAGCTAACTTTACTAATTTACATCACCAGCCTCACTTCCTAAAATAGTTGAGTTTTAGATCTTTGTCTTGAATTCTTTTGTAAGGAATAGAGTGACTTACACAGCAAAACTTGTATCTTACTCTCAGTAGTGGACCTCAAAAGTAACACTTTCTATCTTTATTCTTATTCCAGTTATTGTTCAAACATCCCCAGATGTGAAGCAATACAAGTGTTAACCATATCTGATAACAGTTTTATAATTAAAATAAATTAAATGTGTTCATATAAATGAATTTATGCTGGAAACATAATACATATTTAGGTCATTTAAAAGTCTGTGAACCATCTGTTGTTGATTTATTCCTTATAAGTCCTTTGGCATAAAGATATAGTAATCAGTGAGGCAGAGGCTCTGAATCAGGTTTAATTGTCTCGCACATTATCCAATATAAATCACTATTGTCACTTTCTCATTTGTGCCAAGAGCTAATGCCAGGAGAGACTCCTACTTACATCTTGCAGGACCAGAACAGTCAATAGGAAAGTGCTACTTTCATGAAATGCTAACCCAGAGCATCATTTTACACCTAAATCTCTGCAAATATAAGTGCATTTCTAGGATTTACCAGGAGCAAAATTCTTTGGCATAGCAGAAGTTAAACATGTAATAGGTAGTTAGACTGACAACAGGTTAACTATAGACAGAGGCAGAGAAACACTCAGACAGCATACTATGCTTTGGATTCAGTCACCAGGAAATCTTTATAAAGACACAGCAATTTGTGGGCAGACAAATCTGATCACATGAGTATGCAGTTTCAAACATAATCAAGGTAAGTAGATATAGGTTCATACACTTCACAACCAATACAGAGAAAACAAAGGCCAACAATAACCAGAAAAGACACAGCATTAGAACAAGAAGCTAATATATACCTGTTACAACAAGAAAAGAGGAATAGTGTGAATAGCATTTAAAGGCCAAGGGACAGTCAGTGGCAGGAAGCCCAGACTGACCACGCCAAATGGGATATCCAAATGGTAGGATTCAATTCAGAGATAACACAACATCAAGAGTCCCCAAAAGCGGGAGTACATTTAGGGAAACTATAAGTAAAAAGGATTGTTGGTTCATAACGCTACTTGGTGTACACTTGGTTTGATCTAACAAAATAGGAAAATCACTTCAACATCCACTGATGCTTGCTTTAGTCCTCTGATGCTGCTTTACTAGAAATACCACAAGTGGATGGCTTTGAAAAGCATATTCTTATACAGTCCAGTATGCTGGCAGTCCAAACTCAGGGTGCCTGCTCCAGGGTATCATGTTCTTTCTGTGTTGGCTCTAAAGGAAAGTTCTTATGTTGCTTTGGTCTTTTATGGACTGAGAGCATCTCAGTGCATGAATCTCAGGTCTGAAGGATGCTCTCTGCTCCCTTTCCTGTTATTTCTTGTAGGATAAAAAGATAAAATGTGGTGCAAGGCGAACTCTAGGGACACTCCCTTTACACCGAAACAGAAAGGTGTTCCGAATAAGCTTGTTACAGGCCCACCCTAAACCTCTTTAACATAATCCGATCTGTTAACCACAGCCAGAGATTAGGATTTACAGTATAGTGAAAGCACCAAATGGAGAACCACCACAAAATACTGGGCATCACAGCCCCAGCCAGTTGTTACACACATTTTGGGAGGAATACAATTCAATCCACAACAATACTCTCCAGAACATTCAGGCTAATAGGTTTGCTCCTTCTGGAGTTTCGTTAACTACTTACAACTGAGATTTACAAAAGAGCAAGCTGTTTTCAACTTGACAGAAGGTGGTGAGAGCAAGAGACACAGTGAGTGCCAGGTTGACAGGGCTTCTCTCGTCAGCCGTGGATGTCTCTCATAAGAACTTGATGGTGTCTTGAGAAACAAGTGTCTGCTGCCCCAGTGCAAAATGTTGCCTTCTACTCATCCAGGAAGGGGTATTTCTGTAACGTGGGAAGTTGGTATTTTTTAAAGGAGTATGTCATGGATTAAACTGCATATCCCCCTCCCCAACGTGTGTGTAGCCATTTGGATGGGACATGATTCGCTATATTTTATGATTGTCCTCCGTTTTGTGATTTTCCTATGCTGTATGTTAAAGAGGATTAGGGTGGGACTGTAAATCCCTTCCTAAAGTCACCTCCCTGCTCTATTGTAAATGGAGCTTCTGCGGAGTGTTGGTTGTATCACCTTTTGTCCTTTCATCCTTTCATTTATTATTTCATGAGAAATAAAAAAGGAAAGGGAAGCAAGCAGAGAGTTGGGAACCTCATACCATCAAGAAAACAGTCACTGGGAGAAGAACGTGTCCTTCCAACCTGAGGTACCTGTGCCAAGATGCTCCCTGACCCAAAATTGATGCAACGCAAGAACTTTCCACCAGAGCAGACAGAGGGAACGCCTTTCCCTGGAGCTGACATCCTGGATTTGGACTTGTAGCCTACCAGACTGTGTGAGAATAAATTTTCCTTTGTTAAAGCCATCTACTTTGTAGTATTTCTGTTAGGGCAGCACTAGCTGACTAAACCAAAGTGTAACAGAAACAATGTTTCAAAGATCTTTAATTATTATGGTTTGTTTATTTTTTTATTACAATTAAGTGGAAGTTTACAATCCAAGTCTAGTTTCCATGTAAAACCCTGAGTACCTGCCTCTCCGCAACTCTTTCTTCTCTCCTCATCCTGCGGCACCACACTCTTTTTGTGTCACTCTTTACTTTCGGTATTCTCTTTAATTATTTTTGCACAATAGAATTGGGATGTGACCCTTCCCTAGAAGCATAGGCACTTACAACTGTCTGTAGGCAACCAAGGATGCATCCTCTGAGTGCAGAATGCAGCAACAGGGAAAGCTAGGGGCACACAGGTCTTTTCCCTGCTTCAGGCTTATCTGTGACTAAAGAACAAAACGACACATTGAGTCTGTCTCCATAGGTCTCCCGGTTTTACAATTTTACCAGTTGTATGTAGTTCTCTTTGGATACAGTGTAACCTTTTATCAGGAAAAATACTTACAGGAAAAACTTTTAAATTTAACATAAAACCTAATTCTCTTGCTCCTATTGAAACTTGGAAGACTGGAATCCTTATTAGAGTGCATTTCTACAAAGAGATAAACATTTTGAAAAATAAGCATGAATGGAATCCAGGATAAAATGCATCCATTTGTGCTGGAAAATAGCTTTTACCAGAGAAAATGGCACAAATTCATCATATAGAGAAAAATGTCATTTTCAAAGCCTATTTCCAAGATCAAAATGTAGAACTTTTAATACAATATATTAGCTTTGTAGCTATTCTAAGTCTCTTAACTTTTTGAAGCCAAAGTTCACTTTTCAACCTCTTTGAAAACATCAGCAATTAATTAACCCTATTAAGGGAGAACTTGTCAAAACTATTTTAAATTTCTCTGTACAGGACCAGTACATAAAAGGGCTTGGAAAACTGGTGCACACGACAGACACTACACTGAGCAACAGTTTTATCAAAATGTTTTCATTATTGTATTAAGCGCTAAATGCAAATCACTAACTTTATGAATAAATCTCCTGTCAGAACTGCTAGTCTTTGTCTCATTCATGTTACATGAAATCCAACATGCCGTGACACACAGCTAATCAAAGGGCATCTGTCACAAGGGAGTAAAGTACTAAAATCAACAATTTGCATAGTGAACAAGGTTTATATTGTGATGACTCATGTAGTCTTGTACCAAACAATGGGATGAACACTCCCAGATGGCCTCTACTAAGTACTAGACATGTGGCCTTAGAAAAAGAAATCCCCTCTCAGCCTCTTTTTTCCCAGTGGTGCTTTGTTAGTTCACAGCAAGGGTTTGACTTCATGCCCTGGTCTCCGTCTGAGAGGAAGTCCAGCTCAATTCAATTTGCATCACTCTGCCTTTTAGTAATGAAACAACATCCATTGGCGCAGGCCCCATGATAATGTAGAGCAGATGGGCAGAGTTTTGTCTAATTAGATTCTGGGAGGCCTGTTTGCTATAGTAAACGTGTATGCATTTGCTTATTTCACACTTATTCTGGTAACAACCGCTTAGCAGAGACAAGATAGAAATGAATACAGGGAAATAGGCTGACTAAAGAGCTACTTAATACAAATCAATAATTTTAATTCAATTACT
This sequence comes from Heterohyrax brucei, assembly GCA_028571685.1. Classification (NCBI taxonomy): domain Eukaryota; kingdom Metazoa; phylum Chordata; class Mammalia; order Hyracoidea; family Procaviidae; genus Heterohyrax; species Heterohyrax brucei. The sequence continues at coordinate 53,746,956 of CM053141.1, read as the reverse complement.
ATTTACTATCACCTATTTAGTGAGCTGATTGCATGCTACATGATCTCAAAAAATCTCATAAAAATTACTTTTTCATCTTCTTCCTTTCCTTCCTTCCTCCCTGTCTCTCTCCCTTTCTTCTTCTTTCTTTTCTTCCATCCTTTCCTTCTTTCTGTCTTTCTCCCTGAGAGACTGTTGATATTCTAGTACTTACATATTATTTTCTTTACTTTAATTAAATGATTCGTTTTAAAAATCCACTACCAGGAAAGTCACTTTGAACCCTAGTCGTTGTGCTGTTGTACCCGAAACCAAATCCACAGCCATCAAGTCAATCCTGACTCATAGTGACCCCATAGAACAGAGTAGAACTACCCTATATACTTTCCAAGGAGCGCCTGGCAGATTTGAACTGCCAACCTCTGGTTAACAGCTGGAGCACTTAACTACTCTGCCACTAAGGTTTCTATTCTGCTGTTAGAGTTCTCAAAAGACACATGCAGATACCACAAAACACACACACAGGTTTAGATTTTATATTATCTGCTTGAGGTATATCATTAGTATCATCACTATTACTTAGTGTGGATTCCCTTTGGCACACCAGTTCACTCTCCTTCCCAGGAAAAGAACCCAGCAAATGACTACACAGCAGTAGCTTCAGCGACAACTTTCAGAGTTTCACATTCCCAGCTTTGACCTTTGCCCATAAACATTGTGTTGTTAGTTCGTTGTAAATAAATCAATTCAGATTCCTGGTGATCTTGTATGCTCCACAGAACTGTTCCATGGGATTTGGGAAGGTTGTAGCTTTTCAAAAACAAACTGTCATAACTGCTTCCAATGCACCCCTGGATGGGTTCAAAATGCCAACCTTTTTGCTAGTAGTTGAGCGCTTAACTGTATATTCTACCCAGGGTCTCCACAACACAACTTATTTTCCTTAAAACTCTTGCCATATAAGCAAACACACAGAGCCTGGGGACCTTTAGATACTGGAAAATGGTGAGGTAGAAGATGTCTATATTTGAGTCATATCTGTTTTTTCTCCTTCCGATTCTTACATTTTGATTTCCTAATCCCTGGTGGCATAGTGTTTAAGTGCTGTGGCTGCCAGTCAGAAGGCTGGCAGTTCAAACCCACCAGGCACTCCTTGGAAACTCTGTGGGGCAGTTCTACTCTATCAGTATGGTTGGATGAGTCAGGATGGACTTGATGGCAGTGGATTTGGTTCTCTGGTTTATACCTTCAAGTACCAACTACAAGAGCACTTTCTCCTTCCCTCTATATCAGTCAGTTACATCATAATGTGAATTTAAATCAGTACCTTGAGGGCAGGAAATTAGAGACTGTATTGTTTATACATAATACAATCTTTAGAACCTAAGCAATTTTATACTTTGGAAGTCAACAAAAATCATGGTGTATCAAGATTTCATAGAAAACCTAACAGCATGAAGTTGAATCACGCTCCATGGCTAAACAAAGCTGGTGGCTCTAATCTACCCAATGATTCCACTAGAGAAACAAGTGGCTATTTGCTGCCTTAAAGAATACAGCCTAGAAGATCCTATGAGGCAGTTCTACTTAATTACATGGTGTTGCTGTGAGCCAAAAACTGACTTGATGGGACCTAACCACCCAGCGACATAAAGACTTTAAGGAGAAAGACAAAGAGACTTCTAGGTTAAGTCTTACCACATAGATAGTGAACCACTTGATGTACTTACAAAGAAATGATGCATATTATTCAGAAATGCCCATTAGAAAACTCTGATGTTTTATTTAGACTATGGCCATTCAACCATAAGAGAACACTTATTTCCTAAATATCTGGAGACCTGTAATGTAAGTATCATTTTTCTGAGCTTATCTGTAAATATTGTCAGGCCCACTGAGCTGACAACAGCCGTCAAACGTTGAATTTCAAATGCTCAGCTGCCTCTCTTCTTCATGGGCTATTTCAAGACAGCCATAAGTAACTGGCTCAGTTACAAGAACAAGAAAAAAAGCACAGTCCCTGGTATAAAAATGCTTAAGGCTAGTTCAGGAATCCAAACATTCTTTATCTGAATTATAAGGTGAAAGTCCTAAAGCAATTAAATTTCACTAAAAACAATAATGAGAATAAAATAATATTTTTTTTCCACTGCAGATACAAGGAAACCTACAGGCTAATCAACTTTTATGCTTTAGGGAAAAGAGAAACAGAGGCAACCATATCTTTGACTTTTTTCCTCCAAGGAGCACAAAGAAGAATTCTATGGAGAAAAAAATTATAACATACACCCACATGAATTTATTAGGTGTGTCTCCTCTACCTGAGACCTGCTTCTCTTCCAATCTTCCATATCTCAGTAAATGACATATCAATTTTCCATCACACAAACCAGAAACCTTTTAGTCTTCTTTGACAGCTTCCATTCTCTCTCACTTTCTCTATCTCATCAGTGATTTCTGCTAATTCAACTTCCTAAATAGCTCCTGGATCTGTTCCTTGTTCTCTATGCCCTCCACCATGGTCTGGATAGGTCCTCATTTCAACTCTCATCTGGAAGAGAACAAAATCCTGACCAGCTTCCTCAGGACCTTCACTGCCCAGTTAGCACCACAAAAGTGATGTTTTCGTAATGGAAATACAGTTGTGTTAAGTCTCCACTTTACAACCTCCGCTGGCTTCCCATCACCTGCATCAGGGTTGTATCCTTTCACCCATACCTGCTAAATGTGCATGCTGAGCAAACAGTAAGAGAAGCTGGACTATGTGGGGAAAAACCAGGCATCAGAAGTAGAAGAAGATTCATTAACATCCTGTAATAGGCAGGTAACACATTCTTGCCTGCTGAAAATGAACAGGACTTGAAGTACTTAGATGAAGGTCAAAGGCTGCAGTGTTCAGCATGGATTAAGTTTCAATATAAAGCAAACAAAAATTCTCAAAACTGAACCAATAAGCAACACTATGATAAATGGAGAAAATAATGAAGTTGTCAAGGATTTCATTTTATTTGGAGCTGTATTCAACGCATGTTGACGCAACATTCAAAAAATCAAATGATACATTGTACTGGGAAAATCCACTGCAAAAGACCTCTTTAAAGTGTTGAAACGCAAATGGATCACTTTTAGGACTAAGATGTGTCCAAGCCGTGGTGTTTTCAAACACACAGTGTACATGTGAAAGCTGGATAATGAATAACGGAAACTAGTGAGGAAGAAATGATATCGATGAGCTGTGGTATTAGCAAAAACTATTGAATGTACTGTGGACTGCCAGAAGAACAAACAAACCTGTTTTGGAAGAAGTACAGCCAAAATACTCCTTAGAAATAAGGATGGTGAGACTTTGTCTCGTATTCCTTAACCACTTTATCAGGAGGGACCAGTCCATGGACAGAGACGTCATGCTGCATGAAGCAGTGGTTCCCTAAAGAAGAGGAAGACCCTTTAACGAAAGGGGTTGACACAGCACCCGAACAAAGGGCTCAAGCATCACAGTGATTACGAGGCTGGCACAGGAACAGGCAGCGCTTTGGCCTGTCATACATGGCACTGTGACTCAGCAACAACGCGGTCACCATCATCGTTTCCTCAGTACTTGAGGACTCAGCCTCACCCACCTTCCCGCTATTCCCCATTGTGTTCCTACTCTTGGTCTCTCCGTGGCTGTAAACACTGCTTACTGACCCCTAAAATTCTTTCATGCTTCTAGACTGGTGAAATCTTATTTAGTTTTAAACACCTACCTCGAACAGACCTTCTGTCTACCTTATCCATTACAGACAGTTCCTTGTTCCAAATTAGTGCTTACCATGTTGCATTGTAATTATTTTATTTTCCAACGATCCTGAGCACACGAACAATGAAATTTTGGGGGGGCTCCTGGTTCCCTGCTAAGAGCAAACTGTACAGAATATAATCAGTGGTTTTTAAATCAGTGAATACATGGCATCGATATCTTTATTTTAAACTTTTCTTTCTTTGTTAAAGTTAAAAACCAAAACCAAACTGTTTTATTAGTCACCAGGCAGAAAAACACGAGGTTGTCTTTTGAGCAAGCATTTCCTTTACACCTCCGTGCGTTCAGTACCTTACTGCATATTCTCCATAACATCCAAAGGAAGTAGCCGTAATTTATTTCCACACTTTTGAATCAGCCTCATTTAGTGGTTTCTTCAAACTTTCACTAATATTCGACTCCCTTCTCCATTTTCACCACACTTGAATCGATAAAAGAGCACCACTGTTTCTCGTTGGGGTCATTAGTCAGTCGGCCACATCTGGCTTCCGAGGCTGTCCACTGCACGCGATCAAGCTTCGCTGGTTCTGTGGGTGAACTCTTCCCAATCTTGTTCACTCCGTAGCACCTTGTCCAGCTTTCTTCTTTAATGTGCTAAATAGCATAAATTTGACTTTTCTAATACCATTGGCCTGCTAAAAAATTTCACGGAGCTTTTCTTTCCCCTGATAATGGGAAGCATTGGCCTAAATCATTCTCTCTATAGACCTGTATGTTTTTTATGGAGAAAAGGAGTCCTGGTGTCACAGAGGTTCAGGACTCTGTGGTTAACTGTATGCGAGCCCCAAATCTTGGCGTGTGTAAGGATAGCAGCCTGCAAGTGAACCCTTCGCTTCATCTTAAGTCTTGACATCAATCTAGAGTCCATTTTGAAACTTTAAGTTGCTCTTCTAACACAGTTTTCTCTCCTGTGCTTAATCTTTAGTCATCCTTATCAGTATACCCTAAACGAAATATTTTTCTCCATGGTCAAGTAGATGGAAGATGTCATACTCTGTTCCCAGAGACCCTTAATACACAGCATTATCGAAAAATCTTTACAATAACCCCAGGAAAAGGCACGCTTGAGAAAGCATTGTTAATAGTTTGTTTCCAGATCAGCATGTCTTCTCATTGTCCCGTGATTCCTCAGGTCCTCCCCCTTGACAATATCAAACTTGCTTGTACCCTGGAATCTAAGTCACCAGTCACTGAAGTTCACTTACATGTTACTGCCCTAATTGCCAACAAGATCCAGTTTGAGAAAGCCTGTCTCTAACTTTTCTGACTGCCTGAAAACCAACTGAATATATTGTAGCCCCTACTCTCTCTCTGTGGTGGTATGTGTCTTCTAGTCAGTTCTGACTCATAAAAACTCTGTGTACAACAGAAAGACACATGGCCTGGTCCTGTGCCATATTCACAATTGTTGTTATGTTTCAGCCCATATTTGCCGCTACTACGTCAAAGCATCTTCTTTTGGGTCTTCTCTTTTACTGTCTGTCTACTGTACCAAGCATGCTGTAATTCTCCAGGGACTAGTTCCTGCTGGTAACACTTCCAAAGTATGTGTGATGAATATCACCATCCTTGCTTCTAATGAACATTCTTGGATGCACTTCTTCCAAAACAGTTTTGGTCATTTTATGGCAGTTCATTCAGCATTCTTCACTACCGCTGTCATTCAAAGGCATTATTTTTTCTTTGGTCTTCCTTATTCATTGCCCAGCTTTCACATGCATATGAGATAATCAAAAACATCATGGCTTGAGTCAGGAACACTTTATTCCTTAAAGATCTTGTGTAGCCCAGTTGTTCAATGCAACATATCAGTTGATTCCTAGACTGCTTTTTGGATCAAAGTTTGTAGATCCAAGTGAAATAAAATCCCTGACAATTTCAAACTTTTCTCCATTTATCATGAGCTTGATTATTGATCCACTTGTGAGAATTTCTGTTTTCTTTATATTGAGGTACAATCTATAACGGCTGTGGCCTTTTATCTTCGTTGTTCAGTTCTTCAAGGCTTCTTCACTTTTAGAAAGCAAGGCTGTATCATCTGCAAATCATAGGTTGTTAAATATTTCCAATCTTCATGCCACATTCTTCTTCACATAGTCCAGGTTCTCAGATTATTTGCTAAGCATATAGACTGAATAAATTATTTGTCCAAACACCATAAAAATATTTGAGTGATTATAATGCCTCTGATTTCATTAATTCCTTTTCATGAACCACATAGTTCCTGGTTGGAGCTGCCTTGAACTTGAGCTATCCATTTGAAGTCTTACTTCATATTTTATTTATACATTCTATGGGAACATTCTACTCTATTGTATGGGGTTGCTATGAGTTGAAACAGTCACAACAGCACACAAGAACAATAAGCAGATAGATTAGATATACAGGCAGAACCAAATGCATTGCCACTGAGTCAATTCTGACTCATAGCATCCATATAGGACAGAGTAGAACTGCTCATAGTTTCCAAGAAGCACCTGATATATTTAAACCGCTGACCTTTTGGTTAGCAGTCATAGTACTTAGCCGCTATACCACCAGAGTTCCCAAATATAGAGATCTGTCTTTCCAAATGTGTCCATCATATATTCTTCCATGTTCCAAATAGGTCTAATTCCTTCTCACCTCTTCCCACCTTTTGCTCATGCTATCTGTATCCGCTCTGCCTCCAGTGTCCTCTTCTGAATATTTTTTTTATTTAGATATAGCCTACATACCATGAAACTCACCCTTTTAAGCAACAATTTAGTTGTTGCTTAAACACCTTTCAAACAACAATTTAGTTGTTTTCAGTATATTCAGTCGTGCAACCACTGCTGCTATCTAGTCCAGACCGTTTTCATCACTTAAAACAAAGAACCCTCCATACCAATCAGCCATCTCTTTCCAGTCTTCCATCCCCCTACTCTTTGTAACCAAGTCGTCTAGGTTTCATATCTATGAGTTTGCTCATTCTAGACTTTTCACATAAATGGATTCATATAATTTGTAGTCATTGTGTCTGGCTTTTTTTAGTTAGCATAATGTTTTCAGGTATCATCAGAATTATAGCATGTATGGGTACTTTGTTCCCCCTTATGGCCAAATAGTCTTCCATAGTATAGGTATGCTGCTCATAATTTAATGGGGTTCTTTATATTTTTATTATTGATTTGTAAGAGATGTATTTGTATTCATGTTGTCAGGTACTACTGAGTCAGCTCTGACTCCTAGCAACTCTATCTACAACAGAAGGAAACACTGCCTATTCCTTCACCGTCCTCACAATCACTGCATCTTCAGTCTTTTGTTGCAGCCACTGTGCCATTCCACAGTCTTGGCGCTCTTCCCCTTTCCCTCTGACTCTGTAATTTACCAAGCATGATTTCCTTCTCAAGGGACTCGTCCCTCCCTATAGCATGTGTCAAATATGTGAAACAAAGTCTCGCCATCCTTGCCTCTGATGAAAATTCTGGCTGTACTTCTTCCAGAACAGATTTGTTTATTCTTTTGGAAATCCACGGTAGGCTTACTTTTATTCACCACGAGCATAATTCAAAGGCATCAATTCTTCCTCCGTCTGTCTTATTTACTGTTCAGTTTTTACACACATATAAAGCAGTTGAAAACACCACGGCTTGAGTCAGACACACCCTAGCCCCTAAAGCGTCATCTTAGCTTTCTGACACTTTACAAGGGTCTTTCGCAGTAGTGACCTTTTTGCTTTTTGATACCTGACAAGGATCTTCAGCGGTAGATTTGCCCAGTGCAATTCTTCATTTGATTTCTTGACAGCTGCTTTTATGGATGTTGACCACAGATACAAGTTAACTTGAATTCTTGACAACTTCCATTTTTTCTCCATTTATTATAATGTTGTTTATTGGCCTAGTTGTGAAATTTTTTGTCTTATTTTGAGATATAGCCCCTACTGAAGGTTATGGTCTCTGATCTTCATCAGTAAGTGCTTCAAGTTCTCTTAACTTTTTAGCAAGCAAGGTTGTGGCATCTGTGTAGCCCAGGTTGCCAGCAAACTTCCTCCAAACCTGTTGCCCGAGTGATCCTTCATGTATTCCAGCTTCTTGGATTAGTTGTTGACCATGTAGATTGAATAGGTATAATGACATGACACAATAGTAACACTCACCTTTCTTAACTTTAAAGAGTGTTCCCTTGTTCTGTTAGGAAAACTGTATTTTGATCTGAGTACAGTTTCCTTACGAGCACAGTTAAGTGTTCTGGAATTTCCATTCTTTCTCAATGTTATCCATGATAATATCATTCAATAATTTCTGCATTGTTTGGGTTATCTTTCTTGTGATTAGGTATAAATATGAGTTTCTTCCTGTTGGTTGGCGATGTAGCTGTCTTCCAGATTCCTTGGGGTAGACAACTGAGTATCTCCAGCACTGCGCCTGTTTGTTGAAACATCTTGACTGATATTCTGTCATTTCCCAGGACTTGTTTTGCTCCAATGCCTGTTGTGCAGCTTGGACGTATTACTTCAGTCCAACCTGCTCCTGATCACATGCTGCTTCCTGAAATGGTTGAACACCCATCAATTCTCATTGGTACATTTTCTCTGTATATTTTTTCCATCTTCTTTTGATGTTTCCTGCATCGACCTGGAGTTTCTCTGCAGAATCCTTCATTATTACAAGTCAAGGCATTAGTTCCTTCTTCAATTCTTTCAGCTTGAGAAAGGCTGAGTGTGTTCTTCTGTTTTAGTTTTCTATCTCCAGCTCTTTGCATGTCATTATGATACTTCATTTAGTCTTCTCAACCAGTACTTTTAACTGTTCAACTCTTTATTTATTGTGATTAAGTGGAAGTATACAATCCAAATTAATTTTGCATGCCTGCCTGCCTGCAGTTCCTTCTGTTCTCCTTGCCCAGTGACAGCACACCCCTCCTTTTCATTCTATACTTGTCGTAACCTCTTAACAGTCACCTGTCCCCTCCTATCTACCATCTTCTCTCCCAACTAGAAAGACCTTGGTAGGACAGCATCCTGTAAATGCATACAGCCATAAAATACATACACTATATGGTCGCAATGTATCCCCAAATCCAGACCATTTTTGTCTGAAGAGTTGACTTCAGTAGTGTTTGCTGGATAGTGACAGCAGCACAAGGACCCACACAAATGGGAGACATTTCAACTCTTTTATTTCATCATTTCTACCTTTTTTGTGTGTTCTACATTTAAGAGCAACTTTGAGTCTCTTCTGACATTATTTTGGTTTTTTTTTCCTTTTTTGTCTTATTAATGATTTCTTGCCTTCATCATTTATGATGGCCTTCAACAATTCATCTGTTCTTCAGTAACTAGTGTTCAATGCATCAGACCTATTCTTGGGATGGTCTGTAAATTTAGATGGCTCCCCTAAATACTCAAGGTTGTACTTTGGCAGTTTTAGACTTGTTCTAATATTCTTCATCTTCAACTCTAAGTTGCATATGAGCAACTGGTGACCTGTGTTACATCTCATGAGGTCCATATGTATAGCCACCATTTATTCAGTGATAAAAGGTATTTGCAATGAAGAAGTTGTTACTCTTATAAAATTCTGTTATGAAATATCAGACATGGTTTCTATCACGATAGGCATATTTTCCAAGTATGAATCCTTCCACTTTGTTTCCAGTGTTTGAATTCCAACTGACAGTGAACATTAGTGCATCTTGATTGCATGTTTGATCTATTTCAGACTTCCTCTTTGTCCTTATTGGTTGGTGCATAAATTTGAATAAGATTAACTGGCCTTCCTTGTAGGTATATGAATATTATCCTATCCTAGTACTTCAGGGTAGATCTTGAAATGTTCTTTTTTGACAATGAATTTGATTCTGTCCCTTTTCAATTTGCCATTCCTGGCACAGTAGACAATATCTTTGATTCAAAAAGGTCACAACATTGTACACATTTTTCCAAACTCATTGAACCATCCACACACTTTAGAATGATGAATTTTATTGAATGCAAATTATACATCAATAAATCTGACAAAAAAAGGCCAATAAGAGTCCCTTTCACCTCACTAATGACTGAGATATTATTTATGTTCCATTTCCTTTTTTGACAACTTTCAATTTTCCTAGATCAATGCTTCATACATTTCATGTATTGACTGTCAGTAAAATGTTTGCAGCTATTTCTTCTCATTTTGAGCTGCATCACAACAGTCAAAGAAGGTCCCCCAAATTTGACTCCATCTAAGTCAACAAGGTTGACTCTACTTTGAAGAGACAGCTATTCCACAATGGTTATTCTGAGTGCCTACTAATCTAAGAGGCCCATGTTTCAGCACTATATCAGATCATGTTCCTCTGCTATTCATAAACTTTACACTGGCCACTTTTTTCAGAAGCTGATCGCCAGATCCTTCTTCCGACTTAGTCTGGAAGTTCCACTGAAACCTCTCCACATAATGTAACCCTGCTGATATTTGAAATGCTTTTGGCAAAATTTACAGTATCATAGCAACATGCAAGCCACCACAGTACAACAAACTGACAGAAACATCTATAGATATAGAGGTAGATATATAGGTGATACAGATAATAGATATAGATGTTAGTCCCTTATCAGTTATGCTTTTCAAATATTTTCTCCATTTCTGTGAGTTCTCTTTACTCTGTAGATACCACCCTCTGAAGTAAAAAACTCCACTGAATCTTAGGAATTAAAATTCTGCTCATTTTTTCAAGACCACTTTTAATGTCACCTATTTCTTGATACTCTTCTTTGTTCTCTCAAGTTAATGTTATTTCTTCATTGTTTTGCAAGGGCAGAGCAATTGGTTAACAGCTGCTATTATAAAATTTTACTTTCTACAAGTGTTATTTTTCTCAACTTTTGGATCCTAAAGGTCAGTTACTGTGTTTCATAGACTTTGTTTTTTCCGTGGTAGCTTTCCTTAAGTCAGGAACCCCAAAATGCATTTTGTTAATTTATGAAAGAGGTAAGAGCCAGTAGAGACAAGAAAGATAAACTGGATATGGTTGTATAATATGCGTATGAGTCTGGGCAACATATTTAAAGCAATCTTTCAAAGTAAATACACTTTTATAGAAAATCGCATTCTTTTGGGATAGAGATGTCAAGGTGAGGTAATTATTCTTGGATAGTCCTATACAAAAATGCTACCCAGAATTGTATTGCCTGAAAGTTTTTGGCTTATTTCCCACATATCTCCCCTTCATTTTCCCAGATGTTTTTAAGGTAGATATATTTAAGTATGTTTTATTTATCAGTATACCACACAAACTCCTTTGGACGTGTTTCTAATCAAATATTTCTTTAATCATGTTTTCTTTTACTGTTCACAACTAGAAATGTGTCTTCTTTCAGTGTGTATCTTTAAAACTACTAGTTCTTGATTGCTCACTTCTCGGGGTTAAATTAGCATTGGTCTTCCTCTCCTTGTGACTAGGTAATACTGTACTAATGAAAAACAGGGACTCTTTATTTATAATGGCCTTGGGGTCAATTATCAATTTATCATCATGTCCTGCAGATTTAAAATAAAATATGATGTGCAGTATAACCATTGTACAAAATTGACATTAAGTAGATTCTCTGACTTTGGACTTAATAAAAAATACAAAGAGTGCTGCCTAAAAGGTTTCTCCAGCTATAAATTCTATTAGGTAGCTTTTAATACAAGACAGTAGGAAACTGGAAAACTAAATTAGAGAGATTTTTTTCACTGCTGTTTTTTGCCTCATGGATGTGAGTAGTCATAGAAGGACAGTTTGCTAAATCACAGAAACAATATTCCAGATCTCTATAATAATAATCCAAAAACTGTCTAAATTTTCCCTTATGTCAATTTCTGTGTAGATCTTAAAACACTTACATCCAGTGTTAACAAGTTCGCATAAGACATTCTGTTAACTTCAAGAAATATGCTTTTAAAAATGAGAATCAATAATTTCTCATATCAAAAGTAACACAGACCCTAGCATGTTTACCAAATAATCCATGTACACCAGAGTGAGATTACTCTAAAACTATCCTGGAAGACCATACAACAGCGTAAAGTTTAAGTTCTATCTACTATTGAAGGTAGCACCGACTCCCACACAGGCACAACTGAGCCACACTGCCCCTCAAGTCCACAGAATGTGAGATACAGATCAGCATATCCTTCCCATGATGCACATGTGACTAGTTACACACCTTAAACCCAATCAACTCTTTGAAAATATAAATGCAGCCACTCAATTTAAGGTTAATTGTGTACCTGAAATACTGATGTTCTCTTAACTGCTAACATTTGATGGCAGAATTTACCTGCTAAATAGAAGAATGAGGAAATTCTAGGTATTATGCTGTTAGTTGCTCAGTGACACTATTCATATGTCAAGGCTTCGAACTGCTTGTTCTCAGTTTCAGCTTCTGATGAGAATTTTCTTTTTAAGTCGGAATCTCCCAGAAAACGTGTTCCACTGTAGATTCTGACTCAGTTCGTCTGTGGTGGAAACGCAAATTCTTGGCTAAAAATAACCTAGTTTGAAGACCTGTTTCCAAGGGCCAGGTTGTCACATGTGGCTAAATTTTTTACCACATTGAATAGCATAAAAAAAAAAACCTTTCTATCACTGCAGGAAGTTCCATTACAGAGGGTTTCTATAGAAAGCAAGGGATCAATTCACTATACCCTGGTTGCATGGTGGTTGGTGCTATGCTTACTAACCGTGAGGCTGGCTTTCAAATACACCAGGGGCTGCTTGGAAAGTCTGTGGGGCAGTTCTACTCCATTCTATAGGGTTGTATGAGTCAGAATCAACTTGATGGCAATGATTTTTTTGTTGTTGTTTAGGGTTCATTATCTCTTCAGGGACCATTACTGCCCTAGTGACCTAAGTTTTGGAGTGTGATTAGGGCTGGAACTGTCAATTCTGCCAATTTTACCTGTTTATCTGCACCTTAAGATTAATTCTCTTTGGCAATAAGAGTAGAAACAGAAATTTAAAAAAAGAGAGAGAGGAACATAAATGATCTGAAGATTCAATATGATGCATAAATACAACATACCAGCAATATCATGGAAATTCGTTCCTTATTTCAGAAGATTTTTTTTTTTTAAGAACAAGAAGTAAACCTGAAAAGGCTCAAAGGGTCCGATATTGACAATTTTTGTTTTTAAATGGCTGTTTTTTGTCTCATGGATGAGTACATTACATATTTTCACAATTATAAGGTCATAGCCAGCTTCTTATTGATACTTTTTCATATTACTTTAAATAATAAAAATTAAGGCATAAGAAAAGTGTATGTATGTGCTATGTATATATATCTATATACATGCATGTATTCATCATGGAAATAAATATCAGTATTCTGTGCTTATATTTAATTGGAAGCATTTAAATTTTTGAACATGGTTTGCTTTTAGATCCTTTAACACATATTAATATTGAAGAAAAATGTCATTTCCAAATATACAGACACATGTATGTCTATATTCTTACTTCAGAGAACCACTTCAGGAAATACATGCACTACAGGGAAGACCTTAGCCTAATTGTGGAAAAACACCTGAGAAATTGGTTTAGAGTAAATTTTATTTCATTTGAACACAAGTAATTCTTATCCCCAACATGGACAGGAGCGGCCTAGACAGAAACTGGCTTTGGTTACACGCATCTCTTTTTTTTAAAATACTTATTCACATTGTAATCTCAAAGTAAACATTAAAAAAATTATAATAATTTCTGACTGCTCTGGGAAAGAAAGGCCTTAGACATTAGGCTCGAATGGGATGGTTTTCTCTGAAGGAAATACATTACCCATTAACCACTTTCAGTCTGAGTCCAAATTTGGAGTGTTGTTATACAAAGCCCACCAACAGGTTGCCCAGACAAGGAAGGTTTTCAAGCAGCACCTTCTGCTAAGCCCTCCCACCTCATCGGATGCCCAGATTCTGTCTGAGCAATTGATGAATGTACTTCAGGCAGGACTGGGACACGGCTCAGTACAGTTCTCTAAACGGTGATAAATGACCACCTTTGTGTGAAATGGGTTAGGTGGGAGGGCCACCCTTTGACAAGGCAGAAAATGAAATGATTACTATTGGATTCTCTTGACTTGTCTGGTTAGAACAGTTGTGCCTCTTCCTAGAGGTTAATTGGACTTGAACTCAAGAAATTAAGAGGTCAGCTAGGGTCACAGTGACAGCAGGCCAACTTTTAACTTGCTGCTAATAACATTTGGCAGGAGGAGGATGAATCTGGGAATTTTAGCATGGGTGCAGTTCAGTGTTTTTTAAGAGTAATGGCTTGTACAAATTACTTAAAACATTAAAACAATAAAAAAATCCTTAATTTTGTGTTACATAAAAAATTCTATGTATTTTTAATTCTTAACACTCTATCTATGGGTTTTCTTGAAACAATAAACAGGATACAGGCCTTGGCTTACTTAAATAATAGAATGCCTAAAATGGATATATAGCCCAATATAAATATTCTTAACAGAATAATTTTATCCATCAAGAAACTTGAATTAAAAAACAAGATCTGGAAATGCTTGCAAATGACATTCTAATTTATATACTGAGACCTTTCTTTTCACTCAGAACAAAATGCCATCACTATTCTATCGCAGAAAATGAAAGGCAAGCAGAGGAAGTATTCTAGCATATATATGATAAAGCATATTCTAATTCTACATAAATGCTCTGATTTCATGTTTGCAAGATTTATACATTTTGATTTGAAAATACAGTCAAACAGTAGAATTGTTTCTGTTGTCTGATAACACATCCACACCTAGCTCCACAGGACTGTCTTCACCTTTGCTGTTCCTTTCTTGGCTGCTCTACACTTGGGCACTCCTTGGTTGGCGTTTCCCCAAATGTCACCTGCTCCACTACTGAACTCCTCAGGGAGCCTGAACAAGGGTCAAAGCCTGAAGCTGGGCCTGTGGTGGGTAGGAGTTGGGTGTGGTGCAGAATTCCAGGAAGGAGGGCCTCGAGGGGGACTTGAGATGTAAGTGGACAGTGTGGTCCAGATGGTCAGGAGCAAGGCACATAGCCTAATTAGTGCTTCTGCTTCAGCAGCTGTGTAACTAGGGCAACAAGGGGCAGGTAGGCATCCTCACAGGCTTGCAGCCTTGAAGATGTGCTCTTGCCATCCAGGGTTTTGGAGATTACTGAGTGTGGTCACCTCCTCACACCCAGTGCCTAAAAAACTTAAGTAAAACGACTTTCACTTCTCTGCTCTGGGATAAACCCAAAAGAATAAGTGGATTTTGGAGATCACACGTAAAGCTCCTTTTCCTAATAAATTAGCTTAGTTTCTCTTCCACGTAATGGCTCCTAAGTAAGATAAACAACACCAATAAGATTCTAGGAATACTGTCTTATCAAAAGATTGTGGTATACTAACCAGACTCTTTTAACCACCTGTATACTAAATCTCATTACTAGTTAACTTAATAAATTAGAAAATCTCTACAACAATCAGAGGGAATATGCCAGGTTTTGATTTATTCAATAGAGGAGAAAGAGCTCTGGCTAGGAATCAGGAAGCTCGTGCTCCAGACCTTCTGTGCCTCTTACTAAAAATGATCCTACACAAATAACTGAACTATGCTGGTCCCCATTCCCATCTGTAAAATGAGGGCACTGGTTAGCGATCACTAAAAGCCATTATAGATTCAAAAATCTGAGCATCTATGGCAGTGGGTCTCAACCTTAGCCTCACATTAGAATCAACTGGGGAGCTTTAAATTGAATTAATCTCTGGGAGTGGACTTGGACATGGGGATGTCTTAAAAGTCCCCCAGGTGATTCTAATGGGCAGGCTGGGTTGTGACTCACAGCTCTGTGATATCACCAAATCCAGAGCCAAGTGCTTATAACACAGCTCACATTTATTGAGCACTCAATACTGGCACTGTACTGGCCATCAGTTATCTAAATCATGCAATTATTGCAACCAGCTATGGGTTGGATATTATTAGCCTCACTTTGTCCCATTTTACAAACGAAGAAACTGAGACTTAGGCAGATGAACTAGATCAGCCAAGGACATTCAGCTGGAAAGTAGTAGAGTTAACAGAATTGAAGCCTGGTTAAAACTCCAGTATCTGTGCTCCTAACCACTAAGATTAACAGCACTAAGAATGTATTTTATCTGTTTCTCTACTCCTGAGTCAGCATGTACTGAAAAATCTGTGACTGGGTATATAGGTGCAGCTGTTATTTGCAGCTGAAAATCTAATGCCTGTGAGTGACTTCATACACGACTGCATCATGCCTCCAGAGGTAACTTTCATGTTGGGCTTAAACCCAAACCTTCACAACACCCTGCTTAGGTAAGAGAAAGAGCTTTCTGTAAGCTGAACAAGAAACTGGAGAATTAACATCCCTTTACTTAGCAAGGAGCCCTGGTGATACAATGGTTAAAGATATTAGCTGTTAACCAAAAAGTCAGAGTTCAAATACAGGAGCTGCTCCTTGGAAACCCCACAGAGCACAGAGCAGTTGTACTCTATCTTATCGAGTTGACGTGGGTCAGAATCAACACAATGGTAACACTTTTTTTTTTTTTTTTTTTTTTGGTTACTCTGCAGAGGTATATTGCCTGGCAAAATTCTTGGGAGGTTTAGTTGCAGGACTGAGGACATTCAGTGATAGTATGATCCTCTGAAGCTGCTTTCTATTAACAGATAAAATATTGAAACTTCTCCTGTTTTTTTTTTGATGTTGCACAACAAAAATGTGGAAGTGTATGATGTACGGTCAGGGTGAATCATAAAGGATCATGTAAACTCAGTATCCTTTCTTCTTGCATACTAAGATACACTCATAAAATTATATTACAGTAGACTAAAACATGTATGCATGCACACATACTTCACATTTGGAGGTCCAGAGAACCCGAATGTATCAACTGCATTCGTATTCATTGAAATATACTACTTTAAAGGAAAACTTATCCAAATAATTCTAAATAATTTAGAGTTAACTCAACATAACACTGCCTAATAAGAATGCTTTCATGATCCAGAAGGTGTTGTCACCTTTTCAAAAATCTCTATGAAGTTTTTTGCTCATCCCGGAAAGCTAAATTATGTCAAGAGCAAACGCACTAGAACTCACTGTTTTCTGGCTTGTCCCATAGGTCGCTCATGGAAGGACTGTTTGGAAATTCTCTTGCTGGCTGTTTAACAACACCAATCCTCCTCAGCTGTGTTGTTATTCCGTGCGCCAGGAGGGTAACCCTACTGCTTTGCTAAATCCCGACTCACTTTGGAAAGAACTGAGTATTTCTGTTAAGTATGTCTGTTAAGCCTGGATGCAATTCAGAAAGAAAAGCAGCAGCCCACATTTAGGCCCAGACGAGGACAAATGGATGTAGACACCCATGCACTGGTGCAATCTTCCCCAAAGGAAAGTAAAGGTAGATACCTTTCCTTTGAAGCATAATTCCTCTAATCTATACTGTGGCCTGTCAACAAAGCATTAGCATTAATTTTACCACAAGGCCTGATTGAAAGTAAGGGAGCAGGCTACAGCTGCCTTTTTTTTTTTTAAACCTTTATCTTTTCTTTCAAACACGGTTTTTAGCCAAACAGAATGGGTACCTTCAGGGTATAGAACCATGCTTTAAGTGAAAGAACTAACTCATTTCAGAAATAGTGATTGATTCTGTCACTATCCCTATGCCTATCCCTGTGGTAGGCCCTGCAATAACTGAAAAAGTATGGTTTATGCAAGCTGGGGGAAGAAGAAAACAAAAAAAAAACCCTCTGGTAAACTAAAACTTTCCATTAATATTTTTGCCAAGTTTTAAAACAGAATATCTGGTTTCTGTATCAGTGAAATCTGCATCTCTCAGCTTTGTATGTTTTATAGTGCTATGATTTTCTGAGAATTAACAATGATTTATATGCGTCTCTTATTATGTCATCAAATAATATATAAGGAGATGACAGCAGTAGGATGTTTAGTGACTTTTTTTGTTATACTTTAAAGAGCCAGTGCAACAGAGGGAGATGGTATTTAAAAAAAGACTAACATTTATAGAAGAACAAATAAATATGTTTTAGAAGTACAGGAAGAATCACAATTAGGAGGCAAGATGAGAGTTGGTCTTATATGCTTAGGACATGTTACTGAGAGGGGCCAACCCCTGGAGAAGGATATTATTCTTGGTAAAACAGATGGTTAGCAAGAAAGAAGAAAATCCTAATGAGATTGAAAAAGTAGCTGCCAACAATGGGCTCAAACACAGCCAAGCTTGTTAGGATGGTGCAGGACTGGGCAGAAATCCGTTTGGTTGTTGTACATCGAGTCACTATAAGTCAGAACCAACTTAATGGCACCTAACAACAACAATGTTTACAGAAAGCCCCACTTAAAGTCCTTGTTGTTAGTTTCTGCACAGTTGCCTCCTGTTCGCAATGAACTTATTTGCCAAACTTATTTAGAAGACAATAAAATATCACCTGATCCTAGATTATGTTCACCGTTGCCAGTATGTCTGGACTCAGTGTCTCAGGAACTGTGTCAATCCATCTTACTGAGGGTCTCCCACGTTTTTACTGACCTTCTGTTTTATCAAATGTGATGTCCTTTTCCAGAAATTGGACTTTCCTGGTGATATCCAAAGTAACCAAAACTAAGTTTACACATCCTAGCTTCAAAGGATATACTGGTTGTATTTTTTTTCCTGAAATTGATTTGTTCATTCCTCTGGCAGTCTATGGCACAGTTGGTATTTTTGCCCAAAGTATACCATTTTGTATTTTCTTTAATGTTCTTTTTTCCTTTTTTATTCCTCCTTCCATTCCTTTCCCTTTCCTTCCCTTCCCTTTTTCCCTCTCCTGCTTCCATTCCTTCAATTACTTTCCCTTCTCTCTCCTCCTCTTCCCTGCTTTGTCTTTCCTATCACTCAGTGGACCACTTAGAATGCAAGCTCAGAATTATGAGCTGGAGAGAGCTGTAAAGAGAAGACTCTTGATTTCTTAGAGCAGTGACAGACTGAAAGTACGAGCAAAAGAAAAAAGAAACAAGTGGAGAGAAAAGATGGAACAGGGGTAAGACTAAATAACTAATCAGTGTTGGCAAGGTGCCCAATGTGACTGTTATGAAAAGGAATGTTTAAAGTGGAACTGAAAGCTGGTTTTCTTTGCACGTGTGATGTGCTATAGGACTCCTTCTTGTGACCCCTACATCTTTAATAAATCTGGAATATTTGAAAATTCTCATTGTTTTTGTTTTGTTTTGTTCATGGCAAACAAGGGAGGGTAGAGTTCCACACCTGGGTACATGCAATGCAAAGCAGAGATAGCAGACACAAACACAAGCCTTAGGAGCAATACCTGTGGAATCCAAGAAGGCCTTAGTTCCTGTGTTGAACTGCTAAGGAGAAATTTAATCTCCTATGAAACACTGACTTTAAATTCCTAGCCCAAATTACCTAGATCAAGAAATATCGATATTAAGATTGAGCTGAGGGGGTGGGGCCAAGACGGTGGAGTGGTCACACACTTCCTGTGGTCTCTGTAATGACAGAGACTGAAATAACTGAATACATATGATATTCTAAGGGCCCTGAACATTAAAGGAAAAGTTGAGAAACTGGCCTTAGAGATGAGGAACAGAGAGTAGGCCCAGAAATACCTAGGACAGGCCTTACCTGACCTGCCAGAAATCAGCTGCAGCCAGTGTGGTGAATGGAGCAACGGCATTTGAAGGAGGTCTTCCTCAGCAAGAAAGACTGAGAAGCAAGGAATATCTTGCCTCCCGAATCGGTGGAAAAGCAGAACTCAGTACACAGAAGCTAAGGGCTTACATCTAATCTACCACAAGCAGAGCTAAAACTTCCATTTAGGATAAACCTTTCTCCCTTTCCCAAGCACTTCCACTGCCCTTCTCTGCATTGTGCCCAGCTCTGAGTCTGATGCCTTTACCTAATCTGGAAGTAAGACTTTCTAAGCATACCTTGAACCATTCCCCTAGACTTGGAGAAGAAAAACTTTAACAAATAGGCAGAATGGGGGGAAAGTATTTTCCAACTCCCCTGAGCCATATAAATGAACAGCAGAAACAGTTTCTTCACATTAGAGGAGGCATAAGGGGACATATATTCCTCACAGACACTCAGGGATAGCTGTTAGCACCTTGCCTCTCTAAGCATGTGCAGCCAGATACCTGTGCCTACACAAATCACCCCTGTCCATCTAGGACACTAGGAGAGAATCTATACCATACACTTGATGACTAGACATCTGATCTGAATTCATACAAATAAACTAAACAGGATCCTGGGTTCACATGTCTAGTAACAGCTCTAACCAGCTGATTCAAAAGTATCAATTAAAAAAACTGGCTAGGAATAAACAAAAACTAATCTACAAAGGACAGTCAATAAGCGTAATCTGGAACTACTCAACAGAAACCTTGCAGGACAGAAAGTAATAGGAAATGACATATATAAAACCAACTGAAAGGCTAAAAAAAAAAAAAAAAAAAACCAGCCAAGAATTACGTATCCAGCAAAACTATCTCTCAAATATGATGGCAAAACTGGGTATTTCCAGATCAACTGAAATTGAGGAAATTTGTAAAACTCAAACTAAAATTTCAAGAAATACTAAAGGGAGTTTTTAGGTTAGAAAATCAATAACATCAGATAATAACTCAAGACTAGAATACATAACAGAGCAACTGGATATCAACCCCCAAAAAAGGAAATCACAAAAATAAATCAAAGGCAAAACACTGAAAAAAGCTTAACAAACATTAATATATAAAAAGATCAATATTATATCAAAAAAAGAAGGACTTAAAAAATGTAGGCATGGATCTTTCATATGGAGAGGAAGTCAAGGTGATATAAAAAAATTAAGGACTGGTTTAAATTTAGAAAACTATGGGTAAATATTAAGGTAATCACAAAGGACGTTAATGATACTACACATCAAAATAAAAAGCAAGAAAAACACAAGTCTCAGCAGTTAAAACTACCAACACTGAAAAAAATGAAAAGAAAACACATGAAGAAAAATGACTCAGCACAGAAAAATAATTGGAAAAAGGAAAGGAATTGTCTACAATACACAGGGTGCATAAAAATCACAGAACTAAACTCATACTTATCAACAATTAGGCTGAACATAAATTGATTAAATGCATCAGTGAAGAGATTGGTAGATCCATTTTTTTTTTAAAAAAAGATCCATCTATATGCTGTATGCAGGAGACACAACCTAGACTTAAAGACATCAACAAACAAAACTTAAAAAACGGAAAAAATATGTACCAAGAATACAGCATTCAAAAAATAGAAATGACATTATTAATTTCTTAAAAGAGACTTTTAAGTAAAATCCACAACACTGTATAAGGAAAGACACTATGTAATAATTGAAGGAGCCACATAACCATATAAAGTGTTTATGCACCCAATGGCATTGCTGTAAAATATATAAAATAAATTCTGCCTTGATATTAAGTTCTCTAGTAATAGAAGGAAACTCCAATACGTCACCTTCAGTGAAGGGATGAACATCAAGAAAAAAGATTAAAAAAACGACACTCTTATGGTTAAGATGGTGTGTCAACTTGGCTAGGTCGTGATTGTCAGTGTTTTGGCAATTGTACAATACTGTGGTCACTGCCATGATGGAATGTACTGTGATATCAGCAGGGTAGGACTTGTGGTGGCTTCACGGCCCCCTCATCCTTCATCTCTCTGCCACCTACTTCTTTCCTGCTCACCTTGCCAATGTTTTTGGCTGTTGTGGATCCAGCAGCTGATTCTCTCTTGTCTTCTGAGGTGTAGTTCTTGGGACTTGAGCTAGAAGCTTACCTGAAGATCTTAGGATTAGTTAGTCTTTACTGCCTCCAAGTAACAGTCCTGTTCCTCAACCTATCAATTATGTGTTTTCCAGCCCTTGCCAGCTGCGTGAATCAGGAGAAACCTTGTGTTCTTGCCTGCCATTGTGGGATTCTCCAACGTTCACAGCCTGCAACCAGGAGACCTGCTCTCTAACTTGACAACCTTGGATGCACCAGTTTTTGCAGCTTCATGAAGACTGTATCCCCATCCATGACTTGGGATATTTCAGCATATATTATTGTGTGAGCTTTTTTTTTTTAATGTAAATCTCTCTGTATATATGTTTATGTTAACTCTGGTGGCATAGTAGCTAAGAGCTACAGCTGCTAACAAAAAGCTCAGCACTTTGAATCCACCAGGCACTGCTGGGAAACAATATGGGGCAGTTCTATGCTGTCCTTTAGGGTCACCGTGAGTTGGAATCAGATCGACAGCAATGGGTTGGGTTTTGGGTTTATATATATTTATACGCTTGATAACTTAAAAATCAAGGAAAAAATAAAACACATGTAAACTTAACAACACCTTGCTCAAAAACTACTAGGTTATGGAAGAAATCAAGGACAGAATAAACAAATTCACAAATTCAAGTGAGTATAAAAGCACATCACCCTACCAGAATCTTTGGGATACAGTGAAAGCAGGGCTCAGAGGTCAGTTTATCCCAATAAACATGGACATCCAAAAAGAAAGGGCCCAAATCAAAACATTAACCCTACTACTCAAACAAGTAGAAAGAGAGCAGCAAAAGAAGTACTCATGTACCAGAAGAAAGCAAACAATAAATTTCAGAGCAGAACTACTGTATACCACTTTTGAGAGTGGTGTCTGAGGTCTTAAAAGTTAACAAGCTGCCATCTAAGAAGCATCAATTGGTCCCAACACACCTGGACCAGCAGTGAATGGTGGACATCAAGGACAGGAAGAAAATATGAACTCACCAGGTGGAAGGAACGTTGTGAGCCAGAGTCCACCTCAGCATGGAACCTGAAGAATTAAATGGTGCCTGGCTACAACCAATGACTACTCAAAGGGGGTGCACAAAAGTGTTATACATACTGCTTGGATGAGTGTCGTCTGGTGTCTTAAGAGGTAACAAGCTGCCACCTAAGTAGCACTGATTTGTCCCAATCCACATGGACCACAGCTAAACAGAGGACATCAAGGGTAGGAGGAAAATATAAGCCCAGTTGATGGAAAGGGCCATATAATCCAGAGACAATTTTAACATGAGACCAGAAGAATCAGACAGTGCCTGTCCACCACCAGTGACTACCAAGATGGGGTGCACAATATAGAAACCCTGATGTAGCAGGAGAAGCATAATCATGCAGAACAAGAACTCTACCAAATAACTACAATTGATTGTGGTCCTTTTTTTCTGGAGGGCCCCCTGGGAGCATGGCCCTCAAACTGTCTTCAAACGGCAGCCAGCAACGATGCCAGCTTCCCAGACAAAGACTGAACTGGACTATATTTAAGACATGCAGTGATCCTGGCAGTGAACAAACTTCTGGACGTAAATAAATATAGGGAGGCTGTCCACGAAGCTCCTTGCTGGAGGTGGAAGATAGGGTGACAAGAGGACAGGTCTCGATCAAATGGGCATGAGAATTTCTGGATAATAATAGGGACTGTGCTATTTCAAGAGGGTGGGGAAAGGAGGGGAGAGCAGGTAGAGTAGAATAATGGTATGAGTTCCAAATGTTACATGGCAAATTAATATGCATTGCATATTAAATCACAATAAAATGTATTTTAAAAAGAATCAGAGGAAGCAAGACTAAAATGGCAGATGAGTCACATGTCTCCTTGATTTCCTCCGAATACTAAGGCCTGGAAAAATAATCGAATGGAATAGTGTGGACATCTGGGAACCATACAATCAGGCATAGGATTGTGAGATCAGACTGAGTGACAGGAAGGGGGAAACGTTCTGTCAGAGGCAAGACAGTGGTGCAGTGAGTCCTGCTTCTGCTGGTGTAGCAGCTGAAAGGACTACGGGTACAGATGCCTTCTTTGCTAACAGGGAAATTGGGACTGGGATTGCTAAGCTTGAGAGACTGGCACAGGCCAGAAACTATACTGAATTGCAGTGCCTAACTAAACAGTATATCCCACAGCAGAGAAGCTGTGCTTGGGACAATCACATCTAGAGAACCCAACAGCAGCTAGTTACTGAGGGTGCCAGTGCCCCTCCCACCTCTCTTGTCTGAGCTACACCATAGACACTGCTGACTCATTGAAGGAGAGGTGGCAATGTGGGACATAATATTGGTCGGCTGAGAGGTGGAGTTAGCCACACCTAAGGGCTTGACTGGGGCTAACTCCCAGGCTGAGCAAAAGTGTCTGTCTGGACAGTGCTTCTCCCAACAGAAAAGCTGTTTTTAAGAAAATTGTTCCTAGAGAACACAGTAGTGGCTGGCAGATGAATGTGGCAATGCCCTAACATCTCCCTTCTTTGAGCTACATCATAGCATCTGCTGACAGCCCCAAGACACTCCATAAGTCGAGTACCAACTTTGTCATCCAGGAGGCAGGGCCTGCCACCTCTGAGGACCCAACTGCTATCAGCTGCCACTGGTTAACACCCCTCTCAAGAGAAAATCAGTTTTTAAGATTATCACATCTAGAGAATGCAGTGGTAACTGTCAGCCAAGTGTAGCAACACCATTTCCACCTCCCTTCACTGAGCCATGTCATGGCATCTGCTCATGGCCCCTGACAGACTCCATAAATAGGTGTCATCTTTGTCAGCCAGGAGGCAAGGCCTGCCACCTCTGAAGGCCCAGTTGCTTTTGGCAGCAGCTGAAGAGTGCCCCTCTCAGTAGAAAAGCAGTTTTTAAGATAAGCACATCTAGAGTATGTGGTGGTTTCTTGAGGCTGAGCGTGTAGGTATCCTTCTCTCTTCCCTTCCCTGAGCTACATTATAGTCTCAACTGGTGTGACACCAGAGAACAGGCACAAGCAGATTACCATCTTTATCAGTCAGGAGATGGGGCCTGCTACCCCTGAGGATGCAGCAGGAGCCAGCCAATAAGTCAAGCAGAATCACATGGCCTGACAGTATCTCTATTACCAGAGAAACTGGTAATAAATCAGCTGCACCAAGAGAACACAGCAGCATCAGGTGGCCAAGTCTAGCAGTGCCCTTACTCACTCCCTTCTTAGAGCTTTATGACAGTTCCTGTTGGTGTAAATGAGAGAAACTGAACAGCTTTTCGACAGCACAAAGACAACAATCAATATCTAGCAATTTAAAGAAGCAGAAAACCACAGCTTTGAAAAACCCCAAATAAAGAGTCAAAAACATTCCCAGATGAAGGAGCTTTTCTGAAGTTATCAGAGGTAGAATACAAAAGAATTATGAATAGATCCCTTCTAGAGATTAAACAAAATGCAGCAGAACAAAATGAAAAATTAAGCTATATGAACTGCTAGAATATCAAGGACCTGAAATCTAGCAGATCAATAATAAAATTACAGAGTTAGACAATTCAATGCAAAGCCAAAAGAGCAGGCCTGAGGAAATGGAATGCAGAATTAGAGAGACTGAAGATACAGCAACAGACACCAGCTTTTAGAAAAGAAAAATGAAGAAGCATTGAGAAGTATGTGGAACTCTTTCAAGAGGAATAATTTATGAATATTTGGAATTCCTGAATGGAGAGTGTAGCAGAAAATACAGACAGAATTGTTGAAGAACTGCTGACAGAAATCATGAAAGAAGAGAACATAAATGGTCAAGATGCTTACTGAACACCATGAAAAGTAGACCCCAAAACAAAGAGACACTTTAAAACCAAGCTTAATAAAATCAAACATAAAGAGAGGCTCTTAAAGGCATCAAGGCTTAATGCCAGCCACATGAGTCAAGGCTTAATGCAGAACTAACAAACAGAGGGAAAGCTGTCTTCTGAATTCTCGGCAGAAACCATGTTGGCAAGAAGGCAGTGTGACGACACATAAAAAGCCTTGAAGGAGAAAAACTTCCAACCAAGAATTATATATTCTGCAAAATTGTCTCTCCATTATGACAGTGAAATTAAGACATTTTCAGATAAACAGAAGCTTAGAGACTTCACAAAAACCAAGCTAAAACTACAAAAAATACTAAAAGAAGCTCTTCATTTAAGAAATCAGTAACATCAGATGCATACTCAATGATGCAATGCAGGACACAACACCGAGAGTCCTACTCAGGAAAGACACAAAGCTTAATCAAAGCTAAAATATTAAAAGCAGAGAACCAGAGATCTTAACACGTAAACTATGATATCATCACACTATCAAGGGCAACATATTATAGTAGTATAAACTTTTCAGGTGGAGAGGAAGTTAAGGTGATATACAGAAGTTAAGGATTGGTTTAAACTTAGAACATTAAGGGAGATCAAAGCAGTAGCCACAAAGCAGGCTAACAAAAAATACGTATCAAAACAGGAAACTTAACACAGGAGTCTCAAAAGACACAAAACCAACATTGCAAAAGATAAAGAAAAATGATCCAAAACAAAATATTAAGTGGAACAAAAAAATGTTAACAACACAAAAATAAAGGTGTGAAAATGACAGCTTTAACTAATACATACCTATCAATAATTACACTGAATGTAAATGGATTGAATGCCCCAATTAGGAAGCAGAGACTAACAGCTTGGATCAAAAACATGATTCATCTATATGCTGCTTACAAAAAAAAAAAAAAAAAACCTTAGACTTAAAGATATGAACAAACTGAAAAATCAAAGGATGGAAAACTATACAACAAGCCAACAACATACAAAGAGCAGGAGTGGCAACACTAATCTCAGATAAAATAGGCTTTAATGTAAAATCTACCATCGTGGACAAGGATGGTCAGTATTTATTGCTTAAAGGTTCAATACATAAGCAGGATATAACAGTACCAAATATTTATGCACCCAATACCAGAAAATCTAAATATATCAAATAAACACTGATGACATTGAAAAATGAGACAGATCACTCCACAGTAACAGTAGGAGACTTCAACAATCCACTTTCAGTAATGGACAGACCATCCAGAAGAAAGCTCAGTAAAAATACAGAAGATCTTATTGTGACAATCAACCAACTAGACCTCACTGAAACATACAGAACTTCTTATCCAACAACAGATAAATACACCTTCTTTTCCAATGCACATGAAACATTCTCCAAAACAGACCACACATTAGGTCACAAAGCAAGTCTCAACAAAATTCAAACCACACAAAGCGTCTTCTCGGACCATAAAGCCATAAAAGTTAAAATCAATAGCAGAAGAAACATGGGTAGAAATTCAAACTCATCGAAACTGAACAACACCCTGCTCAAAACTTCATTGGTTGTAGAAGAAATTGAAGATGTAATAAAGAAATTCATGGAATCAAATGAGAATGAAAACACATTCCTACCAGAACCTATATACAGCTAAAGCAGTACTCAACAGACAATTGACAAAAGCACACATGTGGAATGAAGAAAGGCCCAAACCAAAGAATTAATGCTACAACTTGAAAAATTGGAAAGATAACAATATAACCCCATAGTCACCCAAAGAAAAGAGATAATAAACATTACAGTAGAACTAAATGAATTAGAGAATAGAAAAACAAGTGAAAAATTAACAAAACGCAAAGCTGTTTTTTTGAAAAGATCAACAAAATTGATAAACTATTGGCTACACTTACAAAAGAAAAATAGGAGAGGAAACAAGTAACCTGAATAAGAAATGAGATGAGAGATGTCACAACAAACTCACTGAAATCAAAAGTATCATAAGAGAATACTATCAAAAATTTTACTGTAACAGATTCAAAAACCTAGTGAAAATGAACAAACTTCTAGATTCATATCACCTACCAAAAATATCACAGGAAGTAGAACAAATTAATGAACCTATCATATAAGAAGAGATTCAAAAAGTAATTTAAAAAAAAAAAACTACCAACCAAAAAAAAAATCCTGACAAAGACAGCTTCACTACAGAATTCTGCCAAATTTTTAAAGAGAAATTAATTCAAATATTACTGAGTCTATTTCACAGCATAGTAAAAAAAAGAATACTCCCAAAGTCCATTGTGTGAGGCCAGCATAACCCTGATATCAAAGCCAAAGAAAGATCCCACAAAAAAAGAAAGTCACAGACCAATATCACTCATGAACAGAGATGGAAAATCTTCATCAAAACCCTAGCCAATAGAATTCAACAATATAGTCAAAAAATAAGTCATCATTACTAAGTTGGATTCATATCGGGGATGAAGGTCTGATTCAACATCAGAAAAAACAATTATTGTGATCAATCACATAATAGCACAAAAGATAAGAATCACCTGATTTTGTCAATTAATGCAGAAAAGGCATTTGCCAAAGTCCTACATCCATTCATGTTGAAAAGTCTCAGCAAAATAGAAGTCAAATTTCTCAATGCAGTAGGGGCATCTGATCATTAGAATAGTTCAGCAAAGTATCAGGGTATGAAATAAACAGGAGTAAATCAGAGGATTCCATTACACCAACAAAGAGATCATCAAAGAAGAAATCACCAAATCAATACCATTTGCTATAGATCCCAAGAAGATAAAATACCTACCAATAAATCTAATCAGAGAAACAAGAAATCTGTACAGAAAGAATTACCAGACCTTACTGCAAGAAATTAAAAGAGACTTCGTAAGTGGAGAAAACTACCTTGCTCATGGGTAGGAAGACTTAACTTTGTGAAAATGTCTATTCTACCCAAATCAATCTACATATACAATGCAATCCCAATATAAATTCCAGTGTCATTGTTTAATGAAATAGAGAGAGAAATCACCAACTTTGCTTGGAAAAGGAAGAAATCTTGGACAAGGAAAGCACTAATGAGGAAGAGGAATACAGTGTGAAGTCTCACACTACTGAACCTTAAAACCTATTACACTGTCACAGTGGTCAAAACAGCCTAGTACTAGTACAAAAAGAGATATACACACCACTAAAACAGAATAGAGACCCCAGAAATATCACCATTCTCTCACATACAGTTGATATTTGAGAAAGGCCCAAAGGTCATAAGCTGGCATAAAAGCAGTCTCTTTAACAAATGGTGTTGGCAAAGTTGGATATCCATTAGGAAAAAACTGAAACAAGACCCATATCTCACACTGTGCACAAAAACTAACTCAAAATGGATCAAAGACTTAAATATCAAACCTAAATAATAAGGATCATGCAAGAAAATATAGGGTCAACAATGGAACTTCTAGTGCATGGCTTAGATAGACTACAAAATCTGACTGACAATGCATGAACAACAGAAGAGAAAATAGATAAATGGAAAGTACTAAAAACGAAACACTTAGGCTCATCTAAAGACTTTATCAAGAGAGTTAAAAGACTAACTACAGAATGGGAAAAGATATTTAGCAACTACATGTCCATTCGATGTCTGATTTCCATAATCTACAAGGTATAGCTAAGCATTAGCATTAGAAAGGTAAATAACCCCATGACGCAATGGGCAAAGGAAACGGGCAGACACTTCACCAAAGAAGATATCCAGGCAGCCAAAAGACACATGAAGAAATGCTCACAATCATTAGCTATTAGAGAAATCCAAACCAAAACAACAGTGAGACACAAACTGACCCCAACAAGGTTGGCCATAATCCAAAAAATCCAAAACAACAAACACTGGAGAGGCTGTGGAGAGACTGGAATTCTACTACACTGCTGGTGGGAATGTAAATGTTACAATCTCTTTGGAATGCAATTTAGCACTACCTTAAAAAGCTAGAAATATAAATACCATATCATCCAGCAGTCCCACTGCCTGGAATATATTCTACAGAAATAGAGGCAGTAAAACAGACAGATACATGCACATGAATGTTTACTGCAGCACTGTCCACAATAGCCAAAAGATGGAAACAACCTAAGCACTCATCAACAGAAGAATGGATAAACAAACTATGATACATATACTCAATGGAATACTATGTGATGATAAAGAACAATGACGATTTTAAGAAGCATCTCATAACCTGGTTTCAACTAGAAGACATTATGCTAAACGAAATCAGTCAGCTGCAAAAGGACAAGTATTGTATGAGAACTCTGTTACAAGGACTTAAAAATGGAGTTAAGTACAGAAGAAAAGACTCGCCCATGACTACAAGGATGGAGGGGGAAGGAAAGAGATGTTCATAGATTAGATATCAATAAAACCAAACCTGCTGCCATCAAGTCAGGTCCGTAGATTTGATAGTGATACGAATTCATGAAGGGAGTGACAACACACAGTAGAGGTCAGATCAGCATAACTGGACTATACCATAAAGTGAAAGGTTTTCTAAACTTAACCAAATATTTCAAAGGATAGAGTAGCATGGACAGGGGTCTGGGTACCATGTTTTCAGGAGACGTCAAGGTCATTCAGCATAACTAGTCTTAAGTTAAGAGTCTTCTGCAACCCACATTGGTTTGAGTGGTGTTCGGAATCTTAAAAGCAAACAAGCTGCCGTGTGAGGTATACCAAATGGTCCCAACCCATCTGGAATAGATGAAAACCAAGAACATCATAGACACGAGGGAAAATGAGCCCAGGAAACAGAAGAGCCCATAGGAATGGGAGAGGTATCAACATGAGATGTTGATACAGATGGTGCCTGGCCGCCACCAAAGGCAGCAGTGATGGTTGGCACAATATAGAGTCCCTAAGGCAACACAAGAAACATGAGTGTGAATGTCAATAACTCTTCTAAAAGATCAGAATTAATGGTCTGACATCATGGAAGATCCCCTGGGAACATCATCCCTAGACTTGCTGCTGGCATTGACCTGAAACCAGTACTGAGTTCAACTCTTCAAATAAGAATGAACTGCACTTGGGGATGCATTGTGAGCATAAGGTGTGTGTACTTTATGGATTTATACATTTATAGTAGACTGTCCTACTCATTTCTTTCTAGATGAGAAAGAAGAGGGTGGAGAGGAGGTGATAGGTGCTCATTAAGAGGATACTAGAAGTACAGAGTAGAAAGGAGGAATGTGCTGTCTCTGGGTGAGGAGAGCAGCTGCAGCTGCAGATACATGGACATGCAGAGCTGATTTGGACTGCATACTGTCACTTAATCGTAATTTAAAACAAATCAGAGCAGAACCAAATGAATTAGAGAATAGAAAAAAAAAAGATTAAAAGAGTTAACAAGACCAGAAGCTGGTTTTTGAAAAGATAAAAAAATTTGATAACCCATTGGCCAAAATGACAAAAGGAAAACATGAGAGGAAGTAAAAAACCTGAATAGGAAAAGAGATGGGTAATATCACAACAAACTCAACTGAAATTAAAAAATGTTGTAACAGAATACTAACAAATTTGAAAACCTCAAGGAAATGGACAAATTTCTAGAAATGCACTACCTTCTTACACTAATAAAACACAGGTAGAACAACTAAACAAATCCATAATAAAAGAAGAGATTGAAAAGGTAATTTAAAAACTTCCACCTCAAAACATCCCACTCTGATGTTTTCACTGGAGAATTCTATCAGACTTTTAGGAAAGAGTTAGCATCACAATTACCAAAACTATTTCAAAGCATAGAAAAGGATGGAATACTGTCAAATTCATTCTACGATGCTAACATAACCCTGATACCAAAACCAAGAAACGACACCACAAAAAAGGATATTTTTAAATCAGTATCTCAAAATCCCAAAATCCTCAACAAAATTTTAGACAATAGAATTCAACAACATATCAAAAAAAAAAAAAAAAAAATCACCATGACCAAGTGGGACTCATATCAGGGATCCAGTAATTATTCAGCTTTAGAAAAACCATCAGTGTAACCAACCACATAAATAAAAGACAAAAACCACCTGATTTTATCAATTGATGTAGAAAAGACGTTTGACAAAGTTTAACACTCATTTATATAAAAGCTCTCTGAAAAATAGAAATATAAAGAAAATTGCTCATCATAATAAAGGGCATTTATAAAAAATCAATAGCCAACATTGTCCTACATGGAGAGTCTGAAAGCTTTCCCATTTGGAACTGAAACTAGACAAGGATGCCCTTTGTTACGACTTTTATTTAAAATTGTACAGGAAGTTCTAGCCCGAGTAATCAGGCAGGAAAAAGAAATGAAGGACAACCAAATTGGTAACAAAAAATAAAAGTATCTATCCTCATAAATAATCTGATCCTATGCATAGAAAACCCTAAAGAATCCACAAAAAACCTGCTGGAACTAATAGAAGAGTACAGGAAAGCACCAGGATACAAGATAAACATATAAAAATCAGTTGGACTCCTTTACACCAACAAAGAGAACACCAAAGAGGAAATCACTGAATCAGTACTGTTTACCATAGCCCATAAGAAGATAGAATACTTAAGAATAACCTCACAGAGATGTGAAAGACCTACAAATAAAATTACAAGATACTACTGCAAGAAAACAAAAGAGACCTACCTAAGTTGAGAAACCTACATTACTCATGGATGGGAACACTCAACATCGTGAAAATAACTACCCCAATGAATTTACAGATACAATGCAATGCTTATCCAAATTTCAAAAGTATTTTTAGCTTGTTAGGATGATATGACATGTACAGAATGGAGAGGAAGAGTATGCTGTTACTGGGCAGGGAGAGCTCATTGGCGGGTATGCAAATTTATATGGGATTGTGTATTTTCACTCAGTTGTGAAAAAAAAAAGTATTTTTAATGAAATGGAGAAACAAATTATTAACTTCACATTGAAAGGGAAAAAACAGATTAGCAAAGCATTACTGAAGAAGAAAAAATTGTGGGAGACCTCACACTGCCTCATTTTAGAATCTATTACAATGCCACTGTAGTCAAAACAGCCTAGCACTGGAGGCTGGGCAAAGATGGCTGATCCTCTAACACAAATAACCAGAAAAACACCTGAATGGATTATGTAGAACAATCAAGGAGCCTGGACATCAGGAGAAAAGCTGAGAGATTGGACTAGGTGATAGAGAGGACAAAGCAGGTCCAGAAGAAGCTATTTTGTTCAGATTTGAATCTCCACCTTGCTGAGGGACCCATTTGAGCCATACAAGCAGAGCCACAATGTGCAAGGGCTTGTGGCTGAGCAGAGCAGCAGCTCTGTGAGTAGAGTGTGTCTTTCTCAGCAGGAAAGCTGAACTGAAGATGGCTGGGTACAGAACTGCAGAGGAATTTCACCTGAGTATAATAGCTAAGTACTTGTGAACACAAGAAGATGGAAAAATCTTTCCCACTGTGCTAATTTCTCTCCCTTCCCCCAGTACTTCTCCTACCTTTTTGTGTTCTGCATTGGGCGCCAAACTATGATGCACTACCTGGGCCAGTGTGGGACCTGTCCTGCCTGGATGTCCTGAATTTTTCTCCTGCACTTGCAGAGGGAAACAAAGGTTGGAGAAAAGAAGTGCTGTCAGCTCCCCTAATCTGGTAAGTCTTCATATCTTTCTCAGCATACTCATAGCTACAATCATTTGATGACAGGGTCTGGAATTTTTAAGGCTACGATAATCAACCTAGGTCACAAAAACAGGCCACTATGACCTCAGAAAACTCTCAAAATAAAAAATTAAAAAGTATTCCAGATGAAGAAGACTTCCTGCAATTATTGGAGGAAGAATACACAAGAGTAATGTTTAAAGCTCTTATAGACATCAGGAAGGAGATTATGCTAACTGCAGCAGAGCATAATGAAAATTAAACTTTCTGCAAGAAATACTTGAGCAACAACAATATGAAATTCATCAGATTAACAATAAAATTACAGAATTAAACAATTTAATAGAAAGTCAAAAAAGTAGGATTAAAGCAATGGAATGCATAATTAGAGAGACTGAAGATAAAGCAACCGACATCAGCATGTATGATAAAAAATCAGATGAAAGAATTTTTAAACAAAGGAAGACTCACTAAGAATTATGTGGGACTCTGTCAAGAGGAATAATTTATGAATGATTGGAATACCAGAACAGAGGTGATTAACAGAAAGTATACAGAGAATTGTTGAAGACATGTTGACAGAAAACTTCCCTGATATCACAAAAGACAAGAAGATAGCTTTCCAAGATGCTCATCAAACTCCACACAAAGTGATCCCAAAAGAAAGGCACCAAGACATATTATCAAACTTAATGTAACCTACAAAGGAGATTCATTAAGACTGAGCTCAGAACACTAAACAGAAACCATGCTGGGAAGAAAGCAGTGCGATGACATATACAAAACACTGAAAGAAAAAATGGTCCATCAAAAATTATAAAGCCTGCAAAATTGTCTCTCAAATATGAGAGACAAAATTAGGACATTCCCAGGCAAACAGAAGTTTAGAGAATTTATAGAAACCAAACCAAACTTATGAAAAACACTGAAGGAATTTCTTCCATTAGAATACCAATATCATCAAATATATACTCAAGGATACAATGCAGGACAGAGCATCCAGATGTCAACACAAATAGAAAATCCACAAAAAGAATTCATAGCTAAAATACTAAGAATAGGGAAATAGAGATCTCAGTATATGAATGACAACACTATGCCAAGAGAGGAACAAATTAATGTATTCATAGATCTTAGAGAGAAAGTAAAGGCTATACAAAGAAATTAATTGCTTGTTTAAATTTAGAACATTAATGATGGATTATCAAGGTAACCACAAAAGAAATTAACAGTCCTACATATGAAAACAAGAAGCATTCTGTAGGTGGTCTTTTAATTCTTTCGAAGAACTCTTTGAGAGAGCAAAAGTGTTTGATTCTTAGTAGTTCCCATTTATCTATTTTCTCTTCTGTTGATTGTGCTTTGTTTTTCAGATTTTGAAGTCTGTCTACATTGTGTATTAAAACTTCTGTTGTTGATCCTACTTTATCTTGGATGAGCTTTATCATTTTAGATTTTATATTTAGGTCTTTTATCCTATTTGAGTTGTTTTTTGTATAAGGTGTCAGATATGGGTCTTGTTTCAGTTTTTTGCAGATAGGTATCCAATTTTGCCAGCATCATTTGTTAAAGAGATCATTCTTACCCCAGTTTAAAATCTTGGGGCCTTTGTCAAACATCAACTGTTCATAGGAGGATGGTAGCATTTCTGGAGTCTCAACTCTGCTCCACTGGTCTATATGTCTCTTTTTGTACCAGTACCAGGCTGTTTTGACTACTGTAGCAGTGTAACAGTTTCTAAAGTCGGGTAGTGAAAGGCCTCCCAGTATGTTTTTCTTCTTCAGTAGTGCTTTACTTACCCAAGGTTTCTTTCCTTTCCACACAAAGTTGATGATTTGTTTCTCCCTCTCATTAAAAAAAAAAATGTCACTGGAATGTGTATTGGAATTTCATTATATAAGTAGATTCCTTTGGGTAAGACAGACATTTTCACAATGTTGAGTCCTCCTATCCATGAGCACGGTAGATTACTTCATTTATGTATGTCTCTCTTAGTTTCTTGTAGTAAGGTCTTGTAATGCTCTTTGTAAAGATCTCTTATTTCTCTAGTTAGATTTATTCCAAGGTATTGTATTTTCTTGGGGGCTATAGTAAATGGAATTGATTTGGTGATTTTTTTTTTTTTCCTTAAAAATCTCAGTGTTGGTATAAAGGAATCCTACTAATTTACTTATATTTATCTTGTATCCCATTACTTTGCTAAACTCCTGTATTAGTTGCAATAGTTTAGTTATGGATTTCTTTGAATTCTCTTTACACACAATCATATCATCTGCAAATAGGGAGATTTTTATTTCTTCATTGCCTACCTATATGGATGCTCTTTATTTCTTTGTCTTGTCTAATTGCTCTGGCTAGAATTTCTAGCACAATGTTGAATAGAAGCGGTGAGAGTGGGCATCACTGTCTAGTTCCCATTCTCAAAGGAAATTCTTTCAGTCTTTCACCATTCAGACAATAAAAGCAGTGGGCTTTGTGTAGATGCTACAGATTACATTGAGGAATTTCCCCTCTATTCCTATTTTTCTGAGAGTTTTAAGCATGATTAGGTGTTAAACAAGAAAAGGATAAATAATCCA
This sequence comes from Heterohyrax brucei, assembly GCA_028571685.1. NCBI lineage: Eukaryota > Metazoa > Chordata > Mammalia > Hyracoidea > Procaviidae > Heterohyrax > Heterohyrax brucei. The sequence continues at coordinate 53,711,288 of CM053141.1, read as the reverse complement.
ATTAAGAGATGGGCAAAGGAGACAGACATTTCTCTAAAGAAGATATCCAGACAGCTGAAAGACACAGGCAGAAATGCTCATCATCATTAGCTATTAAAGAAATTCAAATCAAAACAACAGTGAGATACCATCTCACCCCAACAAGGTTGGCCATGATCCAAAGAACACAAAACAACAAATGCTGGAGAAGCTATGGAGAAAGTGGAACTCTCCTACACTGCTGGTGGGATTGCAAAATGGTACAACCTCTTTGGAAAATAATCTGGCGCTTCCTTTAAAAGCTGAAAATAGATACATCATTTGATCCTGTAATTCTACTGCTTGGAATTTATCCTTCAGAAACAAAGGTTGTCACAAGAACAGACACATGTACACGAATGTTTATTGCAGCACAGTCCACAATAGCAAAAGTTGGAATCAACCCCAATGCCCATCAACAGACAAATGGATGAGCAAACTACAGTACATATACTAAATGGAAAACTATGCTATGATAAAAAGAAACAATGAGTTTTAGAAAACATCTCATAACATGGTCTCCTTTGGAAGAGATCATGCTGGGTGAAATCAGTGTCAAAAGGACAAATTTTGTATGAGACCCCTGTTATGAGGACTGAAGAAGAGAATTATCCACAGAAGAAAATGATTGTGTTGGCTGCATGGGTGGGTAGGGGGTTGAAGGTTTACCATAGATGAGATAATTGATAGATGTTAGAAATTTTATTCTTTTACTGTAATTTTAAAAAAAAGAAAAAACAAGAAACAAAACCAAGAAGTCTCAGCAGATACAAAACCAACAACAATGAAAAGGATGAAAGAAAAACAGATAAAGGAAAATGACTCAGCCCAGAAAATTAAGTGGAACAGAGAAACACTCAGCAGCACACTGAAAAAGACACTACAGTAAAAGTGCTAAATATGTATCTATCAGTAATTACGTGAATGTAAATGGGTTAAATGTACCAATAAAGAGATAAAGACTAGCCGAATGAAAAATGAAAACAACAAAAAAAGCATGCCCTCTCTATATACTGCTTAGAGGAGACATACTTTAGACTAAAAGATGCAAACAAATGACTTTAAAGGATGGAAAAATATATGTCCAGGAAACAACATGAAAAAAGAGGAGGAGTGGCAATATTAATTTCAGATAAAATAGACTTTAAAGTAAAACACAACAATACACCACAGTGTACAAGAAAGGTCACTATACATTGCTTAAGGGGTCAATACATCAGGAGGACATAATAACAGAGCTTCTAAATACATCAAATGAACTCTAACAGCATTGAAAACAGAGACAGACATCTCCACAATAATAGTAAGAAACTCCAACACACCACTTTTGGTGATGGATGAAATACTCAGAAAGAAGCTCAGTAAAGATACACAAGATCTAAATGCAACAATTAAACAACTCAACCTCATAAACATATGCAGAACACTTTATGCAACAACACATAAGTATATCTTTTTTTTCCAGTGCATATGGAACATTCTCCACAATAGGCCACATTTTAGGCTTAAAGCAAGGCTTAACAAAATCCAAAGCAGTGAAACAATGCAATGCCTCTTCCCAGACCATAAAACCATAACATTTGAAATCAATAGCAGAAGCAAAGGTAATAAAATCAAACAGATAGAAACTAAACAATGCCTTGCTCAAAAATTTCTGAGTTATTAAAAAATCAAGGATGGAATGAAGAAATGCATAGAATCAAAAGAGAATGAAAACACATCCTACTAGAACCTATGGGACACGGAAAAGCAGTGTTTGGAGGTCAATTATCTCAATAAATTCACACACCCAAAATGAAGAAAGAGCCTAAATCAAGGAATTAACCATACAATTTGAACAAGTGGAAATGAGGCAGCAAAAGAACCCCTAGGGCACCAGAGGAAGCAAATAAAATTAGATAAAACTAAATGAATTACAGAATAGAAAAACAATCCATAGAGAATTCTATTAAACTTTTATGGAAAGGTTAACAACATTATTACTAAGAGTATTTCATGGCATAGAAAATAATGGAATACTCTCAAATTCATTCTATGAAGCCAGCATGACCCTGATACCACAACTGGGTAAAAATAGCACAAAAAAAGGATAATTACAGACCATTAGCTCTCATGAACTTAGATACAAAAATCCTCAACAAAATTCTAGCCAACAGAGTTCAACAGCAAATAAAAAAAAAAAAGTATTTAATATGATGACCAAGTAGGATTCATGCCAGGGATGCAGGGATGGTTCACCACCAAAAAAATAATTAATATAGTCAACCACATAACAAAAGGTAAGAATCATCTGATTTTATCAACCGATGCAGAAAAGACATTTGACAAAGGTCAAAACTACTCATGTTAAAAACTATCAGCTGAATAGGAATAGAAGGAAAACTCCTCAACATAAGGGACATCTATGCAAAGCCAACATCATCTTAAATGGAGAGAGACTGAAAGCATTCCCCTTGAGAAAGGGAATCAGAACAAGGATGCCCATTGTCAACACTTTTATTTAGCATTGTGTTGGAGCTTCCAGCCAGAGCAATCAGACAAGATAAAGAAGTAAGGGATATCTAAACTGATAAGACAAAGTATCTCTAGTTTCATAAGATATGATGTCATACATAGAAAACCCCAAAGAATCCACAAAAGAAAAAGAAAAAGCTACTGGAACCAACTGAAGAGTTCAGCAAAGTATCAGAATATAATATACACATAAATAAATCAGTGGAATTCCTTTAGATCAACAGAGACCAGCAAAGAGGAGCAAAATCTGTACAATTTACAATAGCCATCAGTAAAATAAAATATTTAAGAATAAATTTAACTAAAGATGTGAAAAAAAAAACAGAAGAAGAAAACTTACAAGACTCTAAGGCAAGAAACCAAAAGAGACCTGAATAAGTAGAGAAACCTACCTTGTTTGTCAATAAGAAGACTTAACGTGGTGAAAATGTCTGTTCTTCCCAAAGTGGTCAGTAGACACAATACAATCCCAGTATGAATTCCAAAGCCATTTTTTACTGAGTTAGAGAAACAATTTATCAACTTCTTATGGAAAGGAAAGGAGCCTTGGATAAGCATTATTGAAGAACAAAGTGGGAGACCTCACACCACCTGACTTCAGAACATTGCCACAGTAGTCAAAATAGCCTGGTACTGGTACAAAAACAGAAACGTAGACCAAGGGAACAGAATAAAGAATCCAGATATAACACAATCCACCTATGAGCAGCTGGTGTTTGACAAAGAACTCAAGTCCGTAAACTGCAGAAAAAACATCTCTTCAGCAAATGGTGATGACAAAACTGGATATCCATCTGCAAACAAAAAGGAGTACACTGCTGGTGGGACAGTAAAATGTTACAACCACTTTGGAAATTGATTTGGTGCTTTCTCGGAAAGCTAGAAATAGAAACACCATAAAATCCAGTGATCCCACCTCTTGGAATATGAGGTCTGACATTTAAGACTGTGAACTTAGTTGTTTTAAGTGCCACATATCTCATTGCCGAGTATCACTATGGTCATCTTTGAAGCACTCCCCTTGGGAAGCTATGCACTGACACCAGTGTCTAGCCCACCCATCGAAGCAATTTTGGAACTCTTTCCGGAATGGCCATTGTCCATAGTGGTATGTTAGTAAGTTCGTGAACTTAACTGTGTAGTGGTCTGTGAGAGAGCTTTTAGCCAGTAAACAAATAATCATATTGGAATACCCTCCCTATTCACCTAATCTTGCCCCCAGTGATTTTTTTCTTTACCTGAAGATAAAGGAAATATTGAAAGGAAGACATTTTGATGACATTTAGGATATCAAGTGTAACACGACAACAGCTCTGATAGGCATTACAGAAAAAGAGTTCCAAAATTGCTTTGAAGGGTGGACTAGGTGCTGTTCCTGGTGCATAGTTTCCCAAGGTGAATACTTCCATGGTGACCACAGTAATATTCAACAATGAGGTACATAGCACTTTTTCTAGAATAAGTTCATGAACTTAATTGGCAGTCCCATACATCCTAGAGAAATAATGTTTATCACACAATAGATACATGTACACTAACATTTATTGCAGAACTGTCCACAACAGCAAAAGGGATGGAACCAACCTCAGTGCCCATCAACACGAGTGGATAAACAAACTATGGTATATTCACACGGCAGAATACTATGCAATGATAAAGAACAATGCTGATCTTGGGGAACAGAACAGGAGGAAACATGAAGGCATTATTAAATTAGTCAGCTGCCAAGGACAAATATTATATGAAACCACTGTTATAAGGATTAGAAAAGATTTAAACACGGAAGAAAACACTTTTTGAGGTTCTGAGGAGGGGAGGGTTATTCAATAATCAGACAGTAGATAAGAATTAAGTTAGGTAAAGAAAGGGACAACACACAGTAAAAGAAAAATCAGCACAACTGGATAGACCAAAACTAAGAAGTTTCCTAATTATAGCCCAACACTTCAAAGGACAGATTAGCGGGGGCAGGAGTCTGGGTACCATGGTTTCAGCTGGCATAACAAAGTTTTTAGGAAACGTTCTTCCTCCCACTTTGGTGAAAGGCACTGGGCCCTTAATTGGAAGGTAGACATCTAGTAGCATCAGTTGGTCCCAATCAACCAGCAGCAGATCATAGTAAACAATGACAAAGATACTAGGAAAATATGAGCCCAAGAGACACAGAGAGCTGTATGATTCAGAGACTACTTCAGAAGAATTAGACAGTGCCTGGTCATCACTAATGACTCCCTGACTGAGAATAGAACAGAGTCCCTGATGTAGTGGGAGAAAAATGGGGTGCAGAACTTGAACTCTGTTAAATAGACCAGACTTAATGGTCTGACAGACTGGAGGGTGCCCACAAGATATGATCACTGGACTCTCTGTTAGCCCAGAACTGAATCCACTCATGAAGCAACTCTTCAAACAAAGATTGGACATACAAGGTCAGACAAGTAAGTCCAAGAACTCAACGTAGAAAACGTGTTACGTACCTCATTGCTGAGTATCACTCCAGTTACCTTGGAAGTCCTCTCCTTGGGAAGCTATATGCACTGATGCTAGTTCCTAGTCCACCCTTCCAAGCAATTTTGGAACTCTTTTTCTGGAATGTCATCAGAGCCACAGTCAGGAAGTTCAGACAATTAAGTTTGTGAACTCATTCTAGAAAAAGTGCTACTTACCTCATTGCTGAATATCACTGTAGTCACCTTTGAAGTCCCCTCCTTGAGAATCTATGCACCAATGCCAGCACCTAGCCCACCCTTCAAAACACTTGTTCTAGGTTTAGTTCACCAACTTAATTGTCCAACCTGTAGAGCAATGCTGGTGAAGAGTATGCTTCTTGGCTTAAATATATACAAGAGGCTGTCTGAACAGTTTCTGTCCAGAGGCAAGACGAGGGGCAGAGAAGCACAGGAGGTGGCTGAATGGATACAGAAAATAAAGTGTGTAAAAGAGGAATGTGCTGTCACAGGGTGGGGAAAGCAGCTAGAGGTACATAGCAGTGTATGTGTGGGATTTTATACAGGAAATTGACTTGGATTGTAGACTTTCATTTAAAGCACAAGGAAAAAAAATATATATACACACACATATTTTAAAAATATCCACTATTGTTTAAGTCAAAATGAGGTAACTAGATATGAAAATGACTTGCAAATTCCATAATTCTGAAAAACATAGGGTACATGATTTCCTGTTGCTCAACTGTATATTAAAATATATATATATAAAGTTCTCTTTCATTTAATATTAAAGTCTGATTTTATTTTCAAATCAATATTTTTCAGATTAAGAAAATGCCTTCTGCTTGGTCTTAGTAGTTATGGCACTAGTCACTTTCTATCACTGATTTTTGCCAGAAAACAAGCTGGTACACACCTGTGCACGCACACATGTACTCACACGAGCGCGCACCCACCCACTCACACACCCACACCCACCCACCCACACACACATACTCTCAACAGAAATATCCACCTGACGAGACAGCAAAACGGAAATTCATTTGTTTTGTTGTTAAACAGGGCTGTTAAACTCGAGTTAGACGAGTTAGAGTAGTTGCTTATCCTGGCACACATTCTCTGTGTCTCAGTTTCTTCCTTCCTGAAATGGAATCAGCGCCTTTTTCCTGGTGCTGTTGTGGAGATAAAACAAATGGAGGATTCTGAAGTGCTGTCTGCAGGAGTGCACATCTGTGCAGTGCTTCTCAAATGGCCCATGAGTGAAACGGGAAACTCCAGATGTTACCCACACCGAAGCGCCCCTTGGGTGACCAAAAAGAAGCAGGCAGAGTACTCTGCAAGGAGACGATACACATAGCAAATGTTGGTTCTCCTCCCACTTTCCTAAACTAAGTCACATAAACTGAATTTTGTGGGGTGAATGTATGTTTTAAATTGCTTTCTCAATTATATTAAGACTGAGTTCCTTAAGTTATTATTTTTATTTTTTTTACAAAAGACAAGTACGAGGGGTAAACAAGGCTAAGGTAATAAATATACCTTTATTTTGTCTAGTGGGCTTCCAGTCAGCCCTTCAAGCTGTTTACCTCAGTAAAGAACTAACCTACAATTGATCTGACGTTCTGTCAGGGGAGATTGTGCTAATGTTAACACAGCTCCTCTGGGTCTGGCACATGAAAGTGGGGACCCGAAGGATGAAGGCGGTTACTGAAAGGGAAAGAATAGAAGAGCTTTTAACCTCTCCAATTTCTAGCTCACATGTGATCATATTGGATGCAGTACAGACATTGCTTTGCTCTGAACAGTGGGGCAATTCAAAGACTCTTGTATTTTTGCATCACAAGTACCAAAGAAAATATTTACATTTAAATCCATTGCATTTTTAAGCTTTTTAGTGGACATTTTGAATACGGCCATTTTGTCTCAGCTTGAGTTAATGTAAGGACAACATTTTTTTAAAGGTAAACATTTATTTCAATAAATGTTTTTATTTCATCAGACGCTTGAACAAGAATATCCACAAGTGAGTGGAAAGGCAAACCAAGTTTTCAAAACTAAAATAATAAGAAAACAGAATTATAACAAAGGTATTTTATTCCATATGTTAACTGATTCTCAGGAGACGTACAATTTTTGACTTGTTTTTAGATACTCAGAAATTCCTGTCCCTGAACACAATTTAACATTTGATGAAGACTCTGACACTCTGGCCATAATTTATAATTGAGTGTGATAGATTTCAAGATGTCCTAAATGTTTGATCTGAAGAAAAATAATAAATTTTTGCACCGTAAATGGAAAACTAGGATAAATTTTAGTTTTCTGTAGCAATCTTTTAGTTAGCAATTTAACTAAAATGCAGAATATTCTTATGCTGTATAGTATGTTTTCTTAAAATAATGATTTCCTAAAATAGCAGCTTAGAAAACAATGTTGCTATAGTTATTCCAACTTGATTACAGAAGCCACTCTACTAAATATAAAAATGTGTTACTGTCTTAGTCATCTAGTGGATGGCTTCAACAAAAAGAAGTTTATTCTCTCACAGTCAAGCAGTCTAGAAATCTGAATTCAGGGCAATGGCTCCAGATAAGGCATCCTCTCTCTCTGTCAGTTCCAGAGGAAGATCTTTGTCATCAGTCTTCCGTTGGTTTGGGAGTGTCTCAGCATAGGAGCCTTACATCCAAAGGAAGTACTCTGCTTCCAGCACTGCTTTCTTGGTGGTGGAAGGTCCTCAACTCTCAACTTGCTTCCCTGTCCTCTTATCTCTTATAGTGGAAAGGGTAAGAGGTGCTGCAAGCCACACCCCAAGGAAACTCATTTTATATCGAATCAGGAAGGTGGCCTTAGTTAAGGTATTATCTTGATACCCTAATCCCCTAATAATTTTTGACACAACAGCCCAGTATTTCCCTGCTAAATGTAAGCAGAGATTAGAATTTATAACACAGGAAAATCACAAAAGGGAGGACAATTACTTACTAGTGAGAATCATGGACTAGCCAAATCGATACACACAATGTTAGTAGGGACATAATTGAAACCAGAACACCTACCTACTTAACATTACAAGAGCAATGCTATATACACTACTGTATGGGTACTTTAAAGAATAAAAAGTATAAAAGACAATGGAAAATGAAGAATCATATTAAGGTCAAATATATTCTATTCAATTAAATGCCAGACATAGTTAAGGTGTAGAATAGTTCAGCAGTTTCCAATTGCATTCAGTCCATAAAGCCTTTGAGAACTCCCTTGTAACCCCCATGGACAAAACAGTATCAAAGAATAAATCTAAGATGGGCTATATAACAATATGTAGAAATAAGCATGAAATGCAATTTTAAAATAATGTTCCAGGACTAGGTAAGTACACAGTAATTCCTTCCCCTGAAGTTCTCACCATACTGGCTAGGTATTGGTTGTCAGGACAGGGTATTTTTTGTTCTATGAACTACAAAGAATCTAATGTACTGTTATAATTAACATTTTATCTTGAAAAAGAAAAAAACCTGAAGCTTTCTGTTGAAAATTTCACTTAATCTGCCAGTAATAAATTGGTAGAAGCTGAGGAGAAAACTTTTCCATTAAATCATCAAAGCCAGATTTTAAATAGTTTTTGGCTAGCAAAACTTATCATGGTAGCTATTTTGTGCCTGTGAGATACTTGGAATCAAGGAACTCTTTTTAACAACCCTCTTCCCAATTCCCATAGGAAGAATTACTTCTTGCCAACTGTATGTAGTTTTAGGATACCGACAAATCAAGATGTTTGGTCTTCCCTCAAGGAAAATATGCCTTTGAAGACATCTTTTAGAGCCTTTGTTGTGAATTAATTATGTCTGTCTAACAGCTGTGGTGAAATCCAACCAGCATACCTTTGAATGTGACCATGTTTCATATTAATGGTTTTGTTTTATTATGTTAGCCCACTTCAGAGTAGGATGGGTCCTAAACCTAATCTCTTCTTGAGTGTTACCAGACATCAAGAGACTGACACACACGGGAAAAATGCCATGTGACTACAGAGGCATCTGTATCTACAAGCCCAAGAATTCCAAGAACTGCCAGCAGCTACCCAGATGCCATTGTGGTTAAGTGCTACATCAGCTAATCAAATGGTCAGCAGTTCAAATCTGCCAGATGCTTCCAGGAAACTCGATGTGGAACAGTTCTACTATGTCCTACAGCATTGCTATGAGTTAACATCGACTTGATGGCAGTGGGTTTTCATTTGGGGTTATGAGTAGCTGGTGGTGTAGTGGTTAAGTGCTGTGCCTGGTAACCAAAAGGTTGGCAGTTCAAACCATCAGGTGCTTCTTGGAAACTCTATGGGGCAGTTCTACTCTGTTCTGTAGGGTCTTATGACTCGGAATTCACTCGACGGCAGAGGGATTTTTGGTTTATGAGAAGTTGAAAGAAATAAAGAACATCCCCTAAAGTTAATCCCCTGAATTCACAGTTCTAACTTCCAGAACTGTGAGAAAATTAATTTGTTGGTTGTGGAGGATGTGGCTGGCATATTGATTGGCTGAGAAGACAGAGTCATTCAGAGCAGTAGAGGCTGGGCCACTAACATAATGGGTCAGGAGAGGAGACAAAGCCAGAATCCACAGTGGGGGTGGAAGAGCTTTTCATCTTGATTGTCTGAAGAGCAGTGACTGATGCTCAGATGGTCCCAGAGAATAGAGAATTCTTTTCAAGGCTTGTCCTATTCAGTGAAAATGGGATTTTGGTGGGGTTCTGAGATTAATAAAATTAGCTCTGTTCGATTTGGGACTTGCTTGGTACCAGTGATTCATACTTTCTCTCTAATTTCACTCTTGTGGAATGAGACTGTCTGCATTATACTTGCTCCACCACTGTGATTTGACAGTGAGCAACGTGTAGCCCAGACTTTGCATGGCTATCCATGGAGAAGAACTTTATTCCAGGATGGAACTATCCAAATCTTACCCACATCTAATTTAGATGATTCAGAAAATGAAATTTTGGATTTCGCATGGATGTTGAATTTGGTTACAACTGTTAAGGCTGCTGTGATTGGGCAGGTGGTGATCAGAAGGTTTAACAACATCTAATTTATCATCACAGTTGGGGTAGTACATGGAGACTTTTTCTAAAAGTATAACCTTTTAGATACTATCTCCTGATTATTTGAATTTTATTTTATAGATTGAGAACAGATTAGTGGTTGCCAGGAGCTAGGGATGGATGTGAGGGTTAGTGTGCTCTTGTGGAAATAGAAGAGATTTTTATCTTGATTGTGGTGGTGGTTACACAAATGTATACATGGGACAAAATTTCACAGAACCACACACACATAGACAGACACACACACTATTGAAATATGAATAAGTTTAGTTTACACTATTGTGCAAATGTCAGTTTCCTGGTTTTGATATTGCACTATAGTTACACACAACGTTACCATTGAGGGAAGTGGATTGAAGAGTTCATGCGAACCTTATACTGTTTTTGCGACTAGCTCTGAGTCTATAATTATTTAAAAATAAAAACGATAAAAGATGTAAAAGAAGATTGAAGCCATAATCACTAAAGGACTAAAATAAAACATGGATTTTTGAAACAACTATGCAATAAAGCTATTTAACCATAAAAAAAAATTCCATAAAAATACAGGCATGTTTGGTTACACAGTTTTTAAACTTCTGCATTCTCAAAAACACTGAATAAGTTAGAAAAGCAAATGCAAATTGAGGAATTATTTATAAAGACATTAATGAGCAAAGCTTTTATTTTTCCCAGTAGTATATAAAGAACGTGATAAAACAGAAAAAGCCAACACTCACAGAAATTGTGGCCAATCAAATGCATATTTAAAAATTTGAAACTGTTTTATATAGTTTTATGATGCTGATGAACATTTACAAAACAAAGTTTTCACCAAAAATACAGCAGTATCTGTAAAAGGTAAAACTTAAGGATTAACTTAATTTTCTGTATCATTGTAAGAAATGAAAATCTTCTGTATTTACCTTTACTGAAATATGCTGAGAAGAGCATTAGTGACACAGTGGTTAAACATTCAGCCTGGTGACCTGAGATTGGTCGTTCAAATCCACCAGTAGCTTTGTAAAACAAAATATGTGGCAGTAGGCTTCTGTAAAGATTAAACTCTGTTGTCAAGTGGACTCTGACTCACAGTGAAACTACTGGACAGATTAGGACCACCCCATGGGGTGCAAGAAAATTAATTTCTTTGTTGTGAAGCATAAGACTGGCATACTAGTGGGCAGAGAAGACAGCTTCACTCAGAGTGGGAGAGAACAGGAATTCCAGAACACTTCATTGTGCTCTTAAAGAATCTGTACACGGATCATGAGGCAGTCGTGCAAACAGAACAAGGGAACACTGCATGGTTTAAAGTGAGGAAAGATGTGTGCCAGGGATGTATCCTCTCACCATATGTTTTCACTCTGTATGTCAAGCAAATAATCAAAAAAGCTGGGTTATACAAAGAAGAATGAAGCACCGGATTGGAGGATGACTCGTTAACAACCTGTATTTTGCAGATGACACCACCTTACTTGCTGGAAGTGAAGAAGATTTGAAACACTTACTGATGAAGATCAAGGACCACAGTCTTCAGCATGGATTACACTTCCACATCAAGAAAACAGAAATCCTCGCAAGTGGACCAGTAAGCAACATCATCCTAAATGGAGAAAGGATTGAGGTTGTCAAGGATTTCATTTCACTTGTGTCCACAATCAATGCCCATGGAAGCAGCAGTCAAGAAATCAAAAGATGCATTGCGTTGGGAAAGTCTGCTACAAAGGACCTCTTTAAAGTGTTCAAAAGTAAAGACATCATATTGAAGACTGAAGTGCACCTGACCCAAGCTACAGTGTTTTCAATTGCATTGTATGTATGTGAAAGCTAGACAATAAACAAAGAAGAGGAAAGAATCGATGCCTTTGAATTGTGGTGTTAGAGAAGAATGTTGAATGTTCCATGGACTCCCAAAAGAACAAACAGATCTGTTCTGGAAGAAATACAACCAGAGTGCTCCTTGAAAGAAAAGATGGTAAGACTGCATCTTACATATCTTGGACATGTTGTCAGGAAGGATCAGTCCCTGGAGAAGGACATCATACGTGGTAGAGTGGAGGGTCAAAACAAAAAAGATCTTCGATGGATAGATTGACACAGCGGCTACAACAAGGGTCATAAGCGTAAAAATGATTGCAGACACTGAACAAGACCAGGCAGTATTTTGTTCTGATATGCACAGGGTCACTATGAGTGAGAACTGACTCGGCACCACCTAACAACAACAACATGTATTTATTTACAAGGCTGTAATCTTTATGGAAGCCTAGTGCCACATCATTCTCCTGTGAAAGGGCCACTGGATTAAAATGCAGATCTTGTTAGCAGCCTAGCACTTTGACCGTGAGCCATAAGGCGCCTTCCAAGAAAATGACAGCATTAGAAACCCTGTGAGGCAATCCTACATTGTATTATAGAGTAGTTACACCAAAAATCAAACTCATTGCTGCACAGTTGTCTCTAACTTGTGACAACTTCATTGAGTTTCCAAGGCTGTAAACCTTTAAAGAAGCAGATTTCCACAGGATGGCTCGTAGGTTAGAGCTGAGTACTTTAACCACTGCACCACCTGGGTTCTTTAGTCCAAGGAGCAACAGATAGATTTGAACTGTCAACCTTTTCGTTATCAGCCAAGCTTTTAACTGTTGTGCTACCAGGGCTCCTAGTGTCAGTATGAACCCCAAACCATTGCCTTCAAGTCGATACCAACACACAATGACCCTATAGGACAGAGTAGAACAGGCCCATAGAGTTTCCAAGGAATGCCTAGTGGGTTTGAACTGCCAACCTTTTGGTTAGCAGCCATAGCACTTAACCACCAAGGCACCACAGTTTCCAAGATCACTATAGCATTCCTATAATTTGGAATTAACTCGATAGTGTCGGGTGTTGGAAAATGGGCTGTAACTTTTCTCTAAATGTGCAATAGCTTTAAATGGCTAAAGTGATGGCTTTTATTACAAGAACAAGAATTATACACAATACTTAAATAACATTAATTTTTCTTTGTTACTCTCTCAATACCAAATATACATTATTTGTGATTTTAAGACATGTTTCAGCTGTGATGTTGTCTAAAATAACTTACTCTTCTTGATTAAACAAAAAATAAAAATACTTATCACCAAGTTGATTCTGGCTCACAATGACACCGTAATGATTAGACAAGTATGTATCCGAGATTCAAAACATACACATTGATACAAGGGAATGAAACTAGCTTTTTCCATTTTTCAGGATTGAAAACTTCTTAGAAGAGACATTTAAGTCTTTCAGTGTGCATCATACTTTTTCATATGATATTTTTCCCCCTGTGGTTCTCCTATCACAGTATTCAATGAGTAAAGAACCAGAATTTAACATAACAGATGCTCTCAAAATGTTTCCATAAAACCTGAAAAGAAGGGCTGAATGGAATGAATGAGGCTTCTGTATCTATTATCTCACTGAAATATTCATACTTCAAAACACTTTCTGTAACAGAATCTACATTTGGTATGAAAAGGAGAGGGCTCTCTTCTTCTTTTGAGTATCTGAAAAATAAGCTAATAATGAAATTATATGTGACATTTTCAGGAAGCTGTGTCTGACACTCGTCTTCTTTTGTTGTTTAGGTTGTGTTAAAGATTTTTGTTGTTGTTAACATTCTACTGCCTTTTTTAAGAATAAAAGAAAAACGTTACAGTTTAAACAGGTAAGACATTTGGGGGCATGCAGAAATAAAATCCTGACATGTTAGAACAAAAGTAATGGCATGGAATAGCTTACAAATGTGATTTTAACACATAAATGTAAGACCTGCTTCTTTGCCAATGGAGGATAAACAAACTTAAAGTGAGCTGCTGCTTCCCCTTTTTTTCTCTTAACGGTTCAACAATCGACACAGGATGTTTGAAAGGATGCTGTTTCTATGACATTATTATTCATTCAAACAAATTATTTAGTGTTAAACTCTGTTCTAGGCACAAAACATGAAAATACAAATAAGATATGGGTCCACAAGGTCACAAAGGTAAGAGAAGCAGACAACAAACTTTGTAAATACACTAGACGCGATAGAGACAATTTAAAAAAAAAAAAAAGAGAAAAACAAAGCAAATATAAGGAACAAAATGAATTATGACAAGTCTCCATACCACCACCCCTTCGAGGAGATAGTTCAAGAAAATCTATTTTAAAAAAATCAAAGTAACAGAAATGTATTTTATAAGACAAGAGGGAATTGTACCTACAAACAAGTATGGGATGGAGAGCTGAAGCAAGGAGAAAAGAGAAGGTTATGCCGAAACAAAACAACAGCATACGAAACAACATCAAATTTTGTGTAGAGTAACATAAACAGAGCATAAGTGTGTTATGCGGACAGACTCCGGGTACTCCCCTAGCCCACTATCACCCAGCCTTACCTCTGGGTCTTTATTACATAATCCCCTCTGCTTGAACAAGGGTAGAGCTGCAGCTTATTTTCTTTCTTTTTTAAAATATTTTATTGTGTTTTAACTGAAACTATACAATTCAAATCAATCTGTGGTACAAAACCCAACAGACACACTGTTATGCAACTCTAGCTGCTCTCCCTATGCTGTGACAGCACATTCCTCCTTTCCACCCTGAATTTCCCATTTCCATTTAAATACCTCCTGTCCCATTGCGCGCTCTCATCTGACACCTGGGCAGAAGCACACTCTTGGCCAGTATCATTTTGGGTCTTATAGTCTAGTACAGTCTTTGTCTGAGGAGAAGGCTTTGGCACCAGTTTCAGCTCTGGGCTAATAGAGAGGCCGAGGACCATGGCTTCCAGGGACCTCCAGTCTGTCAGACCATCAAGTCTGGTTTTTAATAGAGTTGTAGCTCTGCACACTCATTCCCTGCCCCCACCCCCTGCTATGCTGGGGACTTTATGTTTTATTCCCTGTCATTGCAGTCATCTGTGGTGGCTGGACACCATCTAGTTCTTCTGGTCTCATGTAGTCTCTGGATTACACGGCCCTTTCTGTGTCTCCGGCTCATATTTTTCGTATGTCTTTGATGTCTTTCATTCTCCTCTGCTGCAGGCAGACTAGGACCAATAATAGATGGCTGCTACCTAAATTATAATACCCCAGACATAACTTAGCAAATTGAGATGCAGAACATTTTCTTAAAAAGCTTTGTTCTGCCAATTGACCTAGATGTCCCTTGAAACCATGATCCCCAGAGTGCTGCCCCTGCTACTCTGTCCTTCAAACTATTGTGTTGTATTTTAGAAACCTCTTAGCTTTTGGTTTATGCCAGCTGTGCTGACATCCCTTCTAGCACATTCTGTCCTTTCTTTTACCTAACCTAATTCCGATCTACAGGGTCACTACGAGTATCAACAAATCTTCAACAATTCTCTCTATATTTTCTGCTTCGGCCCCTCACACTATTCTGGAACTCTAATCACTCATAGACTATTGTTCTTCATAGAGTACCATGTAATCTCGTTGTTTCATGATTTTTAAAAATTCTTTCATCTGACTTTTCCTCAAATGTATTGATGTTACATGACTTATCTTCAGCCTCACTAATTCTCACTTCCATTGCCTTAATTCTGTTCCTTTAACTTTCTATTGAGTTGTCTATTTTTGTAATTTTATTATTTTCTGAATTTCTAGTTCTTTCCACTCTGCTTTCTTGCAGCCTGTTCAATTTTTCATTATGGTCTGCTGTATTTTGCCTCATCTCCTTCCTGACCTCTTCAAGAGTTCTCAATATTAACCTTTTGTATTCTACCTCTGATAATTCTAGGAAGTTCTCATCATCTTGAAAATTACTTGCTTCTTTGTTCTGAGAGCTTTCCGATGGCATAGTTGTTTGCTAGTTTAAGTGGCTTGATAGTCTGCCAGTTTGAGTGATCACTATTGTCTCTAGGTCATCAGCAAGTTGTTGTATTAATTTGTTTTATGTTTGTACTGTGTTCTAGCCTCTTGTTATATTTTGTTTTGGAACATACAAATAGTCTGGTTATGTGTGCTAGTTTGTTACAGTATCAAAAGACAGGGGGCTAACAGCTTAACAACTGTCCTGGAGTGTTTATGAAGACAGTGTATCCCCCTATGTCTGAATCCAGGTGAAGGAAGTGTTTCTGTTGTGCGTATCTTCCTCAGGGGAGTTGGAAGTATCTTTTCCTCCTCTTCACCTAGTTTACTAAATTGTTCCTTCTATGAGTCTGAGAGAATGGCTCAGGATGGGCTTAAGGATTCTACTTCTGGCTCAGTTAATAGCATCAGACACCAAGCCAGGTGCAGTACAGAGAAGGGAGGGAGAAGTACTAGGAGAGGGGGTTATCTGTAAAAAGAGATTTAGACCAGCAAGTGGTAGGTTAGAGACAAACCACTTAGCTTTTGATAATCTAGTGCTGTTTTCAACTGGTTCTGGAAGAATGAGTAGATTCTTGGTCAGTTACTTCTGCTGAGGAGGATGCACGCCAACTGTCACCACTCTGCTCATCACACTGGCCACAGATGATTCCTCGTGGGTCATGTCTGTATATAGGGTCGGTGGTACTCACTCATCTCCCCCAAGAAATTTGGAAGACAGCCACCTGTACAATCAAATGGAAAAGATCAACATCTGTGACCATTCCAAAGAGGTGATGCAGCAGAATAAGGAAGTTATTTAACAATATCATTAAAGTCACACACAAATAAAACCGTGTTGCTGAATATAACTCGTGGTGGTTCCAGCAGTACTTCAACAAGGACCTGCCAGAAATCGAAGCTGGGTTTAAAAGCAGGTAGAACAAGGGTAACATTGCTAAAGTCATGCGAATCTTACTTGAAAGCAGAGGATTTTAGAAAAATGTTCATCTCTGAATTATTGACTATGCAAAGGCTTTGGATTGTGGGGATCATACTAAATTATTGGTAACATTGAGAAAAATGGGAATTGCAGAATAATTAATGGTGTTCATGAGGAACCTGTACATAGTCCAACTGGCAGTCATTCTCATTGCACCACCAGGGTCACTGTGAGTTAGCATGGACTTCATGGCACACTACAGTAGAGTAGAAAGGGACCCCTGGTGGAGCAATGGCGAAGTACTCGGGGCTAACTAAAAGGCCAGCAGTTCTAAAGCATCAGAAGCTCTGAGAGGTTAAAGGACCTGGTGATCTGGCTCTGTAAAGAGTGATAAATAAAGATTAATTAAAAAAAAAAAAGTCATCACTGTTTGGTAGCTTAAACCCACCAAACACATGGTAGGAGAAAAGAGCTGGCAATCCACTGCCATAGGAAACTCTACAGGACAGCTCTATGCTCTCTTATACTGTTACTGTGAGTTACTCCTCTTAAAAACAACAACAACAATAAAACGCATTGCCTTCAAGTTGATTCCAACTCATAGTGGCCCTATGGGATACAGTAGGATTGCTCCCTGTGGTTCTGAAGAAACATTTGGTGGAGTCTAACCACAGCTTCTGGTTTAACAGCTGAGCTCTCAACCACTGTGCCTCTCGTGGATTTAATTGTGTCCCCCCTCAAAACGTGTGTGGCCATGTGGCTGGGTCATGATTCCCAGGAGCTTGTGATTGTCCTCCCTTTTGTGGTTTTCCTATGCTGTACGTTAAAGGATTAGGGTGGGGCTGTAAATCCCTTCAAAGGATTACCTCCTTGCTCCACTGTAAAGGGAATTTTCCTGGAGTATGGCTTGCCCCACCCTTAAGCCTTTCATCCTGTAAGAGACAATAGGAAAGAGAAGCAGGCAGAGAATTGGGAACCTTGTACCATCAAGAAAGCAGCACCAGGAGAAGAGTGCTTCCTTCTGACCTGAGGTTCCTGCGCCAAGAAGCTCCCTGGACAAAGACTGATGTAATACTGGACTCTTCCCCAGAGCCGACAAGGGGGAAAGCCTTCCCCTGGAGCAGACATCCTGAATTTGGACTTGTAGCCTACCAGGCTATGTAACAATAAACTTTCCTTGTTAAAGCCATCCACTCTGTGGCATTTCTATTAGAGCAGCCCTTGCTGACTAAAACAGTGCCACTGGGGTTCCTTCCCTTTTATAAATCAAAAACCAAACTCATTTCTGTCAAGTTAATTCCAACTCATAGCTCACACTACAGGATGGAGTAGAACTACCCTATAGTTTCCAAGGAGCACTTGGTGGACTCAAACTGCTGACCTTTTGGTTAGCAGTGATAGCTCTTAACCACTACACCACCAGTGTTATAAATGTATAAAACAAGTTTTATTGCAGTACCTAATCTCTAAAGATGTCCCAAGAATTTATTATACCTCCCAATATTTGTGCCTTTAAACAGTCTGCTACTCTAGAAACTGGCTGATGTTTTAACAAAATTGCAGTCAATACAATGAAACAAGATTATGTTAAAAAGAAGACTTGCAGGTTTTGCCTGATATATTGGAATGCTTGCTCAGAAACCAGCTGCAGTGAAAAAAAAACTGGAAAACTATGACTCTGTCAGGGTATGAGGCAACAAAAGGCCATGTGGAAAGGCCTGAAGGAACTAGTCCCCACCTTAATTTTTCCAGCCATTCCAGCCCAAATACCAGATATATGAGTGAAGAAGCAATCTTAGTCATCTTGTTATGCAAATAAGACAACATCTGATTACAGCCTCATGAGAGAAACCCAAGAACTGACCAGCTGAGCCTAGACAACCCATAGACTTATGAGAGAAAAGAGTAAATAGTTATTTTAAGCCACGAAGTTTTGGGGTGAATTATTATGCAGCAGTAGCTAATTAAAATATTTATTCACTGGTTTGTCACATATGCTGGTGCATTTATCACCTGTTATTTCCTGAAAGGAATCTCTGGATGGTGTAAACAACACCCTTACCTGCTAACCGTAAGTTTGAAGGTTCATGTCCACCCAGAAGTAGCTAAGAATAAAGACCTGGCAATCTACTTCCAAACAATCAGTTGATTAAAATAGTATGGAGTAAAGTTCTACTCTGATCCTCATGGGGTCACAGTAAGTGAGGGATGATGCACAGCAATTGGCAAACGGTAACTTTATGAAAAGTTGAAGGACAGATGGGTAACTTTTACCGGAATTGCATTGTTAAGACTAATATTTTTCTTGCACACATATGTAAAGAATTTATTCACCATTTTGAGTTTGAAATAGTTTTACTTCCCATTTGATGAGCAATTTTAACATTTTTACAAAACACAAAAAGGATTGAGAAGTTTCTTTCTCTTTTTCCTGGACAGATCAAAATGTGGATTCATTCATATACTAGACATGGACCTCTCCCCAAGTTGATAGTCTAGTCCAAGTTTATCCAGTCCTTCACTTTTTACTAAGAAGCATACGTATCTCAGAACATTTAGTTTCCGCTGCTTTCTATTACTACTATACTGGCTGGCTTGCTCATCAGAAGTGTTACATTCTTTGACTATGGAATAAAACAATCTGAAAAGTGTTTTAAAGTGGTAAGGATACGTCTGCATAAGAGGTGCTGGGAATGGAACAATATACAAAGTTGACCTGGTCTCTAGCCATTTGGAGTTTACAGGTTAGGAAAAATGAACATCACTGGGGGTTTACAAATTTTCTGGTCTTACTGTCTACGTAATTTTTCTTTCATGATGCTCTTAACAAAAAGAAATACCTACCATTACATTTAGTAACTAGTTAAAAATTTAATAAGTATTCTTGTTCTAAAAACTTAATAGTCATGTGAAAGTAATACACGTACATTTAAGAAAAAGTAATATTTTATTCTTGAATAAACACCAATACTAAGTAAAGAGATTCATGTACCTGTGGGGTACTGGACACACTTACTAGAATCTGATTGGAAATCTCTATCTACAGCCCCTGATTTCCATTAGTCTTTACAGGGTGCTTGCTTTCTACCACAGGAACAGCTGAAAGCTCAGCTTTGTAAATATACAACAATATTAAAGAGAATATAACACAATCAAACATAGAAAAAGAAAATAGGAACTACTCTGGTCTAGTAGTTCGCTTAGTTCCAGCCGCTGCTGTATACCACTGTGTTTCTTTCAAATGGTAAAGTATGTTGTGGTACTTCTGTGTTTTTACTGCCGTGACCCAGAGCACCTGGGTACACAGTTTGGGGACCCCAGACAAAAATAAAAAGTAGAAATTAATAAGAGGAAAACAAAAATTAAAAAAAAAAATGAATAAAGCAGTTGCCTTTGAGTCAACTCTGACTATGGCAACTCCGTAAGTGTCAGTGTAGAACTATGCTCCGCAGGTTTTCAGCGGGTAATGTTGCTGTTGTTCAGACAGAGGTTTCCAGGCCTTGCTTCTGAGGAGCTTGGATGGGTGACTCACACCTCGAAGTTTTTGATTAGCAACCAAATGAATTGACCATTTACATCACTAAACAAAAACAAAAACAAAAAACCCCACTGCCATTGAGTCGAGTCCAACACATACAGACCCTGTAGATCGGAGTAGAACTGCCCCATAGAGTTCCCAAGGAGCCCCTGGAGGATGTCAACTGCCGACCTTTCGATTAGCAGAGGTAGCACTTACCTACTAGCCACCAGGTTTTCTGAGCATAATACAGCTGAGTTTCAATATGGGGGAATATGCGTACCCCCCTGTAGTTTCAGTACAGGTCAGCTGCCAGATCCCGGTTTGATGTAAATTTGCTTTATCAAAAATAAAAACATAGTGAAGTTTGTCAATTTTCTGAAAACAGTTGTGAGTGGACAAAGACATATTTATTAAACGAATGAAATGCAGTATTCAATGACATTTCAGTAGAGTCTATGATTAAATGTGTTCTCATGAGAGAAGCTATAAATGCAGGAGAAGGTTACATAAAAATCCAAGAATACACATTGCCTGTCTTGCTACAAGCATGAACTTTTGACACCAAAAATAAAAATTGTTCCCTTAGATTTCAGAGGCTCACTACGATTGTGGAAGGAGAAGTCCTGTCTGGCCAGATGGTTGCATGTAGAAGAAAAGAAAAAGACTACAGAAAAGAAAAAGACTATAGAACATGTATAACCCATTTATTGTTAGCATAATACTCGTATTACAAAATAGAGCCCAGTGGTGCAGTGATTAAGTGTGCCTGCTAACCAGAAAGGTCAGCAGTTGGACTCCTAACAGCTGCCTCTTGGAAATCCTGTGGGCAGTTCTACTCCATATAGTGGTTGCCATGAATCAGAATTGACTTGACGGCAACGGACTTGTTTTTTTTTTTTTTTTTTAGTTTTATACTTAATTGGAATGAATTAATCTTTAATTCAAAAGTTATCTCAGACCTCATTTACAAAATATAATACAAAGATTGTATTTGGATACTAAAAATAATTGGACATACAAAAATCTCATAACAAATCCTTTGGGTATTTTTACATGAGGTCTAATGATTAAGTTCGAAAATTCATCCTAGAAAAAGTACTATATACCTCGTTGCTGAATACTACTATCTTTGAAGCACACCCCTTGGGAAGCTATGCGATGATACCAGTGCTTAGCCCCCTTTCAAAGTAGCTCGGAAGTTTCTTTTTTTCTAGAATGGCCATCAGAGCTATGGTCGTATTACCCTTGATGTCCTGAATGTCATCAAAATGTCTTCCTTTCAATATTTCTTTTATCTTCAGGTAAAGAAAAAAGGCATTGGGTTCCAGTTCAGGTGAGTAGGAAGAGTGTTCCAATACATTATGTTGTACTAGCTAAAAGCTCCCTGAGCTTGTGCATTGTTGTGATGCAAGAGCTATGAGTTATTCGTGAGAAGTTGAGGTCATTTTCATCTAACTTTTTCACACAGCCTTTTCAGTGCTTCCAAATAGTAAACTTCATTAACTGTTTTTCCCAGCTGGTACAAATTCATAGTGAATAATCCCTCTAATATCGAGAAAGGGTTAGCAACATCATTTTGACGCTTGATGTGGACAGACGGAACTTTGGTCATGGGGAATTGGCTGACTTCCACTGTGCAGTTTGATGCCTTGTTTCTGGGTCATATTGGTACACCCTGGTTTCATCACCAGTGGTAACATGGCCCAAAACATCATCTAGCCTCTTCAGAAGGTCTTGGCAAACTTTGACTCTCTTTTGCTTTTGTTCATCAGTGACTTCCTTTGGGACCATTTTTGCACATACCTTTCTGCATGCCAAGTTTTTCAGTTAAGATTTTCCTGTTTCTCTGTTGATGCTTCTCTTAGTCAGCTGGTGATTTTGATACATAATTAGATGCATTTTTATAATGTTTTTGTCAGTTCTGCTCATTAACAGCCACCTTGACGTCTCATCAGTGATGCTTTCTCTCCCCTCAGCAATACGTCTAATCAACTTGTACACTGCTGTTTTCTTCATGGCATTGTCACCATAAACTTGGGCTAATGTGTCCCTGACTTCACTTCCACTCTTGCCAGTTTAACAAGAAATTTAATGTTTGTTCATTGCTCTAACTCAAGCTCCAGCATTCTTGTGATAGCATTCAAAAACAAACAATAATGAATGCCACTAAGCAAAACACTGCCACACATCAACATGAACACAGCTGTGAGGCCAGGAAATATTCAGATTATTAAACCTTACCAGATTGTTTGTACAGCAGTGAAAACACAAGCACATGGTGGCAAGTTCACAAAATTAAATGTCAGGACTCACATCATTTAGCAGAATGAGAAAGAACTTGAAAAATAGAAAATATGTTTACGTAATGGCAAATTAATATAGCTTCTAATACAGAAGTACTTAATATAAGCTAGACTTTCAACATAACATCCACAATCTTCCAATAAAGCATTTACTCTAGTTAGTCAATTGATTTGCCTAGAGCAGAATTAGCAAACTGCCAACCACTGGGCCATCTTCAATTAGAAGTTACAGTTACCGGGTCTGTACTGTTTATAAACTTTTTCAAGGTGACATTAACACTTAAAAAATGATTTACTTCAGAAAGATATCTGGATTATCTGTTTTTCTCACAAGAACAGAAAGATTTGGTAAACATGGCCATGTAAAGAAATAGGTTGCACTTTGTGGTGGATGTACCCTTTAAATGAGAATTTCCCTGTCTAGTTTATCACACGTCTAATACCCTGTTGCCTTACACCTGACTTATTTAACTTATTCATAATTCATGCTTGACTCCTGTAGTTATTTGATTTTGTGAACCCTGCTACTAAATAGCTAATGTGTATTGATAATATCTAAGTCACAAGGATGATCGCAGAATGGTGAAAATTATTTTTAGAACAAGTCAAAAATACATTTACTTAAAAATACACCTATATTCAACATTCTGCCTATATCTTTAGGAAAAGTACAAAGGGAAATGGAAAAACAAAACTTAGCTTTTCAATCAGAAGTGAGTTTTATGAACTCCAACGATAACATGAAATCCAAAGTAGGAGATATTCAAGAAAGCCATTAATGAAATGAACATAATCAAGTGGAAAATTTAATTATATGTATGGACTCATTGCAGATCCATAAAATACTGAAAGTTGAGTATTATATTTTATCAAGATTATTTTTAAATTGTGTGTTAAATAAAATATATGAAGAAAGGAAGCAACACATAACTGAAATGAAGTTAAAAAAAACTCATTTTCTCTATGAAGTTTGACATCCATTGTAAGTAAAATATAATGTATTTTAACCAATAACATTACTTACTTTGGTATTGTTATCCCTTCTAATTGTAAAATCAATTTGAGAAAATTTGGAAAATTAAATAAAATATGTAATAGGATCATTTAAAAAAGCAAACAAAAAGATGTAACGTATCAGAAGACAAGCACTTTAGTTGATTCATAGTAATTACAGTATCTCAGAAATAAGTTTAGATTGAATTTTATGGTACATAAAATAAAAATTCATATACATACTTGAAAAAATAAATTTTGCATTGGCATGATAAGAAAGACAAACTTATCGAAACAGACATTTCCACATAAAACTTAAAGGTGTAGTTACCATGTAAAGCATTATTTAGAATGAGTTTTGGCGTATGTTAGGGAATAAAGTAAAGATTATGTAACCACGCATCTTAGGCAGGATTCTCGGGTGACTTGTAAGATTCCCATGTTGTTGCCATCTAGTTAGTTCCAACACATAGTGACCGTGTGTAAAACAGACAAAAACACTGCGAGTCCTGTGCCATTCCCTCATAAACAATTGTTCCTGAACCATATGCAGATTCATCATGAGCACAATTAAGTGTTCTAGAATTCCCATTCTCCATGATGTTATGATCCACACAGTTGAATTCCTTTGTAAAGTCAATAAAACATAGGTAAAAATATTTCTGGTATTCTCTGCTTTCAGCCAAGATCCAGTGGACATGAGCCATGACGTCTTGGGTTCCATGTCCTCTTCCGAATCTGGTTTGAGTTTCTGGTAGTTCCTGTCAATATACTGCTGCAGCTGCTTTTGAGTGATCTTTAGCAAAATTTTACTTATTGCTAACATTAACAACATTGCTGGATAATTTCTGCTTTTGTTTAGATCACTTTTCTGAGAAATAGGCATAAATATGGATCTCTTCTAGTTGGTTGACCAATTGGCTAACATCCAAATTTTTTGACATAGATAAGTGTGTACTTGCAGCACTGTATCCATTTGTTGAAGTATCTCAATGGATGTTCCTTCAAGTCCTGGAGCCTTGTTTTTCACCAGTGCCTTCACTGGAGCTTCAATTTCTTCCCTCAGTGCCATTGACTCCGGATCATACAGTACCTCTTGAAGCGGATGAATGCTGACCACTTCTCTGTGGTATAATGACTCTGTGCATTTCTTCCATGATTCTTGATTCTTCTTGCATTATTTAATACCTCCCTTTGTACGATCCTTGGCTATTACAACTTCAGACTTGAAGTTTCTCTTCCATTTATTTTTAGTCTGCTCTTCTCTTTTGGTTTTCTTTTTTCAGCTCTTTGAACATGTCATTATAATACCTTTGTCTTCTCAAGCCACCCTTTGAAATTTTCTGTTCTTTTACTTCATCATTTCTTCCTTTTGCTTTAGCTACTTTATGTTCAAGGACAAGTTTCATGTTTCTTGTGACATCCAATTCGGTCTTTTCTTTCTCTTCTGTCTCTTTAAAGACCTCTCACTTTCGTCATGCATAGTGTCTTTGATGTTATTGCATAACTCATCTGGTCTTCGGTCATTGGTGTTCAACATATCAAATCTGTTCTTGATATAGTCTCTAAACTCAGGTGAGACATATTGATTTATACTTTGGTTCTTATGAACTTGTTCCAGTTTTCTTCGGTTTCAGTTTGACCTTGCATAGGGGCAACTGATAGTCTGTGTAGCAACTGGCACTTTGCTTCAGGATATTGTGGTTTTCCATTATTTCTTTGCACAGATGAAGTCAGTTGATTGCTGTGTATTCCATCTAGCGAGGTCCATGTGTATAGTCACTGTTTATGTTAGTGAGAAAAAGACATCCGCAATGAATAAGTGGTTGGTCTTGAAAAATTCTACCATGTGATCTCTGGCCTCATTTTTATCACCAAAGCCATATTTTCCAACTAATGATCCTTCTTTGTTTCCAACTTTTGTATTCCAATCACCAGTAAATTTCAAAGCAGTCTGATTGAATATCTAATCAATTTAACACTGTAGAAGCTGCGAAAAATCTAAAATTTCTCTGTCTTTGGCATTAGTGGTTAGTGCATAAATTTGAATAATGGTTGTATTTAACTGGCCTTCCTTGTAGGTGAATAGATAGATATTATCCTATCACTGGTAGCATTATATTTCAGGATTGACCTTGACATGTGCTTTTTGATGATGAATGCAACCTCATTCCTCTTTAAGAAGTCATTTCCAGCATAGTAGACCATATCATGGTCTGATTCAAAATGACCAACACCAGTCCATTTCAGCTCACTGATGCCTAGGATACAAATGAAATGTTTTTGCATTCTAGTTCATTTCTTATGATTTCCAATTTTCCTAGATTCATACTTCATACATTCTGTGTTCTTACTATTGTTGGATGTTTGCATCTGTTTCTTCTCATTTTGAGTCATGCCACATCAGCAAATGTCCTGAAAGCATGACTCCATCTACTTCATTAAGGTCGACTCTACTTAGAGGAGGCTACTCTTCCATGGTCATCTTTTGAGTGCCTTGCAACCTGGGGTCTCATCTTCTGTCACTATGTCAAACAATGCTCTGCTGCTATTCATGAGGTTTTCACTGGCTAATCTTTTCAGAAGTAGCCTGCCTAGTTCTTCTGCCTAGTCTGTCTTAGTCTGGAAGCTCAACTGATACCCGTCCACCATGGATGACCTCGCTGGTACCTGAATACTTGTGGCATAGCCTCCGGCATCACAGCAACACTCAAACCCCCACAGTACGACAGGCTGACAGACAAGTGGGAAAAGATTCCCAAACTGTGGTTTATATTCTGTATATAACCCTGTTCACTTGAGTACGTTTGGCACCATAAATGTGATGAATTTTATTCCTGTAATTTTCACAAATGTAATTAAAGTACCTCATCTATTGACTTTATTTGATCAAAAGGAGATTATTATGGGTGAGCCTGATGTAATCAGGTGAGCACTTATAAAGGAGTCTCAGAGTTATCAGAAAGCCTCTTGCTGACTTTGGGGGAAGTAACATACCATGTTGTAAGAGGGGCTCTGTAGGAGGTCATGCAGCAAGGACCTGTGGGCATTCTCTGACATCTAAGAGCAGCCCTCAGCTGACAGCTAGCAAGACGATGGGGACTTCAGTCCTACAAGCATGATGAACATAATTCTACCAGAAGCTGGAGAACTCAAATGAGAATCTGAGCCATAGATTACAACTTCACTAACATCTTGATTTCAGCCTGACGAGACCCTTAGAAGAGGATATAGCTAATCCATATCTTGACCCATGCGAGCTGGGAGGTAATAATGTGTTCCTCGAAGCCAGTAAGTTGCATTGTCTTGTTATGAGTTAATATAAAACTAATAAAGCAGCATAGAATTTTATTTTTCTTTCATATAAAAGAAGCCTAGAGATGGTATCTGAATACCTGTGGTATTCTAGAATTTATATGTTACCTGGCTCTTGGGCTCTTCACAGTGACTTCTATCTTGCTGCCTTGCCATTCTTAGTATGTTACTTCATGGAGCAACACGGTGGTTCAAAATACCTACTACTATATACAAGGAAGAAAGAAGTATGGCAATTTTCTATTTCCTAGAGCTGGCCAACACTCAGATAATTCCATACTAGATAGCATATATTTGGGATGTTAAGAACATTAAAAAGAAGGGAGAGTGAGATTAAGACAGCATTCTATTTTCTTAAATAAGGTTTAAAATTATCTGCTTCATTTTAAAATGAATATTTCCTCTGCACTCTTGTTTAGCAGTATTATCTGGAAATAGGCATTGAAAATGCATTAATAGACTTAAAATTCTGATTTTTTTTAATCTAGCCTTGGGATAGTTACGGTTCCTATGATTAGAGTCAAAATCTGACTAACAATCCACGATTATAACAAATACATGTATCTCTGCATAGCTCTTTTGTCACTCTTAACCACTTGCTCTATGAAACAAATTAATTTATAGCACAAATGATTAGAATTAGAACTGCCTTAGCCGAATGATTCTTTCTCAACATAAAAAAGCAAACAATCTAGTCTTGTGATTTTCTTTTTAGAATAAAGGTAACATGTTTTCAGATGGTGCACAGAACAGTAAACTGTCCTGCGTATTTTGGATTACTGTGTCTGTGAACTGAGAGTGCTGTTGTTGAACATGTATGTATGCACATGCACACAGTATGTACACAGCCAACAAAAACACAAGAATATGTATATAGTTGCATTAAGTTCATGAACTCATCTTAGAAAAGTTGATGCATACCTCTTTGCTGAATAACACTAGGCTCACCTTTGAAGTGCTCCCTTTGGAGAGCTATGCACTGATGCCAGCCCCTAGTCCACCCTGCAAAGCAATTTTGGAACTCTTTTTCAGCAGTGGCCATCAGAGCTGCAGTGGTACTACCCTTAATGTCCTAAATGGCATCAAAATGTCTTCATTTCAATATCTGCTTAATCTTCGGGTAAAGAAAAAAGTCACTGGGGAGCAGATCAGGTGAGTGAGGGTGGGTGCTCTAATACAGCTTTTTGTTTACCGGCTGCTAAAAACTCCTCACAGACAACTATGCAATTAAGTTCACTAACTTGCCATGATGCCAGTGTGTGCAATGAGCATTCCAGAAAAAAATTCCAAAATTGCTTTGAAGGGTGGACTAGGTGTTGGCGGCAGTGCATAGCTTCCCAAGGGGGAGTACTTCAAAGGTGACTGTAGTGACATTCAACAATGAGGCATGTAGCACTTAGAATAATTAATTTAGCAGACTTAAATGTTGGAAGTATGTGTAAACACATACATTTGCCTTATAGATAGCTGCACATGTAGCACACACTTTTGCACTGACGGAATACCAGCAGTAGAATAGCAGATTTTTTTATAGCAAAGGGAAATAGACATTTTTGAAAATGTACATCCTTTCATCTTTTCATTCAATTTTTTTCCAGTGTGTGCCCTGGTGTGAGATACCAAAAAATGAGAGATCTATAGACACAAAAGACAAACATCAATAAAAGCTAATGGCAAATCCAGGAACAAAAGAAATGCTCTCACAGTATAATAAGCACCTATAATTACATGGAGGAATGTCTTGTTTTATAGCGACAAATCCATGAAACATTAAAAAAGAATGTAAACTCACAGAATTTGCCAAAAAAAAATCAGCTTATGATACAAGAATGAGTATGAAGTGCCAAACTCAAGTTCTTGCTTTCTCTATTTCCTTATTATGTCTTATCTGTTTCACACTGGTCGTAATAACAGCAACTATAGAGTTTACAAATTCCCTGATTACAATTTGTTAATACTTTGCTTCTTAAATGATTATAATTTTCAGACTTTCAAATATCAGTTTTACAGGAAACGCTTTTTTTTAAGAAAAAATATTCCTGAATTATAAATAATTGAGCTCTATTATCGCCTGCAAGGAGAAGAAAGTGGAGTAGTTAGCCTTAATTATCTGGATATTTTATTTCTGTCAACCCAGCCTTGGTGCCCTTTCCTTTCAAAACTGAAAAGTTATATTAGAAATTATAGTTCATCTTAAAGGAACTATAACATTAGAGATGACATTTCAGCACATTCATGGATAAGTTATTTTCACTATGTCACCTTTCTCTGTGATAGCTGTACAGCACTCCTATCCTAGGATGGAGACTGAGAGAGTGAATGTCGGAGGGTCAGGGGACTCTTCTTTCTCATGGTGAGGCTCTTTCCATTGCCATCTGCAATCAGATTGTTAGCATGTCACCTCAATCTGTCAGAATCCCCTGAGTGCTGCTCAGTCAGCTAAGAGAAAACACCTTGTGTATTGGCTATGGATGTCCCTTAACAACACCCAGTCACTCAGTCATGCAGGCTAAATGGGGCAGCACGCACCACCTTCACACCCGTGTACAATAACTGAGCTTTCTGTAGATGTGCCTTGACCTCATAAGAAGGCACAGCACAGGGTCAGGGTGAAGAGCTCAGAAAGGCTTGATTGCTACTAACCTTCTCTTGTCTGTTAAAAATGGCAGCTTCTTTTACACCAGTCAGTCAGAAACAAATGTAATAAAGCAATTTTTACTTAGAAAACCAGGAAGGTATTACCTTTACGCAGTGATGAAATGCAGCCACTAGATGACACCAAGAGATAGTTTCTGTATGTCCGATTAATATCCCTTATTCAGTTGCCTATTGTAAAGATGACATTCTTGCTTAGATTTTCATTGAGATCATAACTGTAGACCAATCAAGTGATCTCCCAAGATTTTAGAGTTATTTTACCATAGTATTATCAAAATACCTTCCAATCAGGAAAACAAAATCAAACAGAAGCCAACACAAAATGACTGAAAAGGTTCCATACATGGTCATTTGGGTAGTCAAATATTTCCACTTTTATTCTTTTCCTGTATGTACCTCTAATAAAGCATTAACAGATTTGTGCATTTTTTTTCCCTATAATTTTGGAAAGATTCTGCCAATAAGTCTGTCATAAAACTCTCTCAGGGGCTTAAATTTCAGGAGTAATAATTCTCTCCAGACAACATTTTGTAAGTAAAATCTCAGCACTATGATAATATCATTCATCTGGCTGTAAAAAAATTGGCCTGCTCATGTGAGTGTGTCAGCAAGATAAAAGAATTGTAATACTAGAAAGCTTGAACTTTCAGATGATTCTGTGGATTTCCTTCAAGACATAATGGATCATTGATCTCAGATCAAGTATGCAGATCCTTCATTGAAAATTAATAAAATTTTCATTCTGAGGGCAATATTAAAACTTAGAAGAGTAGTTCCCTTCTATAATGGGATATTGTTTTAACAGTACGATGTGTATACAATGAGAGTTGCATACGAGTTGCCAAATAATCTGACTAAATGAGTATATATTCTCGAAATTTCAAGGTCATAGACAAATAGTTAATATTAGATACACAATGCTAATAATGTTGTTTGAAATTGCTTGGTGATATTTCTATGTGTAGCTTTGAAACCATAATGATTTTTCTATGTTAGCAATCATGACCATTTGGCAAATTAAATTACATTTTTTCACGAAAAAGTATATATTCATTAAGTAATGGGGGAAATAAATGCACTTGGTCCTAAAAGGGTGTATGAGCCTTTTCAGGAAGTAAATGTATGGAAATCTACAAAATACACATAAATTAAACAGTACTTTGTCTTTTAGGAAAACATGTTCACATTCATTGATTTACAAATTCACAATGACAAGGAAAAACAACTACAACTTAATTTGGGAGTAACTCTTTACATTTTGAAAATAAGTATGCTATTCTAGTTATTTAGTATGTCCTTTCTGTTTCCTTTATGAATTTTGAATGATTACATATAAATTTACCTGAGTTTTACAGGGTTAGTCTGACGTTATGACAAGTTTGTTATGTTTAAATATATCAGTGGTTAAGAGCTTGGCTACTAACCAAAAGATAAGCAGTTGGAAATCACCTGCCATTCCTCAGAAACATTATGGGACAGTTCTACTTTGCCCTATAGGGTAGCTGTGAGTTGGAATCAACTTGACTGCAATGGATTTGATTTTTTCTGGTTTGTTTTTGAAGTCAGTAGCCAGCAGCATATTTCAAACTGAGTGTCCTTGTTAGAAAATGTTGGCTAATTTTCATAATGAATATATTGATTCCTGTAGATTTCCTCATTCTTTTCCTTTGTTTTTTTGGCAAGTGGAACAATTCAGGATGGTCCACTAGGAATGTGTCTCTCTCTTCCAATACAAACATGTTAACTTTATTACAAATCTTGTGTGAAATTTTTCATAAGAATTTCTCTGAGATTCCACAAAATATATAAACCCACTGCTGTCAAGTCAATTCAGACTCATGGCGACCCTACAGGACAGAGTAGAGCTGCTCTATAGAGTTTCCAGCCAGCCCACTGTGGAGTCCAGCTGCCGACTTTTTGGGTAATAGATGTTGCTCTTAACCACGAGGCCACCAGGGTTTCCATTAGGATTTGAGTTACTCGAAAACATTTTACTTTTGGGAAGATTTTTTTTTTTTCCTGAAAAATTAACCACTGTAGTTTCTTGGAAAATGTAGAAAGGAGAAGGTCTTACCATTTTCCACCAGTGACTAACTCTCCTTACGATTCTATTACTCTCTATATTCTTCTTGGAAATGACTATATTCACATTTCAGTTCTGAGGCAAACAATGAATTTTAAGTCTGTAACATAAAATACATAAACAAGCACACATGTACTCATACACACAAATACCCTTTTCTAAAATGTATCACAAATATTCTGCAGCAAGACAATTTTGTAATGTCATGATATGTTAACTCTACTTTTGTGATTGAAAGTCATGGACTAGTAGGTGTTATCATCTAAATCACACCAATAGCAACATGGCAATGGGAAAAGCAATAACCCTGGGATTTTGCAATACCTAGTCACACGGGGACATTAAAGATAAAACATCAAGCTTCATTTAGTAGTGTCTTTTCCTTTTCATCACTTATTGGCCTGGATCCCAAACTTTACAATCATTTAAACAGAGATATTTTGTCTTATGGTTTGATTTATGAAAACCTTCGAATTCTTCATCATCTGAGTTTTAGAGGGAAACCTCATAAAAGAGGTTAAAAATAATCTGAAGGTCTAACTCGTTTTTCCTTCTTTTCTATTTTTACAGAGATAGTTTCTTTATTTTTCCCTCCATTTACAGGTGCAGAATTAAAGACCACATTTGCTCAGTATATTATTGATGCACTTAAATGGAGTGTTCCAAAGCATGTAATTACCGTGTAGGCTTATGGCCCTGAAGTAGCCGAGGATAGTGGGGCTGCATATCCATGATTTGAAGGACATACAGTGATGATTATAGAGGCAGTACTCTACATCCATTCTAGCCCTTTTGTGTTTAGCTGGTTGTCATGGCAAATAATTGGATAGAATTTAAGCCACTTTCTTCCAAGTGGGAAATTCATAATTTTACCCTTCACCTAATTTTGTAGATACTTTTAAAGAATCTTAAAGTTTCTATAGGAATGACGTCGAGCAGTGTGGGAAAATTTTTTTATATATAGCAAGCACCTCAGAAATGAGGCCTCTGCTTTTTTGAGTAAAGCATCAATTTCCATTTGCATTAATTTGGTTTGTTTTACTATAACTAACCACACACTTTGAGCCTCTTTGAAAAAACAAGTTCAATGTGATTTACTTTGACAGCTTCTGAAAGACAAGGAGAAAGGTGGTAAAAAATTGAAATCTTATTAAATTTTAGCAAAAATATTATTATGCCTTGGGTCATGTCTTCAAGATGATAGGGTCCTTTCCAAACACAGACAGAGGAAATTTAAATATAAATTTAGGTTAATAGCATGCTTGAGTTCGTCTTGATAGGGACAGGTATAATTAATTGACTCAAAATATTTTTTATTCATATGTAACGGTTTACTTAATTTATTAATTTTCTGTGTAACTTCACATACTGAAAAGTGTTACTATGTATCTTCATTTTAATCATAGTTACAAAAGTTAGAAAATTTAGAATTGAAATATTTTGGACATTCCCAGTTCTATTATTCTCTGAGAAAAATCCTATTTTATGCTAACCTTCTGTTCATTCTTGAAAATAATGTGACAACCAAATAAGCCAACAAAAATAAACAAACAAGCAAGCAAAAACACCCCTCCTCTCAAGAAGCTTACATTTCCGAGAAACCAAAAACCAAACCCACTGCCAGCAAGTGGTTTCTAACTCGTAGTGACCCTATCAAAAAAAAAAAAAGAGTGCCTATAGGGATGTCAAAATATGGAAGATGATACCCAAGACAAGTTTAACCACTTTAAACAGGTGATTCATTGTACACTGCACTAGATACAAGTCTAGGTAACATAACACTATTATAATTGGACAAAAAGACCCCTGTGACAAAGTTTCCTGGTCCTCAGTAGCAGTGCTGCACATCATGTCTTAAGTTTAGAGGTCTGTAAATGCTAAATAAAGAAGCCATGGTGGCCAAGTGGTTAAATGATCTGGCAGATTGAAACCATCAGGGGATCTGCGGAAGAAGAAAGATTTGGCAGTCAGCTGGCACTGACATTTATAGCCTCAGAAATCCTGTGAGATCACTGTGAGTCAGAACAACTTTACAGCAGTGGATTTTTAAATGCTGTATTGTGGAACAGAGAACAAAATTCTGAAACAGTGCAGGATTCTAGAAAATATCTGTGCTTTTTTAAGACTAGAAATCCTGTTCTTGCTCAGACCCACTTCCTTCTTAGTCAAGGTAAGGAAAGTTTTCCTAAGAAATCAGGACAAAGTCTAAAGAAAGTCAAAACAAGGCTTTGAAGTGAAAATGCACGAAAATGGAAAAGGAAGAGATAACCTTAACCTCAGTAAGAATACCTCTACTCATGTTATACGTGATTTGAGCCAATGTCTCACCCACAATACTAAAACAAAGGTTAAAAGCATTTTTTTTCCTCTTCAGATACCTAAGTGGAATGAAATAGTTGGGTGTGTGTGTGTGTGTGTGTGTGCCTGTGTGTGTAAAGCACTTCTATGCTGAGCAAAAGGTCAATGGATAGTTTGAACCCACCTGCCGTGAAATGCCTTGGAAGCCCTATTAGGCAGTTCTACCCTGTCCTACAGGGCTGCTATGAGCCATAACCCATTCAATGATGAAAGTTTCAGTTTTTTATATGTAAGTATCCTGTTTCATATGGATATACACACACACATACTATTGCTTACTCTGAGTCTAACTAAGATATGTGGGGGGAAAAAATAGACATATCCAAGGCAGAACTAAAACTATGTCCCAAAAGTTTTGGGTACGGCTTTTGTGATAGTCTATGATAACATACTAGATCATTACTTCAAAATACCTTTTAATTTACAATCACTGAAAGTCAGATTTACTCTGCAAATCTTAACTAGAAGAAACAGCTTTGCCTGCATGGTGCAGTCTAGTATAGTAGATACTAGCTGGTAGGTAGTACAGAAAGTCGCTGTTCTTCCACCAATTTTTTAGTTAATCCTTGGCAAACAAAGGCTATTTATTTCCTCACCAGAATTTTTACTTTCCATTTGCTCTAATTGAGATATTAAGAGGAAGAGAATGTTAACATATTAGACACGGGGTTCTCTAAGAGCCAGTGAAGTAAAAGCAGAACATAATTATCATTATTTTAAATAAACATTATAAGGAAGAACAGAATTAATTAAAATGTCCATAAAGAAGTTGGGGGAAAAAAAAAAACAAGAAAAATAGATAAAGTTACGTTTATCATCATTTCCAACAAGATGAATTCTAAAATGTCATTCAGTCTTTTCTTTGCACAAGTCTATAAATGGGCACCTGATGGGCTAAATGATTGCTGCTGATGCTCAGCTGGATCCAACCAAGTATCAGTATTCTGTGTAGTTGTATAAAAAAAATGCTACTGTTTTGCATATTTCTTGATATACTAGCATCTTTTTATTCTACGATACACTTTTATCCTTGATATTGCCCCAGTGAATCTTGTTTGCTCAATTGTATGTCATGTTTAAACAATTTCTGGACTTCTTTTGCAGTTTGAGATTTTCATTCATAGAAAAGTCTGCCCTGAGAAATGTAACTCAAGTATTAAATAAAAAGTTAGGATTTTAAATATCACTGTGCGCCAGAACACAGACAGGATAAAGGAAGGGCGACAAGAGAGCGGAAAAACAGACTAAACGTGAGGCAAAACAGTGACGGTAGGACAGTAACACGTGTTCCTTTTTAAATGTGTGGAAGGATTTTCCTTTCACACATAATTTTCAGGTTACATCAGGAAATCTCCAAAACAAAGTCATAAATGTAACTTCTCATCTGAAGGCTATGCAAAATTCTCTGTTGGTTCTGCTGGATCATAATTTTATTAACCTTGAAGCTCCTCATCTGGGGAAAATTTCAAGTACTGAATCATGCTCCTTTTGCTTCATTATAAACAATCTGACAAAGCTCCAGACTCACTTGGATTCCTTCCTCTCCAGTATTCCCTGTAAATGACTTTAAATGAAATCTGAAAAATTAGAGTAGGATACAAGACAGTAATAAATATTCATAAAATTCTCTGTAGGTGATAGTTTTAATCTGTAGGTTACTACACAGTGTGGAAATTATATGTAAAATTACTTTAACAATAAAATTACTATTGCATCCCAGTATCATCATTATCAGATCTGTTAGTGCAGTAGTTAAGAACTTGGCTGCTAACCAGAAGGTCAGCAGTTTGAATCTACCAGCTGCTCTTGGGAGACTCAATGGGACAGTTTTACTTAGTCCTTTAGGGTTGTTGCAAATAGAAGTCAGTTCAATGGCAATAGTTTTTTGTTTTTTTTTTTTCTTGATATATCATCATCATTATTATCATCACTGTTATAACAGGAACTGGTAAAAACAAGTCACGGACCAGATCAAACTTGCCAAGCCAAGTGCCGCCGAGTCGGAGATTATATATTTTTTGCCAATTCAAATACAACCCAAATACCATAAATTTCACTCTTTTAAAGTGTGAAAGTTATTGGGTTTTAGTCTTTTCACAAAATTATGCAGCCATCACTATAATCTATCTCAGAATATATTCACTACCATAAAAAGAAAATTTGTATCCCTTTCTCCTCTCTCCTTAGCCTCTGGAAACCACTAATCTACTTTCTACCTCTATAGACTGGCCTCTTCTGGACATTTAATGTGAATAAAGTTATATAACTTGCCTTTTGTGTCTAGTTTCTTTCACTTGATACAGTGTTTATAAGTTTTATCTCAATTGTAGCATGTATCATTACATCATTCCTTTTTAATACTGAATGAAATTCCACTGTACGATATGATGGCTACCATTATGTGTCTGCTTGCTTGGACCATGCTTTTCAGTGGTTTAGCAGTTACATAAGGACGTAATTTGGTAGACATTGGAGTGATTGTTCTTCCATAGTGCAATCACCTTCACCATGGGATCTAATATAATGTAATCACCTGCATGAAGATATCTGCTACGAGCAGCCAATCAGTAACGAAAGTAGTTTCCTCAGAGATCTGGTCTGGATCCAGTATGTAAGGATATTCTGACAAAGCTCACTGGCCCTTGCTTACTCTAAATCTTGCATTTGCCTAGTTGTCATCCAAAATCCATTCTTGGAACTTGAACCAGCAGCCTGTGATTGTTCAATCCTTGCTGCTGTGTAAGTCAGAAGAAGCCCCCAGCCTGTCACCTCACCCAGGGACTTCAGACAATCCAGCCTCTACAACCCCATGAGACTTTTCCCTGATATAAATAGCTCTCTATCTCTATGCATCTACATTTGTATGTACATATCTATCTATCCATCTATCATCTATGTATCTATCCACCCAACCATCCATCCACCCAACCATCCATCCATCCGTCCGTCCGTCCGTCCGTCCGTCCGTCCGTCCGTCCGTCCGTCCGTCCGTCCGTCCGTCCGTCCGTCCGTCCGTCCGTCCGTCCGTCCGTCCGTCCGTCCGTCCGTCCGTCCGTCCGTCCGTCCGTCCGTCCGTCCGTCCGTCCGTCCGTCCGTCCGTCCGTCCGTCCGTCCGTCCGTCCGTCCGTCCGTCCGTCCGTCCGTCCGTCCGTCCGTCCGTCCGTCCGTCCGTCCGTCCGTCCGTCCGTCCGTCCGTCCGTCCGTCCGTCCGTCCGTCCGTCCGTCCGTCCGTCCGTCCGTCCGTCCGTCCGTCCGTCCGTCCGTCCGTCCGTCCGTCCGTCCGTCCGTCCGTCCGTCCGTCCGTCCGTCCGTCCGTCCGTCCGTCCGTCCGTCCGTCCGTCCGTCCGTCCGTCCGTCCGTCCGTCCGTCCGTCCGTCCGTCCGTCCGTCCGTCCGTCCGTCCGTCCGTCCGTCCGTCCGTCCGTCCGTCCGTCCGTCCGTCCGTCCGTCCGTCCGTCCGTCCGTCCGTCCGTCCGTCCGTCCGTCCGTCCGTCCGTCCGTCCGTCCGTCCGTCCGTCCGTCCGTCCGTCCATCTCTCTATCTCTCTCTCTATCTCTATCATCTATCTATCTACATATCATCTATCTATCTACATATCATCTACATATCATCTACATATCATCTATCTATCTATCTATCTATCTATCTATCTATCTATCTATCTATCTATCTATCTATCTATCTATCTATCTATCTATCTATCTATCTATCATCTATCATCTATCTATCTATCTATCTATCTATCATCTATCTATCTATCTATC
Source organism: Heterohyrax brucei (assembly GCA_028571685.1). Taxonomy (NCBI): domain Eukaryota; kingdom Metazoa; phylum Chordata; class Mammalia; order Hyracoidea; family Procaviidae; genus Heterohyrax; species Heterohyrax brucei. Next base: position 53,673,472 of record CM053141.1, on the reverse strand, counting down.
TATCATCTATCTATCTATCTATCTATCATCTATCTATCTATCTATCTATCTATCTATCTATCTCTCTCTCTCTCTCTCTCTCTCTATCTATCTATCATCTATCATCTATCTATCATCTCTCTATCTCTCACTAGCTATCTCTCTATCTCTCTCTCTATCTCTATCTATCTCTCTATCTCTCTCTCTTTATCTCTCTCTCTATCTATCTATCTATCCACATATCTGTTGCCGTTGAGTTAATTCCAACTCACAGTGACCCTACAGACACACTAGAACTGCTCTATAGTGTTTCCGATGATGGATTCCAACTGTCAGCATATTGGTTAACAGTCATAGTTCTTAACTACTACACCAACGAGGTTTCCATATATACGCTTCACTGGTTTTGTTTCTAGAGATCCTAGCCTCAAACACTTGGTAATGAGGATGGTTCTAGAGAAACAAAATTGTAACAATGCAATTGCTAACGTGACTCTGAAGTCTGGTTAGTTGTAAAGATGTTAATGCCTCTGCTTCCTTTAATAAACAGAGCACTACTAATCCATGACATGAGAAGAAAATAGAAATATGCAAAATATCACCATCAAAGGTTCAGGTATCAGTGAGAGATGAGGCTCTGTGTCAGCTCATGTTTGAAACATTTCTACAATTTTGACAGAAGTAGAAATATAAGGAAACTGGTTGATTGGTCCTACTTTTACTAGACAAAGTAGTAAATAATGGAGATGAATTTGAGGCTTCACAATTACAATGCAAGTACCACATAAAAGACCTAAAAGCTGCCCCTTGTGTTCTGAAAGAAAGTCTTATTTCTTGTAGTAACTTACCCCACTTTGCTGAAAACCAGAGCCTGAATATTATCATAAGAGTGGCTGAATGACAATAACAATTGAATTCCTAACTATGATGTCTGAAGTTAAAGCAAGGGCACTGATTGGGAAGAAATTGTATCCTGAATCTTGGGAACACATGGTTAGATATGCCCTTAAATTCTGTTGTGATTATTCCATCTTTATTTGCTGTCTAAGTCATCTAGTGCTGCTATAACAGAAATAACCACAAGTGTATGGCTTTAAAAAGAGAAATTTTGTTCTTTCACAGTCCAGTACAATAGAAGTCCAAATTCACACAGCTCCAATCACTCTCTTGGCTCTGGAGGAAGGTCCTTGTCATCAATCTTTCTCTGCACTGGGAAGTTTCAAGGTGCAGGGACTCTGAGTCCTTTCCAAAGGACATACTCTGCTCCACACACTAATTTTTGTGGTATGAGGTCTCCAACTCTCTCTTTACTTTTTTCTCCTTTATTTCCCAAGAGAATGCCTCAAGGCACAATACCATCTTGCATATTGAGTCCTGCCCCACCAACACAACTGTCACTTATTCTCCTTCATTGGCATCAGAAAGGCAGGATTTACAATATACAAGATAATCACACAACACTGGGAATCACGACCAGGCAAATTGCTACATACATTTTGTGGGGACACAATTCAATCCATGACAGTGAACACCCCTGGTTAAGTCATAGGCTTTCAACCACAATCTGATGAGATTAACCTGAAAATTCTTTGAGTTATTCCCTGAAGTAGCATCTGAGTCATTGCATGGGGTGCTACCTGAGACGAATACCTTGCAAGGCATTGCTGAATGGTCTCAAGACACATCCCAATCACCCATTTTTGCTTCTAGACCTATAAGTGGACTTAAGTCCCAGTGAGCCCCCAAAAGTGAAGTACAAAATGTGATGCTGGAGGAGGTACACTAAACTCTAAAAGAACTACTTGACCTTTCTAATGTATACAAACAAAAGCCTGGGATTGTGGGTGGGAATGGCTAATAAGGGAGAAGAATAATGGTGCAAGGAATGTAAAGTTGAAACAGTCTGAGTTTGTTGGTATCAGCCCTATTGGCAAAGATTCTTCCTTTAGTGTTTCAGCTCCAGAGGTTAGGAAAAAGATCTAATAGTGTATTTGATTGGTTCACTGAAGCATGGATGAAGAAGTGGCCTATAGAAAACCAAGCTGAAGTGCCAGAAGAAAGGATCCAAAGGTTTAGGGAAGTTAGGATGTTAGAGAGAGGATTTATCACATTAGACCCACAGATTCAACCATGGAATGCCCAAGGAACATACTTTTTACCACAATAATGAGAAACAAATTTATGAAGGGAGCCCCAGCATCCTTGCAAACTAATTACCATTTCACGTAATTCATATTTGACAGTGGGAATTGCCCTAGCTGAATTAAGACTCCTAACTAACATGGGGCTGATAGGAGCCCCTGGTGGTCAGGGTCGAGTGGCTTCACTCAGTCAACAAAGTGGCATAGTTTCCAAAATGGCAGTAATCAGAATATTCTGGCTGATAATGGACTTTCATTGTTGGCTAATTAGTTACTATAACCCTAGAAGTGAAATAGATGGGTTATCTACTAAATATTTACTTGATCTCTACAAGTGGAGGAATTCTAGGTCAATTGACAGCAGTATGAATTGCCAGAATGGTCACATGACCCCTCAATCAATTTCCAGACTTCATTGAGTTTGTAGACCTACAGTCACTTGAATAAAAGGGACATCTAGTCCCCTCGAGGAAGGATCTCAAGACATTGCCTAAAATTTATACCGTGAACCTTTCTCCCAGCCTTCCCTAAAGGTTTTGACATCTTTTACTAGAGTGACTTTCTCCAGGGAAAAGAATGTAATCAGAGTTTTCAGGGCTTATTGAATACTGCCTCTAAATAGACATTAACTACAGGAGACCCAAAACTTCACTGTGGCTCACCAGTTAAAATATGGTGTACAAAAATGAGGTTACTAAGAGAATCTTATCTCAAGTTCATTTAATATTAGCTCCAGTGTACTCCTGAACCCTCCCTGTAGTGATCCCCCAACTACAGAATGCACAAGTAGAATATATATCATTAGCAACTTGCAGAACCCCACAATGGATCTCTGACAAGTGAAGGAAGGGCTATTATAGTGGGAAATGCCAAGTGAAAGCCATTAGAACTACTCTTAGCTAGGAAACCAGTAAGTTAAAAACAATATCATATTTCTAGAGACATTGTTGAGATTACTGCCATCATCAAAGACTTGAAGGAATCAGAAGTGGTTTTTCCTGCATCACCGTTCGACTCAACTGTTTGACCTGTGCAAAAAAAAAAAAAAAAAAAAATACCAGATGAATCTTAGAAAATGACAGTAGCTTATCAAAAACTCAACCAGGTGTTAACTCTAATCATAGTTTCTGTTCCAGATATGATTTAATTGCTTGAATAAATTAATACATCTCCTGGATATGTAGTTGCTGAGTTGGTCTGGTAAGTAGTTCTTGAGCCAGCCAATGTGTTTTTCTCAATTTTGACTTTGAAGGAATGCCAGAAGCAGTTTGTCTTCAGCTGGCAAGGTTAGCAATATACTTTCAGTGAGCTACCTCAGAATATGTGGTCTATTTAAGTTCATGAACTCATCCTAGAAGAAGTGTTAAAGATACCTCATTGCTGAATATCACTACAGTCAACTTTGAAGTACTCCTTTTGGGAAGCTATACACTGATGCCAGAGCCTAGTCCAACCTTCAACACAGTTTTGGAACTCTTTTTTCTGGACAGGCCATCAGAGCTGGACAGGCCACATATTACCTTTGATGTCCTGAATGTCATCAAAATGTCTTCCTTTCAATATTTCCTTTATCTTTAGGTAAAGAAAAAAGTCCTGCGGACCAGATCAAGTGAGTAGGGAGGGTGTTCCAATACAGTTATCTGTTTACTGTCTAAAAATTCCTTCACAAACAACTATGCAGTTAAATTCACAAACTTTCCACCATGCCACCAGGCACAATGGCCATTCCAGAAAGAGTTCCAAAATTTCTCTGAAGGGTACACTAGGTGCAAAGCCCTGCCATCATCTGTAGGTAACTACTTTCCTTTTGAGAAATAATTTTTTATTTGCTTTGCACCTCAATAGAGATGAACACTTTATCATGGGCCACCATGTCGCCTTTTACCACTGAGCCACCCATCATAAACTGGGTTTTCTCACCCATGGAGTAACAAATTCAGACATACACAATGGTACTCTATCATTAAATGAAAGTGGTGTATACAAGATCAGGGCCAAGCAGAACCTGAAGTCATAAAAACCAGCAACACAGTGAAGTGGTCCAAATGCCTACTATCTCCACTCTTGTCACATTACCTTCTTTCTATCCTTCTGTACCTATGACCTCATGGGGAAATTTCTTATGATCAACTAACTGAAGAAAACTTCTGCCTGGTTTATAAGTGGTTCTGTGAGAAATGCACAGTTGACCTGTACACTCAAGCTGAATTTACACAAGAAAAGTTCACAGGCACCTGGGCTCCCATATCTGGTAATATTTCCATCCACCTGGAAACAGGACATGAAAGATTCTAAGATGCCAATAATCAAATGAGCTCACAAAACCAAAGTATTGGGGCATATCAAAACAAAATAAGAATTTAGGACACAGTAAGCAAACATAAAATAAACATCAAATAACTTATTAATGGCTTGGAGACAACAGCCAATATCATATCACATAAAAAGACAGCTCAAGATGGCTTCAGCAAGCCACCAAAACAATGAATCAAGAAACCTTCTTGAGTAAGGGAACTTTACGGAATTACCAGAGGTGGAATTCAAAAGATAGATACACAGAACTTTTCAAGAGATTAGGAGAAAGATCAGGCAAAGTGCAGAATAAGCCAAGTAACACACACAAAGCAATAGAAGAACTTAAGAAGAAGAGCATAGTAATAAATTTAACAGGCTATAAGAAACTGGAGAGATAGTAAACAAAAATACAAAAGATTAACAATAAATTCGGAGTTAGACAACACAAAAGAAAGCCATAGAAACAGAACAGAGACAATGGTAGCCAGAATTAGTGAGACTGGAGATAAAGCGTTGACACCAAGTTATTTGATGAAAAATCAGATAAAACAATTAAAAAAAAATAAAGGAACCCTAAGAGCTATATGAGACTATCAAGAGGAGTAATTTACCAATAATTGAAGTGCCAGAATTGGGGGTCGTGGAGTGGGGTGGGTTGAAGTTAACAGAGATATTTGTTGAAGATTTGTTGACAGAAAACTTCCTTGACATTGGGAAAGATGAGAAGATATCTATCCAAGAGACTCATTGAACCCCCACATGAGGTAGATCCCAAAAGCAAGTCACCAAGACATACTATAAACAAACTTGTCAAAATCAAAGATAGCAAGAGAATTTTCAGAATGGCTATGGATAAATAAAGTCATCTATAGAGAAATGTCAATAAGACTAAGCTCAGACTACTCAGCAGAGACCTTACAGAAAAGAAGGCAATGGAATGCACGTACAAAGCCTTGAACGACAACAACAACAACAGCAGCAACAAAAAATGCCAGCCAAGCATTACATATAGAGCAAAATTGTCTCTCACATATGATGCCAAAACTAGGACATTCACAGATAAACAACAATTTAAGGAATCTTTAAAACCCAAACCAAAATTACAAGAAATACTAAAGGGATTCCTTTGGTTAGAAAATCAATAACATCAGACAACAGTACAAGACTAGAACATACAACAGAGCAACCAGATATCAACCCAGATAGGGAATAAACAGGAATCAAATCAACTACATTTGTGGAAATACGCTATGGAAAAGCTGAATATTAGCAGACAGAACAAGACCAGTTGCTGGCTGTGGCACAAACCGTGAATTGCTCATATTCAAGTTCAAATTGAAACTAAAGAAAATCAGAATAAGTCCATGAGAGCCAAGGTACGACCTTCAGTATATCCCACCTGAGTTTAGGCACTATCTCAAGGACAGATTTGATGTGTTGAACTCTAATGATCAACGACCAGACAAATTCTGGAACAACATCAGATATCATTTGTGAAGAAACCAAGAGGTCATTAAAAAGATAGGAAAGAAAGAAAAGATAAAACTGGAAGTAAGAAGAGACTCTGAAACTTGCTCTCAAATGTTGATCAGTTAAAGCAAAAGGAAGGAATGATGAAGTAAAAGAACTGAACAGAAAATTTCAAAGGACAGCTTGAAAAGGCAAAATAAAGTATTATAATGACATGTGCAAAGAGCTGGAAATAGAATACTAAAAGGGAAGTATATGCTCTGCATTTCTCAAGCTGAAAGAACTGAAGAGAAAATTTCCTCCTTGAGTTAAGTAGTGAAGCTTTCTGCAGGGAAGATATTAAACAACTCAGGAGGCATGAAAAGAAGACGGAAAGAATGCATAGAGTAATTGTACCAGAAAGAACGGGTTGACATTCAACCGTTTCAAGAGGTAGCATATGACCAGGAACTAATGGCAGCGGAGGAAGTGGTTGAAACTCCACTGAGGGCACTAGTGAAAAATAAGGCTCCAGGATTTGATGGAAAATCTGTTGAGATGTTTCAACAAACAGATGCAGCATTGAAAGTGCTCACTTGTCTACACCAAGAGATTTGAAGGACAGGTGCTAGTGATGCACAAAAACCAGAAGAGAAACTAGTAACCTGGAGCTCCGAAAACTCAAACACTTAAGTTCATCAAAAGGTTTTACTAAAAGAGTAAAAACACAACCTACAGACTGGGAGAAAAAAATGGCTATGATACACGTGATTAGAGTCTAATCTCTAAATCTACAATATAGCTTAAAACTCCAACAACAAAAAGACAAATAACCCAATTAAAAATGGGCAGTGGATACGAACAGACACTTCACTGAAAAAGACATTCAGAGGCTAACAAATAGATGAGAAAAATCTCAGATCATTAGCCATTAAAGCCAAGTGCCGTCGAGTCAGGGAAAGGCAAATCAAAACTACAAGGAGATACCATCTCATCCCAACAAGATTAGCACTAATCCATAAAACACAAAGTATCAAATGTTAGAGAGGCTATGTAGAGACTGGAACACTTACACGTTACTGACAGGAATGTTAAATAGTGCATCCACTTTGGAAATCTATTTGGTGCTTTCTTACAAAGCTAGAAATTGAAATGACAACGAACAATGATGAATTTGTGAAATACCTGATAACATGCAATGGCTTATAATTTTAATTCTTACATTTAGGTCCTTCATTTATTTTAAATCAATTTGTGTGAGGTTGGGTCATACTTCATTCTCTTGTATATAATTATATCTTGGCTTTTAAATCATATGGTCTACTATGCCAGGAATGAGAACTTGAAAAGGAACAGCTTTGGACATATCTTCAAAAAGAACTTTGCAAGATCTTTTCTGAAGTATAACACTGGCAGTGAGTGATAGGATAATATCCATAGACCTACGAGGAAGAGCATTTAGTACAACCATCTTTCAAATTTACACATCATCACTAAGATTAAGGATGATGTTTTTATCAACTTCTGAAGTCAGAAATGAAACAAACCTGTAGTCAGGATGTGCTAGTAATTATTGGTGATTGGAATGTGAAAACTGCAAGTAAAGAAAGAGGATCATTAGTTGGAAAATATGGTTTTGGTGACAGAAATGATGCTGGAGATGGCATGATTGAATTTATCCAGATGAAGGACATTTTTATTGCAAATACTTTTTTATTGCAAATATTCACCAACATAAATGGCTACCATATAAATATAATTCACCTTATACAATACACAGGAATCAAATCAGTAACATCTTTGGAAAGAGGCAACGGAAAAGCTCAACAGTATCAGCCAGAACAAGGTTAGTGGTTGACTGTAGATGAACTATCAATTACTCACATACAATTTTGAGTTCAAATTAAGGAAACTTAGAATCTAAGTTCACAAGAGATTAAGAACAACCTTAGTGTATTCCACTTAAGTTTAGAGACCATCTCAAGAATAGTTTGACACACTGAAAATTAACGCCCAAAGATTATTAGTTGTAGAATGACATCAAAGACATCATACATGAAAGCAAGAAGTCATTAAAAAGATAGGAGAGAAATAAAAGAATTAAATGTAGTCAGAATACATTCTGAAACTTGCTCTTGAATGTCAAGTAGCTAAAAGAAAAGGAAAAAAATGATGAAGTAAAAGAGCTGAGCAAAAGATTTCAAAGGATGGCTCTAGAAGACAAACCATTGTGATGATATATGTGAAGAGCTGGAGACAGAAAACCAAAAGGAAAGGACACGCTCAGCATTTTTTTTAGCTAAAACAACAACAACAAAAAACAAACCCGAAGGAAGAAATTTGAGTTACAAATTGCAATACTGAAGGATTCTGTGGAGAAAATATGAAACAATGCACGAGGTATAATAAACTGAAAGGAATAAGTAGAGTTACCATGCTGAGAAGATTTAGTTGATGTTCAGCCATTTCAGGAATTAACATGTAATCAATAACTGATAGTACAGAAGGAAGTAGTCCAAACTAGTTAAGATGTTTCAACAAATGGATACAGTACTAAGAGAGCTCATTTGGTATGTCAAGAAATTTGGAAGATGGCTACCTGGCCAACTAACTGAAAGAGAACTGTATTCATGCCTGTTCCCAAGAAAGGTGATCCAATCAAATGTGGAAATTATTGAACAATATCGTTAATATCATATGCAAGCAAAATTTTGCTGAAGACAATTCAGAAGCAGATGCTGCAGTGTATCGATAGGGAATTGCCAGAATTTCAGGCCAGATTCAGAGGTGGACATGGAATCAGGGATATTACTGCAAAAGTCACGTAGATTCTAGTTGGAAGAAGGGAACACCAGAGAGACCTTTACCCGTGTTTTATGGACTATGCAAAGGCAAACAACTATATGGGTCATAATGAATTATGGATAACATTGAGAAGAATGAGAATTCTAGAACACTTAATTGAGCTAGGGAGGAATCCGTACATGGATCGTGAAGCAATTGTTCAAACATAATGACTTGGACACTACATGGTTTAGTTAGGAAAGGTGTGCATCAGAGTTATATCTTTTCACTATACCTATTCAATCTGTATACTAGAGCAAATAATGTGACAATCGAGGACTATATGAAGAAGAACAGGGCATCAGGATTGGAGGAAGGCTCAGTGACAATCTGCATTATGCAGAAGACACAACACTGTTTTTTGAACATGAGGAGGACTTGAATTTACTGACAAGTATCAAAGACCACAGCCTTCAGTATGGATTATCTCCAACATAAAAAAAAAAAAAAAAAAAAAAAAAAAAAATCCTTATAACTGGACCAATAAGCAACATCAGGAATGGAGAAAAGATTGAAATTTGCCAAGAATTTCATTTTTCTTGAATTCACAATGTGCATGGAAGCAGCAGTCACGAAATTAAAAAGAAAAGAAAAGAAAATGCATTGCATCAGGTAAATCTGCTGCAAAGACGTTTTTAAAGTGTTAAGGAAATTTCCCACTTTGATATCATTCTGCATCTCATCTGGTCTTGCGTCAGTGTTCAGCTTTTCAAATCTGTTCTTCAGATGGTCTCTAAATTCAGGTGGGATATACTTGAGGTTGTGTTTTGGCTATTGTAATAAACTTGTTCTCATTTTCTTCAGTTTCAAATTGAACTTGCAAATGAGCAGTTGATGGTCTTTGCCACAGTCTGCCTCAGCCTTCTTCTGACTGATGATACTGAGTGTTTCTGTTGTCTCTTTCCATAGATGTCAGTTTGATTCCTGAATATTTCATCTGGCAAGGTCTACGTGTATAGTCACCATGTATGGTTCTCTAAAAAAGTATTTGCAAGGGAGAAGTAATTGATCTTTCAAAATTCTATCATGTAGTCTCAGGCATTGTTTCTACCACCAAGGCCACATTTTTCAACTATCAGTTCTTTGTATCATTCTCCAACATTCCAGTCACTGGTAATTATCAATATATCCTGTGTATTTGATCAATTTCAGACTGCAAAAGTTAGTAAAAATTTTCAATTTCTTCATCTTTGCCTTTAATGGTTGGTCCATAAATTTGAATAATTGTCATGTTAACTGATTTTCCTTGTAGGCTTATGGATATTATTTGTGACACTACTTCTACTTCAGAATAGCTCTTGAAATTTTATTTTTGACAATGAATGTATTCTCATCATAGTAGACCAAATGACTGTCAAATTCTGAATGGCCAATATTGGGTCATTTCAGTTCACTAATACCTAGGATATCAATGTTTACACAGTCCATTTCATTTTTTATTATTTTCAACTTTCTTAGATTCATACTTTGTACATTCAGTGTCTGAGTTACTAATGGATATTTTTAGCTGCTTCTTCTCATTTTGAGTTTGTCTCATCAGCAAACAAAGGTCCTGAAACCTTGACTTCATCCACGTCATTAAGGCCACCTTTACTTTGAGGAGGGCACTCTTTCCCAGTCATGTTACGAGTACCTTCCAACCTGAGAGGCTCATCTTTTGGCCCAGTATCAGACAGTGTTCTGCTGCTATTCATAAGATTTCCACTAGCTGATTATTTTTAGAAATAGACTGCTGGGTCCTTTTTCTCATGAATTGCTGCCTTATATAAATAATTGGATACCTATATAATGTGTCTTTGATGATTATGTTATGGCAAAACCACAAAAATTAAAATATGGAAACAATGGCCATTTTGTATGTTTAAGTGATAAAAGGAGGCCCATGATCACTTAATTATAGTTTTATGACATCATCAGTGTGGTTTGCCTTTGAATGTCTTCACTTGGTGAAACTCTAATGAGTGACACAGATGTGGCAAGAAAGTCTGATAAGTAGCATGTTTTATATACAATACATATTTAAGAGAGTGCTCCTCAAAATTCTACTAACTAAGATATGCACATTGCTTGTAATATTTCACTACTCATTTCAGAAACTTCTAAATAATTACCAAAGCTTGTATACAGTTTTATTCAACTTTAGAAAATGGAGTCTTATAGGATGGGCCACTTTAATCATTTAGGCAAATGTTTATGGAGTATCTACTGAGTATTAGGATGTGCTATACATGGTGGGTAATGACTTAAAAAGAGCTTGGCATGCAGTAGTAGAATGGATATATCAGGTGAGTCTGAATGGTTCTAAATGTTTCATAGTACAAATGTTTCTTTTCAAATTTAAAGAAATACTTAGGTAAAACAAACCACATGTACTCCTCACTTACTATCTCATTATATAACATCTTGCATTTATAATAGTAAAAAATCTACTATCCAACTATTTGGTGTTTCAGTAAGGTACATCTGGCAGTAACAAAAAGACATCAGACAAGAATAATGCTGATTGTGATAGTTAAATTTATATGTGAGTTTGGCTGGGCCATGACTCTCAGTGATTTGGCAGAGATGTCATGATGTAATTGGGGAGTTGTATAATGATGTAGTCATCCTCCATTTTGTGATTTGATATATTTACATTCCACTTTCACATAACACTGATTTTCACATAATAAAATGATCTTTGGAACCCAACCATGTCAATAAGTGATAAGTGATTGTATTTTCACAGACATGTTTGTAGATCTGTGACCAGTTGTAAATATTATATTTTATTTTTCTTTTCAAATTTTATCTTCTTTCACCCTCACATCCATCAGCTGTGTATATAAGACAAGCAAATTTTTGTTTTAATACCAAATCTTACCCAAAGAGGATATCTCTCCATGACTAGCAACTGGATTAATATAGTCAAAAGGTGCAAATCAGAATGAGTCAGCAAGTCAAAAGTAAGTCTATCATAGAAAAGTTCTTGAATAAATAATCAGACATAACAAGCAGAAAAAATGATGGAAATAAAGAATAAGGGGAAAAAAGTTGACTTTATATAAAAGTTTATTATGTTAAGCACATAGCTAAAAAAGAAAAAAAAATGTTGCCAGCCAGTCAATTTAGCTCCTAGTGAATCCATGTGAGTCAGAATAGAACTGTGCTCCATATGGTCTTCAGTGTCTGATTTTTTAATAATAGATGGCACTTGGCTGGCCTTTCTTCCAAGGTGCCTCTGAATGAATTTGAACCTCTAGCTTTCAGTTGGCCCAGAGTTAACCATTTCCACTACCCAGGACATAGCTAATTAGATTAATAACTACGTCTACAAATACTTAGTATCTTCTTTTATCCTTGCCACTCAGACAGGTTTTAGAGTTGGACTGATAAGCAAAACAAACTTGAATAATATCCTTGGGTAATTATAAAGAGTAAAGAAATCAGACAATGGTAGAACAAATACATAAATATATAATTATATATCCTAAAATATTCACTATGAAGAAAAAATTCAAGGTGGCTTAGTGACAGATTGGTTAGCAGCAAGGGATAGAAAAGTGTCAAGGAAGGCCCCATAACTTTAGGCTTGAAATTGTAAACATACTAAGAGAGGAGGGGAAAGGAGACTGTTGGGAGGATGAGACGTGTGGAGCAGAGAGGAATAGTGTGCTGTCACCGGGCAGGGAGAGCAGTAGAAGCTGCATATAGGGGGGCATGTGAATTTATATGGGAATGTATATTTTCACTCAGTCATAATAAAAATTAAATTAAATTTAAAAAAAGCCAAAAAAAAAAAAAAGATACTAACCATTGAGGTGCTGCACGCTATAGGCAACACATTTTGCAAGAGGAAGATAAAGGATTTAGCTTTGAAGATGTTGAAATTTACACATCTCTGAGACATTTTACTTATTTCTCACAAGACCTTATAAAATAGAAAGTTGTTTTCTCAGTTATTACTCATTGCTGCTGAGTTAATTCTGACTCATAACAACCTTATGGAATAGAGTAGAACTGACCTGTAGAGTTTCCAAAGAGTGGCTGTATGAAATTAAACTACTACCTTTTTGATGAGCAGTTGTTATTCTTAACTACTGTACCACCAGGCTCTGTCTCAACTTTTGGTAGCAGAAATTTAGAAGTTAGGGAATTTTAGAGAATAAGCAAATTTTGTATGATCACGAAATCAATAACTCAGAAAGTCAGAACATAAAAAATGGTTGCCTAGCAAGAAAGACTAATTCAGCTGGTATAAATTAAAAGAAAGACACATATTCTAAAAGAAAATGCAAATCAGGTGGGTCCAGGATGTACATAGAAAGTGACAGAATTAGATAAATTGAGCAGAGGAAATAAAGAAGATTCTTTAATAGCAGAAAATTGTCCAGACAGACAGGTTTGTCAATTCCATCTGATAAGGACTAAATCAAGTATATAAACTCAGTGAAGCACGTAAATCCAAATAATTAAATCAACTCCCTGTATGAAGGAAAAGTTTAAGGACAGAGAGGACATTACTCAGCACTGTAATTATCAGTTGTGCAAACTTTGCATCACAAGTGTTCTGTGATAAAATAAAACTTTTTTTCACTTTTCCTATCTAATTTTGTGAATCTTCCTTAAACTCAAATTAACTAATGCCTGTGACAACCCTGTCTTAGACTAGGTTCTCTAGAGAAGCTAAACCAGTATATAAATACATATAGAAAGAGATTTACAGTAGAGAAGCCACTCACACAATTGCAAAGACAGAAGTGGCCCAAGTCCTGGATGGCAATACAAGGCTCATGCAGCTGCAGACACTGGCAGACCCAGGTTAGCAGGTCAGAGGACAAGGTTGGCCTTTCCAGGCTGTGAAGTTTGGTGAGCCTCAGGATGGCTGACAAGACTGCAAGGTTTCTTCTGAGTTGTGGATCAGCAGTTCAGGGAATAGAACTCCTACTTGCAGACTGTGAAGACTGGTGAATCTCAGGAGCTAATAGCTCGAGTCCAAAGAACCAGACATCTGAGACAGAGAGTAGCAGCTGCTGGATCCATGAGCCAAAATCTTGGCAAAGGTGAGCAGAAGGTAGACAGCTGAAGGCCAAGGGAGCATTAAGCCACCACGGGCCCACGTCTGCCGGTGCTGCAGCATACACCATCACAGCAGTGACCACAACATTACGCAGTCCCCCAAACACTAAGAATCTTGGCCTAGCCAAGTTGACGCACAGTCTTAGCCATCACAAAGCCGTCAAATGTATGAGGAGGATTAAAAAAAAAATGTTAGCTGCTTCATGCTAACTTATGCAGGTATAGTAAAGAATCAGATAACGTACTGCCACCAGACAAGTAAAATAAGAAAGTCAGTGGGAATGGATGAAGAAGAGATAACAACAGAGGAGAAACTCTGATGACTCCCGGACAAAGTAGGAAAAGTGAATACACGGCTTCAGTTTGACATAGCCACTTTTTTTGTCTCCATAATACCTATCCCTTGACCCCTCAAATAGCAGCCAGAGCTTCTTCACAGTGTTCAAAGTCTCTGTCTGGGACCATTTGAGTTGTCTACAACTTATTGTTCTCTCTTAAAAGTATCCAATCTTCTTAAATTCTGACCTCAGGCTTGTTTTAATTGCCAAAACAAGCACACTTTATGTTATGATTCTGATCTCTGATTTTTTCTTTTGAATATACTTTGTCTTGGTTATACAGTATATTGATTTAAGTCCAGCAATTTCTACTTAATCTATCATTTCCAATCAGCAAAAAAAAAAGATGGTTCATAAGTTTCCTACACATAATAAATATCTGATATCAGCTCAAAACGGTCACTGCACATCTATTAGAATTGCTAAAATTTGGAAAAGTAACACTATCAGACATAGATGATAATAAAGTAATTGGAAATCTCTTACATTGATGGCTAGCAGACATGTGGATTAGTACTACTTTAGAGAATTTTTGACAGGACCTGAACAAGTGTATGCTCAATGACAATTTCTTCCACTCTTGAGTAGGTAGATGATTATGTTCATTAAGATACATATACAGAATGTTCAGAGAAGCTTATTCATGGTGGAAAAAGCTAGAAAACTGCCCAAATATCCATCAATAAGAATGTATCTTTCTATAATAGAATAGGTAAATCTTTAATCTTCACTGAGCAACACTTCAGCTTCTCCAGATACCTGTAACTGAGTCAAACATAGCTGTAGCTCTGCCAGAACACAAAGTTAGTAATTCAGCAATCCAGGATCATATGAAGATATTTATACCCTATAGTGCAAGGATTTTTTTTTTTTTTGGTGAAAAATATTGAATGTATCACGGACTGCCAGAAGAATGACCAAATTTGGCTTGGAAGAAATACGGTCAGAATGTTCCTTAGAGGAAAGGAAGAAGAGACTTCACCTCACTTGCTTTGGGCGTGTTATCAGGAGGGATCAACCCCTGGGAAAGGATATCACACTTGTTCAAGCAGAACATCTGTGACAAAGGAGAAGTCTCCCAACCAGATGAACAGACACAGTGGCTGCAACAACGAGATCAAAGATAGCAACGATTGCAAGGATGGCACAGGACTGGCCAGTATTCCTGTCTATTGTGGAGGGGGTTGCAAATTTGGTACTGGCTGGATAACAACAACATGCAGGATTAACTGGTTTTTCTCTGAGATGTAAAGCATTTGAGATGATTTGAATGAGGAATCACAGTCCTGCGAGTTCTCATCAGCACTATATAAAACAAAGAAAGAAGTTTATGTAAAACAAGTATTTTCAATCCTCCTTACCTATTCTGAGTTTTTCTTTTCTTCTGTTAGGGTTTAGCCATTAGACCTCCCCAAAGGTTCTAATGATCAAAAACAAACTTAAGAACTACCGCCCTAATAAATTTGAGCTAAGAGTTGCTAGAATTCCTGTGTCGTACAGTGCCTTGAGTACCCGTCTGTGTTCTCCATCACCACATGAGGAGGATACTGTTATTAGCATTCTCAGTTCACAAGAGGAAGCCTTAGTTTACAGAGGTTTAAAAGAAAAGAGGTCACAGGACAGATACATAGTGAGTAGCCAGATGGGGATTCCACTTAGTGTATATCTTACGCCCCAAAGCTTGGCTATTATAATACACTGCTTCCAGGATAAATTGAAATTTTGGCAGATGAAATTGTTATAAGAAGTTAAGCCTAAGAATTGACTTGCTTTGCTTTGCTTCACAGAATTAGAAAGACTGATTAGATTGTCTTCTGTTTAGAACCTGAGTTTATCCCTCCTCTGTGCAAACACACATAAGAAGTGGTGAGAGATTGGTTTTTGATAACAGGTAAACTCTGTCAAGGAATCAAATGTGTGACAAGCATCCCAAGAGGACAGTAGTCTTTAGCTTTATGTGATTGGAAGAGAATAATTTTCCAGTTTCTGAATTAATTTTGCAAAGTAGAGCGAACAGCATGGTAATTAAGACCACTCACTCTACAGCCTGCAGCGGCCTCTTGGCTCTGCTAAGTACTGGTGAGTACTAACTGGGTGAGTCACTTAGTTCTGTGGACTTTGATTTAATTAGCTATAAATGAGGATAACAATAATAGAACTTACCTTATGGCATTAAGCGAGTTTATATTTGTGAAGCACATACACCAGTATCTAACTCACAGCAAATGTTTGTAACATAGGTGCATAATGAGACAAGTGGTCTTTGCAGATTCTCGCTGAGAACATACATACAATTACAGATGACACTTTGTTATCTTCTACAGTCTGCATCCAAAATATATTGCCTTCCTGTTAATAAAATATTTCCTCATCTTTTGAAAAGTTAATGATTTATAAGTAAAAAAATTAAAAAAGACTATTAGGATCATACAATTCTTCTCCATGCTGATTCTCTTCATTATTTTTGAATACACAGTGATTTAGGACTTCTAAGTTATCTAGTGCTGCTGTGACAGAAATACCACAAGTGAATGGATTTAAAAAGAGAAATTTTATTCTGTCACAGTCCAGTGTGCTACAAGCCAAAGTCAGGGTGTTGGCTGCAGGGAAAGGCTTTCTCTGTTGGCTCTGGAGGAAGGTTCTCATAGTCAATTTTCCAGTGAACTGAGGCTTCCAAGGTGCAGGGACCCTGGGTCCAAAGGACACGCTCTATTCCTGACAGTGCTTTCTCCGTGGTATGAGGTCCCCAACTCTCTGCTTGTTTTCCTTTCCTTTGTATCCCAAGAGATTGCCTCAAGGCACAATACACTCTTACAGGTTGAGCCGTGCCACACCAACACAACTGCTGTCCATCTGCCTTCATTAACATCATACAGATAGGGTTGATGACAAACAGGAATATCACACAATACCCGAGATCATGACCTAGCCAAATTGCTGCACACATTTTTAGGTGGACACGTTTCAATCCAAGACAATGACATCAGTAAGAAGTAAAATAGACAGTTAAAAGCTATATGAAATCTTAGACTACGAAGTCCCATTCAACTGTTCAAACTCTGGGACATTGACTTATTTTGCTTCTCTGTGAATTCTTTCTTACAGTACTTCTCCAATTAGTAACAGAGAGACGAAAAACTTTTTTCTATCTGCATGCAGTTAATAGAGTTAAAACAAATATTTATTCTCTAATAAAAAGCTATGTTTTATGTGAATCAAAATCATCAGTCATATTATCTACTTATAACAACATACAGTTTTGTTTGAGGAAAATTTTGCAATGATTATTCAATAAGAATTGATTGACATGCTCATCATTGTTCAATTACTGGATTAAAGATACTTTCGCTTTAGGGAGTTCCTTCTGTTCTCAGCATGCCAGTTTCTTGGCTGTGAAGAATACATATCTCTGACTCCTGTAATTGAACGATAAGCCAGGTGTTGTGTCCCGTAAAAAATATATTGACAGCCATGGTACTTGTGATGTTATTTAGAAATAAGGTCTTTGAACATGAAATTTGTTAAGCTAGCATGAGGTCATACTGGAGTACAGTCATCTCTAACCCAGTAGGATTGGTGATATTATAAAAAGACCAAAAGAGGTAAAGACACGGAGAGAAACTAGCCATGTGAAGAGATTAGAGTCATAATACCATAAACCAAGCAACACTGAGGTTACCAGAAGCTGGGCGAGACAAAAATGCTTCCCTAGAGCCTCAAAGCTGTGAATTTAGACTTCTAATGTCCAGAACTGTGACATAATAGATGTCTGTGTAAGCCAATGCTTGCATACTCTGAGGGTCAGTTCTACCCTGGCCACTAGGGTCGCCATGAGTCGGATCCGACTCGACGGCACTTGGCTTGGCTTGGATAAGCCAATCAGTTTGTGGAACTTTGTTACAGCAACCTGAAAAAAAAATAGCTGTCAAGTCAATTCTGACTGATAGCAACCTTATAGGACAGAGTGGAACTGCTCTGCAGGCTTTCCAAGGAGGAGCTGGTGAGTTTGAACTGCAGAACTTTTAACTAGCAGCCATAGCACTTAACCACTGTGCCACCACAGCAACTCGAGCAAACAAATCTGCCACATTTTATAAAAACAAAATAAATGAGAAGTTTAAGAAGGTAACAATAAGCTTAATCATATGGACTCAAATTACTGAACATGGTTTCATGTGCCAGAACAAGTCCTGAAACTGATTATAAAAATAATAGGATCTGTAACTTGCTGGCATGATTAAATTTTATAATTTATTGCATACACAGAAGACATATTGGTCTTTGAAGTCCTGTTAAAATAAGTCTAGTCTTCATCCAAAATAATCATGACCCGCAATTCGACATTTATGTCAAAATATGTCTCTAATACATGTTGCTTGTATTAAAATTGCTTTCATGCTACAGAAAAAAATAGATGAAAAATACAGCAATAAAAAAAGAAATAATTTATCCCTTCCTGAACTGTTAGGTGTACGAAAATAACAGCAAAGTATGTTTGTTGTTGTTATCAGGTGCCGTCAAGAGCCAGCTCTGACTCACGGTGGCCCTATATACAACAGAACCAAAAGCACTCAATCCTGACCCATCCTCAAAATCTTCACTGGGTTTGAGCCCACTGTACAGCCACTGTGTCAGTCTATCCTACTGAGTATCGTCCTCTTTATTGATGACCCTTTTACCATGCATGGTGTAAGTCCCTTTGCTAACATGTCCACAGTATGCGAGATAGAGTCTTTCAGTTCTTGTTTCCAAGGAGCATTCCCATTGTACTTCTTCCAAGAGAGATCTGTTCGTTCTTTTGGCAGTCCACAGCATAGTCAATATTCTTTGCCAACATTACAGTTCTAAGGTGTCAACTCTTCTTTGATCTTCTTTAGTAATTGTCCAACTTTGACATGCATATGAGGCAATTGAAAATAGCATGTCTTGGTGAGACACACCTTAGTCTTCAAGGTGACATCTTTGTTTTCTAACACCTTAAAGAGGTCTTGTGCAGGAAATTTGCCCAATGCAATGTGTCTTTTGATTTTTTGACAGCTGTTTCCATGAATATTGGTTGTAAATTCAAATAAGATGAAATTATTGGTAAATTCAATCTTTTTCTCATTTATCATGATGTTGTTTTTTGTCCATTTATGGTGATTCTTTTTTTCTTTATGTGAGACATAATCCAGACAGAAGGCTGTAGTCTCCATTCTTCATCAGTAAGTGCTTGAAATCCTCTTCACTTTCAGCAAGCAAGATTGTGTCATCTGCATAACACATGGTTAATGAGTCTTCAGTCCTCGTATTCAGTTCTTCGTGTACTCCAGCTCTTTGGATTATTTGCTCATCATACAGACTGAATAGGTATGAAGTAAGGACAAAACACTGATGCACACCTTTCTTGACTTGAAACCACACAGTATGCCTTGGTTCTGTTCAGATATCTTGATCTATGTACAGGTTTCTCATGAGCACATTTAAATACTCTGGAATTTCCATTCTTTACAATGTTACCCATAATTTGTTGTGATCCACACAGTTGAATGCCTTTGCACAGTCAATAAAACACCGGCAAATATCTTTCTTCAGCCAGAATCCATCTGGCATCATCAGTGATATCCCTGGTTCCACATCTTATATGTACATCTGGCTTGAATTTTCCCATGAATACATTACTGCAGCCACTTTAGATGATCTTCAGTGATGTTTTACTTGCCTGTGATATTAATACTATTTTTTGGTGATTTCTTCATTCTGTTGAATCACCTTTCTTAGAAATAGACAGAAATATGAATCTCTTTTAGAAAATGAGATTTTATTGGGGGAAAGAAAACATAAACTCAAAATATAAGAGGTTCCTGGGCAGGCAGGCATAATAAATGGGTCACATCATCAGAAGTGCTCATCATATTAATGATTATTTGCTGTTTGCTGCAAGTGTTTGTTACCCAAAGTTCCTATGGGAAAAAAAAAATCTCTCCACCCACTTTGAATCAAGCATTACTAGTGCAAACAGGTCTCTGATATCTAATATACTTTCCTTCCAGGGCTTCCACGTGTGACTTCTGGCTTGAAGCATGTGGAAGGAAAAACTCAAACCCACTGCCATTAAGTTGATTCAGACTCATAATGACCCTATTGGACAGAGTACAAACACTCCACAGGTTTTCCAAGGAGTGCCATGTGAATTCAAACTGTTGACCTTTTGGTTAGCATCTGAACTATTAAGTACTGTGCCCCAGGGGTTCTGAGTTGGAGTGGGGAGCAGTGTAAATATTTATGCCAAAATAAATATTGTTGCTTTCCTGTTCTTACGGATTTATCTGGGCCCGAACATGTATCATCCATTTCTTATAGTTCGGATACACATGCGTTCATATATTCAGTGATTCCAGAGCAAAATGATATATTTTGTTTGCATAAGCCTGCTCTGAGCTATTCTTTAGTTGTTCCCTCCCAGTAGCAGAGACAATTATAAGCTCACTACATTTTAGTACTTGACTTTATCTGTCAAAATGTTGTTTTAAAACACATGCATCTGCTGTTTTTAAGTTTTTATGCATTCCAGTCAAAGTCTTCGTGCAGAAAACATTCGTTTTTTTCCCAGCTCTATGTGACGGCACTTGGCTTGGCATGTGACAGAAGGAGCTTGGCGGTAACGTCTGTGAGCTAACCGAGAACTCCAATTACTCCCGTAGGAAGAGCCAGGAGGGAATTCGTATTTTTGGCCGTGAATCCAGAGCTTTCATTTTAAGTTTTAAGGTGCGTCATGCAGTTGAGCACTGATTGAATGGGGTCACTGGTGGCTCTAGGGATCAAGCTGTGACATTTTTCCGAGCCTGAAGGCTGTTCACAATTATGACACGGGCTTTGCTGACTGCTGGTTCACGGAAACAGAAAAAATGGAGGTTGTGCTTGCAAATGTGAGTGGTCAAATAAACCCTTTTCTCTCTCTCTCATTTACCTATCTGCCTACCTGTACCTACCTGTCTATCATCTGTCTACCTACCTACCTACCTCTGTATTTATCTATCTACCTGTCAGCCTGTTTGTCTATCTGCCTGTCTTTCTATCTATCTATAATGTATTTATCTATTTGAGATTGCCTTTTGTATTTCCGTTGTTACATTTTTGTGTTTTAGGTGAAAGTTTACACAGCAACCAGGTTGCTCTTTAACAATTTTTATGCAAACTATTCTGTGCTGTTAGTTATAGTTTTTACCATGTGTCAGCATTCTCTTTATTGCCATTTTTGTTTGTTTGTTTTGTTTCCATTGTTCTGGTTCCCCTTGCCCTCCTTGTCATCTCATTTTTGCATCTGGATAGATGTTGACCATTTGGCTTTATATAGTTAACCTTACTTATGGGTGATATTGTTGATTTCATAAGATGATGTACTATTTAGCTTAAAGGAGACAAGCAGAAATAGCTTCAATTCCAGGTTCAAGTGGCATTATAGGGTGATAGGTCCAGCCTTTTCTGAGAAATTTGAATTTTGTTCTACATTTTGTTCCCATTCTATCCAGCATTTTCTATTGTGTCCCTGGTCAGAACAGCAGTAGTGGTAGCGGGGCACCATCTGGTTCTCCGGACTCAGGTTAGAAGAGGATGTGATTCATGTGGGCTACTAATCCCATGAACGAGCTTCTTCTTTGAGCCTTTGACTTATTACATTCTCTTTTGTTCCATCTCAGTAGAAGCTAATGATTGCCTCTTAGATGACTGCTCACAAGCTTTTAAGACCCCAGATGCTACTCTAAAACGATGACATAAAACATTATCTTTGTGAACTGTGTTATGCCAGTTGACTAAGACGTCTCTCTAGAATATAGTCCCAAACTTTGTG
Organism: Heterohyrax brucei; assembly: GCA_028571685.1. Lineage (NCBI taxonomy): Eukaryota > Metazoa > Chordata > Mammalia > Hyracoidea > Procaviidae > Heterohyrax > Heterohyrax brucei. Next base: position 53,651,537 of record CM053141.1, on the reverse strand, counting down.
ATCCAGTAAACCAATCTTCAAGTTGTTCTGATATTGTATGGAGCCCCCCGTAAGTGTGCCTCCTATGTCGTTAGTTATATATGTGGGTATGTATGCACTACACATAAACATGTATATACATGTACCTACAGATACACCTGTTTGTACATGTGTTTACTCCCATATGCCTTCCTATATACTTATATGCATCTATATCTGGCTATATAACTACACATATCTTTGTTTTTTTTACTATTTTGTTTATTTACTGTGTATGTTACAGCATTTACTGAAACTGTCCCTTTTTCTCATGTGCTTTGAATTTTATTTATTTACCTTGGTCAAATTGTGCTTACTTCACCTGGTTTTCACACTGCCTTTCCCATCAATGAAAGTAACAAGTACCTGCTATCTAGGAGGTAATTCTCCCTCTCTTTCTCTTCCATCCTAGGTAAACACCAAAAAACTTTGCTCTCTATGTGTAGATCTATTCTTGATGTTTTTTTATCACAGCAGAACCATTTGATATCTGTTTTTTGTGATTGACTTAATTCACTCAACATAGTGTCTATATTCATCTATGTTATAAAACGTTTCACAGATTCCTCCTTATTCTTCATGCTGTTGCTATTGTTGGGTGTCAGAGAGTTGGTTCTGACTCATAATGACACTGTGCAAACAGAAGGAAACCCTACACTGTCTACCCCTCTTCCCTTCTCTTAGGGGAAAGAGAAAAAAAATCTAAACAAAATAATAAACAACAGAAAAAACACAAACAATCTAGAGAAAAGGTATTGGTGGGAACTACTGAGATTTAGAGGTCTTGGTGTTTCTTCTTGTGATCAGTGTTTTAGGGCCTGTCTTTGTTTGAAGACATTGCTAAGGCTTATATAGAGATCTTACGTTCAATTAGTAGAGAACAACTTGCATCTGCAAATTCAATTAGTATGCTGGTTCTCAGTATTGTTCTTTAACATTGGTAATAATTGGTTGTGAAGTATTTTCCCAAAGTTTTAAAAATAATAAAGTGTCAATTTGAATTTTCATATAGTTTAAATAATTCTTGACTCCCAGAGTTTTCTCATCACTATTTTATATAATTATATAATGTGTTGCCATGATTCGGATCCGACTCGACGGCACTTGGATATAATGTGTAGAAAAAGCAGAAAAGTGAAACTGAAAGGCAGAAAACTGAAAGGCTAAAACGAGAATAATGTAGTTACAGTCAGTATATTAAAGGGTATTTAATAAATTAAATATTAAATTGTTTCATCCATCATATTAAATTTAGCAATTGATTTCTTTTTAATCTATACAGTTAGAAATTCACAATTCAAGGGAATTTGCATGCGAAGGATACATTGGTGAACTGGCTACTGATAACTTTAAAAATACAAATAAAAATAATTTCACACATTGTAGTCACGGAAACTTATATTTATAGCGCAACATGCGAGAAACCTTCCTAGAACAATCATTAAGAAAAACTTGCACATGAGGAATTAGAGACAGACCTAGAATCAGAATTATTCCAGTGATGACAAACAAGGAATTTCATTGTGCAGACATACCTTGGAGATATTGTGGGTTCCGTTTCAGATTAAAGCAATAAAGCAACTCACAAGAATTTTTCTTTGTTTTCAAGTGAATGTAGAAGTTATGTTTACACTATGATGTAGTCTACTAAGCAGGTGATAGTATTATATCTCAAAAAGCAAGATACTTTCTTTAATTAAACTATTTCATGGCTAAAAAGTGCTAGCCATCATGTGAACCTTCAGCAAGTCATAACTGTTTTCCTGGTAGAGACTCTTACCTCGACATTGATACCAGCTGATTAATTAGGGTAGTGGTGATAGAGGCTGGGGTAGCTGTGGTAATTTCTTACAGTAATAACACAAGGAAATTTTCTACATTGATCGAGTCTTCGTTTCATGAAAGATTTCTGTTACACACACAATACTATGTGATAGCATTTTGTCCATAGTAGAAATCTTTCAAAATTGAAGTCAGTCCTCTCAAAACCTGCTGAGCTTTATCAACTAAGGTTACGTAGTATTCTTAATTATTTGTTATCACTTCAATAACACTTACGGCATCTACACCTTGAGTAGTTTCCATCTTAAGAAACCACTTTCTTCGCTAGTCCATAATTCTTATTGAGGAATTATTACTTCCTCATCCAATTAAAGTTTTACCATGAAATTCCAGCAATTCGATCACATCTTCAGGTTTCACTTATAATTCTAATTGCTATTTCCACCACATCTGCAGTTACTTCCACCACTGAAGTCTTGAACTTCTCAAAGTCATCCATGGGGATTGGAATCAACTTATTTCCAACTCCTGTTAAAATTGGTACTTTGACCTCCTCCCATGAATCACAAATGTTTTCAATGGCATCTAGAATTGTGAATTCTTTCTACTAGTTTTTAAATTTTACTTTCCCAGATCCATCAGAGGAATTCCTATCTATGGCCTCTGTTGCCTTAGGAAATGCATTTCTTAAAATAAGAAGGCTTGAAAGTCAAAATTACTCCTTGATCCTCGGAGAGCAGAATGGATGCTGTGTTACAGGCATGAAAACATTGATATCCTTGTATATTTCCATCAGAGCTGTTGGAAGATCTGGAACACTGTCAGCGATCAGTAATATTTTGAAAGGAGTCTTCTTTTCTGAGGAGTGGTTCTCAACAGTGCGTTTAAAATATTCAGCAAACCATGTTACAAACAGATATGTTGTCACCCAAGCCTTGTTGTTCCATTTACACAGCACAGGCAGAATAGGTTAAGCCTAACCCTTAAGGGCCCTAGAATTTTCTCAATGGGAAGCAAGCATTGGTTTCAACTTAGTCACCAGCTGCACTAGCCCCCTAGGAAAAGGCCTGTCCTTTGAAACTTTAAAGCTAGAGATGAATCCTCATCTCTAGCTATGAAAATCCAAGATGCCATCTTCTTCCAGTATAAGCATGTTTTGTCTGCATTGAAAATCTTGTTTCTTACAGCCACCTTCCTCAGTTATCTTGGCTAAATCACTGTAGCTTCTACATCAGCAATTGCTGCTTCACCTTCTGTGTTTATGTTATGAAGACTGCTTATATCCTTAAGCCTTATGGACTCTTCTTCTGCATATTCCTCATCTCTCTTAGCCTTCATTGACGTGAAGAGAGTTAGAACCTTGCTCTGGATTAGGCTTTGGATAGTTTGATCTTCTCCCCTGACCACTACAACTTTCTCCATATCAGCAGCAATAAGGTGGTTTCACTTTGATGTCAATCTTGTGTTCACTGGTATACAAGTTTGCACGTACTTTAAGAAATGTCCCTCGGTATTCACAGCTTGGCTAAGTTTTTGTTACAAAAGACCTAGCTTTTGGTCTAACTAGGCTTTTAACATGTTTTCTTCACTAAGCTTAATCATTTCTAGCTTTTGATTTAAAGTGAGAGACACACGAATCTTCCTTTCCCTTGAACACATGGAGGATATTTTCGGATTATTAATTGAACCAGCTTCTATTTTGCTGGGCTTCAGGAAGAACCAGGCCCAAGGAGAGGGAGACAGATGGTGGAGTGGCTGGTTTGCTAAGCAGTCAGAGCACATATAAAATATTTAATGATTAAGTTTGAGATCGTACATATTGTATTTCAAGGGGCTTCCAAATAATTGCAATAGTAACATCAAATATCACTGATCAGAGATCTCTGTAATAGATATAATAATGCAGTTTGAAATATTGCACAAATTACCAGAATGGAACACAGAAGCAGGAAATGATCACCTACTTTTGGAAAAGTGGCTCCTCTACGTTTGCTTGACACAGGGTTACCACAGACTTCTAATTTGTAAAAACTGTGTTGTCTACAAAGCACAGTAAAGCAAAGTGCAATCAAATGAGATATGTCTGCACTTTTTATCAGCTTTACTTATTAAAGCATGTATAACAAAAGTGAGTTTACTTATGTTTCAGTCTCTCCAAGAATCTTATAGGAACCCCAAGTGAGCAGAAAAGTAGTTAGAACCCCAAATAATAGGAATGTCATGGCTGGATAACGGCAGGTACAGATGTCCCTAGGCTGAACTCTACTTTCACTCAAGAATTCCCTCTTTTCCAGATGTTCCACCATTTCATAGATTATGCATTTCTACTAAACCTCCCAATTCTTTGTAACAAAATTACTCTGATTTTAGCCTTCCACTTTTCTGCTTCTCAGGTTTTTTATATATAGCGTTATCTCCTTCTAATGACTTCCTCAGGTGGACCTTGGTAGTTCAGAGGTAGAATTCTCACCTTCCATGTAGGAGATCCAGATTCAATACCCAGTCAGTACTCCTCATGTGCAGCAACCACACACGTGTTGGTAGATGCTTGCTTATTCCTGATATTGAGTGGTGTTCAGCAAACTCTACGACAACTGTCATGGATTGAATTGTGTCCCTCCAAAAATATGTGTAGTAAGTTGACTGGCCTGGTGATTCCCGGTATTGTAAGATTGTCCTCTGTTTCCTGATTATCTTATACTGTGAATCCTGAACTCTGCCTGTGTTTAATAAACTGGATTATGTTAAAGAAGATTAGGACAGGACTGTAAAGCCCTTCCTAAAGTCACCTCCCTGCTCCAGTGTAAAGAGAGTTTCAGATGGCTGGTACCATCTTTTAGCCTTTCATCCAAAAGGAGGTAAAAGCAAAGGGAAGCAAGAAGAGAGCTGGGAACCTCATACCACCAATAAAGCAGCACCAGGAGTAGAGCATGTCCTTCAGACCTGAGGTTCCTGTGCCGAGATCTCCACTGACCAAAGACTGATGCAACGCAAGGACTTTCCTCCAGAGCTGACAAAGAAGGAAAGGCTTCCCCTGGGGTGGACACCCTGAATTTGGACTTGTAGCCTACTGGACTGTGTAAGAATAAACTTTTCTTTTTTAAAGCCATCCACTCCTGGTATTCCTATTAGAGTAGTACCAGTTGACTAAGAGAGCAGCTAACATACAGCCAAGCCAAGTGCCATCGAGTCGGAGCCGATTTATCCCTTGTGACAAGAAATACTGGGGATCTCAGCTCTCATCAGGATAAAGATACCTCCAGTGAGTCTTTAAGCCACTGTTTTCTCTCACTGGTGTCCGCAGTAAAGTGTGAGTAGATGTTTTTTAAAATCTCCGGTTTTCCAGAATCTTATCCTAAGAATAAAGTGTTTAAGTCTTTATAATCTTCTTCCATGTGAAACTACACAACATATATATAAATCATCTTCAATTTCACAACTCTTTGTGTATTTAAAGCTAAATTTCCCCTTCTGTTTCACTTCACCAGATAATCCAGCACTATACCCTTTCAGCGCTTCCTGGAGTTTCTCTTACAATAAAAATCTTAAGAATGAAAACTTAGATATGATTATATCTAATGAAACTACTCTTTCCTCTAACCTGAACACTATTATCCCACCTAACATTTCATTCATGGTTTCAGAAGATAAATTACACCACTAAACAGATAATGACGCAAAATCATTAGGCTGTTTTCATAGACAGCTCCATTAGTTAATGTCTACCCTGCTCTGTTTTCTTTCTTTTTTTTAACTGTATCCTTAAAACTTAATCTTATTAGTACAATTCTAGATTGGAAAACCCAAATTAAAAAAAAAAGTCTTTTAAGTCTTAGTTTTTTTTTTCTTTAATACATCCAAAATTTTGAAAATGTAGTATTTATAATCTTAAAAATCAGGTTTCATAAATATTAAGCAACTATTGTGTATACTTACAGTACTGTTAAAATGAATAAACCTATTTCCTACTTTGAAAAGCTTTATAAGATTATAAATATTCATGAGACAAGGTTTCTTTATGGCCAATGTAACACTTTGGTACTCAATAACATCACTGTACCTGGCAAATACCAACTCCACAATGTCTCATGAATTAATGAGTAGATACTGGAATCACTGAGTAGGCATGTAAAAAATAATATAATAATGATGACAAGTGTCAATATAGTTTCCATCAAAAATGATACCCAAGGTCATAATTACAAGGCTATAGCTTGATATTAAAACTTTTCCTGTACATTTAATTTTCTTCATTGTACATGAACATACCCATCTTATTTCATCTAGCAGACTCATAAACAAAGGCAGCATTCAGGACAACTCAGGACACACGGTGTCCAAAATACCATGTTCAAAACATATGCTTGATATCTGAGTTCATATTACCTATTAAAAATGAAAATTCAGTTATTTTAAATAATTCCTCAATACCCTTCTCTTATGGACTTATCAGTGAGGACCTTATAGAGCTAAACTTACGAAGAGTTTCTTTAATTACAACTGTTGAATATTACTGAATTCAATACGATGCAAACTCATGTTCATCAGGAATGCAAAGAAAGGAGCTGAATTGCAGAAGAAACTAGACGTTGGTTTTGAGTTCTAATACCTGATGTCCATATGAGTGATTTACACTTAACGGAATATAACAAAGCATGCCGAATAAGTGACTCTAGTCTATTGAAACTGTACTGACTCCTAAGCAATCATGCGTGAACTTTTCAGGAATTTTATCAGAGACTAAATTTCAAGGTATTGTTTATAAATTTTCCAATCAATATATCTTTTTTTTTTGGTAAAGAATGGCAACATTTGCTATATATAATTTTTGTTATTAAATCTATTACACTGGATTGTTTAGAGATGGCCATTAATAGCTTTTTGTCCATAACATACATTTTTTACTTACTCAGAGCTATGGCTGAGTTAGTTTTTACACATCCTAAATCTAAATGATCAGTTTATAATACAATCTCTATCATATCTAACTTTGAAATTACAGGTGGGTTGCTTTAGACTTTGTCTAATTTATTGTTTTACTACTGTGATTAAGTGAAAGCATATAATCCAAATCAATTTTGCATGTCTGCCTATCCACATCTCTTTCCACTCTCCTTGTCACATGACAGTACACTCCTCCTTTTCATGCTCTGCTTGACATAAGCTCCTATCCCCTCCTCTCCACCCTCTTCACTCCCATCTAGAAAGAGGCCAATAGGACAGCATCCCTGGGTCTAGTCCATTTTTGACCTCCATATTGTTTTCTAGACAGAGCCAGCAGCAGGTCTAGGGGCCATGCTCCCAGGGGATCCCCCAGGCCATCAGACCATCAGTTGTGGTCTTTTAGTAGAGTTCTTGATCTGCACCCCTATTTTTCTCATGTTGCCACAGAGACTCAACATTATGTGCCCCACCATGGCTGTCTTTGCTGTGGCTGGGAACCATTTGGTTCTTCCGGTCACATGTTGATACAGTCAGCTGTTGACATGGGTCCTTCTGTCTCCTGGGCACTTTTATCCTTGTGTCTTTGTTGTTCTTTGTGATCATCTGTTCTAGAGGAGTTGGGACATTTGGTGTACTTTAGATGGCAGCTTGCCAGCTTTTAAGATGGCAGATGCCACTCACCAATATGGGGTACAGAAGACTCTTTTAGCAATAGGCTAGCTACGCCAAATGACCTCAGTGTATCCTGAGAGTATGGTCCACGGTGCCCGCACCTGCTGTACTATCTTTGCAGTATTGGGTTACAATTAGAAAAGCTTTCAGTTTATGGTGAAGTCCAGTTGAGTTGCTCTATTTTCTACTGTGTGCTGTCACTGCTTTCACCTAACCAAATTTCTACTGACTGTCTCATCTATGACCAACCCTCTTCCTCCCTCCCCACCCTTGTAGCCATCAAAGAATCTTTTCTTATGTACATAAGTCTATTTTTAAGTCCTTATAGCAGAGGTCTAATGCAACATTTGTCTTTTTGCCACTGACTGATTTCACTCAGCATAATGTCCTCCAATTGACACTAGGTTATGAGATGTTTCCTAAAATAATCATTGTTTTTTTAACAATTGAGTGTATGTACCACAGTTTGTTTATCCATTCATCTGTTGATAGGCATCTGGGTTAACTCTGTCTTTTTGCTATCGTGGACTGTACTGCAGTCAACACTCATGTACATGTGTCTGTTTGTGTGACAGCCTTTGTTTCTGCAGGATAAATTCCAAGCAATGGGACTACTGGATCAAATGGTATATCTACTATCAGCTTTTTTTGTTTTGTTTTATTTAATTTCTTTGTTTAATATTATGATTATGATTAAGTGAAAGTATACAATCCAAATTAAATATACATGCCTGCTTATCTGTAGATCCTTCTGCTCTCCTTGCCCAGTGACAACACACTTCTCCTTTTTTGTTCTGTATGTGTCATATCCTCTTAACAATTTCCTGTCCTCTCCTCTCTACCCTTTCTCCTTCCTTCTAGTAAGAGGGCAGTAGGACATCATCCCATAGATGCATAAAGCCATAAAATACACACACCATATGGTCACATCGTGTCCCTGAGTCCAGTCCATTCCTGCCTGAAAAGTTGACCTCAGTGATGTTTTCTGATCAGGGGCAGCAGCAGGTCCAGGGGCCATGCTCCCAGGGTAGTCTACAGGCCTCTGGACTATTATTTGAGGTATTTCAGGGGAGGTCTTGAAGTGCACCCCTCTTCTTCTCATGTTGTCACTGAGACTCAACACTGCGTGCCCGCTTATGGCTGTCTTTGGCAGTGGCCAGGCCCCATCTGGTTCTTCTGGTCACATGTTGATACAGTCACCCATTCTCATGGGTCCTTCTGTCTTCTGGGCTCTTTTTCTCTCGTGTCTTTGTTCTATTTCCAGCTTTTTATGGAAAGGCCAGATAGCTTTCCAAAGACATTGTGCCATTTTGCAATCCCACCAGCAGTGTAGGAGAGTTCTGATCCCTATATAGCCTCTCCAACATTTGCTGTTTTGCTTTTTTTGGATTATGGCCAACTTTGTTGGGATGAGATGGTATCTCATTGTAGCTTGGATTTCTCTGATAGCTAATGACTGTGAGCACCTCCTCATGTGTCTTTTTGCTGACTGAATGTCTGCTTTAGTGAAGTGTCTTTGTCCATTTCTTATTTGGGCTATTTGCCTTTTTCTTATTGATATTTTGCAGTATCTTCCAGATTATGGACATCAGACAACAGTCCAACATGTAATTGCCAAACATTTTTTTTCCTATTCTGTAGGTAGTCTTTTAACTCTTTTGATAAAGTCTTTGGATGAGCAAAAGTGTTTGATTCTTACTAGTTCCCATTTATGTATTTTCTCTTCTGTTGAACATGCTTTGTTCGTCAAATTTTGAAGTCCATCTAAGCTGTGTATTAGAGCCTCCGTTGTTGACACTATTTTTTATTGCATGCTCTTTATTGTTTTAGGTTTGATATTTAGGTCTTTTATCTAATTTGTGTTAGTTTTTGTGTAAAGTGTGAGATATGGATCTTGTTTCAGTTTTTTGCAGATGGTTATCAAAATTTTGCCAGCACCACTTGTTAAACAGACTGTTTTTACTGCAATTTACAATCTTAGGGCTTTTGTTGAATATCAGCTGTTGATTAGAGGATGATGGCATCTCTGGGGTCTCTACCCTCTTCCATTGGTGTATATGTCTCTTTTTGTACCATTACCAGGCTGTTTTGACTACTGTGGCAGTGTAATAGGTTCGAAGGTCTGATAGTGCGAGGCCTCCCACTGTGTTGCTGTCTTTAGTAGTGCTTTACTTATCTGGAATTTCTTCCTTTTCCAAACAAAGTTGGTGACTCATTTCTCCATCTCATTAAAAAAATGATACTGGAATTTGTACTGAGATTGCACTGTATATGTAGATCACTTTGGGTAAAATAGACATTTTCACAATGTTAAGTCTTCCTATCCATGAGCAGTGTGGGTTTCTCCATTTATGTGAGTCTCTTTGGGTTTCTTGCAGTAAGGTCTTGTAATTCTCTCTGTAAAGGTTTCTTGTTTCTCTAGTTAGATGTATTCCTAGACATTTTAGCTTCTTGGGGGCTATAATCAATGGTATTGACTTGGTGAAGGCTGTCTAATTTTTAATACAGACTTTCGAAGGAATATTCTGTTTTAAAGTCCTCTTGGTGTGTCAAACTACCTGATAATATGAGAAGCTGATTTTGCATTTAACTATGTGATATGTATGAATCAGGATGGGATTTGGGAAAGAAAATTCCCCTCCATCCAAAAATGCCAGGTTTACTGTTTTTCATAGTTATAGAACAAATCTGACAATGCTCTGTTAGAAGACTTTGGTTAAAATATGGAGCACTGGCCAAGGAAATGTTGCTTCAGTATTTACTGCTCCTCAATTTGTTACTATTCTTTGCGTCTTCTTGCACACGAAGTGCCACAGATCATGCCAGTAAAAGTGACCTTTCCAGAGATCAGTGTCGGAACACCTAGACAGCATTTTAGTATATTTCCCCAAACAGTTGATGATTCAGTGGCAGTCATTTTATTCCGCTGACCCCTCACCACAAGAGAATAGACTCATTCAGACGTCAAGTGTATGCTGACAAAGGCCAGTTTATCTGTGAGTGGCGGTGTTCCAACCTCTTCAAACAGATTTCTTCTTCCATCAGATGACATGCTTATGTATTTGTGAATGTATATTAAAATAAAATTAAAACTAAAAATGGTACTGTAAGAAATATTTACCCTGCCAAATTAATTTTTGTCTCAAAGTTGATCTAGGTCGTCAATATTTTTCATCAGATGTAAAAAGCAACAATGTTCTGAGTCAATAGCATCATCATTTTCAAGATGACACTGTAATGATATGATGTGAAAATCATTGTGCTTCAGCAAACTTATGACAAAACAGAGATTGTTTTGTTCTGTTTTGTTTTTCAGAAGTTAGTTAACAAACAAAAAATCTTACTGGTTTTCTCCACTTATATTACATACATTGTTAGAAGGAAGTAGCTATAATATTTCATTTTTGATAATCAAAGACTGGTGAAGAAGGGTCTTACAGGCAACACCTTATCAGGAAAGACTAACAAATTAAAATTAATTCTGTGAGTTTAAAGTTGAGAGATAGGTTTTCAAGTTCAGCACGTTGTTGTCTGAGGTGCTGTCAAGTCAGGATCAGCTCCTAAAGATGCCAGGTATAAGAGAATGAAATACTGACCAGTCCTGGATCACCCTCACAGCTGTTGCTCTACGTGAGCCCATTGTTGCCGCCTCTGTGCTAACTCATGTCTTTGAGCTACCTCTTTTTTTGCTGATGACTTTCTGCTTTATCGGAAACCCTGGTGGCGTAGTGGCTAATTGCTGCAGCTGCTAACCAAAAGGTTAGCAGTTCAAATCTGCTGGGTGTTCCATGGAAACTCTACGGGGCAGTTCTACTCTGACCTCCAGGGTCACTATGAGTCAGACTCAACTCAGTGGCAGTGGGTTTGGTTTTTTTTTTCTACTTTATCAGTCATGATGGCCTACCACAACACATCCAAATTAAGTGAGGCAAAATCTCAGTGTCCTCACTTCTAAGGTGAATTATGGCTGTATTTGTTCCAAGACAGATTTGTGCATTCTTCTTGAAGTCCATGGTTTATCCAGTATTCTTAACCAACACTATAATTCAAACATATCAGTTCTTCTTTAGTGTACCTTTTTTGGCACATAGAATCCTTCAATATCACAACTTGATTCTTGAGTTTTTTCTTCAGTTATTTCCATTTTAAAAAATGTCGAGTGTTTCCTTTGCTGTTAGTTTTCTAACTCCAGGTCTTTGCACATTTCCTTACAGTGCTTTACATCATCTTCTAGAGCCTCCCTTTCAAATCTTGTATTCAGCTCCTTTACCTTTGCTTTATTATTTCTTCCCCTTGCTTTGGATACTATGCAATGAAAAACAAGTTTCAGTCTCTTCTGACATCCATTTTGGTCTTTTATTTCTTTTTAATAACACTTTACTTTCTTCACGTGTAATGTCTTTGATGTCATCCCGTAACTTGTCTCTGGTCTTTGGTCATCAGTAGTCAATACATCAAATCCACTTTTCAGATAGTCTCCAAATTCAAGTGGGATATTCCCAAGGTTGGCTCTTGTGAACTTGTTTTAACTTTCTTCATCTCCATTTGAGCTTGTGTATGAGCAACTGATGATCTTTTCCACAGTCAACCTTGGCCTTGTTTTGATTGATGATATTGAGCTTCTCCCTTGTCTCTTTCTACAGATGTAGCTAATTTGAGCCCTGCTGTACTCCATCTAGGGAGAGCTGTGTGTATAATTGCCATTTACGTTGTTGAAAGGTATGTATTTGTAATGAACATTCCATTACTTTTACAAAATTCTATCATGTGATATCTGATCATATTTTCCAGCTACTGATCCTTCTTCTTGAATTCCAACTTTTATATTCCAATCACTGGGTTTATCAATGCATATTGATTTCAAATTTGATGAAAGTCAGTCTGAAAAACTTGGTAAAAATCTTCAATTTCTTCAACTTTAGCATTAATGGCTGGTGCATAAATTTGAATCATAATTGCATTAACTGATCTTCCTTGTAGGCATATGGATATTATCCCATCACTGATAGTGTTATATTCTGAATAAGCCATGAAATGTCCTTTTTAACACTGAACACAACCATTAGAGTATTCTTTACAGATTTTTGTTGTAGCTTAATATAAGTTCATTAAAATAATAATCTTCCTCATTTACTTTGTCCTGCTTCGCTTGTCTCTTACAAACTGAAATCAGTAACAGTGGTTCAATAAAACAAATGCTACCCCTGGTGTTAAGGATTATAGAGAATGTCAGTGAAAGAAAACCGCTACATTAGACATGGTGAGTATAAAGTCTGAGTGTAAACATCTAACCTTCTTTTCCCTGGACACTGATTATGATCTGACCTACTGTCTTTTCTGAGTACAGTGAAAACATTCACTGAAGTAGAGCTATTCCCAGAGTTATGAGACAATGTCCACATAACTTCAGAGGAAAAAGGGCCAGGGAAGACGTTGTGTTGTTGGAGAAAAGACTGGTATCTAAAGGTCAATTTTATTCCTTAAGCTATAAGTCATTTGTGGGATTATTACCACTGTTAAGCATTTATGGGGTGCCAATAATATGAGTACTCAGATCCCTCACTAGGGTCAGTGGAGGTACTTTGTTATGGAAAATAACCCCTACTTAATGCCTGTGATATTTACTGTTTTACTAGACTAAAAGGATGTGGCTCTAGCACATTCTTTGTAGCACAATCATTGCTAATGCACATCCTTCAGAATAAAACTGATCAAAAGCACGTTAGAAAAACGTACCCATTGGCTTCAACTTTCACATTGTTTCCTAGTATCTCTGGTTCCTTTCGCCAGTTTCTCTCTTGCACTTCCTCTCTCTTTTGCTCTCCATATCTCATGTAGCATCTCTGACTTGTTGCAAAATATCTTTTAAAACTTATTCTCACCTCGTATAATAGTCACGTATTTTCTTTTAAAATCACAGAACTGGGCAATACAGAAAGAAAAAACAAACTTATGCATTCAGCGTGGGTTTTGTTGTTGCTGGGGATGCTTTTAGTCAGTTCTGACTTACAGCGACACTGTGCATGACAGAATGAGACAGCTGCCCATTCCTGCATTGTGCCCACAACTGTTTTTATATTTAAACCCGTTGTTGCAGCCACTATGTCAATCCATTTTGTTGAGGGTCTTCTTCTTTTTCACTGGCCCTCTAATTTGCCAAGTGTGATATCCTTTTCCAGGGTTGATCCCTCCTGACAACTCAGGGCTAACTATCTTAAAAGTGTTTGTCTATTGACCCAATTGCAAATTAATGCTCACTCTTTCAACTGAGAAAGTGGTAGGAAGGACCACTAAAAATGTTGTCATATTTGTAAGATACACTTTTAGAAATTCATGTTCTTATAATATCATTCTTTATATTAAGTACTTATCAATATCTTTGAATATAATTTAGTTCAGAAAAATAAAAAATGTATTCAAAGTTTTTGTGGTTGCACATATTAGGAAAAAAAAAAGGACCTAGATCTACTTAATAACTTACTGCTTACTGCATGCTATGATAATTCAGTGATATCAAACATTGTGCTGTTGCTTTCCATTAAGCACTCCTTGCAAGAATTATTTTTATGTTAGTGTCTGTTAACTGAACAATCCTAGCAATATTCAAATTTTCTTTCATGTTTTTCCCCTTATGACCTTGAAGCTACATTTTAAGAACCTCATCTGTGTATACCCCCTCAACCCCTCAGTCAGAGGCAGAACTGGTCGCATGATTTGCCAAAGCTGATCTCTTTTCTCTAAGGAGACAGCTGTTCACTTTTTACAATCTCTTGCCCCAAGCACTGACAACTAGAAAACTTGCTTCTAATGTGGTTACAAATCTTGACCCAGCTGGTGGCTCCTTTTCAGCCATGAAGGTTACTACGAGCCCCATGGCAGCACTTAGAACTGAAACCATGCCGGAAGTACTGGAGACCCCAGATGCTGGCCCTTTCACCCTTATTCCAGGCACAGCCTGTCTCTCAAGCATATGCCTGCTACCAAGTATAGGACATGTTTCTGTGTGTTTTTCTCTGTCTACTCTTTTAGTCTCTATCATATTTACTAAGTTGTAAGATAACTTTTAATTTCCATTACTATTTTGAAAAAAATTTTAACATTTCCAAGCTACTTAGTTGCAGTTAAGATTCACAACATTTTAGGCTTCAGCAGACATAGTTTCAAGCTGGAAATTCATAACATTTTATCAGATCTTAATTTTCTTGTATCATTTTAATGACTTTGTGAGCTATAATACTACTTTTAAGAAATCGAGGAATGGCAATTGAAAATATGTTAATGCAATTATGATGTTAACAAGTTTCCCACATTGCACAGTGAAAGATGTTTCTTTCCTAAAATATTAAAAGTTGAAGAACTTAAAGTTCAAACTCAGGGTATAATTTTTTTTTTTTTATTATGACTTAGTGAAAATGTACACTCCCATATAAATTTACATGGCCACCTATATGCAGTTTCCACTGCTCTCCCTGCCCGGTGACAGCACACTACTCCTCTCTGCTCCACACATGTCTCATTCTCAAATATGAATGATAGAAGGGTTAAACAAATACAAAAGTAAGGAAATTATAATTTTTTAAATAATAGATACATTTTTCAATTAAAAAAATGATTAAATTTATACCTTGTAAGGTACTACTTAAAAGAGAAGAACACACTGGGAGGCCTCTCAAGGTATAAATTTAATGAATCATTTTTTATTATTGAAAAGTGTATCTATTATTTAAAAAATTATAATTTCCTCATTTTTGTATTTGTTTAACCCTTCTATCATTCATATTTGCAACATTTTTAACTCCTAGGAAAAATATAGTTTAGTTCTCACCCAACATTTTAGTATAAGTAGGAGATTCAGACAATTGATTGCATTATACTTGTTGCATATTCATATGAAAGTCATGTGAGTATTAAACTTATTTTTATTCAAATGACTAGATAAAACAACACTTTAGAAACAGTTATGAACAGACTATACCAAAGGTATGCCATATATTCACTCACCAGAATTAAGAAAATGAATAATTTTTCATACAAACTTGTTTGAAACTGACATAAAAGTTATTTTAAAATTACTTTACCATTCAAATTAACCCATATAGAAAGTATATGGGCTACACAAATGAATAACATTTTTATTCATCAAGGAGATAATCTGGAGGTCAACATATTATTTAAAAAAACAGCCATAATTACACATTCTCTTGGAGTGATTCTTAAATAGTAAGTATCTTACAAATGAAAAGATTTGGGATCCTTTTAAGCATAACTAAAATATATTACATTAATTTTACCTTTGCTTTCAAGGAACACACTGAACAAGAGAATGAAAGTGATTTCAGTTAACTACTCAGCAAGCATTTGACAAAAAGCAGCAAAATGAAATGTTGACCCATATAAATGGTTATGAGGAAAATAATTGGCTTTATATATGTAATTGTTTAAAAAACATTTAATTTTTTTTGTTACTAGAGTTTTTTGGTTTATGTACTTCTCCTATTCACACTCCTTTACCAATAAATTGTATGTGTTCTACTATGGATGAAAATAAGTATAAAATGTGATACAGACAGGTGCATTTCTACAAACACGCTAACTCTCCCTTACGTACTAGAACCTAAACAAGTAGCTCATCCTACTGGCAGTAGGAAAATAATAAGGAATGTGCCAGAGCCAAGTCCATACAGACACTGCAAAAATAACACCAAATTATGAAAATGTGTTTGTGGGTAGTCTATCACAAAAATTGTTGGAGAAATGCCACTGCTGGGAAGGTATTGGCAAAATTATTTATTGTCAAGATTTTATTTAAACTTTTCCTCCTAGTAAGTAACAAAAGATTATTAGACCACTGATAATAGAATTTTATATCCTGCTATCAACTGTTTGATAGTATCACAGAACGTTCCCATCTTTTTCTTGAGGGGAAGAGGAGCTCCAAATATAGCAATGAGCCTTGCCATATATTATTTTAATTGAAAAATAATAACTGCATTCCCGAAATAACCCTTCTATTACCTTTGTTGACTTTTCATGTGTTGGTTTTTGTTTACATTTATCTTGAAGAATTTCAAAATACTGTATTTTTATGCAAATGATGTTCATCTTCTTCTTGCCTTGGTCACCCTGCTCTCTGCCCATGATGCATTTTCACAAGTGCTGGTATGCCATTTTTTTTTCTTTAACATGTGGTTGTAAAACAATTAGCATAGCTGCACTTGCTTAAAATATTTAGAGAGAGAGAGGGCGTGGCTGACAAGCAAATGCAGGAGGCATGCATCATAATTGAGTAAAAATGCATTACTTGATATGTCAGTGAGGTTTGAAAATATAGATCTTATTGAATGGAGTTCTACAATGCAGATTACAAAACAGACATTTTTTATTTATTAAGATGCTGACGTCACAATGACATTTTGGCACTTGTCTCCAATGTATGAAAATATATGTAATTATTTATGTATGTAAATACACAACTTGACACCTAACAACAAAAGTAAATATTTATGTGTAAATATAATATTTAAAAAGAGATATTTACAAATGATCAAGTAATTTGAAAGCAATATTGCTTTTTATAGATATTACTCAACACACAGAGAGATGAATTATTTTTCTTTTTTTGGTTAGGTAATTAACAGATGACACATATGAAAAACAATATGCTTCAGCAAAAAACAGAAATAAATCAATCAAATCACCAGTAGCTCCAAAGCAGAAATTACCATTTTCAGTTTTTTAGGATATCATCTTAATTAATGTATATTCTCAAACTTCAAGAAATAATTTTGCAAATTTGTGGTGTTAATGACTTTTAGCTTACTTTTTTTTGGTGACTCTTCCTATGTATTTAAGTATATTTCAAAAATCATTTTTTCATTGGTTACTGTAGCTACAAGTATTTTTAACAAGATCATGTTTCTATATCTGACTTTGGAAATCATGGTGGCATAGTAGTTAAGTGATACACCTGTTAACCAAAAGGTCAGAAGTTCAAATCATCCAGGTGCTCCTTGCAAACTCTATGGGGGCAGTTCTTGTAGGGTTGCTACAAGTTGGAATTGACTTGAAGGTCCTGAGTTTGATTTGATTGGGTAGACCTGATTTTAAGGGAGTGGTAAATTCTTAAAAAGACCTGGCCCTTGCCCTTCTTGCTGCTTAGGCTAGGCCACTTGGACAAGAATAGAGCACACAGGAGGCAACAAATAGCTCCCATTTGCAGATGCTGGACTACTAACTCCTGTTCATTCCATTACACTGAACATCAGTTGAACACATATTCTTTCAATTACCCTTGGTGAAAAAATTTAATTGATTTGTTTCACTACTCAGAGGTTCCCACAGACAAGGGGTATGGTACAGAGGTTCTAGTTCTAGCTGTTCTGTCATTTGAATATTGGTAATCATCAGTTATTAAATTGACATCTGGGTTATTGCCTTGGTTACATGTACACACAAAACTAAATGATGAAAAGTAGAAATATTTGAAGCTCTTCAGAATTTTACAAAGAGCAGTATAGAATTTCAATGTCCTTTCTAAGGAATTTAGGATTCATATAAAATAATTCACTCTTGTGGCATGCTGGGAATTAAAGGTTTCCAAGACTTCAATTATTCAGTGGTTAGTATTATATTCATTAATTTGAAATAGTTCTTAAAGTATGGGAAAATTCTACAATTGCTGCCCTGAGAAAAACAGAACCTATATGGAGGATCTAAAATCTAAACCTGAACTACCCTCCTCTGGACCTAACTCTGGATTTGAACTTTTTCCCAATATTCTTTCTAATCTCTTTAGTTACTTTGACTACCCTCTTCCCCGAACACATCACCCCTTGATTTGCTCCTTCTCCGTCTTCTTCCCTTTTTCCAGAGCCTATTCAGTTTCCTCTACCACTGTTTCCCATACATTCTTATTATTAGCCAATATCCACTCCCACAATTGTCTTCTTACAAATCTGGAGACAATGATCACTATTTAAGGCTTTAAATATTAGTAAAAACTACATTTTCAGTTATAAACTTTCTGAACCCTCACATGCAAATGCAAATTTACCAAAGTAATTACTTAAGTAATTTCATCTTGAGACCAGACAATGTTAAAACTTAGAAAAATCAGAGTAGAAACTTCTGTATATATCGATGAGGTTTGATTGGTTAATTGTGGCAATAAGGTCTTCTGTATCTTTACTGAGCTTTTTTCTAGATGATCTGTCCAATATTGAGAATGGAGTGTTGAAGTCTCCTACTATTATTGCAGAGTGATCTATCTCCTTTTTGAGTGTAGTCCGTGTTTCTTTGATGTATTTAGGTGCCCTGGTAATATTAGATGAATAAATATTTAATATTGTTAAGTCCTGCTTGTGTATTGAAACTTTCAGGATTAAATAGTGACCATCCTTGTCCATGATCATGGATTTTACATTACAGTCTATTTTATCTGAGGTTAGTATTGCCACACCTGCTCTTCTTCATATGTTGTTGGTTTGGTATATATTCTTCCATTCTTTAATTTTCAGTTTGTTCATATCTTTAAGGTGACTTTCTTGTAAGCAACATACAGACGGGTCGTGTCTTTTGATACAAAATGTCACTTGTTGTCTCTTTACTGGAGTGTTCAGTCTATTTACATTCAATGTAATTATTGATAGGTATGTGTTTAGTGCTGTTATTATGATGTGTTTATTTTTGTGTTGATGTTGTCTCTGTTGCTTTTAAAATTCTGTTCTGGGATATTCTTTATTGGTCAAATTTTCACCCTCTTCAGTGTTCATTTTGTGTTTGTTGAGACTCCTGTATTATGTTTCTTGATTTGATATTTTGTATCTTTATTGTGCTTATGGTCCCATTTATTATGATCCCACTTACTAATCCATCTATAAATCAAATTTTAACTTCTACATATCTTATTAACTTCCTGTCCATCTGGCAGCACTATAACTACTGTAGTACATCCCTCTTTTTAATGTAATGATATCATAGTTTTCATGATATAATCACTGGATCACTTCTTTTAAAATTATAGCTTTGGTTGAGTTTTTTGCCTTCCCTGACTAGGTTTCTGGGTGATGTGACCTGTATTGCCTCCTAAAATAGAGAGTTAATGGTTTCGTTCTTCTAAGCCAAGAGCTTCTTTCAGTATTTCTTGTATCTTTAGTTTGGTTTTTACAAAGTCTCTGTGTTTCTGTTTATCTGCAAATTTCTTAATTTTATTTTCATATTTGAAAGACAGTTTTGAAGGATACATAATTCTTGGTTGGAAGTTTTTCTCCTTAAAGGCTTTGAAGGTGTCATCCCATTGCCTCTGTGCCAGGATAATTACTGCTGAGAAGTCAGACAAAAGCCTACAGGGTTTCCCTCTGTATGTTAGTTTTACTTTGAGTCTTGCTGCCTTTAAGACTTTCAGCTTATGTTCCACTTTGTTAAGCTTGATTATACTATGTCTTGGTGCCTTTCTTTTGGGATCTATATTGTGTGGCATTTGATAGACATCTTGGATATCTGTATTCTCTTCCGTCATAATTTTAGGGAAGTTTTCTGTCAGCAGCTCAAAGACAATACTCTCTCTGTTTTCAGGTGTCCCTCCTTGTTTAGGAATTCCAATTAATCGTAGATTGTTCCTCATGATAGAGTCCCACATATTTCTTAAAGCTACTTCACTTTTCTTGTTTCTTTTCCCTGATTTCTTGTCATAGATTCTGGAGTCAGTAGCTCTGTCTTCCAAATCAGAAAGTCTGTTTTCCATTTGTTCCATTCTGTTTCCTTGGCTTTGAATTGAATTTTCTATTTCTCTGATTTTTTTATTGATCTGTTGGATTTCAGAATGCTGATGTTCCATCAGTTCAAACAGCTTGCTTAATTTTTCATTTTGCTCTGCTACATTTTGTATAATGTCTAGGAGGTCTCTATATGTAATCTTTTTTACCTCACTCTAATAGTTCGACTCGATGGCACTTGGCTTTGGCTAATAGTTTCAGAAAAGCTTCTTCATCTGGGAAGTTCTTTGAATCTTTCTTTTGCAGGCTTTCTGGAGCCATTAGTAAATTTCCCTTTCAGAGTGTGGCCAAGGTTTGTTGCTTTTGGGGCATCAAGAGGTTGTTGTTTCTATGCTGTTACCTTAACAGGATCTGAAGCACAGTCTGAGAAGGTCTGCTGATCATCAGTCACCTTTATGCACCCAGTGACTAGGCCCAGTGGAATCTCTAGGATAGCAGGCTTCACCTCCTGATTGGCAAAGACACAGCCCTACTTACATAGCTTCATTGAGGGGCTGTCAGCTGACCCTATGATGTGGGTCAGTAAAGGCTAGAAGAGATGCTATGAGGATGCACCAGAGTTACTTCTTTAGGTAGTCTTATTTGGAAAGGTAAAAGCTATCTGACGGCTTCCAAAATCAGTCAGGCTGTCAGGTGTGCGTGCCCCTCTTTCCAGCAGGCAATGTAAGCACCTCTGCATCCAACCCCAGATGGTGTAAACTAGTTCAAACTGTGGATAGGCTACTTCTCTGCTATCATCTGTTGCCAGGCCCTACCTGTAAGGCCACACTGTGCTAAACACAGTTTTTCTGCTGGGAAAGTGCTTCCTGGGGTGGCACTGCCTCCCAGCCTGGGAATTAAACCCTGCTGAGGCCTCCATTTGGGTAACTCTGCCACCCAGTTCAACAAGACGGAGTCTCATACAAGCTCTCCTGCCCACTGTGAAATAGCCGAATCAGTGGTGGAGGTTCGGAAAGAGATGGTGGCGGGGCAGAGGTACACAGAGTCCAGAGTTGGGAATCTCAAAATGTGGCTATTCTGCCCACTGGTCCTGTCAGTAGTGCCACTGAGCTTTGCTGCCAGTTAAGCCTAAGCCCTGCCTGCCAACTAAGACACAGAAAAAAAGTTAGAATAGCAAGTCACTGTCAGTCCACAAGAGCCAGCATTCAACAAGGTGGAGCTCAGAGAAAGAGAAGAAGTTTCCCATTGAGTGGAATGTAATCCAAATTGATAGCCCTATGAGTGTCCTAGAGCTCATTGTGTGCCCACAAGCCTCTGTTTAATTACCAGTCCAGGCCTTAGTTTTCAGAGAGAATTAAGGAGACATGTGTCTAGTCTGCCATCTTCACTTTGCCTCCTGAGAAATATCTATAGAAATGTCAAACCAGAATATTTCATTTCTAGTTAATAGTGAGAAACTAAGTCCTGTGAAATACCTACCACTAAGAGAGGAAATGTCTATACATGGCAGATACCTTCTAGGGGTGTTTTCTGATACAACACGGGTTCTTACTTTGATCTACTAGTCCAGATAAATGTGACAACCATATGAAACCCCGATTACAACCGTTTTTGAAAGAACAAAACAAAACAAAAGAAAGAAATCCAGTTAAGTGTCTTATTTCTTTCAAAGAAATTAATTAAAACTATAATGAACTATGTAATAAAAACAAACTCAATAAACAAAGTAAAACACTTCAAAAGATTGCAATGCTAAATGAGTTTCTTTAAAATCCCATCTAGTTTGATCAGCAACTAGAGTTCTAAAATCAAATCCAAAACAAAATTCTGACTACTAGCATCAAGTCTTTATTGAATCCAGGTTGAGGTACCTAATTTGAGGTTGTGGGAGAAAATAGCTGATTCTTTCTTCCAACTCGGAGGTCTCCAGAAGCACTAAGATCTATGAAAATTGATTGCAATCAAGTCTGTGATGGTTAACATTGTGTGTCAACTTGCCTGGACCATGATTGTCAGTGGTTTGACAGTTGTGTAGTGATGGAATCACATCCAGGAGGGGATCTGATATAATGCAGTTTCATCTGAGATGATACCTGTTATAAGCAGCCATTCAGTTGAAAGGGAATTTCCTTGAAGGTATGAATGGCATCCAATATATACAGAATTTCTGACAAAGCTTATTATTCTGGATCCTGCAATTGGCTCATTATCATCTGAACTCCAGATCTTGAGACTTGAACTAGCAGCCTGCCATCTTACCTGCTCATCTTGGATTCATTAACCCCTGCAGCTACATAAGTCTCAGGAGAAGCCTCCAGCCTGATGCCTGGCCTGTGGACTTATGACTTTCCATCTTCTTAAACTCTTTGACTCATTCATTTGACATAATTCTCTCTGTATGTGTGTGTGTGTGTGTGCATGTGTGTATACACACATACACATATACATTATATACATATAATATTACATGCAGCTCAATGCCAAACCTTTTCTCCAGGTCTTCTTAGCAGTTCGGATCCTTGTTACCAGCATATGAATATTCCCTCAGGTTCTTTAAAATCAGAGTTCCCAGAACTGAATTTAAGATTTCTCATCATAAATGTGCTCTATTTGACAACCTATATATGTTTCTCTCTCTCTCTCTCTTTCTTTCTCTCTCTCTCTCACACACACACACACACACACACATAGGCTCATCTTCCTCACCTGGCTAAATGGGTGACTTCTTCAGGATTTGACCTAGTTTTATTTGTCTAAAAAAATCTTCCCTACCCTCCTAACACTTGTATGTACCTTATTATTCATGTGCTGTAATTACCTTTTGTCTTATAGCACTCCATCATTAGACTATAGCACCTGAAACTAAGGCTGAGAAATTCATCTTTCACACTATGCTTCTTTTGAGAAGGAAAGGAGTCCTCTAAGTAATGAGGATATGTATGAGAATAGCACAGGTAAACCAGAACTGTTCCAAGCAAACCAGTCTACATGTTTACTAATAAGCATCCTAATCATCTGATGTCTGATACAATGCCTGATACATAGCAATCCCCATTTGTTGAACGAATTGGTAAGCAAATGAATCAATGAAAAATGTATCCATGAGAATTCTCTTTTTATTAATGGTGCCATTTTTCACTTAAAAGCCATAGATACCAACGTAAAAATTAGCCCTCTTTCCTATTTCATCACCACACCTGACAACCACATAGAGACTTGGTTTATCTTATCTCCTAAATAGCCCTCATTTTATCTCCTCTTAACATCCCCATTACAACTTAGTGAAGATCTTTATTCTATCTCAGCTGGGTAGCTGAATATAGACACATGTCTATCAGCTGTTCCTGTAGCCAGTATCTCTCATCTATAATCCATTTTTCTCATTTTTGTCAGAATTAGTTTCCCAAAACATAAATCTCATCACAGCATTTCCCTCTAAAATACCTTTCCAGTCTTCTTCATGCTTAAGAGACTAAGACTAGCTAGCTTCATCATGAAATTAAAATCCCTGTAGAGTCTCATGTCAGTCAGTCTCTCCAGTGCCCTCCATCCCCTCCTACTCCTTTGTATGCACAACATGCTACAACTACTCCCAAAGTAAACCCCACTGAACTCCTGTACCACACTCTCTCATTCATATCCCTCTGCTTTTAAACCACTGCCCCTTCTGCCACGGATGCTTCTCCACCAACTGCTGCACCTTTTTTCACTAGCCTTTCAGCTCCAACTTCTGGCCTCTTCTCCCAGATTCACCTTGGCCCAAATCACTGCAACTTCATCCTTACACCCCCAGTCCTGAGGCAGTCTGAGCGTGAGGCAAGGCTAGAAATGCAGCAATGATTTAATGGACAATTAATACTTAACTCCAGATTTCAGGGAAATTTAAGACTAGAAAGGACCTTGCTAGGTCATCTAGGCCATTTCTCTTCTTCATCAAAGACTGTACCTTCACAGCTAACTAAAATAAATATGTAAATAAATTATACAGCTTAAAGGAGCATGTACATTTTGTAAACCTCTCTGAGGAGCCCTTTACTGTTGTGTAATGAACCTGCTTCTTAAATTATTGTTTAAATTCCATAAATTTTCCATCCTGAGATTTAAACTGATTTCCTCCTTTTAATTCATGGAGAAGAATGAGACGGACACCGTATATTTTTAACTTGAAGACTTAAAGAACTTCTTAGTTCTTGCCTCCAAGTTGAATGATTCCAGATCTTTTAACCTTTTCTTGTAGGTCTTACTTTACAACCAATTCATTATCCTTGTGGCTGTCCTCTGAACCCTGTCCAAGTTTTCACACTCCTCTTAAGATTGGGAGTGTTCCACATACTGCAGACTTCTGGAAAGGTTTTCATAAGTTCTCTGTCCACTGGAAAGATTACCTCATAGTTCTGACATACTACGTCCTTCATGTCCTGACTTTGCTTTTTAAGCTGTGGCTGGACTGGACATGTACACTCTACTTTTTTTTTTTTTTGTCTATAACTGTATACTGATGAAGCTGCAATCTGTTTATTTCTGACTGTCCTTCAATTTCATAAAACACTACTGAATTTGAAATTTGTCTTACAAAGCTGTCATTTGGAAATTGATAACTATTATGTCACTTGGTGACTATAAAAGTGACAACAATAATAATTGTTCCAGGTGTTTTGCATAAATTACATCATTTCATAGACATATTAATAATAGTACTAGCAATAATAAAACATAAAGTTATATACTATTTATATTGACACATTTATTTTTACAATTACCCTCTGAATTATTAATTTTTACTACTAGGTTACAGATGAGGAAATTGAGGTACCAATAATTAAGTGACTTATTCATTGTCTTGAAAAAAGTATCAGAAGCATGACCCTGCTTAATTCAAGCATGATTTATGACTGATTCTAGAATATAGTATACGTTGTTATTTCCTACCCCTAGTGGTTGAGAAGAGCCCTGATGGTACAATGGTTAAGCACTTGACTGCTAGTCAAATAGTCAACAGTTACAATCCACCACATGTTCCATGGAAGAAAGACTTGGCAATCTGCTAATACAAAGAATATAGTCTTTACTAATGGACCATAACTACCACAGCCTCCACCAGAGTTCAGAACAACTAGATGGTGCTCAGCTATCACCACTGATCTCTCATAATAGAGGATCCTAGACAGAGATAGAGAAAAATATAAAACAAAATTCTAACTTACACACACACACACACACACACACACACACACATACGTACACACAAAGGCCTAGACTTACTAGTCAGATACTGGAGAAAACCAAATCTGGCTCCTAGACGCTGTTTTAAGTCAGTACTGAAGTCACTCCAGGGGTTTACCCTTATGGCCAAAGATTACACAGGACCATAAAACAAAAGGAGACTAAATGGTCACACTAGTTCAGGGGCAAGGAGGAGAAGGTAAGAGGGGACAGAAAAGATGGCAACAGGAAACAGAAGGTCAAGCAGGAAATCCTGGTGATGTAGTGGTCAAGCGCTACAGCTGCTAACCGAATGGTCAGCAGTTCGAATTCACCAGGTACATCTTACAAACTTTATGTGGCAGTTATACTCTATCCTTTAAGGTTTTGACACATCAGAACTAACTTGACGGCAATAGGTTTTTGTTTTCAAGTTGAAAAAGGGTAGAGTGCTAACACGTCATGGGGCTGACAACTAATGTTTCAAAACAATGTGTATATTAATTGTTTAATGTGTGTATTAATTTGCCCTGTAAACCTTCATCTAAGGCGCAGTAAAGAAATGAACAAGAAGATTACAGTCTTGCAAACCTACAGGATAGTTCTAGTCCGTTTGGAGGTCATCACGAGTCAGAATCAAGTGGACATTGATGGGTTAGTACAGGTTAAGGATCCTTAGTGGTGTTAGTGGTTAAGTGCTCGGCTGCTAATCAAAAGTTTGGCAGTTCACACTCATCCAGCTGCTCCACAGGAGAAAGCCCTGGCAATCTGCTTCTTTAAAGATTACAGACAAGAAAACTCCATGGGGCAGTTTTACTCTGTCAAGCTGCAGCACAATGAGGAGGAATAGATTCAAAGGCATCTGACAACGATAGTGACTGATTGAAACCCTGTTATTCAGCAATCACTGATGAGTAATAAATAATATTCTTTCACCTATTCTTGTCAGATGAGGAAACTGAGATTCAGAAAGCTCAAGGTCATCTTTTCTCATTTTTACCCATGTTGGATTTGGTTTGTATAAATAAATTTCCAGAAAAATTTCTTGCACTGCAGCTTAAAGAAAATATAGAAATTTACTTGAAACAATCGCCATATTTTAAACCCATAGTTTGATAGGTTTAACAGATTTTTAACATTGATTTTCACAATTTTGTTTTCTTAATGTAGCACAGGGAATATTTTGTTAAAAATACATATGTACTCATATTAGCCATATTACAGAAATCATTGTTCACCACATACTTATATTAACCTTAGTAACATTGGAAAATAGTGAAATAAGATTCATTTGAATCAAAAAACACACCAGTGTATATGTATATGTTAGGTTAATCATGACCTGGAATTCCCACACAATCGTTCAGACATCCAAACCAAATAAAAACCAAACCCATTGCCATCAAATCAATTCTGACTACTATCAACCCTGTGGGACAGAGTAGAAATACCTCACAGTTTCCAAGGACTACCTGGTGGATTTGAAATGCCAACCTTTTGGCTAGCAGCTATAGCACTTAACCACTTAGACACCCAGAGAATCAAAATCAGGAAAGAGATTCTGATGGGGAGAAAAAAAAAAATCCTCCAGTTATTTGAAACCTTAAAATTCCAGTAATGGAAGAAATTTGGGTTTAGATTTACAGTTGCCTCCCTCCCCCACTCTGCTCCCATAAAAGGTAAACAGAGAGATAACTGAGGGGAGAATGAGGAGGCTGAGTACTGTCTGCAAAGTACTAAGCTAGTAGAGAAAAGTTCTGCTCCAGACCTTATTTGCAGAGGGAAACAAAAGTGATGCTTGAATTTGATAAGAATAAGAAGATTACAAGGATTAAACTCATAAGCAGGACAGCTTTAAAATCCCCTGAAGTCTCAGTGTGTGTGTTTGTGCATGCATAGGTGTGTATGCACACACGTATGTTTTCAGTGCTAGGAATTACATTAAGATTGAATTAAAATAAGCATTTTATGAAGTTTGCTAGATAATTAGGGAGATAATTCATGGTTTTGTCAGAAATATTCCTATTAAAGTTAACATGTAAATGGTGGCAATTACTGTTTGATTCAATTTCTTTGTTTATTTAAGTTCTATCTTATGCAAAAATTTAATAGAGTAGAACAATGAAATAATCTTCACAAAATTCATGGGATGCTCTGGGAGTTAATCTAAATGTTGAAATTATGCTACCAAACCAGCGCTGCATTATTCTCATTGCACAGCAGAAAATTCAAACTTAATTTTTTAGAACAAATAATAAGCGCTGGAATTCAGTTCCATTTAAGGAACATTTCATGAACAGTTATTGAATGGAAGACTATTTGTTTAAATCTAATATTATTAATGGACAGAACTTACCGAACATTCTTCTTTAATGCTGTCAGTTTAAAGTTTGAAGGTAGAAATCATAAAGGAAAGGGAATGGTCTCTTTTATTCTATTGATAGGGGCAAATTAATTAAGAACCTTGTTTCAGGAGATGTATAGGTACGAAAATGACTCGTACTGTAATTCTGTACCGTATACTTATTTGCCATTAATAAATGCCAAATTATATGTCATAAAGCTATGTATAACATCTTCAGGCCATAGAATACCTGTAAATAATATATATACAGGTGAGGTCAAAATGGCAGAGTAGTGAGACATTTCCTGTGATTTCTACTAAAAACAAAGACCCAAAAGAACAAATCAATCAATTATGTATGACATAGTAGGAGCTCTAAATGTCAAAGGGGAGGCTGAGAAATCAGGCTGAGCAATGAGAAAGAAAGAAGAGTTCCAGAAGCACATGGGACTGTTCAGACCTGACCTGAGGGGTATCAGCTGAGGCCAGGATGGTGCATGGAGTGCTGGTGGTTGGGGTGCATACTCTTTGCAGAAAGAGCTGACTCGAGAAGCCATTCCTGCCTCCAGAAACAGTTAACAAAAACAGCAAGAGATCACCAAAAGCTAAATGGTTTGCTTCTAACCTACCACACATAGATCTAAATCTTTCCTTCAGGATAAACCTCTCTCCCTTCTCCCAGTGCTTCCCTTTCCCTTTTCTGTACTGCATCTACGTCTGGAGTCTGAAGCCAGTAACTGAGCCAGAATTAGGACTCTTTCAGCCTTCCCTGAGCCATTCTCTGAGACTCAGAGAGAGAACAACTTACAAAAGTAGGGAAATTGGTGAAAAAAATATTCTAGCTCCCCTGAGACAGAAATTCAAGGCATAAACAGTCCTTTCTTCTAGATTCAGGTATAAGGGGACACGCCATCCTCACAGATAATCAGAGGGAGCTGTTAGCTGCTGCTTTCTCAGCCCTTACAGTCAAATAATTATGCCTACATAAAATACCCTTGCCCATCTACGACAGTAGAGGAGAGGCTGCAACACATTTGATGATTTGTTTATCTGGACACTTGAGCTAAATGCAAATGAGAAAAGTAAAGACTCTTGGGCTTGCATGTCTATTAATAATTCTAATCACATGGTGAAAGGACATTAAAGCTTCTAAAGCACAGTAACCAAACTACAACACATGACTAGCCTATTTCAACATTTCAAAACAAAATAAAACACAAAAACTAGAACAAAGTAGGCAAGCATGAAATAAATAAATACAACAACTCACCGATGGCTCAGAGACAACAGTCAATACCAAATCACTTAAAAAAGCAGAGCATGATGGCTTCAGAAAGCTCTCAGAGAATCAAGAAATTTTCCAAATGAAGAGATTCCTGAAATTTTCAGAGATAGAATACAAAAAATTAATATTTAGCACTCTTGAAGAGATCAGGAAGGAGATGAGGCCAAACTAGCGGAGACTAATGACAAATACAACAGGATGCAAGAAAGCATACAAAGATGGGAATTAGAAATTCAGAAAGTTAATAATAAAATCACAGAATCAGACAACTCAATAGAAAGTCAAAGAACCAGAATTAAGGCAATGAAGCCAGAATTAGAGAGTCTGAAGACAAAAGCAGGTGACACCAACACCTTTGAGGAAAAATCGAGTAAAAGAATTTAAACAATAACAACAAGAAACACTAAGAATTATATGAGTCTCTACCATGAGTAATAATCTATGAGTGATTGGAGTACCAGAAAGGGAGGAGGCAATAACAGAAAATACAGACAATTGTCAAAGATTTGTTGACAGAATACTTTCCTGATACGAAATGTGAGAAGATATCTATCCAAGATGCTCAGCAAAATCCACTCAGGTAGATTCTAAAAGAAAGACACCACGGCACACTACAAGCAAATTTGCCAGAAGTAAAGACAAGGAGACAATTTTAAATCTACAAAGGAGAGTCAAGAACACTAAACTCAGACTACTCAACAGAAACTATTCAGGTAAGAAGGAAATGGGATGACATATACAAAACCTTGAAGGAAAAAATATTGCCAGCTAAGAACTATGTATCAAGTAGATTTGTCTCTCAATACATTACAAAATGAGGACATTTTCAGAAAAACAGATTTTTAGAGAATCTGTAAAAACTAAACCAAAATTACAAGAAATATATTAAAGGAAGTCCTTTGGTTAGAAAATCAGTAACATCTGATAAACAACCCATCCATTTGGTTCCAGCTCAGAATTATCCTATGAACAACCAAAGGAAACATTACCCAGTCTTGCACCATGTCCACAATCATTCTTATACTTAAGCCCATTGTTGCAGCCGCTCTGTCAGTCCATCTCATTGTACTTCTTCCAGAACAGATCTGCTTGCCCTTTTGGCGGTCCATGGTGCATTCAACATTCTTCTCCAACACTACAATTCAAAGGCACCAGTTCTTCTTTTGTCTTCTTTGTTCATTGTCCACCTTTTGCATGCATGTGATATGACTGAGAATACCATGGTTTGTATCCCAAACCAAAACCAACACCAAGCCCACTGCCATCCAGTCAATTCTGACTGATAGCGAACGTGGATGCCAGAGTAGAACTGCCCGATATGGTTTTCAGTGGGTGCCTAGCAGATTTGAATTGCTGAGCTTTTGGTTAGCAGACGTAGCACTCACCCACTGGCCACCAGGGCTTGAGTCAGGTGCACTTCTGTCTTTCAGGTGACATCCTATTAAAGTAAATAAAATTTATCTCCATTTGCCTTTGACTTCAAAGAAATTATAGATAAAATGCATTCATGTTAAATTAGTTAGTTGCACAAATGTCCTATTTTCATCTCATAAATAACATAGGGAATACTTGAAAAACAAAATCAATAGCAGTTTTTAACATATGAAAAGCATTTTGCTATGATTTGTAAATCTCATGCATTGGAGATGTAATAGAATGAAATGCAATTCTCCCAATAATTAGACAAGGTGTTGTCACGGCCAATACAAAACTGAAATGTGAGGAGCTAAAACTGAGATAGGTCAGGACGATAAGAAGGAAATTGTAATCCTAGAATTTCCTCAGTTCAACTCATATAATTGTAAAATTCCTGTTTGTCATATTTCAATTGTGTACATACATAATTGTAAGCTACATGAATGATTCTTTTTAGGATTATTAGAGGAGAAGACAATTCGTCTCAGTACCAAATTGTAGAAATTTTATTTTCAACAGAAAATCATTCCAAAATTTTGAAGCAAATCACATACAACTTTTGTATTATATTCTACTCCACAGAAATCTGTACATTCTAATGATGAATTCTTTCTTTTTCAGTTAATGTTTACGTATCTTTTCATTCTCTTAATTACTATTTTTAAATAAGTGATAAAACGTTAAAAGAAGCCACCATATACAGCTCCACTGCATATCCTAGTTCAAAACACTAATAGAATGGTTTACTTTTGGAAATCAAGCTAATTTCTATCTTAGATCTTCATAGGTTTGGTGCAGCATAATGTAAGACATTACAATTGCTATTGTTTCTTTCTCCACCTGGCTTGGAAGTTTATACAGGAAAACTATGCATTAGAGATGTATGATTGCTAAAATTAATCATTACTTAATTATTACTTTCTCCAGTATAGAAAATAAATTTGAATCCAGATTTACGTACAACCGTTCATTTCTGCTGCAGTCACTTCTGGTTCGTTCTGGAGGAGTCACATACTCAAAACTCAAGTGCCTCTGTGATAGACAAGATTTTCAAAGGTTGCTGTACATTCCAACTTAAGACAATAATTATTTTCTCCACCCACGTCACAGTTTACACAGACTTGATGAATCAATAAAGAGGACTTCATTGCTACTAACAGGTAATACTTGGCATTTTAGCTTTAATGCTAGAGAATAAAAGCAGTTTGTAATGTGTCCAGAATTGCCTTCTTTCTTCACTTACAGAGCACTTAAGTGTCATGTTAACCCTAAGGCAGGTCTGTCTGGAATTGTGTTTACTGTATTCCTTTCAAAACACAGCCCAGAATCTTATCGCTTATCAGTTGCGTAAAGTCTAACAGATTGCAGACTCAAGTTTCCCCTTTCAGGCAATGTTGGGCTTCCCCATTGTTTGCTGTGACAAAGTTTTTCATGAATTCTACAGCTTGGATTTCTGTCTTGTTTTCCTTAGCATAACCCTCTAGGCGACCAATCAGCACTTTTCAACTTCCACAAATTGCTCAAAATGTTACTACAAAAGCTGCACTTTAAAATTACACATCTTGCTTTTGACTTTTTTTTAAAAAAAAGTCTATTCCTGGTACTTTCAGTTCAACTGAAAAGGAGAAGCAATTAAGCACTGTCTGCAGAGGACGCAGCAGTGGACGAGGATGCCTGAATTTGGTGAAAGCCAATCTGTTCATAATTCACATTCAGGCTGTAATTTTAAAACTGTGTAAAAGGAACGGGCTTGACTAGGTAAAAACCGAGCTATGTACATATTCTTTATGTCAGAGCCACGTACAACCATGAGTGCAGAGTACACTGTCAGAAAACTTAAAACTTTACAAATGTGTCTGCTATAGACTTGAGTTTCTCAGGACAAGAGCAAATAATCTCCAGAGTTTTCACTAGGGAGTCAACAATCTCAATTTTTAGATGCCATTCAACTGATTAATCACTTATCATGGGCAGAATACTATTTGTTGACTGAATGACTATTCAAGCTCTCACAATTTATTGTCAGGCACTTAACTACGCAGTTTCTTTCACTTCGGCTTCTACTCTGATCATGTCATTTTCCTCTTAACATCTTTTAAGGACACAATATCTCCTCTAACATAAAATCCAAACTTCTTGGGATGACGTAACATGATTTTCATGCTCTCATTCTGCGTATGTTTCTAAACATTGGAGACCTGGCGGTACATCGTTTAAGAGCTCAGCTACTAACCAAAAAGATTCGCTTTTCGAATTCTCCTGCCACTTCTTGGAAACCATATGGGGCAGTTCTACTCTATCCTATGGGGCCGCTATGAGTCAGAAATGACTCCACGGCAGTAGGTTTTTGTGGGATATGCCTTCCTAGCCCTTTTTCAGCTTCAACAATATGCACCCATATTTACTTATTCTCTGTTTCATATGTTTCTCACCTTTGCATCTGTTATAGTTCACAAAGCCTAAAATGGTTTCTCCTTATTGCCTGGCACCTAGTATTAGACTTCTATGGAAACCCTGGCAGCTTAGTGGTTAAGTGTTTTGTCTGCTAACTAAAAGGTCAGCAGTTCTAATTCACCAAGCACTCCTTGGAAACTCTATGGGGTAGTTCCACTCTGTCCTATAAGATCACTGTGAGTCCAAATTGGCTCATTGACAGTGGGTTTGGTTTTGGGTCACACATCCCACTAAAGACTCAGTTCAAATGTAATAGTCTATGTTCTCTGACAAAGTCAGCCTTTGTTTTTATATTATGTTTCTGTAACAACTGCTATACTCTTGCTGTATTTTAGCATCCACTATATTGGTGGACTGATTCTTCAGCCAAAGTACATACACACACAAGCAGACATTGTGCTGGACTGTTTACTTTTGAAGATAACTCACGATCTGACCAACAGGAAAAAAATATAACACATTTGCTTGTTGGAGAGGCAAATAAGAAAAATAATTAAACTGCTGTAATAAAAAATTGGGATGCTTTGAGGTTCTGCTGCACACATCAATGCATAATGTTCCAGCTATTCTTCACTTGTATACTTGTTGCTTAAAGAAATATTTATCAAGCACTTCCTAGTATATGTTCTTAAAAGAGCACTGTGTTTATGTGTGTGGGTAGTAGGGGTAGGAACCAAAATGAAATGTAAGACGCTACCCTGTCATCTGTAAACCTACAGTCTACTTTTTTTCTGAAGCCGTTGTCAGCCTTTATAAGTGTCTGAGATGTCTTCCACCAGCGTAGTGAACACTCAGTAGCACACAGAAATGGAGTTCACATAGTATAAAAACTCATTCTAATGCGTGGTTAAGTTCTAAGCCATGCCAAGTGCCATCGAGTCGGATCCAAAACACTTAAAGTATGCAGATGTTAGAAATGAAGAGAGAAGTGGGGATAGTAAGGGGAGCATAGTAAGGGGAAATTAAAACTGCCACTTTCCATGGAGACTGGCCTGTAAAAAAACCCTGTGGTCTGAGTGACGTATCTCAAGTTCTAATGACCATAAAGAATGAAGAGACTTGGCCACAGTTCTGAATATTGGGAAAGCCTGAACTCTGAAACCTTGAAATGCTCCTTATTCTAAGAAACTAGGAAACATCCCCCCACCAATGGAGAGAAGCAGTGGGAAGCCCTGTAGCCACAAGAGAACTGGGGTAAAAAAATAAGTCATAAGCATAAAACAGAATCTATATAAAACAAACAAACAAAAAAAGGTGTAAGCGAGGAACTATTCCAGGAGACGATGGCTTAGAATTTCCCAAAATCAAAGGAAAAGATAAATCTATAATTTTAGAAATCAAATGGGATACTGCTCAAGTCTTAAAAACAACAAATAACCCAGCTATATTATGGTACATCTTCAGAATATCAAAAATAAAAGGAATCCCACAAGCGACAGAAAGAACAGATTGTGTATAAGAAGAGCACAATTAGTCTGTTTATCACACCATCTCATCTTCAGCAGATGCAGAGGAAAAGCAATCGACAGTCTAGAATTCTGTACAAAGCTAAACAATTATGCAAAAGACAATATGAAACAAAGACATTTCCACACAAAGACCAATAGTTTACCATTCATAAAGCCTTCCAACTGTATGAGGAAATAATTCATAGAAATACATATTTAAGTAAGAATCCATTTTAGAATTATAATGGATCTTTTAGAGAGTTGATCATTCTATTTATTTTACTGTCAATTATAAGGAGTTCTGGTGGCTTAGTGGTTAAAATTTTGGCTGCTAATCAAAAGGTCAGCAGTTCAAATCCACCAGGAACTCCATGGAAACTCTATGGGACATTCTACTCTGTGTTATAGTGTTGCTATGTGTTCACATCTGACTCATAGAAACCCTGTAGGATGGTATTCAAATCCATCCAGTGCTCTTTGGAAAACCTATGTGGCAGTTTTACTCTGTCCCATAGGGTTGCTATGAGTCAACATTGACTTGATGGCAATAGGTTTAAAACCAAACCGTGGTCAAGTTGATGCCGACACATAGCAATCCTATAAGACAGAGTAAAACTGCCCCATGGAGTTTCCATGCAGCACCTGGTGGATTTGAACTGCTGACCTTTTGGTTAGCAGATGTAGTTCTTAACTATTATACCACCAGGGTTTACTTTTAGCTATATAGACACTGTATATTAAGCTTAAAACAACCGCCAATTATTTGCTAAAAATTACAGAGCCTCTAGGTTATAAAGAAGATGAGGGAAATAAGATTTAATTTGTATTTCTTTAATCCCTAATATTATTTGGGGGAAAGTACTAGGAAGGCATTTTTACTTTTTAAACTTTCAGTAAAATTCACTTTTTATTTTGGTTTACAACTTTAATGAATTTTAAAACATGTAGCTTCATGTAACCACCACTGCAATCAGTACACAGGACAGTTCCATTGCTCCCCCCAAGCAAACCCTCATGTTCTCTCTGCACTGTCAGGTCCCTCCTCTACCTATAAAGCCTACAAAACACTATCAATGTAGACTTTTGTCATAGGAAATACCGTACATAGCCATTTGAAACTGGCATATTTCACTCAGACTTGCCCACGTTATGTGCCACAGGCGGTCATTCTGTTTGTTGTTGAGCAGTACGCCATTGTTTGGACTTATCACAGTGTGTGTAGTCGTTCAGACATTAACGACACGTGGATTATTTCCCATTTTACTATTAAAAACAATACTTCTATTTGTTTGTAAGTTTCTCTAGGTTGTCAGAATAGATCCACGATAGTAATAAAATGGGAGGGTAAAGAAGAGGGGACAGGATTTGGTTGAAGGAATATGGCAAGGACAGAGTGGAAAGGAGAAATTTGCTGACACAGGGCTGGGATACCAGATGGAGTTGCATAGCTGTCGCTGTACGGGCTTGAATATGGCAAATTGACTTCATTTGTAAACTTTCACTTAAATGCAATAAATTACAGGAAAAAGAAATTTTTTTCTGTGAACACAGGTTTTCATTTTTCCTATCATAAATACCTGGGAATAGGAGTTATATGGAAGGACGTATTTAATTTTATAAGAAACTACAAGCTATTTCCCAGAGTGGCTGTGTTTTGCATTCCCATCAGTAATGTATCAGAGCTTCAGTTGTTCTTGAGATTGTCAACATATTTTAAACTTAACCATTCTAAAAAGTATAGTAGCATCTCTCCATGGTTTTAATTTACATTTCTGTAGAATCCATTTTTTATTCTCTCAGGTTCTATTTAATTTTATTAGAAGACACATCCCCAAAGAGCTCACAGTTTGTTGGTCCAGTCAGACAAGTGGCAGGGGACATGTGATAAAGTGAGAACAACAATTACAAATTTCATTAATTATAATGAACAAATATAGGAAGTCTGCACAGTTGAAAGTAGCATTTGAGTTGCCCTGTGAGTCAAAATGGCATTCTCAGTCTCCTTAAGTTACATCACAAGATACTGATATAGCTAAGCAAAAGAAGGTCCTATAAAAATAAGTGATACACAAAAGTAGATTCAGTCCATTGCTGAGTAACTATGTAACGTATTATAATGTATATAAGACAATGCTCTGATTTGTAAAGACCATAGGTCTTGGAATTATGTATACATGGATTTGGACTGAAGTATCCATGCTCATCTACCAAAGCATCTTTGAGAGTTCCTAGGTGGTACAAAGGATTCAGTACTCAACTACTAATTGAAATGCTTGTGATTAGAATTCATCCAGTAGTGACTTGGAAGAAAGTCCTGGCAATCTGCTTCTAAGAGGTCAAAGCCAGGGAAACTTTACATGGAAACCAGTCTTATTCTGAAACACTGAGTCACGAAGAGTCAAAGTTGATCCCACAATGACTGATAAGACAATTTTGGCAAGTTACTAACCCCTCTAAACTGACTGTTTAATCACATAGAAAAGGGAATAGTAACTCTTCCCTTAAGGCACTGTGGTTGAGTGATAGAATTCTCTCCTTCCATGCAGAAGACTTGGGTTCAGTTCCAGCCAATGCACAGAACTTCTGTCTGACAGAGGAGTCTCGATTTTTGCTGTGATGCTGAACATGCTTTGGGAGAACTTTCAGAGTAAAGCAGACTAGGAAGCAAGTCCTGGCAATTTACTTCTGAAAATGAGTCAGTGAAAACCCTATGTGTCACAGTGTTCAGGTTACAAGCTGTTTGTAGGGTACAGGACCAGGTAATGTTTGGTTCTGCTGCACACAGTCACCAAGAGTTGGGGACCTACTTACACAGCACACTGCTCTCCCTGTGTTGAAACGACAATAATATTAACAATAATAAGTATATGAAATTGCCTGGTTCTCAGTAGAAGAGAGAGCTTTTTCCCTCTATGGTCTTTCCTATGTACACTAGTTACTATGTTTTTAAAATTTTGCACTAATCTGAAGAATTCATTGCTTTGTTTTCTTGGGTTCACGTATTAGCAGATGTAAAAGATACATACAAGTGTTCTGATAAAAGACTCCCATACTACAGGTTAAGAATTATGACTAAAGTATATAATTCTTTAAATATTAGTTACGGGAAATTTAAACTAGTATCATCACACCATTTATGATGACCCTACTATATACTTTGTTTGGAAAAATTTTCAGTCCCTTTTATAACTTCATGTGCATAATTTGTTTGGAGGAAATGCTCATTCCATCCAACTCTATCACAGGACAGGAGGACATGGGGACATGTGCACACTAGTTGAATAGCCACTCCAGTTAATCACAAATTTAGAAAAAAAAATCAAACCACAACTAAACAAAGTAAACAAACAATAACACTATATTTATTGTTTTCTTCAAAAATGTAACATGTTAAAGAGAATCACAATGATTATTGCGGAAATCCACTGGATATACTTTCCAGACTTTCAGAACTACCAAGTAGCAGGAAAAAAAAAAAAAAAAAAATCCTAAGGAGACTAAAATGTAGAATGAAAAACAGAGTATTTGATCTTCTCTACTTTTATTACTACTCTTCCTTTCATTTGTTGTTTGAGAGCCCAATGTAATCCTGTTTTATAGCAGATTCTTGTTTTACAGAGGACTTGTAGATGCTATTAGGAGTCAGAGGTTAAAAGGAAATCTTAAATCGTTAGATACGAGTCTAGATTTCTGAGGTGAATAAATGTACAAATGTGTATGTGCTGTTCTTGATCTTAATGATTACAAAGCCTATAGCCATAGGCTTCTGGGCAAAAAAAAATAATATCCCATAGCCTTATCATATATGTTAAGTGTACATGCTGTACTGGATTTTAGGTAGTTCAAGAAGAGTTAAAGTAGCAACTTTTGATTTTTTCCTACCTATTTTGAAAATAAATGTTTGGAATATTTTTAATTGTATTTTAGAAATGGAACTGTATAAACCTAATATATAGTAAGCATTTTTATGTATTTGGCCATGACTACTAAAATGTGTTTTTATGCGGAAAATATAGATGCAAAAATGTTTTAAAAATAAAGATTTTTTAGAAAACAGATGAGTCCTAGAGTGAAAGAACAGCATCCTTTTGCAGTCTTCTGTGTCTCTAGCACTACATTTAATTGTGTTGAAATATTTCACTGCATTAGAACTTACTTTCAGTTCATGGCTTTATCTCTCATCTTCTGGGTGTCACTCCTGTGTTACCTTCTCCAGGTGGCCTTCCCTGACCATCATGCTTCTGCTTTGTTCCCCTGGCCCCACCTACTCCTTCATTAGACTGTGCTGTAACAAATCACATTAATACAGGCTAATCATGTTCTCTGCATAGATTATTTTAGTTAGGTAAACCCATAAATTTCTGGAATAAATTTTAAACTGTATTCTTTAAGACTTTTCTTTTTAAAAAGTTTCTCTAGGAAGTGGAAACAACAGTCTCAGCTACACTTATTGCACAATACAAAGAACTCTAAAGTTTGTCTTTTCAAGCTGAATAAAGAGAATTTGGTTGTATCACATAGCATAGAGCCCCATCATGTATTAAATTAAAACTCGCTTCTAAAACCTAAGTGTATCGAAGTCTGTGTAGGAAACCTAGCACCAAAATCACTTCTTTAGACCCAAATTTTAAAAATAGGAAAAGAAAAATTGCTAAACATGTAATTTTGCCAAAATTTTGTATGGAAATTGAGATATAAAAAGTGCTGTTTATAAATGTAGCTATGTGACTTACTGTAAGGAGAACTGCAGGTACAGTGGTTCCTTTAGAAGTGGATCACCATTTGCTTCTGTAACATCAAAGTTCTACATCAGAGAAAGAGAAGACAGCATCAGCAGTGTTCAAAAATACATCTTCGGTATCTCAAGGAATGAAATTACAGCAGATCTTTCATTACGAATCAAATTTCTCATACAATATTTTCTGTAATAACCTTTTTTATTTTGGTTAACAACTTTGTCTATGAGTTGATTCAGCAAGATGATGGTGGGAGCTGGCATTCAGAGAGTAAAAGATTGCAATTTAATCATGCCTACTCATGCTGAGCTCTCTCATCATCTAGCAACAGGAGAGTCTTTCTTGACTCAAAGATCAAAAATGATCTTTTATTTTTCAAGTGATTATACTGGTCAAAAGAAAGATTTCACCTAGATTTCACCTAGATTTTTGTAAACAGAATGAAATGTGAGAGAGATATTGGAAAACTTTGGTCTTTAACATTTCCTCATTAATCAAGACAATGTGAGACAATGTGTTAACACCCACCAAGCAATATACCCAACTATGAAAATGTTTAACAACAACAACAAAAATCAGTACACGGATTCTTATTTTACTTAAAACTTAGAATTACCTGACTTACTATTATTTTGCAGGTTGGAATTAGGTGAGTAGTCCCCGATCCTCAAATTTAGCTTTAATAATTTAGTAAAAGATAATTGATTTGCATTGAAATTTGCTCTCAGATGACAGATTTGCATAGAAATTGGCTCACAGATCAAGTTATAAAATAGTTTTACAGATATCATTCATTAACCATGGGTAACTGAGTAAGGTTGCTGTGAGTCAGAATCAACTTGTCAGCAACATTTTTATTTTTATTTTTAAATGGATCCCCAGCTCTGTCAAGCTTTATGACTCCATACTAGCTCAAAATAGCAAACCCTCACTACCTGACTACATTGATAAACACAGAACTTTTGAGACAACTTGGTCAGAAGAATGTAATGCAGAGGAATGCCCACAGACTTTGAAGTCAGACTTATGTTCAATTTTCGACGCTTGCTGCCTAGCTATTTGGCCTTAGAAAAATTACTGTATTATTAAACCTCAGTTTCTGCAAAACTGGAAACTTAATAGCTATATCGCTAAGGAATTTAATTAAAGAATAAACAATGGCCAAACATTTATTAGGAACCAAGCAATTGTAAATCTATAATTGGGGTGGGGAAAGAAACCTGAAAATAAGTTATGGAAAAAAAAAGAAAAACAATGATACCACCAAATACACTGTTGTTGAGTTGGGTCCGACTTCTAGTTACCCAACACGTCAGAGCAGAACGGCCCCATAGCGTTTCCAAGTAGTGCCTGGACGATTTGAACAGCTGACCTTTTAGTTAGCCAACATAGCACTTAACTATACCACCAGGATTTCTGAAAACAAGTACATCAGTATAATCTGTCATTTTATATGTATCTGCTTACTGAAGAAGGACTCTGTGGGATTTCGTGGAATGCCAATTTATAGCCTTTGATTACACAAGACAAACAAATACTATGTTCAGTTTTTTTTCCCACTTATCTCTAAATTGAGAACAGTTTCCTACAGTGTTCAATCAATGCTTCCGATCTGTATAATTCACCCTGAAATTCCTATTATGAAATGGTGAGTATCCATGCAGTAGTTTGTGTAATACTTGAACTTGTTGTGTAGGAAAACCAAAGTCAAAACCAAACCTATTACCGTCAGGTTGATTCCCATTCATAGGGACCCTATAGGGTACAGATAATCTATTTTTTAAATGTGGAACTGATGTTTATATATAAGACCCACATGAATTACAATCTTGCTTTTCTGTGAAGGAAAACAAGTCTTGCTTTTTATCGATTTATATATTTAATATTTAGAAAATGATATACATCACTTATTTTTAATCAAAATATGGTCAGATTGTATAAGATTATAATAAAATCCTTCTTTCATAATTTAAAACATGGCTGCCCACTTCTCCTGTTTACCAAAGATGGTTGTGTGGAACTCAGATTCCCTTTGTTTCCTTTTCCCCTTATTGCTCTGTGTTGTACATGTCTGCTTCTGTGATGATTAATCATCTCAGCCTATTAGAGTCAGGATGGATTTCAAAGTGTGAGATGGGACGAGTGATAAGAGGACAAACACATGGGAAAGGAAAAACAATTTCCTGGTATAATACAATTAAAAATTACCCGCCCACAAAACCTGACAGGTGTCTCTAAGGGTCTAAATAATGACATTTTTCTAACAGCATATGAGATGTAGAGCAACTCTCCATATTAATACTGAAAGATTAATGTGAACTGGAAATTACCATTGGATTTTATTAAGAATGTTATATACACATGTACTTGTATACACATGTACTTGTATACATATGTCTGTATACACATGTATGTCTATGTACATACACACGTATATGTATGTGTATTTTATATATATAAATATATGTGTGTATAAATATACATATTTAGTGCATGTAGTGTCAAGATATTATACTTTAATCATCGTAGGAAAAATGTCTGGTTGATCTTTATAATTTGGAAAGCAGTATAAAGAAGCAGCTATATTATAAAATAAATTTATTCCAAGTTGCACTTGGTCCACAGTGACTAAAACATAAATATATCCTTGGAAAAATGACATGCCTTACTGAAGTCCCTTAGTTCAGAAATTAAGGATTCACAATACCTTCAAGTGGGTATCATATTCAACACGGATAACTGAGAATGCTTACCATTTGTTGGGCAGAATCATAAACAATTAGCTCCAAAAGAAACTGGAAGGACAAGACCATCTAGTCCTGGAATTGAGCACAAATGAGAGGATCAAACTCAAAAGCAAAAACAGGCACAGACTCTGTGATCAGGATTCAGGAGAGGGAGAGTATCTGGGGATGTAAGAATTCCCCTAGCACATACTGATTTTTTTTATTGTTGTTTTGTGGGAAACTATTAGGACACAGATATGGAAACATGTGATCTAAATGAGGTCTAAGAGTTAACAGAACAGAAGAAAAATACAGCTATTCCAGGCAATGAGAAAAGATGGTGAGGGTTTCAAATAGAAGGAAACATTTAGCTGCAAGAAATCAGTGCAATTGGAACACAGTGATCAGTAAGAGAAAGTCAGAAAGGAAGACTGGGCGTTCAGTTTATCTAGGGTCTTGTTCAGCATGTCACAACTTCAGCATCAGCTCTGATTCAGTTGATTACCAAGGGGGAAGTGACTCAGCAGCAGTGGACTTGGTTTCAGGTCTACTGTAGGGCTCCTGGCGACATAGTGGCTAAGTTCTACATCTGCTAACCAAAAGGTCAGAAGTTTGAATCTACCAGGTGCTCCTTGGAAACCCTATGGGGCAGTTCTACTCTATTCTGTAGGGTTGTCAGGAGTTAGAACGGACTCGACCTTGCTGGGTTGGGTTGGGTTGGGTTTGGTAGGGTGTTAAAATTTGCATAGCTAATCAGGTCTGAGTGATATGGATGCTACTCCTCCTTAGCTAACGCTCTGAGTAGTCCTGCTACAGACCAACTCAGGCATTTTGCACACAGAAACTATTAAAAGAACTTTAAATATGATTATATTTGTAGTTTATAAGACCATCCTGTCTACTGTATAAATGTTTCTCCTACAGAGAGCAATCAAGTGCTTAGAATGTGAAATAAAGATTTACTGTTTTGAAGAACCCAAATGAGGAAGTCCAAGTAAGTATGAATAAAAATGTTAATTAGGTAAACTTTAATATCAGATTCCTTAGATCTTCCTTAGCTTACAGGAAAGTTTGTGTATTTACAAAAGCTATCATGAGTTATGGAAACCTTGGTGGTATAGTAGCTTTTGTTTTTTGCTTAGTACCAAAAAAGGTCAGCAGTTCAAATCTGCTAGGCGTTCCTTGGAAACTCTATGGGTTGGTTCTACTCTGTCCTTTAGCACTGCTCTGGGTGCAAATCAATTAGATGGCATCAGGGTTTTGTGCACAGTGTGGAAACCCTGGTAATGGTTAAGAGATATGGCTACTGACCAGAAGGTCAGCCGGTCAAATCCACCAGGTGCTCCTTGGAAACCCTATGGGGCAGTTATCTGTCCTACATGGTCACTATGAGTAGGCATTCACTTGACAGCAGTAAGTTCTTTTATTTGTTTATTTTTTGGATCATGAGTTATAATTTTTACAAAAGTGGCCAAGTGAAAAATCACTTTAGTTGAAGGGAAAAAAACAAAACTCATGTATGGAGTTTTTTAAATTAAGCACTCAAATGCATCTATAACGAAATCTTACTAAGGAAAAGCAGTGGCTGAGAATACTGCCAACTTCACTTTTAGCTTTTTCATGTAAATGGTGCTTAATATTCTTAAATGTCTTGGAAAAAGTACAACCAGAATGTTCTTTAGAATCAAAGGTGGTGAGTCTATGTCTCACATACTTCAGACACACTATTAGGAGTGATCAGTCCTCGGAGAGGGACATAATGCTTGATAAAACACAGAATAGCGGATAAAGAAGAAGAACCTCAGCAGTTGTATCGACTTGACACATGGCTACAACAATGGACTCAAGAACAGCAACAACGTGGGGACGGCCCGGGACTGGACAGTGTTTTGTTTTGTTGTGGGTAGGGTCACTGTGAGTCGGAAATGACTTGATGGCATCTAAGAGCGACAATATTCTTTACATACAAAGAGCACTGAGAAATGAGTAAGAAAAAAAGGTGAAAATCTTGAAAGACAAATGGGCAAAGGATTTCATAGGTAGCTGATAGAAGAAATAAGGAAAATAACTATGAAGTTTATGAGGAGATGTTTGATATAACTAACAATTATGTATTTAATTAAATTGGCAAATGTTAAAAACAATGCTAACAATGCTAATAATTAATATTGGGGATAACCTCCCACCACCGCCCCCCGCAAAAAAAAAAAAACATTGCCATTGAGTCAGGTCTGACTCATTTCAACCCTAGAGGTCAGACTAGAACTGCCCCATAGAGTTTCCAAGGAGCGGTTAGCGGATGTGAACTGTCGACCTTTTGCTTAGCAGATGAAGCACTTAAGCCACTCTGCCCCCAGGATTTTCATATTGTGGACAGTGTAAGGAAATGGGTATTTCTTACAGACAGTATAGAGTATTTTAAGTCAATACCTGACAGAAAAATAATTTGACAGTATCTATCAAAATTGTAAATGTACACATTGTTTTATCCAGTAATTCCACTTTTAGGATTTTGCCTATGGACATATTTACTGTAATATATAGAGAATTATCCTCAAGTGAGTTTATTATTACTCAGTTTATACTATCAAAAATTGGAAATAATATAAAAGTTCATGAGTAAGACATTCATTAATCTGCAGGTTAAAAATTATAAAACCATATATACATACACAAAATAATAATAGCTAATATTACTTAGCACATACACTAGGTTGAAAATTTTACAGTTATTCTAGTTTAACTTCATTATCACTGCATTTTAATGTCATATAAACTGAAACACAGAGAGCCTGAATACGTTACCCACAATCACAAGGCAGAGCTTGGATTTCAACCCAGATTCTCAGCCTGTGCTGAAACAACTAAAACAGGACACGGTTCTGTAAGACAGACATACCTCCAATTTCGTTAAAATATACGATGATATATATTTTTATATACACATAAAATTGTAAAGGGATGAAGAGTAGGTACCAAATTAGCTGCTTTCAAGTCATTTCTGACTCAACAATCATCAAAGACAGAGCAGAACTGTTTCATACAGCTTCCAAGGAGCTTCTGGTGGATTCAAACTACCAACTTCCGGGTGAGCAGCCAAGCTCTTAATCATTGTGCTACCAGGGCTCCAGATGGTAGATAGTATCTTATCATGC
The DNA here is from genome assembly GCA_028571685.1 of Heterohyrax brucei. Lineage (NCBI taxonomy): Eukaryota > Metazoa > Chordata > Mammalia > Hyracoidea > Procaviidae > Heterohyrax > Heterohyrax brucei. The sequence goes on along the minus strand of CM053141.1, from coordinate 53,606,642 downwards.
TTATCCCAGGAAAGCAGGATTTGAGATTAGCGGAATCTCCTTTGCTACTCTCTGCACCTCTGTAATGTCTTTACCACTTTTATCACAGCTGAGGCTGGTGACATGAGGTTAAGCTCTGAGCTGCTAACTGAAAGTTTGGCAGTTTGAACCAACTCAGAGAATTTACAGAAGAAAAACCTGATAATCTGCTTCTGTAAAAATTACAGCCTAGAAAACCCTATAAGACAGTTCTACTCAGTCTCACAGGGTTGCTATAAGTTGGAATTGATTTGACAGCACATAACTGTTCCTATCTAATGTGACTTATGTCAGATGGATTTTGGAAAGCCCTTAGAGGGAGATTTTTTTTTTCTTCAAATAAATACGTTTTAAAAATCTCCCTTTTTCTAGGGCTCAATGTAATTGAGACATAGTTGATCCACTTTGTTTTCTGTAGTGTTGTCTATCGATTTTCACTGCTAAACTTCATGTGCAGCAGTCTGCCCTGATGGCTAAGACACAAGGACAACCCTGGGGCCCTTTGTTACTTCCACGTGGACAGAGCCACATTGCCTCAGGTGATGGTAACAGCAGACCATTCCTATCGCTTGCCATTCAACTGAAGTTCGGGTAGTTAATTTTCTAGTTGATGAACGACACAAAATTAAAGTGTTTTCCACGCAATTGGATATCACCCAGAAATTCAACTACTGCAGGGAAATAAAAACTTTGAAAACAGTCACTAAGTTCTGAATTTAGTCTTCAGCTCTACTCTTTCGTCTGAAGCCATCTTTATGAGTACCTTACTCGGATTAAAAGAGACTAATGTTTACAAAAGAACTGCTTGCTGTGTGTTTTTACACGTAGTAAATCATTTTATTATTTACAATGACTCTATATGGTAGATACTTCCCCATACTTCCTCCGTCCCATCTTGCCAAAATCATGGGCCATGTTCAAAGAGTTTAAATGATTTCTCCAAATACGTGCTCTAATAAGAAATGATGTTAGCATTTAAACAAAGACCTACTTGGCCACCCACTACAACCCTGTCACACGGAGTTCCCTAATGACTTAGTATTTTCATCCAATTTAACCCCTGCTTTATTTAGAATATAATTCTAATTCATAACATACTGTGCTAATTCACGTGAAAGTGTCTAATTAGGGTCAAATTTACTTTTTTAGATATTTTGCTGTATTTTAGCATTTGATTCTTAATATTTTATTAAAATCAATATTTATTATTAAAATTTTCCACTAAAAACATACAAAACAATTATATAAATTGGCTCTAAAAGATCACCTTATTTTGCTATAGTTGCAAAATCTGAAATCCACTACCCTGAGTAATGCTTAACTTTCCTTTGAAATAGTGACTTTTCAAATAAAAGTATGTAGAAATTTGGAGCTTGAATTTTAGCTCTAAATGTAAAATTGCTCTTAAGAAAAAACAAAGAATGCATTGATGTTTTACAGTATTATGTTAGCCTATAAGTTACTTTAAGTCTTATTTTAATTTACAATTTTCTACACAGTTCCTTTTAAAACTGTGTTTTAAAAGAAAAACTGTGTTTTTCTTCTATTTTAATAAATATTTTAATGGGTAAATCAACTTGGGTCAGCTTTATATTTTTAGAGCATATTATACATTAATCATATTTAATACTTATCCTGCCTAAGTGAAGATGTAAACAAACTGTGGGCAATGAAAAGGCTTTGATTTGGCTGAACACACTATTCAAGTTCAGTGTAGCGTTTTACCGTTAGTGGTGACTGCATCTGTTTGTGCAAACAGCATCTCTGAGGAGTGGAGTTCTTTGTTCTGGTGGAGAGAAGGCCTGCTTACTGGCAAAACCAGTACTTTCTGCCCTATTATTGACCTCGACTTTGACCTGGCTGGACCACCCTCACTGGAATGGACGTAATAAAGTCCTCTGGCTGACTCATGCCTGACTTTAAGCTAAGTAGAGATAATCAATCACCTAAAATTAAGTGTTGTGGTTTTGTGATGTGGACATTTACAGGGGACTGAACTAAGATCACCAAACACCATTCATTTAAGTTTTCAGGGTTGTCTCGGAGTAGGATCAAGGGAATTTTAACTAGTACTTCAGGAACTATTTACCAGACTCAGAGTGGAGAGATAGGATCTTAGACACAAAAGGAAAAAAAGAAAGAAAATAGACATTCCAAAATAATTCTGATAGATTTCCTGTAAACAAAGAGTTAAACAAAAGGAACTAAAAAATGCCTTCAAGAAATACTACCTTTCTTAATGTATCTCAAACTTTGATTTGGCTAAACTCTTTAACAGCTCAAAGTTCTCAATTGATAAGCTCTGTATCTTTTTCAATCAAAATATTTTGCTTCCTAAAATCAGTTTTGGAGTATTAGGCAAGTCTTACACCTTCTCCCAGACTCACCTTTCCCAAAGCCTTTTTTAGTGCTTCTGAAGATCGAGATCCTCTTGGTCTGTTTTAAATGACCTTGTCTCCTAAATTCCAATTCCACTCTGACCTTTCCCTTTTTAACTTTACCCCTGAAGTGCATCACACTTCTTTTATAACAGGGGTAGGTGGGAGGACTCCTTTAACCAGGCAAAGCAAAGCCACAAGTAGCACTCTCATCCCCCAGAAAGAAGTAGGGTTGTTTATTGTGTTTCTTGTGAAACATCATCTTAGATGGCTGTCACTGATGAAAGTATAGCTTGCCTCAGAGAACAGAACTGAAACACCATTAGCCTATTTCTCTCCAGCTGAAGTTCCACATGCTTCACTAGCAAGCCATTTGGCAGGAGACAATGTGTTAAGATACTTTACAGCCTATTGTGTTTACATGGTTATTGTGATTTCAGGTCCCTTTGTCTTGGCTAACTTAGATGGTAACCTTTAGAGATTGTATCGCAGATGTTCTGTGGCATTTCTCACAAAACCTCAAATATCAGCAGCCATTCTCAGTCATCTGGTATCAGTGAATGAGTTGATACAGTTTATTTGTTTCTAACTATTACTCTCAGTTAATAGCTTTACTCTTAGTCTGCTTTCTAACATGGTTTGGAAGCACTTGAAGAGCTCTGTGGTATGGTGGAGTTTCAAATCCAATAATATGACATCTCCAGGAAAGAAAATAATTTACAGAGGTTTTGATAGAATCAGAGTAGATTTCTGCAGATGGTACCCTTCAAAATGGTGATAATAGACCAAAAGATTCCTAAATTCAGTGAATTCAGGAATTTATACCAGGAGGAATAATTGGCACTCAGTTACACATTAGTCAGAATTTGTAAGGGAACCTTATCAAATTTCTCAGAGAAGAATGTCCTGTTTGTCTGAGAGTTTCTGCGTGTCACTTACTCAAGGCTGTACTGTAAGTAATGCACTTCCCTGGTTTTGTTGTTAGGTGTTGTCAAGTGGATTCCTACTCTTCGTGACCGTATATACAAGAAAATGAAATACTGCCCAGTTCCCGTGTCATCCTCACAATCAATGCAATGTTCGAGCCATTGTTGCAGTGCTGTGTTAATCTACCTCATTGAGGATCTTCTTTTTGGTTGACCCACTACTTTATAAAGCATTATGTCTTCTTGATGACTGGTCATTACTGATAACATGCCTAAAGTATGCGAGACTGAGTCTGCCATCCCTACTTCGAAGGATCATTCTGGCACTTAGTTCTTCCTCCGCAGACTTGCTCATTCTTCTGGCAGTCTACGATATAGAGGTCTGAGAATGAAGTTTGTGAAGTCATCCTAGAAAAAGTGCTACACACCTCATTGCTGAATATCACTATAGTCACCTTCAGTGTACTCCTCTTGGGAAGCTATGAACCCATGTCAGTGCCTAGTCCACCCTTCAAAGCAATTTTGGAACTCTTTTTCTGGAATCGGCACCAGAGCTGTAATTGTAGTACCCTTGATGTCCTGAATGTCATCAAAATATCTTTGTTTCAATATTTGTTTTATCTTTGGAAGGAAGGTAAAAACAAAAGTCACTAGGGGCCAGATCAGGTGAGTAGAGGGTGTCCCGATGCAGTTATTCGTTGATTGGCTACAAACTCCCTCCCAGACAGTACCATGTGAGCTTGCACATTGACCTCATGCAAGAGCCATGAGCTGTTGGTGAACAGTTCAGGTGGTTTTCATCTAACTTTTTCATGCAGCTTTTTAGTACTTCCAAACAATAAACTTGGTTAACTGTCCACTTGGTACAAATTCATAATGAACAATCCCTCTGATATAAAAAAAAGGGTTAGCAACATCGTTTTAACTCTTAATTTGGACAGACAGAACTTTTTGGTGGTGGAGAATTGGCTGACATCCGTTATGCATTTTGGCGCTTTGTCTCAGCATCATATTGGCACAGTCATATTTTATCACCTGTGATAACACAGCCCAACACATCGTCTTGCTGCTCCAAAAGGTCTTGGAAAGCTTTGGCTCTCCTTTGCTTTTGTTCAACAGTGAGCTCATTTGAGACCATTTTTGTACACACCTTTCTCGTGCCTAGATTCTCAGTTAAGATTTTCCGAACTGTTTCTCAATCTATGTTTGCTTGGACTACTATGCATCTCAGTCAGTCAATGATTTTGACACACAATTCAATGAATTTTTGCAATGTTTTCTTCAGTTTTGCTCATTTCTGGCTGCCCTGACCTCTCTTCATCAGTGATGCTTTCCTTCCCATCAGAAAAACATTTAATCCATTTGTGCACTGCCTTTTTCTTCATGGCATTATCCACATAAACTTGGATTAAGTTAACATGTCCCTGATTTTACTTCCACTCTTGCCAAGTTTAACAAGAAATTTAATGTTTGTTCATTGCTCTAATTCAAGCTCTGATATTCTCATGACAGCACACAAAAATATGCAATGACAATAATGAACGCCACTCATCAAGACACCACCACATGTCAACAGGAGCACAGCTGTGGGACTCTGATATAACAAGGTTATGAGATGGTATGAGTTGTTTGTACAGTGCTGCCAACATAAGTGCACTGTGGTAAGTTTGCAGACTGAATTGTAAGACCTCGTACTCCATATTCTTAGTCAACATCAAAATTTAAAAGCATAAACTCTTCTTCAGTCTTCCATACTCATTGGCCACTTTTCACATGCATATAAGACAACTGAAAATACCATGGCTTGCCTCAGGAACACTCTAATCCTCAAATGGACATTCTGCTTTTCAACACTTTTAAAGAGATATTTTGCAGTCGATTTGCCCAGCTATATCTATGTTTAATATTCTGACTTGTGTTTCCATAAGTATTGAGTATGGATTCCAGTAAAATGAAATCACTGACAACTTGCATATTTTCTCCATTCATCATAATATTGCCTATTGGCCCAGCTGTGAAGATTTTTGTTTTCTTTATGTCCAGGTGTCATCCATACAGAAGGCTGTAGTCTGTCTTCATCAGTAAGCGTGACAAGTCCTCTTCACTTTGGGCAGGCAAAATCATATTATCTGCATATCTCAGGTGAGTCTTCCTCCAACCATCATGCTCTTTTTTTCTTCATATAATCCATTGTCTAGAATTATTTGCTTAGGGAACAGATTGAATAACATGATGAAAGAAAACAACCCTGATTCACACACGTTGATTTTAAACCATTCGGTATCCTATTGTTCTGTTCTAGTGGCTGCCTTTTTGTCTACATACAGGCTCTGAATGAGAACCATTAGGTATTCTGGAAATTCCATTCTTTGTAATGTTACTCATAATTTGTTATGAACCAAATATCTTCACATAGCCAAGAAAAGACAGGTAAACATCTTCCCGGTGTTCTGTGCCTTCAGCAAGGTCCATCTAACATCAGCAATAATATTCTCATTCCACAACCTTTTCTGAATCCATATTGGATTTCTGGTAGTTCTCTGTAAATGTACTGCTACAACTGTTTTTGAAATACCTTCAGCAAAATTTTACTTGAGTATTATATTGATAGTGTTTGATAATTTCTGAACTCTGTTAACCACCTTCTATTAGAGTAGGCACATATACAGAACTCTTCCAGTCAGCTGGCCAGGTACTGGTCTTGCAAATTTCTTGGCATAGAGCACCTCCAGCATGGCATCTGTTTTTTCAAATATCTCAATTTGTAGCCATGAATTCCGTATCCCTGTATTTTGTTTTGTTTTGTTTTTTCTTTGGCAATGCCTTCAGTGAAGCTTAGACTTCTTCCTTCAGTACCATCAGTCCTTTATCGTATGCTGCCTTCTAGAATGGGTGAATGTAGACTGATCCTTTTTGTGCAATGAATGTGTATATTCCTTCCATCTTCTTTGATGGGCAATAATTCAATATTTTGCCCATGGATTCCTTCAGTTCTGCAGTTCAGGAGTTTATTTATTTATTTATTTTCCCATTCTTTCAGTGTGCTTTTTCCTTTTGGTTTTCTAACTCCAGATCTTGGCACATTTTCACTATAATACTTTGTCTTCTTGAGCAGCTCTTTGAAATCTTCAGGGTTTTTTTTTTCCTTTATCACTTTTTCTACTTGCTTCAGCAGTTCTGCATTCAACAGAAAGCTTAACAGTCACTTCTGACATGCATTTTGCCGTTTTCTTTCTTCCCTGTCTTTAACAACTGTGTATTTTCTTTATGTATGTAGTTTTGATGTTATGCCACAGCTTAACTAGAGGTCATTACTGTTCAGTGCATTAAATATACTCTTGTGATAGCTTCTAAATTTAGATGGCTTGCACTCAGGGTCATACCTGGGTTTCCATGCAATTTTTCTAGATTTGTTTATCTTTAACTTGAATTTGCATGTGAGTAATTGCTGGCAATTTCCACAGTTGGGCCCTGACCTTGTTTTGGTTGATGATAGTGAGCTTCTCCATAGTCCTTCCACACATGTAGTAGATTTGATTTCTATGTATTCCATTTGGCAAGGTCCAGTTTTATTTCTGCCATACAGTTTACAAAAGATATTTACAATGAAGAAGTCCTTGGTCTTTTAAAATTGTAGTATATGATCTTCACCACCATTACTGTTACCAAGAGAATATTTTCAAATGATCAGTCTTTCTTCTTTGCTTCCGACTCTTGCATTCCAATGACCAGTAATTATGAGGGCATCATGATCGCATGATTTACCGAGGGTAAATCACAGAAGTTGGCAGAAATTTCTTCATTTTTGGTATAGAGTTTGGTGTGTAAATTTGATTAATACTTGTATTAACTGATCTTCCTTGTAGGCACATAGAGATTATCCTGTCACTGATAGTATTGTACTTTAGGGTAGATCTTGCAATGCTCTTTTTGACATTGAATGTGATGTCGTTCCTCTTTAATTTGTCATCCCTGGCACTGTAGGTCATATGATTGTCCAATTCAAAATGGCCAATACTAGTCCATTTTAGCTCAGTGATGCCTGGAGTATTGATCTTTATGCATTTTACTTCATTTTTGTACATTTTCAAATTTTCCCAGATTCTTACTAGCTATTGATGACTGTTTCCAGCTGTTTCTTTCCATTTTGAGTTTTGCCATATCAGCAAATAAAGGTCTTGAAAGCTTGACAATATCGACTTCATAGTGGCCTACTCAACTACGAGGAGGCAGATCTTTACCAGTAATATTCTACATGCATTTCCAAACTCCTACTGTCCCAAACTCAAACCAAACTCATTGTTACTGGGTGTATTCTGACTCATAGTGACCCTATAGGACAGAATATAACTGCCCCATAGTTTTCAAGGAGACCCTGGTGACTTTGAACTGCCAGTTGCCAACTATTAGCAGCTCTTAACCACGACACTACCACAGTTTCCCCACTCACCAAAGGAAATTAATTTGGGAGCAAAAAGGAGGAATACAGAGTAGATTTCACTGATGGGGTAATGTACTTTATATTTGGGTGTTTTAATTATAAATGAAAGTTATACATTTGATTAGAGTATTTAAAAGAGATATTTTTAGCAAAGATATACTTCTCACATCCTATTTCCCTTTCTAGGCATGTCTCTTTATCTCAGCACACAACTAACATTGTCTTTTTCTTTTTTTTTAAATGGCTCTTCAAAACAGAGGTCAACAAGTTACGAGTTTAATTCTGAGATAATGGACAGAACAAGATCATTTTCTTCAGATTTGGCACATTAAGAGAACGAAACAGAAAACATTTTGAAAGTATTTCCTGACTTATACCTTACACTCATATCATCAGTAAATTCATTTTATGTGACACATTTTAACCTTTTATTTATCCTTTCTCTTAATTACTTTTCAGTAATTTTATACTGAAGAATATATTTTATGAATATAATTTAATAAAGTAGGACCAGAGTCAGAAGATTCTACCCAGTTTTCTGGTTTTGAACAAATTATAAATCAAAAAAATCTACTGCCACTGAGTTGATTCCAAAGCATAGTGACTCTATAGGCCAAGACCAAATCACTGCTGCTGACTCACTGCTGACTCATAGAGACCCTATGTGGCTTTGAACTGCCAAACTTTTGGCTAGCACCTATAACATTTAACCACTAAGCCACCAGGGTTTCCAGGACAAGACACAGACCTCAGTAGTATCATTTCCTAAAGTATCATAAAGAAAAAAGAAACAAATAAGGAATCTCAAAAGTTCTTTCACAGCTTTTGAGTTCCTTGTTCCAGATGGGTTTCTTAAAATATCATCATGGTGGTGAAGCATAAAGTAGTCTTTGGTACTTTAGAGTTTGCTTTCAGCTTGTTTGACGTGTCCTAATATTATTAATTTCCCTTTGATGCAAACACATTAGGCTGGAAAACGTTGAAAAATACACAACCTCACGCAGTTGTAGAGGCTGGCAAATACAAAGTCCATGGGTCAGATAGAAATTGGGCTGGTAGCTTCTACTGATTCACGTAGCTGCAGAGTCTGTAGAATCCAGGACTGACAAGTCAGACAGCAGGCCACTTGCTCTCAAGCTGCAGAGGCTGACAAGCCGCTGGCTCAAGATCTTAGGGTCCCAAGTTAGGACTCAGTTGAGTTTTTAATTTTTTTCATGAAAAATTACAGTGATAAGCATTCAGCAAACCCATCATTTGGTCATTTAACCTGACGATTGTTCCATTAAATGATCATTTAGCCAAATAATAAGTCCTAATAAAATAAGGTTAATAAAACATGTGTACCAGTCAGTATTTGGTTTGCAAACTATGGCAAACCAGATGCAGGATACAAAGAAAGCACCAGGGCTTTGCCAGGACCCCCATATCTATACTGGATGCAGGCCACACTCCTAAACAAATGCCCTTACAACTGATCGGCTAATAACATCAGTTCTCAACTTATGGGATGGCTGCATCATTACATAACTGCCAAATTACATTGTTACATAATTCCCAAACTATATCATTGTATGACTGCCAAATTACTGAGAATTATGGTCAAGCTAAGTTTACCCCTAGCCTTATTCATCACATTTTCCTTCTATAAATGTCAACATTTTTGTGATAAAACAAAGACATCTACAACATTATTAATTTGCTTTATATGGTTCTATCTATTTAGAACTCAGTTTTCCTCATTTAATTTTTTCCAATTTACTTTTAACACTTAAACAATCCAAAAACCAAATCTGTTGTTGTCAAGTTGATTCAACTCATAGTGACCCTATAGGACAGAGTAGAACTAACCTGTTGGGTTTTCAGGGGGTGCATGGTGGATTTGAACTGCCAAACTTTTGGTTAGCAGTTGGACTCTACACAGCTCTGACACAGGATTTCCAAATGCTTAAATAGTGTGTATTATTTTCAAGAGAATAGTATCACTTATGGAGAGCTCTATGACATAATAAAAAAAAAATTCTGACCTATTTAATTAAGAATAGCTTTTATTGAAATCATTCATCCATCAAACACACACACACACAAACTAGGACTCAACTGAGTTTTGAATTTTTTGCATAAAAAATTATAGTGATAAGCATTCAATAAAACCACAAATTGGTAATTAACCAGACTTTAAATAACAATTCTTAATAAAACATGTGTACTCTTTAGTATTTGACTCATAAATTGTGAAAGGAGGACATCTCACTTCAGATTTTAACAAAACGATTCTGAGAACAGTACAGGTAAGTTTTGCTTGGTTATTTGCTTAAGTTTTTTTTTAATTACTCTTTTCAAAAACATTCAGAAATCGAAATTCAAACAGAAGAGCTTTTATCACTTAGGAGACTCTTGGTAGTGCCTGGTGACATTTTAATTGTCACACATCAGGAGTACTACTGGCATCTACTGGGTAGAGAACACAGATGCTGCCAGGTACCCTACAGTGCACAAAGGCAGCCCCTGCAAGAAACAATTACTTGGACCAAAACATCAACACTGCTAAGGTTGAGACACTCTATCTGAATATAAATATCTGTTCTATGTACACTCATATTACTTTATACAGACATAAATATGTATTTATTCATACTGTATTCTGATGTCTTAAAATAGTAATTTGTAGAATTATTATTCTCCTTCCCCTGCCTAATTTCTTTTTGTATATATGTAATGCCTTTGAAAGTTTTTTGTTTTTGTGTATGTGTGTCTGTGTACAGGTATGTGTACAAAATGCTTGAGTTATTCTCTCTTTTCTTCATCTAATTGTAAATTTCATAATAATAAGAACATCATATATTTAGTCAGCTAGTATGTTCCTTTTACCTTACCCATATGCAATGCACCCTGGGCATTCAGTAAATAGCAAATGGATATGCAAAGGCATGAACATATTCTTAAATATTCACACATATATTTTGTTTGAATTTCTATGTGTTAACTTTGTTAGGCATGATTTTCAGTATTATGTGGTTATCCTACACTTTGTGAATGATGTAATTTTCCTATGTGTCATAAACCCTAATTTCTGCCTGTGGCTAAGGAGGCAAGATTAAAACACGTTTAAGAGGTGTTAGAGTGGTATGTAACAGTCTTGCTCAAGTCACATCCCTGACCCAGTGTAAAGAGAATTTTCCTGGGCTATGAGATGCATTACTTTTTATCTCACAGGATATAAAAGAAAGGGTAGTGAGCAAAGGGTTGGGGGACCTCATACCTTCAAGAAAGCAGCACTAGAAGCAGAGTGCTTCCTTTGGACCCAGGGTTCTTGTACAGAGAAGCTCCTGGTCCTGGGAAAGTTGATGACAAGGTTCCTCCACTAGAGCTGAGAGAGAAAAAGCCTTTTTCAGGAGCTGATGCCTTGAATTTGAACTTTAAGCACAGTCCCAACCAAACCCACTGCAGTCGAGTCAGGTCCAATTCATAGCGACCCTAGAAGTCAAAGTACAGCTACTCCACAGAGTTTCCAAGGACACTAGACTCTGAGAAAATAAATTTCTCTTTGTTAACATCATCTACCAGTGGTATTTCTGTTATAGCATCACTAGATGATTAAGACAATGGACAGGTCAGGTTGACACACACTTGGGGAAAACACAATTAAATCTATATATTAAATTCATCAAATAATTATTTATTCTATTGTTCATGCACTATGCCATGCCTTGGAAGACTCTAAAAAGAATACGACAGGGTCTTCCATATAATTTAATATATATAATATATTATATATTATATAAACATACTTTGATCCACTTTCTTTTGCTTCTTCCCTCTTTGCTTCTCTCTTTGCTTATAATTTGAATCTCCCTAGGGTCGCCATGAGTTGGATCCAACTCGACGGCACTTGGGAAATTTTATTTATCTCTAAGCCTCTAAGCATGATATGTATCTGTATGCATTTATTTGAAAATGATAGCACAGATTTATATTAGAACTGTAAATATGTTGGTGGTAGTAATACTCAACCAGGCCCATTTATTCAGATGATTAAATCTTAAGACAGAATTAGTATATATATAATTAGTCATCACAACTTAAACACCGGTGGCTAAAATTAACAATCCAAATGGTTGCTCACTAGTGGAAGAGAGGAGATAAAAGAAAGAACATTGTGTGTTGATGGAACTGGGACAAAATATTCTGGTAAAAATTGACAGAGAGGAGAATTCTACTTTGGTTATTACATAGCAACTGGTACTGAACTTCCTTTTCTGGCATAAATAGAATGAACAAAGACAAAATACATGAAGTTACAACTTTCAAGCACTGTAAAACAGGCATTATAGGACTGGCCTTCCTAACAGAGGGCAATCGCAGATCGTATGTTACATGTTAGCTCCAGCTTTCTACCTGGAGATATTTTCTGACTTACAATACAGGCAGAATGCTGGCTAAGCAAAGAAGTAAGACTCACCGGGCTGAGAAGGTAAGTCTGATGCTTAGAGTAGCTGTAATGTGAAGAATAAGATAATTTAGAGGACAAATTTGCATAGAAAGATGATCCAGAAACTGGCAGCTGGGCTGTCACCCTGATAATGGCTAAGGACTGGAATGTACATGTGTCAAGAATGATTGAGTTATGTAGAGATTATAAACTATGTGGGGCTTGGAGACATTAGATACTACAATCATACAGAATACAAAGATCTCCCTGAGAAATTCACAGTTGGTTGAGATCACAGAGAAATAATGCCTTGATGGTAACACTCATACTTTGTAAAGTAAAGGCTGCATCCCAGGGGGTGAAATAAAAATCTGAATTAAACAAAGAATAAACCAAACCTGAACAAAACTCCACACTTTTTTTAAAGTAAGATAGAATAATCCAAATTTCACACATTTTGTCCACATTGTCACATATGCAATAAACAATTCTAGGAATGGAAATGTAGGAGACTGTGACCATGTGAATACAAAAGGACAATAAGACTCCAACATGTATCAGCTAAATATATTCAAGGAGTCAAAGAAAATGATTAAAATAATGAGTGACCAAGTAAGTAATCTCAGCAAGAAATGGAAAAATAATAATAAAAGTGAATTCTAGAACTGAAAAATACAATGTATCAAATGAGAAATTCACTTGATAGTCTTAACAGAAAATCAAACACTGAAGAATAAAACCTCAGGGAATTGAAGGTAGGTAAATAATAGAGTAGAAAATATTGAAAAAAATCAAGAGACTTAGAGATCAATGTATAATATTAATGATCATAATGTAGATTACTGGCATATAATCTAGAAATAATTGGAGTCCAAGAATGAAAAAAGAGGATGATATAAAAACAGTATTTGTTAAACTATTGAATGAAAAATACTCTAACTTGCAGATCTAAGAATCTGAACAAACTTAAAGCAAAATAAATTAAAGAAAATCCCACCTAGCTATATCATAATGTCTTAACGGCATTTGGCTTGGCTTGGCAGCTAGATTCTCTAGATAAGAAAAATCAATGAAGCATATATAAATACATATGCATATATACAGAGAAAAAGAGAGAGATTTATCTCAAAGAAATGGCTCACATGCTTATGGAGGATGGCAAATTCTGAATCTATAGATCAGTCATCAAGCTGGAGGCTTCTCGTGACCATCAGTTACAGAGGTTGACACATCCAAAATCATCGATGACGGGGCTGAGGGAGCTGGTAAATCCCAATAGCTGCAGGTCAGGTGGCAGGTTGCTGGCTCACAAGGCTGTGGAAGCTGGTGAATCCTAGACTTGGAAGGTTAGATAACAGGTGTTATCTCAAGTCCCGAGAACTAGAGGTCAAGTCATGACAAGTTGGATGCAGGACCCAGAGACAGAGAGAAAGCTCTGCCAGAGTGTGGGAAGCCCACATCGCAGCCGCGCCTTGAAGATGGCGCCGAGACACCCGACCGCGCCCTGAGTAAACCCGCCTCCCCACGTCAGCCCCTGTGTGACGCCCATGATGGCCTGATGATTGCAGCCAGTTAGAAGAGAAAGCCGCCCTCACCCCATGCCAAACTGAATGCCTATTGGACATGGCTCGGTATATAAGCCGAAGCCCAGAAAAATAAAGTTGTTGTTGTTCCTCTCTTGTCTCCCTGCATTCGGTGTCTCCTGCTTGGGGCCCCGGGCGGGTTCCGGGGGTCGCAGGCAGCGACATTTGGCGCCCGAACAGGGACCTGAAGGGGATAGGACTGCAACCCTCACCGCGGGGACGCCTGGACGGGTGAGCAGGTATTTACCTGGGTCAGTATTTACTGGAGCGGTATTTACCGGGAAGATAATGGGGAATCACCCAAGCAGCCTTCCGGGTGAGCAGGTATTTACCTGGGTCAGTATTTACTGGAGCGGTATTTACCGGGAAGATAATGGGGAATCACCCAAGCAGCCAGAGGCTGTTTGTGCCTTTAAAGGAACTATTAAAATGTAGGGGCATTCAGATTAAACAGGGGACCCTTAAAACTTTCCTCTCAGCAGTGGAAGAAGTGGCCCCCTGGTTCCTGGTCTCGGGTCATTTAACGCTGAGCGCCTGGAATAAATTGGGTGGAGATCTAACCAGAGCGGATACCCAAGGAGGCCTTGGAGGCAGCTAACCTTGTTATTGCAGCAGACAAAGTGCAAAAGACAGAGGTGGTGGAGTTTTGGGGAGCTAGTGTTTCACCTACAACTGTCGCCCCTCAAAAACTCACGTTACGAGTGGATCACTTGCATACACTCAATGATTTTCAAAAACTTTTAGGGGACATTCAGTGGGTCCGCCCATATCTCTCTCTCTCAAACTCCGAGCTAAGCCCCTTGTATGACATTCTTAAGGGCGACTCGGGGTTGGCTTCCCCTCGCGAGTTAACTCCAGAAGCAAGGGAGGCCCTAAAAAGAGTGGGGGCAGCCCTTTCCACCGCTGCCTTAAAGCGCAGGAACCCTGACGCCCCCCTCACACTCTGTGTTTTGCCCACTCCTTGCCAGCCCACAGGGGTGTTATGGCAGGGTGGCCCCCTTCGATGGGTTCACCCCCGCATTTCCCCGCAGCGCAGTATTGAATGGTACCCGGGCGCTGTGGCAAGAATGGCCTCGCTCGGACTGTCCCAAGCTGTCGAATTCTTTGGACGTCACCCCGAAAAGTTAATTACTCCCTATAACAGAACCCAAATACAGACCCTTGTGACAACCTCTGATGATTGGGCCGTCCTTTTATGTTCATTTTCGGGAGTAATCGATAATCATTACCCGAAAGACCCTCTGCTCCAGTTCAGTGCTAGCCATCCAATCATCTTCCCGCGCTGTACTTCTGACAAGCCTATACCAAATGCTCTCTCCATCTTCACCGATGGTTCCAACTCTGGTGTTGGCAGCATTGTCATTCCCAATCACTCCACCCAAACATACTTGTTCCCAAATTGTTCAGCGCAGTTGGTAGAGTTACAGGCAGTTAAGCTGGCTCTGCAGAACAATACCGACCCCATCAACATCGTTTCAGATTCTGCATATGTGGTTAATGCAGTCAGAGCTCTGGAAGCAGCAGGGGTCATTTGCTCCAACTCGCCTGCTGCTGCTGTGTTTACTGACATCCAGAAAATTATTCTAAATCGCAACTCCCCCTTTTTCATTGTTCAGCACCGAGCACACCAAAACCTCCCTGGGCCAATTACACTAGGTAATGCAATGGCAGACCAGTTAACCCGCATGCCTATCATCCTTTCGGCCCTACAACAGGCGCAAAATTTTCATGATCAATTCCACGTCAACTCACAAACCCTTTCACGTCACTTTGCTATCTCTCGAGAACAAGCTCGTGACGTTGTGCGCAACTGTACTGCCTGTGCACCTCACTTGCCAACCCCTTCGGTGGGTGTGAACCCCCGAGGCCTTCGTCCCTGCCATCTTTGGCAGATGGATGTCACTCATATTCCAGAATTTGGCAGATTAAAATATGTTCATGTCTCTGTAGACTCCTATTCTGGTATCATTTTTGCTTCAGCCCACACAGGCGAGGCAGCCCGGCATGTTATCTCCCACTGTCTTACAGCTTGGGCAGCTTGGGGTGCCCCACTCAGTCTTAAAACAGACAACGCACCTGCTTACACCGGCCTACCGTTCCAAAATTTCCTGCAAGCCATGCGTGTGCGTTGCACCCATGGCATCCCGTACAATCCCCAGGGCCAGGGAATAGTTGAAAGAGCTCACTCAACCCTCAAAGCCTGTCTATTAAAACAAAAAAGGGGAATTGGGCAGGGACACACTCCTCAGAACAGGCTGGCCCTGGCCCTGTTTACACTAAATTTTTTAACTTTGGATAAGGAGGGACGCTCCGCTGCAGAGCGCCATAGTGGTGCAGCGGAAACCCCTCCACGAACAGCTATATGGAAAGATACCCTTTCTGGCAAATGGAAGGGTCCAGCACCAGTTGTCACTATCACCCGAGGAGCTGTTTGTATTTTCCCGCAGGACTCCCAAGCTCCTATTTGGGTTCCCAGCCGATTGATCCGACTAGTCAGGCATGATGTCTCCGCTGATGACTCTCCTGAAAATCCTACCCCTGTCATTACTGCTGACACCTCTGCTAATCAATGAAGCTTCCAACGCTGATGCTGTGGACACTGATGGCACAGACACAGATAAGTATTGGGGGCTCTTAGATGTTCTGCCCCTACCTCTCCCAGTCCACTATTCTTCAGGGTTGTTCCCCCAACTTTTTACCACTAATGACTCCCTTCAACTTCCCTCGATTCCGGTAGATGAGAGCAGCAGCTCTGAACCTCGTCCACTCAATGTCACCTTGCGGGGCCTTCTCTGCTTTCGTGTGCCCCACAACCTGTCTGATCTAGAAAACTCTATAGAGAACACCCCATGTGTCACACTGTATAATATGTCTGCGGGGTGGTTTGACCCCCCCCAAAAAATAGCTCTAACCCCACCACGAATGGTACCTTGCTGCAAGGTCGTTTACCCCTCATGATCCCCAAAGGAAATTCTACTGTCCCCCCCCAGCCTCGCTGGGCCCCCTATTGCAAAAGCACCCGCGATTGGCCCCAGCTTTGGACTGGCTGCCAAAGCCATTGGTCCCCGTGGGCTGTCAAATCCTTTTTCACATTCTCTCCCAATATTGGAACGCAGGCCAACCACTTCTCCCCCGGGAAGAATTATACCTGGCAGTTTCCAACACAGGCAAGCCCCACTAATCCTTTGATGTTTGGCTACTTTGTGGTGTCGGTGGAGGTTGCACTGACATAACCCCAGTTGTCATGCTGACCGGTGGTACAATTAGTAACACCACTGTGAAGTGGAATTCCACAGGTGTGTTTGAGGACACACTAGAAACACAAGGAGTGGGCTCTAACCTTACCTTCCCTCCCACTCCTGTTTGTGTGCAACCACCTTTCATGTTCATGTTAATGCATGACTCCCGTCCCTCTAATGACTCCGTTTCATGTACTAATAATACTTGTTTCTACTCATTATGTTGGAATGCTTCTATGTTTCATACCGCTCTAGTTACTAGGTTGCCTCGCTACGTACCATGGCCAGTGCAGAACACCCGATCGTCACTGTCAACTCATTTGCGCTCCAAAGGAGACTTTGGAATTACCGCTGCCATTGTTGCGGCAGTTACTGCCTCTGTCGCTGCGGCAGCCGCCGCTGCAGTAGCCTTGACTCAAACTGTGCAAACAGCCGACGCCCTTAATCAAATGGCGGAAAACACCGCTACAACGCTACAAACACAGCTTGCAGTTAATGGAAAACTTCTGGGAGCCATTCACATATTAAATCACCGTGTAGACTTAGTTCAAGAGCAAGTGGACAGTTTAACCCAGCTAGTGCAGCTGGGCTGTGAGTGGCGCCTAGCCAGCGTCTGCGTCACTCCCGTTCATTTTCACAACATCTCCAGGGCTGCTTATCTCTCTAGAACTCTGTCTCAACAATTGACTGGAAATTGGTCCAAAGAGACTGAGGCGCTTATCACTCAGTTGCGTAATGCCATAGTGTCTGTCAACTCCACCCGAGTGGACGCTTCATTGGCCTCAATCATGCGAGGGTTTTGGTCTCAATTGGGCGTGCTGACAAAGGAATGGGCTGGTCTTGTGGGGATAGTATTCCTCTTCATATTGGCCATCGGTGTAGGCTGCTACTGTCTATGTCGCCATAAGAAACCACAGGAGATCAAATACTCCCTTTTGGTACAGGCCTACTCTGAAGTGGCAGCTGACACTCAGGGTAGCCAGGTGTGGTTACAGATGCTTGAAAGCAGTCAATGACGGGCAACCTCCAGCCAGGCTCCCTCAACCTAAGACAGGGCCCCTGCCTTTTGCTGCAGCCGGCCTGATGACGGGTAAGAGAGAAGTTCTGGGCTAGGATGACCCAAGCCAGGCGTTTCTTGCGATACCTTGCCTTGTACCTTGCTTTTATTAAAACAAAAAGGGGGAGATGTGGGAAGCCCACATCGCAGCCGCGCCTTGAAGATGGCGCCGAGACACCCGACCGCGCCCTGAGTAAACCCGCCTCCCCACGTCAGCCCCTGTGTGACGCCCATGATGGCCTGATGATTGCAGCCAGTTAGAAGAGAAAGCCGCCCTCACCCCATGCCAAACTGAATGCCTATTGGACATGGCTCGGTATATAAGCCGAAGCCCAGAAAAATAAAGTTGTTGTTGTTCCTCTCTTGTCTCCCTGCATTCGGTGTCTCCTGCTTGGGGCCCCGGGCGGGTTCCGGGGGTCGCAGGCAGCGACACCAGAGCATTCATATAGGTTACATCCTCAAGAAAAATTTCCTTACACTAGACATTCGAGTAAGACTGTGATTTGAGTCATTCCTCCTACTAACAGTGGGACTCAGGATACACCTCACATAATCATGCCTTAGTAGGATACACAGGCTGAGGATTTATAATACATAAAATAGAGGATAATTGTTTCAGACTACACAATGGAGGATAATTACATGTCACTAGCAATCATGGTCTATCCAAACTGACACATAACATTAGACATCACACACAGTGTGATGAAACCAAAGAGAGACAGAGACAGAGAGAGATGACTTAAAAGCATGTAGGATAAAAAGGACATTTCACTAGGAAACCAACAACACAAATGACAGAAAACTATCTTAGAAACAATAGAGACTAAAAACAGTGGTACATGCAGCTTCTTTAAAATACCATAGAGAAAACAAATAAAATAGTAATTCACAATTAGAGATCAAACAAACTGTCCTTCAAGATAAGGAATGTTTTCACATAAGCCCAAACTCAAGGAATCAGTAAGCAGCAGACATCAATTTATAAGAAATGTGAACAAAATTATCACAGGATAAAAGACTAAAATTAACACAAAAGGCTGAAGAACACAAGACAAGAAGTAAGATTGTAAGACGAAGTTCTGCCTTAGTGTCTTGAATAAACAATTGAATGAAAAAGAAAAAAAGAATAACATTGCATTATGGGATTTATCATGTCTATGAGCCAAGCCAAGTGCCGTGCGAAAGTAAAATTATAATGACAATAGAATAAAGAATGAGAGGATAAATATTTGACTTTTCTAAATAGTTTGACTCCAATTAGCTTTGGGAGATTATATAAAGGTAGTGATCCATGTAGTAGTTTATGAGAATAATCAGTACAAA
The DNA here is from genome assembly GCA_028571685.1 of Heterohyrax brucei. Classification (NCBI taxonomy): domain Eukaryota; kingdom Metazoa; phylum Chordata; class Mammalia; order Hyracoidea; family Procaviidae; genus Heterohyrax; species Heterohyrax brucei. The sequence continues at coordinate 53,587,245 of CM053141.1, read as the reverse complement.
GATACCAAGACATAAATTTTGCAAAATAGAGTACTTATAGAATAAGGTTGAAAAGAAAACAAAATACATATTAGCTTTTTCATTCCACATTAAAAAAAAAAAAAAAGGGAAAGGAAATAGAGAAAATCCAAAGAAAAGAAAAAAAAAAAAAAAGGGCAGGGAGGGGGATAGGACAGGAAAAAATGAAACAAAAATAAACAATAAATTGGTAGACATATTTAATCACATCAATAATAAACAAATGTAAATGGTTAAACATTCCAATTAAAAGGCAGAGATTGTCAGATTAATAAAAAAGCAAAATCTAAATGTATGCTATATATGAGACATGTTTACACTAAATTCAAAGTCACAGGCTGGATTAAAAAATAAAACGAAGTATCAATGCAAGACATAAATATTAATTAGCTGCTTTCACAGGATACCCTGGGGGTAGACCGCTTAAGTGCTATATCTCTTAACCAAAAGGTTGGCAGTCTGAATCCACCAGATGTTCCTTGGAAACTCTATGGGGCCGTTTTCTCTATCCCAGAAGGTCATTACGAGTCAAAAATATGAGACAAAATAACTGTCATGGATTGAATTGTGTCCCCCCAAGAATATGTGTAGCCATGTGGCTGGGCCATGATTCCCAGTATTTTGTCACTGTCCTCCATTTTGTGGTTTTCCTATGCTGTATGTTAAAGGATTAGGATGTGACTGTAAATCCCTTTATAAGATTACCTCCCTGCTCCACTGTAAAGGGAGTTTCCCTGGAGTATGGTTTGCACCACCCTTCATCCCTTCATTTTATAAGAGATGTAAGGAAAGGGAAGGAAGCAGAGAACTGAGAACCTCACACCATCAAGAAAGCAGCACTGGGAGAAGAGTGCTTCCTTCAGACCTGAGGTTCCTGTGCCAAGATGCTCCCTGGACAAAGACTGATGCAACACAAGGACTTTCCTCCAGACCCTACAAGAGCAAAATCGTTCTCCTGGAGCCGACACCCTGAATCTGGACTTGTAGCCTACCAGACTATGTAAAAATAAACCTTCTTTTGTTAAAGCCATCCACTCTGGTATTTCTGTTAGAGCAGCACTAGCAGACTAAAACAGCAACTGTTAAGAGACAAAGTATTACTAGAGATACAAAAGAGGCATTTCACAATGGAAAAGTCCCTTTCTTCTGGAAAACGTAATAGTTCTAATTTTGTACCTAATAAAAGTTCAAAATAAGGAAACATAAATTGAAGGAACTCAAAGAAGAAAAAAACAATTCCATAATCATAGAGCAATGTTTTTCACATGCCTCCTTTAGTAGTTGATAAAATATTTTTTATAAAAAATCAAAGTTATAAAGACTTTAAACAATAGCACCAACCAACCAAACATAACTAATGCTTATAAAACCCTTCACACCACAATGTGAAATGCAGTTTCTATTCAAGTACAAATTTAATTACAAGTCAGAACGGAGTGTAGGCCATTAAAGAAATTGTAGTAAATTGTAAATTTTTAATATCTTACCGAGTACATTTCAGGAACTAAATTTGGAACCAATAACAATGCATATAAAATGTTCACATCTGACTAGAATCTGTATACCTGAAAACGGCATAAACAGAACACATAAACAATTCAAATCAATAATAAAATTATAATTTAGTAAAAATGGACATAAAGACTCCATGAGTTGCAGTGAACTATATAGTACAGTTGCAAAATCTGATCTGTGGCCTATTTTTCTATGGCTCATAAGCTACAATTGTTTTTTAAATTTTCAAAGAGTTATTAAAAAAGAAAAAAGATGTGACAGAGACCTTACAAGGATTGTGAAAACTAAAGTATTTACTATTTGTCCCTTTATAGAAACAACTAACAAAAGACATATAAATGATCAACAAGCATATGAAAAGGTATTCAACATACTAGTTTTCAGATAAATGAAAATTAAAACACAATTAGATAGTACTACACACCAACTGATTGAAAGACTAAAAGTAAAAAAAAAGAAAAAACTGATAACAGGCAATGATATCTAGAGTAATTAAAAATTTTATGCATTGCTTAAGATGGTACAAAACGAAACAAACATCTTGGAAAATCTATGTAACAGTTTCTTATGAAGTTTAACATTCACTCAATAGTCCAGCAAAAATGAAAATACGTATTTACAGAAAGACATGCATTAAAATGTTGCTAATAACTGTTGGTCTAATAGCTAATAATGGAAAAGACTCAGATGCCTGCAGAGAAATCAGATGCCTACAGAGAAACCCAATGATGACAAGAAAATGAATAAACAAATTGTGGTATATTCATACAATAGGATACTATTCAACAATTTAAAACATTGGCTCTACTAACACGTGTAACAACATGGGAAAAACAATCTCCAAAATGCTGTGGCATTAAAGTACAGACTCCCAAAACCTTTCTTTAACAAACACTCATATTCTATATACATTGCTTTTATCGCCCTTTCAAAATATGTCTCTCTTCTGTCTTATTTTTTTGGCTATTCTCTTCACCAGATGAGACTACAATTACTAGGCTACCCAGTCTGAGCCAAGATGATAGCGTATGATAGTGTTACCATGATTTCTATTTCTCGCATTTGCGTTGCTTACAATGACAACTTGATGCAGAAAGTATTTTAAGCTAAAGAAATGACTTGAATACTGAAGTGGTTAAGCAAGCAAGGGAATGATTTTAAAAGTTGTTAAAACAACAGCTATTATTGCCATTCAAAAATGGAAGATAATAATATTTATGACAAGACAGGCAAAATATGCTAGATACAGTAGATGAGCTAATTAACATACTTCTTTCCAGGGTGTTTACCTGCACTAAAGAGGTAAATTCACAGACATCAATGTTTCCACCTTCACTAACGATAGAAAACACCCAAAAAGCTGAACTCAAGTTGATAAAACCCAAAAGCTAAGCCCAGTGCTTTCAAGTTGATTCTGACTTACAGTGACTTCTGAGTCAAGTTGATTAGGAACAAGAGAGGGAGATAATTGCAAGGCGGAAGCTTGGGACTCACGAAATGGATAAAGGAGCAAGACAATGAGAAGGAAAACTGGTAAAATAAGTGTATGCAAACTTAAGTCAGCAGAGAATGATGAGTAATTGGCAGATTTAAGGAAAAAAAAAAAAAAGACTGCCATTAAGCTGATTCCTACACATAGAGATGGCGTAAGAAGAGTAGAGTTTCCAAGGAGTGCTTGGTGGATGCAAACTGCCGACTTTTTGGTTATCAGCAGCTGTAGAAATTAACCACTACCCTACCACGGTTTCCAACAGACAGGTAGATATAAATATCCAAACGCAGACATACAGAGAAAAGTTGCATTAATAGAAGTTTTGAAAAACAATGCATAGGAGAGAAATGTACTATTTATAATGTATTAATTAAAGTTAAAGAACTGCACAATTTGCAATCTTGTATGCTTTTTAATTTGGAAACTTCAAGGAATCAACTTCACAAAAATAACTGCATTTCAATATTGGCATAAAAATAGAAATAAATTGAAAAAACTGTATATACAACTTGTTTCTAAATGGACTGACTTACAAAGTCAAAGAATAAGTGATAACAATGATTTTAAACTGTTCCAGGTATTAGTAATTGAAGGAAAACGAATTCTGATCTGTTTGACTGAAACAATATTGCCCTGGGATTATAAAATGTCCAACATGACGGAAGTATGTAAATATGCCTCTCTTTCTAAAGTCATAATATGCAGGAAAATAAAAATAATAATAAATGGAACATAGATTTAGCTTTGAGTCATAGAGATTTATTCTGGCTTTTTAAGGATGATTTGATATTTGGAAATATATTAATGAAAAGCCTAATAGGTCTGAGTAGTATATCATACTTTCATCTTTGAAAATTCTACAGAGAAAATTGATATTCAATTTAATAATTTCCAATTATCTGCAGTGCAAAGTATTTCAAACTTTCATCAGCATTTTGTTAATGGTACACCTTGAATATAGGCTTATTACCCGTGTCTATTACTGAATGTCATGGAATCTGTGAACTATGGTGTTTTTTCATAAATGATATGCCTATACATATAACACACAGCACACCTGGGAAAATAATGAGTGAAAGGGTTGTTTGGTTGGCAAACAAAGTAAAACATGTTCTTTATTTAAGTAGAAATATAGTAGTTGGATAAAAAGGAGGGGGGAAGGAAGGAGGAGAAATTATTTTTTCCCTTAAATGCACATTTATTTTTATAAGGAAAATTGTTTTTTAAAAATAGTTCATGCCACATTATGTAAAACAGTGTCTCAATCATCTGGTACTGCTCTCAGACAAACACCACAATTACATGGCTTTAACTAAGCGGTTTATTCTCACACTGTCTGGTAGGCTACAGGTCTGAATTCAGGGTGCCAGCTCCAAGGAACACACTTTCTCTCTATCAGCTCTGGAGAAAGGTCCTTGTGTTGCATCAGTCTTTCCTTGGTGTGAACATCTCAGTACAGGAACCTCAGGCCCCAAAGACACACTCTTCCTGCTGCTGCTTTTGTGCTCTCTGTTTGCTTCCCTTTCCCTTTATCTCTTGTATGATAAGAGGATAAAAAGTAGTGCAAGCCACACTCCAGGGAAACTCCTTTACAGGGGGAGAAGGAGGCCACTTTAGGAAAGGTGGTACAGTCCCACCTTAATTCTCTTTAACCTAATCCAGACTATTAACCAGAAGCAGAGATCAGCATATACAGCATAGGAAAATTACAAAATAGAGAACAAACACAAAATACTGAGAATCATGACCGCCCCCCCAAACTGTTACATTCTGGGGGGGACACAAATCAATCCATGACATAAGGTATCATTGTTTTCCTCCATAGAAATATGAAATGATATGAGATTCTGGCTGTAGACAGTAGATTTGTGCATTCTAAACACTTGATATTCAGAATACTTCCTTATTGCAGGAAAAAAAAGATTGCCAGTAATTATTGGCCATTAGTATTTGTTTTAAGTGGCCTATCTCAAGTAGGAAAACGTCAAAGAAAAAGAGAAGACTAAACTTGCGTGTCATTACCTTGCAGTACTAAACACAACAGAACACAGGAGTTTCGGTACTGCTTGTAACGTAGCTCTGGAAATGCAACAGAAAGATCTTCTTGCATGAAAAACTGAGGATAATTTTTAAGAGGGAGAAGACTTCACTAAAAGAGGTTGAGTGAATTTTATCCTACCAAAGAATCTTGCCTTAGAGTTTTATACATGTTAGCTTATTAGTAATAGAACAGCAAGAGAAGCCCTTGGGGTTTGAAGGGCTAGAAAGAGGAAATCTGCAAATGTCCTCTTGGGTTTGCTATTTAAAACAGAGGATGAATAATTCTATCAATTATCTAATGCTATGTAAGAAACCACCTCAAAACTTAGTGGTTAATACTTCTAGTATATATTATTGCTCATGAATCCACAAGATACTTGTATGATTCTGCTGACCTAAGCTAAACTTAAATCTTCTGACTTGGGTTTCTCATTTGCCTCCAGTCAGCTGGTAGCTCAGTTAGGAAAAGCGTAGCCTAGGACGGACTTGTTGTTCTTATGTTCCGTTGAACCGGTTCCCACTCATAGCAACCCTGAGTACAACAAAAGGAAGCCCTGCCCAGTCCTGGACCATCCTCACAGTTGTTACGCTTGAGTCCATTGTTGTAGCGATTCTGTTAACTCACCTCTTCGGGGGTTTCTGTTTTCATCTGAGCTCTGCTTTACCAACTATGATGTCCTCCTGTGGGTACTGATCCCTCCGGATAACATGTCCAAAGTATGGGTAATGTGGTCTTGTCATCCTCAATACTGAGTATTCTGGCTGTACTTCCTCCCAGATAGATTTGTTCATTCTTTTGGGAGTCCATGATATATTCAGTATTCTCATCCAACAGAGACGGATTTATCTGTGTGACAATACTGAGGTTCCAATGGATAACCAAGACAATTCAGATAAAAGAAATAAAAACATCTAATGAACATAACAGCTCTTATGTTCAGCTTAATATTCAGTTTATTATTACCAAAATAAATAGTAATTTAAAAATGAAATACTTTGTTTATAAAATTATAAAAAGGTATAAACAATTATGTACCCTGAAGGTAGAGTCAGATGGACACTTATAAAAAAGGCTGAAACTATTAACAGTATAACTTTTCTGGTAGCAGCCTGTCAAAATGATGAAAAATATTTACAATATTCAACTATTTCACCTCTGAAAAAAGTCTATCCTAAGATACAGACCTGAAGTACAATGAAACATTTTGGCATGACAATGTTTACTGTAGCAGTTTTTTATTTGGTAATGACAGACTACCCAACCACAGGAAAATAATTAAATTATTGTGTCCATATGATTGAATACTATAGAACTTTTAAAAACTGTAAGTTTAAGGAGCTATTAAACTGAAAAACAGGATAAGTATCTAATACATTTGTGAGTATAATAATTTACAAATAAAAATATACAGAGGAAAGTAAATGAAATCAAAACGAGTTAATGGTGGTTTACTGAATTTTGTAATAATGTTTAAAAATAGTTTCTTCTTGTCTTCAGTTTCTCCCATATGCTGCATGTACACCACACACTACTTTAAACTGTGGTCATCAATTTCAAGTTGCAGCAACCACATAAGCATTGCTTTAGGGTGGTGTATTTTTGTAACAGTTTTTTGGTTTTATATTACAACTTTCAGAATACATTCATAAATCAAAAGGTAAAATGCTATACAAATGTCTGTCCTTGTTGGTTTATTATTATGCAGGACATTTTAAAAGTACCACCATCTCTGCATCCACAGCTTCTGAGTTCTTAGTTCCAGTTTCAACACAAAACACGTGCTTTGCTGTACAAGTGACAGGCTGTCAATATCCATTAACTGAGCCACAATTTTTGCATTACCTTCTTCCATTTTTTGTGATAAAATATCACTTGGAGCAGCAACAAAAATATTATAGAGGCCACCAAAAGTGGTCTAATGTGTGTGATTGGCTTTTTATTCCCTTGAACAGTTTTAAAAAAATCAGACACTACAGAAGCAACCCAGTCTATACCTTCTCTTCTCTATTGCTCTGGATGCTACTTGGAAAGGAAAGAAAAACAAGTGGATATAGGCGGTGTTCACTCAGAATAAATAATTCATTCAAGAAGGATGCTAGGTTATGCACAGAATACCACTATGAATGCAGGTACTAGGATCAGCAATACATTCTATGACGTTAGAAAATGTACTACATTGTTTCCAAATGGGTGGTAACCAAGCTCTCTAGTAAAATAAATATCTGTGGCAAGTGACACATACCTATTTAATGACACTTTGAGTTCATGTGAAGTTTGGCAGTGTCATAAAGTCTTATCTCTTGCTTTCACTGTTATTGCACAGATTTAAACTGCTGTCTCGGAGGCAGTTTTACTATCTTTTTCAATCTACCCCATAAAAGTGAGACTTGATTTGCTTAGCATGAGAACAGATCAATAAAAGCTAAGTTATACAGCAGATTAGATCACTAACCCAGAGATCAAAGATGTTAAATGCAACTTGTATAGAACAACTAGATCAAAAGTTGAGCTCAGACACACTGTACATATTTGCAGAACGCAAAATAGCCTTAACTCTATAACAACAATTTACCTTAAGTCTTGTCATGGTCATTTTATATTGCAGTAGTTTATACACAGCTGACAACATTTTAAATATATACAATATGTACACATTTTAAGGTTTTTTTCTTGTAATTTTCTAAACCACTCTTCTAAAACAAGAGCTAGAAGAAGAAAAATAACTAAAACTTGCCATGAAACTAGTATACATATACAATTTTAAAGCTAGGCTTCTTTATGGAAAGAAATATGCTGTATAAGCCATTATTGCCATTAATACCATCCATTTTTATATTTTTAGTAAATCTAATAAAGTTGTTGAAATAAAGACGTTTTAAAATTTGCAGTTGTGACTGTGTTAAATTGCTTTATCAAATCATATGACATTGCTTAAATAATTTAAGATACTGAAAATTGTGTTTCATCTTGAAATATCCCCCCACCACAACTGAGCAACAGGAAAAAATAGGACCACCAAATAGTCAAATGTGTATTACTGGCTTTTTATTCCCTTGAACACAGTTTTAAAAAATCAAACATTACAAAAGCAACCCAATGTACATCTCCTCTTCTCTATTGCACTGGATGCTACATTGAAAGCAAAAAAAACAAAAAATAAGTGGTTACAGAAAGTGTAAGAATGATACTTTTTTTTCTCTTGGTTCTTAACACAAATTGGGGAGGGAGAACAAATAAACAAAATTATTAAAATAGGATAAAATAGCAACAACAAAATCTCAAACCATAGTCTCCAACTGAAAATTAATGATGTTACTTTGGAGACTAAAATGCGCATGACCCAAGCCATGGTATTTTCAGCTGTATCACATGCATATGAAAACTGGACAATGAACAAACAAGACAGAAGAAGAACTGATGCCTTTGAAATATAGTGTTGGAGAAGAATTTTGAAGGTAATGCAGACCTCCAAAAGAACAAACCTGTTCTGGAAAAAGTACAACCAGAATTCTCCTTGCAAGGAAAGATGGCAGGACTGTATTTTACATACTTTAGACATGTTGTCAGATAGGGTCAGTCCCTGGAGAAGGACATAATACTTGGTAGAGTGGAGGGTCGCTGAAAAGCAAGACAACTCTCGATGAGATGGATTGACAATGGCCACAACAATTGGTTGAAGCATAAAAATGATTTGGGACACAGAATAAGACCAGGCAGTGTTTTGTTCTGCTGTGCATAGGGTCACTATAAATTGGAACTGACTCAGTGGCACCTAACAACAGCAACAGTCTCAATGTAAAAGCTCAGTGCCATTCATACACATAGTGCCTTAGAACAAATCCAGCTATGTGTGCTCAGTCAAGTAAAACCTGGTAGTGTGTTTCAAAGGAAAGCATGTTCTGCCTCTGCTCTTCTCCTTTCAGCATTCTTCCTTTCTGTCTTCTTTTCAGCTTTGTAACTGACTTTGAATTCTACCTCTCACATCAAAAGAGATGTGATTGTCCCCAAAAGGTCACTTTTCTCTCATTCATTTATTGTCAATTTCTGTTTAACATCCTCCCCCCCTTTAAATATTCATTTGGTATCCTGATGTGTTGTTCTTAACAATGTTTCTTCCTGATGATCTATCTTCTAAATAGGAGAAACATTTGCTTTAAATACAAAAAAGTGAAGATGTGTACTTATAATAACCATAATCATATCACTTCAAAATAAAGGTTGTCAACATTGGTGTGCATTATTTTATCACTTGGTTTGGCTGGCTGGCTTTCCTGTCTGGAGCTCTGATGGCCCAATGGTTAAGAGTTTAGCTGCTAACCTAAAAGCTGACAGCCTGTGTTCATTTGCCAATCCTTGGAAACCATATCACACAGTTCTACTGCATCCTGTTATGTTCCTATGAATTGGAATGTACTTGATGGCAATGGGTTCAGTTTTTGTTGTTTTTTTTTTCCACTTGTAGATACATTTCAAAATCACTCAACGGCACTTGGCTTGGCTTTGGCATTTAACTAAAAATGATAATGTAATTAGCACCAATTATATACATACAAATAAAAGTTGTTTACACATTTTAAGTACACATATGGGTATTTAAACATTGTCAGTTATATATCATTCTTTAAACAAAAAGTAGATAATAAAAACAGTCAATTATCACATATAATCATTAATTAACTGAAAGTTTATTGTACTTTTGGAGAAAGTTAACAAACTACGTTCTAGAATATTTAGAAACATGATAGATTCTGACTAAATTTTATCTTAATAGAGAAACTAATTCTCTGTTTTAAACATGAAACTTTGATAATCCTTTACATCTTCAGGGAAGAAAATATGAGAATGACAGCATTTAAAAAATAAAGGAAAGGCAAGACTAAGATGGCAGAGAAGCCGTATACATCCTGTGATCTCTCTGACAATAAAGAACCAGAAAACAACTGAATAGATTATATAGGAATAGATTATAGGAATCTTGGATACCAGGAGAAAAGTAGAGATATCAGACTGGGTGACAGGAAGGGGAGAGCTGGTCCAGAAGCAACTGATACAGACAGAATTAAACACAGGCCTCACAGAGGGACCCACTTCTGCCAGCCAAGCAGAGTTGTGGTACAGTAGTGAGGGGTGAAGAGAGCAGCAGCATAGTGATCAGAGTTCATTTTTCTCAGTGGAGAAGCTGAGCTTTGGACAGCTGAACCTACAGAACTGCAGAGGACTTTCACTTGAATGTTGTAAGCTAAGTGCTTGTGAACTCTTGCAGATTTAAATCTTTCCTATGCACTGATTTCTCTCCCTTTCCCCAATACTCCACCTTCTTTCTCTGTTCTGGACCAGGTGTTAAACTCTGACACTCTACCCGAACTGGAGTTGGGGCACCTTACTTATATGCCCTGAGCTATTATTGAACTTGGAGAGGAAAACAAAAAGAGAGAGGGAAAAAAAAAAAAGTTCGGCTGGCTCTTTGAGCCAGGAACTTCCCTAACCTTTCTCACAGCTCTAACCACTCAATAACAAGGCATTTGTATTTCCAAGGCTCCAGTAATCATAGTAGTTCAAATGAACACATTATATGGAAATATGTCCATATATATATATATATATATATATATGTGAGAACACATATCAAAGCATAAATAAATAACTTTCTGATGACTTGAAAACAATCAATTTTTAATAATTTAAAGAAATGGACTCTGATGGCTTCAGAAAACTCCCGAAACAAATAATAAAAAAAAAAATTTCCAAATGAAGGCTTCCTGCAACTGTCAGAGGTAGAATACTAAAGACCAATTTTTGAACTCTTCAAGATATCAGAAAGGAGATTAGGCAAAGTGCAGCACACCACCCCTAAAAAGCAGCAAAGTATAATGAAAAATTAAATTGGCTTGAGCAACAATGATCTGAAATTTAGCAGATTAACAATAAAATTACAGAATTAAACAATTCAAGAGAAAATCAAAGGAGCAAGATTGAGGCAAGAGAATGTAGCGTTAGTGAGATTGAAGATAAATTAACCAACACCAGCATATATGAGGAAAAATCAGATAAAGGAATTTTAAAAAATGAGGAATCACTAAGTTATATTGGACTATTTCAAGATGAATAACTTATGAATGGTTGTACCAGAATAGGGGGCTAGCCAAGTGCTGTCAAGGGGAGGAGGCATAAAAGAAAATACGAAGAGAATTGTTGAAGATATAACGACAGAAAACTTTCCTGATGTCATAAAAGATGAGAAGGTGTTCACTGAACTCCACATAAGGCAGTTCCCAAAAGAAAGACACCAAGACATATTATATTCAAATTTACCAAAACTAAATATAGGCACTTTGGTAGTATAATTCATTTCCCTCCTTGCTTTTTTACTAATAATCTTAATTCTTAATAATGTGCCAAAAACAATAACTAAATATGAATAGACATTTATTATTCTTATTGTAAAAATTTCCTTTCTAAACTGGAGATTTTAGTCCTTCCTTTAAATTAATGATTGACATGGGTAGGATGACTATTATTTCCTGGGTTCAATCTGTCATTCTGAATCTGAAGACATTTCAGAGTATCATTAAGAGGGTGGTCATCTTGATGTGACTGCAGACAAAGAGTGTTTACGAAAGTACTGACTGTTAGGTGTGAAGCAGTCAGGAGTAAAGCAATATGCAAAGGTTCCCAGCGTCTTCGTTTATAAGGAAAATCAGAGTTACACTCCAGTTTTAACTTTCTGCAAGTTCATTGCCAAAAATATATTCCAAGTAGTTTTTAAACTTTTCTTTGGTTTGGAGTTGGATTAATTTAATTCATAAACTGAATTTACATTGGGACATTTAAATATTGTCTCTGAAAGGTGCAAACTATATAGGTAGCTAAGTTAATTCTGAAGGGGATACATCTTTATTTCAATTATCTGAGTATTTTCTTAATCTGTATTTTTACTGCATTTTCTTTTGATGTAATTTTAGTTACATATTGGTTTTAGTTGTTATAACATTGTAAACCACGTTAGTTTGTTGTACTGTAGGGGCTTGCATGACTTATGTGTTGCCGTGATATGGAAGCTATGCCATTGCTGTTTCAAAGATCAGCAGTGTCACCCATGTTAGGTTTCAGTAGAGCTTCCAGACAAAGACAGACTGAAATGAAGAACCTACTAATTAACATCTGAAAAAATGGGCCAGTGAAAATTCTGAGTAGCACTGAAACACCATCTGGTGCAGTGCTAGAAAACCAGCCACTCAGATGGGAAGGCAGTCAAAACAAGGCTGGAGAAAAGCTGCCTCCTCAAAATAGAGTTGACTTTAACAACAAAGATGGAGAAAAGCTTTCAAGACCTTCATTTTCTGATGTGGCAATACTCAAAATGAGACGAAACTGCCACAAATATCCATTAATAATTGGAACATGAAGTTTACAAAATATGAATCTAGGAAAATGGAAGTTATCAAAAATGAAACTGAAGGCATGAAGATTGATGTCATAGGCAGTAGTGAGCTGAAATATACTGGTATTGACCACTTCGAATCAGATAATCATATAGTTTACTATGTTGGGAATAACAAATTGAATAGGGATGGACTTGCATTTATCGAATTATATCAAAGTCTCAAAAAGAACATTTTAAGATCTATACTGAAGACCAATGCTGTTAGTGATAGGATAACAACCATATCTTTACAAAGAAGTTCAGTTAATAAGACTATTAATCAATTTACACACCAATGCTACTGCCAATGAAGAAGAAATTGAAGACTATTACCAACTTCTTCAAATATGCCATCAAGACACGTTCATCATGTGACTGAATACAAAAGATGGAATCAAAGAACAAAGAACAGGAGCTGGAAAATATGGCTTTCATGATAGAAGTTATGCCAGAGATTGCATAATAGAATTTTTTTTAACATCAATGACCTATTCACTGGAAATACTCTTTTTCAACAACATAAAACATAGACATCACCTAGTGGAAAATAGAGAATCAAATAGATTCTATCTATAGAAAGCAACAGTGGAGAAACTCATATCATCCATCAAAAGAAGGCCAAGAGCTAGTTGCCGAAGAAAGCATCAATTGCTCATATGAAAATTTAAACTGAAGCTGAAGAAAATTAAAACATGCCCACAACATCCAATGCACAACCTTTAATACGTCCCACATGAATTTAGAGACCATCTCAAGAATATATTTGACATACTGAACATTAATTCCTGACCAGAGGAATTGTGGAAAGACATTGAGGACGTCAACCATGAAGAAAGCAAAAAGTCATTGGAATTAAAAAAGAAAGAAAAGAAGTGGCTCACGGAGACAGTGGTGACTCAGAAACTTGGTCTTGATCATAGACTAGCTGCAGTGAATAGAAGAAATGATGATGTAAAAGAACCAAAGAGATTTCAAAGGGCAGTTTGAGAAGACAAAGTAAAATATTATAATATACAAAGATCTGGAGGTAGAAAATGAAAAGGGAAGAACATAATCTGCATTTCTCAGGTTGGAAAAAAAACTGAAGAAAAATTAAAGTCTTGAGTTACAATATTGAAAGATTCTGTAGTCAAAAATGGAGCTGTGATGTCACAGTGATGAGCAGCTGGGCTGCTAAGCAAGAGATTAGCAGTTCAAATCTACCAACTGCTTGTTGAAAATTGTGAGGCAGTTCTGTTCTGTCCTATATGGTCACTATGAGTTAGAAGTGACTGGATAACAACAGGTTTGTTTGCCTATGGGTAAAATATTGAACAACTTAAGAAACATCAAAAGAAGTCAGAAGGAATATACAGTCACTATACTGAAAGAAATTGGTCAAAACTCAACCATAATAAGAGATATGATCAGGCACTAAAAGAAGTGCAGGGTGCAGTGAAGTCTTCATTGAAAAACAAAGCTGATGGCCTACCAGGTGAGATGTTTCAACAATCAGATCAAGCCCTGGAAGTGCTCAATACTCCATACCATCAAATTTGCAGGACCTGCCTGGAAGAGATCCATATTTGCACTCATTCCAAAAAAAAGTAATGCAATAGAATGTAGAAAATATTGAACACTATTATTAATATCACATAGAAGTAAAATTTTGTTAAATATCATTTGAAAGTGGTTGTAGAAATACATCAACAGGAAGTTGCCAGCAATTCAAGCTGGATTTAGAACAGAACTGGAATGAAGGATACCATTACTGATGTCAGGTGAATCTTGGCTGAAAGTAGAGAATACCTGAAAGATGTTTACCTGTGATTTACTGACTATACAAAGCCATTCAACTCTGTGGATTATAACAATTTACAGAAAACAATGTGAAGAATGGGACTGACATTTAATTGTGCTCATGCAGAAACAGTACATAGACCAAGATACAGTTGTCTGAAGAGAAAAGGGGGATATTGTTGTTTAAAAATCAGCAAAGTATATCTTGGGTGTGTATTTATTCACTATTCTTTCCAATCTGTTTGTTGAGCAAATAATTCCAGAGGCTGAACTATATGACGAATAAGGCAGCACAGAAAGTAGAGAAAGACTCACGAACAATCTGTGACATACAGATGGCATAACCTTATTTGCTGAAAGTGAAGAGGACTTGAAGCACTCCCTAATGAAGAACAAAGGCTACAGCCATCAGTATGCATTACAGCTCTACATAAAAGAAAACGAAAATTCTCAAGTGGACCAATCAGTAACATCATGGTAAGGAAGAAAAGACTGAAGCTGTCAAGAATTTCCTTTGGGGGCGGAGTCAAGATGGCAGACTAAACACACATCTCCCTAAATCCATCTGGAAACAAAGGCCTGAATTGATAATTAAACAGAGCTTTCTGGATACCTAGTGATTCCTAGGACACAACATAGGGCTGTCTATTTGGTCTACATACCACTGAGTGGGAAACTTCTTCTCTTTCACCAACTCCTGGCCTTGTTGAGTTCAGGATCTCACAGACTGAAGGTAAACTGCCATTTTAACTTTTTTTTCTCTGTTTTAACTGGCAGGAGGGACTGAGGTGACTGGCAGCAAGGTTCAGATGCATTGCTGATAAGATTAGAGAGCAGAGTCACCACATTTTGAGAGCATTGCCTTGGAATCTGTACATCTCGGCACCTCTGACATCTCTCTCTCAGAATCACTGAATCTCTGCCCTTGAATAGCCTTTTCAGAGGTGGGAGGGGGATCTTGTGTGGGATGCCATCTTGATTCACTTGGAGGTGGAGTTTCCTATACTGAGGCCTCAGCTGGACCTAATTCCCAGGCTGGAAGGCAGTACCTGTCCAGAGAGTGCTTTTCTGGCAGTAAGCAGTCTTTGATATAGAGATGCTTACTTTGCCAGATGGAAAGACTTGCACACCTGAAAGCCTGACTAATTTTGAAAGCTGTCAGATACCTTTTACCTTTCCTTAGAGAAATAACTGCAGTGCATCCAGACGCCATGTCTTCCAGCCTTTACTGTCTCACATTATAGGGTCAGCTGATGGCTCCCCAGTGACTCTTCAAGTGGGGCTGTATCTTTGCCAACCACGAGGTGGAGCCTGATACCCCAGAGATTCTACTGAACCCAGTCATTGAAGCACATAGAGGTGTCTGGTGATCAACTTCCTTTTCAGACTGAGCTTTAGATCCTGTCAAATTAACACCAGAGAAACAAAACAACCTCCAGATGCCCAAAAGGCAACAAGCTTTAGACCAGAACATTAGGAAGAATTCATTTATGGCTTCAGAAGGCCCACAAAAGAAAGATCCAAAGAAATTCCCAGATGAAGAAGCCTTTCTGAAACTATCAGTGTGAGTACAAAAATATTATATAGAGAGCCCTCCTAGACCTTATACAAAATGCATCAGAGCAAAATGTAAAATTAAGGAAGCTGTTCAATCTGATGGAACAGTAGTACTTTGAAATCCAAAGGATCAATAACAAAATCAAAGAGACAGAAAATTCAGTTCAAAGCCAAGAAAACAGAATTGAATAAATGTAAAATAGACTTCCTGACTTGGAAGACAGAGCTACTGCCTCCAGCATCTATGAGGAGAAATCAGAAAAAAGAAACAAGAAAAATGAAGAAGCATGTGGGATCCTATTAAGAGGAACAAACTACAATTAATTGGAGTTCCTGAACAGGGTGGGACACCTGAGAACACAGAGTATCATGGCTGAGCTGCTGTCAGAAAACTTCCCAGAAATTATGACAGAAGAGAGTATAGATATCCAAGATGCCATTCAATGCAGATCCCAAAACAAAGACTCCAAGACATATTACAATCAAGCTTAACAAAATGGAGCACAAGCAGAAACTCTTAAATGTAGCAAGACTCAAAAGCAAAGCTAACATTCAGAGGGAAGCCCTGTAGGATTTCATCTGATTTCTCAGCAGAAAAGATGCTGGCACTGAGACAATAGGTTGACATATTCAAAAACTTGAAAGAGAAGAACTTCCAACCAAGAATTATATATCCTGCAAAACTCTTTTAAATATGAACGTGAAATCAAGACATTCACAGATAAACAGAAACTAAGAGACTCTGTAAAAACCAAACCAAAGCTACAAGAAATACAGGAAGAAACTCTTACCTTAGAGGAACAAATCCTTAACTTTAAATTTTAGGAGGAAATACAGGACACAAAATCCAGAAACATACTCAGTTACAGAAGGCTCCAAACTCAATCAAAGCTATATTAAAAGAAGCCATCCAGTGATCATATCATGAAAACTATAATGTCATCATATTAAAAAGAGGGATGTACTACAGTCGTTATAGTCCTTCCAGATGGAGAGGAAGTACTACACTTGTAGTAGTTAAAATTGGGTTCAAACAAAGACTATTAAGAGGGATTACGGAGGCAACTGCAAAGCACAATAAAGATGCAACATATCGAATCAAGAAACGTAATACCAGCATCTCAACAACCACAAAATCAACAGTAAAAAAGGTGAAAAATCAACTGCTAAAGAAGAATGTCCCAGTACAGAATAATAAGAACAACAGAAAAAACATCAACACAAAAGTAAACATATCACAGTGACACCACTAAACACATACCTATCAATAATTACATTGAATATGAATGGACTGAATGCTCCAGTAAAGAGACAATGAGTGGCATCTTGCATCAAAAGACACAACTCATCCATATTTTGCTTACAAGAAAGTCACCTTAGAATTAAAGATATGAACAAACTGAAAATTAAAGGATGGAAGAATATATATCAAGCTAACATTGAACAAAGAAAAGCAGGTGTGGCAATTCTAATCTCTAATTCTAAAATCAATTTTAGTGTAAAATGCACCGTTGTGGACAAGGATGGACACTATTTATTGCTGAAATGTTCAATACACAAGCAGTACTTAACAATATTAAATACTTATGCACCCAATACTAGAGCATCTGAATATATCAAAGAATAGATCACTCCACAATAATAGTGGGAGATTTCAACACTCCACTCTCAACATTGGACAGATCGTCTAGAAAAAAGCTCAATAAAGACACAGAAGACCTTATTGTCACAATTAATCAAGTAGACTTCATTGACATATAAAGTACTTTCTATCCATCAGCAGACAACTGCACTTTCTTCTTCAGTGCACATGGAACATTTTCTAGAATAGACCATGTGTTAGGATGTGACATAAATCTCAACAAAATCTATACCATTGAATTATTGCAAATCATCTTCTCAGACCATAAAGCCATTGAAGTCTAAATCAATAGCAGAAAAAAACATAGATAGAAAGTGGAACACGTGGAAACTGAACATGGAATCTTTCTCAAAAAGCCATGGGATATAGAAGAAATTAAGGACAAAATAAAGAAGTTTATGGATTCCAATGAGAATGAAAACACTTCCTACCAGAACCTATGGGATGCAGCCAAAGCAGTGCTCAGAGGTCAGTTTATCTCTATAAATGCACACATTCGGAAGCAAGAAAGAACCCAAACAAAAGATCTAACTCTACGGCTAGAACAAGTAGACAGAAAGCAACAGAGGAAACTCTCAGGTACCAGAAGGAAACAAATCATGAAGATCAGAGAAGAAGTAAATGAATTAGAGAATAGAACAATTGAAAAGGCCAAAAGCTGGTTTTTTTGAAAAGATCAACAGAATTGACAAACCACTGGCTAAACTTACTAAAGAAAAAACAGGAAACAAATAACCCAAAGAAGAAATGAGAGGGGAATTGTCATCACAGACAGATCCAGCAGAAATCAAAAATATCATAACAGACTACTATGAAAGTCTGTACTCTAACAAATTTGTAAACCTAGAGGAAATGGACAAATTCTTAGATTCATATCACCTACCAAAATTATCACAATGTGAAGCAGAACAATTTAATAAAACCATCACAAAGGAAGAGACTGAAAAAGTCCCAAAAAAATACCAGTCAAAAAAAGGCCTGGCCTAGATGGCTTCATTCCAGAATTCTACCAAGCTTTTAGAGAAGAGTTATGGCCAATACTACTGAAACTATTTAACAGCATAGAAAGTGATGGAATACTCCCAAATTCATTCTATGAATCCAGCATAACTCTGATACCAAAGCCAGGGAAAGACCCAACAAAAAAGAAACAGACCAGTTTCACTCATGAATCTAGATGCAAAAATCTTCAACAAAATTTTTGCCAATAGAATACAACAACATATCAAAAAAATAATTCATCACGACCAAGTTGGATTTATACATGGGATGCAAGGCTAGTTCAATATCAAAAAAACAATGTGGTCAACCACCTAAATAACACAGAAAACAAGAATCACCTGATTTTGTCCATTGATGCGGAAAAGGCATTTGATAAAGTCCAACACCCATTCATGCTAAAAACTCTCAGCAAAATAGGAGTAGATGGCAAATTCCCCAATGCACTAAGGGCCATTTACACAAAGCCAACTGCCTACATCATCCTGAATGGAGAAAGAATGAAACAATTTCCCCTGAGAATGGAAACTAGACAAGGATGCACATGTCCACCTCTCCTATTCAACATTGTACTAGAAGTTCTAGCCAGAGAAATTAGACAAGACCAAGAAATGTAGGGCATCTGCATTGGCAAAGAGGAAGTAAAAATCTCCCTATTTGCAGATGATATGATTGTACATGAAGAGAATCTCAAAGAATCCGTAAGTAAGCTACTCAAATTGAAAGAAGATTTCAGCAAAGTGTCAGGATACAAGACAAACGTAAGTAAAACAATAAGATTCCTTTATACCAACAATTAGATTATTAAAGGGAAATCACCAGATCAACACCATTTACTATAGCCCCCAAGAAGATAAAATACATAGGAATAAATCTAACCAGAGAAATAACAGACCTTTACAAACAGAACTACAAGACCTTACTACAAGAAACTAAGAGAGACTTACATAAATGGAGAAACATACCCTGCGCATGGATAGGAAGATTTGACATTGTGAAAATATCTATTTTACACAAAGTGCTTTACTTACATAATGTAATCCCAATACAAATTCCTGTGACATTTTTTAATGAGATGGAGAAACAAATCACTGATTTTTTTTGGAAAGGGAAAAAGCCCCAGATAAGCAAAGTACTACTGAAGAAGAACACACTGGGAGGCCTTTAGAATCTATTACACTGTCACAGTTATCAAAACTGTCTGGTACTGGTACAAAAAGAGACAAGTAGATCAGTGGAACAGAACTGAGACCACAGAGATGACAGCATCTTCCTATGAACAATTGATATTTGACAAAGACCCTAAAATGTTAAACTGGGGTAAAAGCAAACTCTTCAACAAATGGTGTTGGCAAAATTGGATATCCATCAGCAATAAATAGAAAAAAGACCCATATCTCATACCTTATACAAAAACCAACTCAAACTGGATAAAAGACCTAAATTTCAAACCTAAAAACCAAGAAAAATTAGATCAACAATGGAAGTTTTAGTACACAGTGTAAACAGACTTCAAAATCTGACAAACAAACCACAGACAATGGAAGAGAAAATAAATGGGAACGACTAAGAATAAAACACTTTTTTCCATCTGAAGACTTTATTAATAGAATTAAAAGACGACCTACAGAATGGGAAAAAATATTTGGTAACTATTTGTCAGACAGACGTCTGATCTCTGTAATCTATAAGGTACTACACAATACCAATAAGAAAAAGATAAATCATCAATGGGCAAAGGAGCTGGACAGACACCTCCCTAAAGAGGAGATCCAGGCAGCCAAAAAACACACGCAGACACGCTTACAATTATTATCTATCAAAGAAATTCAAATCAAAACTACAGTTAGATACCATCTCACCCCAACAAGGATTGGAGAGGCTTTGGAGAAATTGGAACTCTCCTGCACTGTTGGTGGGATTGCAAAATGGTATAATCTCTTTGGAAAGCAATCTGGTGCTTCCTTAAAAAGCTGGAAATAGATATACCATTCGACCCAGTAATTCCACTGCTTAGAATATGCTCTGTATAATCAAGGCCATTCACACCAACAGATACATGCACATGAATGTTTATTGCAGCACTGTCCACAAAAGCAAAAACATGGAATCAATCCAGATGCCCAACAACAGAGGAATGGATAGGTAAACTATGGTATATATACTCAGTGGAACACTATGCAATGAAAAAGAACAATGATGGTTTTAGTAAGCATGTCATAACCAGGTTTCCATTGGAAGACATGCTGAGTGAAAGTAGTCAGTGGCAAAAGGACAAATATTGTATGAGACCTCTACAGTAAGAACTTACAAACAGACTCATGCATACAAGACAAGACTCTCTGATGGCTGAACAGATGGAGAGGGAGGAAGGGAGATGGTGGAGTATTGATTAGATAGTTAATAGAAATTTGGTTTGGAAGTGCTGAAAAGGCTGTGTGAAAAGTTAAGCAAAAGTGACCTGAACTTTTTGCCAACAGTTCCTGGTTCTTGTATCACAACAAAGGACCAACTCACACAGCCTGCTCACTCACCTGATCTGGCCCCTAATGACTTTTCTCTTTACCTCAAAATAAAAGAAACATCGAAAGGAAGACATTTTGATGACATGCAGGACATCAAATGTAACAAGATGACATTGCCTGATGGTCATTACAGAGAAACAGTTCCAAAATTGCTTGGAAGAGTAGAATAAGTGCTGGTATGAGGGCATGGCTTCCCAAGGGGAGTACTCTGATGGTGACTGTAATAGTATTCTTCAAGGAGGTATTTAGCACCTTTTTAGGATGAGTTTGTGAACTTAGTTGGCAGTCCTCATACATAGATATATATCCAAACTGAACTAGAGAAAGGAATCAGAATTTGAGAAAATTTGTTGGAATCTATTTGAATCTGCCACATACACAAAGAATGGAAAGTTGGAAATTAAGTTGAAAAGGGAGGTGAAATTGTGTACTTAGCAAGTCTATCAGGAACACTTCAGAGGATTTAATGAAAAAATTAATAAGATATCTATGAGCCTATATGTGTGATAAAAATCAATATAACCAGCCAAGTTATTGTCCCGGCCCGCGGGACAAATCAACGAGGGGCGAGGAGGAACCTGTGAAAATGAAAGTAGGGCAGGAGACGCGAAGAAATGGAGGCAAGACAGGATTCTGATCAAGCCTCAAAAATTTTTTATTTCAGCAGTGGATATATATATATATATACAGCGGGCAGGGGAGGGATTTGGAATCGGGTGATACCTGGTGTGAGGCACTTGGCGTTTTATGATTGGTTAGGCGGTATGCCTGGACAGTGACGCTGGGCAGTGACACGCGGGTAGTTTTCGTGCGGCATTCTCAGGGGCTTTCTGGACTTCCTGTTTTTTGGGACCTGAAGTTTTTTCATGGCCCCCAACAAGTTATTAATTTCATTTTTACTTCAATTTTTAAAAGTCAGAGATCCAAAAGATCTTTTAAATAATTATAAATTGATAGAAAGATAAAGAAAAAAATAATTTGATACATATTGAAACAAAATATAAGTGCAACTTCCATGTTTACAAAGCCAAGTTTTTGTAAGTGAACTGAGATGTGGTCATAGAATGTCAAACTAATGGTTGGTAGTGTTAAATTTATACTAAATGTGATGTTTTATAAATATAGAAAATTTAGTTATCTAATTAGGAGTGACTCTAAGCAAATGAACTAATTAAGCAGGAGCTTCATAAAGTAATTTGCTTCATTAAAGGCTTGTAGTTTTGTATGTGTTACAAAATTACTCAGTATCTATTTTTTAAATAATAAAAGATGAAAATCAAGGCTAATTGACGTTTTAATAGAAAGCACATCAATTACGGTTATCTACAAAAAAGACTCTCCCTAAAACAATCACTGTCTGAAGTCTAGCATATCTGTTGTTAACCTGAAAAAAGAAAATGGATTTAGCGGAGACCCTCAATCTTTATTAACTAATTGGTTACATGGAACATTTGGATTAATTAACATGGTAGTGTTATCAGCGTTATAACTAATTTATTTCATTAATTTTACAAGCTAACGCTTTTGCCATGTACAGTGTTGTTCCCCTAGCTTCCCCGTTGCCATATTCCTTGGAAGGAGGAGATTATCATTTTTGCAGTCAAACAGCATAGATCAAATCATGGTTCTGCTTATCACTAGTCATGTGACTGAGAAATTTCTTATCTGATTCTCAGTATTGTTCATATGGAAAGGGAGTATAACTAGATATCTCAGAGGGTTTATAAAAATTACATAATGCAAAAGAATTTACCTAGTACTAAACAACAACAGCAACAAAAACCAAAGCCATTTTGGATTCCAGCCCATAGTGACCCTGCAGAATAGAGCAGAACTGTCCCACAGGACTTCCCAGGAGGGCCTGTTGGATTCAAACTGCTGACTTTTTGGTTAACGGCCATAGTTCTTAACCACTATGAACTCCCCAGTAAAAGCTATCCATTATCTTCTTAAAAAAATATTATCATTAATACCTTTATTATTGTCCTCAATCTCCTCTAAATGTTTGAGAAAATCTGTATAAGGAAATTCTGTATAAGAAATTAACATTAGATTTATCATACAAGGAAACCAGATTGTGAATGTATAATAAAGATAATTAAGATACCAATACAGTGTTTATTGTAAACTGTACTGGAGACATTCATTTCTGGTCCCTCATTTCTGATTGATTTCAAAACACTAAAACTCAAATATTATTTTACCACTTAGGGAAATAAAGCCTACCACGCCCAATAAAAGTAAATAGAATGATCAGTGATAGTAGTTTGAATGATAAGAAA
The DNA here is from genome assembly GCA_028571685.1 of Heterohyrax brucei. Lineage (NCBI taxonomy): Eukaryota > Metazoa > Chordata > Mammalia > Hyracoidea > Procaviidae > Heterohyrax > Heterohyrax brucei. The sequence goes on along the minus strand of CM053141.1, from coordinate 53,563,972 downwards.
AATATTTACGAACTTGCAATCTGCAAACTACAAATTTAAAAAGTATCAGAAAGAACTAAGACGGATAGTCAGTAGATAACAGTGGTAGAAGTTTTTAATCACAATTCATTTTCTTCCATCAAAGTCAACAGGAAGAAGTTTTTCTCACCTGTATACACTGTGCTTATAACCTGGAATTGGAAACAGACATAAAGAATTCTGTACAGTTTTTTATTACAGTTTTTTTTTTTTTTTAAATACCTTAAGGAAATGTTCCTTTTGTCTTCAACCCTTCACCTTATTCTGCAATATGAAGTAATACGGTACTAAAAAACAAGCTTAAAAGAATCTGAATGTTATGCCCCTCTTCCTCACTCATTGGGGTGATTATTAGGTAATGTAGTAAGAGAAGTGACATCTTACCCTACATTTAGACAGAGCGTTATTCTTTTCTTCATCCAGAGCAACCTTATTCTGTCAACGTAGCCACACAGATTGGCAAAATATGAGAGTGCATGTGAATCAAATAAGAAAACCAATGTTTTTTTTTTTATCCTGAGTACAGCTTTGACTATTAACGTTTCAGAAATATATTATTTGCCTTTTCATCAATTCACATGTGTCTTTGTCCCTGAATAGTTTATACATATAAAAGGATAAGAGTGTAGCTATTTTCCTAAAGCTGTATTGCCCAAGTGTGTACCACAGGTACAAAATGTTTTCTTTTCTCTCCTCCTGTTGTTTCAACGCTACTTAATGGCCCAAAAACTGAATACCAAGGACAATCATAAGCACTTAAGGCCCAATTCACAAAAAAAAAAAAAAAAGATGCAAGCCATTTATGCACAAATGTTGCTACTTTCATATGGAAACAAGAAACATAAAGAATTCTCCTTTGTAATTCATAAACCCTCTTTAAGGTAATTTTGTTGCTCAGTTTTGTACCTCAGGAGAGCAAAACTCCAAAAGAGAAGAGGAGGAAAGAAAAGAAAAACCTACAGATATACTTATGGTCTTATTTGCATAGAAAACCATAGAAAGCCTTTTATGCAATATTAATTAAACATGTAGTAGAGAGTTGTGAGTGGATTGCATAATCATTACCCACTTTAGTAAGAATACAAAATACCCACAGAAAAAATTTAAAACATATACACAAACTCTTTTTCTCTCTCATCTTGCTCTCACCCATGCAGGTCCAGAACTGTTATTCTGATGTGCCTGTGTGTGGGGTGTGTGTGTGTGTGTGTGTGTTTACAGAACTGACTCAATTTGCCCTTAAGTAAAAACAAAATCAAACCCACTGCCGTCAAGTCAGTCCCAACTCATAGCCACCATATAGAATAGAGTAGAACTGCTCCATTAGGTTTCCAAGGAGCGCCTGGCAGATTCAAACTGTTGACTTTTTAGGTGCCATCAAGTCAATTCTGACTCATAATGACCCTGTGTACAACAGAACAAAACACTGTCCAGTCCTATGCTATCCTCACAATAGGTGTTAAGGTTAAGCCAATTGTTGCATGGCCTTAAGCTTAAAAACTAATAATTATATTCCAACAGGAGAAAGTACTGGTCAGTATAGCTCACAGTCTATGCACAATGTTTTCGTTGTCTAACTTGGAAAGTCAGAGATAGATATAATTTCTCCGTGATTTTCTGAGAATTTGTCTAAGTATACAGGTCATTGAATTTGATATTTGTGGTCTGTGAACGGTAACACTTTTGATGAATTCAAGAAGGTTAGACAGAAGTGATTATGTCTCATTGAAAGGATTTATTTTTATGTCAGACAAAAGAGCTCCAATAATGGTAATCTTATGGGAAAATATGATGGCCAAATTTACAGATTTTTGTGGTTTATAACCTTATTAGTTATGGCTTACATAACTCTAAATACAAATTAAACTTAACTACTAATTTATGTACTGGACAAATAATGCATAAATTAACACATAAATATACAAATGCATAAAATATATTTGTAGTAGTCACTACCTAGAGAGGGGAAGCAGTGTAGAAATAAAGTATGCCACTAAAGTTAAGTTGATATTAACTTAAACTAGATTGTTATAAATTTAAGATGTTAAATGCAATCTTAATGATAACCAGTAAGAAATTATCTGAAAATACACACAAAAGAAAAAGAGAAGGAAATGGACATGCTACAATACAAAAACAACCAACTAAACACAAATAATGACAAAAATACAAGCAGAGAAAGTAGGTCCTATATTTTCAGTGATTACCTTACAGCTCCATGAGCTATTTCCTTCATGTAAATCTCTCTCTTTCTCTCTCGCTCTGTGTGTGTGTATATATATGTATGTATGTATGTATTGATGGCACTTGGCTTTGGCTATGTATGTATGTATATAGGTGCTTTACTGATTTTACTTCTCTAGAGAACCCAGTCTAAAACAACCAGAAAATGTATTCCTGTGTTTTATTGACTATGCAAAGGCATTCAATTGTGTGGATCATAGCAAGTTATGGATAACATTGCAAACAATGTGAATTCCAGAATACTTAATTGTGCTCATGAGAAACCAGCACTTATTCCAAGAAGCAGTTATTCAAACAGGGCAAGGTGATGCTACTTGATTTAAAATCAGGAAAAATGTGTGTCAGGGTTATATCCTTTTACTACACTTATTCAAACTGTCTGCCGAGAAAATAATTTAAGAAACTGGCCTACAAAGAAGAATGCTGCATGGGGATTGAAGGAAGACTCATTAGCAACTGCTTACATGCAGACGGCACAACTTTTGTTTGTTGAAAGTGAAAAGGATTTGAAGTAGATACTGCTAAAGATCAAAGACCACCACCTTCAGTATGGCTAACACCTTGAGAAACCTCACAACTGGGCTAATAAAAAAACATGATAAATGCAGAAAATATTGACATTGTCAAAGATTTCATCTTAATTGGTTCGTAACCAATGCCTATGGAAACAGTGTCAAGAAATAAAAGTACTCATTGCATTGGGCAAATCAGCTGCAAGAGACTTTTTTAAAATGCTAAAAAACAAAGATTTCACTGCAAAGACTACGGCTCAAGGCATGATGTTTTCAGTTGCTTCATGTGCATGTAAAAACTGGACAATGAATAAGGAATACTGAAAAGAATTGATGCCTTTGAATTACTGCAGTGTTAGTGGAGAATATTGAATGGACGATGTGCATGCACTGCCAGAATAACAAACAAATCTGTCTTGAAAGAAATACAGCCAGCATACTCATTAGAAATGATGATGTCTAGTCTTTATCTTACATAGTTTGGACATGTTATCAAGAAGGAGCAGTCCCTGTGGAAAGACATCATGCTTTTTGGAGTAGAAGGTCAGTGAAACGGAGGAAGACCTTCAATGAGAAGAACTGACCCAGCAGTTCAAGAATAGGGTGAAGCATAGCAATGATTGTGAAGCTGACCCAGGAGCACTTACTGTTTCTATCGCACGCAGGGTCATTTTAAGTCAGAACTAGCTTGCAGTGCCGAGTGACAACACAGAGCTGAGATTCCATATTTCTGTTTTTGCCTCCTGATGCTCACGTAGGAGGGTCAGGATGTTAGCTCTTCTCGTGACACCGTCTTGCTGACCATCTGCATTTTCTCTTCATACAAAGGATGAACTATCCATGGGCCTAGCAAAAAGCCACACATAGATCTTACCCCTCTTGCTTCTCAAGACCCTTGCTCTAAACATTTACCCGCCTCTTTCCCACATCATCACTTTATCGTGTATTTTCCCGTAAACCTACACAAGTTGCTTTACTTATCCCATACTAAGAAATAGACCTTCTCATCACCCCATTTCTTCCTTCACAGTGTCTATGAGCTTTCCCTTTACAACATACCTTACGCTTTAAAAATCTGTCCTCACTATCTTCAATTTCTCTACTCCTGTTCTCTCTTAAGCTTCCTACAGTCACAGTTTTGCCCCCACCGTAGCATTTCTGCAGATCACTCACGATCGATACGTTCCCAGACGCACTGGTCAATTCTTCGTCCTTCATTTGCTACATCGGTCAGCCGCATTTAATTCAGCTGATCCCTCAGGTTGCTGTACTGCCCTAGATTCTCCCTTAACCTTCCCTTCTCATCTTCCAGTCTTTATACATTAGGATGCCCTCAGGATTCTATTACCCCTTTTGTTTTTCCTCTCCAAATTCAGCTATAAACACCATCTATATGATTAATTACAAATTAAATGTCCAGTCTGGATTTTTTCCCTTGTATTTCAAGTTTAAATATTTGTATATCCCACTGTCTTCAAAACATCTCCATTTCTATATTGTATAATAACTCAGACTTAAAGAACCCAGAATTTATTTTTCAATCATCCCTTCAAATACTGCCACCAGAGAGTTCTTCTTTTGTTATTCTGTGTGAGACCCTCCTCTAAGTACTTTTCAGGTGTTAATATATTTAAGAAGCCCCAGTAGAGCAGTGGTTAAGAGCTCAGCTGCTAGCCAAAAAGTCAGCTTTTCAAATTCCTCAGCTGCTTCTTGAAAACCCCATGAGACAGTCCTATTTTGTCATGTATAGTTACTGAGAGTCAGAATCAACTTGACAGCAACAGGTTTAATTTTTTTGGTTTTAAAGCATTTATACATCATAACAATCTTGTGATAAAAGTGATTATGTGCCAAGTTTCACTTGAGGAAATTGGGGCATTAAGACAACTTGCTCAAGTCTACACAAGTGACCAAATTAGGATTGCAAATGCGTTCTGGCATCATAGATGGGTTTAGACTACTCTACGTACATGGGGTTGCTATGAGGCAGAATTGACACAAGTTCTGTTTTTTTGGGGGGGGGGCTGGATTTCTATGCCCTGGTTATGCTTTCTGGCCCCAAATCCTGGAATCATCCTTTACCTATTCTTTCTACATAAAATATATCAATAAACTGTGTTAGCTCTGGAGTGCTGGTGACACAAAGGTTAAACACTACAGTGAATTATAGCTGTTAATCAAAATGTTCAAATCCACCAGCCACTCCTGGAAATCCTGTGTTGCAGTTCTATTCTATTCTACTTGGTCATTACGAGTCATAATCAACTCGCGGCAATGAGTTTCTGTTTTGGTTTTACAGGCACTTTCTGTATTTGAATTTCTTAGATACGTCTAGAATCTGACCACTTTCTGACCTTACTTCAGAGGTGATCATAGTGATATTCAGCAATGAGGGACGTAGCACTTCTTCTAGGATGAGTTTGCAAACTTAACTGGCACTCCTCATACAAGATACAAAAGAGAGAAGCGAGCAGAGAGGTGTAGGACCTCATGCTGCCAAGAAAAAAGTCCCAGGAGTAGAGTGCACCCCACAGACTCAGAGCTCTTGATGACCAGGACCTTCCCCCAGCACCAAAAGAGAGATAAAGTCTTCTCTGGCAGCTAGTGCCCTATATTTGAACTTCTAGACCACTTGACTCTGAGAGAATTAATTTCCGTAAGTTAAATCCATCCACTTGTGCTATTTTTGCTTTAGCAGTACTAGATAACTAAGACACTTTCCTAATAATCACATGATGACCTCCATCCTGCAGGAAGTAATGAACTTTCCTTCCTAATAGGAAACCCTGGTGGTGTAGTGGATGAAGCATTATATCTACTAACCAGAAGGCTGGCAGTTCAAATCCTCCAGGCACTCCTTGGAAACTCTATGGGGCTGTTCTTTTCTGACCTCTAACACCATCACGAGTCGGACTCATCTCAATGGCAGTGAGTTTTTTGGGGCTAATCTTACTTGATGATTCAACCATAACTCTCAGAATTGACTCCTTTCTTGGTGAAAAAAAATATTTACCACCCCTAGGTCATTGGCTGTCTAACCTCAGTCTATTTTTCAAACCTCTTTTTTTCTTTCCCATGGAAAAGCACTTAGAATTTGATAACTGGTATTTGTTTCTTCTTTATTTGCATTATCTCTATAGACAAGCAGGACCATATACATGAATTCAAATATTTTCTGCACTCGTTAATTCTGAAGTTTACTTTCAGGCCAAGTTACCAAGATAATGTATTTAATTGCTTACTCAGCTCTCTGCTTGGATGTTTCACAGTTATTCCAAATACAGCGTATTGAAAACTAAGTTGAGCTTTTCCTCTCTAATTTTAACCAACAGAGTCACTAAAGCCAAAGTCACTGTGGTCACACTGATTCTGACTCATACCAACCCTACAGATCAGAGCAGAACTGTTCCATAGAGTTTCCAAAGAGTGCCTGGTGGATTGGAATTGCCAACCTTTTGGTTAGCACATGTAGCGCTTAACGTACTGCACCACCAGGGCTACCAAATACGTCATCAAAAAAATGAGAATCATTCTCATCCATCCACTTTCTCACCAGCCAGCTCTCATTTGCTATAGCTTCTACCTCTTACATATTTCATAAATAGTTCTGTTACTTGATCTTCACTTCAACCCCTTATTCAAAGCACTGTCATTTTAGTCTTTAAACACGGAAAGAACATCTTAACTGATCTGTTTGACTTCAGTCACTTTTCTCTCAATATCTTCTGTATACAACAAAGTAATCATTTTAAAAATGAAAAATTTATGCCACCTCCACTTCAAAATTTTCAATGAGACCCACTGCTCATGCAATAAATGTAAGTCTTGTTACAGCCACTAACTTCCCAACATTATTTCAGCCGTCTTGTCTGTATAACTAACAACTTCAAATGTGTTTCCTTTTTCAGTTCCACTTACTAAGCATGCTCCTTCCGAATTTATGACATTTGCATTGGCTATTCATGCTCCATAAAGTACTTGTACTACCATTTTTAAATTATTTCTCTACTTACTCATACATTTTATTTTTGTTACTTGTAACTATAATTAATATGCCATACTTTTATTTATAGATTCCACAAATTTCTTTTTAGAAATATTTGTAGTATTTTATGCATTTTTTGCTTTTGTGGTATAATATTTTTCTTGTGATATTTATAAACTTAGAACCTTACAAAATTTCATTTACCCTTTTTTCTTTTTCAAATTTTAAAGGTATTTCTATGGGATTTCTAAGATTTCCTTATATAAGATAATTTATTTTGGGGAGCAGAATGAAAAGAATGTAATTTGTGAAAAGCTTTGAATGACTCTTGAATGTTTCTCAAAGTTTAATTCAGGTTAACATTACTTCCAGTAAATGAACAGAGCAATTATAACACACAACACAAATGAACATTTGTTAAGGTGATATAGCACACAACATAAATGAAGATTTGTTAAGGTGACTTAACAAAAATGTGTTTTTCCTTGAGGCAAGGCCAAAATGACAGACTAGACACACGTCTCCTTGATTACCACTAAGATCTAAAGCCTAGAAAAATAACTGAAGGAAGCAGTGTGGACATTCTGGGAGACCCAAGATCTGGTGTAGGGTTGTAGAATCAGACTGAGTGACAGGAAGGGGGAAACTACCTCTGTAGAGGTGAGGCACCAGCACACTGAGTCCTGCTTCTGCTGGTGCATTGTTTGAGAGAACTATATATACAGATGCCTTCTTTGTTAACCAGGAGGCTGGGACTGGGACTGCCAAGCCTGTGAGCCTGGCATGAGCTGGCTACTATGCTGAACTGCAGTGCCTCAGTAAATAGTGTTTCTCACAGCAAAGAGACTGTGCTTGGGGCAGTCACGTCTAGACATCCCACCTGCAACTTGTGACCAAGCATGCCAGTACCCCTCCCCACTCTCCTCTGAGCTATGCCATAGGTATTGCTGACCCAGTGCAGGAAAGGCAACTCAGGTGGAACACCATCTGGGTCAGCTGAGAGGCAGAGTCAGCCACGCCTGAGGTCTCACCTAGGGCTAATTCACACACTGAGCAACAGGTCTGTCTGGATAGTGCTTCTCACAGAAGAAAACCTGTTTTTAAGATGATCGCACATAGCGAATGTGGTGGGGGCTGGCAGCCAAGTGTAGCAGTGCCCTAATTCCTCCCTACCTTGAGCCACATCATACCATCTGGGGGACGGCCTATGTGGCAGCATCTTTGTCAGCTAGGAGGGGTGCCTGCCACCCCTGAGGGCCTGGCTGCTTTCAGCTGTGGCTGATTAATGACTCTCTCAGCAGAAAAGCAGCTTTTAAGTTAAGAGAAGCTAGAGAATGCAACAGTGACTGGCAGCTGAGTGTGGTGGTGCCATTTCCACCACCCTTCACTGAGCCACATCATAGCATCAGCTGATGGTCTCCCATAGATTCCACAAGTAGGGCTCCAACTTTGCCATCCAGGTGGTGGGGTCTGCCATCCTTCCCTGAAGGCCTGGTTGCTTTAGGTGGCTGCTGGACAGCATCCCTCTCAGCAGAAAAGCAGTTTTTAAGACAAAAACAACTACAGAATGCAGCAGTCCTGGCAGCTAAGTGTGGTGGTATCTTTTTCTCCTCCCTTCCTTGAACTAGACCATAGCCTAGACTGGCATGATGACAGGAAGTCAGCACAAGTAGCTCACAACCTTTAGTAGCCAGGAGGCAGAGCCTGCCACTCCTGTGGGCCCAGCTAGGCCCAGCCACTAAGCCAAGCAGCATTGTGAGGCTTGAAAGAGTGTATGTTGCCCGAGAAGCTATACATAAGTCAGATGCACCTAGAGAACGCAGTAATGGTTGGTGGCCAAATATAGCAGTACTCTTACTCCCTTCTTAGAACTATGTCACAGCTTCTATTGACGTAACACTGGAGAAATTGAACAGCTTCTTTATAGTGTAAAGATAACAATCCATATCTAACCATTTAAAGAAGCAGACCACTATGGCTCCAGAAAACTCCCAGATTAAAGAATCAAAAGTGTCTTAGATGAAGAAGCCTTTCTGAAATTATTGCATGTAAAATACAACAAAGAATTATGTGCAGAGTACTTCTAGAAATTAGCAATGTAGCAGAACAAAATGAAAAATTAAGTAAGCCATATGAACTGCTAGAACATCAATGATTTGAAATCCAGTAGATCAATAATAAAATTACACAATTAGGCAATTCAGTGCAGAGCCAAAAGCACAAGATTCAGGAAATTGAATGTGGAATTAATGAGACTGAAAATAAAGCAATTGACACCAGCATTTATGAGGAGAAATCAGAGAAAAGAAATAAGAAAAATGAAGAAGCTTTAAGAAGCATGTGGGACTCTATCAAGAGGAATAACCTGTGAATAACTGCAGTTCCTAAACAGGGAGGGATAGCAGAACATACAGAGGGAACTGCTGAAGAGTCACTGACAGAAAACTTTCCTGACATTGTGAAAGAAGTGGCATAGATATTCAACATGCTTATTGAACACCACAAAAACTAAACACCAAAAGAAAGACACCAAGGCATATTATAACCAGGTTACATCAAATGAAACGTAAGAGAGGCTTTTAAAAGCAATGAGGCTTAAAGCAAACTAATGTACAAAGGGAAGTCCTGTAGGCTTTCATCTGGCTTCTTGACAGAAATCACACTGGCAAGAAGACAGTAGGGTGACACATAAAAAGCCTTGAAGGAGAAACACTTACAATCAAGATTAGATATCTTGTAAAATTGTCTCTCAAATATGAAAGTGAAATTAAGACATTCATAGATAAACAGCAGCTTAGAGACTTTGCAAAAACCAAACCAAAACTGTAAGAAATATTTGATGAAACTCTTTGTTTAGAAAAACAGAAACAATAAATGTATACTTAAGGATGCAATGCAGGACACAGCATCCAGAGGCCTACTCAGTTATGGAAGTCATTAAGCTTAATCAAAGCTAAAATATTAGAAGTAAGGAACCAGTGATTTTAATGCAAAATGATGACTTCATCACACTATAAAGAAGAATATACTATAGTAGATATAACTCTTTCAGATGGAGAGGAAATTAAGAAGGCATACAAAAGTTAAAGAGGCTTAAACTTAGAACACTAAGGGGGATCAAAGGGGTAACCACAAAGCAAACTAACAACGCAGCACATCAAAACAAGAAACATAATATGGAAGTCTCAACAAACACAAAACCAACACTGAAAAAGATGAAAAGTAAATAAAAGTATGTTTTTCTTTGGAATGTCTTAAGCAAGTTCAAATCTAGATGCAAAACCTATTTTAAATGATCGTTTCTCAGTGCCTTCCCTAGTGTCAGAGATGTCTATCAATGCTCTCTACAAATTTTGAAGAAAACTGCCTTGCCAACTAACTAGAAATACCCGTATTTGTGACCATTCCAAAGAAAAGTGATACAACAGAATGTAGAAATTATTGCACAACATCATTAACATCACATGCAAATAAAATTTTTTTGAAGATCATTCAAAATCAGCTGCAGCAGTACATTTCCAGGGAGCTGCCAGAAATTCAAGACAGGTTTATAGATTCACATTACAGGATATGTAATGGAGGATGTCACTGCTTATGTCAGGTGGATCTTGAATGAAATAAAAAAATACCAAAAAGCTATTTACTTCTGTTTTATTGACCAAGCAAAGACATTGAACTACATGAAGAACAACAAATTATGGAAAACATTGTAAAAAGTGGGAATTTCGAAACATTTAATGGTGCTCCCTAGCAATCTATACACAGACCAGTAGTTCAAAGAGAAAGCAGTGCACTGTGGGTGAAAATTAGGAAAGTGTGTGGGTCAGAGTTGTATCCTTTCACCATGCTTGTGTGTATGTGGAGAAAATAATCTGAGAAGCTGGACTGTGTGAAGAACATAGCTTCAAGGTTAGAGAAAGGCTCATTAACAACCTGCGTTATGCAGATGATACAACCTTCCTTGCTGAAAGTGAAGCATACTCAAAACACTTACTGATGAAGGTCAGCAATAATCTTCAGTCTGGATTACACTTCAACATAAAGAAAAAAACAAAATCTTCACAAGTGGACCAATAAGCAACATTACAGTAAATGTGGGAAAAGATTGAAATTGTCAGTGATTTTATTTTAGTTTGATCACAGTCAATTCCCACGGTCAAGTAATCAAAAGGTCTAGTGCTTTGAGCCAACCTGCTGCAAAAGACCTCTTTAAAGTGTTAGAAAGCAAAGACATCACTTTGAGGACTAAGATGCACCTGACCAAAAACATTATGTTTTCAATCCCATCACATGCATGCAAAAGCTAGAAAATGAATAAGGAAGACCAAAGAAGAACTGATGCAATTGAATTATGGTGTTGATGACAAATACTGAATATAACATGGACTGCCAGAAGAGCCAAAACATTTGTCTTGGAAGAAGTACAGCCAGAATGCTCATTAGAAGTGAGAAAAGGGAGACTTTGATTCAAGTACTTTGGGCATGTCATCCAGAGGGGCCATCCCCTGGATAAGGATAAAATGCTTGGCAAAGTAGAGTCAATGAAATAGAGGAAGACCCTTAATGAGGTGGATTGACACAGCAGTTGCAATAGTGGGCTCAAGCACAGCGAAGCTTCTGAGGATGATGTAGAACTGCACAATGTTTTGTTTGTTGTACACACACTGTATGATGGGGAACCTCTTTGACAGTCCCTAACACAACATACATATAATGTAGAACAATCAGGTTAAAAAGACACGAATTTCTCAATATATTAGGTTCAAATTTGTAGGTCCAGTTAACATACTGATGATTTTTTCAGGGCTCATTTTGCCCATCTATATATTATACCATGAGAAATTAGAGATACCATTTGCACACTATTTCTGTATTGGATTTATCTGCAATCTCTGCAATCTCTGCAACTACCAGTGAAGATTCAGATGCTGAATCTTTTCTACCAATCACTGATTTATGATGAATATCCTTCTTCTCAGTTTTCCTAATTATGAAAATTGTGACACTGGAAAATGATAATGAATCTAGCACACATCTAATTGCTTCTCCACCAACTGTAGGAATGTTTTATTTAGAGCAATTAAGAAATTGTGCTTTGACAGAGTTTTAAATTTTATCCATCTGCTTACATATCATTTTCTACACAGATATAGAATATTAATAGCATGCTTGCAAACAGGTGTTCCAAACATTCTTTTTATGAAACAATTTTGTCACATGCACATAGCCTTAGTTGGTAATGACCTAATTTTATTGCTGTTTACCACTGAGAAGATCGAGTGACAATGACATCATTTATCATATGGTGGCATCTGTTTCCCATGTCATTGACATATGTATACATATATATATACACATATATACAAGTATATATATATGTATACACACACACACATATGCACACGGACACACACATATATTCTTAGCAACCCTTTTTATAACAAACAACAACTGGAGTTCAGGGTGGGGAAACCAGAATCTGAGAAATGGTAATTATCTTTCCATTAGTGACAGAGTTTATGTGTGTAATGAAAACACATTTGTATGTATATGTTTATGTTATACATTGGTTTTGTTATCTTTTTTGAAAAAGTAGTTTATTGTAAACAAGTTTAGTGATATTCTTCTTACACTGTTAACTGCACTTAGTCACATTTTGCTCAGAGAGGTGAATTAAAAATTTTCATGCATTCTTCTCTCAATAAGACTGCTAAAAATAAATTCTAATTGTTTGCCTGTAAAGGTGACCTTCTTGGCCTGTGTCTTATTTTTCACTTTTATGTTTAAGTTCAGCACAAATTATTTTTGAAATGTTTATTTCATTCACAATATTATTTGGAATCTGATCTATTTCTTGAAGTATATTATTAGCAACTATATTCTACTTATGTGCATATGGTTTCCTAGACCCAAGATCACTATATGCTTTGTTGTTTTTGTTAGCATTAAGAGAGATTCTAAAATTCTGTCTTCTAGCCATATGTACGTATATATAAAAAGAAACTGCAAATCTGTCGTGGACCCAGTTCCTACTCATTGTGACCTCATGCATTTCAGAACAGAACTGTGCTCTGTAGGATTTTCAAGAGAGTGATCTTCCAAAAGCAGGTTCCTAGGACTTCTTCCAATTTGTCTCTGGGTAGCTTTGAATTATCAATTTTGGTTAGTAGCCTAGCAGTCATAAGCATTTGTACCACCGAGGAAATATGCCTGAGAACTACAACCATTCTGTAATATACTGACGTAACTGTTGTACTATAATTGCTGTTCTAACGATATAGCATAATAGACTGGATGGAGGCTGAAATGTGAATGAATATAATAAATTTATACATACGGCCAAAGGACAACCAGAGGAATGAATGCTTCAATGTGTCTATTATAATGGCAGGAGCAGTGGTGTTTAACATTTAATCTACTAATTTGTTACAACCAGTATCTTGAGATGTTCTGGCTCTTAAGGAACTGATAGCATTAAATTAGAAGAAAACAAACACAAATTTCATGGAAGTAAGTGGCAATGAAGAGGACACTTGCTTAATCTCAGTTTTAGTCTTCTGCTGTGTAGTACAATTCCACAACACCTGGCATATTTAGGATTATGATTGCAAATAATAGAAAATTCAGGTCCCTACCCTTAAGATGCTTATGATCTACTCATCTGAAATTTCTAATTAAGTTATCATTTTAAAAAATATATTCTAGTGAGTACATTTTACAGAAATTTTTTGCCTAATAGGTTTTTACTTTGCACACATACATAAACAAATGTAATTGAAATAAAATGAAATTTCCAGAAATTTTTAAGTTACAATATTTTAAATGTGTCAGATTAAGTTAAAACTAGCTTTCACTGAAAAAGTACATAGCATTTGTCAAAGCAGCAAGCGTCAATAGAAAAATATATGTATGTACACAGGAAGCTTTTTTTAAAACTTATATTTGCAAATTATTTGAAAAACCTATGACTTCTATGACTTTCCAAATTTTGTAATTAATATTACAATATCTATTGAAATCTATCAGTTCTGATAGAAGAAAAAGAAGTAAAAATATGATTGATGACTTTGGATCAATGTGATGATTATATCAGTTTCAGATACTCTTCTAACAATAGGTGTCTGATTAGATACCACTGACTTTATTGGGAAGTACGTAGGATATAATGTACCCTGCAGCAGGGCATTAGTTGTTTGCGTTGATTGGAGGGAAGACAAATTTTCGTGTGGAGGAGAGCCTGAATCCCATTACTGCTGCAATTGCCTTGAACACCAGTGTAAAAAAAAAATACTCTGTTGCTTCCATAGGTCACGGTGAATTAGTAGAATTTTTTCAAACCACTAGTTTCCAGAATCCCGCATGATTTCTTTATCAATAAGTTAAAATTTGTTTAGATGTGTTAGCCTAATAGTAAGCTAAATAATTAAGTCTGTAAAGCATTTGAATTATTTTCTAACAGACTTTTCCACTCGCTCTAGGCAGTTAATAGTGTACATCAGCTGATGGGCCAACTGGTGCTAGACTACATGAAATGTACATTATTTCATAACTTTTTTGTTGTATATTAAGTGATGACATAAATGATAAATATGGCAGTAAAATGAATCATCAGTGCTTCTTGCTGGGTCTGAAATGGAAACTTTTAAGCTATTGAAGTTGGAGCCCAGTATCTTCTTTCTGATCAATTTATAACATCTTTGCTCTCTAGTCTTCTAGGTATTCTTTCTAAGATAAACTGAATCTATCATTTACTGAATTAATTTACCAAAGTATGCAGCTAACTACCTTGCAAACAAAGCAAGGCATTTTTTAAGCTTTTATTTTGCTCATAAATTTGGGGCCATCAATATTGGCCTACTAAGTAGAGACTTCAAGACTACCGGGATTTTGAAAACAAAAAGCTAAACTGATTGAAGCAGCTTCCCAAGGAACATTTTTTTTTTTTAACCATTTATCAAACCTCTTTGCTCTGTTAGCCTTCACAAAATGACAAGGCTATTTTAGAGCCATAAACCTCAATGCCCTGTGCAGTTATGGCATGCAACCAAAGACAAGTGGAGGGAAAATGAAGCCATAATTGAGTACAGCTGCTCGAGTCTAACATATCCCAACAGCATCCCAAGATTCTTAGATTTGTGTTTCTTTCTCCGTCTTAAGACTCATGTGAGCCCTTGTGATTTATCAGCTGGGTAAACTGAGGGATCCTCCTTGTAGTCCTTTAGGATTCTTTGTAGCCCAAGATACGAGTGGTCCTGCCCTAACTGCCAATGATTAGTATGTGTTGGATAGCTGTTAACTTGTTGCTTTCAGTGCTCAGGATCAAAGTAAAATGACAGTAATTCTCTTTGTTCACATATCATTTTTAACTCAGCACAAGGCTTTGCCTTCAAATCACAGGGAAGTGTTCTGTCTTTTGGAGGTTGCTATTAAAATATAGAATGAAACCATCACATTTTATTGGCTTAGCCTCTCCCTGCACTGCCTATAAAAGCAGACATTGCTTTAAAACCTCTCACTAATGTCCACTTTCTTGAGAGTGGAGCTGACCTCAAGCAGTTTACTACTTGTCTGTTAGTTAAGACTAATTAACTTTGACTTTGTAGTTAGTGCACACTAATCTGGGTTTTCATCTTGAACAGAGTAAATACTGGTTTCAGACAAAACACTGGACAGTGACTGTTTATGACTTTTACCTATTAAGACTTCTTTTCTTTTTTCTTTATCTTTTGCTTCAGCATCTTACTGATAAGACTTTGTAAATGTGTAATCAGTTCATTATTTTTTGATACTTTCAAATTCTTTACCCTGACCATACTTTTTTAACAATGATTTGGCTATGGTTGTGTTGCTTGCTTCTTTTGAAAGAAATGTAATTCCAATTAAAGCCATCATGAAATATAGGAAAAATCTTTTTCAGTAATTATTGCTCTGTTGTACAACTAAAATGCTAAGGCTAATCAGGACATGAAATAATTTGTTCATACTGATTTTTAATTGTAACTTTAACGGAAACTTCTGAAGAAATAGGTCACTCAGTTTACCATCTAATGGGAAAGAATCCGAGTATCACATTTTTTAGCAGAAACATTTATATACAACATAAGAATATAGAACATATTTTACTATTGTTTCATCAAATTTATAATGGTGAGTCATAGTAAAAATTTTTATAGTTAAATTATTTGCATTATGCAAGGGCTTTGTATTACATCATTATAATATGAACTCAGTCTTGTATGAATTTAAATAATAGCAACGAAAGTGGTGTTTGACACCTTACTTTAACATATCAACTAGATCAATATAGCCAGATTGTGCTTTAAGTGATGGCCAAGACAATTATAACCAATAAAAGTTTTTAAAAAGCAATAATTTTTCAAATTTGATTTCATTGTTTTTATTTAGGGCTGCATGCATTAAAAGTATTTACCATAAGAAAAAAAAATTATAGTCCTTCAACAACACAGAAAAAAATACAAGTATTTCAGAAATACTATCTTGATTAAATGAAGGGTTTGTCTCCCCCAAATGTCATAAACCAAAGAGCTGATCCCTTTGAGCAACGGCTGAATCAAAACGTGGTAAGTCTGTCAGTGTGCACTCAGTGCTGTGAATAGAGTAACCTGAGCTACAGGTTTGGACCAAGTCTTTCAAATTCAAACATTGGAAGAGATTCAAATGAGATGACAAAGCCATGGGACAGATTTGCTACAATCAGCTGTATCCTCTGCATATCCTATTATTGTTGGGTATCAATGTCATTACAGTTTAGAAGGATAAAAAAACTTTTAAAATTAATTATTTTTTTTGCTTTGCTCCAGAAGGTACACCCACTGCAGAGCTTTTGGATTCATCCACTTTTCTCATTTGTATTTTTACTTGCTTTTGCTTTCTCAACTTACCCTCAGATCTGAGTTAGTATTCTAAACAACTGGTATCAACAGTCTCTGAAGAACCACCCTCCCTTCCTTTTTCTCCTTTTGATGAGTCCAGGATATTTTCTTAAATGAAGTCTTTACAGTAGTTCTTAAGCAAAAACGGAGCACTATCACTTGGGCCGAAAGAACATTTGTGAATTGAGTTTTACATAATTACATTGATTGTATAGTAATAAGTATGTTTCCATAGAGATTATACTATAGTTACATTACTATCTGGACAGCGAAAGCATAGTGGGATATTGAGGTAGCTAGCTTATAATTAACAACACTCACTGGTAATAAATAAATAAATAGATACATAGATGATAAATAGGTTGATAGATAAATAAGTAAATAAATAATGAATGAATTAATAAGTAAGTGACTAAGCAGTTGCTGAGAACTTCCCTTCTTAGTGTGCACCTCCAGAATCTTAACTTCACTCAAACATTCTGTGGCCTCCCGCTTCCTCCACTTTGTGTTTAAACACAATATTCATACTTTGCAGACATGTGAGTTTAGGGCAAGTGATCTAATCTCTCAGTGTTTTTCATCTGAAAATGGTATACGTAGTATTAGAGCACTGGGAAGAGTAAATACAATACAAAAATATTTTAGCCAAGTCCCTGGCACAGAATGGTTACATACTGTGTTAGTTTTAACAGTAAATACCTTCCAATTATTACCACACTCTGAATTACCTTGACATTGAATTAACTATGGTGTAACACAATGGGATAAACAGACATGGGAGACAGCTTGCTGTTATCAAACACTGGCTCTGCCCTTAACTAGCTGTGTGCCCTTTAACAGTTTATGTAGTCTGTCTGAGTTTCAGGTTTACTATGTGTAAACTGAGAAAAATAAATCATTTTAGCTGAGTGAGTGGACTAAGATAACAGAAAGCGCAAAGACTACGCCAGGAACGCAGTAAGTATGGAAATAATGCTGTTTTCCTGTCTTTCTAGTCTGTGCTATAAGGTCGCTATGAATAGAAATCCACTGGATGGCAATGGTTTTTGTTTTTTGTTTTTTTTTATGTCCTCACACTTTGTTATAACAGTACTGTAATGTCAAATATATGACTTAATTCACCTCTCAGGTGGCTTTTATTCCAGGTGGTAAAATATGTGATGTACTTTACCCTGTAAATGGCAACAAGTATAAAGCAGGCCAGAAGTCTTGGTGAAAGAGGGATACCGGAGATACTGTGAGATTGAATGAATACCTCAGGTCCTGGTCCATTTTTTTCTGGGGATACTGTGGACAAACTTTAGAAGAGATGTATCTTATTCTGTAGAGTATGGGTGAGAGATGGCAAGAACTGTTAAGAAGATAAGTTTTAGAGAAGCAGGACATTCAAAAAATCTACTAGTGACAAATCAGAATGACTCAAAGGCAACCTGAACACTCACAAAGAAGCTAATGGAAGTGAGCTTTTCAAAATCCAGAGACTACGAAAGAATGTACTGAAATTCACAGACAGTAGAATTAAAAATAAGAACAAATGTTGGTATGGGGCTGTTCTCCTCCACCCTACTGGGTCATTGTGAGTTGATATCAACTTGATGGTAATGAGTTTGTTTTTTCAATGGGTTTATTATTGACATGAGGGTACAATTCCTAACAACGAAACGGGTCATTTGAACTGGGACATTCTATCTATTTCCCTCCAACTACATTTCCAACCAATGATTTCATATCCCAATGAACCAGGAGATTTCAACTGGGAGAAAACATTCCTTCTATTTATCTGTCAAGTCAACATGATACCTTATTTGTAACTGAGGCAAATTTGGTTTATTGTTGGACAGGCTTTATTTCCATTCAAAATTACCAATTTTTTATCATGATTTACAAATTCGTTGTCCTGTTATTAATGTAAAATTAAATAACAAGTTTTTTAGTTTGCTAAAGTCAGGGAAAAATAATCCTGTGCATTTTTCCTCAGATCTATAGCTAAAAAGATAAAGATTTACAGTTATAAAGAACATATCTTTGGAACATGATTTTAAATTTCCTAAGACTACGTCAAGAAGTACATTTTCACTCAATCATAGCAAGTAAAAAAATAAAAATAAAAAAAAAGAAGTGAAATAGCAATTACTCTGTCTAACGTATGAAAGGTTCTCTGTTTGGGAACCAATTAACTAGGAAAATTCAGAAATAAATCCTAAGAATATTATATCTCAAAATCTCAATACTCTTGTTAGGAAACAAACTAACAGCCCAGGAGGCGTGTTTTTTGTTTGTTTTTTATAATTCATTTGGCTTTAGTTGTTAGGACCTTACTTTGCCAGAAGTGGTTTTTTGTTTGTTTCTTTGTTTGTTTGTTTGTTTGTTTAAATGTCCTTTGTGGCATGGAAACCCTGGTTGTGTAGCGGTTAAGAATCATGTCTGCTAACCAGTGTAAATCCACCCGGTGCTCCTTGGAACTCCGTGGTGCAGTTCTGCTCTGTCAACTTAATGGCAGCGGGTTTTTTGTTGTATTTATACCGTATGTTCTCAACTCTTTTAGAACGCTCAAATTCAAACAAATTTTTTATTCTCATTTTGTGAAAGTTTCTGTTTATTTACTTGCTGGTTACCAAATTGTGAATGAACTATTTAACAATGGAAAATCTTATATATTTTGTAAATACATTTGTGTTATGGTTTAAATTTTAAAATACACAGAATTTAAATAAATATGCAATTTTTATGTTTAACTCTATCTATGGGAATTTGCATATATCCAAATTCCACCATTTAAATAACCTGTGAGTAAAGGTTGTTTAGGTATTTATGAAAGATGTACTGCTTTCAATTCACCTTCTTCAAATGGTTTTAATATGATTTGAAACAGATAATTCTACTTCATTAATTCAGAATTTCTTTAGCAACAAAAAGTTATGGTGACAATCACTATAATTAAAAGCAAGAATCCAGAACTCATATAAGCCAACCATTTGGTGACTTCAGAATCAAACCCCCTTTTATATTTCAGTGGATTCTGTTTCATGGTTCTGAAATTGTGTGAGAATTATTTGGGGTCAAGTTCTGATTTGAACAATTTAGGAAACAAATTCTTATAGCCTGGTTCTTACAGAGTTTGGTGTCTGTATGGTATTTTAAACAGGTAATGCAAAGTTAATTAAGACACTACATGTTAGAACAACATAGTGAGGTATTAGTCTGGTGTCCTGTTTTATGAAATTAACTCTCTATTATTATCAAATTTTATGCTCAGAATCTCACTTTAACTTTGTTCAGATTTAATTTTTTAGAATATGTTAAGATCACATTGTAAGGCTTTCTTTGGCCCATAGCCAATAATAATAAAATTCTGACCTGACCTGCCTCTCTTTTGAAAAGTAGAAAAGATCCCAAGGGATTGCAATTTTAGATCTCACACATAATTTCACATTCCCCTTCTATAAATCAAGCTTCTGTAAAATACTTAGTTATACCATTCACATTTCTGCAGATACTAAAATTTCCCATTCATTTTCCACTCTACATTCTTCAAGAAAAGAGATGTCAGCAGAGATTGTTAAAAATTGTGGTAGTCAAAAAGAACTGGCAGGATTCCAAAGTGTAAAATTTGATGACATTTTGCCAGTTTCCTTATTTATTAACATATGCTGTGAAGCAGACCTGATAATCAGCCAGTGTGTTCCAGCACAGGCATACTGGTTGGTAAGATTCTGAAATATTCCCTTTACATTGCCACTACTCCATGCGTCCCCATGGTCCCTGCCCCCGACCCCCATCACTCCAGCTTAACAGTCAGCCACTTCCCATATATACACTCAGTCCATTTTACTATTCTGCATCTGCAAAGTAATGGCTATCCCTGTAAGAGACCTGTGGGATCTTTCTTTAGCTAGCATATGAATAGCCCCGATCTGATTGGTTAGCGCCTAAGCTTTAGCAGTTGTTGAATAGTTCGAGTGTAACCTTTGCTTGTAAGTATGTGTCTATGCATGTGTAACAGAAAAAGAGGTGTGAGAAAGGTGGCCGTAACAATTCAGTGACAAAGCAGCTGAGATGCCTCATGAAGAAAGTGGAGCCACTGGTTGGAGACTAGTTGTCAGCAACACTAACTCTCCCCTTTGAAATGACTGAGTTCTCTTCGGATATTCATAACAGGCCTCTTGATAGTCTATGATTTCCCAGTCACTTTGGATGCAAGGACGTTATGAGTTTTTTGCTTAAGAAGCTCCATCAAGAAAAATAAAATTGACATTAAAGTGTCCACAATAGGGCGGAGACGGTAAATGCCCAGAGGAGTGGGAGGAGGAGAGGTGGGAGAATGGATTGCTAATGCCTCTCTGGTACAAACTCTTTGTTGCCCTATTTGGTTCATTTATTTGTCCATCCACCATCGAATCACTGAGCATTGTTTTCTGTATTGTTCCAGAAATAGGCTTAGAATCTAGCAGTCAAGAAAGACTGTAAAACCAACAGCATTATTATTAAATGTATAATAATATTTTGAGAGCTAACTCACTTAAAATTATAATGTGTTTATTTCATTGTGTTCAGTAAAAGAAAACATGTTGATCATTACAACTTTTCTTTTTCCTAGAAGAAGTAGCTTTATTACGGATGATGTTTCATATTCATTTCATTGTCTTTCTTCTCATTTTGTAGGGATAATATACTTGGTATCTTGAAAATAAAATGTAAAATTCGTTGAGTAAGATCACTAGTACACAACACTGTTTATCTTGTGATTTTGTCGTATTTGGGTAAGAGAACCTTTGTTATTTGTCCTATGTGAGAAAGGTAGATGAACAAATTTAATTTGTTTAATTAAGACAACAGAGAGAAAGTGGCAGACAGCCACCAAATCGTTATGCCCTGACTCTTTGGCCCATTGCCCTTTTTATCTCACCTCTATGTCTAGGCTCACCATGGGTCAGAATCAACTCGACCACAGTGGGTTGGGTTTGGTTTTGGATATACTGAGAAGAGTCTTTGGGTGGCACAAATAATTGATGTGCTTAGCTGCTAACAAGAAGGTTGACAGTCCACCCAGGGGTACCTCAGAACAAAGGCCTGGAAATCTACTTCTGAAAATAATCAACCGCTAAAAATTCTGTAGAGAACAACTTTCATCTGGCGCAGATAGAGTCGCCATAAGCCAGCATCTACTCCATAGCAGACGGTTTGGTTTTAAATGTTTTTAATATTTTGATTACCCTTTTTTTTTTTTTCTTAGAGAGGGGAAGGAGGGAGGGTGAGAGGGGAGAGGGTTTAGATCAGCTATTTTAATTTCTCTTAACTTCAAACACTTCTCAAATTTTAGTTACTGCAACATAATTACCTGTATTCTGGTCTCTGCTCAAGAAAAATGAAAGGTAAAACAGAAGAAAAGTGATGACAATTTGTTATTTATGGGGACTAGCAAGAGAGGATAATTATTTGCTGAGGGACTGCTGTGTTCTAGACTGTTCACAGAGGGTGGGACACTGACTCTTAAAGACGCTGTGAGACCATATTATTTGTAATTTACTCCACTTATTGTGGATAAGAAAAATTAAAAATTTGCCTAAGAATTCAAGGATACTAAATGATAGAATGGGGATTCAAAGTCTATCCTTTCTCTCAAGACCGTTCTAGTAATCCACGAAGATATGCTGATGTACGAAAGTAGATTTTTTTCTAAACTCAATATAATCTGCAGATGCAATATTATTCTTATCTATAGGGTGTATGTCTTAGTCATCTAGTAGTGCTCTAACAGAAATACCATGAGTAGTTGGCTTTAACAAAGAAAAGCTTATTCTCACATAGTCCAGTAGGCGACAAATTGAAATCCAGGATGCCAGTTTTGGGGGATGCACTCTCTCTCTTTTGGCTTCGGAGGAAGGTCCTTGGGCAACTTCTATCTTTCTTTGCTCTGAAGAAGCATCTCAGTCCACAACATTAGGTCCAAAGGCTGCGAGTGCTCTCTGTTGCTGCTTTCTTGATGGTGTGATGTTGCCCCAGCTCTCTGCTGGCTTCCCTTTCCTTTTATGTTTCATAAGATAAAAGGTGGCATAAGCCACACCCCAAGGAGACTCCTTTTACAATGGATCAGGGAAGTGACCTTAGGAAGGATGTTACAGTCCCACCCTCATTGTCTTTAACGTAATCTGATCTATTAGCCACAGGCAGAGATTAGGATTTACAGCATAGGAAAACCACAAAACGGAGGTCAATTACAAAATACTGGGAATCACGGACCAGGTGAACTGCTATACACATTTTTGGCGGACACAATGTAATCCACGGCAGCATGTTTTGTATTAGACTTCCCTAGAATAAAATTCATTGCACTGATAGAGATTTCAGTAGGTATTAGAATCATGACACCGAATGAGACTTTTTGAAAATGCTGGTAAATGGGTCATTTAAACTCTTCCAGTCATAATGAACTTGTTGAGAACTAGGTGATTCCATATTTGAGTATCTTTTAATTTTATTTTAGCTTTCCTGTAACTCCATCAGTACTATTTCTTCCAGTGGGGAACATGAGGAATAATTATTATTTATAGAGCATCTAATATGTGCCACATTCTTATCCAGTAGTATCTTAAATCACCTGAGGAATCATATTAGTTTAACTGCATTAGTTTTAGGTAACGGGAAACTGAAATTCCTGGGACAAAAGTCACACAGGTAATTCGTGTCTGTGCTAGAACAGAAATCGGCTCCATTTGACTACAATAAATAACAATGCATTATTTATGTCATTATACAAATTATTGGAGCCCTAAGGGTGTAGTGTCTAACAGATATGACTGCTAACCAAAAGATTGGTAGTTCAAACCTACCAGTCACTCCTTGGAAACTCTATGAGGCAGTTCTACTCTGTCCTATCAGGTCAGTATGAGTCAGAATTGACTGGACAGAAACAAACAACATAGATATTATTGGGGAAAAAAATAAACTCTTAAACTTTTTTTTGAATAATTGAAAGTAGCAATCATATTTCCCCTAAATTTTCTCTTTCTCAGTCCAGACACACGTAATTTGTTTATTATTTATATGACCTGGTCCCCACAGCCTTCAGGATTCCTGTCAGCTTTTGACATCAAAAGTTAGTCTTCAATGTTGCCTTACAGTGAACACTAAACTAAAAATAAAAAAAAAAATCAAACCCAGTGCTATTGAGTCAATTCTGACTGATAGTGACCCTGTAGGGCAGAGTAAAAGTGCTCTGCTCCATAGTTTCCAAGGAGTGCATGGTGGATTTGAATTGCTGACCTTCTGATTAGCAGACATAGCACTGAACCACTGCGCCACTAGAGCTTCCATATAGCAGACTAGCAATGTTAAATCTTAGTTCTTTGCTCAACAGACTGAAAGTATTTGTGGCCTTAGCTTTTTTTGGCAAGTGACCTTAGCTCATTATCTTTGCAATAAACTAAATATTGTAGGTCTTGTATTCCACCAACTGCTATAAAGTAAAGCCTCCCTAGTCCTAGCCTGACATAAGTGTAAGAATTTAAACTTGCCTCCTTTACATTTCATCTTAATAGGCCTGTCTTTTGGGTTCCCATCCAGCAATTTGGCTATTTCTCTTAAATTTTACATCTGAAAAAATAAATAAATAAATGATATGCATTTACTGTGTTTTTCTTCTGAAACTCCTATTCCAGTGTTTTAAATTAAGAAGTTTTAGATTAAATCTTATCTTCTAAAACAACAGCCATAGATTGAGTTTTATTATGTATAAGGCATGGGCCATTGTCTCATTTAATTCTCAAACTTTTACAAAAATCTTTTTCAGAGATACATTTAATCAGTGGTACATAAGCAAAGTAAGCACTATTATCATTTCCATTTTGCTGAAGAAAAGACTGAATTGCAGAGATATTAAATAAACAGAATAAATCACATAGGAAACAAGAGCAATGGAGGAAAAATTTAAACCCAGGTTTCCCGTCTCCAGGTCCTGTTTCTAAGACTTCCTGCCATTTCAATCTCTATGTCCCTAGAAATTTTATAGTCTCAAAAATTATAATCTTTAGAAGAAAAAGAAAAAAAGAAAAAAAAGAGATTTAGCTCAGGAAGAAGCTAAATCAAGGCAAGTCAAAGTCTATCAAGCCACCAAACTCACTTCATTCACTCGTAATACCATGATTTCCAAATAATTGTTTCTGAAGAATATCTTATATTAAGAT
Source organism: Heterohyrax brucei (assembly GCA_028571685.1). Lineage (NCBI taxonomy): Eukaryota > Metazoa > Chordata > Mammalia > Hyracoidea > Procaviidae > Heterohyrax > Heterohyrax brucei. The sequence goes on along the minus strand of CM053141.1, from coordinate 53,539,137 downwards.
TGACTTGAAGACAGGAAGACTAGGAACAGGAGAGAAGGCAGCTGGATGAAGGACAGAGCATTTCCACTGCATGCTGGCCCTTGAAGTACTTGCTTTCCTTTTCTCAGGGGTGTAGTGGAGGGGGTGAGGGACTTCAGGCAGACACCACATTAACGATTGATAAAATGTATAAATCCAAACAGGAATCGAGGAATCATCAGGCTCTTATTCACTGGTCAAGCAGCAATGGGGCTGATTTTAGTGATAATTCTCCTATCTTGCCCAAGGGGCGGGTAAGTTCCAAAGGGAAATGAAACGAAGCAGAGGGCAGGAAGGAGCAAAAACAGCGGGAGACAGATTACACTATAGAAATGAATAGCACCTTGTCCCACGGTGATCTTGGCTCATTGCTCGATTCTTCTGCTGCTGAATGAAGCAAAATTGTGGATTAGGAGAGTCACTGTCTCCACTCTGACACTGAGCCAACAGTTGAGGGGTGTCTCCACGCCTTAGCATTCAAATTAGAAACTTTTGGAAGTCTACACGGAATAAACTATTTGTACAAAGTAGACTATAATCACACACTCTGTGCATCACTTTACTTTTAAGATTAACATCGCTTAGCATGAGAAACATTTAAACTTTTTATAGCATCAACATAACTTGTTCTATACATTTTGAATTAAATTACATGCACAGTGTTGGCAAACTAAAAACAATTGAAATTATAATAGAGACATCACAATTAATATGACTGACAGTGGTTATAAATCAGAATTTCTATCATAAACAGTATAAGCATCAGAACCTTTAAAAAACACTTTCGTTTCTTCACTCTAGAGAAAAAACGGTAAAAGTCACTCAACTTGAAGAATGTTATATAGTTGTATTTTGTACTACTTTCCACTGGAATGGTGCATGATTCAAAAGACACTCCTATTACCAAGTTTTATTTCATTTTGTTACAAATAACATTGTATTATTTTCAAAAGAATATAAAAAAAGTCTTACGAAGATCACTGGGGGGTGGGGGGGTGGGGGGAATCCTCTATGTTGTCAAGTCCATTTCAGCTCCCAGTGGTCCTATAGGACAGCATAGAAGTGCCCCCATAGGATTCCCAAAGAGTGACTGGTGGATTCGAATTGAGGACTTTTTAGTTAGCAGCAGAGCTCTTAACCACGGCCCTACCGGAGCCCCCAGAGACCAGAGGGTGAGGATTTACCACAAACTACTTAATCATGAAGTGCTCCTAGGAGACAGTGGTAAGAAACTGAAGAAAGCGGAAGGGAGCATGAGGCAGGGTCTGCTTTGGTCTGATCAAGCTGGGAGCACTGGAGTGCAAAGGTCACCACGGCCTCTGCGCTTTCTGTGCTGTCCTACCCCACGACGGCAGTCACCGGTCAGGAGGGAGAAGGAAAGAATGCAAAGCGCCCGACACCTCGGACTCCGCCAGCACAGCCAAAGCAGACCCCGTAACTCCCAGAACAGCCCTCCAGAGAGAGCTGCAGGTATGGGCCATTAGAATCACAGAACACTGATGCCAGCCAAAGGGCCCACACATAATAGGGATGATTTCCGGGGCCTGGACATAGTTCCAACTTTAGCTATCCTAATAGGTCATGCAGGCAGTTATAAGAGAGCATCATTTATTCAGAAATGTTTTATCAGTTTTGTGTTCATTCCAAGATCAATTTAAAATGTATATATTCTGAAACATTACACTCCTCAATTTTTAGAATGGTCAGGGTTTTTTTTGTCAATGCTACCAAGTAGTAGAGAAAGCACAAGTAAGAAAACAAAAATGTATCCAAAATCCTACCGTGTAATGTATGACCATTTATATGTTTGTATATAAATAGATCAATTGGTATAAATATATAAAATCTGATCACAATTATACAGGTCTTAAAAATGTGTGAGTTCTCCTTAATCCATAAATTCTATACATTCAAAAATAGTCCCACTGGATTATTCCTAGAACTAAAAAAACTCAATCTAAAGGTTTGAGAACGCACTTATCTGAACACCTAAAACAATCCTGGGTCAATAAATAATGAAGATAGACATTCACCATACTGGAAAGTGGAGCATTTTATGAAGTCATAGCCATTAATGTTATGTTACATTTACAAAAAAGTTGAAATATAGCCAGTGGAAAAGAATACAGCTATTAGAGATTCAGGTATACATCAAACTTCAATATAAATTGGTGTAGGTATTTTAAAAAATCAGTGTAAAGATAAGTCTTTTACCATAGATGGGTCAAAAATCTACATGTGATAAAAAAAACTTTGTGATTATCATATAAAATATGGAATTGCAGTAAGTACCTACTACTAAATTAACACATTACAAAGATGAGTGTTACGTTAAATTTTTAAGCTTCTGAAAAAAATAATTTGCTTAAACAAAAGGAAAATACATGTAACAGTCAAAGATCTAGCAATCAATTAAAATATGACTACTAAATCCAAATCAAACCTGTATGGTTGAGTCAATTTTGGCTCCTAGCAGTACTACAGAACAGAGTAGAACTGTCCCATAGGGTTTCTAAAGAGCACATGGTGTATTTGAACTGCTAGACCTTTTGCTTAACAGTCAAGCTCTTACCCACTGGTCCACCAGGCCTCCAACAAGACTGCCACACATCAGTAAGAAAACAAACCAGGAAACCATAAAAAAGTAAATGTATATAATAGAATTAACATAAGAAATCCAAATGATGATATACTCATTAAAATATCCATTCTCTTGTTTTACATATAACTTTTCTACAAAGCCTGTGATTCTCAATCTCACAAATAAACAGGGAAATCAAAACAAAAATACAACTTTATCCTCATCACATTGGTTAAAAACAATAATGTCTGTCAATATGAAGTGTTGACAAAGGTGTGGTAATAGGTAAGTTTTCATAAATTTTGGACAGTAATTTCACAGTAAAGCTGAAATTACATGTACCCTGCAAATCCATAATGATGTGACTTCTTAACACCTTACTTGTATGATATTCAAGCATAGAATCAGTTCTGTTTCCACTCAAATAACTTCACGTAGCTTCATTTTTTTACTAGGTGCCATCAAGTCAGTTTTGACTCATAGCAACCTTACGTACAACAGAGGAAAAACTGTCCAATCCTGCACTGTTCTCACAATCATTGTGATGCTTGGGTCCATTGTTGCAGCCACTGAGTTGATGCATTTGCAGAGTCTTCCTCTTTTTCTCTGGACTTCTAACTTAGTAAACATGATGTATTTCTGCAGAGACAGTTCCCTCCTGGTATCATCTCCAAAGTACGTGAGATACAGTCCCACCATCCTTGTTTCTAAGGAGCATTCTCATTGGACTTCTTCCAAGACAGATTTGCTCATTCTTTCAGCTGTCCGTAGTATGGTCAATACTCTTCACTAACACCACAACTCGAGGGTCTCAATTTTCCCTTGGTCTTCCTTATTCATGGTGCAGGTTACACAAGCATAGAGGTGACCGAAAGTACCAAGGCTTGTGTCAGGCGCACCTTTGTCTTCAAGGTAGTATCTTCAGTTTTCAGCACTTTTAAAGAGGTCTCTGGTAGCAGGTTTGCACAATGAAGTGTGTCTTTTGACTTCTCAACGGCTGCTTCCATGGGTGTTGATTGTGGACCCAAGTAAAGTGACTTTCTTCACAACTTCAACCTTTTCTCCAATTCTCATAACGTTGCTTATTGCTCCAGTTGTGAGGATTTATGCTTTCTTTGTGTTAAGGTGTAACCCATGCTGAAGGTTGCAGTCTTTGACCTTCATCAGTAAGTGCTTTCAGGAGTCTTCACTTTCAGCAAGCAAGATTGCATTGTCTGCATATTGTAGACTGTCAATGAGTCTTTGCTAACCTTGATAGTCTTCCTCTGATTGTCCAGCTTCTCAGATTATTTGTTCAGCATACAAAATAAATTAATATGGTGAAAAGATACAGATTTACTTGACTTTAAATCATGCAGAGTCCCCTTGTTCTGTCTGAACAATTTTCCCTTCATCTATGTACAGGTTCCTCATCAACACAATCAAGTGTTCTCAAATTCCCATGTTTTGCAATATTATCTATAATTTGTTATGATCTACACAGCTCAATGCCTTTGCCTAGTCAACATAACACAGATAAACATCCTTCTGGTGTTCTCTGTTTTCAGCCAGGATCCATCTGACATCAACAATGATATCCCTTGTTCAATATCCTCTTTTGAATCCTGCCTGAATCTCTGGCAGTTCTCTGTCAGTGGAGTGCTGCAGCTGCTTTTGACAGATGTTCAGCAAAATTTTACTTGCCCATGATATTAATGATAATTGTTTGATAATTTCTCCAATCAGTTGGATTACCTTTCTTGGGAATAGGCATAAATGTAGATCTTTCCAGTTGGCTGGCCGGGTAGCTGTCTTGTAAATTTCTTGGCATAGAGCAGTGAACACTCCCTGTGCTACACTCCTTTTTTGCAGTGAAATAGACTCAGCTTGGTAGAAATCACTAAGCTGCTTAGTAATCACCTTTCCTTCTAAAGCTTCCCTAAGTGGAGTGAGAGGAATAACAAGAAGGCAGGTGAGAAACCTGGAAAGCACACTCTCATTTGCTCTCTAGGAAATGCAAATACTCTGACCAAGGACCCTTGTTTTACGCAAAATCTTGGAAGACTCTACATGGTGACAACAGGTACTCTGAATATTCAGTAGAATTTTTAGGATTTTTTCTGTTGGTTGGCTGTTTCCCGTTACTGTTGTTATTTGCCCTTGAGTCAGCTCTAACTCGTGGTGACCCGTGCACAACCCCATGTGTTCACGGTGAACACAATGCTGTCTGATTGTGCCCAAGCCCCGACGCTGGTTGTGGGTCAGACCTCTGTGACTTACAGAGCGTTCTTCGGCTGACTTACGAAAGTAACTTAGTTGGTTTCTTGTTAGTGTTGGGTGCCACTGAAGGTTCTGACACATAGCAGCGACTTGTGGCAGAGGAGAACTGCCCAACGGGATTGTCTAGACTGGAATCTTTATATGAGCAGATGGCCAGATCTTTCTCCTGTGTAACCTCTGGGTAGATTCTAATTGCCAAAATTTTGGTCAACATCCTAGCTCCTAACCACTGCACTATGAGAGTGTGAGCTTGGGTTTAGTAGCGAAGTAAGGAGAAAGAAATAAAGGTCAAACGCATCAAGTTTACAGTGATTTAGAAAATGTTGCTTTCCTGAACTACCCCCCAGTATACCTATACTTACTACAAAAAACACAACAAAACAAAGCCACTGTTGTCGAGTCAGTTCTGACTCATAACAACTCTATAGGACAGAGTAGAACTGCTCCACAGTTTCCAAGGAGTGCCTGGTGGATTTGAACTGCCAACCTCATGATCAGCAGACATAGCACTTAACCATTGCACCACCAGGATTTCCTTATACTTCTATACTACTCACCATGAAACAACTAAAACAGCAGTAAGACTTTAATAATTATACACTGCATAGTGAGAATTCAGGTACCTCACTAAATTTTTTATATGTATCACCAACATTGATCTTCACACCAACTTGGGAATTAGTTTTATCATCTCTGTTAAATAGACATGGAAATAGAAGTTTGCTTGGTGGAGAAAGAATCCAGTGACATTTTAAGGCAAGGATGGAGAAATCAATGTCTGCATACTTAACCACAGCTAACACTACTGCACCCGTCTCTACCATCTAGTCAGGTTGTGCCACTCCCTGTCTCCGAGACATATCGAGTCCCTCGCTCCTCCTATGTAGGCGTTCATAGTCATCTATCATCTTGACAATTTTTTCCAGACAGTTTGCTACCTGTCCAGCCCTGAAGGTCCAACTACAGATTACAATTCTTCCATAATCTCTCCTGACAAATCTACCAGCTATTAATCTCACCTCTTAAACCCTTCAACAATTGGCTAGTAGCTCACCACACAGCACTCTGGTTGCTTTACGTATGGCAATACTTACTTTTTTTTTCCCTCAACTAGATAAGTCCATTGAAAGGAGCCACATCTATTGTTCTTGTTACCCTTTATAACCCTGAGCATACCACCGGCCATTTCAAATATATTCATAAAATATTAATTATATTCCATTTTTAGGCTCCATGCTATGCATTTCTAGTAATATAAAGTTTAATAAAACATAATGCCCACCCATAAGAAGCTAATAAACTACCATAGGAAACTTGTGTACAAAAATAAATATGAAAGCAGAACAGAATATATTATAAGATGCTTTCATAAATGCAAAACATGCTATCTGATCTGATAGTAACCCTGTGAAGAAGATTATTTCACCAAGGAACAAGATGGAGCCCAGAGCCTAAGGTCACATAATCAGTAAAGAGAAGAACAAAGGCTAGATTCTAGGTCCTCTGGTTCCAGGCTCAAGATTTTTCATCTAAAAAAGTCTTTGCTTTCAGCACAATCAGAGAACTGAGCAAGTAATCACTGAGTTATTACACAACAGGTCCTGAAGATACAGGGATTGGTTTTGTTTGGGTTCTTCTGAAGGGAGACTCTGAGCCAAGGAATTGAGAGCAGATAGTTTACTCAGCAGGTCATTATGGGAGACACGTGGAAGCACAAATCAGGAATTTGGGAGCGTGAGACAGAGACTGAGAAAGCCATGTAAGAAAAGGGGGAAACTGGGAGGACCCAGTTCTGCGGGAGATATTCCAAGATATTCTAAGAAACCCTGAGAAACTCCAAAGACAGGGAATGGGTAGTCATTTGAATGCCATTTCTCATTGCAGTTGGTTGAGGATTGCAGGGATGAGGAAGGGAATAACCTTTGCCATCTATCCTTAGTTGCTCTCAGAGAGTCAAGTAGACAGAAGTAGCCACTTGAGGCAGAAAGATGTCAGCCTGTCAGGAAACTTTCTAACACAGCTTCAGATGAACTCAGAGGTGACCAGAGCAGATTCAGGGCAGGCCACTGACAGCATCTGCTACAGTGATGTGTAGGACAGATATTTTAAGACATGGACCTTGCCTTCTGGGATTTGACACTCCAGAAGAAGAAGGTGGTAACTCAACATCAGCAAAGTGTAATGGGACTCCAGGAAAGGAAGATGGTGATTCGACTGTTTCGTGGTGTCAGTCCTAGCCGTGACGGTTACCATCCCCCTCTCTCACAGGATATACAGAGACACTGTTGTACAACACCTTTATGAATAATTTGTTTCTTCTTCATACATCAAAGATACATTTGTCTTAGCAACCTCATACTAATGATTCCAGGGGAAATAAACATGACGGCCTACTCTGAGGAGTAACTGTTTATGTTCTCTCCTTCCATGTTCTTGGCCACAAACAATATTAACTTGAAAAATCTCTATTGCAAACATCAGTCTTGGAGCAAGTTTACAAAAACTGGTATTATGTGAAAGTAGGACTAGTGATAAAACAGTGTTGACATCCAATGAAACATTTCTCCTATAGGAAGGTTACTCACCGTGTATTTTGTCCTGTAGGGACCATTGTAGAGATGAAGACACACTGCTCGAATCCCTCTTCAAGAAAGGATTTGCTAACCAGCTGCTCTGTATGCAGCCAGCAGACAGCCTCCAGCTGTCACCTTCATCAGGGACAGATAGGCCTCAGCTGCCAAGAGCTGCCTAAAATCGTGCTCTTCCCTGGGCAGCCTGCATCAGTTGACTAAACAGGAGGAGGGGGAACATAGAGGTCTTATTGGTTCAACTCCATTGAGAGAAAACAGACAGACAATACTTACTCAGTTTGGCCTTGGCTTTGTGAAGCCTACGTGCAATTTGACTTCTTTCTCTGCCTGAAATTGCTTTCATCCTCTTTCTTCCAGTGTTGTTGATCCCTAGTAAATCTTGAGTATCCCAGTATCTGCTGCTGGGAATCCAACCTGTAAAATGAAATGTAGGGTGAGTAGATTGTGATCCACGATGAATAAAACAGATGTCAAGTTATTCATAATATCATAGCTGGAAGGAACTTAAGAAAGAATCCCGGCCCAGTATTTTCATTAATACAAAAGAGAAAAGACTCAAAGTAGTCAAGTGAACTGTCTCAAGTAGCAGACTTTGAGGAGGTGAAACACTATCACAGCTCACATCAGTACATTTAAATTATTACGATTACTAAATGCAGGTTTCTGGGTAGAGTGTGAAGGAAGGTACATGACAGCCAAAAGCTCACTGCTGTTGATTCGATTCCAACTCATAGCAACCCTAAAGGACAGAGTAGAACTGACTCGCAGAGTTTCCAAGGATTCAAACTGCCAACTTTTTTGTTGGCAGCCATAGCACTTAAGCAGTACATCACTAAGGTTTCTATGATAACCAAAGAACAATCAAGATTTAATAATTACATTTGAAAAACACTTGAAGAACTTTGGCATGAAACAGTAGTTTTACTAAATTATTTTTGAGGTGATGAGACTGGGCCTCAGGAAAGTTAAGTGTTCTTTTGTTACTCACAAAGCTAATAAGAACTAATAAGTGGTATTGTTGGGGTTTAATCCAGTCTTCCAACTGCTAAGCATTCTTTCTTTGTGTTATTCCATTACCTGAAAATAGGATGGCTACTGATTAGTAATGAGTTGAAAAAAATGATTGAATGTGAAACTTACACTGTGGTGATTTTCTTTGGAATAGAAGTTGAAATGGCATTGTCCTGATAATCAATATTCTCAGCACATGGTACAAATTGACAACCTGCATTAGAACCTCTGGAGATGGAGCTTGGGAAGCCACATTTTCATCAAGCACCCTGGGTGATTCTAACACACACACTAAATTTAGACAGCCGTGTTACAGATATGCATTTTTTTAGGGTTATCTAGAGTCCGCAGGAATCCTTGGCACTTCACTACTTACCAAAATGTTGACAGACTGAAGCCACCTAGAGATGCTTCAGAAGACAGGCCTGGCTATCTGCTTCTGAAAGTTCACAGCCTTGAAAACTCTGTGTAAAGCAGTTCTACTTTGCACACGTGAGGAATCCATGAGTCAGAAGTGACTCGACGGCAACTGAAGAAAGGGTCCCTGCATAGTACAATCAAGCACTTGACTACTAATAAAAGGTTGCTGGGTTGGATCTGACTCGATGGCACTTGGCACTTGGCTGGTCCAAACTCATGCACAGCAATCTCAGATGATAGGCCTAGAGCTCTGCTTCAGAAAATTCACAGTTTTGAAAACCATGTGGAGGCAGTTCTACTTTGCAAAAGAAGAACACCATGCTGGGTAGAAGGTAAGCAATAGTAAGAGAAACTTTCAATAAATGGGATTGACACAACAGCCTTAGTGATGGGGTCGAAGGGTATAGCAAAGATCATGGAGATGGCACCAGATCAGCAACTTTTTCTTCTGTTATATGTAAGGTCACCATGAGTTGTAGCTAACTGGACAGAAACTGCCACCATCAACAAAGAAGAGTTAAATCAATTCAGGTGTCAGATAACAAACATGCTAATATAGCCAGAGTATTTGTTTAAGTGTGAATACCTGGGTGATGTTACTAGAATATGTATATAAAGGGAAAAATGAAGGGAGAACAACATATTCATACCTGTGACAAGCCTTGTCAGTACCCATCATATAGACGGTCTCTTTCTTCCCTTTTAGTGTGCATCAGCCTGACTTAGAGTAGCTAGTCTCCGATGGATGTGGTGTGTGACTCTGTTTATAAAATGTGGATAACTTCCTAGTGTGTTTTCACTCTGGCTCCCAGACTTCCTCCAGCTTTTTTTTTTTTTTTAAATGATGGCTGGCTGATAAATCAATTTTTGTTGTCTGCCTTTTTATCTTTTTCAATTCCACAATTCCTTTCTTTGCCAAATAAACTATTTGAAGAGTCCCTCTTAAAACATCACAGATTAAAAAAGAGCCTTTGTGTAGTACTATATAATGGGACTGCATAAAGAAAACTAACATTTACTTTAATTTGGAAAAATGTTTTTTCTCTCTCAAGTAGAGTGTGTATGGTATCCTATTTTCAACCCATTTCATTTTAGTCTTCTGAGGGCATACAATAATCAGTCATCTTCTTTCATGTAAAGCAGTGCCCTTAACATACTAAAATGTTTCTCCAAATTTCCTTTTCCACGTTGAAAATTTCTAAATGCATTTTAAACCAAAAAAGAAAAAAAATTGAGTGCCATTAAGTCAATTCCCACTCATAGCAATCCTATAGGACAGAGTAGAAATTCTGCATAGAGTTTCCAAAGAGTGTCTGGCAGATTCAAACAGCCAACCTTCTGGTTAGCAACTGTAGCACCATGGTTTCCACTTATATATAACTATATATGTAATTCCTCTTCTATGGTTCTTTTATTAAGAGCCAAGTCATAAACATCCATGCTCTGGTCAGCTTTGACATCTTGGGAGTAATTCAATCAATCTGACTCTTTAGGCCTGTGGAAGCAAGACACCAAAGCAAATGACTGAATTTCTTTTGTGATATTACTCAGATGATGACAAACTAATTGAATTCCTGGAGAGATTTGACAAAATATCATACTAAATCTATCTGAGATTTAGCTCAGATTTTCAAAAATCTTCCTTTAGCACATACTAAAAAAATACAAAACATGTCTAATAGACTTCAATGCAGGCACACGAAAAACACATACAGTATGACAAAGGACAAACCCAAATAGATGGCACTGTATCACTAAGCAGTCCATGTGTTCTCTCTGGGCTTTGGTGTTCCTGAAATTTTGACTGCAGTACCACAATGCGGCTCAACATACATTTTGGATCCAATTTTGTAATTCTTTGGCTTGCTAATTAGAAGTAAGATTTTAAAGTACTATTTAAAAATCAGGTTTCATAAATGCCTGGGCCTCAGTTGTTTATGCAAATTCCACACATTTTCATACTTCATGGAATAACTGCATAAGCAAACAGGTAATTTGACAGTCAGTGATTCATTTGCACGTGCAACCCTACAATTTTAACATACAGATGCCAATTGGTACATGTAAATAATATTTCAAGCAGACCCTATCTGCCAGGCTTTTTTCCCTCTTTTTTAAATAACTCTCTAAATATCATGTTTTTTTTTTTTTAATTTTATAAAATCCATAATATTACAGGAATATTAAGCTAGGAAAATGTTTAAAATGTTAAAATATGTTTAAAAGAAATACTCCTCTCCCAATCTGACATTCAAGTAAATATTTGCTTATTTCAGTCCCAAACTTACACTAGCACTACAGTATTTATATGATGCCTATACATGTTTGATTAGAAATACAAAATCATAGCATAGCTGACTCTATATTTATCATTTTAACACTTTTGAACTTGAAATAACATAAAAGCTTTTTTTCTTCAAAAGACCAATACTTAAAGGGTGTTGATTTATGTAAATCAATATTTTATCAACTTGCTGTCTTTCCTCGCTGCCAGCCAGATGCTTCTTGCTTTGCTCGGCCAGACAATGTCAGCTGCAACACATAACGGCTCTGCTTCATGTAGAAATAAGAGCATAAATATTTTAAAAATCCTGCTACAGGAAGTAAGGAGGGTTGGGGTTGGGGTGAGAGATTTTACTGGTTTATTGTCAGAGTAGAACAAGTCTACATATTTTATGGGCTGGTTTTATCAGAAGTGGAGGCAGGGACATCTTTTAGTCTGATTTTTATCTCCTAACAAGGCTGACAGACCAAAGTCTTTTCATAGCAATTTGTTGAAGACATCTGGTGAAGCTTTCTAGGGGATGAACACACGGCAGAGTGTTCCTCTGGTATCAGTTGGCATGGCAACCAGTAAAAGACTATTCAACATCAGTAGGTTTCAAAAAGGTTGAAACCTAGTTGAAAATCCATTTGGGCTCCTACCTGCAAAATTCTTTTGAAAATGCACTAAATCTTTTCTTAGGGCTCTAGAGACTGAACCATATGTACAACAGTGGCACCTTCAATCTTAAATAATTTTCAAAACATGGGATTAATGATTCCAGTCACCTGAGGTATTACAGAAGATATGGAATTGCTGGCACTAGGTTGGAGAGGATATTAGTAGAAATACGGTGATTGTTTTCCCTTTGTGTCTTAGCACGCAGGGAAGAAAATGTTATTTTCAAATTTGTGTAACTTTAGAGTGAATACAGTCAAAGGAATGAAGGAAAATCTTTAGAGATTATTTTAAAAATCAAATATATTTGTACTAAAGAGCTAAAAATTGTTTTTTAATGGTGACAGCAAATTTACTGAAAACTTTTTATGTTCTCAGAACATTTTAGTGAATTGGTTTATGCTGGCATGTTTTAGTTCAGAAACTTTTTTTTTTAAATGTGTTATAAACAATGAAACAAGATGTTTTGCTCTCGATGAAGTTATAACTCTTGGAAAGGTAAATAAACCATAACAAAGACTGTGCTGACACAAACACAATTTGTATAAACCTTGTAAATAAGCTAATAAAACCTTTACTAAGATAAAAAGTAATTATGTTACTTTATCCAAAATATTTGCTATATTGCATTATGTATTTATAGTCAGAATTCTAAAATGAAACTAAGAAAAAAAATTGAAATTTCTAAAATTTCTTAAAAACATACCACGAGAAAAGTCATCTTGCATTACACTGTTGCCCTAGGTATTTCATTTGCATTGCTTACTAATGTTGGTCTTGTGTGATTTGATTTTCAATGGCCCATAAAACACACATGCTAGAATCCAACACCAATCACCTTCACCATCACCAGATTATATTTAGATCTCTATCAATACTGTATCTTAACAATGCTCTTTTCTCCTCCATTTCTAAAGTGACACACAAGTTAATGAGATGGCAAAAGATGCCTGTGTGTTGTTTGAAATCATGCCATGAGGTGTATGCAAGCCAAAGCCAAAAGCCAAGTGCCGCAAAGAAAAGTATTTTTTGTGTATTATGTGTACACAATTGTTATTATAGTGTTTACTACTTCAAAGGACTGAAAATGTTTATACATGAAGAGTTAGTCAGCTATTAAAAACAAATTAAAAAAGAAAAAAAACAGGAAAAGAAGCCTGTTGCCATCAAGTGGATTCGAACTCACAGAGACACTTGAGGATGACTAGAACTGCCCCGTAGAGTTTCCACGGAGAAGCTGGTAGATTCCAACTTCTCACCTCTTTGTCAGCAGCCTAGCTCTTCACCTCCGCTCCAGGAGGGCTCCTCTAGATGACTACAGGACATAGAAAACAAGACCACTTGAATAATTTCTCTAGTTCTAAATCTCATCTTCCAAATAGCGGGGAGCCCTGATCTCTTTCCATGTCTCAAATTCCCTCTGACGAAAGTGGGAAGAAGAGATTTACCCTTGCTCTTCTCATAGAGTTCTGGTAAATAAGGTAAAATATGAATTGTCACTGTTGCTCATGAAGCATTTTTTTGTATAATTGACTTCGCTTCTGTCCCATTCATTGCAATTCATAGCCATGCTGTAAGACAGAGTAGAACTGCTCCATAGAGTTTCCAAAGAGCACTGGGTAGATTAGAACTACTGACCTTTTGATTAGCAGATGTAGCACTTAACCACTACATAACCAGTGTTTCTAGTGTGTGAGGTCTGACAATTAAGTCTGCAAACTAATTATCCTAAGCCTACGTACCTCATGGCTGCATATCACTATGGTCACCTTCAGAGTACTCCCCCTGGGAAGCTATGCACTGATGCCAGCGCTTAGGCCACCTTTCAAAGCAGTTTTGGAACTCTTTCTGGAATGGCCATTGTATACCATGACAAGTTCATGAACTTAATTGTATAGCTGTCTGTGGAAGAGTTTTTAATCAGTAAACAAATAACTGCACTGGAACACTCTCCCTCCTCACCTGATCTGGCTCCCAATGGCTTTTTTCTCTTTACCTGAAGATAAGGGAAATATTGAAACAAAGACATTTTGATGACATTCAAGACATGAAGGGTAATACCAGGACAGCTCTGATGGCCATTCCAGAAAGAGTTCCAAATTGCTTTGAAGGGTGGACTAGATGCTGGCATCAGTACACAGTTTTCCAAGGCAAATACTTGGAAACTGATCCTATTGATATTCAGCAATGAGGTATGTAGCACTTTTTCTAAGATGAGTTGGTGAACTTAATTGTCAGTCCTCATGTATATAGAACTGAAAACCTTAGATAAAATATTTAACGTAGTTAAATATTAAATTAAACATCTGAAGCATTTGGAAATTTGATATTTCAATAGCTTCTGCTGCTGAGCACTGAACAGCTGATTTTCTCCTGAGGTTAGAAGCAAAAAGTATTTCATCAGCTCTCTCTCTCTCTTTCTCATATTTCTAAAAATTGCTCTGATACTACTGGAAGTTGTACCATAACTATCAGGCAGCAAGAAGAGGAAAATGTTTGCTCATTCTCCAAAAGCACATTGATATGGATCCTGTTTTCTCTAGAGTAAGCCAGGGCACGGTACGAATTTACTGTGGTTACCCGACGGCACTTGGCCTGGCTCAGTAATTACAACTATCTATACAGCATTTATTGAATGCCAGATATTTTTCCTAGAGTTGAATACATATTCCCAAGTTTACTCATCATGGCAACCCTAGAAGTCAGTTCTTATCCCCACTTTACAAATAAAAAAACTGAGGCTATCCAACTCGGCAGCACTTGGTTGGCTTGGCTAGTAATGTTAAATAATTTGCCCCAATCATAATATCCATGACAAATTTAAGCCCCTCTCCATCTATCTCGAAAACTTGCATATCATCTGAGTGAATCAGAAAGGCCAAAGAATGGGCTTTTTTCTTCATATGTAATCAAGTAAACAAAGCATGGATCTAAAGGTAGATGAATAATTTATGAGTGAAAGCCATAAGGAGGAATCTGTCTGGCTTCCTGCTCATAGTCGTCCGACCTGACTATATAAAGCATGTCTTAATAACTCCCAGAATTCAAGGCCACTCTTCAGGCATTTAAGAATAACAGATCATTGCTGCTAGAAAGACTGCAAAACTCTCAAGTTAATCCTATAGGCTGTGTGGGGGCTTGTCTGCCCCTGAACCTTCCACTGTGACTACTTAAACCAACAAATGCTGGCAATAAAACGGCACACAAAGCTTCTGTTCTCCAGCTCTGCCCCATTTCTCATTCCTCAGCCCTCAGTGGATGTGTTACCGCTAGCAGACAGCGCAGAGTGTATCCACAGGATTTTCAGTAAGTGAGTTGACTGACAAAGGATAGGAAAAAATAAACAATTAGCATGACATACAAACTTAATTTAGAGAGACTCAAGTTAAAATTTTAATTAGAACATGTTGAAAAGACAGCCTCAGTGAACCAACAGCTGCACTTTTGTGTCTTGCTAAACTAGTTTTAGACAGTAATGCAAGGACTGTAGCTACCACTGGAAGTCCTAAAAGCCAAGGGGCTTCAGCTGCATCTCCATCTGATCACATCCTAGAACTCTAGGAATATCTACTTGCTAGAATATAGGTGCAGCTCACCAGTGAAATTTTGAGTGGAAGAGAAGGGAAGAGAATTTGATTACACAGCTTTGTTAAAGCCAATCCTATCACATCCTGAGCCTCCACATGTGTTTTATCATGGCTGTTTCAATGACTCTCTGCTCAGGGTGCTCCAGTGATTCAAATGCAGGCTTGAAGACCTACACAGTACTTCAGAATTTCTCCTCACCTTATAATCATTATTCCAGAAAAGGGCAACATCGCCTACTGCTATAGTCCACCACTATAAGGCACATACAACTCATTTAGCTAAAATATGGGGAGGGAGTCAGCTGGCATGGGTCAATATACAGATCAATAAACTCTAAAAAGGAAAGATATCAAATTATGATAGTCTCAGAGAAAAATCAGTTACAAATCTCTAAACAATTCAGTAGTAACCAAGGTCATTTAAGAGAGTTCTAACTCTGTAGGTAGCTGTGAAAATACATATGCAGCACAAAGATTGGAAGGAAGATTGGGATTGGACACACAATCACATGAATGCCCACCCTACATGTGGAAGAATGACAATGCCATGTGTACTTTCTATGACGGGGACACTGAAGAAGACCACATAAACAAGGTTGGGGACTTCTTCCTTGAAAAGTTTTCACCTGCAATTTTCAAGAATGTGTAACCTTTACCCAGTGGAATGGGAAAGGCAATCCAAACAGAGGGTCCAGTGTTTTGTAAAAAGAGAACTAGCTATGGGATCCTGGGCAAGACATTTTATAGCCCTAAGACTCAGTTTCCCTGAAAGTATCGCTAAGATCCTATCCATCTATCTGTAATATTTACATCGTTTCTGTTGCTGTTTTTATTTGAGTGAGCCCTTGTATACAGAACTGGGGTCACATTTAAATGGCTTTTTAATTAATCTTTTTTCAACTAAATCACTTACCACCATTCCAAATGAGATTGCACTGTATTCTCATACTTGAAAATAATTTATTCCAATGAGATAATTAACTTTGACTAATACCGATTCTGCTTAACAATGGCACTTTTTTTTTCCCTACATTTACAAAAGAACCTAGATACCAAAAAATGACTCCATTTCCTGTATCTCCCTTACTTCTAAAGTTTTGATATGTTTGTTCTGGAATATATGTGGATTAATTTAATTTTCCAGTGAAATCTCCATTTCTTTCTCTCTTTGTCTCTCTGTCTCTCTGTCTCTTTCACTACCTCTCTCAAACACACAACCACACACATATGCAAACACATTAATAAATTGATTAGAAGTTTCAATGCCTGTGACATAAAAGTAAGGGAAGGTCTTCTTAGCTTGAATTGAAGGCTAAATTCCAGGTGGACAACAGAATCTAGTAATAAAGAATATGTTACCCTCACACTTTTATAAATTAGACAAATACTATATATTACTACAGTATACTATGTTTTTGTTGTTAGCTGCTTTGAACTTGGCCTCAACTCATGGCAACGTCATGTATAACAGAACGAAACACCGCCTGGTTTTGTATTATCTTCATGTTGTTCTGATTTACAGTTTTCACTGGCTGATTTTCAGAGGCACATAGTAGGTGGTAACTGCACATGAGTCCATTGACTGGGAAATGAACCCTGATATCTTGCGTAAAAGGCAAGAATTTTACCAATGAACAACCACTGACCGGTACACAGGAATAGCCATGTGGTGTTTGGGGCAGAAAATGCATATCTCCCCGAGTATGGGAAAGACTGTGGCATGTAGAGAATGGCAAGACCCTGCCCTTTTAACCCCCAGTTAATTATCTATATAACATTTTCATATTGTTGTACCTTATAGAAAATCAGAAAGAGAATAATGTGACAACTCAACAGTTTAGCTTTAAGGAAATTAACGCCAGGTAAGAAAAATGTGCACGTACCATTTTGTCTCTTCTTCTTCACTTTGTCAAAGAACCCTTCTGGTCTTCCAAGCTTCACTCCAAAAACAATAAAAATTTTCCCTCCACACTTATACCTGTAAACTGTAGCAGCCTACTACTATGCTATACCATACAGACTGTACTGTAGTATGCTTTAAATATTTTTATTATGCTTAGAGACATATACAAATCGAGAACTAGATTTTATCACTATATTGAGTGTTTTAAATTCAAGTTAATAGTACCAAGCCTGCATTTCAAAGTTTAGTTTGTCACACATTTTACCAACCGTGTTAGTTTCTTTTCATGGCCACTCATAGAAACACAGAGAACATCTAAGAACGAATTAATAGACTTACGAATTTAATCAACAAACATTTATTACGGACCAAGCATATTATTATCCCACTAAGAACAGATGACATACAACTAAAGAAAACCGTAGAGGCTTCTATGCTCAGGGATAGAACTCGGGGCTGCAGCAGGGAGGGGACATCCACTGACGGCTCCTAGTGCTGCACAAAGTCCTGAGTGCCAAGGGAGCATAAAATTGGAAGTGATCCATTCTGTCTGAGAGGTCAGGGAAAGGTTACCCAGAGGAAGTGGTATCTGAGCTGCAATTTAAAGGATGGATGGGCCTTAGTTAGGTGCAAAAGAGGGAGAAGGAGAGAATTCCAAGGAAAGGAAAAGACAATGGGTCTATGAACATGAGCCTTTTCTAGAAGGCATTTAAAGTATTTGATGATGAAGTCTAGAAAATAAATTTAGAAAGATAATCTGTTATTGGTAAGGACATTGGACATATGTAAAGAATCTAAGATTTATTCTCCAGAAAATGAGAAGACAAGGGAAGATTTGGCCGCTAACTAAAAGGTCAGCAGTTCAAATTCAGCAGTGGCTCATTGGAATCCCTATGGGGCAGTTATTCACTGTCCTAGGGGGTTACTGAGAGTCAGAGTCAACTTGTGGGCAACAGGTTTGGTTTGGGTTTCAGGACAAGAATAGCTAAGAGTCAACAACAGCCTTTTCTTCGGAAAAGAGTAAAACAAAGAATTTCTCACCATCCTTCAAATTTGAAGTCATCATTTGGAGAACAGGAACACTAGAGGAAGCAATGGAAAGAGCAGCAAAATAACCTCACAGTAGTGGGACTGGTTTGCATTCGTTTAATAAATGTTTACTGAGCATTTTCTATACACTAGGGAATATCAGCGGAAATGATAAACAAGTCAGTGACTCCCCCTTTAGAGAAATATCCCAGTAGCGATGAAGGCAATAGGGTGAGACAGTACATGCCACCAGAGTACTGTACAGGATATTATGGGAAGCATTTTATCTGCCCAGTTTCTTTGTACTTATTATAGGAGTCCCAGGGTAGTGGCAATGGTTAATGTGATAAACTGCCCACCAAGATGCTGAAGGTTGGACTGTGCCCAGAAGAACTTTGGCAGGAAGGCTTCACAGTCTGGTTCCAAAAAATCAGCCACTGAAAACCCTATGCTCTATTCTGGTACACATGGGTTTGCTATGAGTTGGATTTGACCTGATGGTAACCTCTGATATCTGCACTAGACTCACTTTAAAAAGCTTTATTGAAAATACAACCCCAGAACTAAATCTAAAGTGATGAATAGGAATCAGCCACTGTAGTCTGTATGGCCCTGAGACTCGTTTATAAAGAGACAGCATTAGGCTGGATCTGTGGTTCTCAGCCGTGGCTGCACAATAGAATCACCTATGGAGATTTAAAAACTACCAGTACCCAGGATCTATTGTACCCAATATTAAATCAGTGTTTTTTAAGTGTGGGGTTCCCCAGGTGATTCTAATGTGTACTCAGGATTCAGGATCACTTGATAAGATGATCTCAGAGATCACTCTCTTTCATGCAAATGGCCAAGACTAGAACAAGAAGATTACAAAAGGCAGATAATCTGTTTGACAATGTCTTCCCTACTGTTAAAATTTCCCATTGCGTACCTCCAACTCTCACGTTACCTAGAAGGCACCATTAAGAAATGTATTCACTCTTTGGAAGTCCCTGGTCCTGAAGAATTTTCTCCATCTCCAATAAATAAAATGCTCATCTCCCACCTAGTTCAGAGAAATGTCTTTGTTGAAGGGTTTATATTTTTTTTTGTTTAGTTCGTAAGAAAGATCTCTTTCAATTCCTTTTTATTTATCTTATTTTTGGTATGTCATTGAAAACACAGCAAAATATACACCAATTCAATAATTTCTGCAAGTACCATTCATTAGGTCGATTACCCTTTTTACATTCTTTGCCATTCATTGTATTCTTATTGCTTCATACAATGAGAAACTAGGTTCACACCAGCTATCCTTTCTTGTAGCACCGCTATGAGCCAGAATAGATTTCAATAGCAGTGGGTGGAAACTAAGCTAAACCTAGAATATCCACTTGGTCCAAAGAGGTCTTCTCTTTCCACACTCACTAAGATGATAATTACCCTCCATCCTTCTCTATGGCCTTACAAACTGACAGCATTTTTCGCTGTTTTTTTTTCACATGATGCACTGTATTTTTATTTGTTTAGTTATGCATTGTCTATTCTTCACAATAAAATTAAAAATTCATATTACCAGGTATTTTATTTTTTTTAATCTCTAGCACCTACTAGAAAACTGGTACACTGCAGATCCTTGATGAGTGCATATTAAATGAAGGAGTTAATAAATAAATACATTATACTTCCATAGTAACATGCAGTTTAAAAATCCTGTCATCCACCATGCCTAGTGACTTAATTTGATTAAATAAAGCTTTAGATAATTTTTCATTTAATTTCTAAATTAATTGAGTTACTTAATTCTTCCCACACCAGGTAAAGCCTTGACAGAACATCTGAACAACACTTTAAGACAAGAATAAGAGATTTTGCAGGAAAAAGTCTCATTAATTTTAAAATGAATAAGCTATGTAGCTATCAATATTAATATACTTTCAGGAAAGTAAACTCTAAGCAGATGTCATTAAAACAGTGAACAATGAACTGGAGTTGAAAAATTGAATGCAACTGATATAAGTGGTAGACTATAAGAAGGGTACTGGAAGAATATGTAAAATTTTATGAATAAAAAAGCATAGATATAGAGAACAACAACTCAGGGTTAATTAAGACCTCAGCTTGTCTGAGGGCAAGGATGGGAGAGGGAAGAAATAGCACAAGTAACAGGTGAGGCTGGTCCTATGCTGTCATTGATCACATTCTTTCAGTTGTGCAACCATTCTTCTCTCCTTTTGTGAGTTGGTCCTTCCCCCAAAACATTAACTCACTGTCCTGAAGTATTCTACCTAATCTTCTGAGTTGCTGTTATCCATTTGATCTCATATAGAGAGATGTTAAAAAAGCACAATGTTCAAGACAAATATTCTTTATTAGTTCAGCTAAACTGCTGTTGGATTTTGAGAAGTCAGGGAATGTTTTCAGGTTCAGGTTTCAGGTTTAAAGGTCATCTTGAGGACATAGTCTCAAGGGTTCATCTACCCTCTGGATTCTGAAAATCTGGATTTCATGATAATTTGATACTTTGTTCTGTGTTTATCCTCTTTTGATCAGCGTTCTTTTATAGACTGTTTGATCAAAATGTTCAGTAATAGTAGCTAGGCACCATCCATTTCTTCTGGTCTCATGGCAAAGTAGTTAGTTGTTCACCCAGGCAGTTAACTTCACATTCCATTTCTTCCTCTTATGTTCTACTCCCTTTCTTCCTCTGTTGCTACAGGTGAATAGAGATTAACTATCATACAGATCAATTGTAACATCTTGAATGACTACTTGCAAGCTTTTAAGACCCTAGATACCATGCAATGAAGTAGGAGGTAGAACAGAAGCGTTAAACACAACAAGAGGCCAATTAACTGGGATGTTCCATCAAACTATGACTCTAAACCCCTAAACCAAGGAACAAAATCCTACGCAGTGTTTGACTATATACAAGCAGGCTTAACTGCTGCTCTTACCATTTCCTCTTTCTGTCATCCTTATTTTTAGACAAAGCCAAGCCAAGTGCCATCGAGTCGGACCCGACTGAGACAAATGGATGTCTTATTAACTCTCATTTGTCCTTCTCGTTCCTATGCATTTTTGTTCATAAAATTTCACACATTCTTCCAGGACCCTTCTTAACGTTTAACACTTACACAAATTATATTCACTTTTTCAATTCCAGTTCATATTTTACTGTTTTAATGACATCTCCTTAGACTTCACTTTCCTGAATTTATGTTAGTATTCTCTAAAGTCAATAGCTACATAGCTGATTCGTTTTAAAATTAATGAGTTCTTTTCCTCAAAATCTTTTATTCTTGTCTTAAAATGTTATTCAGATGTTCCGTCAGTGCTTCACCTGGTATGAGAAGAATTAAGTAACACAATTAATTTAGAAATTAAATGAAAAATTATCTAAAGCTTTATTTAATCAAATTAAATCAATAGGCATGGTGGAGGACAAAATTTTTAAACTGCATGTCACTATGGAAATAATGTATTTATTTCCTCATTCATCCATTTGATACATACTTATCAAGGAAGGATCTACAGTGTACCAGCTTTCTAGTAGGTGCTAGAGATTAAAAAAAATCTCAAAACATGAATTTTTAATTGTATTGGGAAGAACAGACAATGCATAACTAAACAAATAAAAATACAATGCATTGTGTGAAGATAAACACAGTGAAAAACCTGTTAGTTTGTAAGGCCATAGAGAAGGATGGAGGGGAATTACCATCTCAGTGAGTGTGGAAAGAGAAGACCTCTTTGGACCAAGTGTATATCCTAGGTTTAGCCTGGTTTTCACCCATTGCCAATATACTAGTCCTTTTTAGAGAAATCATAGTGGTTAAGAGCTACAACTGCTATCCAAAGAGCAGCAGTCTGAATCCACGAGGTGATCTTTGGAAACTCTATGGAGCCGTTCTATTCTCACCTACAGGGCAACTGTGAATCAGAATGTACTCTACGGCAAAAATTTTGATTTTTCGGAGAAGAGCTAAAATGACTTATAATCATAGCCTAGTACCAAGTACCTAGTACCAAGAAATCAAGCAACTCTATTATAGTGGCTTTGAACATTATGCCATTATATCTCTGTAAGTTTACCCAACTTTCTTGTAAAAAGAAATTTCTTATATTTAATGGGTCTTTTCTTATGAGTACTAAAGTTATTTTTAAAAGAAAAATATCTTTAATGGCTTAAAATTTCTAATAGAATATTTTCCCGTTTGTTTTGTTGTCAGGTGTGTGTGTGTGTGTGTGTGTGTGTGTGTGTGTGTGTGTGTGTGTGCGAGCGCCTAATATAGCGACAATCTCTCACAAAAGTTTCATGGGGACAAATAATGATTAAACTTAAGTAAGACATCCAGAAAGTTAAATTGAAAACATTGCTCTGAAGATATAATAAGCTAAAAAGTCAAGAAGGAAATAGAATATTGAAATTATTTCCCTAATATTTTTATAACATCTAAAGGAAGCCACACACAGCATAAAATCGGAAATGTAAAATTAAAAGTATTCTGAAGTTCTTTCCACACATATGACCATAGTGCAGTTTAAGTTTGATGAAAAGCCACAGGCCAGTTCTCATAAAATCAAAGCTGGTTTGCCATTTCTGCTGCTGACAGGAAATGTCATTGCTAGGAAATAAGGCAGCAAGCTGCTGGCTCCAAAGTATCAGCACCTCAGAGACAGATGAAGAGAAGGGGCCCAAGTGTAAACAAAAGTGACCTGTGCCCTGGACGAATATGTGTGTGATTTCCTGGAGCCTGTTTGTGTCTTTTTTGGATGGTAGGCCACTGGAAGAATTTTACCGAAACATGCTCAGTTTCTTCCCAAAGACAATGTGGCAGGTTGTTAGAGAAGAAGTAATAACAAGGAAAAATAAGAAAGAAACAGAGTTAAATAGAAAGAGAATAGTATACTGTTTCAGTTGTGGAGGTAATATTTCTCAAGTAGCAGGTAGTAAGTAATCATGAAACATTTTGTACAGTGTATGATACTGAAATTTATTTGGGAGATGTATGACTGTATATGTAGATACATGTCTGTCATTATATGTATATATATATGATTTTTATGAAAATATTGATACAATATATACCTATATATATGTAAATCTAAAAGTCAGGATGTACTTTGAGAAGAAATATACATATACACAAATATACATGTATGAACATATATTTGTATAAAAATACATACACATATACATACATGTACACACATACATACATAGACCCACATCTCTATGTAAATTCATGAAATTCACACAGTATGCATGTAGCTATAAATTCTATAAAACATTGTAAAATGTGCTGGCTGAAAAATTTCAGGAATGAGTACACATCCAATTTATATTAAAACACATATCTATGATCCATTTATACTTCATGTATCTTACCTAGGGATTTGTGCTTGGGCTAAAAGGGTTACTGAGTCCATTAGCTGATCTGAATTTACGACAGAGAATCCCTTGATGTTCAGCTACGACAGGAATTACTCTGCTCTAATGAGTAATAAATGTGGATAAGTCACGTGTCCCGTTGGATTACTGGCTAAAATCACATTTAGAAGATGGCTAATTGTCTAAAATTTATCCAAATTCAATACAAATTTTATTGTCACTAATTAGCTTTGCAGGTTGTGGAGCATTAAGCATATTTAAATGTATTTGTCATAGCATTTCTGTGTCCATGTAATATATGAGCAGAATGGTCACTGATATCTAATTTAAGCTTCTCAGCTATTTTGGTAATTTAACAGTAACTCATTATGACATGAAATATAACTTTGTACTTTTAAAATTGTGACAAATCATATTTTTAAATTAATTGTTGTTGTCATGGGTGGTGTCTATTATTGCTGTATAGGTTTGACAATATTTAATTGTCATATCCATGTTATTAGCAAAGAAGAACTTATTGTTACACCTGTTAGTGCCTTTGTAGAGTTATTCTCATTGATATTCTAGTTCAGCTGAACTCATTTACCCAGGGCCAATATATTAAACAGCTGTTTCCAAACATTTTATACATTTTAGTAAATAACCCATGACTTGAAATTGCATGTAGGTTGATTGGTGTTAAGTAATCGAATTTTAAAATCACAGAAAATATGTAAAATTTTACTGAAATAAATGACAGAGATCACACGGTAAATGTTTAAGAAAGTATATGCTTTAAAAATATTTCTATAGAAATTTTAAAATTTTCATTTTTCCATTATTAAAATCTCATATGGATAAAAGTGATAAAAACAATATTTAAAGTGCTTATGGCTAGTACAGCTCTCTGCTGAAATATTCTTCATAGTGAAAAAGCCCAACGTAAAAAAGATTGAAAGCAGAAACAAGGGAAAGAACAAAAGGAGAAGAGAAAAGATGTATTTTCTCAACTTGAAATTAAATGAGACAGTAATACTAGGTCAAATGGAAGCTTGATCACAGCTTTCTATTACAAACACATAGAAACAATGGAAAAAATAAAAATAATATATGAGTGCAGAACCAGGTTTGGATGGTGAAAAGCAGAACCTCTTTTGACCAGAATCGGAGGAAACCCATAGAGGAAGGAAGAAATGAAGACACATTGTCTATAGAGAGCCATATCCTGAAACACGTCATCACTGTCATAGTCCCAAGGTCCACTGAGAATGAAACTAGTAAACATAGAAGCTGTACACTGGCTTGCACTAACCACAGATCACCAGGTAAAACCTATGGCCTCACTTTGTTTGTTCGTAAATAAGGCCCAGAATATCATCTGCTGGGTCTGGAAAGAAATCAAATCACTCTCAACTCACTAAATGAATGAGAGAATGAATGAATAAATAAATAAATAGGCCACGTTGCTCCCATGTGTGGAGCCTGACTTCGTATTTGTTACAGTTGGCCTCCAGTTGACTCAAAACTTTGTACAAAATAAAGCTTACTCGGAAAATTCCCTAGGAACATGGAATGAAGAAACGGAATTACAAACAATGTGAGGAAGTCCAGTAACATGAAAGAGAGTGGATTCAATGATGGAAAGAATTCATATCCAAGGAAATATTTCACCCACACTGTGGTTAAGTACCATTGAGTTGACTCCAATGCACAGTGACGTCACGGACAACAGAAATCATTACAAAAGATCATTAAAAAGAAAGAAAAGACCAAAACAAATGTCAGAAGAGACACTGAAACATGCCATTAAATGCAGAGTAGCTAAAGTGAATGAAAGAAATAATAAAGTAAAAGAAATGAGTGAAAGATTTCAAAGGGTGGCTCTACAGTGCAAGGCAAAGTATTAGACCTGGAGTTAGAAAATCAAAAGGTGCTTCTTAGGATGAAAAAACTGAAGGAAAAGACTTCAAGCCTCAAATTTTAATTTGAGGGACTTCATTCGCAAAATTTTGAATGACAGAGAAAGCATGAACAGAAGATGGGAAGAATACACTAGGTCACTGGACCAAAAAGAACTGCTTGCCATTCAGCCATTTCAGCAGTTAACGTAGGATCGAGAATCAACGTTACAGACGGAAGAAATTCAATCAGCACTGAAGCCATCGGTAAAAATCAAGGCTCCGGGAATTAAAGGAATACCATGTAAGAGGTTTCAACAAACGGATGCGGCCGTGGAGGTGCTTACTGGTCTATACCAAGAAACTGGAAAGATAGCTACCTGGCCAACTGATTGGAAGAGATTTTTATTTGTGTCCATTCCAAAGAAAGCTAATATGAAAGAATGCAGAAGTTACTAAACAACATTGTTAATAGCACACAGAAGTAAAATTTTGCTGAAAATAATTCAACAGTGGTTGCAGTAGTACAGAAGACTGCAAGTAATCCAAGCTGGAGTCACAAAAGGACATGGAAGGGAGACTGTCACTGCTGAAATAACACAGATTCTCTCTGAAAACAGAGAATACCAGAAAGGTGTTTATCTGTCTTTTATTAACTGCTAACTGTGTGGATCATTACAAATTTTGGACAACATTGCTAAGAATGGGGATTCTACAATACTTAAATTGTGCTTATGTGGAACCTGTATACAGATCAAGAGGGAACAAGTTGCTCAAAACGAATAAGGGGATACTGCCTGGTTTGAAGCCTGAAAGTTGTGTCAGGGTTATATCCCTTCACCATATTTATTCAATTTCTTGCTGTTAGGTGTCTTCAAATCTGTTCTAACCTATAACAGCCCTATACACAACACTGCATGACCCTGTGCCAACCTCACACTGTTATTGCTTGAGCCCACTGTTGCAGCCTCTGTGTCAATCCATCTCACTGCGGGTCTTCCTTTTTTCCACTGACCTTCTGCTTTACTAAGCATGATGCCCTTTTCTAGAGACCAATCCCTTTGGATAACATGACCAAAGTATGTAAGACATAGTCTTGACACATTTGTTCCTAGGAAGAACTCTGGTTGTATGTCTTCCCAGATAGATTTGTTCACTCTTTTGGTAGTCCGTGGTATATTCAATATTCTTTACAAACACCACAGTTCAAAGGCATCAGTCCTTCTTCACTCTGCCTTATTCACTAGTCTGCTTTTGCACGCATATTAGTTGATTGAAAACACCATGGCTTAGGTCCAGCACACCCTAGACTCCAAGATGACATTTTTGCTTTTTAACACTTAAAGAGGTCTTTTGTAGCAGATTTGCCCAATTCAGTGCATCATTTGATTTCTTGACTGTCTATTCTGTATATTGAACAAATAATCCCACCAGCTGGACTTTATGAAGAAGAACATGTCGTCAGCACTGGTGGAAGAGTCATTAACAACCTGCTGTAGACAGAGGGTACCACCTGGCCTGCTGCTATTGTGTTGGGCAAATTTGTAGCAAAAGACCTTTTTCAGCTGCTCCCTTTCGGTTTCCTAACCCTACATCTTTGCATATTTCATGATAATATTCTGTCTTCAGTAGCCTCCCTTTGAAATGCTCTGTCCAGCTCTTTTATTTCCTCATCGCTTCCACTCTCTTCAGCTGCTCTACATTCAAAAGCAAGTTTCAGTCTCCTCTGACATCTATTTTCATCTTTTCTTTCTTCTCCTTTAAAATGACTTTTTGGTTTCTTCATGTATGATGTCCTCAGTGTCATGCCATGAATCATCTGATCTTTGGCCATCAGTATCCCATGTGTCAAAATTATTTTCGAGAAAGTTTCTAAATTCAGATGGGATGTACTAAAGGTTGTGCTTTGGTTCTCATGGACTTATTTTTCTTCAGCTTCAACTTGAACTTTCATATGAGCAATTTATGAAGAGTTCCATAACTGGCCCTTAGATTTGTTTTAACTGATGATATTATACTTTCACATTGTTTCTTTCACAGATGCAGTCAATTTGATTCCTCTTATCAGAGATATAGTCAAAGGTGACCATACACATGCACCTGTCTGATGACAGAGGTATAGTCGCCATTCATGTTGCTGAAAATGGGTTTCTAAAAAGAAGCATTTCTAATGAGTAGGTCATTGGTCTTGCAAAATTCTACCACATGATCTCCAACATTATTTCTGTCACCAAGGCCATGCTTTCCAACCACTGAACCCTTGGGATATAATCTATTATAAATGCTAGAAATAAAAAAAAGTAAAAATATTTTAAGAAATTATAATAGATAAACTTAAAAGTAAACCAAAACCCACTGCCATCAAGTTGATTCCTACTACTAGTGACCCCATAAGAGGTAGAACTGTCCTGTAGGGTTTCAAAGGAACGCCTGGTGGATTTTAATTGCGGACCTTTTGGTTAGCAGCCATAACTTTTAACCTTATGCCTCCAGGGTTTTCTAAAAGTAACCAGGAAGCAACTAAAGAAACAGTGTCTTCAGTGGAAGACACAAGCTATAAGACTTCAGTAATATACCATAAATATATAGAAAAATTGGTAATAAGTTGAGATATACATAAGAATAATTAAGAAGCTGCATGAAATATTTAATATTTTAGAGGAGAACAGGGAGAGAGCTGAATAGACAATATCCAAAGGATAATGATGGCTAAGATTCTTCCATACTGAAGTGTTCTTCATATTGGAAGAGTTTACAAACAGAATAATTATGCTCACTACACTCCTGGCCTCATCACAGTAAAACTGCAGGATATCAGAGATAAAAGAAATTCTAAAAGTCCCAAGAAAGAAAGATGTGATCACTTACAAAGAATCGCAATAGACCAACAGTCAGCTTCTCATCAGCCACTGACACAGCAGGATATAGTGGAGTGACAACTTTAAAAACATTGACGGAAAATCAAGTCCAAGATTAGAATTTTAAATGCAGAAAAATTATGATTTAAGGGTGAGGAGATGGTAGACACTTGTCATATTTTTTAAGTGCCTCACTCCCCTTCCCAGTTTGAACAGTCCTCTTAAATTTGGGAATCTCTGACATAACCAGTCCTGCCTTAGATAAGAGAAGCCAGGAGCTGGTTATTCCAGCTCCCAATATATCTTCAGTGCAGGCATAAGATGCAGGTTCCTCTGAGCTGAAGCACTCACATGAGACCTCTGTTTGGAAGTGAGCAGAGGCTAGGCACCGAATTCAGTTTCCTTGACAATGTGATGTGGGAGGAATCAGGATTCAAGGGGGTAGTAAGAGCAGACAACCTAGCATATAATGTCCAGTGTCTGTGGTAGGAGAAGTGATAGAGTTTGCACCTGGTAATACTATCAGTGTCATCTCCCTGAGACCAGTCTTGCATAGCCTCAAAGCTGAATCTCATAGACCTGTCAGAGGGCCTATGCCTTGCATATTTTATTTAAAAATTATTTATTTTCTACTTAGGTTGTCTAGAAAGGTTATGCTTCCTTCTAACTACCTTATTTCCTATGTTTTCAAGAGAAAATGTGCAAAGACTGTTTCAAACTTGGAAAGACTTGGGAATTTACTACCAACAAATTTTTGCTATAAAAATGCCTTCAGAATAGGTTTCTGCAGAAAGAAAAATGAAACTGGGAGGAAGGAATGTGAGGCAACAAACAGTAAGAAAAAAAAGTCTTAAACTAAAATGACCAATTTAATTAGTATAAACTAAAATAAAGAGAGTAAGAATACATAAATTTGATGGTGTATTACCAACACACTAGGTATCACAGAAAAATGACATACACAGCATTCAAAGAAAAGTTAAAGTGTGTTAAGTTCCTACCATTTTAGGAAGCACATGAAGATACTAAATTCTATGTAATGTTTTGAAAAGTGTAAAGTCAACATATGTATTCAACTGAGGACAATTATTAAAAATATATGAATGCAACACTTACTGTATTAATTTTTCAAATAAACTTTTAATATTTTTAACATTTTCTATATGTTAGATGTTTTCTTCTCTGTTTTCCCTGTTCTTACTATTATTATTTACTTCTTTCTTATTTCTTTGGGTTTCCTCTGACA
The DNA here is from genome assembly GCA_028571685.1 of Heterohyrax brucei. NCBI lineage: Eukaryota > Metazoa > Chordata > Mammalia > Hyracoidea > Procaviidae > Heterohyrax > Heterohyrax brucei. Next base: position 53,509,442 of record CM053141.1, on the reverse strand, counting down.
CTCATCCTGAATTGAAACTTTATCTTATTTCTCTCTATTGTTTCTTTTTTCTATGAAATTCATTATAAAACAAAAATTTGCCTCTAAGTACTGTGTTAGCTGCATACCATGGATTTGTTAGTAAATTTTTTTTAACTATGACATACTTCCCCTACTTGTCTGTCAGTTCGTCATACCACAGGGGCTTACGTGTTGCTGTGACGCTGTGAATCCAGGTATTGAGTTACCAGCAGGGTCGCCCACGGTGGATGGGTTTCAGTTGAGCTTCCAGACTAAGACAAACTACCAAGAAGCACTCAGCAATCTACTTCTGAAAAGTGTTAGTCAGTGAACACCTTATGAATAATAGTGGGACACTGTCAGATATACGAGTACCCCAAAATGAGCCCCTCAGTTTGGAAGCACTTAAAAGGAAACTGGAAAAGACCTCCCTCTTCAAAGCAGAGTTGACCTTAATGATACCGTTGGAGCAAAGCCCTTAGAATCTGCATTTGCTAATGTGGCATGACTCAAAATCGGAAAAAAATAGCTGCAAAAATCCATTAATAATTGGAACATGGAATGTATGAAGTATGAATCTAGGAAAATTAGAAATTACCAACAATGAAATAGAACACATAACCACTGATATCCTATGCATTAGTGAGCTACCACTGGATGTTTTGAATCGGACAATCATATGGTCTACTACACCAAGAGTGAAAACTTGAAGAGGAAAGGTGTTGCATTCATCATTAAAAATAACATTTCAAGATCTGTCATGAAGTATAATGCCATCTGTGAGAGGCTAATAACTATATACATACGGGGAAAGCCAGTCAATGTAACTATCATTCAAATTTATGCATCAACCACTAAGGCCAAAGATGAAAAAACAGAAAATTTTTATCAGCTTCTCCAATCCAAAACTGATCAAACATGCAATCAGGATGCATTGATAATCACTGGTGAATGAACTGCAAAAGTTGGAAACAAAGATCAATAGTTGGAAAATAAAGCGTTGGTGACAGAAATTATACAAGAGATCACATGACAGAATTTTGCAAGACCAATGACTTCTTCACTGCAAATACCTTTTTTCACCAATATAAAGGATAACTATACATATGGACCTCACCAGACTATGATGCAGACCATCAATTACTTACATGCAAATTCAAATTGAAACTGAAGAAAATTAGAACAAATCCATGAAAGACAAAGTACAACCTTGAGTATATCCCACTTGCATTTAGAGACCATCTCAAGAACAGATTTGATGCACTGAACACTAATGACTGAAGACCTGACAAGTTGTGGAATGATATCAAAGACATAATCCATGAAGAAAGCAAGAGGTTATTAAAAAGACAGGAAGGAAAGAAAAACAGACCAAATTGGATATCAGAAGAAACCCTGAAACTTGGTCTCAAATGTCAACCAACTAAAGCAAAAGGAAAGAATGAATAAGTAAAAGAATTGCACAGAAGATCTCAAAGGGCAGTTCGAGAAGACAAAATAAAGTATTTAAATAACATGTGTGAAGAGTTGGAAATAGAAACTAAAAGGGAAGAAAATACTCAGCATTTCTCAAACTGAATAAAAACAGGAAAAAATTGAAGTTTTGAGTTGTAATACAGAAGGATTCTGCAGGGAAAATAATAAATTACTCAGGAAGGAATACACAGAGTCACCATACCAGAAACAACAGGTTGATGTTTAACCATTTGAAGAGATAGCTTATGATGAGGAATGGACGGTACTGAAGAAAGAAGTTACGTTGAAGGCACTGGCAAAAAACAAAGCTCCAGAAATTGGAGTCAGAACCGATTTGATGGAATTGGAGCAATATCAACTGAGATGTTTCAACAAACTGATGCAGTGCTGGAAGTGGTCACTTATCTGTATCAAGAAATTTGGTGGATAGCTCCCTGGCCAACCTACTAAAAGGGATCCATATTTATACATATTCTCAAGAAAGGTGATCCAACCAAATGCAGAAATTACCAAACGATGCCATCAACATGACACACAAGTAAAATTTTGCTCAAGATGATTCAAAAGCAACTGCAACAGTATATTGACAGGGAACTGTGAGAGATTCGAGCCATATTCAGAAGAGATGTGGAAACAGGAATATCACTGCTGATGTCTGAGAGATTCTGGCTGAAAGCAGGGCATGCCAGAAAGATGTTTACCTGTGTTTCATTGACTATGCAAAAGCATTTGATTGTATGGATCATAACTAACTACGGATAATTGCAGAGAATGAGAATTCCAGAAAACTTAATTGTGCCTTTATGGAGTCTGTACATGGATCAAGATGCAGCCGTGCAAACAGAACAAGGGATCAGTACATGGTCTAAAGTTAAGAAAGATATGCATCAGGGTTGTATACTTCACCATACCTTTTCAATCTGTATGCCAAGAAAATAATCTGAGAAGCTGAACTATATGAAGAAGAATGAAGGATCTGGACTGTAGGAGAGACTCATTACCCACCTATGTTATGCAAATAGCACAGCTTTGCTTGCTGGAAGTGAAGAGGATTTGAAACCCTTACTGATGAAGATCAACGCCACAGCCTTCACTATGGATTGCACCCTACTATCAAGAAAACAGAAATCCTCACAACTGGCCAGTAAATATCATGATAAATGGAGAAAGATTTGAGGTTGACATGGATTTCCTTTGACTTGATTCCACAATCAACCTCCATGGAAGCAGCAGTCAAGAAATCCAAAGAAGCATTGCATTGGGAAAATCTGCTGTAAAAGATCTCTTTCAAGTGCTGAAAAGTAAAGATGTCAGCTTGAACTAAGCCATGGTATTTTCAGTCACATTATATGCATGTAGAAGCTGGACAGTGAATAAAGAACACAGAACTGATGCCTTTGAATTGTGGTGCTGGAGAAGAATGTTGCATGTACCACAGACTGCCAAAAGAACAAATAGATCTGTTCTGGAAGAAGTGTAACCAGAGTGCTCCTTGGATGCAAAGAGGGCAAGACTGAGTCTTGCATGCTTTGGACATGTTGTCAGGAGGGATCAATCCCTGAAGAAGGACATCATGCTTGGTAGAGAGGAGGGTTAGTGAAAAAGAGGAAGATGAGATGGATTGACGAGATGGATTGACACAGTGGCTGCAACGATGGGCTTAAGCATAAAAACGATGGTGGACCTGATGGAGGACCAGGCAGTATTTTGTTCTGTGGTGCATAGTGTCACTATGAGTTGGAACTGACTTGACGGCAGCTAACAGCAACAACAATGACAATTTTAAAAGTGCACAAACCATAATTGTAGAGTTGTAAGAGTTTTCACAACGGTATACACCTGTACAAACAGCACCCAGAACCAGAGCTCTTTCTAAATGCCAAAGCCCCACGCAATCCCCAGTCACTGCTCTGATTAACCCCTACTCTGACTTTTGATGAGACAGATTAATTTTCCCTGCTTTTATGTTTTAAATAAATTAATCTGTACTATATATACATTTTTGAATCTGGCTTCACTCATTGAATATTATGTTTGTGAGATCAATTCATGTCATTGCATGTAGTTGTAATTCATTCTTTATAAATGCAGTAAGTATTCCATGAATAAATATACTATAAATGCCTTTAATGTTAATATGTATGTGATGCTTGTTCTAGCCATTATGAATAATGCTGCTGCAAATTACTGAACCGTAATGTATGCAACATGTTCAAGTTTAGTAGTTATTATCAAGTAGCAGTAAATTCTACAATGCTTGTACCAATGTGAACAATTTCATTAACAGTATATAGAAGTTCTTTCTGGTCATTCCATATCATCAACATTTGGCATTCTCTGTCTTTTAATTTTGTCTGTTTTGGTGGTGATGCATGCAATTGCTTTATGTTTTCAACTTCGTTTCTCCAATGACTACAAAGCCACTTCCATTTTTATTTAGTTATTTTGTTTGATCATTTGTACACATACACTTGTAAAGTTTTTGCACAATACTTTTGGCCTTCTTCCACTGGGCTACTTGTTTTTATTATTGATTGGTAGATATTCTCTTTACATCTGGATAGGAGTGTTTTGCCAAATACACTGCAAGTACATACTCCAGTTCAGTGGCTTGTCATTTTTACTCTGCAATAGTGCCTTTTAATGAACTGTTTTTTTAAAATTCTAATGTAATCCAATGTAGCATTTTTTAAATTTATGGTTATTGTTTTTCATGTCCTGTTTTAGAAATATTTACCTTCTTCAAGACCAAAAGGTTATCTTTTCTTTTTTTTTTTTGTCTTCTTCTTCTAAAAGGTTTATTGTTTTACTATTCACTTTTAGATCATCTGGAATTGATTTTAGTGTACGGTATGAGTTTTTCCCATATAGATATCCATTTGACACAGTATCACTTATTGAAAGGATTATTTTTTCCTCTACTGCACTGTCATGTCACTGTTTTCATAAATCAGGGACCACATATGGATATTTTCTGAACTCTCTATTCTGTTCTGTTAATCTGATTATCAATCTTTTACCTAGACAAATAGAGAATTAAGGCACTGACTTAATTTCAGGAGCTTTTTGTTTTGATATCCGGTATTGTAAGCCCTATAGCAATCTTCTGTCTTCCTTGTTCATTGTCCACCTTTCACATGTAAATGATGCTAATGAAAATACAATAGCTTGGATCAATTCTTGTATAGTTCTTGTACTTCTTCCAAAACAGATCTGCTTGTTCTTTTGGGGTCCATGGTATATTCAGCATTCTTCTCCAATACCACAATTCAAAGGCATCAGTTCTTCTGTCTTCCTTGTTCATTGTCCGTGTAAATGATTCATTGTCTCATGTAAATGATGCTAACGAAAATACAATAGCTTGGATCAGGCGTACCTCAGTCTTCAAGGTGTTCTGGAAGAAGTATAACCAGAGTGCTCCTTGGAAGCAATAACAGCATCACTGTGTCTCACTTAACTTGCTCATGAGGAACCTACATACGGATAAAGGGGCCATGGTGCAAACAGAAAAAGGGAACACTGCATGCGTCAGGGTTGTATCCTTTCAACATACCTTTTCAATAGGAAGAACAAGGCATCAGGATTGGAGAAAGATTCATTAAAAATTTGCATTATGCAGATGACACAAGCCTGCTTACTGAAAGTGAAGAGGATTTTGAACTGACGCAAATGAGACCACAACCTTCAGTACGATTGCACCTCAACACCAAGAAAACAAAAATTCTCACAACTGGACCAGTAAGTCACATCACAATAAACAGAGAAAGGATTGAAGTTGTCAAAGATTTCATTTTACTTGCTTCCACAATCAAGAAATAAAAAGATGCATTACACCGGGAAAATCTGCTGCAAAGAAACTCTTTAAGGTGTTGAAAACTGACGATGTCACCTGGAAGACTGAGGTGCGCCTGATCTGAGCTATTGTATTTCCATTAGCATCATTTACATGAGACAATGAATCATTTACATGGACAATGAACAAGGAAGACAGAAGAACTGATGTCTTTGAATTGTGGTATTGGAGAAGAATGCTGAATATCCCATGGACCCCAAAAGAACAAGCAGATCTGTTCTGGAAGAAGTACGTTCTCTGCAATATTATCTATAATTAGTATGATTCACACAGTTCAGTGCCTTTACATAGTCAATGAAACACAGTAAATATCTTTCTGCTATTCCCTGCTTTTAGTGAAGATCCATCTGACATCAGCAATGATATCCCCGGTTCCACATCCTCTTCTGAACCCAGCTTTAATTCTTGTCAGTTCCCTATCAACATACTGTTACAGTTGCTTTTAAATGATCTTGAACAAAGTTTTACTTGCAAGTGGTGTTAAAGATATTGTTCAATAATTTCTGCATTCATTTGGATCACGTTCTTGGGCATAGGCACAAATATGGATATCTTACAGTCAATTAGTCAGGTAGCTGTCCTCCAAATTTCTTAGCATACATAGATTAGAGACCACTTCCAGCACTGCATCTGTTTATTGAAACATCTCGGTTGATATTCTATTGATTCCTGGAGCCTTGTTTTTCTCCAATGCCTTCAATACAGCTTCAACTTATTCCTTCAGCATCACTGGTTTCTGATCATGTGCTGAATCTTGAAATGGTTGCATGTCAAGCAGGTCTTTCTGGTATAATGACTCTTTGTATTCTTTCCATCTTCTTTTGATGCTTCCTGAGTCATGGATATAGGATCCTAAATTACAATTATTTTTTTTTAAAATTTGTTAGTCCACTGTCTTGGAAGAAGTATAACCAGAGGGCTCCTTAGAAGCAAGCATGGACTTGTCAACAGGAGATTTCAGTCCCTAGAGAAGGGCAGCATGCTTGGTAAAGTAGAGGGTCAGTAATAAAGAGGAAGACCCTCAGCAAAATGTGTTGACACAGTGGCTACAACAATGGAGTCAAGCGTACCAGTGATTTGGGGCATTGCATAGGACTAGGCAGTGTTTTCTTCTGTTGTACATAGGGTTGCTGTGAGTTGGAACCATCTCAATGGCACTTAACTACAACAACAATTTAAAAGTAACAACAGTAATAACAAATATCATATGACATATAATTTAACAAATAATTTTGTATTACAGTACGCAACAGCATTTGGTATCAAAGTTAGAAATTAAAAGGAGGAAAACAGTAGCTAAAAAAGTGAAGCATATTTTTGTAGTCAGTTGAAACAGGTTGAGCTGTTTAAAGGTGTTTAGAACAGTTCAGGTGTAAACGATAAAATCTTTTTGAAATTCGTAAATAAATTTGCCATATTGCATCTCAAAATGCCATAGGTTTAGGAACATAAGTAATAGTTGTTGTTGTTGTCAGGTGCCATCAAATCAGTTCTGACTCAGAGACCCTATGCTTAACAGAACAAAACACTGCCAGGTCCTGCACCATGCCCACAATTGCAGCCACTGTGTCAGTCCACTTTGTTGAAAGTCTTCTTTTTTGCTGACCCTTCACTGCAACAAGCACGATGTCCTTCTCCAGGGATTGATCACTACTGACAACAGGTCCAAAGCACATGAAATGCATTCTTGCTATCTTTGCTTCCAAGGAGCACTCAGGCTGTACCTCTTCTAGTATTGATCTGTTTATTCTTTTGGCAGTCCTTGGAACATTCAATATTATTCTCCAACACCATAATTCAAAGGCATCAATTCTTCTTCTGTCTTTCTTAGTCATTGTTCAGGTCTCATATCCATATACTGCAATTAAAAATGATGTGGCTTGGGTCTGGCACACCTTAGTCTTTAAGGTGATGCAAAATAACTCATCAATAATAAAATGAGAGTGAGAAACAAGGAAGTTAAGCCTAATAAAATGGGATTATGCTAACCTAATAAATAATTTGAAACATTAATTTTCTCTGGAAATTGAAGAAATTGGTCAGCAACTAGAGTGAAAGCGTGTGTTTATGGTGACTCTGTAAACCCTGACTGCACTTAATCATGTGTGAAAGATTGAAAAACAGGACTGGTACATTACCACACATAGGGAGAAACCAAGGTTTTGAAGAGAAAAAAAGACACATTAAAGAGACAATGGCAGCGACCTCCCAAGTCTTACAGAAAGTTAAGTCTTGCTGTATCATTTCCCCTAACCTAAGAACAGAAATACTGGTGACACAGTGGGTCAAGTAATACATCCTACTAACCAAAAGGTGGGCAGTTCAAATCTGCCAGGCTCCTCAGACACTCTACGGGGCAGTTCGACTCTGACGTTTACGGTCACTATGAGTCACACTCAACTCAATGTCAATGCATTGTAATATAATGTAGAGTAATATAAACACCGGTGACATACTAGTTAAGTGCTATGGCTACTAACCAAAATATTGACAGTTCAGATCTACCAGGAAGTCCTTGGAAAATCTGAGGCAGTTCTATTCCACCCGATAGGGTTGTGATGAATTGAAATCGACTCAATGGCAATGCATTTTTTTTGTTATTTCATTTTTTAAAACCTAATAACAGCTTTTCCCCCTTCAAACACCTGAATCAAAGATAAAAATACATGTCCAATTTATTCAGTTAGGCTTTTTACAAGATATATATGTGTACAATTCAACGAATATTTTGCAGCATCTACTCTACCTGATAAATTGTGATGAGTTTGATGAAAACTTAACAGATTCAAAAGCATCATAGAAAATAATGTGCAAGGTTTGCTGCATATGAGGAAAGCACTATAGATGGTCTTAAATGGAGTTTTAATATTTGAATATGTTAAATAGTGTTCTGAAATGTGCTCAGTATTGATCAGATTTTGTGAGCTAAGCTGAGTACCTAACCAACATCTAATCAGCATTCATCATCTTTTTCTATATGAACTTCTGAGCTCTAAACAAATATTTTGGCATCTTCCTTACATATCCCATATAAACAGAAGACACCAAAATATTTATTTAAAAAATACCAATACATTTGTTTAGAAGCAAATATTATTTAACATTCATATACACAGTCTACAATTTGATAGTACTTGTTATGCTAAGCAGAAAATAAGAATCAAAAACCATTTTAACTTACTCAAAGACAAGCATCTAATACTTGTTCCATGTCCTCTTTTTTCTGCTGTAGGACTTTTTTCCTTTGCAGTAAAGATGATTTTTTGTCTTACAACTAATTCATGGGATAACACTTACCAGTTCAGTGGTAGGAAGGAAAAGTAAAAAGCCATAGTTAATTTTTCTTCTTTGATTTAGAGTAAAACAAAAAAAGAAACTCACTAATGATAAGCCAGTTCTGACTCACAGTGACCCTGTAGGACAGAGTAGACCTGCTCCACAGAGTTTCCAAGGAGCACCTAGTGGATTTGAACAGCCTACATTCTGGATAGCAGACAAAGCATTTAACCACTATGCCACCAGGGTTTCCTTGGTTCAGAGCACTCATCAATATCTTATATGCTCTAGAGCAAGGGGGGAAAGAAAAAACAAACCTATTGCCTTCAAGCTGATTCTGACGCACAGGGACCTCAGGTACTACAAAGCAGAACCACTCCATGTGGTTCTCTTCTTCATGGAAGCAGGTTACTGAGCCTGTCTCCTGCAGCCAGCTGTGTGGATTCAGACTACCAAACTTTTGGTTAGCAGCTGAATGCAAACCATTTACACTATCCAGAGATTCGTGGTTATCAAAATGTGGTTCCCAGATCAGCAGTATCATCATCAACTGGAAACCTGGTCAAAATTCACACTGTTGGGCACCATACCAAAGCTTCTCAAAACTCTGGAAATCGAGTTCTAAAATCTGTAGTTAAACAAGGCCTTAAGGTCATGCTGATGAAGGCTGAAGTTTGTGAGGTGTTTCTTTGGAACCTTCCAGATAAGTGGTTCAGAACTTCCATATACCTCCAGAGATATCAAAATTATGGGTGATTTGACTGAATATATTTATCTCCATGCCGACTTGGCCTGGCTATGCATACATTTGAAATTTCGTTGTTGGATAAACTCCTGCACAATTTTTTTTTAAATTTTTTTTAACATAACTGAGTGAGAATGTACATTCACGTATAAATTTACATGCCCACCTATAAGCAGCTTCCACTGCTCTCCTTGTCTGGTGACTGCACACTATTCCTCTCTGCTCCATACATGTCTCATCCTCCCAACAGCCTCCTTTCCCCTCCTCTCCGTCCACTCCCCTTCCTCCAGCCAGAGGTCAGCAAGATGATATCCTATAGATGTATAGAACCATAAAGTGCTTCCAATATGTGGTCACTCTGCATTGCCAAGTCCAAGCCATTCCTGTCCAAAGAGTGGACCTTTGTTATAATTTATGGGAAAGGGCACCATCAGGGCCAGGGGCCATGCTCTCAGAGGAACCCCAAAACCGCTGGACCATCAATTGAGGTCTTTTAGTGGAGATCTCATGATGCACCCCTTTTTATTCTTGTGTTGCCAGTGAGACTTCTCTCTGTGAGCTCCATCATGGCTATCACTGGTGGTGGCCGGGCACCATCCCGTTCTTCCGGTCCCAAGTCGATGTAGGCACCCGCTCTTGTGGGTCTCTCTGTCTTCTCCGTTGTCTTTACCGCATGTCATTTTGGTCCTCGGTGAGCATTCGTTCCTGCTGAGTTGGGACCATTTGCTGTGTCCTCGGATGGCAGCTTGGCAGCTTTTAAGACCCCAGACGCCACTCACCAATGTGGGGTGCAGAGAGCTCTCTTAGCAAAACGCTAGTTGTGTCAACTGGCCTGGAATTCGCCTAAGAGCATGGTCCCCCACCCCCCGCCCCAACTACTCTGTCCTTTCAGTATTGAGTTAAGATGGAAGGAGTACTCAAGTTATGCTGAAGTCCACTTAATGTTGTTCTTGTTTCTAATGTGTGCTATCACCACTTTCTCCTAACTAGATTTCTAGTAACTATCTAAAATAAACCCTCGCCCCCTCACCTTCCCTTCCTCCCCTCCCTTGCAGCTGTCAAAGAGTCTTTTCTTCTATACACAAGTCTGTTTTTGAGATCTTATCATAGAGGTCTCATACAGTATTTGTCCTTTTGTCGCTGACTACTTTCACGCAACATAATGTCTTCCAGTTGAAACCAGGTTAGGAGATGTTTCCTTGAATCATCGTTATTCTTTATCATTGTGTAGTGCTCCGTTGAGTGTATATACCATAGTTTACCTATCCATTCTTCTATTGTTGGGCATCTGGGTTGATTCCGTCTTTTTGCTATTGTGGACTGTGCTGTGATAAACATTCTGGTGCATGTGTCTGTTGGTGTGAAAGGCCTTGAATCTGTAGGATACATTCCAAGTAGTGGAATTACTGGGTCAAATGGTATATCGATATCCATTTTTTTAAGGAAACGCCAGATTGCCTTCCAAAGTGGCTGGACCATTTTGCAACCCCACCAACAGTATAGGAGGGTTCCACTTTCTCCACAGCCTCTTCAGCATTTGTTGTTTTGTGTTTTCTGGATCATGACCAATCTTTTTGGGGTGAGATGATATCTCATTATTATCTTGATTTGAATTTCTTTAATAACTAAAGATCGTGAACATGTCCGCATGTGTTTTTTGGCTGCCTGGATCTCCTCTTTAGTGAAGTGTCTGTCCATCTCCTTTACCCATTGCTTAATTGGATGGTTTATCTTCTTATTATTGATATTTTGTAGTATCTTACAGATTATGGAGATCAGGCGTTGGTCTGACATAGAGTTGCCAAATATTTTTTCCCATTCTATGGGTGTTCTTTTAATTCTATTAATAAAGTCTTTGGATGAGCAAAAGTGTTTGATTCTTAATAGTTCCCATTTATCTATTTTCTCTTCTGTTGATTGAGGTTTCTTTGACAGATTTTGGAGTCTGTCCTCACTGTGTATTAAAACTTCCATTGTTGTCCCTACCTTTTCTTGGATGAGCTTTATCGTTTTAGGTTTGATATTTAGGTCTTTTATCCAGTTGGAGTTGGTTTTTGTATAAGGTGTAAGATATGAGTTTGAGATAAGTTTAAGATAAGATTGAGTTTCTTGCAGATGGATAACCGATTTTGCCAGCACCATTTGTTGAAGATACTGTTTTCACCCCAGTTGAATGTCTTAGGGCCTTTGTCGAATATCAACTGTTCATAGGCAGATGGTGTCATCTCTGGGGTCTCAATTCTGTTCCATTGATCGATCTGTCTGTTCTTGTACCAGTACCAGGCTGTTTTGACCACTGTGGCAGTGTAGTATGTTTTAAGGTCGGGTAATGAGAGGCCTCCCAGTATGTTCTTCTTCTTTAGTAGTACCTTACTTATCTGGGGCTTCTTCCCTTTCCAAACAAAATTGGTGATTTGTTTCTTCATCTCATTAAAAAATGATGCTGGAACTTGTATTAGGATTGCATTATATAAATAAGCTGCTTTGGGTAAAATAGACATTTTCACAACGTTAAGTCTTCCTATCCATGAGCAGGGTAGGTTTTTCCATTTATCTAAGTCTCTCTTAGTTTTTGTAGTAAGGGCTTGTAGTTCTCTTTGTAAAGGTCTGTTGTTTCTCTGGTGCACAATTTTTGAAAGGGATAATTCTCACAATAATTATCTGTTCTAATTGAAATGCTGGTCTTTTTTTATTTTTATTTTTTTAGTTAACATCAATCGATTCTTCATGTGTGTCATAGGGCTTTTGAATGGCTTGTTTTTCTGAGACACTTCTGGGTGGACTTGAGTTCCCAGTCTTTCAGCCGATAGCCAAATGCATGAACTCTACCACACAGAGACTGCATACTAAAAGCAGGGCACATTACTATGAACAGTATTCTTTATTTTATCATTAAAGTAAAAATTATGTATATATAATTTCTCTGCATTTCAAAATTATTTTAATTTTTATAAGAATGGATTAAAATAATATTGTATTTTAAAGAATATTTTAAGGAGATTCTTCATAAAAATAATGAAAACACATTCAGCTTTAACTAACATAGTAAGAATATCAATTAGACCTTGTACCTAACAAGCACTTTGGAATTATTTGCATTTTATATTAAGCATTTTTACATTCTGAAATTATTGTGTCTGTATTTCTAAAGAGTTCTAATGACAAGAAAAGCCATTAGCACTTAGGTAAGTGAAAATAATATTTCCAAATGATAAAGGAATATAAAATTGCTAATAACTTTTTTGAATAACCATTTAATCAAAATTTAACTTATGATTAATGACTATAATTATACATAGAAAAATGGAGTAGGAATTACCAAGTCAGTCCCTCTGCTCATTATCTTTAACATAACTAGATTAGACGATGCCAAAACAAGTTTTCTGTTTTGTTTATCTGAGTGTAATAATCACTGTCACTACTACTTTAAAAGTTTGTACCCATGTACATCTGACCGTAACACACATATACAAAGTATATTTTTGAAATTCATAACTTTTGTGGGACTAGAAAATCTCTTTTTTATGCTTTCCATCATGATAATGTCTATGTGATATTAAAAATATCAGATTTAGTACTATTTACTGAATACATATTATGTAATTCTTAAGAATCAAGTAAAAACAGAATTAAAACACCAGAGTGGGGAACATTCCCAACCACCCTGAAATAACCAGCTCCATATTCAAATCAAAACTTCCACTGCCTGATTCTATTTTATTTTAAAAACACGTATAACTCAAATTAATTTTACTTTGTCCGTATGTGCTCTTGATTTGACCAAAAAAACCGAATGCTGTTGAGTCCATCCTGAGTCACAGTGACCACACAGGACAGAGTACAACTGCTGCATAGGGTTTCCAAGAAGCACGTGGTGGAGTCGAAGTGCAGATTTTTGGTTAGCAGCTGAATGCTTAACCGCTGCACTGCCAGGGCTCGAATCTGGCCAAGAGCTCTTGCCAACTCACAGTAACAGTTCTGCCTGATGTCATCACACTTTTGTAGCTTCTGAGTTCATTTCATTTAAAGCTGAAAAATATGATATAACTATAATAAGGAGAAGCATAATCCCAGGAAAGACATTGGCAGATATAATTTTTAAGTCCTTTTTGCCAAACAGCTATAAAAATTTTGCCCCCTCATCTTTACATATTTATATTTCAGTCAAAACCAAATATTGCTGATTGCTGCCAGATGAAGAAATAATGTCTCATGGTATTTCTTCTGTTTAGTAATCATTTGTTTTATATTATTTCTCTTGTCAAAAATTAATAGAAAAGATGAAAAAGCTCTACTTGACACTTTAAAATCTCTATAGTATAGCCTGTCTCATCTATGAAATCCTATATTTTATTACATCTCAAAGAGAATCTTACATTTCATCCAGAAATTCTCATTTTCCCCTGAATATAACTTAGTCATTCCTGACTATTTTGACCTAGTTATTTCCTCAACTACAATGCCATACCCCTTTACTGATACCTAAAGGAAAACCTCTCTGTTTTGCAAGGGCCAACTTAAGTCCCAGTCAAGATGCCTTTTCTGTTCACTTTCATTCATGGGGACATCCTTCTCAAAACTCCTGTAGCAGTTATGCTAGACATCAGTCTTATCATCATATTGAATGATTTCTTATTTTAAGTGTAAATGTTCTAATACTGCTGTCAGTATTAAGGTAATCAGTAAGGTATGAAGGTTAAAGTCAGAGGCTCCGGCGTTACACAGTCTAGTCTTGAATGCCTTTTTGGTCAATCTCCAGCTGTGTGGTTTTAAGTTACTTATGTGTGCTTCAAAACCCCTGGTTGCATAGTGGTTAAGTACTACATCTACGAACCAAAAGCTCAGCAGTTCAAATCCACCAGACGATTCTTGGAAACTCTATAGAGCAGTTCTATTCTGTACTACAGGGTGGCTGTGAGTCAGAATCAACTTGATGGCAGTGGGGTTTTCAGTTATTTGTGCTTCAGTGGCTTCATGTAAAATAAGCACCAACCATATAGAGTTAAAAACAAACAAACATTGCCAATGAGTCAGTTCTGATGCACAGCAAAGCTATAGCACAGAGCAGAACTGCCAAATGAGATTTCCAAAACTGCAGTCTTTAGAGAGGATTCTTGGCGGTGCAGCGATTAAGCAATGGCTGCTAATTGAAAAGGCACTGGTTTAAGCCCACCAACAGGGACAAACATGTGACAGCTGGCTTCCTTGGAAGTTCAAAGCCTTGGAAACCCTATAGGGCAATTCTACTCTGCCCTAAAGGGTTTCCTTGAGTCAGAATCAAGTTGACAGCAATGGATCTGCTTGTCATCTTCAAGGATCCTCCCATGTAACCAATGACCTTACAATTAGCAACTGAGCGCTTCACCGTTGCACAACCAGGACTCCTTTATAGACTTTCGGTGTGTATAAAACGTTTGTAATTGCAGATATGTTGTAAAGAACATAAAGAAGAGTAAAATGAAGCTTTCAAAACTAAAAAAAAACATTATCTGAATTCCCTCCCCCTCAACACACTTATTTGTCAATAGTCTTCAAGTTGACTCTGGCTCCTGGAGACCAATGTGTGCAGAATAGAACTTCTCCATAGGGATTTGAAGTCTGTGACTTTTCAGAAGCAGATTGCCACAACTGTCTTTCAAGGTTAACTAGTCTAGAAAGCTCACAATATCCCTGGTTCTGATTTTCCTCGTTTTGCCTTCAGTGATCTCAAAATTTTGCCTTCAGTGATCTCAAAAGTTCATCCTGAATCTGAAATTCTATGACTAATAGAGTGGAAATATGTTTAAAGAGTCAAAGTAACTTACCTCCTTCCTTTCTTGCTTCGTCTCTCCCTTCTTTCCTCATTTATTCTCTTTTTCTCCTATTCTCCATCCATCAACCAAAATTCTTAAATGTCCACATCTGATGTCTATAAGCACTTAATAAATTTTTTAACAAGAAGCTTTAGTAAGTGTTCCTTTCTTTATTTCTGCTCAAATAATTCTGTGTTGTCCGTACATCACTTCTGTAATTAATCAACTGACTGTACTATGGGACTAAATTTGACCTCTAAACTACCTTTTCTTGGGCCTCTTGTGAAGCCAAGCCCCAAGTGCCATCGAGTCAGATCCAACGGTGAAGAGCTTTTACTTACGGTTTCATTTTATACCTTGCTTTCCTTCCTAAGGAGTCTTGATGGTGCCATGATTAAGAAGTCAGCTGCTAAGCAAAAGGGCAACTGTTTGAATCTTGCAGCTGCTCCTTGAAAATTCTAGAGGTAGTTCTACTCTGTCCTATAAGGTTACTATGAGTTGGAAGGGTTACTAAGAGTTGGAATAGATTAGATGGTAATTGGTTTTGTTTTTTGATTCCTAAAGGCTTAGAGACATCTCTTCTTTGTAAATACCTTTTATTCACCAACATAAACAGCAACTATACACACAGACTTCTCCAGGTGGAATACACAGGAATCAAATTGATCATATCTGTGGAAAGAGATGATGTGAAAGCTCAATATCTGCCATCAGAAGAAGACCGAGTGCTGATTGTGGCACAGACCATATATTGTTCACATGCAAGTTCAAATTGAAATTGAAGAAAACTAGAACAAGTCCCTGAGAGCCAAAGTATGACCTGGAGTATATACCACCCGAGTTTAGGGATGATCTCAAGAACACATGTGATGCATTGAACACTAATGACCAAAGATCAGATGAATTGTGGAATGACATCAGACATCATCCGTGAAGAAAGCAAGAGGTCATTAAAAAGGCAGGAAAGCAAAAAAACAAACAAAAAGCCAATTGCATGTCAGAAGAGCATTACAACGACATGTGCAAAAAACTGGAACTAGAAAATGAAAAGGGGAGAACATGTTCTACTTTTCTCAAGCTGAAAGAACTGAAGAAAAGAAATTCAAACCTCAAGTTACAATAGTGAAGGATTCTACAGGGAAAATATTCAATGCCTCAGGAAGCATCCAAAGAAGATGGAAGAAACACACAGAGTCATTACATCAGAAAGAACTGGTCAACTTTCAACTGTTTCAAGAAGAAGCTGAAGCTTCATTGAAGGCACTGGCAAAAAACAAACAAACAAACAAACAAGGCTCCAGGAATTGACGGGATATCAGCTGAGATGTTTCAACAAACGGATGCAGCATTGGAGGTGCTCACTCATCTATGCCAAGAAATACGGACGATAGCTGCCTGGCCAGCTGAGTGGAAAACATCCTTATTTATCCCTGTTTCCAAGAAATCTGATCCAATGGAACATGGAAATTATCAAAAATTGTCATTTATATCACACACAAGTAAAATTTTGCTCAAGAACATTCAAAAGTGACAGTAATAGTATATTGACAGGGAACTGCCAGAAATTCAAGCGAGATTCAGAAAAGGACGTACAACTAGCATATCATTGCTGATGTCAGATGGATCTTGACTGAAAGCAGACAATACCAGAAAGATGTTTACCTATATTTTATTGACTATGCAAAGGCACTCAACTATGTGGATCATAACTAATTATGGATAACATTGTGGAGAATGAGAATTCCTGAAAACCTGAGGAATCTCTACATAAATCAAGATGCAGTTACTCAAACAAGAACAGGTATACACCGCATGGTTTAAAGTCAGGAAAGGTGTATATCAGAGTAGTATCCTTTCACCATACCTTTTTAATCTGTATGTTAAGCAAATAACCCAACAAGCTGGAATATATGCAAAAGAATGAATCATCAAGGTTAGACAAAGTCTCATTAACAACAAGCATGTGAAACAACTGTGCTTGCTGGAAGTGAAGACAATTTGATACATTTACTGATGAAGATCAAAGACCACAGCCTTCAGTATAGATTGCAACTCTCCATGAAAGAAGAAAAAAAAGTCCTCACAACTGAACCAGTAAGCAACATCATCATAAATGGAGAAAGCATTCTGAGGTTGTCAAGGATTTCATTCTACTTGACTTCACAATCAACACCCATGAAAGCAGCTGTCAAGAAGTCAAAATTTCATTGCATTGGGAAAATCTGCTGAAAAGGAACTCTTTAAAGTATTAACAAGTAAAGATGTCACTTTGAAGACTAAAGTTCTCTTGACCCAAGCCACGATATTTTCAATTGCATCATATGCATGTGAAAGCTGGACAATGAATGAGGAAGACAGAAGAAGAATGGATGGCTTTGAATTGTGGTGTGGGAGAAGAACACTGAATGTACCATCAACTGCCAACAGAACAAGCAGATCTGCTCTGGAAGAGATATAACCAGAATACTCCTTGGAAGCAGAAACAGCAAGACTGTGACTTACTTTGGACATGTCAAGAGGGATCCATCCCTGTAGAAGAACATCAAGCTTGGTAAAGTAGCATCAGCAAAAAATAGGAAGATAGATTGATACAGTGTCTTCAAAAATGGGCATAAGCATAAAAACAATTGTGGGCATAGTGCAGGGCCAGGCAGTGTTTTGTTCTGGGCTTCATAGGGTCACTGTAAGTTGGAATCAACTCAGAGGCACCTAACAACAACAAAGACATAAAAAAACTGTGAAGTCAATTCAGGACCCTTGCTAGCAAAGAGTCTAGAGGAGATTCTAATTTCAAAGTTTAAAAAAGGCATGTCGTCTAGTTCTTCCAGGTAGACATAGTCTTCAGGCTCTTGATTTGGCTAACAGATAGTTATTCCATGGAGGGGACATGGGACATCCGTTCCCCAAGCTGAAGCAGTCCTATACCAGCCTCTTTGACTTGGCTAGTGAATGACAGCCTGCATGTCAACCGCTAGTAAGGATCACTGAGCCTCTGAACTGTACATCTGTACGTGGTTCCTGTAGGAAAATTATCATCTTGAAAACTTTCCATATCTCTTTACTTTCAAGTGTAAAACTTATCTTCATAATATCATATTTGTTTCTACTTTCAATTACTGCTTTCCAGGAATAATAATAATAAATTTAGGTTTTAGCTTATGTCTTAAGCTGAACTCTCCAAAGAAGTAAAACCAATAAAGTATAAATACACATATAGAAAGAGATTTATATCAAGGAAATGGTTCATACAGTTTTAGAAGCTGGAATATCCCAGGTCTGTGGGCCAGGATAGAGGCTTTTCTTCAACATGGACAAGTCAGAGAGTAAGACTCTTCTTACTCATGGGCCATGAAGATGGATGAACCTGAAGATCAGCAGGCAAGATGACAGGTAAGCTGCTAATCCAAGTCCCAGGAACTAGAGGTCAGATGATCAGGAGCCAGCTGGAGGATTTCTCATGAGCATAAAGCCCCCAACCCTTGCCAGATTAAAGTTCGTTTGACTCAAGCCACGATATTTTCAACTGCATCATATGCATGTGAAAGCTGGACAATGAATAAGGAAGACAGAAGAAGAATGGATGGCTTCGAATTGTAGCGTTGGAGAAGAATACTGAATATACCATAAACCGCCAAAAGTACAAGCAGATCTTCTCTCATATTTAATGCAGGCCGCAAGCCCAAGACCTCTGTCTTTCAACTGACTGATTACTCACAGTAGACACCATCACATCACATATAAAAATCTCACCAGGGAAGTGATCCCAACATTGCACAATACCTAAACACTCAGAATCATGTCCCAGTCAAGTTGACACACAATCTTAACCATCACAGTCAGTAATAAACAAGAATTTCTTGATCATCAGAATAATAAAATACTGAAAGGATACTTTTGGAAATGTCTAAGAAGAAAATAATTGACTAACATTAAGATTTTATCTGAAGCTTAAAAAAACAGAAATCAAATCAGTTGCTGTCATGCCAACTCTGACCTCAGGTCCTACTCTTTAGTAATTCCAGCACTTATCTTCTTCATTACAGCAGTATCCAAGAAATGAGGGAGGTGGCATCCAGTTTTTAATGTGTTTGAACTAGTTTTGGGAACAGGAATTTTATTAGATAGGAAAGAGATTTTTCAAAAAATAAAATCTCTGGCTTTTTGTTGTTTCTAATATAATATTAACACTATTTGCATAATACAGATCTTTGTATTGAGATTACTCAATTTAATTATATGGCTTTTGGAGAGCTTTCCATTTTGTGTGACTCCTGTTAGAAATTTGAAAGAGAGACATGCTCAGAAACAGCTACTTGAGATGATTGGATAAGTATATATTGAGTGGTTTTCTGATTATATTTTGAAAACAGTGCTCGCAGATTCATGTACATATTTGGATAAATTAACTGCACATATTTATTATGTATGTTTTAACCAGGATAAGTACCAATAAAGTCCATGGTGTAAATATTTAGTCATTTTGCAAATTATTTATCTGAAATCCTCTAGCTTTTTGCTTTGTTTCATCTTTCAGTTAAATTTGTTTTATTGTTATATGTAATATCTTTGTGATGTTACTCTATAAAGTAGCCACAAAATATGAACAATTTACTTTTAAGAGTCATCAAAGAAAGGCATGAGGATATATCCTGTCATTATCAACATATGCAGTTCTCCAAGTACTGATTGGCTCCTGTTGTTCTTGCCTGTAAAAAGGCACACACTAATTTAGCATATATTTTTTATTTAATTCTGAGAAATTTATTATACATAACATGTCAAAAGTATATAAGCATTAAAAAAATCTTGCAAAGCCTTAACAGAGTTGGGTGTCAGAAATTTTGTGTACTGTTAAAACAACTGACTATTGAAATTTCTAGATACATGAAATAACCTGAAAATAAATCATCAATTTTCATTCACTACCTTTATGTAATATGGTAAAATTATTATTTTGTTGAATAAATATTACACAATGATCAGTACTCTGTGAGATTCCCTGCATGTTATCATTTCTCTGTTAATTGAAAATTAAGATGCAAAATTAGATAAAACCAGTAGCACTTCACAGTCTATTTAATGAAAGCTTGTCCTGAAATAATTTAACTGTATAGCCAAGTACTTGAACAAGCCTAAAGAAAATTTACCTTGGAAACTCACTCCTTACAGTTGCTCTTTTCTTACCAACTCACCTGACATCCAGGTAAGAAAGACAGATTGAACATAAACCTAGTAGAATTCAATTTCAAGCACATAGAAATAATGGTTATGTTTTAAAACATGAAAAAAATATGTGTCCCTGAAATAAATAATGGTATTTTGAAATATAATTATGCAGTTTGCTATGGGAGTCTGCAGTTTGAGGGAGGAACCCTGGAGGTGCAGTGGTTATCAATTCAGCTGCTAATCCGAAGATCAGCAGTCCAAATCCACCAGGTGCTCCTTTAAAACACTGTGTGGCAGCTCTACTGTATCCTATTTAAAAAAAAGAAAGAAAGAAATGACACTGCTGTCAAGTCGATTCTGACTCATAGAAACCCTGTAGATCACAGTATAATTGCCCCATAGAGTTTCCAAAGAGTGCTTGGTGGATTTATACTGCCAGCCTTTGGGCTAGCAGGTGTAGCACTTAGCCTCTATGCCACCGGGGTTTCCCAACAGGTCCACTATACGTTGCAAACAACACAATGGCAGCCAACAACAGCCAATAACAGTTCAAAGGAAGAAGTGAGAGCCAGAGATGTAAACTTGAGAACCAGCAACACAGAGATGCTACTTTTATCTACAAAATAGGACTAGGTCATCTAGAGAGAAAACAAACAGAGAGAACATAGCAGAAGCCAGGTTTGAGTCCTAAATTGATCCAAACAAAGTACTCAACGCTTGAAAGGAGCCCTGGTGGCAAGCTGACACAGTGGTTGGCTGCCAACCAGAAGGTTGGTGGTTTGAAACCACCAGCTTATCATGGGACAAAAATGTGGCAATCTACTTCCATAAAAATGACAACCTTGGAAACCCGATGGTGTAGTTTCACTCTGTCCTATACAGTTGCTATTAGTTGAAATGACTTTAAGGCAATGGTTTAGTTTTGAGTTTATTCAACACCAAATGATCAAATAGAGCAATCAAAGGAGTGACAAAAAGGAAAACTTCTGAAATGAGAGGTAATAATTAAAAGACTGAGGCAATGCACACACACAGACACAAACAAACCATGTTTCAACAAAGTGAAAACATCCCTCTGTCAAACGTGATGTTAAAGAAGATCACAAGGACAAAAAATTGACCAGTGGATAAAGCAAGATAGAGGTCAATGGAGAAATTAAGAAGATTAATCTCAAGGGAAGCACAGAGTGTAGAAATGCAGAACTGCCATGTTAAAGGTGAATATACGAATCATGAAAGACCAATTAACATAATTATACAGTGTTCTATAGATAACATAATATATAGTTAATCTCCTACAGCTGTATTCACCTTACTCATATAAAATCACATAATAGGTTAAAGAGTTGAATTCAACTAGGGTTGAAAGATATTAGCAGAGATAAGGAAGTAAGATCATTTGTAATGAAGCTGACATGCAGACTCCAAGCTTAGGGCTGAGAATAAAAGTCCTTGGGAAAACCTAAAAAATAGAGTTAATGGTTTGAAGTTCTTTATGAAGAGGAAGAATTATTAGAGTGGATAATGTTATTGTAATAACTAGCATTTATTAAATACTTCCTTTGCTATAACTGAGCTTATAGCAATCCTATAAAGAAAAGCTATTATCACTCCCATTTTACAGATGAGGACACTGAGGTACAATGTGATTGCATAACTTGCACAAAATCACATATCTCAGAAGTAGAAGAACTAGTATAAACACTAGCTTTGGAAAATATATCTTTATCAAGGTATTATAAGTGAGAAGGAGGAAGAGGAAGTGATAACTATGGGGCAGAATTCTCAAAATCAGTGCTCCTGACAGGGCAGCTTTATGGAGCATGGCGAGAGTCAAGCCTAATTATAAAAATGGCTGACTTCTGTCATCTGACTCAGATTAAAAAAATAATAATAATTATGACTGAGGAAACATGTTGTTGAGGGGTCATGGATGGATCCTCTACGCATATAAACAAGCTACAAAACATGAACACTGATGTCACTGCTTTACAGATCAATAGCCAAGATAATTTAGAAAAGGTGGGTAGAAGACATAGTAGAAAATTTACAGAAGAAATACATATGATCAGTAAACTTGAAAAGGCTCATCCTTCATCCTCATCAAAAGTTAAAATAGGCTTTAAAAACAGGTTATTTTCACAATTTGTGAAAGTGGCTCTCTTAAACATAGCTTGTAGGAGAATGGCCGGTATGTAGTGAATACCCTAGTGATTTCATTTCTAGGGGTCCACCCTAAGAAAGGTGTCAGAGATTCACAGAAATGCTTATGTACAAAGATATTTACCAAAATAACATTGAAATAGAAAAAAATTAAATGTAAGCTAAATGTTCAAAAACAGATAGTTAAACTAATAAAGCCACTTACATCAAGTCCATTTTGACAGATAGTGACCCTATAGGTCAGAGTAGAGCTACTCCTATAGTTTCCAAGGAACACCTGACAGATGTGAACTACCAACATTTTGGTTAGCAGATGTAGCACTTAGCTAGGGTTTCCATTAAACTAACAGCACATTTCAATACTATATCTTTGAGAAAACTTAATATCAATTAAAACACCCCCAAAAATATCAAACCCACTGCCATCGAGTTGATTCCAACTCATAACAAATCAATGTAACAGAAGAACTGTCCCATAGGGTTTCCAAGGCACACCTTGTAGATTGGAACTACTGACTCCTTGGTTAGCAACTGTAGCTCTTAGCCACTATGCCAATGTTAAATTATATGTGTCCTTTATTACTGAATTTTGAAGGAAAATATTTTTATATATGAACTCAAAAGGAAAAAAAAAACTAATAAAATATAATGGGTGATTTTTCTCTCTGCCTTCTTTATACTTTTCTATGTTCTCAATTGTCTATAATGAGACTGTATTATTAAGGTAAATATTAAATTCCTATCTTTTTCAAGTTAACAATTCAAAAATAATGACCAGGAATTTGCAAAACATCATGAAAATGCTCTAATTTCTATATTGTATTAAGTGTGAAGACAGATTTTAAGAAGTAGAAATAAGGAAATAGAGATGAGGTATATGAACAGGAAAAGCATGGGTACTAGAGAAAGTAAAACATTAAAATTCATAGAAATGACAAATGCATACAGCAGTATCCAATATATGCTTGTACCATTGCCCGCAGGTCAATCTTGATTCACAGTGACCCTATAGGACAGAGTAGAATTGCCCCACAGGGTTTCTGGGCTGTAGTCTTTATGAAAGTACACTGCAACAACTTTCTCCTGTGCAGCTACTGGTGGGTTTGAATTGCTGGTGGGTTCAAATTGATGGCGTTTAGATTAGCAGCTGAGTACTTAACCACTGCACCACCTGGGCTCCTTTTCCAGTATAGGTAGCACCTTCTTCATTACACCACATTTGTATGTCTATTAAACCAAAAAAAAAAAAAAAATCTAGTTGAGTCATTTCTGATTCTGAGCAACTCTATAGGATGGAGTAGAACTGCTTCACTGAGTTTCCAAGGAGAACCTGGCAGATTCCAACTGCTTACCTTTCTATTAACAGTCATAGCCCTTAACCACTACATCTCCAGGGCTTCCTGTATGTGCACAGATAGTATAAGTCCTAGATTTCAACAAATTTAAGTTTGTAGTATGTAAAAGAGCAAACCAAATTCAACATATATAATTATTAAATGTATATATTAAATATATAGAGATGATAGTTATGAAGATAAGTTAAAAAGAGCGCAGCTGTGTGGAAATGAAGCTGGTGTTTTGTATTTCATTGTATTGGGACTTACAGCATGTGTAGTTACTATTTCAGAAGTCAGTATGTGCCAAACAAACTCAAAATAATTTAAGATTATAAATATGGATTGAATATTCTCAACATGAAATTCCGTGAATTAGAGGGCAAAACGTTTTCTCAAGCCAAACATAGATTTGACAATTATAACTTTAGTTAGGTACAACAAATATATCTGGACGTTTTTCAAGTTTAATTCAGCTGCTTGGAATCAGATAGTAAAATGAGTCTTCCTGACTCCTTAGGTCCTCCAGTCCCCAGTCACACAGGACGGGAAGACCTAATCACTGCAGGGTAGGGGATGATTTGCCTTCACTCCGTACGTTCCGAACCAACAACTCTTGACTTCCTTCTTTCCGTTCCAGCTTATTCTGTGTTATGGGGATTTGTTGAAAGGAGTAAAACTAGTTCTTCTGGTTTGCGTCTTCTCCCTGAATATTTTTTCTCACAACCATTGAGATGTCCTTCAAATTTCTTGTTAGCTGCTATCAAGGTGACCCCATGAATTTGGCAGTTCTGAATCTAGTAGTTGTCTCTGTTCTTGGCCATTTGAGCATGGGGACAGGAGTGGGGTTAGGGAAAGTACATTAAAAGAAAAAAAGGGGAGGCTGGGATAAGATGGAAGGGTAGACAGGTGATCCCCACAGCCTCTCTGACAACAAACACCCAAAGGGACAAGAGAATCCAGTACATATGATATCGTGGGAGCCCTGAACATCTAAGAGAAAACTAAGAAACTGGACTGAGGAAAGGCAGAGGGAGAATAGCACTGGAAGACATAATTCCATGGACCTCACCTGCTGAGACGCAGTCATGGCCACTGCATGGTGGGACCAGCATGAAGGTGACTGTCCGGAGAACCCAGCTGGACCTCCCGAGCCAGTGAGGTATACCGCCCGACTGTCGAAAGCTAAGTTGTTTTGCGTAACCTACTATGCACCAATCTGAATCTTTCCATCGAAATAAGCCTGTCTCCCTCCTCCCAGGGCTCCCCCTCCTGTCTCTGACCTGTGTCCAGTGCTAGAGTCTGGCACTATTAACGAGCCTGAAGTGGGTCTCTTCAAGCAGGCCCTGAGCTGTTCTCCCCCTCCCTTCTCTGCGCTGCACCTGCCTCTGCAGTCTGATGCCATTAACTGAGCCACGAGTGGGACTCCTTAAGCCTGCCCGAAGCTATTCTCTGAAGATGCGCAAACAGTTTAGCAAACTCAGGGAAGGGGGTAAAAGAAAAAAAAAATTCCGCCAACTTCTCTAAACCATAAAATCGGGGCAGAAACTGTTCCCTCACCTAGATTCACACATAAGGGGATAAGACAAAGTCACAGACACTCAGGGAGGGCTGTTCACCCTATGATCAGTTTTCCTCCACCCTGCTGCTTTCTAGTCCTTGTCCCATGGCTGGTGTGCCCCTTTAGTCTTCTTTTATTTAATAGAACTGTCTGATCTTTGGCTAAAGGGTAATCCATGGGAGTGACTTCATTACTGAGCTAAAAGGGGGTCTGGAAGCCATTATCACCAGCGTTTCTCTAATCTCTGTCAGGCCAGCAAGTGTGGTCTTTTCTTGTGAGTTAGAATTTTGTTCCATTTTTCTCCAACCCTATCTGAGAACCTCTTTTGATATCACTGTCAGAGAGGTGAGTGGCAGTAGCCATGCACCATCCGGCTGCACTGAATTCAGTCTGCTAGAGGCTGCAGTAATCACAGTCCATTAGTCCTTTAACTAGTCTTTCCCTTGTGTCTTTAATTTTCTTCATTCTCCTTTACTCCTGAAGGGGTAAGAGCAGTTAAGTATCTTAGATGGCTCCTCACAGGCTACTAAAAACCCAAGTGCTACTCTTCGAAGTAGAATGTAGGACATTTTCTTTATGAACTGCATTATGCCAGTTGAGCCAGACGTCCCCAAGATCATGACCTCTATAGACTTCTGTCCACCAATAAGTCCCTTAGGAAGTTTGGGTGTGTCTGCGGTGCCTCTATAACCTTGCACTGCACAAGCTGTGCTGGATTCTCCAGTGTGACGTACTATCTTAGTCTTTACCAAAGTTACCACTTATCTGGGGTCTACTGTTTTTCTATCCTCACCTCTCGTCTCCATCATAACCATCAAAGATTGTTTCTTTTTGTGTGGTAAACCTTTATGGATTCTTATAGTAGTGGTCTCATGCAATTTTTGTCCTTTTGTGATTGACTTATTTAACTCAGTTTAATTCCCTCTAGATTCATCCATACTGTGAGATTCTCCGATTCATCAGTACTTTATCTTTGCATAGTATCCCACTTGTTTAGGTACAGTAGTTTGTTTAACCACCTATCTGTTGACAGGTATCAAGGTTTTCTCCATCTTTTTGCTATTGTGAACAATGCTGCAATGAACATGGGTGTATGTATGTCCATTCATGTGAAGGCTCTCATTCTCCTAGGGTATATTCCCAGGAGTAGAACAGCTGGGTCGTATGGTATATCTATTTTTAGTTTTCTGTGGAAGCACCACATTGTTTTCAAAACATATTATTTTGTATTTCCACCAGCAGTACACAAGAATTCTAACTTCCATGGAGCCTCTCAAATATTTGTTATTTCCTGTTTTTTTGATTCATGTCAGTAAACCTGGAGTGAGATGATATTTCATCACGGTTTCAGTTTGCATTTCTCTGATGGCTAGCGATCTCAGAATTTCCTTTTGTGTCTGTTGATTGCTTGCTGCTTGAATGTCTTCTTTGGTGAAGTGTCTCTTCATTTCCTTTGCCAGTAGTTCTTTTTCTTTTTTTTTTTGTTTTAACAAAAGTCTATAATTTGAGTCAAATTGTCATAATACACTCTTTGTTATGTGTCCCTAGCAGCTGTCCCCACATTGTGACAGCACATTCCACTCCTCCACCCTGAATTTTCCATGTCCTTTCAGCCAGTTCCTGTCCCCTTCTTTCTTTTCGTCTTGTCTCCAGGAGCTGCCCAGTTAGTCTCCTGTACCTACTTAAACCAAGAAACACACTTTTCACCAGTATCATTTTATGTCTTATTGGCCAGTTCAATTTTTGACTGACTCCAGTTAACTGCTGGAGTCCTTTCAGTTCTAGACTAACAGAGTCTGGCGGTCTTGTCTTCTGAAAACCCTCCAATCTGTCAGACCACCAAGTCTGGTCTTTTCACTAGAGTTCGGATTCTTTGCCCCACATTTTTTGCGCTCCATCAGGGGCTCTTTGCCGAATTCCCTGTAGGAAGAGTCATTGGTGGCGTCTAGGTACAATCTAGTTTTTCTGGTCTCATGTTTATATCATCGCTGGTTTATGTGACTCTTTCTGTCTCAGGAGTTCATCTTACAACAATGTATCAGACAGTATTCTGCTGGCATCCATGAAATGCCCCTTGGCTAATTTTAAGATGTGCTGGTTAAGTATACTACAGATGGTGTAACATCCTGATCCACCATCTTTCTGTCATATGTTGTACTGTGATAGCTTTCCTGTTACTAACATACTGGAAGCTATGCCAACAGTATTTCAAATAGAAGCCGGACCACTCATGGTGTACAGGTTTCAGAAGAGCTTCCAGACTAAGACAGACTAGGAAGAAAGACCTGACAATCTACTTCTGAAAATTAGTGTATGAAAACCTTCTGAATCAAAACAGAACATTGTCTGACTCACTTACTTTGGACATGTGATTAGGAGGAATCAGTCACTGGAGGAAGACATCATGTTTAGCGAGACAGAAGGCCAACAAATGTTAAGAGATAGCACAAGAATGGGAATGAGAGCCTCATCTATGCTGAGAATCTTGAGGATGACACAGGACTCAGCAACATATTTTCCTCTTTATATAAGGTCATCTTGAGTTTCAGTCAGCTTGATGGCAGCTATCTAGCTATTTGTTTTTGTTGCCATTAGGTGATGCTGAGTCAGTTCTGACTCACAGCAACCCCATGCACGACAGCAGGAAATATTGCTGGTCCCGTGCCACGCTCACAATCATTTTCATGCTTGAATCCATTGTTACAGGCACTGTGTCAGTAAATCTTGAGGGTCCTCCTCTTTTATGCTGACCCTGTACTTTACCAAGCGTGATGTCCTTCTCCAGGAATTGATCCTTCCTGACAACACTTCCAAAGTATGTAAGACATTGTCTTGCCATCCATCAATCCTTCCTTCTAAAGATGTACTTATTCCAAGACAGATGTGTTCATTCTTTCAGCAGTCCCTGGCTGAGTTGATTGTGTATCCAAGTAAAAGGAAATCTTTGACAACCTCAGTCTTTCCTTGGTTTATCATGATACTGCTATTGGTCCGGGTTTGAGGATTTTTGTCTTCCTGAGATTGAGGGGTAATTCATACAGAAGGATGTGGTCTTTGATGATCATCAATGTTTCAATTCTTCCTCAGTTTCATAAAGGAAGGTTGTGTTATCTCCATAATGCATGTTGCTAATGAGTCTTTCTTCAATCCTGATACCCCATTCTTCTTAAAGTCCAGTTTCTCAGATTATTTGTTTGGCATACAGATTGAATAGGTATAATGAAAGAATACAACCCTGATGAATACCTTTCCGGACAGTAAACCATGCAGTGTCCCCTTGTTCTGTTCAAACAACTGCCTCTTGATCCACATACAGATACATCATGAGCAAACATATTCTAGAATTCCCATTCTCTGCAATGTTATCCATAATTTGTTATGATCTACAGTCAGATGTCTTTGCATAGTCCATGAAACATGCATAGACATCTTTCTGGTACTCTTTGCCTTCAGCCAAGACCCACCTCATATCAGCAATGGTATCCCTGGTTCTACGTCTTCTTTGGAATGCAGCTGGAATCTCTGTTCATTCCCTTTCAGTATACTACCCCTCACCCACTTTTGAATAATCTTCAGCAAAATTTTACTTTTGTGCGGTATTAATGGAATTGTTTGATACTGTTTGCACTTTGTTGACTCACATTTCTTGGGAATGGGCATAAACATGGATTTCCTCCAGTCAGTTGGTTGGGTAGCTGTCCTCCAAATTTCTTGGCATGGGCAAGTGAGCACTTCAAGGCTTGCATCTGTTTGTTGAAACATTTCAGTTGATATCCCATTAATTTCTGGAGTCTTGTTCTTCACCAATGCCTTCTCAATGCAGCTTTGACTTCATATTTCAGTTTCTGATCATATGCTACTTCTTGAAATGGCTTAGTATCAACCAATTTGGTAACGGCTCTGTATTCCTTCCGTTTTCTTTTGATGCTTCCTGAGTTATTTAGTATTTTCCCTGTAGAATCCTTCACCATTGAAACTCAAGGCTTGAAATTTTTCTAGTTCTTTGGATATATTCAAGGTCATACTTTGGCTCGTGGACTTTTTCTAATTTTCTTCCGTTTCAATTTGAACTTGCAAGGGCAGCTGATGGTCTGTGCCACAACTGACACATGGCGTTGTTCTGACTGATGATATGGAGCTTCTCCACTGTCGGTTGCCACAGTGTAGTTGATTTGATTCCTGTGATTTCCATTTGGCAAGGTTCCTGTATATGATCACCACATATATTGGTGACAAAAGGTATTTGCAATGAAGAAGTCATTGGTCTTTCAAAATTCTGTCACACAATCTCCAGTATTGTCTATCACCAAGGCCTTATTTTACAGCTACTGTTCCTTCCTTTTCGCTGCCAACTTCTGCATTCAAGTAATTATCAATACATTCTGATTACATGTTTGATCAGTTTCAGACTGTAGAAGCTGATAAAAATCTTCAGTTTCTTCATCTCTGGTTTTAGTGGTTGGTTTGTAAATTTGAATAATAGTCGTATTAACTGGTCTTCCTTGTAGGTGAATGGATATTATCCTATTACAATAGCATTATACTTCAGGATAGAGCTTGTTTTTTTTTGGCAATGTATGCAATGCCATTGCTCTTCATGTTATTATTCCTGGCATAGTAGATCATATAGTTGCCCCATTCGAAATGGCCAGTACTAGTTCATTTCAACTCTTTAATGCCTAGGATGTTGCTATTTATGTGTTTCATTTCATCTTTGACAATTTTCAATTTCCCAGAGTAATACTTCATACATTTTATGTTTCATTTATTAGTTGATGTTAGCAAAGGAAGGTCCACAAAGCTTGAGCTCATCCACATCATTAAGGTTGCTTCTACCGTGAGGAGGCAGCTCTTCCCCAGCTGTCTTTGGAGTGCCTTCCAACCTGGGGCTCTAATTCCAGCACTATATCGGACAGCATTCTGCTGCTATTCATAGGTTTTCACTGGCCAATTCTTTTTGGAAGTAGACTTCCAGATCCTTCTTCCTAGTTTGTCTTAGTCTGGACACTCAACTGAAACTTGTCCACCATGGGTAACCCTGCTGGCATCTGAATACCAGATGCTCCAGCATCACAACCACAGGCAAGCTCTTACAGAAAGACAAACTCATCTAGCTATTTAATATCCATATAAATGGCTACTCTTAGACTACATAAATTTCTAATGTAAAGAAGATTTTGATATTTGTGTTTGTTGGTAAGTCTTATTTGTTACCATTGCAGGTAGTTTCTAGTGAGTTTCCATCCTATTATGTGTTCCAGAGCTTCTCAAAGTTACTAGTAACAGCACATATTTAAGAAAGCCAATTGAACATTTACATATAACCAAAGCCTTTTGTAGACCTGTGGGAACCTGACTGGAGGAATCATGATAGAGCAGATGCTTCCTTCTAAACACTGAAACTGTGCATGTAACTCGCTACTATCTTCTGTGCGAGCTGTGCCTCCTGTCAACACTTAGCACAGAATCTGGTTCCATGTTAATGTATGTTTATTGAATTGTTATGGAAATAAATTTAATCCTTCAGGTCATCACTAAGTTATATCTCTATCTATCCTCACTGCAGCTCTGTGCAGAACTTTTTAGATTAGCTCTCTGTACAAAAATTTAGCTTGGAAACCTGAGTGTGATTGGACTGTTTGACCAACAGTCAACCCAGTTCAAGTTTGCTGGTTCCTATGCTAGGATGTTTTCTGACTCCTGCAGGGGAGCAAAGTGATTCCCAGAACATAGAATTGTTCTATTATTTCAACTCCTTTTACTTATTCTGAGAGCAGTTCAAAATCCAGGCATTAAAGGAAAGCGCCAAATTTCAAACACAAAAGTGACAAGAACTTCCATTTTCTTGACATTCTCCTGCGGGAATAGTGGCTGCTATTAGCTTGAATTTGACAGCATTGATTGACTGTCAGTTTGATTTAGACAGAATAGTGACCCCCCCTTTTCATTTTGTTCTTGCCAAGGACCCTTTAAGATTTGACTCAATTTTTCAGCCAGCCTTCATTTCACCCACCCCCATGTATTCTTCCTTCCTACTTACAGATTTTGAAAGGGGATATTTTAATAATATGCCAGTTTGGATGGAAGCCAATTTTTGTTTCCTTTCTCCTGTGCTTTGCCGCTGGCCAATTTTTTTTTTTTAAATTCTCTTCTGTTTCTCTGTCAAACTGAAGCAAAATCCAACTCCTTCTGTCTTAAATTATTCTTTGCAATGTCATGAATCAGATCCTACTCGACGGCGCTCGGCTTTGACAATGTCTTTGCCTCATCACAGTTCCTAGTAACTTTCTTAACTGCAGTCTATATTTACTTATGACCTATAGTTTCCCAGTTAGACGAAAATATCCTAGAATGAAGGTGAATTTCCAGATGCCATGGAGCCTAACTCAGGGTTCACAGAAAAGCTCCACTCCTGATACCTGAGATCTTTTATTTTCTTTAAAATTTCAAGAAGATGCATCAAATGTTTGTGTGTGTTATGTTTACATGGAGTACTATGTTCTTTTAATTTTCGTATTTGGATACTTCATACTCTTTACCTGGATTTACTTTTTGTTAATATTCTATCATACTTGCTTTCTTTCTCAGGATCATTCCCTTTCTTTCTCTCTCTCCGACTATGTAACTTATCACTTTACTTTTCAGTCTCTCTATGTGTTTGTCTAAGTGGTGAGGAATTTAACGTCATTGCAATGTCAAGATACTTCACTACAAGAAGACTCTAACACGTGGACAGACTGCTTTTCTAGTATCTGACAAATTCATTCAAAAGCAAACAGGAAAGCACATTTCACTGAGTTTACATAACTGAAAAGGAAAATAGTTAACATAATTAAGATTCAGTTTTTAGTTTCTGTTTTCATTTAGTGAATCACTCAAGTATATGTTTCTATGTGTGTAAAACAATAGTCTCCATTGATTTGGCCGCAGATACAAATAGACAACACATGCACAAGACACATACATGCATATAAAAAGTTATTTGACATCTGAACTTAAGCATACATAAATCTTAAATACAGAAAAGGCAAGAGAGAAATGGATGTCTGCATTTTGAAATGCTTCCCTTGCCAACTGAATCTGGACCCAAGAGAACTGAGCTAGCTCTAAGTTGGCACTTTGCCATGACATCAGGTAAACTAGAGCTCTGATGAATTTTGACATGGTGGCACTAGCAGTCCTTTGAGGGACTGCCATACGCTGCTTTTTCTTCCTGAGGTAATAGGCACAAAGCTTGCATTAAGTCATATTCTCAGACTCCATGCTGGAGAAATGTAGTTACACATTTATAACTTACAGTCCTTTATAAGTGAAAGGATTCTCTTTTTTTTCCTTCTTTTTAAGAAGCTTGTGACAGTTCAGTTTCTTTTCCAATAACTCATGTGTAGCTAGAATTGTTTAATCCCCAGGTATCTTCAGTCTCCTTAACTTTCTGGATCAGGGGCAATCACCCTACGAATAACTCAAGGCCAGTTAAACAAGAGAAAAATGAAATAGTACAGTTCTGCACCAAGACTTAGACTCAGGGGTCTAGTCTGCAGGCCAAGCGAGTGTCTGACGTGATGGAGCCATGGCCCTTCTGCTTCAATGAAAACATCATTTGGATGATGTTGACCTTTTTTCTATGCCAACTGAGCTTCCTGTGCACCTCCAAGAGGAAAATACCTAACTCCCAAGACAGACTTGGACAAAAATGATTACAAATATACTTAGTAGAAATAAAAGAAGACTCAAAAATATCCTGTCACCCTAAAAATCATCTTATTAGAGGTATTTCAAGGAAGTTTCCTGGTTTCCACAATGTATAGTTACTGCCCTGTCTAAATACCTATGTCCATATTGGTGACTCTCCATCTTTATCTCGCTGTGCTGCTCAGTTTACAACAAACTAAAAGGAAGGTCCAAAAAGATATTTCGTGTGTTTGTATCTCAGAGATAACCTTTTGTCAAACCATGTTCCTGAAAGAGCAAAAGCAAACACACCTCTCACACTGGATCCTCTTCTCATAAGTCAGATAACGCACACACTGCCACCTAGCAAAGAACTTCATAGAGGGCAAATAATATTTTATTCAGTTTGTCAAAAGAAGCCCATCATCATCAACAGCAATACAAATGGCACTACATGTAGTCCCTGCCTCAAATGGAATTGAAATATTTTTATATATGTTTATATGTGTAGATACAGATATACTATAAAAATAAACCACTTAAAAAAGGACTAGATTATTTCCTCTTCCACTATTATTTGCACTCCAAAAATCGAAGTCCTAAAAGGCAAGTAGTGTCTTAATTACATTTATTCACATACACAATGTCGCTCCCTTAATAAAGTATTCTCTCTTTGTTTTTAAGAATGAAATCTATAGGTGTATGAATAATATAAATTAAAAAATTCCGTAGGGTCACAATGAGTCAGATCCAACTCAACAGCACTTGGCTTGGCTATTGGAATTCAGAGAAAGAAGACAAACTAAACATTATATAAGAGAAAATAAAAAGTATGAAATGTATTCTATACAAGGATGTTTCCCTAGGTGAAGGCAGAGCAGATTGGAGTTGATGATATGAAAGTTTCAAAATATTAATCTTTTGGTGCAAATTAAATATTTAGTTTTGCATTTAACTAGTCTAAAAGAAGTTGAGAGGGATAGAAATACAAAACAACACTTTAGGAATTTAAATCAACTGTTACCATGTAGAAGGGATTAAACAGAGGGGACAACGGAGACAAGAAGCTTACAGATGGAAAGGAAGTAAGTGCAATGAGAAAGAAATGAAAGAGACAAGAGGAAGGACATATTGGCAGATGACGTAACATAGCACCTCGTGGATGGTTCTAAAGAGCAAAAGAGAGAGAAGTAAAAGATGTCCCAATTTTGAGGTTTGGTTGACTAAGACATATGAGGATAATATTAAGCCATATAAGGAAGCATAGTTAGGGAAGATGGTTTTAGGTTGGAGAAGATAAATTTGAGTTGATTTGTACTCAGCTACTCACTAGAAAATGGAGAATGTAGAACTGCTTGTTAAAGGTGGGTGAAGACTGAAACCAGCCCATAGGATCATTTATATTGTGTTAGTATCCTATACATCTCATACTGGATCCCTCTCATGGATTAAGTTGTGTCTCTCCCAAAAATATGTGTAGCATTTTGTCTAGGCCATGATTCCTGGTATTGTGCAATATTCCTATACGTGTAAACCCTGCCTTTAAGATGTCAGTGAGGGAGAATGGGCAGCACTTGTGTTGGCAGGGCAGGACTTGATGTGTAAGACTGTTTTGGGCCTTGAGGCAGTCTCTTGAAACATAAAGGAAAGAGAAGGAAGCAGAGGTTTGGAGACCTCACACCACCAAGAAAGTAGTACTGGGTAGAGTATTGGAGTAGAGTGCATCCTTTGGAACAGATTGGGAGTGCCTGCACCCTAGAAGCTCTCAGTCCAAGTGAAGACTGATGACAAGGACCTTCCTCCAGAACCAACAGCAAAAGCCTTCCCCTGGAGGTGATGCCCTGAATTTGGACTTTCAGGCTACTCATCGTGACAGAATACAATTTATCTTTTTAAAGTCATCTACGTGCAGCATTTCTGTTACAGCAGCACTAGATGACTAAGACAACCACCTCATCATAGACTGCTTCCTCCTTCGGCCCTTCATTTTGCTCTAGCGCATCCTACTCTGTGCACTTCTGATGGCTTCCAGCAGTTACATCTAGGTTCACAGACCACACGAATGGCGGCGCAAAGTGGTTTTATTTGAAGATAAGCTGTCTTTTCTGAGATACTTGGGTGGCTACTTACACACATATTTACAACTTCTGCTACAACTTCCTCATTCACAGATATTGTGATTTAATAAAAATACCACAAGGAAAGCTTTTTATAAAAAGTGCTTCTACTATTACTAACATCTGACTTCTCTTCATCCTCTTCGTTTCAAATTTCAGTTTCACAGTTTTTGGCTGGTGTCCTTTCTAACTTTGGTATCTGGTATTATAGATGTGTTCTTTTTTAACTGTAAACAGAAGAAAAAAATCCTTTATATTACTTGTCCTATTTATTGTATTTGCCTGTTTCGATAGAAAGAAGTGAATCAAAACACTTGTGAAGTTAAGTTGGAGTAGAAACTTTGCTTTGCCTCATTTTGTCACGCTGTTGTTACTGCTGGTAGCTGCATATAATCAAGTCCAAAGCATGGAGATTCTATGTGTCAGACGATTTTAAATACTGACATAGAACTGAGAAATGGGAGAAAATCGTAGCCCTCGCTTCACAGGTTTCAGTATTAAGAAAGTGGGTATCTGGAGAACTGAAAAAGATGACCTGAAGTCTTTTTGTACATCCAGCTACCTGAAACGTACTATTCCTTGTTGATTTCAAAACCAATATGTAACAGAAGAGTGCTGAATTTCACTGGGTCATCTGCCACGTAAACAATGTTGGAAAATTAACAGACTGGTAAATCAGAAGTCTTTTCCTTGTGTTCTGTAACTGACTATGCTTGACTATTAAAAAGGAGACCATATCTACATCAGTTTCTCAGAGACGCCTTACAAATTACTACGTACTGATTGGTGTTAAGCAACAGAATTTGTTTTCTTGGAGTTCTGGAAACTAGAATTTTGAAATCAAGATGTTGACAGGGCCATTCTCTCTCTGATAACTCTAGAAGAGAGCCTGGCCCATCCTTTCCTCCTGCCTTCTGCTATGGTGTAATTATTTGCATTGCTTGGCATCACTGTCATCTCCTGCACTCATTTGCAGAAGGCATCCTCCCTCTGGGCCTTGTCTACAGCTCTCCTCTTCTTACACAGACGTCAGTCATGCTGGAATGCGGTACACCTCAATGACTTCTTCTTAACTTGGTTACATCAGCAAAGATTCTGTTTCCAAATAAAGTAACATTCACAGGTACCAGAATTAGGACTTCAACATATCTTTTACAGAGACACAATTCAATCTATACCAATTTTGCTTACAGTGTTCTAGCAAAGTACTGTTTCTGTGTTTCAGCATACAAATATTCACAGCACCAAATATGGATCACTAAGGTAAGTTATTCAAGTATCTATTATTTAAAGGCTACAAGGCTTAAAATATATTTTGAGTAAATTATAAACAGGAGTCTCTGGGTAGTACAAAGCTTAAGCTCTCATCTATTAGCTAAAAGGCTGGCATCTCAAATCTCCCCAAAGGCACCTTGGAAGACAGGCCTGGAAATCCACTTCTAAATAGTCATAGCCTTGAAAACTTATGGAGCAGTTCTCTATACATATGAGTTTATCATGAATCAGAAGCAAATTTATAGCAGATAGCAACAACAAATCATAAATAAACCTTTTCATGACTTTCTTTTCTTAACAAGACAAAAGTTATCTTAAAGAAGTAGACAAAGCTGATAATTCTGAAAATGTTCTTTGAAAACACACATTATTCCCTCCTTGGGTTGGGTTGAAACTCAAAAATACAAAAGAAGCAGAAAGTTTTATAGACTGGTAAACAAGAGAATGGGGAATTGCCTATTAAGATCAAAGAATAGCTAGAACTTAAATTTATTTCATAGGGTGAGGTTATTATTTTCCGTGAGGATACGTCTTTTCCAATATTTCATTTCACCCCCATAGTTTTCTATTCATGTTAAATGGAAGAACACTATAGCTCATATTTTTCATTTGCAAAGGCTACTTATTCTTTAATAAGGACAGGAAGTGGTTTCTTTGTGGAGCTAATTGACTTTCTTGCTGTGCACATAGAACCTTAGAGCTAAAGTAATGAGTTTTATGTAAATAATGGAAGTTTCTTAACTTTATAAAAGTATACTTTTAAAAGATTCTGGTATTAGTCTTATATAGACCCAGTAAGGGAAATATTTTCCTTATTAGATTATTGTAGAACAAATATTTGTTTTTAAATATCTCGTTTAAAACCTCTAAATGCATTTCTTGCAAGAAACACTATTCTAATAGTTTATAATACAAGCTAGTACATAATGAAACTGAAAAAATATATTAATATCCTTCATCTTTGTTTTAGATGTTAAAAGAAAGACCTCAATTCTGACAATGCCTTTCTCCTGCCTTCTAGTATGCTAGCAGGTATTTTGCATTACTTGGTTTATAAGTTGATCACTACAGTCTCTACATTCACTTTATTAGACAATAGATTTAGAAATATTAACTTGACCAATAACATACATCTAAGAAGTTTTTGAGCGTAGGACAGAAAGAGTAGTGGTTCATTCAACCAAGGAACATGAGTTACAAAGGAACATGGCTTCATACAAAGCTAGAAGATAAATGGACCAGAAGGTTCTTTGGACAACAAGAGACTGCTGATGCAATATACTGGAAGCAAGAAGATATTATTTGTCTACCTTAGTTACTGGTGAGGCTAAAACAGCAAGTTGAATTTCAACTGTAGAACAAAACAAACAATTCCTCAGAAGAGATACAGTGATCACAACTGAGAATGCTAACACAAATGCCTTGAAGACACCCACACCTTGCTCTTCCAGGGGAAAG
The DNA here is from genome assembly GCA_028571685.1 of Heterohyrax brucei. Taxonomy (NCBI): domain Eukaryota; kingdom Metazoa; phylum Chordata; class Mammalia; order Hyracoidea; family Procaviidae; genus Heterohyrax; species Heterohyrax brucei. The sequence continues at coordinate 53,471,555 of CM053141.1, read as the reverse complement.
AAAGTGTTTCACCTATATTGTAGCTGCTACTGTGTACCATCAAGTCAATGTCAATTCATAGTGACTCTATAATTGGTACTCTATAAACACCCACTGAATGAATTTGTTATGAAATTATTTTGCTTGGTTATAAAGATAACTATAGGTGCCATAGAAAACTATTGTAACAAGACTTATTTGAACATCTAACCTTAATATTTCTATATACATGCCCTTTGAGTCTATTCCAACTTGTATCAACACTATAGGACAGAGTAGAACTGCTTTGCAGGGTTTCCAAGGAGCTGCTGGTGCAAATGAACTGCCAACATTTTGATTAGAAATCTGTGCTTTTAACTCTGCTGTTTTTGCATGTAGAATGTATGCTTTTTGATACTGCTGCATAATTTCAGTATTAATTAAGATTTTTGGCTTGTTTTTGTTTTCAGAGCATTGCTAAAATGACTTAGTATTTTGTACACTCTACAGCTAAATGTAAGAAGGAAAAAGATCCTTAGGAAAGTTCAAAGTATCATAGACCTTATCCAGAATGGATGATGTATCTGTAGAGAAATGACTATGGATACACTTGAAGGAGATATATAAATAATCCAGAACTAATTTATGTTTCCTCTTCAGTCACACTCATAAATACATTATGTGAAAATTTTCATAATTTTGTATGTGGGAAGAAAAGTTTATGCTTTTTGAAATTTCAATCAGTTTTTGAAATTGTTCCATTTGAAATAAGGCTATTTCACTTTAGCTTATGAAAGATGTTTGGGTAGCAATATTATATATTTTTTCATATATACAAAATTTAATTTTCTGCTTAGTAGTGCCAATCAATCCACATATTCCTCAATCTTCATAGTTCCATTTTCAAAGTCTTACAGAGAGAAAGTGTTTTCATTGTAAACATCCAGCATGTAAAATGTCATTGCCAGTGTCCTACATGTTTGGAAACTCTTAGATATACTGCTGTTACAGTACAAAAACAGAAATACACAGTCTTTATAGGTTTGCAGTTGCCAATAAAGTCTTTATCACTTATTTGAAGCCTTGACTCACCAGAGGAAAGCATCCAAGTGTCCTCAAGTATATCTCCTACTGAGAAAATACTACATTTCACTACTTGTGATGAGAGTAGTTCATCATGAAATAAAGTGAAGTTTTTATATAAATAATATGACAGTTCAGTGCAAAGAATAAAAGCCAATCTAGATACTAGTTCAAGTGCTTTCCAAAAAAGAACTACATGCACATTCACCTCAAAGTCATGCTCCAATATGGTTATTTGGGGCCAAAAAATTATCTTCTTCTTCATGGTGTTTTTCTTTGCCTTTGTTGTCAATGTCACTGGGTGCCATCAGGTAAACATGAACTCATAGCAACTCCCTGTGACAGAGGAGAACTGCCCTGTGGGGTTTTATTGTTGCTGTTGTTGTTTTCTTTTTGGCTGTAGTCTTTATGAAAGCAGGTCTCCGGTTCCTTCTCCCTCAGAGCTGCTTGGTGAGTTCACATATCCAGCCTCTCAGTCAGCAGCCAAGTGCTTAACTATCGTACCACCGAAAGTCCTTAAACACAGCAATGATACATAGGATAGCTAAAATGGTGCTCCAAAGGTGTTCTGCCCTAACCACTGAAATATATGAATATGATTAGATATCACTCCCATGGTTATGTTGTGTTATATGGCTTAGTTGACCTTACCCAACCAAAAAGCCAAACACATTGCCAGTGAGTTGATTTCAACTCACAATGACACTATAGGACATGATAGAACTTCCCCATAGGGTTTGCAGGAAGCACTTGGTAGATTCGAACTGCCAACATTTTGGTTAACAACCATAGCTCTTAATCACTACATTATCAGTGTTTACACAGTGTTTATACAGGTAAATAGGATCCTCTTATTCAGGCTATTTTTTCTTAAGAAATTTACCTATTAACTTCCATATTTAAAAAGTCAGGAAGAAATTTCCCTTAAGACGAGGAAATTATCCAGGTATGCCCAGTGTAATCATATATATCATTAAAAGCAGCAGAGGTAGGGAGAAATGAAAGTCAGAAAAACGCAGAGCACGAGAACAGTTCTATATACTGTTGCTAGCTCTGGAGACAGAGAAGCAACATAATAATGAATGTGGGTAGCATCTTGGGGAAGAGATCTTCCTCCAGCTGACATCCAGAAAGAAAAGAGTTATGTAAGACTTAAAATCACAAGGACTGTATTCTTCCAACAAAGAAATCTGGAAGTGAGCCCTTTCCTAGAGCCTTCACATAATAAACCAGCACAGCAAAACATCTGTCCTGGGCATAGAACTCAGCTGAACGTAACTGGAACTTTGAACTGTGTAACTGTAAGCTAATAAATGAGTGCTGATTTTAGCTTCTGAATCTGTGGTAATTTTTTATGTAGATATACGAATATAATATCCTTGCTTTTATTGTTTGTTTTTTTTGTTGAAAGTTATTCAGTCTTTCTGACCTTTATCCAGTATTTATAGACAATAGAAGTTTTTGTTTTGTTGCTGTTGTTGTTGCTGTCAGGTTCCATCGGTTTGGTTCTAAGACATAGAGACCCTGGGAACAACAGAACAAAACACTGCCTGGTCTTGTGCCATGTCCATAACGATTTTCATGCTTAAACATATTGTTGCAGCCACTGTCAATCTATATCACTGAGGGTCTTCTTCTTTTTTCAATGACCCTCCAATCTACCAAGTATGATGTCCTTCCCCAGGGACTGATCTCTCCTGACAACATGTCCAAAGCATGTAAGATGCAGTCTTGCCGTCTTTGTTTCCAAGGAGCACTCTGGTGGTACTTCTTCCAGAACGGGTCTGTTCTTTTGGCAGTCCATGGTACATTCAACATTCTTCTCCAGTGCTACAATACAAAGGCACCAATACCTTTGTTTGTTGCCCAGTTTTCACACGCATACGATGTGACTGAAAATACCATGTCCTGAGTCAGGAGCACTTTCATCTTCAAAGTGACATCCTTACTTTTCAAGTACTTTAAAGAGATCCTTTGAAGCAGACTTTCCCACTGCAGTGCATCTTCTGATTTCATGAATTTCATGACTGCTGCTTCCATGCCCATTGATTCTGGACACAAGTAAAATGAAGTCCTTGACAACCTCAATCCCTTCTCCATTTAAGATGTTGCTTACTGGTCCAGCTGTGAAGATTTTTGTTTTCTTGATATTAAGGGGCAATCCATACTGAAGGCTGTGGTCCTTAATGTTCAACAGTAAGTGTTTCAAATCTTCTCCACTCCCAGCAAATCAGGTAGTGTCATACACATAATGCAAGTTGTTAATGATCCTAATGCCTCATTCTTCTTTGTATAATCCAGCTCCTTGTATTATTTGCTCAGCACATAGACTAAAATGGCATTATGAGAGTATACAACCCCGACGCACACCTTTCCTGACTAAACTATGCGGTGTTCCCTTGTTCTGTTCACATGACTGCATCTTTATCAATAAACAGATTCCTTGTTGTTGTTAGGTGCCATTGAGTCAGTTGCGACTCATAGCGACCCTATAAACAACAGAACAAAATATTGCCCGGTCTTGGGCCATGTCCACAGTCATTTTTATGCTCAAGATCACTGTTGCAGCCCCTGTGTCAATCCATCTCATTGAGGGTCTTCCTCTTGTTCACTGACCCTCCACTCTACCAAGCATGATGTCCTTCCCCAGGGACTGACCCCTCTTGACAAAAAAGTCCAAACTTTGTAAGATACAGTCTTGCCATCTTTGTTTCCAAGGAGCACTCTGGTTCTTCTCTTTCAGAACAGATCTGTTTGTTCTTTGGTGGTCCATCATGCAGTAACATTCTTCTCCCACACCACAATTCAAAGGCACCAATTTGTCTTCTGTCTTCTTTGTTCATGGTCCAGCTTTCATGTACATGTGATGCAATTGAAAATAACAGGGCTTGGATCAGATGCATTTTAGTCTCAAGGAGACATCCATACTTTCGAATACTTTAAAGAGATTCTTTGCAGCACATTTTCCCAGTGCAATGAGTCTTTTGATTTCTTGACTGCTGCTTCCATGGCCACTGACTGTGGACCCAAGTAAAATGAAATCCTTGACAACCCTAATCCTTTCTCCATTTAGGATGATGTTACTTACTGGTCCACTCGTAAGGATTTCTGTTTTCTTGATGTGGAGGTTTAATCCATACCGAAGGCTGTGGTCCCTGATCTTCATCAGTAAGTGTTTCAAATCTTCTTTACTTCCAGCAAGTAAGATAGTGTCATCTGTGCAACAAGGGTTGTTAATAAATCATCCTCCAATCCTAGTGCTTCATTCTTCTTTGTATAACCCAGCTTTTTTGATTATTTGCTCAGCATACAGATTAAAAGTTATAGTGAAATGATACAACCCTGACACACGCTTTTCCTAACTTTAAACCATGCAGTGTCCCCTTGTTCTGTTTGCATGGCTGCCTCTTGATACATGTCCAGATTCCTTAAGAGCACAATTAGGTGCTCTGGAATTCCCATTCTCTGCAATGTTAGCCTTAATTTATTATGATCCACACAGTCAAACGTCTTTGCATAGTCAATGAAACACAGATAAACATCTTTCTGGTGCACTCTACTTTCAGCCAAGATCCATCCAGCATCAGCAGTGATATCCCTGGTTCCAAGTCCTCTTCTGAATCCAGCTTGAATTTCTGGCAGTTCCTTGTCAATAAGCTGTTGCAGTCGTTTTTGAAAAATCTTGAGAAAAAAATTTACTTGCATGTGATATCAATGGTGTTGTTCAGTAATTTCCACATTCATTTGGATTACCCTTCTTTGGAATGGGCATAAATATAGATCTCTTCCAGTCAGTTGGCCAGGTTGCAGTCCTCCATATTTCTTGGCATAGACAGTGAGCACTTCCAGCATGGCATCTGTTTGTTGCATCTCAACTGATATATCGTCAGTCCCTGGAAGCTTGCTTTTTGCCAGTGTCTTCAGGGCAGCTTCAATTTTGTCTTTCAGAACCATTGGTTCCAGATCATATGCTATCTCTTCAAGGGCTGAACATCAACTAATTCTTTCTGGTATAATGACTGCGTTTTCCTTCCATCTTCCCTTGATGCTCCCTGAGTCTTTTAACATTTTCCCCATAGAATCCTTCACAATTGCAACTGGAGGCTTGAAGTTTTTCTTCAGTTCTTTCAGCTTGAGAACTGCAGAACGTGTTCTTCCCTTCTGGTTTTCCATTTCCAGCTCTTTGCACATGTCACTATAATGCTTTCTTTCGTCCTCTCGAGCTGCCCACTGAAATACTCTGTTTACGTCCTTTACTTTGCCATTCCTTCCTTTTGCTTTAGCTGCTCGATGTTTGAGAGCAAGTTTCAGAGTCTCTTCTGACATTGAGTTTAGTCTTTTCTTTCTTTCCTGTCTTTTCAATGACCTCTTGCTCTCTTCATGGATGAAGTCTTTGATGTCATTCCAAAATTCATCTGATCTTTGGTCATTAGTGATCGACACATCAAATCTGTTCCTGAAATGGCCTTTAAACTCAGGGGCATATACTCAAGGTCACACTTTGGCTCTTGTGGACTGGTTCTAATTTTCTTCAGTTTGTTTGAATTTGCATGTGAGCAATTGGTGATCTGTGGCTCAGTCAGCACCTGGTCTTGTTCTGCCAGCTGATATGGAGCTTTTCCATCATCTTTTCCCACAGATGTAGTCAATTTGGTCCTGTGTATTCCATCTGGTGAGGTCCATGTATACAGCTGCCATTTGTGTTGGTTAAAAAAGGTATTTACAATGAAGAAGTCACTAGTCTTGCAAAATTCTCTTATAAGATCTCCAGCATTATTTTTATCATGCAAGCCATATTTTCCAATTAACGATCCTTCTTCATTTCCAAATTTTGCATTCCAGTCACCAGTAACTATCAATGAATCCTGTTTGCATGTTCTATCAATTTCAGACTGCAGAAGCTTGTAAAAATCTTCATTCGCTTCATCTTTGACCTTAGTGGTTAGTGTGTAAATTTTAGTAACAGTTGTATTAACTGTCCCTTCTTGTAGGCATATGGATATTGTCTTATCACTGACAGCACTGTATGGTAGAACAGATGTTGAAATGTTCTTTTAGATGATGAACATTTATGAATGCAACAACATTCTTCTTCAGGAGTTTGTTCTGGTCATAGCAGACCACATGGTTGTCAGATTCAAAATGGCCTAGTCTATTTCAGCTCACTAATGCCTAGGATATCGATGTTTATGCATTCTATTTCATTTTTGACAATTTCCAATTTTCCTAGGCTCATACTTCATGCATTCCATGTTCTGATTATTAATGGATGTTTGCAACTGTTTCTTTACATTTTGAGTTGTGCCTCATCAGTGAACAAAAGTCCTAACGGCCTTACTCCATCCACGTCATTAAGGTCCACTGTACTTTGAGGAAGGAGCTCCTCCCCAGTCATCTTCTCAGAGCCTTCCAACCTGGGGACTCATTTTCCGACCATATTTGACAATGTTTTGCTGCTATTCGTAATGTTTATCCTGGCTAATTCTTTTCAGAAGTAGACTGCTGGGTCTTTCTTCCTAGTCTGTCTCAGCCTGGAAGCTCAGCTGAAACCCATCTGCCATGGGTGACCCTGCTGGAACCTAAATACCAGTGGCATAGCTTCCAACATCACATCAACAAGCAAGCTTCCACTGAGAGATAAGTAGGGGCTGCTTACTCTATCTTTAAACTCTTTACCTGATGCTGGAACTTTCAAAACTAAGTTATCATTTTTGTTGTTGTTGTTGTTGTTAATAAACCTAAATTTGAAAATGAAGCTGTAGAAAATACAAGTCCACAAGGGCCAAAGTATGACCTTGAGTATATGCTACTTGAAATATGAAACCATCTTAATAGATTTAAAGCTGTGAACACTAACAACAGAAAACCACACCTGCAGTGGAGTGACATCGAGGATGTCACACATGAACAAAGCAAAAGATCATTAAGAAGACAGGAAAGAAAAAACCAAAATAGATGACAGATGAGACTCTGAATCTTGCTCATGAATGTCAAATAGCTAAAGCAAATGAAAGAAATAATGAAGTCAAAGAACTAAACTGAAGACTTTAAGGGACCGCACCAGAACACCAAAGAAAGGGTTACAATGACATGTGGAAAGGCCTGGAGACAGAAAGCCAAAAGGGAAGAACATGCTCAGAATTTCTCCAGCTGAGAGAACTGAAGAAAAAAATTCAAGCCTTGAGTTGCCATAGTGAAGGGTTCTGTGGGCAAAATACTGAAGGACACAGGAAGCATCAAAAGAAGATGGAAGGGATACACAGTTGCTGTACCAAAAACAGGAACCTGAGGTCTGAAGGATCAACATTCAGGCATTACAAGAGGTAATACGTTGCCATGGATTGAATTTCTGTCCCTCAAAATATACGTATAGCCAATTTTGCTGAGACGTGATTACTAGTATTTTACGATTGCCCTCCATTTTGTGATTCTTCTATGCTGTAAATCCTAATCTCTGCCTGTGGTTAATAGACAGGATTACGTGAAAAGAGGATTAGGGTGAGATTGCAACACCTTTACTAAGGGAGTCTGCTTGGAACGTGGCTGCACCACCTTTTACCCTTTTGTCCTACAAGAGATAAAATGGAAGCAAGGAGAGTTGGGAACCTCGCCCCATCAGAAAAGCAGCACCAGGGGTAGAGTGCATCCTTCACACCCGAGGTTCCTGTGCAGAGATGCTCTCAGACCAAAAAAATACTGATGCAGCACAAGGACCTTCCTCCAGAGTGGACAAAGAGGGAAAGTCTTCCTCTGGAGCAGACACCCTGACTTCAGACTTGTAGCCGACTGGAATAGGCAAAAAACAACTTTTCTTTGTTAAAGACATGCATCTGTGGTATTTCTGTTAGAGCAGAATTAGACGACAAGACACCTACGACCAAGAATCTATAATACTGAAAGAAGAAGTCCAAGCTACAGCGAGGACATTGATGAAAAACAAGGCTCCAGGAATGGATGGAACACCAACTGAGATGTTTCAACACACACGTGCAGCACCGGAAGTGCTCACTCATCTATTCCATAAATTTGGAAGGCAACTACCTGGCCGACTGACTGGAAGAGATCTGTAATTATGCCCATTCTAAGGAAAGGTGATTCTACTGACTATGGAAAATATTGAACAATGACATTAATATCAAACTCAAGTAAAATTTTGCTAAAGACCATTCAAAAGCTGTGGCAGCAGTACATCAACACAGAAAGGGACATGGAGCAGGGCATATCATCGCTTATGTCAGGTGGATCCTAGCTGAAAGCAGAAAATACCAGCAAGATGTTCACTTGTGTTTTATTGACTATGTAAAGGCATTCAGTTGTGTGGATCATAACAAATTATGGATAGCACTTCAGAGGGTGGCAATTCCAGAACAGCTAATGGTGTCCACGAGGAGCCTGTAGTCATTAATGGCCTGTGAGATGCAGGTTGCACAGCCTAGTTTGCTGCAAATGAAGAGCGCTCAAAGCACTTACTGACGTAGATTTAAAAACAGACTTCAGAATGTGTCATGGGTTGAATTATGTCCCCCAAAAGATATGTATACAAATTTGGCTGGGCCATGATTACCAGTATTGTGTGACTGCTCTCCATTTTGTGATTTTCCTATGCTGTAAATCCTAATCTCTTGTCTGTGGGTAATAGAGAGGATTTATGTTAAAGAGGATTAGGGTGGGACTGTAAAACCCTTCTTAAGATTACCTCCCTACTCCGGTGTAAATAGACATTGCCTGGAGTGTGGCTTGCACCACCTTTTATCCTTTTATCCCACAAGAGACAAAGGGAAAAGGAAGCAAGCAGAGAAAAAGATCTCATGCCATTAAGAAGCTGTGCCAGAAGCTGAGAGCATCTTTTAGAAAGGACTGGGGTCCCTGTACATCAGAAGCTTCCAGTGCGGGGAAATACTGATGATAAAGACCTTTGTGCCAGCAAATAAGGCCTTCCCCTAGGGCTGGCATGCTATATTTGGACTTTTAGCCTGGACTGTGATGAAATAAGATGTCTCTTTTTAAAGTCATCCACTTGCAATATCTCTGTTAAAGCAGTACCAGCTGAATAAAACTGTATGGATTACATCTCAGTGTAAAGAAAACAATAATCCTCACAATTGGACCACTAAGCAACATCATGAAATGCAGAAAAAAAAGCATTTGTCAAGGACTTCATTTTATTTGGATCCATAATCAGTGCCCATAGAAGCAGCCGCCAAGAACTATAGGGTCTCTATGACTCAGAGCTAACTGGATGGCAGTGGCTTTGGTTTTTGGTACTGCACTGGGCAAATCTGGGGCAAAAGACCTTTTCAAAAGGTCCCACTTTGAAGACTAAGATGTGCCTGACCGAAACCAAATGAAACCCACTGCCATTGAGTCAGTTCTAACTTATAGCAACCCCGTAAGACAGAGTAGAACTGCCCCATAAGGTGCTAAGGAGTCCCTGGCAGATTTGATCAGCTGACCATTTCGTCAGCAGACAGAGCGCTTAGCCACTGCGCCACCAGGGTTTGCGCCTGACCCAAGCCATGGTATTTTTCATTGCCTTATATGCATGTAAAAGCTGGACAATGAATAAGGGAAACCAAAAAAGACCTGACACCTTTAAATGATTGTGCTGGTGAAGGATATTGAATATGCTATAGTCTGCCAGAAGGACTAACAAATCTACCTTGAAAGAATGTAGAGACCAGAATGTTCCTTAAGATCCAGGGTGGTGAGACTTTGTCTCACATACTTTGAATATATTATCAGGAGGGATTAGTCTCCGGAAAAGGACATCAAGCTTGGTAAAATAAAGCTCAGTGAAAAACAGGAAGGTCCTTGAGGAGATCGAGTAACACAGTGGCTGCAACAATGGGCTCAAGCACAGCAACATTTGTGAGAAGGACCCAGCAGCATTTCATTCTGTTCTACATGGTGTCACTATGAGACACAAACAACTCAACGGCAGCTAACAACAACAAGGGCGGACTATACTGGATATTTGTGACTTCAGATGTTCTCTGAAATATCACCCTAATGAAGAGTCTAGCTATTTTTCTTTGGATTAAATAAGGTAAATCAGAATGAATTCTAATTACGCTAAAAACAGTTTCTTCACATTTGTCTCTTCACACATCTTCCTTCCCTCCTTACCAATAGGTGTTGTTACAGAACTATCTGCAAGGAAAAAAACTTTGTTGTTGTAGTTGTTGTTAGGTGGGGCTTAGAAACATAATTCTGTTCCTGGGCACACTGGAAGATTGTGTGTTCTCACTTCTCTTGTTCTAGTTTGGGGCCATGTGACTAAGTTTTTGATAAAAGAATATATACAAAAATTATATAAGCCATTCATATGCTTGGTTCATAAAAGAGAGCTACCTGAAACTTCCATTATTTTTTTATTATTCTTCTGTGGTAATATCAGACTATGTGTTGAAGACGGCAGTATCCCCAAATTAAGTCAGCTTGGATTTTTGATTTATTGCTTGCTGAAGAGCCCTAAGGAGACCTCCCCTAATCATATGAGAAATAAATCTCTTAATGTTAATCTGCTAATTAGTAGTGGAGTGGATTATTTACAGAAAGTAACATTAATATATTTTCCTATATATACTTTCTTGAAACAATCATACAGCTAAAAAGTGGTCTTGCAATATTTCAATAGGTCAATGGATAAAAGGATTGCCACTTGGGGATTGCAAATTAATTTTCTTGCCCTGCTATCCCTAGTACTATTCCAGTGACTGGCACCAAGCACACAGTTAATAAGTTTTGAGTGAATGACTGAATGAATGAACAAATGCTTTACTTCTCTAGCTTAACTTGCTCTTAACATTAAGGATTATCTAGTCTACCTAACACTCCCATGAGGTGTTCTCCTGTCAATCAGACCTTATACAAAAGATGCTTTAATAGCACAGACTAGTAGAAAACAAATACAAATAATACCCTAAAAGTTACTACCTACATTCTCTAAGTTCTTTCATCCAGAAATAATCATATGTAAATACTCATTATAAAATTTCATGTCCTCCAGATTATTAAAAAATAAGAATCTCCTAATGAATATGGTACTGTCAGTTTATTTTCACCTATGTAGTTCAAAAATATAACAATATTAAACAAAACATAAATGTTAAACACACTTAGCAATTATAAAACCAAAATTGCATTACCATGGACTAAAAATTGAATTCACAGGCATGGTAGAAGCAAGGGTGGAAGTCAAGCTATGTAGAGTTCAACTCCTATGAGAAATCAGAAAAATCTGCACGCCTATGAGACTAAGCTAGACTCAATGAGGCAAACCAGGAATCAAGAAAAGAGATCGTCCAGCTGTAATAAATGTCAGACACAGTCTATGATGACTACTTAGGGCTGCCTTCAGGAGAGGGCTGCTTGTCTTGGAACACAGCAGAGAGCAAACAGACTAGCAACTTAGAACAAACTATCTGAAGGCTCAGCACCTGGATATGTGATATTCCCCAGGGAGTATATAAACCTTGGTCTGGAACATTTAACCCAGAAGGACTGATAGATGCAATAAAAATTTGCTACATCTAGATAAATTAATTTGTGGAAAGAGAAGAAGAAATTGCCATTCAAAAAAAACAAAGACTATTAGTCAATTCAATTTTGCGAACTACAAGTAACTTATATGTAAGCCAACAACCTAACAAACAGAACAATTCACTCCTAGGAAATGGTAAGAGCAGAACAATCTAATGAGTGGCATTTTAAAAACTAAGTTTTAGATCTTCAAAAAGAAATATTTAAGAAGCAATGCAAAAGAGCTTATGAAATAAAACCTAGCAGAATTCAATCAAGAAGTTGAGATAAAAATCAATCAAAAATTGAAAAATTGAAAATTACGGGTACAAAGATAGCACAATTACTTAAATCTATACATGTAACCATTTGATAAATTTATAATTCATGTACAACAACATCCTTAACAAACTCATACAAAAGTATTCTATAGATGAACAAAAACATTAAAGTAGTTACAGCTGAGGAGACTATCAGTAAACTACAAGACAGTAATTGAGAATTCAACCAGAAAGCAGACCAGATAGACACAGCGGTGAAACATTGAAATAGAAGTTGAAGAACATGGAAGTTAGACTGAGAAACTCTAAAATACATGTAACAGAAATTTTAGAAGACAAGAATACTGGAAATGGCAATAAGATAGGATTTCAAAAGGCAATGACTAAGAATTTCCTATAATCAATAAAATCTCATTGCCTAACAGACAAGTAAATTTGACAAAGTAAACAAAAACATATTATCTCAACTGATGCAAAAGAGTTTTCAATTAAATTTATTAACAGAAAGTAATCTTAGCAAACTTGTACTAGAAGTGGATTTTATTTGATAAAAACACATATGTATGATACACAGAACATATACTGCTTAACCATTTAAATTTTAGAAACATTTCAATTCAGTTAGGATACAGATAAGTAAGCCTGCTAACTCAGTATTTTGCATTGAAATTCCAAGCAATTCCATAAAATAAAAGATCAAGGATTGGAAAAGAGGGGTAGAATTATTGTTTTGAGACATTACGACTGTCTACATAGAAAGCCTAAGAGAATTTAAAATCAAAGTCATTTAGTAAAAGAATTAAAAAGATAAATATGCAAAAGCAAAATATCCCTATACAACAGCATTTAATTAAAGAATGCAATCGACAAAAACTACCTCACCTGCAAAATAGGTCAAGCTTACTAAGAATATTACAATAAAAGACGTGCAGTAAGTTTATAGAGAAAAACTTGTAAGAATTTAAAAGAAGAACTGAATAAATACAAACATTTAGCATGTTAATAGATGTCTTCAAAGGATTAGGTCTCCTCAAATTTTAAGTCGATTCCATTCAAATTTTCAAAAGGGTTTTTCCTGGAATTAGAAAAACTGATGAAATAGAGCTCAAAAATAACAAAATAACATTAAAGAAGAAAAGCAAGGAGATAGAATTTAATCTATCTTGTAGTAAATTATAATAATGCTATCACTGGAAACTGAGATATCAGTCTAGGAGTAGAAACATAATTTCATGGCACAAGACAGGAAAATTCATTACCAACCTCAGCACATTTGACAATGTGGTGTCAAAGAGAGGGAAGCTTACCAACCAATTGAGAATAGACAATCTACTCAAGAAATAATGTTGGGACAGTCACCTATCCATGTGGCATAAAAAATGAGATTCCACCATGCATATAAATAAATTCTGGACATAGTGAAGTCATAAATAACAAACATTTTAAGCTGTTACACAGAAATATAGGTGAAAACTTTTTTATTTCATTAAGATAAATTTTGCCTAGAAATAATATGCACATACCGTAAAGAAAAATATTCATCAATTTGACTATATTGATACTTAAATTGTCGTGTCACAAATGACTCCACAAACAAGTTTTAAAACCCAATATTTGAAAAGGTATTTTGACATATACGTAATATATAAAAATTAGTTTCTAAAATTCATAAATCTTACAAATCAAATGGAAAAAACCAACAGTAACCTAGTGAACAGAAGCATGGTTTAAGACAACACAGATAAGAAGAAGGGAAAACTTCATGGCCAATAAAGATGCATAGATAGTCAACCTAACCAGCAATCATGAAAATTCAACTGAACTATTCACGCCATATTTCCCCCAACACATTTTAAAAAATTAGGAATCTGAAAATAGTAAAACGTGATGAGAATGTAGTGTGTATGTATGTTATTGGTAAACCAATTACCTTGGAGTCAACTCCCATTCATGGTAACCACCTGTGTGTCGAAACAGAGCTCCATGGGTTTTCAGTGGTGATTTTTGTAGATTGCCAGGCCTTTATTCCAAGGCAGTGCTGCATGAATTCAAATTATCAGCTTTTATATTAACAGCTGAGAGTTTAGCCATTTACCCCATTCGAAATCTCTGTTATTTGGAAAGGAGGATGGAATTAGATTTCCTATGCACTGATGGTGGGGATCAAAATTGTTAAGAATACTTTCAGGCCAATTTGGTAAATATTCAGCAAGGTGGAATTATATGGTTTAACAATTCCAATTCCAGCTATACTCTCCAGGTAACATATAGCCCAGCACAAGTGACATCTGCAAAGATTTTTACATGTAGCAACATTTTTGTACAGGGGGAGACCTAAAAATTATCTAAATATTCATCAGTAGGTTAATAGATGTATAACATTTGGTTTATTATGTTTATAAATCTTGTGTTAGGATAACCTAACTAGATTTTTATGTTTAAATATGAAGCATTTTTAAAATAAAGTTATTACATGAATCCAAAGCACACAAAATACTTCCTATATTGTTTACGAGTACTTTCATATGAAACTTTTGACTTGAATATTACAATCTGAATTCGAGATCCTGCGTGGTTGCCTCTTGAGAAGATGAAGGACTTGAGTCTGGGAAAAATAATGGAAGACTTGTATTTAATGTAAAGGTTTTCTTTCTTTCTTGTACTAAAAGAAAGATCTGAAGCAAATATGACAGAAGTCACCATTTCTTTCTTCAGTTAAGGAAGCAATGACACTCTCAGTTGTTACGCGTGGCTGTTTCTGTTCAGTTAAATGTGCTTAATAAAAATTTTGTCACAATGTATTTTCTCTAGACCTTTGAGAGATTGATTCTTAATGTATAATACTTGGAAGAAGGAGGTAATAAATTCTTATAGAACCTTCTCATTTCCCAATCAAGTATTCAGAAGATAGAGGCTGAATAAATATGGGAGCAGGAAGAAAAAAAGGACTTCTTGAAAAAAGACACAGATGTCCCATAGCAATATTCTGAAGAAGAGAATACTTTTCTCTAAGGAAACTATCACTGGAACATACATTTCTAACAGATTTTCTCAGAAGCATCTAACACGTTGGCCACCTTCATGCAATTAGCAGGAATTCCAATTCTCCAGTAATTAGCTCAGGTTAAGCGAACATGACGCAAAAAGATGCAGACAGGTTTTCAGTCCTCTCCACTCACTGAGCAACCAGACAGTCCTGTGCAGGAAGAATGTCACTGTGTCAGATTTGTAGGTTCCTGAGCACAGGACACAAACCTTACATCCCTGGAGAACGCCAAGCTCTCTATCTTATTTTTCCTTTCACTGATCCTAGAATGTTCCCTTTGTCCCATTTGCTATTACAATAATTATAAATGAAATTTGATACAAAATGGTTGTGGAATTTCTGATTTATTAGATTCTAAAAGAATCCAGTACTCTGTCATGTGGTGAATAGCAGAGAAATTAATTCTTTGATGAATAGAATTGCTATTTAGCTGCTTTGTTTCTCTTTAAAGTATAACCCAAATTGGAGTAATTATCATTGGAAGTCAGGAACTCAAAAGTGGCCCGAATTATTTTTCTTGTTCAATTCAGTAATTGTACTTGCATTAATAACAGTATTTGTCTATAGAGCTCTAGACATTTCAGTTTGTTAGGAATTGTTTAAGCCAAATCAAATATTATTAATGCATGCACCAAAACAAAGAGGCAAAAAGAAGGTTTCCAACAAGAGGATTAAAGAAAGAAAAAATAAAGGAGAAAAATAGCTTGTAGACATTATGTCTTTGGGTAAAAATGTTACAAGCATAATGAATTAAATTTCTCTTTGTTTTTAATCCTGTTGTCTTCTTCTTCACTCTGAAAAATAGCCAGTATAAATTTTACACTAACCCTTAATGTTCAGATACAATTTCTTTCAAACCCTGAAAGCAGAAATGCTTCTTTATATAAGCTAATGCATGTGAGTGTGACCTATAATACTGTTTGGCCGCTTCTTGGCTGATCTGCATAATGAAAAAAAATAAAAAAGGGGATAACTTAAAATCAGAATTGTGCTCATTCTGTTGTACTGGGGAAATCTTTGCACCACCCTTTTATTACTTAACTGATCATACACATTTCAAGGTGTATGTTTACAAACATTTTGTTGTGTTTCTCATGCTATTAGCATTCTGAGGCTTTCTCTTTCCAGGTTTCTATGGCAACAAGGGTACAGCATATTCATTAAAAAGAAGTTCGGTTTAATTGATCTACTAATGTATTGCTTAATAGTAACTGTTAAGCAGCCTTTTGTCTCCTGGTCATATTTAGGGTTCACTTATTTGCATAAAAACAATTCATTAGCTGAAACCAATCATTAATAGTAATTTTCTTTCTTTAGTTTTAAATAACTAAACACTCATTGAGGTTTTCTGAATAGCAAATATTTGTAGCTTTCAGAATACACTTGGTGTATGCACTCAGCTTGCTTTGTTTCTGCGAGCAACAAGAAAATTATAGAGCTTGCAGATTTTGATCAAGAAAGAAAAAATGCTCTATCTCTTTCTTATAAATGAAAGTTACATATTTAGGGAAGCTAAGTGTAGGTCATATCTTATGTTTTATAACAGACAGGCAGGCATTGCCTTTAATATTAAAATGCACAGGGTATGAATACGAAAGACTTTTATGATAGTCAAGGAAATTCGGACACTGGCTCTGCATTCACGGGGTTGCTGTACAGGTCGCTGTGAGTCAGAAACAACTTATGGCAATAGACTTGGTTTGGTTTTTAATGGATGTGTTTTAGAATTAGTACTCGTAAGTACAAAGATTGTTAAGTGAAAAGGAAGTTTAAAAATGTTTGGTTTCGTTGGTGTTAAAACAGTAAACAAATCATCTTAACTACACAACCTAAAACACTTTTAATTGATGCTTACCTGAGTAAACCAGGTTACAGTGTGTATAAGTGTATGTAGGTACAAAGGGGTAAAAATGTGCACACATTCTGAGAGATTAGGAATTACTAAAATAGGTAGCTATTCAGAAATACAGTAATACTATACATCTAACCACTTCGGTAAACAGACTTCTTAAATGCATGTGTTAACAAAGGATTAGATTCTAAAAACTAAATTTAAAAATGTAATTTGAAAGCCAAGATATGTACATTACTGACCAAATCGTCCTCAATATGTTAGTCTAATTTTTTCTATTTCTTTATATTTTCACAATAGTAATGCAAGTTCTTTATCAAGCCTGTTACTTGAATTACTTATGTTCAGAGCATTGTTTTAAAATCAGAGCATATGTTTATAAATACAATATTAATATAGTTTACCAAGGGCAGTCACATCATCTTAGCAAATGTGCAGAAAATATAATTAACACACATTCTATCCATTTTCCTATTTTTCTCCCTCCTTGCATCCTTGACCTTTGTATGTCTTTGCAGAAACATTAATAGCATTAACATTATGCTACGATTAAAAAGCTAGACAGCACAACAATGCTGCTTGACAACATATTTTTACAATTCTTTTTGATGTCATTCAGTGAAGAATGGATATCCTTTGAACTCTTGCAAATGAAGTGGATGTGCAGTGTTCTCTATGGAAACCCTCATAGACACCCAATAGGCGTGGTCTGTTTTATAAGGTGAAATATTTGTTTCCATTTATACTACTAGCACTGATAACTTTGCTAAGTAATAATTGTATATATAGTACACAAGCTTCAAAATAAGTTTAAAAAGCGAATTGAACATATTTCTGTAACGAGAAAAAGTTGCACTGGCAAAATGCACAGCAAATAAATTAATAAAATATTCGAGAGGTTTGTATCTTGTTGATTCAAAACGTTTCCTTACATAGCTTTTAGAATATAAGTGGGTAAATGTACAAAAAAAGCTTAGTTACAAATTAATTTAAATATAATCAAAATAGCGATTCTCTACAAGCATTTCTTTGGGAGCGCTGCTATGAAAGGGCAGTACATTAGCTTAAAATGGCATCATGGGCATGACTTAACGGAGGAGTGAGATGAGGACAATATGCCAGTTTTACTTTGCAATTTGATTCAGTTATGGAAGATTAATAAGACTTTTGACAAGATCCCAAATCTAAATTTGGGGTGTTAATTTTCTCAAGTTTATCACAAAATGAGGAGGTAGCCTTTAACTCCACAATGGTAAAAATTGAAATAGCATTGTATAACTTTTTGTTAAAAAGTTAAATAATTTGTCATCTTGGGATTTGAAAACTGAATGATTTCTAATATTGCAGTTTGAGTCTTTCTTGGTCTTTGTTTCTAAGAGCAACATCACATTCACGGCCATCTGCTAAAAAAACTAATGTGTTTGTGTTATGAAAAATTAGTTGGGAAAAGAGTGGGTGCCTACATCGACTTGGGACCAGAAGAACCGGATGGTGCCCAGTCACCACCTGTGACAGCCACGATGGATCTCACAAAGTTGAGTCTCACTGGCAACATAGGAATAAAAAGGGGTGCATCCTGAGATCTATACTAAAAGACCTCAATTGATGGCCCAGCGGTTTGGGGGTTCCCCTGGGGGCACGGCCCCCGGCCCTGATGTTGCCCTTGCTCATAAATCAAAACGAAGGTCCACTCTTTGGACACGAATGGATTGCACTTGACGATGCAGAGTCACCATATGCTGGATGCACTTTATGGTTCTATGCATCTACAGGATATCATCCTGCTGACCTCTGGCTGGAGGAAGCAGAGTGGGTGGAGAGAAGGGGAAAGGAGACTGTTGGGAGGATGAGACATGTATGGAGCAGAGAGGAATAGTGTGCTATCACCGGGCAGGGAGAGCAGTGGAAACTGCATATAGGTGGGCATGTAAATTTATACGGGAATGTACATTTTCACTCAGTCTTAATAAAAAAAAAGAGAGAGAAAAAAATTTAATTGTCAGGTAAAATTTTAAAGTATATAACTAAGGTTAATGTGAATAAATGTAGTCTTTAAACATACTTTTTTTTCTACTAAAATTTGTTTAGAGCCTTCATTCACATTTCAGCAAATATTTCTTAAGCCATTAAGATGTGCCAGGCACCGTTAAGGACATGTTGGGTACCATGAAAGAGCACACACATCTTCCTCCTTGGCTGATGCTGCAGTTTAGTAGGAAGAGACTGAACATGAACAATAGACTTAATAAATGAAGAGATAATGTATTTTCTATGTGAAAAAATGACAAGTTCTAGACAAAATAAATAGACTTAAGACAATTGGGTGACCAGTCATGCCGAGAATGAGGGCTCAGGGTAAACCTCAAAGAGAGATAAGATTTCACCAAAAACACAAAAAATCATGAAGGAGCTAAGCAAGAGGACATTTGGAAGTAGTATGTTCCAGGCAAAGAGAACAGTCAGTGAAAAGACCTTAAGAAGAGAAGGTCCAGTGCAGGATATATAAGTATTGTAATGAGCAGCTGTAGCTAAGTATATAAGGAGAAGATACTTGTTAATGAATCAGAGTGGAGTCCATACAGTCTTGCAGGCTATGTGAGGGTTTTGCATTTACTCTGATAAAATGGGAAGTCATTCCAGGATTTTCCAGTCCAAGTGTAACACGGTCTCATGAAACAGAAAAAAAGATTTATTTCTTGCTCACTTCTGTATTTCCTTTGTTAGGCTGCTGGGGACTTTGCCCCATGGTGTCCTTTGTCTCACTCTGGCATATGGATTCATGGTGTGCAGATATTGTCAGTCACAACCCCAGCCTTTACTTGGCAGTACAAATAAAAGACACATGTTGACTCCCAAAGATTCTGCCTTGAATCACCATATACCACTTCTACTCACACTGCTTTGGCCAAATCTAGTGACAATAGGTACACTGAATTCAAGGGAATGCTGAGGGACACTACTGTTAGGTGACACTGCTATTGGAACGAAAGAACCAATTATTTTTGGAAAAGTCTTAACGACTTGTAAGGATTAGTTTTTGTCTTCTGCTTCGTCCACCACCCTACCCCTACCCCCTGCCCCATCTTTGGAATAATTACTGACTTGTCTTTTGCTATCATTTTGGTTAGTCTGTTATCAATTCACTTATCACTAATTTAACATCAATGAAAATTATCAGTTGTTTAAATCTCTTCAGTCATTCAAACAAATCAATTTTATTTTCCCAGAAAAAACCCACCCTGGGATTTCTTTGATGTGTTTCTTTTATACTACTGTCTTCTATATCAGATGAGCAACTATATCCCAGAATTCCTTTTCACCACCACCTTCGGAACTCTCTTCACTTTTTCCCTATTTTGAATTTCAAGCTTTTTGTGTCCATATGATCTTGCTTTCTTCCTTGGTTTTGTGGATACAGCCTCCAGTATCCTTTTGAGAGAAAATACAAGGAATAACATTTTTAAGCTAGTGTTTGTAATGTATTTGCTCTGCCTTCACCCTTAGTACTTAGATAGAACACAGAATTTTAGGCTAGAAATCAACTCACTTTAGACTATTGAAGACATTGTAACAGTTTCTTTTTTTCTTTCTATGTTGTTCTTAAGAGTGGAGAAAATGTGTCATCAAGATTTTATAATTCTCCCTGATACGCCTTGATGTATGTCATTTTTGTACACTATCACTCTGGAAATGCATATCCTCCAATCTTGTGAAATTTCCTTGTATTATTTCCTTGATCATTTTCTCTCTTCTTGTCTGTGTCATTTCTGTTCGAAAAACTTATATTATTCATATATATTGTTGTTGTTGTTGTTAGATACAATTGAGTAGGTTCTGACTCCTAGTGACCCTATATACAACAGAATGAAATATTACTGACTTTTGCGCTGCCATGGATTAATGTGTTTCCCCCAAAATGCTTGGCCAAAATGTTTATAGCTATTTGGTTGGGCCATGATTCCCAGTGTTATGTGCTTATCCTATTTTTTATTGTAACTTTTGTATATGTAGTAAATCCTAATCTCTGCCTGAGGTTAATGGGGTAAGATTGTATCATGTAGAGAGGATTAGAGTTGGGACTGTAGCAACCTTGCTAAGGTTACATCCCTGATCTAGTATAAAGGAAATTCCCTTGGCACGTGGCCTGCATCACCTTCCATCTCCCAAGAGATAAAAGCAAAGGGATAACAATAGAGAATTAGGGGACCTCATACAATTAAGAAAGCAGCACCAGGAACAGAGAAGGTCCTTTGCACCCGAGGTTCTTGCAGTGGGATGCTCTCAGACCCAAGGAAGACTGATGCTTCACAAGGACCTTTCTCTTCAGCCAGGAAACAAAGCCTGGAGCACACATCCTGAATTTGGACTTTTAGCCTATTCACTGGGAGGAAATAAATTTATCTTTGTTAAAGTCTTCTACTTGTGGCATTTTTGTTACAACAGCACTAGATAACTAAGACATGAACCATTCTCAAAATTGTTGCTGTGTTTTGAGACCATGGTTGCAACAATTATGTCAATCCATCTTATTGAGGGTCTTTGTCTTTTTCATTGACCCCTTATTTTACAAAGCATGACATTCTTCTCCAGAGACTGGTCCCACCTGATAACATGTCCTAAGTAAGTTAGACCAAATCTTACCATTTTCTCTCCTGAGAAACATCCTGTTTATGCTTCTTCCAAGACATATCTGTTCATTGTTTGGGATCCCATGGTAAATTTAATACTGTTTGCCAACACTGTAATTCAAAGACATCAGTTCTTCTCAGGACTTTCTTATTCGTTGTCCAACTTCCACATGCATATGATATGAATGAAAATACCTCCCTGGCTCAAATACATCTCAGTCTTCAAAGTAACACTTTAAAGAGGTCATTTACAGCAGATGCACCCAATACACAATACATCATTTCATATCCCTTCCGCCGTGTCCACGGATGTTAATTGTAGATCCAAGTAAAATGAAATCCTTGGCAACTTAAATATTTTCTTTATCAAGATGTTGCTTACACTAGATTTCATTAAATAGCCTCCTAAATTTCTTATTTTTATCTTTCATAGACTTTATGAGCTGTGATGTTTACCGAAGCAGACCACCAGATCCTTCATAGTGCCACTGTGCAGATTTGAACTGTAAATGTGGAGTTCAAAGCTACATAAATAGAACTCTTCCTCTCAATATTTTCCATCCTTGATTGGTTGAAACCATATACAGGGAACACAGAGATATCAAGGGCCAACTGCATATATAATTCAGAACACCAGTGAATAATTTGTCTCATTCTGTCTAGGCTATAAGTTTGTACCTGATTTTTTCAGCAAGTATGTTTATTTGTTTGAGTGATATAGCTGCTGAATATTTAAATAAGTATTGTTACTGACAGATTTTTGACTAAACCCATAAAAACCACAATGGAATCACTGGACTAAAATGAGACTTGCTTTGGGTACACCACCTCTTTTTTCCTTAGTTTGCACTGGGACAAGTTTGAACACTTAAAACCTAAGAGAGTTGTAAAGGGTTGTTGTTAGGCACCATCCAACTCACACCAATGTGCATACAACAGAAGGATACACTGTTGGGCCCAGCACCACATTCCTAATCGTTGCTATGTTTGAGACCATTGTTATCGCTATTGAGACCATTTGAGAACCTTGTCTAGGTTCTTCCTATTTTTTCCTCACCCTTAATTTCACCCGCTATGATGTTCTTCTCCTACAACTGGTCCCTCGTGATAATGCACACAAAGCATTTGAGAAATCTCACCATTCTCTCTCCCAAGTATCACTCTGGTTATAGTTCTTCCAAGACAGATTTGTTCATTCTTCTGATAGTCCATGGTATAGTTAATATTCTTTGACAATACCTTTATTCAAGATTATCAATTCTTCTGTCTTCTATATTCATTGTTCAGCTTTCACATGCATATGAGGCAACTGAAAATTCCATGACTTAGGTTAGGTGTACCTTAGTCCTCAGATTGACATCTTGGCTTTTGAACACTTTAAAGTGGTCTGTTGCAGCAGATTTGCTCAGTGCAGCAGGTCATTTGATTTCTTGACTACAGTTTGTGGATCCAAGTAAAATGAAATCCTTGACAGCTTCATTCTTTACTCCTCTCCATTTATCATGATGTTGCTTATTGGTCTAGTTGTAAGGGTTTTTCTTTTCTTTATATTGAATTTTAATGCATACTAAAGGCTCTGACCTTTGATCTTTATCAGTAAATGATTTAAGTCTTCTTTATTTTCAGCAAGCAAGGTTGTGCCACCGGCATAATGCAGGCTACTATTGAGTCTTCTGCTAATCTTGTTGCTACATTTTACTTTATATTATCCAAGTTCTCAGATTATTTGCTCAGCACACAGACTGAATAAATATGATAAAAGGTTACAGTTCCTAACACACATCTTTCCCCTTTCCTGATTTTGAACCATGTAATATCACATATTCTGTTTGAGTGACTGCCTCTAATTCTATATACTAATTCCACAGGAGTAAAATTAAGTGTTCTGAAATTCCAATTCTTGGCCATGTTTTCCATAAATTTTTATGATCCTCACAGTAAAATGCCTTAGCATAATCAATAAATCACAAGTAAATACCTTTCTAGTATTCTTTGCTTTCAACCAAGATCCATCCGTTATCAACAGTGGATATACCTCATTTCACATCCTTTCCCGAATCTGGCTGGATTTCCGGCAGTTCTCTGCATCAGATGTACTGCTGCAACCCCTGTAAAATTATTTTCAGAAAAATTTTACTTTTATGTGATATTAAAGATACTGTAATACTTTTCATGTTCTATGGAATCACCTTTTTTGGAATGGGTAAAAATACGGGTATCTTCCAGTCAGTTGCCCAGGTATCTGTCTTCCAAATTCCTTGGCACAGATGAGTGAGCACCACCAGCATCCCAGTCATTCATTAAAACATCTTGATTGGTATTCTGTCAATTCCTGAAGGCTTGTCAATTTTTTTTTGGCCAATGTTTCTAGTGTAGCTTATATTTCTCCCTTCAGTGCTATTGACTCTCGATTATTTGCTACCTCCTGAAACAGTAGTATATCAACCAATTCTTTCTGGTGCGGTGACTGTGTATTCCTTCTATCTATCTTTTATTCTTCTTTGGTCACTCAATATTTGGGCTATAAAATTCTTCAATATTGCAACTCAAAGCTTGAATTTTAGTTCAGTTTTTTCGGCTCAGATATGCCAAGCGGGTCCTTTCCTTTTGGTTTTCTAACAGCAGATCTTTGCATCATGTTGTTATAATACTTTTTTTTTCTTGTGCATTTCTTTGAAATCTTTTGGTCAGCTTTTACCTCATCATGTCTTCCATTTGCTTTAGCTATTGTCTTAGGCTGGGTTTTGTAATCACAGAAGCTGAATGTCCCAAGCTCTGGCACAAGTCTCACGTGTCCACAGAAGCTGAGGAACCCAAGGTCAGTAAGTCAGAGACCAGAGTTGCAGATCACCAGTTGTGTGGGTCAGTGGATCCCAAGCTGGTGGCGAGACGAAGTGATAGAGGCTGGAGAACCCAGGATCGGCAGGTCAGGGAGCAGGACTCTCACGTGCCGACTGTAAGGACTGATGAGCCCAACAGCTGCTAGCTCAAGTCCCGGAACCAGATGCTGGAACCAGAGAGCAGGAGCTCCTGGCCACGTGAGCAATCAGCAGCCGTAGTCCCGTGTCACGAGATGAGAGCCGAGGGGCAGGGAGTCACCACAAACCCCGCCCTGCCACTTAATACAGCAGCCAAATAGGTAGTAGCCAAGTTGACATAATCCTGACCACCACAATCTACCCCTTGTCAACTTGGCATCTGCACACATCTCACCTTACCATGCACAGTCTCTGAAGGGGTACAGTTACAAAGGCATACTTATGTCAACACAATATAACTAACACATGTACAACTGAAAATGCATTAACCCATTTACATCTTATGTTTCATAAGTAAACAAAATATCCAGTACACACATACAAAGCAGGAATACCCATAGCAATTACAGTCCTCGTTTCTGCAACTGGTCGCGTGGCCGTAACTGATATTTAGAACTACCTTCTTCTACAACCCATTCTGTATTCCCTTTGCCCTCAGCAAGTACCTCAGCTGGTTGTGGTTCCTTGCCTGGTGAGGTGACCCAAACCTTCATTCCTGAAGGGTCTGGGCTATTATCACTCATTTTGGAGTTGGGTTGCTGAAGTTTTCCATTGACCTTAATCACAGGACATGGTAGTACTAGGAGGCGTCCTAAGGGATCTCCTGCATTCCAAACATACTCTTCTTTACTTCCGTTATGTAATGTCAATCCAATTTCATCTTCATAGTCAGGATCAATCACACCGGCCAGTATTGTAACTCCCTTCTTTGTCTGTTGATCCAGAGGTACAAGGAGCCCCAAATGGCCTGGTGGCAATTTTAGCTTCCAGTTCAGTGGAATCGTTGATGTGTCTCCAGGCGGCAGCATTCCTCCCTTCGGAACTAAGACATTTAGTCCTGCAGAACATAAAGTCATGGGGACAGGAAGCAAAAATCTTGCAAGTGGGTCACTAGGGGTAACAGTGAGTGGTGCCACTCCCGTTTCCACCCCTTGATTCCTGGACCCATGAATCCTGGCAATAGGAGAAACAGCACTGTATACTGGATGCTGGTTTAGAGCATACACAGCCTCCTGGAGAACATTTCCCCAACCCTGCAAGGTACTGCCACCTAGCTGGCAGCGTAATTGTGTCTTCAGGAGACCATTCCATTGTTCTATCAAGCCAGCTGCTTCAGGATGATGGGGAACATGGTAAGACCAGTGAATTCCGTGAGCATGGGCCCACTGCCGCACTTCATTTGCTGTGAAGTGAGTCCCTTGATCAGAGGCAATGCTGTGTGGGATTCCATGACGGTGGATGAGGCATTCTGTAAGTCCACGGATGGTAGTTTTGGCAGAAGCATGTCGTGCCAGGTAGGCAAATCCATATCCAGAGTAAGTATCTATCCCAGTGAGGACAAAAAGCTTTCCTTTCCATGGTGGAAGCAGTCCAATGTAATCAACTTGCCACCAGGTTGCCGGCTGATCACCTCGAGGAACAGTGCCATATCGAGGACTCAGTGTTGGTCTCTGCTGCTGGCAGATTGGGCACTCAGCAGTGGCTGTAGCCAAGTCAGCCTTGGTGAGCGGGAGCCCATGTTGCTAGGCCCATGCATAACCACTGTCCCTGCCACCATGACCACTTTGTTCATGGGCCCACTGAGCAATGACAGAGGTAGCCAGAGAAAGAGGATGATTGGTTCCCACAGAGCGGGTCATCCTATCCACTTGATTGTTAAACTCATCCTCTGCTGAGGTTACTCTTTGATGAGCATTCACATGAGACACAAATATCTTCACTTCTTTGGCCCATTCAGAGAGGTCTATCCACATACCTCTCCCCCATAAATCCTTGTCTCCAATCTTCCAGTCATGTTCCTTCCAAGTCCCTGACCAACTGGCCAAGCCATTGGCCACAGCCCATGAATCGGTATACAGCCGCACATCTGGCCACCTCTCCTTCCAAGCAAAGTGAACAACCATATGCACTGCTCGAAGTTCTGCCCACTGGGAGGATTTGCTTTCACCACTGTCCTTGAGGGAGGTCCCAGAAAGGGGCTGTAGTGCTGCTGCTGTCCACTTTCGAGTGGTGCCGGCATACCACGCAGAACCATCTGTAAACCAAGCACGAGTTTTCTCTGCCTCGGTCAGCTGGTCATAAGGAATTCCCCATGAGGCCATAGGTGCAAACTGGGAGACAGGAGGTAATGTTACAGGAGTGGAGACCATGGGCATTTGGGCCACTTCCTCATGTAATTTACTTGTGCCTTCAGGTCCTGCACGGGCCCGATCTTGTATATACCACTTCCATTTAATGATGGAGTGCTGCTGTGCTCGTCCAACTTTATGACTCTGTGGGTCAGACAATACCCAGTTCATGATAGGCAGCTCAGGACGCATGGTGACCTGGTGTCCCATGGTTAAGCGCTCAGTCTCTACTAAGGCCCAGTAACAAGCCAAAAGTTGTTTTTCAAAAGGAGAGTAGTTATCTGCAGAGGATGGCAGAGCTTTGCTCCAAAATCCTAAAGGTCTGTGCTGTGATTCGCCAATAGGGGCCTGCCAAAGACTCCAAACAGCATCTCTATCTGCCACTGACACCTCGAGCACCATTGGATCAGCTGGATCGTATGGCCCAAGTGGCAGGGCAGCCTGCACAGCAGCCTGAACCTGTTGCAGAGCCTTCTCCTGTTCTGGGCCCCACTCAAAAGTAGCAGCCTTTCTAGTCACTTGATAAATAGGCCGAAGTAGCACACCCAAATGAGGAATATGTTGTCTCCAAAATCCAAAGAGACCCACTAGGCGCTGTGCCTCTTTTTTAGTTGTCGGACCAGCCAGGTGCAATAATTTATCCTTCACTTTAGAAGGGATATCGAGACATGCCTCACACCACTGGACCCCTAGGAATTTCACTGAGTTGGAAGGTGCCTGAATTTTTGTGGGATTAATTTCCCACCCTCTAGCACGCAAATGTTGAACTAGTAAGTCCAGAGTCACTGATATTTCTTCCTTACTAGGTCCAATCAGCATAATGTCATCTATATAATGGACCAGTGTCACATCTTGTGGAAGAGAGAAGCAATCAAGGTCCCTGCGGACTAGATTATGACATAGGGCTGGAGAGTTAATGTAGCTTTGAGGCAGGCAAGTGAAAGTGTATTGTTGGCCTTGCCAGGTGAATGCAAACTGCTTCTGGTGGTCCTTGGAAACAGGTATGGAGAAGAAAGCATTAGCCAGATCAATAGCTGCATACCAAGTACCAGGAGATGTATTAATTTGCTCAAGCAGTGAAACTACATCTGGAACAGCAGCTGCAATGGGGGTTACCACCTCGTTAAGTCTGCGATAATCTACTGTCATTCTCCAAGATCCATCTGTTTTTCGCACAGGCCAAATAGGCAAATTGAATGGGGATGTGGTGGGAATCACCACCCCTGCGTCCTTCAAGTCCTTAATGGTGGCAGTAATTTCAGCAATTCCTCCAGGAATACGATATTGCTTTTGGTTCACTATTTTCCTAGGCAGTGGCAGTTCTAGTGGCTTCCATTTGGCTCTTCCCACCATAATAGCTCTCACTCCACTTGTCAGGGATCCAACGTGAGAGTTCTGCCAATTGCTGAGTATATCTATTCCAATTATGCATTCTGGAACTGGGGAAATTACTACAGGATGGGTTCGGGGACCCACTGGACCCACTGTGAGACGAACATGAGCCAAGACTCCATCAATAACCTGACCTCCATATGCCCCCACTCTTACTGGTGGGCCACAGTGACGTTTTGGGTCTCCTGGAATTAGTGTCAGTTCAGAGCCAATATCCAGTAGTCCCCGAAAAGTCTGATTATTTCCTTTTCCCCAGTGAACAGTCACTCTCGTAAAAGGCCGTAGATCCCTTTGGGGAAGGGCAGGAGAAAGATTAATGGTGTAAAGTTTTGGCAGGGTATCAGAATTCTTCCTCAAAGGGACCTGGCCTCCCCTTCATTCAAGGGGCTGTGGGTCCTTAAACTCGCTCAAGTCTGGGAATTGATTGAGGGACCGCGACTGTCTCTTCTGGCGATTTGAGTTAGACTGTTGTTCACCTGACCTAGAGTTCATCCTTTCATACATATCATGTAAATACTTAGTAGGCTGATCATCTATTGCACTGCTAGGGACACCATGACTAAGGAGCCAGTTCCACATGTCCACACGAGTCAGATTATCACGATTACTATTTTGCCTCTGCTGTCCATTACTGTAAACACGCCCACCTCGTCTTTGTCGACTGAGTGCAGCCACTTGACTCTTACCACCACGGGATCCAGTCAGCCCCATTGTAGTTAGGTGTCTTAATTCAGCTAGGGCAGCTCCCACTGTCATGTCTGATTTACATAAAATGGCAATCACAGCAGTCTTCAAGGATCCCGGAGCTCCCTTCACAAATTTGTTTCTCACGGTTGTGGTGAAAGTTGTGTCCTCTGGACATGCTATGTGTGGATTTGAAGGCCTAACTGAATAAATCCACTCTAGCATGCCAATTTCCCTAAGTCTTTGGATACCCTCTTCTACAGTACCCCAAGACAAGTCTGGCAAGTCAACTTGATTTAATGTAGGCCACCGCATCAGCCATGCTTCAGCAATCCAGTCAAACAAACTGTTAGGTCCTCTCCTAACTTCTCGAGCTGAAACATTGAATGAAGGGTCTGTGCTCAGTGGACCCAGGTCAAGAAATTCAGACTGATCCAGCTTTATGTTCCTTGCACCATTATCCCACACCCTTAACAGCCATTCCCAAGCATATTCCCCAGGTTTCTGTTTGTATGTGTTAGAAAAGTCAAGTAGTTCCTTTGGAGTATAGCGTATCTCCTCCTGGATCACACTTTGTACTTCACCTTTTGGAGCTTGCTTGGATTTAAGTCTAGTTACAGGCCTAGAAGCCAAAATCGGCACTGCCGAAGTGTTCTCAGAATCTTCAGCAGGCTCTCATAAAACCTCTGCCTTAGGCCGTGCCCCAGGCAATGGCTCTGGCAGGCGCTCTTCAGAGGCAGGGGGGCTACAGCTAATCTCATTAGGTTGGAACCCAGGGGATAATGGCTTTACTGGGTGGGGCGGTTTCGCAGACAAAGGCGAAGTAATCCCTTCACATGGGTGTGGTTCAGCTGACAGGAGAGCTTTACTGGAAGTGAGGGGCTCAGGGTCCCCAGCTTCCATATCATCCTCCCATATGTCTCCATTCCAAGTTGCAGGGTCCCATTTCTGCCCAATCAATGCCCTCACTTTAATTTCAGATACTTCTCGAGATTGGCAATTGAGCTGGCGTTGCAATTCCGCCACTCTAACGATAAGCATCTGGGTTTGGCTTTCAGCAGTTTCGGCTCTGCTATTACAAGTAATGAGGTTTTCTTTTAAAGCACAAGCAGCAGCTTTGAGGTCTCTTACACGACACGAGAGCTTTGATTCCAAGGCCCTGAGCCCATCTTTTTCCTTCACCAGCTTATCTAATGCAAGTAGGACCAGCCACCCAACTTCCTTGTACTGCTCATCCACACATAATTTCGAAAAGTCATCACACATGTTTTCACCCTGAGGGTCACCTTTCACCAATATCTGATCTATCGGTGGGGCCATTTTGCGGATATGTACCGCCACCTCAGCCCACGGATTTTTACCGACAGGAGCAGAGTTAGCATCAGTGTTATTACTAGCCAGACTCAAGAACCACTTGAAAGGATTCATTTTTACAATTTTGTTTCCCTAGAACCACTCCCGGTACCAAATTGTCTTAGGCTGGGTTTTGTAATCACAGAAGCTGAATGTCCCAAGCTCTGGCACAAGTCTCACGTGTCCACAGAAGCTGAGGAACCCAAGGTCAGCAAGTCAGAGACCAGAGTTGCAGATCACCAGTTGTGTGGGTCAGTGGATCCCAAGCTGGTGGCGAGACGAAGTGATAGAGGCTGGAGAACCCAGGATCGGCAGGTCAGGGAGCAGGACTGGGCAGAGGCTGGCGAGTGCAGGATTGGCAGGTCAGGGAGCAGGACTCTCACGTGCCGACTGTAAGGACTGATGAGCCCAACAGCTGCTAGCTCAAGTCCCGGAACCAGATGCTGGAACCAGAGAGCAGGAGCTCCTGGCCACGTGAGCAATCAGCAGCCGTAGTCCCGTGTCACGAGATGAGAGCCGAGGGGCAGGGAGTCACCACAAACCCCGCCCTGCCACTTAATACAGCAGCCAAATAGGTAGTAGCCAAGTTGACATAATCCTGACCACCACAGCTATTGTATATACAAGACCAAGTTTCTGAGTCTTTTCTTGGTCCTCGATGTTCACCTACAACTCATCTTGTCTTTGGTCTTTAGTGTTCAATATGTCAAATCCACATAGAGCATGTTAAAAATTGTTATCTTTATTGTAAGGATGAGTTTAAGTCACCAATGGTGATTTTTTCTCCTCATCTCTTCCTCTCTCTTACTTGCTCTCTCTCCCCCATTTCTGGTGAGGTTTAATTTGTTGTTGCTAGTTGCCAAGGAGTTAGCTCTGACTCACAGAGATGCCATGTACAACAGAAAGAATATTTTCCTAGTCAGATGATCCACCCAGTATACTTATGATGTTTCTTTAATATGCTTGAGTTCTCTGTTGTGGCCACTGTGCATTTGGAGTATTTTCCAATCTTGGAGGCTCATTTATAGCACTATTTCAGGAAATATTCTGTTGAAATCTACAGAATTTTCTTTGGTTAATTTTTGGGAGTACATCATCATGCTTCCTAGTCTTAGTCTGGAAGCACTACTGAAAACTGTCCACTATAAGTGATCCTACTGGCATTTGAAATACTAACAGCATAGATTCCAACATCATAGGAACATGTAAACCACTACAAGTAGACAAACAATTCACTAATTTTAAATGTAGAATTCAGTGATCTCCGATAAATCTATGTAGTTATGATTTAAAGTCAGGAAGGCTAAAGTTTGGATTTTATCTTTTTACCATATCTATTTGATCTGCTGAGCAAATGGATTGGAGTACCCCCAGGCACTTGTCAGAGCAGCTACAGAGCTTTGGAACACTGCCCCAACAAGGCAATGGAGGCATGAGGCCTGAGAAGCTGAGAGTCCAAGAAACCAAGAAGCATAAGCTACAGAGATAACATAAGAAGTCAAGCTGCCTCACTCTCAAATGGTATGCCCATGACCTCTGGAGTTTCAAAGGGTAGAGTCATAACATTTGGTGTTTCTAAGGATATAGTTACCACTCTGATGTACTGGGAGAATGGGTTACCTACAGCCAAAGTAGCAGAGTTGTCTTCCCAGGGGGCTTGGAAGATGGAGCTGTAGTCCAGGGATGTGGGTCCTCCATTCAGAATCTGGAGAGTGTGGCCAATACCTATAAACTGGAGAGCAGGGTCATTGTGCAAACTGTCTCAGAGGACAGAGGACTAATTTCAAAACATTGGGGGCTATAATGGATTGAATTTTGTCCCCCCAAAAATATGTGAACCCATTTGGCTGGGCCATAATTCACATTATTGTGTGATTTTCTTGTATGTGGTAAATTCTGTCTCTATGATGATAGTAAGGGAGGATGAGAAGCAGTTGTGTTGGTAAGACATGACTCAATCCATAAGATTGTGCTATATCTTGAAGGAATTTCTTGGGATATAAAAGAATGTAGTGGGTAGAAACAGAGAGACCTTATACTATCCAGAAAGCAGTGCTGGTAGCAGACCTCATCTTTTGGACCTGAGGTTCCCATACCTGAGTAACTTGTTGACCAGAGGAAGACTGAGGGCAAGAACCTTCCTACAGAGCAGACAGAGAGAGAAAGCCTTCTTCTGAGATTGATGCCTTGAATTTTGTCTTTTAGACTACTTTACTGTGAGGAAATAAATTTCTATTTGTTAAAGCCTTCTATTTGTGAAGTTTTCTGTAATAGCAACACTAAATGTCCAAGACAAGAGCTAACAGAATGTATTCTACTGATTTGCTTGGTGCCTATTATCCCCTCCTTTCCTGCAGTTTCCCCCATTTGTAACAGAAGTGTCTTGCTATTGCCTATTCTGCCATTGCACCTTAGGAAGCAGATAACTTATATTCTATGTTTCACAGATGAAGAGGAATTTTTGGCTTTTGGACTTAGAGCTAAGATTTTTGCTATGATATGATGATGTGTTTTGCATGTTGCAAGGATAATTTTGGAGGCCAAAGGGTGGAATGTCAAGGATTAAATTACATATTCCAAAAAACATGGGTACCAATTTGGCTATATCATGATTTCCAGTATTGTGTGGTTGGTCTCCATGTTGAAATTGTAATTTTATGCTAAAGAAGATTAGGATAGGACCATAACACTCTTACTCATGTGCCTTAGTCATGTACTGAGGCTATAACAGAACAAGTAGATGGCTTTACCAAAGAGAAATTTTATCTTGTCTCACTCCAGTGGGCTACACATCCAAATTCAGGGTATGAATTCCAGGGGAAGGCTTTCTGTATTGGCTCTGTAGGAAAGTCTTTGCCATTGATCTTTCCCTAGACTGTAAGCTTCTGGGTCTTTTCCAAAAGATGTGCACTGCTTCCATCACTGCTTCTTGGTGGCATGAGGTCCCTAACTCTGATCACTTCACTTTCATTTATATCCCAATATATTGTGCCTCAATGCACATTATAATCTTATAGATTGAGTCCTGCCTCATCAGTACAACTGCAACCCATCCTCCCTCATTAACAACACAGAGGCAGGATTTACAACATATGGAAACATCACACAATACCAGGAATCATGGCCCAGACAAATTTCTACACACAATTCAATCTGTGACAGCAGGTCAGTGGACTGTGAGAGAATAAACTTTTCTTTGTAAAAGCCATTCACTTGTAGTATTTCTGTTATAACAGCACTAGATGACTGACAGGATATAATCTGTGAAGATGGACTATATGAAGTGGAACTCAGCATCAGGATTAGAAGAATACTACTTAGTAACACGCATTAAGCAAATGACACACCTTGCTTGCTAAAAGTAAAGGGGACTAATTGATTTAAGATCAAAGACCACAGCCATCAGTATGGATTATGCTGCAACATAAAGGCAACATACATTTTCACAACTAGACCAGTAACTGACATCATAGTAAATTAATAAATGATACAAGTTGCTAATGATTTCATTTTACTTGAATCTACAGTCAGTACTCATTGGAACAGTGGTCAAGATATCAAAAGTCAGAAGGCAGGGACAAGATGACAGAGTAATCAGAAACTTCCTGTGATCCCTCTAACAACAAAATCCCTGAATAGCAAAGGGAAAGTTGAAAAATTGAAATGAGCTACAGGAAAGGGAGAGTAGGTCCAGAAGTACCCCAAACTGGCCCGGCTTGACTTGTCCAGAATAGGTTGCAATCGGCAGCAGCCAGTGTGGTGAATGGACCAGCGGCACTTACAGGATGTTCTTAACAGAGCGAGAAGAGAGAAGCAAAGTAGAAAACACACCTCCAAAACCAGTGATAAGCTGCCCTGGATTGTCAAAAGCTAACTGGCTTGCACTGAATCTACTATGAGCTGATCTAAATCTTTATTTTGGGATAAATATTTCTTTTTTCCCAGTGCTTCCTCCTCCCTTCTCTGCATTTAACCCAGCTCCAGTGTCTGATGCCATTACCTGAGATGAAAGTAGGATTCATTATATGTGTGTTGAGCCATTCTATTAGACTCATCAAGGGGACAATTTAACAAGTTGGAAGAAGAATGGAGAAACGAAGGAACAAGGAAAAATAAAATAAGATAAAATAGTGCAGAAACAGTTCCTTAACCTAGATTCAGACATAAGGGGAAATGCCATCCTCACAGATACTAAGGGAAGTTTGCTAGACTCTTACCTTTCTCAGTGGCTACACCCCGATACCTATGTCTACACCAATCAGCCTGCCCATCTAGGACAACAAAGGAGAATCTACACCACACACTTGGTGACTCATTACCTGGACACATGGGTTGAATCCATTGGAAACAAGTAAACAGGCTCCTAAGCTCACGTGTCTAATAACAGTTTTAAACACCTGGTGAAAGGACATTAGTGTTTCAAAAGTATGAATAACCATACTGGCACATATGACCAGCTTATCTGGACATTTCAAAACAAAACAAAATGCTAGCACACAGGTAGCAAACATAAAATAAAAAAATCAAAAAACTTACTGATGGTTTGGAGACAACAGTCAATATCAAGTAGAAATCAAGTAGAAATGTAGACTACAACAGCATCAGAAAGCTCCCAAAACAACAAATCAGAAAATTTTCCAGATGCAAAGAATTCCCTAGAATTATTAGAGGTAGAATATGAAAGATTAATATTTAGAACTCTTCAAGAGATCAGGAAGGAGATGAGGCAAAATGCAGAAAAACATAATGACAAATTCAACAGGCTACAAGAAAATATACAGAGACAGAATATACAAATTCATAAAATTAATAATAAAATTACAGAATTATACAACACAGTAGAAAGTCAAAGACGTGGAACTGAGGCAATAGAAAGCCATCTTAGTGAGACTGAAGATGAAGCATCTGACACCAATGTACCTGAAGAAAAATCAGATAAAATAATTTTAAAAAATGAAGAAAAAGCCCACTAAGAATTATGTGGGCCTGTCTTAAGAGGAATAATCTATGAATTATTGGAGTACCAAGAGACCAGAAATAACAGAGAATTCTTAAAATTTGTTGACAGAACACTTCTCTGATATCATGAAAGATGAGAAGATACCAGGCAAAGAAACTCATCAAACTCCACATAAGGTAGATCCCCAAAGAAGACACCAAGACACATTATAATCAAACTTGCAAAACCTAAAGATAGCCAGCCAGTAATGAGACAATTTTAAAACTGGCTAGGGATAAACAAAAACTAATCCACAAAACTAATCTCTGACTACTCAGCAGAAACTATGCAAGTGAGAAGGTAATGGAATTACATATGCAAAGTCTATAAGGAAAAAAATGCCAGCCAAGAATTACATATCCAGCAAAACTGTCTGGTGATGATGACGAAATTAGGACATTTGCAGATAAACAGAAATTTAGGCAATTTGCAAAAAACAAACCAAAATTATAAGAAATACTGAAGGGAGTCCTTTCACCAAAGACCACTTTTCCAGCAGAAAAGCAGAATTCTACACAGTATCACCTACAGCTTGGGCCCGACAGCAGAGGCCAGAAGGCCAGTAGTCTTTCTATATTGTGAGCTAGTTCATAACATCAGTAACAAAATCAGTAACATCAGATAACAACTCAAGGCTAGAATGCAGGAGAGAGCAGGCAGATATAAACCCAAATAGGGAAACAGCAAAACTAAATCAATAACAAAGCACTGAAAATAGGGAAAAAGAGATGTTATTATGTAAACATCATAACAAAAAGAAGAGACTCAGAAAAATGTAGCCATAGGTCTTTTTTTTTTTTTTATGGATAGGAATTCAAGGCAATATCAAAATGGCACACCAGCGGAGGGGCAAGAACAAGAAAGCAAGAGGGGCCAGCAAAGCTGGTAGCAGGAGGGGCCAGGAAAGCTAGTAACACGAAACTCATGGTCAGAAATGGGAGAATGTTGACACATTGTGTGTCTGGCAACCAATGCCATAAAACAATAGGTGAGTTATTGTTTAGTAAGAAATGATTTTGTTTTGTAAACTTTCATCTAAAGTACAAATTAAAAAAAATGATTGCAGAAATAAAATTTTCAATAGACAGGCAGAGAAGTCAAAGAGATGTGACAGAATATCATATTATTGAGTTGAATAATATAATCTGAAAACAATGTCCCAAGTTATGTGAGAAGAGGAAAATAAGAAAATAATAAAGGGGAGTCAAGAGGGCATAATAAATGCACATCTCTGTAAATTCCTCTGGAAACCAAGACCTGAAATGATAATTAAACAGAGCCTTCTGGACACCTAGTGAGCCCTGGGATGCTGCATAGGGCTGTTAATTTGGACTTTATACCAATGAATGCAAAACCTTCTCTCTTTCACTGACCCTGCTCTCAGTGAGTAGAGACTTGCAAGGACCAAAGGTAACTCACCATTTTGATTTTTTTCCCTCTGTCTTGGCCAGCAGGCAGAGCTCGGACTTGACTAGCTGCTGGTCTCAGAAGCACTGCTGGTAGGACTGGCAAGTGTAATTGCCAGGTTCTGAGATCCTTGCTTTGGACTCTGTACACCTCAGCTCTTCTGGCCTATCATTCTGCCTCTGCCATGTGGTAGCCATACAGATGCACTTGTGCAGGACACCATCTTGATCCACTGGAAAACGGAGAAGCCCAGGCAGAGGCCCCGGCCAGGTGGTGCCTGCTCTGGGGAGAGTGCTTTTCCAGAAGGGAGGCAGTGTTTTCCACAGTGTTGCCTGGGGCTGGGGCCCAGAGGTGGAGGCTGTGGACTCTGGGCATTTCAGCACCCTTGGCCTCTCTTTCCACCAGGAGCTTGGTCCCAGCCCAGGTGGCAAGCTTGTGTGGGATGCCATGTTATTTTGCTGGGAGGTGGAGTCATACATACGGAAGCCTCAGCTAGACCTAAGTTCTGGGCTGGGAGGAAGTGCCTACCCAGAAGGGACCGCTTTTCCAGCAGAAAAGCAAAATTCTACACAGTATCACCTACAGCTGGGGTCCGACATCAGAGGCCAGCAGGCCAGTAACCTTTCTACACTTGGAGCTAGTTTATAACAT
The DNA here is from genome assembly GCA_028571685.1 of Heterohyrax brucei. Lineage (NCBI taxonomy): Eukaryota > Metazoa > Chordata > Mammalia > Hyracoidea > Procaviidae > Heterohyrax > Heterohyrax brucei. The sequence continues at coordinate 53,434,533 of CM053141.1, read as the reverse complement.
CTGGGATTCAATATAAAGGTGCTTACTTTGCCAGTTGAGAAGAGGGACATATACACCTGAAAAACTGATCGACTTTGGAAGTTGTCAAATACTTTTTACTTCTCGTTTTAAGACAGCCTAGAATCGACGGCACTTTGTTTGGCTAGAGAAACAACTGTGGCCCATCTTCACAGCATCTCTCCCAGCCTCTACTGACCCACATGAAGACTTAAAAGCAACAAACTTTGGAGAAGATAGTAACCCGGAATCACCCATGGCATCAGAGCCAAGCCAAGTGCCATTGAGTCAGATCCGTGGCATCAGAAGGCCCCCAAAATAAACCACCTCAGAACTTCCCAGACAAAGAAGCTTTTCTCAAACTATCAGAAGGTGAATACAAAAGGATTAGATATAGAGCCCTACATGCCTTATACAAAATGCAGCACAACAAAACAAAAAATTAAGCAAGCTGTTCGATCTGATGGAACATCAGTACTTGGAAATCCAACAGATCAAGAACAAAATCAAAGACATAGAAACTTCAATTCAAAGCCAAGAAAACAGAATGGAACAAATGGAAAAGGGAATTTCTGATTTGGAAGACAAAGCTACTGTCTTCAGGATCTATGAGGAGAAATCAGAAAAAAAAGAAACAAGAAAAATGAAGAAGCATTAAAAAGTATGTGGGACTCACTCTATTAAGAACAATCTATGATTAATTGAAGTTCCTGAACAGGGCAAGACACCTGAGAACACAGAGAGTATTGTGGCTGACCTGCTGAAATAAAACTTCCCAGTAATTATGAAAGAAGAGAATATAGATATCCAAGATACGTATCAAACACCACTCAATATAGATCTCAAAAGAAAGACCCCAAGACATATTATAATCAAGGTTAACAAAATGAAACAGCAACAGAAACTCTTAAAGGTAACAAGATTCAAAGCAAAGCTAACATTCAAAGGGAAACCCTGTAAGCTTTTGTCAGATTTCTCAGCAGAAACAATGCTGGCACAGAGATGGTGGTATGACATATTGAAAGCCTTGAAGGAGAAAAACTTCCAAGCCAGAATTATATATCCTGAAAACTATCTTTCAAATATGAAAATGAAATTAAGACATTCACTGATAAACAGAAACTCAAAGACTATGTAAACACCAAACCAAAGCTACAAGAAATACTGAAAGAATACTTTGGCTTGGAACAACAAAACCACTAACTTTATATTTTAGAGGGACACATTATCCAGAATTCTACTCAGATAGGGAAGGCTCCAAACACAATCAAAGCTATAGTAGTAAAAGAAATGGTCTAGTGATCATATCATGTAAACTATGATATCATCATATTAAAAAGAAGGATGTAGTACAGTCATTATAGTCCTTCCAGATGGAGAGGAAGTTGACAAGACTGGTAGCAATCAAAATTGGGTTTATATATAGTTTAGTAAGTGGGATCATAGGGGCATCCTAAAACACAATAAAAAAAACAACATACCATAACAAGAAATGTAATACAAGAGTCTCAACAACCACAAAACCAACCTTGAAAAAAGGGAAAAATCAACTCACAAAGAAGAAGGTCACAGAATAGATTAATAAGAACAGAGCAAACATCAACACAAAAATAAGCATGTAACAATGGCAGCACTGAACCTATCAATAATTACATTGAATGTGAAAGGACTGAAGGCTCCAGTAGAGTGACATCTTGAATCAAAAGACATGACCTATCTATATGCTGCCTACAAGAAACTCACCTTAGACTTAAAGATAGGAACAAACTGAAAAGGATGAAAGAATACATACCAACCTAACAATACGCAAAGAAGAGCAGGTGTGGCAATACTAACCTTAGATAAAATAGATTTTAATGTAAAATCCACCATTGTGGACAAGGATGGACACTATTTATTGCTGAAAGGTTCAATACACAAGCAGGACTTAACAATATTAAATATTTATGCACCAATATTAGAACATGTAAATAAATCAAAGAAACACTGACTACACTCAAAAAGGAGATAGATCACTCCACAATAATAGTAGAAGACTTCAACACTCCACTCTGAATATTGGAAAGATCATCTAGAAAAAAGCTCAGTCAAAACACAGAAGACCTTATTGTCACAATTAACCAACTAAACCTCATCAACATATACAGAACTTTCTATCCATCAGCGGACAACCACACCTTCTCTAGTGCACATGGAACATTCTCCAGAATAGACTATGTGTTAGGACATAAAGCAATTCTCAACAAAATCCATACCATTGAATTAATGCAAAGCATCTTCTCAGATCATAAAGCCATAAAAGTCAAAAAACACAGCAGAAAAAACACAGATAGAAAGTGGGACTCATGGAAACTGAACAACATCTATCTCAAAAAGCCATGGGTTAGAGAAGAAATCAAGGATGAAATAAACAAATTTATGGATTCCAACAAGAATGAAAACACTTCCTACCAGAATCTATGGGATACAGCCAAAGCACTGCTCGGAAGTCAGTTTATCTCCATAAATGCACACATCTGTAAGGAAGAAAGAAACCAAATCAAAGAACTGACCCTACAGATTGAACAAGTAAAGAGAGAACAACAGAGGAACCCTTCAGGCACCAGAAGAAAACAAATCATAAAGATTAGAGCAGAACTAAACGAATTAGAGAACAGAAGAACAACTGAAAACACTGAAAAGATCAAAAGCTGGTCTTTTGAAAAGATCTACAAAATTGACAAACCACTGGCTAAACTTACTAAAGAAAAACAGGAAAAGAAACAAATAACCCAAATAAGAAATGAGAGGGAAGTTGTCATCACAGATCCAACAGAAATAAAAAATATCATAGCTGAATACTATGAAAGACTGTATTCTAACATTTGAAAACCTAGAGGAAATGGACAAATTCCTAAATTCATATCACCTACCAAAATCATCACAGGGTGAAACAGAACAACTTAATAAACCAATCACAAAGGAAGAGATTGAAAAACTCATCAAAAAAATTGCCAATGAAAAAAAACCTGGGCCCAGATGGCTTCATTGCAGAATTCTACCAAGCTTTTAGAGAAGAGTTATCTCCAATACTATTAAGACTATTTCACAGTATAGAATACTCCTAAATTCTATGAAGCCAGAATACCCGTGATACCAAAGCTAGGGAAAGACCCAACCAAAAAGGGGAACAACAGACCAATATCACCCATGAATCTAGATGCAAAAATCTTCCACAAAATTCTTGCCAACAAAATACAACAACATATCCAAAAAATAATGCATCATGACCAAGTTGGCTTCACACCAGGGATGCAAGTCTTGTTCAACATCAGAAAAACAATTAATGTGATCAACCACATAAATATCACAAAAGACAAGAGTCACCTGATCTTGTCTATTGATGCACAAAAGGCATTTGATAAAGTCCAACACCCATTTATCCTAAAAACTCTCAGCAAAATAGGAATAGACAGGCAATTCATCAATGCAACAAGGGCCATTCATACAAAGCCAACTGCCTACGTCATCCTGAAAGGAGAGAAACTAAAACAGTTTCCCTTGAGAACGGGAACTAGACAAAGATGCCCACTCTCACCTCTCCTATCCAGAGCAATTAGACAAGACCAAGGAATAAAGATCATCTACATCAGCAAAGAAGAACTGAAATTCTCCTTATTTGCAGATGATATGATTGTATGTGCAGAAAATCCCAAAGAATCCATAAGGAAATACTCAAACTGATAGAAGAATCCGGCAAAGTCTCAGGATACAAGATAAACATAAGTAAATCAGTAGGATTGCTTTATACCAACAACGAGATTATTAAGGAAGAAATCACCAAGTCAATATCATTTACCATAGCCCCTAAGAAGATAAAGTACCTAGGAATAAATTTAACCAGAGAAATAACAGACTTTACAAAGAGAACTACAAACCCTTACCACAAGAAACTAAGAGAGACTTACATAAATGGAGAAACCTACCATGGTCATGGATAGGAAGACTTAACATTGTGAAAATGTCTATTTTACCCAAAGCAATCTACTTATACAATGTAATCCCAATACAAGTTCCAGTAACATTTTTTAATGAGATGGAGGAGCAAACTATCAACTTTGTCTGCAAAGGGAAGAAGCCCCAAATAAGTAAAGCATTACTAAAGAAGAAGAACACACTGGAAGGCTTCTCATTACCCAACCTTAGAACATATTACACTGCCACAGTAATAAAAAAAAACCTGGTACTGGTACAAAAACAGACAGATAGATCAATAGAACAGAATCAAGACACCAGAAATGATATCATCTGCCTTTGATCAGTTGATATTTGACAAAGGCCCTAAGCCATTAAACTGGGGTAAAAACAATCTCTTTAACAAATAGTGCTGGCAAAATTGGATATTCATCTGCAACAAAGTAAAACAAGACCCATATCTTACACCTTATACAAAACCCAACTCAAACTGGATAAAAGAACTAAATATAAAATCTAAAACGATAAAGCTCATCCAAGATAAAATAGACTCAACGGCACTTGGCTGGCTTTGCAAGATAAAATAGTGTCAACAATGGAAGGTTTAATACACAACATAAACAGACTTCAAAATCTGTCAAACAAACTACAATCAACAGAAGAGAAAATAGATAAATGGGAACTACTAAGAATCAATCACTTTTGCTCATCCAAAGACTTTATTAATAGAATTCAAAGGCCACCTACAGAATGGGACAAAATATTTGGTAACTCTGTGTCAGTCTGACACCTGATCTCCATAATCTGTAAGGTATTACAAAATATAAATAAGGAAAAGATAAATCATCCAATTAATCAACGGGCAAAGGAAATGGACAGACACTTCTCTAAAGAGGAGATCTAGGCAGCCAAAACACACATGCAGACATGCACATGATCATTAGCTATTAAAGAAATTCAAATCAAAACTACAATGAGATACCATCTCACCCCAACAAGGTTGGTCATGATCCAAAAAATGCAAAACAAAAAATGCTGGAGAGGCTGTGGAGAGATTGGAACCCTCCTACACTGTTGGTGGGACTGCAGAATGGTGCAACCTGTTTGGAAAGCAATCTGGCACTCCCTTAAAAAAATGGATATAGATATACCATTTGACCCAGTAATTTCACTGCTTGGAATATATCCTACAGAATCAAGGCCATTCACACCAATGGATACATGCACAAGAATGTTTATTACAGCACAGTCCATGATAGCAAAAAGATGGAATCAACTCAGATGCCCAACAACAGAGGAAAGGATAGGTAAACTATGGTATATATAATCCATGGAACACTACACAATGATACAGAACAACGATGATAGCAGGAAACATCTCTTAACCTGGTTTCAACTGGAGGACATTATGCTCAGTGAAAGCAGTCAGCGACAAAAGGACAAACATTGTATGAGACCCCTGTGATAAGAACTTAAAGACAGACTCATGCATAGAAGAAAAGACTCTTTGACAACTGCAAGGGTGGGGAGGGAGGGACAGTGATGGGGGGAGGGTTTACATTAGATAGTTAATAGAAATTTGGTTGGGTGAAATAGGTGACAGCACACATTTGAAAGAAGATTGATAATGACTGGACTTCAACAAAATCTGATCACTCCTCCCATCTTAACCCAATATTGCAAGCACAGAGTAGCTGAGGCGGGGGACCAAGGACCATGCTCTCAGGCAAAATCAAGGCCAATTGGCACAGCTAGCATTTTTCTAATGAGTATTCTCTGCACCCCTAATTGGTGAGTGGCATCTGGGCTCTTAAATGCTGCCAAGCTGCCATCTGAGAGAACAGCAAATGGTCCCAACTCAGCAGGAATGGATGATCACTGAGGACAAGAATGACATAGGGAAAAGAGAACCCAGAAGACAGGCCCACGTGAGTGGGTCTCTACATCGACTCATGACCAGAAGAACCAGACGATGCCCAGCCACCACCAGTGACAGCCACGTCTCACTGGCAACAAGAGAATAAATAGGGGTGCACCATGAGATCTCCAATAAAAGACTGCAACTGATTGTCTAGGGTCTTCGGGGTTCCCCTAGGAGCATGGACCCTGGCCCTGATGCTGACCCCTAAATCATAAATCATAATGAAGGTCAACTTTTCCGACAGTAATGGATTGGACTTGGTGACACAGAGTGACCATATCTTGTCAGAATTTTATGGTTCTATGCATCTAGAGGATGTCACCCTGTGACCTCTTGCTGGAGGAAGGGGAGTGGGTGGAGAGGAGGGCATAGGAGACTGTTGGGAGGATAGGCCATGTATAGAGCACAGAAGAGGGGTGGCTGTCACCAGGCAGGAGAGCACTGGAAGCTGCATATAGGTGAGCATGCAAATTTATATGGGAATGTACATTTTCATTCAATCATAATTAAAAATAATAATTATAGAAAGAATATGAAGTCTAGATGTAGGAAATGCAACAGCATAATGTAATCTTTTCCTGAAGGAAAGGGTTAAAAGAAGATACAATTGAAGAAATAAAGATAGAAGTTCTTGAAATACTTGATAGTTTAGATAATAAAGATCTACCAATCTTTTTAAAAGAATATTTTAAAGTCAATAAATCTAATAAACACATTCTGATTTTTTTTGATACTATAAATAAATAAACACACAAAATTCAGAGACCAAGAAACAGAAAGGGATCAAAAAGAGGTCACTATAGGATTTGTTGCTGTTTTTCTTATACTTATGTGCCTTTCATTGGAACCCTACCTCACCATGTGTTTGTCAATCCAAGGTTCTATGTCCCTTGCACCTGAGAACAAGTCAGTCGGGCTGATCTGAATGGCTCTGAATTCTTTGCATAAAACTATTAGTTGACAGGTGGTTTCTTTGCTTGTTGTTGGCTGGTGCTGCTGTTGGAAAGATGCCAAAGTGGTTGACTGAAACAAAAACCAAAGCAAAAACTGGAATTTGTTTTCTCTCAGTTTATAAGCCTTTAAGTTCAAATTTAGGACACAGACAGGCTCTCCCTGTCTGGTCTAGGAGTAAAGTCTTGTCTCAGATGCTGTAACCTGAGAGTCCTTTGGATCCTTGACAAGGTCCAGGTAACATCTTTATTTGCCTCATTTTCACTTGCTTGTCTCTGCGTCTAATTTGCAGTGTTTTTGCCATGAGTCAGCACTTGGCTTGGCTTACATCTTAAAAGTTATTAGGTTTAAGACACACCTTACTGATATGGCCTAATTAACAAAACAAAGAAAATCAAATTCCCCAAATGGGTTATACTCACTGAAATACAGGTCGGGATTCCAACTCATATTTTGAGGGGACACAACTCAGTCCACAACAGGTGAGTATTTGACCTAGGTATATTTAGAGAATGTCTCTCTTTGATTGTCAAGAACCACATGTAGTGTAAGGTGTGTGCTGTGCATTTGTCTGATTTTCTTGGACACAATTTATTTGACTATTCAGATTCCTTTGGTCATCATTCCTACATGATATCTCACCTGCAAGATTACCTGGACTAACCAGTTCTTGTTGCCCCAGAGAGGTGATTTTGTTATTTACTGAAGGGAAGCTCCTTGTACTTCTTGGTTACCATTTTGGGAATGAAGGGTAGGAAGAGAGACTTTACATGGAAAGCCACTTTCTTAACAGGTCAAGGCAAGTTCCTAGATTAAAGCACAGCACACCAAAGGCTCATCTTCATCTTGTGCTCTACACCTTTTATCTATCACCTCAGAGCTTCCCACTACTTCTGAGACTCAACAATCATTCATCATACTCAGGTTCACCAGGTTGTGCCAAGCTTCAGGCTGAAGGTAGGAGGCTGAAGACTGCTACAGGCTTTCTGGCTTAACTGTGTGCTTTAGCTTATGTTAATTACAAAGTGGTGCAATGTAAGGGCAGTAAAGTCAACTCAATATGTAAGAAACTTCAACAGAGCAGAGGAAGCAGACATCCTAGAAAGTTCTCCTCTGCTTTCTTGATGCAGTATTTCAAGATGCAGTTCCTAAGAAACCCAGAGAGGTTTCTGAAGTTTTGGACATCACTTACTTATTGCTTCACTTTCACTTGCTTCTTTGTTGATTCTTTGTTCTCCTCCTCAGCACTTCTTTTTCCTTCTCTTTTTTTTTATTAAATAAAAAAAATGAAAGTGTACATACTCTGTGCTTACAATGTTGGGTTAAGAGAGGAGGAGTAAACAAGTTGTGTCAAAGTCCCATTAATATTGATCTTCTTACTAATGTGTATTGAAACCGATTTTACCTAACCAAATTTCTAACAACTATCTAATCTAAACCCTTGCCCCTTGCCTTCCCACCTTCCCACCCTCCCCACCCTTGTAGCCGTCAAAGTCTTTTCTGTTATGTATGAGTATGATTTTAAGTTTTTATCATAGGGGTGTCATATAATAATTGTGCTTCTGTCGCTGACTAGTTTCACTCAACATAATGTCCTCCAGTTGAGACCAAAGTGAGAGATGCTTCCTGCTATCATCATTGTTCTTTACCAGTGTATAGTACTCCATTGAATATATATATCAAAGTTTACCCATCCATTCTTTTGTTGTTGGGCATCTGGGTTGATTCCATCTTTTTGCTATTGTGGACTGTGCTGCAATGAACATTCATGTGCATGTATCAGTTGGTGTGAATGGCCTTGATTTTGTAGGATATATTCCAAGCAGAGGAATTACTAGGTCAAATGGTATATCTATATCCATTATTCTAAGGTAACACCAAATTGCTTTCCCAAGAGGTTGCACCATTCTGCGATCCTACCAACAGTGAAGGAGAGTTCCAATCTCTTCACAGCCTCTCCAACATTTAGTGTTTTGCATTTTTTGGATCATGGCCAATCTTGTTGGGGTGAGATGGTATCTCATTGTCGTTTTGATTTGAATTTCTTTAATAATTAATGATCGTGAACATGTCTGTATGTGTTTTTTGGCTGCCTGGATCTCCTCTTTAGAGAAGTGTCTGTCCATCTCCTTTGCCCATCGCTTAATTGGATGATTTATATTTTTCTTACTGATATTTTGTAATACCTTAGAGATTATGGAGATCAGGCTTCGGTCTGACATAGAGTTGTCAAATATTTTTTCCCATTCTGTAGGTGGTCTTTTAATTCTGTTGATGAAGTCTTTGGATGAGCAGAAGTGTTTGATTCTTATTAATTCCCATTTATCTATTTTCTCTTCTGATGAATGTGTCCTGTTTGTCAGATTTTGAAATCTGTCTGTATTGTATATTGTTGACCCTATTTTATCTTGAATGCATTTTATCATTTTAGATTTTAGATTTAGGTCTTTTATCAAGTTTGAGTTGATTTTTGTATAAAGTGTGAGATATGGGTATTGTTTCAATTTTTTGCAGATGGATATCCAATTTTCCCAGCACCATTTTTTAAAGAGACTTTTCTTACCCCAGTTTAAAATCTTAGGGCCTTTGTCAAATATCACCTGTTCATAGGATGGTGGTGGCATCTCTGGCGTCTCTACTTTGTTCCCTTGGTCTATATGTCTCTTTTTGTACCAAAACCAGGCTGTTTTGACTACTGTGGCAGTGTAATAAGTTTTAAAGTCAGGTAGTGAGAGGCCTCCCAGCATGTTCTTCTTTTTCAGTAGTGCTTTACTTAGTCAGGGTTTCTTCCCTTTCCAAATAAAGCTGATAATTTGTTTCTCTATCTCATTAAAAAATGTCGCTGGAATTTGTATTGGGATTGCATTACATAAGTAAAGTGTTTAGGGCAAAATAGGCATTTTCACAATATTGAGTCTTCCTATCCATGAGCAGGGTAGATTACTCCACTTACGTAAGTCTCTCCTAGTTTCTTGTAGCAATGTCTTGTAGTTTTCTCTGTAAAGATCTCTTATTTATCTCGTTAGATTTATTCCTAGGTATTTTATCTTCCTGGTGGCTATAGTAAATGGAATTGATTTGGTGATCTCTTCATTAATAATTTTATTGTTGGTATAAAGGAATCCTACTGATTTAGTTATGTTTATCTTGTATCCTGATACTTTGCCAAATTCTTCTATCAGCTCTCATGGTTTACTTATGGATTTCTTTGGATTCTCTGTATAAACAATCATATCATCTGCAAAGAGGGAAATCTTTACTTCTTCAGTGCCAATATGGATGCCTTTTATTTCTTTGTCTTGTCTAACTGCTCTGGCTAGAACTTCTAGGACAATGTTGAATAGAAGTGGTGAGGGCGGGCATCCTTGTCTAGTTCCCGTTCTCAAAGGGAATTCTTTCAGTCTTTCACCATTCAGGATGATGAAAGAAGTTGGCTTTGCATAGATGCTATTGATTATATTGAGGAATTTCCCTTTTATTCCTATTTTTCTGAGAGTTTTAAGCATGAATGGATGTTGAACTTTGTCCAATGCCTTTTCTGCATCAATTGACAAAATCAGGTGATTTTTATCTTTTGTGTTATTAATATGGTTGATTACATTAGTTGTTTTTCTGATGTTGAACCAGCCTTGCATCTCTGGAATGAAACCAACTTGATCATGATGAATGATTGTTTTTACATGCTGCTGAATTCTATTGGCTAGAATTTTGTTGAAGATTTTTTCATCTAGATTCATGAGTCATATTGGTCTGTAATTTTCTTTTTTTTGTGAGAACTTCCCCTGGTTTTGGTATCAGGGTTATGCTGGCTTCATAGAATGAATTTGGAATTATTTCACCTCTTTCTATGGTATGAAATACCCTCATTAGTACTGAAGTGAATTCTTCTCTAAAAGTTTGGTAGAATTCTCTTATGAAGCCATCTGGACCAGGACTTTTTTTGGTTAATAGATTTTGGATGACTTCCTCAATCTCTTCCTTTATGATAGATTTATTAAGTTGATCTATTTCTCCTTGTGATACTCTTGGTGGGTCATATGAATCTAGAAATATGTCCATTTCCCCCAGGTTTTCAAACCTGTCAGAGTACAGCTTTTCATAGTATTGTTAGGATATATTTTATTTCAGATGGGTGTGTTGTAACATCTCCCAACTCATTTCTTAAGCGGGTTATTTGTATCTTCTGTTATTTTTCTTTTGTAAGTTTAGCCAATGGTTTATCAATTTTGTTGATCTTTTTGAAGAACCAGCTTTTGCTTTTGTTAATTTTTTCAATTATTTTTCTATTCTCTAATTCATTTAGCTCTGCTCTAATCTTTATAATCTGTTTTCTTCTGGTGCCTGAGGAGTTTCTTTGTTGCTCTCTTTCTACTTGCTCAAGCTGTGAGGTTAATTCTTTAATTTGTGCTCTTTCTTCTTTCTGGAAGTGTGCATTTATAGAAATAAACTGACCTGCTTTTGCTGTATTCTATAAATTCTGGTAGGATGTGTTTTCATTCTCATTTGAATCCATAAATTTCTTTAATGTGTCTTTAATGTCTTTCATAACCGAAGGCTTTATGAGTCAAGTGTTGTTTGGTTTCCACAAGTTGGAATTTTTACCTATGAATTTAATGTTATTGATTTCAACTTTTATAGCTCTGTGGTCCGAGAAGGTACTTTGCAATAAATCAGTGTTTTGGATTTTATGGAGAATTGTTTTATGACCGAACATATGGTCTATTCTGGAGAATGTTTCATGTGCTTTGGAGAAGAAGGTGTGTTTATCTGTTGATGGATGAAAAGTTCTGTATGTGTTGATAAGGTCAAGTTCGTTGATTGTTGTAATAAGATCTTCTGTATCTTTACTGAGCTTTTTTCTGGATGATTTATCCTTAACTGAATGGGGAGTGTTAAAGTCCCCAACTATTACTGTGGAATGATCAATCTCATTTTTCAATGTTGTCAGTATTTGTTCAATGTATTTAACGTGCTTTGGTATTGGGTGCATAAATATTCAATATTGTTAAGTCTTACTTGAGTATTGAACCTTTCAGCAATAAATAGTGACCATCCTTGTCCATAATAGTGGATTTTACATTAAAATCTATTTTATCAGAGATTAATATTGCCACACCTGCTCTTTTTCGTGTATTATTAGCTTGATATGTATTATTTCAACCTTTAATTCTCAACCTGTTCTTATCTTTAAGTCTAAGATGTGTTTCTTGTAAGCAACATGTCATGGGTTGAATTGTGTCCCCCCAAAAATATGTGCAGCCATGTGGCTGGGACATGATTCCCGGTATCTTGTGACTGTCCTCCATTCTGTGGTTTCACTAAACTGTATGCTAAAGGGGCTGTAAATTCCTGCATAGGATTACTTCCTTGCTCTGCTGTAGAGGGAGTTTCCCTAGAGTATGACTTGCTCCACCCTTAAGCTTTTCAGCCTTAAAGAGATAAAAGGAAAAAGAAACAAAGAGAATTGGGAACCTCGCACCATCAAGAGAGCAGCACCAGGAGAAGAGCACGTCCTTCAGACCTGAGGTTCCTGCACGAAGATGCTCCCTGGACAAAGACTGATGCAATACCAGACTTTGCTCCAGAGCCAACAAGGGGAAAGCCTTCCCCTGGAGCAGACACCCTGAATATGGACTTGCAATCTACCAGACTGTGTAAGAATAAACCTTCCTTTGTTAAAGCCATCCACTCTGTGGTATTTCTGTTAGAGCAGCCCTAGCTGATTAAAACACAACATATAGATGGGTCATGTCTTTTGATCCACAATATCACTCACTGTCTCTTTACTGGAGCGTTCAGTCCATTTACATTCAGTGTGATTATTGATAGGTATGTGTTTAGTGATGTCGGTGCAATATGTTTATTTTCACATTGGTGTTTTCTCTGTTGTTCTTATTAATCTGTCCTGGGACATTCTTAGTTATGGATGGTATGAGTTTTGATTTTATATTTATTGAGACTCCTGTATTGTGATTTTTCATTTAATATGGTGTATTGTTAATGAGTTCTATGGCTACATACCTAATCCTCCTTAACGTATAATTATTGAAATCAATTTTAACTATTTTAGAAGTCAGAAACTGTCACTGCATCAAAAACAACTGTAACTATTGTAGTGTATCCCTCTTTTAATGTGATAATATTATAGTTGTCATGATATGATCATGGATTCCCTTATAATATTGTATTTTTGGCTTGGTTTGGTGAAGTTTTGTGCCTTCCTTAACTGATTAGAAATTTGGATGAAGTGCCTTAAATTATCACCTAAAACATATATTTAGGGAAGAGCTTCTTTCAATATTTCTTGTAACTTGGGTTTAGTTTTTATGAAATCTTTAAATTTCTCTTTGTTTTCAAAAGCCGTAATTTCACCATTATATTTGATAGACAGTTTAGCAGGATAAATTATTCTGGGATGGAAGTTTTTCTCATTCAGGATTTTAATTGTGTCTGCCCAGTGTTTTCTGGCCAGCAGTGTTTCGGCAGAAAAGTCAGATGAAAGTCTACAGGGTTTTCCTTGAAATGTTAGTTTTGATTTGATCCTTGCTGTCTTCAGAAGCATCTTTTTGTGTTTTAGCTTAATAAGTTTAATTATAATATGCCTTGGTGTTCTTCTTTTTGGATCTAACTTTTGCAGTATTTGATAAACATCTTAGATATCTATGTTCTCTTTGTTCATAATCTCAGGAAAGTTTTCTGTCAGCATCTCTACAGCAATACTCTACATTGTCATTAATCCTCCCTTGTTCACGAACTCCAATTAAATGTAAGTTATCCTGGAGTCCCATATGTTTCTTAATGTTTCTTCATTTTTCTTATTTCTCTTCTCTGATTTTACTTCATAAATGTTGGTGTTAGTTACTTTGTCTTCTAGGTCACTGATTCTAACTTCCATCTGTTCAATCCACTCTTTTGGCTCTGGATAGAATTATCCAATTCTGTAATTTTCTTATTAATCTAATGTATTTCAGATCGTTGATGTTCTGGCATATCAGATAGTTTACCAAATTTTTCATTTTGTTCTATTGCATGTTGTTCAATCTCTAGGAGGGTTTTATATATAATTTTTTGTATTCAATCTCTGTTAGATTCAGAAAGGCTTCTTCATCTGGGAAAGTTTTTGAATTTTTTGAATCTTTAGGGAATTTTCTGGAGCATTTGAAGACTGTTTCTTTAAATGATTAATTATGTTCTGTTGCCTGCATGCCATCTAGATGCTATTTGATTTCTCTGATAATGGATCCAAGAGAATTGTTGGTCACCAGCTGACTCTAATACTGTAGTGATTTGCCCCAGGTAGACTCTCAAGGGTGGAAAACTTTGCTTATTGAGTAGCAAAGAGGCTGGCTCTGTTTATGGAGAAACTGGGGGCTGTCAGCCAGTCTTAAAATGTCAGTGAGAGAAAAGAGGTTTTTCAACAGAGAGATTTCCAGAGAAAATACAAGCCTCTCAGCCTTAAAAAAGTAAACCTTAAAAGTAAAAGTAAACTACACTTCTACGCAGGGAGCTGTCCAAGTGCTGAATTGGTAGCCAGAAGCTGTCCAACAAACAGGCTGGCCTCAACAGGCACTGGGGAGAATCAGACTTCACCTGCCCACTTATAATGAAAGTATGTTACCGTTACTGGCTGGTTGCAGAAACTGCAGTTCTCTGTTACAGCATAGCAGCAGAAGCAGAGGTCAAACGGTCGCTGGATTGTTTTTGAGAGGAGAAGATTAGTCTGATACTGTTGCCCAGTCAAATATGTTAGGTCCCAAGGCTTCTCAGGTATTCAATGCTCTGTAAAAAATATCATCCAGGCCTTAGTTTTCAGAAGGATATGAGGAGACGTCTGTTTACTCTGCCATCTTGTAACGGAATTCTTTTTCTTTCTCATTCTTGCTTTCTAGGTATTGCACTTCTCTTCTAAATATGATCTTGTTTTCTAAATTAATAACAACAAAATCAGGATAACAGCAAAATAGCATTAGTAGTAATGTTAACCCTTACTGAGCACTTACTATACAAGATATTGTCAGAAACACTTCATATAAATTAACTCAGTTAGTGCTAACCCACTGAGGCAGGAGCTGTTACTTACCTCATTTACAGATGAGGATAATTAGAAAGAACCAGTACCGAGGAGTGGCAAAGCTACAATCCCAGGTAGTACACTGGAGATGTTACAGATCATTTTAGAGGATACAAATGGTTCTCACATAGACTGGCAGATGATTCTGAAACTAACTAGATCTGGTTGTTAGTTTGTGTATTACTTAGAGGAAAGGGGACTATGTAAATGGATTGAAGGCCACTTCACAGCAGGCACTCAGAGAGTCCTACAAGAGAATCTTCACTCCTTTCTAACTACGTCAAAATTGTTTCCAAGGCAACAGGTTTGGTTTTTCATTTTCTAACTATTTTTATTTGACTTTACAAGCACAATAAAATTGATCAAGGACCTTAACCTACAGTGGCAGGTTGCCATCTCCACCAAAAGTCAAGAAGAGTTAAGCTGCACCTTCATAGGTTATCTACCTGAGGGAGCAGATCTTCTATTCAGTTGTAATCCTTTGACAGTATTGACATTCTAAAGCTGTTGATCCAGAAAGCTCTGATGGAGTAGCAAAGGACTACATCCCTAAGAATGAAATAGTTCAATACTGTGAAAATTCTTTTGCAAGACTGCTTCCTAACTGAGTTCAAGGCAAAACCAACAGAATCTTCCATAGTTTCCAAAGATTTCTATTCTGGTCCCTGGCACTGGAAGCTAGAAGCAATATTCTAGCTTTGCAAACACAGGATGCACTATTTACATCACCCTAAGCGTCTAGGAACCTGAACAACTGTAGATTTATTCAACGTGGTGCGATGAGGATAATGAATAGAATGGAGCAGGATCCTAGCTTCAAACCATATCTTTAACAAAGGTGACAGAAGCCTACCTTAGAGCTTATAAGCAGTAACTAGGACTGATTCAGGCACCCTTGGACACCCTTCTGGGTCTTTCCTGAAAGGAATATGTGGAGAAATTTTTCAGACAGAAACAAAATAAATTTTTAAAATAACAAACCCAATATTTCTGAATTTAAAAATGTAGGGGCTTCTTTTGTTAACTAGTGTCATTTGTATTTTTTTTTTTTTTTTAAGCACAAGTGGGTAGCTTTAAAGAAGAGAAATTTATTAAAAGCCTGGGAAGCTATGAGTCTGAATTTGGAGCTTAACTCTCTCTCTTTCTCTCTCAGGTTTTAGTGGCAAATTCTTCAGTTTTTTTTTCTTTCGGCTTCTGTAGCTCTGGACATTCCTTAATATTTCTTCATCGCATGTGTCTTTGTCTATTCCACTGTTTTTATGAGATACAACTGAGAAAGTTTTGGGACCCATCCTACTCAGGTATGACTTTGCTAACATAATAAAAAAACCCAATATTTTTGGAAAAATCATATTCACAGAAACAGGAGTCAGGACTTCCACATAACCTTGCAGGGAACACAAATTGATCCACAACAAAGTTTAGGTGATTATCTTTAGGTAATAAGGTGAATGGCTCAAGGAGTTAAAGTCTTAGTTTCAGACAAGGCTGAATATTGTGTAAATGTTTCGTTAGGAATGATAAAATATCTTTTTCTCTGTCTTCATTTACACTAACCCCTTTCTCAAATGCTTATCTCATTTGATTTTCTTCTACTTCAAATCTCTTTCCTCTATGTTGTCTTTATTTTCCAAATTTCAGATTTGAATCTCAAGGTTTTAGAATAAAGCAAATAATTTCATGCAGTTACTAGAGAAATTAAGACCCATAAAAATGAGGAAGAGCAAAACAGGAGCAGGAAACTACTCAGGGGAAAAAAATCTACTCTATTACATCCCATAAATACACCTTGAGAATAGGTATTCTAGCTTAAGCTTAATTTTATTGTGTCTATTGTGTTTGCAAACATTTCTGAGAATCTTGCCACAACTATTGCTTTCCATCAAATTTACCAGTGAAATTAGTGTGAAAACTCTAAATTATAGGTTCTGATTGAAACAGCATGTAGCAAGCTAGCACTAATTGATTTGACTGCAGATTAGAGGAAGAATATATTTTCCAAATGCTGCATTGCTATCCATGTAGACATAGCCTTAGAATCAACTGACATTATCTGTCAAAGTCCACTATACATACTTTAGAATACAGTCTGATCATGAAATAGCACAGCAAATTTTTATAGATGAAACATCTTAATACATTCATGATCTTTTAAAAAGAAACTCTCTAGAAAGGTCATTAGAGACAATACCTCAAAATAGACAATGACAAGCCAAGAGAGGGTACATGTAGTTCCATTGTTAGAGTGCATTATAGTTGCCATACTATAAAAAAAATGAAAAACAAGATTTTGATCTGTAAAAGAAAGTGACATTTTGATGTTACTGTCTTCTCTCACCACACTTTTCACGTTGACAATTTGTAGTCAAAAAAGAACAAATCACCCAGGTAATTTGAATATTGGCTTTTGTCTTCCCTTCCAATTATCTTTTCTAAATAAACCAACTGACAAGTGATGCCTGGATTAATCTAGTATCAACAAATCTCTTTTTGGGCAGTTCCATAGTGTCACTTGTCATTCTTTCACAAGCTCATTTATGGTAACATGCAGATTGTTTCTCTGCAGGGATTTTTATATAAGATGAATAAATTATTTGGTATGAAATTTAAACATGCAGTTAAAACATAATAAGTTTCACTTATGCTAAACAATTTCAATAAGACAAGTATGATAATTTAATATTTTTAAACTCTTCTTGTTAATGTTTCTATGGCTTTTATTAATCAGCATGCAAGTTCCAATACAATTCTATGTAGTGTCTTCCACCAGAGCACAAAACCATAAGTAATTACATGTTTGTGCACATGTGCTTGAGAACATGTAACATGCTTAATAAAACAGATTTTTTTTTAAGTAGAAAAGAAATTTCTTGAAAAGACACTGATGAACACAATGAATCTCTGAAAGGGTCAGAGAAATAGTCTGCTGTGTCACAGACCATTGCCAAAAAGGGTAACATAGAACTGGTCCTAAAGTATAGCTCTGTATACAGTATTAGTAAAGTGAACTCTTAAATTTAACAATCAAAATAATCCATATATTTGAAATTTTTAACTATACAATAATATATTAATTCCTATCCATATAGAACTTACCCTCCACCAAACATCAGCACAGTTGATATCTGTAAGCATATGTTAGCATTTTACCATCTACATTTATCCCAGTGTTATGTACCATGTTATTTCCCCTTTAACAGCATTTCTTGAAGTAGTATCTATAGAACATTTTGATATCTAATTCATTATATTATTTCAGTAAATGGATGTGGTGCCCTAATTTAACCACATCCATACTATTGAACATTAGACTACTTCTCATTTATTTATGATAAAAATATTGATAATTATTTCCTTGTATGTGTATGTCTGCATGTGTCTGTGTCTTAACTGAGACTTTCAGCTCCCAATATGATGACTGTACCATAGGTTGTTGGCTGAGGGGCTTTTTCTGTGCCTATTAGTTGGGTGGATCACTTTTGGCTACCTCACTATTTCAGAATATAAAAGGAAGAGGTCAATGCAGCAGCCTTTATGAGTAGGTAACGGTTGGGGGATGATTGGGTGGCTACATATGAGGACTGATAATTAGGCTTGTAAACTCATTCTAGAAAAAGTGTACATACCTATTGCCAGATACCAGTATGGTCACCTTTGGAGTACTCCCCTTGGGAAGCTATGTACCCAGGCCAGTGCCTGGCCCACCCTTCAAAGCAATTTTGG
Organism: Heterohyrax brucei; assembly: GCA_028571685.1. Classification (NCBI taxonomy): domain Eukaryota; kingdom Metazoa; phylum Chordata; class Mammalia; order Hyracoidea; family Procaviidae; genus Heterohyrax; species Heterohyrax brucei. Next base: position 53,415,916 of record CM053141.1, on the reverse strand, counting down.
AACTCTTTTTCTGGAATGGCCATCAGAGCAATCTTCATATTACCCTTGGTGTCTTGAATCACATCAAAATGTCTTCCTTTCAATATTTCCTTTATCTTTGGGTAAAGAAAAAAGTCATTGTGGGCCAGATCAGGTAAGTAGGGAGACTGTTCCAATGTAGTTTTTTGTTTATTGGCTAAAAACTCCTTCACAGACAACTGTACAATTAAGTTTGTGAACTTGCCACCATACCATTGTATGCAATGGCCATTCTAGAACGCATTCCAAAATTGCTATGAAGTGTGGGCTAAGCACTGGCATCAGTGCACAGCTTCCCAAGGGAAGTACTTCAAAGGTGACTGTAGTGGTATTCAGCAATGAAGTATGTAGAATGTAGAATGTCAGACCTCGTGGTATTCTATTCTCTATTCAGCTTCTAAACTTTCTCATTGCCTTCAAGTTGATTGTGCCTCTTAGCCATCCACAGAATTTTCAATGCTGTAATCTTTACAGGAGCAGACTGCCAAATCTTTCTCACTCAGAATGGGTGGTGACTATGCCATCCACCTTTAGGTTAGCAGTTAAGAATTAACCATGGTACCACCAAGCCTTCCTTGCTTTCAAACTATAGCCTGGCAAAATGATCAACTGAGAAAACTCAGTATAGATTGGTATCAAACAGAGGTACGCACACTGCTCACTTGTCAACATGGTTAGATAACAAAGACCAGGTCATTATGTGAAAATAGATATTATACAAGAAGGAAGATCACACTAGATCACAAAATGGAGGATGACTACAATATTACATAAAGGCTACATTACGTCTTTACGTAACTGCCAGAGAAGAGGAGTCACCAGACAATCTGCTGGGAAATGAGTGTAGCCAGTACAGTGAGCTAAACTTGATGGTTAGAAGACATCCTCCCCAGCAGGAAAAACTAGATAGAGAATCCATTCATGCCTCTGGAACCAGGGAGGAATAGCACAAGATAGTCAAAAGCTAAATCTTTACAGGTAAACTACCACTAGTAGATTTAAATCTTCCTCTGAGGCTATATCTCTCTCCCCTCTTCTAGTGTTTCCTCCTCCCTTCTCTACATTTCTCCTGGGTCTGGAGTCCGATGCCACTGACAGAGTCAGAATTAGGACTGCTTAAGCCCACCCTAAACCATTCTCTAAGACTTGGAGAGGGAACAATTTAACAAACAGAGGAAAGAGGAAAAAATATCTGATGACTCCTCTGAGCCAGAAAGTCATGGAAGAAAGTATTTCTTACCTAGATTCAGATATAAGGGGACACCTAATACTCACAGACACTCAAGGATGGCTGTTAGCCCTGTCTTGCTCTGTGGCTTCAGCAAGACACCTGTGCCTACACCAATCACCCCTGCCTATCTAGGACAGTAGCAACAGAGTCACACAATTTGTGACTGACTACCTGTACTCCTGAGCTGATCCCATACAAGAAAAGTGATAGAATCTTGAGTTAGCACATATAGTAACAGCTCTAACCACCAGGTGACAGAATGTTAAATCTTCAAAGGCACCAGCAACCAAACTATCACACATGACCAGCCCATTTGTACATATCAGGACCAAAAAAAAAAAAATAGAAGTTAGAACATAGTATGCAAACATGAAGTAACTAAATTTAGCAACTTACTGATGGCTGGGAGACAACAGTCCATATCCAATCACTTAAAGAGACAGACTAGAATGGCTTCAGAAAGCTCCTAAAACACAGAGAAAAGAATTTCCTGGAATTATCAGAGGTAGAATACCAAAAACCACTACGTTGAGTGGTGTTTGACTCATAGTGACCCTGTAGGTCAGAGGAGAACTACTCCATAGAGCTTTCAAGGAGTGCCTGGAGGCTTTTGATTAGCAGATGTAGCACTTAACCCACTATGCTACTAGGGTTTCCCAGAGGTAGAATACAAAAGATTAATATTTAGAAAGCTTAAAAAGATGATGAAGGAGATGAGGCAAAAGGTAGCAGAACACAATGACAAACTGAACAAGCACAAGAATGCATTGAGCACCAAAAATTAGAAATTCACAAAATTAATAATAAAATTACAGAATTAGACAATTCAATAGAAAGCCAAAGGAACAGAATTGAGGCAATGGAAGTACAGATTAGTGTGACTGAAGATAAAGCACATGACATTGACATGTTTGAGTAAAAATCAGACAAAAGAATTTAAAGTCAAGAAATATAAGAATTATGTGGGATTCTATGAAAAGGAATGATCTCCAAGTGACTGGAGTACCAGAACAGGAAGAGATAATAGAAAATACAGAGAGAATTGTCAAAGATTTATTGACAGAAAACTTCTGTGATATCATGAATATAAGAAGATATCTATCCAAGACACTCATTGAACTCCACATGAGGTACATCTCAAAAGAAAGACACCAAGACATAGTACAATCAAACTTGCCAAAACTGAATGTAAGGAGACACTTTTAAAAGTGGTGGGATAAATAAAACTTACAAGGGAAAATTAGTAAGACTAAGCTCAGACTATTTAGCACAAGCCATGAGGGCAAGAAGGCAGTCGGAGGACATATACAAAATCTTGAAGGAAAATAATTACTAGCCAAAAATTATGTAGCCAGAAAAACTGTTCTTCAAATATGATGCCAAAATTAGGACATTGCCAGATAAACAGAAATTCAGGAAATTTGCAAAAATCAAAACAAAATTATAAGACACATTAAAGGGAGTCCTTTGGTTATAAAGTCAATAACATCAGGTAACAACTCAAGGCTAGAAACAGAACAACTGCAGAGCAACATAAACAAGCCAGCCAGCCACATGCTGTAGAGTCAAATCCAACTCATGGTGACCCTAGACAAGAGAATCACAAAAATAAATCAAATAGGGCAACAGAGATGTCATTAGGTAAACCTTATAACAAAAATAGGGACTTAAAAGAAAATGTAGTCATAGATCTTTCATTTGGAGAGGAAGTCAAAGTGATATAAGGAAATGAAGGGTTTATATAAATTTGGAAAAAAACAGGTGTAAGTATTAAGGTAACCACAGAGGAAATGACCAATCTTATGACCCGAAATAAAAAATGAGAAAAACGTGACATTTCAGTAAATACAAAGCCACCAACATTGAAAAAGATGTGGGGAAAAAAAGTGTAAAGAATAAGATTCAGCACAGAAAATTAAAGGCAAAAAAGGAATTGTCTATAGTTTACAAAAAAGCATGTTAAAATGACAGCACTAAACTGATACCTATCAATAACTAACATGAATATAAACTGATTAAATAAACCAACATAGAGATGGAGAGTGGCTGATTGGATTAAAAATAAAGCATCTATATGCTGCCTACAGGATACACATCGTAGACTCAAAGACACAAACACTCAAAGGATGCAAATATATGAACATTCAAAAATGAGCAGGAATTGTAAGATCAATATTTTACAAAATATATAATAAAATAAAATGCAACATATTAGATAAGGAAGGACACTATATAATGATTAGTCAATGATCCAGGAGGACATAACCATATTACGTATCTACCCATCCAATTACAGGACTCCAAAGTGCATAAAACAAACATGAACTACACTGAAAAGAGCAATAGACAGCTCCACGATAACAGAAGAAAACATCAACATACCACCTTCAGTGAAGGACTAATAGCTAGGAAAAAAAACAAAAAGCTCAGTAAAGACACAGAAGGTCTAAATGCCACAGTCAACCAACTTGACCTCATAGATATATACAGAACACTCCATCCAACAGCAGTCAAGTATACTTTCTTTTCCAATGCACAGAGAACATTCTCCAGAATTGACCATGCAGTAGGTCAAAAAGCAATTCTCAACAAAATTCAAAGGATTGAAATATTACAAAGCATCTTTTCAGACCACTAAGCCATAAAAGTAGAAACCAGTAACAGAAAAAACACGGTTTAGAAACTTGGAAACTCAATACATTGACCAAATATTACTGGGATACACAAGAAATCAAGAACGGAATAAAGAATTTCTTTGATTCAAGGGAGAATGAAACCACGTCCTAAAAGAACCTCTGGGACACAGCAAAAGCAGTACTCAGAAGTCAATTTATCTCAATAAATACACACATTCAAAAAGACAAAAGCACCCAAATCAAAAAATTAACACTACAACTTGAACCAGTAGAAAGAGAGCAGAAAAAGAAAGCTTTGGGCATCAGAAGAAAGTAAACAATAAAAATTACTGTAAAACTAAACGTAGAGGATAGAAAAGTGATTGAAAAAATTAGTAAGACCAAAAGCTGGTGTTTATCAACTTGAAAACTGATAAACCATTTGTCAAACTGACAAAAGAAAAACAAAGGAGGAAGCAAACAACTGGAATAAGAAATGAGATGGGAGAGATCACAACAGACCCAACCAAAACATAAGATTCATAACAGAATACTATGAAAAATTGTACTTTAATAAATTTGAAAACCTAGAGAAAATGAATAAATAGGAACAAAACAAAAGATTAAAAAGGCAATTAAAATATTCTCAAACAAAAAATGTCCTCCAGATGGCTTCACAGGAGAATTCTATCAAATTTTTAGAGAAGAATTATCACTGGTATTGCTAAAGGTATTTCACAGCATAGAAAATGATGGAGTACTCCCAAGTTCATTCTGTGAAGCCAGAATAAACCTGATACCCAAACCAAAGACAGTAGAAAAAACAAAAATTAGAGACTACTATCTCTTATGAACTTAGATGCAAAAATCCTCGAGAAAATTTGAACCAATAGAATTCAACAATATATCCAAACAAAGTAATAATAATTTACCATGACCATGTGGGATTCATACAAGAGATGCAGGTATGGTTCAACTTTAGGAAAACAAACTGTGTAATCAATTACATTAATAATACAAAAGACAAGCATCACTTGATTTTATCAATTGATGGAGGAAAGCCATTTGACAAAGTCCAACACCCATTCATGTCAAAAACTCAGCAAAACAGGAATAGAAAAGAAATTCCTCAACCTAATAAGCACATCTATGCAAAGTTAACAGCCATCATCATCCAAAATGAAGAGAGTTCAAAAGCATTCCCCTTGAGAATGGGAACCAGACAAGATACTCACTATTACCACTTTATTCAACATTTTTGCTAGAGGTTCTAGCTAGAGCAATCAGGCAATATAAAATAATAAAGGACATTTGAATTGGTAAGGAGAAAGTAAAAGTACCTCTATTTACAGATGATGTGATCTTATGCACAGAAAACTCTAAGGAATACTCAAACTACTGGAACTAACAGAAGATTCAGCAGTGTCAAGTTGATTCAGACTCATAATGACCCTATAGACAGAGTATAACTGTCCCATAGAGTTCCCAAGGAAGGCCTGGTGGACTCAAACTGCTGACCTTCCAGTTAGGAGCTGTAGCACTTAATCATTATGCCACCAGTTTCCAACAAAGAGATCATCAAAGAGGAAAACATCAAATCATTTATGATAGCCCCCAGAAGATAAAATGCTCAGGAATAAATCTAAGCAGAAATGTAAAGGATCTATACAAAGACAATTACAGGACTCTACTGCAAGAGACCAAAACTTATCTACATAAGTGGAGAAACCTACTTTGCTCAGGGGTAGGAAAAGTCAATATCATGAAAATGTATACTCTGCCCAAAGTGATCTGTAGTTACAGTGCAGTCCAAATACAAATTCCAATGTCATTTTTTAATGATATAGAGAAATAAATCACCAACTTCATATGGAAAGGGAAGAAGCCCAGGGCAAGTAAATTGTTGTTGAATAAAAAGAATAAAAAAAAAAGAAAGGGAGACCTGACATTACCTGACTTTGGAAACTATTACAACGCCGTGGTAGTTAAAACAGTCTGGTATTGGTACAAAAACAGATACATAGTCCAATGGAACAGAATTGAGAATACAGATATATTATCATCCACCTATGAGTAGCTGATACTCAACAAAGGTCCAAACTCTTTAAACTGTGGATAAGCCGGTCTTTTAATAAATGGTGTTGGCATAACTGGATATCCATTGCCAAAAATTTAAACAAAAGCCATATTTCATACACACAATAACTAACCCAAACTTGATCAAAGACCTTAACCTAAAACAACAAAGATCATGGAAGAAAACAAAGGGACAAGCCTGAGAGCTCTGATATACAGCATAAACAGAATGCAAAATATTATTAACAATTCACAAACTCCAGAAGAAACAACAGACAAATGGAAGCTCCTAAAAATCACTTATGCTCATCCAAAAACTTCACCAAGAGAATAAAAAGGCTATCTACAGACTGGGAAAAAAAATTGGCTACCACGGATCTGATTAGCATCTCATCTCCATAATCTGATAGGTACTGCAAAACTCGAACAAGAAAAAGATAAATAACACAATAAAAAATAAGTAAAGGATATGAACAGACACTTCACCAATGAAGACATCCAGGTGGGTTACAGATGCATGAGAAAATGCTCAAGATCATTAGCCATTGGATAAATCAAAATCAAAACTACCATAAGACATCATCATGCCCCAAGAAGGCTGGCATTAATTCAAAAAACACAAAATCATAAATGTTAGAGAGGTTGTGGAGAGACTAGAAGCCTTTTGCACTGCTAGTGTGGAATGTAAAATTGTTCGACCACTTTGGAAATCAATTTGGCACTTTCTTAAAAAACTAGAAATAGAAATCTCTTATGATATAGCAATCCTACTGCTTGGAATACATCCTAGAGACGTAGGGCCTGTCATGTGAATTGATATATGCACACAAATCTTAATCGCAGCACTATCTCAACAGCAAAAAGATGGAATCAACCTAGGTGCCCATCAGTGAATGGATAAACAAACTACAGTATATCTACACAGTAGAACATAATGCAATGATAAAGAACAGCAATGATTTTAGGAAATATCTCATAACATGGAGTCACCTGGAAGACATTATGCTCAGTGAAATCGGTCAGCTGCAAAATGACAAATGCTGTATGAGATTACTATTATAAAGATGGAGGAAAAAGTTTATGCACAGAAAAAAATTATCCTGCACAACAACAGGGTGGGGAAGGAGGGAGAAGAGTATTTATAGATCAAATTGTACATAGGATTGGGTAAGGTGAAGGGAGTGACAGCACGTGTGAAATGAAGGTTGGCACTACCAGACTACATCAAAACCTAAAAAGTTTTCTAAATATAACCCAGTATTTTAGTTAAGAATAGCAGGGACAGAGTTCTGGGGACCATGGTTTTGGTGTACATCTAGGTCAATTGGCCTAAGTAGTATTGTTTTTCAGAAAACATCCTACGTTCCATATTGGTGACAATGCAGAAACAGTAGAAGAGAAAATACATAACTGGGAATTCCTAATAATCGAAACCTTACGCTTACACAAATACTTCATCAAAAGGCTAAAAAGATTATAGGTTGGGAAAAAGGTTTTGGCTACAATAAATGGACCAGTATCTGAACTCTAAAATCTACAATACACTGCAAAACTTCAACAACAAAAAGTCAAATAACACAATTAAAAATTGGGTAAAGCCTATGAACAGAAACACCAAAGAAGACATTCAGGTGGCTAATGGATATATGAGGAAATTCTCATGATCACTAGCCATTAGAAAAATCAAAATGAAAACTACAACGAGACACTATCTCACCTCAACAACGCTTGCATCAGTCCAAAAAACACAAAATAATAAATGTTGGAGAGGCTGTGAAGTGACTGGAACATTTACATACTGCTAGCAGGAACGTGAAATGCTACAACTACTTTGGAAATTAATTTGGTGTTTTCTTAAAAACCTACAAATAGAAATAAAATAAGATCCAACAACCCCACTTCTTGGACTATATCCTAGAGAAGGAATAGATACCACAAAAATAGCTACATGCACTCCAATATTTGTTACAGCCTTGTCCACAATAACAAAAAGATGTGATCATCACAGGTGTGAACAAGGGATGAATGAATGAACAAATTATGGCATGTTCACATAACGGACTATTACACAATGATTAACTGGGGAAGTATCTAACAGCATGGAGGAATCTGGAAGACATCATGCTGAATGAAATTAGTCCATTGCGAAAGGAAGAATATTGTGTGAGACCAATATAAGCAGTCAAACAATGGTTTGAAAACAGTCTTTGATAGTTACGAGGTTAGAGGAGGAGGGAGAGGGATATTTACCTTAAAATAATAATAGATGATAGATTAGATGGATAGATCAATAGACAACTAAAAGGTCTCAGACCTGAAAACCCACTAGATGTGTCCATGTCTGCACAACGTCCACATCGTGATCAACTTGTAGCTAAAAACAACAGCCATGAGTTACAACGGAAAATGTATAAGACACCACTTACTTCAGATATTGTGACCTCCAAAATGTAGTTTATCTAGCCTACGGGGAAAACTGCTCCAGCCTTGTATGTGAGAAGATAGGCTCTGATACGACAGTTGTGCTTCCTGATGGTATGAGGCAATCAACCTCCACCCAGCCAATGCCTGGGGACAATTTGAGACCCAGAAACTTGAACCATTTCTTCTCATAGGAGGATATTCCCACTTTCCTGTTTCAAGAGGAGCTGTTCAATTACAGTCATCTTCACCTCAAAGCTGATGGATTTACATCTTTACATTCTGAGTCGGATCCGACTTGACGCTTGGCTTGGCTACCCAAGAATATGTTATGTCATTCACATATTTAGTATTATTTTTGTCTGTATTTTTCTTTTTGATAAACAAGTATTTCTAGCCAAAAGTTAAGAAAAATGTACAAAGAAATAAAATGAAAGCTTTTTCACAGCACTGTTAGTTTTTAAAAAATCTCCACATCAACAAAGAGGTGGAACACATTTAAAAGATACATTTATACATACATATACAGATATTTATACACATACATATGAATATATGTACTTATACATACACACATATCTCTAAGGGCCTATTAAACATATTAGTGGATAAAAAGCATATGTTAATGGAGATTGTGTATGAGAATAAAATAAATAAGCAAAATGAGAAAAATGTCTTGAACAGTGAAGAAAATGAAGTGAGAATTTTGAGATATGACTACCTCATTCTTCGCATTTGATGTCTACATTTTCTCTTTACATACATACATATGTACACGTTTATGTGTCTGTAGTTAAATGTGTTGTTTTTGTTTTCTACATTTTAATTTGCCAGCTGTGTAAAAACAATATTATGTTTCAATATTTCATCAGCAAGAAGTGTTCTTCTGAGTTACTCATATTATTCCCATGTTAATAATAGCCTTGGATTGTAGTTGTAGTGTTGGGGGTGGGGAGAGAGAAAACCTGAGTCATATTATCATTCCTTTACCTACTTCTCCTTAATAGTTTTAAAAACCTTGTCAAAATCCTATTTATCCTATAATAATATTGTTGCTAATTAAAGAGGAGTACAAAATGAAACATATTAAATACATTTTGGTTCCCTAAATTATCATACTGAAAATATAGTTTTAAACACGAATATTGTTAATCCTGATGTAGGAAGAAGCATCAAGAGAATATAGAAGGAAAACAGAGTCACTGTACCAAAAGAAACTGGTATACATTCATCTATTTCAAGACACAGCATAAAATCAAGAACCATTGGTACAAACATTGGAGAAAAACAAGGGTCCAGGAATTCACTGAATACCAACTGAGATGTTTCAACAAACAGATGCAATACTGAAGAGTTTACTTGTCTATGGCAAGAAATTTGGATGACAGCTATTTGGCCAACCAGCTGAAAGAGATTCATAGGTCTTGCCTATTCCAAAGAAAGATGATTCAACAGAATACAGAACTTACTAAAGAATATCATCAATACCATAGGCAAGTCAAACTATGTTGAAGGTCATCCAAAAGTGATGCAGCAGTACATCAACAAGGAAACATGGAAATTCAAGCCAGAGTCAGAAGAGAACATGGAACAAGGGATATCACTGCAGACATCAGATGGATCTTGGCTGAAAGCATAGAATACCAGAAAGATGTTTACCTGTGTTTTACTGACTGTGCAAATGCATTTGACTGTGCAGATCACAACAAATTATGAATAACATTGCAAGCATGGGAATTCGAGAACACTTATTTGTTCTCATAAGGAACCTGTATGCAGACCAAGAGGCAGTCATTCGAGCAGAACAAGGGGATACTGCACAGTTTAATATCAGGTAAACTATGTGTCAGGGTTGTTGTATCCTTTCACCATATTTACTCAGTCTGCATGCTGAGCAAATAATCCAAGAAATCAGATTACATGAAGAATAAAACAGCATCAGAATCAGAGAAAGACTCATTAAGAGCCCATGATATGCAGATAGCACCACTTTGCTTGTTGAAAGTGAAAAAGATTTGAAGCATTTAATGATGAAGATCAAAAACTACAGCCATCTGTATGGATTAAAACAATATATCCCTGGAATGAAAGTCTCAAAATTTCTAACTTAGGTTCAATGAACATCCATGTCATTTTGATGACAGAATTCAAAATCAAATTGCAGAAATACCTTCTTAATGCTCGTTCTGATTTACAAAATAAGTTTAAGGATTATATTGACTTTTTCTTATTATAACATTTTCAAAGCAAGCAATTTGCCCTCACTATGTTAGTCATAGAAATATAAAGTTTAATAGAGATATGGTAATATAAATTTCTTTTCCAGTATATATTTTCATTTTAAATTTATCAGCAAACAGGAACAAGACTCAAATCACATTTTTAAATTTTATTTATGTACTCTGGATCATACAGAAGTAGAACAATTGCTGGAATAAATAAGAGAGAGACTTGTATAGAAAAAGACTCCTACGTTGGAAGGTAGGAGAATTACTTTGTAGTAATGTTAGATATTAATTTCTTAAACAATGATAAATTTATTTCTTTAAAACTTCAGTAAAAATGATGGTACTTCAATATCCTTATTTGTGTAATTGAGAGACTCAGCTAAATAACCTTTAAAAGGTATTCTCCTTAAGAGTTTCTACTCTCATAAATCTATAAATTGAACTACCAAATCTTCGCATCATTATACTTCTTTTTCATATTCTTCTCTCACTGTTGAGATTACATGGTCAAAAAGTGACTCCGACAATTTCAACATATGAAATTCAGTGATATTGATTATATCCTTCAACTGTTCTTACCCATTTTTTTAAATTGTTCCTCTTCCATTAACATAAACTCACTGCTCCATAAGGTTCCTATCTAATCTTTCAAATTGCTACTGCCAGTTTGACCTCATACAGACAGACCTTAAAAGAGCACAGTGCTCAAGGCAGACATTCTTTACTAGTTAAGTTAAACTACAGTTTTCTTTTAAAAAGATTTCAGGAAACATTTTTGGTTTAAGGTTTAATGATCATGTCAGAGCAATAAATTCATGAGTTGATCAAGTCTCTACAACTCCAGAAAGTCTGGATTACATGAGAATTTGAAATGTTTTACATTTTCTCACTTTCAAATTTAATTCTTTTATAGAATCTTTGATCATAATATTTAATAATGGTATCCAGGCACCATTCAGTTCCTCTAGCATTATGGCAAAGGGGGTAGATGTTAATGGAGGCAATAAGCCACATTTCTTCCTCCTATTCCTGACTCATTTTTCTTCTTGCTCAAGGCAGATGGATACCAATTGCTCTAGCTTGCATGGCCAGTTGCAAATTTTACAACCTCAGGCACTCCACAAAAAACGCAGAGATACAACAGAAGCACTAAACACAATATTAAGCCAATTAATTGGAATATTTTATAAAACTATGACAAATGAACTTCCAAACCAAGAAACCAAACCCCATGTGATGTTTGGTTATACACAGTAGCCTTAATAGCTGCCTTTTTGTTATTGTTGTAAATACATCTACCACATAATCTTTTGCCACCTCAACTTCTTACATGTGCATAATTTTGACAGCAATTTATCAGTTGTGTTAACCCTATTTAATCCATGCAATTTCTCCATTACTGTAAACCTAAATTCAGTATTTCATAATACTTTTAATGTAGATTTTTTTTTTTTTTGCAAGTGAACCACTGGAATATAAATTACTATTTTATCATACAACTAGATTTAAATCCTAGTTTAAGAAAAATCTCAATTCTGTTGACTTAGATAGACATTTTCTCTAAGACTTTTCAAATCTAAAATAAGTAAGCTAGCACACTACATGCAGAGATGTTTTGAGCATCAACAATAATAAGCACAAAGCACCTATGCACAAACATAAAACCCATACAGCATACTTTCTGGTCAATGTTGCTGTTGTTAGGTGTGGTTGAGTCAGTTCCTGCTCATAGTGACCTCTATGTACAAAAGAACAAAACACTTCCCAGTCCTGTGCTGTGTCCACAATCATTGTTATGCTTGAGCCCATTGTTGCAATCAATGTGTCAATGTACCTTGCTGAGGGTCTTCTTTTTCACTGATCCTCTACTTTACCAAGCGTGACATCCTTCTATAGGGATGATCATCCTGACAGTCTCACCATACTTGCCTCCAAAGACCACTCTGGCTGCACTTCTTTCAGAACACATCTGTTTGTTATTTGGGCAGTCCATCATCCAATCAGTTTTCTTCTCCAGCACCAAAACTCAAAAGTGTTACTACTTCTGTACTCATTACTCACTGTCTAGCCTTTGCTTGCCATATGAGGTCCAACAATTAAGCACATAAACTTAATTGTTTTAAGTACTACATACTTCATTGCTGAATATTATTGCCGTCACTTTTGAAGTACTCCCCTTAGGAAGCTATGCACTGATACTAGGGCCTAAGTCACCCTTCATATCTAACCTTGGAACTGTGTCTGGAATGGCCATGTTGCAGGGTGGCACAGTGGCAAGTTCACAAACTTAACTGTATGGATCTCTGTGAGGGATTTTTTAGCCAGTAAAATAACTACTTTGAAACACCTTCCTTAACCACCTGATCTGCACTCCATTGACTTTTTCTTTACCCAAAGATAAAGGAAATATCGAAAGGAGGGCATTTTGATGACATTCAGGACATCAAAGGTAATACTACAACAGCTCTGATAGCCTCTCCAAAAAGAGTTCCAAAATTGCTTTGAAGGCTGGACTAGGAGCTGGTGTCAGTACACAGCTTCCCAGGGCGAGTTCTTTGAAGTTGACTGCCGGGATATTAAAAAATGAGGTATGTAGCACTTTTTCTAGGATGAGTTTGTGAACTTAATTGGCAGATCTATGATGCAACTGAAAACGCCATGGCTTGTGTCAGGCTCATCTTAGTCTTCAAGATGACATCTCTTCTTTTTAACACTTTAAAGAGATTCTTTGGAGCAGATTCTCCCAATGCAATGCATCCTTTGATTTCTTGATTGGTGTTGCCATGGACTTTGATTGTGGATTCAAGTAAAATAAAATCCTTAATAACTTCAATCTTATGTCTATTTATCATGATGGTACTTACTGGCCTAGTTGTGAAGATTCTTGTTTTCTTGATGCTGAAGTGCAATCCATACTGAAGAGGGTGGTTCTTTGATCTTCATCAGTAAAGTGTTTCAAATCCTCTTTACTTTTAGCAAGCAAGTTTGTGTTGTATGCATAAGGGAAAATGTTAATGAGTCTTCCTCCGACCCTGGTGCCCCATTTTACTCACAGTCCAGCTTCGCGGATTATTTTCTCCAAATAAGGACTGAGTCGGTATGGCGAAAGGATACAACCCTGATGCACACCTTTCCTGACTTTAAACCGTGCAGTGTCCCCTTGGTCTGTTTGAATGACGGCCTCTTGATCCATGTACTGATTCCTTATGAGCATAATTAAGTGTTCTGGAATTCCCGTTCTACCCAATGTTATCCGTAATTTGTTATGATTCACATAGTTTAATGCCTTCGCTTAGTCAATAAAACACAAGTAACTTCTTTTTGGTTGATAGTATTAATATTATATTATCAAATTATTATTATTTCATTATCCCATTTCCAACAAATGAATAAAAGTCCTATTTACCACAAAATACTATTTATTTCAATAGAGATGTCTGATATATGTGACCTTTAAATATATACAACTGACCATAAGTTATGAATATTACTGAATTATTGCTATCTTTCAATTACATATCGGAGTTTTTCTGTAATGGAAGTCTCATGAAACTAGAAAGCACAGGATATTAATAGCACAATGATGGTTCTCAAAATAAATTACTGTGAAATGCAAATGAAAACAGAAATAACATAATACACAAAGAACAAAGCCATATATGGAACATAAACTGATATGTCACGCTACAGATAATGGAACTAAGACAAACCATCCTTAAGGGCATCCACTGACTTTCAGTAAAGTCTTCTCTGGTAGGAAACTTACTGATCAATATATTTCTAAATGACTGAATTTTTTGTATTGTAGAAAGTATGTTGTCATAATATTTACTCAAGGACCCATAAATATTTGTAGTTGTTATTTTTGTTCAGTGTTGTTTAGATAACTCAGTCTCCTAGCAACCCCTTGCCCAACAGAACAAAACCCTACCTGGTGCTGCAGCAAACTCACAATCACTGCTGTTTGAGTCCATTATTGTAACCACCGTGTCCGTCTACCTCACTGAGGGGATTCTTCTTTTTTACTGATGCTCTGCTTTAGCAGTTATGTTTTTTCTCCAGGTACTGGTGTCTCCTGATAACAAGTCCAAAGCACATGAATCAAAGTCTCTCCATCTTTGCTTCTTAGGAGCATTCTGGCTATATTTCTTCCAAGACAAACATATTCTGTCTTCTGGAAGTTCATGATACATTCAACACTCTTCACCAGCATTAATTATTATTTGATCTTTCTTATTCATTGTCTAGCTGTTGTATGAATATGACGTGATTGAAAATACAATGACTCTTCTGGTGCACCTTCGTCCTTAAAATGACATTTTTGCTTTTGAACATTTCAAAGATGTGATTTACAGCAGATTTACTCAATGAAATAAACCAAAGTGAACCAAATCCATAGCCATCTAGTTGATTCTGACTGATAGCGACCCTATAAGACCCAATAGAACTGCTCTAAATGGTTTCCAAAGAATATTTGGTGGATTTGAACTGCCCACGTTTTGGTTAGCAGCCGTGCTCTTAACCACTGTACTACTAGTGCAATATATTCTTTGATTTATTGACTGCTACTTCCCTGGGTGTTGATTGTGGATTCAAGGCAAATGAAATCCTCAACAACTCCAATCTTTTCTCCTTTTTCACAGTATTGTGTATTGATTCAAGTGTGAGGTGTAATCCACACTGATCTTCATCAGTAGGTACTTTAAATCCTCTTCACTTTCAGCAAGCAACATTGTCACTTGCATATTTTAGGTTGTTAATGAGTATCCCCCCAATCCTGATGCTAGCTTCTTTTTCATACAGTCCAATTTCTTGATTATTTGTTCAGCATATAGACTGAATTGTGTGGTGAAAAGATACAACCCTGACACATGATATCCCGGATTTTAAACTATGAAGTAGCTTCTTGTTCTCTGTAAACAACTGTCTCTATGCCTGTGTACAGATTCCTCATGAGCACAAATGAGTGTTCTGTAATTTCCATTCTTTGTAATGTTACCCATAATTTGCTGTGATCCTCAGAGTTCAATACCTTTGCATAGTCAATAAAACACAGCTAAAGACCTCTCTGGCATTCTCTACTTTCTGTTGAGATCCATCTAATATCAGCAATAATTTTCCTCATTCCACATTTTCTTTTGAATGCAGATTGAACTTCTGGCAGTTCCTTGTTGATGTACGGCTAAAACCATTTTCTAATTGTCTTCAGCAAAGTTTTACTAGATTGTGAAATTAATTATTTTGTTCAATTATTCCCACATTCTGTTGGGTCGTCTTTCTTTGGAATGGGCACAAATATTGATCTCTTCCTCTTGTTCACCAGGTTCTTGTCTTCCACGTTTCTTGGCATAGATAAGTTAGTGCTTCCATTATTAGATCCATTTGTTGAAACAGCTCAGTTGACATTCTGTCATTTTCTGGAAACATATTTTTCACAATGTCTGCAGTGAAGCTTGGACTTCTTTAATACTAGCATTTCCTGATCATGTGATACTCCCTGAAATGGTTGAATGTCAACCAATTCTTTTTGGTACAGTGATGCTGTATATTTGTTTCATCTTACTTTGACACTTATGACTTGCAGATAATGTCAGGAGATGCAGTGATGTCAGAAGAGACTCTGAAACTTGCTCTTGAATGTCAAGTAGCTAAACGAAAGGAAGAAATGATGAAATGAAGAAAACGAACAGAAAATTTCAAAGGGTGGCTTGAGAAGACAAAGTAAATTATTATAATGACATGTGCAAAGAGCTGAAAATAGAAAACCAAAAGTGAAAAAATGTTCTGTATTTCTCAAGCTGAAAGAACAGAACAAAAAGTTAATACCTCGAGTTGCAATAGTCAAGGATTCTACAGGGAAAATATTAAACGACTCAAGAAGTATCAAAAGACAATGGGAGGAATACACAGAGTTATTACAGTGGAAAGAACTGGTCAACATTCACCATTTCAAGAGGGAGCATATGATCAGGAACCTACAGTACTGAAGGATGATGCTGAGGCTGCATGGAAGACACTGGTAAAAAACAAAACTCCAGAAATTGATGGAATATCGATTGAGATGCTTCCACAGATGGATGTAGTGCTGGAAATGCTTCCTTGTCTATGCCAAGAATTTCAGAAGACAGCCATCTGGTCAACTGACTGCAAAAGATCCCTATTTACACCTATTGCCAAGAAAAATGATTCAACTGAATGTGCAAATCATTGAACAATATCGTTAACACGACATGGAAGTAAAATTTGGCTAAAGATCATTCAGTAGCGACTGCAGCAGTATATTGACAGGGAACTGCCAGAAATTCAAGCTGGATTCAGAAGAGGATGCAGAACCAGGGCTATCATTGCTGATGTCAGAAGGATCTTGGTTAGAAGCAGAGAATACCAGAAAGATATATATCTATGTTTTATTAACTATGCAAAGGCATTCAACTGTATGGATCATTACAAATTGTGGACAACACTGTGGAGAATGGGAATTGCTGAACACTTAATTGTGCTCATAAGGAATCTGTACATGGACAAGGGGATACTCTATGGCTTAAAGTCAGGAAAGGTGTACACCGGATTGTATCCTTTTACTGTAACTTTTCAATCTGTACGCCAAGCAAATAATCCAAAAAGGCAGACTACTCATATACGAAGAAGAACGAGGCATCAGGATCAGAGATACACTCATTAACAGCTTGCTGATGACAGCATCTTGGTTGCTGAACATGAAGAGGATGTGAAACACTACTGATGAGGATCAAAAACCACAGCCTTCAGTATGGAATGCACTTCAACAACTAGAGGACAAAAGTCCTCACAACTGAACCATTAAGAAACATTATGATGAACAGGCACAGGATTGAGGTAGTTCAAGTATTTCATTTTGCTTGCTTCCACAATCAAAGTCCATAGAAGTAGCAGTCAAGAAATCAAAAGATGCATTGCATTGGGAAGATATGTTCCAAAAGACCTCTTGAAAGTGTTGGAAACTGAAGATGTCACCTAGAAGAAAAGGTACATTTGACACTAGCCACAGTATCTTTTTTTTTTAATGATTGAATGAAAATGGACATTGTCATATAAATGTGCATGCTCACCTATATGCAGCACCCAGTGCTCACCCTGCCCAGTGAAAGCACACCCCTCTTCTCTTCTCCATACATGTCCTATCCTCCCAACAGTCTCCTATCCCCTCCTCTCTACCCACTCCCCTTCCTCCAGCAAGAGGTCAGTAGGACGACATTCTATAGATGTACAGAACCATAAAATTCCCACAAGATATGGTCACTCTGTGTTGCCAAGTCCAATTCATTGCTGCAGGAAAAGTTGACCTTCATTATGGTTTATGGACTGGGGCAGTATTGGGGCCGGAGCCATGCTCCCAGGGGAACCCCGAAGCACCTGGACCATCAATTGCAGTCTTTTATTGACGACATCAGGGTACACCCCTATTTATTCTCTTATTGCCAGTGAGACTGCACTTTGTGAGCTCCATCGTGGCTATCACTGGTGGTGGCCAGGCACCATCTGCTTCTTCTGGTCGTGAGTCGATGTAGAGACCCACTCACGTGGGTCCCTCTGTCTTCTGGGTTCTCTTTTCCCCATGTCGTTCTTGTCCTCGGTGATCATCCATTCCTGTCGAGTTGGGACCATTTGCTGTTCTCTCAGATGGCAGCTTGGCAGCTTTTAAGACCCCAGACGCCACTCACCGATGAGGGGCGCAGAGTCCTCATTAGGAAAATGCTAGCTGTGCCAAATGGCCTCGATTTTGCCTGACAGCATGGTCCCTTGCCCCCTGCCCCAGCTACTCTGTCCTTGCAATATTGGGTTAAGATGTGAGGAGTACTCAAATTGTGTTGAAGTCCAGTTATTATTGATCTTCTTTCTAATGTGTGCTGTCACTGATTTCACCCAACCAAATTTCTTTTAACTATCTGATGTAAACTCTCCCCTCCAACACACACACTTGTGGCCTTCGAAGAGTCTTTTCTTCTATGCATGAGTCTGTTTTTAAGTTCTTATCGTAGGGGTCTAATATAATATTTGTCCTTTTGTCACTGACTACTTTCACTCAGCATAATGTCCTCCAGTTGAAACCAGGTTAAGAGATGTTTTCTGCAATCATCATTGTTCTTCATGGTATTTTCAATTGCATCATCATGCATATGGGAGCTAGACAATGAATAAAGAAGACAGAAGAATAACTGACACCTTTGGTGTTGGAGAACACTGAATGGACAGTAGACTGCCAGAAGAACAAACAGATCTGTTCTGCTAAGAAGAACAAGTCAGTACTGCAGCTCAAGACTAGACTGTTTTCTCCAATTCTTTCACCTTGGGGATTGCCAAGTGTGTGCTTCCTTTTTAGTTTTCCAACTTGAGGTCTTTGAATATTTGATTATAATCCTTTACTTTGTCTTCTAAAGTTACCCTTTAAAATTTCCTCTTCTACTCCACATCATTTCTTTCATTCTTTTTATCTATTCAACTTTAAAGAGTAAGATTCAGAACCTTGGACACACACACAAAAAAGAAATATTTTTTAAGATTAGCATTAAATCTAATTTAAAAAATATTTAAAGTGCACTTTAGTATATGTTTCAGTGACAACATAGTGACTGCTTGACTTTGTGAATCAGACAGCTCATTTGTGCCAGTACAGTGAGAAAGGAGTCATAGAAAATATGTAAATGAATAGGTGTGACTGTATTTCAGTAAGTCATTGCTTAGAAGGAAAGAAGTAGGCCAAATCTGGTCTGGACTCTAGTTGCTAAGATATAACTGATTCTTTCTAGAATAAAGTTATGTATAAACAAACCAGTGAATGAATACAATGCTTGACAAAAAAATCTCAGTGCCAATTTACTATATTCTTCTGTAATGCAGAAGGCAAACAAACATACAAACTCGGTTTTCTGTAACTTTTGTACTTTCCACTACACAAACAAACAAATAAAACTAGTTGCCATGAAGTAGACCCTGACAATGGCATCCTTCTGTGTTTCAGAGCAGGGCTGTGTTCCATAGGATTTTCAGTGACTTAGGTTTTGGAAGTAGGTCAGCAGTACTTTCTTCCAAAAGGCCTCTAAGTAGACTCAAATGGGCAGCTTTTCCGTTAGTAGGCACGCACATACAACATTTGTATCACACAGGGACGTCTACATAAAACACAAAACAAAAGAAAAAGGCAAAAAACAAATCCTTCACTAGGTCGTTACAATATTTCATAGTACAAGGCTACGATATAAGAGCTATTACACTCACTCCTATCTTTTTAAATTATTGTTGTGGGTTTTTATTTTTTCTCTTTCTTTTGTCATTTCTTTCTTTTCAAATATCCAGGATTGGAGGAAATAACAAAAAGAATGGACAGTGAAGAAAGAAGCATTTGATTCTGAAGTTTCAAAAGAATTGTTGCTGTTGCTACTGCTGTTGCTGCTTGCCATTGAGTTGATTCAGAATCACAGTGACCCTATAGGATGCAGCAGAACTGTCCCATAGAGTTTATAAGGCTGTAATCTTCATAGAAGCAAATGGTCACATCTTTCTCCCATGGAGTAGCTGGAGAGTTGAATGGCCAGTCTTTCAGTTAGCAGATCAGTGTTTAACTGTTGTGCCCCCAGGGTTGCATCCAAAAGGAAGAATCAATGAGAGAGAATCCTGAAAAGAAAGGATTGAGACTACAGGTAAGAATTCACAAACAACTGTTGTATACTTTAGTGAGTCAGACAGAAACCTGTTGAGAACAAACTTACTAGATTTTGTTTTTTCCCTGGGTATCTGAAATAGCATAAAGATGGAAAGACTCTCAAGAAATCATCTTCTCTAACCCTTGGACCTTGCAAGCAAATATCTTAGCAATTAGTGATGGAGAGCTGTTGTATGCTCCATTAGTCCCCTGAAGACAAACGGGTTTTCAGAGAGAACTGATGCAGAAATGCAATGAATATAATAACCTTGGTAGTTATAAAGAGTTAATGATTCTCTTACGATCTCAACATGTTACCAGGAATTACAAACGTATCTGACAACTGTACTAAGGAGAATTGGACTCCCTGGCTGTCAACTATTTTTATTCTTCTAGGTGTTTTAACAACTTAATTTTTTTCTTTAAAAACAATTAATTATCCTTCATAATAATAGGTTTAAAGTATAATATAATTACTCTTACATAATACAGCTCAATTATAATATTCGCTAAGGAGTCGCATTGCCATCCTTTCCCACCTAACATACACTAAACCAGTTGAAGGGAAATTGATTTAAGCTATCTAATATGGCACTTGGCCTTGACTTTAATATGGCTGCTTTAAAGCATTAAAACAAAGCTAAGTGTTGTCTATAATTAACATATTTGTACTTATTTCAAACTGGGTATAGAAGAGTAAACATGTTAAGTGACTATAATGGTCAAATAAAAGAAAACCTGCCTATTTAAACTGAAGTGACTGTATCATTTGTTATGCAAATAAAAACAGTAAATAATCACATCAGGACATCAAACTTAAACAGCACATATGGGTATACAGTCACTTCCCTTGAAGTAAGAAGACAATACCACACATTTGAAGTAACCAACATATACAACATAAAGAAAGATCAGTCATTTAAAGTTAAGCGCTTGAAAATGTAAAATTTGTTTTCTTCTGGTATATATGTGTGTGTGTGCTTCTGTGCACAGATAGATGATGCACAAATGAATCTCTATGCATAAATACACATATAAATATATAAGTATAAATACAGATAATCACATCATTTAAAATAAATAAATGTGGATATTAATTCCAGTTGTATGAAAAGTAAATGATATGACCTATGTACATTATCAGTTTTCAACACACACAGTAAAGGACTAACAGAAAGTGGGTATAATCTATGTTAACCATACTACAGTAAAAAACTTACTTGTATGAATGAGTTTCAGTAATCAATCTGATAAGAATATTATAAGAGAAATTATTAAACAGAGAGTGGACAGAAAGTAGACAGAAGAGTAAAAAATCCCTTGCAATACTAAGATTTTGAGATAAACCTTCACATCTGTTCCGCATGAGAAGATTCAGTGTCTCTATTCCCCATAGGTTACAAGATGCAATTCTGTGAGCACAATTCATAGTAGTACCATCTCTCGGCCATATGTATACCTTATGGCACAGCCACCTGTTGTTAGTTCCAGAATAGGAACTTTACCCTGTTTGACACATTTACATTATTTCATCTTTAGTTCTTTTAGAAAGAGGGGTTGTTCATACCTAGTCACAAGTATTTTGCAAAGAGGAAATGTCCTTAGGGGTTGCATTACAATTTCTCGATTTCAGAACCTTCTGGTCCCTATGTTCTTCCTACATGTAACACCTAATAACAAGTTTTTAAAGTAAAAAAATAAAGAAATATACAAACTTAGTGGGCTCATTGGTCACCACCCAGACAGGTTTAAGTAGTATAGTGACTGGGTTAAAGATTACATGTGGGAATAGAATACCGGCAATAGGTATTCTACAACAAAATACTGTATAGTTTTGTGGTGCTTGGATTTTACCAAAGTATCTTGAACTATTTTTCTGACAACTAAGAGTTGAAAAAACCTGAAAGTTTGACAAGTTATTAGTCCACATGTATATTTCAATAAGACTACATAGAATTTTAATTTATTAACACTTAAATCAACAAGACATTTCTTAAAAGCTATCGGGTATTTTGAAAAATGCTCATGATTACTTTCATTAGCTTTTTTATTTTTTACATGAATCAGAAAACTGTATTAGACTTTAGGTATAGTAAGTGTTTTATTCTATTGTGCATAAGGTTGCTATGTATCAGAACTAACTAGGTGGCACACAACAACAACAAGGTACTTATGTTTAAGTGGAGTTTTGAACTGAGATTTTAGAGAAGGTTCTGACTGCTCAAATACCTTTAAGAAAATATTTAAAAAAATACTATCAGGAGGCAGAGTGTCATGGATTAAATTGTGTCCCTCCCAAAATATGTGTAGCCACATGGCTGGGACATGCTTCCCAATATTTTATGATTGTTCTCCATTTTATGATTTTCCTACGCTGTATGTTAAAGGATTAGAGTGGGACTGTAAATCCCTTCATAGGATCACCTCTGTGCTCTACTATAAAAGAAGTTTCCCCGGAGTATGGCTTGCACCACCCTTTATCCTTCATCCTATAATAGATAAAAGGAAATGGAAGCAAGCAGAGAGTTGGGAACCTCACATCATGAAGAAAGCAGCACAAGAGTACATTTTGCAGACCTGAGGTTCCTGCACCAAGATACTCCCTGAATGAAGACTGATGCAACACAAGGACTTTCCTCTAGAGATGACAAGGGCAAAAGCCTGCACCTGCAGCAGACATCCTGAATTCAGACCTGTAGCCTATTGGACTGTGTAAGAATAAGTTTTCCTTTGTTAAAACTATTCACTTTGTGGTATTTCTGTTAGAGCAGCACTAGTGGAATAAAACGTGGAGCCAAGATGGCAGACTAGAAACATGTGTCCTCAGTTCCCTCTGACAACTACCAGGCTTGGATTGATAACTGAACGGAACACTCTGGATACCCAAGGAGCCCTAGGACATGGCACAGGTTTGTCAGATTAGACTACACATCACTCAACAGGAAACTTCTCTCTGACACGAGCTGTCACATGCTGAGCACCACTCCTGCTGATTCGCTGTATGGGCAGACTGCAGGTACTGACACATTTTCTTTTTCTTTTTGGTTATCTAAGAGGTGAGGAGTGGCACAAGCCCGGCAAAGATGCTGAACTGCAATGCTAAAGCCAAGCCAAGCCCAGTGTCATCAAGCAGGATCCTAAAGTAAACAGAATATAGCACAGCAAAGATGCAGTGTGGAATAGCCACATTTTGAGAGCCCAGCTCCTGACTGAGGGTACAAAAGTGCCCCCACCTTCTCTTTTCTCAGCTCCACCATAGATTCTGCTGTTTCATGGCAGAAAGAGCAGCTCAGCTGGGACAATATCTTTGTTGGCTGGTAGGTGAAGTCACCCAACTAGAGGCCTCAGCAGGGGATAATTTCCAAGCTGAAAAGCAGTGCCAGTCTGGAAAGTACTTTCCCAGCAGAAAGGCTGTGTTTAGCACATTATTACCTTATGAGTAGGGCCTGGTTGAGAATGGCAGCAATGCTGTAATGTCTCCGAACCTTGAACTCCATTATAGCATCTGAGGATGGTGAAGAGGTGCTTCCATTGTCAACCAGAAGGCAGAATCTGCCATATCTGATGGCCAGACTGATTTTAGTAGCTGTCAGATAGCTCTTAAATGTTCATGAGTCGGATCTGACTCGACGGCACTTGGCTTGGCTTGGCCTGGAGAAATAACTGCTGAGTAGCATGGTGACATCTCTTTCAGCCTTTGCTGACACACATCATAGGGTCGGTTGATGACCCCCTAGTGACTCCATATGTAGGTTGCCATCTTTGCAAGATATGCAGTGGAGCCTGCCACCCCAGAGAGTCCACTGGACCCAGTCACTAGAGTACACGGAGGTGGCTGGTGACCAACTCCCTTCTCAGAACTATGCCTGAGCTCCTGCTGAAGTAACACCAAAGAAACTAAACAGCCTCTAGGTGGCCCAAAGGCAACAATCCATCTCTAACCATTTAAAGAAACAATCCACCATGGATCTGGAAAACTTCCAAAATAAAGAATCAAAAAACTTTCCAGACAAAGAAGGCTTTCTAAAACTATTGGAGGTCAAGTAAAACAGAATTATATATAGAACCCTCCTAGAGATTAAACAAAATGCACCAGAGCAAAATGAAAAATTAAGCAAGATATTTGAACTGATGGAACATCAACAATCTGAAATCCAACAGATCAATAACAAAATTACACAATAAGACAATTCAATCCAAAACCAAAAGAGCAGAATTGAGGAGATGGAAGTCAGACTTAGTGACCTTGAAGACAGAGCAACCAGCATTTATGAGGAGAAATCAGAAAAAATAAATTAAAAAAAAGAAGAAACATAAAAAATATGTGGGACTCTACTAAGAGGAATAATCTGTGATTAACTGGATTTCCTAAACAAGGAGTGATAGCTGAAAACACAGAGAGTATTGCTGTTGAGTTGCTGACAGAAAACTTCCTGAAATTAGGAAAGAAGAAAACACAGATATCCAAGACATATATCAAGTACCACAAAAACTAGACCCCAAAAGAAAGACAGTAAGATGTATTATACTTAAGCTTAAGTCAATGAAACATAGACAGAGACTTAAAGGCAGAGAGGCTCAAAGCAAACATTCAGAGGGAAGCCCTGCAGGCTTTTGTCTGACTTCTTGGCAGAACAATGTTGGCAAGGAGGCAGTGGGATGACACATTCAGTGCCTTAAAGGTGAAAAACTATCAGCCAAGAATTATATATCCTGCAAAACTGTCTCACAAATACGAAGATGATATTAAGACATTCACAGATAAGTAGAAGCTTAAAAGAATTTGTAAAAACCAAACCAAAACTACACGAAATACTGAAGGAGGCTCTTTGCTTAGAAAAACAAAACCATTATTTAAGGAGAGAATACAGGACACAGCATGCAGAAACCTACTCAGTTAGGGAAGTCACAAACCTCAATCAAAACTACAATATTAAAACAAGGGAACTAATGATCATATCATGAAAACTATGACACCATCATAGTAAAAAGAGGGATATACTACAGTAGTTACAGTTCTCTCAGATGGAGAGGAAGTTAAAAAGATATGAAGAAGTTAAAATTGGGGTTAAACTTCAGATATTAAGTAGGATCACATGGGTAGCCACAAAGCACAATAACAATGCAACATATCAAAACAGGAAACATAACAGTAATCTCAACGACAAAACCAACAATGAGAAAGATGAAAAGTCAACCCATAAAGGATGACTCTGAACAGAATAGTAAGAACAACATAGAAAACACCAACACAAACATAAATACATCAAGATGACAGCAAAAAACACATACCTATCAGTAATTACATTGAATATAAATGGACTGAATGCTCCAATAAAGAGACAATGACTGATATCCTGTATCAAAAAACATGAGCCATCTACATGTTGCTTATAAGAAATGCACCTTAGAAATAAAGATAGGAACAAACTGAAAATTAAAGGGTGGAAGAATATATACCAAGCTAACAATACAGAAAGAAAAGCAGGTGTGGCAATACTAATTTCAGATAAAATAGATTTTAATGTAAAAGCCACCATCATGGACAAGGATGGTCATTATTTATTGCTGAAAGTTTCAATACACAAGCAGGACTTAACAATATTAAATATTTAGGCACCCAATACCAAAGCATCTAAATACATAGAACAAACACTGACTACATAGAACAAACACTAACTACATTAAAAACTGAGATAGATCATGCCACGATAATAGCTGGAGACTTCAACTCTCCACTTTCAGTAATGAACAGACAATCCAGAAAAAAGCTCAGCAAAGACGAACATGATCTTATTGTGACAATTAACTAACAAGACCTCATCTACATATGCAGAACTTTTATCCATCAACAGAAAGTACAACAGTTTCCAGAAGAGACCATCTGTTAGGACATAAAGCAAATCTCAAAAAATCCAAACCGTTGAATTATTAAAAAGCATCTTCTCAGATCATAAAGCCATAAAAGTCAAAATCAATAGCAGAAAAAACAGAAATTGTAACTCATGGAAACTGAACAACACCTTGCTCAAAAAGCCATCCATTACAGAAGAAAGCAGGACAAAACAAAGACATTTATGGAATCAAATGAGAATGAAAACACATCCTACCAGAACCTAGGGAATACAGCCAATGCAGTGCTCGGAGGTCAGTTTGTCTCTATAGTTGTGCACATCCGGAAAGAAGAAAGGACCCAACCAAAGAATTAACACTATAGCTTGAACAAATAGAAAGAGGGTAATGGAGGCACACCTCAGGCACCAGAAGAAAAGAGATCATAAAGATTAGAGAAGAATTAAATGAATCAGAGATCAGAAAAACAATTGAAAAAATAAATAAAACCAACAGCTGTTTTTTTTGAAAAGATAAACAAAACAGATAAACTATTGGCTAAACTTACAAAAGTAAAACAGGAGAGGAAACAAATAATCCAAATAAGAAATGAGGTGGGAGATGTCACAACAGACCCAACTGAAATCAAAAGTATCATAACACAATACTATGAAAGACTATAACAGATTTGAAAACCTAGAGGAAATGGACAAATTTCTAGATCATATCACCTACCAAAATTATCCCAAGGAGAAGTAGAACAACTGAATAAACCCACCACAAAGGAAGAGACTGAAAAAGTCATCAAAAAAAGCCCTAACCCAGATGGCTTCACCAGCGAATTCTACCAAAGTTTTAGAGAGGTGTTAACTCCAATACTACCGAGACTATTTCACAGCATAGAAAGGGAAGTAATACTCCCAAAATCATTCTATGAAACCAGCATAACCTTAAAAGCAAAGTCAAGGAAAGATTCCACAAAAAAAATAACTACAGACCAATATCACTCATGAACATAGATGCAAAAATCTTCAACAAAATCGTTGCCAATAGACTTTAACAACATATCAAAAAATTAATTCATCATGACAAAGTTGGATTCATACCAGGGATGCAAAGCTGGTTCAACATAAGAAAAACAATTAATGTGATCAACCACATAAATAATACAAAAGATGAAAATCACCTGGTTTTGTCAATTGATGTGGAAAAGGCTTTTGACAAAGTCCAACACCCATTCATGCTAAAAACTTCTCAGCAAAATAGGAAGAGAAGGAAATTCCTCAGCGCAACAAGGGGAATCTACACAAAGCCAACCATCTATATCATCCTGAATGGAGAGGGACTGAACGAATTCCCCTTGAGAACAGGAACTAGACAAGCATGCCCACTCTCATCTCTCCTATTCAACACTGTACTAGAAGTTCTGGCCACAGCAATTAGACAAGACAAAGAAATAAAGGGCATCCATATTAGCAAAGAAGAAGTTGAAATCTCCCTATGTGCAGATGATATGATTGTATATGCAGAGAATCTTAAAGAATCTATAAATAAAATGCTTGAACTAACAGAAGAGTTCAGCAAAGTATCAGGATAGAAGATAAGTAAATCAGTAGGATTCGTTTATACCAACAAAGATTATGAAAGAAGAAATCACCGAATCAATACAATTTACTATAGCACACAAGATAAAATACCTAGAATAAATCTAACCAGAGAAATAAGAGACCTATACAAAGAAAACCACAAGACCTTACAACAAGAAACCAAGAGACACTTATGTAAATGGAAAAATCTACCCTGCTCATGGATAGGAAGACTTAACATTGTGAAAATTGCTATTTTACCCAAAATGATCTACATATACAACTCACTCCCAACACAAATTTCAGTGACATTTTTTAATGAGATGGAAAAACAAATTACCAACTTTGGAAAGGGAAGAAAACCCAGATAAGTACAGCACTACTGAAGAATGGGAACACAGTGGGAGGCCTCACACTACCTGACCTTAGAACCTATTACACTGCCACAGTAGTCAAAACAGCTTGGTACTGCTACAAAGAGAGATATATAGACCAAAGGAACAGAGTTGAGACCCCAGAGATGCCACCATCATGCTACGAACAGTTGGTATTTGACAAAGCCCCTAAGATTGTAAAATGGGGTAAAAACAGTCTCTTTAACAAACAGTGCTGACAAAATTGGATATCCACCTGCAAAAATTGAAACAAGACCCATATCTCACACCTTATACAAAAATTAACTCAAATTGGATCAAAACCTAAATATCAAACCTAAAACAATAAAGGTACTGCAAGAAAAAAAAAATAGGATCAGTAATGAAAAATCTAATACACAGCTTAGACAGACTTCAAATCTGACAAACAAAGCACGATCAACAGAAGAGAAAATATGTAAATGGGAACTACTAAGAATCAGGCACTTTTGCTTATCCAAAGACTTTATCAAAAGAATTAAAGAACCACCTATGAAAGGGAAAAAATATTTGGCATCTACATGTTGGACCACTATCTGATCTCCATAATCTAAAGTTACAGCAAAATATCTTCAAGAAAAAGGTAAATAACTCACTTACATGATGGGCAAAGGGGATGGACAGACACTTCACCAAAGAGGACTTCCAGGCAGCCAAAAGACACGAGGAAATGCTCATGAACATTAGTTATTAGAGAAATCCAAATCAAAACTACAATGAGAGACCATCTTACCCCAATGAGGTTGGCCATGAGCCCAAAATCACAAAACAACAAATGTTGGAGAGGATGTGGAGGGACTGGAATGCTCCTATGCTGCTGGTGGGACTGCAAAATGGTACAACCTCTTTTGAAAGCAATCTGGAGCTTCTTTAAAAAGCTGGAAATAGATTATACCATTTGATCCAGTAATTTTACTGCTTGGAATATATCCTACAGAATCAAAGGCAGTCACATGAACAGATACATGCACAAATGTCTACTGCAGCACAGTCCACAACTGCTAAAAGATAGAATCAACCCAGATACCCAACAGATGAATAGATAAACAAACTATGGTACATACACTCGATGGAACACTATGCAATGATAAAAAACAATGATGATTTTAGGAAGCATCTCATAAGCTGGTTTCAATTGGAAGACATTAAGCTGAGTGAAATCATTCAGCAGCACAAGGACAAATATTATATTAGACCCCTCCTATAAGAACTTAAAAAGAGACTGCATCTTTGATGGATGCAAGAAAGGGTAGGGAGGGAGAGAGCTGGTCATAGATTAGATGTGAGAAATTTGATTGGGTGAAAGCAGTGACAGCACACAGTAGAAGGAAGATCAACTTAACTGGACTTCAACATAAACTGAAAACTCTTCTAATCTTAACCGAATATTGCAAGGATAGAGTAGCAGTAGTGGGGTCCTGGGGACCATGGTTTCAGGGGACATTGAGGTCAACTGGTATAACTGGCCTATTGCTTAGAGAATCTTCTGTACCCCATATTAGTAAGCAGCATCTGGGGTCTTAAAAGCTAGACAGCTGCCATCTGAGGTATACCAAATGGTCCCAACTCATCCAGAACAGAAGATCACCAAGTACAACCAAGGCATGAGAAAGGAAAAGCTCAGGAGACAGAGGGACCTATGTGAATGGGTGACTGTATCAACATTGACCATGAAAGACAGCTGTGATGGGGCACATAATGCTGAGTTCCAGTGACAACATGAGAAAAAGAGGGGTGCACCTCAAGAACTCCACTAAAAGACAGACATTCATGGTCTACCGGCCAGGGGGCTCCTCTGGGAGCATGGACTCTAGATCTTCTGCTGTTCCTGGCCAGAAAACATTACTGAGGTCAACTCTTTGGACAGGAATGGACTGGACTCAGTGATACAATGTGACCACACTGTGTGTACTTTATGGTTCTATGCATGTGTAGGATGCTGTCCTACTGACCTCTTACTTGGAGAGGAGAGGGTTGAGAGGAGGGGACAGGGTATTGTTAAGAGGATATGACATATATAGAATGAAAAGGCAGAATGTCCTATCACCAAGCAAGGAGAGCAGAAGGAGCTGCAGATAGGTGGGCATGGAAATTTAATTTTGGATTGTATACTTTTAGTTAATCACAATAAAGAAAAAGTGAAAAATATATATATCAAATTTGTATTCATGAACTCAGCACTGCGCTGGGAGTCACAGGGGCTGAGTGTATAATACTTCTCTAGGAACTTATAATTTAGATGGATAGATAAGGTCAACAACTATAAAGCTCAAAGTGAATACCAGTAGGATTTGTTACTGCTTTATCACTTTGATAATTACGGTGCATCTGACCCAAGCTATGGTCTTTCCAATAGCCTCATGCCTGCAAAATCTGGAAAATGAAAAAAAGGAAGACAAAGGGATTGGTGGGTTTGAACTGCAGGGTTGTTGAAGAATACTATTAGCAAATCTTTCTGAGAAGAAATACAACTAGAATGTACCTAAGAAATGAAGAAGGCAAGACTTGGACAGTTTTATTTGTACACATGTCATCAGTAAAGAGCAATCACTAGAAATGGACATGATGTTTGATAAAGCAGAGGATCAGCAAAAATCCATTACATGGTCTCATGGACTGAACTGTGTCTCTCCAAAAGTGTGTGAATATTTGTTTGATCATAACACCCAATATTTTATGATTGTCCTCCATTTTGTGATTTTCCTGTGCTATAAATCCTAATCTCTGCCTGTGGTTAATAGAGTGGATTATGTTAGAGAGGATTAAGGTGGGACTATACATCCATCCTAAGACCATCTCCCTCCACCAATGTAAAGGGAGTTTCGCTAGAGTATGACTTACACCACCTTTTATCCTACAAGAGGCAAAAGGAAAGAGAAGCAAGCAGAGAACTAGGAACCTCGTATCATTAAAAAAGCAGCACTAGGACTAAGGCACGCCCTTCAGGCCTGAGGTTCCAGCACCAAGATGCTCTCTACCAAAGACTGATGCAACACAAGGACCTTCCTCTAGAGATGACAAAGGGAAGGCCTTCCCTTGGAGCATACACCCTGAATTCAGACTTTCAGCCTACTGGACTATGTAAGAATAAACTTTTCTTTGTTAAAGCTATCCACTTGTGATGTTTCTACTAAAAAACACTAGTTAACTAAGACACATAGTATTCTAGTTACCATAAACCCACACTTTCTACCATCTATTTGTTTTATTTTATTTTTTGTACATTTTAGCATTAATAATATGCCCTGCATATCATGTTACAGCACATAGTTTGTTGATGTTCTCATTTTCAGATGTTCATACACAGATGTTCAATATTATGATTTACTATTCAAAACAGAACTATATAGATTTAATTTTCTAAAATAAATCAGGGCTTCAGTTGCTTGAAAACGTGGATCCAAACACTGATTGCTTTGATAAAGTCAACAAGCAAATTCAGGAAGCAGAGAGGTGTTACAGAGAAACATACAAAGAAAAAAAAAATCATACAGACAGTGCTTACTAATTTTCTGGCTAGAAATGTCATCTTCACACCCAGGGATAACCCAGGTAATTCAGAACCTTCCACAAGTGGAGTTACGACTGTAACTGACAAAAAGTCAACACTACTACTACTCTTCTTCATTGTTGGCATAAATTTTCATGATTCATGTGTTTTTTATTTATGTATATACCTAAAAGTTTATATGTAATGTTTCCAATCCCCAAAGACAAAAGATCAGATTTATAGATAATGACAATAAAAGGCAATAATAATGCAACAAAACATAAGATATTTGACTTAATTCAGAATAATTTTACTATGGAGTCTTTGGAACAGAACCCCATCTGAAGTCAGGGACTATCGGTATAGGATTTCCACATCTTTCCCTTTCTTTCTGCTCTAGACTTCCTCTTAACTAAGATTATGCCACTTGTCTCATATTTCCAGCCTGGTTTACTTTAAAAGTTTATTCTCTTAACAATTTTGCATACCTATTTCTTCTTGTTCAGTTACATTCACAATGCTAGTTCTTTCCACCCTGTCCAATAATGGTATCACTGATTGTTGCTGCTATTAGGTTCCTTGGAGTCAGTTTCAACTCATAGTGACCCCATGTACCCCAGAACGAAACACTGCCCCATCCTGGGTCATTTCACAATCACTGCTATGTTTAAGCTTATTGATGCAGGCATTGTATCAGTCTATCTCTTCAAGGGTCTTCCTCTTTTACATTGACTGTCTACCTTACCAAGAGAGACGTTCTCCATGGACTAGTCCCTCCTGATAACATGTCCAAAGTATGTGAAACAAAGACTCACCATCTTTGCTTCCTAAGAGCACTGTGGCTGTACTTCTTTCAAGACTGATTTGTTCACTGTTTTGGTGATCCATGGTATACTCAGTATTCTTTACCAACACCATGATTCAAAAACAACAGTTCTTCTTTTGTCTTCCTTATTCATCGTCCAATTTTGAATGCCTATGGGGCAACTGAAAACATCATGGCTGTGTCAAGCCCACTTTAGTTCTCCAGTCACATCCTTGCTTTTCAACACTTTAAAGAGAGTGTTTGCAGCAGATTTACCCAGTGCAAAATATCACTTGATTTCCTGACTGCTACTTCCATTAGCATTGATAGTGGATCCAAGTAAAATGAAATCCTTGACAGCTTCAATATTTTTTCTGTTTATCACAATGTTGCATACCGGCTCTGGTGCCACAGATCACTTCTGTTTGATCTTTCTAGCCATAGTCTTGTACCTTCCACTCAAATCATTAGGCAGGACTGCTGATATGATTGTTGTGGCCCATCAAAGGGAATGGTCAGTTCTGCCATTCTGCTGGGCTTAAAACGAGCCATCTCAGAGGCAGGAAAGTGAAGAACCCACCACTACCATGGAAGTAGATATCAACAGGAGAGACTTATGCAACAGACCTACAGGAAACAGTGTAACAGGCCTACTGGCCCATGGAACAAGGAAGCTGAACATCTTTGGGCAGAGATGATGGTCAGGGACAGACATACCTCTCAGAATGGGTGGAAAGAGCCTGTATTGGTGGAAGAATTATACTCTTAAGTGTTCTTGAGCCTGAATTTCTGAGCCTGTTACTTCCCTAATAAAACTCATAATTTTAAGTACTGACTAAGTTCTGTGTGGCTATTGTAACATGCTATGAAATCCAGCAGAGAAATAGTGTTGTGGGAGACACAACTGGTGTCAGAACTGGCAAAGACAGTGCAGAGAGGAAGCGTGTCTGTGCTTCTCCTCATATCAATCAGCCTTGGGCCATTGATCTTGTTTCTCCTTTCCCCTTGTGAAGTTAAGGAGACCAGCCACTGCCCCATGCCATTTTTATACTGATGCAGTTGTTTTCACTAATATCCCAGTGGAAGAAAAATTTAAAACTTATTTATAATCATTTGGATTTAGTATTCCATTGTTTGGTAGAATACAAAATTGATCAACAAACATTTCATGAATTTAAAGGTAAAAATGGGATATTCTACATGTTTTAGCATTATCAAGTTAAGGTACAACACTCTTTTAAAAAAAAAATACAGTCTTTAGCTTTTAAAAAAAGGTTAGTCTAACTCCTGACATTTCTTCAACGTTACCTTATAGTGTTACATTTTACAAAAGAAAAAAACTTTTGCTGTGGAGTCTATTCCAACTCATGGTGACAAAGGTCAAGTTATTTAAGTCATTTTACATCACCGTAAGAGTTAACGCTGTCTGTGATAGGTGCCAGACACTACTGTAATCACATTATAAGCTCATTTGATCTCACATATCCCCATTGCAAAAATGAAGAAAGTGGTATAGCAAAGTTAAACCAATTGCTCAAAGTGACACAGTAATTGAGTAAATTATGCTTTGAGCCTCATCTCTGGAGACTCTGCTCTTAATCACTAAATTACAAGTCATCTAGTGAACAGATAATACAAAACATTCATAGAACAGAGAAACTACATTTTAAGGCAGTATATATGAATGAGATAAAGGCCTTAGGCTCTTTTTCATTCAGAGTAAGTTAATCATGAAAATACACTGGGATTTCAAATATAGTATTTATAATATTCTAAATCACTTCTAAAATATGAGTATCAAATATATGAGTGATTTTTAAAAGTATAAATCAAAAAGGAGAGCAAATTCTCATAAATGTTCCAGTGATGTTTGAGACAAGATTGTTTAATGGAACTTTGGGAACATCTACCTTTTTTGGCAGAATAAAAAATGATATAAAACTAAAGTTCAAAATGTCAAGTTGTAAGTGACAGTTATTATCTCTTATTAGTAATTAAGACTTCAAAGGCAAGGAAAGAGAGAAAGTGATTACATGGAAGCAATTTCAAAAATCCTGAATGCAGTAAAATAATGTTAGGAACCTTTGGATGGGCTTGTATAAACATGAAATTTTAACACAAATTCACATGTACCTTTGTAAAAACTAAACTTCAAAGGACTCTCATATTCATGCCATACACAAAATCATTTTCAAAAGAATTTTAATCAATTATTCAAATATTTACACTTATAAAACATGGCATAAGAAATATGTTCATAGAAGAGTCCAACCGTAAAAATCTTCCATTATCCCAGAAAGTTATATTCCTTTATAAACTTTCTTAGGTATTTCTCTATAATGCAATTATCCATTCTTACAGAAAGCCACTGTTAAAGTGTAGTTTTAAAATTACGAGACACATACTCACCCAAGTAGCATTCAAATGTAAGAACTTTTACCATAAGTATTCTATATGGCGGATATTAGGCTGACTCCTTTGGAGGAGCTGCTGAGTGTCATCTGGTCAATTCTGACTCATATGGATCCCATGTGACGGAGTCAACTGCCCCATAACATTTTCTGTGCTGTAATCTCCACAGGAGCAAACCATCAAGTCTGTCTCCCACAGAGCTCCTGGCAGTTCAAATTGCTAACCTGTCACTTAGCAACCAAGAGATAAAAATGAAGATCACTTCTTTTACCCACTAACAAGGCCATGGTATTCCTTATGCAGGGATGTGTAAACAAGGAACTCAGACCAACACTGTACTAGAGTTTACACAGAGAACACTGAGAGCTTACAGGCTGACTCATCAGGAATTTAGAAGCCTTTTAAAAGCACATTGATTTGGAGACTGATGATGAGACTTTGTCATGAAAATTGTCCTTTCATGTATACATATACAAAGACGCACACGATCTTCTATAAGATTCATCTCTTAGATTTACCATAGTACTTCTATAAAAAATACGATCTTTATTCTGCTTCTTTCTTCAGTCCTCATTCTCCTCACCTTTAAAATGGAAACAATAATATCTCTTTAACAGAATTTCATATGAGAATTAAATAAAGATACTCATGTATAGTGCTTAGAATGGTGCTTCATGAATATTGGTTGTAACATAGCTAAAATGTAGCAAATATGAATAGCTTACAAGAGTTAGGGGGGTTTTTTGTTTGTTTATTTGCTTCTGTTTTGTTTTTTTTTTGGCCAAAAGCTACTGAAAAACAGGCAAAGTGAGTGCTTCAGTTTCCTACTCTTCATGTCAAGGAAGCCCTAGGAATCAAATCCAGAATGATTCCGTTAACCTGTGTTGTTTCTGGCTCATGTTCAATTTCATTTTTCAACATTTGTTTGTAAGTGGCTCTGAATATTTACTATTTGTTTGTAATTATGAACTTCTAGAGGTGAGAGCTTTTACCTCAGCAGCTCTATTCATAAGAGCAAACTCATAAATACACAGCACTTAAATAGTAGTTGACAGCAGTCGTCACATCTAGACTAGCTGTATATTGGAAGAATGATACCATCTCTAATACCTACTTTTCCCATTTGAATTATGTTGATCTGCTGAAGTAAAAAGCAGGAAGAGGGACTAAATGGGTATGACTATAAACCGGAGAGATCATTTCCATTCAGAAGGCAAGTGTTCCATAAAAGGCCATTTTCTGCCAGCAACTCAGCAACAATACCCTTTGTGTTTTCAGCTATGACTCCCTGTTTAGAAACCCAGTTAATCATAGACTTTTCCTCTTAATAAAGTCACACATGTTTAATGCTTCTTCATTTTTTTCCCCCTCTGATTTTTCCTCATAAATGCTAGTGTCAGTTGCTCTATCTTCAAGGTCACTAAGTCTGCCTTCTGTCTCCTCAATTTTGCTCTTTTGGTTTTGGATTGAATTGTCTAATTCTGTAATTTTGTTACTGATCTCTTGGATTTCAGATCGTAGATGCTCCATCATTTCAAATAGCTTGCTTAATTTTTCATTTTGCTCTGGTGCATTTTGTTTAATCTCTAGGAGGGTTCTATATATAATTCTTTTTTACTCGACCTTCATTAGTTTCAGAAACCCTTTTTCATCTGGGAAGCTTTTTGATTCTTTATTCTGGGAGTTCTTCCAGAGCCATGGTGGGCTGTTTCTTTAAATGGTTAGAGATAGATTGTTGCTTTCAAGCCATCTAGAGGCTGTTTAACTTCTCTGGTGTTACCTCAACAGAGCTGGAGTGTAGTTCTGAGAGGGGAGTTCATCACCAGCTGCCTCTGTGTACTCTAGTGACCATTCCCAGTGGACTCTCTGAGGTGGCACACTCCACCTCCTATCTGGCAAAGACAGCAACCTACTTATGGAGTCACTAGGGGACCATCAATTGACCCTATGATATGGGTCAGTAAAGGCTAGAAGAGATGCTGTCAGGCCACTCAGCATTTATTTCTAAAGCCAGTCTTATTTTAAAAATTTAGGAGCTATCTGGCAGCTGCTCAAATCAGTCAGGCCATCAGGTGCAGCAGGTTCCACCTACCGGCTGACAACCAAAGCACTTCTGCAGTTGTCCCTAGATGCTATGATGTAGTTCAAAACAGGGAAAGGTTACAGCCTTGCTGCCATCATCAGTCAGGCCCTACCCATAAGGTAACACTGTGCTAAACACAGCCTTTCTGCTGGACAAGAGCTTTCCAGACTGACAGTGCATCTCAAATTGGGAATTATCCTCTGCTGAGACCTCCAGTTGGGTGACTCTGCCTCCCAGCTGACCAAGATGGTGTCCCTGCCAAGCTGTCCTTCCTGCCTCAAAACAGCAGATTATATGTCGGAGCTCAGAAAAGAGAGGGTGGGAGGCAGTTGTGCCCTCAGTCAGGAGCCGGGCTCTCAAAATGTAGCTATCCCACAGCAATGTCCCTCTGCTGTGCTATATTCTGTTTACTTCGGCACTGAAGTTCAGCGTATTTGTTGGCTCATACCATCCCCTGCCTACTGGATAACAAAAGAAAAAAAAAAAAGAAAAAAAGTGTCAATACCTGCAGTCCGCCCAAGTGGCAAGTCAGCAGAAGCAGAGCTCAGCACACTGTGACTCCTCAGAAAGAGGTATTTTTCTGTTTAGTGGCGTTGTAGTCCAATCTGACAGCCTTACAGGGTATCCTAGGGCTCCCTGGGTGTTCAGAGTGTTCCATCCAGTTATCAATCCAGGCCTTAGTTTTCAGAAGGAATTGAGGAGACATGTGTCTAGTCAATCATCCTGGCTCAGCCTCTGATATTGGAGCTTTTAATCCAATATTGAACTATTATAAGTAGAATTACTATGAACATTCAGGAAACCCTGGTGGCATAGTGATTAAGTGTCCATTCTGCTAACAAAAGAGGTCTGCAGTTGAAATCCACCAGGTGCTACTTGGAAACTCTATGGAGTAGTTCTACTTTGTCCCATAGGGTTACTACGAGCCAGGACTGACTTAATGGCAGTCCCACTGGATGGCAGTGGGATGAACATTCATGAACTATTGTATATGTGGACATACAATTTAATTTTTTCCTGATTAAGTATCAGTAGAATTGCTGGGTCATAGGGAATATATAAGAACCCTGGTGGTGCAGTGTTTAAGAGCTCAGGCTTCTCACCAGTCTGAACCCACCAGGCACTCCTTAGAAACTGTATAGGGCCATTCTAATTTGTCCTATACAGTCATTATAAGTCAAAATCAACTCTCCAGCATCAAACAAAAACAACACTGTCTTCTGAGTGTTTTCAGTTGTC
This sequence comes from Heterohyrax brucei, assembly GCA_028571685.1. Classification (NCBI taxonomy): domain Eukaryota; kingdom Metazoa; phylum Chordata; class Mammalia; order Hyracoidea; family Procaviidae; genus Heterohyrax; species Heterohyrax brucei. The sequence goes on along the minus strand of CM053141.1, from coordinate 53,377,788 downwards.
TAAATGTCCACCATTTTAAATGGAGTTTTTAAAACAAGTATTATGTCTTCTAAATATATCAGTTATAGACTGGACATTGTATAACAAATGTCATATGACTGATTTTGAGACTCCTTTGGTACAGAGAGATGACGGATGGAGAATGACACTTATTTGGGAAATGCATCTCACGTACAGCCACTATCTGTCTCTCAGTGGAGGCTTTTGTGTTCTGATACTGAACAGACCGCAGTAGAACTTCCTAACATGAACTAAGAAGAAAGGTCTGAAAATCTACTTCTGAAAATCAGCCACTGCCAACTCTGTTGATCACAATAAGATCACAACAATTCAACCCACTACCCACCAGTAATAAAAATGTCAAAGAATCAATAAATTCACTACAAATACACCTAATCAGTATATGGGGATGTCAGATCTAGTAAATAAAAATGTAAAATTCCCCATGTAAACTTCAGTGTAAGCCTTTTTGTTTGTTTTGTTTTCATATGACATGTTCTGTGAATATTTGGGCATGTTGTTGTTGTTAGCTGTTGTCAAGTTAACCCTTAAAAACATACTTTTTTTTTTTAATAAGTATATCCCAAATGAACAGTGGTGCTTCAGTGGTAAAATTCTTACCTTCCATAGGAAAAATACTATGTGATTCCCAGCCATTGTATCCCATGGATGGCCACTGTAGAGGTTTTACTTTGTTTTTATACTGAAAGTGTTTCAGTGGAGCTTTGATACCGAGACGGACTAAGAAGAAAGGCCTGATAATCAGCTTCTGAAACCCCCTATTGATCACCACTGTCCAATGTACAACCCATCAAGGGACCTGGCAGTACTTTGCTCTGTTATACGGAAGGCCACCATGAGTGAGAGTCAACTCGGTGGCACTAACAACAACAACATTAAACATACAAAGATATCAAGACTTGAAAAAGTTAGTAAATAGCATCTCTGGGATTTGAATGTCAGTTTTCTTGTTTTCAAAGCCTGCAAGTTATCCGACATGGTTGTTAACAGCATGGCCCTTGAAGCCACACTGCCCTGATTAGACTTCAAGTTCTACCACTTACGAGCTGCATGATCTTAGACGTGTTACCGCACCCCTCCAGCCCTCGGTATCCTAACACTCCTGTGCCCGAGTTTCCCATCTGTAAATAAATTACTCATACTTAGATTACCTATTTACAAACACTTAGAACCATTACCTGGCAGATATTAAGTACTATGAAAGTATAAGCAGTTCAATTATCACAGATATCAATTATTTTATAATAAATACTGTTTGTTACTGTTTTTTAGGTGGCATCTAGTCAGTTCTGAATCCTAACAATTCTATGTACAATAGAATGAAACACCGTTCAGTCCTGCACCAGTCTCACAGTCATTGCTGTTTGAGCCCACTGTTGCAGACACTGTACCACTACTATCCACAAGGTTTTCACTGGCTAATTATTGGGAAGTTGATAGCCATTTTCTTTTTCCAAGTCTGTCTTAGCCTGGAAAACTATTTTAGCTGAAAACTGTCTGCCATGGTATTTGAAATACTGCAGGCATAATTTCCATTCAGCATCACAAACAAGGAACCTCTCACAGCAGGACGTAATGAGTAATATTGAGCATTGTACATTTTTGCTGTCTAATTATATTATTCCTATGTTGCTTTGACTTCTAGGATACACAAAAAGGTTGTGTGTTCTATAGCCTGCTGTTACACTGGCACAGTGTTCACGTGGGTCCTGGTAACTTTCTCTTGAGAAGATCAAATCCTTCTCAGAATGCACAAATTAAAACTGAGCAAGAACTTGCAGGTGTAATTTTGCACTGCCTGAAGAGAAGACTGAGATGCCTGAGATGACTATTTTTAAGTGCAAACAAAATCAAAGAAATGAAAGACCTTCAGCATCGGATGTCATGCTATTACAAGGCCAATTTGTTAGCTGACTATGTTTGGGTAGAATATTGGGTTTTGAGAAAAGAAAGGAAATGGGAAAGTATCATTAGTCAATTTACTGTAAGTATTCTATATATTAGGTTTAACACTGATTTAAATAATAATAGGATTTCAAAAAAAGGGAACAGTGATACATTTCAATGACACTGAATAGTAGCTCTGTTTCTGGAAGGTTACTTTATCTTTTAATGGTGCCAGGTGTAAGATACAAGTAAGGCATACACAGAGGACACTGCAAGAAACAATGGAAATTCTTAAACAGAGACCTTCCTTGAACATTAGAAATAACCCGGATGATTTGTTGCCTTTCAATATACAATATCCATTTGTTAACTATGAACAAGAATTCATTCCACAAGTAATTAGTGCAATAACTTCCACTAATCTTGATCTGCTGTGCCCTACAATTTGCTCTTAATATTAAATAAAATATTAAAACGTGTGACTGTTTTTATATCATCAGCTTTAAAAACCTCACTAAGTTATTTTAATCAATATACTTGTTTTAAGTAAAAGCCATTTAATCTCCTGACTTATACATTAACCTTCCATTAAGTATTAGTGAAGAAGTTAAATGCACCTTAGTCAATAATGCTAATGCAGGATCTGTTGTATTACCTATGGAGAAATGCGTATTCATATTATGTTAAAGTGGCTATCCTTAATGATTAGCCATTATGTGTCAGGAAACTGATAATAAATTTGAAATATTCCATGAGAAAATGAATTATAATGTGGAAACTGAGTTCTCTGTACCGTAATAATTTTGAAATGAGGTCATCTGCTTCTTCTGGTCAATGCCTTTTAAGGCAATGATATTGAAGTGATGAAGACACCCTCAGTGACACTTGAACCTCACCCTGCAGTTTCAGATCTTGGTGGGTAATAAATGAGCCTGCTAATTGAAACTGAGATGTATGAATCTATTGTATCGCAGTGTTTTAACAAGTACTCCTTTTGTGTAAATAACGTGCCAAAATCTGGAAGCTCCTTACAATAAAGTACAATCTTTTCTGCTTCAAAATCATGTTACTTATTTTTGTTCAACACTTATTACAAAATAGTCACTTTCAGGTACACTTCCTTGCACATTCTTCTATTTCTCTAACATTCTTTTAAGAATTTTATTTCCATCAAAATCCTATGTTAAGGCAAGATAATCAATGTAAACTCTAATGACTTTGCACGAAAACAGAAATGCACTTGCCTTCTCACTGAGGAAAATCCGCATACCACCATAAGGAGCAACTTACTAGATGGACAGCAAGTGTAGATGCAAATTAGCATCTTTTTGGATATTATCTTGCATACTGTTGCACTTTGAAATGTAGATCCCTACTTATCACTACATTTCTGTATCCATAGTCTGTCATGTTTGTAATATTATACATAAGAAATGTGATTTCATGACTTCGGAAAAAATAATCAGGTGTCAGGAAACTATCACAAATCTCTTCAAATTAAATTGCTTATGGTTCTTGTCTTTACACCTGTACATTTCCTTGTAGTATCTTAGGAAAAGTGTCGAGTACTTTGAAAATACATATATGTGTGTGGGGGGGTGTACGTTGCATCTTTTAATTTACATAAAGAAAATGTGTAAACTCTGAGTAACACACTAAACATTTACCTTCAATTTTCAAAGGTAAGAAGAATCTTTGGATTCATTGCTTTAAAAAAGCAAAACAGAAACCAATGTCTAATCTTTAATAAAATACTTTAAGTCCTCTTATTTCATTTAACAACCAATTTGTCTAAAACTCTTCTAAGGCTGATATTAATTCAGTAACAGTCTGTTCTTTATACTAATTGTTTTAAATTTTAGTTCCTCTGATAAAGTATCATTTCTATGTATCTTGTATCATCAGTTAAATAAAAATCATTACTTTTAGAGTTATATCGTAAATGTTTTAATCATTTATTTGACATATTTATAAGAAGTATAACTTCAAAATCATTGCTAAGATGCTTTACTGTATTATTTTTGGAAAATTTATGTTTATGAAGTATGCATTCTAAACACCTAAAGTTCATAACCATCACCATATAAATTTTATTCATTTTCAAGATATGCTGTTATTTTTTTATTTTGTTATACTGCTATCAATAAAAATACCCTGGAACACTCTTAAAATTTCTTACTTGCAACTATTTTTTTATTCTTTAAAAATAAGATGATCAAGATATTACAACTGTATATATATATTCATAAATGTGTTTATTTTACTGAATTACAAGATTTCATTGAACATGTTAAGAGCCACACTTAATGAATAGTGACCACATTGCATGCAGAGTTTCTAGCAATTTCCATGTTTTGGATAGCTTAGCCTCACAACATCCTACACGTATCTACTACTTCCTGCTTTATAAATGAGAAAATGGAGTTACAGACAAGTAGATTCCCAAGGAAGCATATCGGTTCAGCCAGGATTTGAATCTGGGTAACATGAACTTCAAAGTCCACGTTTAAACAATATCTTTTATTCTGTTGATTTACTAGCTAGTGAAACACTGAGGATTAAGTCTTAACATGGTTAACATACTTTAATGCTAACCAAAAAACTGGAAGTTCAAGTCCACCCAGATGTACCTTCGATAAAAGTCTTAATAACCTACTTCTGAAACATTAGCCATTGAAAACCTGTTGTGGATTGAGTTGTGTCCTCCAAAAAATGTATGTATTCATTTGACTTGGCTATGAGTCCCAATACGGTGCTTTTCCTCCCACGTATTGTGAATCCTGCCTCTGTGAGATTGATGATGGAGAATGGGCAACAGTTGTGTTAGTGAGGCAGGTCTCAAGCTACACGATTGTGGGTTATAAGGGAAAGAAGTGAGGTGAGGAAGTTGGGAACCTCATACCATCAAGAGAGAAGCACCAAGAGCAGAGCACATCCTTTGGACCCAAGGTTCCTGTGCCGAGATACTCTCACTGGATTTGGACTCAGCCTACCAGACTGTGACAGTTTCTCTTACTGAATGGGCTTACAATTTATAAATGGATTTGCAGCTTACTGGACTGTGTCAATAAAGCTTCCCTTTATGAAACCTTCCACTGGTATTTTCTGTTGGAGCAGTACCAGGTGACAAAGACGAAACACAGTTTTACTCTGACACACGTAGGGTCACCATGAGTTGAAATCAGATTAATTGCAACCGTTTTTCCAAGATCTTACAATTATGTAAAAGATATATATATATTTTTTAACATGACTGAGTGAAAATGTACATTCTTGTATATATTTACATGCTCACCTATATGCAGCTTCCACTGCTCTCCCTGTCCGATGACAGCACACTATTCCTCTCTGCTCCATACATGTCTCATCCTCCTAACAGCCTCCTTTCCGCTCCTCTCCACTCACTCTACATCCTTCAGCCAGAGGTCAGCAGGATGATATCCAATAGATGTATAGAACCATAAAGTGCATCCAATATATGGTCACTTTGCATTGCTAAGTCCAATCCATTCCTGTCCAAAGAGTGTACCGTTGTTATAATTTATGGGTAAGGAAAGCATCACAGCTGGGGGCCATGCTCTCAGGGGAATCCCGAAACTGCTGGACCATCAATTGAGGTCTTTTAGTGGAGATCTCAGGATGCACCCCTTTTTATTCTTGTGTTGCCAGTGAGACTCCTCTCTGTGAGCTCCATCGTGGCTATCACTGGTGGTGGCCGGGCACCATCCAGTTCTTCTGGTCCCAAGTCGATGTAGCACCCACTGTTGTGGGTCTCTCTGTCTTCTAGGTTGTCTTTACCGCACGTCATTTTGGTCCTCAGTGAGCATCCATTCCTGCTGAGTTGGGACTGTTTGCTGTGCCCTTGGATGCAAGCTTGGCAGCTTTTAAGACCCCAGATGCCACTCACCAATGTGGGGTGCAGAGAGCTCTCTTAGCAAAATGCTAGTTGTGCCAATTGGCCTTGATTTTGCCTAAGAGCATGGTCCCCTGACCCCTGCCCCAGCTACTCTATCCTTGCAATATTGGGTTAAGATGGAAGGAGTACTCAAGTTATGCTGAAGTCCACTTAATGTTGTTCTTGTTTCTAATGTGGGCTATCACCGTTTTCTCCCAACCAGATTTCTAGCAACTATCTAAACTAAACCCTCCCCCTCCTCCTCCCTCCCTCCCCTCCCTTGCAGCTGTCAAAGAGTCTTTTCTTCTATACACAAGTCTGTTTTTGAGATCTTATCGTAGAGGTCTCAAACAGTATTTGTCCTTTTGTCGCTGACTACTTTCACTCAACATAATGTCTTCCAGTTGAAACCAGGTTAGGAGATGTTTCCTGGAATCATCGTTATTCTTTATCATTGTGTAGTGCTCCACTGAGTATATGTACCACAGTTTACCTATCCATTCTTCTGTTGTTGGGCATCTGGGTTGATTCCATCTTTTTGCTATCGTGGACTGTGCTGTGATGAACATTCTGGTGCACGTGTCCATTGGTGTGAAAGGCCTTGATTCTGTAGGATATATTCCAAGTAGTGGAATTATTGGGTCAAATTACCATTTGACGATGTCCATTTTTTGAAGGAAGCGCCAGATGGCTTTCCAAAGAGGCTGGACCATTTTGCAACCCCACTAAAAGTTTTTTCTTTAATAATTCTTTAAAAAAATATTTTGTTCTTGTGTTGCCAGGAGAGCAGTGGAAGCTACATATAGTTGGGCACACAAATTTATACGGGAATGTACATTTTCACTCAGTCATAAAAGAAAAAAAAAGAAAAAAATATTTTGTTGTGCTTTAAATGGAGTTTACAACTCAAGTCAATTTTTCATACAAAAACTTGTACACCCACTGCTATGCAACTGTATGTGCTCTTCCCACCCTGTGACAGCATACTTCTCCTTTCCACCTTATATTTTTAATACTTCTTTTTTTAAATGAAAGAGAAGTTTGATAAAAAAATTAAATTAAAGAAACAGGATTCTTTGAGGGTTATTTCCCACAGAGCAGATCTACTAAGTGGGGGAAGGAACACAGAGTTATTATACACTATAATATTATTATAAATGCTTATTCAATAGAATTCACTCCTTTAGATGCTCGAGAAGAATCGAGTTGTTGGGGCTTCTCTTTACTGAATTAATTTCTGAGTAGTTTCTGTGAACAGTACGACAGTAGAAAATCAGCCAAAGGTGGGCAAAAAATCAGAGAACATATTTAACACTATAGAATCCAAAGTTCAATCTAACTTTATGGGACTGAACAAGCAGTTAACACCCAGGAAATGCAACGGGAATAGTGTGTTCTTAAAGATGTCAGACTGCTTCAAACATCACTAAACTGCTAAAAACATCAGCACCCTGACTGCTGGGCAATATCGGGACAGATAATAGAAACAAACACACACAAAAAGTTGTCCTCCCTCCATGTGTGTACACCTGGAATAACTGAACACATCCACAATGAACAAACAACTAACACGGTCAATGAATAGACATCCATAAGAGGTCAGGCTTATCATACCAGGATTCTGAAACCTATAAAGGCAGAGGTAGACAGGATTTTACTAAAACCATAACATAGAAGGTGATACAGAGTGACTTTTACACTTTTTCTTGGTGAGAAATTAAAGCAAGAAAATATCTGTATAGTTTGAAAATACTCAGATGGAAAGTATTATTTATTTATTTATTATAATTAAGTGAATTCATTTATTATGATGATTAAGTATACAATCCAAGTCAATTTTGCATACCTGCCTCTCTACAACTCTTTCTCCACTCCCTACCCTATGACAGAACACTCCTTACTACTAGTATCCTCCCAGTGAACACCTGTCCCCTTCTCTCCACCCTCTCCTCTCACCTCTAGAAAGAAACCAGTAGGACATCTGTCTATGAATGTATAAAACCATAAAGTACATACACCACATGCTCACTCTGTGTTCCTGAGTCCAATCCAATCTTAGTCTGAAGTGTTGACCTAGTATTGGTTTCAGGTCTGCGGCAGACCATCATTCCTGGTCTTTTAGTAGAGTTCTTGGTCTGCATACCTCTTTTTCTCATGTTACATCAGAGATCTACACTGTGTCCACTATCAAGGCTGTCTTTAGTTGTGCGCCGGCACCGTCTGGTTCTTCTGATCTCAAGCTGATGTAGTCCCCCAGTCATATGAGTCTTACAGTCATCTGGGTTCATTTTTCCTTGCATCTTTGATGTTCTTAGTTGTCATCTGTTCCAGGTGGTTTGGAACCCCCGATTGATGTTCCTTAGACGGCAGTTTACTGGCTTTTAAGACCCCAGACGCCACTCATCAATATGAAATAAAAAAGACTCTCTTAGCAAAAGGCTAGCTAAACCAATTCACCTTGATGTCCCCTGAAAACACAGCTCCCAGGCCCCTGTGTCTGCAGGCTATCCTTTGAAATGTTGGATTGAAATCAGAAAATGTTTTAGTTTATGGTGAAGTCCACTTATGTTGACCAGCCTTCTACTAAGGGCTGTCATACCTTTCACCTAACCAAATTACTATCAACTATCTAATCTATGACCAACCCTCCCCCTGCCTCCCTCCCCAGCCTGGTAGCCATCAAAGAGTCTCTTCTACTGTGCATAAGTCCTTTATTAAGTCCTTATAACAGTGGTCTCATACAATACTTGCCCTCTTGCAGCTGACTGATTTCACTTAGCGCATCTTCTGTTGGGTACCAGGTTGTGAGATGCTTCCTAAAATCATCATCATTCCTCATGATTAGATAGTGTTCCACTGTGTATATATACCAGCCAAGTAGCCAAGCCAAGTGCCGTCGCACAGTTTGTTTATTGATTCATCTGCTAATGGGCACCTAGATTGTTTCCACCTTTTTCTACTGTGGGCTGCTCTGCAATACACATTTGTCAATTCATGTGATAGCCCTTATTTCTGCAGGATTTATTCTAAGCAGTAGGATTGCTGGATCATACAGCATTTCAATTTCTAGCTTTTTAAGAAAGCCCCAAGTTGCTTTCCAAAGAGGCTGTACCATCTTGCACTCACTTCAGCAGTGCAGGAGAGTTCCAGTTTCTCCACTGCTTCTCCAGCATTTGTTGTTCCGTGTTTTTTGGATTGTTGCCAATCTTGTTGAGTGAGATAGTATCTTACTGTAGTTTTGATTCGGATTTCTTGAACAGCTAACGATGATGAGCAGTTCCTCATGTGTCCTTTGGCTGCTTGGATTGTCTTCTTGGGTGAAGTGTTTGCCCATGTCCTCCACCATTATTTAATTGGGTAATTTGTCTTTTCTTGTTGATACTTTGCAGGACCTTGTAGATTGTGGAAATTAGATGTTGATTCAATACGTAGTTGCCAAATCTTTTAATTCTCTTGATAAAGTCTTTGGATGAGCATAAGTGTTTGATTTTTAGAAGTTCCCATTTATTTTCTGTTGTTCATGCATTGTTAGTAAGATTTTGTAGTCTGTTTAAGCTGTGTATTAGAACTTCCATTGTTGTCCCAATTTTTTCTTCCATAATCTTTACCGTTTTGTGTTTTATATTTAGGTCTTTGATCCATTTTTAGTTAGTTTTCTGTCAAGTGTGAGATATGGGTGCTGTTTCAGTTTTTTGGAAAGGGATATCTAGTTTTTCCAACATCATTTGTTAAAGAGACTGTTTTTACTCCAGTTTACAACCTTTGGGTCTTTTTCAAATATCAGCTGTTCACATGAAGATGGCAATATTTCTGAATTCGCTATTCTCTTCCATTAGTCTATACATCTCTATTTGTACCAGTACCAGGCTGTTTTGACTACCATAGTAGTGTAATAGGTTCTAAGGTCTAGTAGTGTGAGGTCTCCCATTGTGTTCCCTTCTTCACCAGTATCTTACCTACTCAAGGTTTCTTCCCATTCCAACAAAAGTTGGTGATTTGTTTCTCCATCTCATTAAAAACAATGACATTGGAATTTGTATCGGGATTGCACTGTATATGTAGATCACTTTGGGTACAATAGACATTTTCACAATGTTAAGTCTTCCCAGCCACAGGCAAGGTAGCCTTTTCCACTTATGTAAGTCTCTTTTGATTTCTTGCAGTAGGGTCTTGTAATTTTTTCTGTAAAGGTCTCATGTCTCTGATTAGATTTATTCCTAAATATTATATCTTCTTGGAAACTATTGTAAATGGTATTGGTTTGGTGATTTACTCTTTGATGATCTCTTTGTTGGCATACAGGAATCTTACTGATCTATTTATGTATTTATGTTTATACTGACACATTTCTAAACTCTTCTATTAGTTCCAGTAGTTTATTTATGGAATCTTTAGGGTTTTCTGTGTATGCGATGACATCATCTGCAAATAGGGATACTATAGGTTCTGGTAGGATATGTATTCATTCTCATTTGATTTCATAAATTTTCATACTGCATCCTTTATTTCTTCTATAACACATGAATTTTTTTAGCAAGATGTTGATCAATTTCCATGAGCTTGAATTTCTACCCATGAGTTTTCTGCTATTGATTTCAATTTTTATATCTTTGTGGTCTGAGAAGACCCTTTGCAATAATTCAGTGGTTTGGATTTTGTTGAGATGCGTTTATGGGCTAACATGTGGTCTATTCTGGAGAACGTTCCATGTGCACTGGAAAAGAAGGTGTGCTTATCTGTTGTTGGGTGAAAAGTTCTGTATATGTCTATAAGTTTGAGTTCATTGACTGTTGCAATAAGATGTTCTGTACCTTTACTGAGCTTTTCTCTGGATGATCTGCTCCTTGCTGAAAGTGGAGTGTTGAAGTTTCCTACTACTATTTTAGAGTGATCTGTCTAATTTTTCAAAGTCATCAGTGTTTGTTCAATGTATTTACATGATCTGGTATTGCATGCATAAACATTTAAAATAGTTATATCCTCCTTATGTATTGAATCTTTAAGCAATAAATAATTACCATCCCTGTGCATGATGGTGGATTTTACTTTGAAATCTATTTTATCTGAGATTAATATTGCCACTCCTGCTCTTCTTTGCATGTTGTTAGCTTGGTATAAATTTTTCCATTCCATCATTTTCAATTTGTTCACATCTTTGAACCTAAGGTATGCTTCATTTTTCTTGTTTCTTTTTTCTGATTTCTGCTCATAGACGCTGGGAGCAGTAGCGCTCTCTTCCATGTCAGAAATTCTTTTTTCTATTTGTTCCATTCTGTTTTGTTGACTTTGCACTGAAGTTTCTATGTCTTTGATTTTGTTCTTGATCTGTTGGATTTCAGAGTACTGGTGTTCCATCAGATTGAACAGCTTGCTTAATTTTTCATTTTGTTCTGCTGCATTTTGTATCAGGTCTAGAAGGGCTCTGTATATAATCATTTTTATTCACTTGCTGATGTTTTCATAAAAGTTTCTTCATCTGGAAAACTCCTTGGTTGCTTTGTTTGGGAGCCTTCTGAAGCCATGGCTGATTTCTTCTATGCCACAATTGTCTGTTGCTTTTTGGCTCCCATGTGAGTATGTAGAGGCTGGAAGAGGTACTGTGACGATGGATTGCAAATGTTTCTCTAGACTGTCTTAAAATGTAAAGCATAAGGTATCTGACCACTTCACAAGTCAGTTAGGTTTTCAGGTGTAGAGGTCCCTCTTCTCAACTGACAAAGTAAGCACCACTATATATCCAACCCCAGATGATAACAAACTAGTTCAGAATACAGCAATGCTACTGCCTTGTTGGCCTCTGCTGACAGGGCCTAGCCTTAGGTGACACCACATCAAGTACTGCTTTTGTGATAGAAAAGTGCTCTCTTGTGGGCAGGGTCTGGCTCCCAAGCTAAGAATTAGGTCCAGCTGTGGCCACCGTATCCAAGATGGCGTCCTCCACACAGGCAGCAGATAGAGGGGCTAAAGGTGCTGAGAGGTAGTGATTCCTCTGCTTCTGTTGCAGGACCCCCAACGTAGGTGGCCTTCAGTAAATTACTGCTTTTCTGTTGGAGAAGCGCTGTCCTGTTTGCAGGAGCTGGCTCCCAGGCTAAGAATTCAGTCCTGCTAAAATCTCGGTACCAACATGGCATCCCAAACACTGACTGTGAGATTCCATACAAACCCCACTGAGGAAGATATAAAATGAAAGGCTCAAAGTGGCTAGAGTAACAGAGTCCTAAGCCTGGTGGCTTTGGCTTTGGCAAGCCTGGCTCTCAAAATATGGGAATTTTGCCTGCCTATCTCCCCAGCAGCGCGTCTGAGTCTAGCCGCTAGGCAAGACCCAGCTCTGCCCGCTGGCCAAGACAGAGAAAAAAAAAAGTCAAAATGGTGCGTTTACCTTCCGTCTTTGAGAGCCAGGGCTAGTCAGGAGTGAGAGTCAGCGAAAGAGAGGTGGTTTTTTGCTCAGTGGTATGAAGTCCCAATTAACAGCCCTGTGCCGTGTCCTGAGGCTGATTAGGTGATCAGAAGGCTCCATTGGATTATCAATTCAGGTCTTAGTTTCCAGAGGGATATAAGGAGATGTGTGTTTAGTCTGCCATTTTGACTCCGCCAAGGTATGTTTCTTGTAAGCAGTATAAAGATGGACTGTCATTTTTGATTCAGCCTGTTACCCTCTGTCTCTTTGCTGGAGCATTCAGTCCACTTACATTCAGTGTAATTATTGATAGATACATATTTAGTGTTGTCATTTTGGTGCCTTAATTTTTGTGTTGTTGACACTTTGTTCCACTGAATATTCTGTTCTTTGTCATTTTTCTTTACGGGTTTTCATCTTTTCTGACGTTGGCTTTGTGTTTGCTGAGACTTCTGTGTTGTGTTTCTTGTTTTGATATGCAGTATTATTAGTTTTCTTTGCAGAAATCTGTTTGTTCCCCGCTCATGTTCTAGGTGTAAGCCAGTCTATAACTTCTTTATATCTCCTAACTTACTCTCCATCTGAAAGGTCTATAAATACTGTCTGTTTCTCTAATTTTAGTATTTTGGTTTGGACTGAACTTTGTGACTTCCCTAACTAATTAGGACTCTGGATACTGTGTCCTGAATTGCATCCTTAGGTATACATCTGATGTTATTGATTTTCTAATTGAAGGACTTCCTTCAGTATTTCTTGTAACATTGGTTTGGTTTTTGCAAAGTCTCTAAGCTTCTGTTTGTGTGAGAACATACTAATTTCACTGGCATATTTGAAAGACAGTTTTGCAGGATATATAATTCTTGGTTGGAAGTTTTCTTTTCCTTCGAGGCTTTGTATGTGTCATCCCTTTGCCTTCTTGCTAACAAAGTTTCAGCTGATAAGTCGGAGAACATTCTACAAGGCTTACCTTTGTGTGTTAGTTTTGATTTAAACCTAGCTGCCTTTAACAGCCTCTCCTTACGTTTCATTTTATTAAGCTTGATTATAAGATGTCTTGGTGCCTTTCTTTTGGGGTCTACCTTTTGTGGAGTTCAATGAGCATCTCAAATGGCTATCTTCTCATCTTTCATGATGTCAGGAAAATTTTCTGTCAACAACCGTTTAACAATTCTTTCTGTATTTTCTGCTATTCCTCCTGTTCTGGAACTCTATTTACATATAAATTGCCCCTCTTGATTGAGTCCCATATGATTTTTACTGATTCTTCATTTTTCTTGATTCTTTTATCTGATTTCTCCTCATAGATGCTGATATCAGTTGCTTTACCTTCAATCTCAGTAATTCTGCATTCTTTTTCCTCAGTCCTTCTAGCTTTCCAATGACTTGTCTAATTCTGTAATTTTATTATTGATCTGCTGAATTGCAGATCATTGATGTTCTAGCAATTCATATAGCTTGTTTAATTTTTCATTTTGTTCTGCTGCACTTTTTAAAACCTCCATTCTAAGATCTAAGATCTCTATACATAATTCTTTTGCATTCTACCTCTAATAATTTCAGGAAGTCTTCATTTGGGAAGTTTTTTGATTATTTTGAGAGTTATCCAGAGCTATGGTGATCTGCTTCTTTTAATGGTTAGATATAGATTGTTGTCTTCACCTCATCAAAAAGCTGTTCAGCTTCTCTGGTGTCAGAGTGCAGCTCTAAGAACGGAGCAAGTAAAAGAACTGCTAGACTTGACTGCCAGCTGCCACTGTGTTCTCTACATGCAGCTGTGTTAAGTATAGATTCCCTGGTCAGGGAGATACTGTGTAGCCCTGTGATGTTGCTCAGTGTGGCAGCTGGGCCTCAGGGGTGGCTGGCCCCATCTCCTGGCTGACAGAGATGGTGACCTACTTACGCCAACTCTCCAGAATTACACTAGCAGACACTATGACATAACTTAGAGAAGGGAGGAGGGAATGATGCCACCACAGTTGGCTGCCAGGCACTGCTGCTTTCTCTAGGTGTGATTGTCTTAAAAACTGCTTTTCTGCTGAGAGAGACTGTCCAGTAGCAGCCAAGCAGCTGGGCCCTCAGAGGTGGCAGGCCCTGCCTCCTGGCTGACAAAGATGGTAATCTATTTATGGAGTGTCCTGGAGGCCATGTCAGCAGATGCTGTGGTGTGGCTCAGTGAAGGGAGGGAGGAGGGCACCACCACACTCAGCCACCAGCTACCACTGCATTCTCTAGGTGTGATTGTCTTAAAAACAGCTTTTCTGCTGAAGGAGGCACTGTCCAGTCACGCATTGTTGTTCAGCATGGAGGCCAGTCCCAGCTGGGCCCACAGATATGGCTAACTCAGCCTCTAAACTGACTAAGATGGTGTCCTACCTGTGCTGCCTCTTCTATGCTGCATCAGCCAAATCTATGGCACAGATCAGAGAAGCGAGGTAGGGTTAGACACTGGTACCCTCCTCCACCAGCCACTGCTGGCTTCTCTAGATGATATGACTATATGAAGTATAGCCTCTCTGCTGTGAGAGATGCTGCCTACTTAAGCACTGTAGCTCAGTGTGGCAGCTGGCCTCTGCCAGACTCTCAGGCTCAGCAGACCCAAGTCCCAGTCTCCTAGTTAACAAAGATGGCATCTGTACCTGTAAGGCTTTCAGCCACTGCTCCAGCAGAAATGGAACCCTTTGTACTACCATCTTGCCTGACAAAGGTCACTTTCCCCTGCCTGTTACCAGTCCAATCTCACAACCCTCCACCTGATCATCTTGAGCCCTGCCCCCAGAAAATGTTGTTTTTGTAATTAGGTACTCCTTAACTGATTCCAACTCATAATAACACTACATGCAACAGAACAAAACACTACCCCGTCCTGCATCATCCTCACAATCATCATAGTACTTACTTGAGCCCATTGCTGCAGCCACTGTATCAATGCAATTCATTGAGGGTCTTCCTCTTTTTCATTGACCCTCAACTTTACCAAGCATGATGTCCTTCTCCAGGGACCACCATAATGAGCAGTCTGGCTGTCCTTTCAAGATGAGTTTATTTGTTCTTCCGATAGCCCATAGTAAATTCAATACTCTTTGCCAACACCATAATTTAAAGGCATCAATTCTTCTGTCTTCCTTATTGATCAAAGCTTTCCGGTGTGTATGATCAGGTGAATCTGAGTTCTCAGAGTGGCATTTTTGCTTTTTTACAGTTTTCTACAATTTGCAGCAGATTCACTCAGTGCAGTGTCATCTGATTTCTTCACTGCTGCTCCCATGGATGTTGATTTTAGATTCAAGAAAATGAAATGTTGATAATCTGATTATTTTCTCTGTTTATCATGATGTTGCTTATTGGGCCAGATGTGAGGATTTGGGTTTTATGTTGAGTTGTAGTCTATACTGAAGGCTATGGCTTTTTGATCTTCATCAGCAAGTGCTCCAAGTCCTCTTTATTTTCAGTGAGCAAGGTTGCATTATGTGCATTTCACAAGTTAATTCTGATCTCGTGTTCTTTCCATTCTGATACCAAGTTCTTCTTCATGTAGTCCAGCTCCTCAGACTGTTAGCTGGGCATACAGATTGAATACAGTGAAAGGATACAACTCTGACATATATCTTTTTTTTTTTTTTTTACTTTATACAGTATGCCCTTGTTTCATTTGAGTAACTGCCTCTTGATTTACATACTGTTTCCTCATGAGCACAATTAAGCATTCTGGAAGTTTTTTTTTAATATCTTTCATCCAAACATTATCCATAATTTGTTATGACTCACTCAGTCACATACTTTTGCATAATTCATAAAACACAGGTAAATACTATTCTGGTACTCTTTGCTTTAAGTCAGAATCCATCTGATGTCAGCAATGATATCCCTCCCTGGCTCCACATTCTTCTCTGAATCCAACTTAAATTTCTGGAAATCACTGTGGATGTATAGCTGTCACCACTCCTGAAATACCTTCTGTAAAAATTTACTTACATATGATAACAATATTTTTCAACAATTTCCACATTCTGTTGGATTCCCTTTCTTTGAAATGGACATAAATACGAATCTTTTGCAGTTGGTTAGGCAGACCAACTGTCTTTCTGATTTCTTGACATAGAACAGTGACCAACTCCAGTGCTGCATCCATTTGTTAAAACATCTTAATTGGTATTCCATCAATTCCCAGAGCTTTGCTTTTTGACAAGGCTTGAATCCCTTCCTTCAGTGCCATTGGTTCTTTATCATCCTCTACCTCGTAAAATGTGAAAATAGACTAAATAATTTTGACACAGTAGTGCTGTGTATTTCTTCCAACTTTTTTTTTGATGCTCCGTATGTCATTTCATATTCTCCCTATAGAATCCCTCAGTATTGTAACTCAAGGCTTGAAATTTTTTGTCAATTCTTCCAACTTGAGAAATGCTGAGGATGTTCCTTTCTTTTGGTTTTATATTTCCAGGTCTTTGCAAATACCATTATAATACTTCACTTTGTCCTCTCAAGCTGCCAATGGAAATTTGTTCAGCTATTTTACTTCTTTATTTCTTCCATTTGCTTTAGCTACTCTACATTCAAGAGCAATTTCAGAGTCTCTTCTTACATCCATTCTCATCTTTCCTGCCTTTTTAACCACCCCTTGCTTTCTTTATGTATGATGTTCCACAGCTTGCCTGGTCTTTTGTCATTAGTGTTCAGTGGGTTTTCAACCTGTTCTGGAGATAGTCTCTAAATTCACACTTTTGCTTTTTTAAAATAAAATGACACCTTGTTTTTAAAAAGTAAACACATGAAACACTTCATTCTTAGGAAATAATAAGGAAAATATATATGGATAGAATTATGGCTATAAGTAGCCTTGGAAATACATTCTTTTTTCCTTTTTTAATTATCACGAATAACCTATGTGACTTTTTACAAATTAACTATAAATGTTGCTTTCAGAGACAGAATATCACACTGGATGAAGATTGCACAGCTTGATATTAATTAGTCCCTTATGCTTCTAATTCAGTCTTAGCTCCATTCATAGTTCTGTAATCAATCTTAGAAATTTTCTTAAATTTTAAGTAAGTTTTCAGTTACGTCGATAAAGCAAATTACACATGAATACACACATATGAATGATAAAACTATTGGCAGTGGCAATAATGCATATATAGATAGACAGATAAACCAAACCCATTGCTGTTGAGTCAATTCTGACTCACAGCGACCCTACAGGACAGAGTAGAACTGCACCATAGAGTTCCTAAGGAACACTTGGTCGATTTGAACTACTGACCCTTATGGTTAGCAGCTGTAGCACGTAATCACTATACCACCAGGGTTGCCAGACAGATAGGTGTTACAAACAACAAGATTGATCCATCAAGAAATATGTATCTTTTTCAAGAAACACTTATGGTGTAGTGGTTAAGAGCTATAGTGGCTAACCAACAGGTTAGTGGTTTGTCCAAACAATCCTTGGAAACCCTGTGGGTCAGTTCTACTCTATCCTGCTATGAGTCAGAATTGACTTGGCAATAAGGGATTTGGTTTTTGGCTTCTATCTTTCACGTGAGCAATTATTTTTCTTATTATATTTATTACCAGTCAAAACAACAACAACAACAACAACAAAAATCCATTCATTTGAGCTGATTGTGACTCACAGCAAGAAAATCATACATGAGGTAAATTTCATTTGTTATCATATCTTGGAAAATGATGTGACATTCTTTTTTTGTTACTTTAAATGAGCATTTTATTGAGGACATATGCTAGCAAATTCTAATAGCCACTTTTTGACTATATGCTAGGTACTTTTGCAGACAATTTTAATTAATTAATTTACTTTAAGTCTGTAAGATACTATTTAACAAATGGAAACTCATTCTGTTATATTCTAAAGGATTTAAGCATTATAGATTTGATGATGATTTCAAAGTTTGAAAAGAGTAATATAACGAGGATGTACATTCATATCTTAATATGCCTCTATTAGCATTCATCCACATAAGAAGAATATCTATTAGGTTCTATACAAAAGTGTGTCAAATTTTTTGCATAATCTGTGTAGATCTTCAACACTGACCTAATTTTCTCATCAATAACAATATGAAATTACACAGCTTTACAATATTATTGAAATGATGATATGACTACTGCATGGCCCTCATTTCTATCTTTCTCAACTTTCTCCCCTGTTTCTTCAGTTGCTTTTTCTTTTTTTCTTTTCATTATGCCCTCTGAATCTAGGTTTAATAGAAAAATAATATTCCTTGACTGTCATCCATCTTTCATATTACCTCATCACCTCCTTGTTTAATTAAATCCTAGCCAGTACAGGGAGTCCCTTGATGGTACAAATAGTTAGCATGATCTTCTCCTAACCAAAACACTGGAGATTATACTTTTATTGTATAAAAAGTCTGGAGGGGATACTTTTAGACTACCCAAAGGCACCTCAGAAGAAAGACCTGGTAGCTATCTCCAAAAATTCAGTCATTGAGAGTCCTGAGGAACACAGTTCTATTCTGACATATGTATGATCACCGTGAGCCAGCAATTAGTTAGCTTGTTCCGAGACCCTTCCTTCTACCCGAGATGCTGCATCTTCCTAATGTATCACTACGGGGTCTCATCCTTGACTCTACTTTCCCTATTTTATGCATTTTCTTTTGTTTGACCACTGATTTCTCCACATTATTCTCAGCCACTTGCCCATTTTCATGACAGACTGGAAAAAACCGAGCAATCTTTCTCTCTATGGCCAGACTTACCACTTTGTGGGAACAGGCAATGATGAAAAGCAGCCCTAGAGTCCCAGTGGTTAAAAGATCAGCTGCTAACTAAGAGGTTGGCCAACTGGATCCACCAGCAACTACTTGGAAGCCTTTTGGGGAAGTTCTTCTTTGTCTTATACTTTCAGTGAGTCAGAAGTGACTCTAAGACAATGGTCTTTTCAAATGGGTAGGGTGAATTTTATCCTATGATTGCTTGAATATGCCTGGTAATGGAAGCATATTTATTAGCTGACAACTCTCCACTTGACTTTAAATACTTACAAAGCAAAATACTATAATGAAATGTTCAAAGACTCAGTGTTAGAATGCCAAAAAGGAAGAATATGATCTGCATTTCTCAAGCTGAAAGAACTGATGAAAAAATTCAGTACTTGAGTTGCAATTTTAAAGGACTATGTGGGCAAAACAGAGTCCAGGTGGCACAGTGGTTAAGCGCTCGACTGTTATCCAAAAGGTTGACAGTTTGATTTCAACAGGCACTCCTTGGAA